>CM057454.1:27556666-30408333 GCA_016271365.2 Neoceratodus forsteri
GCGACCACTCTCACCCATGCAGGCTGAGACATGAACGAGCGAGGACTGGGTGAGGATGATGATGGTGGGTGGAAGAGGAGGCCTAACTTTACTAAGGCTGAGACGGAGGCACTCTTCGAGGCCTACCTGGATGAGGAGCCACTGCTCAGTGGATGGCGGGGCACCCCTCAGGCCCATGCTGCTGCATGGGAGGGGGTGGCACATGCTGTCAACCTGCACGGCAGCCACCAGCGCTCTGTGCAGGAGTGTAAAAAGAAGATGGGTACCGACAGGAGGAGGGTGAAGAAGAAGGTGGCTGCCATCAGGGCGGCACATGCTGCAACAGGCGGGGCCAGCTGGAGGTGGTGCAGCTGACTCCGGCAGAGGACAGGCTCACTGCAAGCATGCAGTGCAGTGCCATTGAGGGCGTTCCAGGAGGTGGCTTCCAGACAGGTGGTAGCCCATCACTGCATGGTACGTCATGGTCTGTGGGGGGGGAGGTGGATCCCATGCACTAACGTGTCTTTACTTTCTGTTACAGATCCTGTACATCTGCAGGGGTCAGCGGTGGAGGGCCTGTCCACTGCGGTCAGCCATCTGGAGTTGGGGAAGGGACCATCCACTTCTGCTGGTAGCCAGCGTGCATTGCAACAGTGTGCATGCCTGGCTGCCAACACTGAGGTCATTGAGACAGGTGTGGGGGGTGCCCTTCCTGTGTCTCAGCGGTCTGGCGTCCAAGCATGCCAGCATGCTGTGGCTGTGGCACAGACCTGCACCACTGATGATGCAATGACCATTATGGGCGTTGACATGTGTGTGTCACAGAATGGACACACAGCAGGACAGTACACGCCCATGGATCTGGCTGGTTCTGACGTGTGTGCCAGCACGTCAGCACAGTCCCAGGCTGCACCTGTCAGCACTGGTGGGGCAGCACCGGTGGCTGTTCAGGTCAGTGGCACTGTTGCGGCCACATCGGTGGAACACTTCATCCCTTAGGCACAGCAGACGGAGGCGCAGCAACAGCAGTCACCCGCCGGGACTGGGGGCACAGGGTTCAGTGATGGCATATGTGCACCGCCTGTGGACATGCCCATACCTGGTCCTGGTGAGCAGCGCCCACCCTCAAGGGGTGCTGAACATCAGGCCCTTCCATACCCTGAGGCACAGATTGCTGATGTGGCAGACAACCTCTTTGACGAGCACACCCGCCTGCTGCAGGCATCAGTACAGCAGTCGATGCGGGTTGCAACATCCGTGGAGGCAGTGTGTGTGGCTCTGGAGTGGGTTGAGGAGTGACACAGCAGGGACACCGAGAGGATCCTGTCTCAGATTGACCATTTGCAGATGGATGTGACCACAGCCATTGACAGGCTGACACAGGCGGTGGTTGCTGTTGTGGCCACATTGAACACACAGTCAGGTGCCCCTGTGCCACTCACACTGCACAGTATGCTATCCACTCCCCATTTCTGGCGTTATGCGACACCCACCCTGTTGACGCTGGGTTCAGCTGTGGGCATCCCGAGCACTCCCGGTGCAGGTATGTTCGGTGTGCTGCAGACACCTATGTGGGTACGGTCATGTTTGAACAGTGGAACCCCCAGTGGACCATCAGTGACACCCCATGAGGCCCGTGCTCAGCCTGCCAGTGCTGCTGGGTCTCAGTGGGGCCACCCATGCATCCGAGGTGGCTGTAGCACTGTGCCACAAGACTGAGCTGTCTCCCAGTGCGGGCCCTGTCTGGTGCTGCCCTGTGTGCAATGTGTGTTTTGGTGGGCAGTGCACCGGTGTGTGTGCCCAGCCCTACACGCAGACACACGGACCACCTGCACACTCTCCCGACTGTTGTCCACAGGTGCGTGTGCATGATGATGCCTGCATTGCGCTGTACACCAAAGTGCGATGGTGCCCAGCATCTGACACATGCACATGGACAGTCAGTGGACATGGTGGCCTGTGGACATGTGTGTCTTTAGTGTCTGTGTTCCAGCTCTGTTTTGCACCTGACCCCTGTGCACCTTGTGCCTATTGTGTGTGTGTGTGTGTCTGTCCATGTGGCGTGTTACTGTTCCCCCCTCCCTGGTTGTCTGTGTGTGCCTCTGTGCCCTGCCACTTCCCTTGCCATCATGCACCCCCGGTGTGTTTCCATGTGTGTATGTGGGTTGTGCCTAGCTACTGGTGGTTGCACATGGCCCCATGACTTACCTGTGTTGGCTGAAGTGCTCCTCTGTGATGGTGTCCCGGTGCAGCTGGGCCAGCCAGATCAGTCGGGGGTCCCGTCGTCCAAGGGGGGGTTGCCCATCCCCATCTTCACCGGCGTCACTGTTGTCCCCATCGCTTCCCCCTCTTCGACCTGTACAGTTATCCCACAGTCTTTGGCCATGTTGTGCAGGATACAACAGGCCAGGAATATTGCACAGGCCTTTGAGAGGCTATATTGTCGGACACCGCCAGAGGTGTCAAGGCAACGGAAGTGTGCCTTCAGCATCCCAAACACCCACTCAATGATGTTGTATGTGGCGGCATGTGCCTCATAGAAGCATTGCTGCAATGGGGTCATGGGCCACCAGTAGGGTGTGAGCAGCCAGGGACGGAGTGTGGGTATCCACTGTCACCTGTGTGGAGATAGAGGAGGTTAGTGTCTTGTTCAGGCTCAAACTGCCCCAACCCTGTGTGCCACACCCATGGCACCTGTGGCTTACCCCTCCTTGCCCATGATTTGTCAGTTCTACATGCATACTTACCCACTAGATGTCCTGTGGGGATGTCCCCACTCTTGAATCGATGGCACAGTGCCGACTGGTACCATATGAATGAATAGTGTGCTCCCCCCAGGTGCGTGGCACAGACATTGATGATGCGCCCACTAGCATCACACACCACCTGGCAGTTGACACTGGCATAACCCTTCCGATTCATATAGGCGGCCCCATCAGGGCCAGGTGGCATGCGAATAGCCACATGGGTGCAGTCTATCACCCTTAGCACGCAAGGCATACGTGCTACCCTGTGGAACTCCTGTATGTTTGCTGTGTGCTCCAATGCGGTGCTGGGGAAATGGATGCATTCTGCAGCATGTGGCAGCAGTGCGCTGAGGAATTGAGTGAGGATGCATGACGTTGCCGACTGTGTTATGCCTGTGGTGTCCTCTGTTGATCTCTGGAAGGTACCCATGGTGAGCAAGCACATGCAGGATGTTACCTTTGTCTCCACTGACAGAGCATGACTCCGTCGTGTGGGTGCCTGCATCACATCACTGCACAGATCACAGAGCTGCCTCAGTATTGCCCTGTTCAGGTGGTACCAGCCCACAATCTCGACATCTGAGTACAGCTCAAAGCTGGTGCGGGCTCGGTACTGCCTGTTGGGGCATACCGACGGGCCCTTCCCACGGCCACATCCCCCCTGCATGCCTCACCACCCCCCTCATTATGGCTTCCATGTGGAAGGTGGCACTGTCCATGACCCTAGCTTGTGTCTCCCCAGCTGTTGTTGCTCTGTCCCCCCCGCTGTCCTGACTGCTACCTCCCCTGCATCGGGTACACCTACTGGCCTCTGCACTCTGTGGCCCCACACACCTTCCCTTGCCCCTATTTTGTCCTTTGGTCTCCCTGGCCTGCCCTCTTTGTCCTTCTTGCCTTGTCTCTCTCCCTGCCTCATGTGGCTTCCTTGTAGTGTTCTTGTGCCTCTTCCTTGCTCCTTTTTATTTTGGCTCATTTCTGCTATGGTGCAACTTCCGCCTGATCCACTGCTGTGCATTGCGCAAATCTTTGAACATCGCACTGCGCACTTTATGCATGGTTCCACCCCATTCAGTTGCGCATGCCTTCATTAGCATTGCGCTGTTGCTCAGCATGTTTTCAGTGGCGCAACTGCCTCCCTGCTGAATATCACAGAATGGCATTTTCTTGACTTGCGCAGGCGCAACCCTATTGCGCATTATTCAACCGTTTTGAATATCCAGCCCACAGTGTTTATTATTTATAACCTCTACCAAGTCACCTGGGCATGAGTAAGATTAGGTGCTGATGGCAATCTCTCCTCTCAATTTAACATTAATAAAGGGGTGCATCAAGTGTGCGTGTTAGCGCCAACTCTTTTCTCCCTATATGTTGGCAAACTACTAAAAAATATAAATGGCTTACCCTCAGATTCCCCAAAAGTGAAACAGGATGCATGTGATGCACTTGCATCTGCTGATGATCTTATATTAATGGCCTCGTCATGGAAAGGGTTGCAATAAAAACATTAGATTTTCTAAATGAAAGATTAAATCAGTTGCAATTTAAGATTAATTATAATAAAACTAAGATTGTCATTTTTGGAGATAATGGGAAATCCAAAGGGAAATGGTATATAGGGGATAGGAATATTGAGATAGTTATCTCTTATGTTTGCCTTGGCATTAACTTTAGTACAAATTTCCTATGGAATTCACATGTAGAACTTCCTCTGGAGAAGTTAAAAAAGACAATTACCTGTATTGACCTTTCAAGGTTTAGTTATAAATTTGGTGGACATACCATAAAACCCCTATTACAGGCAATTAAGGCAAAATATAATGCACAGCTGCTTTCTGGAGCAGAAGTGTGGGAAGAGGGGTGAGAAATCAAACTAACATCCCCATTATATATAGTATGTTTCTAAGATGGGTACTGGGATTGGGACATTCTTGCTGTGAAGCATACATAAGGCTAAGTTAGGAATAACTGAACTGAAAGCACTAATAGATATAAGAAAGTTGAATTTTTGGCTTAGGCTCCAGGGCCTACCTTCCCAAACCCTAGCTAAGCAATGTTTATCAGAGAAAATTAGATGGCATGAACTGGGATACAGATGAAAATACTGCTACCCAAAAATTATTTAATTACTGACTAAATATAACCTGGCTTGTTTGTTAAGGTACTTGAAGAAAGACATTTTATTAAGCAGCAAGTACAAGAAGTTTATATCTAAAATAATTACAAATATTTCTAATCAAGAAGTCCTAGAGATCATAGGAGTGTCACGTTACTGTAAGTGGTTTGCCAGAAATAGCTTGAGTTTTGATTTCAAAGCGTATTTAGAAATACTGACCAAGCCAAAATTATGTAGTATTTTTTTCCAATATAAATTTGAATGCTTCCCAAGCAATGTTTTGAACTCAAGACACAACAAAACTGCAGAGCTAACAACTAGATGCAATTGCAAGGAAGGAGGAATGGAAAACCTGTTGCATGTTATGTGGAAATGTGACTGGTATAGAAAAGAAAGAATTTACTGGTTAAGTCCTTTTATCAACCCACAATATGTTATAGACTATGATTTATTAACTAACTTACTAATTCATACACAAGAAGAATGGGCTATTATGAGAGTAGCTCAGTTCTTGTTTGCTAATAGCAAACTTAAAAAAAGGTTGATTGCTGTTGAATATTAGCATTACCCAGGGGCACCTCATAAACACCAGTTGAAACGTCCTTTTATTTTTCTGGAAACAATAAGATTAAGTATCATAATATTGTAATACCTTTTGATTTTGAAAAGAACTTAGGGAAAGTAGTATGTTTGAAGAATACGCTTTATGACTATTTTCTTGCTGTTCTCTTGTTCTATTTTTGAATTTTGTATGTATTTTGTACTGTTTGATTTTAATTGTTGATAGCTACATAGCCTTACAATAAAGCACTGATTGATTGATACAGACCTTGCAGTAGGGTCAGAATATTGTTTATCTGCCTTCCTGGGAACTGTAGACAGATAAACTGGTCTATGATGGGATGCCAAAGTAGCATCCTCAAGTGCAGAATGCACAGGAGGAAAAATCACATTAAGAGAGTCTGCAGCTTCCAAGAACTCATACATTTTTTTACAGAATCTTCATATTCATTTTGGAACTTCAGTTTAGCCTAAACCTGTTTAAGGAAAGCTTGAGAAGACTTATCATCATCTGGGGGGTGATCTTGGTGTGTTTTTCACAGTTTTGTCCAAATAAGAGGATGGAGTGGAGCTCTATAATCTCTTTCTCCTCATTCATGGCCTCCCCCTCCTCCCCCTTGTATTCTGGATTACAATACAGTTTATCACTGACATTGACCATCATTGACTGAGGGTCGACAGGATGCAGAGACAACAGTGGAGGAGTTGATAATGGGAGTCCTGTGGATGGCGGCAATTCTGGCCCTTGCACAAAGGCAGAGACAGAAAACTAAAATGTAGGTAATTTCAACAATGGACCAGCCAGAGGTGCCAATGGGGTAGACATTGACAGCGGCAGTGGCTGTAGGTGCTGAAACAGCTTCAACATTGTTTGATGCAATGCTTGTGTGATGATGGAGTCCAAAGGGGTCATTGATGGCTGAGACACTGAGTGGACAGTGCTCAACAGTGGAATAGGATGTAAGTCCCTGACTGGGTAGGATGAGCCACCACTTGACCCAATCTTGGCATCTGAAAGATAGTCGGAGTTGGCAGGTCCCATGACCAGAGCAAGGGACTAGTCTACAACTGTAGATTTACCCCCATTTAATAGGTGAATGGAACACTCTGGAGAAGCATCTTTTCCTTTCTACACTTAACATGTTCTGAATGGCAGTGTTTTTCTGATGACTTTGAAGATTGAAACTTTTTCTTCAACAAGTCAGCAGTGGCCATGGCTGACCATGGAGATTAATAGGCCAATGGTGATCCAGGAACAGAAGTAGTTGACGGTGAAGCTGCCTTCACTGCAACCAGTTCATTCATTTCTTGTATTAATAGAAACATTTCTAAAGCATTCTTGTGACATCTCCTGGTTGCCTGGTTAAAGCCCTGGTAAATTAAGCAGGCTTCAATGTTGTTGTCTGTATCAATGCAACAGATACAGATGGAGTGGTCATCATCTTTATAAATCATAATGTGCCACAGCAGCAATAATGAAACAATAATTCTTTGTTCAGAGCATAAAAGATAAAGTTGGAATAACAACGTTAAAAGAAAGGCAATAATGGAACAATAGTTCTTTATTCATGGCATAAAAGTTAAAGTTTAAAATAATGAAGTTAAAAAAGTAGTTGTGTTAGAAAATACTTGTGAAGGTTTGATGCATTCTTCATCAGTAATGTACTGATGAGTGGTTGTCGGCAGGACAAAGAACTGAGGCATGCTGGGGATGCCCATGCTATATACTGTAGGTGCCAACAAGGTGAGTCAGCATGGGCAGGCCCACCCTGCAAAAATGTCCAGGTGGTCCTGGCACTGACAGCTTACACTTCCTTGGAGTGGCTTAATGGAGGGAGATATCCTCAAAGAAGATTACATTTTCTTGAGCCAGTTTTTCTTCCTTATCATCAGTGTTTAGATACTTTCATTCACTATTGAAGTAATCAAAAAAACATCAACTCATTAAAGTAAGGGAAAGCTGTTGGGTTTACAAGTTTTCTGTGGAATTGTATGTGGCTTGTGAAGACTTATCAACATGGCTATTGGAGTTAAATGCTGAGATGGAATCAGCCCCGGGTTTTCCTTGCTCCTTTTTTTGAGGCTGTTGTTATTTTAGCCCTAAAAGAGAATGAAGACCCTCTGAGCATTGATAAGTATTGTCATATTGCTCTATAAAAACAATGACAATAAAAATATAGCAAAAATGGTCACTGCCAGACCTGGTGAAATTACTCCATTAAACCATGACAATCAAAAAAGGTTTCTTAGCAGGTGAATTTTATTTCAAGCTATGGAGCAAGAACAACTAATGTTAATTATTGCTAAAACATGAGTAGGCACAAGTAAGGCCTTTGATTTGCTCAGCTGGTTATATTTATTTGCATGTCTCAAAAAATAGGCATCCCTGAAAACATGCTGAAATGGAATTGGCCCTGGTTGTCCTTATTCCTTTCTTCAGGCTGATATTTTCTTAATTCCAAAAGAGAATAAAGACTATCTGAGCATTGTTAAGTATCGCCCCATTGCATGACAATACAGTTATAGCAAATATGGACATTGCAAGACTTGGTGAAATTACTCCATATAAAAAACATGACTGTCAAAAAAGTTTTGTTATGGGGTGGACATTATTTCAAGCTACTGAACAACAACAGCTAATGTTAATTATTGCTAAAAAAATGTGCTGATGCCATTAAAGCCTTTGACTTACTCAACTGGTCATATTTGTTTGTATGTCTTGAAAAACGGGCATTCCCTATAAATATATGCTGCATTTGAAAGTTATTATATGACTGTCTCAAAGCTTCCTTTAAGGTTAGTTATACTAAAGCTGAAACTAAGAAAATGTGTAATGGTGAGTATAATCGTGAGATAGTCCACTGTCTCCCCTATTATTTATTTTGGTTCTCAAACCCTTTCTAATTCACATAAGAGAAAATCAAGAAATTAAAAGTTTAGAAAATAATAACAGACAGGTAAGCTCCAGGGTCACCTCTGCAAACAGGTACTTGTGCTTAGTGGGCCTTACATGGTTAACAAACACTAAATAAATTAAGTGTCTTTGTGGATGATAATACTTGAAATACTATCAAATGTATCTCAAACTTTACCCAAAAAGATGCTTGAAGTTGAACTGTTTGGAACAATAGCCAATACATCAAGGTAAAGCCACTGTTCATACAGTTAATGGATTATCACAGCAACATTGAGAACTGTGAGGATAAATGGATATTTCTGATAGAAAAGTCTATCTAGGCTTTTATATTTATCTCACACATGAGAAAATTATGGACCAAAATCTTGTACTAGTAAAATTGGAAAGCAGTACCTTGGTTGAAAGACAGATACATTTTCTGTTCTCCCTCTTGGAGACAATGGACACTCTAAAAATGATGATTATGGCCCATCTTCTTTTTATCATTCGGGCCCTGCTGGGGGATGTATGGACAACATGTTTCAATATAGCTCAGATAACCTTTAAGAAATTTTTATGGAGAGAAAATATTCCTCACATACAGTAGCATGAAATACATTAGTAATACACTAATTGAGGGACAGTTTAAGTTGCCCGGAACCTTATTTATAGTATTTAGCACATAGGTATAAAACAATTTTAAATTGGGAATATCCAGAAACAAAACATATTCATGTAAACATAGATCTTTACCACAGTAATTGTTTGATGTAGAAAATTCAAATTTAGAAATACAGGATTTACCTGCTTTCACTGTGATGTTTCTACAAACCAAAATCTTTTCATCTAATTATTATGATTTTAGAATGCTAATTGTGACTGAAGATGGTTGCTGCATTCTTTTGCTATCAACTTGTAGTCCTCTCATAATTTTACTTTGAGTCAATTTTAATTTTTTTGTCTAAAAAAAGTTTAATCCGATTATTTTTATTGTTTATCATACATTGACATTGTTGGATGATTTTGTTACTACATAGTAGTGGTTTGCTGTTGTTTATTTTCACTGACTTCTGACCAGCTGAAGGCCAAAGTCTTGTGGGCTGTTCATAACCACCTGATTGCTGATTTTCCTGTGTAGAGGCCAGCAGTAGTTGTGTATATCCATTGTATTTCTGGCAGGTTAATTTTGCTCTTTCAAGGACTTGGTTATTGGGTGTGTGTTTTGTTGGTATTTTTTGTTTTGTTTTACTGATTGTCTGGTACTTGCTGAAGCATGGATTCCTCTCTACTATTGTCATTGAAACTAATTTTTGTTTGATTATTTGATTTGTATTTGTTGTAATTTTAAGAATAAAAATGTTTTCTTTGTCTCATGACATCAGTCCATAGCAGCCAGTTGTTCACAGTAAAGCAAGAGAAGTCAGACAGAATTTGGAATCTTATGAGGAGCTAAGTATTTCTAAACTTTACTTCTATTATATGTTTTACTACCATTATGGTATATATTAGCAGTGCCAGAATTGCAGACAGAGATGAGAGTAAGAACCCAATGTTAACATTTAGTTTCTGCTTTCAGAAGCAGTGCATTAGGGAAGATTAGAGGGTTAGAGACAGCTAAAGCTCATGAGGTTTAGTGAGGAGAAAGTTCTTGCAGGGATTGTCAGTGCTATTCTCCAGGATTGCACTCTGAAGGAGGGTAGGAGCTTTGCAGTGCTCAGTGGTCAGATGGTTGCAGCAAAGGAATTGATATGTCTCCTGTGCCACTGGCTCAGCTGAAGCCCACATTCCCACTCCCCCATAGGTCCACTGGTCTGGGGAAGAGTGGTGGAGAGGGGGAAGGGTGGCAAGGGAAGCCACAGGGAGGTCAAACCAACCCTACTCCATCCCAACAGCAAATCACTTTTTAGCCTGGGAGGAGACTCAGGTACCTGACTCCACCAGGAGTAATTCTGTGTTAACTGGGGGAATGAGAGTGACGACCTGTTGGCACCCACAGGTGAAAGTAAGAAGAAGGCAGTTAGGAGAGTCTTACTGGTAAGAGATTCTATGATCAGGGGGCACAAAGGGTGGTGAGTGGTGAAGCAGGGATGGGAGATGGTCAGATGCTTTCTTGGGGTGTCAGTCATCCCATACATGGACAGAATAGGGAGGATAGCAGAGAGGGAGGGAGAGCTAGGGGTGTTGGTACGTTTGGGTACTAATGATCTGGTGAATCAGCCTCTGGTGCAAGAGAAATGGAACTTTAAGAGACTGAGGGATAGATTGTGAGCACATTTGTCCTCCCTAGTCCTTTTTGAGGTCTTCCCTGTGGAGTGGAGGGAAGGAACTATAGAGTATGGAGGGAAGTAATGAAGAAATTAAATAGCTGGTTGAAGGGATGGTGTCAGAAGAAAAGGTACCACTTTGTGGGGGACTGGAGGAATTCTCAGACTGGAGGTTCTTTAAAGGTGACAGCATTTCCTTAACAAGAGAGGTGACCAGTGTGTTGGGGCAGAGGTTTGAAATCTACATTAGACTGTTAAACTGAGTGGATGGGACACTGAGGATAGAGAAATTATGGCAAAGGGAGTGAGGCCAGTGCCCCCATACTGAGAACTGGCAGCAGTAAGGTGGGTAAAAATAAGGTTGAGGTTCAAAAAGGAGTAGAGGAACAGGCAAAGGGGGAGAAGGACCTCAGGTTCTGCAAGTAATGAGAAAAATAAGAAAATAAGAAGAATGTGAAGGAATACATCTGTAAGATCACAAAACAGAAAAAGAGGATCTGGAGTTAGTTGGAAGGAGGTCCGCCTTAATGCAGGGGACTGGGTAACAAAATCAGTGAGCTCCAGGCATTGGTGGCAGACACTGATATGGTTATGACAGCCATCACAGAAACTTGGGCCACTGAGAATAATGACTGGGGCATGTTTTTTTTTGAGGGGGTACTACACAACTTTAAACTTAATAATTGTCTTCTTAAACATTCTCTGTTGTTGGGGTATGTATCTGGGTCCAAGATGTTGAGCTGTGCATTCATTTTTGTTCATGTATGTTCACTGTTCCTTGGTTGGCTCCATCGGTCAGAACTTGAGCTGCCAGTTTGACTTTTACATTCCCACATCACACAATATGTAGACAGGATAGACGGAAAGGCAAAGGGGACATAGCCCTATATGTCAAGGAGGGCATAGAGGCCGTGGACAATGCACACATCAGGGGAGTGATGTGGAAACAGAGTCAATGTGGGTTCACCTCACGTTGCTCTCAAGCAAGAAAATACAGCTGAAGGTCATCTATAGACCACCAGGACAAGAAAAAGTGAGATAGTGAGCTTGGGGAAGAGCTAGCATGAGGAGTGAAGAAGGGAGAAGTGGTGATGTGTGATCTGAACATGCCAGATATTGGCTGGAACATTCCAGGAGCCAGATGCACCAATACACAGTCCCTGTGGGATTCATTACAGGACTGCCTTCTAATGCAGCTGGTTTAGGAACCCACCAGACAGGTGGCCATTCTTAGTTTGTAGCTCAACAACTCAGAGATGGTAAGTGGAGTGAGGGTAGGGGAACTACTGGGTCCAGCAACCTTAGCTAACTTGGTTGAGGCCAGTCCTCAAGACCAGAACACCCCAATCAAATACTGAGGTCCTAGATTTTAGAAGAGAAGACTTCAGTCAGATGAGGGAGTTGGTCCAAGACAAATTAACCAGGGTGGGCAGCAGCAGAGGTGGGGAGGAAAGGTGGGGCTAATTAAGTGGACCATTTCTGAGGTAACAAAGTTATGCACATGAACTGGTACACAACCAATTAAGTACAACAGATAAATATGGTTCTCAGAAAGGGTTAGAGAAGTAATGAGAACCAAGAACAATGCTTTCACTGGGTGCAAGGAAAAGCAGGATGAGGGTGAATGGGGAGAGTACCAAATAAAAACTGTAGACGTATAGAGGTTAGTCACTAAGACAAAGACAAACATGGAGCTATGTATTTCGGAGGATGTCAAGAGTGAGACAGAAGCATTTTCAGATATATTAAGGAAAAAAGGAAGCTGGAAGCAAGGATTGGGCATTATTAGGCTACAAGAGGGAGAGAGGGTACTACAGGAAGAAAAATAGCCATCCTTAATTATTATTTATGGTCTGTCTTCCCAAGGGAAGACAGGGGCCCCTGCCTGAAAAGGGCATCAAGGCAGCTGTCAGGAGCAATCCTGAAATGAAGCATCCAGTATTTACAAGATGAAGAGTCCAGAAGGGGTTTAAAGCCCTAAAGGTAGATAAAGCACCAAAGCCAAAGGGGATGCACCCAAGGGTGCTCAAGGAATTGACTTCAGAACTGGCTAAACCCTTAGTAGGGCTATTCAGTAGCTCAATTCAGACAGGGGTAGTTTCAAGAGATTGGAGAGTAGTGAATGTAGTCTCATTACATGGGAGGGGGGAATACAAGGAGCAACAGGAGAATTACAGACCTGTCAGTCCTACCTATGTAGTGGATAAATTGATGGAGTCATGCAACAAAGTGGAACTTGTGGACTACCTAGACAGCAACAGTGACCAGGATAACAAATGGCATGGGTATTTGGCAGGGATGTCTTGTCATGACAATCTGGTAATTTTCTTTGACTGGGTAACAAAGGTAGTAGATAAGGGCCAAGCTGTGGATTTACTGTTTCGATTTCAGCAAGGCTTTCAACTTGGTGTCACACAGAAGATTGCTGAAGAAGTTAGAGGACCTGGGCATGGTTAGGGATATAGTTAGGTGGGTAGGAAACCAATCAAAGGAGAGACAACAGAGAATAGTGGATGTGCAACCATGCACAACCAGTGTGTTGTGCCACTGAGGGGTTCTGATTCCCCATGAGCCCGAGAGCGAAGCTCAAGAAGTCCATGGGAATCAGAACCCTGAGATGGCACAATACACTGGTTGGGCATAGAGTGTATGGTGTCCCTAAAAAGTAAAATAAACAAGAGTTTGCTTAATTTTTTTTAAAACAGAGTCATTTCTGTAGCTGCAATGTATCCCATAATTTAAGGCTGGTTGCTAGGGTCTTTGGTGTGGTCATTAGGGATAAGAGGTCTCTACATCTATAGCATATCTCCCTATTGGTTGCTAGCTGCCTATGGGCAGGATTTTAAAATAAAAAACATAGCTGTTGTATTTCTTGCTATGTGAGAGGATTTACTATGAGCGATCATGTTTCTTCTGTGTTAAGTATTTAAAATATCTGTTTGATCCTGCCTTGTTATTTTTATATTTGGTTGATCCTGCATGTGTGTCTTTTGTTTGTCAGGCACTTTGAGTGCTGCTGCCACTCCGACTTACTATCTGGTTGATCCTGCCATTTCTGTTGCCACAGCTGTTCTACTGAACAGTGCGGCTCCTGCACTTTCAAAATGAGCTGAAATGTTGTTGTACCACAGTGTGGTATTACTGTATTCCATGACCTCCGAACTGTGGTACAACAACATTTCAGGTAGGATGGATTTCTTCCAGAACAAGCCCTCACCATACAATATAGAGGGATTTTGTAAAGTGGGTCAAATCAAAAGAGAGGGGGGTCATGAGTGGGGTTTCGAGGGATCTACCCTGGGTCCTGTCCTCTTCAATATGTTCATCAGTGACATTTGAGGGGGCATCCAGGGTAAGTAGTGTATCTTTGCCAGTGACACAAAGCTCTGTGGTAGGGGAGATAGCAACAATGGATTCAGGGAAATACAGAGACATCTGCAAAGGCTACAGAGGTGGTCTATGGTTTGGCAGTTAAAATTCAATGCCAAAAAATGTAAGGTTATGCACATACAGAAACAACAGGATAGAGTACTGGATGGGAGGGGTTAAGCTATGCATTATGGCAGAAGAAAAATAACTGGGGGTCATCATTAATAATGCCACAAATAATCAAGCAAGTGCAACCATACTTACAGTAAGGGTACTACAGAACAGGGGTTTCTCAGAAGGGGTACTGACAGCACAAAAATAGAGGAAGTACTACCTCTATGTAGGTCACTGGTGAGGTCATATCTGGAATACTGCACTTAGTTCTGGAGTCCTCAACTAAAGAAGGACAGCCTGGAGACAGTGCATCGCAGGGTGACAAAGATGATTCAGGGCCAATAGGTCGGATCTTAAGAAGGTCATCTGAAGACATTGAACATGCACTCACTGGAGACCAGGCGAGAGAGGGGAGATATGATAGAAACCTTCAAGTTTCTAAAGGGAATACAAAAGAAGGTGAACTGCAAGAAACTATTTAGCAGAAGTACAGAGTCAAACACCTGAGTTCACAAGTAGAGACTAGTGGAGGGAAGGTTTTAGATGGATGTGAGGAAGTTCTATTTGACAGAAAGGGTGGTGGAGCTGTGGAACAGTCTGCTGGAAGAGGTGGTGGGTGCCAAGACCTTAAATGGTTTCAAGCATGAGTGAGACAGAGTGAAGGGGATAGCAGCTGCTCAGGTCAGCAGCAGTAATGAAAGAAGCAGGGAGGTGGTCTGGGAGGGATAAAACCCTGTATGGACAATACTGTAGGTTCTGAGGAAGACAGGGAACTCTAGACAGACTAGATGGTCCTTTGTTCTTTTTCTGCCATCATTGTCTCTGTTTCTATTAGAAAAAAATGTTAATATTATCATTCTAGACATGGAATTTATAAGCTATTCATATGCATTAGTATCTGGTAAGTAAATCTCAGAAAATCTTAGCAAAAGTATTAGCCAAAATCTGTCTCATAAGAGGACTAAAGATACCAAATTGGTCAGACCTTATAAGAGATAAAAGAGTGTATTGCTTACCAAGAATTACTTGACCAGTATTTAAGTAATAAGACTTAGATTAAAATGACCTGCAGCATTTTAAAAGTATTTTTGTAATAATTTTGAAATCCATAAAGATCTAAACAAGAGACTTTTATGATCATTGCAAAAAACATACTGAATTTTATTAACAGGCTTACTGAAAAAAAATATACTATCATAAACATCTTTTCCCTCAATTAATGGATACAATCACAAAAGAAATCCAAGAAAACTGGATACCTCAAGCTCCTATCAGGGGAATAATACAAAATGGTTGACTAGGTTACAAAAATGCTAATAAATTCTATACCACTGCTCGTATGAGGACCATCCATTTTAAAAGTAGCACCTGCATATGTGACTTCTTAGAAACTATTCAGGAAGGTACTGTATTTACATCTAGTATAACCTGCTGGCATAAATGTGGTCAGAATGCTGAATTTGTTTTTTTTTTATTGAAGAAAATGCAAAACAATATACCATAAGGCGGCATAGACCATTGGTCTTTTTCTGCCATCATAGTCTATGTTTCTGTAAATTAGTGCAGGTATATTAGGAATATGCTACAATTCATATGCTTTATACATTAGTGTTGGCACACAATTTATGTTTCTCTATTACATGGTGGTTTCATCTCGAATAAATACATATACAGTATATGCATAAATCCTGACACTGGTAAGCTCAACAATGAAATATTAGAAAATACCAGTATCCAAGGCAGTTGGAGTGCTGACTTGTTACATTTATTCTGGTCTTGTAAGTATGTTAATGATTGATGGCACAGTTCTATGTCATATTGTTGGATCTTAGTGCATGGCAAAAGCACTTGATCCATTGAGTTCTTTAGGAGGTTAAATACACTAAGAATCAAGCTTTCAATGTTTAAGGAGCAAGTTTGTTTTAATCCTCTTACAAGCATAGAATTAAACAGCAGTCTTGATTTTATAACCTATCAAAGTGTTGATCACTCACTATGCAGGTTAGGAGACCAAGATAGACAGGTCACAGTTTCTTTTCTTTGTCGTCTGGTTCTGGATCTCAAAAACCCAGCAAAAATATGTGACTCTATATTCTAGCTGACCTTACTCCTTGAATGATCACTAGTTCCTTAGACCAATCTGAATGTCAGTGAGTGGCAGCCTGTCACAGCCTGCATGGTCAGCGCACAGACAGTGGGATGTAGCCAATCACAGTATGCATGATCAGTGCATGAACAGTGGGTTGTAGCCAATCATAATAGGTATGATCAGTGTGTGACCAAACAACTACACAGTTAATTAGTGCATTGGCCACTAGATGGCAGCAGTGCTTCATTTTTCAATAGTTAATAAGACATAGAAACATAGATATTCACATACATTGGGCTTCTGAACTTTGACTGAAATTTACAATGTTTGACGTCAAAAACTTAGTGTAACTAGACAGTTCTTATTTGGAAAGAAAGGATAATATTTAAACACAAAGCAGCTTAAAACTGCAATTTTTGATAGCCTTTTAAGATTCACCTTTACACAATTATTCCTTTTTGGCAATTGCCACCGTCCAGTACATAGCTTGTCTTTTGATGTTACTTTATCACAGATTACCAGTCATTAGTTAACTTGAGTTAATATTTTGTTTGAGTAATTCAAATATATTCTAAATATGCAATTAGGCTGAACATACTGGTTGTATTTACAATGAGGCATAGTTTAAAATGTTTTTGCAGCTACAGTTTCTGACCATGAATTTTAGAGTCTCTAGAGAGAATCAGTTTTAGCTAAACATTTTCCTAACAGAAATGGATATAGCCCACAATATTTGATGTTATATAAACATATATCACCTGATATTACAAGATATGCTCATACATGGAAGTAAGTTGCTTTACCCTTTCACACTACGTTTCTTTGCCCTTTACAAGACTTCTGAAGGACAAACCAATCTCAACCAGAACAGAAAGGACAGACGCTGAGCTCCATGTATGTGAAAGGAATTGTTTTAGGGACAGGGCACCACATGTTCAATAATTATATATTTTGCTGTTTACCTGACCAAAGCAAAGGACAGTATTGATAATTAAAAGTTTCTAGGACATGGTTATCTATGTGTTAATTATAAAGACTGTTTACTGAACCCACAATCTGTAATTAACATCAGAAACAGCTGTTCACAGATGATTTTGTCAGTTGGGAAACATGCAGTTTCTTAAAATTGTTTTTAAAGGCGCTTGCTACAGTCCAAATATCTTGAAAACCTGTTCCTTAATCCAGGTGTACAAGGCTGACTTTTCTCACTCAACAATGTCTGAAAGTTGAAATGCTGTTCATTTATCCTGAACATTACAGAACAGATATAACCCTTTTATTTTTTTTAATAGAAAACAATATGTCACCATACCCCTTTATTGGTTTAAATTGCTGCTAAAGCCAACAGTCCCCACCTTGATGCCAGCAAAGCATGCCATTATGATTACATCATTTTGGTCAGTTGTGCCGTTTCCCAAAAAAACAAAGCTGTTTTTATGATTTTTGAATGTGGACCTTAGACAGCATAATAGGCTGATAAGGATGAAAATGAGAATTATTTAGGGGGAACAATTAAGGCTTTAAAAGTCACTTCTATCAAGCTATTGATAAAGGGACAAGACTAGCATCTCCATCATGCAGTAGTTAATTTAAATCATTTTCAACCTTATGTATGTCATTGCCAATTTAAATGAGGTGTGTATCTTTACGGTCTAGCAGAGGTTGCAAATTTAAGGACAAAGGATCAATATGCACATTGAAAACAACATGATGTCCTCTAAGGCTGGATGAAGCAAACATCCCCAGATGTCCTTGCAGTGACTGAGACCTGGCTCACCCCAGAGACCACCTGACTTGGCCATCTTTATCCCAGTGTACTCCAACCTCAGACTAGACAGGCTGGTGAAAAGGGGTGGGGGCTGTGCCCTCTACTACCCAGACTCTCTACAAGCCTCTATATGCACTACCTCAACCCTGTCTTATGGGTCCTAGGTACTTGCAGTCAAGCTCCAACCAGACTTGTCGAGTAAAACCCTTCACATAGTGATGGCGTACATCCCCTACCCCAGAATCAAAAACCCACATTCAACTTGATCCTCGACTGCCTTGCCCATCTGTCTAACTCCAGCAAAATCAGTGTGCTAAGTGATTTCAACATCAATTGGCTCTCCACCTCCTCAGCCCCATACAGGGACTCGGTGGTGGCCCTGGATCTTACCCAAGTTGTCCAATCCTCCACGAGACTCAACTACAGAATGGGTACCTCCATGCTTCTTGATCTCATACTCATTAACCAACCCACCCAAATAATGGAAGTCCAGGTACTTCCCTATGCCCTGAGTGACCACTCACCTGTACTTTGCCGGTGGTCTTCTAAAACCCCCAAACTGCCCCCCAAATACACATTCCAGTACTGCCTAAAAAAGGGATCCCTCTCTCAGCTCAGAAAACATCTACAGCACTGTGCTTGAACCCCTATTAACACTGCATCCTCCATAGACCATGCTCTTGATCACTTTATCACCACCTTCAGCTCTGCCTGTGACCACTATGCCCCAGTCACTAAACAGGTAGTCAAAGGCCGGGACATCCATGGCTTTCCTGGGTGCTTTTTGATCTTATGAAGCATAGGGACAACCTTTGGTATAAGGCCAATGAATTGGGCAAACAACAAGATCAGCAACTATACAGGGAAGACAGAAACAAGTGCACCTGGGAACTCTGTAAAGCAAAGGTGGTCCACTATCTGGAAACCCTTGCCTCCACCTGGGGTTTGGGCCATAAGTTTTAGAACAACATAAAAGAACTTTATGGCAAAGCCACTCCCCCCCAGCCCAACTTCAGGTAGATGGTACCCTCTCCCAGGATCCCCAGACTATTGTGAATACCCTTAACTCTGCCTCTTCTGATCTCAGCAGCATCCTTCCACCTAATTTCTTGAATCTTGCTCCAGTAACTGTTTCAACCTGCTCCTCCCAGCATTCACTCCTAGCTTAAGGCTTAGAACTATATCTTCTCAAGAAGCTAGATGCTATCTCACCAATGTTCTTGGCAAAACTCATCATAGCGGTGACTCGCTCGACTTAAAACTTGTCCTACTAACTCTCGACCATGTCATGACCCCACCTCACCAATATTATCAATCAGTCCCTCTGCCACAGACAATTACATACCCACTGTAAATCAACTGTTATCACCCCCATCTTTAAAAATGGTGATTGCACCTCCCCTAGCAATTATCGCCCATATCTCCATACTTCCCCCATCTCTAGGCACTTGAAAAAGTAGTGTTAGACCAACTCACTGACTATCTCACAAAATACAACTTACTCTGCACTGAACAACACAGATTCTGGAAAGGGCACAGTACTACCACCACCCTCCTTGAATATACCATCTTTATTAGCAAAGCTCTCGACAAAGGACACATAGTGGGATCAGCCTACTTAGTCCTAACCAAGGCATTTAACTCCATGAGTTATACTCTCCTTATCCAATCCCTAACAGCCATGGGCTTGTCCATGGATTCCATTACGTGGTTTAAACACTACCTCTGTGACCATAACCAAAGGGTCAAAATAAACTCAACACTCTCATCCAGTCAGCCTGTTCACTCAGGAGTGCCTCAGGGATCTATATTGGGACCCCTCCTTTTCAGCCTGTTCCTAAATACTCTCCCCAAATCCTGCACAAGTCAAATAATACTATATGCTGATGAGGCAGACCTTTTTGCCAGCCACCTGGACCCCCTCTCACTCCAAGCTGCCCCCCTTCAGCACATTCTCTGATGCTGAAGCCTTGTTTTCAGAACACAGACTCATTCTGAAATACAAAAAAACCAAGGCAATGATTTTCGTGCACCATCAAAACAGGCATGGCGACTTCCCTCTCACCATCCTCAATTACCAGAGCAGCCCGATTGATCTAGTACCCACCTTCAAATACCTGGGTGTCACCCTGGACTCCCATCTCATGTACCATGACTATATCAGCTTGCTTTGCTCAGCCATAAACTCTAGACTAGGTACCCTGTACTGACATGGGGGTGCTTGCCACCGGATGTGCTGTGTGTGGCGGTGACCTCCTCTATACTCTCCTTAATTGACTATGGATCATTTTCTGTGGCTCAGCTGACCTCTCTGCCCCACGTCGCATCAAGGTCTCCCTTATTAAAGCCTGCTGCCTTGTCTCAGAATGTAACAAGTGAACTCTTACATGTGGGCTCTATAGACTCACCGGCTGGCTCAACTTCAAAGGTAGACTAAGATACCATATCTGTCTCCTTGCCAGGAAGCTCTCACAAAACCCCTCCCCCTTGGGCCTACGATGCCTGGTACAGCCCGTGTTACACCCTAGGACCACTAGAAGCTCACTGGCACCCATCCTAATGGTTCCTCGCTGCAGGACCTCCATGTGTCAGCATTCCTTCTACTATAGGGACCCCCCCTCTGGATAAATGAACTACCCCCAGCCATCACTTCTATAATGCAGCTGGGACCCTACACTCTCCTCGCACGATCTTCCTGTGACTGCGACTAACCTAGCTCCCTCCCAACCTAAGCCCCCTCTCAGCCTCTCTGCCTTAGTAACCCTCGTGCTGGGAGACCACTCTGTATCTCATGATTAATTCCCTGTTCCTTTTGTTTCTCTGCATATAAATTATGACTCAGGATCCATTTTTAAGACCCCCTGAAGCTGTAACTTGCTATATGTATATAACTATGACTCAGGGTCTACTGTAAGACCCCTGAAGCTGTAAGCTGCCAATTGTATATATCGCTGTACTGTATTACTTATGTATTGTACTGTATATGTTATGTATGTGTATTTTCTGATGTGGAGCCTTTGCAAAGGAGTCTATGACTCAAAGGATTGTAATTTCAATTCTCTTCAATAAATAAAATAATAAATAAACAAACACACACACAACGTATATACTTAAGCAATAAGGCGAGACAGGGGGTGTGTTATGGTGGGATAATGGCCCACCTCGAGGTGAGTTGAAGCATGAGGCATAGCCGAGGACTTCCACCACCCGAGAAGGGCTGTTAGCCCACCATAACACATACCTCGGAGTGCCTTATTGCGATTATGAAATGGGTAATTTTTAGTAATTTTTATGCATTTTTAAACATAATACTTTCAGCTGGGCCACTGTGCTGGGATAACGGCCCAGCTGAAAACAGCTCTCAGCCAATCAGAATTCAGCATTCTTTCTACCCATTTCATAACTATCAATATCCTCCTGGTGGTCAGGTTCACTCTGAACAACAGATAAGTGATCCACTGCACTGAGTGTTCCGGGATAGGCATCCCATTGGATGTCTGCCTGGGTGCACAGCTCCACCCATGGGCACTCTGTCTGAACCTGCATGTATCCGCACACTGGGGGGGTTGGGGCTATGGACAGGTGGCCGTCAGTCATGAATCCCACTGGTGCACACCTGTCCACAGGTGCAGAGCTCCCTGGGTGGGATACGTGCCTTTGGTGCATATTTTCTGCCCATTGGAGTATTGGCTCGAATGTTATTAGTTTGTGAGCTGGTGGTCAATTTGGCCACTAGCTTTTAAAATCTGATAGCCAGACCAGTTGTTTTAAGTACCCATTAGCCACCTGGCTACTTGATTTATCACGCCCTGTACTTAACCTTCTCTAATGGGGGGAAAACATGCAATAGTAATGGGGCCTATGTTCCAACGGATGGGAAATAAGCACTAGAGGTGCGTATCCTGCCAATGGAGCTCCGCACCTATGGTCAGATGCACACTAGTCACATTCATGATCACCAGCCATCTGTCCATGGCCCCACCCCCCCAGTGCACTGGTACATGCAGGTTTGCATGGGGTGCCCATGGACGGAGCTGTGCACCTGGGTGGGCATCCAAACACCCATCCTAGAACACTCAGTGGATCACTTATGTGGTGGGGGTGCATTGACTGCACTCCCCCATGGATGTCCACATGGCTGGCGGCCATGGTGGTGAGAGGTGGGATGTGCCGCTGTCCATGCCTTGCCCCCATACAGATGGGGTGGTAAGGTGGTTGGGAGGCATTGGCATAAGGGTATGTGTTGAGGTGGGGGAAGGGTTCAATTGTTCATGCTGCCCACCACACCAGTCGGGAGAGGGGACACAGAGGTAGGCTGGCAGTGTTTTGCAGAGGGGTCTTCAGTCCTGGGACTGGTGCTCCCATGTGTGTGTGGGGGGGTTGGCATGCATGGGGAAGACTGGGGGCATGGCTGGGTGCAGGGGTGGGTGGCCCCAGACAGCCTGTCACTACTTTGCTGTTGTGTTCCATTGTTAAGGGATGGAGGTATGGGGCACATAGTGGGCTTACAGCAGGATTCACCCTGGTGTAACCCACATCCACCTCCACACCCCCACGGCCAGCACTACATGCCATTGTGCATTGTGTGTAGTGTTGGCATGCCTCCCCCGCCTGCCCCCTGCATGTTACAGTCTGCACGGGTGGGGGATTGGTGCAGAGGGGCTGCGTGCCCCATTTTGTGCATCCCATGCGGGGTGCACAATGGTGAGGGGCGGCTACACTCCGGAGATGAGTGCCACACAGCCACTCTGCACATTCGAGCATAGGGACCAATGTTTTTAGCATAACAAGAACTTTTACTAAAGTGAAAATGCTTATACAATAAATTACAAAACATAGTTTTTAAGTTCAGGGATTGCACAACATGCATTTCTGAAGCCTTATGGCAGTGAGTTAGACATCATACCAAAAATAAAATAAACAAAATTGCAATTTTTAACTTTTTTGCTTTCCACATTAAATGCACATGGATATGTGACCTTGTTGTGGCTATTATGAGGAACATCTTAAACATAGTTTTTACAAGATTTTTCCTTTTTTAAGAACCGTTTTTCCCCTGGAAGATAAAGGACAGTGATAAGTAAGTCGCTTTCACAAATCTATTCCCTGAGATGATGACCATAATAATTAGTGCTGTCAGTAACTCCACAGACCCAGATAGGAAATAGGTTAGGCTAGTTTAGTGGACAGCAGAGACTGGGTTAACTGAGTTCAGACATAGCCAACTGGTCAAGCAGAGAAAATGTTAAAGATTTTAAATAAGTATTTATGCTGTGATGACAGAATATTATTTGGACTTACAGTGACAATATTGTACAGCATTTGCACATGGCACATATGATTTTAACATCTGGCAAACTGTTTTTTTCAAAGTCAGTTTTGCAAGCAACAAAAAACCAAGTAATACTAGTTTGACATTGGCAAAACTCATTGCTGCTATACTGTACTTAGTTCAAAATACAGGTATTTCACTAAGCTGTTTTAACTAGCAAATCCATCCCTTAGGTATGGTAATATGTGAGCTTCAGTGCTTCCATTCCTTTAAATAATTACCCATGATTACATCATTGCCTCAGGTAGTAATTCATGTTAAGTAGTTTTGTGAAAAAGTTACCCTGTGACATCACCAAGGCTAGCTTGAGAAATAAATTACACATCTTCCTTTTTACTTCATGAATGCTTAAGATTAAAACAAACATTAACTGGTGAAATATAATAAGACACAGATCTCCAATTTATGGGGTCAAATTGCTGAATGTTTCTGGTTGCAAACCTGAGTGGCGAAAAAAGAGGCATTTGACACAATAGACACAAGGCAAACATTTTTTACTTATGACACAACACAATTTGCTCGACTTTTAAACTTAGCAAATGTGTGCAGTTTGCACTTCAAGAAACATTGCATTTAGTATTGAGAAAATAAAATAAAATAAAGACCAGCAATGTGAAACAAAAGCCATTGCACTGTCAATGTGCAGTTTGCAAAACATGTGATTTACACATTTTTAATACCCCAAGGAGCATCAAGTTTCCTGACACCTCAGTTACTCTCCATGTAAACCAAAGGTGGTTTGTTTTATTTCATGTGATGGGACTGGCTGGCTGCATTCCAGCCTCATTTTTTTATTTTTGTGTTCAGAAATGTCATAGCACCTGTTCCTGTAACAGGTGCCACATCTTGAACACAGCACCAAAGCAAACAAGCTTTTCTGTTTGTTTGTTTGTTTAAACGCATCCCATTGCTCAACTAAGGATGTGTGTTGGATAGAAAGAAAAAGTTAAATAAGAAGGCTTACCATACAAGAAAGGTTAGTATATAGAAAGTCTAAGTTAAAGTTAGGTCTGTCATGCTGTATGCTTATTTTTGAACTGAAGGTTTCTGTTCTCAGCGTGTCAGTGTTTATGTTTATACATTTAACCCTTATGATTCAAAGCCTGTCTTTATAATCTTTTATACTTTGGTGCACCCTTATCAATTGTTGCAGGGCTTGCTTCTATCATCTCTCTCACATGAGTAACCTGCTGATTCTACCAGTGGGTTACAACCACTGGCAGATTCTGCCAATGGGTTACAACCACTGAAGCTATTAAAGAAGTTTTATTCTTCATCTCTTATATTTCCACTACACTCTCTCCATCTTCTTGCACATACTTGAACATGTATTCTTTCTCCTTAAACACAGGGCTCCAAATATTCAGACTGCGCCAGGCTGTGGCGCAAGCCTGGGTGCAGCGCAACTTGGCTGCGCAGGGGCATTGACAGGGTGATATTCAACAGAGCTGTGCCATGGCACAGCATCGCTGAATATCACACCCTGGCCACCCGCAGTGCACATGGTGCAGTGGCACTGCAACAGTGCAAGTGGCCAGAGTGGAGCAGGGGGATGCGCTAGCGCAAGTTCCATTGCACTAGGTGCAACAACCACAATATTCAAAGGTGCACATGCAAATGCATCCATAATGCATGCGAGGTGCAAATGGGGCCATTTGCATGTAATTATGACCTCATTTGCATGCATGTGCGCTGATCCCCTGCGACTTGCACCTGGCGCCCTGCCAGGCTGCAGCTGTCAAGGACTGACACCCCTTGCACATTGCAGAAATGTGCCCCACTGCCCGATTGTGGGCATATGTAGAATTAATAACCTTCCAATATCCCTGGTGGTCCAGTGGACCACATCACACCCGATTGAGAGCTTAAGTAATAAAAATACTGTCCAGTATGGTGGTCCAGTGGACCATTTCATGCCTGATAGTGGGCCTAAGTAAAATAATACTGTCCAGTATCCCTGGTGGTCCAGTGGACCGCTCGCAGCTCAATCGCCAGCATATGTTAAAATAAATGTAAAGTCCAATATCCCTGGTGGTCCAGTGGACCATTTGAAGTCCAATCGTGGGTGTCAGTAAACCATTAGTGCCACAGAAACCCAACCCTGGTGGCCTAGCAGTACCCCCCTCCCCACCTGCCCACTAAGCCCCACCGCCCCACTCCCCCCCAGTCTGCGGTGAGCTGCAGCTCCCCACCCACTTACCGGCCCGCTGCCTGTCGACTGATACCGTACGGTAGGGCTGTACATCCATTGGTCCACAGCATGAGCCAATGAGCATGTAGCATACCATACTACACAGTCCAGATATGTGAATGGATCCATTCACATATCTGGACTGTGTAGTACGGTACACGCTCTTGTGGAGCAGGATCACCTCCTGTCTTCTGGGACCTCTCCTGTGCTCAGAGACTCACTAAACAGTTCTGATAATGGTTCTGCTAGTTCCACCCTTAGCTCCTTTAGTACCCTGGGATGTATGCCATCAGGTCCCATTGCCTTGTCCACCCTGAGCTTATTGAGCTCTTGTAGGACCCTTTCTTTTGTGAAGGGACTAGTGCTCACCTCCCTTCCCCCTATGTCCATGGTGCTGAGCTGTGGGCCCTGTCTTATCTTCTCTTCAGTTAATACTGAGCAGAAGTATCTATTTAGTATAGATGCTTTTACATGGTCCTCCTCCTCACATGCCCCCTTTTCTCCTTTGATCTTATCAATACCCCCTCTGGACTTTCTCCTTTCACTAATGTAGCTATAGAGAGTCATGTTACCTTCTTTTACTGTTTGTGCTAGTGTTTCCTTAGTTTGGGCCTTTGCCTGCCTTACTGCCTTCCCTGCTTCCCTTAGGGAAGTTTGGTATGTTTCCCTATCTTCATCCTGCTGCGTTCCCTTATATTTCCTGAAGGCCAGCCTTTTGGCTGTGACCTTTTCTGCTACTGTTTTTGAGACCCAAAGTGGTTTCCTTCTTCTTTTGCACTTCCTTTTCTCTATAACACAGTGGGGTGTTGCTTCAAGTATTGCATCCTTAATTCTTGCCCACTTTGCCTGAACTCCATCACCTGCATTTATTTTTGCCAGGCTAGCTTAACTCTTTTGGCCATCTTATCAAAGTCAGCCCCTCTGAAGTCCCATATTTTTGCATTGGAATGGGATGATTTAGTTGTAGTGGCAAAATTGAACCATACCATGTAATGGTCACTGGCCCCCAGGTGACCTTCTACCTGAAGATCTGTGATCCTTTCCCTGTTAGTCAGTACTAGATCTAGGATAGACCTGTCTTTTGTGGGTTGTTGTACCAGTTGTTTGAGGCCCTCACCCTGCAGGGAATCCACAATGTATCTAGTTCTGGAAGATGTCCCTGCTGGTATTGACCAATCTGTATCTGGCATGCTGAAGTCTCCCATTATCAGAACCTCCTTTTTAGCTGTCATGTTTTGTATATCTTGTAACAGTAATGTGTCTATGTCCTCCCCCTAGTCTGGGTGCCTGTAGACAATCCCAGTTCTTATGGCTGTCCCATTTCTTCTTTCCAGGGTGACCCATAGTTCTTCTGGCTCCTTATGTGTATTCTGAATTTCTGTAGCTTTGATATTTTCATTGACATACAGGGCCACTCCCCCCCCTTTTTGCACCTTGGTCTCTTCTGAAAAGTACATAGCGAGGTACTGAACTCTTCCAAGTGTGGTTACTGCTAAACCATGTCTCGCTAATTGCTACTATGTCCAGTTTAACCTCTGTTATTATTGCCTGCAGGTCTGAGATCTTGTTTCCCAGACTGGGAGCATTTGTGTACATGATTTTCCAATTATTGTGAAGGTTACTATGAGGATCCAGTATGTAAATTGCTGGGTTATATTTAGAAAATGTTTTCAGTAAGAAAGAAAAATGTTTTTTAAATAGAGATGTGGATGCATCCATTTTGTGGACAGGAAGGGTGTTATGATGCTGTCACTGCCTCACCAGTGTTAACAGTGTGCAGTGCAGCAGGTGAGAACAGTTCAACTGTGCTGTCAGGGATTCTATTATATTCTGAGGAATACCTAGGATTTTATGTTTGACAGAGTGCAAGAAAAGAATCCACTGATTCTTTTCATGATAGAACAGGATCCCTGTCTGTAGTAGCAGTTTGTTTTAACCCATTTAATTGCACACTGTAAGAGCTGGTGAGCAAGGGTGTAGACAGGCATACTCACTGTACGCATTTGTGTACAGTTTTGTTAAGTGCCTGTCACAAATCATAAGCCACTCTGTTAATATCATCATTCTAATCTGTAGTATTTGGGTTAGTGTAGTCCACTGAGGAGTGTCCCATACATGTATAACCTCTTTAGAGAGTAGAGGAATCATCTGACAACAATCTGACTTGTTTGGAAGGGGGTGCCATTTGGAAAGGATATGTACATTTTGTAATGGGGGGTGTAACTGTTGGAGACTGTGTACAAAACGGAAATTTCTGGCTACACTCCTGCTGGTGAGGCAGTGATGTCATCATAACACCCTTCCTGTCTTCAAAATGGATGCCTCCACATCACAGTTTAAAAGTATTTTTCTGTCTTACTGAAAACATTTTCTATATATAACCCAGCAATTTACATACTAGATCCTCATAGTAACCCTCATAGGAATTTCATAGGGAATCATACGGTTTCCCTTTAAGTAAAGAAAATAATATCCAGTTGAACTAACACCACCTAGGCTTCAAAATGAGCCAGTTTATGTAGGAGACTACCAATGTTTAGAGAAACTATGTTCAGTTTCCCTTGACTCCAAGAGCCATGCCCAGGTCTATCTGCAGGGCCTGGGGTGAGGTGGACATTGCCAAACAGAAAAAGCAGTATTACTGTTAGGCCCCTGGAGGCTTGAAGGAAGTGTTTCAGTCTCCAAGTTTTTCTCTTAGGGAAATAGAACTTGCCAGAGGTCCTGTAGACCCAGTTATAGTATAAGATACCAACACATTCCCCGATTTGTAGTGGGAGTAGGGCTGTTAGTCTTTAGAACGGAGGGGCAGTTCAGAAGCATCATGTGGCCATGGTTTCAGCATGAAGTCCAGTAAGAAGATGACCTTAGCCATAGAGGGCACAGGAGGTTCTGGGAACAATACAGTGGGTGGGTGATTCAAAAGCAGTAGCATTGCAATAATCATGATAACAATACAGACTGGGTCCCAACAATTATTGCAGAGTTTCCATGTCGGCACTCCTCAAATAAGGGACAACTCCTGAATTTCAACACTAAAATCAGTGAGATTTTCATGTGACCATAATGCATATGCCTAACTGAATCTAAGGTACTATAATGCATTGCTAAAGTCATAGACATGATGAAGTCTGTTCTTTGATTCTGATGATTTTAGCAACATGGACTTGTGCCATGAAAAGCATGGTGAGTCTCAAAAAAATGGAAAAAATCAGGGACACTCCCCTGAAATAGGGAGACTTGGAAGGTATACTATTGAAATAAAATCCACCTAGATAGTGGAAGAGAGGCATGGCCTCAGTATTGGTAGGGTAAAGGCAACAGGACACTTACTGTAGTCCACCCAGATGGTGCTGGCAAAACCTCTGTAAAAGCAATGTATCAAAGAAGGTGATGAATGGTCAATTGGCCAAGCAAGTAATTCAGATCACCAAACTAGTTCTATAGGGAAGGCTTCAATATGGGCAGGATAATGATACAAGCATGGTTGGGCAGCTGACTAAGCAAAATACTCAGTCAACCCACATAGGGTGCTTATGAGGCCTCAGTATAGGCAAGGTTATGGTACAGGCAAGATGTAGGCTATTTGATTAAGTGTAACACATGGACTAGAGCAGGACAGGGTGTTGGCAGTTCTTCAATATGAACTGGGAACTAGCAGCTACCAGGTAGTACAATAAGCTCTAGTTAGTTTGTTAGCAGTAGAGAAGGATTTAGTGTCAGGCTACTATTCAGCAGCACTTGGAGTGGGCACCCCAGTGCCTCCTTGCACATCCTGAGAATGAGGGTGGGTGACCTGGATGGGGGGGTCAACAGAAGAGGTACTGGGGATGGGCATCTCAGTCTGCAAACTTAAACAGTGGGAAGGGGGAGGGTGAACTGGAGGTAGAGGAAGGAGAAAAAAGTGGTATTGGAGGTGGGCACTCACTTTGCTTAAGAAAAATGTTTAATGGACACTGTCAGCTTTTTTTAATACATATGCATAATTTGTTCCAATTAGCATATTTATATTATATATCTTCAGACATTCAGCCAATACCAAAATGCCACAGGACATTAATTAAAACCTTGTAGCAATATTTTTTTAACCAGGGATAAATCTCAAGTAGTCTGCCTCAGAAAGTGCATGGCTGCAGGGAAACTCATTCATGAGTAAGTTTTTTTCATATATATATTTTGAACTATCTGAAGAAAATGTACCCAGTTCTAGTATTTACCTTACGTATAGTGGCACTGTCTGTCTTTTTGGAAAATAAACACTCTGACCATGTTTATTCATGGTTTGAAAATTGATGTCAAGAATCCAAGTGTGCACAGAAGCACGCTCTGATTCACAGTGTCAATTTTCAAATCATGAATAAATATGTTTCTTGTACTCATTTTCCAAAAAGACATACATTGCCATCATATACAAGGTAAATGCTAGCACTGGGTACATTTTGGTCAGATACTTCAAAATATGCAAACATAATATAATAAGAATAATATAATATAAAAAAAAAAAATTAAATATATAAAACATATGTAAAAACACACCACTTGACCGTGCATTATCCCACAATGAACCCACACCTCCCAGTGCAACTGCATGTGTGAACTACTTTCCAGCCCTCAGAACCTTCTCACCAGCAGTGATACAAGAAAAATGCTAGCACTGGGTACAGTTTGTTTAGATACTTCAAAATATGCAAACATAATATAATAATAGTGCAGTAATACAATAATATAATAATAGCGCCTTCCTGGCTCTCAACCCTCAGAAAGGTGGTAGCCCTGATAGGCTTGACTCAAAGCTCCTTCACCTCTCTGCAACTGCTATTGCCTTTCCCATCTCCTCCCTTCTCAACCTCTCCTTCTGTGTCGTCTCAGTCCTGGACACCTGGAAGAACGCAACAGTAATACCTCTTCCAAAAGGAGGTGACTCCTTCTCCTCTGCTGGTAAATTCCACCCTATTTCCTTCCTTCCAACCTTATCTAAACTCCAATAGCACATAGGTCTGTCTCCTCTCTCCCCCTTCATCGACTCCTCCTCCATCTTCATCACCTTCCAGTCTGGCTTTCATAAACACTACTCCACCACTTCTTCTCCCTCAGGCTCACTGATTCCATCCACACTGGCATGGACCAGGGCCTCCTCACTGCTACCAACTTTGTTGATTTAGTGACAGCTTTGACACTATCTCCCACCCTCTTCTCCTCAACAAACTGAAGTTAGTGGATCTCTCAGACTCCGCAATCAGCTGGTTCAGCTCCTACCTAGTAGGAAGATCTCAATCAGTGAGAATTAGAGAATCCCTATCTGCCAATCCCTGTTGACACTGGTGTCTGCCAAGGTTCCGTCCCTTACTTTTCTCCATATTCCTCAATGACCTCCCCTTAGCCTGCTCATCACATCCATTCACATTTACACAGATGACATGATCCTGTTTGCCGCTGGGTCTTCTCCAGTTGAGTTAACATTCAGGCTTCAGCTTGATTTCAACTCTGTCCAGAAATGGTTCGGGTCAAATCAATTATCCCTAAATGCAAAAAAAGAACTGTTTCCATGTGTTTTGGTACTAGGCAGAGGCTTTCCATGCTCCCTTCCTTCCCCCTCCTTCCACACCCTAGATGGGAGCACAATCGATGATATGCCCTCATTTAAGTACTTTAGTGTCTGACTTGACCGACACCTTGACTTTTTACAGTGTGTACAGTAGATGTCATTTATAAAAAATTCCACTCCAAGCTCAATGCCCTTTATAGAAACAAAAGCTACAACCCACTGCTTGCCTACCATAATATCATCACTAAGATGGTATTCCCCATTTTTGATTATGGTGGCATTGTCTTTGGTGCCCCAAAGTCCACCCTGGCCAGACTGTACCCCCTCTTCCACTCCTTCTGCCATTTAGCCTTGGCCTGTCCTCCCCATACTCACCACTGTTCACTGTACTCTGATCTCTCCTTCCCCTCCTTGGAAGATCACTGGCTAACCCACTGTGCCTCTTTCATTTCTAAATTCTGGCTTGCTTTACTCTTCCTTATCTCAGCTCTCTTCTTTCCCCTATGCCCCCCCCTTCTCTTACACCCTCTGTAATTCAGGCTATTGCTCTCTCTTGCTCCCCTCTTGTTAATCCCTTTTGCTGATCAGACTGCCTTCTCTTTCTCCTTTCCTAAGCTCTAGAACTCTCTCCCCAAAAAATTCACTCTGCTTCCTCCAAACGCTCTCTCTCCTCTTTACTCCAAGTCCACACCACTCCCTCCTGTAACTGCCCTTAGCTCAAGCCCTACCCCCTTCCACCTAGTCCTCTGTCCTTGCTGTTTTCAACCCTTACCCTCTTGGAAACATAGAAACATAGAATTTGATGGCAGATAAGGACAGCTTGGCCCACCCAGTCTGCCCATTTCCCTACCTGATGGATAAGCTGCAGATTCTAGTTAATCAACAGCTTACTTCCTCCTGCCCCCCACTAGAATTGCTTTAGGCAGAATTTGTCTAGTGCACTTACCCAGTCAACAAAAACTAAATAATAATAATCATTTTAAATGATAGAGGAATCCATTGCCAGAAACTATGTTAATGAATCAGTTATGGTTGAAGCACAAAATGTAAAATGTAGGAAAATTAAATGCTAGGGGTAAAAGTCCCCTGAAACATAGAAACATAGACTTTGACAGCAGACAAGGACTGCTTGGCCCACCCAGTCTGCCCATTTCTTTACCTATTGGATAAGCTGCAGATCCTAGTTGACCAAAATCCTACCTCTTCCTAACCCCCACCAGAATTGCCTTATGTCTGTCCCATGCATTTTTGAATTCTCCCACTGTTCCTGACTCCACAACCTCCTCAGGAAGGCTGTTCCATGCAACCACAACTCTCACTGTGAAAAAATACTTTCTAACATTACCTCTGAGCCATCCCCCCTCTATCTTCAAATTGTGCCCCCTTGTTCTTGCACATCTCTTCTCCTGAAAGATACTACCCTCTTGTACCTTGTTAATTCCCTTGAGATACTTGAAAGTTTCTATCATGTCCCCCCTCTCCCTCCTTTCCTCAAGGGTATACATATTAAGCTTCTTTAGTCTCTACTCGTATGTCTTCTGGTGCAGACCTTGCACCATTTTGGTTGCCCTCCTCTGAACAGTCTCCACTCTGTCTATGTCTTTGCGGATATGGGGTCTCCAGAATTGCATGCAGTACTCCAGATGGGGTCTCGCTAACTGTCTGTACAGAAGGAAAACAACTTCCTGTTTTCTACTGTTGATGCCTCTCTCTATGCATCCCAGTATCCCCCCTGCCCTCTTTACTGCCTTTTCACACTCCTCACCCACCTTTAGGTCATCTGATATAATTACTGCTAGGTCTCTTTCGATTTTTGTTGTTGTTATTAACTCACCCCCATTGTGTACTCTTCCCCTGAGTTTTTGTTTCCCAGATGCCTTACCTTGCACTTCTTTGCATTGAATCTGAGCTGCCACATATTTGACCATTCCTCCAACCTTGCCAAGTCCCTTTTCATTCTTTCCACCTCACCTTGTGTATCAACCCTGTTGCAGATCTTTGTGTCATCTGCAAAGATGCATACCTTTCTCTTCTTCACGTCTCCATCTTAACCACTTTCCTTCTCTTCTCTTCTCTTCCCTCCCCAACCATCACCTCTCCTTCACTTCCCCCTCTTCCCCTTCATCCCTACCCTCCTCCCATTACCTCCATCTCCTTATTCCCTTCCACACTAGTCCCTCAGTCCCCTCCCACTCTACTTTCTCATTCACTTCAACCCCCTCCAAACCTCTCTACCCTACTCTCACTCCTCTTACCCTATCTCCTTCAGCTCTTGTCCCTCAACCCCTTCCCTTCCTAACCTCACCTTCACATTTCTTCACTTCTCCTTCCCCTGTTCCTTACCCTTCTTTCCTCTATCTCTCTCTACCCTCCTTCATCTCCCCCTCCCTTACACTCCAGTTGCTTCTTCCCTTTGGAACCCACCTGGTCAAATAGTCCTTTTCTCCTACCTTGGTCTGTATAATTGACAGTATAGTCTTTAGAGTGCCTCATATTCCTACACTCCTGAAGTTCTAACTGACACTGTTATTTACACCTATATGAAATTTGGTTAGTATTGTACAATGCTGTGTTTTACTATATTATTGTGATTTCAATTTATTATATTGTACTTACCCCCCCCCCCCAGAATACATCTGGAAACAAACTTTTATTGCTCAGTATGTCTTTCCTGGTACACTTCCTTTACATACATAACAATATAATATAATATAATATTAAAAATAAATGTTTCAATATATAATACATACACATAAGCATCATTGTATTTTCATGAAACTTGGCTTCCCAGCCAAATGCCCTTTGGGGTAACCCTTGCCTCAGTGTTTGTGCACTGAGGTTCTCTGTCTTTTAAATAGTTTTTTATTTTAATGGGTTTACCTCAACATAACCCAGACAGACTGTCTTAGGGTAGCTGGTTCATTCCACTGGGGTGTCAAACAGACGTGGCATACTGATGAGTCCTGGTAGGATGAAACAAGTGTGTATGTCGTCTGTTAGCACCCTTTGCAAACTGTGTGAGAGGTCTTTCAGCACCATGCAATTCTGCTTAAAGTTGAACCAGCATAACATTCTGTGGTGATTTGCATATGCTGCCCATGATGCTTTGCATTGTGTGGGCATGTGTGATTTTGTATTTTCTTGAAACTTGGCTTCCCAGCTAAATGCCCTTTGGTGTAACCCTTGCCTCAGTGTTTGTGCACATAGGTTCTTTGTCTTCATAAGCATGCTACATGACCATGCATTATTCCACAATCAATGTATGCCTCCTTACACACCTGAACTACCTTCCAGCCCTCAGAACATTCTCAGTAGCAGTGAGATCACTCCACACCTGGTACATACAGGCTGCCACCCACAGCCATAAGTAAATTTCTATAGCAGTTCAACACTGTATACATTTATTTATTTATTTAGCTTTTGTTAACCGGGTAAGTGCACTAGCCATAAAATGACTATTTTCAGGCATGACCCGGGAGAGTGCAGACATTCAAAAACTTAACAGGATAACAAATTATAAGTGCTTTACATACAGTGAATTAGAGAGGATACAATATATCTGAACATACAAAGTAAAGGGCTTTACATACAATGAGTTAAATATAGGTGCCTATCTATGCAATGAATAGTGAGGACCTTGGACAATAAATTTTCAGGTGACACATCATATGAACAGATTAACATGGTTGATCCCTCCATAACTGTTAAGAAAAAGGTCATTAAAAAAAAACTTACCTGGATGATCCCACCAAATGTCAGACTGTCTTATGGAATAATCACTTTCAGTTTTCTTGCTGTACTGTACCATGACTGAGCGATGTTCATGGTAGAAAAGGACGTGCAAGCAGAGGTTTAAATTAAGGCATTCTGCTTTCAGAAAGTATGTAAACTGTGTTTTTTGTTGTTAGATTTATTTAGCTTTGTGCAAAAGAAGCCTCCGACTGTAGACAGAGGAGAGCAAGCGAGTCGGTGGCTTCAGAAATGTAAACAGAAGCATGAGAGAATGTCACTATAGCAACACTCGCTCGGGCATGTGTCTACTTTTCTAAAGCCACTGACTCACTCGCTCTTCTCACTCTATAGTCAGCAGCTTCTTTTACACAAAGCTAAATAAACTTCCCATCAAAAAGCACTTTGCATACTTTTTGAACACAGGGGCCCCAATTTTCAAAGCCCTGGGGATGGACAGTGTATCTAGATGTGCTACACAAATAAATGGGCCAGCACAAAAAAATGCAATATTCAAATGAGATGTGCAATCATGCATCTCATCTGAATATAGCAGTGCTAATGGGTTGGGCAAATGGGGGCCACTGACAATGTGCCAGTGCATCCTGGGGAACAGCCTGAATACCTGGAATGGGAATGCATGGAGCATCCCCAGATGCGCCAGTCCCAAATTCCTGATATTCAGCCAGAAACATGTAAATGTGGCCATTAGGCATGCAAGGTGCAAATGGATCATTTACATGCTCATTATGGCAGCATTTCCAAACCTTTTGCAGGGATGCATCCAGTAGCATGCACCAGACAGCCTGCCCCCTCCTGCCCAGTCTCATGTTGTGCACCACCATAATCCACCTCTTTTTCATAGTGTAGTGTAACAATCCCCATTCGAATTAAAATAAATTACTTCCCAAGCCCTTTTTCCATAGTGTAGTGTCCCCCCATACTGATCCCTGTTCAAATTAAAATAAATTACCTCCCCAGTACTGTTCATGAGGTAATGGCAATGTTGAAAATTTGGAGTGAAAATGTTAAAAATTGCCGAAGTTACGCATGTGCGTAATGAAATTTCTACAACCGCACATAACTCAAGTGTTTTTTTGGAATTTTTGCACCAAATTTTCAACATGGGCTTTTTGGGTTCTCACCTCATGAGCACTGGCACTGTCATTTTGTTAATTGATTGTAAAGGGTGATTTCACATAATGACCACAAAATCACCTTTTGGGAATGAGTAATGAAACGACAGCACCAGTGTTCAAGAGGTGGGGTCCCAAAAGACCTATGTTGAAAATTGGGTGAAAAAATAATGAAAAATGGCCAAAATATCAACATAAGTTCAAATATTCCTGCACTTTAGACTCACAAAGTAAGATCCTACCTTGTATCTTGGCATAAGAAGCAAAATTCTACTTTGTATGGCTCACAAAGCAGGATTCTACTTTGTATCTTGGCATGCAAAGCAGAATCCTACTTCATATGATGCCAATACAAACAAAGAATTTAAATGTTAAATAAAACACATTTTAAGGGCACTTTTCGAGCAGCAAAGTGCAGAATGCACATAAGGGGTCCCAATAAGCAAGCTACATGTGTTGGTTCCTGCCCAGAATATCATTTGGGAGTTTTCCAAATTTGAGTTTTTCAGGCAAAACTTAAAACAAGATGGCAGCCATACGAAGCAGGAATTTACCCATATGAAGCAGGATTCTTACTTTATTTCATATAGCTATCTGAAAGTGTTTACTGAGCATGCTCAGAAACTATTTTTTCAATTATTTTAATTACTGTAACTAGAAAACTGCTTATTATTTTTTCACCAGACTAGCAAAAGCGACGTATGTGGGGCAGTCCCTTTCTGCCCTCAAATGTTCAAGCCCAAAAAGCAAGCCGTCTGGGCTGTAGGCAAGTTCAAAGAAAAATCCCAGCAAAGTCAATGGGTGAAAACATGTTTTTCTCACCTCCGGGACTCAGAGGCTGCATATCCAACCAGAACATAACTTGTTACGTAAAGAGATCTACCTCTCAGGACTATGCATACCAAATTTTGTGCAAATCCATTGAACGGTTGAAAGGCTATTAAAGTGCAAACTTTTGAGTTTAACATTGAACTGCCTACTCGACTGTAACTATAGGGCTGTGACTATGCCCCTATAATACATATATATATATATATATATATATATATATACGGAATATGGAGATTGGACAGTGATATTTTCTATGGAGTTTGACTTTATGACCTCACGAGTGGCGGAGCCCATGAGATCACAAGGTCAAACTCCACAAGGGGAAATATCACTGATATTTCCAGTCCCCTATTGCATATTTCATTTATGTAATGCATTTTAATGTTTCTTGTTCTAGTTTTTTTTTTTATTTTGTTGTTTTTTTAATATATTTTGAATGTTTTTTCCCCTGGGTTTCATTGAGGAGTTACTGCTAGTAGGGACACTAGCGTGGTTGCTAGGGTCTCTACATCATGCATTTGCCAAGGTGGCATTTCATTGGCTGTGGTTTCATGTGGGCAGGCTGAACAGTTTTCTGAAACATGGTGGCTGTACCTTCCACTTAAAGAGATAGCTAGGATGTGGTGCAGTGCTTTGTTTATTTTTTATTCTATAATTATTTTTCATCCACCACCAATTAGTTTGTTAGCGTTATGTATCTGGTTGATCCTGCTTTTGCTGCTGGGAGCTCCTTCAGGCACCTGAGGAGGCCGTTACTGGGTAGCGAGTGAGTGTGAGGTAGGTAGTGTATGTCAGGGCTGAGAAGGGAGGTATTGATTGTCCATTGGTGCTGCATCTGTTGCTTTTGTTGCTAAATGGAAGTTGTGAGGAAATGTAAAAAAAAAAGAAGCGAAAAGAAGCTCTCAGTGTGAATGCTGATTTCACACAGATGAGGTGCAGAGCTGGAGCCGGTTAGCAGGTGAACTTGGAGGTTGGAGCTGCAGAGGCTTGGTGCACTTTGTGTCTGTGCTCTGATGAAGTGCAGATAGTGTTTCTGCATGACCTACTGTGTGGATAAATGACCTACAGTGAGGTAAACGTGATATCCTCTCTGTAGGTCTGAGGAGGGTGCAGATATCAAAGATATTTGCCCACAATTTATTCACACTGGCATTACATCAATACACTTTGGCTGCAATAGCAGACACTACCTTACTCCTCCAGTGACTAGTGTGCCCAACAAGAGGGTTTTTTGAGTGGCCAGGGACATAATTAATGAGAGGAGGTCATAGCTCTCACCCAAAACTGCCAACATGCTCCTTTTTATTAAGCACAACATATCAGGCCTTTGCTAATATATTACAGCTGAATTTGACTTTTTATTGGCTTGTTTATGGTTTTTACCTGAAATCTTATTAAACAAGTTTTCCACAGCTTTGACTGCAAACTATATGTTCATTCATGAGTCACATGGTAGGGAAGACAGGGGCGTTAGAGGGACCCAGGAAATATTAGGGTATAGATGCGCATGGAGACCTCAGTAAGGGTGTATCAAACTGCAGGTAATGCTTTACATTGCATTTTGTCTTGTTCTGAGCTGTGCCTTACCCGACCTAATAAATATCCTATTCCATTCGGATATTGGATCAAAAATTTCCTATTCCAATATCTGACATGGAATAGGGATCCGCCCACCCCAATATATATATATATATATATATATATATATATATATATACACACACACACGCACACACAGTACATATATACATATATATAGATATAGAAAATACAAAATCACACATGCCCACACAATGCAAAGCATCATGGGCTGCATATGCAAATCACCACAGAATATAATGCTGGTTCAACTTTAAGCAGAATTGCATGGTGCTGAAAGGCCTCTCACACAGTTTGCAAAGGATGCTAACAGATGACATAGACATGTGTTTCATCCTACCAGGACTCATCAGTATGCCTCATCTGTTTGACACCCCAGTGGAATGAACCAGCTACCCTAAGATGGTCTGTCTGGGTTACGTTGTCGTGAACCCATTAAAATGAAAAACTATTTAAAAGACAAAGAACCTCTGTGCACAAACACTGAGGCAAGGGTTACCCCAAAGGGCATTTGGCTGGGAAGCCAAGTTCCAAGAAAATACAAAATCACACATGCCCACACAATGCAAAGCATCATGGGCTGCATATGCAAATCACCACAGAATATTATGCTGGTTCAACTTTAAGCAGAATTGCATGGTGCCGAAAGGCCTCTCACACAGTTTACAAAGGGAGCTAACAGATGACATAGACACGTGTTTCATCCTACCAGGACTCATCAGTATGCCTCGTCTGTTTGACACCCCAGTGGAATGAACCAGCTACCCTAACATGGTCTGTCTGGGTTATGTTGTGGTGAACCCATTAAAATAAAAAACTATTTAAAAGACAAAGAACCTCTGTGCGCAAACACCGAGGCAAGGGTTACCCCTTAAGGGCATATGGCTAGGAAGCCAAGTTTCAAGAAAATACAAAATCACACATGCCCACACAATGCAAAGCATCATGAGCTGCATATGCAAATCACCACAGAATATTATGCTGGTTTAACTTTTAGCAGAATTGCATGGTGCCGAAAGGCCTCTCACACAGTTTACAAAGGGAACTAACAGATGACATAGACACGTGTTTCATCCTACCAGGACTCATCAGTATGCCTCATCTGTTTGACACCCCAGTGGAATGAACCAGCTACCCTAACATGGTCTGTCTGGGTTATGTTGTGGTGAACCCATTAAAATAAAAAACTATTTAAAAGACAAAGAACCTCTGTGCGCAAACACTGAGGCAAGGGTTACCCCAAAGGGCATTTAGCTAGGAAGCCAAGTTTCAAGAAAATACAAAATCACACATGCACACACAATGCAAAGCATCATGGGCTGCATATGCAAATCACCACAGAATATTATGCTGGTTTAACTTTTAGCAGAATTGCATGGTGCCGAAAGGCCTCTCACACAGTTTGCAAAGGGTGCTAACAGATGACATAGACACGTGTTTCGTCCTACCAAGACTCATCTGTATGCCTCATCTGTTTGACACCCCAGTGGGATGAACCAGCTACCCTAACATGGTCTGTCTGGGTTATGTTGTGGTGAACCCATTAAAATAAAAAACTATTTAAAAGACAAAGAACCTCTGTGCGCAAACACTGAGGCAAGGGTGACCCCAAAGGGCATTTGGCTGGGAAGCCAAGTTTCAAGAAAATATAAAATCACACATGCCCACATAATGCAAAGCATCATGGGCTGCATATGCAAATCACCACAGAATATTTTGCTGGTTCAACTTTAGGCAGAATTGCATGGTGCCGAAAGGCATCTCACACAGTTTGCAAAGGGTGCTAACAAATGACATAGACACATGTTTTGTCCTACCAGGACTCATCAGTACTACTGTTTGCGCATAGAGGTTCTTTGTCTTTTAAATAGTTTTTTATTTTAATGGGTTCACCACAACATAACCCAGACAGACCGTCTTAGGGTAGCTGGTTCATTCCACTGGGGTGTCAAACAGATGAGGCACACTGAGGAGTCTTGGTAGGACGAAACACGTGTCTATGTCATCTGTTAGCACCCTTTGCAAACTGTGTGAGAGGCCTTTTGGCACCATGCAATTCTGCTTAAAGTTGAACCAGCATAATATTCTGTGGTGATTTGCATATGCAGCCCATGATGCTTTGCATTGTGTGGGCATGTGTGATTTTGTATTTTCTTGAAACTTGGCTTCCCAGCCAAATGCCCTTTGGAGTAGCCCTTGCCTCAGTGTTTGCACACAGAGGTTCTTTGTCTTTTATATAGATATAGCTATATAGATATATATATACACTGTATATATGTTGTTTTTTTATTTATTTAAGTCTTTGGTAACTGGATAAGGCTCACTAGGCACATATGCCTGTTTTGAGGGGTGACTTGCTCAGAGTCACACAGTATGCAAGAGGAGGTTGTGAGAATCAAACCAATTTCTTGTCTGCTGGATATACCAAGCTCGTTCATAGCTCATTACTCTAACCTCTAGGCTATACTGCCACCTTCCTTGTATTGTGCCTGTTGTAATCTCCCAGATCATGCCTGACAAGAGCCAGTCCTTGTCTAGTACACTTAGTAAACTAAAACTAACTAAAAAAAAACCTTAAAAGTACTTCCTGGAAGTCTCCCTGGGTTTAAGGACCATGAGATCATCTGGCAGGTAATCAAGGGGAGTAATTAGAGTCCATACCTGTACCACCATGCAGATTCAGGCCCTAGAGCTCAGAGGGTTGCTTCTGAATCTGGCTTAGGGGCTGAGTGTTGGAATCAGGGTGTCACATAGCCCTTCTGAGGCTCTTTCTTCCTAGATCATCGGGAGGTGGAAGGTTTGGGGTATGCAGTTGTGGACATCCTGCTGGAGGGTCTGAGAGGGATTTGGTGGCTATACATGTTTCTAAGCTGGATCAGTGGAGAGATAATGGACAGTGCCAACCTGACACAGATGCCCCTTTACTGGGCATAAGGGGACTAATTCAAGGATTGCCCATGTATCCAGCTCACCTTCTTGGGTTCCACCAGTGTGATTCCTAGGTGACAGGCTTCAGGCTTGGATGCCCTGGGGAGACAGAGTAGGAGGTGGAACAGCAGTATGGATGGGTCGAGGGAAAAGTACAGTAAAAGAGCTATGATGATGCAGATGTGTCAAGGACCATTATTAATGGAGATCCTGGAGGAGGAAACTTCCTGAGATAGCTGCAAGACTAAGGTAAAGAGCATGTATTCTGTCTTTAAGAATGGGCTTAAGTTTGTTTTGGACAAGCATGCTCACAAAGGGGTTCAGGGACTAGATCTAGATATGATATTTGAATGAATGTCCAAGTGGGGGTAACAGTATCTCCCATGTTGCTGGGGTGGTACCTTGGTGTGCCAAAAAATAACATTAAAGTATGGGAGAGTCTCATGTAATGAATCCAAAGCTTAGGTTATGTGAGTTTTGTTTGTGAGGAGTACTCGGGTATGAAGAGGGCCCAAATGGTGATGAAATGTAGCATGGGGTGTTCGCTAAAATGTGTTAAAAATTAACTGTGAAGTGTACAGATCCACATAGTAAGGATTAGGAAGGAGGTGGGTTGGGTGGAAGCAGGGTACGATAAGGCGGAAGCACTAAATGAGTATTTCTGCTCAGTATTTACTAAAGAGAAGAGGGGGGTGACACCCAAGGTGGGAGAAATGGCAGACACAGGGGGGGGAAGTGGTGACAGATGGGGAAATCATGGAGGGCAGAGTTCGAGAGGGGTTGAAGGCACTGAAGGTGGACAAGGTGCCAGGCCCAGATGGCATCCACCCCAGGGTACTGAAGGAGCTGGCAGAGGTCCTTGCAGGACCTTTGGCAGACCAATTTAATGCCTCACTACATTCGGGGTGTATACCTCAGGACTGGAGGATGGCTCATGTGGTGCGCCTCCACAAGAGTGGCCCCAAGGATGAATCGGGAAACTACAGACCAGTGAGCCTCACATCCATCGTGGGTAAGCTAATGGAGACTATCCTGAAGGAGGCTGGTGGCCCTCCTAGAGGCCAAAGGACTACAGGACAGCAGACAGCATGGCTTCATATGCAGATCCTGCCAAACCAACCTGGTCGAGTTCTATGACTGGGTAACTAGGCAACTGGACAGGGGCCATGCAGTGGATGTCTGTATCTGGACTTCAGTAAGGCATAGACTCGGTGCCACATGGAGAGGCTGGAAGGAAGTTAGCAGGCACAGGGGCGGGTGCAAAGCTGGTGAGATGGGTAGGAAACTGGCTGCAGGGAAGGCAACAGAGGGTGGTGGTGGGTGGAGCTCTCACACCCAAGGAGCAGTAATGACGGTGTCCCTGAGGGCTCAGTGTTGGGACCAGTGTTGTTTGGGATATTCATTGCAGACATATCATGGGACATCAAGAGCAAGATCAGTCTGTTTGTTGATGATACCAAGGTTGGAGCGGTGGTGGATGACCTAGGGGGGTGGCAGGGGTTGCAGGATGATCTGGCAAAGCTTGAAACCTGGTCAGACACCTGGCAACTGGGTTTTAATGCCAAAAAGTGCAAGGTGCTGCATTTTGGGATGAAGAACCCAAGGAGGAGTTACCAGCTTGGGGGAGTGCAGCTAGCCCAGACAGAGGAGAAGAAGGATCTGGGTGTACTCATTACAGGGTCAATGAACAACTCGGCACAGTGTAGAAAGGCAGCTGCAAAGGCCAACAAAATGCTGAGTTGTATTGCAAGGGGTATATCCTCGAGGAGGGAGGAGGTGATTCTGCCACTGTATAGGTCTTAGTTAGACCACACCTGGAGTACTGCGTGCAGTACTGGCATCCGTATCTGAAGAGGGACATTAAGTTACTGGAGGGTGCACATGAGGCGACAAAGATGATCAAGGGTCTGGGGACTTATCATACGAGAGGAGGTTGAAGGAGTTGAACATGTACTTACTGGAGGAGAGAGAGAGACAGGGTGACATGATTGAAACCTTTAAATACATGAAAGGAATAAACAAGACCGGTACAGAGGGCTGTTCAAAGTAAGGAGGCGGAGGGCACCAGGGGCCATGATATGAGACTGGAGTGAGGAAGGTTCAGGAGGAGATGAGGAGACACTTTTTACAGAGAGGGTGGTGGCTGGGTGGAATGTGTTACCTGCAGAAGTGGTATGCAGTAGAACAGTGGACTGCTTCAAACGAGGATGGGACAGGACAAGGGGGAGGGTTAGTGAAGGGGAAGGGTGGAAGGGAGGGGCAGCTGCAGAATAAGGGGTGCTAGCTGCACATTCGAGCAGACTTGATAGACCTCTAGGCCTTTATCTGCTGGCAAATTTCATATGTTCGTATTAGTGTACCACTTCCCATCAGACGTGGTTGGTTGTCGCAAGGCTTTTCTATCCTTGATTTTGAGTGTTGCTAAATTAATTATTGTCTGGCACTGGCTGGATAACCCTCCCTTAGAGAGTGGCGCTCGGAAGTACTCCAAGTTCTTGAAATGGAGAAACATAGTGCCCATCATCAGGCTTATCAGGAGGGATTTATGAGGAGATGTGGTCAGCTGCTAGACCTTCTACCCATATTACAGGTTTCCTAGGGGTGCTGGTGAGATTTGGAGATGAGGCTGGTTCCCTTTCCTGTTGTTAGGGGGATGGCACTAGGCTCCCATATTATTTCCCCTCTTTCTTTCTCATCTAGTTTTTTCTCTCTTCCTTATGCGATTTTGCTCCTTATTGTGCTCGAGGGGGGTGAGGGGGTCTTTGGGAGCATGAATGGGGGGATGTTTGGTATGCTTGTTATTATTGTTTTTCATACCTGATTATTGGCCTGATCATGATTACTCATTTATGTGGTTGTGTTTGACTTCCTGATACATGTAATGTGTCAGTTGTTGCTGGCAGGTTTGTATGTTTGTTGTTATAATCTTAATAAAGTATATTAAATGAAAAAACAAATAATTGTGAAGTCCATTATATCAACTATCAGTGAACCCCCACAATCTCCTACTGTACATAAAAGGGATCACATATAAACTGTCAGTTTAGTATGCTATGTAATCATTTTGCAACATCTATAATGTTTCTGAGATCAGAAGTAACTGGAGATGAAAAGACTGTGCACTGTGTACTGTGTGCTGTGTACTGTATGCTTAAAGTGTTTGCAAGGCGGCTCTTGGTAAACCATAATAACACCAATCTACTAATAGACAGGAATCACCATGGGCCATAGCCACCTCTGTCTGGGTAGGGTATAACACTTGACAGTGTAGGTCAAAGGGGGGTTGCACTGAATATTGAAATCTCAAAGCACAAAATTATGGCCATAAATAAAGTAATCAATTCATCAATACATTACTCAGCCTTATTCAGCTATACAACTATCAAAGTTGCAAACAACTTTGTCAATGGTTCAGTTAGGGTCAAAGAGGCAAAAGTTGGGAAATGAGGCATTAGGGTTTCTAATCCCAACACCCCACCCTCCAAAACCAGACAGGAGAGCAGGTGTGGGGTGTACCTTGTGCTTCTCAAGCCTAACACTCACCCAATTCCATCTGTAAATAAGGTCAGATGTGTAGATTTTATGAGAATGGGGTGAGCGTTAGGCTTGAGAAATAGCACCCACACCTGTTCTCCTGGAAGGTTTAGATGTAGGGTTGGAAGTCTATCATTCTCTCACTTTTACATTGCTGACTCTGACTGAGCATTAACAACTTTTTTAAACTTATTTCCTTACTTTTGAGGTACTATAATAGTATCCTTGTGGAAGAGCTCCTATCTCTCCATAGATGTGTATATGTATGTAGCTGTGAAAGGGCACCAAATTGTCAGCATCGCCATCTTATTACTCCACCTCATGTACTCTGTACAGAAAATGTATGAATCCCTGCCAAAATGTAATTATGCCCAATATTTTGGCTGGGCTTTGAAAAATGACAGCTGTGACATGCATGAGGTGGGGTAATAAGAAGGCTATGTTGAAAATCTGGGGTCAGAATATTTAAAATTTTCAGTTATGAGCATACATAGCTAAATTGCAATGAACGGTCAAAACTTTGGAATTTTTTTCATATTTTGACCCCATATTTTCAACATTCCCTTCTTATGAACCCACCTCTTGAACAAGGACAGACAAAATTTCCAAATACTGCCAAAGGTGAATTTGCTAAGTGACCACGGAATCACCTGTTGGACAGGAGTTGTATAATGACAGTCCTATTGTTCATGAGGTGGAGTCCCCAAAAGGCCATATTGAAAATCTGAGGTCAAAATGTCAAAAAATGGCAAAGTGATGCATAACAGTTGAAACCCCAATTGAAATGCATTTACCTTAGTTTCTCATACTGCAGGCATTGGTTTCAGCAGCAAGACGTGTCTTTGATCGGAGAGCTGATCGCTATCCTGGGATCTGTTCAGGTGAGTAAGGTGGGTGGGGGGGGTCTGATCATTGAGGGATCGCTTTCTTTTTTACAGGTTTGCAAAACAAAAAATGAAGAAACCATAGAGCCAGGACATGTAGCTAAGGGTGATTGTGATCAGAGGGTGGGGGGGTGCCACTAGACACCAGGGATATATGAATATACTGAAATCTAAATGGAAAAACAATTGGAGGGTGGAGGGTACCACTAGACACTAGGGATATATGAATATACTGAAATCTAAAGGAAATACGATCAGAGGGAGAGGGTGATACTAGACACTAGGAAGCTATATATTAAATACAGGGATCATGATCAGAAGGTGGGGGGTGCCACTAGACACCAGGGAACTAGAAATTAAATTAAGGGGATGTGATGGGAGGGTGGGGCTGCCACTAGATACAAGGGAATAAAAAAAACAATTAACTGAGACAGTGATCAGTTGGTGGGGGTGCTACTAGACACTAGGGAATGAAAACATAACAGGGACAGTGATCAGAGGGTGGAGGGGTGCCACTAGACACCAGGCCAAGGGGGCTCACAGTTTACATTGCAGCCAGCAGCACGAGTTCAGCTACGGGTGAAGAAGTCAAGAAATTCCCCATTGTTCTCATGCAGAGAATGCAGGGGGACTGCTTGTCTTGCTAAGCTGGGCACCCAGAATTTTGGGTGCCTAGACAAAGTATTTCTGGCCCTAATTGTGAAAAACAAACATCAGAATCTAGCTAAACAGTGCCCTTTTAACTAGATTCTGTGTTTGATTTTTAAAATGACAGCATTTTATGTATTTCCCATGCTTTTTAGTTTGTGAAAAAAAAAACAAGATGGGGGATCATGAAAAAGGAATTCTTTTGTGGCGAAAAAGGATTGACCCCTCATGGAAAAAAAATCCTTTTTCATGAGGCCAAATCCTTTATTGTAATTTATACCTCCATCAAGGGGCATGATCTTCCCATTGAAAACAATGAAACTTAAAAATTGGATAACTTTGAAACAGATTAATAGTTTTTCACCAAACAAATGCATGGCAGTTCTGTTACTCAAGCTTTATCTACCATAAGAAAATTCACACTAAAATCCCACACCGTCTGGGTGCAAGGTGATGAGGAAAAATCTGCAAAAAGTGTCAGCTTTTAAGGTTTTTGCACTATCCGAATCTCAGAATTCGCACATCCAACCAGAACGAAACTTGCTACATCAACAGATCTGCCCCACGGAACAGAGCATTCCAAATATTGTGCAAATCCATTCATCAGTTGCAAAGTTATTAAATTGTAGAATCTGGGGTTTAAAATTAAACAAACTACTTAACTCTAACTATAGAAGCACAACCATGCCCCTATAATACTGAGTAAGGAATTTCACTATACATGAACTCTGCCTCCTTTCACTCTTTCCTTGCTCAGTTCACAAAGTTGTGAATAACAGGGTACAGTACACATTGCAAGCCTGTTTATCAGCTGGGTCCACCAATGGGCTTCCAGATGTACTGTAGCTGTCATTCACAGATAGCTCTGTCAGCGGTCAGCTGTGGCGGTATGCAGGTGGGTTGTGCTGCCTGCCAAACTCCAGGACCTGCTGGGACAGGGGATAGGGGTGGGGAGAGGGTGCCTGAGTGGGTGGGGGGTCCACTGGATCACCAGGGTGGGATTAGACTTCAGGACCACATTGCGCTCAGGTCGGGGTGGGGATGGGAGGTTCTGGTGTTACTTGCCTACCACTACAGGGTGCAGCATGACAATCGTTGGTCGGGCAGGGAAGGGGGATTTCTGCCATAGATGTTGTACCTCCACAGTGTGCAGCATGCTTTTAGGGTGTTGGGCAGGAAGGGGGGCTTTATCTCCTATATCTGTACCCATGCAGTGTGCGGCTTGCATTCGGAGTTTCAGGCAGGGTGGGGGGATCCTGAACATTCTACTTTACTGCTGCAGGGTGCAGTATACAATAGAGAATTTGGGCAGGGAGAGTGAGATACTGGACAACCAGAGACATGTCCTGGTGTGTGCAGGATGCAGTCAGCTAAGGGAAGGGAGAGGGATACTACAGGATAAGATGGGGCTCTGTGTGTGGACCACAGCCCTTGCAGGGTGGCTGGCACATTTGGGCAGATGCATCCCTGCATGGTGTATGCAAATGGGGCCATAATGACATGCAAATGGACCCATTTCACTATGCATGCCTGATGGCCCTATTTGCATGTTGCTGGCACTGAATTGCAACTTTGGGCACAGTGCATTCTGTGATGCACTGCCCCATTGAATTCCCAGCCTGAGTAGGGGGTTGTGCTGATGTAGCCTGGGCTGGGCGCAGCTGTGGTATTCACAGAGGGGATGCACCGGGGGCATCCCCTGGCACATTTTCTGTGAATACCACAGTTGGTGCTTGGTGCATCTCATTTGTGCCGAGGCATCCGAGATGTGCCAAGTGCATGTCCTTTGCGAATCCTGCCCAGTGACATTTTTAGCCATTCCATGCCAGATGTCATTTATAAAATGAGAACATCTCTCTAATAAGGTAAGCCCTACTGTTCAAGTCCTAGTATTTGATTTAAAATATAAGTTCTAAAAGTTTTATTCTGGAACTATCAGGGTCACCCTCCTGGCACTTGCACTGGAAGTGACAAACAACTGTGAGGAGTCCAATTCCCACAATATCCGATCTTGTATTTCTAAAGAAGGAATGATAACCCACTCAGCACAAAATTTTTAAAGAAATGTTCTATTTATTTAGAGTTTCAATATTGTAAACGTGACCAAGCTCAGAAGCACATGCTCAGACAACAGATTTATCAGGTATGCCATGTTCTTGGCACTTTTTCTGTATGTTGATGGGCCAGCCACCCTTATGGATTAATAAGCTGCATCATTGTTTAAAGAACAATACTTAATATATTAATCTTATTTTAGAACCTGATCCTTGAAAAAAGTCAGATGACCTGGTCAAGCATTAGCAGAGTTCTGCAGGTCTAATTATCTGTATTTAAATAAATAGAACATGTATTTAAAATTTCCTGCTGAGTGGATCATTATTTCTTCTATCCATCCATCCATCCATCTATCCTTCCATCCATCCATTCATCCCTCCATCCATCAATCTATCCATCCTTCCATCTATATCATAAAATGCAGTGGTAGATATGTGAAAGTAAATCATTGGATATATCTGGACATACACCACAGGAAATCTGGTTTAAATAAATAGGAATTTCCTGTGAAACATCTAGATATAGCTTGGGACAAGATATCATATACAGTACCTGCACTTTATTAAGTGTGCCTGCCGCACTTTGTTGTATCTATCATATGCACCTTCCCACAAGAATACACTTGAAATCAGCTGTTTGCAATAAAGTGTTTTTTTTTTCCTATTTGAAAACTTCAAATAAATAAAGTAACTATAATAATGCAGACTGACTTTGGCCTCTGAAATATTATTGTCACTGATTCCTGAGATCCCGTTCATTAGAGTTCTCTGAAACTTGACAGCCAACATATGGGCTCCCTAACAAACTGTGACCTCCCTGGTAACACCCTACTGTACAGAGCTGTAGCTTAAAACACTACCTATTTTTATTTATTTATTTATTTATGGATCCCTTAAGGCTGAGAAAGGATTGACTTGATGAAAACAATAGAATGAGGGGGTTAGAGAAATATGTCAGTGTTTGTGAGTGTGGAGGGAGCTGCCAAATGTGCCACAGTGACATAAATAAGTAATACAATAACTGGCAATAAAATGCTAAAAAGATGTTTTGCAGTCTTCCTGAAAATAATATTGCCTTTTAAGCAGACATCCCCATCCACTTGGTTTAGAGCTGGGGAAGTAAGACTTCTTACTAGTTAGAAAGTTGAATGAAATAAAAATCCTTTTTTGGTAGGGACTGTTTAGCTCAGGCACCTGACTTTCTTGGGGATTCCAGTCCTTCAATGAGGATCAAAATGCCATGTGAGATGCTAAAGCAATTAAAGGGTAAACTTAGCTGATACCACTGAAAGGCTGTTGTAGAGCTCATCTATCTCTGAAATACAAGCCATCTGTAGCAGACAGCAGCAAGAGCCCACACAGCAGATCTATTCAGGCATCAGGTATCAGCATTTGCTAGTGGACAACAGTTGCAGCCCAGTTAGAGACAGACAATGACAGATTTAACATCTTGCTCTGATTGTGGATGCATCCCCCAGTGTGCATGCACAAACTTGCAGTGTGAGGAGAATGTCAAGGAGCTGCCAAAAGCACAGTGTTATAAACAAGCACCTGCCCAGCCAAATGGTGATGGCATTTAATAGTCAGCCACTCCACTGCGCCTCATATTTATGAGGAGCCTATCTCACTTCAAGGTCAGTTCTCGCTTTCTAAAGGGGTAATGTGGTGGTGTTATTTTAAAGACAAAGCATCCCTTGTCTCCTCCAAGTGTCCAAGATGGATCATATGGCACCAACATCTAGGCTTCCCTTTATTAAGACAGAGGCTGCAATAATTAAACTAATGTGCTTTGAAAATAAACTCTCCTTCAAGAAAATTATGAATTAAAGATTAGCCTTCTCAAATTCCACTTGCATTAATTACCAGACACTGCATCCTTAATTAGATTAAGGGGACACAGTCTCCTCTCCTCGCTAATCTGATTTAGGTCGCTATAATTGAAATACTTTTTGTTCTGACATCCACTCTCAATGCTGACCAATCTTTCTTGGACTCGTCCCTTCTTTATTTATCTTTCATGATCATCCCCTAATCATCTCCACATCTTCTGTGCTTGTCTGACTCTGTCTTTTGAATTCATTTGTCTATCCCTCTTCTGCTAATTGGAATACCTTCTCAAATATTGCCCCCTCTGGAACTCCCTTCCCTATGAGCTTACCTCCTTTGCCCTTCTGACTCTGCTTACATATCCTGACTGTTGGTAAACCTACTCTACTGTTTAACCATTAGTTGTCCAGTTAGCTAACACTGACTTCATTCCTCCGTTTTGTGTCCTACAACCTGTTCCCAGTCTTCACCAGTCACCACATCCTACAGTAACTCCAAACTCTTCTATTTAATCTCTCAGCATTCTTGGCAGCATGCGTTTTGCCATTCAGAATAATTGACGGAAATATTATTTTGCCAACATCTGCAAAAATCCATCCAGTGACATTTTCAAATAGGTTACAAAAATGGGAACCTTTGGTTTTCTGTCAGACAAAACATGAGCAATTAAGTGTTTGGAACTCTAACAATGTATGTTTGTATTACAGTCTATTTACTCAGGGTAATCCAGTTAAGATGCAACTGCTCCTTTTCAAATCTCTACTAATTTTTCTAGTTGGGTGACCTGAAGTACAGGGAGGTAAACTGACCTGCTCAAGGTCACAAATTGTGTAAGTAACAGTGATGGGATTCAAGCCCATGCCTCCAGGTTCACAGTTCACTACTTTAACCAATAGGCTAATCCCTCCAAATCTGGCATGTATATAGGGCTAGGATCAGAATGTGGAATTTTGGAATTCTAAAACCTGGGTCAAGATGTTAGAACAATTAGTACCACCCTAATAGGTTTAGCAATGCACTAACTGTGCCTTACATGCTGGACAGGCTGTTAGCATGGCCAGTGCCATATTGAAGTGTAACCCCCCTATAAATGGGGGTTCCTTAAAGTCTTCCTTGGGTGTGCCTAAATTCCCACTGCCCAGTGGTGTTCTGTGTTCTAACCGTTTAAAAGTGATTGCATGCGAGTGCCCTATTAGCCTCCATGCCTGTCTCTTTAAGAGCTGCCTATCTTGTAGTGTATAATTAAGCTGGATAGGGGCTGAGTGTTCCTAAGCTTGAGTCCTGCCTGGGCTGCTAGATAATTGCTCCATTCTGCCATCGCTAATTGCACAGAGGGAGCTCTGTTAAGAACTGTAATTGTTTGTTGATTATCTGTTTTCTTAATAATGATATAGTAGTTTGTCTAACCTGCCTTCTTTGCAGTATGAACTTTTCTGTCAATCACCACCACCTTGGGTCTGTACTGCCAGTATGCACCAATCAGTACCTTTGGGGGCCCTAAAATGGAGCCTGCCCCCAGGGGTTTTGTGGGAGTGAATTTCTGTAGGAATAGTAGTTTTCTCCCTTTGACACCTAAATGGACCTGGTGGGGGAGCCCTTGCTGTGACAGACAGAGTAATCAATGAATTTAACCTTTTGGATCACTGGGAAAGTCCCGAGCTGCCTGCAGCAGTGGGTCAGTGTGAAGTAGGAGTTGAGAGTGAGAAGAGCTCGAGAGATTCAAGCAGCTGCTCCTGTGTAGTGCGCAGGGGAAATCGTCGGGAAGGTTGTGACTGGCCTGCCTGCTTCCATCTTCCTAAGTGAAGATAACTGAGGACCTGAATCGGACTTAATCCAAACTAATGTCTTTCTATCAAATTGTGACTAATTCCACCTGAAGAGGGACCAAAGACTTGTTTTTGAGTGATTGGCCTGTCAGGACTTCCATCACGACTGCAGAGCATATGGTTTGCATAGAAAACCCTGTGTATTGCAACCGGACTGTCATCCGAACTGTGGTACTTCTTTGCCTTTACTATAAGTGTGCTGAATGCAAATAGTGGGTCGCAATTTGGTTCCCCACTTCCTGAATGTGTCATGCTTGCTGGAAGCAGTATCCAGTAACTCTGACCAGACTGAATCTGTTTCCTTCAACTGTCTGGGCCTCAACACCAAACCCTGATTGCTGCTCACGCTGCAGAGAACCACCTAACGAGAGACCTGTCTGGGGATTCGGCGCCCTGCTCAACATCAACAAACAGGAATGACACCATGGTGAATTGTTTGAGCCCTGCTTCTCCTGGCAAACCAACACTTCATCCTGAGGTCTCCACTTCATCCCTCTTGCAACCTGGTCTGGGTATCATGAGTAAATCACAGGGTAGCTCCCTGCATCTACCTCCTAATCAAAGTGTGTCATCTGATTTAATTCTTTTGAATGATTGTCACGAACTGAGCCCTCCAGCTCTGGAATACAAATATTGGGTTAAAGTGCATGTTGTGGTTTCTTTTTCCTAAGGGCCCCAACAACAGCTGCAACGCTGGCCTACCCCGGGCAACACTTCAGGCTAGTCTGTAACTCCAACTGGGTATCCAGAATGTGTGTGTAACTGTGATAGAGGGACTCTTAGAGGCATGCATTTTTAAACCTGATTTATTGAGTATTTGAATCAAGCACCAGATTATGCCCCTTCCTTGTTCATGCCCACAGATAAATCAGATCTGAATATTTTTGCACTTAAACTGTTTGTGGTGTACCTCTGTACAGACAGCATTGAAATACTGTTGGTTGTTGTGGTAAATCTTGTTTTACAGGGGGTCTGCAGGGCCGAGCCAGCTGATTTAGCCCTGGTGGTGAGTGCAACAAGTGTGGGGTTAAATCTATTGTCAGGTGTTAATTGCAATTGTGTATTCAGTGAACCATTTAGGCCACTAGAGGGAAAAGAGGGGGGTAACAGTGTCCCCGAGGGCTGTACCCACAGCAGCTATGCTACCATTGACCCTGTCCTCCGGCTGGAGGAACTCATTCCTAGAACTCAGGACACTCACCCTGCTCTTAGTCACACAGGCAGGAGTAGTATCCCTTGGGGTAGCGTCACCTAGGGGTTACTGAAGGACACAGTGAGTGCAGCACTAAACTGTTAGTGCATGGGTCCTAATGTCCACCAAGTGTGTGTGTAAATGAGTAGCACTGGCACTGCATGCAGTTCAAACTGGATTTGGAAGTGCTAATGGACTGCTTGTGCAGTGCAGTTTAAAGCTTCCAAATGCCACTTTTACAAATGTACACAGTGGTGTACAACCCCACCCCAATCAGACATGTCTGGTGCAGTGCAGTTTAAAAAGCAAAACACAATGCCCCCCACCCTACCCAATTGAGGAACAAATCCCTGGTAGTCTCCGGTCCTCTTCTGCCCCAATCCCAGTGTCTGCTAATTAAATTAATTTAATTTCCTGGTAGTCTAGTGGTATCCTATTCCTGCCCCCAACCCACTGTCATCTTGTTAAATTAATTCCTTACCCTTGTAGTCAAGTGGAACATCTTGCCCTGGCAAAATTATTGACAATAACTCTCCCAAACTAGCTCCACATCAGCAATACCTCCATAGGGGCCAGACCTTAAGCCTCACTCACCTCCACAGTTGGCTGCGGAGTGCCCCGAAAGCCAAGAATTAATAAATAATGCCACATATAAGTGCAGTGTATTAAAAGAGGACTTAGGGGATGACCCTTCAAACTCGAGGGCCATCCTTCAAGTCCTGTTTTGATAAACTGTACTTATGTGTGATCCTGTCTATCAGTGCTGGACTTACTGGGCTGCTGGCAGATGGAATGTAGATAGATAAATACTGTAGAGAGATTAGATAGATAGATAGATAGATAGATAGATAGATAGATAGTTAGATAGATAGACAGACAGACAGACAGACAGACAGACAGACAGATAGATAGATAGATAGATAGATAGATAGATAGATAGATAGACAGGCAGACACTGTAGATAGAAAGTTAATTTATTCTTTATTGATCATCAATAAAAAATATGGCATTACAATTTTCTTTAGGACAGTGATAAAAAGAAACAACACGAATGAATGAAGATGAGTTTAGGGAATGTGCTGGTCACAGGTGGAAGTATTACTGGTGTGGATAGAGGCTAATGGTGTGGGGATGAGACTGGTCTGGTAGGGCCACTTACAATGATCTAGAGAGGGTAAGGGGTGTTCCATTAGGTTACTAGGAAAAGAGATTAATTGAACAAGCTGGCACTGAGATTGAGGTTGGAGAGGGAGAGCGCTAGACTACCAGGGTGGTTTGTATTATATAATAGTTAGAATGGGGATCATGCAGGGGGAATAGGATGTCTGTCTGCATAATGCCTCCACATACAAGCATGGAGGCATTGGCATTGCAAAGGGATGGTACTGGTCACATAATGACAGGCAAATGGCCTTTTCTGGCCTTGGATGCTTAATGAGGTAAATACCATTTTGGCCTTTGAATATGGCAGCCAGAAGCAAAGGTGTTAACTTATTTGTGATACACTAGGCCCCTTTGTTTGTGGGTGTCTATGTGGCAAGCTGGGGGCTGTGTACTGTGCCTTGTCACTTTGCACATTGCTATCACTGCCCCTTTATTATATTTGCTTGCACACATGTGCAAGAAACATAGTGCCACCATAGGAATTTTCGTAGGTGTGCCACCCCCACTTCCAATGCCCTGCTCCTTTTTGCAGGGGTGGCCCCACCACACCAATAAATGTATGAGCTGTCTATGACAGCAGTTCAGATGAAGTGGCGTACAGTTCAAAGTAAAAGACCGCTACAATCAGCGGTGGTAATGTGTAGGCAATTTGCATGCTGCCGTCGGCAATATGCAAACTGCCTACATGTCAGCACTGCATACGAACTGCTGTCATAGACAGCTCAGTTTTTTTTCTTGTGATCCCGGCTGGCTCCAGTGCCCCTCCAACAAACACCCAAGTGGCATGCTGGGAGCCCACCCCAGCATGCTCATGCGCTCCTCCCCACCCACGCACACTGTATGGCCAATGGGGGTGCCCAATCCCCCATTGGCTCCACTGCCCCAAACAAACAGACTTCCAAGTGCCACGCTGGGAGCCCACCCCAGCATGGCAAAAGTCCGTATGACCGACAGGGGTGCCCAATCCCCCATCAGCTCCACTGCCCTCCCATAAAAACAGTCTTCTAGATGCCATGCTGGGAGCCTACCCCAGTGTAGCAAATGTCCCTATGGCCAACTGGGGTGCCTAGTCCCCCATCGGCTCCACTGCTCCCTCCAAACAGACTTCCAGGTGCCATGCTGGGAGCCCACCCAAGCACGGCAAAAGTCCTGCGTCATCTTTGTAAAAAATAAAAACACCTATAAGAAAAAATGGTCCCTCGCTGACTCTCTTGCCCCCCAACCAGTGCCCACCTTCTGTGTAATCCACCTCCCCACACCCCCGCCTCACCCAACACTTACCACCAGAGGCCAGCACAATGATCTTCAGAGGACCGGAAACACGTCTGCACTCTTCAAAGCCAACTGCGAACTGAAGAAATGCTGGTAAACTGTATAATGGCATAATTTTTTTTTTAACTTTGGTGCATATCTTGGCCATTTTTGGAAATTTTTTCACCAAATATTCAACATGAGGTTCTTGGGACCCCACCTCATGAACTCAGTCACTGACATGTTGTTTTTTCGGTCCTGAAAGGTGATTTTGCGGTCACTGTGCAGAACCACCTTTCGGGACTGGTCTTTAAAACTACAGTGTCACAGTTCATGAGTGGGTCCCCAAAACCTATGTTGAAAATTTAGTGAAAAATTCCAAAAATAAACTATTTAGTGTGTGGTGTGTGCAGTTCTCATCGCGCTCGTAACTTTGAGAATTTTTAATATTTTTACTCCAGATTCATGAGCGGAGGTCCCAAAATGCCTATGTGGAAAATCTGCTGTAAAAAAATCCCCAAACTAATTACATTATGGGTGTACTTTGTGCAGTTTCTATGAACACGGTTGACTTCACCAGTTTTTTTATATTTTCACTCCAGATTTTCAACAGTGCCATTACACCTCCTCATGAACAGTACAGCTGTCATTTTTCACATCCTGTTTGAAATGTGTTTTTGTACCTGTGGTGCCAAATGGCACAGTCGCTGTGCAAAATCACCTTTCACCTAACAAACTGATAGTGTCACTGTTCATGCGGTGGGGTCACAAAAAGCCCATGTCGAAAATTTGGAGTGAAAATACCAGGGCATTAGGGTTTTCGACCATAACACCCTACCCCGTAGGGACTGACAGGTGTCAGGGGTGTGACTTGGGATTGTCGACAGTAATGTTTATGGTATTTCACCTCCACTCCCACCCTGCAGCCAGTGACAGGCATCGAGGTGCACCTTGAACCCTTTGGCCCAAGAGTTCACCCTATTCTCCTATACTGCACCCATTTCAGCGTATTTCCTTATGGAATGAGGTGCATGTAAAGCCCACCCTAGGCAGACCTCGACACTTGTCAGTGTCTGAAGGGTTGGGTGGGGTGAAATGTCATGACCATCATGGGCCATGACCCAAAGGCACACCCAAATGCCTGTCCATCTCTGTAGGGTGAGGGGTGGAGTTGGTGTCAGTTCAATACTTCAATGCCATTCCAATACTGCATCTGTCTAACTCCTGCACTTCCACTGCTAATGCCAGCAAGCAAACATTCGACATTGACAAATGCTTGTTTGTACAGGCATTGCACACCAACATAAGCTCGATGCATATAAAACATATACTGTACACTAAGCAATATATATTCATTAGGGCAGTGTGCTAATTAGCACACTACACCATACTTTGTGTGGGTGCAGTCAGCCACATTTCAATATCAGGACCCTGCTTTTGGTTTACCAGCAAATTCAGGTTTACAAAACAAATAATTTGAAGAGTGCACAGTCAGATGTATCAGCACCCCAACAACAATCCCAAACTATCTATGGAATGGAACATGTTCAGAGTGAGAGGGTAACCCACTAGTGAAAAGCATTTATAAATTTATTACAAAAAGAAAAATTATGTTCAGATAAATTAAGGTGCACAGACTATGTTTGAAGTTAACGTTGAGAAGGCAGCCTTAACCAGGTCACAGAAGCCCATAACTGGTCATGTATACTCATAACTGGCAATGCATACCCTTAACAGGGCTATGCTCTCCCTTAAGAGGGTGTGGTGGTGGGGTTCCAGCCCATTAAGGAAAGGTCACAGTCTCTATTTATCATTTGGATTCAGCGATAATAGTAAAGTTGGAAAAAAATCTGGCAAACTCTGGAAATGCTGTAGTAACAACTATCAACATTGATCCCAGGGTAGGGATTGCTGTGCATAATGAATAATGATATAATTTACAGAGGCATGTTCAAGTGGCAGTCTTTTATCATTTGTCTGCACATGCTCCCTGACACACATTACAACCCAGCTTACATCAAGACTAACTACAAAATTAAGTATCCAGTAGGTTACAGTGTGGCTCAGTGCCCACACCACCATTATGTCAAACATTATCACTACACTGACTGCTAATATGCCAAGGCTGATGTGGAGCCCAGTTTAGGAAAGAAAGGAACTTGGTTTTATATAGTGTATTTCATATAAACTATATCCTAAAGCATTTAAAATTTCAGAATAGGGAGGAGAGAGAAAACATTTCTTTTGTTAGACATAAGGAGATTTAAACAGTACAAGATACTATTCTGTAGGTTAAAAAGAGATTACAGATACTGTAGGTTAAGCACAGAGAGATTAAGTGACTTGCACAGGGTAACACAGTTAGTAAGCAGTAGTTTTGGGACACAAACTTGGGTTTACACTTATAGATTTACGCTTGAACCACCAGGCCAAACTGTCTCACACTTGAGGAAGGACACTTAAATGTTTTTACGTTCCGCACAAATTATTTCTGACATTGAAAATGTGCTGATATTAAGAAAAGTCAACACCCAATCCAATGGTGCCAGCTGCTGGAGCATCATTCCACCATGGGGGGGGGGCCCTGGTTCGAGACCCAAGCCTGACTCCTCTGCCTTGGGCTAGGGGGTTTGGGGCACAATGTGATTGCGTCTTGTGATGATCCCAGGGAAAGGGAATGAGTATTTTATTCTTTCAGCATCTCTGCTGCTGGAAAGCTGTGATAGCATTGATGCGGTGGGTGATCTCACTGCATATGCTGTCATTCACCAGAAGGATAGTATAGCTAGAGCCAGGGATAAAGATGTTTTTAGGGTTCTAGTTTGGTATGGGTTCGGCAGGGTATAGTTCGAGTTCAGTTCAGTTCGATTTGATAAGTAGAAGTTTGGGTTCGAGTTCAGTTTGGTTTGAGGGTTTTTTTTGTGTGTAATTTATCAGTTTGAGTTCAAGTTCTAATGAATTCACTCTACTGCGTCCATGTGGGTTCTCCTCATCTCACATTGTCTGGGTTCAGTTTTGTTCAGTTTCATCTGCTGTTTCTTTTAGGGTTCATGTTCAGTTCAGATCAGGCGAAAATTGAATAGTTCGGGTTCGGTTAGGTTTCAGTTCTCAGATGAACCCTAGCTTTAAATATAGCAAGAGTCACTGGCTGCTATCACAAGAGAGAGGGGAAGGCCAAAAACATGATGACAAAAAATCTATTGGAAAGCCCTCATAGTAATAGATGTGGGGAGTTTCTGGATAGAGCACTAGCGAGGTAAGTAAGTGTGTGTGGGAACAAGCAGGGCAGCACTTGCATCTGATCCTAACATGGCTCAATGTGATAATGAAATAGAACATTTTTAAAAGACAAAACTGTCATCTTAATCACATTTTCTATCTATATATTACATTTATTTATTTGAAAATTGGTAACTGGGGAAGGCATACCAAGCCAGATCTTGTTTCCAGGCATGACCTGAAGAGAGGAATATAGGGTACAAAATCAGTAAGCAGTCAAAATGTTGAACAAATGGCAAGATAAATAAGGCCAAGAGAAGTGCAGGTACAAAAAAATCAATGAGATAATTAAACAAGATACTATGCTGCAATGAAGCTCTACAGCAAATAAATAGATACAGTGCCTGGGATAAGGCCAAAGACTGAAACTCATACATGAGGTGCATGTTGGATTACAATATTTAACTAATTAACTAACAGGGGGTCTGGAGGCACAGGCAAGACACAGACATTCAGAGACAAACATCTGCCTATTCAGTCACCACTGAGCATAGTTGGTTATATGTGTCAGTCCCTCCCCTGTTCCTCTTCCCCTGTGCCAATCCTACACATGCTTGAAACTCCCCACAGACTTTGCCCCCACTACCTCCTCTGGCAGGCTGTTCCAGTCATCCACCTGTGAAGAAGTATTTCCACACATCTCTCTTAAAGGAAAACTGTCATAATCCCCATTTTCCTCCCAGTGTCTACTCACCTGCCAACTTGTAGTGAGAGATTGGCATGTCTGTTGTAGGGCATATCATTCATTAGTAATCTTTATTTAATTTTCCAGAGTGAGTGGCGCCATTTCACAGAGGGTAGCAGCCAGAGTCGCAACTACTAGGCAGATTACCTCCCTGCTCTTCCTGCTGTGTGCCGGAATGCTTGTTCGTGACAAGCGGGGCACATTTTCATGGACTAAAAATAAACAGTGTGCCATATAAAGATCCTTGAGCTGTACCTCTAGCAACAACCCTGTTAAAAACGGAGCGGTTTAAGGTAGTTAAATTCGTAATGAAAGTTCCAGCTCCGAGTTCAGGCATGTGCAGTAGTGCCTCAGCTCTGAGTTAAGGCATGTGTAGTATTGCCAGAGCTACTGTGCATGCCTGAACTTGGAGCTTAGGTGCTACTGCATATGCCCAAACTTGGAGCTGGAACTTTCGTTAAGAAACTAACTACCTTAAACTGCTTTTTCTAGGGATGTTCAGAGGTACAGCTAAGTTCTCTACAATGGCACACTATTTATTTTAGTTTATGAAAGTGCCCTGCTCATCATGAACGATCATTCCAACACACAGCAGGAAGATCAGGGAGTTACCAAGGTCGTGCTCTGTCTTCCGGTGCGACGGCACTTTCCAAATGGCGCATCCAGGACAGTTCAAGAAACCACCATACAGGCAAGAAACACAAAAAAATTACTCAGCAAAGGTTAGCTGCAATCATGTTAAAATATAAATGTTGTGCTAATTGGCTGTTTTGTCAGCCTTGGTAATTGCCAGCACTGTTTTGGACAGTTTTTTTTAAACTTTACCCCTCTTAGCTTCATTGCATGTCCCCTTGTTCTAGTGCCATCCATTCTCTGAAATAGATCCTCCACTTGTGCCTTTTTTACGTCTATGAGGTACTTGTAGGTTTCAATCATGTCCCTTCTCACTCTCCTCTCTTGCCGGGAGTTCACATTGAGTTCCTGAAGCTTTTCCTAATATGGCTTCTTGTGCAACCCCCTAACCATTTTGGTTGCTCTCTTCTGTATTGCTTTCACCCTCTCAACGTCCTTGAGGATATGTAGCCTCAAGAACTGGGCATAGTTCTCCCACTGGGGGCTCTCCAGTTAGCGATACAAAAGCAGCAGCAGCACCTACCTCCTCCTGTTAGAAATCCCTTTCCTAATGCACCCCAGCATCCTGCTAGCCTTTCCCACTGCTCTGTCTCACTGCCCAGCTACCCTGATATGATGACCCCTAGGTCTCTTTCTTGCTTAGTGACTGTAAACTCCACTCCCCTCATCCTATACACAGCCCCTGGGTTCTGCAGCCCTAAGTGCATAATCTTGCACTTTTTGGCATTCAAACCCAGCTGCCACCCCCTAGACCATTCCTCTAGTTTCCTCAGATCCCTTTGCCTTCTCACTACCCTTTCCTGAATGCCAGCCCTGTTGCAGATTTTTGTAATATCCCAGAAAAATACACCTTACCCTCAAGCTCCTCCGCATTGTGATTTATGAAGACATTGACATTGGTCCCTGCATTGAACACTGTGGCACCCCACTGGTCGTTCTCCAATCACCTGAGTGGCTACTGTTTACTACCACCTTTTGCCTCCTATCCCTTAACCAGTTTGATACCCAACTTCCCATTTTCTTCCCCACCCCCAGGCTGCTTAGTTTCCTAACTTGCCTCCTGTGTGGCACAGTGTTGAAAGCCTTTCTGAAATCCAGATAGGCCATATCTACTTCTCTTCTTTGATCCACCTCCCTGGAAACACAATCAAAGAAATCTATGAGATTAGTTTGACATGACCTCCCTCCTGTGAAACCATGCTGCCAGTGGTCCTGCAGCCCTTTTGCCTCCAGGTGCTCCACAAGCCACTCCTTTAGTAGTGCTTCCATTTACTTCCCCACTAATGATTTGAGACTGACTTGCTTATAATTGCTGACATCCTCCCTGCAGCCACTTTTGTGCAGAGAGATCACATTGGCTCTCCTCCAGTCCTCTAGAACTTCCCCCATCTCCACTGAGGTGCTAAAAAGTACTGCCAGAGGAGCAGCCAGCACCCTGCTCAGTTGCTTTGGGACCCTTGGATGAATTTCATCTGGCCCCATCCCCTTATTTTCCTTTAAGGCTTCCAATCCTTAGAGTTCATCTCCACTGAGAATAGACATGTGTCCACTCCCCCCCACCCCGTTGCTTACTGCAGCATGCTGGTCTGTCCCCCCCACCATCTACCGTGGAGACCAAACATAAGTAATCATTCAGTATTTCTGCTTTCTCTTAATCTTCCTCTGTGCATTCCCCTGCCTCCCTGATTCTCATTATCCCTCTCCTTGTCTTCCTCTTTTCCCCCCATATCTCAAGAAGGACTTGTCCCTTTTTTGACCTCCTTAGTTATCCTCTCCTCTATTAGCACTTTAGCTGCCTTACCCTCCTTCCTACCTCTCTTTGCTTTGTCAGATATACAGTACCTCACTGTCTTTATCCTTTTGGGTCTCCTTGTACTTTCTAACTGCTGTTTTCTTCTCCTTCCTCCTTAATTATTTCTTCATTGAGTCTCCACTCCCCCTGTGACTTCCCCCTCTTTGAGGCATTCTGTGATGCAGGTTCCCATTTCTTTAAAATCTTCCCTCTTGAAGTTCAGGGCCTCATCTCAGTGTGTTTTTTCCCTGTCCTATCTGTATGCCAAACCACACTGTATGGCAATCACTTGTACACAGGAGACTACCCACTGTGATATCAACAATGCTGTATCTGTTTGTAAGTACCAGTTCCAGCACTGCCTCATCCCTCCAGTCTCCAGAACTGGACACAGTATGCAAGCGTAGGTCTTATCAGTGATCTATAGACCAGCAATACCACCTTCCTCTTTCTGCTGGTGATACCACTCCCTATGTACCCCAGCATTCCCACTTGCTCTCCCAACTGCCTTTTCACACTGCCTGTTCACCTTTAGGTCATTCTAAATGATCACCTGCAGGTCTCTTTCCTGCTTGGCTGTCATCAATAACCTCCCCCCATGTTGTATTCTGCCCCTGGGTTTCTGTACCACAAGTGCATAATTTTCCATTTTTCACATTGAAGCCCAGCTGCCATACCATTAACCACTCCTTGAGTTTTCTCAGGTTGCTGCTCAACCTTTCCATCCACCCCAGGAGTATCCACCCTATTGCAGAATTTTGCATCATCCACAAAGAGGCAGTCCTTCCCTTCTACCTCCTCTGCAACATCACTTATAAAGACATTACAGAGGACCAGTCCCAGCACTGATCCCTGAGACACCCCATTGGTCACCCTCCCTTCTTCTGAGTGAACTCTGTTTACAACCACCCTCTGCCACATATCCCTTAACCAATGTTTACTCAGTTTATCACCTTTAGACCCACTTCTAAGCTACCCAGCTTGCATACTAGTCTCTTACTAAACTCTAACATGCACTGTAGGCTGTTGAATCTCCCACTGCTGCCTACTACTCTGAAGTCAACTGCAGGGGATTCTGGGATTATTGTAACAGAAGATGTCAGTATAGAAGTAAACAAAATTAGTTTGATACAATCTACTATATTACAGTAAGCAGTAAGTAAACCAGAATGCTTTTGCTCGAAAAATCCACATTGGGACCAGCCCCACAATAGAGTGTGGGGCCCTGGGTGCTGACTGTTCCTCTTTAAGACTACATACTATGTAATGCATTGTTCAGGATGAAATTGGAAATAAACCCCATCACAACCGGCCTGTATGTCATCCTGCTTTTAACTAAAAAAATGAAATTCATATAAAACACATTCATTGCTGTGTCTTTGACTGCTGTGCTTATCAAACCACAAAATACTAACAAATTCTAAGGACGGTATTAGAAAGTTCACAAAGCAGGCAATCATGGCATTGCCCCTACTATGTTGCAGAACAGATGTGCAGTTGCAGTAAATGTAATGGCTTAAACTGTAAATACCCTGTCTTTTGAGGGCTGGTCAGTGAACCTTAACATTAATTTAATGTGCCTAACAAGAAAAAAAGAGTCTTTGTAGTAAAAGCACTGGTGCAAATGCCTTGCATAAATCTTACGAGCCATAAAGTCAAGCTTTGAAGGTCCAGAATTACACATATCCTCCTAATACAAAGCATCATGAGAAATATACTGAAAAAAAATAAGAAGGAATTTGGGTTGGCTAGGTATTTGAAACAGCAGAGCAACTACAGATGTGTCATCATTTTCTGGGATGATTGGATTATCACTTTTTTTATCTACAAACTGATTGGAAAGTTAGAAATCTGTGGGCCCCCCATTCCAGCATGTCAGTACAGCAGAAGCACTACGGCTTAGGACAGCAGCAGCTTGGGTTTGGGAATAAGGCAGAGTTGTCTGAGGCATGCTGGGGGGAGGAGAATTGAGTTCCCCATAAGATGCTGTTGTCTTCTGGGGAGGAAGGGCTGCATGCTCCACTGTGATACCCCCACCTGGGTGATTACACGTGGTGCAAGCAGGAGCCACAATGGGTGGGCGGATGCCTCCCGATGGTAGCATGAGCATGATCTCCATGCATGCAACACTGTGGTCCAAGCCCATGAGGCATCCATGGGAACCAGGACAGAAAAGCAGAAAAACACCTGTCAACTCCAGCAAGATGAAATGGCGGTACTCTATCTGAGAAAGCTATGGTAATACGTGGAGTGCCCCAGGGTTCGATTTTAGGACCAACTCTTTTCCTCATATATATAAATCAGTTAGTGGACAGTGTTAAAAATTCAAGTATTCGTTTATATGCAGATGATACCATATTGATTTCAGGAGGTAAGACTCCAGAACTTATGGGGAAAGTATTTACAGGAAGATTTTATAGGGCTTTGTACATGGCTATCAAACTCTGGTTTAATAGTTAATAGTAAAAAAACAAATTTAATGATATTTCAGAAACAAGGAAAAGAGTTGAATATAGGAAATAAATTAATTCAAATTAAAACATTACAAAATGAAATTTTGCCTCAAGTAAAGGATTATAAATATCTTGGAGTATGGATCGATAATCAGTTGAAATTTGACTACTATATAACTAATACATTATCGAAGATATACAAAAGGCTGGGGGCGTTTAGACGTTCCAGCTTTTGTTTGAATAGACAAATGAGAGAGATGGTGATAAATCAGCTTATTTTACCCGTGTTAGATATGGTAGCCATGTATATGGCCTAGCTTCAAAAGTTTGCTCTCAAAGATAGATGTGATGTATAATCGTTTGGCTAGGTTTATATTAAAAAGGATCACTATGAACATCACTGTAAATTATATGAGGATTTGGGATGGATGACTCAGGATAATAAAAGGAAAATTATTTGGGCCCAGCAGGTTTATAGGGTTATAAATACAAATCAACCTTTGTATCTTCTAAAAAATTGGAAAGTAAATCTTATAATTATAATATGGGAGTTCAATCTTTAGGAGTTTTAAGTCCCTAAATTAAAGAATAAATTTAGTTATATCGCTTCCTACAATTACTGAATAGATTATGGAATTTATTAAAACCATATATAGCAAATCAATATGAATCAGTTAAAGATTTTATAATCATTTTAAAGCTGGATTAAAGGTAAAATGTGAATGTTTGGGATAAATTTGGTTTTATTGTACAGCGTATATGTCTAATTATGTTATGTTATATGTTTTTTGTAATGTATGGTTGTTAAATTAATATTTGTGAATTGTATGTAAGTATGTGATTTTGTTGTATATACAGGACCATCTTGAAAATAGGATTCGTCCTAATGATGTGAAATTGTCATCTACTATCCTGTATAAAAATAAAGGTTTTTACTACTACTTACATGGCAACCCTTGCACATCTCACACCACCTACTGGGCACCCACCTCCATCTGAGCAGCTGAGCAGAACATCCAAAGGCTGGGGTTTGGGAAACCCCAATGACCCATTACAGGGGGTAAGCTGTGGAAGGATGTAAGTAGGAGGGCAAGCCCCAGAGAGATGGTGGGTGTTGGGTAGGGAGGGTTAACTACAGATGGGGACAGATCAGACAAAGGGAAGAAAAATAAAAGTAACAAAAAGAAGAAATGTGAGGGCCTCATACACAGTTACAAGTGGCTGTCACTTTAGTGCCAGTCTGTTTTCTTAGGCTCTGTTGTGCTATGAACAATGAGGTGGCAAGCCTTTCCCTGAGGGGTTCTGAAACATATAGCAACCATGGGGGAGATGGGGCAGGCACCACTGTGCAAATAGCCTGCAGAGTCATGCACAATGTATGACGACCCTTGTGATCCAAATGAAAAAGCAGGCATAGTTATGAGGAAGTACCATAGTAAACTGATCACAGCAACACATATGAGCATCTAACTGGCAAGGTTAAAAGGATTAACAGGTGACTGGAGCAATAAGGAGATGTTCAGGCACCAAGACACCCAGCATACCAAGAAGGAGGAAAGCAAAGGCTTTGTAGGGAAGCAGAAAGGTAGTACACACTGGGGACTCTACAGCCATGACAGTGGAAAAGGTGGTGGTGGCATTGCTGGACAACAGTGGCAGCTCGGGCAAGGATGTTTGTCTGTCTAGGGTACACAAGTCAAACAAATGCTATCCAGGGGCAAACAGTGCTGCTGGGGAAAAGTAACTATTGCCATCCATGTTGTCATGAGTGACTGAGGGACCAGAAGTCCCACTAACATGATGAGGTCATTCATGGATGTAGGAATGGCACTGAAGTGAAGGGCATCCGGGGGCATTTCTCTGTGAGCCTCCTGGTCCTTGGGGATAGTGAGGAGTGGCAGTGAACTATTAGGCAGGCAAATGCTTGACTACGGTCTGGTGCAAGAAAGAGAGTTTCTTTTTCTGTCCAGCTGGAGGTCTTCTGGGGAAATGGATGCCTTTATGTCCAGGATGGACTGCAACTGGCCCAGGGCAGTTTGGGGGTACTGGCCATTAGAATGGACAGGGCAGTCAGGGGATTTAAACTAGAGGACATAAGGGAGACAGCTGGTGCAAGAGTTCACCAAAAGCAGGGTGTAGATGCTAGGGAGTGGGAGAAAAAAACAGCGGAGCAGTGAAGTACTAGGAAAGTGTACCTCTGTGAGGTGGCTCAGGAGCAAAGAAGTGCAGCTATCCTTGCTGGAATACCAGACAATCTGAGGAGCACACCTGGCAAAATGAGTGAGCTTCAGGGCCTGATGCAATTCAAAGGCCAGGACTCAGTGGCACTCTGAGTGTCTTGGTGGGGAAAAGATAAGGACTGGGACACCAGGCTACAGAGACAGAGACTATTCCAAAGGTATAAGCATGACACATAGGCATATGATGTTGGTCATTACTTCTTATCACTTTGTGGTGATATTAAACTTAATCCAAGAACCAACTGCAAGGATTATTTTACTGTTTATCACATAAATGCACATCACTTGTAGTAATAGAACGGTTGGCTGCGACCCAATTTTGATTCCAACTTTGATTTATTTAAAAAATATTCTGGTTTATTCTGATTAATTTTAGACCTGTTTTACATTGTTTGAATATGAGAAATGCATCAGAATTATTATTTTTGATTTCTTCATCATATAAAATATTAAAAGTTAGCTTTTAAAAAATGTTTTGTGTTTGTATTTTGTGTCCCTTTACCTTCCTCGAGTATGGCATGCTTGTTTTGGGAGACAGGCAGCATGAATAGGAGATGTGATTGGGCCAAGGCCACCCCTCCCACCCTTCTGAGATATTATTTTTATTTAGCATGGAAACATGGAGTCTGAAATGTGAAACAACCAACCACCCCAAAGCAGCAAGGCACTATGGCCTAGAAGTTGAGGTGCAGTGCTTGGAACAGAGTCTTAGATGTGACACCCCCCCACCCAAATCAATGAGGCACTATAGCCTAGTAGTTAAGGTGCAGAGCTGGGGCACATATAGAGTCTGAGATGTGCCCCCCTGCCATAAAAAATAATTACCTTCCCTAATCCTACTGAGCTTCTTTAAGGTTTGTTTATTTATTTATTTTTACTTAGGGTTCTCATGGACAGGAGGACCAGGACCAGTCCTGCGAGGACCACCAAGACAGCATGCCAGAGTTAGTCTTGTCAAGCACTGACATGTTTAGCAGCAGCAGCAGCCCTTCACCTCCCCTCAAAGCCCACTCTTCTGCATGCCTGTTGCTGCCTCATCTCTCACAGACAGTAAGTCAGACCACCAACTAACTAAGCCAATTTTTTTTAGAAATATTATCCTCACTAGTCCCTATTCTTAAAAAATCTAGATTCCAGATCTCTGATTTCTCTTGCTATATTGTTGGAACCAGAATGGACAACATAGACTGTCTGAACTGTAAACTCAACTATTTCACTCGGACTGCTGTGAGCTGAGTGTGCACATGCCCACTATTGCTGAGTGAGGGTCACATGACCCGCATTGAATGATCATGAGGGTCTGGAAGGAACAGAGATATTTGTTTCAGCCAGTTGCGTCAGACAGGGAGGGGTGCATGATGACTGACAGCAGGCTGGAGTGTGGCACTTGGCAGCGAGAGAGTCAAGGCTGAAGTTCATCAGAGTACTTGTCCCTGTCTTGCACTACTGGTGCCTCTGCTCCTCCCCAGCTCATCTGGTATGCTTGGTGCTCTCGTAGCAAGTTTCCTCTCAGCGCGGCAATAAAATTGCCTCTGATAATGTGTGTTCAGACCGAACCTGCAGTTCTGAACTGGGCCAGTTTGGTAAGTCGGGTTGAGCCATGAAAGCCTTGGTGTGCTTGAGTCGAGCTGAGTCAGTCTGGTTCGGGAAGGTCCGATTGTGGCACCAGAGCCCACCCCTAATACCTTGTTAAATAAAATAGATGAGTTGAGAGTTTGGGTACAGGAAAAGGATTATGATGTCATTGATACATTAGAAACTTGGTTGGGTAGATGCAATAATAATGAGAGTGCAGTAATACAGTATAACATATTTGAGCTGATAGGAGTACACAAGCAGGGGGAGTTATTCTATATGTTAATAATACACCAAACACATGCAACAAAAATTGAGGGTATAGACTGTGCATTAATAGAGACACATAAAATGGGGTACAGTATAACCCCGATTATCTGAATACAACGGGAGACATCAAAAATGTTTGGATAATCAGGGTTTCGGTAAGTCGGGAGATTTGTTTTTTTTTTTAAACATCCAGTAAGTTATATGCAGTGCAGATACTCTGGTTTGATAGGAATACACAGAGAACGTGTTTTGATATAAAAGATTTCTTTACTTTGCATTTTCAGTAGTGGACATGTTATTTTAGCAGAAGTTATATTATGTTTAAAAGAAAACATTCATCTCAGCTACAGTAATGAGAAAAACTGCACGATCGCACTCTGCTTCTTAGAATTATTGAACACTTCATCATACCCATTCATGTTGTTGTGGTAGGAGACTGCATTTTGTTTCATGATAGTACCAGAAATAGGATTCCTTTAGCACGATTTTGTAGGAACCAAAGATAAAGTGCTTTGTCTAGTGCCTCGTCCTTACTCCCCTTCATGCTTTTCCTTTTTCTGTGGCTATCAGGGCAATCCAAAGTAGCTGCGTATTCCCTGAATTTTTCCCGAGCAGTGCAGATATCACAAACCGTAGCATTGCCTGTGTTGAATTTTCTTGCAATTGAGACAATCTTTTCACCACTGTCTAGGCATTGTAGAATGCGTAACTTTGCTTAAATGTTGAGGACACACCGTTTTCGTTTGCCTGCCATCGCAAAACTGCCACACTGAAACAAATCACCTTCTGATTCAGGGCTTGATAATTAAATTTATTAGTGTCAGATGAGAGCGAAGTGATGTTAATTTAATCAAACAGCTAATAGGATAATAGGGAATAGCATACAATCAAGTTTTTGCGTGAGCTCCAGAAAAGCCTGCATCTTAATTTCATTTCATTGCACTTCTATTAAATGAAATAACATTGTTAAGTATGCCACAGCTCAGTAAGTATTTCGTTGTCAGCATTTTAATTTCATTTATTTTTGTTTAGGCAATCGGGGGAGGGGGGTTTACACGAGAAAAGCCTTCATCTTAATTTCGTTTCATTGGACTGCTATTAAACGAAATAACGTGGTTAAGTATAAAACAGCACATTAACAGTTTCATTGTCAGCATTTTAATTTCATTTACGTTTACCACAAAATCGCGGTTATGACTGTTTAGTTGGGGGACACATGACAATTTCGGTTAATCCGGAGTTTCGGATAACGGGGTTTCGGATAATCGGGGTTATACTGTAATATGTTTACCACCAAAAATTAAGTCAGCTGATTTTGAGGACTTCAAAAAATTATCTAGCTTTGAAACTGAAAACATGACTCTAGTCAAATATTTTAATGTGAATTGGAAATGGGCAAGGGGGAAAAAATTGCAAAATACTTCAGTTATTTTAAACCTTGATCAATAGATATAGGTCCCCACAAGAACAGTTGATAACAGGGGTGGTAAAATGGTTTATTTATTATATACATTGCATTCATTACCTGTATTAGATTTAAGGATTGAAGTACCCCTGCTGGGAGAGCATTGTTTGGTTTCATGTATGGTGGCCATTAAAAGCCAACCCCTAAACTATTTTACCATTGTTTAAACACAAATTGTTTTTAAGGGATGACAAAAATATTTTTCGATCTGATTAAAGGTCAAAAGTGAGCTGGCCTGCAGGTACAGTGGCTGGATTTCCACCTGCAACACTGACGACCTGGGTTTGGGAATGGACACGGGGGTCAGAGGGCAGGCCAGGGGGAGATGGCTCGAACATTACACGACAGCTCACCTTCTCCTGGGAGGAAGGGTGTTAAGCAACCCGTTGTTTACCAACCTCTGGTGGAGGCTGGAGGCATGGAAGCACATCGGGCCATGCTGTGTAGGAAGCATGACAGATGTCAGCTTATGCCTTGACATCCTGGCATGTCACGCTCCTAGAAAAAAACAGGAAGAGGCTCACTGACTGACTGTATGATGGTTGCCAGTCCCCCACCTCCACAAAGCTCCTGACAGCCCAGACTGACCCCAGCAGCACCTGGGCCAAGTAGTTGCACTGGCTGCCCCCACCGGCGCTCTCTCCCCCTGAGGGGGGGGACCCGTCCGATGAAGGGAAACGTCGAGTTACCCAGGGTGCTGCAATGTGGGGTGGTGGATGGTGGCAGGGAAGGAATGCTGGTGGGGTGCACCTAGTGGCCTATTTGGGAGTACGGGAGGTGCAAAAAAAAAAGGTCAACAGTGACGGTTTAGATTTTTTACTGCTCCTTGATAAGGTGGCCACTTATTTTACAGCGAATTTATATGTGTATGTGGTTTGCATGTACTGTACCAGTAAAGTGTACAAGAATTAGTAACCATGATTTTGCCATGGATTAGTGAAATTGTTTTAAAGAAACTAAGGTTCAGAGATAGACTTTCAAAATAAGTTTGTAAAATAAATAACCTGGATGACTGAAATCACTATAGGAACTTAAGGAATGAGTATAAAGATCAAAGATGATGGCCAAGGCAAATTATTGTAAAGTTAAATTTGAAAATGCTGAAGAATCAAGGACTTCTGGAGGATTATTAAAACCATGGAAAATCCAGTTAAGAGTAGGCCGATAAATTGTATTTATCAAGGAGACATGCAGTATTTTTGTCTCAGGCATATGGGGCACTCTAGGCCTGGGCAATATGGTGTGAATGCCTCAGTAAAAATCTGCTGTACCCAGTTTGTGCCCCAGAAATGATAGATAGCTGGCAACATAGTCCAAACTGAAATCCACACGTTCCCTAACATAAGCCCTCTGGACCCTGCCTGTGCCCTGGTCATCCATAATTGTTGGTGCCACCCCTGCTCAACTGAGTCTTATTGTAAACAACCTTAATCAGTATTTTAAAAAGTTACCAAATAACAGTCTGGATAACAATGCAGATATTAATATGAATGATTCTGTGACAGTTGATCATGGTCACTAAAATTCCCACCAACAGCTTAATTTGGTTCAGTTTCAGCTGGTTTGCATCTGTATCCCACCACCCCTACACACACACTCAGGGACTTTACACAGATTGTGATGGCAGAAAAGGACCATGCCGGCCCATCTAGGTCTGCCCTTTACACCCTGCCCTGCCCCCCTCCTCCTTTTTACCGACTCTGGACTTTCTCCCCTCCTCCCAACCCCATATGTCTGTCCCATGCTGTCTTGAATCCGCCCACTGATTCAGAATCCACCACCTCCTCTGAAAGCCTGTTCCAGGCTTTCACCACCCTCTCCATGAAGAAGTGCTCCCTGACATTTGCTCTGTATTTCCCACCTTCTAGTTTGAGGCTGTGTCCCCTCGTGTTTGCTCCCTCCCTCCTTCTTTTTGAACAAGCTCCCCTCCTTCACCTTATTTATCCCCTTCAGGTACTTAAAAGTCTCAATCATGTCCCCTCTCTCCCTTCTAGTCTCTAGTGGGTACAGATTTAACTCCCTCCAACTCTGCTCATATAGTTTTCCTTGCATTCCATGCACCATCTTTGTTGCTCTTCTGTGAACCCTCTCCAACATCTCAATATCCCTACATAGGTGCGGTCTCCAGAACTGCACCCCATACTCCAGGTGCAGCCTTACCATAGGTCTGTACAGCGGCATTAGCACTTCCCTCCTCTTGCTAGTAAAGTCCCTCTCAATGTAGGCCAACATACTGTTCGCCTTACCCACTGCCTTACTGCACTGGTTCCCCACCTTAAGATTCTTTGATATAATAATCCCCAGCTCCCTCCCCTGTTCTGTTTCCTTGATTTCCTCCCCCCCAAGGAAGTAAATTGCTTTCATGTTCTTCCACCCCAGGTGCATTACTGTACACTTTTTCGCATTAAATTTTAGTTGCCAGGTTTCTGACCACTTCTCCAGCTTCTCCAGGTCTCGCCTCATGGCCTCTACTCCTCCTCCTTGTGAGTCTACCCTATTACAGACCTTTGTATCATCCACGAATAGGCACACCCTACCCTCCAGTCCCTCTGCTAGATCCCTAATGTAGATGTTAAAGAGCAGGGGTCCCAGTGCTGACCCCTGAGGCTCCCTGCTGAGCACTACCCATTCCCAAGAATGTACCCAATTTATCACTACTGTTTGACACCTTCCTGTCAGCCAGTTTTCCACCCACCTAGTAACTTTTTGGCCCACCTCCAGGCTCTCCAACTTGTTTACCAGCCTTCTGTGCGAGACAGTGTCAAAGGCCTTGCTGAAGTCCAGATAGGCCATGTCCACTGCCCTGCCTGGTCCACTGCCTGTGTCACGCAATCAAAAAACTCTATTAGGTTAGTCTAACATGATCTTCCATTTGTGGAGCCATGCTGCCTTTTGTCTTTCATACCATTGACTACCAGGAATTCCACCACCCTTTCATTCAGCAACATCTCCATTACCTTCCCCACCACTGAGGTGAGACTGACAGGGTGGTAGTTTTTGACCTCTTCCTTGCTTCCCCCCTTATGTAGTGCAACCACCTCTGCTCTCTTCCAGTCCCCAGGCACCACCCCTGTGTCCATGGACAATTCAACAGTCTTGTCAGAGGTGGTGCCAGCTCCTCCCTCAGCTCCCTGAGTACCCTTGGGTGCAAGCCGTCTCGTCCCATTGCCTTATTCACCCTTAGTCTACCCAGTTCTTCTCTTACTCTGTCTACTGTGAACTCCTTAGAATCCAATTGCCTGCAGTTGGCTCCCTTTCCCCCTGCACTGGCCCTCTCCCCTCACACTCTTTCATGAAGATTGAACAGAAGTAGTTGTTTAATGCCTCCTCTTTTCCGAAGTCCCCCTCCAGGTTTGTTCCACCCTTCTCCCTTAACCTCCCTATTCCCTGCTGTGCCTTTCTTCTCTCTCCCATATACCTGAAAAAGATTTTATCATCCCTTCTGGCCTGGTTTGCTATCCTCTACTCAGTGACCTCTTTAGGCCTCCTTATCTTTAGCCCTGCCTCCCTTCTCTTTCCCTATATGCCTCTCTATCCTCATTCCTTTGTGTTGTCCTGTACCTCTTGAATGCCCTGTTTTTTTCCCTGACCACCTCTGCCACCTCTCTTGTAAACCAAAGAGGTCTCCTTCTTCTGCTTTTTCGGACTCACCTGGTGCATACGTCAGTGGCTTTTAGCACCCCTCCCTTAATAGCTGCCCATAATTTCTCCACATCTTCCATATTCCCCAACCTTGACATTTCTTCCTCAATTACCCTCCTCATCCTGTTAAACTCTGCCCTCCTGAAGTCCATTACCTTAGTTTTTGTCCTGTTTATTTCTCTGCCAATTTTTACTCTGAACCTGACAGCTCTGTGATCACTTGTGCCTATTTCTTCCCCCACCTCCACCTCCTCCACCCTGTTGAAACTAGGTTGAATCTAGGAAGTATTGTCTAATCATTCCTTCCTTTGCAACAAAAAGTAACTAAATAAATATTATGTTAGGCAGAGATTGATTGATGTAAACAGGGTTTACCAGGTAAACAAGCAGACATCCTTAGTTTTGATTTAGAGTGTTAATGACCAGAAACACATTGAAAAATATGAAGAACTTGAAGGTATGTAAAACTGAAGATTTGGGTGGAGTTACAGCCCAATTGCTTAGTATGAAGCAGAGATAATAGCATTTCCACTAATTAAAATATTTATTTGGAGCATTCTGACTGACTTTTTTCCCCAGCATTGGAAAACTGCATAAGTAACACTTCTCTTTAAAGGAGAGGACAACAGCATAGTTAGCATTTATAGACCAATCTAAAAGTCAAAGAACATCAACACATAATCATGGAGACAGGGGATACCCAGAAAGGACACTGGCAATGAAGCCAGGTTTTCAAGAAAATACATAATTAAACATTTCCCCATAATACAAAGAATCATAGGAAGTATATGCAAATCACCATGAAAATATTTTGACTCGTTCCACTTTAACAAGCGTGTATGGGGCCAAATAGCCACTTACATGCTCTGCAACGGCTGAAAACAGAAGACATAGAAATGTATTTCATCTACATATGACTCATACAGTGGGCCTCATCTCTAACAGCGCATGGCAGGTATGAACAAGTCATAGTTTGGGCTTACTGATTTAGGTCGTGGTGGAGCCCAACATAGGAAAATAATCTAACAGTTGAACAACCTCAGCACAAAAGCACGGAGCTAAGGGTTACTTCGAAAGGGCATTGGCAATAAAGACAGGTTTCAAGGAAATGTAAAATAATACATATCCCAATAATGCAAAACATCACTGGAAGTATATGCAAATCAACATGTTTAGACTGGTTCCACTGTAAACAGGCATTTATGGAGCCAAATGGCCTCTCACATACACTGCAAAGGATGAAATACATGTCTGTGTCTTCTGTTTTCAGCTTTTACAGAGTGTGTGATAGGCCATTAGGCACCATATATTCTTGCTTAAAGTGGAACCAGGCTAAACTCTTCATGATGATTTGCATATGCTTCCCATGATGCTTTGCATTATCAGGATATGTGGCAGGGCAAGGCAATTTTTATTTATAGGGCACCCAATCCCTGAGGCTCTGGGCACCTAACAAATATCAATAAGGTAAAAAATACATTAAAATCCAATGAACATTTTCAGAATAAAATTTGTAGTTACAGCTTAATATCTTTAAAATAAGCTTCAGGTTGCAAAAGAATGGACTGGACATCCAAACTGGGATCAATAATCTACAAAAGCCAGGCTAAGGAGGTGGGCCTTAAGCCTCAGCTTAAACACCCCGATCAAAGAAGCTTCCTGAACTGTAGGTGGAAACGGGTTCCGCAGGGACAGCCCAGAAACACTAAAAGCACGGTCACCTGATGTTCTGAGCAGAACCCTGGGAATGTCCAGCAGGCCCCTCGAGGAGGAGTGGAGGGAGTGAGCAGAGGTCACCGGCATCAGGAGCTCAGACAGGTAACCTGGACCAAGTCTGTACAGGGCCTTATAGGTGAGTCAACCCACCTTGAAAAGGATCCTCCACCTGACAGGCAGCCAGTGCAGAGCATGCAGGACCAGGGTTACATGACTGGACCTCGAAAAGCCCGTCAGCAACCAGGCCACTGCCTTCTGCATCAGCTGCAGTCTGCGAAGAGTCCCTCCCATGACCCCAAGGTATAGAGAGTTGCAGTAGTTGAGTCTAGAGGTAATGAAGGCATGTACCATTGGCAGATCCGCGGGTGGAATGAGGGGCTTAATCCTTGACTGGATCCTGTGTTTTCACCCTTGCAGCATCTGCATCACCTGTGAACTGCCTGCAATGTATGCATTGTCAACCCTGCATCCTATGCTGTTGTCCCTGTACTGATTCTTTATGTATGCTGCTCCTATGAACCGCAAGTACAGTAACTGTTGCATCAGCCTATTATGTACCCAATTGCCTGGAACCTGTTTTGAAATTGTATGTATGTATTCATCATCTGTTATGTATGTATCTAAGAACTCTCACTCTGTACATTCCTCTCCCCATTTCCCACAGGGCGTACCATGAGATAAGCATTAAGTTGCTCAGTGTATCTTTCCTGGTGAAGCAATTCAATAAATAAATACATAAATCCTGGTGATATTCTGCAAGTGATAAAAAACACTTTTGACTACAGATGACACCTGATCTTCAAAGGTCAATCTGCTGTCCAGAATCACACCCAGATTTCGTACCCTCGGGGAAGCCACCAGCGGAGCAGACCCCAGGACAAGACCTGTGTTAGCCCCCAGTGGCAACCCATCATGCCCGTGATCAGGCTTGATCACTAATACATCCATCTTAGCCAGGTTAAGTCTCAGCCAGCTGGAAGCCATCCAGTCATTGATTTTAGCCAGTTATTAGGCATGTCTACAGCTCCAGATGTTCTGGGGGCAAAAGGCAAATACAGCTAGGTATCATCTGCACAGCAGTGAAACTCCACACTGTACTGTCAAATGATCTCACTCAGGGGCAACATGTACACTGTGAACAGCATCGACAACAAGATCGAGCCCTGTGGTACTCCACAGGAAAGAGGCATTGGAGAATAGGAGAAATTCCCCATCATGACCCACTGCACCCTATCCAAGAGATAGGACTTGAACTACCTAATGACAGTACTGGTGAGTCCACAAAACTCACAGAGCTGATCAAGAAGCACAACGTGGTTCATAGTGACAAACTCTGAAAAGAGACTGAGAAGCACAAAAACTGACCTGTCTCCTCTATCTCTAGCGCTGAGCAGATCATTATGCACTCTCACTAGAGCTGTTTCTGTGCTATGACTGGCCTGCAAACTTGACTGAAATGACTCATAGATGTCAGAGGACACCAGGTGATCCTCAAGCTGCTGGGCCACTAATTTCTCAATAACCTTGCTCAGAAAAGGCAGGTTGCAGATCAGACAGTAATTTGCCAGGATGTCTGGGTCGAGGGAAGATTTCGTAAGGAGGGACTTCACCAGTGCTTCTTTCAAAGCCACTGGAAATATCCCTTCCACCATCAAATACCTGGCAATCCTGGCAAACACTAGGCCAACAGCCTTGACGCATCCCATTAACAAATGCATTGGGGCCAGTTCCAGTTTGCAATATGTATGCTGCAACTCTACAATCGCCTTAGTCACTTCAGACACCTCCACTGGCCTGAATTCCTTCCAAACAGATGGAGTGCCTCTGATCCTCTCTGTCCAGCCACTGTGAGGCAGTTGCTTCCCTGACAGGATCTCCGACCAGACAGCCAACACTCTGTTGGAGAAAAACAGAGCAAACTCTTCATATAAAGTGGATGAAAAGGCATTTCTCGACTGCAGACAGGCAGTATGGAGTAGCCTGTCTGCAGTCCAAAAAAGCTGAGAAGGCCTGTTTCTCCCCACAGCAATTTCCCTGGACAGGAATTCTGCCTTCTTACAGTATGGGAAATTGTCCTATGGTACTCAACATAGTGAGCATGCAGGGCCAGCCCGTCAGCCTCCATCCAGGTCTTCTGACAGCAACACTTCAACTTCTGACCCTTGATCTTCATCTCCTTGAGATCCCCGTCAAACCATGGGGATCTCAAGTGAGAGGATCTGGATTGTACACGAACTGGAGCGATGGCATCCAGAGCTTTTGAAACCACCTGATTATAAGTGGCCACCACCTCTCCAGTGCCAATCGCACATGCCGCGTCAACCCTAGAAAGGTCAGCCAACACCAATAGTGCCTCTGGGTCCAAAACTCTTAAAGGGCGGTACCTTATCATCTCCACTGGAGAGTGACTTTCAGGAGGGTCCCCAAATGTAAACTCCATGGTACAATGATCAGACCAAAAGACCTGATCAATCTTGAGGTTATCAATCCCAAGACCCAGTTGAAACACCAGATTGAACGTGTGGTCATGCAACTGATATATCCATAGCTTTACTATCTATTTTTCCTAAATTATTACTGAGAACCATCCACAAACAGCTGCATAATTATTAAACAACTTATGAACTCCTGCCTTCTTGGTAGTCAGGCATCAGACCACAACACTCCACCAGTGCAGGTTTGTGTGACTTCATCAATGCAGTGACTACTGGGTTACTGAAAGGTTGTTGTGTGAGGGCTATTCAAATTGACCCGTAGAAGGCTTTTGACATGATTGATCACAAACTAATGCTTCAAAAATTATCTGATATTGCAATTAAATGGAAACATAGAAAATTACAGCAGATAAAGGCCTAGTCCTATCCAGTCTACACAAGTTTGTCTAATTTTGGGACTGTGCCCTTGCCAGTCCTCTCTACTCCACCCAATCTGCACCCTTACCATATAATTCTGATGCACCAGTCTCATCCCATTTTGAAGCCCCACACTGCTTTGGCACAGATGACCTTATCTGGAAGCTTGTTCTGCTCTGTCACCTCTCCCTATAAACAAAGTTCTCCCTGACAACATTCTTGAACCTTCCTCACATCAGTTTCAGGGAGTTACCCCTGTACCCATGTTACCAAACACTGTAAGCAACTTTGTTGCTGTCCCCTTCATTTATTCTGCAGAGGTATTTGAATGTCTCAGTCATGCTACTACTCTTTCGCCTGTCCTCCAGCGTGTACATGTTTAGATGCTCAATGAGCATCTCATAGAACCTACCCTGCTGCCCCTGTTTCATTTCAGTGACTTACCTCTGCACACTTCTAACTTGTTCCTCTTCTTCCTCAAGTATGGGCTCCAAAACTGCATGAAACACTCCAAGTTAGGTGAATAGGGGCTCTGTCTATACCGAGTTTGTATTACCTCTCTCCTTCTGCCAGTGATCCCTCTCCTTATGCACCCCAGTGTCTGATTTTTCTTGCCCACAATCTAACTAAATGGTACCTTTGCCTTCAGGTTCTCCATTTTTAACTTCCCCGGTCCTTTTTCTTTGATATGCTCTGCACTATCACCCCATTCATTCTATAATCCGTTCTTGGGTTCTTGGCTCTTACTGTACGTGCATTACCTTTAACTTTTCACACTAAACTTCAACCATCACACCCATGACCACCTCTCCAGAAGTTCCAGAGCTTTCTTTATATCCCTTATCCCCTCCTCAGTGTCCACACTTCCAGAGGCCTTGGTGTCATCTGAGAAGAGTAATATTCCCTAAACCCTGCCCCCTTTATATATATAAATACATTAATAAAAACAGGCAATATTTTATACACTCGCATCCATTTTTTGGACATGAGTGTGGAATTCTGCCCAAGAAGTTAGTCCACAAAAAGTTGGTCTCTTCCAGATGGAATATATGAACATATGAACATATGAATTTGCCAGCAGAAACAGGCCACCTGGTCTATTAAGTCTGCTCGAGGGTGCAGCTAGCACTCTCACCTTGCAGCTGCCCTGCCCCACTCCCCTTCCCAATTACTCCTCCTTCACCTTGTCCCATCCTCTTTTGAAACTACCCACTGTCTTACAGGCTACCGCCTCCTCTGGTAGAGCATTCCATTCTGCCAAAATCCTCTCCGTGAAAAAGTGTCTCCTCATTTCCATCCTAAACCTTCCCACCTCCAATCTAAGGCCATGCCCTCTCATGTCCCCCTCCCCCTACTCAGCTTGAGTATCCCTTCAGTGCCTGCCTTGTTTATGCCCTTTACATACCTAAAGGTCTCAGTCATACTGCCCTTCAATCCCTCCTATCCTCAAAGGAGTACATGTTCAACTCCCTCAGCCTCTCCTCATATGGTCTGTCTTGAAATCCCTGGATCATCCTTATTGCCCTGCATTGTACCCCTTCCAGTAATTTCACATCCTTCTTCAGATAGCGGCACCAGACTTGCACACAGAACTCCAGATGATCGGAGGGCAGAGACAGCACTGGCCAAAATGGGTATATTTTAATTTCATAGAGACAGGCAATCAGATTGGGGGCAAGTTTCCACACTTGCGTCATAAAAACAGACATGAGTCCTGCAGTTGCAGCAGAAATTGCTGTAAACTGTTGGAAATGTCTCAAATGTATCCAGGAGTCTGATATTCAAAAATGGGCAAAGTAGAGTGCAAAGTTTTGCACTGCACTTGCCCATTGCCCAAGACCCAAAGGGTGCTATAGTCAATCAGATAGTGTTGAATACAGGGGCACATTGACGTAGTGCTAAGTCAAATAGCATTGTCTGACATAGAGCCCTGCAGTGCATGGAACAGTGCTCCCAAACCCGATAGTGCTAGCTCCTAGCACAATAATCAAACAGCAGTACGCAAAGGAGTCCATTGAGAATTCAAGAAACAAACGGGCTTTATGCATGCCCAGTAAGGGGTCATTTACACCTCTGCAACTGCCCCACCCCCACTCTGATTGTCTGTCTCCATGAAATTAAAATATACCCCTTGTGGACAGTGCTCTCTCTGCCCTCCGATCACCATCCTGTCGATTGTAAAAAATGTCACAAAGCCTCTGATTGGGCAGGGTGAAAAATTATGTCACTGAACACTACCACTCTCATTGTTCCTTCAGTCCCTGATTTTGTGCTGGTTTTGCTTGCTTTATACACTAATAAATGGAATAAGAAGAGCTCCATGTATTAAGTGCTTTATGAGCCAAGTTTATATTGCGGTTTATACTGTGGATTTAGGACAGTAGAAGGCTAGAGTCCATGATAACTATCCCCACTACCCAGTGGTTGTAGTTACCAGAGCCGCAGCCATGTAGAAAAGAATCTAGCCTCTTTTTAAAATCTAAGAAATTTATTGATTGTACTACATCCTCAGGAAGACGATTCCACATTCTGATGGATCTAGGTATAAAAGTATACTTCCTTAAATCAGTTCTGGGGGTGTTTTCCAGTAGTTGTCGCCCATGCCCTCTCAAGTCATGCAGACAGTGCTTATATCTAAGACCCAAATCAGTCATTAGATCCTTATCATCCAACAATTTGTAGAGTAGGTCTCCCCTATCTCTTCATAATTGTATTGTCCATAAACCAAGATCTTGTAAACTATCATCATATGTTTTGGAATTCAACCTCGGGATTAACTTAGTGAACCTATACTGCACTCTTTTTTTTTTTTTTTTTTACCAATTATTTTACCAGGTGAGACACACTAAGCTGAAAGCTTGTTTGCAGGTGCAACCTGGGAGCACGAGGAAGTTAAGTGACTTGCTCAGGGTCACACAGTATGCAAGTGGGGGCTGTGGGATTCAAACCCAGGTCTCCAGATTTGCAGCTCAGAGCCTTAAACCTCTGCGCCATACTGCCTCCAACTCTTTAAGAGTTCAACATCCTTCCTAAGGTAAGGGCTCCAGAACTGGAAACACTAGTCCAGATGTGGTCTTATGTAAGATCTGTATTTGGGGTATGCGAGTAATGAATATTAAATCCTAAATACTGTGAATAATACAGTATTCTGTATTCAAGATCCAAATACCCAATATTGCAGCTATTCAGCAATATTCTTTATTCAGTGGTCCCACGGGATTTCAACATCTCGCAGGACTTGCTGGCCAATTGGTAAGTGTTTGGCAAAGCTAGGTCACATGACACTTCGATTGCTGTGTAATGGAAAGAGATCGTAGTGGAGAGTGGAGAGAGCTCTGTGTCAGCGGAGATTAGGAGTTGCAAAAACGTATATATTCACAATAAAACCTTTATTTTTTTGCTCTGTACCATGTGCCTTTAGTGCCGAGTACTAGAGGAAGCATTGGGAGAGTTTATTCTGTGGATAAATCGTTTGATGTACTGATTTTTTTTTCTGCTAGGAGCTGCAGAGAAACTAGTATACCTTCATTTTAGAGGACTCTCCTAACTGCCTGGTGAAAGGAACCTTAGTGGAGGAGAGTGGAGAGAGAGCTCTGAGTCAGCAGAGATTAGAATTGCAAAAAACTAATATTTTCACCACAAAACCTTTATATTTTTGTTCTGTACCATGTGTCTTTAGTGCCTAGTAGTAGTGGGAGTACAGGGAGTTTTTTTTTTTCCTGGATAAATCCTCTGATGTAGTGTTTTTTTTTTTGCTAGGAGCTGCAGAGAGAAACTAGTATACCTTCATTTCAGGGACTGATAGTGGTGTGAGACTTTTTGTATTTTCCCCCAGAGAAATTGATTTATTTTGCCAGGAGGAGCTGCAGATAGACTTAAGTTGCAGTTTACCTACTTAATTACAGTATTTTTTTTTTTTATTTTTATTTTTATTGTTTTTTTATTTTAGTCTTTTGGTAACCAGGTAAGGCCCACTAGGTACAAGTGCCTGTTTTCAGGGGCAACCTGTGAGTACCTGGAAGAAGTTCTAACTTCTACCTTGACTGCTGTACTGTACTGATTTTTTAAAAGAAAGCATTTAATTTAGTGGTGTAAATAATAAGTACTTCTTCTGGGGGAGGGCTCAGGTTTCACAAAATCCAATAGTAGCCATGCCAGAAATCTTGGAGGGCAGTCAGCTGACTGCACTCCCTCCCACCACAGTTTACGGTTAGTTAGCGATGCTTGCAGTGTGTGCATGGCCTCGCCTGCCCTGCGTGCATGCTGATTGCAGAAATTTTTGTGTGTGAAAATAAAGCAGTACTGCTGCTTGCAACGATTTTTTTGTACTGAAATACAGCAGAACTTGTCTGCAATTACAAAAAAATTATTAACTGAAGTAGTTCTGCTGTAGAAATTAGGGCTGTGCATAGCCCGGATATTATTTCCTGAAGACCACGAATAACGTCTGTTCTGAATATTTGGATGGCTATTCTGAATACCTTGCTATTCGGTATTCGAGAAAGGTATTCGGGGAACGAGGTTTCTTAGTCTCACAGAGCTTCCTTGTCCAATCAGAGGCTTCTCAGCTCTGCAGATCATTTGATCTCCTCACTGTGAGTCAGCATTCTGAGAGGAGAGATCATGCTTCACTCTCAGAGCTTCTCAAACTGCAGAATCTTGTTGTTAAACTAGTTCTTTTTGCTGGAGTGTGTTCCATAAGTTTTAGAGGGACTTCTTGTGTGACTGATTCTTTTGTGTTGTTGCTAAATTACACAGGGAGTAACAGCCTAGCCTAGGAGAGAGGGAAGACTGTGTCTGTATCCCCTTCCCCCACTACATTCATCCTCCATTCCACACTGCTCTAGTGTGTGATTTGGTTTAGTTTAGATATTTTTTATTTTGTGGCAGCAGAGGCTTTTGTTGTTGCTGTCAGTAAGGTCAGGCTTTAGTTTTCTATCTAGTGTGACAGAATTATATAGCATAATATAATAATTTAGGGTAACTGTTTCTGGGCTCAGTAAACAGTCATTCAGAGAAGATTTTACTAATTGCTGCCACTGCCAGTGCATATTGTGTGTAGTCCCTCCCCTCCCGGGTTTAACTTTAAAGTTCCAATCCACACCAAATCTTGGTGAAATTGCAGTAAAGTTAATATAGTATTATAAAATATAATACAATGTTATATACTGTATGTATATAATTTTGGGGTGCTGTTTCTTGGCTCAGTAACAATTGTTCACAGAGGGTTGTTTGATAAGCAGCATCACCGCTTCGGCGCTTAGTGGTCCCCAGCCCACACCCCCAGTGTTAAAGTTCAAACCACACAAAAAAATATAGTATTGTGAGTGTGATAGGCTGCTGCCTGTGATGTAACTAAAAATTAAGGACAATCTGATTTTGTTTAGAAAAAGAAAGTAGTCTGACACCTAGTGTCCCCCACCTCACTGCATCTGAGTGCTGCAAGTGCAGAGTGAGTCACACATCTGTCTGCTCTTACAGTGTGTGAATTTTTACATTTAAAGAGATTTATTTTTATGGCCTGGTGGTGCTGAGGGCTGAGGCACTGGTCACCTTACCTCGTGCTACACCGGTGACCCGTGTTCGAGAATGAGCACGGGCTGCCGGGGGGGGAAGGGAAGCGAGGGATTGAACATCCATAGGACTGCTCTCCTTCTCCGGGGAGGGGGAACTCCAGCACTCGGTGCATTACTGGCCCCTGACAAAGGCTAGGGGCTGGAGCACTGAGACTACAGAAGGGGGAGATGAGGTAGACACTCGGAGGAGCACATACGGAAGCATGCTCGCTCGCTCCTTGTGGCATCAGTGCACACCTCAGCTCAGGGACCAAGCAAAAATAGGAGGAGAAAAGGGTACTGGCATTACAAGAATGAAGGTCGATCCCCGCAGGTGCCACCCCCATGATGGGCAATAACCTTCCAGCACAGGATCTGGAGTTAGGTGGGTTGAGGGATGCCTGCCGGCCTGACATGGGGGGCAAGCCATGGGGCAGCTTGATAGGTAGGCTGTGAGTGGGGGAAGGGGCTGGATGATCTGACAAAGATGTAACACTGCCAGGGACCAGGAGGATAAACCAATTAACTGCATAAAGAGATTTATTTTGTGTCAGAAAATACACCTTTTTTTCTCAGTAAAGTCAGGCTTAAGTTTTCTGTCTAGTGTGACAGAATTATAGTATATAGAAAATATATATACATAATCTGTGGAACTATTTCTGGACTCAGAAACAGTCATTCACAGAGGTTTGTTTTGTTTGGTAAGCATCATTGCTTAGTGGCCCCCCAACCCCAGTGGTTAACACAGACTGATGCCTGTGATGTAACTGAAAATTTATGTCAATCTGATTTAATTTTGAAAAATAAAATATTTTGACATCTAGTCTCCCCACTCCACTGCCTCTGAGTGTAAGTGCAGAGCAAGTCACACATCTGTCCGTCAGTGTCTTCCAGGGTCTTTCAGTGTGTCAGGCGTGGCACAGTGAATTGTGTGTGTGCGTGTATTGGGCCTGTTCAGTATGGTTCTGTTGTGGGCTTATTTGCAAGCTGCATATATTACACCCACAGTTACACACATAGTTGCATACCATAACATACAGTAAATAAAAATATTTGCCTGTGTTGTTAATTAATCATAGCACTTCTACTGATTGCAACATTAACCAGCAGCAGAATCATTTATCATGTCTGGTGATAAGCAAACCCATAAAAGGACTTGGTCTTGCCCCAGCAAGTCCATAGGCCTGCCTGTACCAAGGACAGCAAGCAGCAGTGATGCTGAATCAGAAGGTACTGTACATTCATCAGGACACATTCGGTGTCCCAAAATATTTTTGTCACCTAGTAAGGCAGTAAGCTCACATAGTACCTTGAGTGGTGAACAAACTCTAGTAGTAGTAACCTAATTGATTGCACTGTCACCTCCACCAGTAGCAGCCACCCATTTTCTGCCCCAGCCTTCTACGGCAGTAGTAGGAGGGCATTACAGCTTAGTAGAGCTCCAAGTGAGGAAGTAGCAGCCACAGCCACTGTCTTGAGTCACCCTGTAGCTTCTGCCACTCTTGCTGATGTTTCATCCCTTGCCAGCACTAGTGTACTGCCAGTCCCTATGACCACCTGTAGCCCAAGCACATTAGCCAGTGCCACTGGTGCCATCAGTACCACTTTTGCTGTCTCTATCACTGTAACCTTGTCCCCCACTATAGCCACCAGCACCACTGCTTCAACAAGTGCCTTCAGTGACAATGTCAAACCCATGGCTACTAGTACTGTAACCACTACCAGTACAGTCACTGTAAATGTGGCTACTGCCATGACCCTGGATACTGCACCAACAGACATTTCCACAATGCCTGTGACAACAAATACCCCTATCCCTAGAAACATAGAAACATAGAACATAGACTTTGACGGCAGATAAGGACCGCTAGGCCCATCTAGTCTGCCCATTTCCCTACCTACAGGATAGGTCGCAGATCCTAGTTAACCAACAGCCTATATCTTCCTGCCCCCCACAAGAATTGCCTTATGTCTGTCTCATGCATTCTTGAATTCTCCCACAGTTTTAGACCCCACAACTTCCTCAGGATCCATGCATCCACTACCCTCTCTGTGAAATAATACTTCCTCACATTGCCCCTGAACCGCCCTCCTTCTATCTTTACATTGTGTCCCCTTGTTCTTGCAAGTCTCTTTTTCTGAAAGATGCTACCCTCTTGGACTTTGTTGATTCCTTGAGGTACTTGAAAGTTTCTATCATGTCCCCCCTCTCCCTTCTTTCCTCAAGGGTATACATATTAAGCTCCTTTAGTCTCTCCCCTCATACGGCTTCTCTTGCAGACCCTGCACCATTTTAGTTGCCCTCCTCTGGACTGCCTCTATCCTGTCTATGTCCTTGCGGAGATGGGGTCTCCAGAACTGGACACAGTATTCCAGATGGGGTCTCACCAACTGTCTGTACAGAGGGATAACAACTTCCTGTTTTCTGCTGCTGATGCCTCTCCCTATACATCCCAGTATACCCCCGGCCCTCCCTACTGCCTTCTCACATTGCTTGCTAACCTTAAGGTCAACTGATATGATTACCCCCAGGTCCCTTTCCTGTTTTGTTGTTGTTACTACCTCCCCACCCATTGTGTATTCTTCCCCTGGGTTCTTGTTTCCCAGGTGCATTATTTTGCACTTTTGCATTGAATCCTAGCTGCCCATCGTCTGACCATTCCTCCAACCTTGCCAAGTCCCTTTTCATCCTTTCCACGCCTCCTTGTATATCAACCCTGTTGCAGATCTTTGTGTCATCTGCAAAGGCATACTTTTCCTTCTAGTCCCTCTGCAATGTCACTGATGAAGACATTAAAAGGACTGGACCCAGTACTGAAATATGCGGTACCCACTGGTAACGCTCATTCTTCAAGTGGACTCCATTTACAGTTACCTTCTGTGTCCTGTTGTCCAGCCAATGTTTTACCCAGGCTACCACCCTGGGACCCACTCCCAGGCTGGTTAATTTGACTAATAATCTTTGTGTGGGACTGTGTCAAATGCCTTGCTAAAGTCTAGGTAGGCCATGTCCACAGCCCTCCCTGGTCTACTACTTTGGTCACCCAGTCAAAGAAATCTATTGGGATCTGTCTGACATGACCTTCCCGCTGTGAACCCATGCTGCCTTGGATCCTGTGCTTCACTGACCTCTAGGTACTCAACTATTCTTTCCTTCAGAAGTGACTCCATCACTTTCCCTACCACAGAGGTCAGACTGACAGGTCTGTAGTTTCCTGCCTCTGTCTTGGTCCCACTTTTGTGAAGGGGAATCACATCTGCCTTCCTCTAGTCCTCGGGTACCACACCATCCTCCCATGATTTATTAAAAAGAGTAGCCAGTGGTTTCACTAGTTCCTTCCTTAATTCTTTTAGAATTCTGGGGTGAATTCCATCAGGACCCATTGCTTTGTCCACCTTCAGTTTTAGGAGTTCTTGCAGAACCCTTTCTTCTGTGAAAGGACTGGGATCGACCCCTTATCAAGAGTGCTTCTGTTAATTGGATTTGGCACTTCCTCCTCTTTTGTGAATACTGAGCAGAAATATTCGTTCAGTATTCCTGCTTTTTCACTGTCCCCCTCTGCCCACCCACCGTTCATTCTATTCAGCCTCACTATCCTTCCCTTTGTCTTTCTACGCTCGCTGATGTACCTATAAAAGGTTTTATCCCCCTTCTTAACTGAGTTGGCTATCTTTTCCTCAGTTTGGGCCTTTGCTATTCTGACTTCCCTCCCTGCTTCTTTCTGCCTTAACTGGTACAGTTCTCTGTCCTGCTCCTTCTGTGTTTCCTTATACTTCCGGAATGCTATCTTTTTCTTCCTGACTTTCACAGCCACCTCTCTTGAGAACCATAGTGGCTTTTTCTTTCATTTTGATTTGTTTATTTGCTTCACACAAAGGCTTGTTGCCTCTGTGATGACAGTTTTGATAATTCCCCATTGTTGCTCCACACCTCCTTCTAGCCTGTTTGTTAGTGCTTTTCTGAGGCACTCTCCCATCTTGCCAAAGTCAGCCCTCCTAAAGTCCAGTACCCACACTTTTGTATGGCTTGACTCAGTAGCTGAGTTTAACGTGAACCACACTGTTTGATGGTCACTTGTCCCCAGATGGCAACCCACTTCTAGATCTGAGATCCTCTCACTGCCCCCATTTGAGAGTACGAGGTCTAAGATTGCTCCTCACAGTGGGTTCTGAAACTAGCTGTCTAATGCCTGCCACCTGTAGGGCATCAAGAATGGCCCTCTTGGATGTGGCAGCAAATGTGCTCCAGTTAACAGCTGGCATATTCAGGTCTCCCATCAACAGTATCTCCCCTTTCTGCCATTCTAAGAATGCCTTCCATCATATCCTTGTCCATTCCTTCCCCTGACAGAGTCTGTACACAACCCCTGTGTGGATTGTGGTGCCCTTTCCAGTCTCAAGGTGACCCACAGTGCCTCCTCTCCTCTCTGTTTACTCTTTTGTTCAGTTGCTTTTATCCTTCCTTTACATGAGAGCTACTCCTCCCCTCTTCTCCCTGCCTGTCTCTCCTGTAAGTTATGTACCCTGGTATGTTAACATCCCAGTCATGGTTCTCTGTGTACCATGTTTCTGTGACTGCTATGATATCCAAGCATCCCTCTTCCATTAAGGCCACCAGCTCAGGGAGCTTGTTGCCCAGACTACGGGCATTGGTACTCATTACCCTCCATTTCCTGATGGGCTTACCCCCTTTTGCCCCATCCCTGTCCTTCTTGCCTTTGTCACTTTCTCCATTTACCCCTGCCCTTCTCCCTATCGACACCTCCATGTTGGTGCTTGCCACACTTACTACTGTCATTGTTTGGGGGAGCTAGGATTTTCCTGCTCCTTTCCAGTGCCTCCTCCCTTGGCTAGTTTAAAAGCTTGCCAATGAAGCATTTAAACCTATCACCTAGGATCCTGGTTCCCCTCCCGGACAGATGCAGCCTATCATGCCAGTATAGGCTTGCATCACTCCAGGTGGACCTCCAGTCCCCAATGAAGCCAAATCCTTGAGCTCCACACCAGTTTTTCAAACACTGATTGAATCCCATGGTATGGAACACCCTAGCCTCTCCTATGCCATAGATGGGTAGCACCTCTGAGAAGGTTACCGCGCGTGCTACTTGACTAAGGCCCCTCCCCAATTCCACAAACTCTTCCTGCACTTCTCTAATCCCTTTCTTAGCCAGGTCATTTGTCCCTAGGTGGACAATGACATCCAGCTCCCTCCCCTGTGCAGCTGCTCTGGCAATCCTGAGGATTAGCTCCCTGTCCCTCCAAGCCATGGCGCCAGGCAGGCACCTTACCCCCTCTCCTTCCTTGCCCAGTTCTACCTTCCTAACAATGGAGTCCCCCACTAGGAGTTGTTTCCTTCCCCTGCAGGGTCCCCTGCCACCCTCTTGTGGGTCTCCTTTGTGGAGGTTCCCAACATCCTCCTTGGTCTCCACTGTAGGTGCCTCCATAGAGGAACCACACTTTGCCAGAATGGCATAGGAATTGTGGAGAGGTACAACTGGAGGGATGTGCCTCTGTTACACCACCCTCACCCTCCTTGAGCCCACTGTGGTCCAACACTCCTCTTTCTTGGCAACCTCTGAGGCAACGGCAGTGGCACTGGTGGTCCCTGGATGGAAGAGGAGGTCCCACAAATCCTGGCCAGCTCAGCCTGGAGATGAGCAACCTCCTCCCTCAGCCCAGAGAGGTGCCTGCAGATGGGACAACACCGCATCCTCCAGAACATCTCCCGGAAGACTGCTGCTCCAAAGCCACTGCACTGCACCACTCCAATCATGTCTTATTTCTGGCCCCTTAACTTTTTGCAATCCTTACTCTTTCCTCTGTTTTTTTTTCTCTCTCTCCTTACTTTCTGCCTGTGTGCCCTTTAAGCTCCTGATTGTCCTGTTCTGAGACAAGAATATCCTATATTTCTCAGTAGACCACTTACTTGTTCAGAGGCAGACCTCCAGCAGCTAAAGGGGGCTGGAGAGCTACTCTTGCCCTTCTAGGATGGTGGGTCCTTGGTGGTTCTGTGATCACTCACTTCCTGCCCCTAAACAGGAAGTTCCTGTTGTCAGTCAAATCCTGTGCCTATAAAAATAGAACTAGCTTTGGGTGGGGGGCAATATAGTCCCAGTAGAGAAGTTCAGTCACACAGCAGTCCTTTCTCCTGGTGTCTTCTGCCAAGCTATTCCCTAGGATACAATCCAAACGCAGCAGTCATGCTGCTCAGGTGGTTGATGATGTATTATATGAGGAGGACACAGAGTTTGCAGACCAGTCTTCTGGCTCCAAATATATTCCGGACTCTAGTAAGCTACCATCATCATCAGCATCTGGCAATGACAGTGACACCCACATGAGTGACTCTAAGGATGAGTCAGAATATGCCTCATATCTGACTAGTAAAAAACTAAAAGCTGCAGAGTCTGCAGACAAATTGAGGGAAGGTGCTAGGAGTACTGAGCAAAGTGAGCATAGGCATGGTCAGCAGGGCAAGTGAGGCATTAAACCACCATCTGTCAAAAAACTATGCTGTCCACACTGAGCTTCAGCAGGGTTGTGTCACCTCCTTCCACACAAGATAGGGAAAGTTCTAATCAAGAAAGTCAGACAGCTGTTGTGGAGGAAGATCAAGGTACTGTGGCAGCACACAGTTCACCTGGTGGTAAAAGTGGGGAAAAAAGGAGCAGCCATGGCCGCCCTATTGGTGCAAAAAGTGCTGGTTTAAGTAAGACTGTAAGAAGCCCTGTGTGGCTTCACTTTAGCTTATCCAAAAATGATCCAACTAAGGCAGTGTCTGGGCTGTGTAACACCATAATTAGCAGGGGAAAAATGTTTCTAACTTAACTACCATTGCAATGAGTAATCATTTGAAGCTGAAGCATGCCAATGCACTGCAGGGATCCAGTGTGTTTCCCCTCAGTACGCTGACAACACCCTCTTGTGGTACTGGTGGGGGTCCAGATCATGTTGATGATTCCCAGCCACAAGGCAGTGGTGATGGTCATCATGTCAGTGAGTCTGACACAGTTTCTTCATGCCCAACCACACAAATGACAGTTCAGCACAAAACAGTGTCAGGACAAACTGTGGCTGCCTCTTTGCCTCCTGATGATTCATCTGCTGCACAGTCCACAACATCTCCCATTGAAAGGCATCAGACCCCATTACAGTCCCAGACTTCTTTGACACCAATATGTGGTCCTTTCATGCAAGGACTAAATATCACCCATTACACCCATGTGCACAACAGATCACCCAGTTAATTGGGGAAATGATTGCACTTGAACTTCAGCCATTTTCAATGGTAGAAAACATTGGTTTCAGACTGCTAATGCAACATTTGCACCCATGGTATCAGACACCATCACGTACAACATTTTCCCTGTTCTGTTGTGCCCAACATTTATGAGGATATGCACAAGGCAGTCTTGCAGTGACTATCAAATGCAGTCAGGGATATGTTCCATTGGACAACAGACATATGGAGCAGCACAAACTCCAACCATACATACATGTCGCTGACTGCACATTGGTGTGCAGCAGACCCAACTGGTATAGGCAGTGATGGTGCAGGTCTACATACTTCCTATCATTCCCCTGGTGTGGCCTCCAGAATGTCTCATAGCAGGTCCACATTTCTGAATGTGTCCATTATGCCTGTGGATCACTGGTCCACCAACATTTTGATCTTCTTGCAAGACATGCAGTGTGTGTGGACTGAAGACACATCGCTGTGTGTTGGTTTCATTGTGACTGACAATGCAGCAAATATGATAAAGGTCTTGTCTGATGGGCACTTCAAATGCATCTGTTGTTATGCACACACTTTGAATCTGGTGGTGACAAAGTCCATCTGCAAGACACCAGAGGTTGATCAAACACTTAAGACAGCAAGAAACATTTTTGCTCATTTCCTTCACTTGGTTAAAGCCACAATCCAACTGCGGCAGGTGCAAGAGCGCATTCAGATAGCACAGCACAGGCTCATACAGAATGTGTCAACACAGTGGAATTCGACATTCTACATGTTGCAAAGGCTACTGGAGAAGAAGCGAGCTCTCCATGAAATTAGTATGGAGACAGACATTGGCGGAATTCTCAGCCACCAGGACTGGGCTGTTATTGAAAGAACAGTAAAGGTGCTTGGTCCTTTTGAAAGAAGCACATGTGACATGAGTGCAGAATCTGCACTTCTGAGTCAGATCATCCCTGCAGTCCAGATACTGAAGAAGTCACTGCAGAGATTTTCCACCCATGCTGATCTTGCACCTGCAGTGATGGCCCTTGTACACAGTCTAACAATTGAATTAGGGAACAGGTTCACAGATATTTGTGGCACTAAGCCATATGTTTTTTCAAGGATGCTGGACCCAAGTTTTAAGTGTGAGATACTGCACGTTGAAATGCCTGCCCACTGTGTCAATGAGTTTCGTCAGCAGCTGTGCTCAGAGCTCACCTTTACAATGTGTGCCAAGGATGTGATGGCTACTGAAATAGCCCTGGAAGAACAAGAACAGCAGGTGGAGGATGCCCCAGAAATGGAGGAAGAAGACTGCTGGGTACAGCTCAGTTCAACCCCACAGGTGGAGCAAAGAAAGCAAAATGAGCAGCACCCACTTTCAGCCAGCAATGTTTTGAATTGCTTCTTAACAAAAGCTCTTGAACTCATCTCAGTTGACCCACTGGAGTTCTGGACCAAAAAGTTGAATTATCCCCTCACTTAGCACAGCTGTCCACGAAATAACTGAGCTGCCCCTCAGCCAGTGTGCCATCAGAAAGGTTGTTTAGCACAGCAGAGGATGTGGTGGAGCCTCACAGATCCTCATTAGATGCTGAACATGTTGATCAACTTGTGTTCATCAAGCTCAATTTATCACATCTCGATTACAAGTACAAGTCTTGAATAATTGAATTTCACAGCACTTTAATAACAATGCTATTTTTATGTGACACACGCCCCCTGTACTTATGCTGCTGGGCTGGGCCAACTTGTGGACTATGTACACCAACACCCCATCTGGTATTAGGTTAATGACACTCAATATATTGCTCTTTTTCCAAAAACCCCATGACTAGTGATGCTGTCCTTTGTTGCAAATTTGTGCTGAACACCCACCATCTCACATTTCACGGACACCATCTGTGGTTTACAAATTCATGTCGTTATTAAAAAGCACAATGCCTGACACATTTCCTTATCGTAAGAGGTTAGTGGGATTCACACACAAGGACACCAGGATGAAGAACCAAAATGTAGCTTTTATTCAGCATTTAAATAAGTAAAGTAAGAGAACTTGTCGACAAAGAAATAAAAGAGGAGCAAAATCCAAAATAAAAATATAATTCTGCAATACCAAGTTTTCACCACTAGGAGATACTAGTGTCAGGTATGGGTCAGCTCCTTGCTGATCCCTACGATGGTCTGATCTTTTGACAGAAGATGTCCTTCCTATATAGTGCTAGCAAGTCACATGATGGGAAGTCTCCTCCCCTTTGTATTTTTAACAACAAAACTTTTTTAATTCAGGCATTTATAACCAGTTATATAGTATCAGACATATTCAATATAAGAATATAATGTTTCTAGGTAGTTCAGTTGTGATTTAACATTATATAAATGAAAATACCAAAGAATGGGTTGTCCCAGTGTCCTACTGACTCCTCCCTTTAGCTCTCTGCCTATAAAGATGGTGTAAAAATGGCCAGCCAGCTCTATATAGGATTAAGCAGAAGCTAAAGAGAATCGGAGGGCATTCAGAACAGGCACCAGTCTAGGTTCAGTGTTCAAACATAGGGGTAAATATACTTCTATATACTTAATAAAGGTCCTCTCACTATATTCTAATAACCTAGGCTTAATATACCTTGTCTAAAGCATCTTACAACAACAACATTAAGAAGATGAAGCTTTTTAAAGAAACTGTTGTGCTAAAGCATCTATTCATTGCAAAGCTATAATACAAAAACAAAATGCCATCTTTTAAGGTTGTTTCCTTTTTAACTTAGACTCTTTCTAGGAACATTTAGTCCCTTATTCCTAAATTAGTCTGTTTCTGCATTGTGCAAGCTTATCGAGACTTTTCTGGGGGTTTCTGTTTATGTTTTACATAACCTCTATTGGCTGCTATCTAAAACTACTTCTTAACTCGAGCACAGTTACAGCTGTTTAAAGGACTGTGATAGGTTCATTACTTTCAACAAAACAAGACTCAAGCAGCCTATAGTCATGTATTTAACCTCACAGCGCTTTTTGGAGAAAAAAAAATGTTTTACCGAGCTGCAATAGAACTAGTGTGCGTATTCGCATGTTCGCGTGGCTCTAGTGTGCACGATCACGCAGGCGAGTATATGCACAATCAAGGAGTAACACGTTCAAGGATCTGGAATTTAATTTTAGACTACAAGCAGTTTAAGGATAGATAGGACATCAGATAGGTGGCCTTCCTGTCTGATGGGGAAACCAAGAACTTAGAGAAAAGAAAGAAAGAAGACTGTATGCTGTTGCAACAGACTTTAAAGAGATTAGAAAGGGGGGGATCTCTTTAGCATCCCATTGATCCTTTCACATACTCCTCCCCACCTAAGTAAAAACCTAAAAAGTTTTTAAACAAATGTGTTTTTAGGATCAAGAAAAAATTAATAATTACATCCTGACATTTAGATCTCTCATTTTGAGAGATGGAGCTTCAGCCTTCCCTTCTCTCTGAAACTCCACCTCGGTGTCCCCTTTTTACTTTAATTACAAAACTCAACTTCAGTTATAGGTCCTATTATCAATACACTCTTTACCTCGAGGTCTGATATCTTCTGTTTCAACAGAGTAAATCATGTCTGCACCATAACGAGACATTTAGTATGCATTTTTATTTGCGGCTCCTGATCTATGTTTAATAGTAAAGTGATATGGCTGCAGGGCCAAGTACCATCACATAATTTGTGGGTTTTTTCTTTCATTACCTGCAACCAGCACAATGGGTTGTGGTCTGTCCAAACTTCAAATTCCACCCCCCATAGATAAAACTTTAGGGTCTCAACAGCCCATTTCAGTGCCAAACATTCCTTCTCAATAGTGGAGTATTTGTTTTCCCTAACAAGTAACTTTCTGCTTATATAAATTATGGGATGTTCTTCTCCCTTTATTATCTGTGTTAGGACAGCCCCAAGAGCAGTGTTGGATGCATCATTTTGAACAATAAAGGGAATATCAAAATCTGGACTTTTGAGTATAGGTGTATCACACAAAAAACCTTTTATAGTGCTAAATGCTTTTTTACACTCTGGTGTCCACTTTACAATGTTAGGATGACCTTTTTTTTGTTAAATCTGTTAGAGGGCTGGCTATAGTTGCAAAGTCAGGTACAAAACATCTATAGTAACCTGCGGGCCCTAAAAAGGATAGCACATGATGTTTCATGAGTGGGCGGGGGCTATTGGAGACTGCATCTATTTTCCCTATATCTGGTTTTATTTGTCCATAACCAATCCTGAAACCAAGGTATTTTACTTCTTTCATACCTAATACACATTTACTGGGATTTATAGTCAGTCCAGCTTGTGTGATGGCTCTTAGTACCTTTGACAACTGTTGCACATGTTCTTCCCAACTGGGACTGAATATGACGACATCGTCCAGGTAGGCAGCACTATAATCCATATGTGAGTGTAAAATATTGTCCATCATTCGCTGAAAGGTGGCTGGTGCCCCATGCAGCCCAAAGGGCATGGTAGTAAATTAGAACTGTCCTATTGGGGTGCTAAAAGCAGTTTTTTCCTTGGCCTGGGTCTTAAGCAGGATCTGCCAGTACACTTTAGTTAAGTCAAGGGTACTGATATATTTTGCTTTGCCAAGTCGATCTATTATATCGTCAATTCTGGGCATAGGGTAGGCGTCAAATTTGGATATGGCATTTAGACGCCGGAAGTCTAGACAGATTCTGATACCTCCTTCCTTTTTATTAACTATCACCATGGGTGAACCCCATTCACTCATTGATGGCTCTATTGTACCCATGGTGTGCATTTTCTTGACCTCCTTAATAACTTCTCCTCTTAACCTTTCAGGCAGATGGTAAGGTTTTTGTTTTATGGCTGTCTCCTGCGCTACATGTATATCATGTTCTACCCCCACTGCTTTTCCTGGTTGGCAGGAAAAAGTTTCCCTGAAGGTTTGTATTACTGCTTCTAGATCCTTCTTTTGTGATTCTGTAAGATCGGGGTTTATAACTAAGTCTTCAGACCCTCCCACACATTCCAGTCTTGTATATGCCTGTTCTAACTCACAGTGTGATTGTTCCGGACAGACATAACATACAGGGGTAGAATTTCTATCATGCCATTTTTTAAGGAGGTTAGCATGGTATATTTGAACTTTCTTTCATCTGTCTGGCATTTCGATTTCATATGTTACCGGACCTGTTTGTCGATGGATAACATATGGTCCTTGTCATTTCATAGTAAGTTTGCTTTCTGAAGAGGGTAACAACAGTTAACACCTTTTCCCCTGTTTTTAAAGTCTGATGTCCCACTCCTTGGTCATAATAAGTTTTTTGATCTGTTTGTTTTTCTTTGTTATGCTGGTGGGCCAAAGTGATATATTTAGATAGTTTTTGTCTCAAATGGGTAATATATTCTAATGTTGGGGTACCCTCTAGTCCCTTCTTGCCTTCCCATTTCTCTTTCATAATATCCAAGGGTCCCCTTGTATTCTTTCCATATAGTAATTCAAATGGGGAGAAACCAATGGACACCTGCGGTACCTCCCTATATGCAAACATCAAATATGGCAAATTAAGATCCCAAGATTTTCCTTCGTCTTGCACATATTTCATGAGCATTTTCTTCAATGTTTTATTGAACCATTCCACAAGCCTGTCAGTTTGTGGGTGGTAAGGAGATGTATATATTGCCCCAATACCCAGTGATTGGTAGAGATGTGCTAGCAAACAGGATCGAAAATTGCTGCCTCTATCAGTGAGTATTTCTTTGGGTACTCCGACTCGACTAAATATTTTTAGGAGTTCCTCTGCTATTCTAGGGGCTGTGATTGTTCACAAGGGAACTGCCTCAGGGTACTTTGTGGTGTAATCACATACCACAAGAATGAAACCGTTACCCTTGCTACTCTTTGGTAATGGTCCTACAATATCTATTGCTAAATGTGTAAAGAGGCATCTATCAATGGGATGGGCTGTAAGGGTACATTGTCTGATTTAGTGACAGTGGAAACTTTCTGGCATGCTGGACAGCTTTGACAGTAGGTAGCCAATTGTTCATGAATTCCTGGCCAGAAATAGCGATATAGCAAATGACTCAGGGGTCTTATCCCTCCCTAAGTGGCCTGCCATAGGAATGTCATGAGCAAGGGTAATCAATTGTTGCCTATATTTCAGAGGTATCACTAGTTGTTCTAATACCACTTAAGTTTTAGGTTTCTTACATTCTCGGTACAACATTTGATCAAGAATCACCTATCTAGGGTATTCCCCTTTTACATCTGCCTTTACAGCCTGTAAAAAACAAGGAGCCAATGTAACATCATTTGTTTGTTCAGTTTTAAACATTACATTATCATTGGGTTGGTCCATAATATTTGAAATGTCTGTTTCACAGTTCCACTGTAACTTTGCCTTTCTTCTTTCTAGTTTGGACTTTCTGTCTTTACCAGGGCAATCAAAAATGTCATCCTCAAAAGGAAACACTTGGCAGTATTGACTTCTGTTTTTTCTGGTTCCTGGTGGTGACAGCAGTTATATTAGAGTCAGTATCCATCAGGGTCTCAAAATGAGGATGGTCATGTCCAATCACTACAGGTACAGGTAGGTTTGTGACCAATCCAACATCCATTTCTTGTAGCTGCCCTTGAATATTTAAATTGACACGCTGTAATGGATAATCATGAATATCCCCATGAATACAAGTAACTGTGGTCATGCCCTTATTTCTTTCTTTAGGTAATAAAGCAGCTTGTATCAAAGTCTGTTTGCTGCCAGAGTCTAAGAGTGCAGGGACCTCTTTCCCATTTATTTGTGCTTTAGTCAGGTATTGACCCCAGTTAACAAGTGCAAAATGGGTATTCTCTTTCTTTTTCCGTGGGCAATACTTAGTGATATGTCCTTTACCTTGGCACTCATGACATATGATATTACGATTATGTCCTCTCCCCACCCCTAATGGGTCCAGAAGTGGTCCCTTCAGTACTTCCCTCAGTACTAGGTATAGTCCCAGAATGAGTAATAGTAGAAATGGGTCTTACCGTGGGTGAGGGTCCAAGGGTTCCAGAGTATCCTTTTGTTCTAGAAGGTCTTGCTGTAACGTAGTCTTCTGCTAAGGTGATGGCTTTTTGAGCTGACTCCGACCGATGTTCCCTCACCCACATCTGAATGTCCTGTGGGAGAATTTTAATAAATTGTTCCAGTGTAATGTCTTCCATTACTTGTTCCATCATTCTGGAGGTAGGTTGTAGCCATTTATGGCATAAGTCTTTAAGGCTGGTATAAGCCTCTTGGGGGGACGTTGCAGTGTGATATTTAAAAGTTCTAAATCTCTGTCTGTAAGTTTCCACACTAATGCCATATATTTTCAGTATTGTTTGGCGAACATAGTCATTATCATTCAGATGGGCACTGTCCAGATGGCTATAGGCTAGTTGTGCCTTCCCTGATAAATAAGGGACTAGCTGCACTACCCACTGTTCCTTAGGCCAGCAGCAAGCTTCTGCCACACGTTCAAAGGTTGTTATGTATGCCTCGATGTCATCGGACTTAGTTAGTCTGGATAATTTAATATTCTTTGGCCCCTCTGGATCTGTAGGTGCAGGAGGTCTTGACGTACCTAATGTCTGGATGGCCCTTAAAGTGTCTGCCCACCAGGCCTCATTCTGCAAGCGATCTGCTTCCCGTTGTCTCTCTAGGTCCATTTGGTGTATACAAAACCACTTTACTAGGTCATGTACCTCTTCAGGTGGTCTCTCCTCTGCCTCCTCTCTTTCCAGGGCAGTAGCACCTCCTCCTTTTTCTTCTTCCTCTCTCTTTGTCACTTTCTGCCTTACATCTGGCAACCCAGGCAATAACACTATTTGCATGATCTCAGCCATCCTGCAGGTCTGGACCCCACCTAGACTGGGTTGACTGGTAACTGCTGCTGGTTTGGTCATAGTGTACCACAATACCAGGTCCGGTATTCCACCTTCAAGTAAATTCCTTGAAGGAATCCCACTTCTAACACCAGTGTAAGAGATTAGTGGGATTCACACACAAGGACACCAGGATGAAGAACCAAAATGTAGCTTTCACTCAGCATTCAAATAAGTAAAGTAAGCAAACTTGTCGACAAAGAAATAAAAGAGGAGCAAAATCCAAAATAAAAATATAATTCTGCAATACCAAGTTTTCACCACTAGGAGATACTAATGTCAGGTATGGGTCAGCTCCTTGCTGATCCCTACAATGATCTGATCTTGACCAAAGATGTCCTTCCTATATAGTGCTAGCAAGTCACATGATGGGAGGTCACCTCCCCTTTTGTATTTTTAACAACAAAACTTTTTAATTCAGGCATTTATAACCAGTTATATAGTATCAGGCATATTCAATACAAGAATATAATGTTTCTAGGTAGTTCAGTTGTGACTTAACATTATATAAATGAAAATACCAAAGGATGGGTTATCCCAGTGTCCTACTGACTCCTCCCTTTAGCTCTCTGCCTATAAAGATGGTGTAAAAAATGGCCGGCCTGCTCTATAGAGGATTAAGCAGAAACTAAAGAGAATCGGAGGGCATTCAGAACAAGCACCAGTCTAGGTTCAGTGTTCAAACATAGGGGTGAATATACTTCTATATACTTAATAAAGGCTCCCTCACTATATTCCAATAACCTAGGCTTAATATACCTTGTCTAAAGCATCTTACAACAACAACATTAAGAAGATGAAGCTTTTTAAAGAAACTGTTGTGCTAAAGCATCTATTCATTGTAAAGCTATAATACAAAAATAAAATGCCATCTTTTAATGTTGTTTCCTTTTTTAACTTAGACTCTTTCTAGGAACATTTAGTCCCGTATTCCTAAATTAGTCTGTTTCTGCGCAGTGCAGGCTTATCAGGACTTTTGTGGGGGTTTCTGTTTATGTTTTACATAACCTCTATTGGCTGCTATCTAAAACTACTTCTTAACTCAAGCACAGTTACAGCTGTTTAAAGGACTGTGAGAGGTTCATTACTTTCAACAAAACAAGACTCAAACAGCCTATAGTCATGTATTTAAACCTCACAGCGTTTTTTGGAGAAAAAAAATGTTTTACCAAGCAGCAATAGCACTAGTGTACATATTCGCACATTCGCGCGGCTCTAGTGTGCACGATCACACAGGCGAGTGTGCGCACGATCGAGGAGTAATATGTTCAAGGATCTGGAATTTAATTTTAGACCACAAGCAGTTTAGGGATAGATAGAACATCAGATAGGTGGCCTTCCTGTCTGATGGGGAAATCAAGGACTTACAGAAAAGAAAGAAAGAAGAATGTATGCTGATGCAACAGACCTTAAAGAGAGTAGAAAAGGGGGGTGGTCTCTTTAGCATCCCATTGATCCTTTCACACTTATCCCAAAAGATCATTATCAAAAGGCAATTACAGCAGGACTGAACAGTATTATATATATATATATATTTAAGTGTTGGACATCACAGTGACATAATTAATATAATCTGTAAATTCATAGGATGTAATAAATACGTTAATACAGCACATGATGTGCCCATGTGAAACATCCATTACCCACCCTTAGGTGCTACATATTGTTAAACAGACAATTCCAAAGGTAATACAACACAGCCCATTGAAAGTGCAGATGTTGAAAACAAAAAATTCACCAGCTGTAATGTTCAAAGGGAATATTCAGTAAGACAGTTGCTTACCTCTGACACCTCAGGGGTTTATCTGGCAACATGTTCAGTCCTGGCCTTTTATCGGGGTAAAACAACCTGGTGCCTAAAAGCTAGAATTTCAGGGCATCAGGAAGGTGTTTCGCCCTATGAGACCAGTTCACTAATACAGTAGTGATGTAGCACCACTGAATAAAATAAAGTTTTGGATTATAACATTATGAGATAATAAGTTCCCTGGCTTAAATTATGGGCTTGATCTTGAACCATCTAGGAAAATAAAATGGAAATGAAGTGTTACACATTGGTGGGTTGCTGGTTGCTGCTACGTTACTTTTGGATTATGACAGTGAAAATCTTAAATTCCCCCCTCCCCTTCCCCTTCCCCCTTTATGTTCTCCATTTTTAATTTTTTCTTTTGGTCTTTTTTGTCCTTCTTACTTTTTTTTTTTTCCCCTTCTTTTCCTTCCTCTGCTTTTCTGTACATTATGATGTAGGCAATTCTTTGGCTATGCAGTTGTATATATGCAATATTGTATGTTTTCTACATCTGCACTTTCAATGGTTCTGCACTGCAGTTTAGTAACACTGTGTTGTATTACCTTTGGAATTGTCTGTTTAACAATATGTAGCACCTAAGGGTGGGTAATGAATGTTTCACATGGGCACATCACGTAATCAGAGTGTATTAAATCCTATGATTTTGAAGGTTGTTTGTATTATGATGTCACTGTGATGTCACAACACTCATGTATACTGTATATAATAGTGTTCAGTCTTGCTGTAATTGTCTTTGAAAAAGGATCTTTTAGGATCTGAAATGCGTCAGGCGTTGTGCTTTTTTAATAATCACATGAATTTGTAAACCACTTATGGTGTCCATGAAATGTGAGGTGGTGGGTGCTTGGCATAATTTTGCACAAATATTCTAAGTAGTTGCTTAGAGCACCACCAGCCAAGTGTAAGACTTAGTTTGCCATCACCAGTCTCCATCCTCCAGTATTTCCCATGCCTGAAATATGCCGGATACCAATGTGGTATCACCAGTCTCCAGGATTGCCCATGCCTGAAATTTGTTGGATACCAATGTGGCAGCACCAGTCTCCAGTATTGCCCATGCCTGAAATATGCCGGATTCCAATGTGACAGAACCAGTCTCCAGTATTGCCCATGCCTGAAATCTGCCAGTTACCAATGTGGCAGCACCAGTCTCCAGTATTCCCCATGCCTGAAATATGCCAGATACCAATGTAGCATCACCAGTCTCCAGTATTGCCCATGCCTGGAATATGCTGCATACCAATGTGGCATCACCAGTCTCCAGTATTGCCCATGCCTGAAATTTGCCAGATACCAATGTAGCATCACCAGTCTCCAGTATTGCCTATGCCATGTCAAATCACCAATAATTATGATGAAGATGTCTGGATGATGATGACCATTCAAGCCAGAGTGATGTTGCTCATCTTCAAGTACCACATTGTGTGCTACCAGCAAAAGTAAGTAAATTGTATGAAATCTTTAAATTGTTTTATGTTTGTTTGGGTGAAGGGTTTGGGGAATTATGATTGAACAGTGCATCTGTATTTCTGTAATTCTGTATCTTGGATGGAAATTAGTCATGGTTATTTAATTTCATTTTTTTTACCCTACAGGGATTTTATCAAAAGTCTGGTGGACTCTTTGAAAAACACTATGTGTATGACTTGCGAAGGTAAGTATTCAGTCATTTCATTGTTTTCTTTCTGTTTGGTGGTATTTGTGTGGGAATTACTGTAATAGAACAGTGTAGGTTGGCCCAGTGGCACTGAGGACTGAGGTGCTGGACACCTTACCTCGTGCTGCGCCGGTGACATGGGTTCAGGAATGACCTCTGGTCACCACAGGGTACTGGGCCGGTGGGGGGTGGGAGTAGGATTGAGCACCTGCTCTCCTCTCCCGGTTGGGGGTGCACCCATCTGTAGTCCTGCTGTGGCTGTGTGAAGGCCCAGCAATGAGAGTAGGTGGAACCTGGTGACTAGCAGGGTGGAGGTGTCCTGCAAGGCATGCATGCACATGCCTCCACATGTACATGTCACATCGGGGGCATGTGGGCAGGGCATGTGATGAGAGAAAAAACCAAAAAAGGCAATATATAAAAAAAAGAGGAAGAAATAGAGCTGTCTGACCAGTGACCACTGATTTTGAATCATCTAATGACCACATGGGAAGGGAGACTTCATGGATGTGTACAGGCCATTTGGGAGCACTTCATTTCATTATGTGTCCCTAACAGATAGCGTTCATTAAAAGGCATCTTTGTGGCCACACATCATGGGTAGAATGGGCGTCATGCAAGAGTGCTGTCCTCACAGACGTCCCTCTCAGCTATTAAGGTAAGATTTGAATTTGTATGTAAGCCTGATGAAGTAAAGTTATAGTGTTCTATGGACATAATTATGTTTTATCCGTTTTTTTAAGCACAGAATTATTTAAGGATGTGTCATGTGTGTTTCCGTAGTATCCAATACCATTAAGAGGTGTGTGCCCATATATATAGATTGTCAATTAAATACCAGTATTGACTGAGTTAAGCCTATTGAAGTTACACTGTTCTCCTATGGGCATAATTACGTTTTATTAGTTGGTTTTCTTAAAGGCCACAATTATTTAAGGGTGTGGCATATTTTACTCTTGTAGTACACATTGTTTTCTTCACCTAAGTACCATAAATGACAGAGTTATGTCTTCTTGTATTTTCAGTTGAATCCTATGGAAAACTGAATGGAATGCCCATGATGCACTAGTTTCCTGTGCATCCTCCTCCAGATCCAGCAAAGGGACATGGTAGCCTGCCCTCTTGCACCAGTGTACAATCCAAAGTGCCATTAATTCTACATCCTACTCCACGACAGAACTGTACCCAACAAGGCAGCCTGTGGCACCAGTGTACAAGCCAAAGTGACATGACATCTGCATCCTCCTCAACAGAACCGTACCCAACAAGACAGCCTGTGGCACCAGTGTACAGGCCAAATTGCCATGAATTCTGCATCCTCCTCCACAACAGAACCATACCCAGCAAGGCAGCCTGTGGCACCAGTGTACAGGCCAAAGTGTCATGACATCTGTATCTTCCTCCTGAAGCATCAGCAGCACAACATAACCTGTGGCACCAGTGTACAAGCCAAGGTGCCATGACATCTGCATCCTCCTCCACAACAGAGCCATACCCAACAAGACACCCTGTGGCACCAGTGTACAAGCCAAGGTGCCATGACATCTGCATCCTCCTCCATAACAGAATCGTACCCAACAAGACACCCTGTGGCACCAGTGTACAGCCCAAAGTGCCATGAATTCTGAATCCTCCTCCACAAAAGAATCTTACCCAACAAGGCAGCCTGTGGCACCAGTGTACAGGCCAAAGTGCCATGACATCCGTATCTTCCTCCTGAAGCATCAGCAGCACAACACAACCTGTGGCACTAGTGTACAAGCCAAGGTGCCATGAATTCTGCATCCTCCTCCTCCACACCAGAACTGTACCCAACAAGACAGCCTGTGTCACCAGTGTACAGGCCAAAGTGCCATGACATCTGTATCTTCCTCCTGAAGTATCAGCAGCGCAACACAACCTGTGGCACTTGTGTACAAGCCAAGGTGCCATGACATCTGCATCCTCCTCCATAACAGAACTGTACCCAACAAGACAGCCTGTAGCACCAGTGTACAAGCCAAAGTGCCGTGACATCTGCATCCTCCTCCTGAAGCATCAGCAGTGCAAGACAGCCTATGTGGCAGTGGCACCAGTGTACAAGCCAAAGTGACATAACATCTGCATACTCATCCGGAACAATAGTAGGACAAGGCAACCTGTGGCACCAGTGTACAAGCCAAAGTGCCACTATATCTGCATCCTCCTTCACAACAGAGCCATACCCAACAAGTTAGCCTGCGGCAGCAGTGAACAAGCCAAAGTGCTGTGACATCTGCATCCTTCTCCTGAAGCAGCAGCAGGACAAGGCAGCCTGTACCCTGTAGCACCAGTGTACAGGCGAAAGTGCCATGACCTTTGCATCCTCCTATTGACACAGCAATGCCAAAAGACAGCCTGTGGCACCAGTGTACAAGACAAAGTGCCGTGACAGCTCAGTCTACTTTTCCTAAAGCCATTTATAGGACTTCTATGACAATTCTCTAATAAGGCATTTTCTCTAGCCGAAAAATGAATAACGAATAATGAATACCGAATATCTGGGAACTGAATACCGAATATTTCGTCAAATATTCAAAAAAAGGTATTCGCGCAGCCCTAGTAGAAATCTCTGTAAAAATATTTGTGGTGTAATCTGAGGTTGGCCTGGAGTTTTATGAAAGTCAATAGCCACCAGCAGCCTTGGAGGGCAGTCAGTTGACTGCAATCCCCAACCCCCATAGTTTAGGGCTAGATAGCAAGTCGCAGTGCTTGCAGTGTGTGCACACCTTGCCTGCCCTGTGTGCATGCTGATTGCTGTAATTTTTGTGTGTAAAAACAAAACAGCACTGCTGCTTGCAACCATTGTTTGAACTGAAATACAGCAGAACTTGTCTGCATTTACAAAAAAAAGTGGATTGCAGTAGTTCTAGAGATCTCTATAAGAAATATCTGTGATGTAATCCGAGGTTGGGCCGGGGTTTCACGAAAGTCAGTAGCCACCAGCAGTCTTGGAAGGCAGTCGGCTGACTGCACTCACCCCCCCCACAGTTTAGGGCTAGGTAGCGATGCTTGCAGTGTGCGCCCACCCTTGCCTGCCCTGCATGTGTGCTGCTTACAGTAAGCATTACGTGCAAAAATAAAGCAGTGCTGCTGCTTGCAATCATTATTTTGTACTGAAATACAGCAGAACTTGTCTCATTTACAAAAAAAAGAGAATTACAGTAGTTCTGTTAGAAATCTCTGTAAGAAATATTTGTGATGTAATCTGAGGTTGGGCTGGGGTTTCATGTATGACAGTAGCTGCCAGCAGTCTTGGAAGGCAGTCGGCTGACTGCACTCCCCACCCCCATGGCTTAGAGCTAGGTAGTGACGTTTGCAGTATATGCACACTATCGCCTGCCCTACATGCCTGCTGCTTACAGTAATTTTTGTGTGCAAAAATTAAACAATACTGCTGCTTGCAACCATTTTTTTCACTGAAATACAGCAGAACATCTGCATTTACAAATTTAAAAAAAATGAATTGCAGTAGTTCTGCCGTATAAATCTCTATAAGAAATATTTGTGATGTAATCTAAGTTTGGGTTGGGGTTTCAAAAAAGTCAGTAACCTAGCTGCCAGCTGTCTCGGAGGGCAATCAGCTGACTGCACTCCCACCCCACCATGGTTTAGGTCTAGGTAGCAAAGCTTACAGCGTACGCACACCCTCACCTGCCTGCATGTGTGCTGCTTGCAGTAATTTTTGTGTGTGAAAACAAAGAAGTATTGCTGCTTGTAACCATTTTCTTGTACTAAAATACAACAGATCCTGTCTGCAGTTACAAAATAAAAAAGTGAATCTCAGTACTTCTGCTGTATAAATATCTATAAGAAATATTTCTGGTGTACTCTGAGGTAGATCTATGTGATAATGGCGATCTCAGAACAGAGATCGCCATTAGGGTGAATGCACATTGCTGAAATATTTTTTTTGATGATGTAGTCCCTGGTGCACAACAAAAGAGCGCCTGGGACTTGCAATTGTAATGTTAATGCGTGGGGCTGTACCCCCCTCACACCACCCCATGGGGGGGCTTCACTCCCTGCAAACCCTCTACTGAAGGATTCTCAACTCCAGGGGGGTGCATTATCGGGGGGGGCAAAAGAAAAAAAAAACATTTTGGGCCTGGCGCAACAAAAGGTACCTGTGCCTGGTCCGAACCTGGCACCCTGTACAGCTCTGCCTGTACCCACCCACCACACCACAGGAGCAGCTCAGCAGCTTGTCACAGCACTACCCCTCACAGTCCCTCCATCCCCTCCTGCCCCTCGCTGTGCATGCTCACTCCCCCCTGTGCACTTATAGATGTAGCAACAGGATGTCACTATATTCACACACACCCCCATCTGGTCACCCTCCCTCCCTGGTAGCTGCAATGAGAGGCACTGTGATTGAGTTGCTGTTTCAGTAGGTGCCCAATCGTGGTCGCCCAAGTAACAGTGTACCTTCTGAGGTTGGCCTGGGGTTTCACAAAAGTCAGTAGGGTAGCTGTCAGCAGTTTCAGAGGGTTTACAGTAATTTTTCTGTGGTAAAATAAAGCAGTACTGCAGCAGATGCTGCTTGCAATAATTTGGTGGTGCTAAAATAAGGCAGTACTACTGCAGGTGTTGCTTGCAATACTTTTTCAGTGCTAAAATAAAGCAGTACTGCAGCAGGTGCTGCTGCTTGCAATAATTTTGTGGTGCTAAAATAAAGCAGTACTGCAACAGGTGCTGCTTGCAATAATTTTTTGGTGCTAAAATAAAGCAGTATTGCAGCAGGTGCTGCTTCCTGCAATACTTTTTCAGTACTAAATTAAAGCAGTACTGCAGCAGGTGCTGCTGCTTGCAATAATTTTTCAGTGCTAAAATAAACAATACTGCAGCAGATGCTGCTGCTTTCGGTAATTTTTCTGTGCTAAAATAAAGCAGTACTGCAGCAGGTGCTGCTTGCAATTTTCCTGTGCTACAATAAAACAGAATTTTTGTAGATTTACAAAGTATTAAGTACATGAGAGTGTTTAGAACTTGTTGGCATAGACAAAGACAATGACAGGTAAAGGTGGAAAAAAATGTATTTGGTCCAGCACAAGCAAATCTACAATGGAGGAGCAGGTTGGTGATGCTGAAACTGAATGTGAGTGACGGTCAGCATGTCTTAGATGCCCAACATTATTCTTTACCCCTTCCAAGCTTATGTCTTCCAGCAACAGTAGTACTATGTCTGGCACAGGACAAAGTGATACAAGAAGCATAAGCAGAAGAACACTGTTCTCGATTCCCACCACAACCACCAATGTGTTCCCATCTTTCACCAGTACCATTGTGACTCCCATCACAACCAACAATGTGTCTCCATTGCTCACCAGTGCCATCATGACTCCCACCACAACCACCAATGTGTTCCCATCTCTCACCAGTACCATCACATCTGTCATTACCACCATTACCACCACTATAGAGACCATGTCTTCCTTTTCCACAACAACAGACAGCATGACTACTACAGCCAGTCCTGCAACTGTGACTGTCACTCCAGCTACTAGTGACACTGAACTCTGCCACTACTGCAACAGTATCACCACCATCTGGTATCACTGACATGGTACATATTACCAGTATGACCACTACAGTTGATACAGTTATGCCTCCTGCTTCTCAGCTTCTCAGTACTCCTGAAAATGTTGCAGAGGATGATCAGTCATCTGGTTCTGTGTATTTCCCTCCACATGATGAACTGCCCAGTGACACGTCATCTTCTTCTTCATCAGAGGGTCATGTGGTTGATTTTGAAGATGAGGCAGAGTATGCTATGTACCTTGACAGCAGAAAAAAAAAGGTGGCTGGCAAAACAGCCTCTAGGTGTAGCACTACTAGCAAGGGTAGTAGTAGAAGTAGCAGTAAGGGTAAGGGTCATCCTCCATCTAAGAAGACCAAACAAGCAACACTAACATTTCTTCAGCAGGCTCCATCACATCCTGAAAGACAGCCAAGTGATGGCAGCACTGGCATGACACCACCAGGGGCTGTGGTCACAGGGCAAGAATATCAAGACAAGACAGGCACATTTGTTGAAAAAACAACTGGGGGTTGCGGTGCTAGCAGAATTGCTGGTGACCACAATGTTAAAAGTGCTGTGTGGCTGCATTCCACTGTGTTAAAGGAGGACACAAGGAAAGCAATCTGTTCTTTTTGCAACGCCACTGTAAGCTGAGAGAAATCACTCTCAAACTTAACCACAACATCATTACAGAACCATTTGAAGCTTAAGCACTCTCAAGTGTATCGAAGCTCATCTGGTTCTGGATTAGACCCTTGGTTTCACCAAGACTAAACCCCTCTGGTGAACAGGCATGCACAGTTAGTAGTGGTGGTGGTACCGATGACACTTATGATTTAGAGCAACCCAGTGGCCACAGCACTCCTTCTCCCTCATCAACACAGAGTCCGGCCTCCACTCTGGTGGTCACTTCTGACTCAGCTGATACTACAAGACAGAGAAAGTCATCAGTACTTCGCACACCACCATTGTTGAAGTGGTCCACATCGATGTCTCCCATGGCACTTTAAATAATGGATGTTCTGCATGCACAAAATAAGTATCATGTCTCACATCCAACAGCACAGCAAATCACACAGCTGATTGCTGAGATGATGGCATTGGATCTCCAGCCTATGTCAGTTGTGGAAGATACTGGCTTCTGATGGCATTTCAACTTTTTGCACCCGAGTTATCAGATCCCATCTTGTATTGCATTTTCTCGAACTATATTGCCATGACTGCGTGATGGTGTGCGATCTGCTGTTGCTGCTCTGCTATTGGAGGCTGTTGGTGGTGTTTTTCACTGCACATCAGATATCTGGACTAGTGATAACTCCCTGCATGCCTATCTATCGTTAACTGCACATTGGTGTTTGCAACAACCTGCTGCTGCTGTTTCCGAAGCATCACCTTGTGGCTGACCCTTGGCCATCCCCCCCCCCACAATCTGGTAGTCTCATTAGGTCAGCTTTACTGAACATCGGACTGATGGAGGAAGACCACAGAGCACATTAATATTCTCACATTCCTGCAAGACATGTTGCGGTCTTGGACTGGTATTAACACCAATTTAAAAGTTGCCTTTTTTGTTACCAACAATGGTGAAAACATGGTGAAAGCCATCAATGATGGCCATTTTGTGAGTATTCATTGCTTTGTGCGCATGCTAAATTTAGGGGTGACTCACACACTGCATAGCAGTAGTAGGACTAACAACATATTATCCACAGCCCGTTCCATCTTCAGTCATTTCCATCACTCTGTAAAAACCACTAACAAATTATAAGAAGTTCAGGAACACCTTGGTCTGCCCCAGCATTGTGTAATACAAGATGTTTGCACTAGATGGAATTCCTCAAACGTAATGCTTTCATGACTCATGGAGCAAAAGCGGGCACTACTCGAAATGTCTATGGAGGCAGACATTGGAGGGGTCCTAGGACATCATGATTGGTTAGTTCTTGAGGGCATGGTGAAGGTTCTCATGCCATTTGAGAGGAGTACACATGATCTAAGTGCTTTCACAGCCTTACTTAGTCAGGTAATCCCAGCTGTGTATATTCTCAAAAGATCATTACAACAGTGTTTGGCTGACAACACACTCAGTACACAAGAGGTCACTGACCTTGTTAATCATCTCGATGCAAGGTTTGCCACAGTAATGGATGTCACAAATGTCCTCTGCTCCCAAAGTGCCAACCTCAGAGTGCAATACTGTGAACAGGTGACAGACAGGGTAACCTAGCATATCTGATTTATAGGCTCAGATAATATTCTCTTTGGGGGGATGCAATATATTCTTTCACCCAAGGGCACCCAGCCAGATATCCAAAATGAACCCTTACAACTTTATATGAGACCTCGGTTATTCTTACCTTTTAAGCAAGCTCAGTAACACAATTAAGCTTTCAACAGCTGTCAGACTTAAACACAGGTTCAGCATCACATGCAAAGGAAAACAGAAGACACACAAGCAGTATTTCAAAGAATAGGTTATTGGTACAAACAGGTAAAATCAAACACAGAACAATTATATCACAAGTCTTACAGTCATAAAAAAATGGGAAGTTACAGAATATAAACTCCGACCACAAATACTTAAAGTATTTCTTATTCTAGATGTTATCCAAGTGCTTTCAAAAGTTCAGAGAAATCTTTCGTTCTTTGAGTCCAGGAATAATATGTCACTGTTTCCCTCTGCTAGCCATTCATTTGAAACACCATCTTCCCTCCCCTTTTGTGAGGTCAGCTAGATCCTCCCTTAGAGTTAATTCTAACATAATTTTCTACAAGGAGGTATTTTAATTAATGTGAACATCAGCAAAAAAAAAAAAAACATTTCCCAAATATGCCAGTCTTTGACTCAAACATTTTTCTTTGATGCCCCTCTGCCGATTTCCTGTTGCTAGAGAGATCTCAGGGTTTATGACTTCTCACCAACATGCAACCAGATAAGTCTCTTCCCGCATGTCATAAATGCATCCATGGGAGTCAACTTAAAAAGGCAGTAGCAGGTAATAAAGGACAATAAATTGTCTCTCTAGAGAAGGATGTCTTAATTAATGGTTCCTCTGGCCAGTTTAATAACATCCTGTGGTTTCAGCCACTGACACCTTGAAAGTTAAAAGCCAAGCCTCACACACTGTTGACTGGTGTGAGACAATTTCATAAACAGACCATTTATTTATAATACCAATATCATACAGATAACCATAAGCAGAGGGCCAAGTGTCACAATCCTACCCACCTAGACTGAATTTGGGGCCTCTATCCCCTGCATGGGATGAGCTCCCTAAGTCAGCTCATTGCTTATATAGACACGACAAGCCGTCAGCGTTTTCATTGGCTGCCTCTGCCCAGTGAGAGATTGTCATGTCATACCCTTGCAAGGCAAGACTCCATCTTAATAATCTACCATTCATTTTACCCATTTATGCTAGCCAAACCAGGGGGTTATGGTCAGTTTGTACCTCAAAATGCTGCCCATTTAAGTATGGCTCTAACTTCTTTACAGCCCACACCATGGCAAGACATTCTTTTTCCACAGTAGAGCAAGCCTGCCCCCTGGGAAGTAACTTCTTACTCAGGTACACTATGGGGTGATCTTTCCCTTGGTTGGATGTCTGAATCAGCACTGCCCCAATACCCACATCTGTGGCATCAGTCTGGACTACAAAGGGTCTGTTGTAGTCTGGACTTGTTGATACAGGAGCACTGCACAGTGCCTCCTTCAGTCTGGTAAAGGCTTTTTCACAGGCTGATTCCCAGGTAATTTTCTTAGGCATCCTTTTCCTTAACAGGCCAGATAGGGGAGTGGCCAGGGCACTGTAATTGGGTACAAAATTCCTATAGTACCCTGCTGTCCCCAGAAAACTCCTGACCTGCTTATGCATTTCTTGTCTGGGCCATGCCTTGATTGCCTCTATTTTTGCTTGGTTAGGATGGAGTTGTCCCCGGCCTACAACATGCCTGAGATATGCCACTTCAACCATGGCCACCTGGCACTTCTTAGCTTTGACAGTGAGCCCGGCCCTCTGTATCCTGCCCAGCACTTCCCTAAGGTGGGACAGGTGTTCCTTCCAGCTGGCACTAAAGATAGCAATGTCATCCAGGTATGTCATGGCGCACTCCTCAGCACCATTTAACACCTAGTTCACCAATCTTTGGAAAGTGGTCGGGGCGTTCTTCATTCTGAAAGGCATTACTTTAAATTCAAATAACCCTCTCCTTAGCTCTCAATCAATCAATCAATCAATCAAAATCTTTATTTATTCAGGCGAACATCACTGAGCATAGCTCATTTACAAGATGGACCTGAGTGGTCATAACAATATAAGGTTACAAATTTTACACAAAAACATGGTACTGAATAAACACAAATATAATGATTTATGAATGAGACAGATATACAAATATTTACATATATACAAGGTAAAATGACAATAAACCTAAATCATATTGAAAGGAAAGAAACAAACAGTATAGTAGGGATAAAGCTCGGCTAGTTGGACTTGGGTGGGCATTTTTGTATGGAGTAGGTCGGAGGACAAGCTAGAAGAATGATAGAGAAATAGGGGGTAACATAAAAGGGTTGGGGGAAGGAGGGGGTGTGAGAGGACTAGGCCTTATGGAAGCAGTTGCATGATTCTGGGAGTAGACTAGTGTACAGTTTTTTGAAGGATGTTAAAGGAATGAGGGTATCCAATTTCAAGGTCTTTTGAAGAGAATTCCAGGTAAGTGCTAGGGAATAGCTGATTGCAGCCCTTCCATACCGGGTGCAGGTGATAGGAATCTTCAGCATGATGAGTTTATTGATCCTTAGGGTGTAAGGCCTGGATGTGATCCGGTTGAAACAGTCTGAGATGTAGGAAGGGAGTTTGTTTGTCAGAGCTTTGTAGATCCAGACAGCAGCATTTTTGTTTCTTCTATGTTGTAGGGATGTCCAACTGACTGCATTGTAGAGAGAGCAATGATGGGTGCTGGAGGAAGATCTGTAATGAATCTAATAGCTCTATGATACAAGGTGTCTAATTTATTTAAATGGGAGAGGAGCAGTGGCCATAGAGAATCAGCATAGTCAATGAGGATAGGAATGATGCCAGGATTAGCCTTTGTTTGGAATCTCTGGTCAGGTAGTGTTTGATCCTATAGAATAGGCCAAGTCTTTGTCTAAGCTTTTCAGGAGCTCTTCAATGTGGCTAGTGTAGTCAAGTTTATTGTCAATCCAGACTCCAAGATATTTGAATTTGTCCACGTGATTCCAGATTTTCACCAAGGATGGTAGATAATTGTGGGAGGGTGAATGATGGGACAGTGGAAGAGCAGCTCTTGGTGGCAAAGAACATAGCTTTCATTTTCTTGGCATTTAGTAGTAGTTTCTTTTCTAATAAGTTGTGTTGTAGGAGGGAGAACTCAGACTGTAAAAGTTCACAGGCTTTTGATGGTGAGGGATTACTGACATATAGTACAGTATCATCTGCAAAAAGGTGAATATTAGATTGTGAGAGATTGGAGTCAATATTGTTGATGTAAATGGCAGAGGGTGGAGCCCAGGATGGAGCCTTGTGGTACACCTCTAAGGAGTGGTTTAGAGGTAGATAGGTCACCTTCATTTTTTACCAGTTGTAATCTTCCAGAGAGATAGCATCTGAACCATTTAAGAGAGAGTGAGTCAAGGCCCATGGAGTTCAGAGAGGAGATTAGTAGTTCATGGTCCACAGTGTCAAAGGCTTTGCTTAGATCCAGGAACACAGCGCAGGTGTTATTCTTTTTGTCTAAGGCAGTCTGCCAGTCATTTGTAACTTTTGCTAAGGCAGAGATGGTGCTGTGCATAGATCTAAATCCAGATTGAGCTGGGTTAAGGAGATTGTTGGTATCAAGGTAGGCACTTAACTGAAAGTTTACTAACTTTTCAAGCATCTTGGACAGTACTGGTAAGATGGAAATGGGCCTATAGTTGTTGAGCTCCAAGGGATCACCTGCCTTAAGTAGTGGAAACACTTGAGCTGTTTTCCATATTGAGGGGATAGAACCAGTGGCTAGGGACAGATTGAAGAGGTGAGTGAGGGGGGCAGCTAAGGCGTGCAGTGCTACTTTTAGAAAGTAGGGATCCAGGGAGTCTGCACCTGCACTTTTAGTTGTATCTAGTTGGAGTAGAAGGTCTTCTACATCTTTTAAGAGTATTGATTTGAAGGAGAATGTGGAAGCAGCCTTTTGTCCCTCAGTAGATTGTAAGTTTAGTGATGATCTCATTAGGTTTGCAGGTGAGGAGTCAAAAGCTAGGCCAGCTGTAGTGAAATGATCATTGAAGGCATTTAAGATTTCTTGCTTGTCAGTGATTTCAATACTATTTAGGTGCACTTTGGGTGGTAAGACAGGGGTGGAAGTTTGACCTAGGATCCCCTTTATGGTACCCCAGAACCTGGAAGGGTTGTGATAGGAGGCATCCAATTCAGCTGTATAGAAGGCAGCCTTGGCATTTCTTACTTGTTTTGTGCAGGAGTTTCTGGCTTTTCTGAATTGAAGCCAGTCATTTGGATCTTTGTCTTTCTTGCCCTTTTCGGAGTTTATCTCTGGCAAGCAGTCTGGATTTAAGGTCAGCAGAGAACCAGCGACAAGATTTGAGTTTGGTTCTGACACTAGTGAGGGTGCATGTATATTGAGGCACTTGTGATAATATCACTTAAGATCTGAAGAGCTGACTCTATTGAAGCTGTGAGATAGAATTCTTGCCAACGTGTGGTGTGGCACAAATCATGGAGATATCCTGAAATATTAAAGTTCTTTTTTGACCTTCTTGGGAGAAATTTTGCAGGGTTGGCTAGCTTGATTGTTGATCTTATGCCAGCTATGGGACAGTGATCACTTATGTCACTGAATAGCACTCCAGCATGAGAATATAGATGAGGCTTATTTACCAACATGATGTCCAGGAGTGTGCTGTTGAGATTATTCTTTGGGTTAATCCTTGTTGGTTCTTTGATTAATTGAGTGAATCCATAAGTGTCACAGAAGGTTACTAGAGTGCAGATGCATTGGCTAGCTAATTTAAATTCAAGTCACCTAAAATGATGGTGTCTTCAGGGCCTAGATTAAGTATAGATCCTAGGTGGGATAGGAGTTTGAGGCCTGCAGAGGGGCCTGTAGCAGCCAATCAGTTGAAAAGATGATATGTTGGGAAGGGTTATTTTAATTGATAAGCATTCGAATTCCTTTGGCTGTGATGTAATATTGAGGCAGGATGCAGAGATGTTTGCTTTGACATAGATGGCTACCCACGCTCCTGGATGGATGGTCAGATCTGAAGAGCTGGTAGTTAGGAAGATTTATTTCACTGTCTTTTGTTGCAGGTTTGAGATGTTTCAGAGATAACCAGAAAGTCAGGTAAGGTGTGTGCAACCCAGGCCTGTATTAATGAGAACTTTTTTAGGAGACTGCAGGTGTTGATGTGAAAAAAACTCAGGCCATTTATGGAGGCTAAGTCAGATGGGGAGATAGAGCTTTCTGTGGGTCCAGGGTTGATTTCAACAGTGCCAACACAGATCAGCAGAAAGAAGATTAGTTTGATGAGGGCACCAAGTGACAGGAATAGGGAGTAGTCAGAGGATTTTCTCTTCTTGCTTGGGATCCATTGTATAGTGGTTGATGATCCTGCTGTGTGGTTATAGATTATGTCATAAAGTACCAGCTTAATGGACAGGCATAGGGGGTCATTGTAGTGCCAGTAAGGGAGCAGGGGGCCTATGGAGTACCAAACTGGTTGTGAGCCTTTTTGTGGGATATCCCAAGGATTACAGTGCAGAAGCGGCAGTATATACTTGGGGAATTGAGGGGCATCCACTGGGAACAGCAGAGGGGGACAGGCCCGAGTAGCCGCCCTAATCACCATGGCATGGGCTACATCAGTTTCCTCTTCTGGATCTGAGGAAGGTGAGAGGCAAAGCAGCAATAGGAGGCACAGTAGCATGGTGGAGGGTAGGTAGGGGTTAAAGATACTAAAGGTGATGTGAAGAAATGAGCTCAGGAATTGGCTAGGAGATTAGCTATGGGAGGGGATAAGAGATTCGGCAGGAAAGTGTGTATAAAGAAAACACCCAAGAGAGGGAGGGGCGGCAAAAATTTATGGCTTTTCCTGTACCTTTCTGGCTGTCTCTCCCGGTCTGGCAGTTAACGCTACCTGCCAATACCCCTTTGTCAGGTCAATAGTTGTAAGGTATGTCACCCCTCTCAACTTGTCCAGGAGTTTGTCCATTCATGACATCGGGTGAGCATCTGACTTTGTGACTGCATTCAGTCCATGATAGTCTACACAAAAACAAGTAGAGCCATCTGGCTTGGGAACAAGGACTACGGGTGAGGCCCAGGGGCTGTGGGATTTCTGCATTACCCCTAAATCCAGCATTACCTCCACCTCCCTTCTAATGTCCTTTTGGACAGCCTCTGACACCCGATATGCCATCAGAGCCTCCATGAGGTTCTGCTTGTTGGCTCTCCCCTCATGCAGGACTCTTCTCTCCTTGCACAACTGCTTCAGGTAGTCTACAGTGTGCTCGCTGTAGTTGGAAGCCATCTTCTTCCCTAACTATTGCTACTCTAATTTGCACCCAGAAAAAAATAAAACAGGTAGGAACTTTGACTGTAAGCAAAATTATATTTCTGTTTACTTTTTAAACAAATAAATCACTGCTTTATTTTGCACGTGGGCTATACAGTATTAATCTGACACACTGAACTGTTAAAGCTTGTGTTACCAAATACTTTTTAAATTGCACCGCTGCCAACCAAATCTGTCACAAACGCACTCCTCAGTTCAGGCCCTCTGCTTGCACAGTGCCAACCTCAGAGTGCAATAGTGTGAATAGGTGACAGACAGGGTAACCCTTCTGTCTGTTTTTGGTCCGAATCACCTATTAGCTTCGAGTTCTAGAGGGATTCAAACTGTGAACTTTATGCTAGCATACCCAATTAACAGGCTCAGATAATATTCTCTTTGGAGGGATGCAATATAATCTTTCACCCAAGGGCACTCAGTTAGGTATCCAAAATGAACCTTTACAACTCTATGTGAGACCTAGGTATTTCTTAACTTTTAAGCAAGCTCAGTAACACAATCAAGCTTTTAACAGCTGTCAGACTTAAACACAGGTTCAGCATCACATGCAAAGGAAAACTGAGAAGACACAAAGGCAGTATTTCAAAGAAAAGGTTGTTTACTAAAAATGGTACAAACAGGTAAAATCAAACACAGAAAAATTATATCACAAATCTTATAAAAAAATGGGAAGTTACAGAATATAAACTCAGACCTCAAATACTTAAAGTCTTTCTTATTCTAGATGTCACCCTTTAAGTGCTTTCAAAAGTTCAGAGAAATCTTTCTCTCTTTGAGTCCAGGAATAATATGTCACTTTTTCCCTCTGTTAGCTGTTTATTGGAAACACCATCTCCTCTCCCCTTTTGTGAGATCAACTAGATCCTCACTTAGAGTTAATTCTAACATAATTTTCTACTAGGAGGTATTTTAATTAATGAGAACATCAGCAAGAAAAATATTTCCCAAATATGACAGTCTTTGATTCAAACATTTCTCTTTGATGCCCCTCTGCTGATTTCATATTGCTAGAGAGATCTCAGGGTTTATGACTTCTCACCAACATGCAACCAGATAAGTCTCTTCTTGCATGTCATAAATGCATCCATGGGAGTCAACTTAAAAAGGCAGTAGCAGGTAATAAAGGATAATAAACTGTTTCTCTAGAAGGATGTCTTAATGGTTCCTCTGGTCAGTTTAATAACATCCTGTGGTTTCAGCCACTGACACCTTGAAAGTTAAAGGCCAAGCCTCACACACTGCTGACTGGTGTGAGACAATTTCATACACAGACCATTTATTTATAATACCAATATTATACAGATAACCATAAACAGAGGGCAGAGTGTCACAATGGATACCTGCCATCACCTGTTTGCTGCCATGTTTGACCCTAGGTTCAAATGTGAGATCCTTCATATAGCCATAGACACCCACAGGATGACTCATTTTAGGCAATAGCTCAGTGAAGAGTTAAATAGTGCCATGCAGGCCATCAGACACTTGGAAGGAGAGGAACATGTTCCAGTTCAGGTTCTTGTGGCAAAGAGACAGGCATGTGGTGGTTGGGAATCGGAAGATACTGGTGGAGATGGGGAAAAATGGCATAGTGGCAGTGAAGAGGAGAGTGACTGGGCATTACTCAGCACACCATTGCGTCAACAGCAACACAAACACTCACAGTCTCAGCCTCATTCTGCAGAAAATGTACTTAATGGCTACTTTGCAGAATCAATTGAGCCATTCAGTGTTGATCAATTGGGCTACTGGGTTCAGAAAATCTACTCCTCTCCTCACCTGGCAGAACTTGCTTTAAAATACCTAAGCTGCCTCCTACAAGTGTGCCATCTGAGAGGATGTTTAGCACTGTTGGTGACGTTATTGAGCCACACTGTTCCAAACTGGACCCTCGGCACATTGAACAGCTAGTGTTTCTTAAACTAAACTTACCACTAAGTGGCTACAAATATGATCTTCCCACATAAAACTAGTGCTACAGTACAGCTCTCAATCTGCCTTATGTTACAAAAGTGTAATGTTACTTTGTTTGGCTCACTCTTTCTTTTTTCTATCACGTTAAATATTTAATTAAAAGGGTAATTGAGTCTCCACTCCCTGGCATATAACTGCAGGACCACCATGAGGCCCCTGTTAAACTAGAAACATTTAAATAATGTATCATGTTTTAGTGACCTTACTATTGTGTACTTTAGGTTACTAGTTATCTGTTGGAAAAGAACCACTTGGCCCACACAGTCAGCCCAGATTGTCTATCCCTACCTTATCGGTCTCATCTGCAGACCCTAAAGCAACCCTGCTGCCTCCCTGCCTGTTTTCAAATACACCCCAGCCCTATGCCGTTGCCTATCTCACACATGTTTGAAGACCCACACTGTTTTCAGCACCATCACTTATGTCTGCAGTGTCTGTCATTCATCTACCATGCCTTTCATGAATATTTCTTCACATCTGTCTTGATGAACTCTCCCTTCAGCTTCATCACATGCACCCATTGCCTGTGGTATTTGTGCACTTTCTCATTTGAAAGAGACTCCTCTTATGTGCCCTGTCTTTACCCCACGAGGTACTTGTATAGGTCTCTATCATGGCACATCTAGCTCTCCTCTCTTCTAGGGTGGATATACAATGCACTTAGCCAGTGCCATTTTAGTAGCCCTAGACAAGACACACGATGTCACCTCATCTGAGGCCTTTGCTCAAACTATGATGACTATTTGTCACCTGACCACTGACCAGTGCAGTAGTTTGTTGCCTTTTTGGGTGCCCTGAAAGGCTGTTGGTGAGTGTTCATGACAGGATTGCCTAGTGTACTTCAAAAGGGAAGGAAGTGGTGGAGTTTAATAGTGTTACAATGTCTTTTTAAAAACAAAAAAACTTATCTGGGGGGGCCAAATAACGAATATCTGGCACCCCGGATTCGAATATTCATCCGAATATTTGAATTAGTGTATTCACACACCCCTAACTTGTATAATTACATGATTACGGTTTTGGATTTGCTGAAAAAAGACCTCCTAACACGATTTGTAAGATGGTTGGTTCGGCTGGACACTAGATTACAATGTGTATTACTATTAAAATGGGAGCTGACTGATACTCCTAGCTCTTTCATTTTGTCAACTACTAGTAACTAGGTTCCATTAATATAATAGTCTTGCTTGGGATTAGTTTTTCCAAAATGAATTACTACACACTTAGATATATTAAATTGCATACAAATTAAGAGTGGTGAGTAAGGTCCCTGCTGAACTAAGTCATGTAACACATGTCCCTAGTGCCTAGTAGTCCCCACACCCTCCAATCTCCATCCCATGTAGTAACATAATAGTTCCTGGTGCCTAGCTGTCTGCCACTGCTCTCCAGTCACTTGCCCCTATATCATTGTAATGTTCCCTGGTGCCTAGTTGTCCACCCCACCTTCTGACCACTGTCCCGTAAGTCATGTGATAATGCCCTGGTGCCTAGTGGCCCCTACCCACCTTCCAATCACCATCCCAGTAGTCATGCAAGCAGTCCCTGGTGTCCAGTAGGCACCCCAGTCCCTGATGCCCAGGTTTGGGAATGACAGCAGCCTCTCTGGTGTCCAGTGGTCCCCCCAGTCCCTGATACTTGGCCTACAGGGTGAGTGGTCAGTGCCATGGTGTAGGTGCTAGATGCCAGGAGCTAGATGACAGGAAGTCATGTCTTGATAAAGGAACAGTGATCAGAGGATGAGGGGTACCACTGGATACCAGGGAATATTGTATTCTTTTATTTTCAATACAGCTTTTTCTTATGTGACTACACACTTTATCAAAAAGTAAGACTTGTATATTTGGAACACAGCCGAGGATCAGAGACCAGGGGAACCACTGGCCACCAAGGAGCCTGCTTTTTTTTATGGGGCCAGGGATCAGGGACTTGGGGACCACTGGTTGCCAGGGTGGCTGTTGTCAATACCGGGGCTGGGGATCGGGGACCAGGGGGACCACCAGACAACAGGGATCAGGTATGCTCTCCCACTGGCAACTTGGTTGTTGGCTGCAGTTGCTCTGACAGCTACTAGGGTTGCCCAGAGTAAGTCAGGGCATTGACTGGCAATATTTGTGCTGTGCAAAGTGACCTGCACTAACCCCTTTGCAAACTGCAAATGCCCTAAATATATCTCTGCGCTGGTATTCCTGGCCCTCCCCCACCTTAACTGCTGAATACATTATTTTGTTTTGTGTGTGTTAACCCTGTTTGGGGGCTCACAAGCCCCTTTGAATATTGTGGCCGGGTGCAAATCCCAGAAAAACTGTGGGCAATCACATTACCCATTGGGTAAACTTTTGAATATCAGGCCCCAGATGTCTGTGACTAGGACACACACATCTGGACGCATCCACATGGTTGCTGCATGCATCTGAAATATGGACGCAAGTGCTGCTTCCATTGGTTTGAAAATCTCACCTAAGAAGTCCTAGAACTGATCCTTAAGGCACAACACTTATGACTTCCCTTTCCCTGGAGGTTCTCCATTTAGGACCACCATGTAGGTGTCCCCACTCAACCAATTTTTCCCTCACCCTGTAATATTGTCCCCTTTGTCAGCTCACCCAGCTTCCATCTCTCATATCAGACTGATATCTGTTAGCAGACCTGCCAGGGCCTGCCCTATCTCTTGTAATATCCCTGGGTGCAACCCATTGGAGCTCATTGATTAATTCACATTCAGTACTTTAGGTCCCTTCCAACGCTCGCTCCTCTGTTATGGGCTCCTCATTGACAACTGCTAGCAATCCCCTGCTGGCTGTCATGCTGTAGTCTGGCAGACGACCCCTGTCCTCCATCACAAATACTGAACATAAAATAATCATTCAGTAGATATAACTTACCCTTCTCATACTCTACCCATTCCTCCCCTTCTTTAGCCTACTTACTCTTCCCTTGGTTTTGTATAGCTCCCATATGTAGTGAAACATTGATGAACTAGTGAGGAAGCCTGTGTCTGATTTAGATCATACTTTACTGATATAAAGCAATTAATGAACTTGGCCGTTAGGAAGTCTGAGGTACTCCAGGCTCATCTGGAGGTGCATTAGGGGTCCATACTTGGCACCCTATTTTTAATTTTATAAAAAAGAAATGACTATGAAATTGTAGCATTAAAGTGTAAGACTGTATGCTGATGACTTTGTTACTTATCCGAAGCTAGAAATTACAAAAGCCAAGTTTCTGTCACAAAAGGACTTTTAAAGACTACAATATTGGTTTATAAAGAACAAATTAATTAAGCAATAAGGCACCACAAGGTGTGTGTTATCATGTAATAACATCACCCCTGGGGTGGGTTGAAGCACGACGAAGCAGGTGAAGAATCACCACCCAGGGGGTGACATTAATACATGCCACTGGAATCCCTATTGCAATTATACAATGGCTCAATGTTATAGAAAACAAAAAATAAAAATAAAAATGTTTTTAGTAGATTTTTAGTGAGGCAGTGTATCTTTGTTTCTGAAAAAAAAAAAAGTGGCTCATAAGAATCATCAGGATCATCCGAAAAATCAATACAGTGATGTTATTGTGTAATAACATCACTGTCTCAGGCACACATTGACCAATCAGAGTCCAGGAAATTTTCTTGCCATTGTAAGATTATGAATAACAATAAAACAAATGCCATATTATTCTGGGAACCATTTAAATAAAAGAAGCAAAACTTAAGTGAGTTTACACTTTTTTACATTTAACAGTAATTTGTTACAACAGGTTGATAAGTACTGTACGCATATTTAAGGTTTGGGGTAAATAAAGTGTTAACACTTGACGGTCATTTTCAACTGTTTTTAACCTTCTACACTTCATTGGCTGAGACCTCCTTCAGCCAAATCCCTTGCCTGATCCCCCCCCCAGCTGAGATCCTCCTGGCTTGTCTTCTTATTCCCCCAGGTCCACCCATGACTCACCTGCTGTGCAGGTCCTCTCGGCTTGTCTCCCCCCCCCCCCCCCAGGCAAAGATGCCTCCTGCTCCATGGTGACTCCTGTAAACATATCTGGAAGCCAAGGCAGGTGGAGGTGGTGTCCATTGGGTGTCAAGGACCAAGTGGGTTGGATCAGGTGATGTGCATAATGGCATGGAGCAGCATCACCCTCTCAGCCAGCAGGTTATCCATATGGACATGCAATAATGTCATGGAGCACCATGCATGCTTACCTGCGTGATATGCCAATGTCTGCTGCGTTCCATGAATCCCAGTCTCTGCTAGGTCCCCAGACTCATTGCCCCATGACTGCTGTCGGGAGGACCCCTATCACTGGGTCTATAAACCCTGGTGGTGAGCTGTCCCTCAGAGGCTTCAACCTTCTCAACCCCCCCCCTCGGGTGACCCTCTGACACTCTGGGGTCACTTTTGAACCTGTGCCACTGGTATTCCAAGCAGTAGTGCTACCACTGTGCTGGCAGGCCACCTAATATTCTATGTTCATACTCAGCAAATCCTAATTAAAATCAAACAGAGGCTAGGAACTTTGAGAAAATATAGCTAATATTTGAATTCAGAAACTAGGGTAAGACAGTTAAGCAAACAAAAATGCTCCTTGTTATACTATGGAAGTCAGATTTATAGACTAATCAAGACTAAGCTACAAAAATGTGACTAAGTTTATTTTAGGGTGGCACCATTTGTTCACTTTCACCAGGAAGCTCTCTTTACACTTGGTCCCCTCACTCATATTGGAAACCCACTGTACACCACTGACAAGATCTACACTATAACCCTAATTGCAGCTTCAACGAGCCATAATCATTACTAACCTATAGGGCACAGGTACCAACCATATAAGAGTGAGGTATTAGGGACAATATTAGTGATTATTACTGTGCTTATTGCAAACATATAAGTAACGTACCAAGAATGCATTTTGTATTCCTTGTATAACACTATGTAAGCTATCTTCTGAGAAGTCGTACTGTATTACACAGCCTGCATTGCCATCATGTGGATTTATGTAACACCGCAGTTATTTGTCTTATCTTTCTGTAATTTGTGAGAATCCTTTGTATTCATACTTTTAGCTGACTTTACGAAAGTTGTATATCTTTCACACTGTGAAGCCACCTAACTTTTTGGCCAATAGGGCCTATTTTGTATATCTAATACATGAACAAAGGCAAAGTAACTATGGTGATTATCTTACTATATAAGCTACTGTACAACATATTTTCTCTGAGACTATCTTCATATCCTGGGGTATAGGAAAACTCTGGCTCCCAGTGTCTACTTTGGTAGAGCTCTAATTAGGGTACATGTCTGATTTTGTGTAATAAACAAGTTTATTACCACTGATGCCATTTGCTTGTTATTTCTTTTGTTGGTTTATTACCACCAAGAACCTGAAAGGTGATTCGCTTTTACACTCTGAACACAATATATCACTATGCTATGTTGGCAGCCAGCCCAGTGGCACTGAGGGTTAAGGCACTAGATGCCTCACCTCGTGCCATGCTGGTAACCCTGGTTTGGGAATGAGCCCGGGCCGTTGGGGGTTGGCAGGGGCGGGAAGGGACTGAGCATCCGATGGATGGCTGTCCCTTCCTGGGGAGGGTGTAGGGCATTGTGTTGCTCCAGCACGACCTCTGGCAGCTGTCAGAGGTAGCCTGGTGCTTGCGACACAGCCATATGGCACCAGGGGTGGACCTCGGCAGACGCAGGCCATCATTGCACGTCTGAGTTCCATGGGGGAGGGCATGATGTAAACCAATGCAAAGAAAAAAAACTCCCACTAACTGGCGAAGGTGGGGTCCAGGAACATCGGCCCCACACCCAATGCTGGGCCTCATGGAAGGACTCCCTGAGCCTCCCCAGAAGCAGCGCCACATGCCAGCATTCTAGATAGAGCACCCAAGGAGTGGCAGTCCTTCCCCGGGGGACTCATAGCCGGGGGGGTAGGGCAGCGCTGTGGAGGAGAGGATGCCAGCATCCAGGGAGATATAACCTGGGGCTTCAGGTGAGTGGGTAGAGCTGTAGCTGAGTGCCCCCACCGGAGAGGTTAGTGGATCAAGAGGGGCGACAAAAAGAGTTAAAAAAAAAAAACTATGCTATGTTGGCATGCATGGGCTGGCAGCCTCTCTCTGGGAGAAGGGACAGGCAGTGGTTGTTATTCCTATACAAATGCAGGAAGAACACAGCACCTAAGTATTTAATATACATTGATTTGCATAGAATCCAAATTAATCCGGAGAAAATCTCAGTCTAGTAATATTGTTAACTCTAGGGTGAGAACTTTCTATGAACAATTTCAGTTTGAAGTAATAGCTGTGTCTTCATGGAACAATTTACCAGGAAATATAAGAAAAATGGACTCCTATTACAGTTTTAATAAAGCACTAGATATTATATAGAAACATAAATGCACATGTTAATCTAATGATTAGTTACCGGATATTTTATAAATAAAAGGCTAGCCTGAGGTTTCATCGGTGGGAGCAACCCCCACACCCCTTTCATAGGCTATATAAAAAACAGCTTCCTTGAGCTTTATTCACAAGTTTCATTTCTTTGTTTCAGCAAGAAGCTCTGCTCTCCCTCTCCCTACACACACCCACTCAGTGGTTGCTGTTTTCCACTTGGTTATTTTGGGTCTTTCTGTTTGGGTTTTGCCTTCTGCAGTACTGGGTTAGTATTTTGTTTGTTTCTCTGGCTGTAGTTTTCTACCCTTTGCCTTTTTTGTGTAGCCCAGGCGCCATGTACCAGTGGGCTACTACCCCTGCCGGTTGACTACCACACAGGCTAAGGGGCCTGGGTTCTGTTTAGATGGTGTTTGGGGTTCTTACCCAGAACAGAAATAAAATAGTGTGGTGCCTCTGCCCAGAGTGAGGTATCAGTGGGCCAGGTGTTTGAATAGTACAACCTCCTGGGATGCTATACCTACCCACCTCCCCTTCCAGTCACCCCACACACTTAACACCACGTTTTTTACCAGTAGCATTAAAGACATATTGTATACTTAATAGAAATGGCTAATAATATGGTCACCACACAGGAATTGCAAATAACAAAACACAGCTTTATTTCAAGGGCAGGGCTAGGGAAGGTGTACCTGGACACAGGATTTCTGTAGGGAAAGAAAGTTATTTTGGTTAAACGAGGCCTATAGGCCAGAACAACAGTGGTGCCCACACCCATTGTACCAGTGCAAACCTCCTCTGTCCTGTCTGTCCTGACTGGATACCCAGATTTAACAAGGTCTGCTAGTTGTCACGGATTGGCCAGCATTGGGGCCCTTGGAATAGTTTTTAAAAATAGTGCTAGCTGCTTTAAATCATTCCCCTGAGGCAGGGCAAACCTTGGGTTACTCACGGTTCTGCAGACTGTGAGACTTGGATACTGGCACAGTGGGTTTGAACAAACCGTGAACAACCGATCCGAGAGGCAGCAAGCAAATGGGCAGTGAATACTGGTCTGGAACTAAAGCAGTGGCTAGAAGCTGTCCGACATTGGACTTGCTTGAAGAATCTTGCAGCTTGTCATCTTCTGACTTGCTTGAAGAGTCCTGAAGCTTGTCACCTTCAGCCCACCAAGCAGGCCAAATTACAGAGCACAAATGTAAGGCCTACTGAGCCACAAAGAAACCAAACCCAGAAGTGACCTCACGGTCTGGATCCCCTAATGGGTCCAGCTGCCCTAGCACTTAGGTGTGCGCCCGTGGCCCACTGTAGTGCAGTCTGCCTCACTCAATAGGGGATTGTTGTTTTCTTACCTGGCTCCAAGTTGCAGCTGCGAAGATTGCAGTTTTCACTTTTTCCTGAACAGCATCAAGCAGTTCCTGGGTGCAGCAACAAGTTCTCTGAATTCCACCTTGCCAGTGGCTTTTGGCTAGTGACTCACAGTCTCTGGAATGGGCCTCCAACTTTCCACAGCTGGGTTTCAGCAAAACCAACAGGTTTCAGAGCTCTGGATACCTGGAACCCTTTTTCCTCAAATGTCCTCAGCTTCAGGTCGAGTGCCACTTTTAGCTCTGACACTCACAGTTCCAAATAACCCTTCTTACAGGCTTAGAGTTTACCACACTGATGTAGGCTCACTGCAAACACTGGATCTCCAAACAACCAGGAGCTTTCACCAAATGTCTTGGACGTTCAGCTGCAACACCACAGTTCTTTTAGCCAGAAAGATCACTTTTTTAAATTCTCATATACCTGACCATTTGACCAATAAGCCCTGGAAAGGCCTCCTACCTTTTCCAATACACAGCCTGAGCCCTTCTTAACTCAATCAGAGCCCAGACCAGACTGCTCCAACTGCCCAAAATCCCTGGGGTTTCACATGAAAATCCCAACTCTGATTGGTTAGATCCTGCTGACAATCACAAATATTAACAGTCATTAACCCAGTTTGATTATTGATTGGTAAGTGGATTTTGGTGCTTTGAACAAAGTTCACATTTGTCCCATAAAGCAGCTCGCCAGTCTTTTGGGTGCCCAAGCTATTCATTGGCTGCTACAGGGGTCAGAGTAGCAAAGAAGGCTGCTTAACACACAGTCTGAAACAGTTTGTACAGCAGTCCCAACTTCTAAAAGTCCTTGCAACCCTTAGACTTGTAGTAGCCTTGGTCCTCTATTAAGTGACTGCTGACTTTCAGCTTAACACAGTTCAGTTCACCCGTCACTGCTTTCATTTTAATGTCACCCCAGGCAGCAACCAGGAGTCTATTAATATTCATTGAAGGCTTCTTCATGTTCATATATGTCCATTCTTAAGCTCTTACTGGTACTTTCAAACTAAACTTTGCAGCCACTTTCTGGTCACCTCCTCCAGGTGTCCGACCCCAGTTTAACCTATATAGGGGATTAAGAGCACCAGGGAAGGGGATTAGTTAGCTGCCAGAGGTGCGAGAAGACAAAGGCACAATAACTCACATGCTAGGACTCTGTTGGCACTTTTTAAGTGCACAACATAGCTGTGGTCCCGTAATTGACTCTTCCAGCCCCCAAATGGACTAGAGACACTAACAAGGGCCAGACAAGGACCTAGATGGGCACAGGACACAGGATTGGTGGCGGACAGGCAGCGAGGAGCCAATGGTGCCTGAGGCCACAGGTAAGCCCCACCCGAAAGGGGGGGTTACATTTGGACAGCCACTCTTGCTGCTCTTTGTCCTCATGCAACTCAGTGTTTACTTACAATGCGTTTCAATATGCCTATGTTATTCTGTGTCCTTCTCTGTTATGCTGAAGTATTTTATGTTAGTTTTCACAGTCTGCTTTACCTGTCTTTCTTATCCAAATGCTTCCTACATTTTCCCTGATTTTTCTGCTGTACATAATCACTACTTTCAAACATTTCACTGCAGTTCCTCGGCATGCTTCGCTTTCAGTTACTCCACCTGCCTCTGCCAACAGGCTGAAACCACTTAACTCAGTCATTTCAGTCAGCCTTCTCAATCAGTCTGTTTCAGAATTTTTCCACAGACCTCTTTGTACTAGTGCTGCTGCATTTTTGCTCATGGCTCACTGTTTTACAAGATAATAGCCTTTGATACGTGTTTATATTTTCAGTGCATTTTATTCAGTTCAGTTTCTATTATACCAGTTTTCTGCAGCCAAACAATCAGCATGTTGGCTACACATTACCACTAACAAGCAATCAGCCTCATGACGATCATGTTGCTCACAAGCATTTAGCCTTTTGGCCTCTTTATATTGTTCACCAGTCAGTCAATTTCTGCATCATGCCATCAGGCTCTGGGAATGCATTCCTAATGGCCATTATCAGTCAAGCTGACTTGCACCCTTGAAGTCTGCAGCTTGATGGTGAGTCCTTCGTCATGGGCAAGGGGCCTTTTCTGGCTGTTTTCTAATGTGACATCTCCTGGTAGTCCCACTGAGTGGTTAGAAGTCCACTTCTTAGGGGGAAGCTTCAGTCATGCACACCCATGGTCAACAGTGCCTCATGATGTACTATTTAAGACTTCAGCTGCCAGAAGGTGGGGTGCTATGCCCCACAAATTTCCTTTATCTGTGCAGACTATGGCAACACCTCTGAAAACTATTCTCCCTGTGTCTGCCTAAAGTCCACCTAATCCCATTTTGTATCCCCTTCCTTTAGTTTCCAGCCAAGGTTAGGCCCTCTCACAGTCTTGAGGCTGGGTGCTAGCCTTTCAGCAGTCCCTCTCTCTTCAGACCATGTTGCTTCCCACTTCTAGTTTTGTTCTAATTCAGTTTTCACAATTGACCTCCCTCCCCAACTCATAGTTACTTGATACTAGTCCTTTACCACACTCCCATCCCCTATATATTGACATATCCATTCTATTTATACATACAGATATTAACTGTTTAAGCAAAACAAAATGAAGTCCTTGCATTTGTAAGTTCATCCTAAGCAACATTTTATTCCATGTAGTCATTTAGTAGTGCAAACCACAATCTGCATTTTTTAACTTATACTGTGACATGGGGTAAATGTCTATACAGAATAGTCTTGTAATAAATACATCTTTCCAGCAAGATATTATTTATTTACGTTTTGGTAACCATGGTACCATGAATTGATATTATCTGCTAAAATAGCCATTAAACATATAATTGAACATGAGGAGAGAGAGTCACTGCCCCAACCACCGTATAACATATAAATGTTTTGGTAATTTGGGACATTTAATCAGTGGTAGAGTCCCTATGACATTCCTAGTCTGCTTCTTACTTTGGTTAATAATTTTCAAAGAGAAAAAATATATAACATACAAAAATGTTGACTAGTTAGTTAATACCACATCTATAAGTATGCTGCTAGCTGGTCAGTTGGGAGTGGCCTCTGTATATGCCCTTATGGTAGTAAATAGGCACTGCAGTAATTTATGGAACTGTACCTCAGTCTAAGCAGAAGTTTAGCATTTCTGACACATCACTGTTGTATTTTCCCCTCCTCTCACTTTATCACTTCATGCATCCTGGTACTCATCTGTTCTGTTCATTTCATGTTTCATCACAGCATATCTTGCTTTTTTTTTCTCTTTTTTTATTTCTATTTTAACATAATAATTAGTGTCTCTATATCATGGATGTGGCATATGTATTTGGAACACATTCATAGATATATATTTTTTCTTGGTTAGTGGTTCTCAGAGTGTAGTAATGAGATATATTCAGCCAAATCCCATACACAAATTTATTTTTTATTTTCTTTATTTTTTTTTCATTAACTCTGAGCTACATATTAAATTAATGTGGTAAAATCTGACTCTCAGTACAATTAAACTGTGCTGGGATCCAGTATGAATGCGTACTCTTTTAGGTAGGCATAAGGGTGCAAATTTGTTTGACTGTTAGAGCCTGCAAATCTTCTTATAACAGTTAATGAAAATGTGATTTCTTATAATTAATTAGAATACCATTACAGAATTCTTTAGAAATATGGCCTTCATATTCAAAAGTCCCCTGCCAAATCACGCAAGTGCCTGCACCGCACATCTGAGATGTGCTGGCCCAAAATAATGAGATATTCAGAAGATGTGCCAGGAGGTGCAATCACACATGTCCAGCTGAATATCCCAAACATGCACGATAGCGCAGTGGAAGATACACAGCACAGCAGGTGACCTGAGTCCTTTGTGGCACATGGGGATATGCATGATGCAGAGCCACTTGTGTAGTGTGCAAAAGTGCAATATTCAGCCAGCATATGCAAATGACCTCATTGCACATTCCAAGCCGATCTCCCACATGCCGGAGCTCATTACTGAAATGTATTCAGGCCATTTGCATACCCCAGGCATGCTCAGTTCCAGCTTTGCAGGGTTGCCCCACCACTCCACAAAGGTGAACAGGAGGAACTGCAGCCTATCAGGCAGGTGTGATGAAATGTTTGTGTGTGGGAGGGTGGATTTCACTGGCTTGAGTAAAGTGTTACACCCCATAGCCATGTACAGTGTTGCACAGGGGTACAGGGGGCCCACCTGGATAGTGGCAATAGGGGCCACCTGGACACCAACAGGGGCAGGTTCAGGGTGACACAGGCTGCTTGGGCTACCACATGCATGTGATACACCAGCTCCATATGCTGCTTACAATCACCTGCAGTTCCTCACATACCCCAGTATTGGAGGTACCTGGTGGGTACAGCAAGGGATGGCAGTGTGCAGACAGTGATCAGGTACCTGTGTGGGTGGGCCCCACCTGTGTACACCCTTGGGGTACCACCATGGGTGTTTGCCACTGGACAGTCCCTGGCCCATGCCATATGGCCACTAGTACCACCGGACAACATGGGCACCATTGCCACAGATGGCACCTGCAGGCTGCATGGGTGCTGGCCATGGCCCCTGGTACCTGTGCTGCAGTGTGGCTGTCTGCCCCACTGGTGTATCCAGGGGTGATGCGACAGTACTGGCATGTGGCTGCTGGGTCTCTACATCCAGGGTACACTGTGGATGTTGCTCCCTGGATGGTGCCGGTCATGACACAGCACCTGTGACTCAGGATTCATCCATCCTGGCATAACTGCTGTGTGTGGTTGCCTGGAGCATGTCCTGGTGCACCTCCAAGGGCTGTCTTTGGATGGCTTGCCAGCAATTCAGCGGCCTGCCTGTGGGTGGCTGCCCATTTAGGCATGCTTTTTCCATGCCAAACTTTGGGTGGCTCATCTCTGATAAGGATAAGGATAAAAAGGCCAGTAAGGTGGAGGGGACGGATGATGCTATCTCCACCGAAATGGTGTGGTTAGTCCTTAAGGGCCTAAAGAAACATAAATATCCTGGGCCGGATGGCATTCATCTGAGAGTACTATGGGAATTGGTGGACATACTGGCTGCACCCCTGGCGGAGCTCTTCAACAGATTGCTTGAGACAGGGAGGGTATCTAGGGATTGGCGAGAGGCACATGTGGTGCCAATCCATAAAGGGGGGTCAAGGGAAGTACAAGGTAACTATAGACCCATCAGTTTGACCTTGGTGGTGGGAAAATTAATGGAGAGTATACTAAAGGAATGATTGGGGGTGTACCTGGAGGAGGTGGGAGGTCTGGATAGTTGGCAACATGGGTTTGTGCCAGGTAGATCATGTCAAACCAATCTTGTGGAGTTCTACGAATGGGTAACATCAGAACTGAATGGGGGAAGCCTGTGGATGTATTATTCTTGGACTTCAGCAAGGCGTTCGACTCTGTCCCCCACAATGGTCTGGTGGAGAAACTGACAGGGTTGGGAGCAGGCCCTTTGATTGTCAGATGGATTGAAAACTGGCTAGCTGGATGCACTCAGAGAGTAGTGGTCAGTGGGGAGCTCTCGAACCCTAGAGAGGTCGGTAGTGGGGTACCGCAGGGCTCGGTCCTGGGTCCAATCCTGTTTAATGCATACATTTCAGACATCAGGGAGGGTATAGAGTGTGAAATGAGTCTCTTTGCTAATGACTCCAAGTTGGATCAGTAGTTGAGGGGGAAGAGGGAAGGTTGGCCCTGCAATGGGACCTGGACACCATGGAAAGGTGGACTCACACATGGAAATTAAATTTCAATATCATCAAGTGCAAGGTGTTACATCTTGGGTGGGGAAACCCTAAACACAGGTACACCCTGGGAGGGGAGGCACTGGAGGCCTAACAGGGGAAAAAGACCTAGGGGTCATGCTGGATGCATGTATGAATAACTCTGAGCAGTGCAGGAGAGCGGCTAGCAAAGCAAACAGGATGTTGGGATGCATCGTAAGGGGGATCACCTCTAGGAGCAGGGAAGTGGTTCTGCCACTGTACAATGGATAGGTTAGACCACACCTTGAGTACTGTGTACAGTACTGGAGACCACACTTGAAGAGGGACATACAGCTCCTGGAGAGGGTACAGAGGAGAGCAACTAAGATGATATGATAGGGGATTTGAAGTATGAAGACAGACTTGAGGAGCTCTGCCTGTTTTCATTGGAGGAGAGGAGAGACAAGGGGGACACGACTGAAGTCTTCAAGTACTTCAAGGGAATAAATAGGGTAAACACGGAGGGGATCTTTAGACTAAAGCAGGGAGGTATCACCAGAGGACATGCTTTGAAGTTGGAAGGTGGAAGGGTGAAGGGGAAAAGAGGAGGAGGTTTTTCACTTAGAGGGTGGTGGATCCTTGGAACGTGCTGCCTGGCGAGCTGGTTCAGAGATCCACAGTGGAGGGCTTCAAGAGAAGGTGGGACAGACACAGAAAGCGGATGTATCAGATGATGGCCTAGCCCAGGGATGGATGATAGGGGTTTCTGGAACACAAGGGGGGAGGGCTTCGGTACCCAACTAGGGATCTGAAGTTCGAGCAGACTCGATAGACCGTAAGACCTAATCTGCTGGCAATTAGTATGTTAGTATGTCAGTATGTGCAGCAGATGCGCTGCACATTTTTGCTGAATATAGGGATGCGCAGCACATTCATGGGAACACCCCATCTACATGCGCCGCATACATTACAAATGTGCATTTGCGCATCCAGAAATGTGCACCGCATCTCTCCCTTTTGCATATCATGGTTCTGCTCATTTTCTGGGCTGTGCAGCACATCTCCACTTTGCGCCGCGCATCTCCTTTGAAAATGTGGGCCTTTATTATTAGTAGAACCAAGTGCAATATGTTTTAGTTTTTTTCCATTTAGAGGTTACATTTGTACAGTAGCTTAAGTATAATTTCATAGTTCTTATGCACCTGTGCAATTAATATCATAACTATAGCAGACAAGTTATTCATTTATTTGCTAATACAGCTCAGTAAAGGTATCTTTTAATGTTTTTTAACCAACCGAGTACAGTATCTATATTCATCTCTGTACAATTGGGTAAGCTGCACTGATTGTTTGATACTGCACTGCACTTGTTTCTCTTATTTTCTCCGCTGTCTATTATTCCAGTAAAATACATATGAGTGCAAATGGATGGTTTTTAAAAGGAATGGTAGTTGCTACTCGGAGGCTTGATGATCAAACAAGTAAAAATCTTCCTCTCCCCACCTTTTATTTTTTACCCAAAGCACTTTATGGCTGGGGGTGGTGAAGCAATGGCATAAGCAGCCTGGCCATAATTATCAAAGCAGTTCTTCCACTGTTTTGATCAAAGTAATTAATGACTGGCTACAGGTTTTCTAAATTAACACATGGTTAATTACTCATATAAACTAGTCGTCAAACAGAGTAGCAACACCTCCCCCGACTAAGTGGCTGTGTCTGGCCTCAAGCACAGGGGTTCCTGCTCCTGATCTCCAGCTACTGAAAGATACAACGGGAGAGAAAGGCAGCTCAAGAGTACTCAGCAGTGCATCAATGAACTAAATGCCAATGTGAAAAGATAATCTCGTACACACTACACCAAAATAACAAAACAAGCAGATCGCTAAAAAATTATTTTTATTGAAGCCAAATCAAGCAAGCAAGCACAACAAATGTGTCTCAACGTTTCACACTTGCACACTTTTTCAAGAGACATAATCACCCCAAGTGCAAACCTCATTTAAATACCAAAATACAATTAATTCCAGTCAAGCACCAGGTGAAACAAACATAATTAATTAAGGTGCACAGCATAGAAAAACACACTACCTTGACTCTCCTACTATCTTTTTTCTTACCAAATCAACATTACCTTTTCCCATACAAAACTCGGTGATTGGTACCTCTCTCAAAGTCCTAGCCCAATGCTGGGCTTATTTCAAGATCTCTCCTAAACAGGATTCAGCCCAACCCCTTATCCTCAACCCTAATATTAAAATAGGAGGATCACATCTCTCTCTAGAATGGCTTCCTCAGTTGCAAGGATCCCTAAAAGAAAATTTCTTCTCTCTAGACTCCCTCCTATCTTCCCCTGAAATACTCGCCAGAGTCAAGATATCTCAGAAATATATTTTCAAAATCTTCCAGTTGAGGCGCCTAATTGGCTGTCTCTTTGGAACTGTCCCTAGAGGATCTCAGGTTAGACCCATTTTAAACCAATTGAAAGAATATGCAATTAGGTCCCATGGGGTCTCGGTGATTTATTCCTACCTTTTGAGTTATAATTTCCCAGATTCCCTTCCAGGCTCCAAGGTCTGGGTTTCTCTTCTGCCAGATATCACCCCTGTATGGGGCCAAATTTGGAAAGATCTTTATAAATACCACACCCAAGACAGGCTCAGACTCACCCAATATCACATCTTAAATAATATGTATTATATGCCAGTCATGCTAGCCAAATTGGGCAAACTCCCAGCTCTTACTTGTACCAGATGTGGCAAAGCTGAAGGGAACTTGATACATATCTTTTGGCAATGTGAAAAAGTGGCCCCCCCATGGCAAACAATTCGATCTAAACTGGATCCATTATTAGGATTGGAAGATTAGGATTGGAAGAGTTTTTCACCGTAGAGATATGCATTTTGGGAATGTTCTCCAACATTGGAGTTCAGGAGCATAAATTCCACATGGCAATAATATCAATAGTGGTTAAAAAAGAGGTACTTAAACATTGGATGGACCAGCTGGTTATATCATACACTGAATGGTTGAATGATCTATCGGCTTCTTTTAGTACTGAAAGACTGGTGGCTAGCTCTCGTAACAATCTGAAAGCATTTAATAAAAAATGGGGCAAATTTTATGTTTTATATCTACACTAAAGGTCATTATGCATATGTCTCTAGTTTTTTTTTTCTTGAGTTATTATAATTTTGATGTTTTTGTTCCTTGCTCTTTTTCCTTCATTATCAATTTTAGTTGGCACACTTCAGGGGGTGAGGTGGGGACGACGGAGGGGGAAGAAGTGGGAGGGGGAAGGGGGATAGCGTTAAGGGTTTTAGTATACTTTGTATAGGTTATCCAAGGGAGGTTCTTCCCATGTAAGTTACATGACTTGTATGTACATGTTTTAAAAAAATAAATAATGTTGAATTTCAAAAAAAAGGAAAAACACACACTCTGCATAACTTGCATACTTCCAAAGAACACATCAACTGTACATGATTAAGTTGCATAGAAATTTACAGCTCATCTTAATTAGATTTAATACAATGGCTAAACTATGCTAAATAAAACAATAAGGAAACCCACACTCAAACAGCTAGCTGAAGGTTTAATGACAGCTTGAAAGAGATGGATTGGCACCATGCCACAGAGGAGTACAGAGCAGCATTGAGGGACTGCATAAAAATGCAGAAGAAAGTCTGGAAGCCTGGATAGCAGTAGGAGTGGTAGAAAACATCAAAGTCTTATTTCAGTAAATAAATAAAAGAAGGAAAGTGATGAAGGGGTTTGGCTCCTCAAAACAGAGGAAGGAGGATAAAACTGTAAGAGAGCCAGTAGTAATGGCTAAGATGCTGAATGAATATACTTCAGAGTTCAGCAAACGGCCCAAGGGGGAGAGAGGGTGCTCATTGAGTGGACCCATGGCATCAGGTGTAGTCAAGATGCAGCCTGCAGACATACATACAAAGGGCCAACAGAAGAAAGCCTTATGATCTACCGAGCCTGCTCAATGCAGAGCTCATGCAGCTTGTTTTACGTGGTACTCTTCCCCTCTCTCCCATGTTCCTTACACTCACCTTCACTTTTTTCCATCCTGTCTAGAAACTCTTAACCTTCTTCCACCTCACCACTTCCTCTGGTAGTTCATACCACCCTGCCCCGACTCTTTTTTTGTGAAGAAGTGCCTCCTGGCCTCCGTCTTGAAACTTCCACCTGCCAACTTGTAGCTGTTACCTGTCCTTGCTGAACTTATAGACATCTCCAAGATCAACCTGTAAATATCCTTGAGGTATTTGAAGGTTTCTATCATATCCCCCCATTCCCCTCTCTCCTCAAGCAAGTACATGTTTAGGTTCTCAAGCCTTCAGCCATAGGAGAGCAACTGCAGTCCCTGAATCATCTTTGTAGTTCTCCTCCAACCTGCCTCTAGCAGGTTATTATTTTTATTTATTTATTGAAAAGTTTCACCAAGAAAGACACACTGAACAACAAGTTGCTCATCTCATGGGGTGTCCTGGAGGAAGGGTAACGGGAAAATTTACATACATAAAACTTACAATACATACAACCAACTATCATTTATACAATTTAAACAGTGAAGCAGGACATAGTAACATAATAGCAGGTTAAATAAAGAACTGAACAATAAAGTAATGTTCAATTAAGTGCACTAGTGAAGATACATTTGTTGACAACCCGAGGGAAGAGATAAGTGCAACCCGTTAGGGTGTAAGCTTTATTTGGAGGGGGATAAATTACATCTGAGCAGCTAGCAGGTAAAACTGAGCAAAGTAGGCAAATGGCAGGGGGACTAGCTGCAGGTACAATTTACAGAGAGGAAGTTATTTAGGGCTAGAGATGTGGAGTTGGGGGAGGATGATAGGTGGATCAGAGGGGGAAGAGCATTTCATAGCTTAGGGAAGCGATGTGAGAAGGCTGACTGGCCAACAGTAGTTGAGCGACGAGGAATTACCAATAGATGAGAATCATATGATCTAAGGGAATGGTCCAGTGGAGGTAGAATGGATAATGAGGAAGTGAGATAAGTGGGGAGCATCCCAAACCAAAATTCAGACACAAATTTGGCACAGTGAAGAAGGTAGCAATTTTCTAATGAAGAAAAGGACAGAGTGGTACAGGTTATAGCGATGGGTAAGAGGGGGGAGAGTCCAGAGCAAAGCGACAGGAGTCAAAAAGGTGTTTTTTTTTTGTGTGTTGGAGGCGCAACTATTGCACATGGTACTCCAATGGGAGGATTTCCAAATCCTCCAAAAATTGTGTACTGGTGGCAAAACCTGTGTGCAAGGGGGTTTCCCTTGCACACCTGCAGCTTTGCCACATGCACTGCATTTTCATGCAGGGAGCAGGGTTGCAACAGGCTGAATAGTTGACTGTAGCTTGCAGCCATTTTTCATGTACAGTTGTGTCCAAATGCTATGCCTGATAGAACCAGGTGTAACATCCTGTGTAGCTGTAACTGCTACCCATGCGCACCATGGGCTGAACATGGAAATGTCTGCCACTGCAGCAATTTTTCCCCCACCAGGGGAGTTGTGACGTGGGACTTAGATCCTGTGCCATCTTCAGCCATTTGAAAATCTGGCTCTAGGTATGGACACACCATTGTCCTCTACAATGGCAGTATGACTTCCTTCCTACTACTAGTGCAGCCTCTACTGACACAGCCCAGCATCCTACTTGTCATCACTGCAGCCCTGAAGAATTGTGTCAAGGGTTTCAGACTGCTCTTGATTGCAATCCCTACTGTACATCTTTTTCTTCCTCGGACACCATGACCTTAACTCCTCCTAGTCTGTACTCTGCCCTGGGGTTCTTACTCCTAATGTGTATGATCCTAATTAATGTTGAACCCCAGCTGCTAGATTCCAGACCATCTTTCTAACTTTGCCATGACCTCCCTAAGATTGCTGATCCCTTCCTCCATGTCAACCCTCCTGAAGAGCTTGGTGTCTTCCGTGTAGAGGCATATTTTGCCTTTTATGCCATCCCCTATATCATTATTAAACACATTGAACAGCACTGGACTGAGCACTGACCTTTGTGGGACATCACTATTTACTCCCCTTATTGCTGGGTACTCCCCTTCCCTCCCTGAACTTAACTCTGAGTCCTCTCCCCCAGTCAGTTTTCAACCCACCTCATTAGCTTGCACCCTGCCCACATGTCCCCTAGTCTCTTGATAAGTCTCTTGTGGGGGGGACTGAGTCAAAGGCCTTGCTGAAGTCCAGATACAGTATGTCAGCTGCCTACCCCTATCCAACGACCTTGTAACCCAATCAAAGACATTGATCTAGGTAGTCTGGTACAACCTCCCTGCCATAAACCCATGCTGCCCAGTGTCCAGGAGTTCATTTTCTTGATGAACTCAGCTTACCTTTCCTTGAGAATGGGCTCCATCAGCTGGCCAACTATCAATGTTCAGATGACTGGTCTGTAGTTTCCCGGCTTATCCCTTGCCCCATTCTTATGCAGGGGCACTACATCTACTGTCCTCCATTTCTGTAGCACCACCCCTGCATCTGGGGAGCTATTAATGAGGTCATTTAGAGGAGCCACCAGAACTTTTGCCAGTTCCCTCAGTACCTTAGAATGCATATCATCCAGCCCCAGCTACATGTAAACCGGAAGGACTCTGAGACCCTTTGGGACCTCTTCCACTATAATTTCTTTCTTACACATCTTCACTACCCCATTCTTATCTTTCTCTGCGGGTCTGAGCCATGTTTTTCCTTCATGAATGAAAAGCAGAAGTATTGATTTAGTACCCTTGCCTTTCCTTTGTTATCCTCCACCCACTTAGGTCCTTTGTTTAGCAGTGCCTTCCTTCATAACCCGTTTTTCTCAGATGTAACAAAAAAAGGCCTTGTCACCTTCATTGACCCCTTCCAATATCCACAGATTCATCTCTCTTTTGGCCTTCCTTACCACTCTGCTAGTTGTTTTATAGATGTCACACACACATACATGCATACATACATACATGCATGCAACAAAGCCTGTCATGATGCAATGCAGTAACCTTCAGTAAATGACATATCACAAAATACAGCAGTAAAAAACGGCTTAATTGCCATTGAATTATGCTGTTCTCTGCAACGTACTGCAGCATTATGTGATATACTGCAACATTACAGCACTGCATTTTGACTGGCATTGCTGTGCATGCATACATATATAGACACTCATACATACCAAGGGGGAAGAAGACCACTGGTCCTTCATTTGTCTCCCTCCAACCAGAGTGCCTACAGTAACCTGGTAGTTGACTACCTGGTGAGGATCAAACCAGGAAAGTCCAAGGAGTAGACAGGATACACCCCAGTAACATAGTGCAACTAAAGAGCTATTGGTGGAGCTGTTTGTAGTAATATTTCATGAATCTTTTCAGACAGCTGTGGTGCCAGATGACTGGCAAGTGGCTTATGTGGACTCCATTTTCAAAATAGAGGCAAGGTTGTACCAGAGCAACTACAGGCTGAGCAGCCTGATATCAGTGCTTGTCAAGTTCATAAACACTATTATCAGTGACAAAATAAGGAAGCACTTGATTGGGACCCAGGTTCTTGCTTCTCTCAGCATGACTTCATGAGGAGCTGGTAGTGCTAAACCAACCTAATCACCTTTTTCAGGGGGGTGTCCAGAGAGATGGACAGGGGCAGGGTCATATATGTAACCTACATGAATGTCCACAAGGCCTTTACCACTGGTGCATGTTAAGGTTCTGGACAATGTACACCAGTGTGGTATATGAAGTACAGAAACATAGAAGTTGACCACAGATAAGGACCTCAAGGCTCATCCAGTCTGCCCATTTATTTTTCTGCCTCATAAATGTGCCATCGGCCTTTGCTCTGTCAATGGCCTATCTATTCATGCTCATCTGTATTGCTCCCTTATGCCTATCCCATGCCTGTTTGAAGCCCTGCACTGTATTCATATCCACCACTTCCTGAGGAAGGCCATTCCATGCATCCAGCACCCTTTCTGTGAAAAAGAACTTTCTCACATTACCCCCTTAATCGGCCTCCCTCTAATCTCATGCTGTGTCCTCTTGTCCTGCTATTTTTCTTATATTGAAACATGTTAGACTCTTTCACCTTGTTAATGCCCTTAAGGTGTTTTAATGTTTTGATCATATAAAAAGTATATTTCTAGCTGGCTTTGGGGCAGAAAGCAAAGGTTTATGGTGTATGGGCACTACTCAAAGTGGAGAGGGGTATTCAGTGTGTACCTCAAGGATCAGTGTTGGGGTGCCTGATGTTCCACATTTTCATAAGCAATCTGGAAGATGGAGTCTCTACAAAGCTACTTAAATTCACCAATGATAAAAGCTGGTCTGGGTGGGGGACTCTTTAGGCATGGGGGACAAACATTAGTGGGACACTTCAATTTTAGAAAATGTTCAAGTTACAAATACAAACTACAATTGACCATGTTGAACAAGACACAACAGATGATTACTTGGCTTCCTAAAGTGTGTATGTAAGAATCATGCAGGAACCAAGTAATCACCAGTTTTGTCCTATGTAACATGGCCAATTATATTTTTTTTATTTGTAACTTGAATATTTTCTAGACTGGAAGGAACTATAATTAGCCATTTCTATTATTCATGTCAAAACAGTGGATACTGGTTTTGGTTTAGCAAAAGTGGCACCCCTTGATGTGCTCTCCAATCTTCTCTGATTACAAATGCTTTCTTTGCTCCTCTTAAGATATCACACATTTAGATGAATTCCTAGTCACTTAACTTGACTCTTTTCCACTTTCAGATGTGAGTGAGGTAGGCAGGCAGCTGGGGACAGCATGATGGTGAGCAAGTACTGAGATGCTGCAGAGGAGATCTGGTCACTATGTTGATATGCTAGTTGTTGTTTTAGAAAAAGGTATGCCATTGTTGCCTGTGTACTTTGGTCCTGCAAACTTTATTTTATGAAAAATACTACAACTACTACCTTGAGCCAGTCTCGCTTCTTTTCAGCAATATTTAGTGATATCCAGAAATGGTGTGGAAATCCCAGGAGGATCCCAAGAGATTCTTGAGCCAGGAGAGTGGGAGTAGACTGATCCTGCAAGGTCAGAAGAAGGCGGAGAAGTGGATGGAAAATGGAGACAGAGAGCAGAGTGTTGAAGTCCTGAAGTCTGTAGTCTCAATATCCCAGTGAAAAGGAGTCAATAGTGGTGTTTGGATCAGATCAGCCCGAGTTATCATGTTCCATACTGATTTAACAATACCACAAGGACAGCACTCAAATAGAAGAAATAACATAAACATTTTAAGGAGGAGCGAATGCTGGTAGCCTATGATATGTGCGACTGTGACTGAGCGAGCTGCAAAATGGCAACTCAATCTTGGTACATGTCATGGGGGTTACCGACGAGGTAGGGTGACCAGACGGGGTGGGTTCACACATGTAGCGACAGAATGTTGCTACACGTATGCCCGTGGGGGGGGTGGGAGCGAGCATGCTCAGCAAGGGGCAGGAGGGATTTTGAGCGGTGGCACCATGGTGGGCTGCTGAGCTGGCCCCATGGCATGGTGGGTGGGTTCACAGCTTGGGTGGACAGGGTGCTGGGTTCGGGTATGGGCGCAGGTATGTTTTTGTTGTGCCAGGCCCCGATTTCTTTTTTTTAATGTTTTGCACCCCCCCCGACATGGCACCCGCCTGGAGTTGAGAATCCTTAGGTACGGGGGTGCGGGGGGGTGAAGCCCCCCCATGGGGGGTGTCAGAACACAGCCCCCCCACATAAAACATTAAAAATGTAAGTCACAGGTGCCATTTTGCTGTGCGCTGGGGAGTCACAGCGATGAAACTAATTTTTGGCTCTGTGACTTCGACGTAATGGCGATCGCCTTTTGGTAGTTGCCATTATGACATAGAATTTGAATGCTCAGCCAGAACTACACATGGTGTAGCCACTCTTCCAACTGGGTGTGCAAATGAAAGAAGCACAGTACACTCAAAATATTCCTGCACAACCCACCACAAACACAAACGCAAACTACAGACTCAAAATGAATCACTATAAATGCAGTTTATTAAGGCAAAATAAGTGCAATAAAGAGCAAACCTCTAAAAAAAGTAGATGCTCGGGCAAAAAGGGACAGCCAGGAAGGACCCCACTAACTTCAACCAGTTTCACCCTAAGGCTTATTTTGTCTTAACAAATTGCATTTATATTGATTCATTTTGAGTCTATGGTTTGTGTTTGTGGTGGGTTGTGCAGGAATATTTTGAGTGTACTATGAAATCAGGGGTACCACTGAGATCTTCCTGACATCAGCCAGTCAGGTACTGCTAGGGACACCTATGGGTATGGTATGCCACAGTGCAGTAGCGCTTGTCTGTCATGGCGGGGTCTCTCTGGCCATCCCACAGCTATAGACAGTGATGGTGCACAGAGTGGTTAGACAAAACCCTGGCATGACCTGTAGCCTTTGGGGGGTTGTGAAAATCCTACCTCAGGGGATGTTGTAGCACTGTTGTAGTGTAAGCCCCATATCTGCATGGTGCAGCTGTGCATCTGCTGCAGGCATGGGGCAAGCCTGACTGGATAGGTGGCCCTTTGCTGGCACAGGCTGCATACAGAATTGGGATTGATGCACAGTGCAGTACAAAGGTACCCCTAGTATCATTTCTTGTTGATGCAAGCACCCTGCATCATTCCCAATCCTTTGACAATTGAGCCCCATGAGTAAAAATCGAAGAATATTTAAAGACGGAGTCCAGTCAAAATTTCCAGCATCACTAAATTTCAGAATTTGGATCAGGATATCCCCAATCAGCCACATGCCAAAACTGAATCCTGTAAGTTACTTTGTTTAAAAGTTACAAGTCATTTTGTAACCCTTAATTCACTGCCTATTCAAAAAAGCTAGTTTCAGTGAAGAGTTACTGATGATGTCCCAACCAGAACTCATATCCTAGTCCTCCCTGCAAGCTACCTTACAGGACTTACAGTATTTCTTCCATGTTACATAAAACTGCAGTTGTAAGTAAACATCTGAAAAAGGAAAGCTGACACTGTGTAGGTCACAGTATGCATTTCCATAAAGTGCAGATGCAAGGTACAGCACTTAACAATGTGACGGGGAATTGGAATGCAGAGGCAAACTTGGCTTTAGAATGAAAAAGTTGTGTGCAATTTTTAAAATACTGCAGAGATGAGATTTCAAAATGCCACCAGGCTGTGATTGTGGAATGCAGTAATGACATATTCTCAGAAAATAGCTGGGACGCACAATTTTAGAATGTGGCGGTGATGAACAGTTTTGGAATCTGGCAATGATGCAGAGTTTCATAATGTGGTAGTGATGCACAGTTTCAGAATGTGGCAGTGACATGCAGGTTCAGAGTGTAAAGGTGATACACAGTTTTGGAATGTGGCAGTGATGCACAATTTTGGAATGTGTCAGTGGAGCACCATTTCAGAATGTGGTAGTGGCGCACAATTTTGAAATGTGGCAGTGATGTACAGGTTTGGAATGTGGCAGTGATGCACAATATGAATGTGGTGGTGACTCAGAATTTCAGAATGTAGCAGAGACACTCAGTTTCAGAATTTGGTGACTATGCAGTTTTGGAATGTGGCGGTGATGCACAATTTCAGAATGTAGTGGTGATACACAGTTTTGGAATGTGATGGTGATGCACAGTTGTAGAATGTGGTGGTGACAGTTTCAGAATGTGGTAATGACAGAGTTTTGGAATGCATCACTGATGCAGAGTTTCAGAATGAGGTGATGATGTACAGTTTCGCGGAATGTGGCAGTGATGCACAGTTTTGGAATACAGGGCAGTGCACAGTTTTAGAATGTGGTGGTGATGCACAGTTTTGGAATATGGGGGCGAGGCACAGTTTCAGAATGTGGTAGTGATGCACAGTTTTGGAATGTAACGATGAAGCACAGTTTCAGAATGTGGTGGTGACGCAATTTTGCAATGTGGTTATGATGCACAGTTTTATAATGTGACAGTAATGCACAGTTTTGGAATGTCGTGATGATGCACACTTTCAGAATGTACTGGTGATACACAGTTTCAGAATGTGAGGGTGATGCACAGTTTGAGAATGTGGCAGTGACAGATCTACCAAGCCACGGGCGAAATGACCTCTCTCACAATGACAGATCGTCACCAACATCCCCAACACCACCTGGTCCCAACCATGATCGAAAACAAGCCGACACCTGTTTGGTGTTAATGTGGGGGGAGTCTTCACCCCTTCACCCACCCTGGACATAAGGATTCTCAACTCTGGGGGGGGGATGTTGGGGGAGAGCAGATAACACCAGGTGTCAGTGTGTTGGCACATCAATGCAACAACCTATTCAACACTGTGGATGTCGAACGGGTTGTTGCCGCTGTGCTGGTTTCGCTGTGAGGGGGTCACAGTAACAACAGTATATGGGCAGGGATGCATAGTTTAGGAATGTGGCAGTGGTGCACAGTTTCAAAATGTGGTGGTGACAAAGAGTTTTGGAATGTGGCAGTGACGCACAATTTTGGAATGTGGCAGTGAAGCACAATTTCAGTATGTGGCTGTGATGCACACTTTTAGAATGTGGTGGTGATGCGCAATTTTGGATTGTGGTGATGACACACAATTTTGGTATGTGCTGGTGTAGGCATGATTTTGGAATATGGAGGTGATACACAGTTTCGGAATGTGGAGGTGATGAACGATTTCGGAATGTGGCAGTGACACAAGTTTGGAATGTGGTGGTGACAATTTCAGAATGTGTTATTGAAGCACAACTTTGGAATGTGGCAGGGATGAACAATTTTAGAATGTGGCTGTTATGCAATGTCAGAATGTGGTGGGGATGTGATCCACAATTTTTAAATGTGGTGGATGCATACAGTTCTGGAATGTGGCCAGGATGACCAATTTCAGAGTACGATGGTGTGTCCTGTCACATTCCTACAGTGTGCATACCTACTATGTTCTGAAATCACCAGTCCCCACCAGATTCCTCAATATTTGTCCCTGTCACATTCTGAGATTGGGTGACCTATCACATTTTGAGATGATGCATCCCTGTCACTTCTGAGACTGCATGCCCCCCCCAACCTAAAGAGGGATCAGGGCTCAGATGGAAGGGGTATGCCTTAACACCAGGAACCTGGGTAATAAAATCAGCAAACTCCTGATGCTGAAGACAGACACTGAGTTGGATCTCAGAGCCATCACAAAAATGTGGGCTACAAAAAATAACTTGTACTTGACGGTCCATGGGCACTCGATGTTCAGGAGGGATAAAGGAATAGGTGGGGGAAGGAGTAGCTCTTTATTTCAGGGATGGCACTGAGGTGGTGGGAGATAGGTGCATCAGAGGTAGTAAATAATAGGAAGAAAAGATGCTTGGGATGATCTCTGGGGCAAGGGGAAGAGAGCCACAGAAAACTCGGGGAGGAACTTGAAAGGGGGTGGCAAAGGGGGAAGTAGTAGTATTAGTGGGTGATCCGAACCTGCTGGACGTCAAATGGGATGTTCCAGTGGCCAGGTGTACTAGAAGTCAAGTCTTGCTGGATGCATTCCAAGACTGTCTACTGGTACAGCTTGTCAAGAAACCCACCAGACAGACTGCCATTCTTGAGATGGTGGTCACAAACTCAGAGGTTTGTCAGAGTTGTGAGTGTATGGAAGCCACTCAAGAACAACGACTGTAACTCTGTTTGGTTCAAACTGGAACTTGGGACCAGAAAACCCCACTCAGCAGTTGAAGTCCTTGATTTTAGAAGGGTAGACTTGAACATGCTGATGGAGCTGGTCAGGAGAAAGTTAGTTGGGGTTGACAACATAGGTGGTGTGGAAGAGAGATGGGGCAATACAATTGGGTCATTCTTGAGGCATCTAACTTATGCATGACAACAGTAACCAAACAGAACAGGTTCAAGAGACCGTTATGGTTCTTGGCAAGAGTCAGCGAAGTGGTGAGGGCTGAGACAAATTATTTATTTATTTATGTATGTATGTATGTACGTACGTACGTATGTATTTATTTATTTATATATATCTCGGATTACATTACCTTTGAGCCAGGAGCTCTTTTACAAAGGTTCCACATCAGTAGACTGACAAAAAAGCATACAAGACAAGTTAGACAAAACATTTTTGAACAGCAATAAATACAATTGAGGCAATTAAAAAGTCATATCAATACATTTGAATAACAGTGGTGATTACATATTGAGGTATACTAAAAACAGGCAGGGTGGATATTATCAAAAACAGTTGGTAGGTAAAAAGCAGCCAGAGGTAGGCTTTGTTAAGGGTGGGGAGTGGTGTAGGAGTGGGTAGGGGAAGGGATGGGATAAGTAGGGGGGACACTAATAACTAATTACTAGGGAAGCTGCAGTCAAATATTTTAACTGATGTGAAGCTGCTATGCTACGGAATGTGTTGAATTGTTGGGCAAAGTTTTACTGATCTGAACTCTATCTGTTTTTAATGAAGTCTGCCTATTATTGAGGAATCTGTAAATTGCCTTGGTCAAGTTGTGCAAACCCTATTATAGTAACTGTCCTGCATAGATTGTGTTAGCCCACATATCTGCTAATTGCCCACACGCTCTATTGCCTAACAACAATATACAAGCCCCACCTGTGCGTAGTCTGCACACCTGCCTGCAATATTCCCAATCCCCTTGCTGCACCCCCCATTCTGATTGGTGGTGGCAGCCCAATTGGTTGAGGTGGGAACTTTAAATACACCAATACTGCATAGACACGGCAGCATCTATAGTGGCGGCTTGGGGTGGTAAAGTGTGGGAAAGTGCACTCGCAAAGGGAGTCAGTTGGAGTCCGTGGAGATCAGTGGGAACAAGGGTGTACACCCCATTTGTATGTGGCTGCCAACATTAGATACAAGTATGGGTGTGAAGTCTGTTGTTACAGGGTGGGTTATATTACTTATGGGAGGGTTATGTGTTTGTGATGGGGCAATGCTAACATACAGTAAACAACAGGAGACTAACAAATATGGTCCTAAAGATTTTATTATGTCCAGTTTGATAATTCAGGACAGGGACCTATAGAGTTAGATTCGTTGTTACAATGTCATATGTCTTCTGTACCTACTAGTGGTTATACAGGGTACCATGGTATGTATGATCATGGAAATGCATTTATCAGGAAATTTATGCAGGGATTGAAACTAGCTTTATTATTACTGCAAGCTGGTAATATTGAGAGAAATCCTGGACCTTCAATAGTGTTTTCTCAGGGGGTGCTCAGGTTAATAGTCCTGCCTATGTTTGCTCTAATTCACATGGTTTCAGAATTTTACATATCAACATGAGGAGTTTGATTCCCAAACTAGCTAAATTGGAGTACATTATGTTTAATTATAAACCAGACCTGTTAGCTATGTCAGAAACTTAGCTAAAGCCGGCAATACCAGATAATTCTTATGCTATTGCCGGGTATAAGAGATGATAGGAGAGGGAAAAAGAAATGGGGTGGAGTGCCTATCTACTGTACAGATACCTTAGAGACAGTTGTTGTTAACTCAAGTTATGATGGGTCATTTGAAACTGATTGGTTGTTACTTCAGGTTTTGTTGGGTGGTGTGAAGCATCTTTTTGTAGGGTGCTTATACAATCCACTGAGCTGTGGCCAAACTGGGTTAAAACAATATCTGGATATAAATGCTCCCTATTTTCAAAAGCATGATGTTCTATTAGTGGGGTATATAAATCTAAATTGGACTTTAAAGTCTGAATTGGGACTTGAATCTTTGTTGGCTACCTTTGATTTATCTCAGAGTATTATTGAGCCAGCTCGATTAAAGTCTCATACATTAAATCATTTTGTTTTGGACTGGATCGTTACAAATAATAAGTATCGTGTAACTGCCACAGGTGTTTTACCTGACGCAGTTAGTGATCACATGGCCATATTTGCATTTTTAAGTTTTTGCCATAAAAAGGCCCCTCCACATTTGGTTCAAGTCCGCTCATTTAAAAATGTTAATTTTGACATTTTGTATGCCCACTTATCTCAGATTGACTGGTCTTAGCTAGACTGTATTCCTGATATTGATTCTGCAGTGGATTTCTTTTATAATCAGCTTCCTCCTATTCAGGATCTTTTGTTTCCATTACAGAAAATGAGACTTAGAGGAGCCTCCAATTTATGGTTTATTCCACAATTAAAGCCTTGATTTGGGAGCGTAATGAACTGTGAGAGTCCTATAAAAGGAATCCTTCTATACAACTTATTAATCAATATCTCTGTATTAGAAATAGGGTCTCTGAGTTGGTGCAGAAAACCAAAAACAATTTTTTTAGAAATAAATTTCAGAGTAACTGCGCAAATCCCAAACATTTTTGGAAAAATATAAATGCTTTGCTTTCCTCAAAACCAGCATCCGATGCCTGCAATGTGCTGGTAAATAATGTTGATGTTACCAGTCCTGTTAAAATTGCTAATTTTCTGAATCAGAAATTTTCTGATTTCTCTAAATACAGAAGAACAGTGACATAGATACATACATAGATACATAGACAGTGTCGGCAGATAAGGGCCTATGGCCCACCTAGTCTGCCCATTTGAGCTTGTAAGTTCAGTTTGTTTTCTTAGAAGTCTATTTCCCCTTACCCCTGACCTCTAGAATTCCTTTATGTCTATCCCATGCATTCTTAAATACCGTGATTGTTTCAGCTCCCACCACTTCCTCTGGCAGGGTGTTCCACTTGTCCACCACCCGTTCTGTGAAGAAATTCTTTCTCATGTTTCCTCTGAATCGTCCCTCCTCCAACTTCATCCCATGCCCTCTAGTCCTGAAACATCTTTTTGCTTAAAAATAGTGTTTTCCTGCACCCTGTTCCTCCCTGTAAGATACTTGTATGTCTCTATCATATCCCCTCTCTCCTCCTCTCCTCCAGGAGTACATGTTCAGTTCCTTCAACCTGTCTTCATAGGACTTGTGATGCAACCCATGCACAATCTTTGTTGCCCTCCTCTGAACCTTCTCTACCCTGTCTATGTCACTTACGTAGGTATGGTCTCCAGAACTGTACACTGTACTCAGGTGGGGCCTCACTAGTGTCTTGTATAGCGGAATTATGACCTCCTTTTCCTGCTGGTGATGCCCTGCCTATACATCCCAGCATCTTATTTGCTTTACCTGATGCCTTGTCACACTGTTTCCCTACCTTGAGGTCATCAGAGATGACAACCCCAAGATCCCTTTCCTGCTTGGTGCATGCTATATCCTCACCCCCCAACTGATATATTGTGCCAGGGTTTTTGTGCCCCATATGCATTATCTTGCACTTCTTTGCATTGAATTTCAACTGCCAAACCCTTGACCATTCTTCAAGTTTCTGCAGGTCCCTTCATTCTGTCTACACCTCTGGTGTGTCTACTCTATTACAGAGCTTTGTGTCATCAGCGAACAGTGAAATTCTGCCTTCTAGATCCTGTGCAATGTCACTGATGAAGATGTTGAATAGGACGGTCCCAGCACTGATCCCTGTGGTACCCCACTGGTCACTCTTCCCTCTGTGGAGTGACAGCCATTTACCACCACCCTCTGTGTCCTGCCACCCAGCCAGTTACCTACCCACCACACTACTGTCCTGCCCACACCCATTATTCCCCAGTTTGTGTAATAGTCTTCTATGTGGCACAGTGTCAAAGGCCTTGCTGAAGTCCAGATAGGCCATGTCCACTGCCCTCCCCTGATCCACCTCCCTAGTCACCCAGTCAAAAAATTCAATGAGGTTGGTCTGACATGACCTCCCCCTGGTGAAACCATGCTGCCTTGGGTCCTGTAGTCCATTGACAACCAGATGTTCCACCAATCTCTCCTTCAGTAGTGCTTCCATGATCTTTCCCACTACCGAGGTGAGGCTGACTGGTCTGTAGTTCCCTGCTTCCTCTTTGTTCCCAGATGGGTGATAAGGATTTACAACTTGATCCCAGCTTGGCTGATAGACCATCTTTTAGTTTTAGGAAAATCACTGAGGAAGATATGCTCCGGTTGTTAAACAGTCTTCTCAATAAATACAGTAACTGTGGGGGTGGGTTGGATGGTAGATATTTGAGGCTTGCAATTCCATTTATAGTTAAACCCTTATGTTGTCTTTTTAATTTCTCTTTAGAATATTGTCAATTTCCATCTGATTGGAAGCTAGCATGAGTTGTGCCAATTCCAAAAAAAAGCACAAGCAGTCTTACTCGATGACTTCAGGCCAATTTCAATTCTTAATCCTTTGAGTAAGATGTTAGAGAAAGTAGTGGCTAATCAAATAAATGACTATCTTACTACTAATGGGTTACTTTCACCATACCAGCATGGTTTTCGCAAGAACCATGTACCAGGGACTGCCTTAGTCAGGTTCACAAACACTGCCCTAAGAGGCTTTGAAACCTGACCTGACCAAGGCATTCGATTTATTATAATATGATTTAATATGTCAAAAATTAAAAGTGTTGGGTTTTTCTGCAATAGCTGTCTCTTGGTTAAGAGACTACTTAACTAACCTTTCACAATTTGTCAACATCGGTTCTAGTGTATTTGACACATCCTTGATCAGTTGTGGAGTTCCTCATGGGTCCATTTTGGGCCCCTTACTGTTTTCTGTATTTGTAAATGAACTCCCCTCTGTTTGTAAAAAATTTGAAACTATTTTATTTGCAGATGACTTGCTTAATTACTCTCAGGGTGGATCTTTTGCAGAACGGTTTGCTGCTTTGAGTCATTGTCCACCTGGAAACAGAAGTAGGAGGTTGTTCAGGAAAGAGGTTTGGTTTTATCTTCTGTTTTAACTGAAATATTTGAATAGTTTTGTACTTGAAATTAGTTCTGTGTGTTAAATATTACTACTTTGAGTTAGAACTGTTACTTGGGGTGTGATATTGTAACTATTGGGGCTTGTGTACTGGGTGTGGGAACACTTGTTTGGCAGTGATAATTAGAGTGAAATTTAAATGTGATGTTTGCCTGGTGGTGGTTTCTTAAATACTGAAAAGCCACTGGGGGTTGGGATTGAAGGGCTGTGCATTTCTATTCGTGACTGAAATTTGAAGCAACAGGAACTGGTGGGCCTGTGACATCATACGGTACCTGATGTCTACATACACACACTGTTAGTGGGACTGGACACACACTGGACTGTATGTGTTTGTGAGACTTGGGAACTTTATTGGTGGAGTTGAAACTGGGTTTGTAAATAACTACAGTCACTAGAGAGAGAGAGAGAGAGAGCTGTATTCCAGGGGGAAGGGACTGAGAAAAGGGGTGTGTGCCATTATGAACAGAGAGAAACAAACAGGGTGGCCACATTCCACCATGGCAGGCATCTTTGGAAGGGTTGTAGGCTGCACAGGCTGTGGGATGGCAATAATTCTCAATTGGGCCTGGAGAGAGGGAGGCTGCCCACTCTGTATACAGCTATCTTGTATCAGAAGTGAAGTATATTGGTTAAGGAGTAAGCTGGGAGAGTTGGGGGGGTGTCCAAGGATAAGGGGTGTGGATATGGGTGGCAGAAAGGTGGGGCTGAGGGGAGGCTGGGACAATGCTCAGAAATTACAGGACGTTATATTTTAGCAAGCAGGAGGGGGGATATTAGGGACAGAGGACCCTTAGATAGGGATGTTGATGCTAAGGGGAAAATGTACGGGGTAAACATTCCGAATATAAAGAGAGTGGAGGGGGAAGGGTCAGAAGGGGCTGTTGTGGGGAAGCCTAGAAGAGCAGACAGTGAGAAGGGAGGGGCTGTTGTGGGGAAGCCTAAAAGATCAGACTGTGGGAAGGGAGCTCCTAAGGAGAACAGGGCAAGAGGGAAGGAAGAGGGGCAGTTTAGAGGGGTTGTCGGGGGAAACTCAGGTTGCTTGATGGAGGTTGGCATACAGTGTTACAATAAATTTGAGCTACTAAGCAACCTAGAGGGGGAGGAAGGGGTTGGTGGAAATGAGGAAACTGATACAGAGGCTGGGGGAAGGGAGTTGGATACTCACAGGGCATCACAGAATGGCAATGGAAAGGATAGAAATAGTCCCAGAGGGAGAAGGGGAAACATAAATGTTAAGCAAATCGGGGAGATGCAACATATTGCAGATATGAGGGAGGAGAGCATGACTGGAGAAAAACTGAGAGACAAGGAGGCGGGAAGGGGCCCTCCTTCATCGGGGGGGTCTGTAACAAGGATGGGACCCTAGGTAAAGGGACCCACAAAGTGCCTCTGGAGGTAGGGGTACTATTACAAGGGGAGTATGGCAGTGTGGGGAGGAAACCATCAGGGCCAGGATAAATGGTTTGGATAAGAGAGGGTTAAAGGGAACACCTATTCAGGGGGGTCTGAGGTAAGTGGGCAAAATAACAAGGGAAATAGAAAGGGGAGGGTGACAAGGAGGTCTCTAATAAGGCAGGAAGACTCCCATGGAATTGAGATCATGAATAAGGGGGGATGGGGGGTTGAGAGCGCATAGTGGAGGTAACCATAAGGATGATGGCAGTGTTAAGACTCTGTTATTGGGAGACTCAATGATTAGGGGTATCCAGTAGGAGGGACAGGGGGGTGGATGCCATAGCCAGGTGAAGGTAGTGAGTATCTCTGGGCTGACAGTGCACAGAGCAAAGTTCATGGTGTACGAACTGGTTAGGGATTGTGCAGGGAAACCGGATTTCCTGGTGCATTTGGGAACTAATGATCTAGAGGGAAATAACATTTTGGAACTCCAAGCAAGGTTCCAAGAACTTGCCAGAGTCTGTCAGGATAATGGATGCAACATTTCCTTTTTGGAGATATTGCCAGTACCAAAGGCCTCAGTGGAGAAAAAAATGAAGATCACAGAAGTTAATGACTGGCTCAGGAAGTGGAGTGAAGAGAGTGGGTTGGGAGTGTTAGGGAACTGGAAAGGAGTTTGGGAGGATAAGGGACTATATGCCAAGGACAGGCTTCATCTTGCCCCGTTAGGGAAGGAAGTCCTTAAGCAGGGTGGCTGACTACATTCAAGAAAGGTGGGGTTTAAACTAGGAGGGGGATAAGGGAGGGCTAACCAGAAGCCTCTCCTCCAGATGAGTGGAGTAGCCTTCAAACCCAAGGGGAGGGAAACAGACTGGGGAGGAGGTTTTAGGAGGAGCAGAGGGAGGATGGAAGTATAAGGAACCTGGGTGGGCTGACAAAGGGGATCAGGGATAAGGGGTGGGGGTGGTGTTAGTAAATGCTAGGAGCTTGGGAAACAAGTTGCCAGAGTTCCAGGCCATGCTGTTTGGGGGTGGATGCATTTGACGGTCACAGAAACGTTGGCCAACAAAAGCCATGACTGGGACCCTAAACATGTGAGGGGTACACTATGCTAGGAAGGATAGAAAGGAGGGCAGAGGGGGTGGAGTGGCTATGTTCATTAGAGATGACATAGAAATTGCTAGGGTAGAAGAGGCAGAGGGAAACATGGAGGCCTTATGGGTCACCTTACGAACCCCAGCAAGAGGTAAGATCAAGCTGGTTGTAGTATATAGGTCCCCCGGGATGGGTGATGTTCTGGAGGATGGTTTGCTGGACAACATCATTGTCCAGTGTGGACCAAAAGGGGAAGGAGTGGTGTTGATGGGGGACCTTAATATGCTATGTACAAACTGGGGAACCATGTCCTCTAAGGTGGCCAAGGAGCAGAGGCTGCTGGATGGCTTCCAGGATGTGTTCTTAACACAGCATGTGATGGAGCCCACAAGGGAGAGGCATGTCCTGGACGTGGTTCTGGCAGATGAGGATCTGGTAAGGGACCTGGTTGTAGAGGATCCCCTGACTGGGAGTGACCACAACACTGTCTGGTTTCAAATAAGCATGGGGGAGGGAGGAGAGATCTAGGACACTGGCAGTGGACTTCAGGGGAGCAGACTTTGTGGGCATGGGAAATATTCTCAAGGATCACTTGAAGGGGATTACATCAATGACAAATGTGGAAAAGAGATGGGAGGTCATAAAACAGGGACTTCATGAGGCAGTCAGGACCTGCGCTAAGGTGAAAGGTAAGGGAGCAAGGTCACATAAACCATGCTGGTTGTCCAGTGAGGTTCAGGTAGTGGTCAGAGAAAAGAAGGTGGCATACAAAAAATATAAAACAACAAGAGGGGATAGGGAAAAGGAAATATACCATCTTGCATCTAGAAAAGTAACCCGGATGGTGAGGGGGGCAAAGTCCAGTAAAGAGCAGCGGCTGGCACAGGGGATACATGAGGGGGAAAAGGGGTTCTTCTGGTACATTGGAGAGTGGAGAAAAACTAAGGGCCATCTCAGCAGATTGAGATCAGAAGGAGGGTGGGTGGAAGAGGCAAGGGACCAGGCAGAGGTATTAAACGAGTACTTTGCCTCTGTGTTTACTAGGGAGGGGGATGGGATATCTACAAAGCAAGGCAATGGGGATAGAAGCTGTAGAGAGTGGGATCAGGGGAGCAACAGAAATGGAGCAAGAAGGAGGGAGAGGTACCCTAGGGGTGTCACATCAGGATAAGGCTAAAAAGGCCATTAAGGTAGATGGGACAGATGACGCTGTCTCCACCGAAAGGGTGTGGTTAGCCCTCAAGGTCCTAAAGAAAGATGAATCTTCTGGGCCAGATGGCATTCATCCTAGAGTACTATGGGAATTGGCGGACATACTGGCTGCATCCCTGGTGGAGCTCTTTAACAGGTCGCTTGAGACAGGGAGGGTACCTAGGGATTGGTGAGAGGAACTTGTGGTGCCAATCCATAAAGGGGGGGTCGAGGGAAGTACCAGGTAACTATAGACCCATCAGTTTGACTTCGGTGGTGGGAAAATTAATGGAGAGTATACTAAAGGAATGATTGGGGGTGTACTTGGAGGAGGTGGGAGGTCTGGATAGTCGGCAACATGGGTTTGTGCCAGGTAGATCATGTCAAACCAATCTTGTGGAGTTCTATGAATGGGTAACCTCAGAACTGGATAGGGGGAAAGCCTGTGGATGTATTATTCTTGGACTTCAGCAAGGCATTTGACTCTGTCCCCCACAATGGTCTGGTGGAGAAACTGACTGGTTTGGGAATAGGCCCTTTGATGGTCAGATGGATTGATAACTGGCTAACTGGATGTACCAAGAGAGTAGTGGTCGATAGGGAGCTATCAAACCCTAGAGAGGGCGGTAGTGGGGTACCGCAGGGTTCGGTCCTGGGTCTGATCCTGTTTAATGCATACATATTGGACAACAGGGAGGGCATAGGGTGTGAAATGAGTCTCTTCGCGGATGACTCCAAGATGGGAGCAGTAGTTGAGGGGGAAGAGGGGAGGTTGGCACTGCAAGGGGACCTGGACACCCTGGAAAGCTGGGTTCACACATGGAAATTAAATTTCAATATTACCAAGTGCAAAGGTGTTACATCTTGGGTGGAGAAACCCTAAACACAGGTACACCCTGGGAGGGGAGGCGCTGGAGACCTCAAAAGGGGAAAAAGACCTAGGGCTCATGGTGGATGCATGTATGAATAACTCTGAGCAGTGCAGGAGAGCGGCTAGCAAGGCAAACAGGATGCATCATAAGGGGGATCACCTCTAGGAGCAGGGAAGTGATTCTGCCTCTGTACAATGGACTGGTTAGACCACATCTTGAGTAATGTGTACAGTACTGGAGACCACACTTGAAGAGGGACATACAGCTCCTGGAGAGGGTACAGAGGAGGGCAACTAAGATGATACGAGGACTAGGGGATTTGACGTATGAGGACAGACTTGAGGAGCTCTTCCTGTTTTCGCTAGAGGAGAGGAGAGATGGGGGGACGTGATTGAGGCCTTCAAGTACCTCAAGGGAATAAATAGGGTAAACATGGAGGGAATTTTTAGACTAAAGAAGGGAGGTATCACCAAAGGGCATGGTTTGAAGTTGGAAGGTGGAAGGGTGAGGGGGGGAAGAGGAGGAGGTTTTTCAGTGAGAGGGTGGTGGACCCTTGGAATGTCCTGCCTGGTGAGCTGGTTCAGAGATCCACAGTGGAGGGCTTCAAGAGAGTGGGACAGACACAGAAGCGGATGCATCAGATTATGGCCTGGCCCGCGGGGTGGGGATGGATGATAGGGGTTTCTGAAACATGGGGAGGGCCTTGGCACTTAACTAGGGATCTGAGGTTCGAGCAGACTCGATAGACCATAAGGCCTAATCTGCTGGCAATTAGTATGTTAGTATGATTTTGAGAATGGTTGTTCTTGGTTCTTGAGAAACTTGCTGGTCCTGAACTCTGCAGGAACGAAATCTATGATTTTTGGTACCAAAAGAATGCTTAGAAACAAGCCATCTATATGTTTGACTGATCTAAATGGTTTGATTATAGAGCAGGTCTATTTTTTTAAGTATCTCAGCGTCCTGCTGGACCCCGGCTTGACTTTCTTATCTCAGGTTCATATGGTTACTCGAACCATAAATCAAAGTTTGGGCCTCTTGCATAAATTCAAAAACTATTTTTCACCTGAAGTAAGGAAGGCTATAGCTGTAGGCTCATTATTACCACTCTTTGATTATGTTTCATATGTTTATCTGGGTCTAGAAAATAGGGAACTGCAATCCCTGAAAGTTGCTTATAATAACATTTGTCGATTTGTTCTTCTGGTACCATCTCAAACTCATCACTGTGATCTGTATTCTAAATTGGGTTGGATGGCTCCTGTGGCCAGAATAGAATATGTTTTTTTTTTGTTGTATAACTTTCAAAAGTGTTTTTCTTAGATCTCAATTTCCACTCTACAATTTGTTTAATTTGTGAAATATTCCCTCTAGCTTACACTCTTCTGATGGTATTACATTGGCTACTGCATTGCCCAAACTGAAAACTGCATTCTGTACATTTTCAACTGCTGGTCCATCATATTGGAATGCACTTTCCTTATATATATGGCAGGCATCATCCATATTCAGTTTTAAGAAAAAATTGAAATAATTTTTATTATTGAAATATTCATGTAAATATTTTTTGTAACTCATTGTCATTGTGTAAAATACTGTATTATCAATGTTGTAATTGTCTAATAGTGTTGTGACTTTTGTGTTCCGGTTCAGACCTGAAAAAGTGCCAATGGTCCAGTGTCCCTTACCCAGTTAATAAATGAATAAATAAAAAAGAGGGGGTAGAGGTGGGGGCTAAGGTTAGGCTGGGAGAAGCAGTGGCAGAAATGTGAGGGTGGGAGAGAAAGAGGGGGAGAGAGGGGGGTTATGATGAAGAGTTGACAAAGTTGTATCTGGTGACAAGGAGGGATGGGGGAGGCAGATAGGGAGACGATGTGTGTCGTGTAGGGAAAGGGAGGCTACCTATAGGCGGCAGTCACAGCTGCTAAGTGCAGTGAAGTGCTGGTGAAGTTTGTTCTTAAAAGGGCCAATCTTTTTCTCATCCAGGATACTAGAGGGGAGGTTGTTTAGCCAGTTGTATACTCTATATGAAACTGATCTCTGTGCCTGGGAGCTGTGGCAAAATGGAACTTGATAGGTCTGTTTTGATATGCCCTGAGTTCGATGAGGGTTAGCTGTAGGGATTAGGAATTTCTGGATGACGGGGGAGGACTGGCCAAGACTAATTTTTTTTGCTAGGAGACAGGTCTGATATTTTATTCTGCCCTTAAGGTTTAACTAGCTGGACTGTGCATAAAGGTCTCAAGTATGCATTAGTCTGTGGGCTCCAGTAATCAGCCTGCATGACTTATTTAGCGCAGTGCAGGTCCTTTTGAGTGTGATGTCTGTAGCTGCTCCATAGACTACTAAGCTGTAATTTATTATGGATAGAAATGAGCAATTTACAGTAAGCCAGAGCACGTCTGGAGTCATACAGTGTCTGTGTCTGAATAACAGCCCTACTCTGGTATTAACCGCCCTTGCAACAAGATCACCATGGGTACTGTAGGATAGAGAGCTGTCAAGTGTGATCCTGAGATACTTGAAGTTTTGGACTTGTTCAAGGGGGGAGCCAAAGTTGTTCAGTATGGTTAACTGGTGGGATTTGTATTTGTTGTGCAGGCTTGAGAAGATCATGGTTTGTCTTTTTGTAATTCATTAGAAGCTTATGCTTAGTAAACCAGGCATCAATAGCTGAGAAGCTGTCCTGGATTTGTGATTCAAGGGGGAGGGGATCAGATTGACTAGTGAAAATGACAACATCATCTGTATGTAGAAGTATATTATTGGTGCATGCCAGAGGGAAGGTATCGAAGATAAAAACCATCCACAAGTACAAAGAAAAGGGAGGAGTGTCACAGGGTGGAATAGTACCCTGTGCCAGTTGTTAGAGAAAGTGTTTAAATGCAAAGATCTGTCCTTTCTGTCTCTTCTCTGTCTGGTTGCGCAACCAAATTTTCCTGTGAGACTTTGGACTGGATCACCCCGATAATCTCGCAGTTCTTTGCCTCCCACTGACTCTTTTCCCTTGCTGTTTGTTTTTCCTCCCTTGCATATCTGCTGATATAAAAATGTATGCAAATTATTGTATGGAAATGTAACTGCCATTGGGATCCCTTTATTTGAAAAATGTATAGCATTACTGTTGAAATATATATAATTATAGTTTGAAATGATTGCAGAAAGCTACTGTAAACTCTAGAGGTTACTTGAGTGCAAATCTTCCAGCCTTTTGCAAAAGCTGTGCAAAGGGGGCCTCAAGAAGCACACTGGGCCAGATATTCAAAAGGGTTGCACATGGCGCAACAGTGTTGCGCCATGCACAACCCACTGATGCGCCCCAGCATGATATTCAAATGGGAATTGCACCTGGCACAAATCCTGATGCGCCGGAGCACATCAGTAATGTATGCAGGCACAGGTGGGGGGGCATGCCCATGCATACTCTGCACAGCCCGATATTCAGCCCGGGATGTGCTGAGCCATGCATGCACAGCCCCTACTTGCACCGCACAAAGTTGAGCAAAAAAATAAAAGAGCAACGGCCGGCCACCCACAGGTGAGCTGCCATATTGCAGGGCACAACACGTCAGCTGCCATCTGTGGGTAGCCACCTGAGCTCCGGCTGCACCTCTGTGGTGGCACCCCCCCATGCCTGGATTGCGGGCATTGGTGTCTAAACATAGAAACCGATATCCCTGGTGGTCCAGTGGACTGCTGTCTGCCCGATCACGAGCTGATGTAATAAAAAAAAGTCTCCCATATCCCTGGTAGTCCAGTGGACCGCTGTCTGCCCGATCACGAGCTGATGTAATAAACAAAAGTCTCCCATATCCCTGGTGGTCCAGTGGACCGCTGTCTGCCTGATCGCGAGCTGATGTAATAAATAAAAGTCTCCAATATCCCTGGTGGTCCAGTGGACCGATGTCTGCCTGATCGTGGGCTTAAGTAATAAATAAAAGTCTCCTATATCCCTAGTAGTCCAGTGGACCGCTGTCTGCCCGATCACAAGTTGATGTAATAAATAAAAGTCTCCCATATCCCTGCTGGTCCAGTGGACTGATGTCTGCCCGATCGCGAGCTGATGTAATAAATAAAAGTCTCCTATATCCCTGGTGGTCCAGTGGACCGATGTCTGCCTGATCACGGGCTTGAGTAATAAATAAAAGTCTCCTATATCCCTGGTGGTCCAGTGGACCGATGTCTGCCTGATCGCCGGCTTAAGTAGAAGATTATTGATTCCCATATCCCTGGTGGTCCAGCGGACCCCCTCCCCACCCACTTCAGCTCGCGATTGGGCAGACAGCGGTCCTCTGGACCACCAGGGATATACAATTCTTTTATTACATCAGCTCATGATTGGGCAGACAGCGGTCCACTGGACCACCAGGGATATAGCAGTTTTCATTTATTTTACTAATGCCCATGATCGGGCTGTGGGGCACATTGCCACATTGCAGGGGGCATCGATCCCTGATGGCTGCTGCCTGGCAGGGTGCCAGGCGCAAGTCGTCGGGGATCGGTGCACCTGCATGCAAATGGATATACGATACATGCAAATGGCCCCATTTGCACCTTGCATACATTATGGCCCCATTTACATGTAAACTTTTTGAATATCGCGGTTGTTGTGCCTAGCGCAATGGACCTTGTGCTAGCACATCCCCCTGCTCCACTATGGCCACTGGTGCTGGCACAGTACCACTGTGCCATGCTCACTGTGGTTGGCCAGGGTGCGATATTCAATGTTGCTGAGCCATGGTGCAGCTCCATTGAATATCGCCCAGTCCACACCCCTGTGCAGCCAAGTTAAGCTGTGCCCAGGCTTGCGCCACAGCCCGGCGCAGTTTGAATATCTGGGCCACTGTGTTCTAACAGCTCCTGAAACTTACAAGAACAGAACACTTACAAGAACAGGATGCTTGCTAAGAATGGGGGTTGAAAAGACTTATAAAAGAGCTAAGCTGCAACTGCAAGAAAGATTTAGGAGAACAAAGGACACAGAGACTGAAAGAAAATGTTATTTTATTTTGTCTTTGTAAACAGTTATACTGAACAAGTAAATTTTTTTGATATTGCTAGTGTAAATAAATAATTTGTGGTGAATTCTACTGCTGCTCCTGGTTTTCTTATGCTTTGTGACCTGTGCCTCAATGACAGAGAGGAAGAATGGGGAGACTATATACTGAGAAACAGGGACTCAAGGAGGGTGGTTAGGGAGGCAAAAGTAGACACAGAGCTACATCTTGCAGAGGGGTCAAGGACAGAGAAAAACATTTCTTCTGGTATATTAGGGAAAAAAAGAAAAAAGAAAGGAGAGGGAATCATTAGGCAATCTGTTGGGAGGAAGATAGAGGAGGACAGACAAAAGGCTGCCATCCTTAATAATTACTTTTCCTCACTTTTCACTAAGGAGAACACAGACTCTTGCCATAGTGGCATCAACATGACCACTAAGTGGATCCTGGAGGTGAGGCAGCCAATATTTACAAGCAAATTGGTCAAGAAAGGATTGTCAGCCCTAAAGATAGATAAGGCCCTGGGGCCAGATGGGTTGTATCCTATGGTACTCAGGGAACTGGCAGTGGAACTAGCTGAACCCCTGGTATGACTATTCAACAACTCACTACAGATAGGGGTAACTACAAAGCACTGGCACATTGTGTACATTGTTTCCCTCTATAAGGGGGATGGGGGAAAGGAACAAGTGGGAAACAGCAGACCTGCCAGTCTTACCTCTATTGTAGGGAGGTTTATGGGGTCACTGGTCAAAAAGTACCTTCCAGACTACCTGGAAACCAACAGTCTCCAGGATAGTAAACAGCACAGTTCATGGCAGAGAGGTCTTGTCATACTAAGCTAATAATTTTCTTTGATTGGGTGACAAGGAAATCAGATAGGACCGTGCCAGTGATTTGCTCCGCTTTTACTTCAGCAAGGGTTTTGACTAAGTGCTTCACAGATGCTTGCTGATGAAGATGAAGGATCTGGAAGTGGTTAAAAACACAGTAAATTGGGTGGGTAAGTGGCTAAAGGGGAGGCAACAGAGGGTTGTAGTTCTTGGGGTCAACAGATCACGAGCAGAATACCACAGGGATCTGTCCTAGGCCAGGTATTCTTCAATATGCTCATCAGTGACACTGGAGAAGGAATCAACGGCAGGTTGTGTCTCTTCACTGATGACACTAACCTCTGTGAAAGGGTGGAAAGTGAAAAGGGAATCAGGGAACTGCAGAGTGATGTACAAAAACTAGAGGAGTGGTCCAATATCTGGCAGTTGAAATTCAATGCCAAAAAGTACAATGTAATAAACCTCGGGAACAATAACTCCAGGACAGAGTTCTGGATGGAAGGGGAGGGACATAGTGTTACGACTGAGGAATGAAACCTTGGAGTTATCATCAGTGACACCCTCCAACAATCAACCCATTGCAATAAGGCCTGTAGTAAAGCAAGTAGTGTGCTGGGGTTTATCAGGAGGGGAATTGATAGCAGCAAGAAAGAGGTAATATTATCTTTTATAGATCATTAGTGAGGCCAAACCTGGAGTACTGCTCCCCGTTCAGGAGTCCTTACCTCAGGAAAGATAGGGATAGGGTGATGGCATCACAGCACAGGGTAACAAAGATGATTCAGGGCCAACAGTGCAAGACTTATGAGGAGCTTCTCAAGGCACTGAACATGTTCTTGCTGGAGACCAGAAGGGAAAGGGGGTATATGATAAAGGCCTTCAAGTTCTGAAAAAGAATTAACAAGGTGAACTGCAGGGAATTATTTAGTTGAGTGTTAGTTTGAGGTCATAATGGCATGAGTGGAAACTGGTGGGAGGGAGTTTGAGTAGGGACATGAGGAAGTAGTATTTTACCAAAAGAGTGGTGGAGCCATAGAACAGTCTACCAGCCAAAAAAAGGTGGGTGCTAAAACCATCAATGTTTTTAAGTATGGTTGCAACAGAATGAAGGGTATAGTGGTTACTCAGGGCAACAGAAACTGGGAGGAGAATAGGGAGGAGGGTGGAGAGGGATAGGACCCTGGATGGATAGTAGGTTTCAGTGTTGGTAAGGGAACTCAGAAAGGCTGGATGGTCCATTGGTATTTTTCTGTTGCCGTTGTCTATGTTTCTGTGTTTCTATAAGTGATACTTGATTTGTGTGGAAAAAAGTTTCTTATCTAAGCTCATACTACAATGTCAAAAATGTGAAACCCTAAATAATCACTGTAAAATTAAACTAGAACACTAACAGTAGGTAATTATGTGCTACTAGAATATACAAAAAGCTTAGCTGATAATTAGCTCATGTTCACACGCTGCAGCCCCAGATAAATTTGGCCCACAAGACCTGTTCTGAGATCAGTCTCCAAGAGTAAGAAACAACAGCACTCTTTCTTTCATGTAACTTCATTTAGTGTAGAGTAGATTGACTATTTCAACACCACACAACCATGAATAACCCCTCCAGTGAAATGTAAACAAACTGAAAAACAAAAATGTTAACAATGAGACTATTTAATGGTACCTTTACTAACAGACCCCACTCCTAGTAGAATTCACACTCTGAAGGATAGAGCTGAGAAAGCATAAGCCCACTGCTAGCTTTATTTGTTTAGATTTATTCCAAGTTATTAATTAGGAATCTATCCAAACTCTTCTTGAATTCTAATTTATTTTTACCTATGACTATATCAGTGATCGTGAGTCCCCATTTTAACTATGCATTGGGAGTAGAAGTGTTGTCATTTTGTAGTTTTTGCCCCATTTCCTTTTAGTCTGAGTGGATGTCCACTGGTTTCTACTTCTGATTGTTTAAATTCTAAGTTTAGCTAACTTAAATTCAAAATTTGGCTCATACAGTACATCAGATAATCATCATACATAATCTGACACATAAGCAGAGGATCTCCTCTGGCTCACTTTGTCTTTCAGTCTTTCTTTTTTTTTTTTTTTTACAATTTAAACTTTATTAATACATTTCTCTTGTAAAGGGCAGTTACAGCAAATCAGGATGTAACGTAGCACGTGCACAGTAAGAACTGCCCAACCCGCCCCTCTCACCCCACCCTCTCTTAAAGCAGCAAGAAGACAATATCGCCCTAAAGTGCAGTAAGTAATTCTGTTAAACATATGAGTAATACCAAGGTGTGATATAAACCTCAGTGAGACAACAAAAGTAAGGAATGGAGGGGATCCCATATCTTACCATATGCTGCTAGTCTATTATGAAGGCTTGCAATTGCCCTCTCTGTTCGGAGATTAGCAATGATTTCATGTAACCATTCCTGGAAGGAAGGGGCAGATTGGTCCTTCCAATGATGTAAAATGAGTTTCTTAACTGAGAGAGCAACCATGGAAATATGGTATTTCCTGATTCTAACATTAACCAGGGACATGTCCCCTAGAAGACACACCTCCGGAGTAAAATACTCCTGCAGGCCCAGTAGGGGATCGAGAGACATCTTAATTGAATTCCATAAGGAGAAAATTTTGGGACAGGACCAGAACATATGAAGGAGTGTACCCTCTTTTTGTAGACACTTAGTACATGTACTAGAGTTCGAGAAGCCCCATTTTTTTTAATTTAATAGGGGTACAATACATGTTATGTAAAATATGGTATTGCATGAGATGCAGTCTATCTTGGGAAACATACTTATGACAGGATCTCCATAGGGATTGCCAATCCAACTGGTATTGAGGGAGGAGTGAGTTCCAAAAGCTAGTAGGTCCGAAGGAGTCCCCATATTTTTTATAGTACAACACCTTGTATAACTTGGATTCTATGCCTAAAGATCCATATAGTAGGGACATTTCAGGAATCAAGGCTGACACTTTCTGAGAAGGGGGAGAATTCCCCAGAACTACAGTGAGAAGGTGTCTTAACTGCATGACCTTAAAGTGAGAAGAGGCCGGAATGTGAAACTTGTCAATAATTCCACGTGCGGACAACCAGTGCCCTTCCCCATCTACCAGGGAAAGCAGTTTTCCATCACCTAATTGAGGCAACCATTTGCAGAGAATCCACTTTCCATTAAAAGTAAAAGATGGGGAATTCCAAATGGACTGAGCTAAATCAGTCTGAGGGGAATAGTGAAGAAATAAGCATAACTGTGCGTAAACTCTTAAAGAGATACCTATTGTGGTGCAGTCAGCCATCTTTACATGAGACAATTTGAGGTAGAATAAGTTTAAGGGATCCAGGTGTTTAGATTTAATTCGTCTAGCTCAATCTTAAGCCATACTGGTTGTGCCATTTCAGGGCCTGGGGATATCCATCTCAGACATTTTGCTAGATGACTGGCCCAGTAGTATAGTGCCATATGGGGAATCCTCAGCCCCCCCTCGGGTTTTGGGGCAGCTAGTTTGTAATAGGCCAAATGGGGATATTTATCAGCCCAGATAAATCTGGTAAATATACCGTGCAACTTCCTAAACCAGCGTATGGGAATAAAAGAATTGAGAAAGGATAAAGGGTAATAAATTCTAGGAAATACATTCATTTTAATAATGTTAATCCTGCCCCATAATGATATGGGAAGTTTAGACCATCTGTCAAGGTTGTGAATAATAACCTGTGAGAGAAAATCCAGATTATCTTTAACCCACACTAAGGGGTTACGGGATAACTTTATGCCCAAGTATTTAATTGCTCTAGGAGTCCAACCTAAGCCTAGGGGGCAAATATCGTCCTTAAATACCTTGTGGTTTAATGGAAAAAATAAGAATTTACTAGCATTCAACTTATAATTGGACAGCTCGCTAAACCTGGCTATTTCATTCAGTAAGGGTGGTATTGAAGAAACTGGATGGGAGAGATGTATCAGCAAATCATCTGCGTACGCAGTGAGTTTGATCTCATGGCGCCCAACTCTGATACCTTGTATAGAAATATTTTGGAGAATGTTTTGAATGAGGGATTCCAGGTATAAGTTAAACAAAAGAGGCGATAGGGGGCAACCCTGCCTAGTACCTGAATGAAGTGGGAAGTAGCTAGAAAAGGCCCCATTAGCTGAGATTCTTGCTGTGGGGGATTTATATAATGTGGCAACCCAGGATATGAAAACCGGAGGAAATTTAAAAGTACTCAATACCTTAAAGAGAAAACTCCAATTCACCCTGTCAAACGCCTTCTCGGCATCCAAGGAGACCAAGCCTGCAGGGAAGTCGGCATCTCTGGCAGCCGAGAAGACGTAGGATAACATACACAAATGATCTGCTGAAGAGTGTCCCTTCATAAAACCTACCTGATTCATACTTATTAACTCGGGGAGCACCATGGATAACCTGTTAGCTAAAATCTTTGAGAGGATTTTAATATCCTGATTTAGAAGGGATATAGGCCTATAGCTCTGAACGAGCTCAGGGTCCTTGTCTGGCTTGGGGAGAAGTACTATCAAGGCTTCAAAGAGATGGCAGTCAACCTCCGTCCCGGATAGGATGTGCTGAAATAATCTGTTAAGTATTGGTAATAAAAGTTCTCGAAACATTTTATAGAAAAGGGAAGAGAATCCATCAGGCCCAGGAGTTTTATCTGAGGGTAATCCAGTAATAACCTCAGCGATTTCTTCCTGAGTTATAGGAGAGACCAGAGAGTCTATGTAATGTACTGGGAGGGAGGGCAGATGCGAATCCGTCAGATACTTCTCCACGCTTACAGGGCTGGGGGGGTGCTCCATGTCCCCGTACAGTGTTTTGTAGTATGCTGCGAACTCTTGAACTATCTCAGTAGGAGATGTTTTCAGAGACCCATCTGCAGATGCCCTGATAGAGGGAATAAATCTCACTGATTCTTGTTGTTTAATACGGAGTGCCAGGAGGCGCCCTGCCTTCTCACCTTGATCAGTATAACTAGCTTTAGTGTGTATGATAGTAAGCTCTGCCTTTTCCCGGAGTAATTCTAAATATTTGTCTCTCAAAACTAGGAGCTTCACCTTATCCTCTTCTGGAGAGTTAACCAAAACATTGGATTCGAGAATCCGAATTTGGGATAACAAGGATAATAATTCTCTTTCCCTAACTCTTTTCCTAGCCACCGAGAGGCTAATAAGAACGCCTCTCATGTAAGCCTTGAAAGGTCCCCATATAATATCCGGTTTTGCACTATTTAAAGGGTTGGACAAAAAAAAGGCCTCAGTGTGCTCCCTTATGGTTTTGCAATAATTAGAGTCTTTAAGCAGTTGGTCATTAAGCTTCCACCTTGTTTCTCTCTTTGACACATCCTGGATTGTCAGAACACACAGCACCAAAGAGTGGTCAGAGACAGGGCCAGACTGTATCGACGAGGACCTAACCCCAGGCAGGAGAGTCTGAGAAATGGATATGTAGTCAATATGGGACTGCGTGCCGTGTGCCAGGGACCTATATGTAAACCCCTTGGAGTCAGGATTTAGGACACGCCAGACGTCACAGAGCCCGCATTGATCCAATAGGTCTCTAAAAGTCCTCTGACCTGGGAAGACCCCCCCCCCGATGTACCACCTGACCTGTCAAGGTTTGAGTCTACAACTTGGTTGAAGTCGCCCCCCAGGATAATCCTTATGGGAAGGAAAGGCAGGATTACATTTATGAGTCTCATGAAGTAGGCAGGATCATCTGCATTATGACCATATATGCTGCCCAATAGCAGAGGTATTGACCAGAGAGTACCTATAGCTAAGACGAACCTACCCTCGGGATCCCTGATAATATGAGTTGAAACAAAGGGAATGCCCCTGTTAATAATGATCATGACCCCACAGCTGTTTGAGGAGCCTTGCGCCTCAAACACCATCCCCACTTGCTGCCTCCTCACTTGTGAGGCTTCTGCTTCTAATAAGTGCGATTCCTGTAGAAAAGTAACCTGAGTATGTAGTAGACTTAAGTGCTTGAGAACCTGGTATTGTTTGGATTTTTTCCTGATCCTCTTAACATTCCACGTTGCAAAAGTCACCTCCTTGGCCATCTACTACAGACTACTAAAAGTGGTAGATTCGGCCCTGCACTCAGGGTGTATAGCAGAAATAATCTAACCCCACCAAGTTGCTGCTGTAAGACCCTCCCACCACCCCAGCCCCCACCAGGAGCCTGAGTTTGAACCCCCAATACACCCCCACCACCCCAGCAAGAACACATGAGCCTCCCCTCCCCATCCCCAAACTGTCACAAGCAACGCTTAGCACAGCACTGGATCATTTCCTCCCCCCCGCCCCCCGAGCATATACCCTGCTTATGTTCACCCTCTTATCTCAAGCTACAAAGCAGATAATAAACTATGCCAATGAGGGCATAATGTCTGAAGAGCGGTCTCGGACTTCCAGGGCCTGTGAACATATGTTAGTGAATCCACTAGTTATCGAGAGAGGAAAATGAAACTGGATGTCATAAATGTGAAAATGGGGGGGTCACCACAAGAGTCTAGAGAGGGAGTTGAGAAATGCCTGTTCCCCATGGGGAACTACCTCTTGAACCAGAGCCAGAGAAAAACTGACATGGAGGGATGAGCCCATCAATGAGATGAGAGCATGAGAAAGCAAAAACCTGATGAGAAATGAAGCAGGATCCAGAGATGGGCTAACAATGGGAATAACTACCCAGGGGTTGCTGACCCCCAATTCCGGAACCCCCCCTGCAAAACCAGGACGACATAGCAGTTAAAAGCAGTCCCTCTCGAGGTAAAATGACCGGACCTGCATTACATGGGTGAACCGCGCCCTCTTGTGGTCATAACCTAATCCAACCAGCCTGCTAGAGGCGCCCTGAAAGCCCAGAACCACTCGGGAATCTGAAATCCCAACATCTAAAACTTGATCAGAAGGCATAACCCAAAACCTTCCCGTGTGCTCCCCCTAGAGACTAAACAAATAACGTTATCTCGGATGCAGTCCGAAGCAAACCCTCCAGGGGTACCCCCCCCAAGGATTCTCCCTGAAGTGCTATTCACACCAACAGGCCAGAGCCTGAAAGAAATAAAGTCAGGCCGTCTACTAGTAGCCCAGTTCTATTAAAGAGCATAGACTCGATTGAATTCCATCTTCAGAAAGAGCGTTCTCCACACAAAAAATTAAGTAACAGTTCACTCAGAAGTTCCCGGTGAATCCCTAAGATCAGAAGGTCCTCTCAGGTCGTCCAGAACAAATCAGGCAACGCTGACTTAAGGCTTAGTAGTGCAGCTTCAGGATCATCAAAATTGAGCCATGAGCCATTTACTGAGACTTGTAACTTCGCCGGGTACCCCATCCTGAACTTTAATCCCGCCGCTATAATCTTAGATACAATCGGGTGGAAGGCTTTCCGTTTCAATCGGACTGAGCCAGGGATGTCTTGAACAATTCTCAGTTTCACCTTCTCCCATCTGACTTCTTGCAGGGCCTTGACTTTCTGTAGGAAATGCTGCTTTTCTAGGTAGTTCAGAAAGCGGCAAATGATTGGGCGAGGGAGTGCATCAGGTGGGGGTTTTGGTCTCAGAGACCGGTGGGCCCATTCTATCATGTATGTTGGGCCAAAGGGAGAGGGACCAGCGACCCTTTCCACCAACTTCTGGACAAAGACCACCATATTCTGGTCTTCCTCCCCTTCGAGGAGCCCGAGAATTACCACATTATTTCTCCGACTACAGCCTTCCAAATCTTCGAGTTTTACTTCTAGATGAGATAGCTTTTGTTTCGTGAATAAGAGCTCAGGATCCAGACTTTCCAATTTTCTCTCGATCAGACTATTCGGGCAGTGTTGTCCGATACTGTCGTGGAGACTTCCTCTAACTTTCTGGAGAGGGACTTCAAGCCGATTGCCATATCTTTCATCTCTTTCCGAAATGGTTTAAATTCCACCAAGAATCTGTTAAGTGTTAGTGGTTCTTGGTCTCCAGCTTGACACGAAGGTTCCGGTTTGTCTGGGCCACTCATGGCTCGGGATTTCTTTGAGGCCTTCTCAGGAGTGGCGGGGGGGTATGTTTCTGCGGGGCTTTCTTCATATAAGCCTCCATTTACCACACATATACCCAAAACAGGAGCACAAGCTGCTTAGAGACAAGGAAAACTCTTAGCAGGGGAATTAGATGAAATTTAGCAGTATTAAATGACGAGTTTATATTCGGGAGGCAGGAACTTAGCAGAGGAGCGTCTACACAGCAATCTGCATCACGTGATCTCCCGTCTTTCAGTCTTTCTGAGTAGATCATATTTTTCTAGCCAATTAATGGTTTTCTTCTCTCTCCACTTTTCCCAAATCACCATCCTCATAGAAATATAAGTCTGCTGCGTACATGCACAATGCATGCCACATGCTTATTTGTGCAATGTGTTCATGCTGTTAGCATGCACAAAGTGAACCTAAGCAAACCAGATCTAAAAAGCACATCAGGTTCTCATACTGCAAGCTTAACGTGTGCAGCAGGTAAGCTGGTGTGAACATCCTCTAAAAATCACATCAGGTTCGCATGTTGCATGCTTGACATGAGTGCAGCAGATAAGCTGGTGTGAACATCATTTAAAAATCATATCGGGTTCACATGTCGTATGCTTGCTTTGCATGCAACAGCTAAGCTGGTGCAAATCTCATCTAAAAAATGCATTAAATTCTATTTCTCATACTACTTTTAGTAATTAGAGCCATTATAATACCATGTCCATTAATTTTCCATTAAAATTAGGCAAGCATAATAATTCTGACCATTAAATCCTTTTGCAAATAGTTTACTGGCTTTTGATTTTTGTCATTAAATTGCCAGTAATTTGTAAAGTATCATTTGCTTACTGCATTAAATGCGTAAGATATAGTCAGTCAACAACCCCCCATTCCAGATGTGCAACGAGGGGCCTCTGTGGTGTGATACCTGACCTTTTTGTTTTGGGCTATGCAAGTCCACTTATGTATATTTAGTGCTACATATGTGTTTCTCCATGACTGTTATGGCTCACTTACTTTCCCTTCGTCATTCTGTATGGAGCATATACACTATGTCCATGCTCAGCACTCTTTGCACTGAGTAGGGCCCTGGAAGCATGCACCATACCTCACTTTTTGTCACTAAAATGAGGAACATGGACACTCAAAATGAGGGGCAATGGGGGACACTAACCCAAACAATAATCAGAGTGGATCCTGAAACATGGAGATACAGTACCTCAGAACGTCGAGGAAACCATTGTATTTACTTGTACCTATATTAGCACCTGAGAATGAATTTCTACCATAAAGCAGGGGTACCATTTAGGTAGGGCAGAGGGGGGCAGTTTCCCCCCTGCATTTGTACCTAGGTTGTTCTTATGATATGGCAATAATGGCATTAAATTTGGATTTAATCTTTTGCACAATAAGTGCCCCCCCGGCCTTTGTGTGCTCACGCTGCAGGTGCACTCCTGATTCGACTGTATCTGTATTGTGTTGTCCACTCTCTCTCCACCTATTAGCGGTGGCACCATCACATGTCACATGCAGGATCTCCAACCAAGCAAGAGCATATGAGTAATGTGAGTGCGACATTGTCTTTCCTGCCATAGAGTAGACTGGCTACACACTACAGCTTGGAGGAGTTGGTGAGCACTGAGCTCTCGATGGCATAGCTGCGGCGGCATATTTTTGTTGTTCTACTCTTAGTGAGTCTCCATCCCACTTGGTAGCTGAAGGGGCAGGGGGTGAGCTAGAAGCTAGCTCAATGACTAGGCTACCTACCTACAATACTAGACTTGCCTCACAATAAAAACAGTGCAGGCACCCCATTGCAGGAAGCTAGACCTAGCACCATCAGTGACAGCAGTGCAGGTGGCCTTCACAGACCTTGATCAGTGTGGTTCAGCAGCAGCCAAGCAAGAAGCAAGCAACACAGGTTAGGCAGGTTCGGTCAGTGAGGTGACTTCATCACGGACCACGGTAGGGAACTGGGACAGTCGGTTCCAGCATCCAGCTTCTGGCAGAAGGATGGAGGAGGAGTGGACTGAAAATCAGGCAGGTGGAACACTGGGCCAGGCCACAGGTTCTAGTCAGATGGCCGGGTAAGTAAAAGCAAACATATTTTTTTATAGGGGGATTGGGGAAGGAGGAAGGACTGCAATATTGATGTGCTTTTCACATTTCTGCACCTTTGGGCAGTCTCACAACCCATATGGGACAGGTATTGAATGGAATGGAATCAGGGAGAGCAATCAGAGCAATTTTCTTTATTGGTGGGGGCCGGGGGGATTTCAGAACTTCAGTCAGGAAAAAAAATGGTTAGTAACTGGGTGGGTTTAAGCCCAAATCTGATGCACTGCTCTAGGGTATAGACAGATGAATCTTATACATTTGAATTTTTCCTGATTTGCATACCACTTTTTAATCACAACAAATATGTTTTACCTTTTTAGAGACATTCCAGATGTTCCAGAACTTGCCTTCTAGGGGCTAACTGGCACCTGTCCTCCACTGCTTGTTGACTCCACCCACGTTGAAATCTGAAATGGTGCCTCTGCCATAAAGTCTAACTTTGCAGGACATCCTCTGTGTGAGCAGCATGTTTTCTATGGGGGATGGATGAGGGACAGAGCAGTTTTCAGGGTTAAAATGAGAGCTGTCCCTTGCAATCAGGGACAGTTGAATGGTATGTATACACAGAGTAGTGGAGCCCCACGATAGTCAGGCTTATGCCCCCCCCGGGTAGCTGATTTCCAAATTCTCATACTTAGGCACATTATGACATAGGGCAAGGGAGAGTGCAGAGGTGCACCCCAAAGAAATGAATGGGAGTATTTTTTTATTACTATTTTATACATTATGAAATAACTCCATTCATTTCAAAGGGGCTCATAGCAGCACTCTGTCCCATGGACATCATCTCTTAAAGACTCCTGCCTCTGGCTCCTGAGTACTCAGGTAAGAGACTCTCGACTTACACCTATGCTTGGTGGCTAGTCTGTAACAGCATGACCACACCCACTACAGCGTGTGTGTGTGTGTATGTGAGGGGGGATCAGCTGTGTGGGTGGGTACTGAATTATTGCTACTTTTGTGTTTGCCCCTTAAAGTCTGTTTGCACAGAAGCATTCAAAACTATGGAGAGGAAATAGTAGGAATACAGGCCAGATATAGGTGATTAAGTAGTTCCATGGGTAAGTGTGTATATGGCGGGGTGGAAAGAATCACATGTGTTTCCAATGATATGTCTGTTATGGATTAGCTGTGTAGCTGAGATGAGAGGGACAAGAAAACTAAGAAATATATCAGTGGCTATATGTGTGCAGATTTGTACTGAAGTATAAACAAGCCATATGTATGTATGCAATGTAGCATAGTGGTTAAGGGCATTGAACTGCAAATCTGTAGATCTGTAGACCTGAAGACCTGGGTTTGAATATCATCAGCCCCCACTTGTATACTGTGTGATCCTGAGCAAGTCACTTAACTTTTATGTGTGCAGTTATCAGTGACCACTTGCTCTTTGCACACATGCCACATGCATACAATCTGTTCCAATTTAACATGAAAGACATGCATGCCACACTTGCTTGCTGCACGCATGCCACATGCATGCAACCGGTCCCAATGCAACAAAAAAGTCATGCTTGCATAACGCATGTCACATGGGTAGTTTTATGTACGCAGCATGCAATCATTTCATATCATTTTTTCTGTAAAGGCAATTTCACCACTGATGTATGGATTCCAAAACTGACAGCCATAATCAAAGAGTGGCCTCACATATGCCCTATATAATGATAGGATTACCTCTCTATCCCTTGATTTTATATTTAATTTTATGGCCCACAGAGTACTGTTCACTTTGGCAATGGCATTATTGCATTGTCATTTATTGCCAAACATACTGGATACTATAACTCTCAGGTCTCATTCAATCTCAGTGTTGCCTATCCTTGTATTGCATAATGTGTAAATGTGTTTGGTATTTTTAATGCCAAAGTGCAGAACCTTAAATTTCTCAATGCTAAAATGCATTTCCCATTTGTTTGCCCATGTTGGGAACTAGGCCAAAGTCACATAGACTAAAAGAGCGACAATTGGACTTCAACTGATAATCGTAGTACAATTTCTGCAAAAACTTGTAACATTTAGTACAGAATTCATTTTGGGAGGATTTTTCCTAACAAATTCTGTATTAAACAGTACAAAATTCTCCACAATGTAGTTTTATTTATTAATTGTCCATGCACAACCTTGGAATCAACATAAATTAATTATTCCAACTCCATGGGGGACAAATCTTTGAAGAGTTTGCACAGAATTCATTAGGGGAAGTCCCCCTGAATGGAATTCTGTGTTAAATGTTATAAGTTTTTACAGAAATTGTACTATGATCGCTGGTTGAAGTCCTGTTGTTGCTCTTTAAGTCTGCAAGGTTTTGACCGACTATGCCCACATCGTAATTTTTGTCATGGTGCAACGAGAATCATGACTGGGATATAGCCATACCAGGCTACACTCTGTTCAGAAAGGACTGGGTGGAGAAAAAAAGTGGAGGGGGAGAGGCTGTTTATGTGAGGGTAGCATAAAGGCTACTGAGATACAGGAAAATCAGAAAGGGGTGGAGATACTGTGGGTCACCCTAGAAACAGGGAAGGGAGCCGCTGTGCACACTGGCATGATCAACAGACTTTCAACATGGGGGGGGGGTTGGATACAGTTCTAGTGGAAGCTATCCAAAAGATGGCAAACAAGTGCTGCTGGTGGGTGACATCAATCTGCCAGATGTAGATTACGCATCCCAGCTGCAGCTGCAGCTTCAGCTAGGAGCAGGGACATCTGGACTCCCTGCAAGGAGCATTCCTCAGGAAACTAGTAAAAGAGCCCACTTGTGAGGGGGCAGTACTGGACCTTGTACCCATCAATGGGGATAGTGTTGCAAACATCACAGTGAGTGGCCACCTGGGGACCAGTGATTACCATACAATGTGATTTAATGTAAGTTGTGGCAGGATAGAACCACACAAAGGCAAGGGTCCTGGACTTCAGGAAAGCCAATTTTAAAAAGATGGGGAAATGCCTCAGGGAAGCCCTGGCAGGGAGAGAGGACATGGGAGAGTGGAGAAACAGTGGGAAAATCAAAAAGGAGGAACAGAGAAGGCAACAAAGCTCTGCATCTGACAAGTAGGAAAAGCAGGAGGAAAAAGAGACAGCTATGGTTCTCAAAAGAGGTGGCTGGAAAAAAATTAGCATTCAGGAGGCAAAAGGAGACACAGGGAGATGATGATAGAGAGGTATATCAGGAGAAACAGAGTGATGCAGAGAAATCAATTAGGAGCATAAAGGTGCAAACAGAGGAGAAAAAAGTCCAGACAGTGCAGAAAGGGGACAAGGTATTTTTCAGGTACATAAGTGAAAAGAGAAAGAACAGGGGAGGGTTAGTAAGGCTTAGAAAGGAAGGAGGGGAGGGTCTGGAGAGGGACCAGAAAAAGAAAACATCTTGAACAAGTACTTTTGTTCAGTGTTCATGAAGGAAAGGGAAGGGGAGGGCCCAGAGATAAGGACCAGGAGCATCAAAGGAAGGGAGGTAAGCACTAGTCTATTTACAGAGGAAAGGGTTCTAAGTGAACTTGCAAATCTGAAAGTGGACGAGGCAATGGGGCCATATGGGGTGCATTGTAACATATTGAGGGATCTCGGGGAGGTGCTGGGAGCACCTCTGACAGCCCTGGGTCCAGAGGACTGGAGGAGGGTAGATGTCCCACTTCACAAAAGTGGAAGCAAAGAGGGGGCTGGCAACTATAGACCAGTCAGTCTGACTTCAGTGGCTGGGAAAGTAATGGAATCACTACTGAAAGAGAGGGCTGTGAAATATCTGGAATCCAGTGTCCTTCAGGATCCGAGTCAGCATGAATTCACTGGGGGGAGATCATGTCAAACAAATATGATAGATTTGTTTGACTGGGTGACCACAGAATTGGATCAGGGTGAAGCAGTGGATGTGGCCTACCTAGATTTCAGTAAGGCACTTGACACCTTTCCACATAAGAGAATTGTAAACAAGCTGGAAAGCCTAGGAGTGGGTCCTAAGGTGATAAACTGGGTGAGAAATTGGTTACGGTTCAGGAGACAGAAGGTGGTCATAAATGGTGTTCACCCTGAGGAAGGGAGGGTAACAAGTGGGGTGCCACAGGAATAAGTACTGTGACCAGTTGTCTTTAATGTCTTTATTAGCAACATTACAGAGTAGCTAGAAGGGAAGATATTCCTCTTTGTAGATGACACAAAAATATGTAATAGGGTAGACACTCCAGGGGGTAGAAAAAATTAATCATGATCTAGGAAAGTTGGAGGAGTGGTCAAGGGTGTGGCAGCTGGGTTTCAATACTAAGAAGGGTGAAATCATGCACTTGGGGAACAGAAACCTAGGGGCCGAATACAAAATGGGGGGGTAGTATTAACCACCACCAAACAGCAGAGGGACCTTGGAGTAATCATATCTGATGACTAAAAGGTGGCCAGACAATGGGACAAGGCAGTGGGAAGAGCTAGTGGGATGCTAGGCTACATAGGGAGGGCTATCAGTAGCAGAAAGAGAGGTGGTGTTGCCGCTGTATAGACCTCTGGTGAGACCTCACCTAAAGGGTACCAGGTCATAATGTTGAACAAAAAACAGCACAGGAAAAACAGCATGGTCATAATCGCTAATAGCAAAATAGCTACAGGGAGAATATAGTGAAGGTAAATTATCACTATCCCTGTAGCTATATTGCTTTTAGGAAAAGGGGTGAAAGCCTCTGGTTGGCAGTGTGCTGCCAAGCAGCTGCCATGGCTCAGAGGGTAGTGGAGTGTCAGTGTCCTGGAGCGTGATTCCCCATTCTGTACTTTTTGTCTAGCTTCTATTTTTTTTTTGTCTTGTGTCCCACCCCTCTTCAAGAATCCCCCCAGAGATTTCTCCTCATCCCCATGTTTCATCCCCCCCAAAGTTAGTTATTTTAATGTGGGGGGGGGTTGGGGGTGCAGCACCCCATAAGGTGGGTGCAGCCTCTACAATCATACGGTGTGTTTGTTCTGTGCTGTGCTGAATTCGCCAGTGGTAGCACTCGTTGTTTTGCTGAGTGCTATGTTTGGTTTCTGCATTTTTGGTTAGTGTTATTTTACTGCACTGTGTTTGTCAGCGAGTTTATGACCCTGTGCCCACCTAGAGTACTGTGTGCAGTTCTGGAGACCACATCATCAGAAGGACATAGACAGGGTAGAGGCAGTCTAGAGGAGGGCAACCAAAATGGTGCTGGGTTTGTAGCATAAGCTCTATGAGGAGAGACTTAAGGATCTCAATATGTACACCCTGGGGGAAAGAAGGGATGGAGGGATATGACAGAAACATTCAGATACCTTATGGGTGTAAATAAAGTTCAAGAGGGAATCAATTTTGAGAAAAAAATGATGCTCAAGAACAAGGGGACATGATACAAAAATGGAGAGGTGGAGACTCAGGGAAAATGTGAAGAAGTACCCTTCACAGAAAGAGTGGTGGATGCCTGCAACAGTCTCCCATCAGTGGTGGTGGGGGCAAAAATGATAACAGGCTTCAAGAATGTATGGGATGGACATAAGGAAACCTTACAGGTAGGGAAAGGGGAGGTGAAAAGCCAGAGATCACATAGGGTCTGTGGTGTTATAGTAGGTAGGGAAAATGGACAGACTAGATGGGCCAAGTGGTTCTTATCTGCCACCAACATCTGTGTTTCTATGTCTAGGTCTTTTGTAATATAGATGCTTGTTTATTAGTTTCTATCAGTTCTCCCAACTTGGAATCTTTAGCGTATTTTATTGGGTGACAGCATTTCTTTATCCATGTCTGTTGCAAGTATCTTAAATAGTAACAGTAATAATAAACTTGTGGCATCCTGCTAGTCACATTTCCCCATGGTCATGTATATTCCTTTATTATTGTTTTTTGTGTTCTATTAGTTAACCATGCTGATGTCCGGTTTATGATTGCCCATTGATGTTTTCTGCCTGTAGTTTTTCCAATTATTGCCCAGTGCCGTACCAAATCAAATACCTAACTGAAATCTAAGTAAATTATATCATATGATATTGAACAGTCTGGGAGTTACTAATTTCTCATTAAAAATAGATAATTTTCATGCATGATCTTCCCACTATAAAGTCATGGTTATGATCTAGATTTTGTAATGATTCTTATATTCTTGTTTTTCTAATACTCTCAAGTATTTTCTCTGGCGCAGATGTCAAACTTATTGGTCTGTAATTATAGCATGTATGTTTGTTTCCTTTTTTGTAAATTGGTACTATATGGGCTGTTTTCCAATCAGTTGATATATTACTGTCTCAAACCAATGCTTCATATGTCATCTTTAATGGTACTGCAATGTTGTTGATCATCAGTTAAAACATTTTTGGTGAAATACAACTGAGTCCCTCTGGCGAGTCTAATTTTAAATTTTTGATTTGATCAATTATAGTTTCTAGACTTATAGCCATGCTGAGTTTTTCTTTGCTTAGTATTGGTGCTTCTTCTGGCACATTTAACTTGGGGGCATAGACCAACATAAAATATTGATTCAAAGTATTTGCTGTATCGGTACTGATAGTGTTATTATCTATAATAATTGGACATATTGTTTTGTCTGAATTTTTCGGAGTTAATATACCCAAAGAAAGCTTTACTGTTATTCTTCAGTACATTTTTTTTTTGCCAAGTATATACAGTTCCATCTTTTTTTTCTGTCCTGATAGCCTTTTTTGATTTCTTAAGGTGCTACTTAAAAATCTCCCATTTAGCTTGTGTTTTGTTTCTCTGGTATGTCTTATATGACTTACTTTTCTTCATTACTAATTTTGAAATGGTTTTTGTTATACATGTTGGTTTTAGTCAATGCTTATTATATTTTCTTATTTCCAGAATATGTTTCTTACAGATATTCAGAGTACATTCTTTAAATACTGTATTTTCCACATCTCATCAATTATTTTGCTGTCCAGGATTTGTTCCTTACTGTATTGATTGATTGATTGATTTTATAACATGGGGATGAATAGATCACAATTCTTAGTGGTGAACTGCTGGCACCAGACTGTGCATTAATGCACAATATACTAACACTTCATGTGAGAAGGTGCCAATAGATATCATAGATCTGTAGCGGGTCTGATTTGTTACCTGGCGGAGCAAACGTGGAAATCGTCCATTTTTTACAGTGCCACTAACAAGGTCCACATTTCAACTGCACAGCTTCCCAACAATTGCTGGAAATGACCAGGCAAGCAACATAAATCATTACATGCAGAACGGAAACTGCTGAAGTTTTCAATGGGTACAGTGAATTTTTCACAATGCACATTGATGTAGCAGGTCTCACTGCATTACCGTTGGTGCTGTGAAGCCAGAGAACCATTGTGGAGTAAGAACGAGTGACCCTCCATGCAGATGGCATTCCAATAACACAGAACTGTGGAGGAGGAGAGTAATGAAGCTACCCACCCACCTGGCAGACCATGAAGACTGCCTCTGTGCCCTGAGTACACAGTGGAGGCACAGTGATGTTGTTGTCCTCAGTACATTTGTAAGGTGCCCATTCCCCTGCTTCAGATCTTCATAAAGCAGGTGGACATCTGCAGAGGTAAGATCCCCTGAGACCCCAGTCACAGCAACAGGGTCAGCAAGACAGCAGTGAGTACCATACCTCAACGACACTGGAGAAAGAGAGAGTGTGCATCCCCGTTGCCACTTCACACAGTGACAGCGGGACCTCAATAGGTAGTAGACGAGGAGTTGGGACTGAGGACACAATATGGGAGGGGAGGCAGCACTGTTGAGCTGCCGTGTGGTGTTTGGGGGGTTGGTTGCCCACAATACATGGTCTTTTTGGAATGAGTGACAGAGAAAGTGTGGGAGTGGGACAACTGCACCTTTGCTGTACAAATCATGTACTGTGCTGTCTCTTGCCACGCCACTGTGCTGCTCTCCACATACAGAGAAACTGTATGCAAAGAGAGAGAAGTCTGCAGCTTAACCATGTGTGATGGGGAGAGACAGCAAGCAGCATGGAGACACATAAGAGGCAGACAAACAGCATGAAATGAAAGTTACTGCACTGTCCCGTGTCTCTCCATGGAGTTGCTGTGTACATTTCACTGTGTCAGTTATTGCATTTCTTGGCTTGTAAATGTGAGAGAGGGGCAGCATGGTAAAGTGCTGTCATTAGGGACTACTTTGCAAGATGGCAGGATACAGTATCTTTTTTCTTGTTTAAACAGCAGAAAAATACATTTTGTGGTGTTTTTTGTTGTTTAAACATAATCCATGTTATAAGCACAATAACCCACTCCAAGGTGTGTGGGTATTGAGGATTAATCAATAACCCAGGTGCTGTGAGGGCACTCGGGCTGCGCCCTCGTGCCTCACAATGCACCCGGAATGTTGATTAATCCCCATTACCCGCACACCCTGTTGTGGGTTATTGCTTACTTAATTTCCTCATTGTCCCAAGAGTCTCTGGCTGAAATCCTGGCTCCAGATTGTCTGACTGACTGCCAAAATGGCTGCTGAGGTATACGGTTCCATGCAGTTCATACATTTCCTCTCAAATAAAGTCTAGGTGCAGCCAGTAGCAGTACTTTTCATTTACAATTTCCCCACAGTTTGTTAGCCCTAACTGTGCCCTTTTAAACACCTGCCTTTATTTATATTTATCTACACCAGTTCTTCTGTTGCTGCCGCCACAGTACAGATCCCCAAGCAGCAGGCAGCAGCTCATTAATATTCATGAGAGCTTATATTTATTCATGAGCGTTGCTTGTGCCCCATTTAAAACTTTATTTTTAAACTCTACCGAGGCTTCTGACCCACTTCAATCTGGTCACCAATCCCCATTTAGCCAAGCAGGGACACAGGGACCACTGACACACTCCCCAATTAACTGCAAGAATGGTGATCAGCACATCAAGCTCTTCCTAGCACATGTGCAATTGCCATTTGCACTGCAGTGCAAAAGAAAACAGCAGCAGATCGCAGATTTAAGCATGAAATTGGCTAAATTAAGGTACAGGGCAGTTCAGGGAACCAGGAGCACCTAAATGGACTGGGGCTGAGGTGGTGGACCAAAATGGGGATCGGGAGATGCCAGGAAGCAACCGGGAGAGAAGGAGAGAAATGGGGCAACCAAGATAAGCCCCAAAAAGGGGTTACATCTTTCCCCTACCTGCAAAACATTGCGTCCATGCCAGGTCTATAATAAACTAGTAATTGTAATAACACTTTACAATATACACTATTAAATAGATATTATATCAGGCCTGACACATAACAACTATATATAGTATAGCATGCTATCACTTTAAATTGTACCTTTGTAAATACTTTGTATAGTTTAGTTACTAGCAACCTGTTATGACATTTTACATGTAAACACCACACCTTCTACATTGGGTTAACCAAAAGCAATGACATTTGAAACTTTGCATTTTAACCCTTAGACATTACTTTTTGTTATACTATAAACCAGCATGTGCATTCAGACAATCCCATTCTACTTTATATCTATGACCCTTTTTATACTTGGTGGAGGTTTTGATTCTGATTTGGGAGGAGGCAGTGAACACTATTTTGGGCAGATAGTTGGCTATGATGTACACTCCTTTGTGGACAGCATTCATGGGCAACTTGACAGGTGTTCCAGGTGTCTCATAAGTGTCTCATAAGTAAGCTGAACCACAGGTTTTATAGCTCTTTCTGATTGCCTAGGCATAGAGGGCATTTGCACTTGGCTTTCAACATCACCGTTTGGGTTCATGACTCCCAGTTTATTGTCCACCAATAAAGCAGCTTCTGATGAAAGGGGCACCTTTGCACTTTCTTGAGAATCAGAACTCAAAATAGGCTTAGCATTTGGCACATTATCACTACTGTTAGATTCTCCAGAGTCATCCTGGTTGGAAAGTGATATTTCCATGAAATGAATATCATCCACTACACAACCAGCAGTTTCAGGAACAGCTGCATTCTCTTCAGCATGAAACAGTTCAGTTAGCCCACTTGGTTCAGCATCACTTTTAGGTTCACTAGCATGTTCACTGTGCATTTCTTTAGGTTCAGAATCACTGAGCTCAGATAACTCCACCATACAGAGAGTCTGCAGCTTCAGAGGTTACACTTTGGGCATCACTCTCTGAAGGTTCAGGGATACTTGAGAGGGCAATATTGTCAGGAGTAACTGGACTGTTAGAGCCACTACCAAAGTTATGAGGAGAGGCTCCTTGGAACAACTGGGCTAGTTTGAGAGAAGGGTAATAAGCCACACCAGACTCACTGTCACTATCTTCAGAATTACAATCATGGTCAGCTGTGGCATCATTGGAAGGATGCTCTGACTATTGATCAGCAGGGGGCTGGTTTGATGGCTTATTACGAGTAGCAGATCTGGTTACAGGCCCTGTGGGAACTGCAGGTTGTGCCGCTGTATTTAAAACTATTTGCCCAATTGGCAGAAGGTGATTTCTGTGGATTGTCTTTACAGCACGAGGATCTCATTCTGGGTGCACTTTGTACACTGGTAAGTCATTTAACTTGCCAACAACAATATATAGTACATGGCTCGATCGACCAGATATTTTGTATTTTCCCTGGAAACCCAGACTGTATATCAACACACGGTCGCCTGCTTTAAGTTCTTGGGCCTCAACACATTTGTCATGATATGCTTTTTTGACCAGGTTTTTCTTTGTTGCCATGGTGTTTGCAAACTGGTATGCATGATTCAGTTAAGCTTTTAATTTCTTAACATGCTGCAAGTAGTAGGGGCAAGGGGGGAGAGAAACTGATCATTAGTGGAGGGTGACAGCGGGTTGGGAGTTGGGACTTGGACGGACTGGAGAAAGGAGGAATACAGAGGGACTGGGGAGATAGTGGTAGCCTGGGTGGCTGTCGGTGGGGGATGTAAAAGGCAGGCAGTGTGACTGTATGTACAGGAGCAAGGGCAGACTGGCAAAATCTTTGACTTGTGCCATTTCAGAAGATCCAGAGGAGAGAGGGAGAGACTACTGGGGGCCCAAGAGAAATTCTACAGTTACAGAAAATCCTGAAAGAATGTGTTTTTCTTTTCTTGGCCTTGGGCAGTGTAGCTATATACATGAGCAAGGGTGGGCTAGCAAAATCTTTGACTTGTGCCATTCCAGATCCAGAGAAAAGAGGGAGAGACTACTGTGGGGATCCAAGAGAAATTCTATAGTTACAGAAAATCTCAAATGGAAGTTTTTTTTCTTTTCTTGGCCTCAGACAGTGTAGCTGTGTGTACATGAGAAAGGGCAGACTGGCAAAATATTTGACTTGTGCCATTCCAGATCCAAAGAGAGAGGGAGAGACTGCAGGGGGGCCAAGAGAGATTTCACAGTTACAGAGAATTCCAAATGAAAGTTGTTTTCTTTTCTTGGCCTCAGTGTAGCAGTGTGTACATGAGAAAGGGCAGACTGGCAGCATCTTTGACTTGTGCCATTTCAGATTCAGAGGAGAGAGAGAAAGAGACTACTGGGGGCCCAAGACAGATTTTACGTAACATAAAATCCCAAATGAAAGTTTTTTTCTTTTCTTGGCCTCAGTCAGTGTAGCTGTATACATGAGAAATGGCAGGCATGCACAATCTTTGACTTGTGCCATTCTAGGTCCAGAGGAAAGAGGGAGAGACTACTGGGGGCCTAAGAGAGATTTTACAGTTACAGAAAGTCCCGAATGAAAGTTTTCTTTCTTTTCTTGGCCTTAAACAGTGTAGCTGACTGAGTATATGAGAAAAGGCAGGCTGGCAAAATCTTTGACTTGTGCCATTCCTGATCCAGAGGACAGCGGGAGAGGGAGAGACTACCGAGGGTCTAAGAAAAATGTTACAATTACATAAAATCCTTTTTTTTTCTTGGCTTCACTGTGGCTGTGTGTACAGGGAAAGAGCAGCAGGGTGGCAAAATAAATCTTTGACTTGTGCATTCCAATCACAAATCACAATCACTTGTTAACATTCATTCACGATCTCATCCGGGGAGAGAGAGAGAGACTGCAGGAGAACTGATGATAAATATAACAGTCCCAGAAATATCAAATAAAATTTATTTTCCTAGCTTCAGTGTGGCTGTGCGTACAGGGCAAGGGCAGCAAGGTGGCAAAATAAATCTTTGACTTGTGATGTCCAGAGGGGGAGGGAGGGAGGAGAGGGAGAGAGAGGAGAGAGAGAGAGAGAGAGAGAGACAGAGACAGAGACAGAGAGACAGAGAGAGACAGAGACTGACAGAGACTACAGGATGGCCCATGATAAATGCAACAGTCCCAGAAATCCCAAATAATTTTTTTTCCTGGCTTTATTGTGGCTGTGTGTACTGGGCAAGGGCAGCAGAGTGTCAAAATAAAATTTGACTTGTGCCATCTAATCATGGATCTCAATCACTTGTTAACATTCATTTATGATTTTGTTTATTAAAGAAAATACTGTTCAGACAAACAACATACAAGTTGATGTGCCTGCTTTGCTGGCTGTGGGTGGCCTGGGGATAGTCTGACTTTGTGACTTACAGCAGGCTGTTTACAGTACAACACAACTAAAGTACAAGTACTATACACACAAGTGGCATCATCATCATCATGACTCATTCCCCATTATTCCTCCTTATTATGATTAGTTTTATAGTATATTGCATTACATTACGTATATGCATTAACCAGCCCCCAGTGTGGGACTGTGCTATATGTGGCTATGCACCAGATGTGTCTGCATCTCCAATTCAAATTCTGAGGCACACTTAACAGTTGTTGAATTTGGTCACTTAACAGTAACTAACTGTATTGTAGGAGTCAGTCCAGTAAGGAAGTGGTGGTGGACTGCTGTGCTGTTGGTGTGCTGAGAGATCTTTTATTACAGGTTAGAATACTAATAAAAAAAATGGATCAACGTGTTGATGAGTGGTATTCTTTTTCTCAGGTAAGCAGTGGCACTGCAAATGACAGCAATCAGCCTGAAAAGGAAAAACAAAATCAAACCCCAGAAAGTTAGTTTTTCATGTATAAGGTTTTGTCTTCCAAGAGAATGCTTGAATCCAAAAAAGGTGAATGTCTAGGATCATCATCAGTCCCAAGTAAAAAAAAAATGACGTAGTTAAAAAAAACTAAAGGCGTGGTGAGTACCACCAGAAAAGGCACCCAATGGTGTGGAACAATTGCATACTATACTACTGCCAGTCTCTCATCTGATTCTTCTGATGTTGAGCCTGAAAAGGGTAATAATAAAGATGAAGAGAATGAGCAGACAGCACAAGGTTTACTGGAGGGGATGAAATTGCAGATGAGGAAGAAACAGGCAGAAATTTTTTGGTTGTGGAGGGGGGCAGTGGGAATACACCACGAGAGGAACAGGCCCAAGAAAAATCTGGGGGAAAGGACCCAAGGTGCCATGCCTTCCTGGGAAAAAAATCTAAAAAGATATCATCCTTTGTTTGGTCATACTTCTCCATTAGTGCTTCCAATGAGTTGGTAGCAACATGCGCTCTTTGTAAATGGACAATCAGAAGGGGTAAAAAGAAAAGAAAAGAGCACTGGGACTTTCAGTACTGAAAAGGCACCTAGACAGATGTCATAACATTACTGAGAAGTCCAGTTGTGAGTCCTGAAGAGAAAGTGACAGTGATAGCTCACTACACTCAGGGGTAACTCCCATAGATGAAAGCAGTGGCAGCCCCCACAGCACTACTGAAATACCTCCACCACCACTTCCTGCCATTTGAAGGATTCCTTTGACTGTTACTGAAAGTGACCATGTGTTCAAAAGACCTCCTCCTTCAATAAGACAGCTTACCATCTCAGAAACATATGAGCTTAAAGCCAAATATGCATCTACTTACCCTGTTGCTGTTACAATAACCCAAAACATTTCAGAAATGATAGCTGTTGATTTGCTACCACATCATGTGGTTGATCACATAGGATTCAGGTGGCTGCTTGAGTACCTCGAATTTCAATACAGTATACCATCATGAAAATACTTCTCGGCAACAGGGATTCCAGATATTTATGATGTTGTATGTAAAAAAATATGGCACGTCTTGTGCAATGCTGTTGGGATGGTGGTGCATCTCACAGCAGATTTCTGGACAAGTTGTCAGCCTGAACCCTTCATGTCTATCATGGCACATTAGGTATATTTTGATAATTCATGTGGGACCGGGGACAGTGAAGCATCGCAGTTTGCCATTCTAAGAATGCTTTATTTTCCATCTGAACATACCTCATACAACATCAGTGAGGAGTTCCAAAAACCAATACAGCAATGGCTCACTTCACAGGGACTATCAGTTGGCTTTAAAGTTGCAGATAATGGGCCCAACATAAGGAAGGCCTTGGAAGAGAGGAGCTTTGTTCACATCCGCTGCTTTGTGCATTGCTTAAATTTAATTGTTCATGGTTTTCTCAATGACAACAAGAAGATTAAGGCTCTTGTTAGAACTGCTAAAAGAATAGCACTCATTTCAGTCACTCAAGCAAAGCCCATCACTTGTTTGAAAAAATTCAGCAGGAGCACAATTTACTTTTGCACAGACTGATCCAAGACATTTGTACTAGATAGAATTCAACCTTTTATTTCTTCCAAAGGCTGCTGGAACAAAAGAAAGCTGTCAGGCAGTACACCTTAGAAAATAAAATTGGTGATGCAGATGTCTATAGTACTCCACCACAGTGGGGCATGCTGAAGTTTCTAATTTTCCTGCTCTAGCCATTTGAGGAAATCACCAGGGAGGTTAGTGCAAACACAACTCTCAGCCAGGTAATACCCCTAATCAAAATTTTAAAATTCAGATTGAGTCTGATTAGAGAAAAGTTAGACAAGCAAGACAGTTCCATGATCACACAGGCTGCCAGTGGTGCTGCTGACAAATGTAGGTTGACTCCCCAGAATACATGATCTAACAAGACATATGATCAAGGCCCCTGGAATTCTGCGGTTCTGCGGTTGCGTAATTTGCTGCAGAATTTGCGTCATGCCGCAGAATATATATAGTGCCGCAGAATTCATTGTTTTTGGTGAATTTTCATATAAATATACTGTTTTTCCATAGTGTCAGGCTTTCTTTCCCATCTCGTTTATCCTGAAGCCCCTCTTCTATGCTCACCATATGATGTCATTGATGACATCACATCATATTTAGCCAATGACAGGACTGCATTCTGCCAGAGAAGTGAATAAATCATGCCACAGAAACCAGAAAATGCTGCCGCAGAAGTCAAGGAGCCCTGCCGCACAAATCAGAAAATTCTGCCGCAGAACACCAGGGGCCCTGCATATGATCAATAAATTTGCAGAAGATGACAAACTGTAAAATGCTTCATTCTAAGTACTACATTAAAGCAACCATCTTAGACCCATGATACAGATCGAAGCAACTATTGAGTGATGATGATGACACTCATTTCAAGATAAACAAACAAGAAATAATTGATGAGGTGCGTGCTGTCATGGAACAGAGTTCAACAGCAGCACCACATTCAGAATCTCCTTCACGACACAGCACAGCATCAGGTGGCCCATCCTCTACTGTTGCGGCATTTTCCCTTCTTCCTCCTCAGCCAATATAGCCAAATCTTTTTCTTCACCACCAACCAAGCATAGCACTGTCCCAAAGACACTTGGTTCAGCTTCATGTCTCTGTAGTCACTTAGAAGATGTAATTGTAACATCTTCTTCATCTGCCTCTTGCATCACAGCCTCAGCACAGACCATTGTTGAAATGTACCTGGCAGAGCCCAATATCAGCTGGAATGTTGATCCTTCACAATACTAGAAATCCAAACAAAATATGTGGCCTGCTTTAGTAAACATCACAATGAAGTACATGAATTGCCCTCCGACTAGTGTGTTCAGAATGATTGTTTAGTTCAGCTGGTATCATCATTACTGATGCACGATCCTGTTTGACACCAGAAAATGCTGAGCACCTCACATTTCTCAAATTCAACATTCCTCACTTTAATTTCAAAGATGATACCTGAATAAAACATACACTGATTGCTATGAGCAGGCCCTATCCACAAAACACTTTCAAGAATTTGTGCCTGTGGTGAAAATCTTTTGTGAATAGGGTCTACTACATGAGGTAGCAATTAATTGCAACAAGTCATGTCAGGACTGACTAGGCCAGGCCACTATTACTTGAATGATCACACGAGCAGCACAGAATAGAAAAAAAATAATAACATCAGTGGGTTCAGAGTCCAAATACAGCAAGCAACTGCATTTCATGTCACAAACTTACTTGGCGGTACCTGGTACCACTATCTGATCTGGAAGGTAGGGTACTGCTGTCTACTACTACTACTACTACTATCATTTTTTGTCCTCACGAGTCACAACTACTACTTATCACTTTTTGTGCTTACTCCAGTACTTACTACTACTACTTGTCACTTTTTTTGCCCTCAGCAACTGATCCTGACTATTGTTTTAATTTTCATACAATGCATGGCTTAGCAGATGCCCGAAACTCAGAAACTGAATACTCTTTGTATATTTCTCACGTCCCCCATATTTGACTATGAATACTTCACAGAAAAAATGCTACTAAATTAAAAATTCATATAATTTCTTTATTATTTGTTTGTGCGTGGTATGCTAGCCTGGTTACATCCCATTTACACTAACTGGGCTGAGATTATTATATTACTATATTTTATCTTTGATACTTAAATTACTTGGCAGTGGCTGGCAGCAATTGTGGAACTAGGAAGGATGTAATTGTGTAGTGTGTCTGTCATCAGGTCTTCAGGTGATAGTGGCAAATTTTTTTATAACTGGACTGCACTTGACAGATGCGATGTGTGACTGGCTGCCTTCCTAGGTGGTGGTGATCGCTATGTCTTTCGTTTTTCTTCTTTAAGGATTCAGCGTGTTGTTCAGAGTCAGTAGAAGTAGTCTTAGTACTAGAAAACATTACCACCTCTTGGATCAGGTAGTGTACCATATACCACAGTACACCAGGGCATGCGAAGCAGTTGCATCATTCACATGAATAGGATGGGTGGGCTGTCTTAGAGCTGCTCATTTGATTATTCATATCCATTTCATTGGCCTGTTTGGCTCTTTCTGGAACATCTATCAAACTAATACCAACAGAGCACCATTAATAATAATTAAAAAAAAATCTCTTAGAGGTGTGCACCCATTGTGGGTCTGGGGTGGGTTCCCTCAAGCATATCCTTTGGGATTGTCCTAAAGTGGCTCCCTTTTGGACCCGTCTCCATGAGTATCTTGATCCTTGGCTGGGATTAGACTTCTTTTTCATTCCACAGGTCTGTCTTGTTCATATTTTTCAAATTGAGTTATTCAGTCCTCGTAAGGCATATATGGCTTTAATCTCAACAACAGCCAAATGAGTTATTCTACATCACTGGATGGATGATGCTATACCTTCCCTTCATGAATGGTGACAGGAAATTTTACGGGCTTTGGCTCTTGAGAAGCATATAGTACATCGACAGGGCAGATATGGGAGATATAAAGAGCATTGGCAATCCCTTGAAGTGCTCTTAATTTCTGGTTAACTCTTTAACAGCAGGCCCTGTTATTTTCTTATCTTGCCTCTTTTCTTCCTTCCCTTTTCCTTCCTTGATATTGTGTCAGTTGTGCTCTGTTAGAAGAGGGCTTAGGGGATGGTGAGAGGGTGGGTTGGGGTTGTTAGTGGGGGTCAGGGGGTCTGGGGCTTGGAGGTGAGGGGTTGTCTGTTTTCTCCATGTTGGGAATTAGCCTTTGATATCTGATGTATAGTCTGATTCAATTTCCCTGTTATATATGCTGTTGAAAGTTAATCTGGCCTGGTCCTTTCTTTTTTCAAAATGTCAATAAAGTGTGTTATTTTGAAAAAAAAATATTGGCTGCCTGGCAGTGCCTGCAGTGCTTGGTGGTGCTATGATATAGGTATTTGCATCTGTCTATCTCACTCTTTCCTTCTCTCTCTCTATCTCTCCCAGCACACTCATGTCACGGACCAAGCAGGATATGCCACCCCACCATTATGGGCCAGCCATGAAGGGGCTAGTAGTAAGTGACTGCTTTTTTATTTAGCAGTTTTACATTAATTTTTATACAAATAATCCATTAAATTATTTCCATTTTGACCTCTGTGTCAAATATAACTGCCATTGGCCACTTTTATACATTTTTTTGCATTTTTTTCAAATATCTGTCAAGGATTCAGAATTAATCAGAACAAATTAGAACTTCACTGTGTTCTGATTCTTATTTAGTAAGGGTCAGAACTTCACCCAGTTCTCCCAGCCCTAGAACATGCCAACTGCAAGTTTTAACTTACCAATCGATGTCTATACACAGGCTAAATCCGGTGTTCTTTTGCTAATTATGTGTCCCATGTTGTCATGCAGAGCCTTTAACACAACATATTTGAATTTTGACGGCAACACTAGCTGCTTTCTCACAACTTCCCCTTGACCGTCAGTCAACTCTATGTACAACAACTGCTTATGTAGCTTAAGTTTAGGCCCTTCTCATAACAGTAAAGAAGTTTTGGGATCACTGGACCACAGTTTAGAAATGTCTTCACTCTTTCATAAAGCAATTAGAACTGGTTTAATCATTGGGTCACAATACTGTTCTTCCTGGATATCTACTGCTGTTAGCTGTGGTAATGCACTCAAGTCTAAGGCTACAAAATTACAATAGGCTACAGGTAGACAAGTATCAGGAGGTCCCAAGCAATCAGCCAAGCAGTTTAGAGTTTCAGAATGAGGAGTTTCATCTCGATCAAATCTGTGGCATAGTGCGATTATTGACTGTTCAGGAATATGCACCCACTGTTGACTTGAGGCAGATCTGCATGAAAGGGCATCAGCATCAGTGTGGTTCAGGTTAGGTCAGTACTCCACCGCACATATGTAGATAAAGCTGAGAGACACCGGTGCTCAGTGGCATCTAATTTTGCAGATGTGTGGATGTAGGTCAACAGATTGTTTTCTGTCTTGACGAAGATCTTGGCACCATACAAGTATTCATGAAACTGTTCCATGATCGCCGACTTGAGAGCAAGAAATTCTAATTTATGTGCTGGGTAATTTCTCTCTGAAGATGTCAAACTTCTACTTGCAAAAGCTACTGGATTCAACCGCTTGGTGTATTCTTGGTAAAGAACAACCTCTAGGTCACTCAGGCTGGCATCTGTGTGCAGCACATAAGGTTTAGACAGGTCAGCATAGGCAAGCACAGGTGCGTGAGTGAGCTGATAAATAACATAGAAAGCAGCACCATCTCTGGCCAAAGAGTTCATGAGGTCAGAAATAGTTTTTTACAGTCTCTTTGTCAGTGCTCTTTTTGGACTTCTTCTGGGTAGGTGGGTAACCTTGGGTCAAATTTAACAAAGGCCACACTACCTTAGTGTAGTCTTTAACAAAACAGCAGTAGTAGCCACAGAAACTGAGGAATCTTTGAAATGCCTTTAAATTGTTCAGCTTTGGCCAGCTGGTTAACACCTCCACCTTGCTGGGGTCGGCTTGTATACTCTCAGAAGATACTATGTGGCCCACATTTTTACTGAGCTTTGAAAAAACTGATATTTGTCTATTAACAGCTTCAGGCCAAATTCTTCCAGTCTATTGAGTACTTTAAACAGTCTCATGCTCCTCAAGAGTTTTTCTGAAGACAATGACATTGTCAAGATAAACCAGACACTCAAGGAGGTTCATTTCTCCTACAGCATGCTCCATTAGTCTCTGGAAGGTTGCTGGTGCGCTTGAAATGCCTTCAGGCATGCCGAGGAATTGATAGAAGCCCAAAAGACAAATAAATGCTGTTTTCTCACTGTCTTCTGGAGCCATTGGGATCTAATAATATCCACTGCGAAGGTCAAGAACCGAAAAACACTTGCTCCCATTCAGACAGTCTAATGCATCTTGTATGCATGGCATGGTATATTGATCAGGTACAGTTCTTTTAATTAAAGTTCTGTAGTCCACACACATACAGACGGAACCATTCTTTTTCCATACCACTATGATTGGGGAGGCATAAGGACTGCGTGATTCCTGTATAATGTCAGCTGCTAGCATCTCTTACAAGTGGCGACTTACGTCATCGATGTCGGCAGGAGCTAGGCATCTAGATCTTTCCATGAAGGGCCTTTCATCTTTTAGTTGTATATGGTGTTCAGCACTGGAAGACAGCTGACATCCCATTCCTTGAGGAAGAATACTTTGGTTCGCCAAGGCAACTTCTGGCTAATTCGGTCCTTCCAGCTATCCAGGACGGGAGACTCCACAAAATCAAACATGTCATGTGACACATCACATTCTCCTCCATTCTGGCACTTAGAAGGCAAGGCAGCTGTGTCAGCACAATAGACCTTTGCCAATGTGCAAACTCGATTTACCTTGGTGTCTTGACCTGTAACATTGTGAATTTGGACCACCACCCTGGGGGCATAAGCATTAGCACAGATAGGAAGCACACTGGGTTTAACTAGGAGTCCTTCAGGCAATTTTCCTTCTTCAGGGGCATCCAGCATTAATATTTTGTTGGTTACATCCTTCTGCAATAGTACTTCCTACTGACACTGCACTCAGCATTGTTGGGTAATGTGATAGTAGCAGGATCTTTCTTCCAAACCATCTCAACAGGTTCATCTTTGTCACTCTCCTTGGAGTGCATTTGCTTCTCATAGGCCTTTATGATTATGGCATGAACATGCAGTCCTCTTCCATCCTTCCTTCACTGTCTCTCCTCACATAGCTGGGCATGGTGGTTGAACATCTGTGCGTTGGTACAAGTTAACAGTGGATTCCCATCGTACAGGCCAGAGGGAGGACACAGAAGGACTAAGGTCTCCACAGGATCATCTGCACTTGCCACAGAGGAGGGAAAGGACAGCCACACTTTAAGGTAGTTGAGATAAGAGTATAACGTTTCACACCATCTCCATACATGAAGGCCATCAAGTGGTTGTAGTGGGTAGTTAGATAAATGCTGGTCATACCAGTCTTTAAAAATTATTGTGACTTGAGACCAATGGTCTACTACTGTTTTAACAGGAATTTCTTCAGTGTGCATGGTAGTTTCCATGGATGGGCCTACCAACTCTGACCAGTACAGAGGAGTATTTACAGGAACTGCAGGAGCTGGAATGAATGACTTTGCCACATATGAGTTGTGTTGAGATTGGACTGGAGCTCCACTGGAATTACTTTGCCTCAGGTGCTTTTCTGCCAGCAGTCTATCTCTCACCCTGGCCAGGTCCTCCCAGGATTAGCACTCCCTCTTTTGGTGATTGTCCTTTCCACATTTGTAGTAAAACACACCTTCTCTGGGTCATCTCGGCTGTGGCACTACCTCAGAGATGGGTCTCCATTCACAGCTAGGGAGCTGTGCAGAACTCGTATTTGAAACTTGGGTGGGGCACTGGCAGCAATGAGTACTTGCTGAATCTTTCTCATTGCTAAACCTAGGGATGTACATTACGTCCCATCAATTCTTTTACCATGGTGGATAATTCACCCATTTGATTCTCCAGACTGCCATCTACAGGGGGTGCCTGGGCGTGCACTTCCACTCAAATGGCAGATGCATTCTGGCAGGTATCTTGGCCTTTACAGGAGTCAGTCTTAGTTGTCACACCTGTCTTCAGCTCTTGAGTTTCAACTGATGGTGCACTATCAGCAATTTGTGTGACAGTCACAGAGGCATGAGTGGGCCCCCATTGTGCCCCTTTGTCAATCTCCTGTACTTTCTTCATCAACAAGCTATAGGAGGTGGTCGAGTCCCTTTGGTCTGGCAGATGCAACTTGAGCAACAGTAAATCAGAATAGGTTGCAGACTTAAGTATCTGGTTCAACTTGATTTGGTTTAGTTCACCAAGGGCCACCCCTCCTTTCCTAAAGCATTTCAGTAGAGTTTTTTCAAGGTGGGGTATATACACAGACAATGGTTCTCCTGAATGTTGTTGGGTTGTTTTGAACTTCCAGAGAAGGTCTTCACCTTATTCAGGGCTCCCAAATATATCTTCCAAGGTGGCTCAATAGTCTTGAGCCAAAGCCTCTGGGTTACCAGCTTACACAGAGCAAATAGTGTCCAGAGCTGGACCTTGAAGGCTTTCACTTACCCATTTTCTCTTCTCTGCTTCTGTACACTGCCACTCTTGGACCGGGTGATGCATAGTCTATCCAAGTCTCTAGGTCACCCCCCCCCCCGGATATGGGAATGGTGCCACAAAACATTCATAGTCTGTGGTAAGAGTCATGGTCAGCTGAGGGTACAGGCATAGGTACAGACACAAGTGTAGGTGCTGAGGCCAGCATAGGGGCCAGTACAGATGTGGGAGCAGATGCAGGCAAAGGTACAGCTGGAGATGCTGGGACTGTAGCAGGTGTCGGTGAGGGCCCTAAGGGAGGGGTACCCTGAGGGGTTTCAAAAAGCTTCTTTAAGTCCTCTAGGGTTTGGCCCCCTGTCTATAACAGTTTGGTGAGCTTGTCTTTGAGCCCTTCAATTTTGGGGACTCTTCAGACTTGGGCATCTCACTGTACATATGTGTGACTCTCCCCATTACCCTGGGCTTATCAGACACAATCTAAAGTGGCACTCCAGAGAGATCTATTGGAAGACTACATTCCACTGGGGTCATTAAACTTTGTGTATCCTGGTCAATATGGCGGGCTTTCACCACAGCTTTACCAAGGCATCATTTTTATTTATTTGTTTATTGATTGCTAGGATTACAAATATCTTTGAACCATGGGTTCTTTTACAAAGGTTCCGCATCAAACAAAGGTAGATACAGCAACATGACAGAGGATTAATCGAGGAGGATACAATGCAATAAGGTTTGAATAAAAACATGTTACAAATAGTGATAAATGAAGGGCAAGCATGAAAGTGCAGCTAGTGCAGGTTTTAAGGCAGTCAGAACATGACCTTGTCAAAATTAGTGCTAAGTAGCTCATTGTAGAGCTGGGAGGTAGTAGGGTGGGAGAAGGGGAATGGAGGAGGGAGAGAGGGGAGGGGAGGGGAAGAACTGAAAATGTAGACAGCCTCAGAAAATATATGGTATGGGAAGGGATGGGGTAAGGATGAAGAAAAAGGGGGAGGGGAAAGGGAAAATGTGAAGAGGTTGGAAGGAGAGGGAACAGGGAGGGTGAGGCGTGAGGAGGGCAGGAGGGAAATATAAAGGACAGAGATGCTGGTATGGCAGGGAGGCATTGAGATGGAGGAGGAAGGGGGAGAGGGTGAAAAGGGCAGAGGATGGATGGAGGAGAAGAACAGGGCTGAGAGCACAGTGGGGAGAACGGGAGGTGGGAAAAAGGGATGTAAGGGAAAGCAGTGGCAGGTAGTCAGCTAGATGGTACAATCACAGCTATTTAGTGCAAGGAGGTATGGATGCAGTTTGAGTTTGAAAGGGTCAAGCTTTGGTTCAGCAGTGACATCCGATGGGAGGCCATTGAGTCGTATGGGCGCTCTGTAACTGAAAGTCCGCTGTGCTTGTGAAGTCCTGCAGAAAGAGATTAGTTACATCTGTGTGGAGGTACTATGCATACAGCGTGGCTTGGGCTTCAGCATTATAAGGGTTTTGGTGGCAGGAGGAGGGAGACCTTGGCTGATCTTTTTCACTAACAAGCTAGTCTGGTAGGAGACCCTCCCACTGAGGTGAAGCCAGTTTGTCCATTCGTACAGTTCACAAGTGTGGGTGTGTTTATTAGACCCAGACACTAGACTGAAAGCCTTATTCAGCACCATAGTTATTCGTTTGAGGGTGGTGTCTGAGGTTACACTATAAATAACCAGCCTATAGTCTATTATTGATAGGATTGAGCTGATAACAGCCAATCTCAGAGCCTCGGAGGTCATACAGTGGTGATGTCGATAAAGGATCCCAGTCCTGGAGTTAACTACCCTGGCAATTTGGTTGTCATGCAGACTATAAGATAGGGCAATATCGAGGGTTATCCCGAGGTATTTAAATTCCTGGACTTGTTCAAGTGGCAGGTTTTGGCTATTACGAATATCTAAGCTTGCATCTTTGTGTTGATTGTGGGGACTGGACAAAAGCATGACCTTTGTTTTTTTGCAGTTCATGAGTAGTTTGTGTTGACCAAACCAGGTCTCAACCGTGTTAAAATTGGATTGAAGATCATAAGATAGATGGTGTAGATCAGGGTGACTTGAGAATAGTACAGCATCATCCACATAAAGAACAATGTCGTTACAAGCTTTTGGGAGGTTATTGATGAACAGACTCATAAGTAAGGGTCCAAGGATGGAACCGTGTGTACCACAAGAGTGCATAGGAAGGCTGTTGGAGAGGGTATCACAAATTTTCACTTGCTGGGTTCTACCTCCAAGGTAGCTCTTGAACCAGCTGGTGACCTCTATTGAGAGGCCAAGGACAGGGAGAGAATGAAGCAGGAAGAAATGGTTAACAGTGACAAAAGCCTTAGTTAGATCAATGTAAATTGACCCAACTAAGTGACCTCGATCTAAGGCCTTGTGTATGTGGTTGGTGTACTCAAGAAGGGCGGTGGATGTGCTATGTGATTTTCTAAAGCTGTGCAGTTGCAAGCACTGAATAATATATTTGACTAGGTATTCCATAAGCTGGTTGGAGACAATATGCTCAAAGGCTTTGGGGATGGGAGGATGGATATGGGGCAATAGTTGTTGTGTTGAGACTTGTCACCACTTTTGTGAACAGGCATGACTATGGCAGCTTTCCATTGGTAGGAGAATTGCCTAAGGGAGAGGGATACATTTAAAAGTTTGGAGAGAGGTACAAGGATGACATCAAGAGAGAGGTTAAGGAGTTTAAGATCTAGGGAGTTACTACTGAACCTGGATTTACTGAGGAACCTTTGAAGGTATCTTTTAGACTCAGCCAGTGTAATCGCAGTAAAAGTAAAGCAAAAGGATGGCAAGGTGTGTGTAAAGGTAAAGGATGGCAAGAGTTACTGACTAATGTAGCTGCTCTGGTGGTGCAGTTGTTATGGTTACTGCCTCAAGAGAAGGGTGTCAGGGGTTCGAACCCAGGGTGTGGCAGAGAAAAAATCCAAGGTGAATGAGGAAGATTACAGGGGGTGCAGGGCAGGAAAGAGAGTGAGGGTTGTATGTTAAGGGTGTTGTTCTGAGCTTATGGAGGTGGCTTGAGTGGTGCTCAACACTGACTCCCAGTGGTCACAAAATATAAAAAAATTAGGGAAAACAGGCTGATTGTTTCTAGCAGTAGGGTGGGTCACGTGACCAGTCATGTGACACTGCTGATCTATAAATAAGTGGGCAGACCAGGGTGGGGCAGTCACCACAAAAGCGCGGCAACGGGCTAACACAGGCAGACAAGAAGCAGTGGATCAGTTGAACTCTTTGTACCTTGCTTCCTGGCAGGCTCTGTAGTCTGTTTAGGGGGCGCGCTACTTGGAGCAAATGCTGGAGTGAGCCTGTGGGGAAGGGGAGAGAGGTTAAATATGAGGGAAGTGTTCACAACAAACTAAGACCTCAGAGTGGGAAAGCAGGAGAGAAAGGAACAAAGAATGGGGAGGGGGAAGGACAAACTGAGCATGCAAGGACTTGGATCCAGGTGGACTTTTTGGTTGGACAGTGTGAGAGACTCAGGGAAGGGACTCACTGGGTGGGTACGGGTACAGTTACTGTCACTCATAGCCTGAAAATGCATGGAAATTGTTCTGTTTTTGACTTTCAAAAGGAAAAAAGGAATCAAAATCAAACAACCAGCTACATCAGCAATCTTTACAGTAAGGAGGCAGTACAGCATGGTGGTCTAGGGCTCTGAGCTATAAACCTGGAGACCTGGGTTTGAATCCTACAGCACCCACATGCATACTGTGTGACCCTGAGCAAGTTACTTAACTTCCTTGTGCTCCCAGGTTGCACCTGGAAACAAGCTTCGGCTTAGTGTGCCTTTTCTGGTTAAATAATCCCTCCTTGCAGGATGTGACCAATCAAAAAGTGTGTTTGTTTTTAAAAAATATGGACAATTTGAGGCTTAGGGGGGTTGACACAGTCCCTCAAACATCACAAGCCAACTGCTGCAGCTCCATTAAGTATTCCTTGAGATATTACAGTATGTGGTGAGGAAACCACATTTTTATTTATGAGAAATACACATTTTTCTTACATAGCAGCTATTGCATTATCTTAGAAAGTTGTATGTATTGCTGCAATTTGCCAACAAGAATGACTGGTGTGTGTTTTTTTATTTAAATGCCTTGACTGACTGCAGTTACGAACATAATATTTGCACCAGTTCCTATGTGCTGTGGTTACAGTACCTTGACTTTGTTATGCAAAGTTTTAAATATAGCAACTTTTGATTTACTGATTTAAAAGCAACAGTAGCAAGTAGCTGAGGTTAGGTAATCTCTGCTAATTAAGCAATAAGGCATGACAGGGTGTGGTATATCATGGAACATCATCACGTCTCAGGTGTTTGGGCATGAGGCCGCAGGCCGAGTGCGTCCAACAACCTGAGAAGTGACAATATCCCATAATATACCACACCCTGGAGTGCCTTATTGCTATTATGAACTGGTTTAAACATTTTATCAGTTAAAAAAAAATTTAAAATGTTTTGAAGGTGACTTTTTGGGGTGTTGGAGGACTACCTTTTGATAAAATAGTTCCTGAATTGCTATGGGCAGCAGGTGGCATTGCTATAATGTTACTGGAGCCAGTAGAATAGGAAAAAGTCACAGTTTGAAAGAGAGCAGGTCGAGTAGGAGGGACACTTGCTTCCTGTTGTCTGGTTTTCTGACTACAGACTAAGTTTCACTGTCAGTATTTAGCTTGGTTCTGGTAGCAGAGGAAGTGAGTACTGTAATTTTTTTTGTAAAGGCTAATGTGTTTGGTAAATGGGCAGCCGAATGTATGCCTGTGAAAGGAGCGCGCCACAGAGAGATGGAGATCGTAAATCCCCACAGTAGTGCTTACTTGAAAAGAAGGTCTGTTGTAAAAGACAGCGGATTGAGTTGTGGCAGCAAATTTTGACAGCAGGGTTAGGTTTCAGGGATGTTGGCGGGGAAATGAAGAGAGTGGATTTTTTTTTGAAGACGCACTTGCTCATTGTTTCTGTCAGCAGCTTTCATTCTGCTGCCTTCTGTTGTGGGCACAGTTGAAAGGAACAGTGTGCTGAGAGTGAGGAGGCTGGTGGCCGGAGGCTTCAAAGAGCTGTCGGCCAATCAGCTTCCTAGATTTTTGATCCCTAGTTCATAATTTTCTTTATACTTCATGATGATGAGCATATAACTGAGTAAATGAATGTACCACTTATTGTGTTTTTTTCCCCACTCACACCCCAGGAAGTGTAACGCAACTGCAGGAGGAACATTTTTATTGTATGGGTGGTGGTGGACCTGTTAGCGCCTGTAAGTTGCTTGCTTTAGCAAACAGAAGAAACCATAGAATTGTCATATCAAAGTCAGACATGAACATCTCTCAATCTCTCCCCTTATATTGAACAGATTTTATTTCTTTTTATCCTCAATTTCATGACCTGTATTTCAGTGTTTTCTTCATTATTGGCAGCACAATTGAAAAATAGGGTTCAAGTTCTAAACAGTTCTTAAATTAGAACCCTAGAACTTTTTCAAAAGTTCTAGACCTGAACTAAAACCTTAAACTTCAGTGGATTCTGACAGCCCTACCATACAGTCCTTATCATACATTCTAACAAATCTGTGCAAAGCATGACCAGTAAGCTGGGGTGTAAAGTGGGTAATCCATTGGGCCCTGTCCAATTTAATCTGCACACATACTATCTTAAATGATTTTAAAAACAAATCAAGAATCATCACCCTCCTGCTATTGAGGAAACATTTTAGAATTAATTGTAGCTTTGTGGGTTTGACCCCCTATGTCATCACATACAGTTTGCTGCAGTGCTTTCTGGTGCAGTTTCACCATCTCTTTCTTGTGCTGGCATTCCTTCTCTCTTTCCTGTTGTTTTGGGATCTCATGCTGGCATTCCTTCTCTCTTTCCTGTTGTTTTGGGATCTCATGCTGGCATTCCTTCTCTCTCTCCTGTTGTTTTGGGATCTCATGCTGGCATTCCTTCTCTCTTTGATGTTGTTTTTGGATCTCATGCTGGCATTCCCTTTCTCTTTCCTGTTGTTTTTGGACCTCGTGCTGGCATTCCTTCTCTCTTTCCTGTTGTTTTGGGATCTCATGCTGGCATTCCTTCTCTCTTTCCTGTTGTTTTGGGATCTCATGCTGGCATTCCTTCTCTTTCTCCTGTTGTTTTGGGATCTCATGCTGGCATTCCTTCTCTCTTTGATGTTGTTTTTGGATCTCATGCTGGCATTCCCTTTCTCTTTCCTGTTGTTTTTGGATCTCATGCTGGCATTCCTTCTCTCTTTCCTGTTGTTTTGGGATCTCATGCTGGCATTCCTTCTCTCTTTCCTGTTGTTTTTGGATCTCATGCTGGCATTCCGTCTTTCTTTTCTGCTGTTTTTGGATCTTATGCTGGCATTCCTTCTCTCTTTCCTATTGTTTTTGGATCTCATGCTGGCATTCCTTCTCTCTTTCCTGTTGTTTTTGGATCTCATGCTGGCATTCCTTCTCTCTTTCTTGTTGTTTTTGGATCTCATGCTGGCATTCCTTCTCTCTTTCCTGTTGTTTTGGGATCTCATGCTGGCATTCCCTTTCTCTTTCCTGTTGTTTTGGGATCTCATGCTGGCATTCCTTCTCTCTTTCCTGTTGTTTTGGGATCTCATGCTGGCATTCCTTCTCTCTTTCCTGTTGTTTTTGGATCTCATGCTGGCATTCCTTCTCTCTTTCCTGTTGTTTTGGGATCTCATGCTGGCATTCCTTCTCTCTTTCCTGTTGTTTTTGGATCTCATGCTGGCATTCCTTCTCTCTTTCCTGTTGTTTTGGGATCTCATGCTGGCATTCCTTCTCTCTTTCCTGTTGTTTTTGGATCTCATGCTGGCATTCCTTCTCTCTTTCCTGTTGTTTTGGGATCTCATGCTGGCATTCCTTCTCTCTTTCCTGTTGTTTTTGGATCTCATGCTGGCATTCCGTCTTTCTTTTCTGCTGTTTTTGGATCTCATGCTGGCATTCCTTCTCTCTTTCCTGTTGTTTTTGGATCTCATGCTGGCATTCCGTCTTTCTTTTCTGCTGTTTTTGGATCTCATGCTGGCATTCCTTCTCTCTTTCTTGTTGTTTTTGGATCTCATGCTGGCATTCCTTCTCTCTTTCCTGTTGTTTTTGGATCTCATGCTGGCATTCCCTTTCTCTTTCCTGTTGTTTTGGGATCTCATGCTGGCATTCCTTCTCTCTTTCCTGTTGTTTTGGGATCTCATGCTGGCATTCCTTCTCTCTTTCTTGTTGTTTTGGAATCTCATGCTGGCATTCCTTCTCTCTTTCCTGTTGTTTTGGGATCTCATGCTGGCATTCTTTCTCTCTCTCCTGTTGTTTTGGGATCTCATGCTGGCATTCCTTCTCTCTTTCCTGTTGTTTTGGGATCTCATGCTGGCATTCCTTCTCTCTCTCCTGTTGTTTTGGGATCTCATGCTGGCATTCCTTCTCTCTTTGATGTTGTTTTTGGATCTCATGCTGGCATTCCCTTTCTCTTTCCTGTTGTTTTTGGATCTCATGCTGGCATTCCTTCTCTCTTTCCTGTTGTTTTGGGATCTCATGCTGGCATTCCTTCTCTCTTTCCTGTTGTTTTGGGATCTCATGCTGGCATTCCGTCTTTCTTTTCTGCTGTTTTGGAATCTCATGCTGGCATTCCTTCTCTCTCTCCTGTTGTTTTTGGATCTCATGCTGGCATTCCGTCTTTCTTTTCTGCTGTTTTTGGATCTTATGCTGGCATTCCTTCTCTCTTTCCTGTTGTTTTGGGATCTCATGCTGGCATTCCTTCTCTCTTTCCTGTTGTTTTTGGATCTCATGCTGGCATTCCGTCTTTCTTTTCTGCTGTTTTTGGATCTCATGCTGGCATTTCTTCTCTCTTTCTTGTTGTTTTTGGATCTCATGCTGGCATTCCTTCTCTCTTTGCTGTTGTTTTTGGATCTCATGCTGGCATTCCCTTTCTCTTTCCTGTTGTTTTTGGATCTCATGCTGGCATTCCTTCTCTCTCTCCTGTTGTTTTGGGATCTCATGCTGGCATTCCTTCTCTCTTTCCTGTTTTTTTGGGATCTCATGCTGGCATTCCTTCTCTCTCTCCTGTTTTTTTGGGATCTCATGCTGGCATTCCATCTTTCTTTTCTGCTGTTTTTGGATCTCATGCTGGCATTCCTTCTCTCTTTCTTGTTGTTTTTGGATCTCATGCTGGCATTCCTTCTCTCTTTTCTGCTGTTTTTGGATCTCATGATGACATTCCTTTTCTCTTTCTGCTCATTCCTTCTCTTTCCTTCTCTCTTGCTTCTTGTATGAGAGCCTCATGCTAATGCTAATGCTCTCTCTCCTGCTGCATCAGGATCTCATGCTGGTGTGCCTTCTCTCTCTCCTCGACCTCCAACTTAACTCTCTCCTTGTTGACCTCAAGCCTTGCCTTCTGCAGTTCTGTCTTTTTCAGTGCCAGCTCCATTTTCAGGAGATCAAGCTGATTTTGAGACTCTGCTACACCAGTTCTTGGCTTAGGTTTGGGTTGCATTACCACACCAGCTTGTGGCTCGAGGTCCAACTGTGTCAAACAAAGTAATATTTGGTAGAGTGTACTTCAGATGGTGGACTTTAAAGGTTTAAAGATTTAAAGTCCACCTCTTCAGAGGTTGCAGGAAGTCAGAGAGAGAGTTGGGGTGCAGCTCTACTATTTATGTGCTCAGGGCAGAAGGATGGGACTTTTCTCTATAGTTACAGCCCTCTCCAGTATTCCTCTACCCATGTGTGTGTGTGTGTGTGTGTGTGTGTGTGTGTGTGTGTGTGTGTGATTACATCTGCCAGATTGAATTTCCCCTTGTGACATCCTCACTCACAAATTTTATTACCCTGTTTACTTCCTAGCTGCTTGGATGTCTCTGTGGAAAAAATAGCACCCTCACATCTGGAAAGCTATTTTCCCTTGTAAGGTTTCCAGAATAGTTGCTGGGATATGTGACCTGAACTCCATTTTGTTTGCTCTATGCCATTCCAAACATAAAAAGAACTTATATGAGAATAATCAGAAAGAAAATAATTATAGTTATAAAAAGAGATACATTAACACAGTCACATTCCCATCACATACAGACACACACACACACACGTGCGCACACATACACACACACAAAAGTTCAGGAGAGCCAAGACTAAGAGTCTATAAAATTCCAGTGCCTGTAGTACTGACCAAAATTAAGCTTCCAAGAGCAGTCTTTTGATTTACTTTCATACACCAATCACCACTCATATCGAATTATTATAATCTTTATTTCAAATTTTATGCAACCATAAAGCCACCTTCTATCTCTAAAGAGCATTCTCAAGATAAGTGTGCCTCTATTTTTACATCCTTTTTACATGACAAATGCTTGTACTGCTTTAGGTCTCCTATATAAGGGCTGTTAGTAACAAAAAATCATTGCTTTTAAATTGTTTCAATAAATTCACACTCCCAAGGTTCCTGTTCTGTGGGACTGCCTCAGATTAAAACTTGTTTTTTGACGGCATATAAATTTGAAATAAAGATTCTATAAATTTGATGTAACTGGTGAGATGACTGGCTGATTTCTTCATTCAGACTATTTGTATGTCCCACATAAGATGGCTCCCACCTCTGAAGTACATAGACAATGGTTTGTTTGTTTTCACTTTGTCCTAGTTAAGGCAAGAAGAGAGTCTGTACCTACCTGGATAGCACTTTGTTTACATCGATCACTAAATTGTTCTCTGACCTTTATGACAATGAGAACCTCACTGATAATGAATGTATACTGTAGCTATGGGCTGTTTGTGAAAAGGAAAGTGGTTTATGGAGACACCTTACTGGCTACTTGCTGCGTACCCACACTAAGCATGCATTGTTTGATATAGGCCTTGGGGAGGGGAACAGTGATGCGAATTGGACCATGCCCAGCAGGAGGGTTGAAGGAAGTTGTTTCTATATAAATCTCTTCAGGCAAAAGCTGTTCTCTGAGCAAAACTGAGCAATCAGGTAAGAGACAGAGAAGCTGGTAAGTGGGAGAGGAACTTTATTTCACTTGGCATTCTTCCTGAGGCAGCAGAAGGTGCTGATGTCCCCTGCTATGAACTGGTGTGAAAGACAACCACAACCTTCAGAGTTTGTTGAGATTCAATTATAGGGTAGCAGAATGAAGGTACCACAGCAGGACATGGCAACTAATAGCAACATCACTTCTAATTAGCCCTAAAACACTCAAACATAATCAAGAGCAGTTTCATCATGTGTGAAATGTGCTACCACTTCCACATTTAATGCTGTAAAGCAGATTTGGCACTTTGCTATATCACAATATTTGAAGGTCAAGTAAATAAAACAAACAACTTCTCTCCCAACTAAAGACTAGAAAGGGAAAACCTTTGGAAGGTGCTATAAGGGCAAGCTTTCACATTCACAGCAATTTTTCATACCCCTTCACCTTATTGCCTTCTGTTGCACCTAATGTCCTGCCACATGCATGACTGGAAACAGAGCTGCACATCTGCAAGCATGTTGTCACACAGCCATGGTGCCGGTGCAAGTTATGATTCTACTGTGGCAAATACTATTAACATCTGTGCAAAAGTACAGATGTGGGTATATGGCTCCCTAGTTTATATAGACCGGTGCTTCTGTTGTATTGCAGTGGGATGAGGCATGTATAATTAAATGAAGTGATAGTCCGCACTGGAGTAGGTGTGATGTTACGGTACCAGACTAGTTTGCTTTTAATTAAAACATCTCTACTGTGGCTAAACATCAGTTACACTGTCTGCCAGCTTGAATAGAGTCTCAAACAACTTAGTTGGAGCTGAACCAAAAGAAGGTGATGATGAAAGTATGTTTTAAAGAACATTTTCCATTACTGGCCCCTTGGTAAATCATAATTAATGGGTTTTGAAAGTCAATCATAACTGATCATCAAATAACACCACATAGGTACCTAGAGAGGTCATTGTCTTAGATCATCAAGATCATGATTTAATAATTACAAAGCATAACTTTTGAATCACCAACCAATAATTAATGATTATCTCTGTATGATTGACTCAACATAATTATCATTAATGATTCTATCAGTTCCGTGATGTGAGTTTGTAAGTTCCATGTCTAACAGTAAGCAAAGTTTTAATCTTTGATAAATTGAAAATATGATTGTGTCAAAAATCTGCAAAAGAAAATGAATTATAAAATTAATTATGTGAGGTCAATTTTTAAACCTTTTTTTCAGAGGAGTAAATACTGGTGCTTGACACAGTGTCAACATTTAGTTTGTGTATTTCAAAATAAAGGCAAAAAATGACTGCTTAACCCCTCAGACACTTGCTCTAGTTAGTGGAACAAATAAAGGGATCTCCAAACTCCATGTCAAGATTTACAAAGTCCTTTATTTAGTATTCAGCTTTCATGAAGAATAGCTGTGAGGCAGATAGTGAGATCACAGTGCTCCCACACCAACATTGTTCATGTCACACTGCATGCTTTCTCGAAGCACTGGAAGACAATCATTGTTAATCATGATTACTGTGATGGTCTTTGAAAATTGAACTTGATCTTTAAACATCATTGATAATGAACTTTATGAGACAGCATCTCTAAATCACTGGTTCTAGCTGAGGTGGTCCCACTGGTTTGTTATGATACACTGCCTAAGGCTGGGGTACTGAGGTGTCGATGTGGCCATCTTACAGACAGACTCTATTATGTGGTGTCTACAATTGAGGTGGTGGGGTAATTTGATTGTGTGGCCATCAAGTGTATGGCTGGTCTGAGGTGCAGAATAATTCAGCAGTAATGCACGACAGGGTGTGTGTTGTGCTGGAATAACATCACACTTTGCGTGGTTAGGCATGAGGCTGCAGGCCCAGTACATCCATCACCAAGAAGTGACATTATCCCAGCACAACACACACCCTGGAGTGCATTGTTATGATTTTGAAATGTCTCATTTGTTAAAAGAAAGAGTAAAAAGTTTATTAAAACAAGATTTTGTCATCTTTAATGGGTAGGTATACTTAAAAAAATAGTGCTGCTTATTTGTTTTGCACAGTAGGTGGAGCTGTTTTCATGTTATTGGAGCTCTGACCCCCAACTTTCCTGCCATCCTGCACACTCGTGTCTGGGCCCCCTCTCTATTTCTTTTGTCCTATATCTGTATCTCCCATTGTGTTAGGGAGAAAAGCAAGAGCAAAAGAAGGAGGAAACCACTTTGGTTCTCAAAAACAGAAGCAGGAAAGATCAGAGCCAAAAGGCTGGCCTTCAGGAAATATAAGGGAACACAGTGGGAAGAAGATAAGGAGGCATACCAAACATCCCTAAGGGAAGCAGGGAAGGTAGTAAGGCAGGCAAAGGCCCAAACTGAGGAAACACTAGCACAAATAGTAAAAGAAGGGACAAGACATTCTATAGATACATTAGTGAAAGAAGAAAGTGAAGAGGGGGTATTGCTAAGATCAAAGGGGATAAGGAGGAATGTGTGCAGGAGGACCAAGGGAAAGCATCTGTCCTAAATAGATGCTTCTGCTCAGTATTTACTGAGGAGAAGATAGGGCAGGGCCCACAGCTCAGCATCATGGACATGGGGGAGGGAGATGTGTACAAGTCCCTTCAGAAAAGAAAGAATCCTACAAGAGCTCATTAAGCTCAGGGTGGACAAAGCAATAGGACCTGATGGCATACATCCCAGGGTACTAAAGGAGCTAATGGTGGAACTAGCAGAGCCATTAGCAGCACTATTTAGTGAGTCTCTGAGCTCAGGAGAGGTCCTAGAAGACTGCAAAAGGGCTCATGTGATCCCACTTCATAAGAGTGGCAGCAAGGAGGAGGCAGGGAACTACAGATCAGTCAGTCTTACCTCAGTAGTGGGCAAGATTATGGAGGCAATCCTTAAAGAAAGGATAGTGCAACGCCTGGAATCCATAGGAGCACAGGATCCAAGACAGCATGGGTTTACAACAGAAAGGTCCTGTCAAACTAATCTCATAAATTACTTTGACTGGGTAACCAGAGTGGTGGACTAAGACGGTGCAGTTGATGTTGCCTATCTTGACTTCAGCAAAGCTTTTGATACTGTTCTGCATAGAAGATTGATTAATAAGCTGGGTAGGTTCGAGGTGGGTCAGAGGTTGGTCAACTGGGTGGTGGAATGGTTGGCGGGCAGAAAACAGAGGGTGGTGGTAAATGGTATACAGTCAGAAGAGATGCAAGTCACAAGTGGGATACCTCAGAGATCAGTCCTGAGGCCAATTCTCTTCAATATCTTCAATAGTGACATTGCAGCTGGACTGGAGGGTAAGGTTTTTCTGTTCGCAGATGTCACCAAGATCTGCAACAGAGTAGATTATCCATATGGGGTGGGCAGAATTGGAAGAGATCTGGATAAACTGGCAAAATGGTTGGAAGAGTGGCAAATGGGGTTTAACGCAAAGAAGTGCAAGATCATGCACATAGGGAAGAGAAGCCCTGAAGCTATCTATAGATTGGGAGGGGAGTTGCTGGCAATCACAAGAAAAGAAAGAGATTTGGGCATCATCATCACAGATGACCAGAAATCATCTGAGCAAACCACTAAAGCGGTAGGTAATGCTAGAGGGATGTTGAGGTGTATTAGTATGGGTATTACAAATAGTTAGAGGGAGTTAATAATCCCCCTTTACAAGACACTGGTTAGGCCCCTTCTGAAGTACTGTGTGCAGTACTGGAGGCCACACCTGTACAAGGTCATTAACAAAATGGAAGCAGTCCAGAGAAGGGCAACCAAAATGGTGCAGGGACTGCATCATAAAACATATGAGGACAGATTAACAGAGCTCAATATGTATACCCTAGAGCAAAGGAGGGAGAGAGATGACATTATTGAAACATTCCAACGTCTTAAGGGCATTAACAAGGTGAGTCTAACAATGTTTCAATAAAAGAAAAATATCATGTCACGAGAACACAGCATGAGATTAGAGGGATGCTGATTAAGGGGTAATGTGAGGAAGTTCTTTTTTACAGAAAGAGTGGTGGATGCATGGAATGGCCTACCTCAGGAAGTAATGGATACAAATACAGTGCAGGGTTTCAAACAGGCATGGGATAGGCATAAGGGAGCAAAACAGATGAGTATGAATAGATAAGCCATTAACACAGTAAAGGCCTTTGGCACATTTATAAGGTAGAAAAAATGGGCAGACTGGATGGGCCTTGCAGTCCTTATCTGTCATCAACTTCTATGTTATGTTTCTATGTTTCTGTCTTTTTCTTTCTCTTTTTGTCTCTCTCTCTTTCTTTTTCTTTCTTTCTCATTCTCTTTCTCTCTGTCTCGGTTCTTTTTTGGTTTATGTTGAGTTGGAAAGCATCGCAGCCAGCTGCCTGCCGCCTGCCCACCCCACCCGCCATTCTAATCGTGCTATTTTGCCTATGATTCTCCCAGTACAGCTGTTATGTGTTTTGTACTGGGAGAGGAAAAAGAAACATATGTTGAACAGAAAAATTGGTGAGCAACTCTCCCTTTCTGCTTTATGTTAAGCCATGAAGTCGCATGGCCATTTACCAGCCCTGCGGCATGCCCTGCCTGTTCACATCTCACTATTCTGCTGTGGTTCTTCCAGTACAGTTGTTGTGTGTTTTGTACCGGGAGACAAAAAAGAAATATAACATCACCTACAAAGACCACTAACTGTTATGCAGTGTGTGCTTTTGCACATGTGCTCAGTCTGTTAAGGGCAGGTGGGGAGCGCTGATGCCCAGCGGAATGGGAATCACTTAAGCCGATCACTTTGATGGCTTTGTGACAATGTTCACTTTGCTTTAAAGAAAATTAAGCTATGAAGACTGAAATGTGTTATTGTGAAAGGGTACACATTTTTCGTTTATTTGATGAGTGTTTTTGACTGTTTTAATATAGTGGCAGCTAGGGATTTATGTTTGAAAAAAAAAAGATTGAAGTACTGGCAGAAGACACAGCAGCCATGCCAACTGTGGGCAAGTTGGACATGGACTGTGGACTGATTTTTTCTAACATATAATGCAGTCATGTGTGCTGGGACTAGATCCATGATGTTGTGCTGGGATAACATCCCGGGTCTAGCCCCAAACTGACCAAACTGAGCACAGAGATTTTTCTTGCTATTTTATATTTCTCTTTTACCACTCATGTGGCAGTGGTGGAGATATCCTCCAGGAGTTTGCAGAGAGACTGTTGTTCTGAGTGTTGGAGTCATCAAGGACTCTTGTCTGTGGGGACTTCAGTGCTAGGGTTAGCAACCACTCAGATTTATTTGCAAACAATTTCCTCAAACTTGATTCAGAGTTGTGTCATAAACAGGATATCACCTCAGTCACGCATTTAAGGAGCCATGCACTTGACCTCGTTTTCTCTGTGGATATGGGGATAGGTGACATCTCAGAGGAGTCTGTCATTTCGTGAGACAACTAACCATATTTTTCAGTGCCTGGGTCCTAATGATGCCATCTTCAGTTGTGGAAGTAATCAAATATTGTTCTAAATAAGATCTGGATCCATTAAGGTTTCTAGATCTTTTGAACCCTCAGAGTCTGGGAGAAATTTCTGTCAGGGGGTGCACTACCGTGGTGGATGCTTAAAATCGGGTATTGTCCATGGCAGTGGATTCTCTGGCACCAGTTCATTCATGCTTGAAGACCGCTGGCTGAGCCCCACTTGGTTTTTATCTGAACCTTGGCAGATGAAGGTCACGGGCCATAAAATAGTGAACAAATAGAGGAAGTATCAGCTAGATGTGGACACACTTCACTTGAGGAACCCTTGTGGCTTTACCAGGGGACAATCTAAGTATCAAAGAAGAGCTTCTTTGCTACAGTCCTTGCTGCTGAGAAGAGCTATCTGACTGCACTGCTACAGGGCTACAGGGATATGGAGCAGTCCTCATGTGACCCAGTAGACAGATGGGAGGTACAGCTGTGCAGAATTAGAAAATTCAGAATTCGTGGAATTTCAATAGAACTCTATGACATTCTATGGGATTTCATCAGAGTTTCTTGGAATTTCTACATTTTTTTATTTTAGATATTTATTTATTAATTCATGTATTTGAAACTTGGTAACCGAGAAAGGCATACTGAGCCAAGGCTCATTCCAGGTGAGAAATGCGGGAGTGAGAACAGGAAATACAATAGAAACATAGAAGCACAGGGCCTGATTCACAAAGCTCCCCTGAATGGTGCAAGGGGCTTGCACTACAAGGAATGGTGCAAAGTGCGGCTTGTACCACAAGATGCATCGGGAGTGATTCACAAAAGAAGCCTGCATTAAACACAGTTTTGTGTGTGCCAAAGGGGGCTTGCACCAGCCTTGTGTCACAAAATGGGCTGCTGCATGGTACCAGGGGACTTGTGGCAGAAATAAGCTGCCATATCCCCTAAATCAGGATTTACGAAACCCTCCCAGAGAGTAAAATTCTTAGAAGTGAGTCCTCTGGGAGGGTTTTGAACCTTGCACCAATGTGTCACAGGCCCCCTTCCCAGCCCTAATCCCTTTTTAGTAAAACAATCGTGTCCCTCATGGTTTAGCAACCTGCCCACGCCCCAATCTGCCTGTATATTAATAGATCGTTCTCTGGTGGTCTAGTGGACCCCATCCCTGTCCCAAGTCAGATCATATAATATAAATATATATTTCCCTGGTTGCCTAGTGGACCACCATCCCCCTACCCTGGCAGGCAGTGCCCCACTACTCCGCTTCCCCCTGTCCCATCCCCGAGCTGGTGACTGGCATAGCCCTCCACACTCCACCACAGTCAGCCACCTGACTGAACTGTCATGGAGTGTGTACTGTGTACAGTACATGCTCAATGATTAACAGCTCTGTAAATCAATGAGCGCATACTGTGTACAGTACACACTCCTTGACAGTTCAGTCAGTGGCTGGCCATGGTGGAGTGCAGAGGGCTGTGCCAGTCACTGGCTTGGGGATGGGATGTGGGGAGCAGGGTGGTGGGGCACTGCCTGCTGGGGTAGGAGGGTGGTGGTCCACTTGACCACCAGGGAAATATATATTTATATTGTATGGGCTGATTGGGGATAGGAAGGGGGATCCTCTAGACAACCAGGGAAGGATCTATTAATATATAGGCAGATTGGGGCTGGGGGGTCTGCTTGACCACCAGGGAATGATCTATTAATATATGGGTAGATAGGGGCTGGGGGGCATCCACTAGATCACCAAGGAAAGATCTATTAAATGCTCAATTCCTTTAGGACCCTTAGGTGAATCCCATCTGACCCAGTTGCTTTATTCTACTTTAGGCTTTCAAATCCATTCCAGACTCTCTCTGCTGAGAATGGACTTGTGTTCAGTCCCCCTGGTACTTGCTGCTACATGCTGGCCTGCCACCCCCCCCCCACCTCTACTGTGATTCTACTATAAAGAGTGAGCAGAAGAAATCATTTAAAATTTCTGCTTTCTCATTATCTTCCTCTGCACAGTCCCCTCTGTCCTCTTGCTTCTCACTATCCCTCCCATTGTCTTCCTCTTCTCACTCATGTACCTGAAGAAAGCATTGTCCTCTTTTTTCACCTCCTTTGCTATTCTCTCCTCTGTTTGTGCTTTAGCTGCCCTCTTCATCCTTCTTGCCTGCCTTTGCTTTCTCAGATATACTTCCCAGTCGATTTCCATCTGGTCTCTTTGTACTTCCTAAATACTGTTTTCTTCTGCTTCATTGTCTTTGCCACCTCCTTAAAGAACCATAGCAGCTTCTTCCTCCTCCTTTCCTTGCTCACTTCCTTCAAACAGCATGCCGTTGCCTTGGATAGTCCCTCTTTAATCTCTCTCCACTGAGTCTTTACTCTCCCAAGCCATCCCCCTTGAAGTAATTACTGAGGCAGTTTTCCCATTTCTTTAAAATCTACCTTCCTGAAGTCTAAGACCCTCATTCTTATGCATTTTTTCTTCTGCCTAATTCAATGTCAAACCACATAGTACATTCGATTCATACTACGACAAATCAGGAGCTAGGGACTGGTGAAGCTCATAATTGCTCCTATTAATTAATAATAACTTAAGGAGGGGTGTGATAGAATAAATTTATCCAAATGGTTTTTGAAGGCTATTTTAGTGCTACTAACGATGATCTTGATTGGCAGTACATTCCAAGGTTTAACAATGTGCAGAGTATAAAAATACTTTCATGCCAAATGGTTGAAATGTTTCTGTTGTATCTGCAATGGATGACCTCTAAGATTAAACATATCATCTTTAAAGGAGAAACCCAGATTTACCAATAACTGAGGATCTTTAATAATATCATACATCAGGAAGAGATCACCTCTTAACCTTCTGGTGAATAGTGACACCAGGTTAAGTGAGTGAAGTCTGAATTCATAAGGCACATCCGTCAACCCTTTTATTAATTTAGTAAATCCCCTTTGTACTCTTTCCAGTTTCAAAATGTCCTGTTTCTTATAAGGGCACCAGAACTGTGATGAAAAATCCAAATGAGGATGGATGTAAGCTCCAAATGGTGGCATTAGCACTTGTTTATTCCTTGATTTAAAATTTCTCTTTATAGCCCAAAGAACACTATTTGCCCTGCATATAACTGCATTAATCTGTGAATCTGGAAGAAATTTGTTAGATACAAAAAACCCCAGGTCCTTCTGTAACTCAAAACTGACCAGTGCCTTATTATCTAGGATATATACATGCATGGGCTTGTGGGGCCCAAAATGCAAGATTCTACATTTTGTATGATTTAATTTCATACCCCAATCAGAGATCCATAAGGAGATGTTATCCAAATCATTCTGTATTGATTTTATTTGATCAGGATTTGCGCATGGACCCCCAATCTTAATATTGTCTGTGAATTTAATGGTATTTGAGGAACAACTTTGTAGTAATATCCCTTATAAATAGTTGAAAAAGGCAGGGACCCAGGACAGAACCCTGAGGAACACCACTTGTAATGGAACCTAGACGTGAAAGTTGCCCATTTATAAGAACATGCTGAGTTTGTTCATTTAACCAGTTAGATATCCATTTGACTAGGATGGGAATTATATAAAGCTGATATAATTTCTTCAGTAAAGCCCAATGAGGACGGAGGTCGAATGCCTTACTAAAATCTAAATAAATCACATCATATGGAAGTCTACTGTCTATTTGAAGGCTAACATCCTCATAAAAGCACAACATATTGGTCAAGCAGCTTCAACCCTTCATAAAACCATGTTGTTCAGAATCAATATCATGCAAGCTAGAGGTAAGCATGTCCTTAATTAGACTCTCCAGGACTGTACACAGTGAAGAAGTTAAACTGATGGGTCTATAATTTTCCCAAACATTTCTGGGACCTTTTTTGTCAGTAGGAATTATATATGCTGTCCTCCATAAATCAGGCTCATAATTCTGGTTCAAACAATGTTCAAATAATAGTTTTAATGGTAGTGCCAAGCTATCAGTCAATAAATATAGAAGATGACCAGGTACATCATCGGGGATGCACTGATTTTCCCTTTTAGCCTAATTAGCTTAGTATGAACATCTATGGATGGAATAAACATATCACTACCTATTAAGTCATTTACTGTAGTGTCCATATGTTTCTTCTGAAATATATCACAATAAGCTGCATTAAATGTATTAGCCATCTCAAGAGGCTCATGAATTAAAATGTTGTTAAACAAAAGGGGGCCTACCTGACAAGTCATTTTTTTTTATAGGTTTATATAAGTACAAAAAGATTTACTATTATCTTTACAAGCATTGACCGCCAATTTGAGCTCCCACCTCTTTTTAGATTTTCTAATGCTATTTATATACTTTTTTGGTATGGACAGAAACAAACTCCAGTTATCAAGTGTTCTAGCTTTCAGATAAGCCACATAATGCCTATTTTTCCTTCTTGATAAGTTTGGCCAGATCTTTAGTCATCCATTTGTACTTTAATTGACTGGAGTTGTATTTGAATCAAAAAATGGTATGTGGCTATCCCTCAAAGTGTTACTTTTGTTAAGTAAGGTATGATAACATTCCTCTATACCAGCATTTTTAAAAACAGAGGACCAGTCAACACTATCTAGTCCCTCTTTTATGCTACTGATATCTACTCTCTCATATAAATAAATGTTAGTGCTATTTGGGGTCATGGATACAGCTAGACAAATAATGAATCCAATTGAACAGTGACCACTGTTACCTATCGGTGATAATACAGTGAGATTTTGTACTATGACAGAATTACTGTACAGGACTAAATCAAGAAGATTGTTACCCCGAGTGGGTTGAGTTACCCCCTGAGTTAAATTGCATTGTTGACAGATATCAACCAACTTTTTACCAGAGCAAGATTTCGTTAATAACCTAGTCCAATCTATATCACCCAAATTAAAGTCACCAGTAAGTACAATATCCCCAAAAGCACAAGCAGAATTAATCTTGTTAATAATTAAGTCCAAGTAATCATTAGGAGCACTCGAAGGACAATAGCACACACCAAAAATAATATGTTGAGTAGTGTTAACCGTTACTTTAATCCATAAGGAATCTGATACGTCACTAGTGCTCTTAATTTTATCAGAGATTTCAACAGCCTGGATGGAATTCCTTATGAAGATAGCAACTCCACCTCCTTTCCTAGTCTGTCTGATATAATTAAACAGTGTAAAACCAGGCAAGGAAAATGCCCAACATGATTTATTGCCCCCCAAGTTTCTGTAATAAACACAATATCCACATCATCTGTTACTACCGATATCTTTAACTTGTCTATTTTATTAGATAAACTCCTAGCATTAAAATAAAGACATTTTATATATTTGGAGGGAGTGTTATTTTTCTTATTTTGGTTTGCTGTGGGAGAGAATAAGCTCTTTCCCAAATCAATCAGTTTAAATGATTGTTAATGTAACTTGATAAATGTTGACCCAATAGTGAGATCCCCTTACAATTTAGATGTAGGCCATCCCTACTATACAGAGCAAATCTGCCAATGAATTCTTCCCAGTGTGTGAGACAGCCTTGATTTTGGCACAGACACCACCCAGGCAACCAATTATCAAACATGCGTATAGAATTATTGAACTCAGTAGAAGCCTAGGAATGGGCAAAACCTCAGAAAAAGCTTTGTCACAGCCAATATCCACTAAAGCATTTGACAGAGCAACCAAATCTTGTTTAATATTCATTGATCACTTGCATCCAATAGCCTACCCACTGGTGAAAAACCATACAACATATTAATGATCTGGTATAATGCCAGGAATTAACAGTAACGTTCAGAAGTAGTCATTTATCTCTTCTTATTTCTGAAGTATTTTTTTCTATTTTGCTAATTAGAAGATTTTCTACCAGACAGAACTAGGTGCAATGTGTGGAACAGCACTTTATCTGGAGGCTGACACAATCAGTTCTAATCCTTCCAGTATTATACATCATCAGCACTGTGACCTCACTGTCTGTGACATCACTTGTAACCAAGAAGAGCTACCCTCCTACTGCTGGTAACTTGTGACACATTTCACCAGGCAGCAAGGTGTGTGAAGTAACAATTAGTGTGGTCTCATGTTGATGATGCAATGGGAAGAATTCAATTAGATATGTCTGCTTCCAGGCAAAGTATTACTTTTCACATCACACCCAATACTATTAGGTAGAAAACCATCTAAAGAGCATATAGAAGAACACTTCAGAAATAACAATTAATAAAGGACTACTTTTACAAATTACTACATTTTTCTGCCTGCTATGTTTTGGAACTACTTGCTCTTTAATGATTAATACAAAGTACAGTACAACAAGAGTACAATGGAACACATTACAGATACACATAAAAAACAAATTGAGTTAAACAAAGGTACAATGTACAGCTTTGATGCACAAATAAAGAGACAAAAGCAGATTGGAAAAATGGCAGTGTAATACATGGTCCCATTGTTTTCCTGAAGCAAACGATCACCTGTGAAAACTCATAATAGCATCACTCTGATGTCAAGAAGTCATAATAGTATTGACTGGATGTGAGCACAATACTTTCAAGATTTTAAGCTTTCTTTCTTTCTTTCATGGCACGCTTCTGTCACAGTTTGAAATCATCATTTGAAACTGTCACAGGACCCCTGAAGGTTGCTGGAGGGGTCAGATAAAATATGTGGAAAAAAATCCCTTAGTGTCCTACTGCTCTACTATTAAGCTGTTGCAGTAGGAAATTGCAGTAGGGAGGGAGAATAGTGAAAGTGGATGCTGCACACTGATGAAACTATGACTGACTGTCTGGGCAGTGTGGGTGCAGTGAGGGTGGGGAGTTGATGTGCAAGATAAAATGAATGTGTGAGCTTAAAGACAAGACAAATTGAATGTGCAAGTTGAAAGAGGAACAGCAGGGAGTTGTTGATAGAGTGAGACTGTACAAGCCAAACAGTGAGTTCTGATGTGAAATGTATTGAAAATGAGAAAGAGAAATATATTTAAAAAAATACAACAGATGGCTCCTTATCTGTTATGGAGCAGCCAGCCCCATCTCAGGATTCTGATAACTCCATAAACCTCTCAAACTTCACTCTTGAGGTTTATGATGTCATCAGAATCCCTTGATGGAGTTACTGCTCTTTATCAGATAAAGAACCATCTGTTGTTTTTTTTGTAATATATGGCTCTTTTGTAATACATGGCTTATTATTCTACTCATAGATGTAGAAATGAAAGGAGCCCGATATAGGTTGAGATAGAACACAGAACAAAGCCCAACAACAGGGACTGTAGGGGCTCAAACAAGGGAGAAATCAGAGTGGAATAACAGGAGCAGATGGGGGTGGGAAGGAGTTTTAGCTGGAGTTTAAGCAGGGGACAGACAGCTTAGGTTCCATAGAAAGGGAAGGCAACTCATGAAACATTTACTATCCTTACAAATCAGTCACTAGATAAGAACATAAGAAAATAAGAAAAGTGTCTGCAGATGGGGACCACATGGTCTATCTAGTCTGCCCAATATGACTACCCCTCATGTAGTCTGCATCCTAACCTGTCCGCTATGCCTGTCCCATACTAGTTTGAATTCTCTAATCATCCTTAATGCCACCATCTACAGGGGGAGGCTGTTCCATGTGTCAACCACTCTCTCTGTGCACATAGATGTACTGTAGAATATTGAATACTAGCCCCACACAGGGTCAGTGAACACTAAGTCTGTTAGCAGTTCTATCTTCAGTAGTGAAGATTATTTGCATTTAAAAAGTTAAAACAGAAAGTCCAGTCCAGTCAACCTCGGTAAAGAGAAAAGGTAGGTTCAGGGAGTAGCTCACTACCAATTATGGCAGAAATAATCAAAGACAAATTGGTAAGAACTGAGCCCACTCACCCAAATATTTTATCAAATATAAACTTTTTTTTTTAATTTTGTATTATTTTATTCTTTCCTTGTCTGTACAATGCTTAAATACAGTGTCACAAATTCATACATTTCGGACGGATGTCCTTCATCAGTGAAAAACTCTGTATCTATTTAGAAAAACATAAATCAAAAAATAAATATTTTATCTCATCTTGTATCATGTGCAAAAATATTTAGATATATATTTTAAATCTCTCCACATCTCACCATGTATTCTAATAGCTCCTCAGTGTTTTGTTAGATTACGCACTAGAATTGTTTATCTATTAGAAATAAATTGCCAGTGTTACTGCCATTCAACTTACTACTTGTGCATTCTTATAAAAAATTCAAACCATGTCTCACCAGTATTCTACATGCCACAGTTTTCTTATAATTCATTAATCTGTTGCCTCAAAACCATCAAAGTTCAAAGAAAACTTATCAGGTGCTACTCAAATCAATTGAAACATAGAATGAACTGCACTCAGAAAACTTTTTTTTACAGCTACCTGGCTTCAATACAGTAAAGGTTGTGCCCTTTTCTATTAAAACATAAAATAAAAATGTTGTTTTAATATCCCACTTCCTGCATTATAATATACTCAAAGCACCTGCAATAACTTGAAAATGGCAACATTTTGCTCATTGTACAAGAAGTTACAACTTACTTTTAAAGATTGTTACTTTTCTTGGGTGATGCACGACCAGCTGCTTTTTTCTGTTAATGGAGGGGAAGTACATGCCCTATGCAGTTATTTGATGCTCCTGCTTCAGTGGGGAATCAGGCACTTGGTAATGCATCTAGTCACATGAAAGACACTCATACCCTGTGTGCCTTTTTTCAGCACCTAACAACTGATAGCAATCCTGCTGGCATTCCCCTTCAAACATTTTTAAATGTAAAATGATCAAAAACTGCATTGCATCCAAATTTCTGTAATAGATATTCCATAAGCACATTCCTGTGGAGACCTGTGGTTCTAGTATAACCACAGAACACCAGATACTCCCAACAAGGAAACAACATAAAAGGAGGTCAAGAAGGTCATGTGCACATCCAAGCGAGCTGAGTGTAATGGAGGGGGGTATCACACAGAACACATTAATTATGCATAATTTGTATGTGTGTGTATATATCTATATATATATATATATATATAGTCTTAACTTACATATCTCAATATGTAAAGAAGAAGAATTCATATTTACCAATGCAAACACAGAGGAGCCAAAAAGTCAATACTGAACTAAAACAATACTAGATGCTAGGCTGCCAGTCAATACAGTTCTTTAAGCCATACCTCAGGTTGGAGGCATTAAATCTACCTATACAGTATGCTTCCCTGAGGAGAAGTTGAGTTCTATAGTCGCCACCCCCATGATTGGGCTCTACCTATTCCAAACCAAACAAGCATTTGTCAATGCTGAACGTTCACTTGCAGGTATTTGCAGTGGTGTTTGGCATGTATGGTGCTTTACCCTAATGCCCTGTCACGATTGCTGGTATTTGCACAATAAATTTTCAGCATGACCTTTTGTTACCCCATTGTGCACTACATGGTAGGAAACACGTTTTGGGCAGGATGTGAAAATGGCAGCTGTATTTGCTCATAAGGAAGTGTGGTAAAATGGCAATGTTGAAAATCTGGAGTGGAAATATTGAAAACTGCAACCCACGATAAAGGGTGGGAACTGTGCAATGCACGTCAGAAAAACAGTCATTGTTAGGAATTTTTCACCAAATTGTCAACACTGGCATTTTAAAACCTCTGCTCATGAACAGTGTCACTGTGAGTTTCTTAAATATGTCCCATACATTGAGTTCGCACAGAGTGCACCATTATGCGCTACATGAGGCGGAAACATGTTTTAGGCAGGATGTGAAAAATGACAACTGTACTGCTCATGAGAAGGTGTGGTAAAATGGCAATGTTGAAAATCTGGAGTGAAAATATTGAAAATTCATAGCTTACACAGTGTCAAGTAGGAACTGCTGCTTATAGTCATTAAAAAAGCCATTTTTAGAATTTTTTCACAAATTTTCAACACAGCCATTTTAAGACCTCTGCTTATGATCAGTGGCACTGTGATTTTCTTAATGTGCCCCATACATTGAGTTTGCACACCGACTGCACCATTTTTTTTTTTTAACAATTGTTTAACCAGGAGTAGCACACTAAGCTGAAAGCTTGTTTACAGGTGCGACCTGGGAGCACAGAGAAGTTAAGTGACTTGCTCAGGGTCACACAGTATGCAGTGGGGGCTGTGGGATTCAAACTCAGGTCTCCAGATTTGCAGCTCAGAGCCTTTAACCACTGCGCAATATTGCCTCCCCATTCATTGTATGGCTACATAGGCGGAAACACGTTTTGGGCAGGATGTGAAAAATGACAGCTGTACTGCTCATGAGGAGTGTAGTAAAATGGCAATGTTGAAAATCTGGGTGCAAATATTGAAGATTACATAAGCGTCTGAGGTGTGCTTAGGAACTCGCAACGCATGCTCGTCAAACAGTCATTTTTAGGAATTTTTTCATGAAATTTTCAACATAGCCATTTTAAGACCTCTGCTCATGAACAGTGCCACTGTGATTTTCTTAATGAGTCTCATACATTGATTTCGCACATCGACTGTGCCATTGTGCGCTAAATGGGCGGAAACATGTTTTGGGTGAGATGTGAAAAATAACAGCTGTACTACTCATAAGAAGGTGTGGTAAAATGACAATTTTGAAAATCTGGAGTGGAAATATTGAAAATTAAATGAAACCCTCTGGCGTGAGAACTGCTAGCATGCGCTGGTAAAACAGTCATTTAGGAATTTTTTTTCCCAAATTTTCCAACATACCCATTTTAAGACCTCTGCTAATGAACAACATCACTGTGATTTTCTTAATGTGTCCCATACATTGATTTCACACACCGACTGCGCCATTTTCGCTACATGGGTGGAAACATGTTTTGGGCAGGATGTGAAAAATGACAGCTGTACTGCTCATAAGGAGGTGTGGTAAAATAGCAATGTTGAAAATCTGGGTGAAAATATTGAAAATTACGTGAACTTACAAGCCCTGCGTAGGAACTTTCGCAATGCGCTCGTAAAACAATCCCAGTTTTGGAATTTTGCACCAAATTTTCAACATGGGGTTTTTGGGATGCCTTCTCATGAATGATGTCACTGTCATGGCATTATTCAGGCCCAAAGGGTGATTTCACATGGTGACTGCACAGTGACTGCGAAATCACCCCTCGGGCCTGAATAGCGCCATGACAGTGACATAATTCATGAGAAAGGGTCCCAAAACCCCATCTTGAAAATTGGTGCAAATTCCAAAAATGACTGAGATATGCAATAAAGTTGAAACCCCCTATCTAGCCCATTATACAGCTTACCGGCATTTCCTCAGTTGATCGGCTTTGAAGAGTGCAGGCGTGTTCCGGTCCACGAAGATTGTCGCGCCGAGCTCAGAGGTAAGTATGGGGTGAGGGGTGTGGGAAAGCTGGGTGTGCAGTGGGTGGGTGCGGGTTGTGGGAGGGGGACTGGGAGACTACATGGGACCATTTTTTCTTTACAGGTTTTTTACAAAAAGCGGACTCGTGGGGCGCTTGCCACACTGGGGTGGGCTCCCAGCATGGCAGAAGATGGCTGGGGGCAAGGCGCGGGATTGAGGCACCCCATTGGCAAAACAAGCGGGAGGTTTGCCACGCTGGGCTGGGCTCCCAGCGTGGCAGAAGAATGGCCAGGGGCCGTGGAGCCGGCGGATTGGGCACCCGTCAGCAAACAACATTGCCACGCTGGGTGGGCTCCCAGCGTGGCACCAATTTTGAGGGAGGGGCAGTGTGCGCGCGGGGGCGCGTGGCGAAGGGGGTGGCGTGATCACGGTGCTCGTATGACAGCGGTGGTTTCTTTGAGCGAAGACCACGGCTGTCAACTAAAACTCCTGCACCATTAGTGCAGGACCGCCCGCCTGCTCAAGGGCACTGGATTGCCAGGAGAGGCACACTCAAGTGTGCTGCATTCTACAAAACGTTCCTTGCGCATGCGCGCAAGCGAACATAAAAACGCAAGCATGGTAATTGGTATCTTTCTGTAATGAAGTGTCTTGCAACTGGAGATGTAAGATCTGCTCTCCTGATGTCACTTTTGTATTCCCCTATATGCATTTTCAGTAATCTTTCAGTGTTCCCAATATATATTTTATCACATGGGCATTTTAGGAGATAGACAATCCACATCACAGGGAGTGGAGTGTAATGGGGGGAGGAGACAATCACACAGAGCAAATTCATTATGCATAGTCTTAACTTACATACCTCAATACTTAAAAAAGAAGAAGCCATACTATATAGATAGATTTGATGCCACCAACCCAAGGTATGGATTAAATGACTGTATCGACTAGTAGCCAGTCATCTAGTACATTTTACATTTAAAATAGTTTTCAGGGGGATGCCTAGCAGGATTGTTGTCAGTTGCTAGGCACTACATAAGCAGGTTGAGCGTACAGGGTATGAGCATCTGCCATGTGACCAGGAGCATTACCAAATGCCTGATTCCCCACTGAAGTAGGAGCATAAAACAACTGCATAGGGCATGCACTCATCTCCATTAACAGAAAAAGCAGAAGGTCATGTGGCACTCAAGAAAAGTTGCAAACCTTAAAAATAAGTTGTACTTCTCATACAATGAGCAAAATATTGTCATTGTCAAGCTATTGTGGGTGCTTTGAGTATATTATCATGCAGGGAGTGGGATACTAAAACAAAGTTTTTATTTTATGTTTTAATAGAAAAAGGCACAAATATTACTGCATTGAAACCAGGTAGCTTTGAAAAAAAGTTTTCTGAGGGCAGTTCATTCTATGTTTGAATAGATTTGAGTAATGCCTGATGTAAAGTTTCCTTTGAGCTTAGACGTCTTTGAGACAACAGATTAATGAATTATAATAAAACTGGCATGTAGAATACTGGTGAGACATGGTTTCAATTTTTTATAAGAATGCTCAAGTAATAAGTTGAATGGCAGTAACACTGGCAATTTATTTCTAATAGATAAACAGTTCTAGGGCCAGATATTCAAAGGTTAGTATGGGGCACAAATCCTTTGTGCTGGACTAGTGCCGAATTTGCACCCAACTGCTATATTGAAAAGGACATTTAATGTCAGCGCTAGGTGTTAGCACCAATGCTAAAGTATAATGTATGCAATGGAGGGACTGAGGGAAGGGGTCCTGAATGCTAGTGCACCAGCATATTCAAAAGTATAGCGCAGCGCTTCAGGCATTAGCGCAACCTGTAGCACGGAGTTAAATACCACTCAGTAAAAGCCGACAGTAATGTGGCGGCAGTGCCCCCCCCCAAAGCACAATTCCCGATCCTCAGTATCCACCCCAAAGCATCATTTCCCCGGTAGTCTAGTGGTCCCCACCCCCAACATGTATCCCAATCCCTGTTTGAATTAAAAATAATTTATTTCCCTGGTAGTCAGTGGTCTCACACCGCCCCGCTTGTATCCAACCCTGTTGTCAGAAAACATAATTAATTTCCCTGGTAGTCTAGTGATCCCCAACCCCAGCACATATCCGACCCCCTGTTCTGAATGACAATAAATAATTTCCCTGATAGTCTAGTGGTCCCCACCCCAGCACATATCCGACCCCATTCTGAATGAAAATAAATAATTTCCCTGGTAGTCTAGTGGCCCCCCCTACCCCAACACGTATCAACCCCGTTCTGTATGAAAATAAATAATTTCCCTGGTAGTCTAGTGGTCTCCCCACCCCAGCACATATCCAACCCCATTCAAATCAAAATAAATAATTTCCCTGGTAGTCTAGTGGTCTCCCCACCCCCACACACATCCAACCCCGTTCCAAATCAAAATAAATAATTTCCCTGGTAGTCTAGTGGTCTCCCACCCCAGCACATATCAACCCCGTTCAAATCAAAATAAATAATTTCCTGGTAGTCTAGTGACCCCCCACCTGACAGTGACTCCCCCATCAAAAAGCATCCCAGAGCTGGTGACCGGCTCCAGCCCTCCTCTCACCACCATGACCAGCTGCCGACTGAGGTGGGTACAGCTCCTTCCTACCTCAGTCGGGCGACCAGACGTGGTGGTGAGAGGAAAGGCAGAGCCAATCACCAGCTCTGGATATATTTTAGATGGTGAGGAAATCGAAGTGAGAGGTAACTAGACTACCAGGAAATTATTATTGATTCAGAAACAGGGTCGATATGTGCTGGTGGTGGGAAACACTAGATTACCAGGAAAATTATTTTTTTCATTCAGAATGGGGTGAGATACATGTGGGGGTGGCGGGACCACTAGACTACATGGAAATTATTTATTTTGATTCAGAAGGGGGGTTGGGATATGTGCTGGGGTGGGGACCACTAGACTACTAGGGAAGGTATTTATTTTCATTCAGAATGGGGGTCGGATACATGCGGGGGTGGGGACCACTAGACTACCAGGGAAATTATTTATTTTGATTCAGAATGGGGTCGTGATATGTGTGGGGTGGGGCCACTAGACTACCAGGAAAGTATTTATTTTCATTCAGAATGGGGATTGGGATACGGGTTAGGTGGGGACCACTAAACTACCAGGAAAATTTTATTTTGATTCAGAATGGGGGCCAGGACACATGCTGGGGGTGGGGGGACCACTAGGGACTACCGGGAAATGAATTTTTTATTTATAACGGGGTCAGGATGCATGCTTGGGGTGGGGGACCACTGACTACCAGGCAACAAATTATTTTTATTTAAAATGGGGTCAGGATACATGCTGGAGGGTGGGGGGACCACTGGACTACGGGAAGTTATTATTATCTAAAATGGGGGTCGGGGTTCAAGCTGGAGGGGGTTGGGGGGACCACTGGACTACCAGGGAGTGGAATCAACACACATGGGAACAGGGATCATAATGGTTGAGAAGGGTTGCCTGGCCCAGCCTGTCTGCCCAGGTCCCTATATACTGGATGGTTGTGCTGCACAGTCCAGTGACCCTATAGCTGACATCCCCCAACCCCCAGCAGGTTTGCCTTATGCCTGTCCCATTCATACTTGTGTTCCACCCACACCTGTTGTGGGCTGCCCCTGTTGGTGTGGGGTGGGGCATCATCCAGGGCATGTGTGGCCACTGGTAGTGTGTGTGTGTGTGTGTATAGCTATATATATATATATATATATATATATATATATATATATATATGTATATATATATGTGTGAGTGTCTCTGTATCTATCTATAGTTATAGATCGCTACAGATCTACATATATATATATATGTGTCATTATGTACTGCTTGCAGTGCTGTATAGGTATGTTGTATGCACTGCTTGAACATTTTTAGCCTTGCACCACTGTGTCCTAGGTGCAGTCATTTCAAAACAAACAAATGCACTGCTTGTACCTGCCAGCACACAATTCCTGCTGCTTCCAGCCAGGGCTTCTATTAGGACCAAGAGGGGATGCTGTGAGCATGCCTTGGCCTGCAGCATCCAGCTTGTATTTCCATTCCAACCAAAAGTGGGAGCTTTGTGCTCCATGCAGTAGCACAGGGCAAACTGCATGGTAATGAATGCTAAGCAGCACTTAATGAGATGCAAATATACTTGTCTGCCATGGATTACCTAAGTAGGCTCATTTGCATGAGAGCTTTGAATATAGCTCCTGTTTGCCCCGGGCTAACCAGTTTGCACCAGGCTAATGTGTTTGCACTGTGCAATCAGGTTAGCCCCAGGCAAACCTCACTTCAGCATAGCACAGTTCTGCAGTGTGTGGCTTACATTGTTGTTTAAAGTAGATGTCAGACATCTCTGTGCAATCACACACCATGTTCTTCACCTGCAACACTGGCTTGCTCCAGAGTTTAATGAGATACAATTGCAGTGGGCACTTCCCTGTTGCTATATTCAGTGCTGTCATATTCCGGGGCAATTTTTGCCCTGCACTCCTGTCCCTGTTTGCCCTGCTTCCTTTGCTTGCTATATTCAGCTGGTTTTGCACCAGGCTATTCCTTTTGAATATAGCTTGCTTTGTACTCTGGGCTAAATTTGCCTGCCAGGCAGTGCTAATTTAGCCACGGGCAAAGTTTTGAATATCTGGCCCCAAGTGTGTAATCTAATGAAACACTAAGAAGCCATTAGAATACATGGTGAGATGTGAAGACATTTAAAACATATATCTAAATATTTTTGCACATGATACAAGATGAGATTAAATATGTATATTTTTGTTTTATGTTTTTCTAAATAGATACAGAGTTATTCACTGATGAAGGACATCCCTCCAAAATGTATGAATTTGTGACACTATATTTAAGCGTTGTACAGATAAGAAAAGAAACAAAATAACATAAAATAAAAAAAGAGTTTATGTTTGATAAAATATTTGGGTGAGTGGGCTCAGTTCTTACCACTTTGTCTGTGATCATTTAAAAAGTTAAACATGCTTTCCTGTAAATGGTAGAAACTCTTCTGATATGTTTTTGGCTTTTTTGCTTTGTTTACTGCCACATACTCTGCACAGTTTTCTTTACTTTTTAGTATTTCCCCTTTTCTTCCATTATGTCACTTCTACTGCGTTACATTGAACAGTACACAATAGTGAAACTCTCATTACAGAATACCAAAGTACCCCTATATATGGCATTTCACCAAGTCCAAGACCACAACAGCAGTGTATGTTATAACACAGTGCAGGATGCCAGCAAATCCACACAATGCATATTTAACAGACCCATATTCACAGCTGACATGTTCTTCCACAGTCGCAGCAGTAAAATGTCGGCATTGCAATGGTGATGGCACCATAGCTTGGCTGTCTATTGAGCTAGAAACATTTAGCATGGGTACTTATTCATATATGTCCTAAAGACAAGCCAAACATCAGGACATTTGGATGAATTGTCATCAAATTATAAAGGTTTACAGTCAGGCATTTTATTTGTGGTGATATTTTGTGAAAATTGTTATTGGATTATAATTCAGCCACACCTCTAGAGCTAGAGGAAAACTTAAAACAAATTTTTGACAGCTTCAATAACTTCCATCCTTCCATTAAATTCCAAATAAATTACCCTAAGTGTGTGCATTTCCTGGATACCAGAGTCACACTAAAAAATGGCACACCACAAACATCTCTGTATAGAAAACCTACAGACAGATGCAGTTACCTGCATAGCTCGAGCTACCGTCCCTCTCATACCAAAACATCCCTTATACACTGCCAGACCATCCGGTACCACTGCATTTGCTCTAATCAAGATGACAGGAACAGACACCTTATTACACTAAAAGAAGCTTTCAGACAGAAGAGGTATAAAACCAGCTCCATTGACGGGTATATCCATTCTGCACTCCATAGACCTAGGGAAGAATTACTATGGTACAAGCCACAGAGAACATCTGATCGCACACGTCTGGTAGTAACCTATAACCCAGAACTGGAAAAACTATGGAAAATAATTAAAGATCTACAGCCACTACTGTCTAAAGATGAAACTCTAAAAAATACATTTTCCACTCCATCAGTGCTTGCCTTCTGCCAGCCACTAAACCTGAAGCAGAAACTGGTGTGAAGCAAACTTCCCTCTGAGCTCCAACTAGGTGACAAAAGTATAAAACCATGCAAAGCACCTTGCTGCAAACTATGCACACGTATCTCTCCTGAGACATGTGTCAGTCATAATGGAAAAACATTTACAATCCAAAACTCGTGTACCTGTTCTTCTAGCAACATAGTATACATGATACAATGCAGAAAATGTGAGGAAGGCTGCTACATTGGTGAAACCGGTCAGGAACCCAAAACAAGAATGAATCACCACAGATTCACAGTTACCCATAAAAATGAAAATACACCAGTAGGGGAACATTTTTCTAGACCAGATCACTCCACCAGTAATTTTACTGTCAGAATGTTAAAAGGGAACTTAAAAAATGGCCAGGATTGGCAAACATTTGAAATAAAAATGACACAATATTTTGTCACTAAAGAAAAAGGACTAATAAATATGTTGGTTTTTTAATACACTACCAGTGATTATGCTTAAAGCAGTGCTTCAGAGTTTCTTTTTAACCCTCACATCAGCACCCTCTGGCTTTTTCAACAGGTGCCTTCTTAAGACAATGGTATGTATTTTCTTTCTGTCTTGGCCTTTTAGAAATGTTAATTAATGGTCCAGAGTCGAGTAAAATTAGGCAGCCCTTTGATCTTACAAGTTGATCTCTCCAACAGACACACTCCAGTGAAAATTAGTCTTCCTGTTTGTAAGAGGTGAAAAGTGACTGCAATGCATTGATCTGTAAACTGCTAGTCTAGGTTTTGAATCCACATCCAACCTTTATATCTGTCATACTGCTCAGCTGTTTTCACTTTGACCTGAGGAAGAGAGTTTTATCTCTCAAAAAAAATAATTCTTAGTCTTAAAAATAATTTTGTTAGTCCAATAAAAGGAATCACCTGCAACATACTTGTTGTTTTTTTTCTCTACACTGTTGACTGGACTAACATGGCTACCATATTTCTTTTTTTGCAATTTAGTGAAAACTTTCTAAAAATGTGGATGTCTATCGTCTCTGCTCTTGCAGGAATAGATCTGATATTTGTCTTACATAGCCAATGTCAGTGCATCATGGTATCTAGCAAAATGGAAAAATGGTTTAGCTCTTTTAAATTTACAGTAGAAATACTAAAAGTTATTGTTCGTGTAACCCACTCCCCTTTCCCAAAATGTCTAAGGGCCTGATGTTCCAAGGAAAGTGGGGCCCAAACACAAAAATCTCCACCAGCTCTTCTCTTACACATTAAAGACAGATTCAATCTTTCTTACCTTGAGACATCTACTTAAACTGCCTCACTGATCCCCCCAGATGGATTCAAATAACCCCAGAGGCCATCCGAAGGAGGACATCAAATTCATCACTAGAATCACAGCTTCTTCTACCCCACCAGTCTGGGGAGTGAGAGGCTCAGGATAAAATGGAATGATTTAAAAATCCTGTGGGAAAACCCAATGGAAACTTCTAAAATATTAAGGATAAGAATTTCATTAACATCCTTACGCTTAAATTAAACTCCAGGTTTTCTCCACAAAGTGAATCAGGTTTTATTCTCCTGAGCCCTTAAATGAGTAGCAGTGCTCAGGGATCCCAATTGCTTAAGGAAAAATAAAAGCTGCACAGCTTCATGGGGCTTAAACGTTGTACAGAGACATTTGTGGAGAGACACTGTCTCTGGGCAGAAACTTAGGCAGAGGAAAGATTTTCTGCAAACACAAACTTCAGCAGCAGCACTTTACTCAGGAAACAATGACCTTTTTTACATCTTCAGGAACGTGAAGCTCCTAATATCTCTCTAGCACTGGTAAGTACCTCATTTGAGCTTCACCTGTTAACCCGGGACTTTCTTCCAGCTATTTCCCCAGTTCTCCTCTATTTCTCTCTCTTTTTAGCACTTTCTTGCTCAGAAGCTGCTCTAAGCCACCACACTCTAATCCATCCAAACAGGGTGCAGTACTTGCAGCCTGCTAATTCCTAAACTGCCTCCCTTGGTATCTCAAACTCAGCCCCAAATCCTTGTGCCTGAACCCACCTGGTCCTCAAGCTTCTCAGTCTCTATGCTGTCTCCCATTACAGCACCAGTTAACTTTCTATGGAGCTAAGACTACCCAAACAGCAGTCCCGGTGGCACCTTTCCTTTAAATTTATACTGTGTTGCCCAAGTTGTGCAACCAATGGGACCATGGCCTAAAAGCCCTTAGCTACCGAGTTGGGTTACTTGCATCCTGAAGAACCTGCCCAGGGCCTAACCTTGAACCACGGGACCTGCTCCTCCATGCAGGCCCCACTTCGAGTAAAGGCCATGTGCAACTCCACCTCCTACATCCTCTGGCTGCCCTGCCATGTGTGGTGCAGACTGGAACCACTTTCACCGGCCCTGAATCCCTGCAAAGGCCCTGCCACAGCCTACTGCAGCCTCAATTACCCAGGAGACACACCAGCAAACCAGCACCTAAACTGCCTCCAGGGGTCCTAATCTGCCTAACTCTCCATGCTTCTGGGCTGCCCTCACCAACCAGCCCCCCAGGGCCCAGGACACAAGTGACCACAAACCACCTTCCAGAGACCTCCCTCAGATGCTCACCCAGGAACCTGGTGCATTGCCACTAAAGCTGCTGACCACCACCTAAGGGGGGTCCCCTTCTGACTGCCCTACGGTGATTGCCTGACTGATCTCTCTCTCTCTTCCACTTCCCTCTGACTTTCTCTGATCCTCTATATATACTGCCCAGATCTCTGCTGCCCCCAAGTGGTGGCTTACAGAAATCACACTCCCCCAGGGCACCTAAAAACAAAATCTAAGCCCTGGGGAAGAGGAAGGGGCCCTAAGGTGAGCAATAACCCCCATGAATTGAGGGTGGGCTTACACTGGCAATTTTTTCATAAATATTTATGCCAGTGACATGCCTCACAGGTTCCAGAGCCATGAGGGTCTTGAGTCATGTTTACACTGCCACCTTTGTGGTAAATCCACCGACATGCACTGTTTGATGCACTACAAAGTTAGCAGTGTGGACACTTACTGAACCTTCTTGGGAGTGCTGTTTGATCTGACTCAGGAGTGGGAACATTTATCAGAGCAAGCGTATTCTTTGGTAGTATAAATCTCCTGTGACAAGCGATCCAATAAAATGCAGTCACTCCCAGACTTCTCCACTGCTTCTAACCTTGCCCCACATTTCCTCTCCAGGGCAACCTGCATCGTCACTAGGGAGTGTTGTTTGACCCCAAAGATAAGTCTGAATCTGGAGCAGAGTGGTGCAAATGTTAAAGTGCTGTAGCTATGTAAACACAGCTTTGGAGAAGATCCCTCTGGATATCTCTTCCCCTAAGAATATCACTCATTTAATAAGTGACATTCTTATGTCATCAAGACTTGCACTCCCTATTACAATGTGCATAGCAGTCAGCTACTCCCTCTGCATGTGGTGTTTAGCAATGGATCACACTCACTGAATGTGCTCTGCAGGCAGGAAAATCATCTTACCTGCATTAGCATAAAGGGCCTGCAATGCTCTCCAACCATCCTGCAACTTTTACAATGGAGTCCCCTATGAATCCAGCCTTATTGCTACTCTCACTAACCTTTTTCCTTTCACTGCATGGCAGGTCAGATTTATGATTAGGAAATGTCCATGGATATGGCTCACACATAATTATGACATTCCTTAGTTTTCACAAAGGCTCAATGAATTTGACTTTGTTTGGATGTTATTTTGCAATTTGTGGCAGCTTAAAAGTAACATAGGCATCCTTTAAGCAAAAGATTAATTAAATTGACCCACAAAGTCTCCTTCTAAGGTCTATGAGCCTGCCAAAAGTTAATGTCATTGTGTTCTCTATTTTTAAAGTTGCAGGGGTTTATAATTTTGCAGTTTAAATACTTTTAAAATGTAATTATAAGAAATCTGAACGTTTGCCTACTTATAATTTGGTCCCCTTTAAAGCTATAACTGTGCAATGTGGTATACAGAATCATATAGTACAGTAGTTAAAATTGTTCACATTTGGTGAAATTCTAATAAGTTGTTTTAAAGTTAGATGGAAATAACTGAGAGGCTGGACCAGGGTGGGCTCAGGGAGGGAGAGGGTGGTGGAACAGAGTTGTATCCCTCCAGCTGTACCTCTCCACAATTCATTCACTCTTCTGGTGGATAGTGGTTCCTCTATGGAGGCACCTGCAGTGGAGACCAAGGAGGATGCTGGGAACCTTCACAAAGGAGACCCACAGGAGGGTGGCATGGGACTCCACAGGAGAAGGAAACAACTCCTGGTGGGGGACTCAATAATTAGGGGGGTAGAAATGGGGGAGGAAGGGAAAAGGGAGGTAAAGTGCCTTCCTGGTGCCACAGCTTGGAGGAACAGGAAGCGAATCCTCAGGATCGTGGGAGGAGCTGCACGTGGGAGGGAGCTGGATGTCATTGTCCACCTAGGGACAAATGACCTGGCTAGGAATGGGATCAGAGCAGTGCAAGAGGAGTTTGTAGAGTTGGGGAGGGGCCTTAGACAAGTAACGCATACGGTAACCTTCTCGGAGGTGCTGCCTGTCTATGGCAAGGGTGATGCTAGGACACTCCTCACCAGGGAATTCAATGAGTGGTTGAAAAACTGGTGTGGAGCTCAGGGTTTTGGCTTCATTGGGGACTGGGGAGCCACCTGGAGGGATGTAGACCTATACTGGTGTGATGGTCTGCATCTGTCCGGGGACCAGAATCCTAGGTGAGAGGTTTAAATGCTTCATTGGCAAGCATTTAAACTAGCCAAGGGGGGAGGCACTGAAAAGGAGCAGGAAAATCCCAGCCTCCCCCCACAAAACATGGTAATTAGTGAGGTAAACACCAAGGTAGAGAAGTTATTAGGGAGCAGAGCAGAGGTAAATGTAAAAAAAGGCAAAGGCAGTAAGGACAGGAATGGAGCTAAAAGGGGTAAGGCTATCAAAAAGTGGAGGGTGAAGAGTACCAATGCCCATAGTCCATGTAACAAGCTCCCTGAACTAGTGGCCTTGATGGAAGATGGTTGCCTGGATATTGTGGCAGTCACAGAAACATGGTACACAGAGAACCATGACTGGGATGTCAACTTACCAGGATACACAATCTACAGGAGGGACAGGGAGGGTAAAAGAGGAGGAGGAGTAGCTCTCTATGTAAAGGAAGGGATCAAAGCAACAGAACTAAAGAGTAAACAGGTAGCAGATGAGGTACTCTGGGTTACCCTGGAAACAGGAAATGGCACCGCAATCCGTATGGGGGTTGTATACAGACCCCCATCTCAGGGGAAGGGAATGGACAAGAAAATGATAGAAGGCTTCCTTAGAATGGCAGAAAAAGGGGAGATATCGTTGATGGGGGACCTGAATATGCCAGATGTTAACTGGAGCACCTTTGCTGCAGGCACATCCAAGAGCAGGGTCATTCTTGATGCCCTACAGGGGCATGCCTCAGACAGCTAGTATTGGAACCCACTCGGGAGGGAGCAATCTTAGACCTGGTACTCTCAAATGGGGATGGAGAAAGAATCTCAGATTTAGAAGTGGGTAGCCATCTGGGAACAAGCGACCACCAAACAGTGTGGGTTCACGATAAACAAAGCCATACAATCAAGCCATACAAAAGAAAGAGTATTGGATTTTAGGAGGGCTGACTTTGGGAAAATGAGAGAGTGCCTCAGAAAAGCACTAGCAAACAGGCGAGAATGAGGGGTGGAGGAACAATGGGGAGTAATCAAAACAGCCATCACAGAGGCAACAAGCCTTTGTGTAAAGCAAATCAATAAAACACAATGAAGGAAAAAAACCACTATAGTTCTCAAAAGAGGTGGCAGGGAAGGTTAAGGAGAAAAGGATAGCATTCAGGAAATATAAGGAAACACAGAAGGAGCAGGACAGAGAACTTTATCAGTTAAAAGCAGAAAGAGGCTGGGAAGGCAGTCAGAATAGCAAAGGCCCAAACCAAGGAAAAGATAGCCAATTCTGTTAAGAATGGGGATAAGACCTTTTATAGGTACATTAGGGAGCAAAGAAAGACCAAAGGAGTGATACTGAGGCTTAATAAAGGGGGGAATGTGGGTAGAGGGTGACAGTGAAAAAGCAGGGATACTGAACGAATATTTCTGCTCAGTATTCACAAAGGAAGAGGAGGGGGAGGTACCTAAACCAAACAAGAGAAACACTCTGAAGACGGGGTCGATTCCAGTCCATTTACAGAAGAAAGGGTTCTGAAAGAACTAATAAAATTGAAGGTGGACAAAGCAATGGGGCCTGATGGGATTCACCCAAGAATTCTAAAAGAACTAAGGGTAGAACTAGTGACACCACTGACTACTCTCTTTAACAAATCATGGGAGGATGGGGTGGTACCCGAGGATTGGAGGAGGGCAAATGTGATTCCTCTTCATAAAAGTGGGAGCAGGACAGAGGCAGGAAACTACAGACCAGTTAGTTTGACCTCAGTGGTAGGGAAAATGATGGAATCACTTCTGAAGGAAAGAATTGTTGAGTACCTAGAGGTCAGTGGGGCGCAGGACCCATGGTAGCATGGATTTATGATGGGAAGGTTGTGGCAAACAAATCTAATAGATTTCTTTGACTGAGTGACCAAAGTAGTAGACCAGGGAGGGGCTGTGGACTTGGCCTACCTAGATTTTAGCAAGGCATTTAATACAGTCCCAAATAAAAGATTAATACTCAATTTAGCCAGCCCTGGAGTGGGTCCCAAGGTGGTAGCCTGGATAAAAAATTGGCTAGACAACAGGACGCAAAGGGTAGTAGTAAATGGAATACACAGTGAAGAAAGGAGGGTTACTAGCGGGGTACCGCAGGGTTCAGTACTGGGACCGGTCCTTTTTAATGTCTTTATAAGTGACATTACAGAGGAACTAGAAGAAAAAGTATGTCTCTTTGCAGACAACACAAAGATCTGCAACAGGCTTGATACACAAGATGGAGTGGAAAGGATGAGAAGGGACTTGGTAAGGTTGGAGGAATGGTCAAATGTATAGCAGCTCAGATTCAATGCAAAGAAGTGCAAGGTAATGCACATGGGAAACAAAAACCAAGGGGAAGCGTACACAATGGGGGGTGAGATACTGACAACAGTAAAAATGGAAAGAGACCTGGGGGTAATTATATCAGATGACCTAAAGGTGGGCAATCAATGTGAGAAGGCAGTAAGGAAGGCTGGGGGGATACTGGGATGCATAGGAAGAGGCATCAATAGTAGAAAACAATAAGTTATTATCCCTCTGTACAGACAGTTGGTGAGATCCCATCTGGAGTACTGTGTGCAGTTCTGGAGACCCCATCTCTGCAAAGATATAGACAGAATGGAGGCTGTCCAGAGTAGGGCAACCAAAATGGTGCAGGGTCTGCACCACAAGACATAGGAAGAAAGACTAAAGAAGCTTAATATGTATACCCTTGAGGAAAGAAGGGAGAGAGGGGACATGATAGAAACTTTCAAGTACCTCAAGGGAATCAACAAAGTCCAAGAGGGTAGCATCTTTCAGAAAAAGAGATATGCAAGAACAAGGGGGCACAATTTGAAGATAGAGGGTGGAACGGCTCAGAGGTAATGTGAGGAAGTATTTTTTCACAGAGAGGGTTGTGGATGCATGGAACAGCCTCCTTGAGGAGGTTGTGGAGTCAAGAACAGTGGGGGAATTCAAGAATGCATGGGACAGACATAAGGCAGTCCTAGTGGGGGTTAGGAGGAAGTAAGCTGTTGGTTAATTAGGATCTGCAGCTTATCTGTTAGGTAGGAAAATGGGCAGAATGGGTGGGCCAAGCGGTCCTTTTCTGCTGTCTAATTCTATGTTTCTATGTTTCTATTCTTGAAACATGGCACACATATACTGTACAAAATGGTGTGGCCCTATATATTTGATATATTATATAACATTTAGATGAGTAACTTTAACATTTTACAGAACTTTTGGCTTCCTGTGATGGCAAAGGTAACTGTACTAAGAATGCCCTTGGAAAGCTTGTTGGTGCTAAATCTTTTACTCACCTCTGTGCTGGAGTACTTTTAATGGTGTTTTAAACTGTAAACTGTGACTTATGACACCCTGAATCATGTGGCTGCTGCCGTAATCCTTTTACAGTTGGAGAAGCCCTTGGAGTTCTCTTGTGGTGCTATTTTGCATTTTTAAAGCCAGGGTATGACCATGAAAGCAGACTTTAAGTTGTTGCAAACAAATTAGTGAAGAAGGAAGTCACAGGCCTCCAATTCCTCTTCTGAGCATATAAAAGGACACGCTCTACAAGCAGAGGCAAGCTCAGAGCAGAGGTGAAGCACAGGCAGAGGCAAGCACATCTGCCTGCATCAGCCAAAGAAGTCAGGAAGGAGGCCACTAACCCTGCGACTTTAAGTAAAAAATTCAACTAGGTATTTTGCTATATTACAAAAAGAAGGATTATAATATCATTGACTCAACAGGAGGTTTATTAAAATTCCTCTGTAGAGAGGGATCACTAGCACAATGCATAAAATATAGAATGTATGCAGAGAAACCGATACTTACAAACGCTGAAGTTTACAATTGCATTAAATGCCTAGCCTATGAAGAATTACAGTAAAAGATGAATAGCATGTACAATGAATTAAGAAATACACTTGAAATAAAGAGCATGGAAACATTTATAAACACATTAGAAACTGAATTGCTGATACTAGAAGAGATACAACTAAACAAAAACAAAAAAAGAACAAGAGATGATGAGGGAGAAAGTAGCCTGTTAAGCACAGAAGAGAGGAAAAACAAGAGGGGTAGAGAAGAAACAAAAGATTCTGAAGACACAGAGTGATGCACAGTAAAACACAAAAAAAAGCAAATAAAAAAGGTAGAAAGCAAGCATTAGTAGTCAGTTTTGATTGAGAAATAGATACAACAGCTTGCTAGTGAGGATAACGAGAAACAGGTTGAAACCAGTAAAAAGACAGAAATGACTATACATGTACCATGGCAGATGGTGATTCTGGGTGATTCAACAATAAAAACATATTACTCAGTGATATGTATGCCACCTGACAAGCAGAATACAATACAATCATGTTCCAAGGGGCAAGAATAAAAGTTATAAGTAACAGAGCACCAGAAATATTGATGAAAAGTGGATAAAGTCCAATAGCTGCCATTCACGTGGGAACAAACAACATAGGCTTAGACCACAAGAAATATATATGCCATGAAATTATTGAAATGGGCAAAGACGTTAATAAAACAGGGGTGCTGTACTAATCTCAGGCATATTACCAATTCCAAAGGCTGTCCCAGAAAAGAATAAAACTATAATAAGGGTAAACACAAAGTTAAAGAATTGGTGTCACAAGGAAGGCATGAGGTGTATTGATTCATGGAAGCATTTTAGTATGAAAAATCATTTGTACAGCAAAGATGGATTATGCCTTGATGTTCATGGGGGCACATATATTGGTAAACTTGATAAAGGAGCACATGGAAGCTAGTCAATTAAATGAATTTTGAAGGGGGAAGGGGTAAAAATCTTAAGGGAAAATGGTAGAATCACTAATATTAAAAATGGAAAGTGTTACAAAGCCCGTAACCCAGAACAAAATAACATCACATGTTTGCTATGTAATGTAAGGAGTATAAATTAAAAAAAAAATGGGAGAATTACAATCACTTTTAAACTCTGGGCAAGAATTAGATATTGCCCTAATAACTGAAACTTGGTGATCAGAAGATAAAAATGGGACAAAAGTATCCAAGGTTACTACTGAATGAGACTGACCAGGAAAGGGAAAAAGGGAGGAGGCATTCCAATTTACATCTGTAATAACATCATTGTAACTCTGGTATCTCTGCAAAAATAAAGAATTTGAATTCTAACACAGAAACTATCTGGTTAAAGGTTAACACACAACCCTCAGAAGATGTTATTATAGGCTTATGTTACAAATCACCAAATACTGATGACAAAAGTAATCTGGAAATTATGCAGGAACTGGTAAAAGCAAACAGCACTGTAAAGATGGTTTTTGTTGGAGACTTAAATTACAGTGACCTAGACTGGGAAAATCAAATTGCTACCACAAGACATAGTATGCAATTCCATAATATATGCCATGAGTAAGATCTAGTACAGCATGTCAGACAGACCACCAGGGGCAGTAATATATTAGATTTAATGCTTAGTACAGAAGCCATTGGAATCAAAAATTGTGAAGTCACACAACTATTAGGAAATAGTGACCACTCCAGTATATGTTTCAACATACAAAATAAATTCTGTAGCTTAAAGGGCTGCATAGAAGTGTATTTGTATACATCAGATAATACAGAACTTATAAATAGAGATATTTCAGCGCTTAACTGGAACACAATGTTCAAAGACAAAACAACAGAGCTGTGTTGGGAATGTTTAAAGCAGACAATAGTGGATGTTAGCAATAAACATATGAAAAAGGGTTCACAAATTTAACAGGAAATGGACGAAACCCAAATGGTTAAATAAGAAAATAATGAAGCTAATAAAGAACAATTCTTATGCAGACTATAAACAAAATGACACAGCATTGTATTATGACAAATTTACAAAAGGAGCAAGAAATCCTGTAAAAATGCCACCAACAAAGCAAAAAGGAATATAGTAATTAAAATGGCTAGAACAGCTTCAAAAGAGAACAGCAAACAGTTTTATAGCTATATAAATTCCCTAAACAAAACCAACACAAAGCTCACCACAGTCATACAAAAATACTATGTTTTCAGACCCTACTGATATAGCTAACACATTTATTTTTTTATTTATTTGTTGAAAGAATTAGAATTACAACCTTTGAGTCAAGGATTCCTTTGCAAAGGCTCCACATCAAATATGAAATAACATAACAGGGTACAAGAAAGACAAGAACAGAGCAATATTACAATGTTGATAAGAGGACAAGTAACAAAATTCCAGGGTGGAGAGATCCAGCCCGAGTCAGACAGTGAGCAGTAAACAACAATAGTTACAGTATCAAAAGACAGTGATCAATAAACTACAGTCTGGTAACAATTTCTGCAGGGTCAAGTAGTAGGGGCAGACCCAGGTCAAAGGGGAAGTGGGGGAGAGTGGTGAGTGACTTGTGTCCACATTGCAGAGAGGAACTAGGCGCAGTCGCAGCAGGAGTGGGAGAGAATTTCTGAGTGGAGTTGGGATTTAAATGGGTCTAAGCACTGCTCCAGAGAGACAGCAGGAGGTAGTCCATTCAACCAGAAGGAGCCCTGTGGAAAAAGGAGCATTGGCCCAGGGAAGTCCTGCAATGGGATACTAAGAGAGGGGCAGACAGAGAGCTTCAAGTTGTTCAGGGTTGGGTGGAGTGCTGCATAATATGGCAAAGTCCCGGGAGGAGGAGCAGAGTGAGAGCTTTCTGGCAAGTAGACAGGTCTGGTATCTGAGCCATCCGTTGAAGTTAAGCCAGTTGGCGTGATGGTAGAGCTCACAGGTATGGGTCCACCAGTCACATCCTGTTTCAAGTCTGCAGGCTTTATTTATGGAGATCTTAATATGGTGTAGGGCAGTGGAGTCAGCAGAGCCATAGATGATAATCCCATAGTAAATAAGTGAGAGCACTGAAGCTGTCACAGCAAGGTTTTGGGCATTTGGGGGCAAGCAACCCCTATGCCTATACAAGAGCTCTATTCTAGCATTGACAGTGAAGCAGAGGAGATTGATGTGTTCATGGAAAGTGAGAGAGGAGTAAAGGGTGATGCCTAGGTATTTAAAGGTGGGTACCAGGTGAAGTGGGGAGCCCTTGGAGTTGAGGATGGTGAGGGGAATGTTTTTATGTTTGTTTTGTCTGTGGGTGAAGAGCATGGCCTTGGTCTTTTTGTAGTTCATGACAAGGTGGTGATCTTCGAACCAAGCTTCAGCCTCAGTGAAGAAGCGCTGCAGGGAGGCTTGAAGAGAAAGGGGTCAGGGTGGCTGTCGAATACGACCGCATCATCAGTGTAGAGAAGCAGCTGACCTGAGCAGGCCTTGGGGAGGGTGCTCAAGAACATGCTAAACAGGAGGGGGCCCAATATAGAGATTTGGGGGACCCTAGAGTGGACCAGTTTACTGGGCGAGCGTGTGGTGTTTAACTTGACCCTCTGGGTTCTATCGCTCATATAGCTTTTAAACCAGGTGGTGGCTTCCAGAGATAGCCCCAAGAGTGGCAGGGATTGTAGGAGAAGCATGTGGCTGACAGAGTCAAAAGCCTTGGTTAAATCAATATTGGTAGTGCCAACCAAGTGTCCTTCATCAAGGGTTTTGTTGATGACAGTGGTGTATTCAAGAAGGGCAATAGTAGTACTGTGTCCCCTCCTGAAGCCATGTTGTTCAGGATGGAGCAGGTCATATTTGGTGAGATAGTTGGTGAATTGGTCTGACACTATTTTTTCTAAAGCCTTGGAGATGGGGGGGAGAATTGAAATGTGGTTGCAGTTGTCAGGGTAGGTACGGTCCCCAATTTTAATGATTGGGATGATGATGGCTGATTTCCAGCATGTTGGAAATTGTCCAAGGTAGAGAGACTGATTGAGGATGTTCATGAGGGGTGGTGATTACAGTGTCTAGGGTGAGCAGGACAAGTTTGAGGTCCAGTGGGTCACTACTAAAGTGCGATTTGTTCAGGGCTTTGGTAAGGTAAGGTCTTGCCTCATGTGGGAGAGTGTACGGAGCCTGAAGGTGGGGGTGGTTGTAGGATGGGGGAGGATTTGGGGGCAGCTTAGGGGCCAAGTCAAAAAAATTGGGAGGAAGGACACTGCTGAGGTAAAAAAAGGCAGAGTTAAGGGTATCCACAAACAGAAAGGGGTCTTGGGATAGGGAGCCATTTACCAGCAGTTGGGCTGGGGGTGGTGATTTTTCCATTAAGTTCTTAAATGTTATTCCAGAACTTACACCCTGAGCCCGAGGTGGAGGAGAGTGACTCCTGGTAGTGGGTGGCTTTGGCTTTCTGAATTTCCCAGGTGCATTTGTTCCTGAGTTCCCTGTATAATTGCCAGTCATGTGGTTTGCCTGATTCATTAGATAAGTGCCACTGGCTGTCCTGCTGCTTCATGTGGTCAAGCAGAGTGTGGGAGAGCCAGGGGGTATCATAATTTGTAATTAGTTGCTTGCAGACTGGGGCACAGTGGTTGCAGGATGAGTCAAATGTAGAGATAAAGTGGTCAAGGGTGAGGTCTATGGTGGGTGCAGAATTGATGGAGGACCAGTCACATCACAGCATGTACTGCTGGGGAAGGGAGCCTTTTTTTAAGTGACAGTGAGAGGTAAATTTTGGTGGCCATTTTGGAGATGTTTTTGAAGACCATTTGCAGAGAACTGGCGAGTGATCACTCAAAGCATCCGGGAGTAGTGAAACCTCGGAAAGACGAGCAGGCCTGTTCGTGAGGATGAGGTCAATGAGAGTGGAGGTGCCTGTTTTATGATTGAATCTTGTGGGGGACTGGACAGCTTGTGTGAGATCAAGGTCAGCAATGGAATCCTTGTAGGGGGTGGAGGAGGTGGCAAGCCAATTAAGATTAAAGTTGCCCAAGGCAATGACTTCACTGGAGGAGAGCAGTTGGTCAAGACAGTTCAGTACTGAGTCAAACGCAAGCTTTTGGTTCCGGGTGGGGATATATACTGTAACTATGTGGGGAGCTTTTCCTAAGACATCAGGTTGTAGCCTGACGGTGAGGGCTTGGACCCCATGGGATGGGGTGGTGGCATCAGGGACTAGCAAGGCTTAAAGAGGGTAACAGTAGTATAAGGCACAACCCCCTCCCCTTTTGACTTGTCTGTTAATTCTGAGGATAGAGTATCCAGGTATATGGATGGCAGAGTCTGGTGTGCCAGGGTCAAGCCAGGTCTCAGTTACTGCTAGTATATCAGGGGAGATAAGTGCCATCCAGTATTGTAGGACATCATCCTTTTTCTGGAGGCTACAAATATTGATGGTGGCTATGAGTAAACCACTGGACGGCCTGTTGGGGGAACTGAGAGATGGGAGTGGGCCAGGGTTTGGGTGCACATTGCCAGATATTAAGAAGAGGAGAAGGAGAGCATAGTGAAGGAGAACAAGTCTGAGCAATCTATTTACAAGCTTGGGATTCTAAGGCCGAGAGTTGGGGGAGCTGGTGGATATAGGTATAGGGAGGGTGGATATGTGAACAGCCACCCAGAGGGCTGGGGATGTAAGCAGGACCGGACTCTGGTTCTCCAGACAATGGGAAATTATATGCATGAAAGGTTGGGCATAGTTGGCTGTCCCACACCTGGGGGCATAATGTAGGATTCCTGCAGGGCTATCAGGCAAGTCATTTGCTGGGGGGAGGGGGGAGGGAACATGAGTTCAAGCAGCACTCCAATAAATAGGGAGGAGGACATAGTGAGACACAGAGATGAGCTAAGGCGAAGTAACCACAAGAGGGCAGTGTGACCTTCAGGCCACAGGGATTCAAGAACAGCTGTGTGCCTTCCTGAGTGATCCTTGTCAGATGGAGTAGTGGTATGGTTGCTGCTGTGGATGCAAAGGGTACAGGGTTCAAGGGTGGAGAGGGGAAGTAAGAGGAAAGAATGAAGGAAGGGCCAGCGAGGCAATAACTGAACAGGAGGGCAGATGATAAAAGTAAGTGGGGGTGCTGGAAGGTAGGGAGCAAATTAGAAGGCAACTAGGGGTGGGAAACACAGTACTGACCCCTGATGGTCATCTGTGATAACTTGATAAAGAGGAAATGGACACTTAGGAAATGACAGGATGAACTGAGGGGCGGCCACTGGTTGGTGGGGTAGTCGATGCAAAGAATTGATGGGTAAACACCCTTCCAGTGGTATCCCCACAGGTAGGTGAGCGGTAATTACCTTTAGAGCCTGCTCAGACTTCCATTCTCAATGTGCTGACTGTGTGTGCAATGGAGGGTCCTGGATGACGCCTAGTGTGGGAAGAGACACAAGGAATTAGCATAGGGTGCCTGAACTGAGCATGTGCAGCTTTCCTGCTGGGGTAGGGGGTAAGGAATGCCGCTCAGAGTTCCAAACAACAGAAACAGTAATTACAAAGCTGTGTATCATGTACACATTTCAGAATTGCTGTGTAAAGACTACAGGCTAAATCACACGGATTGCAAGATTTTAATCTTAGCCCAATAGCCCACTAGCCCATAAACAGTACCACAGATAGCAAGTACAATGCCCTTAGAACTCCAGTTAAAGTAACATGGTGAAACCACCTCAGATGCAGTGAAAATGTCCAGAAAGCTCCTGAAATAATGTATCACCCAGTGTCCTCTGATTAAAAATCACCCTTCAAGTGGTACCTCTGCAGGTGGGAGAGTGGTGATTACCTTTAGAGCCTACCCAACCTTTCACTCCTGAGACTGGCTGTGTGTGTAATGGAGGGTCCTGCCTGAGACCTTCAGAGCCTGCCCAGCCTTCCACTCCCGATGCTGGCTGTGTGTGTAATTTAACAATTGGTTTTGCTCTGTTTACTCAAAGGCAAGTAACATCCATTATTAGAATGTGTATAAAAGTAACAATGACCTCAAAATAGAAGCTCATTAAATAAGCAAGAAAATAGATGGGCAGGATTTTCAAAAGTTTTAGATCATTGCAAGCTCCATTACACCAACGATACAGCATATGGGGCTTGTGTGATATCACAGGATTTTCTATTCCATGTGACAATTGTCATAAGTTAGACCAATTTTTTCTGGTCTACCTTGCGGTAATCCTGGGTGCCATTTTTACAGAGCTTGCATCAGATATTTGGTGCAAACTGCCATATTTTGTGGAAACTGACACAACTGCACGTGAGACTGCAAAATTGGGCACAGTTGCTGTGAAAGGTTTGGCACACTGCCAGAACCCAAGTGCCATGGCACAGGGCTGGACACAAGCCCTCATGCCACTCTTTGAAAATCCCACCCATGATTTCAAAGCATATGGTGCTCCAAGACTAGAAAGCATTACACCTCAAACGCTAAAACTGATGAAGGAAAGCATCACTATACCACTAAAAATGTTACTCGAAAAATCTTTAAGCACAGGAGAGGTGCCAAAGGATTAAAGAACAGCAAAAGTTACCCTGAATCACAAAAAAGGGGTAGACAAATTGTCTCTAATAACTGCCCCATAAGTTTAATTTCAGTACCAGATGAGATCCTGGAATCAATAATCAAGGATAGAATACTGAATCACATTAAGATAATAATTTAGATCTGGAACAACATGGGCTTACCCCCTGGACATTCTGGCACAAGAAATCGTATCTGTTTTTATGAAAAAAATCAGTTAGTTATTATATAATGGAGGTGCTACAGATGTGGTCTTGTTGGACTTCTGTAAGGCCTTTCGATATAGTGCCCCACTGGGCAGTGGCTGAAAAAATTATTAGGCTTAATATCAGTAAAAATATAATGAGATTAGTTGCAAATTGGTTTATTGAATGAACCCAGAGGGTAATGGTGAGCGGTTACTTATCAAGGGAGAACCAGGTGATGAGTGGGGTGCCCCAGGGTTCAGTACTGGGACCCATTATATTTCAATTACTCAAAGCTGATCTAAATAATAACATATAGAACTGGATTAATAAGTATGCAGACAACACAAAACTAGGAAGACCAAGTAATACTGCAGAGCAAATAAAAGGTATCCAAACTGACCTGAACATTGTAAAAGAGTGGGCTTATAAATGGGGTATGTTGTTCAACCTAGACAAGTGCTGTGTTCTTCATTTAAGGAGAATCAATGTACTTAATCAGTATGTATTAAATAACACTAATCTGAATGTAACAGTTAAGGAAAAAGATCTAGGCATAATTATCAATATTAACCTGGACTTTAAAGACCGATGTATTAATGCCATGTTGAGATCTAACAGAGTACTTGGTGGTATAAAAAGAAATAAAAAGTCATACAGCAGATGTTATAATGCCCCTGTACAGATCTTATGTAAGACCACTTTTGACTACTGTAGTCAATTGTGGTGTCAATATAGGAGGTTGGAGTTGAGAGAGTGGAGAAGGTACAGGGAAGAATGACTAGAATAATATTGAACATTAAGGATAAACTTTACAGAGAAAGACTGGATAATCTAAAAGTATATTAATTGGAGGAGCACAGAAAAAGATGAGATATACTACTGCTTTATGATATAATTAATGATCCTTACCTTATGAATGAATTAAATATTACCTTCAGACATAAATTCAAAAACTAGGGGTCATGCGCTGCAGGCCACCACAGGAAGATTTAAAACAGAAAAAAAGTACTTTTACATACTGTAGAGATGATGTTAAACCTTTGGAAATGTTTACATGAAAATATAATAATAAGAGAAATAAATTAGATGACTATGTAATGAATAAAGGTACACTAAGATATTACATTTGATCTTTACTAGCTAATTTTGGGCTTATAGCCGTATCAGCTCCTTATACATTAGTGAACATTAGTGAAGCTTGAGCTCTTACACTCAGAAATCATACACATGTTGTGTGGTTCAATAAGTCTGAAACTGGATAAATTTGGATAAGAAGTTTTTATATTAGGAGAAAACAACTGAAAATTTACTTTTGATGCAATCTTTGGCCAGCTATAACTCAGCTACTTTTAAAGTTGGAATCTGGAACTTGGTACACTTATGCATTTGGTGTGGACCTGTATATCTGCTACATTCCGTAATATTTGGATCAGTACTTAAAATTAGACTAAAATAATTGAAGTTCAAATATTGACGAAATTCTGCAGAAAGTTCATGAAAATTCCATGAAATTTTGTGGAATCAGAATGGAAATTCTACCAGATTTCTGCTGGAGAAATGTAAATTCCACGCAGCACTAATGGGAGCAGTTCACTTCACTGGATAGTGTGGCGGTCTTTGGGGGGGATCTCCAGCTCATGCTGAACCACATGTGTTCTCGATACAGCACTCACTCAGTTGCTTAAGATTGGGTGGGAGCAGTTGGTATCAGTCTTGGCAAGTACTGTCAATTGCTGTCTGCAGGAGGAAATGTTGTAAGCATCTATGAAAATGGCGGTGGTAAAACCCTTGCTCAGAAAGGCATTGTAAAACCCTGACAATCTTGTCAATTATCAACCTGTCTCCAACCTTCCCTTTTTGCACAAGGTTGTTGAGAATGTGGTTGCATCCCAGCATGTGGCACACCTCAAGAAACATGGGGTCTGATATTCAAAAGTTTGAGTGGGCACAAACGGACGTTAGCCAATGAAAACCAGGTTTTGTGCCAGATCACGAGAGAACAATCATGGGAGGATGGGGTGGTACCTGAGGACTGGAGGAAGGCAGATGTGATTCCCCTTCACAAAAGTGGGACCAAGACGGAGGCAGGAAACTACAGACCTGTCACTTTGACCTCTGTGGTAAGGAAAGTGATGAAATCACTTCTGAAGGAAAGAATTGTTGAGTACCTAGAGGCCAGTGGGGCACAGGACCCAAGTTCACAGCGGGAATGTCAAGTCAGATGAATCTAATTGATTTCTTTGACTGGGTGACCAAAGTAGTAGACCAGGGAGGGGCTGTGGACATGGCCTACCTAGATTTTAGCAAGGCATTTGACACAGTCCCACACAAAAGATTACTAGTCAAATTAACCAGCCTGTGAGTGGGTCCCAGGGTGGTAGCCTGGGTAAAACATTGGCTGGATAACAGGACACAGAAGGTAATTGTAAATGGAGTCCACTCTGAAGAAAGAGGGGTTACTAGTGGGGTACCGCAGGGTTCAGTACTGGGTCCAGTCCTTTTTAATGTCTTTATAAGTGACATTGCAGAGGGACTGGAAGGAAATGTATGCCTCTTTGCAGATGACACAAAGATCTGCAACAGGGTTGATACACAACGAGGTGTGGAAAGGATGAGAAGGGACTTGGCAAGGTTGGAGGAATGGTCAGAAGTTTGACAGCTTGTATTCAATGCAAAGAAGTGCAAAATAATGCACCTGGGAAACAAAAACCCAGGGGAAGATTACACAATGGGGGGAGGTAGTAACAACAACAGAAATGGAAAGAGACCTGGGGGTAATCATATCAGATGACATTAAGGTTAGCAAGCAATGTGAGAAGGCAGTAGGGAGGGCTGAGGGGATACTGGTATGTATAGGGAGAGGCATCACCAGCAGAAAACAGGAAGTTGTTATCCCTCTATGCAGACAGTTGGTGAGTCCCCATCTGGAGTACTGCATCCAGTTCTGGAGACCCTATCCCCACAAGGACATAGACAGGATAAAGGTAGTTCAGAGGAGGGCAACTAAAATGGTGCAGGGTCTGCAAGAGAAACCATACAAGGAGAGACTAAAGGAGCTTAATATGTATACCCTTGAGGAAAGGAGGGAGGGGGGACATGATAGAAACTTTTAAGTACCTCAGTGGAATCAACAAAGTCCAAGAGGGTAGCATCTTTTAGAAAAAGAGATGTGCAAGAACAAGAGAACAAAATTGGAAGATTCAGGGGCAATGAGATGAAGTATTTTTTCACAGAGAGGGTAGTGGATGCATGAAACAGACATCCTGAGGAGGCTGTAGGGTCTAACACTGTGGGAGAATTCAAGAATGCATGGGACAGACATAAGACAATTTTTGTAGGGGGTAGGAAGAAATAGGCTGTTGGTTAACTAGGATCTGTGGCCTATCCTGTAGGTAGGGAAATGGGCAGACTAGGTGGGCCAAGCGGTCCTTATCTGCCATCAAAGTCTATGTTTCTATGTTTCTAGAGCACAATATTCAAAAGAGGCCATTGTATGGGCAAACAAGGTTAGCACCCCTGCAAAAAATAATGAAAAATAATGTGTGCAGGTGGGAAAAGGGAGAGGTAGGGACAGGAATAGTTGTGCAATCCCACATTCAGTGCTTTTGCACTGTGCAAAAGGGGTTAACATGGTCCTTTTGCATAACACAAATAACACCAAACCAAGCAGCTATTGGAATTACTGCAGCCAACTACCAAGTTGGCCAGTGGACGAGCACACCTGCCCCTGGTGCCTTGTGGTCCCACCCCCTCCGATTGTCGGCACATTAGCACAGTATAGTATCCCTGGTTGCTAGTGCCCCCCCCCAATCACCATGCCATGAAGGGAAGAGAAGTCTCTGGAGTCCAGTGATCCCCCAGTCCCCAATCCCTGGACCCATTCTCACAAGCATACTCCCTGGATGTCCAGTGATCCCCCCCAATCCCCGAACCCTGGACCCATTATGTCAAGCATACTTCTTGCATCCAGTGGTCCTCCAGTCCCTGATCTCCATACCCATTCACACACGCATACTTCCTGGCATCCAATGATCCCCCAGTCACTGATCCAAGGATCCGTTACATTAAACAGACTACTGGCAGCCAGTGAACCATGTCACTGATCTGTGGCCCTGTAACAGATACAAGATCCTGTCCTGTGCATGTTATGACTGTCAATAAGCTGTTGTACATGGCAAACAACCCCCTAAAATATTCCTTGGTGTCCAGTGGTACCTCCCACCCTCCCATTGCCATTTCTGCTTGTCGCACCCATATTCCCTGGCATGTAGTGGCCCCCCTGTGACAACACACACTGCCAACTCCCCCTCTTACCTGACTTGTCAGTGTCACGGGTACCTATACGATAACTAGCACAGTCCTCCTCTCATTGCCTCAGCTGGTCACTGTATGAACAGACAGGGAGTGTGTGTCCTATGTTCAGTACAGTGTGTGTGTCTGCACAACCTGTACTGTATACAGGATGCACACTCCCTGTCTGTTTATACAGCAATCAGCCAAGAAGGTGAGAGGAGGGCTGTGCCAGTCACCATATGGGCTCCCACAGCACCAATGAGTCAGGTAAGGGGATAGTTGGCAGGGTGGGTGGTTGGTGCTGTAGGGGGGCACCTAGATGCCAGAGATTATGGGTGTGACAGGGAAGAACAACAACAATGGGAGGGTGGGGATATCACTGGACACCAAGGAATATATTGGGTGGTTGTTTGCCAGGCATCAAAGCTTATTGACAGTCATCATAGGCACAGGACAGGCTCTTACATTTGTTACAGGACAGGATGGTATCCAGAGGAGGGGTCCCCCTTGCCATGAGGGATACTATTATGTTTTGCCAGCCAAAGAAGGGATGGAACTACTGGGCACAAGGGAGTGTCCTGTATTATACAGGACTGGGCACTCAGGGAGGGGTGGATCCATGCAAACCGCTACCCATGCAATGAGACCATAATGGCCATGCATATGGCCCCGTAGCACCTTGCATGCCCAATGGGCACATTTGCATGGATCCCTTTGAATATGGCACCTAGCGCTCTGGTGCTATTAGGTCTGGTGCTACTATTCCCTGTACAGTAAGGATCCATGTCCGGGCAGTGCTAGTTCACTTAGCACTGTGCCGACATGCCCCTATATTCAGTTGGACAGTGCCAGGGCACTATCTGATTGAACATAGAATGCTCAGACTCTTGGGCACGGGCAAAATGCAGTGCAAAATTCTGCACTCCACTTTGTCCATTTTTTAATATTGTGCCCATGATCTTTTGAAGTTATTTCAATCTTGTTTTTTAAGTAAACACAGCATGGAAATGGCGTTGGTTAAGCTATGTGGAGATCATTGGGAGGTCTCTATTGTGATCACTCTGGACCCATCTTGGTATTTCACATTATGGATCATACTAGTTTGTTTACCAGATGGGAGGGACTAGGGGGTTATCAGGCACTGGACTGCAGAGCCCCTCAGGGTTTTGTTCTTTTGCCCATTTTGTTTGAAGTGTATATGCTTCCATTAGGAAAGTGCATTAAGTGCTACAGCATGGAATTTCTCTGTGTCCTTTACTCATGACATTTGGTATTGTCTGCACTGAAATTAGAACATTTAGAATAAATCAGGGTTTGGGTGTCCTCTGGCTGATTTGTTCTAAATCCTACCAAAACCAAACTGCTAGTGGAGGGAAATGAGAAGCAGATATTGGCTGTTCAACATGGCCTTCGTCTACCAAGCTTAATGGAGTACAACTTGAGGTGGTGGGGAACTGCGCAATTTGAGAGTCGCTCTTCTCTGTCAGTTAGCATTTGTATCACAGATCTTTCCTGCAGCCGGGAACTGCTTTTACCCTCTGAAAAATATATCCTGGTTGTACCACCTGCTAGATTCTGCAGATTGTGTCACCTTAGTAAATACCCTAATTTTTTTTCTCATCTCAATTACTGTTGTGCCCTCTAAAAAGACTTACCTGGTGGTCAATTAGCATAATCTGCAACTAGTTCAGAATACAGCAGTCAGGTCCTGACCTCTGCATCGAGGTCATAGCTTACTGATCCATTGCTGTGGGCTCTGTGCTGGCTGTCTATTAGACATTGATTTCCAATTACTTTTACATAACTTACAAAGCCTTGAATTGGTTAGGCCCCAGTACCTCAGTTTGCTCGTAATTCCCTATTTGCCTTGTAGGGATTTGAAGTCCAGAGGGCAGTGACTTCTTTGGGTTTCACCTTTAAAATAAAGTTGACTGGAGATCAGGCTTTTGTGGTGGCTGCCTGTATCCTCTGAAACTTAATCCATGTTGGGATTTGCACTGCCGGTTCTGTAACAGCCTTTAAACAAGCATTTGTCAATGCCGAATGTTTGTGTGCTGGCACTAGCAGTGGAAGTGAAGGAGTTAGACAGAAGCGGTATAGGAATAGCAGTGAAGTACTGAACTGACACCAACTCCACTCCCACCCTGCAGAGATGGACAGGCATTGGGGTGTGGCTTTGGGTTGTCACCCATGACGGTCACAACATTTCACCTCACCCTAGCCTGCAGACACTGACAAGTGTCGAGGTGTGCCTTGGGGTGTTTGGGCTTTACATTTACCTCATTCCATAAGGAAACATGCCAAAATGGGTGCAGTATAGGAGAATGGGGTGAACTGTGGGGCCAAATGGTCCAAGGCGCACCTCGATGCCTGTCACTGGCTGCAGGGGGGGCTGGGGTGGAATGGCATGAGCATTATTGTTGAATCCCAAGTCACACCCCTGACGCCTGTCAGTCCCTACAGGGTAGGGCGTTATGGTTGAGAACCCTAATGCCCTGGGCATTTCTTGGTATTTTTACTCCAAGTTTTCAACATGTACTTTTTATGACCCCACCATATGAACAGTGACACTATGAGTTTGTTAGCGGAAAGGTGATTTTGCACAGCGACTGTGCCATTTGGCGCCACATGTGTGAAAACACATTTCAAACAGGATGTGAAAAATGACAGCTGTACTGTTCATGAAGAGGTGTAAAAAATGGAAATGTTGAAAATCTGGAGGGAAAATATAAAAAAACTAGTGAAGGCACGAGAGTGCATAGAAACTGCAAAACGCACACCAATAATGCAATTAGTTTGGGGATTTTTTAGGGCAGATTTTCAACACAGGCATTTTGGGACCTCCACTCATGAACAGTATCACAGTGATTTTCTTAATGCGTCCCGAACACTGATTTCCCACAGTGACCACGCTATTCTGCACTGGAAGTGCGAAAACACATTTCAGCCAGGGTGTGAAAAATGACAGCTGTACTGTTCATAAAGAGGTGTGGAAAAATGCCAATGTTGAAAATCTGGGGTGAAAATATTGCAGATTCGTGAACTTGTGAGGGTGTGTGGAAACTGTGCAATGCACGCTCATAACACAGTCATTTTATGGACTTTTGTCACCAAATTTTGAACATAGACCTCTGCTCATTAAACAGTGTCACTGTGATTTTCTTAATCTGTCCCGAACATTGATTTTGCACACTGACTATGCCATTGCGTGCTACATGTGCGAAAACACATTTTGTGTGAGAAGTGAACAATGACAGCTGTACTGTTCATAAGGAGGCATGGTAAAATGGCAATTTTGAAAATCTGGAATGAAAATATTAAAAATCTCAAAGTTACGAGCATACGTAGGAACTGCACAATGCACGCTCAGAAAACAGTCATGTCTGGGAATTTCTTCACCAAATTTTCAACATAGGACTTTTGGGGGCCTACCTCATGAACCGTGACAGTCTTTTCGTTAATTGGTCCTGAAAGGTGGTTCTACATAGGGACTGCGAAATCACCTTTTGAGACTGAATAAACAGATAAGAGTGACTGAATTCATGAGATGAGGTCCCAAGAACCCCATGTTGAAACTTTGGTGCAAAAATTCAAAAAAATGACCGAGATATGAATCAAAGTTGAAAAAAAACCTATCTATCCCATTATACAGCTTACTGGCATTTCTTAAGTTCATGGTCAGCTTTGAAGAGTGCAGATGTATTCCCAGTCCACTGAAGATCGTCGCGCCAGGCTCTGGAGGTAAGTATGGGGTGAGGAGGGTGTGAGGAGGTGGGGTACACAGAGGGTGGATGCAGGGTGGGGGAAAAGAGAGTCAACGAGGGACTGTTTTATTTTGTTACAGGGTTTAAAAAAAAATGATGCAAGACTTTTGCCACGCTGGGGTGGGCTCCCAGCATGGCACCTGGAAGTTTGTTTGGGGGGGCAGTGGAGCCAATGGGGGATTGGGAACCCCCGTTGGCCATAGAGTGTGTGGAGAAGCACATGATGATATGGGACGTTTGCCACACTTGCGTGGGCTCCCAGTGTGACACCTTGAAGCTTGCTTTTTGGGTGCGCACTGGAGCTGACAGGGATTGGGCACCCCGTTGGACATACATTGTGCATGCGGGGTGAGTGTGCATGTGCCAAGGGGGATTGGGCACCACCTCAGCACACAACAAATGGGGGGGGTGCATCATGCCAGGAGATGCAGTGGAATACAGCTGAAAGAGAATGACTGCTAAGGTGGTGATGTGTAGGCAATTTGCATACTGCTGATGGCACGGCAGTATGCAAATTGCCTACACGTTATCACCGCTGATTGTAGCAGTCTTTCTCTTTCTCTTTCAACTGCACGCCACTGCATCTGAACTACTGTCATAGACAGCTCGGACATTCATTGGTGCCCTGCTGTCACACCTGCAAAAATGATAAGGGCATTGGAAGCGGGGGCGCCACACCTACGAAAACTCGTATGGTGACTCTATGTTTCTTGCACATGTGTGCAAGCAAACATAAAAACAGTTAAAGAAATTATTTTCCTTCAAGCTTATGGTTAAACTTCAGCAGTCATTGTTTGTTTATGTGATATTGTAAATATAAGTTAATTATTATTGATTGTGTAGCATTTTTGGGTGTTTTTAAATGTTGAGTTTATTTTGGTTTGTATGTGCTTTGAAGAATACAGTACAGCTGTGCTGAGGATTGGAGGGATACCTTCTATAATTTAGTAAACCACCCAACCAATCATCTTATCACCTGGGCAGCCATTTCTGTAGGAAACAATTTTTACCCTCATCTAGTGAATTTTTTTTAATTTGTTTGTTTTTAAGGTAATCTAGGTTTTTTACAGAGGGTGTTTTTTTTTTTTGTTGGAGTCTTGAGTCTGACATATATCAACAAAAGAAAAAAAAATCAGGGCAGCATGGTTATTGACCCTTCTTACCTATAACCCAGGGTTCAAAAGCTGTCTAAGCATCTAAAATCTATCTTGGATACCCACTTTCAAGAGACAGTGTAGACCTGCTTGGGTCTTAAAATGTCTCTAGACTAAAAAACACATTATAATTGGTCACATTTTGTATCAACTGCTAATGTAACTAGTAGTTTAATTCTGATTCCCTTTTCTTTTTAAAAGGGAAAAACACACTACCCACCATACAGGTGTAACCACACAAAAGCAGTTTACAGCCCTTGATCACCTCCTACTGCATCCTTCCTGGACTTGGGAACACCCCAACACAGTCTATCCACTAATACTGCAGTAGGAGGAGAGAAGACAATTGCATTGTGAGAGGTGGCATTTTTGGTTGGTATTCCTGATGTTCAGGATGTAAGCAATAAGAGTTGATCAAGGTTTTGAAACAAAACAAGGCTGAGTATAATTATGCCATTAGTATGCATTTCTGTTCTACTAATAATTAGGGGTTGATAAAACAACCAGCAACATGAATGAATTTTAGAGAAGATAAGCAATCATAAGATGTGGCTTTTAATCTAGAAATAATATGATGCAAAAAGGATTGACAGTGTCGCTTTCACTCTTTCATGCACTTTGTGCTTTATTGCACTTCTGGCATCCACCACTGCATTTTATACCCTCTACAGTAGACTCCTGTCCTACTGCATGTCCTCATCAATAAATTCTAGTTTGGTTTTCTCCCCTGTGTCTTTACTCAACCTCTCTCCACGTCTTCTTGCTCTTTTAGAAACTCCAACTCTTGCTCCGCAAGCAGCCAATGTCTGAATATCGCACAAACTGCGCCATAGCGCAACCAGGAAGGGGAAGCTGAGCAGAAAGGTTACGCCATAGCACAACAAGGGCAGCCCAGCTGAGCAGTCCAGAGGTGCCATAGCACAAGCAGAACCCCCCCCCCAGCAGAGCAATGGAACTGCACAACCAGGGAGGCAGGCTGGGGTCCACAGCCAGCCATGCCACACATGGGCACAGGAACACACTGCCAGAACCAACAAGACACCTGCACACCAAGCACAGCATCACTGGGGGTGGGACGGATGATCTACTGGCCCATGGGGACAAGCCAACAAAGCACAGCAGGGCCATGGCGCTAGCACAACCACTGGCAGGCTGAGACTGCCACACACAGGCGGTTGACAACCACAGTGCACATCAGCCCCGTCGCACAGCACACCCTGCACCTGTGACCCCAAGAACTGACCTCATGTGCAGTGACTGGCACTGCAGGAAACACCATGCATCCCTCCCGGCACACGTCAACCTTGTGTAGCAGAGAACCATACAAGCCAGACCCACCCTGTGCACCCAGCAGTGGGTGGCAGCAGATGGCAAGACCAACAGAAAGTCACTGCCACACTGGAGACACCTCCCCATGCACACACACGTGCGCGCACACACACACACACACACATACCCAGGACCATACCACCCCAGATGGCATGCACACCACTGCAACTGAGCAACCATAGCCAGCTGCAAATCAGAGACCAACACAGTATTCATATCAAACTATATATGTATTAGAAAAATGTAAATTACAAAATCAACAACAACAAAACTATTTACAAGAGGGGTAGGGGGTACAAGGTAAGGTGGGCAAAGAAATGAGGATGAACAACTTGGAGAGGAAGGCAGGGTGGGAGGATGGGTGAAGTGGGAAGGGAAGCCAGCCTAAGGCCTAGCAGGCTGGTCCTCTGCTGCCTGCTGCCGTCATGTCTGGCTGTGCCTCCTCCGTAGGCTATGGCGCTGGATGTCGTTGAGGATGGTCCTGTTGTCCATGGACACCCGGGTGAGCTACTGCAGTGCCCGCTCTATTCTCCGGAGCACAATGAGGCCTAGGAAAATGGGAACACAGTCAGTGGCTGTGACTGACCACAACCCTGAACATCACCCAACCTGCAAGCCATATAGCCCAATGTCCCGCACCTGTGATGGTATGCACCCACCCACATTGAACATGCACATGGCCAGCCCAACCAGGCGGCACCAGCTATGTGCACCACTGTACACACACACTGCCCATGTCCATCACAGCACAAACAAGGCTGTCAAGTGACGTGGCAATGTGGTGCGATGCCAGTTCCACAGCCATGTGCCCAGTGCATGCATGGACCACCAGTGACGCACACACAGACGTGCAGTGACACTGGACAGTGATGAATGTCTCCTGTGTCGTGCATGGTTGTGTTGTGCATGGCTGGTGGTCATGCCCACCCCCTCCAGCATGCAATAGCATCCATGATGTAATGATACACTCCGCAAGCAGCTGTGGCTGCTGCAGCTGCTGTGGCCCACCCCTCGCAGCACCACCGACCGCCACCGGGGCCCTGCCACGGCCCTCCTCATCCCGTGCCTGCATCCTCTCTGCCCGGCCTGTGGGAGACAAATGTTGAGAAAAACATCAGTGTGACTCCAACACAGACTGCCCCCTGCCCCAGTGAGAGTGCCTGCCCACACAGCCAGACCCATGCATCTCACACCTGCACACACTAACACAGCCAACCATGTCAGAGCCATCACCCATGCACAGCCACCAAAACACACTCACACCCCTACAGAGAATAAAGGTGCATAGATGGTACACCCACCTGGCCTAGGCACAACGCCCCTCCTGGCACATGACCGCAGCCACTCATGCAGGTCCGGCTTCCTCCTGCGGAGGTCACTGTACCTGTGCTGGCACTGCTCAGCAGACCGGCGCTGCCCAGTGACCCCCACCAGGTCATTGGCCACTTGCAGCCAGACCTGGGTTCGGGCTATGGTGAGGGGCTCCTCCCCATACAGTGCCCCATAGTGGGGCTCTACCAGGGCCACCAGGTTGGCCACCTCCACCAGGCTCCATTGGAGTGCCATCCTGCATGCCATTCCTCCAACTTTACAGAAGGCAATATGGCACCCCGCAGCGCGGCAACCCCACATGGAAATGTTGTGCAATAGACCACCATAGGTTCCAATCGCACTGTTCGTACAGTGCCATCGGTCCACATAGCGCTGTCACCAGACAGCTCAATAGGGCCGTACACATGGCAGCCGAACAGCGCCAGGGGGCAAAGGTCGGACACCAGGTCAGGGGTCTATGATGCAAGGCCACGCACAGCGCCATCTGACGTCTACAGATCCTGCGCGATTGACCACCTGCGTGACAGTGCCACAGTGGACTATTGCACAGTAGTGCCACAGCGCCATATAGTGCCCAGTGCTATAGCGCCACTGGCACAATGGTGGCCATGGTCTGAATTGCCGATTGCACACAGCACGTCATCAGCGCAGCAGACGCCTGCGTAAGCTACCTGGGCATGTGCAATGCAGTGTACCACACAGTCACAGATCTGCGCTATTGGCTCAACCGGCTCAACCGTATTGCGAAAAGCGCAATGGCGCGATATTCAGCCGGCACATGCAAATCATCCGATCAGCCATTCAAAGGCACAGTGGCACGATTTGCATCTCATTACAGTTGCTCCACTCCTAATTTGCATGCATTGCGCTATAAAAGTGTGACAGTGGGCTGCGCTGGCCAGATTCAGTTACTGCAGGTGAGAGGTGAGTTGCATGCTGTTTATTTATTTATTTTATTATTTATTTATTTATTTAGCTTTTGTTGACCAGGTAAGTGCACTAGACAAATCCTGCCTATTTTCAGGCACGACCCGGGGGGAGGGGGATACAGATGAATGCCAACTGACCTTGAGCCAGAATAAGCTGTTGGTGGTATTTTTACTGAATGAGGGAAATTTGGCCAGGACACCGGGGAAATTCCCCTACTCTTTTCGATAAGTGCCATGGGATCTTTAACATCCACCTGAACTACCACCAATCCAGGCAGATGGGACCTCGGTTTAACGTCTCATCCAAAAGACGGCACTTCAGAAGTGCAGCACCCCTCTCATGCTGCACTACAGTGTCAGTACTGGGATATTAACCCAAGTGCCAGATGTGGGAACTGAACCCACAGCCCTCTGATCTCCCGGCTTCAGAGGCGAGTGTGCTACCTACTGAGCCACTGACACTGCTTTGGGATGTTCTGGACAATGGGCATGGGATAACGCTGTAGACTGCACAGTGACAGGTGTCCACTTCCACCCATACAGATTGCCATGACCGAGCAGAGCCAAGGTGAGGGTGAGGATGGTTGGCAAAGGAGGAGGAGGCCCAACTTCACCACGGCAGAGACTGAGGCCCTCTTCCAGGCCTACCTGGAGGAGGAGGCACTACTGAGTGGGTGGCGGGGCACCCCTCAGGCCCGTGTGGCTGCATGGGAGGGGTTAGCCTGTGCAGTGAACCTGCACGGAAGCCACCAGCGCTCCGTGCAGGAATGCAAAAAGAAGATTGGGACAGACCGCAGGAGGGTGAAGGAGAAGGTGGCATCCCTCAGGGCGGCACGTGCTGGCACTGGTGGGGGCCAGCCAGCAGTGGTGGAGCTGGCCCCGGCTGAGGACCGACTGGCTGCATCAATGCAGTGCAGTGCTATTGAGGGCGTACCAGGAGGTGGATTCCAGACAGGTGGAAGCCCATCACTGCACGGTATGACATGGTGGTGGTGTTGGGGGGGGAAGGTTGTTCACATGCACTCACATGTCCTCTCTTTCTGTTACAGATCCTGTTCATCTTCAGGGGATGGTGGGGGTGAGTCCAGGCAGTGAGGATGACCTGCTGGACATGGAGGAGGGTCCATCCACCTCTGACACCAGCCAGCATGCACTGCACCAGCATGCACGCTGGGTTGCCAACTCTGGTGTCGGTGATTCGGGTGTGGGGGGTGCACAGCCTGTGTCTCAGCAGTCTGGCATGCAAGCATGCCAACGCGCTGCGACTGTGGCTGTAGCACGTGCCTGTACCATTGATGATGCAAGGACTGCAATGGACAGTGACATGTGTGTGTCCCATGACGGACACACAGCAGGCCAGCACGTGCCCCTGGGCCTTGCTGGTTCCAACTTGTGTGCCAGCATGTCGGTACAGTCCCAGGCTGTGCCTGTCAGCACCGGTGGGGCAGCACCTGTGGCTGTGCAGGTGTCTGGCACTGTTGTGGCCACAGCGGTGGAACGAGTGGTCCCTGGGGCACAGCAGTTGGAGGGACAGCAGCAGCAGTCACCCACCAGGTCTGGGGGTACAGTGTCCAGCGGTGGCACATGCCCACCGCCCTTTGATACGCCCATTCCTGGTCCAGGCGAACAGCGCCCACCCTCAAGGGGTGTTGTGCATCAGGACCTTCCACACCCTGGGGGACAAGATGCCGTTGTGGCAGAGTACCCATTGGACGAGCACACCCACCTGCTGCGGGAATCAGTACAGCAGCAAAGGCGGGTTGCAACGTCTGTGGAGGCACTGTGTGTGGCTGTGGAGCGGCACAGCAGGGAGTGTGCTCTGAACCATGCAGAGATGGTCCATATGCGGATGGATGTGACCGCCGCCATTGACAGGCAGACCCAGACATTGGTCGCTGTCGTGACTGCACTGGGCACACACGCAGGTGCTCCTGTACCGTGCACCCCACACAGTACGCTTTCTGCTCCCCATTCCCGGCGTCGTGTGCACCAGGCCTGTCAACGCTGGGTTCTGCTGTGGGCATCCCAAGAACTCCTGGTGCAGGTACGTTTGGCATCCTACAGACCCCACTGTGGACAAGGTCACGATCGCGCAGTGGGACCCCTGGTGGTCCATCAGTGCCACCCCATGTGGCCCCTGCTCAGCCTGCCAGTGCTATTGGGTCATGGCGGGGCTGCCCACGCATCTGCGGTGGCCGTGGAATGGTGCAACATGACTGACCTGTCTCCCAGTGCGGGCCCTGTCTGCTGCTGCCCTGTGTGCACTGTGCATCATGGTGGGCAGTGCACTGGTGGGTGCCCTGTCCATCCGCCAACATACAGACCACCTGCACACCATCCCGACTGCTGTCCACAGGTGCGTGTGCATGATGATCTGCATTGTACTGTACACAAGGTGCAAGGTGCCCAGCATCTGACACACGTGCTTGGACAGTACAGGTGGTGGTGTGGTCTGTGGATCTGTGTGTTTGCCATGTCTGTTCCTGCTGTGCTGTGCACCTGCCCATGTACGCTTTGTGCCTGGTGTGTTTGTGTGTGTGTGTGTGTGTCCATATGACTGTTCGCCCCTCCCTGATGGTGTGTTTGTGTGCCTGGTCCCTTCCACCCCCTTGCCGTCCATGCACCCCTGGTGTGTTACTCTGTGTGCCTGTGGGTTGCGCCAGGACAGTGTTGTTTGCACGCCGCCCTTGACTTACCTGTGTTGTGCATAATGCTCCTCCGTGATAGTGTCCGGTGCAGCTGTGCCTGCTGGATCAGTCGGGGGTCCCGCCGTCCAAGGGGGGGCTGCTCATCACCATCAACACCGGTGCCGCTGGCGTCCCCATCGCTGTCCCCCTCTTCAACCTGTACAGCTATCCCACAGTCATTGGCCATGTTGTGCAGGATACAACAGGCCAGGAATATCCCACAAGCCTTTGAGGGGCTGTACTGTAGGGCACCGCCGGAGGTGTCTAGGCATCGGAAGCATGCCTTGAGCATCCCAAACACCCGCTCAATGATGTTGCGTGTGGCGGCATGTGCCTCATTATAGCATTGCTGTGATGGGGTCATGGGGTGCCGGTACGGTGTGAGCAGCCAGGGACGGAGTGGGTATCCGCTGTCACCTGTGTGGAGATAGTGGAGATCAGTCTCATGTTCAGGTCCATTGCCCATATCCCTGTGTGCCACTACCATGGCACCTGTGGCATTCCCACCCTTGCCCCGAGTTTGCATTTCCTACATGCGTACTCACCCACTAGATGGCCTGTGGGGATGTCCCCACTCTCGAATCGATGGCACAGTGCAGACTGATGCCATATAAAGGCATCATGTGCTCCGCCAGGGTGTGTGGCACAGACATTGATTATACGCCCAGTGGCATCACACACCACCTGGCAGTTGACACTGGGGAAGCCCTTTCTATTCCTGTATGTGGCCCCATCGGGGCCAGGTGGCGTGCGAATGGCCACATGGGTGCAGTCTATGGCCCCTAGCATGCCAGGCATACGTGCTACCCTGTGGAACACCTGCATGTTTGCTGTACGCTCTGCCGCGGTGCTGGGGAAATGGATGTGCTCCACAGCATGTGGCAGCAGTGTGCTGAGGAATTGGGTGAGGATGCGTGAAGTGGCCGACTGTGTGATGCCTGTGGTGTCCCCTGTTGGCCTCTGGAAGGTGCCCGTGGTGAGCAGGCACATGCAGGCTGTCACCTTGGTCTCCACTGACAGAGCATGACTATGCCGTGAGGGTGCCTGCATCACATCACTGCACAGCTCACAGAGCCGCCTCAGTATTGCCCTGTTCAGGCGGTACCGGCCCACGATCTCTACATCTGTGTACAACTCAAAGCTGATGCGGGCACGGTACTGCCTTGGGGGCGATCACCGACGGGCCCCTCCACAGCCACGCCCCTGCACCTTGCATTCTCACCCCCTCATTACAGCTTCCATGTGGAAGCTGCCACTGTCCATCTCCTGGCTTGTGCCCCCGGCTGATGTTGCTCTGTTACCCCGCTGTCCTGACTGCTACTTCCACTGCACGGGCACCTCCCCGCTGGCCTCTGCAGCCTATGGCCCACACTGCTTCCCTTGCCTGCCCTGGCCTGTCACTGTCTGTCTTTCTCTCTCTCACCCACTTGGCATCCCTGTGGTGTTCTTGCACGCTTCCTTGAGCCTTTTTATTTTGGCTCATTTCCGCTGAGGCGCAACATCCGCTGGTCCGCTGTTGCGCGTGACTCAAGTCTTTGGATATCGCATTGCACTCTTTATGCATGGATCCACCCCCTTCAGTTGCACATGCCGTCATTTGCATTGCGCTGTTGCTCAGCATGTTTTCGGTGGCGCAACTGCCTCCTGCTGAATATCGCAGTATGGCGCACTTTTGGACTTGCGCAGGTGCAACCCTATTGCGCATGGCGCAACCCTTTTGAATATCCCACCCATAGTGTAACAGAATATAATACTGTATATATTTGACTGCATAGCACTGTTGGAAAGGTAATGTTATGCTGAACAACTTTGCCACTGATATTTTGTGTATATCATGTATACTTTAGAAGTTATTTGCATTTGTTTATGGTATGGTGTGTATGGCCTATGTTGCCTGTTTTAGTGAAAAAAATATTTTTTTTTGCTGTTTTAACCAACATAGAAAAACAAAAATTACATATTATTATTTGCATGCCACCATTGGAAATATGATTTTGTGCTGAACAACTTTGCCACTGATATTTTTTGTATATCATGAATACTTTAGGAGTTATTCGCATTTGTTTATGGTATGGTGTGTATGGCTTATGTTGCCCGTTTTAGTGAAAAAAATATTTTTTTTTTTGCTGTTTCAACCAGCATAGAAAAAAACTAAATTACATTTTATTATTTGCATACCACCATTGGAAAGGTAATTTTATGCTGAATAATTTTGGCACTCATCCTTTGTGTCTAGCACTTACAGTTCTTGAGCTACTAGGATTTGTTTGTGGCAAGCTGACTATAGCTTGATTTTGCTTAGAAAGGCCCAGGATTTACTGTTAACAGCATGTAGGAAACAAGTGGTGCAACTTCAGAGAGCTCCTGTGCTCAGTTTCTGGCGCTACCTGGCAACGGCAGTTAGTAAAGGGCTACTCTAATGGATTAACTTCATTTTCCACTCATGATTTCCAAAAATGACACTTCGGGACCGCGCTTATGGGAGACGCGCAGCCTCGTCCTGTACATGCTTCCAGTTGGTGGGGGGTTTAAGTCCGGCCGAGCGAGCAACACATAATTCAAAATTCAAGTAAACTACTAATATTCTTGAAGTTTTACATCGATAAGGGCATACTAGGGGCAATCTGTGATATGTGCACACTGCTGACATATAGTGCAAGATAGACGATCAAAGCTGACAGTGCCCCTGTCTTTAATTTTCAGTCCAGTGGTGTATCATACAACCACATGGGGGACCTGGAACTGAGTTTTGGTCCTGATTCCCTCACCATGGGTCAGTGGGGTCCAGTGCATAATGTGAAGGCATTATATGCTGCTTCTGGGCAAAGGTAGCTGGGTAGCTTCCTGTCTGAGTACCTCCAATGGTAGAAGAGGTAGTGGCATTGATGGTGTGAGTAACCACCTGACATCAACCATCTCTGCCCAAGATGGAACCACAGGCTACCATTTGCCAATGCCAGGGAGGTGATGGGAGCACCATACAGGGGAGAAGATATCTATCCTCCACATGTGACTCTACCACTGCCCACCCACATTAATTCTACAGAATGTCTGATGTCCCTCTATTCACTCTGGCTCATGCCCTGATTGCTGACAACTCCCAGGCTAGTCATTGGGGCTCCACCATCAAGGGCAAACCATGAAGGATCTGGGAGGATGAAGCAGGTCTAGTTATGGAGGCACTAGAGACAAACAAGCATGTGCAAGTGGCAGCTGGAACAGCAGGGAACTTAAGAAAATGAGAGGTATGGAGAAGCAAAGGTTGAATGGGGAAATAAACTGAAATCTAAAAATAATATGCCTGTATTTGTTCTATAATTACTGGTTAGATATGATAACAACCTAAAACTAGGATGTGTAAATCTTTGTTAACCCCCATTACACTAACATTTGGATGTGTAACTCTGGTAATTCCCATTACACTAAAACTAGGGTATGTCTTTGTTACGCTCAATTACGCATGTACATGTGTAATGGAGATTACCACAGTAAGCCATTTGTGCTTCCCTGAATGAGGAAACACAGAATCAGTAGTTATATAAAATATGGGCAACAGTCAAACTCTTTTTTTTTTTTTACACACCTTCGGTATCTGATGCTGAAATAAACCCCTTGACATTCAGTCTCATGGTTTACGAGGTTTCACACACATTGAGACTGATTCACAGAGGGTTTGGATTGTCGCAAGCACCAAGTGCACTGAACACAGGGTGCATGGGGTTTGCGGAGGTCCCTGGCTGTAGGACGCAATTCACAGCTGGTGCACCCATGTACCAATGTTAGACCAGCTTTTTGCTGGTCTACCATTGCCACCCAATATACTGGGCTTGCACCACAAGTCTGGCACAAGAAGCTGTAAACGGGGTAAACTGTGAATTGGGTGCACAGTGTGTCTATGTGGTTGGCACAGCACCTGGGTGGATGCAGGCTTGACACAAGCGTGGCGTCCACTTATTTGAATCAGGCCCTTTGAATGTGTAATAAAACTTGTTATTTTATTTATTTATTGTACATATCGGAATTACAATCCTTTGAGTCAAGGACTCATTTCCAAAGGCTCCATGTCAGTTCCAGTGGATTTAACACATAGACAGCAACACAAATGCAATATGATAGACAGGAGGTTACAGAAGTTTTTTGTTACATATCAAACAGCAAATAGCAAACAGTGTTCATATATTTGCAGGTGTCAGAACAAACACATAGAATCCTGAGCCATCCAGTGCCCAGATAAGAGTTGCAATTTACAATAGCAGTGCAGAGGTCTATCCAGTGCAAAAGCTAGGCTCCAAGGACAAATACAGTATTATAGGTATTACAGTAGTGGTATAAAATGGCTTGAATCAAACAAGCAATCTGATTGGTCAAAAGTGGTCAAATGACTGTGCATTCATTTCAATTATTGTACGGCTCACATTTTACTTTCTTTTTTCATGCTTTTTTAACTCTTGAAACCATTTTATAAGTGCAATAACACACTCTAGGGTGTGCGGTAATACCATAAATTACTGCATTTCATAGGTGGTTAAGGTACTAGACTGTGCCTTGTGCCTCACAACCCACCTGGGGCATGCAGTAATTTAGCATTACCGCACACTCTGTCATGGGTTATTGCTTACTTAAGCACTGTTGCCAATGCAGCATTCCCTATGTATTATGTGTATTTTGTGTGAGGTGTCATGCCTATTTCCCCAGGTTTGCACCTAAAAATGAGCTGTTGTTCTAGTCAGTCTGCCCTCCTGGCCAAATATGTTAAATTAATTAATTAATAAATATATAAATAATGCATATACAATCAATCCATAAATAAATAATGCATCTGTCTAAATAGGGCTGTGTGAACCTCCAAAAGTTCTATCTTGTGAACAGGGACTGTCAACCAGCTAAAATTTGTCAAAGTTCACTTGCTGGTAAACTTGTCCATGCTAGTTTGACCATTTAAAACCACTGAGGAATGGGTGTAACATCCAACTGCATACTGTACTGGGCCAATGAAGCACCGAAAACTGCAGGATGAGGCAGTGGCCCACACTGAAGGCTATGGGTTCCAATACTGTGTCTGTTGAAGCAGTGCCAAAAACGGTAAGGCTTCCTGTTTTACCATAGATAAGTTGTACACACTGGTTACAAGACCAACATTGCCAAATAATTACCCACAAAACATTGTAATATGAAGCTACAAGGCAGCAGCACAGCGCCCCATAGTATGTGTAGGCTACTGACTCCAACAATGGTGTCCATTGGAATAGTGGCAAACATGGACAAGGTTTTCTGTTGTGCTACAGATAGGTAATTTACATGCTGGTTACAAGACCAATGTTGCCCAAATAATTACCAGCAAAACTTCATAATCTGAAGACACAAGACAGCAGGGAAGCATTACACAGTGTGTGTAGGCTGCTGGTTTAAAATAATGTGTCCATTAGGACAGAGCCAAACATGAACAAGTCCTCCTGTTATGCTGTCCCTTACTGGAAATAAATGCAAAGTTTATGACTGATCTTGCATGATATGTAAAAATGACAAAAGAAAATGCAATAATTTTCAAATTACTGTAAGTTCTTTGCATGACTGTGCAAGGATTTTTATCAGATACACTGTCATTTTTCTTGCATGAACAAATGCAAGTTTGTTGCAAGTACACACAAGGTTTTTGCAAGCTCACAAGATAGGTTTTCATGCTTGTCAAGAACTCTGGAAGTTTAAAATGCAGTGTGGTACAAATATTTTTTCTTGCATGTTCCTTGACTAGTGTAAGCACAGTAAGCTAGATTTACAAAGCCCCTGAAATGTTTGTGGCTGTGGGAAAAATACTGGCACAAGTGGGTTTCCATTTGCAGAGCCGCAGTTTCTCCTACAGCCACAGTACTTTCATAGGTGCAGCTGGCTTATGTCCGACTCCATGATTTACAGCAGCTTGCAGATGATTTTCATCATAGCTGCGGGGCAAAACTATACCTGGTGGGACCAGGCATAACATTCCCTGCAGCTGCTTCGGCTGACGATACCAAACTCCACAGGTGTGGCAGTTTTATCCTGCAGCATCAGCTGTGGAGTGGGACTTAGTCCCTGGTGGACTTGAAAATCTAGACCCAGATTTTTTCTTGCACTATCCTTACAATCATGTATAGTTGTTTATCAGAATCAGAATCAGAATCAACTTTATTGGCCAAGTATGTATACACATACAAGGAATTTAACTCCGTTTTTTTTCCGTTGCTCTCAATATACTTAACAGACATACAATAAAACCAAAACACAACAAAACAATAAAAACAATAATGCAATAATGCAAAGTGCAAAATGCTAAAATAAATATGCAATAAATTAGCTGATACTTTATATACATGAGGTAAGTGAATTTAACAATATATACATATGTACAACAGAATATATACAGTACATATGTATATATATATAGCATCCTAAAATTTCATTTTATAATTACAGTAAACATTTAATGTTACAGATTATTTCACGAAGATTGTTCAACTGTGTGACTGGCTCAAGTATTCATCAAAGTGATAGCCTGTGGAAAAAAACTATTCATATATCTAGTTGTTTATAAGAATAGTGCAAGAAAAAAATCCTGTGCTTACACCAGTCAAGAAACATGCAAGCATAAAACGTAATGCTTACAGATGAGTGACACCTTGTAAGAATTTCACAGGGAGGATTGTTCTACTCTGTATATACTTGCAGGTAACAATGCATGTCTTTGTAGTGCTGTATAAATCATTAGATACACCTCAGTAAAAAACTCTTAAAAATGTACTGTTTGGGTACTAGTCAGTTAATATTACATATACCTCAAACCTTTTAAAAGTGCACTCTTTAGATAATAGTCAGTCAATATTACATATAGAGATTCAGTAAAATTTTATTTCACTGGCCAAATTCCATATTTCGCTGCATGAAATATTTCCTGAAATTATGTGCATTCCGTGAAATATTTCGGGTGTGCGAAATGCGAAGTGTCGCCCATGAAATGCGGAATTTTGCCCACGATCGGCAGAATTTTGCCAACAAGTGGAGGAAATTCCACATTTCACCAGCAGAATTTTGCATTTTACACCGGTGAAATATTTTGCAAAATGAACCAGTTTTAGCCGGCCCACTGGCGCAGCGGTGGGATTTCCACTTGCGACGTCAGCGACCTGGGTTCAGGAACGGACCCGGATCGTCGGAGGGCCGGCCAGGGGGAGAAGGATAGAGCGTCCCACGGACTGCTCTCCTTCTCCGGGGGGAGGGTGGGGGCAGCGATCGGCTCATTGAGGACCTTAGCGGAGGCTGGGGAGCCTGCCGGTCCGATGCTTGGCAGTTCCGGGAGGCGGGCGGACACAGGCATCATTGCACGCCCTGGCCTCCGTGAATAAAAATGGTGGAAAAATAGGAGGCGGGCAAGGACCACCGTGTGAATGAAGCCCTCCCCGGAGGACCTCACTACACCACCGTCGCTGCAGGTCCCAGACACTGGCCCGTGGCCACCAGGAATGGTGGCCGCTGCCCTGCCCTCCGGGGAGGGTAAGCCGGGGGGTGACCGAGGGATCCCGGCAGCCATAGACGGTGTCGGAGGTCTCCAGGGGCCAAGACCAGGGCCGAAAAAGAAGACGGGGTCCTGCCAAAAAAAAATGAGCCAGTTTTGCAAAATAGTTCATGGAGTGAAATTCTGTAGTTTCGCACAACACTAATTACATATACCTTTCTTTAAGTTCCCCTTCCTGTCATTACTGAGGAACATTTTATAAAAACATTGCCTTAATCCTGTACCGTTTATCTACCCTTGTTTCTTCTTCCCAACTTGAATTCATATCCCTCTATAACTACATCATAATTAGTAATGGTAATGACTGCGATGCCACCAATAGAGTACAGCACCATGACTTCTGGTGTATTCTAATACTGATAACAACACTGTAAGAGTTGTAAGAATGGTCTTCTGCATTCAAATAAAAAATGTTAGGAGCAGAATGAAGAAATTTCCTTTTAAGAATGCAAGAAATATTTAAGAATGTACATAGATACATAGCTACATAGACAGTGTCAGCAGATAAGGGCCTATGGCCCACCCAGTCTTCCCATTTGAGCTTGTAAGTTCAGTTTATGTTTTTCTAGAAGTCTGTTGCCCCTTACCCCTGACCTCAAGAATTCCTTTATGTCTTTATCCCATGCATTCTTAAATCCTGTGATTGTTTCAGCCCACACCACTTCCTCTGTCAGGGTGTTCCACTTGTCCACCACCCGTTCTGTGAAGAAAGTCTTCCCTCATGTTTCCTCTGAATCGTCCTCCCTCCAACTTCATCCCATGCCCTCTAGTCCTGGAACATCTTTTTCACTTAAAAATAGTGTATTCCTGCACCCTGTTCCTTCCTGTAAGATACTTGTATGTGTCTATCATATCCTCTCTCTCCCTCCTCTCCTCCAGGGAGTACATGTTCAGGTCCTTCAACCTGTCTTCATAGGACTTGTGATGCAATCCATGCACCATCTTTGTTGCCCTCCTCTGAACCTTCTCTACCCTGTCTATGTCCTTACGTAGGTATGGTCTCCAGAGCTGTACACTGTACTCCAGGTGGGGCCTCACTAGTGTCTTGTATAGCAGAATTATGACCTCCCTTTTCCTGCTGGTGATGCCCCTGCCTATACATCCCAGCATCCTATTTGCTTTACCTGCTGCCTTGTCACACTGTTTCTCTACCTTGAGGTCATCAGAGATGATAACCCCAAGATCCCTTTCCTGCTTGGTGCATGCTATATCCTCATCCCCCAACTGATATATTGTGCCAGGGTTTTTGTGCCCCATATGCATTATCTTGCACTCTTTGCATTGAATTTCAACTGCCAAACCCTGACCATTCTTCAAGTTTCTGCAGGTCCCTTCTCATTCTGTCTACACCCTCTGGTGTGTCTACTCTGTTACAGAGCTTTGTGTCATCAGCAACAGTGAAATTCTGCCTCTAGGTCCTACGCAATGTCACTGATGAAGATGTTGAATAGGACCGGTCCCAGCACTGATCCCTGTGGTACCCCACTGGTCACTCTTCCTCTGTGGAGTGACAGCCATTTACCACCACCCTCTGCCCTGCCACCCAGCCAGTTACCTACCCACCACACTACTGTCCTGCCCACACCCATATTCCCCAGTTTGTGTAATAGTCTTCTATGTAGCACAGTGTCAAAGGCCTTGCTGAAGTCCAGATAGGCCATGTCCACTGCCCTCCCCTGATCCACCTCCCTAGTCACCCAGTCAAAAAATTCAATGAGGTTGGTCTGACATGACCTCCCCCTCATGAAACCATGCTGCCTTGGGTCCTGTAGTCCATTGACAACCAAATGTTCCACCAGTCTCTCCTTCAGTAGTGCTTCCATGATCTTCCCCACTACCGAGGTGAGGCTGAATGGTCTGTAGTTCCTTGCTTCCTCTTTGTTCCCACTTTTGTATAAGGGGACTACATCTGCTGTCCTCCAGTCTTTGGGTACCTCCCCTGTTTCCAGTGATCGGCTAAACAGGATAGCCAGAGGTTCAGCCACCACCTCTCTTAGTTCTTTAAGGACCCTGGGGTGCACCCCATCTGGCCCCATTGCTTTATCAACTCATTACTTCCAGTTCCTTCAGGACCCTTTCTCGTGTAAAGGGACTTGTGTCCATTTCTGACCATTCTCACCCCTTGTACTCCCTTCAGACCCATTACCCTCCTCTTCCTCAGTAAAGACTGAGCAGAAATACCTGTTCAATATGGCAGCTTTACTGTTGTCATTCTCCATGCGGCCCCCATCCTCCCCCTTCAGTCTCACTATCCCTCCCTTTGTCTTTCTTTTTTCACTTATGTACCTGTAAAAGGTTTTGTCCCCTCTACCCACTGATTTTGCAATGTGTTCTTCTGTCTGAGCTTTGGCTTCCCTTACTGACCTCCCTGCCTCCCTTTGCTTCTCCTGGTACTTCTCCCTATCCCCGTCTGCCTGTGTCCTTTTGTATTGCCTGAATGCAATCTTTTTGGCTTTCACTTTCTTTGCTACTTCTTTGGAAAACCATAATGGTCTCCTCTTACTTTTCCTCTTGCTAACTTGCTTAATGCATAATTCTGTTGTTCTTGTAATCCCCATTTTAAATACTGCCCACTGTTCCTCAACCCCTGATTCCTGTCCCATTCCCCTTAATGCCTCTTTCAAGTATCTCCCCATTTTCCCAAAGTCTGCCCCCTTAAAATCCAGGATACATGTTTTTGTGTGGTTTGGTTCTGCTCTTTCTGTGATTTCAAACCACAATGACTGGTGGTCACTGTTCCCAGGTGCTCCCCACTGTTACCCCATCACACTGTCCCTGTTTGTGAGCACAAGGTCCAGTATTGCCTTCTGCCGAGTTGGTTCCATGACCAGTTGCTTGAGGAAGGCACCCTGAAGGGAGTCCAGGATAAATCTTCTAAATCTGCTCCTAGTTGATGCTGCTGCTGGGATGCTCCAGTCCACATCTGGAATATTGAAGTCTCCAACCAGTACTACCTCACCCTTCTCTGCCATCCTTTGGATGGCTAGCATCAGCTCCCTATCTGTTTCTTCCTCCTGGGCTGGTGGTCTATAGACCACACCTGTGCGGATGGCTGTCCCCATTTTCCTTTCCAGCTTAACCCACAGTATCTCTCCCCCATTTTGTTCCTCCTGGATCTCTGTGGCTCTTATGTCATTTTTCACATACAGTGCCACTCCTCCTCCCTTCCTGCCTGCTCTGTCTCTTCTGAATATGTTGTAGCCAGGTATGGCCATCTCCCAGTAGTGGTTATCATTACACCAGGTTTCAGTGATGGCCACAATGTCCAGGTCTGACTGCACCATGACAGCCTCCAGATCTTCCATCTTGTTGCTAAGGCTCCTGGCATTTGCACACATGGCTTTCCATGATTTGACCTCCCTAGACTGTTTCGCTGTTCTACTCCAGCCCCTTCCTTGGTTGTCCTTTAATCCCTGGTTCTTCTTGCTGTTTGCCCTTCTGCTGAATTTTGCCCCTTTTCTCCTATCCACCTCTTGGGCACTAATCTCCATCTTTTGCACACTGCTTTGCAGAGATAGCCACTCCTCTGGTTCACTGGCTCCACTGCTAGCTGTGGGGGGGTGAGCAAGTAGGTACCCTCCTTGCTGGCCTGCCACCCTCCTTTGCTAGTTTAAATGCTTGTCAATGTAGCATTTAAACTTATCATTCAGGGCTTGGATTCCCCTCCAGGATGGATGCAGGCCATCAGGCTTGAACAAACCTCCATTCCTCCAGGTGGGTCCCCAGTCACCAATGAATCCAAACCCTTCCTCACAGCACCAGTTCTTCAACCATGAGATGAAGATTTTTGCTTGCATATCTGTTTATATACTTTTTTGCACAATACTTGAATGGCATGGTGAAGTAGTATACATGTATATAAACTGTCAAAATGTTATTAGTATTTAATTGCTGGAAGTGATGTAAGGTTTCCACCCCTTCTGTTTCTGTGTATGCTGGATAAAACACAGCCCCCCCTTCCACTCCCGTGTGTGTTGGATATGATGCAGCCCCCCACCCTCTTCCAGCTCAGGATTGTGATGTTGCTATGGGAGGATGCATGTTGTTTTGTTTGAGCTTGCCCCAGGACATGTCAAAGAGGATAAAGGTAGATTTAATTATATTGTGTTTATGAACAAATGAACTGGTAAAACTTCTGATCAAGTGCTGCCTTCACAGTGCTTAAAATAATGTTGTGTAGTATGGTTGTATATTTTTAAAATTCTGTTTTACACATTTAGTATGTTTTATATTAACATTGACTGCATATAGCTGCTGCTTCCTTACAGTTTTCATAATTTTATTTTTATTTTGCGGCAGTCTAAATTGCTAGTAGTGGTTCAGCTTATTTTAATTCTGTTTTTGTAAATTGGGAGGTCCTTCAATAAATGGGTAAAGGCTCTGATCAACTGCCTTTACATTTGTTTAAACGATGTGGTTATATATTTAAAAAAAAATTAATTGATACAACTTCTGATCACGTGCTGCCTTCACATTGCTCAAAATAATGTTGTGTTGTATGACTGTATATTTTTAAAATGCTGTTTTGCACATTTAGCACTGTATGTTTCATATTAATATTGAATGCATATAGCTGTTGTTTCCTTACAGTTTTCATAATTTTCTTTTTATTTTGTTGCAATCTAAATTGCTAGTAGTGGTTCAGTTATGTCCAGCTTATTTTAATTCTTTTTTTTTAATACATTAAGAGGTCGTTCTTTCTATAACCATCCAGTCTCCCCTCAAATGCACAATGTTTCTAGTGTACTCTTCAGCTGGCATCATGTTATGTTTTAAAAATATTTGTTGTCTGCAGACATTGTTTTAGCTAATTTCTGTTTACAAGAAAAGCAAGGCACAATGTTTGCAGATTATCAAAAAGTGCATGAATCTATATCATGCTGATTAGTGTATGTAGTTAATGTTTATTTTATTTAAAACTGCAGCAACATGTTTTTTTCTTAAATGTGCATGTCTTGAAATATTGTCTTCTGAATTACTTTATTTCAAGAACTGAATTTTAAAATTCACCTTGTGTGAGTCTAGGGTGCATATGCCATACATACAAAACATACGAAACTGCCAGCAGAAAAAGACTCATGGTCTATCAAATTCTGCTTGAGTGTGCAGCTAGCATCCCTAGATTGCAGCTGCCCCAACCCCTCCCCCATCTTCAAGACATTCTCCACACTATTCCCCCAGTTCTCAACACTATTCACCTAGATATTCCCTATCCCATGCCCTTTTAAAACTTCCCACCATCTTACATGATATCACTCCCTCTGATAGGGTGTTCCACTTCGACACCACCCTCTCCATGAAGTAATGTCTCCTCGTCTCTCCCCTAAGCATTCCATCCTCTAATCTTAGCCCAGCCCCCCTTGTGTCCCTACCTTTCCTCAGCTTGAACAATCCATCAGCACCAGCTTTGTTTATCCCCTTCAAATACGTGAATGTTTCAATCATATCCCCCCATCCCTCCTCTTTTCCAGGGTGTACATATTCAGCTCACATAGCCTGTTCTTGTAGGTTTTGCTTTCCATACCCCATAACATTTTTATCGCCCTCCACTGCACCCCCTCCAGCAGTTTAATGTCCTTCTTCAGATATGAGTGCCAGAACTGCACACAATACTCCAAGTGCAGCCTGACCAATGACCTGTAGTGGGGCAGGATCATTTTCCTATGCCTGGACAAGAATCCCCCTTGCAGTACACCACAGCGTCTTGTTAGCCTTAGCTGTGGCTCTCCTGCATTGAGCAAATTTGTTCATGCTCCTCGTTATCAACTCCCCAAGGTCCTTCTCTTCCTCATTGTCCCCCAGCCTTACCCCACCCAAACAATAGTCCCTGTTTGGGTTCTTTGCCCCGAAGTGCATAACCTTGCATTTCTTTGTCATGATTTTGGTTAGACATTTATCAATTGAACAGTCATCTGTTACACCTGTGAAAGAGAGAACTGTCCATTGTTAATGTGGTGACAGTTTGGGAGAGGTCAGACACAGCCAAACTATTAGGCGGAGTTAGGAGAGAAACTCCTGACCAGTTAAAACCCATACCATTTTATCTAGAACTCCACAATAAAGTCTTAGTTGCCTCTCCTGAGAACAGCAACTGTGGAGTTTTAAGATAATGCTCAGGCCAGCATGACCGCTGCAGCAGTCACCACAAATTTACAGCTCTTAAGTACATCTGAAATACTGTGATAAACTGAATTATGAGCATTTACCAGCATTTAAATAACTTTAGCTTTGTAGGGAATCATAAGCACTAACATCCTATAATGACAGTGGCTGTTTAGTTAAATAGTAGGCATGGTTGCTGTACAATTACTTATACAATGAACCCCTGCTGTAGAGGTTTTTAATGGTAGTTTACTCACCTGGTAAAGGTGATTGTGTGACTATGTCCATGGCACTAGTTTATATGGCTGCAGTGGGTGGAGTCTGCAGATGTTTTGCATGTACAAAAGGGATGATGTCATGTTTTCTGTCCATGGAACTGACTGAAGGTGTAAATCTCCTCCGTCTTACCCTCCTCCAAGAAATGTTTTCCACCCTCAAATAAATATACTTTCATGTTAGTCAGTGGTTGCAGGGTACTATTTTCTTTCTTAAATGGGAGGTACAAGAACTGGAACCTTAGTGGGAGGCAGCATTAGTTTTTTTGGGGGAAGTAAGACCCACCCCACCTCCCCACGAGAAGCTCCTAAAGATCCACCCCACCTTTCTTGGGGGTTCAGGGGGGAGGGGCATGAGGCGGACCTATCATATTGGAACAACTGACTGTCAGAGTTGCCTGGGGAGGTAATTATGGAGTGCCTGAAACTGCATCTAGGCATACCCCCCTCCCCACACACACACACATATCAAGATTTTTTTTTTTAACTCTAAGCATGTCAATTGTTGGCTCTAACAGTATGGGCAAGTTGAGCATAAAAATAAAATAGAAAAAAAAGGATCAAGCAGGTGCCTTGTCCTTTGTCAGATACATGCAGACAGAAGGTCACAAATCCTGTATGACAAGTTCATTATATGGATGTTTTCCATATAAAACAAAAATGTTGTTATTGTCATGTCCGTAGCATTGTTTGTAGCCAGTAAACTGTTATTTACTTAGGTACTATAAACGACAGGTTTTAATTCAGAAATCCAGTCTTGATAAATTTGTTTTTTTTAGCAGTTCTGTGAGATTTATGTCTCTCTGATGTAAGAGTACATAGCACAGAAACTAAAGGGGTTTGCCTAATTGATTGTTGTTTGCATGAGAAGTGGGCATGACAGTGGCTTGCAAGAGTGAAGTCTAACAATTGTTTCTTGGCTATTCTGGGACCTGAAGTTTCACAGTAATGTGTGAAGAGAATAAAGTCTTGTGTTTTGTGCATTTGAATAGGTTTAGTGCTTTGAAGTTTAAAGATATATATACATAGGCCCAAATATTCAAACAGCGCCCAAAAAGTGCACAATAGCAGGAGCAAGCGCAAGTCCATTACGCCCATGCGCAAGAGATGCGATATTCAAAAATGGAGCAGGCCAAACTGCACCTACAGCCGATGACTGAATATCACACCACCTGTGCCATAGCGCAACTAGGGAGGGGAAGCTGAGCAGAGCTGATGCGCCATAGCGCAACAAGGGATGTGCAGCTGAGCAGTCTAGAGGCGCCATAGCGCAAACAGGGATGCCCTCCAGCAGCAGAGAAATGCAACTGCACAACCAGGGAGGTAGGGGCCCACCACCCATGCCACAGATGGGCACAGGAACACACAGCAGAACAGACATCGTCACCCCACACCCCATGCACCGCACAACTGGGGGAGGGCTGAAATAACCACCGGCCCATGGAGACAAGCAAACAACCCACAGTCGGGCCATGGTGCCCCATCACATCTCCCGGCAAGCTGTGACTGGCACACAAGGAGGGCGGACCACCCCGTGCCACACCATCCCCCCCAATGCAGAGCACACCCTGCACCATGACCCCCAGACACCCCCCCCATGAGCAGTGTCCACCACTGTGGGAAACCCCATGCATGCCACCACCCCCACTGTGACAAAGCAACCCTGTGCACCACAGAACCATGCAAGCCAGACCCACCACGAGCACCCATCAGCGGATGGCAGCACACAGCAATGCTACAATGACAGACACAGTGCCACCATGAACAGTCCCCCTGAGGTACTGTTGAGAGACCAACCATGCGTCGGCACATGAGGTACCCCACACGGGACAGGGCTTGCCCCGGACACCACCACCAGTGGTACAGCACCCTGCACAGTATTCCAATGACACAACCCGACCCACCACTGGCCACAACAGCCAGCACAGACACCCACAGTGGTGCGTGGAAGCATGCACCACACCGGATGCCACACAGTGCATGGAAAGACACCCACCCATACCCATGGGCACCACAACAGAGGGACGCAGTGGTGGGGCAACCAAGCCCCCAGTGTGGGCCCATGTAAACTGTGTACACACAACCCACAGCCCTCCATAGCACTGGAGTGCCAGCCACCCTGCGCAGGTGCTGTGGACCTGTACACCACCATCATTCGCCCGGAGCGTAAGTCACAGACAGTGGTGCACATCCCCTGCAACACACACAAGCCACAGCATGGAGGTGGGACAACAACTGTGGAGGCCACAGTGTCACCCGAGGCAGACATGCACCACACCAGTGACAGGAGGCAACCCAGCAATGTGACGGGTACAGTGGCTGCCCTGCAGGGACTGCCACCACTGACATGCCAGCGGACCATGCTGGTCACAGACATGCATGTGTGTCAGCTGCACAGGCCATGGATGGACTGATAGGTGCTCCATGGACACAGAGCATGCACCATGGACCACTGCACACAGTCATCCAGTGCACAGGGCACAACACACACACCACAGACACTGACTGATAGCTACCCCCACACCATAGTCACCTCCACACAGACACACACACATACCCATGACCGCACCACCCCTGATGCCATGCACACCACTGCAGCTGAGCACCTATAGCCCACTGCAAATCACAGACCACCACAGTATTCATATCAAAATAACTGTGTATTGAACAAACATATAAAATTCAACTATTTACAATACTATATTACAAAATATATACAAGGTTGGGGAGGCCACAAACAAGGTGGGGGTGGGTAGGGGCAGGGTGGATAAATGGGACGGGAAAGGAGGGGTGTGAGGGTGGGTCCAGGGGTGTAGGGGATTACAGGGACTGATGGATCCCTAGCGGGAGCGCCTCTCCCCACTCCGACTCCGTCGAGCTCTGTGCCTCCGCAGGACCCCGGTGTTGTCAATCCTCGGAGGATATCCAGTGAAGCCCTCGCCACCTGGAGTATCTCCCGCAGTGCCTCCCTTATTTCCCGGAGATGGCGTGTACCTAGGACAAGGAAGCACAGTCAATAGGTGTGAATGCACAACCCCATACAGCCCGCCCACTGTGCATGGCATACGGCCGTGGGACATACCCCTGTGATGGTGTGTGACCACCCGCAGTGATCACGTCCACATGAACTGCCCACCCAGGTGCATACAGCCATGTGGAATGCTGCACACACCCACAGGCCAAGTCACTCACAGCACAACCATGGCCATTTAGTGACATGGCTATGTGGTGCAAAAGGCAGTGGCACAACCATGTACCTGGTGCATGCATGGACCACCATTGATGCACTCCCAGACATGCATTGCCACTGGACAGTGTTGACTGTAACAAGTCGTGTGCATGGCAGTGGTGTTGATGGATGGTGGCCATGCCCAGCTGCCCACCCTGTTACACAGCATGCAATAGTAATCAAGGAGGTATGGCACTCACCTTCATCGGGCTGGTCCAGTGGGCGGTGAGGGCCCTCGCCCCGCCTTGCTGCACTCTGCTTCTCCTGCTGCCGAAGTTCACGGGCACGGCGGCATTCTTCCGGGCCTGTGGGGCAAACATGGAGAGAGGAACATCAGTACAATCCCGTAGCAAAGTTCCCCTGCCCCCAGGTGTGTGCCCTCCCACCCAGCCAGACCCACCCATCCCACACCCTGTTAACACCACCACAGCCAACCTCGGATGGTCCCTCCCCCATGTGTTGGATACATACAACAGTGTTACCCACATGGAAGATAAAAGTGTGTTGACGTAACCCCTACCTGGCCGTGGCACCGTGCCCTTCCTGGCACGTGCCCGCAGGCATGCTAGTAGCTCCGGCTCCCTCCGCCGCAGGTCCCCGTACCTGTGGCGGCACTGCTCGGTGCTCCTCCCCCATCCTGTGGCCTTCTCAAGTGCAGTGGTCACCTCCTCCCACACCTGGGTCATGGACCTGTCCAGGGTTGCCTCCCCAAACAGTGGCCAATGGTGTGGCTCTACAATGGCCACTAGGTTGGCCAGCTCTATTGCCGACCACTTAGCTGCCCTCCTGCGTGCCATGCTCTCTGCTCGATTTGGCAATATGGTGCCTGCAGCACTGCTCCCCATGTGCAGATGCTGTGCGGTACAGCACTGCCATTCCCTATCACGCTATCACTGAACAGCTCGATAGAGGTGCACCCATGCCTGACGCATGGCGCCTAGCGGGCAAAGGTCGGGCACAGAGTCAAGGGTCTCTGGCGCATGGACACGCACAGTGCCATTGGAACCCAATGCCTGTAGCACGATTGGCTGCCTGTGTGCCACCGCCATTAGTGACCTACCGTGTAGTTGGCCCAGTGCACCTATGATGGCCCAGTGCCATAGTGCCATGTAGTGACCATCGCTATAGTGCCAGTGGCATAATGGTGGCTGTGCCTTGCATTGCCTACCACGCACAGCACATCATCAGTGTGGCAGATGCCTGCGTCAGCAACCTGGGAATGTGCAGTGAGATGTGTACTATGCATGTCACAGAACTGCGCCATTCGCTCAGTACATTCAACACAATTGCGCAAAGCGCAACAGTGCGATATTCAGCCATCATATGCAAATCGTCTAATCAGCCATTCAATGGTGCAGCACTGCAATTTGCATCCACTTAAAGTTGCGCCTTGCCTCATTTGCATGGGTTGCGCTATAAAAGTGCGACATTGGGCTGCAGTGACCATAGTCGGTTACTGCAGTCTATTGGTGAGTTGCATGCTGTTTGTGAGTGTGGACTGTGGATTTAGGGACATGCATGGGACTGCACAGTCACAGGTAACAACTGCCATTCTTACAGGCTACATAATGACCGAGCAAGTTGTGGGAGAGGAGGAACACAGTGGTGGGAGGAGGAGGAGGAGGCCTAACTTTACCAAGGCCGAGACCGAAGCCCTGTTTGAGGCCTACCTGGATCAGGAGCCGCTTCTCAGTGGATGGCGGGGAACACCCCAAGCCCGTGCTGCTGCATGGCAGGAGGTGGCACGTGCTGTGAACTTGCATGGCAGCTACCAGCGCTCCATGCAGGAGTGTAAGAAAAAGATGGGCACGGACAGGAGGAGGATAAAGAAGAAGGTGGCTGCCATCAGGGCAGCATGAGCTGCAACAGGTGGGGGACAGCCGGAGGTGGTACAGCTGACCCCACAGGAGGAGAGGCTTGCTGGAAGCATGCAGCGTAGTGCCATTGAGGGTGTTCCGGGTGGTGGCTTCCAGACGGGTGGTGGCCCATCACTGCATGGTAAGTCATGGTCTGTCTATGGGGGGGACAGGGTAGGTCACATGCAGTAACGTGACTTTGCTTTCTCTTACAGATCCTGAGCATCTGCATGGGTCAGCGGTGGTGGGCCTGTCCACTGAGGACAGTCAGCTGGAGATGGAGGAGGGCCCATCCACCTCCACAGGTATATGTGGATCATTGTGACAGTGGGGCCACCTGGCTGTCCACACTGATGTCGTTGTAACAGATACGGAGGAAGCCCTGCCTGTGTCCCAGCGTGCCGGCGTCCAAGGATGCCAGCATGCTGTGACTGGGGCCAGTGCAGAGTCCGTCACCGATGATGATGTCGCTAAAGTCATGGGCAGTGACACGTGTGTGCCACAGGATGGCCACACAGCAGGACACATCATGCCCATGGCTCTGGGTGGTGCTGCCGTGGATGCCTGCATGTCAGCACAGTCCCAGCCTGTGCCTGTCAGCACCAGTGGGGCAGCACTGGTGTCTGTTCAGGACAGTGGGACTGTTGCGGCCACTGCAGCAGCACCAATGAGCCCTGGGGAGCGGCAGCCGGAGGGGCAGCATCAGCAGTCAGCCAATGGGCTTGGGCGTACAGGGTTCAGCGGCGGCATCTGTGCACCACCTGTGGACATGCCCAGACCTGGTTCTGGTGCGCAGCACCCACCCTTAAGGGGTGCTGAGCATCAGGGCCACACACACCCTGAGGGACAGGATGCCGAGGAGGCAGATGACCTCTTGGACGAGCACACCCGCCTACTGCAAGCATCAGTCCAGCAGCAGATGCGGCTTGTGACGTCAGTGGATGCACTGCGTGTGGCTCTGGAGTGGGCAGAGGAGTGTCGCAGCAGGGACACCGCTCTGATCCTGGCAGGGATGGACCGTTTGCAGGAGGATGTGACCGCTGCCATTGACAGGCATGCAGAGGCATTCACTGCTGTCATGGCCACAATGGGCACACAGTCAGGTGCCCATGCATCGCGGACACCACGCAGTGCACTGTCCACCCCCCATTTCCGGCGTCATGCAACTCCCTCCCTGTTGACACCGGGTCCAGCTGTGGGCATCCCGAGCACTCGTGGCTCAGGCATGTTCAGTGTGCTGCAGACCCCTGTGTGAGCACAGTCGCAGTCACGCAGTGGAACCCCTGAGTGACCATCGGTGCCACCCCATGAGGCCAGTGGTCAGCCTGTCAGTGCTGATGGGTCTCGGCGGGGCTGCCCATGCGTCCGTGGCAGCCGGGGCACTGTTTCACATGACTGACCTGTCTCCCAGCATGGCTACTGTCTGGTGCTGCCCTGTGTGCATTGTTTCTTTCAGTGGGCAGTGCACGGGTGGGTACCCGGCCCTGCACGCAGACACACAGTCCACCTGCACACCCTCCTGGCTGCTGTCCGCAGTTGTGTGTGCATGATGATGCCTGCATTGCGCTGTACACCAATGTGCAATGGTGCTTAGCATCTGACACATGCACATGGACAGGCAGTGGGCGTGGTGGCCTGTGGACATGTGTATGGCTAGTGTTGGCGTTCTGGGTCAGTGTGCCTCCTGCCCTCTGTGCACGTTTGGTGCGTTGTGTGTGTGCGTGTGTGTGTGTCCGTCTGCATGGCATGTTAATCCTCACCCATCCCTGGTTGTGTGTGTGCTTCTGTGACCTTCCACTTCCCTTGATGGCATGCACCCCTGGTGTGTATCCATGCATGTTTGTGGGTTGTGCCTTAGCCACTGGTGGTTGCACATGGTCCCATGACTTACGTGGGTTGGCTGAAGTGCTCCTTCGTGATGGTGTCCTGGTGCAGCTGTGCCAGCCGGATCAGTCGGGGGTCCCATCACCGAAGGGGGGGCTGCCCATCACCATCGTCACTGGCGTCCTCATCGTCCCCATTGCTGTCCCCCTCTTTGACCTGTATGGCTATCCCACATTCATTGGCCATGTTGTGTAGGATGCAACAGGCCAGGAATAGCCCACAGGCCTTTGAGGGGCTGTACTGTAGGGCACCGCTGGAGGTGTCCAGGCAACAGAAACGTGTCTTCAGCATCCTGAACACCCGCTCGATGACATTACGTGTGGTGGCGTGTGCCTCATTGTAGCGTTGCAGCGATGGGGTCGCGGGCTGCCGGTAGGGTGTGATCAGCCAGGGACTGAGTGGGTATCCACTGTCACCTGTGTGTAGAGGGTGGAGGTTAGTTTGGTGATCAGCATCGCCCTGCCCCGGGCCATGTAGGCCACTACCCATGTCACCTCTGGCCATGCCCCCCCCAGGTCTTATGATTGTCCATGTGGTTTGCATACTCACCCACTAGGTGTCCAGTGGGGATGTCCCCACTCTCGAATCTGTGGCACAGTGCTGACTGGTGCCAGATGAAGGCATTGTGTGCTCCCCCAGGGTGCGTGGCACAGACATTGATTATGTGCCCCCTGGCATCGCACACCACCTGGCAGTTGATGCTGGCTTAGCCCTTGCGATTGATGTATGCGGCCCCCTTGGGCCCAGGTAGTGTGCGTATGGCCACATGGGTGCAGTCTATTGCCCCTAGCATGCCAGGCATACGTGCTACCCTGTGGAACTCCTGTATGTTTACTGTGCGCTCCGCTGCTGTGCTGGGGAAATGGATGTACTCCGCAGCATGTGGCAGCAGCGCGCTGAGGAATTAGGTGAGGTGGCATGATGTGGCTGACTGGGTTATGCCTGTGGTGTCCCCAGTTGATTTCTGGAAGGTACCCGTGGTGAGCAAGCACATGCAGGCTGTTACTTTAGTCTCCACTGACAGGGCATGGCTCCGTCGTGTGGGTGCCTGCATCACATCACTGCACAGCTCACAGAGCCGCCTCAGAATTGCCCTATTCAGGCGGTACTGGCCCACAATCTCAGTATCAGTGTACAGCTCGAAGCTGGTGCAGGCACGGTACTGCCTGTTGGGGGCATACCGCCAATGGGCACTTCCACGGCCACGCCCCCCTGCTGCCCGCCTTCTCACCTCCCTCATAATGGCCTCCATCTGGAAGGTGGCACTGGCCATGTCTCTGGCTTATGTTCACCCCCCCTGGCAGCTGTTACTGTTTTCCCCCCGCTGTCCTCCCTGCTACTTCCCCTGCACCGGGAACACCTGCCTGTGGTGGCCTCTGTGCTGTGTGGCACTTCCCGCTTCTGCACTGGCTGTGGCTCCCCACACCTTCCCTGTGCCTGTGTGTTCAGGGTGCCCTTTCCCTGGCCTGCCCTGTGTGTCCCTCCTGCCCTGTCTGTGTGGCTAGAGTTCTGCCTCATGTGGCTTCCCTGTAGCGTTCTTGCACCTCTCCCTTGCTCCTTTTTATTTTGGCTCATTTCCGCTATGGCGCAACTTCCGCTTGCTCCCCTATTGCGCATGGCGCAAGTCGTTGAATATTGCACTGCGCCATTTATGCATGGTCCCTCCCCCTTCAGTTGTGCATGCCTTCATTATCATTGCGCTGTTTAGCATGATTTCGGGAGCGCAACTGCCTCCTGCCGAATATCGCAGAATGGCGCAATTTCGGACTTGCACAGGCGCAACCCTATTGTGCATGGCTCAACTCTTTTGAATATCTGGGCCATAGTGTCATGGGCACCTGAAAAGGAATGAGATCCTACTGAAATATGAAAATGCTATTCTGATGATTTATTTATATGTAAGATTTTAAGTGTAGTTCTGCCTAGACCATAAGCTACAAAAAGTACATTTAAGGATGGATGTATTAGTCAAAGCTCATAGTAGCAAAATAAAGCAAAAACATATATATATATTGTGTTTTTTTTTCTTTTAATTGTTTAACCAGGAGTGGCACACTAAGCTGAAAGCTTGTTTACAGGGGCAGCCTGGGAGCACATGGAAGTTAAGTAACTTGCTCAGGGTCACCCAGTATGCAAGTGGAGTCTGTGGGATTCAAATCCAGATCTCCAGATTTGCAGTTCAGAGCCTTAAACCACTGTGCCATACTGCCTCCCTAGTTATGGCAGTCATCTGCTTAATGGTTCATGATGTTGATGTAGTAAGCAGCAATACATTGCATAGCTGCAGATGTAAACTGTCAATAAGTAGGTCAGGCAATAGATGTGCTGTGCAGTTACTGAAGCAAGAAATGTATTTAGGATAGTAAAATATTCCTGTTAGAAAACTCATAAATGGGCGACATTTGCATCCAAGTTCAAGGAGGTCCTTATGAGGTGTCAATGCACAATATAAAGTAATATTTTTCAAGTTGTCTAAGTAATTGCTTTGTACTACCAGTTACTAAATTTAAATTATTCTATGAAGGAAATTAAGTTGATGTAACTCTCTGTAAATGTATTAAAAACATTTACTTGTCCTTATAAAGAAATACTGCCACCTTCTGTACCATCATGGGGATTTACATATGTTTCCCAAGATGCTTTGCATTATTGAGGTATGTGTAATTGTGTTACATAGAAACATAGAAACATAGATTTTGATGGCAGATAAGGACCGCTTGGCCCACCCAGTCTACCCATTTCCCTACCTATTGGATAAGCTGCAGATCCTAGTTAACCAGCAGCCTACTTCTTCCTACCCCCATCCCCTAGAATTGCCTTATGACTGTCCCATGCATGCTTGAATTCCACCACTGTTTTTGACTCCACAACCTCCTCCAGAAGTCCGTTCCATGCATCCACAGCCCTCTCTGTGAAAAAATACTCCTTAAATTACCTCTGAGCCACCCCTTCTATCTTCAAATTGTGCCCTTGTTCTTGCACACCTCTTTTTGAAAGATGCTACCTCTTGGACTTTGTTGATTCCTTGAGATACTTGAAAGTTTCTATCATGTCCTCCTCTCCTCCTTTCCTCGAGGCTATACATATTCAGCTCCTTAAGTCTCTCTCATATGTCTTCCGTGCAGACCCTGCACCATTTTAGTTGCCCTCCTCTGGACAGCCTCCATCCTGTCTATGTCCTTATGGAGATAGGGTCTCCAGAACTGCATGCAGTACTCCAGATGGGGTCTCACCAACTGTCTACACAGAGGGATAATAACTTCCTGTTTTCTACTGGTGATGCCTCTCCCTATGCATCCCAGTATCCCCCCAGCCCTCCTTGCTGCCCTCTCACATTGCTTGCCCACCTTTAGGTCATCTGATATGACTACCCCTAGGTCCCTTTCCATTTTTGTTGTTGTTAGTATCTCACCCCCCATTGTGTACTCTTCCCCTGGGTTTTTGTTTCCCAGGTGCGTTACCTTGCACTTCTTAGCATTGAATCTAAGCTGCCATACATTTGACCATTCTTCTAACCTTGCCAAGTCCCTTCTCATCCTTTCCACCCCACCTTGTGCATCAACTCTGTTGCAGATCTTTGTGTCATCTGCAAAGAGACATACTTTTCCTTCCAGTCCCTCTGCAATGTCACTTATAAAGACATTGAAGAGGACCGGTCCTAATACTGAACCCTGCTGTACCCCACTAGTAACCCCCCTTTCTTCAGAGTGGACTCCATTTACTATTACTCTGTGTCCTATTCTCCAGCCAATTCTTTACCCAGGCTGTCATCTTGGGACCCACTCCCAGGCTGGCTAACTTGTATATTAATCTTTTGTGTGGGACTGTGTCAAATGCCTTGCTAAAGTCTAGGTAGGCCATGTCCACAGCCCCTCCCTGATCTACTACTTTGGTCACCCAGTCAAAGAAATCTATCAGATTTGTCTGGCATGACCTTCCCGCTGTGAATCCATGCTGCCTTGGGTCCTGAGCCCCTCTGGCCTCTAGATACTCAACAATTCTTTCCTTCAGAAGTGATTCCATCATTTTCCCTACCACTGAGGTTAAACTAACAGGTCTGTAGTTTTCTGCTTCTGCCTTGCTCCCACTTTTGTGAAGGGGAATCACATCTGCCCTCCTCCAGTCCTAGGGTACCACCCCATCCTCCCATGATTTGTTAAAAAGGGTAGTCAGTGGTGTCACTAGTTCTACCCTTAGTTCTTTTAGAATTCTGGGATGAATCCCATCAGGCCCCATTGCTTTGTCCACCTTCAGTTTTAAGAGTTCTTTCAGAATCCTTTCTTCTGCAAATGGGCTGCTATCAACTTCTGTATCCAGAGTGTTTCTACTGTTTGTTTTAGGTACCTCCCCCACTTCCTTTGTAAATACTGAGCAAAAATATTTGTTTAGTATCTCTGCCTTTTCACAGTCACCCTCTGCCCACCCTCCCTCCTCTTTATTAAGCCTCACTAGCCCTCTCTTGGTCTTCCTTCACTCCCTGATGTACCTATAAAAGGTTTTATCCCCCTTCTTAACTGAGTTGGCTATCTTTTCCTCGGTTTGGGCCTTTGCTGTTCTGACTGCCTTCCCAGCTTCCTTTTGCTTTAACTGATACAGTTCCCTGTCCTGCTCCTTCTGTGATTCCTTGTACTTCCTGAATGCTTTCTTTCTCTTGAACCTTCACTGCCACTTCCTTTGAGAACCATAGTGGTTTCTTACATCGCTTGCTTTTGTTAATTTGCTTCACACAAAGGCTTGTTACCTCTGTGATGGCAGTTTTATTATTCCCCATTGTTCTTCACCCCCTTCCTGCCCATTTGCTAGTGCATTCCTTAGGCACTCACCCATTTTGGCAAAGTCAGCCCTCCTAAAGTCCAGTACTTTTGCCTTTGTATGGCTTGACTCTATTGCTGTGTTTATTGTGAACCATACTGTTCGATGGTCGCTAGTTCCCAGATGTGCTACCCACTTTCTACATCTGTGATCCTCTTCATCTCCATTTGAGAGAACCAGGTCTAAGATTGCTCCCTCTTGAGTGGGCTCCAATACTAGTTGTCTACGCATGCCCCTTGTAGGGCATCTAGAATAACCCCACTTTTGAAGTGGCTGCTGCAACTGCATTCCAGTTAACATCTGGCATATTCAGATCACCCATCAGCAATATCTCCCTTTTTCTGCCATTCTAAGTATTCTTTCTATCATTTCCTTGTCCATTTCCTCCCCTGAGAAGGGTCTGTATATCAATCCCTGTGCAGATTGTGGTGCCATTGCTGGTCTCCAAATTTACCCACAGTGCTTCTTCTCTCCCTGTTTTCCATTTTGTTCTGTTGCTTTGATTTCTTCCCTTATGTAAAGAGCTACCCTCCTTCTCTTTTACCCTCCTGCCCCTCCTGTAGATAGTGTATCCTGGTATGTTTATGTCCCAGTCATGGTTTGTGTGTACCATGTTTCTGTGACTGCCATGATATCCAGATGTTCCTCCTCCATCAAGGCCACTAATTCAGGAAGCTTGTTACTCAGACTACGGGCATTGGTACTCATTGCTCTCCATTTTTGATGGCTTTACCTTCTTTTGCAGCATCCCCACTGACCTGTCTACCTCGGTCTTTTTCATTTAGTACCCTGTTTTGTAGGAGAGGCTGGGATTTTCCTGCTGCTTATCAGTGCCTCCCCTTGACTAGTTTAAAAGCTTGCCAATTAAGCATTTAAACCGATTGCTCAAAAGACTTGTTCCCTTCCTGGACAGATGCAGACCATCCTGCCAGTATAGGCTGGTGTCCCTCCAGGTGGAACCCCAGTCCCCAATGAAGCCAAACCTCTGTGATCCACACCATTTTTTCAACCATTCATTAAACTGCATGGTGCAAAGTACCCTCGCCTCACTCATGCCACTGACAGGCAGCACCTCAGAGAAGGATATTGTGTGTGCTACTTGTCTTAGGCCCTTCCCCAATTCTACAAAGTCCTTCTGCACTGCTCTAATCTCATGATTAGCCAAGTCATTTGTCCCTAGGGGGACAATGATGTCCAGCTCAGACTCCCATGCAGCTGTTCTCGTGATCCTGAGGATGTGCTTCCTGTCTCTCCTAGCCATGGCACCAGGCAGGCACCTTACTTCAGTTTTCCCTGCTCCCCCCAGTTCTATCCCTAATTATTGAGTCCCCCACCAGGAGCTGCTTCCTTTCCTTGTGGTGTCCTCTGCCTCCTTCCTGTGGGCCTCCCTTGTGACAGTTGTCCTCAGCCTCCTTAGTCTCCTCTGCGGGTGCATCCATAGGGAGCTATGCTCCCCACAATGGTGTATGGATTGTGGTGTGGAACAACTGACTGGGTGTCCTCTGTTCCACCATCCTCACCCTCCCTGAGCCCACTGTGGTCCAACTGCTGTGCTTTCTTGCAACCTCTGAGGTAGTGGTGGTGGCTCTGGTGCTCCTGGATGGGGAGGTTCCTTTCTACCGTCCAGTGTGGCCTGGGAGAAGGTCCCTTACTACTGTCCAGTGTGGCCTGAAGACAGGCAACTTCCTCCCTCAGGGCAGAGAGTTGTCTGCAAATAGGGGCAGCATCTCAACCTCCAGAAAGACTCCCAGAAGACTGCTGCCCCACAGCCATTACATTGCACTACTCCCCACATTTTTTTTTGTGTGTGTGTGATTGGTTTGTATATATATATATATATATATTATACAATGTGTATGCTTATATTGTCAGTGCAGTGTGCTAGAGAGGATATGACAGTGATATGCACCTTGCACTCTTGAGGAAATGATGTCAGAACCCCAGGTATAAAGGAACTATTTCCAGGGGTGGGTGGGGTGAGGGTGGGAAGGGGTTGGGCCTAAACTGTGCCCTCACAAAACAATCAGCTAAAAGCTCTGACCCACCGCTGCGCTGAGTGTTTTCTTTAAAATTTGGCTGTCTGGCCAATATCATCCAAGATAACACATACATCAGTGGCATTTGCTCTGGGGTTCTTTTGTAAACCTATATTGCTTCCTATTCCTTCCATTACAATGTTCACCTCCATATATTTTCCTAATAATGTGTATGCTATCCTTAGAACAGAAACTAAAACAAATACTACTACTTACAAATCATTGTGTTGTTTCTCTGTACCTCCTTAACAATTCCACACAACTTCACTAACTTCATTAAGCAGATGTGGTGGATCTGACCAGAATTTGCTTTATGTGTATCAGGCAGCCAATCAGGTGGACATAACACTTAATTCTATGGCCTACACAGCCAGTACAGTGCTATGCTTGTGCAACTGTGTTACTTTGGTTTTGGCTAGTCACACTGTCTGTTCCAGAGGAATTACCACCCTGTAGAGGTACCAAAGACAAGGAACCCTCAAAGAGGCTTCCACCCCTAGAGGTGCAACAGGATGATTCCCTAGGTGAAAGGTACCTTAGGAAGCATCCCAAGGAGAGAGGCGATACTGCTGGAGGAGGGGAGGATGGTGGAGCAAAGAAAAAGTGCTTTAGAAGGAGGCTGAGAGGAACTGCTTATATAGCTCAGGAAAGGGGAGTGACTGGCTGCTTGTCCATTGAACTACAGGCCCATCCTTCCAATTCAATGGCCTACATAGTCAGTATACTGTTATGCTTGTGCAACTGTGTTATTTTGATTTTGGCCATTCACACTCTCTATTCCAGAGGAATTACCACCCTGTAGGGGTACCAAAGGCAAGGAACCCTCGAAGAGGGTTTCACCCCTAGAGGTGCTGTGGCATGATTCCCTTGGCTAAAGATACCTTAGGAAGGATCCCCAAAAGAAATGTATTCGTACAAAGAACATTAGCAATCAGAGCCATGAGGCAGGGTAGAACAGGCAAAGGCAGCTTCAGAGGTAATGAGATGCACAGATGAGCAAATGGCATGAATATGATGGTTTGTACTGGAAATTGAATGGGCCTCCTAAGGAGAGAGGGAATGGCAAGTAGGGACACCATCCACCTCCATCCAACAGTGACATGTACCTACAGAAACTAGGGAACACTGGCTACTGCTAACTAACATCTATGACCTGAGGCATGCAGGTGAGAAAAAAAAACCTTTGAGGAGGAAATCTCTGGGGATCCAAAGCCTAGGTCACCTTCCCTCCAGGCTTGGGATATTTTGCTTAGTGATGGCTCTGCTACAGCAATTTGGAAATCCAAATAAGGGGGGGTATTCCAATTTGGAGAAAAGCTTTCACTTGATCCCTCTAATGGGAACACCATGGAAGGTTGCAAGCACTACTCTAAAACAACAGGCAACCAAGTTGGGAGGAGGAGAGGAACAACTGCTGAGGTGCTCACCTGGCCTACACATCCTAAAAACAAACCAGGTGAACCAGAGGCAGTCATAGGGGAGAATGCAATGAAGGTGCCTTGCTAGCAAATTAATACTAGAGCCAAGGGAGAGCACTGTAACCACCCTTGACAGCTAGTCTTAAATTCTACACCAGGAGCTGCCATCGAGTCTCAAATGGCTAAAGCTACACCTGGAGTGAGGTCATTCCCAGCTATGGGCCAGATGAAAAGGACCCCACCCCAAGTTTCGCACACTCAAGATGCAGACTTTAAAGGTGCAGAACGAGACCATCATCTGCAGGGGGCCTGAGACATGGTACTTAATGGTCATGGTTGTCATGCCCCAGAAACAAATTCGGAAGGAGCTGGATGAAGCAAAGAGCGTTGGAGACCCTCATGGAGGGCAGACATGTGCTTAGCAGGCATGAGCAGACTGAGTTGTGCGTAAGTAGATGATTGGACCTGCATGTAGGTCTGTAAGGCAGAGGAAGCAATGAGTGGACCTGCACATAGGTCTGTAAGGCAGAGTAAGCAGTGGTTGGACTTGCACATAGGTTGGAGGAGCAGCAAATATGAATTGGCAAGGGCAAGCCAACCAGTTCCACTAGGAAGCCAATTAAAGGTGACAAAATACTCTGAGGATTTTAGCAGCGAAGGTATAATTCGAACATGAGGTAAGTATGCCACGGCTCCTCAATAACACCTCCAAGTCCCCTGCTGTGGAAGAAACAAGAAAGTGATGGGAAAGTGCTGTGACCCACATGCAGATATTAAAAATAGTTTACAGCTTCAGTGGTAGCTCAGCTGACCTCCATAGTATAATGGCAGTGTGCAAGCGTAATAGAGCAATATCAGGATTGAGTAACTATGGGTTATAGGGGTAGCAATTCTAATGAACATAGACTGCAGGGAGACAAAGCTCTGAAAGCAGCATATTGGCTAGGCAGTGCAGTGAAAACAGTTGCAATGAGGTATGTGATAAGAGTTCAGGAAGCAGGATTGAGCTGCATGAGCTAGGGTTCAAAGTGAGCCTGAACCAGGTGAAAACAATTAAGGTGCATAGCATGAAGAGCAGCAGCAGGGAAGCAGCTTGAGCTGAAACACGCAGATAACAATTACAGTTGCACTGTGAGTAAATGCAGGCAAGTAGCATGAGCTTAGGATTAGCAAAATACAAGGAGTTTAGAAACAGAAGCTCCCCAAAAAGAATGCAAAACAAAAGACACAAAAACACAAAACAGGGAACAAGCAACACAAAGAAGCACACAGACAGAGGCTAGCAATGCAAACCAAATGCAGGAGAACAGAAAACAGAAGTCCAGCAAAAACAAGCAGAGGTCAAAACACAGCATTGTGGGGATGGCAAGCCCCAGCAGCTGCAAAGGACAGACCGACAGAGCCTCTGGCTGCAAAGAAAAAGTGCTTCAGAAGGAGGCTGAGAGGAACTACTTATATACAGTAGCTCAGGAAGAGGGAGTGGCTGGCTGCTTATCCATTGAACTACAGGCCCAGACTTCCAAGTAAGGAAGTGGGAGTGCCATAGATATACAAACAACACATGGTATATATACACATACATACAATTTTACCATGCTTAAGTATGTCTGAAATACTGTGATAAACTGAAGTATAAGCATTTTAACCACATTCCAATAAGTCTAAATTTGTGGTTTTTAACTCATTTTATCACAATCATAAGCACTAACATTCTGTAATGACAGTTCTTTTATTTTGATATTTCTGGTTAAAACTATATATGAAAATATTATTGTAGCTTTCTAAAAAGCCTGAAATTATGTATATTTTAAATTATTTATAGCTTAAATAATGAAGTTTCAGAACACCATCTCCTAATTTTCTTCCCATACTTCCTTCCCATTTAAAACAAAGTCCCTATTTGTTTCAATGGAAGAAAGTCTGAATTATTTAATCTGTTTCTATTTTACAAAGTTTTGATTCAACGTGTTAAATATTTGTTAGATGTGCTGTATCCATTTCAGAGGGTGCTACGGGACACTTTAAGGGACTTTAACTGCTCACTCCTGCTCTAGTTTTGTAGAGCTTTATGCTCAGTACCTAGCGACTGTAACTTTCTTTGTCTAGCTCTGTTCTGTGGTAGCCATCTAGCCTATTCCATCAAGTTAGAGTGCAGTGAGACTGTTTTGTATGTAATGCTTGTTAATCTTACCTTGGAGCCCCTCCAGGACGCCATTCTTCATGCTTGTGCACTAGGGCCTTATCTCGATACCCAGATTAAGACTGTGTACATGCACAGTGAGAATCTCTAGGCCCAAAGCCTCCCGCTGTATACTAATTTGTTTCTTTGTTCTCCCTTCCCTTATAGACATCTGTACAACCCCAAGAAGAAACCACCCGCAGCACACATGCTCCAACAGGGGGACAGGGACAGCCACCGAGGGCTGAATAGGTAAAGAAGCTACCTTCTCTGGGCTTGTTTCTTGAGGGGTTTTAGCCTGTCGGTGCACTGCGCACATCTACTGCCCCGACCGCCCCAGCCACCCTCCCACCCAAGCTCCACCCTTAATTTATACACCTTTTCCTGTCACATGACTTCCTGTATGTCTCAGAACTATCTCCCCACTTTCCCATTTGCAACTTATGTTCTGTAACCACCAGAGGGAGCTCCCTCTGCTCCTCACATTTCCTCTCCTATACTTCCCTGATCTCCTCTACTTCTAAGCACTCTTGCCGCTCCAGCTACTCCATTGCCCTATATTCCTGCCAAGTACAACCTGCACTTCCCTCCATCTCCCAGCCACTCACCTCCCTATCCACTGTCAGCTCTCTTTGCTCCCCCCCCCGGCCTCTAGCAGTACCTGGTGCAGCCACTAGGAGTCACTATTTCCACCCCTGAGCACCATCCTCCTGCTCTTTCTAGCCTCTCTCATGACCAATTCCACCTATCTCCCAGGCTCCGCAAACCACCCTCCGCTGGGGGGTTTGAGCCCTGCACCTCTGGCACCAGAGATGACGACATTACCCCTGCACCGTAGCAGCAGCCACACTAACCAAGTACCTCTCTACCCCCCTTATACACCAGGCGTCTCTCAACCAAGGGCATACCAGCTCTCATGCTTAGTCTTCTTATGGTCATCATGCTCGCTCATCCCCCACTCTACCCAACCCCATCTACTCCCACCCTGTATCCCACTCCCCCATTCCCCCCCAACTCCCTTCACACACTGGACCACCATATCACCCTGCCGAGCCCCCACCGACACCCTACTCCCACACCCCACTCTCAGAGCAGGATGGTCTCACCCATCCTAGCCATACCCTACCCATAGCTCCCTACCCATCCTCTGCACCTCCACCACCAGATCCTCGCTTCAGCTCCAGAGTGTGAACACCAACCGCTGCAGCCCACTCCTCAGACTAATCACCTTACTTCTTCTGCTCTCCGGGAATGTTCACCCCATCCCTGGGCCTGGGTCTTCTACCCCCCTCTCACACCCTGCTGGGTGTGGGCTCCACATTGCCTCAATGAACATCTGCAGTCTCTCAAAGAAAACTGCTGCACTCCAGTGCTGGGTCGTACAACATAGGCCTGACATCATTGCCATAGTGGAGACCTGGCTCTCTGCATCAACCCCTGACTCAGCTGTCTCCCTCCCAGGTTTCACTCTGTTCTGAGAGGATCGAGTTGGCAAGTGTGGTGGCGGATGTGCAGTCTACTTGCGTGACTCCCTCCTTAGCCATGCTCTCCCTGCCCCCAAGTTCGGTCATGGTGCCCAAACCATCACCTTAAAAATATCCCCTGACCCGGGCAGGGGCCCTCCCTATCTCACAACCACATACATACCCCCATGGGCCCAGGGACCAGCAATCCACACCCTTACTCACTATCTCTCGACCCTGCCTCAAAAAGCTGAGCAGCTCATCCTAGGTGACCTCAATATCAACTGGCTTGGCTCCACTGCAGCACACATAAAGGACTCCTTTACTGCCCTTGACTTAGCTCAATTAGTCACTCTTTCTAACAGATTTAACCAGTCAAGTGGTACCAGCTCCCTCTTTGACATAATACTTTCCAACTGCCCCCACAAAATCAAGAATGTTAATGTCTTAGTCAACTCCCTCAGTGACCATTCTCCTATCCTCTGTTTCTGGTCCTCCCCCATGCAAAAACCCATGTCCCAAGTCACCTCCCACTGCCACTTTCACCTAAGGGGCCTCAGTAAACTGAAGCAGTACCTAGTCCAGCTTGACTGGTCCCCGATCTCATAAAGACACTGAACTAGCCTACCTCGCCAGAGCCTTCTGCAAGGCCTGTGACCGCTTTTCCCCTTTTACCAGTACCTGCTCCAAAAGACAAAATGCCACATGGATTTCCCCTTCCCTTATTCAACAACTGAGACAGCGAGACAACCTATGGCATGTCGCAGTCGAGTCAGGCAGATCAGTGGACAAACAGGCCTATAATGCCACTCGTAACCAATGCACCTGGGCCATAAGGCAAGCCAAGGCCAAATACTACCAAACCATCCTGGCCTCCTCCTGGAGCTCTGCGCATGTGTTCTGGGATAATATTAAGGAGCTCAATGGAAAAAACGTCCTCCCCCCATCTCAGATATCTGTCAACGGCGCTATTACCACTGACCCCCCACATAATGCTGACTGCCTCAACATGGCTTTCTCTGACCTAAGCACAGTCCTTTCTGTCCACTTTTTTGACCCTATCCCTACCTCAACCCCACCACCCTGAATATTCTCCCATTGCTCCTCAACACTATATCTCCCCATGAAGCCAAACCACTCCTGCTAAAAACCCTCTCCAGCCACAACCCCAGTTGTGACCCCATTGACTCCAGAATTCTCCGTCTAACTCTAGATCTCATGCTGCCCCTCTCACTGACCTGTTAAACTGGTCTCTGTGCCTCGGTCAATTCCTGAGTGCCTGGAAATCAGTTGAAATTACCCCAATTCATAAAAATGGAGATTGCACATTACCAAATAACTACAGGCCGATCTCCATCCTCTCCCCACTCTCTAAAGCTCTGGAAAAACTAGTATCTACCCAACTCATGGAATATCTAACCAAATACAGCATACTGTGTCCTGAACAGCATGGCTTCTGCCCTGGACACAGCACTACTACAGCCCTCCTAGAGTTATCACAGCACATACTCTCTGCACGTGACTCTGGGGACATCGCTGGGGCAGTGTTCATTGACCTATTTAAGGCCTTTGACACTGTGTGTCACCACCTATTGCTTGACTCCCTCCATCAACTAGGTTTCTCATCTGACCCCCTTGCCTGGTTCTCCAGTTACTTCCATGCCAGATCCCAACGATTCAAGATAAACGGTACCCTATCAACCACCCTACCTGTTCACTCCAGTGTCCCCCAGGGATCCATCCTGGGCCCCACACTGTTCAGTCTCTTTCTCAACAACACCCTTTCTAGTTCCTGCTCGGGCAGAATGCTCCTATATGCTGATGAAATGGTTCTTGTCACCTCCAACACCAACCCCATCACCTTCCAGGACTCTCTTCAACTAACCTTCAGCCAAGCTGAAAAATGGTTCCTCGACCACAGTCTGGTTCTGAATCTCAAGAAGACAAAATCTGTGCTTTTTGCCCACCACCAGAGTAACTCCAGGAATGCCCCCCTTCTTGTCCTCCCCAGCACCCTACACCCCCTTGAACAGGTGTCTGCATACAAATATCTGGGCATCACCTTTGACTCAGCTCTCTCTTTCCACTCTCATCTTAATACCCTGTCCACTGCTGTAAACACCTGGATTGGACTCCTCTACCGCCACAGAGACTGCTTCCCTCAGAGTGCCCTCCGGCTGGCTATCATCTCCTCCATCCTGTCATTGGTCAACTATGGGCTCACTATCTATGCGGCTGCTGACTCCACCGCCCTCAACAAAGTCCAGACCTCGATCAACAAGGCTTGCAGGCTCCTGACCGGTGCCCCCAGCAGAATGCACACATACCAGCTCTACTCCTCCTCGAACCTACTCACCTTTAATGAGCGCCTGCGCTACCACACTTGTATACTGGCCAAAAAATCACTACTTGGTCTCTCCCCCCCAATCAGGGGTTGCTGCATCCCAAAAACTGGCCTCCCAGTCGGTCACCACTTGAAGTGCAGCCAAAGCCCCCTTCCAGGTCCTGAGAACCAGGACCTCTCTTGCCCAAAGATCATTCCACTACAGAGCCCACTCCTGGTACAACTCCCTCCCCACTCATATCACAAACATCCCCAAAATCGGCCTCTTCAAAATTGCCCACTGAAACCACCTCGCTGACACTCGGAGCTGTAAATGCCCCAGACTGGCCCATACCTAGAGCTCCTCCTGGCCCTCTTTACAGACAACGTCCTTCCGGACTGGCCTCCTCCCCCAGCAACCACCCCTCCCTCCCCCAGGTATTGCTACCTAGAACCCCTAGCGGTACCTTATTATTTATATGTAAACTAGACTAATTGTAACTAATTGGAAGCCTTTGTACACCTTTGTATTACTGGAACTGCTTTGTGTGTTCTTTTATTGTATCTCACCTGTACTGTTCTCCATTGTTGTACTTCACCACCAATTGTTGTCTACCTTCCCTGCGACGAAGTGCCTTTGTAAATGAGTCTTTGATTCAAAGGTTGTAAATCTGAAGTACAAAATAAATAAAAAAATAAATAAATAAAATATAATATTTTATTCCAGGTTATAACTGTTTTAAAGCATTTCCATCTAACATATATTTCTGTTTCTATTGGCCAAAAACCTCCCTGTACATGCATTTAAATGTAATGATTACTAATCGGTGAGTCTTCTAGGCCATCATTGGTCCATGTTACAGTGGTTGTTGATTTCTGCCCTGCTTGGGGCTTGTTTCAGACCCCTCTTGTACCTCATAAAAGCTGACACATTAGCTCACAACAGACTGTTTTCAGCCATTGAGTCAACTGTGGTAAGATTTTGCATAGTTTCAACTTTTTAAACACTGTTGTGGCCTCAAGTTTAAAATGACTAATTTGTTTACAAAACACTTTTCTCAGTGTGGCTTTCACGATCTTGTTCTACAATCAAAAGGATCACAAGGAGATGATGGTTAGTGTACTTTATTTTATTGTCTTCAATATTTTGATTTGATAAAATCAAGCTTATAAAATTATAACTTATGTTTTTAGAATTTAGGTTTGCCAGCCTTCTCTGTATTAAGTGACAGTTCTACAGTGCCTCATACAGCTTCACATGGTATGTCAAATGAAATGTATCAAAATTGTGCATATGGGGCAATTTCATCGGCAGGGTTTTCTTTGCCAGTGCTGCATACATTTGGGGTGGATGCATAGCAATTTATTTAGTTTACAATGTTTTGTAGTAGCTGTATTACAATATCCTTTATCAAGTCCAGCATCATGGTCTTTTCAGCTGGCACTTGAATTATGGTCATGGACACATCAAACTTTTCATCAGGGCATTTCTCAATGTCTGGTACATCTGGTTCTTCCCACTGTTTATCCATATTAACACAGTCATGATTACCATGTAAACCAAGATTCATGAATGGTTCGATAACTTCAGACATACCAGAATCCATCAGTTTGCTCACCTCTGGTGTGGCAGTAGCAGACTCTGTAGTACAAAATTGGCTAGGTTTAATCATTTTGATGCTTTCCTCAGGCAATCCACACACACAGGAGCAAAACATAAATCAGATGGACTATGGATGCACAGTGGTGTATGGTTTTATCAGCATACAGTCTACTTTTATCCCCTCTGACATGTCCTGAGGCATGCCCAAACAAGTCAACCTTCACCCCCCCACCAAAGCAACGTCACAATCTGGAACTGGAAGAGGATAAATGAGTGGGGAGCTGTGTTATATCCAACACACACAGGAGTGGAAGGGGGAACTGTGTCATATCCGGTGCATGTGGGAGTAGAAGGGGTGGGAACCTTACGTCATTTCTGGCACACAAAGAAGCGGAAGGGGTGGGAACCCTACATCTTTTCTGGCAATCAAATGCTAATAAAACATTGTCAGTTTGACAGTTAGTATACACGTATACTATTTTGGTGTCAGTGGCTCAGTAGGTTGCATGCCTTCCTCTGTCAAGAAGCAGAAGATTGTAGATTCTAGCCCCACATCAGGATGTAAAACCAATACTGTACTAAAATAACCCCATATACATTTGCTCCTGCATCTCAGGATGTTGGCAAGGAATTTTTCTTGCACAAATGTTTCATGTTTGGAAACAGTCACAGTCCTTACACATTCCTTGCATATAATTCTTACATAAAAACATATAAAAACTTATATAAAAACCAACATGTAGCTTGCAGATGCCAGCATATATGCTTGCATGTTGAACTGTCAAAGTTATTACAACATTCTTGCCTTTTGTCAGTAAGAGATGGATAAATGGTGTACATACTGGTTACATGGCTAACATTGCCTAAACAATTATAAGACCTATGTAGGCCTGCAGAGCATTGGCAAGAGATCAGTGCTGGATCTCACAGTCACAGTGTGTTTGGGCTTCTTGTTCCAAATGTACCAAAGGTAGTCATGCTATCATACCTAGCCTGTATTTTGAGCACTCAGTATACCTTTAAGAGTCTTGCGTCAAGTGGTACCAACTGAGAGTTCTACACCTGCAGCCAGCTAATTAGATCTGAACTGCCCAGGAAGATGCAATACAGTTGACCATAGAAACATACATAGACACATAAAAGTTGAAGGCAGATAAGAACTATGTTGCCCACCTAGTCTGCCCCCTTTCCCTACCTAATGCAATACCACAGACCCTAGTTGGTCTGCGGCTTACCCTCTCCCCACTATTGTGACAGTACTCTGATGTTTATCCCAAGCATTCTTGAATTCAACTAAAATGGTGCAGGGTCTACATCAGAAACCATATGAAGAGAGACTGAGAGAGCTTAATATGTATACCCTTGATGAAAGGAGGGACAGGGGGAACATGATAGAAACTTTTAAGTGCCTCAAGGGAATCAACAAAGTCCAGGAGGGTAGCATCTTTCAGAAAAAGAGATGTGTAAGAACAAGGGGGCACAATTTAAAGTTAGAGGGCGGCTCAAGGTAATGTGAGAAATTTTTTTTCACGGAGATAGTGGTGGTATGGAACCGCCTTCCTGGAGAGGTTGTGGGGTCTAAAACAGTGGGGAATTCAAACATGCATGGGACAGACACAAGGCAATTATAGTGGGGGGTTGCAGGAAGTAGGCTGTTGGTTAACTAGAATCTGCAGCTTATCCAATAGGTAGGGAAATGGGCAGACTGGGTGGGTCAAGTGGTCCTCATCTGCCGTCAAAGTCTATGTTTCTATGTTTCTATTCCCCTACCAATTTTGCCCCCCCCACCTCCGCAGGGAGGCTATTCCAAGCATCCATTACTCTTCCTGTGAAAAAATACTTCCTCATGTTGCCCCTGAGCCTTCCCCTTCTAGCCTCATATCATGCCCCTTTGTTCTTATACACCTTCTTTCCTGAAAGATGCTACTCTCCTATACTTTGTTTATACCCCTGAGGTACTTGAATGTCTTTATCATATCCCCCCTTTCTCTCTCCTCTCCTCCAGAATACATATTGAGGTCCTCTAGTCTTTCCTCATATGACTTTTGGTGCAGTCCTTGCACCATTTTTGTTGATGTTCTTTGGACTGTGTCTACTTTGTCTATGTTCTTCCAGAGATGCGGCCTCCAGAAAGGGACATAGAACTCCAGATGAGGTCTCACTAGTGATCTGTACAGTGGCATAACAACCTCCTTTTTTCTGAAGGTGATACCTCTCATTATGTACCCTAGTATCTCACTGGCTGTCCTCATAACCTTCTCAAATTGTTTGGTTACCTTTAGGTCATCAGACATGATTACCCCAAGGTCCCTTTCTTGATTGGTGGCCATCATTGCTATGACATCTTGTACTGCTCCCTTCGATTTCTGTGTCCCAAATGCATAATTTTGGATTTCTTTACATTGAATCTTAGCAGTCACAATCTTGACCATTCCTTCAGCATGTTTACTTCCTGTATTATTTTTGACACCCCACCCCCGAGATTGTTGGCCCTGTTGCAGATCTTAGTGTCATCTGCAAAGAGGCATACCTTCCTCTCCAACCCCACTGTAATGTTGCTTATGAAGACATTAAAGAGGACTGGCCCCAGCATGGATCCCTGTGGCATGCCGCTGGTCACCCCCTCTCCTCAGATTAAATGCCATTTACCACCACCCTCAGTGTCCTGTCTCTCAGCCAGTTTCTGACCCAGTTTACCACCTTGGGGTCACTCCCAGGCTGCCCAACCTATTTACCACCCTTCTATGTGGGATGGTGTTGAAGGCCTTCTTGAAAACTAGGTAGGCCATATCCACCACCCCTCCCTGATCTACCTCCCTGGTCACCCAGTCAAAAAAAATTATCAGATTTCTTTGACAATACCTTCCCACTGTGACTCCATGCTGCCTTGGATCCTGTGCTCCGCTGAATTCAAGAAATAGCACAGTTCTTTCCTTTAGCAGTGACTTCATTAATTTCCCCACCACTGAGGTCAGGCTGACTGGCCTGTAGTTGCCAGCCTCCTCCCTTTTCCCACTTTTGTGGAGAGGGACTACATTCATCCTCCTTCAGTCCCCTGGAACCACCCCTGTCTCTATCAATCTGCCGAATACAGCTGTTAGTGGTGCTGCCAGCATCTCCCTAAGTTCTTTTAATATTCTTGGATGTATCCGACCCATAGCCTTGTCCCCTTTCAGATTCTTGAGTTCCTTTAGGACTCCATCCTCCATAAACTGACTGTTGTCCACCTCTCTCCCATTGGTGCTCCTATCGCTCAATAATAGACCTTTTCCTTCCCCTTCTTCTGTGAATACTGAACAAAAATATTTGTTCAGAATTGTTGCTTTTTCTAGGTCCTCCTCCATACATCCTCCTCCCTCCCTTTTTAACCTCACAATCCCACCCCTGGTCTTCTTTCTTTCATTAATGTGCTTGAAAAGGGTATTGTCTCCTTTCTTAATAACTGGGCTATTTTTTCTCTGCTTGCACCTTTGTGCTCCTGACTGTTTTCCCCACCTCCCTCTGCTTTTCCAGATACAGTTCCTTGTCTCCCCTTCCCCTGTACCTCCTGAAAGCTAGCCTTTTCTCTCTTACCTTCCTGGCCACGTCCTTTGAGAACCATAGTGGGTTTTTTTTCTCTTTGTTTTGCTTAGTTGCCTAATACAAAGGCTTGTTGCCTCTGCTATGGCTCCCATAAGGTTTTCCCATTGTTTCTTTATATCCCCCCCTTCTTCTTCCCCTGCCAGGGCTACCTTGAGACATTCCCCCATTTTTGCAACGTCGACCTGTCTGAAATCCTGGACCCTTGCTTTCATGTGGTTTGACTCCTCCACTGTTCTCACACTGAACCACACTGAATGATGATCACTGAACCTAAGATGACAGTCCACCATTACATCAGTGACTATGTCCCCATTGGCAAGTATCAGGTCCAGTATTTCTCATTCACTAGTGGGTTCTGCCACAAACTGCTTAAGGCACACCCCCTGCAGGGCATCTGGGATGCCTCTGCACCTGGCTATGGCTGCAGCCTGGGTGCTCCAATGCACATCAGGTAAATTGAAGTACCCCACCAGCAGCACTTTACCTTTGGCTGTCATTTTGCGGATTGCTTCCACTAGTACCCCCTCCATCTCCTCGCCTTGTGCTGGAGGTCTGTAGATTAAACCAGTGAGAACCGTGGAGCTATTTCCTGTCTCCAGAGTGAACCACAGTGCTTCTGCTCCCTCCTGCTTTCCCTGAACTTCAGTTGCTTTAATTCCCTCCCTGACATAGCTAGCCATCCCTCCGCCCTTTTTTCTCACCTTGTCTTTTGTAAATAGAGTGTAACCTAGCATGGCTATATCCCATTCATGGTTCCCTGTGAACCATGTCTCAGTAATAAAGACAATGTCCAGGTCTGCTTCTGGCATTAAGGCCACTAGATCTGGGATTTTATTTCTCAGACCAGGGCAGAGTAATGGCAGCCTTGTGCTTGAGTTACTGATAGTGCCTGCCGAACAGATTTTCTAGAAAATTCCTTGGGATCCTGGTGACTGCCATTCTGCTCAACAGCCCAAGAGAGGTAAAGTCTCTGCAATGTAGTCAATTCCTGAGGGACATTCCACTGATAGAAGGAGAATAACAACACAGATATGCAAAGCAATTGGTAACTAGAAAGAAAAACAGCAAAGGCCCTGCAGTTACACTGCTAACATAAAAACTAGCATGTAGATGTGAAAGTAAATGTAAAAAAGTTGAGTGACTGAATTCTTTAGCATTCAGCACACAGTCTAACATGCAAGCAGCCAGGCAGGAGGATTAAGGTTATCTAGACAGAAGAAGAATCTTCCTAACAAGAACAGACCATAGCTACATTCAGGTCCTGCACACACACAACAGCAAGCAAAAGGGATAAGGGCTGTTTGAAAATTTCTTCAGTCTCACCCAATGAATCTTTAAGGACAGACCAACCACCCCCCACAAACAGAAGTGAAGAACATGAACACCATTGCCATATAGATATCGGGAGTAAGTGTTGTTGCAAACATAACAATAAACAAAAACGAACACCTATATCATTAACCTGTGCACCTGATAGTGTATCTGGAGAGCTGTTACTCATCAAATCATCTGCTGTGTGTGTGAGTAAATCTGACCCTGCAATTACGTCTGGAACATTGACATCCCAAAAAGTGTCACTACATGAAAAAAACGAAGCTAGTGGTACACTTGCATATATATATAGGTATAATTTAGAACCTTTTTTTTGCATACCTGTGATGGTTTCTTCACCTGTGACACTACCCTCTGATTGCAAACTAACATTTTAAATTTCTAATAACACAATTAAGATGGTCAACCTCACAGAAGCAAAGCCATCATAATATGATATTTAAAACTGTAAATATACATTTTGGCTGTTGTTTTATACCAAAAATGGTGGGCACTAGAATTAAAAAATTAGCCTGTCATGGTGCAATGTATACCACTGACACAGCGATTGCAATACTGCGAAAACTATTACAGCAACCAAATCTGCAGTTCGCTGTAATGGTCTGTGGTATTGCTGACAATGTTGTCTTCCATGATTTCACCCCCTCCATGAAACAACTCTGACTCGGAGTTGATAATCTAAAATGTAGAGGCCCCCCCATAAAAAACACCTTCTGTTCCTGACGGCACAGTGCCAACTGTCAGCAATGTGCCATCACTGTAATGCCGGTCGACACATTTCATGTCAGTGTGGCTTGGTGGAACCGTAGTGCAAAAATGTCTAATTAAAATGACTGTGATGAAATGATTGATAGAATTATTCAATGTGGGTGGGTCATCAGAAATGCTAGGCATAATATAGTGTGCCAGTATATTATTAGTAGAATTATTAGGAGTAGAATAAGACAGGCTAAAAAAATATTGGCTACCTACATCAGAATGCACCAACATCAGGCACCCCTACAAAAACATGGGGTACCACTACATAACCAAGTGGTATCTGGGTTTGTCAGACCTTGCAGTGTGTGTGACTGTTCTGTGAGTTCATTGTTTCAGCAATCTCCCAAGTATCAACAAAGTAGTGAGTGTGAAACTGAGTGTTGTATGTGTGAAAATTGTGCATAAGGACAATGTAATCATTCTGAAGTGTACCTGAGTCTGACTGAGAGTGAATATTATATGAGTCCTGCACAAAATAGCACCCCTGAAGACATGTAGATAGGGGGCAGTGGCACACCAAGCCATAAAGAAGACATTTGTAGTCAGGAGGGTCAGCAGCTGATGGAAAATGGTCTAGCGGAGCCTGTCTATTTAGAATTAATGAATGAATATGAAGTACCAAGAAATAATTTTAATGGTGTTGAGTATCAAAGCAGTTTCGCTTTGCCAGTCTAGATGGCATAACATCCATACAGCTGTGCAGCAGTTGTTGGACAGAATAAGGCCTACTTTGGGTAGTAATGATTTTGTTCTGCTACACCTGGATTGTGATAGTTTAAATGACCCTGTACATTCACTGCATAGAAACCCCAATGAGTTAAACGCTGATGAATTTTTAGAACTTATAGACTATTTACTAAATAACAAGATGGAGATGTGTACTAAGAAGACTTTAATGCTGGTAGTCACTGTTGTGAGAAATGTGTGTGTGGGAGTTTCCAGAGATGTCAAAAGTGTTTTATCTAATCAGATTGTCAAACAGAAAGCAAGACATCTAGTTAATTTAGTGAATCAAAATAATGCATTATGCTTCACAGGTAGCTTAATTGCTTTGCTAAATCAGCAACAAGTTGAGCAACAGACATTAGCAAAAGCTAGAGATTTACAGAGACAGGTAGGGTTGTCAGAACAAACAATGGTCCCTATTTGTCTCCATTCCTATTATTCTAGCTGGGGATTGGAACCTGATTCTTTTCCCCAATCTGGACAGATTGGGTCACAGACTCTCAAGATTGTCCCCTACCCAACTTTCCCCACAAGAAATGATGGGCATGCTAGGACTGTGTGATCCCTGGCGTACCCTGAATCCAACGGCTCATGAGTATTCCTTCTTTTCCCCAGTCCACAAATCCTACTCACATCTAGATTATTTCTTAATCAGCTATACCCTTTGTCTGGAGGTCTTGCCTCATGGGTGCTTTTGGATCACTCACCTGTATGGTTGAATTGTGTTCTCACTTCCAGTACCCCATGAGATACAGTATGGAAACTGAACACCAAACTCTTAAAGAGGATGGGTGGTGACCACAATCAAAGAGTTGATAGCTCATTTTATAATTGAGAACATGGGGACCATCCAGGGAACTGACGAACTGTGGTGTGCACTTCAGTGTGTCCTGCAGGGAGAATTTATTAGGCTGACTTCCGTGAGGAAGCAGAAGAAAGAAGCTGAATCCCATCTTCTCCTAGATTGTATCTCAGCTTTGGAGCGGAACCAGTGCCAAGAGACCTCTGAGGCTGAAGCTACAGAACTTATCCTTTTGAGACATAGATACACGAAGAGCCTGAGGGAGCATGTGGAGTACACACTCCTTAAAACCCACTCCCACTATGTGGACCAGGGTGAGAAGGCAGGCCGCCTTCTCACCTTGAATTTACAAAAGCAGGAGACATCCTGTCTTGTCCGGTCTATTGCATCTCTGACAGATAATTCCCTCAAAACTTCCCCAAGAGTCAGTCTCCAAATTTGAATCCTACTATCATCAGTTATACAGGCCCCCTACTGACTCACCCTCTCTCCCAGTTATTCATGACTATTTTGTTGCTACCTCCATCCCCCAGTTAACTCAAACTCAGCAGTTGTTCCTTAGCAGACCCATTAGCCAGCAGGAAATTGTGGATGCCATTAGGTCTCTCTCCTTAGAGAAGGCACCGGGCCCTGATGGTTTTCATTCTAACTTTTATAACATTTTTCTTAAGGATTTAGTCCCCTTGCTCCAATGACTTTTCTCCTACTTCTGTGAGTCCAGGCTATCAGACTCCTCCCTGCTTGAAACTATAATTGTTGTTCTTCCCTAGCCCGGGAAGTCTCCAGATCACGTCACAAATTATCGCCCTATTTCTCTCATGAATTATAACATTAAAATATTTAAGATTTTAGCTACCAGGATACTTCAGGTATTGGAAACACTGATCAGCCCAGAACAAGTAGGGTTTGTGAGGGCTTGCTCCTCGATAGACCACCTACGAAAATGGTCCCATATCTTCTCCATGTTCAGGGACAAAGATCAGCCTATGGCTTTGGTCTCCCTAGATGTGGAGAAGGCTTTTGACAGGGTCAGCTGGCCTTTTTTTGTTTTTGAAACTTAAGGAGTTCAGTTTTCCATTGGCCTTTATCCAGTGGATTCAGGTACCCTACTCTCACCCCACGGTGAGGATATATTGTAATGGGGTACTTTCACCCACCTTTCCCCTCTGCTCAGGCACATGCCAGGGTTGCCCGTTGTCCCCTTTATTGTTTAATCTCAGTTTAAAGCCCTTGCTGCTTCACCTTAAGAATTGTCCCCCTCTTTACATGGCATAAGTATTGGCCTGCACGATCTTACGCTCTCCGCTTATGCGGATGCCATTCTACTACATGTCTCTGACCTCGCTATGTCCAATGCTGCAGCATTACAGCTTATCCAAGATTTCAGTTTCTAATCAAATTATAAACTTAATGTGGATAAGATGGTGATGATGCCTCTTAACTCCAAAGTTTTTTTTTTTTTTAAATGATTATTTATTTATTTTCCAAAGAAACCAACATACAAGCACACAAATAACCCGGAAACCGGGCGCACACCCCAAAACTGGCTATGCAAACTATATACATCCCCTATTTACAGACACACGGGATATCACTCCTCCCATACTAAACTCAACTCCCAGGAAGCTCTCAGTAACCCCTGATAATAGTACAATGCCTCTTCTCAAGCTCCAGCTTCCCCATAATAACACTCATCTTGTTAACGTCCAAGCCGCTTGGTTATCTGTCCTTCCCGAGTGAATATCCAGTGTGACCCCAGAAAGAGAGAGAGTCCTGCCCCCGACAAAATTATAACCTCAAAAATTCCTCCTCATCCAGCCTACATCTCTATCCGTCCACATTATGCTCTAGCCCTAGATAATAGGTATACCAACCCATGCTATAGGGGATTTTCATGCAGAGTTGGACAAGAAGAGATAAGAGAAAAAAAAGAATCCTAAATCCAACTGTACCTGCCCATTGAGATGACCCACAATCCATTACCTAAACCTCTACTAATCCCCATCCGACAGACAGCTCTGTAAGCTAACGCGCTTGTGTTCTACAGCGAATAGGCTGCCTCTAACCTTGCCCACCTTTTACTGTAGACCTCCTGCCTACCTTCAGACACTAGATGTATCTCAATCTTGGCCAAGGCCCCAAGCAAATCCTTCACCCATTGTTCATAAGAGTAAACCTGGCCATCTTTCCAGTGTTGCACAATAAATGCTTATAATCGACCCCATTAAAGCAAGATGAAATCTCGGTATGACCCTTCCGATCATCGAATAGTCACCTAGCACGTAGACTTCTGGAATTAGATATCCCTGATAGCCTAGCCTGGGGTCCAGCCCTGTCTAAACTTATTCCATAAAGAAGAGATTTTGTCACAACTCCATAGGATATGAAGCAAATCTCCTGATGCTGTCCCACACCAAAACATAGATCCGTCTCTGTCGTAAACCCCTAGAACAGAGTTTAGCAGGGTATAGTATGTTATGAACCACATAAAACTGGATATTTCTATGTTTAGGAATAACATTATATTTGGTAGCTTCCCAGATGCTATCCCATTCTAACCTAGAAGTCATCACCTTGTCCCAATAAGGGACAGAGGGAAGGGCACTCAGAAATCTGGAATTCAATAGCAGCTTATATACACAAGAAAGTGGGCTAGCTCTATGAGGAGCCTCTTTCAAACTTCCCCACCAGAGAAAACTCTCCGTAAAATCACCACTCCTCCCCCGAACCCCAACAATCATTTGCTTAAGCTGTATCCTTTGAAAGAAGGGCAGGCCATCACATTGTGGAGGCAGAAGAATTATCTCCCCCTGCTGCATATCCCTCAAGCTAAGAGCCTTCAAGTATACATTCCATCTCTGCCCAAGCACCATGCCCCCAATGGTCAAATTGGGATTTCCCAATATAGGCTGATCCCTAGATTTCACTTGACAACCTTTTTGAGCTGGTGTAAGAAACCGCCACCAAGCCTCCATGGTTTTCCTGATTGGATTTCCTACTCCTATTTTGACCAATCCATTTTGGGACCCAACATATATTAATGAGTCAAGGAGCATCCCCTACCCTCAGCAGTTTCTTCTCTATTTGTAACCAGGCAGGGCAATATTTACCCTCGTGGACCTCTATCGCCCATTGAGCCATCAAGCCCAACTGACCGCCACAAATAAGCCTGGAGGTCAGGTAGTCTAATGCCTCCTTCTCATACGGCCTACATAGCATCTTATAGTTAACCCTAGCCAGCTTGCCATTCCAGAGAAACCCAGTTAACATTTTCCTAATTAGCTTAAACCACTTTATAGGGATAGTATATGGAGCTAAGTGAATCGGGTATAGCAGCCTCGGCAAAATATTCATCTTGATAATACCTAGACGTGCTGTAAAATTTAAAGATAGTTTGTTCCACCTTAAGATGTCCCCCGAAATCTCCGAGACAATTCCCCCCATATTAGCTTCTGCGCCAGATGCCTGATTTGCCATAATCCAGATTCCCAAGTACTTCAACTTATCATTGTTCCACTGTACCCCCAGAGATGCAAAATCCACTTTAAAGACATGTGGCGTCAAGGGTAAAATTTGGGTTTTAGTGAGATTCAGCTTGTAGTTTGAGACCCTAGAGTACCGATATATTAATTCTCTAACGTCTAGCTAGTTGCTGTGTCTCGAGATGGAGCAGTGTCGTCCGCAAAGACTGAAATTTTTAGCTCCAAATCTTTCCATTCTGATTCTCGAACCCCGACCTCCCTATTAAAAGATCTTAAGAGGGTTCTAAATAGATGTTAAACAATATCGGTGAAAGGGGACACCCTTGCCGCGTACCATTTATAAGTTGAAATTCCTCGACAGATAGCCATTACATAAAATCCTAGCTGTAGGCGCCGTATATAAATTTTGATACCCTTAATTAACTCCTTGGAATCCATCCTCTCAATACAGAGAACAAAAATATATACGAAACTCGATCAAATGCCTTTTCGGCGTCTAGGAAGATCAAGGCTAGAGGAACCTGGGAATCAGGAGCCTGGTTTATAATATGATGTATCTTCCTGAGCACATCTTTTGCACCCCTTCCCGGCATAAAGCCTACCTGCTCCTGACTAATTATGCTCGGGGCCACAGCTAAAATCCTATTAGCCAAGATCTTTGTAAGTATCTTAATGTCCTGATTAATTAGAGCTATGGGCCTATAGTTTCCCATAACATCCCTGGGCTTATCTGGTTTAGGTATTAACGTTATATAAGCTTGATAAATGGGTAAATGGTCAATGCCCTCCCGCATTATAGTATGGAAAAACTCCTTTAGGATAGGAAGTATAGTATGAATATGAGTTTGATAAAACTTCACCGTTAGACCATCAGGCCCTGGAGATTTACCTAATGGGAGGGACCGAACCACCTCTAAAATTTCGGAAGACTTAATAGGGGCCTCCAATTCCCTAGCCAGGCTGGGGTCCACTATCGGGAGTTGGATTCCCTCCAAGTATTTCCTAACTTCCTTTCCCCCCCAGGAGCACTTTCTTGGTATATCTTTTCAAAAAATGTGGCAAACGCCTCAACCATGTCTTGGGGGTCTGTCACTAGCCTCCCTTCATGTGAGATCGAAGAAACAGTCCTGCTGGCCTCCCACTCCTTAATCCTTGATGCCAAAAAATGCCCCGGAACATCCTCTTGCAAAAGATATTTAGCCTTAATCTTATTTAACCAAAATTCAATCTTCCAGTACCAAATCCCTGACAGCTCCCTCCTTAAGCTTTTGAGCTCCCTATCTATTTCTTACGAGAGCCCCTCCTGCTGCGATAGAGAACTTATTGCCCCCTCCAAAAACTCCTCTTTCACCTTCCTAAGCAGCCTCACCTTGGTAGCCAAGGTTTTAGCAGCCATGGAATATAAGAATTTACAGGTAGGCCAAGCTAGCCTCTTATCCGTCAAAGAGGGCAACTGCATTCCAATAATTTCCTGAAGGGCCCCGTCCAGTTCATCCCTTCTCTCCTCCACCAAGAAAAGCCAATCCTGAAGCCTCCACCTGTAAGGCCTAGGAGGTAAGGACTTAGGTTCCCATTGCATCTGGATCAGAGAATGGTCTGAAAGGTCCTACCCTCTGTCTTAAGCGCTCTGACCTCCCCTAACGTTTCCCTATTTACCAAAATAGTCTATCCTGGTAAAGCTTTTGTGAACCTTGAGTAGAATGTCATTTGGAGACCTCCCTAAGGAAAAAACTTGGCTGGGTCTGTCAGACCTGTAAAAGCTTCAAAAGCTTAGCCAGCGCTAATTGAGCCCCTAGACCTGGGCCTTTGAACCCTGGCATCCTGTCCTCCTTATTATCTAAACAAATATTCCAGTCACCCGCTAATATCAGTGAAAGTGATGGAAATGTCGTGATATTCTCCTCTATTGAGGCAAAAATTCAGGTTCGGGGAGTTGGACCATATAGAGGCTACCCTACTGCCTTGCGTGTAAAGTGCCCAAAGCATAGATCCCCCTGCTGTCCTGTCGAGTCAGAACTTGGGTCACCTCGAAAGGGCAGGACTTATAATTAAAATCACCACTCCTCCAGATGCTGTCTTCCTACCCACCCATATACCTGACCCACCCAACGTTTCTTTAAATAATCTAACTCCTCAGTCAATAAATGTGTTTCCTGGAGAGCTACGATATGAGCCCCCCGCTGCTCCAGATATTGCAGGATTGTTAATCTTTTATATCGTCCCCTCAAACCCTTAACATTCCATGAAATCACGCTATACAAAACCATCTGGCTAATATGGGGCTAGATATAGGATCAAAGACAGAGCCTTTTTGAGGCCTGCTTTCCAGATTACCCGATCAGAGACTCTCTCTTTCCACCTTAAACCCTCCCCCCATGACCCCCGGTCCCAAGACCGAACCACTTCCTGCTGAGCCATGGGATGAACCGTTTCCTAGCCCCCGATCCCACTCAGTGACTCCTTACTCGAAACCGCCCTTTAAATCTTTCTCAGACCCAGATAGTCCTTTCCCAATTAAGTAAATGAAAAAAAAGGAAAGAAAAAATAAAATAAAACATCAGCCATGGTGCCCCACCTAACTACTAATATACTCATTAGCAACAAAGGGTGGAATAGCTTTGTTCCCACTCCCAAAACCCAGTCCCCTAGATGGTGGTCCATTAGTCCATCAAACAATAGGTTTCGGGCAGCCCAGTCTTTCCTCTTTTCTTCTTTTCATGTATCTATTCCTTGTTGTCCTTTTTCTGTCTTCTTCCCCTACCCCCCTTCCTTCCCTGGGAGGAGAGGATAAAAAAAAAAAAAAAAAAACATAGTAGTAAAACCCCCTCGGGATTAATCCCAGAGCTTGCCAATGAATGTCTCAGCTCATGCCGCTCATTAGCTTGACCACGTCGTTCTCTGTAAGCGATCTTTTCACCCCCACAAGTCCTCTTTCCACAGGGGCGAAACTTCATAGGAGATCCCAGTCAGGTTGGCGATTTGAAGAGATCTGGCAGGTCACTCTGAGCCTCTCTAGTGCATCCTTGGCTGTTAAAAATTCTTTTCTCCAGATGACAGCCGCACCATAAGGATGGCAGGATAAAGAAAACGAACTTGATCCCCAATAAAGCTTCTTAATATCACTATATTCCTTCTGCTTTTCTCGAATGCCCGGAGTTAAATCCTGGAAGAACCATAATGAAGCCCCATTCCAATGCAGAGGTTTCTTTTGCCTAGACAGCTGCAGGACATGAGACTTCTCTTTATAGTTGAGAAACCTCATAATTATAACTCTAGGCCGAGTCCCCGGAGGTGGGGTCTCCCGCAACGCTCGATGAGCCCTTTCCAGGTTGTACCCTTCCCCGAAGGGCGAGGGGCCGAACATTTTTAGTAACAGGTCCTGAATAAAGGAGACACAATCTAGACCTTCAGCCCTTTCTGGAAGCACTGCTAGGATGAGATTGTTCCTTTGATTCCTCGCCTCCTGGTCTTCCAATCTCTTCCATCCTCCTGAGTTTTTCCTGATCGTCACCACCTCTTGCTCCAAGGGAGGAAACCTTTTTTCCTGCGAGCAGATTCTGGCCTCAGCTGCCACTCATCCTTTGGGCCAGCGAGTGCAAAGTAGGCTTAACTTCTGAGAAGTCCAGCACCAGTCCCTGAAGCAATGCTTTAATTTCTTTAATGTCCTCCACGCTATCGCAGGGACCCCCCTCTAATGCCACTTCCTCCCCCTGGTCTATGTTGTCAGGCGAGTGAGGCTTGGGGCATTTTGATGCAGGGCACGCCCCGCCAGCGGTTCCTTTAAGTCCGCTTCCATCACTAATCGAGCTCGGGCCCGGCCTGCAGCAAGCTCCTCTGCGACAATCAGCGTCGCTCTTAATCCCCCGCCGATATACTGATTTCACCAGACAGGGGGGATAAGTAGAGGCACCCGACGACACTCCGGTCTGTCCAAAGCTTTAAAAAAGACACCAAAACTGGCTTTTAAACTGAAAACTGCCACTTGGGTCTCAGAGGAGCGCGGAGTGCGTCTTACCCAAGCTGGCTCATCACGTGACTCCAACTCCAAAGTTTTTAAATCAGACATCAGTCCTCTAGGTATCACTTGGGCCATGTGGTTAAAATACCTGGGAGGCATACTCATTCAGAACGCTGCCCTGTTATAGCATCTGAACATGGATGATCTGCTAGTTGCCATCCAGCAGGACCTGGATAGATGGTCCTCCCTATATCTTTCCCTCCAGGGTAGGATTAGTGTTATTAAGATAAATGTGCTTCCCTGGGTTTTCTATCCTTTGCACCTTCTAGGCCTATTTCTCGCTTTCACCTGGTTCAGGAAGTTCCATGGTATGATTTCAAAATTTATTTGGAAGGGGAAGCCCCACAGGTGAGCATATGCCCATTTGGGAGCCCCAAGAAAACTTGATGGCCTTAAACACCCCAATTGTTTTCCTTTTAATACCTGGCAAGCCACATGGCTAGATACCTTAGATGGCCTGTTTCTCCTCTGACAGAAGGGGAGCCATCGTGTATACCCATCTGACTTCGCATAGACTAACACATGATCTGTGAAGCTGAGCTGTCCCCTGATAACCTACTCTTTGTTACTCCCTGATTGTTGCCTCCCCAACTTCGGAAGTCCATCATATTTACTTTTCTGAAAGTGCACACTCAATTTTGTCAGGCCTTGTGATATAACAATTCTAAGGACATTTCACAGTACCTATGTTACAACCCTAATTTTAAATTGGGTGGACACATATTGACCCCGGGGACATAGCGCAGTTATATGAGAAGCGAGTGAGTGACCTTCTCCTTGATGGCCAACTTTGTTCCAGTCAGGATCTCCTGCTATTCCTTAACTCATTACCTCTAGGAAATGCCTGTAGGGGCAGCCAAATAATCCCCTTTCTCTCCCACAATTACTTCAGTCAGCAGCCAAAGATTTCCTGTTTGCCCTGGACACTTCTCAGATCATCAGCACTATTTTTCTGTATTACTTGTGAACCAAACTGATTAGAAGTGACTGCATAGCACTGTTAGAAAGTTAATTTTGTGCTGAACAACTTTGCCGCTGATACTTTGTGTGTATTACATATACTTTAGGAGTTATTCATATTTATTTATGGTATGGGGTGTATGGCTGACATTTGTCCCTCAAGCCTCACCTAAGCATCTTGAATAAAATGGGAAAAAATAAGTTTTATATTAGAAAAAATGCTTTTTAGTACAAAGTTACTTTTGTACCTGCATCCAATATATGGATGCTTAATTTGGTGTAGATATGTTGCATATTTTCCTACCAAAAATTATTTACGTTGCCTTTTTTATTGCAAAAAAGAACGCTTTTTTGCTATTTCAACTGGTATAGAAAAAAAGAAATTGCTTATAATTAACTGCATAGCACCATTGGAAAGGTAATTTTGTGCTACTCAACGTTGCCACTTGTAGTTTGTATGTAGCACTTAAGGTTCAAGGGGTATTCACATTTGTTTGTGGCATGCTGATTATGGTTTGATTTTGCTTAGAAAGGTCCAGGATGCAGTGCTAAGAGTATACAGAAAACAAGTAGGGGCTGGCAGTATAGCCTAGAGGTTAGAGGAACGAGGTGTGAATGAGCTTGATACATCCAGCATACCAGACCTGAGTTTGATTCTCACAACCTCCACTTGCATACTGTGTGACTCTGCGCAAGTCACTTAACCGCTCAATGCTCCCAGGTCGCCCCTGAAAACAGGCACTTGTGATTAGTGGGCCTTACCCGGTTACCAAAAGACTAAAAAAAAAAAAAGTAGTGGAACTCTCAAAGAGCTCCTGTAGAGTGAATGAGTTATTTTCAAAGTTTAATAAATCTGACACTTGTTAATTAAATGGTTTGATATGGCGCATTGGTCTGCTTCCCATGGTGAGCTTCTCTGTATGCTTTGGACTCTGGCCTGGCAGCCACATTCAGTCTCTCACATCACCTCCCTCCTCTTCACTACACTCTTCCCAGATAGTATTGGGTGCCCCAACTACTGGTCTTCCCTGCTTCCTGATCAGACCTATAACTGGGACCACATCTGGGAGGTCCTTTACCATTATACCAAAAATGATAAGTTAAGGCTTACCCAATTTTCATATCCTCCACAACATATATTTCACTCCAGTTAAACTACATAAGATGGGGAAACTTCCTTCTCCAGTCTGCACCAGCTGTGGTCAGGGTGAAGGATTTTTATTTCATGTGATGTGGGACTGTCCCAGAGTAGCTCCACTATGGGATATGATTAGGCACAATGTGGATCCTCTCCTTGGGTTAGCGGACCATTTTACACGCAAATTTGCCTTATAGATGACTATTCTGGAGTAGATTTCACCATGTGGAAATACCATTTATCCATGATTGCTCTCTCCATTAAAAAAGTGGTGTTTCACCACTGGAAAGACCAGTCAGATGTATCATATATTGAATGGCTTAATGAGTTTCTCAGTAACCTCCATCTTGAGAGAATGATGGCTAGCCTGCGTCATGGACCTGGTATAGTAGGTTTTAATAAGAGATGAGGTAGGCTTTACAATTATTCTCTTTGTAATTTTTCCCTGGAGTGGTATAATGGAATGGTTTCCCCTGCATTATTTAATAGGCTTTTTCTGATTTCTGTTCCCCTGGTATTTGTGACTGTTTTTCTTATTCTCTTTGTTTGGTAAACTGCATAGATGTGCACTTTTGCTCTCCATGGGGGAAGGGGTGAAAAAGGGGAGGGTTGTTTGATTGTTGTTGTTCTTTGTTGTTCTGTATATTGTGGCTTGTTCTTGTGTTTTATGTCTGTTTTGTGATTTTTTTTAAACTAATAAAGTTTATTACATTTCAAAAAAAGAACAAACAATGGCAGATTTGAGCCTTATACACCTATTTGAGCCAGAGCTAGATGTGACCATCTTTGTTTCCTTTATGAACAAAGCTGGTGCATGGCAGAAATTTGCTGGGTCTCCTAATAAATAAGCAAATTCAGTATTCATGCTGTTACATGAAAACCATTATTATGGCATTAAAAATCTCAAAGGAATTTTGGGGGCCAGAAAAGTATGTGAGCACTGTCACGCCCTTTTCATTCACAAAGGTTCACACACGTGCAATAACATGCTCTATGCATGCAAATCATTTGGCCGTAGTAAAGTACAAAGTGAGGTGGTACAGTGCCCTGACTGTTGTAAATACTGCAGCTCAGCAGCCGGCTACACACAGCATAAATTGACTTACCCTGATTGTCATTTATTTAAATTGTGCACATCAAGTGGAAAACCTCAGGGTAATCACTATATTTGTTTTTGGCCAAAGTGCTACAACTGTTTTAATTATATACCTCCTTTTTGAAACCCACTTATGCTACATCCAGCCATTAGTGTCACCACCTTGTTCAGCCAGTTATATATTTTATGATTTTGAATGCATGCAAGATGTCAGTCCTAGTGAACCTTGACATATTCCAAATTATATCTATGCCATTGAAAGAGGTTGCAAGTGGACGTTTGAAGGCACTTGTTGTGTTGCACAATTTGTAAAACAGTTTATCCAAAAGGGTTTCAGGGGTACACCTTTATAGCTTATAGTGCAAAGGGGTATGACAGCCACTTCATCATAAACCAGATTGTAAAAGAGAAAATGTAAGTGATGTTATTGACTCAGGGAAATAAATTGATGTCCATACTGAAAAACGGTTAAAAATATCTGATTTATAGACTCACTAAACTTCCTTCCTATGCGTCTTGTTGCAATGCCTCGGGTGATGGGGTTTGAGAGTGCAAAAGGCTACTTTCCACACTTTAACAAACCAGAAAATCAGAATTATGTAGGGCCTATGCCAGATCACAAAGATTACAGTGTAGACTGCATGATGGCTGATGAAAAAATTAACCGTTTTTGGAGTGGTATGAATTGCATAAAGAAGATGTATTTGCTTTTAAAAAGGAATTACACCACCACTGCAAGTCAGATGTGGAGATTTTAAAGCAGGGCTGTGAAATGTTTCAAGATGGTGATGAGGAGATGTTTCAAGATGATGCAGAGGAAAGGGGCCAAATTGACCTCTTTCAGTACACCACTATAGTATCACTTTGCATGGCCATGTTTCTGTTTACATTTTTAGAGCCAGACACCATAGGGATTATACCCACAGACAACTATCATCGCCAGTGCAAGCGTTACTCCACACCTGTCATATAGGGACTGATGTACATACAGTAAGTAAACAAGAAAACATGTCCATACAGCATGTATTGAATGGGGGAGTACAGGTTGGCCATTATTTCTCTCTGGTTATGTTGTAATAGATGGTGTCCCCACAGCATTTGAGTTTTTAGGGTGATTTTATCATGGCTGCCAAGTGTATTACTTTGAAGGCCTGTTGAACTCAATGCTTAGCACCACCCAAATGCATTTATATTACCTAACCATCAAGAAATTAAACTATCTCAGACATGAAAAAGGTATGCATGTTAGGGTTATATAGGAGCATGAATGGAAATAGCTGGTGTATGATACTCCACAGGTGCATGCTTTTTTGAAAGCAACCCATTTGCTGGAGCCAATGGACCCTGTGAATCACTTTATGGAGAGTGCACAGATGCACTGTGTTTATATTGACATGCACAGCCTGATGAGAAAATCCATTATTATGATTTTAACAGTTTGTATCCCTATGTAAACAAGTTCTAGACATACCCCGTAGGGCACCCTGTGGTTAAATATGAAAATGTCAAGAATATCAGACATTGTTTTGGGCTTATTGAAGCTAAAGTGTAGCCACTCCGTGGCCTCTTTTAGCCCATTCTTCCCATCTGCATAGGTGGAAAGCTAATGTTTACACTGTGCACACATGTGCTGAGAAGGCACAGCAGTCACAGTTTTGTACCCATTTTGATGATCAGCGATCTTTGGAGAGTACATGGTGTTCCGAGGAGCTAAATCTGACTTTAGAGAGGTGATACAAGATGGCTGAGGTGTAGGAAGTCTGGCACTACCCAGACAAGTCTGAAAGTCTTTTTACAGAGTATATTAAATTATATCTAAAAGGGAAACAGGAAACATAGAAACATAGAAACATAGAATTTGACGGCAGATAAGGACCGCTTGGCCCACCCAGTCTGCCCATTTCCCTACCTACTGGATAAGCTGCAGATCCTAATTAACCAGCAGCCTACTTCTTCCTACCCTCACACCCTAGAATTGCCTTATGACTGTCCCATGCATGCTTGAATTCCACCACTGATTTTGACTCCACAACCTCCTCCGGAAGGCCGTTCCATGCATCCACAACCTTCCCTGTGAAAAAATACTTCCTTAAATTACCTCTGAGCCGCCTCCCCATCTTCAAATTGTGCCCCCTTGTTCTTGCACACCTCTTTTTTTGAAAGATGCTACCCTCTTGGACTTTGTTGATTCCCCTGAGGTACTTGAACGTTTCTGTCATGTCCCCCCTCTCCCTCATTTCCTCGAGGCTATACATATTCAGCTCCTTTCATCTCTCTTCATATGTCTTCTGGTGCAGACCCTGCACCATTTTAGTTGCCCTCCTCTGGACAGCTTCCATCCTGTCTATGTCTTTGCGGGGATTGGGTCTCCAGAACTGCACACAGTACTCCAGATGGGGTCTCACCAGCTGTCTGTACAGAGGATAATAACTTCCTGTTTTCTACTGGTGATGCCTCTCCCTATGCATCCCAGTATCCCCCAACCCTCCTTGCTGCACTCTCACATTGCTTGCCCACCTTTAGGTCATCTGATATGACTATCCCCAGGTCTCTTTCCATTTTTGTTGTTGTTAGTATCTCACCCCCCATTGTGTACTCTTCCCCTGGGTTTTAGTTTCCCAGGTGCATTACCTTGCACTTCTTAGCATTGAATCTAAGCTGCCATACATTTGACCATTCCTCTAACCTTGCCAAGTCCCTTCTCATCCTTTCCACCCCACCCTGTGCATCAACTTTGTTGCAGATCTTTTGTCATCTGCAAAGAGACATACTTTTCCTTCCAGTCCTTCTGCAATGTACGCTTATAAAGACATTGAAGAGGACCAGTCCCTAATACTGAACCCTGCGGTACCCCACTAGTAACCCTCCTTTCTTCTGAGTGGACTCCATTTACTATTACTCTCTGTCCTATTCTCCAGCCAATTCTTTACCCAGGCTGTCATCTTGGGACACTCCCAGGCTATTCTTGTATATTAATCTTTTGTGTGGGACTGTGTCAAATGCCTTGCTAAAGTCTAGGTAGACCATGTCCACAGCCTCTCCTGATCTACTACTTTGGTCACCCAGTCAAAGAAATCTATCAGATTCATCTGGCATGACCTTCCCGCTGTGAATCCATGCTGCCTAGGGTCCTGTACCCCTCTGGCCTCTAGATACTCGACAATTCTTTCCTTCAGAAGTGATTCCATCATTTTCCCTATCACTGAGGTTAAACTAACAGGTTTGTAGTTTCCTGCTTCTGAGCTTGCTCCCACTTTTGTGAAGGGGAATCACATCTGCCCTCCTCCAGTCCTCGGGTACCACCCCATCCTCCCATGATTTATTAAAAAGGGTAGTCAGTGGTGTCACTAGTTCTACCCTTAGTTCTTTTAATTCTGGATGAATCCCATCAGGCCCCATTGCTTTGTCCACCTTCAGTTTTAAGAGTTCTTTCAGAACCCTTTCTTCTGTAAATGGGCTGGTATCAACTTCTGTATCCAGAGTGTTTCTACTGTTTGTTTTATGTACCTCCCCCTCTTCATTTGTAAATACTGAGCAAAAATATTTGTTTAGTATCTCTGCCTTTTCACAGACTCCCTCTGCCCACCCTCCCTCCCTTTATTAAGCCTCACTATCCCTCCCTTGGTCTTCCTTCGCTCCCTGATGTACCTATAAAAGGTTTTATCCCCCTTCTTAACTGAGTTGGCTATCTTTTCCTAGGTTTGGGCCTTTGCTGTTCTGACTGCCTTCCCAGCCTCCTTTTGCTTTAACTGATACAGTTCTCTGTCCTGCTCCTTCTGCGATTCCTTGTACTTCCTGAATGCTTTCTTTTCTCTTGAACCTTCACTGCCCTTCCTTTGAGAACCATAGTGGTTTCTTACATCGTTTCGTTTGGTTATTTGCTTCACACAAAGGCTCGTTACCTCTGTGATGGCAGTTTTATTATTCCCCATTGTTCTTCCACCCTCTTTCCTGCCCATTTGCTAGTGCATTCCTTAGGCACTCACCCATTTTGCAAAGTCAGCCCTCCTAAAGTCCAGTACTTTTGTCTTTGTATGGCTTAGCTCTATTGCTGTGTTTATTGTGAACCATACTGTTTGATGGTCGCTAGTTCCCAGATGGCTACCCACTTCTACATCTGTGATCCTCTCTCCATCTCCATTTGAGAGAATCAAGTCTAATATTGCTCCCTCTCAAGTGGCCTCCAATACTAGTTGTCTAATGCATGCCCCCTGTAGGGAAGTATCAGGGTATCCAACTTGGTGTACTACTGATGTGGAACATAAAGCATATACAGTATCTGCCAGTACTATGCTAAGGAGGGTGTTGTTTTAGAGGTGGAAAATATAGCATGCAACCATGCCCAAAGACAGATTTCAAAGCTGTTTTTGATTTCATTTTAGGGAAAATTTGGGCAGTGCTCCAATTTGATGAACACTGCCATTGTCAAGGATGCTGAAGATCTCTTTCAGTACCTTTTCACAGACCACTATCATGTATCTGATCTGTATTTCATCAATGATGATACAGCTTTGGTATACTGGAAATATGCTGAAAAACACTACGCAAATGCTACCAACATTAATGTTGTTATAGCAACCTGTACCACAGCCTATGCCAGACTTAAACTGTACAGTTTACTCAAATGCCAGCAGGACCATTGTCTGTACCATGACGCAGACTCTGTCATATTAGTTAGTAGGCCAGGTGATTGAGATCCCCCACTGAGGGACTATTTGGGTGATATGACCAGTGAACTTCCATCTGATGAACACATTGTGGAGTTTGTATCAGGTGGTCCTAAAACCTATGGTTACAAACTGACCAATGGCAAAATTTGTAAGTGTGAAGGAGTTACTCTTCATGCAACTAATAAAGAAACAGTTAATTACAGCTGACGCAAATCACTAGTTGACCATTTTGGCAAGGATGGAGGTATGAATGAAGGTATTGGGGTACAATCAGTCACTATAGGGTTGAATAAAATTGTACAGAACAAAAAGAGCATCACTATTGAAAACTGGCCAGAAAAGAAAACCTTTAGGGTGGTCTACAACAAAAGGATTTTGACTGAGGATTTTTAAACATTGCCCTATGGCTTCTGACCATGGTATGGATATTTAACTAGATCATCCATTTTCCTAATTTTGTCTGGACCATCAAACTGTGGGAAAAGTTATTTTATTAAAAGCATGCTGGATACAAGTCTCAATGCTTTAATCAAATTTTCAGAAATTATCTGGTGTTGTTGTTGGCAACCTTTGTATGCAGAATTACACAGTACATTTCCTCAGTGGAAATTTATAGAGGGTATTCCTAGCAGTCTACAAGATGATGAACTATTACCAACCCAAAAAGTAAATATTTTAATTATAGATGACTTAATGGAAACAGCATCTGAAAATTGTGACATTCAGAAACGTTTCACTCAGTACTGTCATCACAGAAATGTTAGTATCATGTATATCACACAAAATTTGTTTGTCCAGGGTAAAAAAAGCCAGACCACAAATTTCAATGCAAATTAAATAATATTGTTTTAAAATCCCAGCGATCAGCTACAGGTTAGTAAAGTGGCTCACCAGATGTGTCCTGGAAAGATCACATATTTTGAAGAGGCTTTTGAAGATGCAGTTCGCAATGCATATGGTTATCTTTTGATGGACTTAAAAGCTACAACACCTGAATGTTATCGCTTAAGGTCCAGCTTGTTTCCAACTGATTTACCTGTTGCATACACTATGAAAAAAAAGAGTCTTACAAAAATAAGAAATGCATTGATTTTTCATTGTAGCCAGATGATTGTAGTACTGTGACATGTCAGTATGTTTGAAAAGATACCTTGCTGTGCTTAAGCTGCTAGTGAAGGGGCTACCACAGCAAAGAAAAGCTATACTGTGTTCAGCCTCTGATGATTTAATAGCTGCAATTGCTGAGGTGGCACTCAGTGCTATTAAAGGGATTATACCTCTCACAGCTCACCAGATTAAGATACTGAAGAGGAGACACAACATTGTCAAAAACTCAAATAATAAAAAGCTCTCTGTTAATCATAAAAAGCAGCTTGCACCTTGCTTAGAGTTGTGACACCCTTTTTAACCAGTCTTCTAGCAAGCAGGTGAATAGACATGGATTATGCACAAAAAATGTATTTAGTACCACAACAACAGCCAGACTTGCTAAGAGGTGGTCCACCCACTTACGAGCCACCGAGAAAGGGTGTGGAACAATGGCTGGATGCTGAAATGTGGGATGTTCTTCAAAGGACTGACCTCTGTGAATGTGAGAAAGCCAAAGTACATAGGAGTGTTTTGCAACACTATCTCACAGTTGTACACCAAGGTGAAAAAGATGAAGCAAATTTGTCATTATCTTTGACACCACATGAGCTAGTGCAACCACAAGATAACACAGCACTGCTACCTGGCACCAATGACATTTACAATGACATATTATAAGGTGTTTCTGTGCAGGCCAGAAAGTATACTGAAATATTGTTAAACAAACTGAATGGGTCTGTTGGTATTATAGACTGGAAAGATTATGATGAACTTATATATCACAGTGTGCCAATTGAAGGGTCTTATAGGTATGACTTATTCAAGGCTGTTACTTCACGAAGACACACATCTGATGCTAAAAAAACCTAGGAGGTGGGATAATTTTATCAGGGCTTTAGTGGAAATTAATGCTCCTGAATCAGTGGTGCTTAATATTCAAAACAGGTCTTTGATTCAGAATGAAGAACAAGCTGTCAAAGGTTCTGAGAGGTGCTTCTACAACACCAATACCTAAAACTCACACACCATCACCTGTGGCCAGAATAAGAAAAAACCCTTTTAAAAAAAAACACATGGTTGATGGTGTAATACCTTGGCTTTGCCCCACACATTTTTGTTAATATTGTGTTTTTGTACATTTTTAATAATTTGTATGTATGGTGGCTTTGACTTTGCTGCCATATTGTAAAATAAACAGACGATCTGATGCAGTACACAAACAGTTGTGTTTTTTGTCTCCTTATAACAAGCACGTTTAATAATTATACACTATGGGCCCGATTCTAGAAAGAGAAATACGCCAGACACAAGAAACACAGTTGCGTAAGATACGCAATAGCAACTGCAACATGCAAGATACATGCGATTCTAGAACCTGTGAGAATATGCCAAACGCAACCACGTAAGTCGTGACATGCAAGATACACCATATGAAAGTGCGCAACATGCAGTAGCGGCCCAACATACACCGACAGATATGCCACAGCAATGGCACAAGCTGCAGTGAAATGGCAGAGAAGGAAGAGGAACTTTTGCCATGAGGAGGTTAGCACCCTGGTGGAGCAGATAGATCGCCACCATGCACTCCTTATGGGTCGCAGAGGGAATGCTGAGAAGAGGGAGAAATGGAAGAGGTCATGGGACAGGGTGGCACGAAGGGTCAATGCCATCGCTGCACAGTGCAGGACAGTCAGACATGTGCAGAAGAATTGGAATGACCTGAAGCGCCTGGTGAAGCGTAAGGTTGTGCAGAATAGGCGCAGTGCACAGAGCACAGGGGGCAGACCATCCCAGCAGGAGCCACTCAGCACCATTGAGAGAAGGATAGCGGCACACCTCAGCCAGCAAAGCATTGCCGGCGTCATACAGCTGAACACATACAGACAGCAGGCAGCCACAAGTAGGGACAAACAACCAGCAATGTACGGGACAGGCCAGACAGGGCAACAGCACCCAAGCCAATGGCAAAGATGGGGGAAGTGGGGTGGCAATGTGTAGGCAGTTGCAACGGTGGGGAGGCATGCCACAGGACTGCCACATGGCCACAGCTGGCCACAGAGTGGGCCAAGAGAACCAGAAAATGGTGAGGGGCAGGCCAGGGACAGGCATGTGTGCAGCTGATATGTGCAGCAGTGGAAAGAAATTACTCATGGGCAACTGTGGAGGGGCTGGCACAGGCCCAATAACCTGGAAGGGGAGCATACTGAGGGATGGGCTGGACTGCACCATGTGTTGCTGTGTCCTGCACTGTGTACTGTTGGAGGGGTATGCCGAGGGATGGGCTGGGCTGCACTGTGTGTTGCTGTGTCCTGCACTGTGAACTGTTGAGGGGGGGCATGCTGAGGGCTGGGCTGCACCTTGTGTTGCTGTGTTCTGCACTGTGAACTGTTAGGGGGGGCATGCTGAGGGATGAGCAGGGCTGTACTGTGTGTTGCTGTGTCCTGCACTGTGAATTGTTGGGGGGCATGCTGAGGGATGGGCTGGAATGCACCCTATGTTGCTGTGTCTTGCACTGTGAACTATTGGGGGGGCATGCTGAGGGCTGGGCTGGGCTGCACTAGGGGATGCTGTATCTTGCACTGTAAACTGTTGAGGGGGAGCATGCTGAGGGATGGCCTGGGCTGCACTAGGGGATGCTGTGACTTGCACCGTGTGCTTGGGAGGGGGGGCATGCAAAGACATGTGCTGGGCAGTAGGGAGGTGGCATGGGTTACCATCCCAGTACCTTCTGAGTGCAGGCAAGGGCTGCAGGGGCCATGCATGGCTGGCATGGAAACTGTAGGCACCCAGGGGTGCAGGCCCCTGCAGCACAGTAAGGCCCCATAGGCGTGCCCATGCATGGTGCCACTGTGTAGTGGGGAGCCATACAGGGTGGCTGTGGGATAGCCAGAGTCATTATACCAGGATGGACAGCACAGGAAGGGCAGCAATGGTGAGAGTCCACACCATCGGTGCAGGACGCATGTACAGTGGAGGCATACACTAGGAGGGACAGCACAGAGGTGAGGTGGGTGCAATGCCAGAGGACCACGCTGAAGCAGATCTGTGAGGGAAATACTGATCAGGCAGGTGAGAGCACACCGTGATGCGGGGACACACTAACATGTTTCCCATCCAACAGGTGCAGTGGCAGCTGGTGCAGGTGGCCCCAGCGGAGCTGGAGGGCGGGAGCAGCAGCAGCAGGGCTGGGAAGGTGCCGGCATGGCCCAAGCCACCGGCATGGTGTTGGCTGACAACTGCAGCCCTGCCACCAGCAAATCTGTGGCAGGAACACTGGAGCTGATGTCTGAGTCTCAGGTTAGTGGGGATGGCAACAGCCCCATGGCAGAAGAGGTGGTGGACAGCAGTGAGGAGAACGCAGCTGTACCACCACGGGAACAGCAGGGGACCACTGAGGACACCACCAGCAGTGCTGCCACATCTGTGGAGGCAGTGCAGATGCCCGTGGTTGAGCTGGAGGTGTTGGACCCAGACCTGCTGGCGGCTGACGACACTGGCATAGGGCTGCTCAGCCCACTGAACGCACGTGGACTTGAGGATGAGGTGGATGAGGCTGTCCGGGTGCTGCAGGACCAGCCATCCCTACCAGCCTACATCGGGGACTACTGCCAGTCAGTGCTGGCCAGCCAGGAGGACTGCAGGCATGAGCTGAAGAACATACAGCAGGGCATGCAGGAACACTACACCTACATGGAGCTGCAGCTAACCTGCATTACTGGCACCCTGTAGACATTCACGAGAGACACAGCAGCATGCATGGCTGGCCTGGGGGATGCCATACAAGGCATCTGGCACTGTGCTGAATGCCATACGGAAATCATGGACTGCCTCAGCACAAGCTTGGAGAACATGCTGGCACACCAGCAGCACCAGGAGACAGCCATAGCCATGGCCATGCAGGCCATAGCACGTGCACTGCTGCTGCTGCACCACTTGCAAGGCCTGGCCCAGCAGATGGCACCCACGGCCACCGCTCAGTCCAGCACCAAGACACAGCCACCAGTGCCAGTGGAACCCCCTCCCCCAGCCCCGGCCCAGGCATCAGTACCCTCCCACCCACCAGTCATGCTGCCAGAGTAGCACGCCCAGCTGGGCACCGCCCACACTGACCAGGGCACAGGATACCACCAGGATGTGACGATGGTGGCGCACACAGGTGTGCCAGCAACACAGGCACAAGCCAAGCTGAGTACCACACACATTCCCACAGGTTCAGGATCAGTCACGGAGTATGCACAGGGGGCGGACACACAGAGGAGGGTGCACCGCAGGCTGCACAGGGCCCGAGGCACTCAGCACAGGACAGGGGAACACATCGTGCAGCCCCAGCATGGCCGTTGCCACACGTGGCACAGAGGCAAGTAGGCTTGCATGAGCGGAGGCACAGCAGCCCACCTATGGGGGCACACACAGGCCCACAGGGTGCAATGCCAGGGGAGGTTCACCAGGCCACCGCACAGCCTGCCAGACTGGCAGGGTCCCCCACAGCCCAACACCTAGCACCGGAAGAGTTGGTGTGAGGACGGCGTGCGCATGGCAGATGACTTTGAGTCACCCAGGTGACCTGTGCAGTAGGGGAACTGTTGGGTGGAGCTGCAATGGGGGTGTGGGGCCATATGCATGGCAGGGGGAACATGTCCATGGGGGGGCACTGTGCAGTCACATGGGTGTGTGTGTGTGTGTATATATGCATGACTGTGTGCATGGGTGAGTGTGGGGCACGCATGTGCAATGGGCACATGTGTGTAATGATCACCATGTAATTAAACATGTTTGCACCTCAACCCTACGGTGTGTTATCAATTTGTCATTGCATTGCTAGGGCCTTACTGGGACCATGTTGAGTAGGGTGTGATCCCCAGGTGCAACATTGCTCTTTGTGTGCCACAGCCAGTGGGCAACAGCCTGCCACGCCCACCCCCTCAGGTGCACGCACGCACACACACACACACACACACACACACACACACACACACACACATGGAGCCCTGCAGGTACAGGTACCACACAAGCAGGGCCACCCACACCCATTCTGCAACTGTGTTGCAGCCACAGAAACACTGCGCATGTGCATGACAACAGACAGGCCGCATCCGACATCATGCAGATGCCATGCCATGCCGCACAGCAGTATTGCACATCGCAATAGCCATCACACATGCCGCATATGTGCATCCACGAAGTGCAACATATGATACACGTGCAAAAAGCACGTGGGGCACATGTGGTTGCGAGTCAATGTGCCCAGGCACTATGTAGTGGTACAGGGATTGCAGACCTGGAAGTTGGAGAGAGCTGCATATGAACAGTGCCAGCAAAACTAGGACAGGGACAGAATCTCAGCAGACTGGTGAGTAGTGGGCCACAGCAGGCGCCCCCTTACATACCCTTACTACTTCTGTTACTGCCATGAGGGACTGGGACAGGCATGCATACCTCTAAGCCATTTATTACCCATTTGTTGTACAGTGCCTGTCACACTGTGGAACCCATGGCCTGCATGTGGAGAACTGCAACAGACAACACCTCTGGGCACAGGCCACGGTTGTACTGTAGCAGTCATGTACAAGGGTGTAGACAGGCATACGCACTGTACACAGTTGTGTACAGACATGTTGAGTGCCTGTTATGTTCCATATGCTGTTCACACTGCATTAGCAGTCTGATCTGTAGCATATGTGTTCCTGTAGGCCACTGAAGGGTGTCACTGTAAATACATCTGTTGTGTAGGGAGTGGGTCACATGTATGACCACTGTAGGGTATAGAGGGGACATCTGACATCAGTCATACATGTTTGGAAGGGGGGAGCATTTGGAGGGGATGTGTACTGTTATAGATGGAGGAGACATGGTGTTTGCTTGTACAATACAGAACTGTCTGGCTACATCCCTGTACATGTTCTGCATGCCTGTCTTGGGATGACTGTCATAGTAACAAGCAGAATGTCCAATGGAGTGATGCCCCCGTAGGCCAACAATGTTTGTGGTACAGGTGTCTGCAGTGTGGCACAGGGAGCCCTTGTGTGGTGAATGAGGAACAGTTCCCATACTGTGGTATGGGTGGGTGATGTGCAGGCATGGTCCTCCCAAAGGTGGATGGTCAGGGGGATCTGATACATAATGTGCAATGGCTGTGGACAGTACCAGGGGCAGTGCTGTGGGAGGTTGGGCAGGGATATGGAGGGCATGTTACAGCCACATACCACTGTTTGCTGGGTGGTGTACTGGACTTGCCACATGTGGGTGGTAACTTGTTGCCTGTGTGGTCCATCACTCACCCATGTGGTTAGGCCAGGCAGGCCCTCCCCCATGCCTGCGGTGGGGCCAGCAATCCTATGGCTGTGTCCTCGACCGGATTGGACACACAGCCCACCTCCCACCCCTGAGGACATTATGGGACTGTGACCCTTGGGGTGTGGGGGTGCTGCCCCACGCAGTGGGGCACATGGCCAGACCACTGTGGCACCCCTGGTGGTGAGATGCATGCCATGAACAACAGTGATGGGTGTGCTGTGGACGTGGCAACTGGCCAGCAGCATGCAGGCACTGCACAGTGGCTGTGTGGGTAGCACACTGCCCATGTAGAGTGGACGTGGGCCAGGGCTCTGGGGCGGGCATAGGGTGGAATGGCCCCCGTGCTGAGGGGCAGCAGGGGGTGTGCCCCATTCCTCTGAGCCCCTCAGCGGTACTGCCCATGGCACATGCTGGCATGCCTGCGCTGCACAGGCCATGGCCACACCCCTCATCGGCCCCTGCAGCACAGGGCTGTGCCTACTGCAGTCAGGCCACACAGGCAGCCCACATGTGGTACGCACAGCTGCCATGGCTGGGTGGGGTTGGGACACACACTGCCATGCATGCATTGGGTGGACTGCGTAGGCCAATACAGGTTACTGCAGTGCACACACGGTGGCATGGTGTATGCAGGCCCTGGCACAGTTGACAGCCGTCTGGTGGCTGTGTCCCCGGTTTTGGTTGCCCTGCACCTGGGATGTGCCATAAAAGGGTGAGGAGTTTGGGCCTGTCAGTGTGGCACAATGCCACTGTGCGCAGTACATGGTCCACCGTGAGTGTGCCCCTCACTGTGGGCTCCCAGGGAGGGTTGTACCTGCACAGGTCAGTATTGTGTTTGCAGTGGGCACTATTGCCTGCCATGGAGGGTGTCATGCAGGTGTCCCATCACACCTCTGGCGTGTGGGCATGGGATGCAGGCAGGGTGCAATGGCCACCAGAGGTAAGGCGGGGTCCAGCACCACACACACTCTGTTGGAAATTGCTGCCACACCACAGTGGCATGCTGTACTACAGGGTCACATAGGTGTGTCACAGACTGTCCAGTATGCGAGGTTCTGTAGTGTCGTGTTGTAGGCATAGATGCATGGTTAGTGTGCCAGTGGGCACACCATGGGTGCACAGTGCATCTGGTACTGGTCACAGGTATCACGGCTATGTCGCCAATACGGTGCCTGTACCAGCCCACACAGGTTGTGCCATGACCCAGGCACACTGTCACTGTGTTGGTGCAACAGGGAAGCATATCTGTTTGGTGGGGGTGTGTCACTGCAGTGATGGGCTGGCCCACCCACAGGCCTATGCACAGTGTCCAGTCATGCCACACCATCCAAACTTCTAGTGCCATCCATGCCCGTGTGCAGCACGTGGTGGACCATGTCCCGATTGTCCTGCATAGATGGGGCTGGGTGCCGCCAGCCGTGGCCCAGACTGTGCGAGGCGGGGCCTACACAGGACATTGCCTATGCTGTTCACACAGGGCACTGCCGCCTGCCTGGTTGGCTGTGTGGCACTGTCCCTGTACCACACCCTCCATGTTACACCCAACGGGTCTGCACCTGACCACATCCACCCTGTGCATGGGCAGTCATGGCAGGGTGTCCTGGGGGCTGTCCTGGGCAATGTGCAGGTACATGCCTGTGGGAGGGAGACAGTGGGGGGAGCGGCACCCAGAGGCTGCTGGCCATGGGGGCACATCTGGCTGTGTACTAACTCATGTCCATTCCCTCTCTAGCTCTACAGCGGACAAATATGAGACTTTGGTGAGTATATGACATTGTTCAACATGCACATTCCCAATGCCTGTCCAGCACTGAAAACCTGACATTGTTGCTCTCTGTCCCCTGTGTAGGACTCAGTGCCACCGCACAGGTCCAGGTAGGTACACACTACTACACTGCAGCAGCTCCGGGGTCCCCGACTGTGCCACAGGCTTATGTTGCCCTGCTCTTTCCCCATCCGGGTGTGCTCCAGACCTGTCAGCACCACCCACTCTGGACTCCATGGTGCACATCACAGGTAAGTAACTGTCTGTCCCCATGCCGGTGCCCACGGCTGTCATTATGTCAGCCCCTTGTCCACCTGGTGGGGGTGGCCGCATGCAGCTCCACATGGGGGTGCTGGTGTGGATGTGTGGCAGGGCTGCATGTGGTGCTCCATGCCCACACTGTGCAGGGTTGTACTGCGACATGCCTCTGCAGGGGACGGGTGCCATGGTGGTAGACTATGGTCACTGTGTGCAGCACTGTGTGCCCAGCCCCTGCATGGCATGGCTCTGCATTTACACACATCGTGCTGTGCATGGCATTGGTGCAGGGGTGCCACATGGAGTGGTGGGCCATGGTTGCAGGTCTGTGGCCTGGCACCTACCCAGTTCCCACGGCTGGTGTCCGGTGTTGCGCATGGTGAGTGGGGGTGGTCTGCACGGCCACAGTGGACTTCTGTAGTGATGCATGTGCCATTCCTTCCCCAGTTACAGGTGCTATGCAGAAGACAAGCCGTGATGTCCTCTGGCTCTTCCCTTAGCCTCAGTGGCCGGGCGCCCAACTTTACATCGCATGAGACGGCGCGTCTTGTGAATTATTTGCAGCAATGGGGCTGGACACTGCTGCCACCTGGGTACTGCAGGAGCAATGCTACAGACCATGAGTGGGCTTGGACGGCCATCTCCACCCGCATTTCGGCGGCAACAGGGATAAGGCACACCATCTGCCAGCTTACCCAACCCTGGCAGGACCTGACACGCAGGGTGGCTGGAGTCCTGCAGCATTTGATAAGCACGGCCCGCTGCAGGGATGCAGAGATGCAGACAGGGCAGGACCCCAGTGTTGGTATGTATCCCTACAGCTGTTTATCTGTTGCTGCAGTGCTGGTGTGGTGGCCATGGCATGTGGTGCCTCCAACACACTGACCTGTCCCTTTGCCCCACAGGTTTTGCTGGCGCATCGCACACCATGCAGCAGGGATGCCTCGCCAGCCTCAGACAGGAGGTGCATCAGTGGAGGTCAGCTAAGTACATTCCATGGACCCCTTGGGCCATGGCCTTGGCTGGCAGACACTTTGTGGCCCATGCTGCGCCCTCACATTGCTTGCCTATTTGTGTGCGCCCCCTTGTCTGGGCCTGGCACTAACAACATCCTTTACATCCCTACAGGTGTCCATAGCAGGCTGCCACAGTGGCAGAGGGCCCTGCTGTGGGTGACGGCAGCCGTCATGGCCGATGATGCAGAGGAATACCGGATGCGCACCCGGCTCAGGCAGTGGAGGGCCAGGGTGCTGCCACCATCTTCATCCTCCTCCATATCCTCTGTAGTGGCAGCTGATGACTGGGACCAGACACCGTTGGAGGCATGGCTGGACCAGGGGGACCCCACTGATGGTGGGCAACAGGAGCCAGATGACCCACAGCCACTCAGCCTGGAGAGGGTGTGCAGTGACACAGTGGATGGGGATGGGGCCTTGGCTGCACCACTGACTGGGTCTGCAGTTGAGGACGTCGCAGCAGGGGTGGCCGTGTGTGCCCCACCAACAGCCACCATGCCATGCACCACTGTCCCTGCAGCTGGGGACTCTGGACCATGTCAGGAGGTGGCCATGCCAGTGTTGTCAGTGGTGGCTGAGGGGCCCGCCACCAGACACATGCAGGGTGGGGGCCCAGACCGGGACTGCCTAGTCATTCTGGTGACTGCCATCCTACAGGACACTGGGTGCCTACATGGGTCTGTGGCCGCCTTCCTTCGTGAACTCCAGCGCACATAGTCGCCATGTCCTTCACAGCCAGTCATGGGTTAGGTTATCTGTGTGGGTGGGCATGTATATAGGGGTGGTTGTTTTTGCTGGGTCTGTTTGTGTAGGTATTGTGGGTGGACATTGGGTGGTTGGGTTTGCTTATTGCTGTTTGTTTGTGGGTGGGGAATGTTGTTTGTTTGGTGGGCCTGTGTTGGGGTGTACGTGGGTGCAGGGGGTGTTATGGGTGGTTGTTTGGGTTTACTGTGCTGTTTAAGTTTGTTGTTGTTGCATGTTGTTCATCCCCATCCCCCTCCCATTGTTACCCTATATTCCTGTTCCATTTTGATCATTAAATCATTTGTCATACACACTGTCTCTGTGTCTGTTACTGGCATGCTTGGCTGTGTGTGTGTGTGTGTGTGTGTGTGTGTATGTCACTATGCGCAAGGGTGCACAGTGGTGTTGGTGCTTGCTGTCACCAGTGTTCCCTCCCTGTGCATCAGGTTGGTGTGCCATTTGTGCTGCTCACAGCACAGGCCACTGTCCCCAGTCCACATCTGCATGGTGTCCTGTGTGCTGCAGATCACCATGCATGCTATGGTGTCCTTGCCACCTCACATTGTACCACCCAGCTGTGTGGTGGCATGGTGCCTGTGCTGTGCCTTTCTGCCTCGGGGTGCCATTGTTCTCTGCAGGTGGCACCACTGGCACGGACGTTGGTGTGTCTCACCACCGACTGTCCACTGGTCTGTGCCACTCGGTGCTGTGTCCCTGTTGTGGTTGCACTGTTTACATGTATCAGTGGCCATGGCAGGGGCATTGTGCCTGGTGGTGCCATTGTCCCTGCATTGTGCCTGTGGCCTCTGTGCTCCCTTTGTACCCTGTGCCACACTGCCCCTGTATGCCTGCCTTCCTCGGTCACTCTCTATCCTCTCTCACATGTGTGTTGCTGTGTGTCTGGCCTTTCTGGCCCTGCTCCTTTCTTTGTTGTGTATGTAACACCTGTTTCTACCTGGTTTATTTTGTGCCATCTGGTCTTGGTATGTAGTGGCACTGCTGCTTCTAGAATCCCGCGCAGGCATTTCTCTGCTGTTTCCTTGGCGTATGTTCAGTTGCGCATTTGCGTACCTCTGGGTTTGTCGCAACCGCGGCATAAGTCACCATTGGCGTACTGCGTTGCGTCAATGTGCATTTCACAATGTAGAATTGCATTTGGAGTATTTGCTGGACGTATTTGCAGCTTACGTCATTCCCATTGGTGCATCTGTGTTACGCATTGCCGTATGCTTTCTAGAATCAGGCCCTATAAAAGTAAACTACATTTGCTGGCTATAGAATACAAAATGCCTTATTTCTATATCTACCAGCAGTAATAGTGCTGGTTATAATAATAACGTGACATTACTGACTGTGGGCTAAAAGAAAAAGAAGGCTTCAACCTTTTAACAGTTCTCTGTTGATTGACAAATGCATAAACTTTTAAATCATTTGTTATTAAATTATCAGAATGCATCCCAACCACATCATTCAAGGTTGCACCTTTGCATCTATGATGCAGGAAAAGTATACAATGATGGCAAGATGTGATAGATGTTACAGTATATCTTGAACCATGTTTCTCTCACATTCTTCCAGAAAAACTTAACAACTGATACTGGAAAAAATGTGAAGTCAGGAGAAAAGCCATAGGAGTCAGAAAACTCCCCAGTGGTATGGTTAGGGAGATAAATAGCTAACCAGTGTTCACCAGGCATAGAATGGGGCAGTGTATTCACTACTAAGGAGGCTGGCACACATGTAAGTCTCTCTGGAGGTAGCTGATCACTTGCAACCCCCCCCCAAAAAAAAAAAAAGAAATACTGTCTCTGGCAAGAGTCTGCCTGGAGAAAAGTGTCCAGTTATTGAGTGTTTATATTTCATTGAAATCAAACACAGTGTTCCGTCTTTGATTAATTTCTACCAAATTATCAAAGGCTGCATAAACCAACATATTCACAGTAGCTGGCAGAGGGTCAGCAACATGTATTTCAGCTCTCAAATTGCCTGAGTGGATTGTGAATAATGGCCAGCACAGCAATGGTCAGGGCATAGGTCAAAAGCAAATAATGTGTACCCCTGACAAAAACCTACACAGTCTATCAGTAGTGGTCTATTTTTCATATGTTTTCCTCTAGCATGAACCAGATTTATGTATTCTCTGACATCATTACCATTTGTAAAGTTAGGTTGCAGTGGTTTGGGGGAAATTGTTGATCATCCACATAGAGCACTATAAAGTTAATGTTAAAACGTTTAAAATTGAAAGCGTTTTTATTGTACACATCACTGAAAGCATCATTAGCGACAAAGTCTATCACTTGGAAGGCTATAGCCTATAGTTCAAGGGGGTGGTGCAACTGGCAACACCCCCCTTTTGGCCTATTTGAGGGCTGTTCTCCTCACTCCATGCACAAGCATTTTTCCTTGCAGGAGCAGCTTTTAACTTCGTATATGTTTTATTGGTCACTGGTTCACCATGGCCTTCCATTGCTGCCTTACACATCCTGTATGGCATTCCACAACCAGCTATTCCAGGCAGCTCTCTGCCTTAGGGCAGCTGGCTCCACCTAGCCTTCTACCATACTTTCCCTGCTATTCTGCACCTGATTTACATAGTCATCCCAGCCTTCCTGTCCCTTGCACTATCAGTACTGCTCTTATACCAGCCATCATGGCACTAACGCAATCAGCTTGCAAGTCCGTTCATTCCAGGACCTCTCCCCTTTCAATACTGACATCCCCTTCCAAGTCTGAGAGCATATCATGTTTACTTGCTTCTAACTGCACCTCCTACAATACTGGCTTTGCAGTCTCCTTCTAACTAACTGGCTTTGCAGCCTCCTCCTCTCCAACCATCAGCCCAGCCTTCGCCTGGCCTCGCCATCATCTTATTCATAATACACTATCCAATTCACTCCCAACTTGGCTTTCTAATGGACTTGGTCGGCATGCATTCCGGTGGTTGACAACTGCTATTTGCCTTACCTAGACCTATGAGAGGGTCCATATTGCTCAGCCTGAACTACGTACAGGTCTCATCCAGTCAAAACCCATGAGAGAAACATACATAGAAACATAGAATCTGATGGCAGATAAGGACCTCTTGGCCCACCTAGTCTTCCCATTTCCCTACCTAACGGATAAGCTGCAGATCCTAGTTAACCAACAGCCTACTTCCTCCTACCCCCCACTAGAATTGCCTTATGTCTGTCCCATGCATTCTTGAATTCCCCCATTGTTTTTGACTCTATGACATCCTCAGAAAGGCTGTTCCATGCATCTACAACCCTCTCTGTGAAGAAATACTTCCTCGCATTACCTTTGAGCCATCCTCCCTCTATCATCACATTTTGCCACCTTGTTCTTGCACATCTCTTTTTCTGAAAGATGCTACCTTCTTGGACTTTGTTGATTCCTTGAGCTATTTGAAAGTTTCTATCTTCTCCCCCTCTCCCTCCTTTCCTTAAGGCTATACATCTTCAGCTTCTTTAGTCTTTCTTCATATGTCTTCTGGTGCAGACCCTGCACCATATTGGTTGCCCTCCTCTGGACAGCCTCCACCTGTCTATGTCTTTGTGGAGATGAGTCTCCAGAACTGTACACAGTACTCCAGATGTGGGCTTGCCAACTGCTTGAACAGAGGGCCAACAACTTCCTGTTTTCTACTGGTGATGCCTCTCCCTATGCATCCCAATATCCCCCCAGCCCTCCTTACTGCCTTCTCACATTGCTTGCCCACCTTTAGGTCATCTGATATGACTACCCCCAGGTCCCTTTCCATTTTTGTTGTTGTCAGTATCTTACTTCCCCTATTGTGTACTCTTCCTCTGGGTTTTTGTTTCCAGATGCATTACTTTGCACTTCTTTGTGTTGAATCTAAGCTGCCATACATTTGACCATTCTTCCAACCTTGCCAAGTCCCTTTTCATCCTTTCCACCCCACCTTGCATATCAACCCTGTTGCAGATCTTTGTGTCATCTGCAAAGAGACATACTTTTCCTTCCAGTCCCTCTGCAATGTCACTTATAAAGACATCAAAAAGGACTGGCCCCAGTACTGAACCCTGCAGTACACCAATAGTAACCTCCCTTTCTTCACTGTGGACTCCATTTACTATTACCCTCTGTGTCCCGTTGTCCAGCCAGTGTTTTACCCAGGCTACCACCCTGGGACCCACTCCCAGGCTGGCTAAGTTGTATATTAATCTTTTGTGTGGGACTGTGTCAAATGCCTTGCTAAAGTCTAGGTAGGCCATGTCCACAGCCCCTCCCTGGTCTACTACTTTGGTCACCCAGTCAAAGAAATCAATTAGATTTGTCTGACATGATCTTCCTGCTGTGAATTCATCTTGCCTTGGGTCATGTGCCCCACTGGCCTCTAGGTACTCAACAATTCTTTCCTTCAGAAGTGCTTCCATCATTTTCTCTACCACTGAGGTCAAACTGACAGGTCTGTAGTTTCCTGCCTCTGTCTTGCTCCCACTTTTCTGAAGGGGAATCACATATGCACTCATCCAGTCCTTAGGTACCACACCATCCTCCCATGATTTATTAAAAAGGGTAGTCAGTGGTGTTACTAGTTCTTCCCTTAGTTCTTTTAGAATTCTGCGGTAAATCCCATCAGGCCCCATTGCTTTATCCACCTTCAGTTTTAAGAGTTCTTTCAGAACCTTTTCTTCTGTGAAAGGACTAATATCAGCCCCCCTATCCAGAGTGCTTCTATTGACTGGATTAGGTATCTCCCCCTGCTCTTCCATTGTGAATACTGAGCAGAAGTATTTGTTTAGTATCCCTGCTTTTTCACTGTCGCTCTCTGCCCAACCACCTTCCTCTTTATTCAGCCTTAGTATCCCTGCCTTAGTCTTTCTTTGCTCCCTAATGTACCTATAAAAGATTTTTCTTCATAATGGAGTTGGCTATCTTTTCCTTGGCTTGGGTCTTTGCTCTTCTGACTGCTTCCCCACGTCCTTCTGCTTTAACTGGTACAGTTCTTTGTCCTGCTCCTTCTGTGTTTCCTTATACTTCCTGAATGCTATCTTTTTCTCCCTAACCTTCCCCACCACTTCTTTTGAGAACCATAGTGTTTTTTTCTTTCATTGTGATTTCTTTATTTGCTTTACACAAAGGCTTGTTGTCTCTGTGATGGTGGTTTTGATGTTTCCTATTGTTGCTCCACCCCACCTTCTTGTCTGTTTGCTAATGCTTTTCTGAGGCACTCTCCTATTTTGACAAAATCAGCCTTCCTAAAGTCCAGTACCTTCATTTTTGTATGACTTGACTTTACAGCTCAGTTTATCGTGAACCACACTGTTTGGTGGTCACTTGTTCCTAGATGGTTACCCACTTCAAAATCGGAGATCCTCTCTCCATCCCCATTTGAGAGTACCAGGTTTAAGATTGCTCCCTCCTGAGTGGGTTCCAAAACTAGCTGTCTGTGGTATGCCCCTGCAGAGCATTGAGAATGGCCCTGCTCTTATTTATTTATTTATTTATTTAGTTAAACATCAGTTTAGAAATCTTTGAGCCAGAGGCTCATTTACAAAGGTACCTCGTCACAAAGAGGACATCAGAACAGTAGTACAAGGGACACAGTACTTACAAACAAGAAAGTTACAGTTCAGTTACAATTTTGTTACAATAGAATACAATCTCCAACGAAGCAAAAGATAACAAAAGGTGCAAAACTTATGGTCGGGGGAGAGCTGGTGGGGGTAGAAGGGAGGGAGATAGGGGAGGAGGAATTAGTAGGAAAGGAAGGGGGAGCCGCCAGTGAGCATTGTCAAACAGAGTATATATTTTTTTTTACACACTAGGCTAGCGGCAGTTGCATTTGCGAGAGCTAAGCAGGAAGTTTCTGAGCCTGGGCTTAAAGCAAGCTAAGGTTAGTGAGTTTGAGACACTGGCAGGAGGAGTTATACCAGTGGGCGACGGTAGGGAATGCCCTCTGACCTTGAGAGGTCCTGGCCTCGGAATAACTAGGGTGAGTCTTGACGAGCTGCGGCGTGATCAGGGTCAGTGCAGTACGGCGAATGGAGTTGGATAGGCCTATGGGGGATAGGCCACACAGGGCTTTAAAGGTGAGCTGGCATGTCTGATACATGAGTCGCTCTTCCAGGTTGAGTAGGGTAGCCAGGGTGTACAGCTCACATGTGTGAGTGAGTCTAGGAGCACCAGTGATAAGTCTGCAGGCCTTATTAACTGTGAGACGAACCTTGTTGAGGGCAGTCTGATCTGCTGAGCCATAGACCGGAAGGCCATAGTCAATGAGAGACATGACAGAGGAGGTGACAGCCAGGCGGAGGGGCATCAGGAGGGAGGCATTTCTTGTGCCGGTAAAGAATGCCCAGCCTGAATTGCTGCATAGAATTTAGGGGGCAGATATATGTCCATGGAATGAAAGTGCAGCGTCAAAGGTTATACCAAGATATTTATAGGACTGCACCTGGTCAATGACAAGATTGAGGTGGAGTGGACAGCTAAGGGAAACTTGCTGTACTTATTTTGGGGTGGGAGAAGAGCATCGTTTTGTTTTCTTAAGGTTGATAACAAGTCGGTGCTCAGTGAACCAGGTAGCTGCAGAGTCAAAGACTAGTTGGAGGGAGTTCTGTAGCAGCATGGGGTCATTGTGGAGGCAACGAGAACAGCATCATCCATAGAGAAGCATCTTACCCGCATAACTGCTGGGTAGGAGTTAAGAAAGAGGAGAATAGTAGGGTCCAAGAATTGAGCCCCCGCGTGCACCCCAGAGTGAATGGGGCATGTTTCAGAGAGGTGCTGTGACTTTCACACATTGGGAGCGTAGGAGAGATAGCTGGTGCACCAGGAACAGGTCCTGAGGCAAAGCCTATTAGGTCGAGGGTGGAGAGCAAAGAGGATGCAAACAGTATCGAATGCTTTAGACAGGTCAATGAATATAGCACCAGCCAGGGCACCAGAGTCCGAGGAGACATGGAGGAAGTTGGAAAATTCCAGGAGTGCTGTATTGGTACTATGACCTGCTCTGAACCCATGTTGTTCAGGGCAGAGAACATTGTACTTACAGAGGTAGTCAGAGACTTGGGATGCCACAATTTTCTCTAACACCTTAGAGAGGGGGGAGAGGATTGAGATGGGTCGGTAGTTACCCGGAAGAGTCCTGTCACCACCTTTATGGACAGGGGTAACTGTGGCAATCTTCCAGGCAGAGGGGAATTGTCCGAGACAGAGTGATTTGTTGAAAATGCACGTAATAGGTGAGAGGACCTGATCCAGGACCTGACGTAAAAGGCAGGGATCAAGTGAGTCATTACCGATGGTGTTACCTTTTAGGGCTTTTAGCAAGTAAGGCCTAGCTTCTTGCATGGTGACACGACGCAGGTGGAAAGAGGGGCGGGCAATGGGTGGTGGTACAGATGGAGGAGGTGGACTGAAAAAGTTACCAGGAAGTACTGAGCTAAGGTCGGTCAAGGAGTTATTGAGGTGGGTGGCAATGAGGGCAAGGTCAGAGGAGACGGTACCATTGATGTTGAGAAGAGAAGGAGAGGGGGACTGGGAGTGACCATTCAGTTGCTTGATGTTGTCCCTGAAGCACCTGGGGTTCCCCCAGGAGGAGGTAAGAGAGGCTTGGTAGTATTCCGCCTTTGCTTTGCGGATGGCCCATGTGCACTGGTTGCGGGCGGCAGCATAGGACTGCCTGTCAGCTGAACAGCCAGTAGCAACAGCAAGGTGCTTAAAGATTGTCGCGCTGTTTGCTGCTAAGCAGGTGGGTGATCCAAGGGCATGTTTCACTTTGGACCTCCTAGCAGTTATGGGAGCAAAGATATCACAGGCAAAGTTGAAAGTGCTTACAAAGAAGGCCAGGGCCAAGTCAATGTTGGTTGCCCTCGTCAGAGGGGACCAATCAGTGTGGGCAAGGAAGCGCTTAAGGCCTATGAGTCCCCCAGGCCTAAGCCGCCTTCGAGAGGTGGTTTTGACTGGGGATGAGAGCCGAGGGGTTTCCCAGTTGAAAAGCACAGGGGAGTGGTCACTGAGGCAGTCAGGGAGGATTTGGATGTTGTGGATGCGGATTGGCCTGTTGGTGAGGACCACATCCAGGAGGGTGCTTGTCCCCTCCTAGGGTTTTTTCTAGTAGGCTGTGAAACCAGTTGAGTTAGGTCAATTGAATCGAAAGCCTCACGGTGGGAGGAGGATGAGGGGCAGAGCCAGTTTATATTCAAGTCGCCCACCATGATTTGGTCCGACGAGTTGAGTAGGGAGGTGAGGTAGTCAATTAGTGGGCCCAGGGCCTGGGATTGGTTCTTGGGGGGTATGTAGGCTACGGTTAGGAATAATGGGCCTCTAGCTGGGTCAGGGGACAGCTTTAGAGTAAGTGCCTGGGCCTTATGGTCGAGGTCAGGCGGGGGGAGTGGTAGCCCCATGAGAGACTCCTTCAAATAGAAGACACAGCCCCCACCTCTCCTGCCGACATGGTCCAACCGGTGGAGAGTGTAGCCGGGGAGAGAGACATGAGAGTTAGGAGTGGAGGGAGACAGCCAGGTTTCAACCAGGGCAACAACATCAGGTTTGTGAAGCGTCACCCAGCAGTGTAGAGAGTCCAGTTTTTCAGGAGGCTACAGATGTTCATAGAAGCAATGCGCAGCCCAGGAGATTTCAGGGGGAGGACCAGTGCTGCCAGGCCCGGGATTGGGGTGGACATTGCCTGACAGGAGCAGGAGGAGGAGGAGGGCTGATCTGGGGAGTGCACAATGGCGGGATAGCTTTTGACGATTGGAGAAGGGGTGATGAGGGAGTGATGAGGGGGTGATCACCAAGTGAAAACAGCTACTAGAGAGCAGTAAAATGTGACAAGTGAGGTATTGGGAGCAAATTGTTCAAACTTAATCAGGCTCCCTCTAGTGGCAAAACAATATAAGGAGCTAATGGAGAAGTTGGGTAGAAATTACCTGGTGTGTCTCGTGTGCAGTGACTCTAAGCTTGGATGTGGCTGTAGCTAAGGTGCTCCAGTTAATATCTAGCATATTCAGGTCCCCCATCAGCAATATCTCCCCTTTCTCTACCATCCTAAGGATGCCTTCTATCATTTCCTTGTCCATTTCCTCCCCCTGAGACAGAGGTTTGTATACAATCCCTGTGCAGATTGTGGTGCCATTTCCAGTCTTCAGGGTGACCCACAGTGCCTCCTCTCCTCCCTGTTTACCCTTTAGTTCTGTTGCTTTGCCTCTTCTTCCCTCCCTGTTCCTCCTGTAGATTGTGTACCCTGGTATGTAAACATCCCAGTCATGGTTCTCTGTGTATCATGTTTCTGTGACTGCCACGATATCCAGGCATCCCTCTTCCATCAAGGCCACCTTTTCGGGGAGCTTTTTACCTACACTATAGGCATTGGTACTCATTGCCCTCCATTTTTTATGGCTTTATTTCTTTTTGCCCTATCCCTGTCCTTACTGCCTTTGTCTTTTTCCCCATTTACCCCACCCTTCTCCCTATTGACTGCTCTATCTTGATGTTTACCTCACTAACTACTCTGATTTTTTTGGGGGAGGCTAGGATTTCCCTTCTCCTTTTCAATGCCTTTCCCTTGACTAGTTTAAATTCTTGCCAGTGAAGCATTTAAACCTATCACCTAGGATCCTGATTCCCCTCCTGGATATATATAAATATATATATATATGTATTTTTAGTTGTTTAACCAGGAGTAGCACACTAAGCTGAAAGCTTTTTTACATTTATGACCTGGGAGCACAGGGAAGTTAAGTGACTTGCTCAGGGTCACACAGTATGTAAGTGGAAGCTGTGGGATTCAAACCCAGGTCTGGTCTGCTGGATGTCACCAGATTTGCAGCTCAGAGCCTTAAACCACTGTGCTATACTGCCTATATATGCAGACCATCATGCCAATATAGGCCTGCATCCCTCCAGGTGGAGTCCCAGTCCCCAATGAAGTCAAATCCCTGAGTTCTCCACTAGCTTTTCAACCAGTCATTGAATCCCATGATCCACAGTACTCAATCTGACCTACATACAGGTCTCCCCATGTCTGCTATAATCCATTATGACCAACGTATAGGTCCCATGCTCCTTACCATGTGCAAGTCTCATGCTCATTACAACTCACTTTTCCACATTTTGGAGACATGCCGACCATATCCATTACTCCAGGACTCAGGGTAAGCCCTGTTGCTGACAGTCTCTCTCTGCACACCAAACTCCACACCTTGAGCATGCGAAGCTTGGGGCGGGGTCCTTCTCACCTGGCCCATAGTTGGGAAGGCCCTCACTCTGGGTGGACCTTCAGTCATCAACCACACCAATGGCACTTCTCGATGCAGCATTTAAGACTTCAGCAGTGAAGGGGTGGGACTCTCATGGGAAGGGCCCTTTTAGCTGCCCTAGTGGGTTCGGAGGCACCCTTTCATGCTATTCTCCCTATGAACACCTGTGGTTCACCTGGTTACTCATTACTCTCCTCTTCCTGCCTTGGTTGACTCTTGTTGCAGAATGTACTCGCAACCCTCCATGGCATTCCCGTTAGAGGGCTAGAGTGAGAGTGTTCCCTGAAATTGCAATTCCCTTGGATTTGTCTATTAAATTGCAGTAGCAGAGCCATCACTAACCAAAACTGTCCCAAAACCTGAAGGGAAGGGGACCTAGGCCTTGGATCCCCTGGAGTTTCCTCCTCAAAGGGTGTTTTTCCTCTCTTTCATGCCCAATGGTCATAAAACTAGATAGGCATCCTTGTAGTCCCTTGGTCACTTTGGTAGGTTTCGCACTTAGGTAGGTTTCTGCTGTTAGATGGAGTTGGGTGGATATCCCGTAATCGTCCTGTCTCTACATTTGGCTGTTCTTTCTCTCCTTAGAAAGCCAAGTCTTCACACCTTACATTCAGACCTCCGAGGAGGTCAGTATTCACCTGTTATTTACGAACATACAAACATATGAAATTTGCCAGCAGATAAAGGCCTAGAGGTCTATCAAGTCTGCTCAAATGTGCAGCTAGCACCCCTTATTCTGCAGCTGCCTCTCCCTTCCACCCTTCCCCTTCATTGACCCTCTCCCTTGTCCTGTCCCATCCCCTTTTGAAGCAGTCCACTGTTCTACTGGATACCACTTCTGCAGGTAACGCATTCCACCCAGGCACCACCCTCTCTGTAAAAAAAGTGTCTCCTCATCTCCCTCCTGAATCTTCCTCCCTCCAGTCTCATATCATGGCCCCTGGTGTCCCTCCCCTCCCTTACTTTGAACAGCCCCTCTGTACCTGTCTTGTTTATTCCTTTCATGTACTTAAAGGTTTCAATCATGTCCCTCTGTCTCTCCACTCCTCCAGCGAGTACATGTTCAACTCCCTCAGCCTCCTCTCGTATGATAAGTCCCCCAGCCCCTTGATCATCTTTGTCACCCTGTGTTGCACCCCCTCCAGTAACTTAATGTCCTTCTTCAGATACGGGCGCCAATACTGCACTCAGTACTCCAGGTGCGGTCTAACTAATGACCTATACAGTGGCAGAATCACCTCTCCTTGAAGATATACCCCTTGCAATTCAACCCAGCATTTTGTTGGCCTTTGCAGCTGCCTTCCTACATTGTGCCGAGTTGTTCATCGACCCTGTAATGAGCACCCCCAGATCCTTCTCCTCCTCTGTCTGGGCTAGCTGCACTCTCCCCCAGCTGGTAACTCCTCCTTGGGATCTTTATCCCAAAATGCAGCACCTTGCACTTTTTGGCATTAAACCCCAGTTGCCAGGTGTCTGACCAGGTTTCAAGCTTTGCCAGATCATCCTGCAACCCCTGCCATCCCTCTAGGTCATCCACCACTGCTCCTAACTTCGTATCATCAGCAAACAGACTGATCTTGCTTTTGATGTACAATTATATGTCTGCAATGAATATGCCAAACAACATTGGTCCCAACACCGAGCCCTGTGGAACATCGCTTGTCACTACCCTTGGGTGTGAGAGCTCCCCACCCACCACCACCCTCTGTTGCCTTCCCTGAAGCCAGTTCCCTACCCATCTCACCAGCTTTGCACCCACCCCTATGCCTACTAACTTACTTCCCAGCCTTCCATGCGACACCGAGTCAAATGCCTTACTGAAGTCCAGATACAGGACATCCACTGCATGGCCCCTGTCCAGTTGCCTAGTTGCCCAGTCATAGAACTCCACCAGGTTGGTTTGGTAGGATCTGCCCAGTATGAAGCCATGCTGTCTGCTGTCCTGTAGTCCTTTGGCCTCTAGGAGGGCCACCAGCCTCTCCTTCAGGATAATCTCCATTAGCTCACCCACGATGGATGTGAGGCTCACTGGTCTGTAGTTTCCCAGTTCATCCTTGGGGCCACTTTTGTGGAGGGGCACCACATGAGCCATCCTCCAGTCCTGAGGTATACACCCCGAATGTAGTGAGGTATTAAATAGTTCTGCCAAAGGACCTGCAAGGATCTCTGCCAGCTCTTTCAGTACCCTGGGGTGGATGCCATCTGGGCCTGGCGCCTTGTCCACCCTCAGTGCCTTCAAACCCTCCTGAACTCTGCCTTCCATGATTTCCCCATCTGTCACCCCTCCTCCTGGTTTCCTGTTTCTTTCCCCTTGGGTGCTAACCCCCTCTTCTCTTTAGTAAATACTGAGCAGAAGTACTCATTTAGTGCTTCTGCCTTATCGTACCCTGCTTCCACCCAAGCCCCCTCCTTCCTAATCCTTACTATGTGGTCCTGACAGCTCCTTTTCTCCCTGATGTACCTAAAGAAGTCCTTCTCTCCCTTCTTAATGCCTTGTGCCAGTGTGAGTTCCGTAGATGCCTTGGATCCCCTTACTGCCCTCGTCACCTCCTTTGATTCTGTCAAGTACTCCTCCCTGTCCTTCCCCCTCCCTGTTTTCTTGTACTTCCTAAAGGCAACTCTTTTCCGCCTTACCTTTTCCATGACCTCCTTTCTCAACCAGCTCAGTTTCTTAGCCCTAACCTTCTTGCTTTGAGCCTTACAGCAGGTTTCGGTTGCCTCCACTATCCCCAGATTTATGAGCTCCCACCTCTGGTTAGTGTCCATACTAGATTGAATTCTGGCCAGGTACCCTTTTACCACTTCTCCCATCCTTCCAAAGTCAGCCCTCCTGAAGTCCAGCACTCTTGTGCCAGATTCCACTCCTTCCTTGCCCATATCCAATGTGAGCCATACTGAGTGGTGGTCACTCCATGACAGCCGTTCTTCCACTGTAAGTTCTCTCACAAAGTCCCCATTTGCCAGCACAAGGTCAAGGGTATTCCCTAACCTGGTTGGTTCACTGACCATTTGCAGCAGGAAGTTGTCCTGGAAGGCATCCAGCTGTACCTGCTTCCTTCTGTTCCTGGTTGTTGGGGTACTCCAGTCCACTCCTGGCATATTGAAGTCCCCCACAATCACCACACTACCCTTCTCGCAGGTCCTCTTGATCTGTCCCACTAGTTCCCTGTCCAACTCCTCCATCTGAGATGGCGGCCTGTACACCACTCCCATTCTAAGAATCCTATTCTTGGAATCCTGGATTTGCATCCAAAGTGACTCTGTACTACCCTCCTCCCCTTCCTCCCTTTCACACTTCAGTCCTTCCTTCACATATAGTGCCACACCCCCTCCTTTCCCAATCACCATGTCCCTACAAAATAACCTGTACCCTGGTACAGACAGGTCCCAGTCATTGTATTGGGTGGCCCATGTTTCTGTGATGGCTGTGAGGTTAACCTCTCCCTCTGCCATGAGCACCTGTAACTCTGCAGTTTTCCTTCCAAGGCTCCTAGCATTAAGGGTAACCACCTTCCACCCTTCCCCCCTCCCATCCTGCCCTCCTTTACTAGTATCACCAATAGTACTTGCCATTTGTCTTTTATCACTGTTATGGGGGGTTAAGCTCACGTGGTTTCCCAACCTGTGGTCTCTGCATGTCTCTTGCCCAACTGCCACCCCCCCCGCTCCTAGTTTAAATTCTCAACTTCCTGTATGTACTGCTCCATCCTCTGTTTCAACACTTTCTTTCCCTCCTCACTCAAGTGTAGTCTGTCCTTGGCATAGAGACTACTGTCCTCCCAGGTCCCTCCCCACCCCCAACAGCCCATACCCTTTAGCACAACACCAGGTTCTTAGCCATCCATTAAATTCCTCTATTCTCAGCTTTCTTGTTGTGCTTGCCTTGGGCACTGGAAGTATCTCTGAAAAAGTTACTGATCTTCCTGCCCCCTCACATAATTGTCCTAGTTCCTCAAATCTCCTCTGGACTATATCTACTGTCTTGTCAGCCAGGTCATTCGTCCCAAGATGTATAATTAAATGAGGCTTGTCCTTACCCCTTCTAGCATATTTCAGAACAGATTGTCCCACCCTTTCCGCTGTCATTCCTGGCATGGCCTCCAACCAAATGTGACTATGCCTCTCCCCCTTGCAACCCCACTGACTCCTCTTAGTACTGAGTCCTCCAGCACTAAGATTCCACCCCTCTTACTCCCTGCTTGCTTCGATTCATCTTCCTCTCTCATTCCTGGCTTCTCTTCTTCCTTCTGCACATTATTTCCCCCTTTTGCAATTCTCCTAGCAGAACTTCCCCCCACTCTGGTTTGGTCCAGGCATTTATCAATTACTTCTCTAATTTCATCATTTCCCTCCTCCACCTTCTTCCTCTCTAGCAGTGCAAAACTATTTTCTGAAGACCCTTCACAAATGCCCACTCCCTCTCCCTTCATAGTAACCTGTTCTCTCCTTTCCACTCCATGACTTTTGCCACTTCTTTGCCTCCCCTCACAAGTCCCTATCTCCTCCTTCCATTTTCTTTTGTCTCCTGACCTGGTTTCCCCGGCAATTGTTCTTCCTGGCCTGGGCCCCTTTGTCTCTGCTTCCCTTCTTCTGACCCTCTCCTCACCACTGTTGGCTTAAATTGCTCTCCCTCATCTCCCCTTCTTCCTCCCTCCAGTATTGGACTAAACCCACCCCCACTCTGCCTTGCCTGTCTTTGTTTCTCCTGCAGACCCTTGATCTCCTTTCTAAGTTTCTCTATGTGGTTGCACACTAAACATCCTCCCACACTCCAGGCAATTTTTAGAAAGATTGGTGCACCGCAGTTGTTGTAGCCTACCACCCTACCCATTACTATCATTGCCCACCAGCGACCCCCCACCCTTCCAGATGCAGGATACCAAACACTCCCCCAAGTCTCCCCTCTCCCCCCTCTATCAGTGCAAAACATTCTTTTCTTAATTTCCCTTACCCCCTTTGTTGTACACATTTAGATAGATTGAGCAACTGCTTTTTATATTCCTATCCTTCCTATCCACACTCAAGAAGTGACTTTAAGTAGCCATTGCACAACCTTCTTCAAACGCCTACTCCTCCTTTCAACAATGCAATAGCGATGCAAAGTAGTAACAATGAAAACTCCTAGATTTGCAGTTACTTCCCTTCCACTGAAATAGCAGTCACCTCTTTACTCGCTGCTGTTCCTTTCCTGGATGTCTGCTTCTGCTATGACAGGTGCATATCCTTTGCTTGTTTGAGGAAGTGATGTCAGAACCCTGGTATAAAGGAAATCACAGACCAGGGATGGGTGGGGTGAGGGGTTGGGGGGTGGGACCAGCCCAAGTCTTCCAGAAACAATCAGGTGGCTGAGGCTTCTGGTCAGACCATTAGCACCCTTCCCCCACTATGCACTAAACTTTACAGCTAGTGAAGCCAGCAAAAATGAATCACAATTCTACTCAAAGCCCCCCAAATAGGTTTGCTACCCAAAGAAACAGGACTCCAATTCAAACAGCTTCACCAACAACACATCAAAATAGGCTTGGAATTAGAAGATATAGGTCTCCAATTCAAAGAAACAGCCCCAGTTAAATCATACCAAATAGGTTTTAAATCAGAAGAAATAGGCCTCCACAAATGCAGCCTGCTACACAGTGAAACATCAAACAAATGAGCCCACTTATAGCTACCAAAACAGGTTTCAAAATTCCAACAGCCCTAAACAATACCCTGCTAGCCCCTTAGAAGTAGTAAGAAAGAAAAGAAATAACATTCTACCAAGTAAAATCCACAAGAAACAATGTAAAAACAACAAGAAGAAGCTACTGTACTGTAAAAGATCTGATCCTGTCCCCTTCTGGTTCCTTCTATTTCCTGCCTACGTTACTCAAACAATATGATCAACTGACCTATGCTACCAGCTGAACCCCATTACCAACTGACCTATGTACAGGTCTTCATTGACCATCCTATGCTACCACCCAACCTATGCACAGGTCTTCTTTAACTGATGCTACCAACTGAACCCATACTACCAACCAACCTACATACAGGTCCTCTACCCCGATATGTATTCACTACCTTGAATGCTTTGCTTGACACTCTTTTTTGGCTTCTTCCAAATGCACCTTACATAGAAACATAGAAGTTGATGGCAGATAAGGACCGCAATGCCCATCCAGTCTGACCATTTATTTTTCTACTTTATAAATGTGCCATCAGCCTTTGCTCTGTCAATGGTGTATCTATTCATACTCATCTGTATTGCTCCCTTATGCCTGTCCCATGCCTGTTTGAAGCCCTGCACTGTATTCATATCCACCACTTCCTGAGGTATGCCATTCCATGCATCCACCACCCTTTCTGTAAAAAATAACTTCCTCATTTTACCCCTTAATTTGCCTCCCTCTAATCTCATGCTGTGTCCTCTTGTCCTGCTATTTTTCTTATATTGAAACATGTTAGATTCTTTCACCTTGTTAATGCTCTTAAAGTGTTTGAATGTTTTGAATCTATCACCTCTCTTCCTCCTTTGCTCTAGAATATACATATTGAGCTCCGTTAATCTGTCCTCATATGTTTTCTGATGCAGTCCCTGCAGCATTTTGGTTGCCTTTCTCTGGACTGCCTCAGTTTGGTTAATGTACTTGTGAAGGTGTGGCCTCCAGTACTGCACACAGTACTCCAGATGGGGCCTAACCAGTGTCTTGTAAAGAGGGATTATTACCTCCCTCTTCTGACTTGTGATACCCCTACTAATACACCCTAACATCCCCCTAGACTTACCTACTGCTTTAGTGGTCTGCTTGGATGATTTCAGGTCATCGGTGATGATGATGCCCAAGTTTCTTTCTTCCCTTGTGACTGCCAGCAACTCCCCTCCCAACCTGTATGTGGCTTCGGGGTTTCTCTTCCCTATGTGCATGATCTTGCACTTCTTTGCATTAAACCCCAATTGCTATTCTTCTGACCATTTTGCTAGTTTATCCAGATCTCTTCTCATTCTGCCCACCCCATCTGGATCATCGACTCTGTTGCAGATCTTGGTGTCATCTGCAAACAGACAAACCTTACCCTCCAGTCCATCTGCAATGTCACTGATGAAGATATTGAAGAGGACTGGCCCCAGGACTGATCCCTGAGGTACCCCACTCGTGACTTGCATCTCTACTGACTGTATACCATTTACCACCACTCTCTGTTTTCTGCCTGTCAACCAGTTTGCCACCCAGTTGACCAACTTCTGACACACCCCGAGTCTACCCAGCTTATTAATCAATCTTCTATGTGGAACAGTATCAAAAGCTTTGCTGAAGTCAAGGTAGGCAACATCAACTGCTCCCCCTTGGTCCACCACTCTGTTTACCCAGTCAAAGAAATCTATGAGATTAGTTTGACAGGACCTTCCTTTTGTAAACCCATGCTGTCTTTGATCCTGTGCTCCTATGGGTTCCAGGTTTTGCACTATCCTTTCCTTAAGAAGCGCCTCCATAATCTTTTCCACTACTGCGGTAAGACTGCCTGGTCTGTAGTTCTTTGCCTCCTCCCTGCTATCACTCTTGTGGCGCAGGATCACATGAACTCTTCTCCAGTCTTCTGGGACCTCTCCTGTGCTCAGAGACTCACTAAACAGTTCTGATAATGGCTCTGCTAGTTCCACCCTTAGCTCCTTTAGTACCCTGGGATGTATGCCATCAGGTCCCATTGCCTTGTTCACCCTGAGCTTATCAAGCTCTTGTAGGACCCTTTCTTTTGTGAAGGGACTAGTGCTCACCTCCCTCCCCCCCCAGTGTCCATGATGCTGAGCTTTGGGCCCTTCCATATCTTCTCTTCAGTAAATACTGAGCAGAAGTATCTATTTAGGATAGATGCTTTTACATGGTCCTCCTCCTCACATGCCCCATTATCTCCTTTGATCTTAGAAATACTCCCTCTGGACTTTCTCCTTTCACTAATGTATCTATAGAAAGTCTTGTCACCTTCTTTTACTGTTTTTGCTAGTGTTTCCTCAGTTTGGGCCTTTGCTTGCCTTACTGCCTTCCCTGCTTCCCTTAGGGAAGTTTGGTAAGCCTCCCTATCTTCATCCCGCTGTGTTCCCTTATATTTCCTGAAGGCCAGCCTTTTGGCTCTGACCTTTTCTGCTACTGTTTTTGAGAACCAAAGTGGTTTTCTTCTTCTTTTGCACTTCCTTTTCTCTATAACACAATGGGATGTTGCTTCAAGTATTGCATCCTTAACGCTTGCCCACTTTGCCTCTACCCCCTCACCTGTATTTCTTCTTGCCAGGGCTGGCTTACCTCTGTTTCCCATCTTCTCAAAGTCAAGGGAAGCACTCCTGTGGCATCTCAAGGGTTGGAACCCTCCCCTAGTGTTCCTTGCCTTTGTACCCCTACAGGGTGGTATTCCCTTGGATAGAGAGGCAAACAGCCAAAGTTTATCTACATTACAAAATCATGAAACCAATTTTAAAGGCACATTGAATTGGAAGGCTATAGTCTGTAGTTCAAGGGGGTGGTACAACTGGCCACACACCTCTTTTGGCCTATTTAAGGGCTGCTCACCTCACTCCACATACAAGCACTTTTCCTTACCTCTCCATCCACCCCTCATCCTCCAGCGGCACGCCTCTCTCTCCTGTGGGCTTCTTGCTAAGGTACCTTTAGCCAAGAGAATCACTCCCACAGCACCTCAAGGGGTGGAACCTTCCCCTAGGGTTCCTTGCCTTCGTACCCCTACAATGTGGTATATCCTATGGATAGAGAGGCAAACAGCCAAAGTTTCTCTATGTTACACAAGCATGAAACCAGTTGCACAGGCACATTGAACAATAATTTTGGTGTCTGCCCCAGAAACAGATTATTGTTGTTTAACACATGGCTCCCTCCAGATATACTAAACACTTTCATGCTAACATGAATAGTTGAGTACTTTGCATTAGAAGCCTACATGGCTAGTACATACAGCTGGTGATATGTTTACCCTTTTTACATAAATAGATGCAGATTTAATTTGTAGTTTACAATCTTCATCTGCATCACCACTAATTAAACAAAATTAATTCTAGTTATGAACAAGTTTCATTTTAACATCCACTCCATTCCAGAACAGTTTTTACTGGAAGAAAAGGTCTGCATCAATTGGTCCAAGCAGTTATACAGTGCAACTTCCCGCTATAAAAATTACACACTTTTTAAAACCCTCATTGGGACCATTAAGAACAGTGTTCTTTTGCTGTCCTGGTGTTTCCTTATAACACAATCTAGATGAGAATTGTGTAGACAGGGTGTCATCACTGTAATTAAGCAGTGACTCGATGATTGCTCTGTAGGGGTATCAGTTATTACTCTGGCTAATCAGCCGGTCACCTAAAACTATATCCACCTAACTAAAGATGATTGCCACAATGTCATTACCATCAGCTTTAGTGATCTTGTACAAAAGGCATAACAAGGTGTTGTTTAGGTCGATGTAATCTTCACCATTACCTACCACATAAAATTCCAGGGGCGCATTATCACTTATAAGCTGACAAGGGTGGGATTTCAACACAACGTTTTTTCTCTATACTGGTTTGGGTTGGTGGTAACATGAAGAGGTCTAATTCTGACTTTCCACATTCTTGAGACATGCAGTGCATAACTCTTTGCTTGTTCATTTTACAGGGTTTTCTCTCCTTGCACTTACATTTCACAGCTGATCTTTTCTTTTGAACATGCAGCCTTTTAATAATTCTTCCATGGGGCCCCTGGTAGAACCATTCTCCTCTTCTTATAGAGTCTCTTGTAAATAGCCATTCCTGCTCCATCATGCTGCTGTCCCAGATCAGGTGTCATGAAGGAATGCACAACATTCCCCACTACATCTTTTACAATGTTTTTAGCAGCTAATTTAAGGTGTGGTTTTACTGTCTGGAAGCCTTTTGCAATAGTGGCACAGCTTTTCTAAATAAAGCCCAAAATATACCACCTATACTGGCACAAGACATAACAGGGGCAGCATGAAAACCAGATAAGCCATGACCAGCCTGTGCTTTATCATAGGCTACATAAAGGTTGGGGTCACTGTACAGTTTCTGTGACATAGCAGTCATTCAGAAGGTTCCTTTAACAGGCCAGAGATGAAGCTTCACGATCACCTTGCCAAACAAGAATAACACATTTTTGTCATGATCATTCTTTATCACAACAGTTATGGTGCAAAATTATTGTTTGCTGATTGGTATATAATCCATCTTATCACAGTAGATGGTTATGATTGCATTATTCTTACCAGACATTTCCACGCAATGGCATTGGGGCACATAACTATCCCCTGACTCTTTGGTGTTCAACAATGTCTGTATGCACATACAGTGTGTAAAACCTAGAGATGGGTGAAGTGGCCTCAATTCACTCTGTGAAGTGATTTGCGGAGTGAAGGCAAATTCGCAGAGTGCTCCGCAACGCGAAGCAGAGTACTTCGCGTTATAATGGGTAACGTGAAGTCCATTGAAAACAATGACTTTGCATTACTCTGCCTTCCCAAACCACTACTCCACCAATTCTTAAGGCGAAGTACATTGAAAACAATGTACTTCACCTCACTTCTCTTTGTTTTTAAGCTCCAAAGGTGAATTTTGCAGTGATTCGTGGAATTTCAGGTCACATGGGCTCTAGATTGTTCTGCACAGCCTCAGTTTGGGGTAGTGTGTGTAGGAAGCTGTAGGAGACAGTCTGCTGAGAAGTCTCTGTGATTCAAACCTTCTAAAAGCTGTTAAAAAAGGCTTTTTGAGCCTTTTTTTGCTGAAACTTTAGTTCATCGATTGTAGGAAACCCTCCTGTACTCATATCATCGAGCGTTTATTGTTTGTGTGTGGATTTTGAATGTTAATGTACAACATTCAGTATGTGTACTGAGAGACAGTGGAAGTGTGCTTTGGGGGAGGGGCGTATTTGTGGTGTAGGTAGATTAACTTGGAGAAAAAGACAGTTCTTTCTGTTTTGGTGATATTTTTCTTAAAACTGTGTTAATGTACACACAGTAATATTTTCAATAATTCTTGCCATTTTTTTGCTGATTGTTGTGGTGCATCAGTGCATAATTTTAGTTTGTTTAAAATATGTGGTTACATTACTGATGTTTTCAATTTGCTACACATCACTTGGTGTGTGTGTGTGTGTGTGTGTGAGTATGTTTGTGACACGTGTCATCAAATCAGACACCTTTTATTGTGCCACATAGTAATTTCAGCAATGTGAACCTGCTATCCACTACAGCTGTATGATTTTTGTACTTCTTTGTGGTATCTTTACTGGTACTAGTACTAGTGACTGTTACTGCAGAAGTGCAGTACACTAACCCCCTGGCCTGCTCAACCAGCAAAGGTATTCTTTGCCAGATTTGAATTTCTGATGGTGAGCACTGGTTGGGTGTTGTTTTCTTTGGTTCCCCTTCAGAGTACTGGACAGGTGTGGTGCATAATTCTGCATGAACATTGTACTCATTAATATGCATTTTTAAGTTAGGACCATCATCATGCGTCACTCGTGATACAAATCACATTCTTCATCATCACGGTCACAAATGTAGTCACAAATCATGATTCATGATCACGTCATAAATCACAACATTATTTTTTTTACTAGTTACTTGGATGTATTGTAAGCCTGTTTTGTAGTATCTCTCCAGGTTTCACCACCCCACCATTGTACTCATTGATACGTGTTTTTAAGTCTGGGAGTTTTAAGCTACAGTCCATCGGGGAAGTATAGCTGTAGGCATTCGCATTCTCAGTACAGTTTCATATTTGTTATCTGACACCATCGACACTGAATCACGTTCTTCATTATCATGGTCACAAATGCAATCACAAATCACGATTCATGATCACATCACGATTCATAAAATTAATTTTTTTTCTAGTTACTTGGATGTATTGTAAGCCTGTTTTGTAGTATCTCTCCAGGCTTCACCACCCCACCATTCTACTCATTAATACGTGTTTTTATGTCAGGGTCCCAGGGAGTTTTGTGCTGCAGCTCATCTGGGAAGTACAGCCATAGGCATTTGCATTCCTTCCTGTACAGCATGTGAGTTACAGTACTAAAAGTAGTGGTGGGCGAAGTGGCCCCATTTCGCTCCGTGAAGTGATTCACGGAGTAACGTGGAACCTGCGGAGTACTACACAAAGTGAAGTGGAGTACTTCGCTTCATAATGAGGAACGCGAAGTCCATTGAAACCAATGACTCTGCATTATTCCGCCTTCCCCAAACCACTTCTCCACCAATTTTAAGGCAACATACATTGAAATCAATGTAATTTGCCTCACTTCACCTTGTAATTTAGCTTCAAATGAAATTCTGCAGTGATTCATGGGATTGCAGGTCACATGGGCTCTAGATTGTTCTGCACAGCCTCAGTTCTGGCCTGGGTAGTGTGTGTGTAGTGGTAGCTGGAGACAGTTTGCTCTCAGAGCTCTGCGATTCAAAACCTCTAAAAGCTGTTTAAGATGTCTTTTTGAGTCATTTTTTTTGCTCAAAATTTACTACATTGATTGTAGGAAACCCTTCTGTGCTCATATAATTGAGTGATTATTGTTGAGTGTGGATTTTGAATGTTAATTTAGAACAGTCAGTCTGTGTACTGTGAAGTGTGCTTTGGGGGAGGGGCGTATTTGTAGTGTAGGTACATTAACTGGGAGAAAAAGGCAGTCTTTCTGTTTTGGTTATATTCTTCTTGTATAACTGTTAATGTACACACAGTAATATTTTTAGTGATTCTTGGCATTTTTTTGCTGATTGTTGTGGTGCAGCAGTATATAATTTGTCTGTTTAAAACATTTGGTTATATTACTAAAGGTTTTCAATTTGCTTTGCATTGCTTCTAGTGTTTGTGTGTGAGTGTGTGTGTAATGCTTGCCATTTAATCAGACACCTTTTATTGTGCCATAGAGTAATTGCAGCAGTGTGAACCTGCTATCCACCACACCTGCATGAATTTGTTATACTGCTTTGTGGTATCTTTACTGGCAGTGGATTGTTACTGCTGCGCACTAATCCCCCAACTGGCAAAATGTATTCCTTTCCAGATTTGGATTTGTGACTTGTGTGCACTAGTTAGGTGTTGTTGTGCCTTTTCAAATGCATCCCTTGAGTGCACAGCGCAATCTTAATCTGTCTGTGCATTTGCAGTGCACCATTAATTTTGGGAGACTGCATTTCTTGTTACGCTCTCATTTCACTTTGTCAGCACTGGGGAATTTTCTGGACACAAAACAGTAGCATTTTGAGGAGGCACATTAATTCTGGTGACTCTGTGTGTGACCACTGCACGCATGAGTGAGTGTGCCATTAATTCTGGGAGACTTTGCATTTCTTGTAAATGCTCTCATTTCCCTTCATCAGCACTGGGGAGTTTTCTGGACACAAGACAGTAGCACTTTGGGGATGCACATTAATTCTGGTGACTGTGTTGGGGGGGGTGCTGCCAACATTGTTGTCACTCCACCTTACTTCACGTTTAAAGTGGAATGACAATGTGAAGTACCAATAACAAGGTGAAGTGAGCCTTTCCTATGGGGCACTCCGCATAGCGAAATGCCAACGCGAAGTGGCCACTTCACATTCACTTCGCAGGCGGATTTTAAATTTGCTGCATCTTTAGTAAAAACCCCCATTGATGTCAGCATAATATGGTCCTGTGCTTGATTGTAGTTGTGGTCTACTATGTGGTACCCCCAAAATATGAGCCAGATTATAGCAAGCAATGAATGCTCCACCACTAATGTTGTGGAATTTTATTTTCCATTCCTGACTGTCATATTCTAAGAACATGCCTAGCTATGCCTGTTCCAGTGTCTCATTGATGACTGCCGAGAAATTGCCAACATTGCGATAATAACCTCTGGGTATTGACAACAGTAATAATGGGTTAGACGTTTCACCTGCTTGAAATCTACTGACTTGTTGTCTAATATTGTCCCATGACCTTGTGTATTGTATTTCTGACAAGCTAACTTTCCACACCTCCACTAACTTGATGGGTTTCACCAGTTTCAAAGTGTATTCTGAAATTTTATTTTTGAGAAATGAAAGAACACCACTGAAGCACCAACTACAATCGTAATCCACACAAAAATGGTTTAAATAATCTTAATATTTATTACAATAAAAGGCATGGTGCAGTTAACATTCACATAAGCCAGTGGTGGAAAAACTGCTAACACACAAGTGTGACATCACAATAAGCCCAACGCCATAGACTGACATTTCACTCAGGGTTCACCTGAGCGAAATGTCTGTCTATGGCGTCGGGCTTATTTTGATAGCACTCATGTGTCAGTATTTTTTCTGCAATTATCTTATGTGGACGTAACTGCACCATGCCTTTTATATACAATAATGTATGGGTCACTATATAATAAGAATTTAATGCCCACCCTTGGTGTGGGATGCTACATAAACCCTGAGGGAGAAGCCCGAGGGGTTTATTAAAGCATCCTACACTGAGGAGTGGCATTAAATTCTTATTTATACACTCACCCCCATACATTGTTTTTTGTAATTGCTGGCTTGTGTTTTTTCACCTCATGAAGAAAAAAAAATGTGTACATGCATCAGCTTGGTAAGTTCTTTTTCCAAGATTGTGGTAAAAGGTATTAAAACATGAGAGAAAGTCACAGTTTTGTGCTGAACAGTCTGTAGAATAAGTCCATTGTTGAAAGTTTTAAAAAGGTTTTATTCTGTTTTTTTTTTCATGTGGATTGCCTTGGAGATATGCAAACTAGATGGGTGACATCAGGTGTCCTTGCCATTTCTATACAGATAGAAGACAGAGAGTTAGTAAGAGAGTTAGGAGTCTGCCTGACATGTTGGTAAGTAGTTTAAAATGTCTGGTGAGGCTAGTGATAACTGTTTCTTTTTTATTTAAAATGTTTTTGTGCTACTTTTACACCCATGATGGGGCTTCTTGAGGTGATTTACTGTCCGCTTTTGACTGCTTGATGTGCGCTGAGGTATAACGTGAGGCAGCAGAAGTAGCAGGTGATGAGTGCTCGCCGTTATAACTCATGGGTTATAATGGTGATTTATAGCCTTCTCCTTGTATGAAAAAAATGCAAGCCAGTTATTACATTGTAATACATGGTAAGATTATTTAAACCGGTTTTGTGTGGACTCCCTTTGTAGTGGGTGCTTCAGTGATGTTCTTTCATGTTTGTTTTTTACTTCAGCACTGCTGCATTTTCCTGGTGCTGACTTTGATGTTTCCTGGATATTTTTTGGAAACATTTCAAAAGAGGCATTGCTGGGCAATGTAACATAAAACTTATTCCCAGCCATTGTTTTACCATTAATGTCTTCACTCAACCGAAGACATGCAAAACATAGGAACACCCTTATAATTTTTAATTTCTCAGCTGTTTGGCTTCTACCCAGCTGTTTAATTTTCATGGCCAGCTCAGACATTTCACTAAAACACATTTTTCTTGCCTTGTCTTTTTGTGACAGTATTTTCTCAACCCTGTATATATAGTTTGCAGTGCCTTCAACTTTTACCAGTTCTTGCTGATAAAAAGTACCTCTTATTTCTTTACCATTATAATCTTTTCATTTGTACACTGGTATAGGCTTATGTGTACATTCAGAAATATTTATTTATTTTTTATTTATTACATTTTCGGAATTTGGCATACTTTTGAGTCAGAGACTCATTTACAGAGGTTCCACGTCCAAATGAAATCCTAACAATTAGCTAAATACAACAATGTAACAAAAACATGACATGGATATCACAAAAAAACACAAAAAAAAAATCAGAGCCATCATTATATTAGACTTTGTCAAAGTTGGCAAATAAGAACCAAAAATAAATACCAGGGTAAAAGCTATGATAAAATGCAATAATGTATCAGTATGTGATAATAGGCTGTGAAGAATAACTTTGTCAAAGTCAATAGGTTAACATGGGTCAGCCAAGACAAATACAAGTATTTGTCAATGCCAAATGTTGATTGCTTTGTTCCGTTGAGATCGCTCAGTCCCCATCCCTCACCCATTCGTTCTGTTTCTCCCAGCGCTGCAGGCTGCCCTTTTGTATTGGATTCCTACCTGTGTTGGTGCCTTTTTCTGCCCAGAAAGAAATCTGCAGCAGTCCCAACAGAGCTCAGTTGAGCTCGGCCCCCCCACTCGCTCGATCTTAATCTGTCCCAAACACTGATTTCCGAAACTGACTGTGGTATTCTGTGCTGGAAACATGAAAACACATTTTGGCCAGGATGTGAAAAATGACAGCTGTACTGTTCATAAGGAGGTGTGAAAAATGCCAGTGTTGAAAACCTGGCATGAAAATATTACTAATTTGCGAAGTTACAAGGGTGCGTGGAAACTGCTCAATGCACGCTCATAACACAGTCATTTTACAGAGTTTCATCACAAAATTTTCAACATAGGCATTTTAGGATCTCTGCTCCTGAACAGTGTCACTGTGATTTTTGTAATGCATCCCGAACGCTGATTTCCCAAAGCACCTACGCAATTGTGCGCCGGAAGTACAAAAACACATTTCAACCAGGACGTGAAAAATGACAGCTGCACTGTTCATAAGGAGGTGTGGAACAATGGCAATGTTGAAAATCTGGAGTGAAAATATTGCAAATTGGTGTAATTATGAGCATGCATGGAAACTGCACAACGCACACGCCTGACACAGTCATTTTATGGAGTTTTGTCACCAAATTTTCAATATAGGCAATTTAGGAACTCTGTTAATGAACAGTGTCACTGTGATTTTTGAAATGTGTCCCAAACACTGATTTCCCACAGTGACCACGCTATTCTGCGCCGGAAGTACGAAAACACATTTCGGCCAGGATGTGGAAAATGACAGCTGTACTGTTCATAAGGAGGTATGGGAAAATGGCAATGTTGAAAATCTGGAGTGAAAATATTGCAAATTTGTGAAGTTATGAGAGTATGTAGGAACTGTGCAATGCACGCTCGTAAAACAGTCATTTGTTGGATTTTTTACACCAAATTTGCAACACAGACTTTTTGAGGCCGACCTCATGAACAGTGGTACTGTCATTTCATTAATTGGTACCAAAAGGTGATTCCATGCAGTGACCATGAAATCACCTTTCAGGGCCGAATAATGCCATGACAGTGGCTGAATTCACGAGGAGGGTTCCCAAAACCCCATGTTGAAAATTTGGTGCCAAAATTCCAAAAAATGCCTGAATATGCATCAAAGTTGAAAAAAAACCTATTTATGCCATTATACAGCTTACTGGCATTTCTCCAGTTCACGGTCAGCTTTAAAGAATGCAGACATGTTCCCGGTCTACCGAAGATCATCGCGCCGGACTCCGCAGGTAAGTATGGGTTGAGGGGGGTGTGGGGAGGCAGAGTGTGCAGATGGTGGGCGCGGGTTGTGGGAGGGGGCAGAGAGATGGCGAGGGACAATTTTCTTTTTTTACAGCTTACTAAATAAAAAAAAATCTCAGGACTTTTTTTTTACAGGACAATTTGACATGCTGGGGTGGGCTCCCAATGTACACAGTGTTTTTTTTGGGGGGGTAGCTCTAGCCAACAGGGGATTGGGCACCCCCTGGGCACAACCATACTACGTGTTTGGAGGGCAATTATGCTGGTGGGGAGTGGGCTCCCCTATCGGCAACATGAACGTTATTGTTACGGGCACTGAAGCCAACAGGGATTGGGGCCCCCCTCAGCACACAAACACTGTAGTGGGGGGCACATGCTCCCAAGGGGGATTGGGCACCACCTTGGCATGGGGGGCTCACTAATATTGTTTGAGAACATGGTGGCAAGCCACTGCCATGTTCACAAACAATATCACAGTACCAAGGTTCTGCCCAGCAATGACAGGTTGCTCCCTCATTGCAGCGGAATGGCTTACGCTGCAATGACAAGGCGGCCCCTGATTGCAGCAGCTGAAACCTTACAAGGTTGTGGTACGCTGGCTGAACTAGTGTCAGCAGCAGCATGCCACCCCATTGGCAAAAGCAGGCCAAGCCTCCAAAGGCTGTGGGGGCACTGGCCACAACAGTGCCACGGCTCCACAACATGCTTCTGCAGCAAGCTGCCACAATATGTTTCTTGCACATGCGTGCAATCAACATAAAAAAGGAGCAATGAAAAAGGGGAAAGAGGGATGAGGGGAAATAGGTGGAAATCAGGGTTCAGGATCTACAGAGTGAGGTGAAGTAGAGAGGAAACACTTAGAGAGAGGTACCTATGGGGTGAGTGGGGGGATGAGGGGAGGGGAGGGTTGGGGAGAGTGGAAGCTGATTAGCCAGAAAATGAGGGGATACATGAAGGTCAAGTAGCTTAAGCTGGTCAGTCGAAGTGGTTGAGAGAAAGAACGTAATAAATATCTTGCTTGCAAAGTTTTGCTCATTACCTTTACCAAATATTCTCTTAACTCTAGAAACCTGCACATGATCACCCATGTGAAATTTAAAAGGCCTTTTCACTTTGAGTGTAAGATCACCATATAGAATTTTCCAGACATCTATAGAATTAGCAGCTGTCACATTAGTGGGCCTCATTTTGATGGACCTGTGATAACACTGATTATAGGTCATTGTTAAAGAAAGTAAAACATCTATGTACTGTACCTGTATGTGTTAAATGTAATAAAATAGCTCCACATTTTTGTTTTCAATGTATTGTTAAATCTTTCCGCAATACAAGCATTAACATCATTTGATCTTGTACAATGATGTGAGTTTTGTTCTTTCAAAATAATTGAAATTTAGCATTAGGAAATTCAGTCCTTACATCTGTTTGTAATTTTTCAGGCTTGTGGTCCTCTCTGAGTATCATTTTGAAAGCCCCTGTCACATCTCTTCCAGATTTTTTTTAACACTTTGGTCCATGCATATTTTAACAGGACATCAATAAGTGTTAGAATAAACCAGAATCCATCATTGTCTTTGGAAAGAGTAACCATATCTACCAAAGCAGCCTGCCATTGTGCATCAATGTTGTTAACAACCACTCTGTTTGTAAGAAATTGTTTCCTTGCAGGCTTGTGCATAGTGTAGGCATCTTGTAAAGATAGCCATTGTGATACCTGAGTGTGAGTAATCCTTTTCCCCTGTTTTGCAGCAGTACCACACAGTCTCTGAACACCTCCTAAGCTACCAGGTGTATAAGGGTCATAATGCATTTTTTTCAATGATTTCTTAAGCATGACCACTGTTTAGTAATACAGGAGGGACACACATGTTTTTTCAGATGTGAAACTTTTATTATGAAAGACCACACACTGTATACACTAATCATATATCAACACAGAACATGTGTTAGTCATTGTTAAAAGTAGACACTATACCATATTATAAACATTACAAATAAAGTAGGCCTTGTTTTGCCGTGTAACAAGAAAATCAGATGTAAATTCAATCATATTGCTAGCATCTTCCTGTCTTAGACATTTTAAATTATAACAACAAATATCAACAATGTTCTGTAGGTCACAGCTACCAAATACCCAGCCATGGAAAATCACATCCATTTTTTCAAATATTAGTGGTAGCACATTTGGAACAGTTTCTAACACATCATTGTTTATGCACATGGCCATGTTCATTATTTCACACCAGTGTAAATCTTTTTTAATATCATTCCTCAAAATCTGTATAAATGAAAGTTTTTCATAGTTTAGCAGGTTATATGGAGTTTGAGCAACATGGCCCATAATTTGCATGGTTATCACAGTAACAGATTTTCTATTTTCTACTTTTCAAAGATTCTTTGATGTTTTCCCCACAGGTTACCCATCTTAACAGCACTCACCATGAAGCACTGTGTTCCTCATTGGAACTCCTGATAACATGCAAGTACATGAAATATGGCACAGGGCTTCCTTTTTGTAGTGGGCTTTTAAAATATGTTTTATGACTACCTGATGAAACTGCTTCTTCAACAGCGTTTCGACGTGTTACACTCAGTTGTTCATACAGTTTGTCAAGTCCCCTAGCAAATTCATGGCAGCTTTTTAAATTCTGACAAAGTGACATTTACCGCTTGTATTGTATCACCTGAGTTTCCTTGCTGACAGTTTGACTAGTAGCTTAATCCATCATAGGTGCAAACCTCTCCCAGACTTCAGGAAAAATACGCTCCCAGTACCTCTCCTCTAGTTCATATAGTTACGTCTTGTCTGCAAGGGGTGGTCAGTTGTACAACCATCACAGTTTATATGCAAGACTGAACCATCAAGTCTTGCAGTAGCTGTACTAGAATATCCTTATCAAGTCCAACATGATAGTCTTTTCAGGTGGCACTTGAATTGCAGTCATGACCACATCAGACCTTTCATCAGGGCATTTCTCAATGTCCGGTACATCTGGTTCTACCCACTGTTCATCCACATTAACACAGTCTTGATTACCATGTAAACCAAGTCTCATGAATGGTTCGATAACTTCAGACATACCAGAATCCATCAATTTGCTCATCTCTGGTGTGGCAGTAGCAGACTCTGTAGTATAAAATTGGCTAGGTTCAACCATTTTGTTGCTTTCCTCATGCAATCCACACACATGAACACAACATAAATCAGACAGACTATGGATGCACAGTGGTGTATGGTTTTATCAGCATCAAGTCTACTTTTATCCCCTCTGACATGTCCTGGGGTAAGCCCAAACAAACCAACCTTCACCCCTGCATCATATCTGACCCACACAGGAGCAGAAAGGGGGCTGTGTCATATCCTGTGCACATGGGAGTAGAAGGGTTGGGAACCTTACATCATTTCCAGCACACACAGAAGTGGAAGGGGCAGGAATTTTATGTCTTTCCAGCAATCAAACACTAATAACATTTTGACAGTTAGTAATACACATATACTACTCTGGTGTCAGTGGCTCAGTAGATTGCATGCCTGCCTATAGATCCAGATGATTGTAGGTTCTAGCCACACATAAGGATGTAAAACCAATACTATACTACAGCAAACCCACACACATTTGCTTTTGCATCTCAGAATGTTGTCAAGGAATTTTTTTTGCATAAAGCATGGAATTTTTCTTGCACAAATGTTTCATGCATGGAAATGGTCACAATGCTTACACATTCCTTGCATATATTTCTTACATAAAAACATATAAACCTATATAAAAACCTACATGGAGCTTGCAAATGCCAGCATATATCCTTGCATGTTAACTGCAAAAATCATTACAGAGTTCTTGCCTTTTTTCAGTGAGGGATGGATAAGTAATGTACATGCTGATTACATGGCTAACATTGCCCAAACAATTATAAGGTCTATGTAGGCCTGCAAAGCATTGACAAGATATCAGTGCAGGATTTCACAGTTGCAATGTGTGTGGGCTTCTGGTTCCACATGTACCCAAGGTAGTCATGCTACCATACCCAGCCTGTATTTTGAGCACTCAATATATCTTTAAGAGCCTTGAATCTGGTGGTCCCGACTAAGAGTTCTACAGCTGCAACCAGCTAATTTGGTCTGAACCACCCACGAAGTTGCAGTACAGTTTAACAGGGCAGAGTAGTGGCAATCTTGCGCTTGAGTTACTGTTAGTGCCTGCTGAACAGATTTTCTAAAAAATTCCTTGGGATCGTGGTGACTGCCATTCTACACAACTGCCCAAGAGAGGTAAAGTCCCTGCAATGTAGTCGATTCCTGAGGGACAGTCCACCGATACAAGGAGAATACCAGCACAGAAATGTAAAGCAATTGGTAACTGGAAAGTGTAACAGCAAATGCCCTGCAGTAAAACTGGTAATGTAACAACCAGCATGTAGATGTGAAAGTAAGTGTAAAAAAAATTAAATGAATTCTTTGGCATCCAGCACACTGTCTTACATACCAGCAGCCAGGCAGATGGGTTAAGTAAATGTGGGAAAAAAGTGTTTAATAAAAATTGCCACAATCCTAAGGAATTTTCTAGAAAAGCTGCTCAGCAGGAACTATCAGTGACTCTAGGGCAAGGCTGCTACAGATGTCTGTCCTTCATTTCCAAATACTGGTTTGTGCTTCTTGCTCCACATTTGTTCTTACTTCTCTCTCCCATTCCCTCTGCCTCCTATTCTCTGTCACAAACCCACTCCTGGGGTCAGGCCCTCTGCTACCACAGTGCCTAACCTTTAAGTGTGATTCGTGAACAGGGGACAAACAGGGACACCCTGCCAGTCTCGAGTCCTGGGGTCAATTATGAACCCTTTCTAGCTAGCACACCCAGGTAACAGGTCCAACATCACACTCTCTTCGGGGAAAGTAAAGCAATATACTTGGCCCAGCGAGCATACAACCAGCCTTGGTTCACAACCCCCTTCTGACTCAATGAGACTCGGGTATTTTTCTTACCTTGCTGGATCTTTACACTTATCCTTCTTAACGTGGCTGCATAAGGTTACACAATAAGCATTTAACAGCTGTGTTAGAATATCAAGACTGTTCCACCATTTACACACAAAAGAGCATGTCTCAGGCAACGTTTTAAGGAAAAACAAAGTTTACTAACAATTAAATATAGTAAATAAAATGCAAAACACAGAACATATATACATTAAGGGTACAGTCAGAAAATAACTTGACAATTATAAACAAACTGCCTTATACTGAATAACAAATCCTACCCCAGTTTCAGTTGGTAAATAGTGGTGTTGAAATTACCTATTTTGGCAGAAGTGCCCTTTCTTTGAGTTCAGGAGCAAAAAGTGTCCCTTCCAAGTTCAGAACAAGAGTGTCTCTTAGAAGTCCAGAAAAGAGTGTCAGTTCTTTCAGCTAGCTTGGCAATATCAGTTAAAGTCCCACACTCCTTGTGATGTCACAGCACATGAGGTCACTCTTAATCCTGTAATTAAGTTGTAACATGACCAGATATAACCAAAATGGTTTCATCTTGCTGTTTTTTTGAAATCTGTGAAGGTAGCAATGTGCAAGCAATAATACCTGATACTGTGGGTGGTATTGGGCAATACCAGACCACCCAGGGTCGTAATGAGGCCCAACGCTGCGGGCAGAGGGCCTTAAAGCCCCTGGAAGGTCCAGTATTGCCCATACCATGCACCCTCGAGGGTATTATTGTGCTTACAAAATGGGCATCCTGTGACATTTTTATATGACAAATAAGATTAAAAAGAAGTTAAAAGATACAGTGAAACATTTAGTTAGTCTTTTTACTGTAAAGTAGTTCCTCTGTTTTTATGGTGTTCCATCTCCTGCTACCCCCTCCCCCCAGTCATTCTTCTCTTTTGCTCCCCCTCCACTCCATCACCTCCAGTACTGTGTCTCCCTATCATTGTAATTCTTTAAAAAAGAAGTCTTTTGTGGTTTTTTTGGGTGGTGCAATTTTTAGGCCCTAGAGAAGCTACTTTATTTTTTTTGGTTGCTGGACAGCAGAATGGATTTGCGAGCCATCAGGCAAGTGACCATTACCTTGTACCAGGAATTGAAGATCTGTGACAGTGGCTGACTGCGAAGAGAGAGCACCACTTTTAATTATTATTATTTTTGTCTAACTTTGCTGCAAAGTTATTCCATTTTCTTTTTTAGGATAGTAACTGCCAATAGAGAAAACAGGCAGCATTCAATAAATAAAATGAAAGCAGAGATTACCATTTGATGCAGTGGCTCATTCTTGAATGCTCCTCCCCCCAAAAAACTACACACACAGGCACGCAGTATTCCAATTTAGCAGTCTTTTATATTGAAAAAAAAAACAAGTTTATTTTACTTGCCAACAGCCTGGACCATCAGCTCATCTGCTAACCAGCCCAGTCTCTTTCTCTCTCACGCCGTGTCTTGCCGCGTGTGCATACGCATACATTTAAACTGCTGTACAGTCCTCAGAAATCACAATTGAAACAGATTTAAAACAACACAGTAGTACAATAAGGAGAGATGTACTGACTGGACTGCTGAGTGCTAGAAATTAAAAGCAGCTTCATTATTGGGAGTGACCGGGGGCCGACTAGAGGAGGGAGAAGTGGAAGCTTGTGGTCTGCTCTTGAAGAGTCGGGCTATCACAGTAGGCAGTGGCACCAACTATGCACATTAGAGATCTGTAAATTTTGAAACAAGAAGTGTGTCAAGAAATGAGAGTACCAGAGGGTGACATGCATTTCGTCAGCGTCTGACACTGAACTACAGTCCTGAGAGTTTGGTGGCCAGTACCTTACTTTTGGGAAGTGACTAGCCAGCTCTGTAGAGGGACTGGGTAGCTAGGTAGAGGAGTGAGAGCTTGTGGTCTGCTATTGGAGAGTCCTGCTATCACGACAGCACCAAGTATGGGTTATTAGAGTACTGTAAAAAAAAAAAAAAAAAACTGTGGTGAGGAATTACCCCATCGGAGGGTAATGTGTATTTCATTGTCATCTAGCACTGAACTACTGACTGCTTTTAAGTGACCAGAATCTCTCACCAAGTGACGGGAAAAAAATGGCAGTGATTTCAAATTCCCTGAGGTGCTTTGGGCCAATGAGGCATCAGGGTTAGTACAAGGATAACTGAATGGGTCAAGTGGCAGTTTGGGCTGGCACTTTTTATTTACTGGGCCTCTATTGAAAGTTAATGTACCCCCTGGCAGGGGTACTAGCCAATCAGAGCCCAGTAAATAAAAAAACATTTTCTAGCAAATTATAACAGTCTCTCTTCATCAAAGTATAAGTAATGACAGCATTCCCCTTTGATCTCTCAGCAGAACATCCTAGAAACACTTCCCTTAGCTGGATAAATTATCACAGGTATCTATCAGAACTTGCTTCCCTCCTGATATGTCATAAAATATAACCTTTTATGGCAGTCTTCCTAAGTTCAAAGCAGCTGACTTTTTACAACCTGGTTGTACAGCAGCTACACAGGCTCTGACAGTTAGGTATCAAAAAAGGACGCTCTAACTAGTTTATTCTCTAGGTCGGTTCTTCTCTTTTAAAATCCAATGTCCCATGAGGCTCTGCTGCTTGGCCTGTTTACTAAGCAGGACTGCCACACAAAACATATATTTATAACAAAATTATAATACAAATAATAACAAGCAGACACCTATTGTCACATTTCCTTCACACCTTCTCCCTTCCCCACCCACATGCCCCTGCTGGGCAGTCTGCTTTCTCATATTGTCTTTCTTCGTAAACTTGCTCCTTTCCACTCTGCATCTCTCACCATCTCCCCTCCTTAAACACCAGCTAAAATTTCTTCCTGCCCCATTATTCTCCTGCCATTCCTCCACATGACTGTCCTCTGCTAGGACCTGCCATATTTTTGTTCACTCACCAGTGTACTGCCATTATCAGAACTAGACTCTACTCCAAAGTTATTACAATTTATTTTTCTATCTAAACTGTTGTCACTTTGCTGCACACATTTTGCTGCTCAGTGTTCTACCTCATGGTTCAAACCATTGTCACTGTATTATTTATCCTTTTATTGTACACTGTTGTGCACTTTATTTTGTACCTAAGCATTAATTCTGTGTTTGTTGTACTACTGTTTCCTCTTTCCTTTCCCCTGAGTCATACCTGGAAACAAGCCTTGGCTCAGTGTGCCTTTTCTAGTTACCAATTTTCAAATAAATAAATACATTGGCCTGGGACCCTCTGCCCCATTGGGGTTGGCAAGGTTTGAATGTGAGATGGCAGTTCTCAAGTAACTGGTTCCCCCAGTGGGAAGTGACCCTTCATGCCCATTTGCTAAAAGGCAAATAAAAGTCAACAAGTGAATATTTAAAGGTGGATCATGGCAGAGCAAGGTTAGATAAGGTGCATAGATTTATGGACCCCTGGTGGCACCCAGGTTTGAAAGAATGAGTACCATCCCCGGAAAACTGTTACTTATGGCAAAAGTTTGTTGAGCCTTCAACTTTTGAGTATCTCTAGCCTGTAACTAAAAATAATCTATGTGGGTTAAAGTGAAAAAAAATTGCATTAACCTGAAATCATTAACTTGAAGACAACTGCTATGTGAGAGCAAAGCCTGGATAGTAAGAGTATCTGTTTCGGATAACAAAGACCAAAAAGTGGGGTACTCACCCCCTTTGGTTCTGAAATAATGATGCTGCACTACAGGATTGTGCAAAATTATGCAGTTTGTTCAGTGTTAGGTACAAGTGCAAAAGCACATTTGTCACACCTGATGCATTTTGGAAAATGAATTCCTTTCTCAAAGCCGCACAAAATATGTATCAAGTCTCTTACATACACCTTGTGATGTCATCAAGAAAAGATGTCAGTCCATTACCTGTCAATTAAATTTAAAAGTGCTTCAGAATAAATAGAAATGGTGTTAAGCAATGTGTATAAATAACATTAATAAATACACATACTCAGAAGCACATTTATTAAAAACAATCTGATTAAATAATACAAACCCCTGGACTAACTTGGCACTTACAATGTGCATATATTTAGCTACATTTAAATTGAGCAGTCCATTTGGATGCTAGTGCTGTAAAGTGTTGCTAAATGTACCAGCTGCCACCTACAGGAGGCAATAATTTTACCTGTTCTAGCGATTGTATAACCAATATCTAGATGCAGCCATAGAAACTGAGTGTGTCTCCTTATTTACATACAGTATAGAACCAGAGCCAGTGCTGATCCTACACTTGTGATCAAATTTAAAACTCATTTAAGTGGTCCATGTGGACTATTTCTGAGGAATCCCTACTATATGGAGAATGGGGTGGGAACTAGTTGAAACCAGCAGGAGAAAACCCCTTTTCCTGGTGCCAACCACTACGGAAAGAAGAAAGACAGAGAAGAAACAAAACATAAATTAGTATGTGGAGGCTGACAGGAGAAACCAGTTTAGGACTTTTACAAGTAAAGCTTTTTACTATTGCAAGTGGAGTGATATTCATAATACACATACTGTAATCACATTATTTCAAAAACAGAGCTAGATCAAGACCATCATTCAAGCTGGAGACTTGCAAGCCTCCAAGCAATAAATCAAGAAAGCCTTCTTTTGTAGCAAGAGGTTGTCAAAGTTCAGTCCTCATGAGTTTGGATTTGCCCTGTCTAAAGTGTAAATGTAAAGTCATGTTTAGTTACATCATGTGCATCTCTTATATACTAGTCTGTTGCATACATTTTATTGCCATTCTGAATGGCTCTACAGTGCTCCCCTATCCTTACTTTAAACTGTTATTTTGTCTTTCCACTAGAGCTGTGCAAAATATAAAATTCTGCCCCCAGAATGACCATTCCGATTCTGCAGAATTCTGCAAACTTTTATATATCAGTTATTTCACTGTAAGTTTAAAAGTTCATGTCCAAATAGCACCAAATACGGAATGTAAACAGTACACCATAGCTTACAAATGTGTACCAAGTTTCAGCATTTTAAATTAAAAGGAGCTGGAGTTATGGGTTGTCAGCCATTTAATCAACATTTAATTTTCAGTTATTTTGAGATAATTTTAAAATTTCTTCTCCAACTTTCTCCACAATATCAGGATTTAGAGAAGCACATAGAATGCATATATACACCATGTTTTAAGTCTCAAGCTTTAATGCGAGCTGAGTTATAGGTTGTCAAATAGTTTGGCAAAATTTGGATTTCTGTAATTTTAGCATAACTTTGATAGTATTCATTGAAATATTACAGAAATTGCCAGGTATATAGGTTAGCACTACATTTGTATATGCACATAGTTTTAGATTTCTAGCTTTAAATGGGACTGCATTGTAGCCTGCCAAACATGTTGCCAAAATGCTATTTTCTGATAGTTCCTAATTTTAAAACTACATATCAAAATGTAACCAGAGTTGAAACATTTAAACTACTAGACAACATGGGCATTTCTGTAAATGTTCATATTTTCAGCTTTAAATGGGATTAAATGAAAAGTAGTCAAATCTTCACAATATTTAGAAGTTTAATTTTGCAAGAATGTAAACTACAAATTTATAAACCCCTTATTTATTTATTTATTTCAATCTAGAATTACAATACCTTTGAGCCGAGGCTGTTTTACAAAGGTTCCACGTCAGCATGTGCAACAGTCATCATTTTTAGTTATAAACATATAGTCATTAACTTACAGACATGTAATAACCAGTACAAAGACTTGAGCTATGAGCAAGACAAGGAAGGGGTGGTGGTGGTGAAGTGAGGGTAGGAGATCGAGGGAGGAAGGAGGTGCAGGGGTAAGGGGAGTACGGGAGGTGGTTGGGGTGGGGCAGGAGTAAAAGATACGGGAGGTGGGTGAGGTGGGCGACAGTGCAGCCAGGGGCCTTGTCGAGAATATGACAGGTAGGTGCTAGGGGTGCAAAGACTGATTGTAAGTGCTAGGTACTGAGCATTGGTAGCTGAAATGGTGGAAATGTTAAGATGGACAATCAGAGGATACAAGCAGTGAGAGGCGCAGCTTGGACTTGAAGAGGCCAAGTGTTGGAGCAGTCGCTATGTCACTGCCAAGAGAGTTGAGCCAATTGGATGCCCGATAGGTGAATGATCTTTGTCCTTGGGTCATGCGACATTGTGGGATATGTAGTAGATGGGAATTGGATCTCCTTGTAGTGACATTCCTATGTCTAGGCTTAAGGAACCCCTTAAATTTTAAAACTAGAGAATGCAATACCATTAAACTTGGCAGGTTTGTAGACCTTACAAGGGGACTGTGTGTGTCAATTTTATTAATTGCTTGCTGTGAGAAATTGCAAAATATCATCTCTACTTAAAGTCAAATCCCATGAGTCTTTGTGAAAATTGCAGCATTTCATAAAAAAATTCCATAAAACTGGAATTTTCTAATTTCACCCAGCCTTATCTAGGGGTTCTAATTAAAGGATAGGGGAATAAGAGGCAGGTAGCGCAGGGGGTCACCAGGTTCAGGAGTTAGATGCACAGTTTCACCAAGAAATGGACAGCTGAGCTGGGTAGACCCCCAGGTTGGAGCAAGAAATGACAGAGAGTCAACAATTCCAACCAGAATGCAAGATATTTAAGGATCACATCCAGCAAATTTATGATCCAGGGAGCCTGGTGTACATTCAAGTCTGGGACTTAGAGGTACTCAAAAGCATGTAGTAGGGGAAAACCATGTCTTGAACAGCAGGAAGAAATAATTCTAGCTATTCCAACAGGGTAGATTGATAGGAAAAGGAGTAGGTGACTCATGTTTTAAGGAGGTTTGGCACTGTAAAGAACAAATAGGATATCAGTGGGATCAGTAGTTCTAGTGAGTCAATCTGGCTATGCCAAAAGTAAAGGGAGAGGGCTAGTCACCCAGTGAGGAACAGCAGGACTGCAAAAAGTGCAGCCCAGCTTATCAAATGAAGTAGTGATATGTGTATTGTTAATGTTAAATTTCACACAAAAAAATTCTGGATGCTTCACCTACAGAATATGCTATCATAAATACGTGAGAAGATATTACTAATCATTTTTTTCTTCAGCAAAATTAAAACTGCTTAACCAATTTGTCCAGTCATGTTTAGACACCAGGATACATGAGCTATGGATATGCATGTCAAATGTTAACTTTATGCATGCAAGAACAGAAAAGTTACATTCACATTTTTGATAGTTTTCAGAAAGTTTTGCAAATATTTACATAGTAATGTTTGAACCCCTGTAACTTAGAAATCACTTATCTAATTCACTCCAAATTTAGTCCTTTCTATAAGCATTACAAAAAGGTTATCCATAATAATTTATACATGTCTAGCTCCAAAGTTGCCTGAGTTATATGTAGATGAAAATTGTTCATGAAATCTCCTGAAAAAAATAAAAGGACAGATTTTGAGCACATATAATTTTGAGACGATGCATCATACTGTCATGAAATCTAGCATATTGTTAGAACACCTATCATCAAGAAATCATGCCAAATTTAAGATTCCTGATGCAATAGACGGTTAAGGTATATGCAGATAAAAAAATGTCCATGAAATTTCGCTCAAACAATAAAATGACAATATTCAAGCCCCTATAATTTTGAAACTAATAAACCAAATGATATGATATTTAGCATGTTTGAGGCCATTGTCCCAAATAATAGATATTCTACATTTCAGACCTCTATCTTGAAAGGTTGTTGAGTTATAACCAAATTACTAAATTTTTAAAATTCCATGGAATTTCTCAAAATTTTGTGAAATTTCAATGAAATTCCATGGATTAAGAATTTTCCCATTCTGGACAGCTCTACTTTCCACATAGAATACCCCATATCTGCACATAACTACACATATAACACCAAATGTGTCATGTTATTGTTGCCTGATGGAAAACTGTTTGCCTGAGTGGGGAGTCCTCAGAAGTACTGATTTGGGAAACTACCAGACAATTAACACACCTTTTATAAAGAAAATAACCTTTTGGGCTGCTAGAGAACAATGTGCTGACATGGTCATTGTTTACTGTGTACTAACATATCAGACAAGGTGATGGCTCTGCAAAGAGCCATCTGAGGGAGTACCTAGTTAATTTCTGACAGTTTCTAATAAGGCAGTATTGACTTGTATCACGTGCCAATGTTTTTTGATTATTGCTTCAAAGTAGTTTTCATAGGCTGAAAAGGTTGTGATAAAGTTATATCTAGTTGGTGGGGTTGTCTATAATTTATATCCCTTGATCTTGCCTGTAACTCAGCTTCTCTGGTAGTTTCTATATGATATTCTCTTTCCCAAAAAACACTCACTCAGGTTTGCTGCTGCCCTTCCATAATTTGCTTCTGTGCTGCAATTATGCCTGATCCTGATAAAATGACCTATTGGAATATTATTTTTATGTATGGTGGGGATTGCAGTGTATTCCTGTCAGTTTCCTTGTGATATTTATCCATGGACGTATTCCCCATCCAGTCTGTACATTTTTATTCCTAGGAAATTCAGTGTACGTGAATGTCAAGTAACTGTTCTGTTGACTAGAGAAATGTCACAAATTCATCAAATTCTTGGAGGGGGCTTTCCATATAACAAGTATGTCATCAATAGAGCATTGCCATAGCGACAGTTTCTCAGAAAAGGGATTTGCTGATCTATCCTTTACAAAAACTGCCTCCTACAAACCTACATAGACGTTGACTATGATTGGTGCAAATGTGGCCCCCATGGCTGTACCCTTGATCTCTAAATAAAATGAGCTGATGAAAGTAAAAGCATTGATTTAAGCACAAATTCCATACGTTTAAACAAAAACTCTTTAGAAGGTGTAGCGTTTTCTCCTTGCTAGTTAAGGTAGTTTGCTAATGCATCTAATTTGTCCTTCTGGGGTATGTTGGTGTACAGGGACTATATATCCATGGTGAAGAGATAATGAGTCTTTGTCCACTTCCATATCCTCCAGTATTTGCAACATGTTACCAACGTCCTTAAGATAAGACCTAAGGGAGCTCACATAGGGTCTAATATGTTTATCCATGTACTGTGAGAGTGGCTCTATTTTACAGCCAGTACCATTCACTATAGGGAGATCAGGTGGTGGAATGAGTGATTTATGTACTATCGGCAATGCACAAATCATGGGTCTGATAAAGTAAGAAATAGTGAAGAAATTTCTTGTGTGTATATCAGTTTCCCATGTATCAAATGCCTTTTTAACAGTTTGATCTACGGATCATTCAGACTCCATAGTGAGGTCATGGTCCAACTTTTGATGCTATCTGGTGTCATTAAGTTGTTTTAAAACCTCTTTGGCATAGCTATCAGTAGCTAGGATGACCCCACTACCACCTTTGTAAGTTGGTTTCATTGTTATGGATTTGTGCTGATGTAATTCTTCTAATGCTTCTTTCTCACCACAAGTAAGGTTGCTGTAGTGAAGTTCTGGTAGGTGTTCATACAGTCACATGAGGGCTTGTTCACAGTGCTTCTTGAACATGAACATTGCTGCACTCAGCTGTGGAGTGAACATTGATTTTTTTTTTCTTGAACACTGTGATGCTGCTTTCAGGTGGTGCTTTCAGTTTAGCCAGTATGGATATGTCCTGGGTGTCAATGTTAGTGGCCACATTAGATTACATATCGATTTCCATTGCCTTTCTTTTGTTAAAGAATGATTTTAAACTTAAATTTCTTCAGGCTTTCTGTAGATCATTACAAGTTTCAAGCTTCCTTATTATTTTTGTTGGTACAAAACAGAGGCTCTTATTAAGGAGTTCTTCAGTAATGAATGGGCTTCTTGTGGATAAATGTATCACTTTAACTTATATTCTTGGCAGTAGCTGTGGGTTTAGCATTCTGTGCTCTGTTGTGTCCCCACTGTGGGGGTTGACATTTGTTATGGTTGTCAGCCTCCTTGACCTCCCCTACCTGCCCCTCCTCATCTTCCTCCTTGTTGTTCTGGAAGCCTCTCTAGAAACCTTGATATTAGTTTATTCTTGTATTTCTCCTGGTGAAGTAGGGCGGTTCAGGTGGCAGCCCTTCCATCTCTAAAAAACAAACTGCATGTTGTCAGATTCCTCCATCTCCAACCCACTCTCATCCATGCTAAGGTTAAATAAGACTCTTCTTAACTCTCTTTAGAATACATCCATGGGCACTCTTTCTCTTCCAGGTTTAAACCATGTCCAGTTTGTAATCCTCTTTGTCTTTTTGAAACTTGCCTTGTTTTACTGCTTTGAGTTCATGGTCTGTCTTCTGGATAGTTTCCTTTAGCCTCTTATTAAAGCTGTCAAATCCAATATGATTATTAAATGTAGCTACCGTTGTTTCATTATGTTTGATTTCTTCAGCTACTCGGGTCTGAACTTTCTTACCTTACTCAGTTATGAGTTGTATTAGTTTCACTGAGGCTTCATTAAGAATCTCTCTCCATTGGCTCATAAATTATGTCTCTTCATAGCTGCAGGAAGGATTTTTTTTTTTAAAGTCTTAGACCCCACAGTATCTGTTATACCTCTATAGTGTATGGTGGAATGCAACTGTGTATGGAGATCCATACACTGTGAAAAGTCATTCTGCTGCAGTAGTGACTTATACACTAACACAGAATGACTTTTCATTCTGCCGTAGTATCTACCTCACAATACAAGTCACCCCATCAGCGTGTTTCATTGATCAGTGGTGAGTGAAGAGTTGCACACGTGAGGTGACCAGCAGACAGTTGTTGGTAAAGTACAGGTGGTGGGGCGGAGAGACTAGATGCCAAAAACCAAAAAAGTAAGCAGTTCTGAGTGTTTGAACACCACACACTATATAGAATAGTGTAAGGTAACCCTGATATTCAGCAACACTCTTCCGACACTTTGTGGTTACTATGACTTGAAAGAGACCTCTTGAGCATCACTCTTAAGGTCCTTGATGTCATAGTAACTACTCGGTGTAAGAACAGCATTGTTGTGTATGGGCTACCATACCCTATCCTGTATGTGTAGGGTTCAAAGCTGACTTGATTCCAGTAAACCACTGTGTTTTAGAGTAGCTTTTTATACGTTCTTGAATGCTGCTTGCAATGTGCATGCCTCTTTGTTGTTAGACTCAACTTGTGTCTCATTGGCATATTACAAAAAAGGGTTAGCAGCACTTACACCATTTAAAAGCTGGTTCACATATGCTAGTAGATCAGAGTTGGGTGATCTAAATTTGGGGTTCCTTCCAAGGACATACTATGTATGTCAAAACCAGCCTGCTAACAACTGAAAACTGTTTGCTAAAGACAGCAAAACTGCATCTTGAAAATAAAGTTTTATTCAGCCAAATCCAATGTTCATTCAGCCAGAAAAGCTATTGCTGCAACCTATGCATCAGTTTTAGGTACTTTGAAAAGGCCCTGTTTAAAATGACAAGTTAAATATTAATTTTATCCAGAAATTAACATGTCATGTGGATAGACAGTACACTCAACCAGTACTTTAAGCAACCATACCTGATGGGACCTTAGTCCCTAGGAATACAATATATTCCCCCAACAGTGGGAATTGAACATAATTACAAGGAATGTAACATCTGACTTTGGCCATTAAAATGCTTGTGCACCAATGTAATAATATGATTATGAATGAAACAGTAATATAACTCTAGTTGGACTTCTCTATCAGTTGTGGTCAATCGGTTATTTAAGGACAAATGTTATATGTTAACCCCCTTTGATTTGCAGCCATGCACACACCTGAAGAACACTAATAGACTGGGAGGTCACCACACACCTGGGAAGCCAAGGTGAGTGTTCGATATCATCCCTGAAATAAACTGTGTCATCAATACATCTAGACCTGTGGGGGTTACATGTGAGCACATTGCTTTGGGATTTGGAGTACTGCTCAGAGGATTTGGAAGTTTGTGGTAGTCAGGGTAACAAGGACACCATAATCAAGTAAATTTTAAGCTGTATGATTCATTGTTGCAAGATGGTGCCTGCTTATGTTGTGTTTGCGCCAGTTTCTTCCTTTTTTTGCAGTGCTATGTATTTTGCTTCCATTCCAGAGAAGTGACATTTAATTAACCGCCTATTTTGGAAAACATGGGCTTCTCAGGAATATGTAAAATTTGAATACACCCACTCCATTGTGCTTGTGTGGCTTGGACATAAGGTATGGCAATGGACTCTATCTGGTAGTCTAGTGTGGTCCTCCAGCCATATTGGGTGTGATCAAAGAAGAGAGTGGGTGCCCAGAGATGAACTACTGAATTTAACTCAGAGTTGCTTGTCTAACAAAATCACAGTTGTTCAAAATTAAGCTCATTTTGTATCCCTGTAATGTTGTCCATAGTGCAATCATCTGTTTGGTACCTCTGGCTACTCCCTGCTGTGACCCAAGTAAAGGAGACCTGCATAACTGTAAGTACTGCTGAGACCTTTAAAAGAAAGCCAAAGCGTGGACTTTCAGTAGCAAGAAAAGCTAGAACTGAGTGCATGAAATGAAAAATATGCAGGTAAAAGACTGAAAGTGATGCAGGTAGCATTGCAGAGAGTTGCCTGGCATGGTCAGGCACCAGGGATTAGATACTGTCCATTAATGGACTGGATGTAGGGATCAAACAATTAATTCAGGAAGGTAGGATCAAGTTGTTTTTTTGAAAATGTAACTTTATTTCTACTACCACCTCAGTAATGTCTGAACTATTGTTTCCAGATAAAAAAAAAAATATATTTGGGACCCGATATTAAAATATGGGCAAAGGCAGAGCACAAAGGTATGCACTGCACTTGCCCTTGTGCCCTACCTAGGAATTTTATATTCAATAGGATAGTGCACCAGCACTATCAGACTGAATATAGGGCTATGTCAGCATAGTGCCAAGTCTAGCAGCACTGCCCCAACATGGATCTGGGCAGTATGCAACCCACAAGGACAGCAGGGAACTGTGCCCCCAGACCTCATACTGCTGGGAGCCACAGCACAATATTCAGTCTGTGACATGGACATGAGCTCATTTTGCATGCAAGATGCTAAGGGGCAAACTATATGCCCATTATGGGCTTATTTGCATGGGAAGCTGGCAGGTTTGCCCCCCATCTGTGGCTGGCCACCACATCAGGCATGGTGGCAACCTCCCCACACCCTGGTTGCCTGTCCCAATAATATGCATAATTACCTGGTGTCCAGTGCTCCCAGCCCCTGATCCCCATCCCCATAATCATAAGATATACTCTTGTGTCTAGTGGAATATCTCACCCTCCAGTCACCCATCCAAGTACCTGTAGTATGGTGTCTAGTGGCAACCTCCACCCTCTGATCACCTGCTGCTACAGTATTAAAGTTATCCCTAGTGACAAGTATACCCTCCACCCTCCAATCATCCACCACCACATTATTTAGGATATCCCTGGTGTCCAGTGGTACCTCCCACCCTCCAATCACTCACTGCTGTATTAGGAACAATGTGCCTGGTTGCTAGTGGTACCCCCTGCCTGCTGATGAGGCATTTCAATGCTCCCTCCAAGCAGGTCCTGGTGGCTAGCTGCCCCCTACACACTGCCAGATGTGCCCACCACTCAGCCAAGCCCTCATCCCACATATCCCTCAGGAAGGGGCAGGGCAGTGATTCCAGTATGATGACTGACACAGCCTTCCTCTCACCTCCTTGGCTGGATGCTATATGGGATGACAGGAAGCATGCATACAGTACTGTATAATGTACATGTTCTCCCTGTCATCCCTTATAGCAGTCAGCCAAAGAGATGAGAGGAGGGCTATGCTAGTTGCTGTATTGAGATTGCCACTCAGCCCTTTCCTGAGAGGCACAGGGAGGTGGGGGCTTGGCTGGTTAGTGGGCATGGTCTGGTGGTGCGGCGGGGTCACTAGCCACCAGGGCCTGCTCAGAGAAAGGACTAAAATGTATCATTTGCTGGTGGGGGTTCCACTAGTCACTAGGGACATCTTTCCTAATATAGGAGTATGTGATTGGAGATTGTGGGGTGCCACTAGTCATCAGGGCACTCTTTACTGCTACAGCAGTGGGAAACTGGTAGGTGGGCGGTACCACTGGACACCAGAGATATCTTTAATAATACAGCGGTGGCTGATTGGAGGGTAAGGGTGCCACTTCTCACCAGGAACAACCTGAATAATATAGTGGCAGGCAATCAGCGGGTGAGGGTGCCAATGGACCCCAATGATATCATTCTTCCCTCAGGAATGGGGCTTAGAGGGCAGGGGTGCCACTAAACACCAGGTCCATCACTGCTTCAGTAGCCAGGGTTCAGAGCTGAGCGGCTGCAGTAATGCTGCCTGCCACCAGGGCCTTGTGCCCAGCTAAGTCAGGGTTTGTAAAGGTGATAACTTGTACCTGTTCAGGTGGCATTTACTGCCCATGCAAACCTCTGAATTTCCTGCTGCACCCATATGCAAGGGTGGACCCCCTCATTTACATGGGTGCATGGTAACTTAGTGCTCAGGCGATAATGGATTTTGCCTGTGCTGTGGGGGATCTGAATATAGACCCCACCCACAAATCAGGCATAAAACCCAGTTAGCACAGGGAAAAGTCCTTTAGCACCCCAGCTAAATTTTGAATATCTGGCCCCTGATACCTAAATAGTATATACACCATGCAACCGAGCATTGTTATGCAAGAGATTCAATGCAAATAACCAAAGGCCTTGTAGTACAGTCTCAGCCAGTGAAGCACAGATGGCTACTGTAGATAATGAAGATAGCTGAAATCAATTACTGAAGTATATTGCAGCCTGATTTACATTGAAGGTAAGGCTCTATGAACATATGGCACCTTGAGAGCAGACCCTCCATTTGAAATTGTACAATCCAAGACCTGGTTGGTGTACACCATTTTATGACTTTTGTCAGCATACAGAGGATGTGTCAGTTTTGTTGATATGCAAGGGATGTAGAAAGGCAGAAAGTATTTCATCATCCTGAATTATGCAGCCAACATGGACTGGATTGACCTACAGAGAATCCAAAGAATGTGACCATGAGGACCTTTCAAAGTGGCATTGGAAACCTGCAAAATCCAAGCCTTCCACTCAGCTTGCAATAGTAGTTCCTGTAAATTTTCAATGAACTCAGGAATGTGTACTGACTCAACAGGAGAGAAATCAGAGTGATCTCCATTGTATTTCCGAAGGGAAAAGTGATAGCATGGATAGCACCATCAGCTGAAACGAGAGCAAGACCTGCTCTCAGGCCTCTTAGGAAATATCAGACAGAGACTGAGACTAGTAAGCAAGTTCAGGAACCAAAGAAAAGTTTGCCACCTGTTGCATTTGCCATGGCTCAGCAGCCAGGATACAAGAAAACTTTATTAAAACTTGAAGACTGTTGCTTGCTATGTTGAAATGCCTTCTTGCAGTCAGCAAGGATCAGCCCCTGAAGTAGTACAACAGAAGCCAAAGACAGGAAAAGAACCAAACCCAGTGGCGACTCAGCAGCTCATGCACTTGCCTACCAGGGCTGAAAAGACTCCGGTGGAAGCATCACCTTCTGCAGGGCCTCCCATGCAGCCCCAGATGGGATAGGATCAGGCATTGCCAAGGTCTGCCTCCAGCATATCAAATGCAGGTAATACTACCAACACCAACAATATTATGGCATGCCATTGAAAAGCCCACTGTGTCAGACACAGCCATAACCCCAAGATAAAGGAAGCAGACAAGAATTACAATGAAAATCTTAGTGAATAAAACAAATGAACAATTGCATGGCTACCAAACCAAAGTTGGTTGCATCCTAGTCAAGTCTCTTGCTGGCATCTCTACAATAAAATGCCTCCCTAGTCTGTAGCAGAATGTATGATCAGATATAAATGGTGTTAACTGTACTCTTATTAATGCTATCTATAGTTTTCTTGAGTAGTTTGTGGTTTAGGCATGGTCTTGATGAACCTTCAGATGCCATTCTTCTGGAAGAAGGCAGTGCTCAAGCATGGCTTTTGGTACCTAACTTGTGTGAAGGACTGGCAGTCATGTAATCCTGTGTATAGAATGTGGTGTCCACAAAAAAAAATGCAAGTACTTCATTGAGTCAAGAGACTCCTATGGACACATTTGCACTCAGCCAATTTCAAAGTATTATTACTAGTAGCCTGAAGGACTAGGAGAAGTAACCCCTTGGAGGGTTGCTTGAGGATTTCTGCACTTTTCTGGTACCCATCCTGTGTTGTCAACTATGGACTTCACCAGAAAGAAGACACAGACTATTACAGACTTTGTAAACTGATGCTGCATCTGCCAGCCTGCTGAGTTCTTGTAACTAAATCATGATAGCCTATCAGACTATTTGTTTTATATTAGAAATGAACACAGAACTCTGAAGTTTGCTGCAGAGCTGAATTATACATAATGGAACACAAATAATAGTGATGTGCCATTTAGATAGACAGTTAGTGTTTTAAATAGCCAATGTTTGATAATATAACTGCTTTTATGCCATTTTAAATGTTGACTGTTTTTGAATTTGTACCCAGTTATAGTCCAACCAGTAATCATTTTAAAATGTACAGTAACTGAATCATGTTAAAAATGTTTATCCACAGGTACCAACCAGAGTAAAAAAGTAACAAGCATTATGTTTGCTTACAATGTAAGGGAAACTTAAAGCAAATATTAACAAGCATTTGTCAATGCTGAATGTTGTCTTGCTGGCATTGGCATTGATAGTGCAGAAGTTAGAAAGATGCGTAATAGGAATGGTAGTGAAGTATTGAACTGACGCTAATCCCATCCCCACCCTGCAGAGATTGACAGGCATTGGGGTGTGCCTTTGGGTCTTCAGCCATAACGCTCATGCCATTTCACCTCACCCTACCCTGCAGACACTGACAAGTGTTGCGGTGTACCTTGGGGTCTTCGGGCCTTACTCTCAGCCCATTCCATAAGGAAATACACTGAGATGGGTGCAGTATAGGAGAATGGGGTGAACTTTGGGGCTGAAGATTCCAAGGCACACCTCAATGCCTGTCAGTGGCTACAGGCTGGGGGTGGAGGTGCAATGGTGTGAGCATTACAGCCAGAAATCCTAATTCACACCCCTGACACCTGTCAGTCTCTACAGGGAGGGGCGTTATGGTTGGAAACCCTAATGCACCAGGCATTTGTTGGTATTTTCACTCCAAATATTCAACATGGGCTTTTTGTGACCCCACCTCATGAACAATGGCACTATCAGTTTGTTAGTCGAAAGGTGATTTTGCACAGCGACTGCGCCATTTGGTGCCACAGGTGTGAAAATATTTCAGGCAGGATGTGAAAAATAACAGCTGTACTGTTCATGGAGAGGTATAAAAAATGGTAATGTTGAAAATCGGGAGTGAAAATATGAAAAATTGGTGAAGTCTTTAGTGTGCGTAGAAACTGCACAACATACTCCCATAACACAATTACTTGGGGGATTTTTTTTAACCATATTTTCAACATAGGCATTTTGGGACCTCTGCTCATGAACAGTGGCACTGTGATTTTGTTATTCTGTTCCAAACGTTGATTTCCCACAGCAACTACGCCATTCTGCGCCAGATGTGCGAAAACACATTTTGGGCAGGATGGAAAAAAATGACAGCTGTACCATTCATAAGGATGTGTGAAGAAATGGCAATGTTGAAAGTCTGGAGTGAAAATATTAAAAATTCTTGAAGTTATGAGCGTGTGTGGAAACTGCACAATGTAAGCTCGTAACACAGTCATTTTTTTGAATTTTTTCACCAACTTTTCAACATAGGTATTTTGAGACCTCCACTCATGAACAGTGTCACTATGATTTTCTTAATCTGTCCAGAACATTGATTTCCCACAGAGACCGCACCAGATGTGCAAAAACACATTTCGGGCAAGATGTGAAAAATGACAGCTGTACTGTTCATAAGGAGGTGTGAAAAAATGGCAATGTTGAAAATCTGAACTGAAAATATAAAAAATTCTCGATGTTACAAGTGTGCGTGGAAACTGCACAATGCATGCTTGTAACACAGTCATTTTTTGGAATTCTTTCAACAACTTTGCAACATAGGCTTTTTGGGAGCCCACCTCATGAAAAGTGGCACTGTTGTTTTGTTAATCGGTCCCAAAAGGTGATTCCACACAGTCACCTTTTGGGACTGAATAACAAAATGACAGTGACTGATTTCATGAGGTGGGATCCCAAGAACCCCATGTTAACAATTTGGAGCCAAAAGTCAAGCAAATGGCTGAGATATCTACCTAAGTTGAAACCTCCCCCATTGATGCCATTATACAGCTTTCTGGCATTTTTCAGTTTGCAGTCGGCTTTAAAAAGTGCAGACATGTTCCTGCTCCACCGAAGATTGTGGCACCAACCTCTGTGGTAAGTATGGGGTGAGTGGGGAGTGAGGAGGTGGGGTGCGCAGAGGGTGGGTGCAGGTTGGGGAAGGGGTGCCGCCAACCACAAGGGACCATTTTCTTTGTTTCAGGTACTTAAAAAAAAAAGAAACACCGTGGACGGTTTTCTTTCTTTATAGGTGTAAGAAAACAAATGTTCGACACACTGGGGTGGGCTCCCAGTGTGCCCCATGACTTGGGGGGGTGATGTTGGACACACTGGGGTGGGTTCCCAGTGTGGCACACAATGGAGGTGGGGTGGGGGCAGAACATGCCTACACAGTAGGCTTCCGAACAGCATGGAGGCACAATAGGTTGGGCTCCCAGTGTGCCACACAATCTTGGAGGGGTATTAAACATGCCGACAGGGGATTGGGCACCCCCAAAGCTGACTTTCTAGGGATTGTGAGAGGCAGACAGAAAGAAAGCACAATACTGAAACTGATTTTGAGTATATGAAAATTCAGAACAGTGAAGGATATGGCAAATGGGTGACCTTGTAAGTGGTACCACACTGAGTCTTTTTATAGTAGAAACATGTGACTAACAGTTCCTTTTTTAACTAAGGTAAGAGCTAGAAAAATAGTAAAAGACAATTTTAGGGCCAGATCCTCAAAAAATTCCCAACCCCTCCGCACATGGATTGGGAAAAGCCATGGAGTGCCCCCATTATGCTGGATGCACACCATCCAGGCACCCTGCAGCATCCACAATGAAGGATGCATGCCCCCTCCCCAACAGATCCTACCTGCATGTCTTACTACATGGACAGTCTGGATGGGGGTAACCAAGCGCAGGCATGTGACCCATCCACAAAAGAATTTCTATGGTGAGGATGGCCGGCAGAGCCATCATTGCCTATGCCACCACAGGGGCTGTTGTAGCGCTTACGCACCCCTGCAACTGGCCTCTGAACCTCCCACAGAGACAGATTGGTGGATCGACCACCCGCACCCAACCCCCTGAGCTGCTAGAAAGAGTAGGAAAGGCCATACTGGCACTGGCCAGTGCAGCTGTAAATTATATCATATGTTGAAGTAAGGACTGCCATATCCCATCAGTCCCTGCACCCTGTGCAGGCACAAATCCACTGGTGGTGCAACACAGGAATCACATTTTAATCCTGTAGTCTGAACCCACTTTGCTCACCCTTACTGCCCCCTTGCCAAGAAACATGGCTCTGCATCAGTGGGCTTCAGGAAGCAGGGGTTGTGAATGCCAGCAGCAATGCTAGCTCCAGCAGCTGTACGTGAGCACACCCCAGATACACTAAAGTCGTGTATATCTGGGGTGCCTTTGTGGATCTAGCCCTGAATATGTAGGCATTTTCTTGGAAGTACATTGGTGTGTGTGTGTGTGTGAGTGTGTGTGTGTGTGTGTGTGTGTGTGTAGGAGGGGGATGCCCTGGATTTTGATTTAACTGTATGCATGACCACAAACAAACAGCCTCCTTATAATGTGCTATTGTTATAGTTATCTAAATCTTAAAAGGAAGCCTGGGTTGAACTTGTTACCTTTTAACGGTTTTCTAATTTTTCTAAAACTGTTCTTGCATAACTATTAAGTATCCCTTTCCCACCTTCTTTGCACTCTATAACCCACCTCCCCACCCTCTGGCACCTCTTCTGCCCCTTGCTGCCAGATCTTCAAGGTCCCTCAGTGTGCTGCACCTCCGACTGCAGACAGTGTTGAAATGTATACCTCATTCTTTTCAAATGCACATTCATTTTGAAGAGTTTTTTCTCTTTAATTCATAACTTTGTTTTTTAATATTTTACCTACTTTTTCTGTTGTGCTCTTTTTCTTAGCTCCACCCTCATGATTCCTATGGCTGTCAACTTTCAAATCCCCCCAGATGGGTATTCACAACATACGCCAGAGGTTATTTTTTTAAAACAGTTTTGGGGAAGGGGGATACTGACAATGGGATTGGGCCATCACCACCAGTAATTTGGGAGGAGTTGCAGCAGTTGTGGTGGAGGGAAGGAGGGTAGCAGAATGCTGAGAGGGTAATATAGGGTGGGGGTGTACTCATCCCACTCTGCGGGTAATAAAGGAGCCACCACTGGTGCCATGAAACTCAGTCCACTCAGTGGGCAATCAAAGAGCTGATGCTGGTAACATTATAGTCAGCCAGTAGGTGAGCAATCAAGGAGAAATGGCCAGTGTCATTAAACTCAGCCTGCACCACAGGCATGCAGTAGCACTGTGGTACTGAAAAGGATGTGGCATGGTGGGGAGGGAGAGAGAGACAGACAAGAGGCATTGCGCACAGCATAATCAAACTGGCCCATCCTATCACAGTCATTGGAATAGGAAAACTCCTTTGCAAAGTGTGCTTTCCAGCAGAAAATCTGCATCACCAGCCAGATCAACCACCATTGACTGCAGTCTGATTTCCAGCTGCTTCCTTGACTCTCAACTGGACAGAACTCCAGAACCTGCTTTCCTCCACTAAAGCCATACCAATATGCTTCATTTGCAGTGATGAGGGAAGAGGTGAATGTCAGTGCTCAACCAGCTGCTGGCTGACGAGATGGGCCATGCCAATTCCCCTAGATGGCACAGGTTGAATAATGATATTACGGTATCTTTATTTTCCAGAGCTCAGTTAAAAAAATATGACCCATACCAACATTTCAGGGTGAGAAATCCCCTTCGTCGGGGTGGGTGGTTTATCTAAATAAAAATACAGTACATATACATGTTGTCCACAAGCTGTTCTATTATGTAAATCATTTCTGTAAATAATGAACAACCACCACATGTGTATATAACAACACCCAACTCAGAACAAATTACCTTAGCCCTTTCACTTTCTTGGTATAGGCATGTGGCAACCACAGAGCATAAGACAGTAAAATATAGTGTTCCACACTTATTCTAAGCACTATGCACATGTGATAATTAATGGCACAATGTGTATCATGCAAAAATAAAATATACCTAAATTGCCATTCTTTAAATCTTACTGGCTGTAAATGTAATAAATAGAAAAAGTGGCACTAAGTATATTGTCTCTACTATAACTGCCATGCTCTTGTGTTCCTACTGTTTTTAATATTGCCCTTACTTAGATGAGATGCAGTTCTCAAGTCTCCTGCTTTCCCTTTACCATTGTCTGACTGCAATATAAATCTGGTGGTAGGACATACTGGGCCCAGTATTTAATACTTAGCCCTGAGGCAAAATTAGCACTGCCAGGCGTGCAAAAATAGCCCAGAACCATTAGCACGCTATATTCAAAGGAACAGCCCAGGGGCTAAATCAGTTGAATATAACATGCAAACACAGGCATGCAAACAGGGCTGAGAGTGCAGTGCAAAGATAGCCCAGCAAATAAGATGGCTCTGAATATAGCAACGGGGCAGTGCAAACTGCAACAGCAGCTCAGTGCACAAAGAGGTGGAGTAAGACAGAGTTGCAGTAGGTGGCCAGTGTGGGTGATAGCAATGAAGTGGTGCACAACAATTGCAAACAACATTACAGGCCAGACACAGCAGAACTGTGTTATGGGTTTCACAGGTTTGTCTGGGGCTAACTCATTTGTCCGGCACTAGTCGGACTATGTGGAATATCGGGCCTTAAGAAATGCCTGCAAGAAGGAAGTAAGGCTTGCCCAAAGCATCTACTACCGGGAGCTACTTCGCTCTTCCTCTACTAATCCTAAACAATACTGGGCATGAATAAATGAAATCCTTGGGAACAACAGGCCACAGACCCCCAGGGAAATGCTGGTAAATTAGGTCAGCTGCAACCATCCTGTAACTATTGCAGAAGCCTTTAATTCAATCTTCACAATGCTCCCCACCTTCCCTCAGGCCTTTACTCCTGGCTCTCCTACTTCCCTTCAGGTCAACTCTGATGCCCCAGCACAGCTGAAGCTTGCTCCTGTCACAAGACTTGAGGTACTAAAGCTTCTTAGATCCATCTCTCCTCATGGCAGTGCGGGCACGGATGGACTTGAACCTAGGATCCTGCAGCTGGCGGCCTCCCTATTAGCAATACCAGTAACCAGACTTTTCAATCTCTCCATCTCCACCTCAGCTGTTTCTCTTATTTGGAAATCAACCAGGATAATTCCTGTGTTCAAAAAAGGCTACCCCATTAGATTAACTAATTATAGGCTCTTTGCTATTCTGTCTACCCTTAGCAAACTACTTGAAAAATTAGTACATGGCCAGATTGTATCTCAACTGACTGAACACAATCTTCTGTCCCCTATCCAGCATGGTTTTAGGCCTGGACATAGCACCACCACGGCACTTACCCTGTTCACCAATGATGTCAAGACAAACATGGACAATGGACTACTCACCGGTGCCGTATTCATTGACCTTACCAAAGCATTCTACCTGGTCAACCATCCCCTCCTACTTCTCAAACTACAGGGCCTTGGTGCTACTTGCCCCACCTTGTCCTGGTTCAAAAGCTATCTTGACTGTCATACCCAAGCAACCTCCTTTTGCGAAGTCCTATCATCTCCCTCTGCCATCTCCTGTGGTGTCCCCCAGGGATCTATACTGGGACCGTTGCTGTTCTCCATCTTTGTCAACTCAATACCGACCTTCGCCACCCACTGTAAATCTATCATGTACACTGATGACTTACTTCTTTATACTACCTCCTCATCTGTCAATAACATCAATGTGCACCTGTCATCCTCTTTCAGTCAGATCCAGGACTGGCTGTCCTCAAACCAATTAATCCTCAATCAATCAAAGACTCAGGCCATGCTTTTTGGGTCCCTAAGGAAAGTCAGTGTCGAATCCCCCCACCTACTGGTCCAGTGCCAGGACAGATCTGTACTAACCAACACAAAATCCTTCAAATACCTAGGGGTGACTCTTGACCCCCAACTCCACTTCTACCTGCATATCAATGAGATCTGTCAATACGTCAACTCAAAGATCAAAGCTGCATACAGAGTACGCCACTCCCTTACTGCTTCAGCCTGGATCTCCGTAGCCCAGGGAGTCTTACTCCCGGGACTGAAATATACTCTCCCAGTCTTCTCTCATGTGAAAGCAATGGATCTGCGTAAATGGAACACTACATACAATAACATCTGCAGATTTGCCCTGTCGGCCCCCAGTCTCACCCATCACTGCCTTCTCTACTGTACACTAAACTAGCTGTCTCCCAAAGGTATACGCTCCTACACTCTAGGTAACTTTATTGACTCCTTATCCCATCCACCATGTCCTGACGCACTATCGGCTATGCTCAAATCAGTTATCCAAGCCTGTCACCTAAGGTCTCCATCTTCACCCCTGCGTGCCATTCCTCCTTGCTCTACTAAAATGGGTGAACGTGCTTTCTCCCATCTTGCTACCAAGTTCTGGAACTCCCTTCCTACCGACATAAAGCATTCCCCGTCTCATAACTCCTTCAAAAAAGCACTTTTTTCCTTTTTGATCTCTCCTGCCATATGCAAGTGCACCTAACTTCCCTTTCTGGACCCTTCTGCCCACTCCATGTCTTACGTTTGCTAAGTAGTCATTCTGAGTTCCTGTGTAATCCTTGAATTGCTAAGTAGTTATACCAAGCTCCTAAAGAGCTACCTGGCTGATTTAGTATTACCTCCTCCTACCCTGGTTGTTTTTTCTCTGTACCCTTGTAAATCTGCCCTGCGTGGTGCTTCCAATGTTGCTGTGTATTTACTTGTCTTTGTTATATTGTCCCCTTACTGTTGTACACTCCCAGGTCGTGCTTGAAAATAGGCAGGTGGAGGTCACGTGACGCAGCGATCCTAATGGCAGCATAATCTCCAGCTCTCTCCTACCAACCAGCTGAATTTAATACATACCGGCTTCTTGGATACTTTTCTCATCAATTATCCACCTATCAAAGTTCTTAGAATGTCAGCAACATATTTCCATCGGCGTACGAACGACTTTTAAACCCGATATGCCAGGGTGCGATGAAGATTATGGAGGCCGAGATGAAGCCTGTCGGAGCCAGACACACGCCACCGAACACCCCGGAGAAAGCGCCTAAAAAATCAAGAACTCTGTCTATGGGTTCTGGTGCTAAAACTGGCTCCTCTGGTTCCCCTTCTAACCCGCTTACAGAGGACCGTTTCCTCCAGGAGCTAATCCCTTTTCGGGAAACTCTGCAGGACATATCAACGGAACTAAAGTCCATGCGTAGTGACCTTGCCTCGCTGACTACCAGAGTTGGTGACACCGAAGCTCGAACCTGTTCTCTGGAGTCCTAGAGGGTTAAAAGCGAACCCCGAAATTGTTCTTCTCAAACAGCAAATCGTCAAACTGCAGTTGAAAACAGAAGATCTCGAGGGACGCAGCAGGAGGAACAATATTTTAATCCTGGGTTTACCAGAGGCGGAGGATGGTCCCGATATCCTGACCTTTGTTCAAAAGCTCCTGACCAAGATAGTAGGTCCCTCTCCTATCAATCCCCACTACCATATCGAGTGGGCACACAGGTCTCTAAAGCCAAAGCCACCACCCGGTACCCCTCCAAGACCTATAATAATTAAGATGCTCAGCTATCTAGAAAGGCAACACATTTTAAGCAAAGTTAAAGGCCTGCAAGTGGTCCTATGGGAAAATCATACTCTGAGATTCACTCAAGATCTTCCCTTTGAAACCCGACAAAAAGAGAAGAGATTTCCACCCAATAGTGACCAAGCTGATAGCTGCCGGGATTAGATTCCGTATGAACTATCCAGCTAGACTGCAAGTGCAACTCAACGGAGCATGGCATTCATTCGAGAAGCCGGATCAAGCCAAAGGAGAACTATCCCAGAGACTGCCTAATTTGTTTAAAATTGGCTGACCTGTGAACACTGATTATTATGTCAAAGTCTGCCTACCTGAGACGAAGGATTTGTGTGCTGTTTATATATTTTTCTTGTCTTTTGCAGGAAGGGATCTATCCGATCGGGCGGCTGGCTGATGGGCTTCTTTAGCTGTTTGGGGTGGTGGTGTTTGTTAAGACCTTGATTGTGGCTTGTATACCAGGTTGTGTGGCTGCTGCCCTTATCTTCGGTCTGAAGGGGGAGGGATAGGCACCTTTTTCCCGCTAATGGTTTCCGTCGGCTAGTTTTTCCGATGGACCAGTTGGTCCTTACCAATTTGCCTTCCCCTCCCTCTTCCTGCTAAGCGAAGGTCTTTCCTTCTGCATGGAGCTCTTTGCTCCTTCCACTCCTGATCCTGCCAAGGAATGGCCAGTTTGAGCACTACTGCGATCAACCAGGGATATTACCTCCCCAGCACAGCGATTTCATTTCAAGGTCTGGTAGGATTTGTTAATGCCTCGAAGCTGAAATTACCTAAGTTTTTCTGCTGGGGTGGGGAGGGGGGGTGCCAGGATTAGCTAGCCTTGGGAGAGCTGCCTCATAGCCTGAGATGGGGGGTGTTGGCAGCAGTACCCTGGCTTCTGTTTCTTTTGTGCCTTGGGATGTTTGTGTTTACTTTATTGCACTGTGTCAGTAGGTGCAACAAGCAAGGGATTTCTACAGGTATGAGTGGGTCTGCTAGTCCCGGGGGCCAATCCCTATCCAGGACACAGATTTGGTCCAGAAATGTACCTCTGCATTTAAAGGGATTGTTTGTATATAGTTCATGGGGGGTTTCAATTTTATTAAAGGAACATAATAATTGGGGGGGTTGGAAGGGGGGGTATACCCTAAACTCGGAACCAGTTACCATTAAAATATCTCTCTCTAGGTATAGATCTTACATTTTACAGTTACATATAATTCTGTTGGTGATTTGGTCAGTTCTTAAATGTTACCTTTTGTGGGGTTTTTGGGGGGAAGGGAGCCTCGGAGAGTGTCAAGCCTTTTGGACTATGTTAGCAGAGGGGTGTCTTGGAGAAAGCTACACGTTGTTAACCACACTAGAGGAGTTGAGGATCTCAAATCCTTTTAAATATAGTACCAATCAATATGGCTGCGAGGCCGATTAAATTCGCAAGTTGGAATGTCAGAGGCGTCAAAGACCCCCTCAAAAGACAGCAGGTTTTTCATAATTGTTTCCTATTAAATGTGGATATAGTTTTCATGCAGGAAACTCATTTGGCAGCCTTAGAAGCTAAAGGATTACGTAGACAAGGGTTCACCCAAATTTTTACAGCTTCTGGCTCGCAAGCCAGCAGGGGGGTAGCCATACTAATTAAACACCATGTCAGATTCGTAGTGGAAGATAGTATTACCGACCAGGATGGTAGGTTTGTGTTGGTCAAGGGCCAGCTTAACAACAGTAATGTGGTACTTGGGGCAATATATGCTCCAGTGGGAGGAGACCCGTATTTTCTGATGTCTCTAGCAGACAATTTGAGCAGATTTCTGCCTTCCCTTCTCATCCTTGGGGGCGACTGGAATATAGCTCCATCCAACGACTTAGATAAAATCTATAGGCCGTTAAAACCTGTGTCCCCTGCCCAACAGGCTCTCACAGATTTTACGCACCTACTAGGACTATGTGATCCCTGGCGCCTCCTTAATCCTGATAACCGCCTCTTTTCCTTTTACTATCAAGTACACCAAACTTGGTCAAGAATCGACTACATTTTATTTAGCTCTACCCTAATGAGTAGTACACATCAGGTAGGTATAGAACCAATAGTTATCTCGGACCACTCCCTGGTGTGGATCACGATTTCCCTTGGTCTCCAGGGGCAAAAGGACACTTCATGGAAACTAAATACGCAAATCCTAAAGGACGATCATACAGTTTCCCAAATTAAAGACAAGATTCTCTCTTATCTAGATCTGAACCAAGGGTCTGTCCATAGAGACGACATACTGTGGTGCTCCCTCAAATGTTTTATTAGGGGGGAATTTATCAAGGCTGCTTCCAGTAGGAAAAAGATAAGAGAGTCCAAACTTATCTTATTATCTAAACAGCTTAGGACAGCCGAAGATAATTTTCTCCATTCCAATTCCTCACTAAACCTGGCAGCTCTAATTAAACTCAGGAACGAATACAATGATCTAACAAGGGAAAAAGCTGAATATGCTATGTTTAAAACTAAGACCCGTTATATAGACCAGGGAGAAAAACCAGGAAGAATGCTAGCTCTCAGACTGAAAGAGCTGGAGAGCTCTAGAGTAATCCCGGCTCTAAACTCCCATGACGGCACCACCAAGACGCTGCCTAGAGATATTGCACAAATTTTCGAGTCCTACTATACAGGGATATATAGCAAGCGCTCCCCTCAATTACACCCCCATATGATAGAGCAATTTTTAGACGGGGTCAATCTCCCTTCCCTCCAGACACATCACTGTGATATTCTATCAGCTTCTATCACCTTAAGTGAAGTAGAAGAGGCAATTAATGAGTTGCCATTAGATAAGGCCCCTGGGCCTGATGGCTTTCCTTCGAATTTTTATAAAATCTTTTGTAAAGAACTGTCCCCCCTACTTCTTAAACTATCCGAATATATGTTCTCCACAGAAAGGCTTGACCTTCCCTTTTAGAAGCCACACTAATTTTAATTCCCAAACCTGATAAACCTTTATTAGATCCAGCCAGTTACCGACCAATTTCACTCCTAAATTATGATATCAAAATTCTATCCAAAATTCTGTCGCTCAGAATCAAAAAGATTTGGCAGCACTTGCTGAGACCGGAACAGGCTGGTTTTGTCCAGGGTAGGTCCGCAGCCGACCACTTGAGAACTCTGTCTCATATCTTCCAAATGGCCCAAACTTCACAAGCTCCCATGATCCTAGTTGCACTCGATGCAGAAAAAGCCTTTGACAGGGTGAACTGGGACTTTTTGTGGGCCACTTTGAAGAGAATGGGCTTCCCTGACACCTTTATCCATTGGATCACGGCGATCTACAAGGCTCCCTCGGCAAAAGTCTACTGCAATGGGGTTTTCTCTTCCCGATTTCCTTTATGTGCCGGCACACGTCAAGGATGTCCCCTTTCCCCTTACCTCTTTAACTTATACCTAGAGCCTTTCCTTATCAGCATTTAAACTTCACCACAAGTTACAGGCTGTGTCATTTCTCAATTCCCCCTAACTTTCTATGTTTTTGCAGATGATATTCTGCTACACCTTACCAACCCAGAAACATCCTTAACACAAGTACTACAAATCATTGACTGTTTTGGTCAGGTGTCTAACTACAGGTTAAACATTTCTAAATCAGTTATTTTTCCATTAAACTCTACCACCTTTCAAGCAGGTTTCACACGGTTCGGTATGAAATGGTCTCCGTTCCCGCTTAAATACTTAGGCATCCACTTGGCTCGTGAGGTGGAAATGGTCAGGAAGCTTAATCTAGATGACACATTAGCAAGGATTCAGAGAGATCTTGACCGATGGCAAAAATTACCAATATCCCTATGGGGGCGTATCAACATCATCAAAATGAATGTCCTACCCCGGTTATTCTACCCCTAAATCTTCTTAACATTTGGCTCCCAGGCAGTATTTTAGTCAAATAAATTCTTTGTTATCCAACTTTATCTGGAAAGGGAAACAGCCTCGTCGAGCCTTTCTCAAACTTAGTGCAGCTAGAGACAAAGGGGGTCTTTGTCTACCTAATTTTTTACTATATTACTGGGCTAGTCACCTATATAGAATAGGGAAGTGGTCCACCACACAGTCTAATCTACCTCAACTAACCTGGTTACAACTGGAGCTTAGTCTAATGGACCAGTTCAACCTACGCCCGTATCTTTTGTTACCCCTTCTCCACACTACCTGCAGCCATACAGGAATCCGCTATTGGTCTCTCTATTAAAATTCTTTCCCAATGTTGGAACTTCTTTAACATATCCCAGACCAGGGATCTAGCACAACCTCTCACTTTAAATCCCAATATTAAAATTGGAGGTAGTTGGCTGACCTCCGAGTGGCTCCCACAAATACGCAACCTACTTGTGGAGTCTCTATATGTGCAAGGCTCACTTCTCCCGTCGGACAGAATTTTAATTTCCTTCAACATCTCCCAGAAGTATATTTTCAAAGTCTTTCAATTGAGACACCTAATACACAAAATATTTGGGCCCATTTACCTTCCTTCCAAAACAAGGCCTTTCTTGGAGAAAATCCAGGAAGCGGCCGGTAATCCCCATGGAATAGCTAACATATACAACAAACTGTTGGACGCCCTTTTTCCTAATACCCTGGAGGGTTCCACAATCTGGTCATCCCCTACCTTGGGGTTTCCCCTTTTATGGGAATTGATTTGGAAAGATATGTACCGATATCTTTCCCAGGACAATCATAGATTAATCCAATACCATATTTTAAATAACCTCTATTATACTCCAGTGAAGCTGGCTAAATTTGATAAGCTAAACTCGGATATCTGCACGAGATGTGGGGTCACTGAAGGGAATCTGCTGCATATCCTCTGGGATTGTAACAGAGTGGCACCCCTCTGGAATACAATATGAGACAGTCTAGATCCACTTTTGGGGCTTAGAGAGCTCTTCACCATAGAAATCTGTATTTTAGGAATTTACTCTAACATTGAGGTGAAGGAACGTAAGTACCACATGGCTCTGATCTCTATAGTTGTCAAAAAGCTGGTCCTCAGACACTGGATGGATCAAGATCTTATCACCTACCAAGAATGGCTCAATGAGATGTCCCACTGTTTTAATACCGAGAAACTAATAGCTAGCTCCAGATACAGGCTGGCTTCTTTCAATCGGAAATGGGGCAAATTATATGCTCTGTACCTGAAATAATCTCCATAGGTGTGGTCCCTTTTGATAGTTAATGCTGTACTACGTCTCTGCTGAGCAGTGACTAGCTAATGTGTGTGGGGTTTTCTTTCTCTTTTTTCTATCCCTAGTTCTCCTCTCTCAAGACCCAGTATCCCCTTTCGCTCTATGACACGCTCCGAGGCAATGGAGGGTGGGAGGTAGGGGTTTGGGAGGTCTGGGGTGGGTGTTTTCTTTTATTGTTTTCCGCTCAATTTTGTGAGTTTTTGTACACATCTTTAAGTGTTGCATACTTGATCCGTGTATAGTATGTCAGATAACCTCTATTCCATGTATGTTAGTTTTATAAAATTTAACAAAACTTAAATTTCAAAAAAAAAAAGAAAATAGGCAGGTGTTTTGCCTAACGCACTTACCTGGTTACCAAAAGCTAATAAATAAAATACATAATTAAATAACACATTTGCCCAGCGCAAAACTTTGCGATATTCAAAGCTCCTATGCAAATGAGACTACTTAGACAATCCGAGAGCAAACAGCCACATTAACATCTCATTACTGCCTGCTTTGCATGCATTACCACATAGATTGTCCGGCGCTATTTCATGGTGCACACAGCTCTGCCTGTATGTCAGCCTGGAACAACAGGACGGTAGCTGCAGGCTGGGTTTTGACACAGCAGCACAGACTATTGTGGCCCAGGGGACTAGCACCACAGGATCGAGTGGTTGAGCTGCATGCCATAGACATGTTGTTATTCCTGCTACAGTGTGTATCAGATGGTACAGTACCATAGCAGCCAATATTGTGAGGGACACAGCAATGCCTATGGTATGTCAGGCAGCAATGACTGCTGCTATCCACACAGTGACATGCGCAGCTGGCAGGTGAGTACTGACAGTGGACACCACAGTCATACTGTCTTGTACCCACATATGCTGCACCAGTGGCATGGGATTCCCACACTACCATACACATGGCTGACTGTGTGTGATGGGGACCCTGGACAGGTGTGCATTATGTGCCCGGGGCAGGCAGGCACATACCATCATACAGGCACACTGATATCAGTGGCATTCCCGTCACTGGCACATGCACACTGTGTGGATGGCCCCAGCCATGTGGTGCAGCCTGGCCACCTGTACACCTTCCCCTCAGGACCCTTCATTCCCCTAGAGCTGCATGTGTGTGCTTGATTGTAGTGGTGTACTCCTATGGGAGGACTGGAGGTGTGTGCTGCATGGATGCACTGACAAGGTGTCCACTGGCTGCTGGGGCACCCACACATGCCTGGCAGAGTTTGGACCAATGCCAGATGATGGAGACATGGGCTGTGCCTTCTGTGTGCAGTATGTCTCTTCCATGGCAAATGCGGTGGCCAAGGGTGGCTGTCCGCCCTCTCTGCCTCCACATTGGCTGTAGTCATCAGGTGCACCATGATGCTGTTGTTGCTTACAGCCATGTTGCCTGTTGCTGCTGTGTCCATGCCCCCATCCTTGTTTTGACCAGAGTTGACTACCTTTTTCTAGGTGGTAATTTGCACTGTGCAAAGTGTCATGCAAAGTCACGCAAACACACTTTGTGCAGCGCTAATGTGCTGAATATAGCATAGCGCCTGTATTCATGTACATGCCCCCTCTCTTTGCCCAGTGCATACATTATAGTTTTGCCCAGTGCTAATCCTGTTTGCCCATGTTATTTGGTCTTTTGAATATAGGGGACCCGAGAAAACCCGGCGCAAATGGTTTGCACACATCGTAAAGTTTTGAATATCCGGGCCACTGAATCTTAAAAATGGGCTCATATTATTTGCCTATTATGAATGCAGAAGAGCAGGCTTACTTAAAAGGTTATGACCAGCAGCATGGCTCCCAGTATTGCAATGCCTGGGCGAGTGCTTGCTGCAAGGGAATGCAGGCTTTTGTGCTAGATTGCCAACTCTAACATCACCTGTAATCCTAATTACTTTGACCAGAGCTAGAAGTAGAGCACAGGGTTCAAGTGCACACAGGCTGCAATGGATAATTATGCATTTACAGGTACTAAGGTTTATTACTGTAATCAAAGTCTTTATTACTTTTCCAAGTTTTAGCAATAAGGTTAAGTACAGACATAGGGAGTAACAGAATTATACGTAAAAGCAGCTAAATGCCAATATTCCAAGTAGTAACATCACTGATATCTTTGAAATTCATATTTGGCTGGAGAATTCTAATTGGAATTACAACCCTAATGAAAATGACACAGTCATTGTACCCTTCTGATACAGCATAATTAGAAGCAACTGCTTATAACTTTCCTTGGTATCAGTTCAAAATCTGCATGTGCTTAAAGGGGAGAGTTCTGGGAAGGGGGCCCACCCTGGAGGGAGCCCATCTCTGGTCAGAAGAGCTCCCTGAATATCTCAGACTCCCTATCTGAGGTGGAAGGGGTGAGCTACTCCAGGCCTGTGTGTGGGAGACAGGGCTTTCTTAATGGAGTTTCAGAGTTTAGGGGAATTGGGCAGATAAGCAGACCATAATTGGCCTACAGGTATTTTCCAAAAAGCAGAGGCTAAGTAACTATTCCAAATGCCTGCAAATTCTTGAGTTCTTCCTCTAGAAATGGCCTGTGCCATCTCATAATTAAGGTTTATACTAAGGTTTGTTGCAGTAGACAAAGACCAGAGAACCATATAAACGTCTCTCCCACTATTTCAGTGGTATGTAATTGTCCAATTTCCTTTAAAACATTGTAACTCCTTGTTCTTTTTTTGTTATATTTGCATTCCTGCCCACCCCCAGATTTAGCCCTCATGCCACGCTTTTGTTTTGGGTGCATTTAAGCTAACCGGCAGCTCTTCTCTTTCTCCACAGGAGCTTTATCCTGCACGGACTAGCTGGAGCCAAGGAGCGGCCGCTCCGGGTGAAGCAAGTCGGCTGCTTTCTCTCGCCACCTGCTGCCAAACCATCCAGCCTGGGTAAGCCTGCACACAGCTTCGGAATACCTCCAGTGGGGCTGTGATTGGACAAGTACTCCCTAATCCAAGCCGATAGGCTCCTGCCTCTTACGGCTCTTTCTGGGATTGGCCTGCCATCAGCACGACATCAGAACACCTCAGAGCTCAGTTCTGATCAGTTGGTTTTTGTAACTCCTATTTTTCCGCCCCCGCCCAACCCTAGCCGCTATTAAATGCACTTGGGCATTCTATCCCCTCACACTATTTCTTCTATAGACCTCCTCACAGGTTGCCACCCCATCAAGCACCCTCTTTTCTAACAGGTTAGTCCTGGCTTTAGCTTGATTTAAATAAAAAAAATTCTCGTTTTAAAAGGTTTAGCCTTGTATTGTTAGCTGCACTCCCTTCTCAAACTTCCTAAAACCATGTGGATCAAAATGGCATTGCTGCAAGCTGTGGTGTTCCTTAGCTATTTCTTAACACCAACACTTACCCCAAAGACAATGTAGTTACTTCCCTGCATCAGAAGTCATCCAAGGTCATGGCTCTGCCTCTCCTGGGGCTTGACCAAAACAGAACTATGGTTCATACTGAGGGTACTGACCCTTTTGCACTATTTATACACTTACACCTAACTAAGCCTTCCTATTATCTACCCCAATCCATCCTTATTCCAGGAAGAGCTAAACTATACTCACTAGCTAGTACTTGGCACTCACAATCCACAGCTAACCCTCCCCCAAACAGTTATGCTCTAAAAGACACAAAACACACTTACTTAAAATGGCCATAGGTTACCTCAGAAAGCTATTGTTCCTTCTCATACTCTGTTCAGGTAATGTTGAGCTAAATCCTGACCCTCCAGAGGCCCTAGATGCCCTTTCTGACCTCTCCTCTCGCAAGGGCATTAGCTTCCAGCACCTGATTGTTTGCAGCCTTCTCAAGAAACTTGACATGACATAGGCATGGGCTTTGCACGTGTCCCCTGACATCTTTATGATATTGGAGACCTGGCTATCCAACACTACACCTGACAGCTCTATAAATATACCTGGCTATACTGTCTTTAGTTGCGACAGAGCTACCAGGGGCAGGGGAGTTGCTATATTTGTTAAGGACAAGTTTGAAGTCACAGTTGTAGATCGTACCTCCTTCCCTAAAGAATTTGAATGCCTTGCCTTAAGGATAGCACTATCACCTGAATCAGCATTCTCTATAGCTGTATGCTATAGACTGCCCCCACTGGGTATGGCATACTACCACATCTCCATGATTTGCTAGAAAAGGTGAGCTCTGAATACATAATCACGGGAGACTTTAACCTAAATTGGATGGATAAGAGCTCAAAAAAGCTGAAAGATCTCTGTGACGTCCAAGGACTTTCACAGATTACCCCGAGACCACCCGTCCAAATAAGAAAAACATGAACTGAAGTACTCTCCTGGATCTTATGCTTGTTAATAAGCTGCACAATATTATCCATGCTGGTGTCTTTCATAATGATCTAAGCGATCACTGCGCTACAGCTTGTATTAGGCATGCCCCTCACTTCCCCTCAGCCTCCTCTTGTAAGTTAAAAAGATGTTTGAAAAACTTCTGCCATATTGCTTTTTTAACTGACCTTGGCAATATTAGATGGAAAGAATTCTATTTGGCCTCCTCCGTCTCTGAGGCATTTATCATTTTTCACAGCCTTGTACTGGGTTTGATAGATAAACATGCACCAGTTAGGAAACTCAAGACTAGGAGAAGGTCTCCCGGATGGTTCTACCCTGCCTTACAAAAAGCCCTCAGGAATAGAGACGTTCTATGGAGAAGGGCACGAAAGACTAAGATTGACGTGGACTGGGGTTGCTAGGAACATTTGTACTGAACTCCTTAGGATTGAAAAGTCTCATTACTTTCAGACTGCCCTCAAACAAAATAAAAATAATACCACCAAGTTCTGGAATACACTCAGAGAAGTAGAGGGCCATACATCTACTTCTCCCTGCCCTCTCAGATAGTGGCTGGAGGTGAGACATACTTAGACAGGGCCGACATCCTAGAACAACTTAACAACCATTTTGCTACAGCAGGCCTGGCATTTGATTCCTCCCCATCTGCAAGCTAAGCGCAAGGTGTATATAGTGCTGATACAAGCTCCAACCACAACTGCAAAATGTGATCTTTGTCATTCAGTTTCCGCTTAGTCACCTTTAAGCAGGTGGAGGACCTCCTATTATCTCTTGGCACCAAAAAAAAGCACTGAAGCGGACCATCTTGATCCGTTCTTCCTGAAATTAGGCTGTCACTATCTGACTGCCCCCATTACCCATCTATTCAATTCTTCCCTAGGACAAGGCGTGTTACTGCCACTCTGAAAAATTGCACATATTATCCCTCTTCATAAATCTAGTGATCCCAGTGACCTGAATAACTACCGGCCTATTTCCTTATTCCCTACTCTTTCCAAACTTCTTGAAAAAATTGTAAACTGCCAGCTTAGAGAGTACATTGAATCTAAAAACCTATTAAACCCTGCTCAATCAGGCTTTACGCCCAAGCACAGCATGAGTTCAGCCCTTGCTAAAGTGTCTAATGACTGGCATAATGCTCTTGATGCAAAGAACCACGTGTATGCCCTTTTCCTAGACCTTAGCAAGGCCTTTGATACAGTGGACTATAGGTTTTTGCTGAACACCTTGAAAAACCTCGGCCTTGATAGTATTGCCTTAGAGTGGTTTAAGTGCTACCTCACTAACAGAATGCAGCAAATTAAAGTCCAAGGGGACCTATCACCGCTAAAAGCTTTAACTCGTGGAGTACCACAAGGATCCATTTTGGGCCCCTTACTCTTCGCAGTTTATGTCAATAATATTGGCTCTTACATACATACTGCTAACGTACATCTATTTGCAGATGACACGGTCATTTACACCTTCAGTTCTTCGCTAGAACTAGCCTATAAGGAACTACAACACGATTTTGTCATCCTGCAACACAGCCTCCTAAACCTAAAGCTTCTTCCTAATGCTAAGACAAAGGCTATGATTATCTCTCTGCCCACCTCCTCTGTCCAAAATCCTCCATGTAATCGCCTGGTCCATACACTGCTTGGCGAGGCACTGGAAATTGTGGACAACTTTAAGTATCTGGGTTTTTAGCTGGATAACAAACTCAACTACATGATTCACCTGAATGAACTATCCAAAACGTAAGACAACGCTTAGGTGCCTTCTTCCACATCAGGAATCTCCTTACCCAAGGAGCCAGAATGAGGATTGTCCAAACGACCTTTCTTCCACTGCTTGACTACGCTGACTTTTTGTACAGCCACTGTCTTAACTCGGCACTAAGCAAGCTAGACACCTTATACCACCATGCTTTGAGGTTTATCCTGAACTTACTCTCATGCACCCACCACTGTCTCCTCTATGAGGCACTGGGCTGGTCCTTCTTGGCCAAGTGGAGGCAAAGGAATGCACTTCTCTGGTTTTACAGGGGTTTGACTAATAAACTGCCTACCTACACTGCCGGGATGTTTGAGCATTCAAAAGGGCTATATGAGCTGAGACGCTTTGCGCTAATCACCTATATTGTCCCTAGAATAAAGGTACATCATGGCTCAGCCACAATTAACTTCTCTCTACACTCCATGTGGAATACCATGCAAACAACTCTAAGGCTTACCACTATCCTGGGTCTCTACACCTTTAAAGCTTTAATTGCAGGTTGTCTAAGGGAAGCCTGTATCTGCTACAGGTGAATCTTACTGTATTCATACTCGTACAACCTTAGTGTCCCCTAACTCCAACTACTCTTCTGTCTACTTGTATTTCCTCCTTCCTGTAGGTCTCCCCACTGATAGGAGCTTCCTGTACTCTTTCACCCTTCAGTGGCTCTACTTGCTGTCCTCTATTTCTACACCACCGTTAAATACTCCTCCTGAATAAGGGTAGTATGAATTTTTTGTTGTGGGCTGATGTTGACCTATATGCATGCTTAGTAACAGTTATGGCCTGTTTTCACATTATTGTATAAAAATATCCTTACAACTTGATGTATCAAAACTGTGTAACTGACTGCTGACTACCCCTATTTGCACTATGTATTTGTATAAGAATGTTCTTACAGCTTGATGCACTTAATCTAGTTATCTGAGTGTGTATTAACCCCTATCTTATTCTGTATTTGTCCTTTCTGTCCAGGACTACTTTGAAAATGAGCTTGCTCAATGGTGTTATGCCTGGTTAAATAAAGTTTTGATTGATTGATTGATTGATTGATAAAAGATCTCTTTATTTTCACTTATCACAACCTGCATTGGAAGGCTGTTCCAAATACCTGCCATAGAAACATAGAAACATGGACTTTGCCAGGAGATAAAGACCGTTTGGTCCACCTAGTCTGCCCATTTTTGCCTGTCAATAGTAGCACCACAGATCCTGCTTGATCTCTGGCCCCTTCACCCACCCCATCCCCTAATATTCCCTTATGAGAATCCCATGCTTTCTTGAACTTCATCACTATATTCACCCCACCACCTCTGCTGGAAGACTGTCCAAAGAATCCACCACTCCTTTCTGTGAAGAAGTACTTCATCACATTATTCTAGAAGCTACCCCCCAAGCTTCTTATGACTCCCCTTGTCCTTGAGCACCTTTCTTTCTGAAAAATACTTCCTTCCTGTACCTTATGTACTCCCATGAGGTATTTAAAGGTCTCTATCATATCCACCTCCCCTTCTAGGGTGTACATATTTAGGTCCTTAAGTCTCTCTTCATAGGGCTTCTGATGCAGACCCTGCAGCATTTTAGTTGTCCTTCTCTGGACCACCTACACTCTGTCTATGTCATTCCAGAGATGTGGTCTGCAGAACTGGATACAGTAGTCTAGATGGGGTCTTTCTAGCGATGTATAGAGATGCAACACCACTGCCCTCTTTCTGCTGGTGATACCCATCCCTTTGCATTCCATTATCCCACTAGTCCTGCCAACTGCCTTGTTGCACTGACTGGCCACCATTAGATCATCCAATATGATTACCCCAGGTCTCTTTCCTGCTTGGTGATAACCAGTATCACTCCTCCCATTTTTTACTCTTCCCCTGGGTTTCTGTGCCCCAAGTGCATTACTCTGCACTTTCCAAATTGAAACCCAGCTGCCATACCCTTGACCACTCCTCAAGTTTTCTCAAATCTCTTCTCATCCTTTCTACCCCCCCCCCAACCAGAGTGTCTTCCCTGTTGCAGATTTTGGTGTCATCCACAAAGAGGTTGACCTTCCCTCCCAGCTTCTCTGCAATGTCACTTACAAAGACATTATAGAAGACCAATCTCAGCACTGATTCCTGAGGCACCCAGCTGGCCACCCTTCCTTCCTCAGAGTGAACTCCATTTCCCAACAATCTCATCTGCTTCTCCCCTAACCAATTTCTTACCCAGTTTACCACCTGAAACCCACTCCTAAGCTACCCAGCTTGCTTACGAGCATGCTTTGTAGAACGGTGGAGAAAGCCTCACTGAAATCTAGGTAGACCACTTCCACAGCTCCTCCCTGATCTAATTCCTTGGTTACCCAGTCAAAGAAATCTATCAGATTCTTTTGACATGACAACCCCCCCCCCCCACACACACACACACATATACGTGAATCTGTGCTGCCTCGGGTCTTGCAATCTATTGGATTTAGTCCTTTCCTTAAGCAGTGACTCCATTAACTTTCCAGCCACTGATGTCAGGCTGACTGGCCTATAATTGCCAGCCTCTTCCCTGTCATCACTTTTGTGAAGTGGTACTACATCTGCCCTCCTTCAGACTCCAAAACCACTCCTGTTTGCAATGAGTTGTTATATAGGACTATAAGAAGTTTAGCCAGTAACTCCCTGAGCTTTCACAATACCCTTGGCTACACGCATTCTGGTCCCATTGCTTTGTCCACTTTCAGAATAGTGACTCCCTTCAGGACACTGTCCTCTGAAAACAGAGTGGTGTCCACCTCCCTCCCATGTTCCTGTTACTTTTTTGTGACCCCCTCCCCTTGTCCTTACCCCATGAGCATTGAGCAAAAGTATTTGTTTAGGATTGCTCAGTATTACTCGGTATTGTAAAGGCAGAACGAGGCACTGTGCCCACCATGACTGCCTTCCCCACACATGTGGGGGAAATTATTTATCCCTAAAAAGTAAATTATCGAGTTGGTTTTTAATCTTAATGAAGTCATTTATATCCACTAGGAACTGGGGAAGGGCATTCCACCTTTTACATGCCCTTATGGTAAAAAAGTGTTTTCCTTTGTTTGTAAAGGCCCTCTGCATATTCAATTGTTTATTATGACACCTACGATTGGCTGGTTTGGGGGCTATTATCAGGCTGCATTCTTTAACATAGAAACATAGACTTTAATGGAAGATAAGGACAACTTGGCCCACCCAGTCTGCCCATTTCCCTACCTATTGGATAAGCTGCAGATCCTAGTTAACCACCTAGTTCTTCCTATCCCTCCACCAGAATTCACATCTGTCTGTCCCATTCATTCTTGAATTCCCCCACTGTTTTTGACCCCACAACCTCCTCAGGAAGGCTGTTTCATGCGTCGACCAGCCTCTCCATCAAAAAATACTTCCTCACGTTGCCCCTGAGCCATCCCCCCTCTATCTTCAAGTTGTGCCCCCTTGTTCTTGCACATCTCTTTTTCTGAAAGATGTTACCCTCCTGGACTTTGTTGCTTCCCTTGAGGTACTTGAAAGTTTCTATCATAACCCCCCCTTCCTCCAGGGTATACATATTAAGCTCCTTTAGTCTCTCTTCGTATGGCTTCTGGTGCAGACCCTGAACTGTTTTAGTTGCCCTGTTCTGGACTGCCTCCATCCTGTCTATGTGCTTGTGGAGATGGGGTCTCCAGAACTGCACATAGTACTCCAGATGGGGTCTCACCAATTGTCTTTACAGAGGGATAGTAACTTCTTGTTTTCTACTGGTAATGCTTCTTCCTATACATCCCAGTATCCCCCCAGCCCTCCTTACTGCCTTCTCACATTGCTTGCTTACCTTTAGGTCATCTGACATGACTACACCCAGGTCCTTTTCCATTTTTTGCTGTTGTTAGTACCCCCATCATCAATCAATCAATCAAAGTATTTAACCAGGCAACCACCGTTGAGCAAAGCTCATTTTCGAGGGTGGACCTGGGGTGTACAAACACAAGAAGAAAAGTTAAAAACAACAGATGCAATACACAGACATGAACAGCAAAAGGCATAGTCAATACAGATGCTAATGTATATGCAGGTTAAAATACAACAATATTATACAATCAAGCAATATGTACAAAACAGTGTTTCAGATAAGGGACAATAACACAGGGTGGTCCATACAGATCCCCCAGTGGAACATAGTCAGAATATGGGCTAAGTGCAGGAGAGGGGAGGGAAGTAGGGAGGGGGAGGAGGACAGAGGTAGGACAGGATAGCGGATAAGAGTTAAGGGGCCTCAAAGTGCAAGGTTGTGTGGTATAATCTATTAAGAGGAACAGTACAGTGAGGGCAGGAGGTAGGAGATGGTGGGTACAATACCAGGTCCAGGTTTTGGGGTTGAAGTGGTGAGAAGGATGCAGTAAGAATTGGGGGGGGTAAGGGAGCCTAGCAGTACTCATCTCCTGAGTTTTTGTTTCCCAGGTGCATTACTTGCACTTCTTTGTATTGAATCTAAGTTGCCATACTTTTGACCATTTCCCCAACCTTGCCAAGTCCCTTCTTATCCTTTCCACGCCCCCTTGTGTATCAACCCTGTTGCAGATCTTTGTGTTGTCTGCAAAGAGGCATACTTTTCCTTCCAGTCCCTCCGCAATGTTACTGATAAAGACATTAAAAGGACCGGACCTATTACTGAACCCTGCGATACCCCGCTAGTAACTCCCCTTTCTTTGGAGTGGACTCCATTTACTATTATCCTCTGTGTCCTGTTGTCCAGCCAATTATTTACCCAGGCTACCACCCTGGGACCCACTCCCAGGCTGGCTAACTTGTTTTTTAATCTTTTGTGTGGGACTGTGTCAAATGCCTTGCTAAAGTCTAGGTAGGTCATGTCCACAGCCCTTCCTGGTCTACTACTTTGGTCACCCAGTCAAAGAAATCTATTAGATTCATCTGACATGACTTTCTGCTGTGAATCCATGCTGCCTTGGGTCCTGTGCCCCACTGGCCTCTAGGTACTCAACAATTCTTTCTTTCAGAAGTGATTCCATCATTTTCCCTACCACTGAGGTCAAACTAACAGGTCTGTAGTTTCCTGCCTCTGCCTTGCTCCCACTTTTGTGAAGGGGAATCACATCCACCCTCCTCCAGTTCTTAGGTACCACACCATCCTCCTATCAAGTCTTTATCCTGTAGTATCTTGTAGATCATTAGGATGTCCACTCTGTCACTCTTTAACTGTAGGTCGTATAGATTTAAGTCCCTGAGAATTTCTGGATATGGAAGGTCTCTTACCCTGGTTCCTAGCTTGGTTGCCCTTTGTTGGACACTATTGAGGATATTTATGTTCTTCATTAGGAACGGTGACCAAAATGAGGCAGCATAGTCTAGGTGTGTGCGGACACATGGCTTGTATAGTGGGATGATACATGATTCAGACCTGGTTATGAATGACTTCCTAATTGAGCTTATAAGTCAATCTGTTGTCAATGCCACCTTTCTACACTGATCTCATACCATTATATCCTTGTTAACTACTATCCCTAGGTCTTTTTCTGAACTAACTGTTTTTATTGTAGTACTGTTTAGTACGTAATTATGCACCTGCTTTTTCCTCCCACGATGTATAACTGAGCATTTCCCAATATTAAATGCCATTTTATTAGAATGGGACCACTTTTCTATAATTATTATATCAGTTGCCAGTTGATTGATTTGTGCATCTGTATCTAGTTCTGCACTGATTTTACAATCATCTTCAAATTTACTCAAGTTGTACTTAACGTTGGTTTACATGTCACTAATAAATAGTCCAAAAAGCACAGGACCCAACACTGATCCCTGTGGGACACCACTAGTAACACAGATTTGCTCTGACAATATATTTTGGACTTTAACTTGTTGCATTCTGTTGTGGAGCCATTGTTTGATCCAACTGATGATAATAAGTTGCAATCTAATTTGATCATTTTTTCTCTGAGTAATGTGTGCGAGACAGTGTTTAATGCTTTTTGGAAGTCTTATAAGATGATATCCACCGAAATTCCTTTATCAGTACTGTCACTTATCTCTTCATAAAATGAAATAAGATTGGTTGCACAGGATCATCCTGCAACAAACCCATGCTGTGTGAGATTGATTCAATGTGATAAAGGTGATTGCAAAACAGTGGCAGCAATTAAAGCGAACATATAATGCCAAAACCAATTTCAGCAAACAGCACTACAGTGCACTGCAATGTCAATAATTGTCTATACCAAAAAACATCTATATGTCTTGTTTCTGGGGGGCTCTGCCCCTTTTAACTTGCAGCTGGGCCTTGCCCTCCACCCCCGTAATTATATATACAAACTCCGGGGGTGGCTACTAGGACAGAAGAAAACTCAGGATGGGGAGATCATTGGCAGGGGCATGGGGAAGGGGTTCAATGTTCGGAGAGTGGGCAGAACAGCAAGGAAAATGGGGATGGGGACAAAGTCAGGATCACGAACAGGACAGCAAAAAAAAAAAATAATTCTCACTACACATAAAAAAACACTACAACGCAGTATCAAACTCAGGTCTACCAGGCTCAGAGGCAGTGTCTCAATCCTCTACTCTAGCCAGCAAGCTTGAAATCACCCTGAAAAATGTATCCCTACATCCTTTCAAAAGCAACTTCCCACATACCTCCTTACCCCTATTACATCGCTCTCTTTAACATTCGCTCTTAATACACCATAAATATCACTGACCATGTAATTTAACCTAATATACCTGTGGCCCTTTTTACATTCGCTCTTTTGACTTCGCTCTAATTACTTCGCCATAATTCACTCACTCAAATCATGGGATACCCAGAGATTTACTAGACCTTTCATTATAATTTCAGTCTCTAACCTTTTTCTTAAGGATTCTCTCCATGATTTTTCCAACCACAGAGGTCAGACTTACAGGTCTATAGTTGTCAGATTGTTGCTTGTTCCCCTTCTTATGAATAGGGGTCACAGTTGCCCATCTCCAATCCTCTGGCACCTCACTAATACTATATGATTTGGTAAAGAGAAGTGTCAGGGGAAGTGTCAATGATTTGTTAAAGAGAAGTGTCAGGGTAAGTGTCAAATCTTCTGCTATGTTTCTAATAAAATTTGTATATCTGGACCAGGGACTGAATTATTCCTTATATCATTAATGGCCTAACTGACCTCTTCCATGGTTATCCAGTTGTAGACTGTCTTTTTGATGCTATCAAAGGTTTTAGCTGGGTCCTGTGTGGTGAAGATTGATCCAAAATATTTATTCAGTGCATCCACTATTTCTTTTTGATTGCACAATTAAATACCGTTTTCTAGGATTGGGCCCACAGTATTGTCCCTCGTTTTGTTACTATTATATAGGCATAGAAGGACTTTTGGTTATCTTTGGTCATTGATGGTCTGAACTCTATTTTCCATCTCTCCTTTTTAATTAGCAATTTGGGGGAATAGAAACATAGAAACATAGAATTTGACGGCAGATAAGGACCGCTTGGCCCACCTAGTCTGCCCATTTTCCTACCTAACAGATAAGCTGCAGATCCTAGTTAACCAACAGCTTACTTCCTCCTACCCCCCACTAGGACTGCCTTATGCCTGTCCCATGCATTCTTGAATTCTCCCACTGTTCTTGACTCCACAACCTCCTCAGGGAGGCTGTTCCATGCATCCACAACCCTCTCTGTGAAAAAATACTTCCTCACATTACCTCTGAGCCATCCCCCCTCTATCTTCAAATTGTGCCCCCTTGTTCTTGCACATCTCTTTTTCCAGAAAATGCTACCCTCTTGGACTTTGTTGATTCCTTGAGGTACTTGAACGTTTCTATCATGTCCCCTCTCTCCTTCTTTCCTCAAGGGTATACATATTAGCTCCTTTAGTCTTTCTTCATATGTCTTCTGGTGCAGACCCTGCCATTTTGGTTGCCCTCCTCTGGACAGCCTCCACTCTGTCTATGTCTTTGCAGAGATGGGGTCTCCAGAACTGCACACAGTACTCAGATGGGGTCTCACCAACTGTCTGTACAGAGGGATAACAACTTCCTGTTTTCTACTATTGATGCCTCTTCCCTATGCATCCCAGTATCCCCCAGCCTTCCTTACTGCCTTCTCACATTGCTTGCCCACCTTTGGGTCATCTGATATAATTACCCCAGGTCTCTTCTATTTTACTGTTATCAGTATCTCACCCCCCATTGTGTACACTTCCCCTGGGTTTTTGTTTCCCATGTGCATTACCTTGCACTTCTTTGCATTGAATCTGAGCTGCCATACATTTGACCATTCCTCCAACCTTGCCAAGTCCCTTCTCATCCTTTCCACTCCATCTTGTGTTTCAACCCTGTTGCAGATCTTTGTGTCATCTGCAAAGAGACATACTTTTCCTTCCGGTTCCTCTGCAATGTCACTTATAAAGACATTAAAAAGGACTGGTCCCAGTACTGAACCCTGCGGTACCCCGCTAGTAACCCTCCTTTCTTCACTGTGTACTCCATTTACTACTACCCTTTGTGTCCTGTTGTCTAGCCAATTTTTTTATCCAGGCTACCACCTTGGGACCCACTCCAAGGCTGGCTATCTTGTGTATTAATCTTTTGTGTGGGACTGTATCAAAATGCCTTGCTAAAATCTAGGTAGGCCATGTCCACAGCCCCTCCCTGGTCTACTACTTTGGTCACCCAGTCAAAGAAATCTATTAGATTTGTCTGACACGACCTTCCCATCATGAATCCATGCTGCCTTGGGTCCTGTGCCCCACTGGCCTCTAGGTACTCAACAGTTCTTTCCTTCAGAGTGATTCCATCATTTTCCCTACCACTGAGTCAAACTAACTGGTCTGTAGTTTCCTGCCTCTGTCCTGCTCCCACTTTTGTGAAGAGAATCACATCTGCCCTCCTCCAGTCCTCGGGTACCACCCCATCCTCCCATGATTTGTTAAAGAGAGAAGTCAGCAGTGTCACTAGTTCTACCCTTAGTTCTTTTAGAATTCTTGGGTGAATCCCATCAGGCCCCATTGCTTTGTCCACCTTCAATTTTATTAGTTCTTTCAGAACGCTTTCTTCTGTAAATGGACTGGTATCGACCCCCGTCTTCAGAGTGTTTCTCTTGTTTGGATAAGGTAACTCCCCCTCCTCTTCCTTTGTGAATACTGAGCAGAAATATTTGTTCAGTATCCCTGCTTTTTCACTGTCACCCTCTACCCACATTCCCTCCCCTTTATTAAGCTTCAGTATCCCTCCTTTGGTCTTTCTTTCTCCCTAATGTACCTATAAAGGTCTTATCCCCTTCTTAACAGAATTGGCTATCCTTTCCTCGGTTTGGGCCTTTGCTATTTTGACTGCCTTCCCAGCCTCTTTCTGCTTTAACTGATAAGTTCTCTGTCCTGCTCCTTCTGTGTTTCCTTATATTTCCTGAATGCTGTCCTTTTCTCCTTAACCTTCCTACCACCCTTTTGAGAACCATAGCGGTTTTTCCTTCATTGTGTTTTATTGATTTGCTTTACACAATGGCTTGTTGCCTCTGTGATGGCTGTTTGATCACTCCCATTGTTCCTCCACCCTCCTTCTTGCCTGTTTGCTAGTGCTTTTCTGAGGCATGCTCTCATTTTCCCAAGTCAGCCCTCCTAAAGTCCAGTACTCTTGCTTTTGTATGGCTGATTGTATGGCTGTGTTTATCGTGAACCACACTGTTTGGTGGTCCTTGTTCCCAGATGGCTATCCACTTCTAAATCTGAGATTCTTTCTCTGTCCCCATTTGAGAGTACCAGGTCTAGATTGCTCCTCCCGAGTGGGTTCCAATACTAGCTGTCTGAGGCATGCCCCTATAGGGCATCAAGAATGACCCTGCTCTTGGATGTGCCTGCAGCAAGGTGCTCCAGTTAACATCTGGCATATTCAGGTCCCCATCAACAATATCTCCCTTTTCTGCCATTCCAAAGCCTTCTATCATTTCCTTGTCCATTCCCTCCCCTGAGATGGGGTCTGTATACAACCCCATGCAGATTGTGGTGCCATTTCCTGTCTCCAGGGTGACCCAAAGTGCCTCATCTGCTCCCTGCTCCTCCTTAGTTCTGTTGCTTTGATCCCTTCCTTTACATGAGAGCTACTCCTCCTCTCTTTACCCTCCCTGTCCCTCCTGTAGATTGTGTATCCTGGTATGTTGACATCCCAGTCATGGTTCTCTGTGTACCATGTTTCTGTGACTGCCACAATATCTAGGCAACCCTCTTCCATCAGGGCCACTAGTTCAGGGAGCTTGTTACACAGACTACGGGCATTGGTACTCATCACCCTCCACTTTTTGATAGCCTTACCTCTTTTAGCCCCATTTCTGTCCTTACTGCCTCTGCCTTTTTTACATTTAAATCTGTTCTGCTCCCTAATAACTTCTGTACCTTGGTGTTTACCACACTAATCACCATGTTTTGTGGGGGGAGGCTGGGATTTCCCTGCTGCTTTTCAGTGCCTCCCCCCTTGGCTAGTTTAAATGCTTGCCAATGAAGCATTTAAACCTCTCACCTAGGATCCTGGTTCCCCCTGGACAGATGCAGACCATCGCACCAGTATAGGTCTGCATCCCTCCAGGTGGCTCCCCAGTTCCCAATGAAGCCAAAATCCTGAGCTCCACACCAGTTTTTCAACCACTCATTGAACTCCCTGGTGAGGGGTGCCCTAGCATCTCCCTTGCCATAGATAGGCAGCACCTCCGAGAAGGTTACCGTATGTGCTACTTGTCTAAGGCCCCTTCCCAACTCTACAAACTCCTCTTGCACTGCTCTGATCCCATTCCTAGCCAGGTCATTCGTCCCTAGGTGGACAATGACATCCAGCTCCCTCCCTCATGCAGCTCCTCCCATGATCCTGAGGATTCACTTCCTGTCGCTCAAGCCATGGCGCAGGAAGGCGCCACCTCCCTGTCCCCTTCTTCCCCATTTCCCCTAATGATTGAGTCCCCACCAGGAGTTGTTTCCTTCCCCTGGGGTCCGTACACCCTCCTGTGGGTCTTCTTTGTGAAGGTTCCCAGCATCCTCCTTGGTCTCCACTGCAGGTGCCTCCATAGAGGAACCACTATCCACCAGAAGAATGAATGAATTGTGGAGAGGTACAGCTGGAGGGATGCAACTCTGTTCCACCCTCTCTCCTCCTGAGCCCACCCTGGTCCAGCCTAACCTCTTTCTTGGCAACCTCTGAGGTAGTGGCATTGGCCTGGTGGTCTCTGGAGGTGGGGAGGAGGTTTCACAGAATCTAGCCAGGTCAGCCTGGAGATGGGCAACCTCTCTCTCAGACCAGAGAGGTGCCTGCAAATAGGGCAGCATTGCAGCCTCCAGAATGTCTCCTGGAACACTGCCGCCCACAGCCATTGCACTGCACCACTCCTATCATGTCTTATTTTGTGTCCCTCTACTGTTTCTCTGGATGATTACTCTCTCCTCTCATACAACTCTCACCCTTCCTGTTCTGGGACAGCAACTTCCTATCTTCTTCAGTAGCCTCCTTCTTCCTTGCTCAATATCAGACCACCAGCAGCTAGGGGAGGAGGTGACTACTTTTCTTTAGGGTTGACAAAACCAATGTTTCTCTGACCCTTCTCTTCCTACTGCCAAACAGGAAGTTCCTGTTGACAGTCAAATCCAGTAGCTATAAAAGTAGAACTGGCTTTGGGTGGGTGGGATGGAGGGCAATTAGTAAGAAAAAAGGCTAGCAACAGGAAGTTGTAATTTGACTCACCTGCTTTTATAGTGTCTAAACCACACCCCAATTAAGCTCTCTTTCCTCCTATTGGTTTAGTAAAGTCAGCTGATACAGTACCCTTCCCAGCACAGAACACACACTGACTTTCTTTCTTTTCTTTCTTTTTTTAACCCTAAAAGACTCCTTCTACTTCTAATAAAGTTATCTGTCTACTTAATCTTAACAGACACTGCCTCCTGCTGAGATATAAGTTTTAAATTAACAAGAAAATGTAACTTCTTTTAGTTAGTTGCTTTCTGCTCTACAAGCAAGGCTAGCAACAGCCTTTGAACATTTTCAAAGGAGACTCACCGGCACATCTCAAAAAATGCGCTGCAGCACAATATTCAAAGAGTAGAGATGCAACGCATAAGTCTGGATGTGCCACAAGGCAACTATAATGCATGTAGCACATCTGGAGGGGCATTCCCATGAACATGCCATACATCTCTATATTCAGCCCAAATGGGCGGTACATGTGTGGTGCATCTCCAAAGATGCACCCCCAAAGTTAAGCATAAAAGGAGGTGGCCTAAGTGCAAGCCACCCACAGGCAGCCAGCAGAACAGCAGTAGGCAAAGCAAGGGATGGGGCAGCATTCCTCATGGTGGAGGTAATGAGGGGTGTGACAAGATGGACAGAACAGCAACATGGCCATGGAAGGGCCCACAGGCGGTATGCCCAACAGAGATGGTACCGTGACCATGTCACATTCAAACAACTGACTGACACAGAGACTGTGGGCTGGTACAGACTCAACAGGGCAATTCTGAGATAGCTCTGTGAGCTGTGCCATGATGAACTGCAGACACCCACCACAAGGAGTAACTCCATGCTAGTGGAAACAAAAGTGGCTGCAGCAATGTACTTGCTCGCCACGGACACCTTCCAGATACCAGTGGGTTACACCACTGGGATTACATATTCTGCCATGTCCCATCTCCTCACACAGTTCCTCAGCTCTCTGCTGCCACACACTACAGAGTTCATAACATTTTCTATCACACATGCAGCGTGGACAGAAACCATGCTGCAATTCCACAGGGTGGCATGCATGCCAGGTAATGCTAGGGGCCATTGACTGCACCCATGTGGCTATCAGGGCACCAGCTGGCCAAGACAGCATAGCATACATAAACTGGAAGGGCTACAATTCCAGCAACTGCCAGGTAGTGTGCAATGCCACAGGGTGCATCACCAATGTCTGTGCCATGCACCCTGAGAGTACACATGATGCCTACATCTGGCACCAGTCATCCTTTTTCCAGTGGTTCGAGAGTGGGGACATACCCAGTGGCCACCTAGCGGTTGAGTTGGGCAGGACACTATGCCCACCCAATGCACTCCATGGCACAACACAGCTAGTGGTAGTATGGAGGGTTGGGGGGGAGGAAGAATGACAGGAAAAGTGCAATGGCCAAAGGCCATGTTGAACTGTGGAACCTGGGGGCCTGCCACACTGGAACCCACAGATACAAAGACAGTGGTGTGTAAGGCTACAGGGAGAACAGGGCAGCAGTGCTTCACAGCAGGCACATGTGGCAGTGCAAGAAGCAAGAGATGCCCCTAGCCACTAACATTGTCCAGGACATGGACGAGCACAATGGCCAGACAGGATAGTGGCACTATGCCCACACAAGCAGGGATGGGGTCACAGGACCAGGGAGAGGTTGGCCTGGCCATGCCTGTCCAGGCTGCAAGCAGGATGCAAGTGTGGGGGCCTGCAATGGTGGGAAAGGGGGTGCACAGTTAGGAAGGGGAATGGCACCCAGGTGGACAGGCATTGGCATAATAGACAGGCAAGGGAGGGGTGGATGTGGCAGGCTATGCACACGCCTGAGTGAAACTAACATGTCTATGTCCCCCCAGGTAACAGTGTGTACCCCTTCCAGGCATGGCCACTCACTCCCATATGATGGCAAAGTAATGAGACAGAGGAACGCTACAATGAGGCACACACCACAACACGCAGCATCATCGAGCTTGTGTTTGGCATGCTGTAAATGCAGTTCAGATGCCTGGACTGGTCCAGTGGTGCTCTACAATACTGTCAAGAAAAGGCCTGTGGCATATTCCTGGCCTGTTGCATGCTACACAACATGGCCATGGACCATGGAGGATGAACCCCAGGGTGGGGGTGGGTAGCCAACCCTGGAGAGGAGGAACCCATGACTGGCTGCAATGGTATGGTGGCATAGGGACACCATTGTACAGGAGCATTTTGGCAACCGGAGGTGAGTAAAACAGTAGGCACAAACTAGGCAGCCAGTCACACACACACACACACACACACACACACTGACACAAGGCGGAAGGGTAGGACACACACACGCAGACAGGCAGACACTGCACAGCAGTTGCAGAGTGCACTGCAAAGTGCAAACAACCATGCACAGGCAACCACTGCAGTGCCACTAAGGACAGGGGGGCACAATGTCAATGCGGGGACTGGCATGGATCAGAGGGAACCTACTGGCATACATGCATGGCAGACACAGTGCTGCGCTCATCATGCCCATGACACACAGTACAACACCACTGCCTCCACTCATGCCTAGTACAACACACAGACAACATGGGCAGGCGTGACACCAGGGCATGCATGTGCCACCACATGCGGCCCTGGCCTCTGCCAGCCTGGTGTGTGGGCTGCAAAGGCGGCGAATACGGTACCATATTGCCCACTAACCCAGGCCTCACTGCAAGCCAGTATGGCCGCCTTGGCCACATGAGCAGCTATGCCTTTGCTGGGAGGATGCCTCATGCATGTCATCAGCCACAGAAGCCTCCACCCTGGTAGGGGTTGACCCACGTGTCAGTGACAGGGTGCTTGTGGGCATTGCAGTCCCAAAGTCCAGATGGGATCCAGGGGTGTTGGGGATGTAGTTGGCAGGGGATAGCATCAGCAGCAATGGTGTCACTTGATGCTGTGCTCTAGGAGTGCCGCTGGTACTTCTAGGGTACAGCAGTAACTCTTGAAACCACAAGGAACCAGGGCAGCAAACCAATGCAATGGCCTCTGCTATCCTGCCAAGTGAGGTGGTCATGGCCACCTGCTGTTGGCGTAACTCGCCAGGCAACTGCACATGCCTCATGGCTGCATGTTCATTCATGTGTCCCACCTGTGACCACAGTCCATGGATCTCCTCCCTGAGTGCATCCTGGCCCTCCATGGTTGCCCACAGGAGTCAGATGTACTCATCCAGCCTGTCAGTGGGTGGGCTGATGGGTGGGGGGGTCCTGGTCTGCTGTGCCATGTCCCCTGTCCATGAATGCAGCAAAGTAGGCCACTGTTGGGGTGGGTACTGTGTGTGGGCATGCACAATGTGCCCTGGGGCAGGCTAGACATGGGCCCCTACTGGTCATTACAGCACCTCAGACTCTGCTGGTTAGTGATGGCAGTCCAAGGTCCCACAGCAGCGCCCTGCCCCTGGCCACTCTCAGCCACTGTAGAGGTTGGCGGTGGGGGTGTGCACTGGGGAGGCACGCGTGTGGGTGCAAGACCACCTGCGATGCCTGTTGCTGCCCGGCTGTGTACCAGGACAGTGGTAGGGTGGGTGCCACCTATGTGTCCCTCTGGCTGGGTGTCATCATCATCATCATCATCCTCCTCCTTAATGGCTGATGGAAGCACGCTGAGGTCGTTCTGAATCAAACAACTGGACAAGGGGTCATTGTCAGCCAGCCCCAGCAGGTTCAAAAGTATGTGTGTTGTCCCACAATCCTCAGCAATGGCCATGTCCCAGAGGATGTAGAAGGCCCAGCCTGGATCTCCACCAGTGCCACAGGACGGGCACCAGATGATGAAGCACCACTGAGGCATAACGGAGCTAAAAGGCAGAATTGATAGCATAATGAGTGACACATGGCAATATCTAAGTTGACAGAATGATGTGGGGAGGTGTGCATGTGTGCCTCAGGTGTGCCCATGCTACCACACAGACTTGGGACCACCATTGTGGCCTGTGCAGCACAAATACACTGGCATTGTGAGTCCTGCACATGTGCTGGGTCACGCACTCATTGCAGCATGTGGCACAGCACCACAATGGCCCAGCTGTGGCCTGGCCAATGCCCCCCCTTTGCCCTACCACAGACACCATTGTTCCCACTCTGGACCACCTGCCCACTGTAGCTGGATGGTGCAGGGGCCCACTCTGAATGGATAGGTGGTACCACACATGACATTGAAGCCCCTGTGGGCATGCATAGCCACCTGCAGCCTGTGTTGTTGGCCACCCCACCCTGAGACCTGCGGCATGCCACCTGCCATGTACAATAGCACACAGGGCAGCATGTGGGCCCATGATATGGCTGTGCACTGCCAGCAACCCTGCATGGCATGCTCTGGACATGGTGCTGGGTCCTGTGTGGCATACCAGGCACACCTGTGGCTGGCACACACCACCCCCCACAAGGGGTGACAAATGCATGCTCACTGTGCTGCAATGGGCTGCCTCCAGTCTGGAACCCACCTATAGGGACACCTTCCACAGATGCCCAGGTGATCCTGGCCACTAGCATCTCATCACTAGGTGTGAAGGTTGGTGCAGTGGAGGGGCCCCCACCAGTCTGCCACAGGGAGGCCTGTATGGTGGCCAATTTCTCCTTGGCCCTTCTTTTGTCACTGGCCATCCTCTTCATGCACTCTTGGGGAGTGTGGTTGTACCTCCCATGGGCATTTACATGGACAGCCACCTCATCCCTGCCCTTTTTCCTCTCCTTCTGGGTGCCTGTCTTGCCCATATGCAACATCTCCCTAAGGAAGTATGCCTCCACCAGAGCACGTTGCTCATCCCTGGTGAAGTTTGGCCTCTGCCTCTTCTGTTGTTCCTCCTCCTCATCAGACATCATTTGCCTGTGAAAAGGAATGGGGCATGCAAGAGCAAATATCCAGCATATCTGGAGGTGAGCCAAGTCCCACTGAATTCAGAGCAAAAGTGGGTATAGCATGGAGAATGTAAACAAACCTACCTTCAAGGCTGCCGTTCCTGTCAGTCACCTGTGGTGTGGGGCGGTGCTTTTATGGCTCATCTCATTATGCAAATGAAGGGTGGAGCAGCCTGTAATGAGATGCTAATCAGTTGACTTGGATCTGGACAGGATAATGAGATCATTAGCATAACTTGGCTGAATATTGCAGATTTGCTCCAGGCTCATCTCATTTTGAGTGGCGCATCTGAACTGCGCTGAGCATCTCCCCATGGTGCATTTTCTGCACATGCATGATACAGCATAATGTACTTGACATGCATGGCAGAGCATGTCCAATGGTAGTGGCTATGTATCGCACATCTCCAAGTAATGTGCTGTGATGTGCCATTGCCCCCCCATATGGCGCATGTCAGCAGACATGTGCCATGTGGTTGACTGCAAGTGTGACATTGTCCGCCCTCAACAAGATGGCAGTTGCGCATGGATGCACATGTGTGTGTGTATGTCAGTGGACCATGATCCCCTCCTCCCACCTGGCCTTTTGCTACTGTGCATGTGTGGCATGCTCTATAGGTGTCAATGGCGCATCCCTATGGTGCATGTGCGAGTCACGCAGCGGACTGCATGTCGGTCCTATCGCACAACAGATTCAGCCCAGCCACACATTGTCAGGTAAGTGCACTGCATGTTTGACCCCTCTGTGTTCTTGTGGTAAGGGGGCATGCATTGCCCACAGTGGGCCATCACCTGCTTCTTCTGCATGTCCATCTGGTTGCAGTCATGCACACTTGGATTTTTGTGTCGGCAGCGTGTGGTAGTCCTGCTGTGCCCATGGCACCTGTGTGTTTGTCCCCATTTGCCTTGTCTGGTCTGGGCTGTGAACACTCATAGGTGCTCACATGGGGCTGCCACAGGGCCTGTGTGATTGGTGCACATGAGTGACAGGTTCCCATACTGTGGGGGACATGGCCATATGTCCCTTGGTGACATCCTTTGCCTGTTCCTTGTGCCACTTCCCATGCACTGTGTGGCTCTTTTGCCCAGCATGTTGCTGGTGTGTGCTGTGCATGGTGGGTTGTCAGCCCTCTGCATGGGGCCAGCCAGCTTCAGGCATGCACATCCAGACCATTGGGGGGGGCTATGCCTGTGTGGGCTGTGGCACTGAGCACGTGCTCTATGTTTCCCCACCATAGGTCATCAAGCTGACGCTGTTGCCCAACGGAGGAGGAGGGGAAGGATGATGGTGGGTGGCCGGCTCATCTCCACCCAGGTTATTCTGTTGGCCATCTACAAGGGACTCTGCTGAGTGTGGTCAGGGTGATCCTGGCCAAATTGAGGAAAGACGGCCACTGTGGCTCATCACCAAGGGCACTAGTCCTGTGGGCCTTTTTACAGTTTTTTGTGTAAATAGTCCCATATGAACCATCCCCACACCTGCATTCCTCACCATATATATAGTTCCACCCCTGCTTCCTCTGTTCCCACTTCCACCCTGCTCCACACCCCTTTCTACTGTATATAGTTTTTTATTGCATATTGTTGTTCTTATTTGGGTTTGCTTGTTTGTATGGTTTACTGTTATTGAATATTATTGCATCTGACAGCCTGTGTCTGTGTCTGTGGTCCTCACTTGCCTGTTGTTACATTCACCTGTTGTGTTGCATTGTTGGCCCAGTGCCCCTTGCTTACCACTGCCAATTTGTGTATGTGCTATTGCACAACTGTACGCCCTGTCCACATTGTTTTCCCCCCACTGTGTTTGTCATGCTGTCTGTGGTCCTCACTTGCCTGTTGTTACATTCACCTGTTGTGTTGCATTGTTGGCCCAGTGCCCCTTGCTTACTACTGCCAATTTGTGTATGTGCCATTGCACAACTGTACGCCCTGTCCACATTGTTTTCCCCCCACTGTGTTTGTCATGCTGTCCCCTGGGCCACCTCTGGGGTGCCCATCAGTGCTGCTCACACTGTCACTTGCACATAGCCCCAGTTCTGGTGCTGTGCATGCCTCTGCTGTTATCCTGGTACCCCTGCTGCTGTGCTGTGCTGTTTGCAGTCCTGTGTACCTGTGGGCATGTGCCACCAATGCGGCCTGCAGCCACCAGCCTGTGTGCCATAGTGCCTGTGGACTACTGTGCCTATGATGTAGCTACCATTTCTACCGTGCTTGGTTCCTCTGCACTGTTGTTGCCGTGCATGTCTGGGCCATGCTGTCCACTGGGCTTCTGGTGCTGGGGTGCTCTGTCCATACCCTCCTATGTGCCATGCCCATTGTGCCTCTTTGTCCCCTGAGTTAGTGGTGTATATGTGGTGATTCATACTGTGCCCCTAGGGGTTGTTTCTGTGCCCCTTTTGCACTTTGTCAGTGCCTTTCCCCACCCCTTTTGCCTTGGGATGCTTCCCTCCCTGTTTCAGCTGTTCTACCTCTCCCATTTCCCATTTGCCGTCCTTCCCTGTTGCTCCACTGTCCCAGGCCAGATTGCTCCTTTTGCAATATTCAGTCCTGCCCAGATGCTCCGGCACATTTCCAGATGCACCAGAGCATTTCAGGCTGTGCTATGGCACATCTTTGGTATATTCAAACTGGGATGCGTTGGCACTTCTTATCGTGCATCTTCTGAATATTGCAATATTTTGGGACAGCACATCTCAGATGCACGGCAAGTATTTGTGCCATTCCCAGTGCACTTTTGAATATGAGGGCCTTGGTTTTTCTCTGCTCTGCCCTATATCTTGAATCTTGATCTTGCCTGTTCACTTTTAAAGATTTTAGTTTTTTTAAATGCTTTTTCTTTTTTATTTGCTTTTTTTATTTTGGTGTGACCTAGGTGGAATTTTCCCTTGTTATTCTGAATTTGCATTAGGGGCATATGTATTTTCCATTTCCTTAATAACTGACTTAATTAGCTCCCAACCTTCATTTGCACTTATGTTAAGTCATCTCAGTTACCCAGTCATATTCCTGAAGGCGTTTTTATACTATTGTAGTTACCCTTTGCATAATTATATCTGAAATATTTCTGTCCTTGGTGGAATATTTTACAGCCATATTAAAGGTGATGCAGTTATGATCACTGTTGGCTAGTGGGGCAAGAATCTTTAGATCTGTTATCTCAGAGGCCATTACAGTGTCAGTGCTCAGTAGGTAGCACACTCGCCTCTGAAGCCAGGAGATCAGAGGGCTGTGGGTTCAGTTCCCACATCTGGCACTTTGGTTAATATCTCAGTACTGACACTGTAGTGCAGCGTGAGAGGGATGCTTCACTCCTGAGGTGCCGTCTTTCAGATGAGACGTTAAACCGAGGTCCCATCTGCCTGGATTGGTGGTAGTTCAGGTGGATGTTAAAGATCCCATGGCACTTATCGAAAAGAGTATGGGACATTTTTATTCAAGATTCAAAAACAAAACTGAAAAGATAACATGGATAAAATTAACAAAATGCAATACAACTCGTATCAATCATCTTACAGTGCTCATTTCATAACACTCCATTCAACATAATCCCATAATGAAAACAGCTTTGTTATCATAAGACAAAATCCATCACCAAGATAAGTAATAAAAGGGAAAAAAATCCTTATTACAGAAACATCCTAATTTCAACACTGTATTGAAAAGCTGAAAGAAAAAAAGAAGAAATTAGTACAAACATTAACCTACCCACCCAACATTCTTCCATAGTCTATAACCCACATCCTGCCCTAATGTACGATATTCATACTCATGAATTCTATCAAATTCTCCCTGTATGTTAAAAAATACATCTTGCTGTGGAATCAATTTACTTTGCAGGGAACTTAAACATCTCACCTGCCAAAGGGACCACGTTAAGCAAGCCAGGAGTACATAAACTGTGCTTTTTATCCATTTTGACCATGAAGCTGGAATTTGCCCTAAAACCAAAATATCATATGTCATATGTAGAAATAGAGTTTCTCACCACCAACCAGCTAACTGATTCCAAAACCTCTGAACATGTACACAGTCAAAAACAGATGCTGCATAGATTCCACCTGACCGTTACAAAGTAGTTCCCACATCCTCTATCCTCGAGTTGTTTGTGCTTTGACTGCCCTTTACATTCAATTTATGATTCCCACATAACCATATAAAATCTTGCATCTTAAGAGAATCTGTGGTTCCACCATACTTTCTAACAACAGCATGGTATTTACCTTAGGAGGAACTTGAAATAAGAGCTGCTCCTTGTACCATTTATTCAGAATAACTTTATAAAAATGTTTTTTCTCCTTTCCCAAGAACCAAGCAAGCTCGATTTTCCATATCCTAATATATCTTAATGTAGTCTGCACATACCCTGGATGTACTTTCTCTGAGGGATGCCATTTTCCTCTACCCCATGCTGCCAAAAAGGGGGTTCCCCACCACCGCATACACACCAATCCCATACCCTCGGATTCTAGAACTAAAGGGCGAATGGAGCTAAAGAAGAAATTCCCAAAACGATATACCAATGGTTGAATCATATTCAGACCCTCCACTTTCCAAGCCCTATAGGTATGTACTCTCTTAACAGAATTCAACCTACTGCCCCATAAAAAAAGAAAAATGAGGCCCGTAACTTTGTATGCATATTAAACAAAAGCGGAAACACATGTGAGACATATAAAAAAATGGAAGCTATATATGCTCTAAGTAAATGCACCCTTTTTCTTCATATCTCCAGACAAGCCAAGACATATTCTAAGCTTAGCCAAGTCATACACAGTACTCCAGTTATTGCTTTCTGAGTCCCTAGGACCAAAGAACAAGCCCAAAATTTTAACTTCATCTTTTGTCATGGAAATGGGAAATTCCTCCACCATCTTTGCAGCCCCCAGAACCAAAACTTTACTTTTTCCTATATTAATTTTAATCCCCGTGGTATCATAAACTTCCTCCAATGTATGTAAAATCCGTTCACCAGATTCCAAATCAGCTATGATAAAAACACAATCATCAGCATAAGTGGTTACTTTCTGAAAAACAATCCCGCTCTTGTTTGTAATAGCCCTAATATCTGTAGCAGATTCAATGCTCCTTAATAAGGGGTCTAACTTAAATACATATAACAAAGGGCTCATAGGACATCCCTGTCTAACACCATTTTTAAATAAATAGGTATACCAAGATGTCCATTCACCAATGGAGTGATCTGAACTTCAGTATATAAAGTCCTCAGTAAATTTAAGAAGGGCTCTGGAACTCCATAGTATTGCAACACTGCTCCAAATATATTCCTGTCACACTCGTCAAATGCAGTCTCCTGATCAATAGTCATCAGATAACCATCTAAATTCATTTCTAAACCTTTTCTACTATTTATCTAATAAATGTCAAATTTTGAACAATATTTCTTCCTGGATTGCACAAGTCTGTACAGAATTAATAACTTTTTGTGCAGTCTTGGCTAGATGAATAGTCAGGATCTTAGTTAAAATTTTGTAATCCGAATTTAATAAACTCAGGGGTCTCCAGTTCTTAATCTTCTGCGGATCCTCTTTTTTATATAAAAAAGTCATTATTCCCTCCTCCATGCTAGGCACTAACCTATATTCTTCCCAAATAACCCCATAAATAAGTTGTAACCAAGGAGCTAGGATGTCAGAAAAACATTTATAAAAGTCATTAGGAATTCCATCATTTTCAGGGGTAGTCCTCGGGGTCATTTTTGAAATTGCCTCCCTTATTTCTATTTCTGTAATTGGTATTATTAGATCATTTACTTGCTCGTTATTCAACTGTGATATTTCCAATTTTATTACAAACGGGTTAGGTTGTCCTACTCTATCCTTCTGAAATGTAGCCATTACATGTTTTGAACTAAGAGCATAAGCCCTATTATGTGCCACTAAATTTCCTGTTCATCTTTCAAAGCAGTCATTACCAAACTCTGAACCCTATGCAAGCCCAAACCATAAGGGTTCACCGTCTCTTTGATCCCTAGTCTGATATTTTTGTTGTTGTGCTGCCCTCTTTGCAGACTCTTTCAAATACAAACACATTTGCTCTTTAATAGATTGTAACTGTACCTGTACATTTTTTGTCTTATCGGTGCCTCGAGTCAATACTTGCATGTATTTTGCTCTAAGCCTCAAATATTGTATATATTTCCCTTTAGCTTTAACTCTGGTGAGATTTATATAAATATTTTATAGGTTCCTCTTAGTGTCTTCCCTCCAATCTATAGGACTATCATAGAGAATACAAATATCTGCTCTTAACTTAAAATACTCTTTTACTGAAGCCTGCATTAAAGCCTCCTGCATAACAGTAATGTTCATTTTCCAATAGCCCCTCCCCATAGGAAGCTTCTATTCTATTCCTTAGCATAGTCTAACAGCCAAATGGTCAGATGTTTCCAAAGGGATAACTACCACTTCCTGACAAGTAACATGGGCAGACACAAACCAGAAATCTATCCTTTTTGACAAGTTTCCTTTATAAAAAGTGTGTTTGAGAACATGTGTCAAAACATTATAAACATCACATAAATTGTTGTCCCATACGATTTTAAGTAAGGTATTCATGTCACTGTAAATCTTTGTTGCAGCCCTCCCCAATCTTTATGAGAGAGCCCACAATTAAAATCCCCTCCCCATAGTACTAACTTAGAAGTGTGCAGGTAAGGTTCTACTCTCCTAAAGAGAGAGGACCTATCTGCTTTAGTTTGAGGAGTATATAGGGGATATGTGCTGGCCATTCGTGGGATACATGATTTATTTAAATGAGCAGTCTGTGACCTTGGTTGACCTCATGAATGGCAGAGCCACGAGTGAGGTACTGAGGTCACAGACTGCAAGTTTAAATAAATCAAGTACCCCATGAATAGCCAGCACATGTGCGATTTATGCAACATCCTAGTTTGTGTTATAGTTTTAAATGTTTCTGTATATTTTTATTTTATGTGGTACTATTTGTGATTAGGTTTTGTTTTGGGTGGCGTTTTACTGTATGTGTGCTTTGGCTGTGTGTGTGGGACGTGATTAGTTGTGAGGTTTATGAATGAAAGTGTGTGGTGGTTTCTACTGGCTGACATATCATGGGAAAATGTTTCTGATTGGCTGTTTTGTTGTGGGTGTGTTTTTAGAGTTGTGGCGCAGTTACTGAGTGGAGCAGGTCGAGTGTTCAAGAGGGAGCGGTCGTGATGGACATAGTGGCAGGAGCGTGCAAGGAGGAAGGAGAAAGTACAGTCGCCGTAGCCGGGTGAGCGAGTCTGGATGATGGCTACATTTGAAGAGGAAGTCTGTGGTGGAGGTGCGGTTTGGAGTTTTGGTTTGGGGTCACGGGGCATGGGGGGATGCTATGAATATTAAAGACAGTGATCGAGGAGGTGTATTTTGGAAAGCAGAGGATGTGGGGCATGAAGAGCCCGAAGATATGTCTTGGAATATTGCAGTTTTTCTTTTTTAATTTGTATTTTTTTTTTTTGATAATGTGAGGGATTTGGGATGTAAAGACCCCAAAGATTGGAGAATGGAGAATGTTTTGTTGTAGTTATCGATGTGGAATTTTTACATGGGCAAATAGGGTTTATAGAAATGGAACTTTGCGAAGGCCGCGGGTTCGAGTCTCATGATATGTGAAAGCTTGTGTATGGCTAGAAGGAGCTGCAATGAAGACATCAACAGGTAATTGCAGTAACAAACAATTTATTTTATTGTGAAGTAAAACAAAGGCAGAAGTCTACGCCTCTATGTTTGAAGTTTACTATTGGTACAAGTGCTGGCTTTGTTTCACAGGTCAAGGTAACTTATGTTTGGTATTGCAATGCATTTATGGTACATTTTAATCCTTTTTATGCAAACTTAAAGTATTTACTTATGGTTTCATTGATATTTATATAACTTATTCTGTAAAGTTATGAGTGATATAGTACTAAAGGTAATAAGAATGATAAACAGTTCTCAAATACATTGCTCAATATTTTAATAGTAGATGCTAAAGTTTTATGCAAATGTTGTTAGGTAACATCATTTATTGATTATGGAAAATAATTTTTCATGTTTTATGTAAGTATGGTGCTTGAAAATATTTTAATTATTTTCTTAAGTCCAGGATTACTTTTCTGAATGTGTCCATCAATGTTTGTTTCTTTGTTGGAAATGGTGAAGGTTTTGTGGCTCTGTGGATTTCTATGGCCTGTCCTTGGCTGTGCAGGTTGTTTTCTGTTGAAGAAGTTTTGATGTTGACTTTCTTTGTTTACTTCTGGGTGTGAAGTCTTCATGGTTTTGTATGTGGCACCCATTAGTTGGAGTCACTATCAGAGTCAATGACGAGGGGTCTTCTTTTCTGTATGGTGTCATACTTGTTTCCTGTGAGGGGAAGAATGAGGAAAAAAAAGATTTACTATGTTTTGTTGAAAATATTGTTGTAATGTGGGTGTGGAATGAAGTGTTGGGGTGGTGGTGTGAGTGGGTGGAAGGTAAGTATTTTTGGGGGAGTGTGTGATTGTGGGTTGTGTGGGTGGTGTGTGGATGGGTAAATATGGGAAAAGTGTTATGTGGAATGATGCTTACCTTGTATGATGTTGAAGGCAATGTTCTTCACTGTTATGTTCCAGCCTGTCAAACAGGCTCGTAGCAGTTGATCATATTTAGGTGGAGGGAGGCTGCTTTAGTTTCTTCAGTGGTGGTGGAATGGTGGTATTGGTTGTCGTTCCACTTAGTAGTTTGCAGATTTGGAGTTGTTTGGTTTCATTTATTTTTGCATAACCATGTAGACTTTGTGGCTGTTTAAGTCCAGATATTTGTATTATCTCAGTAGGGGCTACTCCACTGTCACATAGTTTTTGTACTAGGTGCTTCCGAGCTGAATGGCTGGTTAGTCTTTTGCTGGTTTCAACATTGGCTGCAGCAATCATGGTTTTGCTATGGTTGAGAGTTTGTTTATGCCATTTGGTTGATTTTTGTACCAGGAGCCAGCCTGTTGTTGCTCTACTGAGGTGTTTGCTGAGAGGAAGAAAGGAGAATCAGGTTGTAAAGTTTTTTCTGGTCTTTTTGATTTGTAGACTTCATAGTTTGTTACTGGACATCTAAGCAGGTTTTCTGGCATTTCATATGCTCTTGGCTTTAGTTTTCGGTATTCCTTGGGATTTGCACCAGTTCGGGTTTTTGTTTGGCGTTCATGGTTATATTCCAGGCTTTTTTCCCCTTCTTCATTTTGTTTTAATTGTATGTCTCCCCAACATAGAAAGCACATTTCTGTGTTGCCTCTAAGCCCAAAGTAGAGACTGATGGTGAGCCACATGGTGTTTGTTAGAGAGTCAGGGGTGTAGGGACCAATTTTTTTTTATATAGTTCATCAATTATTTGATCTGTGAGTTCATCAGCAGCTCTTGGTTTGCACCCTTTACCAAAGCTTTTAACTGTTTTTGCTTGGATTCAGTACTTGTCAGTCAGTTTCAAATTGTTGCGCAGTTGATATGGAGATTGGATAGTTGTTTTCCTTTAAATGCCTTTTTATGCTTTGGAAAATAGCTCTCAGTGTTAGTGGCTCATAGGGTGTGTTGTCTTTTATTTTGCATTCATGAAGTAGTGACAGAGAAACTATTTAGCATTGCTGATCTGAGTTGGTAGAGCTCTGTGGTAATATTGAAGTTGTGCTGTATGTAGGCTTTCACAAGATTCAAGTCTATGTTTGTCTTTTTAAGTGTATTGCTGTTTTGGCACTTTGGATAAAGTCGAAATTGCTGCTATGTCTATGGTTGTTAGATGATTTTTTTCTGTGCTGCAGGTGTTATGCAGTTCTTTACTGGTGCTTGGCATTTCTTGGTACTCAGTTGTGATGGGGAGGAATGTAGTGACTGGTGCTGTGGATCGTTTCTGGGCTGGTGCTTTTTTAGGGCTATTTTCAGTTTCATAGGTGGCAGTTTCAGGTTGATTGATTTTATGTTGAGAACTAACCTCGATTGTGCAGCTTCAAGAAGGACTAGTCAGGCAGATTGTGGTGCTTGCCTTTTTCTGAGGCGTGCTGGTGATTGCCATGCTGAAATTGAATGCTCCAGATTTATTTGAAGGTGTTTGCTGTTGTGGGTCTTCTAGAGGGTCCACGTCCATTTCCAGCTGAGTTATTATGTCTTGCAGCTCAAGTTCAAAGTTGCTGTTTTGTGCCTCTGCCATGTTTATAATTTTTTTCTATGTAGTTTTCATTTGATGTCATACGAATAGTCGCGTTATTTGTTGGATTATTTATTTTAAATTCTGTCGGCTGACTGTGCGTGACAGTTCTCCGATGTACAGAGTTTGTCATTACGGTAAGCGCATGGAGTGTTACGGCGTGTTTATGCATTGTGCCAGGTGCGAGAGATGGCATGAGATGGCATGATTTAATGGAGGGAAAAGAAGAAAGGGCAAATGTTATGTTAATTAGGGTTTGTGTGTTTGATTGATGGCTGGGTGTGGGATAAATTCAATGAGATTGACGTTGGGGTGTGGGATAAATGAGGCTTTAAATATTTATCCCACATTTGTGGAAATACATAGATTTACTACGTGGGGAATTTGTCCACATATGTTGCATAAATATTCATAAGTCTATACGTCACCTTCTCTAAAACCACATCCATTATCATAGCCCTCCCTGGCTGAATGTCAAAAACTTGTAAGACACTGACAGTCAAACCTGTAAATAAAAAACCTAATCCTGGACATGTTTCCTCTCCCAGCGACCAAAATGAGACACCCCATCTCCAGTCCTTTGGAGCCTCATTTATTTCTGGCAAAGAATGCAGTCTGGTATCCTGCAGCAGAATCACCTGCCCTCCCCCTTCTCTAAGACTAGCATAAGCAATTTGTCTTTTTTTCAAATGACTTGATGCTGTTCACATTAATTGTGAGTAGGGAAATAGCTGTATTCATGAAGGACAAAATATAAAGAAGGAAAAAAATAATAACCGAACATAATAAACAGGCCATCATAGTAATTTTTCTTTTATGCTTCCTAGGTTTTGGCTTATCCACAGGTCCTATGTCAGTGGCAACATCAGCCTGTGAAGGAAACAACTGAGGTTAAGTCTGAATCAATACCTTCTTCTTCACCACCACCACCCTGTTCAAATAACAAAGCATATGAATTGTGTACTGGGATACCTTCCGGCTCCTTAGAAGTTGCTTGGGAGTCTAGAAGGGGTTTTTCTGCCTTTGAGCTGGTCACCCTATGGAACACTGTCTCCTGCTGTGCAGTAGGAGGGCATGAATTCTCCTTCACCATCATTTCCACAGTCTGTTCTGCTTCAACCAAATCAGTTTGACCCATTCTTAATGTTGGTCTGGGAAGGGTCACCTAAATCCTCATTTCTACAACAGCATCTTCACCCTTGTTCCTACAATACCAGGCCCCACTTCTACCCTCTGCAGACCGGGACTCAGGCAGTACCCATCCAGAACTACCTCCTCTGTAGAGGAGTTTTCCACATCTAGACAGTCTTTGGGGTTGGGGACCTATATCTGGAGCAGATTTTAACAATTCGAATATACATTTTTTCTTTTTGTGCAGTAGTGACATAAGCATCTTGCTCAGCTCGAATCGACAAATCCTGCTATTGTGAGAAGCCCAAGAACAAGTACAAAAGTATGCCCCGTTCATCACACAAATTGCATCTTAAAGGTTGTTGACATTGTTTACCAAAATGACCCATCTCCCCACAGGCCACACTGCTTATCACAGACAATACTCAAATGTCTAATATCCCACACTAAAACATGCCCTAGGTTGACCTGGGTAAAAGAATCACCACAGTCTCGACCTAAAAAAACAATTAGGTAAATGTTTTGTTAGACCATTTCTAAATTTAACACAACTTGATATTTCCAGATACCAGTCCAAAGTTGTTCGTCATCTAATATAGACTCTGGATAGCCCTTAACAGTACAATGCTGTTGTAACCAATAGGTAATGTCCACAACATTCACCCCTTTATTTCTAAACAACACAGTATTTTTTTTTGTTAGGGGTTTCATCAGGGGGATTGGCAAAAATGATTTCCATATAGGAGAAAGTTTCAAAAGCTGATATTGTTTCCAAAACCTTTCAAGACCTGCTGGATGTTTAAAGCTAATATCAAATATAGAATCCCCAGGTACATGAATATGGGCATATATTTCATATGCATAATACTTCATGCTATCTTTTATCAAGGCCCATCCTACAAAATGTCTGTCAGGAACATCTGAAATATCTCCCCTGTATTTTAAATGTACTGCATTTCCTCTTATAGCTGGTTCTGATAGTAGCCCTCTCAGGCGGGAACAGTTGTTCTCACCTTATCATGTCATATATTTGCAGGGTTCCACAAGGATGTATCTAGGCTTTTCTGTAACTCAGGAGGAATATCTGATTCAAGGAACAGAGATAGCCACCTCCTCCCCAGCTATTAATACAGGGAATCATTTTCTAAATGTTTAATTTCGTCCAGTAAGTAATGAGGTACATCTGGCAGAGGGGCTGTGATTTGCTGTGAAGAGATTGCTGCACTGGCTGTAAACTAGAGCCATCATTCATCTCAGGAAAAGGGGCTGAAATACTGGGGGGACAGCTGGAAGCAGAACTTATAGCAGCTTCATTCTGTAGATTAGCATCCCACCCCATACCAGATTTATTTTTTACCCATCCTGCTGCTTGCAAAGCAGTCAAGACCCAGTTGGATGCACAAGACACAGGCCCCGAGGGAGTAACAGCAGGATCTCCTTGAACAAGACTAATCGATTTTTCCTGTATTTGGGAATGCAGTCTCTTGCCCTTCCCTGCTCCTTCTTTACTATTAAGTTGTTTTCCACCACCCGAGGAAAGTCCTATGGTGAAGACCTCCGGGGGTAATGAGTTAGTCTCTTCTCTAACAGTCGGTAGTAAATCCGACCCTGTACTGTTTAGGTTTCGATTCCCAGAGCATGGGGAAATCAAAATGTCTCTGGGTGTACTCTCTTCTTCATGCACCCCCCCCCCCCCGTGGTGGAAATATCTACCATTTCAGTAAATTTGCTTACCCAGGGAAGACCTCATCTGTGGAAACTGTAGGCAGATTCCCTGCTTCCTCGCACTCACTGTAGCCAATGTAGTCTCCACGCTCAGTTCCTCGATATCCAGTTCTTGTGTTACAGATTGCCCCTCCTGCAATATGAGTTCTTCCTGTAACTTGCTCCATGTTTCCAAAACATCTGTTCCACTGATTCTAGTTTTAAATGGATATCAACCCGCCTTCTTTGCAAGGACAGCTTTCTGATCTGTTGCCTGCATCTTCGTTCCTGCATCTCATTAACTCCATAAGTCAGAATTTGAACCCTCCATACCATACTGTGGTGCTTCCAGTGTTTCTTCCAAAACAGAATCCAAGACCATTTTGGTCTCCATCATAACAGAGGGCGAGGAGGAGACCTGCTCCTCAGTCACCCACACGTCTTGTTCCTCCAAAAGCTCGAGCACTTCTGAGCACCATCTCACATCCACACAGCATCCTCCTACGAAAAAGAGTGGGGGAATTTCCCCAGTGCCCTGGCCAAATTTCCTTTATTCACTAAAAATACCACCAACAGCTTAATCTGGTTCAAGGTCAGTTGGCATTCATCTGTATCCCCCCCCCAGGTTGTACCTGAAAATAGGCAGGATTTGTCTAGTGCACTTACCCTGTCAACAAAAACTAAATAAATAAAATATTTGTTAGGACTACAGTAAGTAAGTTGATGGTGTTATTAACCCTTGAAGGTTCCATCACTAGCTGCCCAAGTCCTGCAGCCAGTGTTTTGTTCAGAAATACTCAGCTGTAGAATTTGTGATCAAGTATTGCCACTGTATACCGGTAGGTTGAAATCTCCTAGAATTACTGTATCAGTATCTGAGAACCCAGCAAGTTTTGTAATTGCGTCAATTAGGTCATGATCTTCCTCAAATGATGGTGATGGAGGTATATAAAATGTCCTAGAATACATTTTTCCTTTCTTTCCCTTTACTGTACACAGATGCTTTCTAACTGTGCTTTATTTTTATTGTTGAGCCAGATTTCTGATGATTCTATGGTGGTTTCACATAAATGCAGACTCCACTCCCTTTTTATTATTGCAATTTTTATGATATAGGCACTATCCAGGATTTCATTATACTAGTTTGAGGCCTGGTCCACCAGGTTTCATTCACTACTGCTATGTCTATTTGCTGTTGTGCTAGAGTGGCTGTGAGTTCAGTTAACTTAACCAGGTTTAGGCTTTGAGCATCGGTGACCAATATTTTATAGCCTCTTTTTGCATGATTTGATATTAAGTTACTATGTGCATGACCCAGTTGCCCCCTTTCTGCCAGTTTAAATGAGCAGTTATGTATGATGAAATGCAGTACCATAGGAAAGGCAGGGTGAGTAGGGCAGCCGCCCTGGGTGCAAGTCTCCGAGTGGCACATTGTAAGTCACTTCCACGCTGATTAATCTACTGCTACAGTTGGATTTTTGAAGGATCTCTTTCTTCCATTCCTCCCCCTCCACCGAAAATACAAACTTTTAGTTTTTACAACTGTATTTTTTGTCTTGTGGGCTTGTGGCTGATGTCCCAGGTTGTGTGTCCTCTGTGCCCTCCTCCCAAGTGTCTCACAGATAGATTTATTTCAGTTTCAACTGAGCCACCAGTCAGAGTCCAGTTAGAGTGCAGAGTGCAAGTGTACCCTGCATAAAAGTGGTACTAGCAGCAGCAAGTGGAGAGAGAGTTGGTGAGGAATAGACAGTCATTCAAAGTTCACTGAGAAGATGGGCAAGAACATTCACTGCTCAACGGGTTGGCTGTCAGTGGCATCGGATGGTGGCACACTGAGTCTGCTGGGCTGATTCTGCCTCTTGGCTGCGATTGAAGAGTCACTGGAGGATGGACAGAGTCTACACCGGACAACATCAGTGAAAATGAACACTGACCAGGTCAGTTCCAGGCTATTGGTCACAGCACAGTAAAAACTGAGCTCCAAATTTCAGTATTGTGGAGAAACATTTAGTTTCAGTATTCCAAATGTGTGCTTATTATTTTGGTGGTACTTTGTTGTGAATGGTTGGATTCTGTTTTGACTTGAAATCATTTCAATTTATAAACCTGGACTGAAGTGGCTGCAAAAAGGTTAAAAATTGGATTAATGATTTTATGTGCTGTGTGCATATAACGTCTAGGTCAGCCTAGATATCTTCCACTATCACTGAGTAACTTTTAAATTTCACCATCCCAGAGGAAATACTTAAATTATATGTGGTCAATTACATGGCATCCTCTTTAAAGAAAGTGTGATAGGCGTCATAGATTGGATCAAATCCCATTATCCTTAAATTGAAAATAGAATTATTTAAAATGAATATACTCCCACCAGATTATCATTTCTTTTAGAATTTAATCACTTTCTGTCCCAGCACAAGACAGGAAGATGTTAAACAGGGCAATTCAGATTCATTAGGTGTAACCTTAAGCCTAGACTATAGGGGAGGTTTTAAGAACATACCTAAACTTAAGGGAGAGTTAGGTCTATTGTACCTTAAATGTTATCAAGCTGCCCAGCTCCTACCAGCACTGGAATACTATACAGGGAACACAGAGACCAGGTTACTAAATATGGAGACATGCACAATCAAGGGACAGGTGCTCTCACAATTTTCTCAGCTGAGATTCAGGAGAAACAGGTATCTGATCAAAACAACCCATGGTTCAAGCAACTGTTTAGAAACCTGAAGGTAGGGCAGAGAGCTTTAGGGTAAATAGAAGAAGTAGACCCATTCACATAAATTATGCACTGTGTAAATTTTGGACCTCCTAGACTTGACATGGGATATAGGCACTGAGGGAACCAGGGATTGGTATATCTTACGTGTGTAGTGTACTACTGGAAAGTACTACAAGTAGCCCTGTATGTAATTTATTCTGGAATTAATTGTTTGCTCAGTTGAATAAAAATAAAATTGCTTTTCTACTATCTAATTTCTCCATAGGTAATATAAATGTAATTGATAATCCTGCATTAACTCAGTTGCTTCACTGTTTTAGTCATCCCACTGTTATGATCGGTGTGTCTATGTAGAGATCAATTTATCCAGCTTGAGTCCAGCACTAAATTAATAATATATAGGTGCTGGGAACTGGGCCAGTGAAGAAAAGAAGAAGCTATTGAAGAAGAAATATTTATTTTTCTGTTGGGACATACAGCTTAGCTATTGTTCATTTTAAATCCCCATCTGTAAGTGGTAGTGAACCCTATTATTATATTTATTTGCTTACTGTGCACTGCACCAAGGTCCTGTTTACTTGTGTTTTGCAATGTGAAACTGAAAAAACATAACTTAAAAAAAACATATTTATTTGTTTTGTTTTATCCCTACCTATTTCTTGCATGTAAGATGCAGGAAAAGTTTATTTTCTGTTCAGGATGGGGGGGGGGGGCGCAAAATGTGTGGCTTGCACCAGGCACGAAAATGCCTTGCCGCAGTGCTGATGGAACAGTCTTTCCTAGCTTAGCACTGCCTCTACAGCTCAAATGTAGACCATCCCAACTGTAAAAGACCTGATTATCTACAAAGTTTTCCCCAATGCTTGAGATACCCTATTGATTTCCTTAGAGTGAATTTCCTTAACCATGTATTTATTTATTTATTTATTTATTTATTTATGTCTAGGATTACAAAGGTTCCGCTTCAGAAACAGTACAATACAGTAAATGAGGAAGCATAACTAGTTAAAATGGGAGAACAATGCATTAGACAGGATATGCTGTACTAGTGTGAGATAGCATAGGAGAAGACAGGGTAGAATGCATTAGAAAATGTTTTTTTTATTTGCTGGGCTCTGATTGGCTGGTACCCCTGCTGGGGGGGTACATTAACTTTCAATAGATGCCCAGCAAATAAAAAGTTCCAGCACAAGTGCCCCTTAACTCATTCAAATATCTCTGTGCCCACCCTGCTTACCCATTGGCCAGAATTACCCCACTGAATTTTAAATTGCCACCGTTTTTTTTTCTGGCTTAGCGAGAGACAGAGCTCCCTACCAAGCACAACGCTAGTTTTTTAAGGACGTGCCATTTCTAGACACTGACAGAGGTTTGCCTCCTTTCATCCACCCTGCCCATCTATGTAAGCACTCTCACATTAAAAGGCCAAATCCTAATATAAGTTTCAGTTCTGCCAGGTTCCCCACTCACCTCTTGCCACCGTATTTCCCTGCAACACAGAACAACTTCTGTTCTCCCCACATATCAGAAAGACACCGAAGCAAAGAATCGCAAATCACATTATCGGTATTTTTTTTGTTTTGTTTTCAGTCAGCAAGCGGGTGAGCATCCCGCTATCAGTCCTCCTGAAACATCCGCTGCAACATATCTCCCGACTGAAGTTTCTCTGCCATCCTTCCTGTGGGCTGTACCTCAGTTAGTGAGTGCCGTTTTCTTTAAATCGTAGCACGCGTCTCTCCTCAACAGCTGCTCCCCATACTGCGCAGTCGACTCCTCACAGAAAAACAAAATGTAATGGAAAACTGCATCAATTACTGAACAACTTACACCATTGTTTTGCAAACTTCCTTGTGCAGAAGTAAGTCGCCCTTCTGCTCTGCACTCAATTCACAAACTGAACTGTTGTTACTTAAAAGAAAACCTACCTGCTGAGTACTGAACACCTCATTCTCTCGCTCAGTACTCCCACTACTAACTCTCGGTCTTCACTGCTCATTATCCTGTCTAATTACCCGTAACAGCAGCAATACAGTAGATGGCGAAACTGCGCCGGGGCGGGGTGATGACAACTCCACAAGACACTACATATCTACACCTAGTGGTGCGGGGAGTGACTAGGAGAAAATGGCTCTGGGGAGGGCAACAGCAGACAGAACAGCACAGAAATACAGAGGACTACTTTACAAGGAAAACACTTTAAACTTCATTGTTACTCTTATTTATTGTTGTTTTTCTGAAATTTTAAAAATTCCATCTAAAATGCCACAGGTAGCCCATTTTCTAAGCACTAATATACCCTCCAGGGTGGGGCATGAATGGGCAATACCGGACCTACCAGGGCTATAAGACCCTCACCTGTAGTCCGCCATTACGCCCCTGGCGGGGTATTGCCCATCACCGCCAACCCTGTCGGGCATTATTGCTTACTTAATTGTCAGAGTTTGCTATAGACCACCTTCTGCAGATCTCCAGTATACAACAGATATGATTGAAACTATCTTGGATATAGTTAATAATGGTAACACTCTTGTCCTGAGCAATATTAATATGCCTGGTATTAACTGGGAAAGATTTAAAGTCAGAAATGTACAGGAAAGATTATTAGCAACTTTTTGTACAGATACTAGACTTGAACAATTGGTATGTTTGCCAACAAGGGGAACAAGCATACTTGATCTTATTATTGCAAATGCAGAAAATATATTTTCGGATATAAATATCACAGCCCCAATTGGTAACAGAGATCATAACTCAATTCAATTTAATCTAAATACAAAAAATGTCAAATCTATGATAACTACAAAACTGAAAGATTACAATCAAGCAAATTTTAATTTGATAAATACCAAATTAAATGAAATTAATTGGGAAGAAAAATTTAAGAACCAATCAATAAATACTGCTTGGAACAAATTCAAACAAATTCTTTTTTCACTGGAAGATAAATATGTTCCTACTAAATAAAGATACAATAAAAAAGGTAACATTCCAATCTGATTTAATAAATCAATACACAGATTGGTTATAAAAATAGAACGTTCCTTTAAATAACTGAAAAGGAACCATACCATGAGTAATATGTATAAATATAAACCAATAGTGTCTTTATTTTAAAAAAATCAATTAAACAAGCTAAACTTAAATTTGAATTTACACTAGCTCATACCAAATCAAATCAGAAATCCTTTTTTCATACATAAACAGTAAAAGTGCAACACTAAATAATAGGCAGCTAGGTTAAAGATGGAAGGATTATTACAGATACTTATGTAGCAGCAAATGTATTTAACAAATACTTCTGTTTTCAATAAATCAGATATAACTTCCCCGGTATCTAATAAAGCATCTATTATACATAAACTTGAATGTTCAGAGATAAGGAAGGCCCTAGCACTTATTAAAATATCAACTAGTTCAGGAGCTGATGATATTCAATCCAGATTTTTGGCTGAAACAGCTGACTCTAGTCTCACCACTTATACTACTTTTCAATAAGTCACTTATGGAAAATGACATATCAGATGACTGGCAAAAAGCCATAGTGATCCCTATTTTTAAGAAGGGTAATAAATCAAGTATCCAAAATTTTAGACCCATTAGTTTGACATCTGTTATAGGGAAAACTATGGAATGACTGGTTAAATCATTAATAGAGTCTGAAATGCAACAGTTAGGTGTTGAGGACATTTCACAGCATGTTTTTAAACTAGGCTCCTCTTGTACAACAAACTTGGTATCCTTTAATAACAATATTAGTAGTTACTTGGATAAACATATTTCGTCAGACGTAATCCTTTTGGATTACAGTAAAGCTTTTGACAAAGTGTCTCACACATTGTTAATTGAAAAATTGAATACACTCGGATTCTCCCAGTATTTGATAACTTGGGTAATAAGCTGGTTGCATAACAGGACCAAGATGGTAAAAATAAATGGAGTCCTGTCTGAACAGGGCTGAGTTACAAGTGGAATACCCCAGGGTTTTGTTCTGGGGCCCATACTCTTTAACATTTTTATTAGTGACCTTAACATCTCTTCACTTAATCATATATCAAAATGTGTTGATGATACAAAGCTTGGTGGAAGAGTAGATACATTGCATAATATACATCTATTAAAACAAGATCTTATTACCATTGAATCATGGACAAAAAGAAATCTCATGACATTTAATACAGATAAATGTATGGTCTTACATTTTGGCACAAAAAAGCCCTCAAACGACTTACTCTTTAAAAGGTACATTTCTAAAAAAAAATTGTGAAAGAGACTTGGGTATTTTGGTAAATAACAAACTATCTTCTTCTTCACATTGCAATAAGGTAGCAAGAACAACCAATATATTATTAAAACAAATTAATAAATCATTCATTAATAAATCTAAACAGTGTTTAGTCCACTATTCAGAACATATATTAGACCACATTTAGATTATGGATCCCATTTTGGACCCATATTTAAAGGTGATATTAAATGATTAGAACAAATTCAGAGACAATTTACAAAAATTATACCTAACCTTAGAAATAAAACCTACAAAATACATCTTAAAGAAACTGGACTAAATTCACTCTATCTAAGAATCCTTAGAGGACATATTTTGTTTACACATAAGGTATTAAAATCACCGTTACTGATGAAACTATATGGATTAACATTATCAAATAAGCATACAGTAGGCAGATGCCATGATAAACAGCTTACTGTAGAATGGGCAAATACTAATAAACATGATAAATACTTCTGTATTAGGGCATCCAAACAATGGAATTCACTACCACAAGAATTAGTAGATATAGTTAACTTTGATACATTTAAAACAAAACTTGATATATGGTTAAATTCACAAAAATGATAATGTGCCTCTATTGAGGGGGATAATCTCGATGGGATTTGGCCTCCTTTTGTCCCTACAAAATCCAGTAAATCCAGTACTGGATTGGGGTGGAGAATGGGAAGAAGGGACAAGGGTACACAAAAGGAGGTAGGGTTACACATGGGGAGGTATGAGCAGCCAGAGGCCTTGTCAACAACACAGTGCAGGAAGTATTATAGTCAAACATAACAGGGGAAGTGCTTATGGAGGGAAGGAGGGAGGAGTCAGGAAGGGAGGAAGTGAGAGAACAGGAAGAAGTGGGATAATAAGTGCTAGGGTGGAGAGAAGGAGCATAGGGAGTGGACTGGGCTGATTATAAGTAACAGTCACAGGAGCTAGAGGCAGTGAGATACAGGTGGAGCAGAGTTTGAATGAACCAGAGTGGCAGTGGAGGAGATGTTGGGGCTGAGCCCATTTAGCCAGCTGGCCCTCTGTGGTCAAAAGATCTTTGGCCCTGGGAGGTGTGACAGCGGGAGACCTGGAGGAACTGAGATTCACAGCCCCTGGTGGTTCGAGATTCTGTCTTTGATTCAGTAAGGCTTGGACTCCAGGAGGTGGCGCCATGGTAACTTTCTTTGCCATGATGCAGGTTAGATACTTTATGTGTTGGAGAGTTGCAGTCATCCAGATATGGCATACAAGTCACATGTATGTGTGAGATGGTGAGCACCAGAGCTGAGCTGGCAGGCCTTGTTAAGGGATGTTGATCTTCATCTGAGGGCAGTTGCAGATCCAGAGACATAGATAATTAGTCTGTAGTCAATGAGGGAGACCATTGAGCTCTGGACGGCGATCTTCAAGGCTTCAACCGTGAGATGTTGTCTGTGCCGGTATAGAAGGCCTAAATGCATGTTAGCAGCTATGGCAACACCGTCTACATGGTCCTCATAGGAAAGATTTGAGTCCAGAGATATCCCAAGGTATTTAAATGACTGCACCTGCTCAAGGGTGCTTCCATGGCTAGTTGAAATAGTGAGGGGGTGAAATCTATGCCTGTTGTGAGGGTTGTTAAAAAGCATTGCCTTGTTTTTTTTTTATGGTTAAGGACCAGCTTATGTCTACTAAACCAGCTTTCCACTGAGGTAAAGCCTTGTTGAAGATTGAGTTGTAGGAATACTGGGTCCTTGTGGGAGGTGAAGATTACAGCGACATCTGTATAGAGGATGAGTTGTTCAGGGCAGGATTTAGGGAGGCTGTTAGGGAAAATGCTGAAAAGTAGAAGGCCCAGGATAGACCCCTGAGGGACTCCAGAATGGACTGGTCTAGGATCTGAGTGGACACCTGCAATTTTTACTCTTTGTGACTGATTTTCCAGGTAGTTATTGAACCATGCTACAGTGTCAGGAGAGAGCCCTGTATGCTGGAGTTGTTTAATCAGCCGACGATGGTGGACAGTGTCAAATGCCTTAGTCAGATTGACAAATACTGCCCTGGCTAGATGACCTCTATCCAAGGTGCTGTGTAGGCCTCCAGTGAATTCCAGTAAGGCAGATGAGGTGCTATGTCCTTTCCTGAAACCATGTTGTTGCGTACATAGAAGATTGTGTTTATCCAGGTAGTCAATAAGTTGGTGGGCCACTATGCATTTGAGAGTCTTGGAGAGAGGAGGTAGTATAGAAATTGATCAATAGTTCCCATGGAAAGTCTTATCTCGGTTTTGTGGACTGGTATAACTGTAGCAGCTTTCCATTTGTCAGGGAACTGGCTAAGGCTAAGGAGAGGTTGAGAATTTGTGTTAATGGGACTAGGACCTCATCAAGGGTGAGGATAGCAGTTTGAGGTCCAGCGAGTCCCCACTAGTTCTTGACTTGGAGATTGCTTTGGTGATGTATTTTCGGGGCCATTATAACTTAACTGTTTTGAAGGTTTTGAAATAGAAGGGTGGGTGATTGGAAAGGGTAGGATATCTTTATTTTATTCTGTTTTGTTTTACACGCTCTTGGCACAGGAAGTTTATTTTATTTATTTAGCTTTTGTTGACCGGGTAAGTGCACTAGACAAATCCTGCCTATTTTCAGGCTCGACCGGAGGGGGATACAGATGAATGCCAACTGACCTTGAACCAGATTAAGCTGTTGGTGGTATTTTTAGTGAATGAGGGAAATTTGGCCAGGACACCGGCGAAATTCCCCTACTCTTTTCGATAAGTGCCATGGGATCTTTAACATCCACCTGAACTACCACCAATCCAGGCAGATGGGACCTCGGTTTAACGTCTCATCCGAAAGACGACACCTCAGAAGTGCAGCACCCCTCTCATGCTGCACTACAGTGTCAGTACTGGGATATTAACCCAAGTGCCAGATGTGGGAACTGAACCCACAGCCCTCTGATCTCCCGGCCTCAGAGGCGAGTGTGCTACCTACTGAGCCACTGACACTGACAAAGTAGTATTGCTGATATACACACTTCACATCCCTTTTCTTCAAGACTTTTCATAATAGAGATAAAATCTTTAGAATTTCTTCCACACTTGCTCTATTTATATCATTTGTTCCTTCATGGATTACTACCAGTGTTTTTTTCCTGGCACTATTGAATATATTATGTGGCATATGCTCAATGTCCATATTCTTACCCCGAAACTTGAGCATGTTCTGTTTTCCTTATCTGAGCTGCATATGTGACCATCAGTGTATTTCAGGATGGAATCCCTAAGACAAACACTTGTCTTGTCTCAACTCCAATTTCATTTGTAACCTGGTCTGTGGTAGTTATATTTGCCTCCAGGGGAGTTTGTGTAGTGGAATCCTCAGTGCCATTGTTTTCTATGTTCTGTGATTCTGGATTCCCACTAACTTCTGCTTTAGTAGGGTCTGATTTGATACTGGGTTCTGTGGTATCTTCCTGACCTGTTGAGGATAGGGGGTAAAGCTATTGTTTAGTGGCATAGTAAATCCCATAGCCCTATGTCCTTTCTTATTCTTGTTCCGCCACACTCTGATTTATAGCCACACCTTTTTCATTGTCATTTTCCCTGGGTCCTTTTTGGTTTGTAGTACATTCAATCTCTTGTTGTAACTCCAGGATGTCTGCCTTTTTCTGCTCCCCCTCTGCATGGTCCTTCCTTTCCTTTTTAATCTTATGATCACATACAGTACCTGGTCTTCCTCCTTTTGCTTACATACCTAAAAAATGTCTTATCCCCTTCAACACAACCTTGGCTATTTTCTTTTTAGTGTGAGCCTTTGCACTCCTTGCTTCCCTCTCTTTCCCGATACACCTCCCTATCTTCTCTCTCTGCATCTCCTTATACCTTCTGGATGCTAACCTTTTAGACTTTACCTTTTCCACCACCTCATTCGAGAATCATAGCAGTCTATTTTTCCTCCTGCTCTTGCTCACTTACTTGATGCAGAGGTTTGCTGCCTTCCCTATGGCCCTTTTCACCTTCACCCACTGTTTCTCCACACCACCCAAATCATCCCCCCCGCCATGTCATCCATGAGACATTCACCCATCTTTTTAAAATCTGCCCTTCTGAGATCCAGCACCCTAGTCCTTGTGTGGTTCAATTCTGCAGCCATCCTCATATTGAACCACACTGTATAGTAATCACTGTTCCCCAGGTGGACTCCTATCTTGACATCTGCAACAATGTCCCTGTTAGGAGTACCAGGTCCAGTATTAGCGCATCACAAGTGGGTTCACTGACTAGTTGCCTGAGGAATGTCCCCTACAGGAGTCCAGAATGTCCCTGCTTCTAGCTGAAGGTGAAGCTAAGACGTTCCAATTTACATCTGGCAGATTGAAGTCCCTCACCAGCAGCACCTCCTCATTTTCTGCCATCTTGCCAATAGCTTCCACCAATACCTTATCTAACTCCTCCCCCTGTGCTGGAGGTTGTAGATCATGCCAGTGTGCATGGAGGCTACATTCTCTGTCTCTAGGGTAACCCACAGTATCTCTACCTCCCCCCTGTATTCCCTGTATCTCTGTTGCTGTCGTGCCTTGCCATACATAAAGCACCGTGTCCCCTCCCTTCCTTCCCACCCTGTCCCTCCTGAACAGAGAATAGCCTGGTATGGCCATATCCCAGTCATGGCTTTCAGTGCACCCTGACTCAGTAATGGTCACAGTATTCAGGTTGGCCTCTGCCATTATGGCCGCGAGGTCCAGAATTTTATTTCCTAGACTTCTAGCATTTGCACACATGGCCTTTCAGATTTTATTACCACGCTGCTTGGTACCCCTCTTCTTGCCTTCTCTCTCCATCCTCACCCTCTTTTTAATGCTTCCATTCCCATTTCCCCTCATTTCTACCATCCGTGTGTAGAAGTATTTCCTTTTATTACTTATACATTTATTTGCCTTAATCTGTAAGGTATATTCTGCAGTAACTCTGATGTCCTGCTTAAAATCAAAATCCACTTCATCATCAATACAGGGTCATTAATCATTTTGAACATAAATAACAAGTCCCTCTTAATCACCTTGCCTCCAGAGACTGCAGTTTTATATCTGCCAGTCTATCTGTATAAATAAATCTGCAAGGCCGAGATTGATTTTATTTATTTTCCTTGTGTACCTTTTTAACAACTGTTATTCCTTTTTCCTGAAAGGAGTCCACAGCTGTCTTCTGTAGCCAGTAATTGTCAGATATAAGCCTTGTGTAGTGGAATTATAATGGCCTTATTCCTACTTTAATGGTTTTCTTAATATTCCACCATACTCAATTTGCTTTTGCAATTACCTCTGTGCATTGATCTTCCATATCAAACCTATCATTTACTCTGATCCTTAGGTCTTTTTCATACTCTGTGCTATTAATTATTGACCTGGGCTGTGCCTCTCCTAGGCACTACTGCACATTTATCCATGCTGAATTGCATCCCCCATTTTACTGGACCATTTCTTTATACTGTTCAATTCAGATTGTATGTATTCTATTTGTTCATTTGTTTCACATACCCCACCTAATTTAGTATCACCTGTATACTTGCAGCTTCAAATATTGAGACTATGATCGAGATCAGAAATAAAAATGTCAAACAATATTGGTCCCAAAACAAATCCCTGAGGCATTTGACTAGTCACACTGCTTTCTGAGGGCAGATGCCCATTTATTTTAACCCTCTGGGATCTACAGTATTTATGAATTGTGCTGCTATCCAGTTTATTAATGTGGTGTTAAGCCAAGGTGCTATATTTTTTATATAATAGTCCAGCGAAGGACCAAATCAAAAGCTTTTTAAAGTCCAAACAGATGGTGTCAACGGGATGATTTCCATCTAATTTCCTACTAACATTTCAAGAAAATGTCAGCAATTCATTATGCAAGATCAACAGCCACGAAACCCACGTTACTGCTTATATAAGGAATTGTGTGTTTTTTTTTTCCTGTGAGCCTGAATCTCTTCCTTAACAATTGCTTCCATGACTTTTGGGTGAAGCAAATCAGCCAATAGTTTGTAGTGTCAGCGTCAAACCCTTCAGGAACCACACCCTCACTAAAGGATCAAGTATATATTATTTGTAAGCATGCTGTAATATCCATACCCACTAATTTCAACATATTGGACTCTATGCATGAAAAATTACAATGCCTACACACCACATATCTGTGGCACATAAGCGAATCTAAGTCAAGTAGCCACATATAGGGTGTCCCACGGACTCCTGCTGCATTCACTAGAGGAGTGCACACCCTTTCAATTCCCAATCCCTAGTTGTACATGCTGCAACAAGCTTGGATGGTCCAGGAAAATGTCAGGGGACATGCTGGCATGCCACACTATTCCCTACAGATTGTCAAGTGAGGGGCACAGGCTATGCAGGCAGGTATCCTGCTAGAGCTGCTGTGTGTCCCCACATAACACACCCGCTGGCCATGGCTGGACCCAGGAACCTCCCCCTCATGCCATTGCTGGCCCAGCCCTCCAGTCAGACAGGGAAGGCTGGGTAGGCCATTCAAGCACTCACCCATTCTTTGTTAAATTACAGGACTTGCAGCACCCCACAGTCCCCTGCCCCATGATGGAATCACTATAATAACCTTTTGAGTCATATCTATGTGTTCTACCAGTACATCTTTTGCAGTCTCATGAATTACAGGGCTCGGGGCATTGTAATTCTTCATGCATAGGACCTAATATGCTGAAATTAATGGGTATGGATATCACAGCATGCTTACAAATAATATATACTCAATCCTTTAGTGAGGGTGTGGTTCCTGAAAATCCAAGCTGACCTACAAACTATTGGCTGATTGCCTCACCTCTGTACTTGGAAAACATAGAAACATAGAAAGTGATTGCAGAAGAGACTACAAGATCCATCTAGTCTGCCCCAAAATTCTTAATACAATGCTATTCCCCTTAGCCTTTCTGTAAATGATACCCTTGTGCCTATCCCATGCATTTTTGAACTCTCTCACTGTTTGGCCCCCACCACCTCGTGGGGTATGCTATTCCATGGGTCTACCGCCCTATTTTTTCTACTTTTCTAGTGCTCTTGAGCCTCCATCCTTCAGTCTCATATTGTGTCCTCCTAGTTCTCGCCTCCTTCACCTGAAACAACTCATTTACCTTAACCTTATTTATACCCCTAATATACTTAAAGGTCTCACTCATGTCCCCTTCTCCCTCCTTTGTTCCAAGGAGTACATGTCACATGTTGAGCTCCTTCAGCCTATCCTCATATGCTGTCTGGTGCAGCCCCTGAATCATCTTTGTTACCCTCCTTTGCACCGTCTCCAGTCTGTTGATGTCCCTTTTGAGGTGCATCCTCCAGTACTGTATGCAGTACTCAATGTGGGAGCACACAAGAGACCTGTAGAGTGGCAGTACTACCTCCCTCCTGGGACTCATAATTCCCCTGCAAATGCAATCCAGCATACCACTAGCCTTTAGCGCTGCCTTTTCGCACTGTTTCATCACCCTCAAGTCTTCTGATATTATGACCCCCCGGTCATGTTCCTGGCTGGTGGAAGCTAGCTTCTCCCCCAAAGGTAGTACTCCTCTTTGGATTTGCCTCTGCCTATATACATGACTTTGCACTTTTTGGCTTTGAATTTCAACTGCCAAGCCTCGGACCACTACATCAGTTTCTTTAGGTCTGAATTCATACTTCTTACTCCTTCAGGGGAGTCCACTCTGTTGCATATCTTGGTGTCATCTGCAAATAGACACATCATTCCTTCCAATCCATTCATGATGTCAGATATGAAAATATTGAAGAGTAGAGGCCCAAACATCGACCCCTGTGGTACATCACTAGTTACCTCTCTCTCAGCGGATACTGAGCCATTTACCAGCGCTCTCTGTGTTCTTCCTCTCAGCCAGCTGCTCACTCACCCAACCACCTTCTTACTCACCCCTATGTGGTCCAGCTTCTTTAACAGTTTTCTGTGTGGAACAGAGTCAAAGGCCTTACTAAAGTCTAGGTAGACCACATCTACCACTGCACCCTGATCACTGTCTTTTGTAACCCAGACAAAGAAGTTGACCAGGTTCTTTAATGCATAGACTTACCCATCATGAAACTGTGCTGTTTTGGGTCTTGTTTCCACTGGCTTCCAGATATGCTAGAGTCCTTTGTTTTAACAGTGTCTCCATCAATTTCCACTATCAACATGAGACTTGCTGGACAGTAGTTGCTAGCCTCCTCTCTGCTCCTGATTTGTGAAGTAGGACCACTGTTGCTCTTTTCCAGTCTCATGGTGCTGTCCCACACTTCAGTGATTTGGCGAAAGTTCTGCTAGAGGGCTGCCAGTACCTCCCCAGCTCCCAATCTCTCACGTAATTTCATTTGGCCCATGGCCTTGTTTACTAGTTTATTTAGGGCTTCCAAGACTTGATCTTCTGTGAGGGGCTTGTATCAACCCCTGGTCCCTGGGTGATATTGCTAGTGTGTTAGGTTCATCTCCTGCATCCCTTTAGTGAACACAATACAGAAGTACTGGTTTAAGACCTCTGCTTTTTCACTGTCCTTCTCTCTTTCTATGTTCCAGGAAAATGTCAGGGGACATGCTTGCACTCCACACTATTCTCTACTGCACAGACTGTCAGGCGAGGGGGTGTAGGCTATGCAGGCAGGTACCCTGCTATAGCTGCTGCATGTCCCCGCATAACATACCTGATGGCCATGGCTGGACATAGAACCTCCCCCCTGACATTGCTGCCCCAGTCATCTAATCAGACAGGGAAGGTTGGGGAGGTCTTTCAGGCACTCGCCCATTCTATTTTAAATTACTGGACTGGTAGCATCCCACAGTCCCCTGTCCCCTGATGGAATCACTATAATAAGGTAGGACGACATTTCAGCAAATCAATTTGGGTGAGTCAATTTGCGCAACTCCATTAGTGCAACTGCCATAATGGCAAGCATGTCAATATAGCGACAGTCAAAATGCTGGACTGCGATTTTTCAGTGATCCCCAAGCAGCAAGGTGCCTCAGAGTTAGGGCTGTATTAGATTGGGTGAGTTTGGGGGCACAGCCCTTTCAATCTAAGAAACTGGTAATTAGCCCACCATTAAGCACCTTGATTGTTGCAGAGGTTGGTGCCCAGCGTGATGGATGACCCGAGGAAACGAAGCATGGAGGACGTCTGACAGTACAGCTCAGGTCATCCTGGATAGTACTGCTGGAGCCCCTGATGCTGTGGTGGGTGTCTTGCCTGATGTCCATGTGATGCAGTGGACTGTTCAAAGGATCTGCCAGTTGGAACGGGTTGCTCCTGTGACCCCTGCAACAGCTGGTGAGCTGATTATCCCTATGACTACACCTGTACATTGGAGAGCTGTAAAAAAAATTAGCTTGTTTGATGTGTGTTGATATTGTTGGTCACCAAAATTGCAGTTACTATAAATAAATTGCCAAAATTGCATTTGCTATTATAGAGTCGCTGTAATAACATGGAGCCCTATAATAACCTTTTGAGTCATATCTATTTGTTCCACCTGTATGCCTTTTGTTGTCTCATGAATCACAGGACATGGGGGTACCCATTTCATTAGGCCTCTCTACCTCCTCAAGAACTGCCCAGTGAATTTCAGGGTGTGGGGGCAGGGTGTCTGTTTCAATTGGCCTCTCTGCTTCTTTCAGGACTGCATGTTTATTTTGTGTTTTAATTGTAAATGGTTCACTTCTTTCAGTCTTCCTTCTTTGTTTGGATTTATGTGTCAGTTGTACTGTATTCCAGTCTGTGCAACCATGATTGGTGTTGGGGGATATTTTCAGTGCTTTTCTCCCTATCCACAAGGTTTTCAAAACTCCCTCTTCCCCCTAGAGGACTATCCTATTCTTTAGTACTCTTCTTACTGCTTAAGTTAGCACTGTTATTTTCTGCTGTACCCAAAATAATTTCTTTTCCAGTTCTAAGGTATGTGTGAAATCTTCCATACACCATACACCACACATCCTACACCTTACAGATTACCCCAATGCAGGAAAGACTTATAATGCAGGCCTCATAGAAACATAGAAATTTACGGCAGACAAGGACCATGTGGCCCACCCAGTCTTCCCATTTCCCCGACCTATGACAAAACACAGATTCTAGTTGATCTGCAGCTCATCCTTTCTTTCCTGTCTCTAGGTACCCTTATGTCTATCCCATGCATTCTTGAATTCCCTAACTTTTTTTGCCCCTACCACTTCCTTTGAGAGGCTTTTCCAAGCATCCACCACTCTTTCAGTGAAAAAGTACTTCCTCATGTTACCTTTGAATCTGCCCCCTCTAACGTCATTTTGTGCCCCCTTGATCTTGCATAACTTCTCTTTTGAAAGATGCTACCCTCCTGTACCTTGTTTATACCTCTGAGCTACTTGAACATTTCTATCATGCCCCCCCCATCCAAAAATACATATTGAGTTCCCTTAACCTCTCCTCATAGGGCTTTTCATGCAGACCCTGCACCATCTTTGTAGCCCTTCTCTGGACTGCCTCCAGTCTATATATGTCCTTCTAGAGATGCAGTCTGGAAAAATGGACACAGTACTCCAGCTGAGGTCTTGCCAGTGATCTGTACAGTGGCATAACCACCTCCTTCTTACTGCTGGTGATGCCTCTCCCTATGCACCCCAGCATCCCATTGGCTTTCCATACAGCCTTCTCACATTGTTTGGTTGCCTTTAGGGCATCCAATATGAGTACCCCCAGGTCTCGCTCCTGCTTGGTGGCTGACAGTACCTCCCCCTCCCCATCTTGTAAACCTCCCTTGGATTTCTGCTCCTGAAGTGCATGACTTTACACTTTTTTGCACTGAATCTTAGCTGCCACACTTCTGACCAATCCTCCAATCTGCTTAGGTCTTTTTTCATTTTTTCTATCCCCTCTGGAGTGTCAACCCTGTTGCAGATCTTAGTGTCATGTGCAAAAAGACATACTCCCCTGCAGCCCCTCTCCAATGTCACTTATGAAGACATTAAAGAAGACTTGTCCCAGGACTGATCCCTGTGGAACCCCACTAGTCACCTCCCTCTCATCAGATTGAGCATCATTCACCAGCACCCTCTGTGTCCTGCCCCTCAACCAATTTCTGACCCAGTTTACCACCTTGGGGCCAACACCCGTGCTGCCTGACTTGTTTGACAACCTCCTATGTGGGACAGTACCAAAGGCTTTGCTGAAATCTAAGTAGGTCACATCCACCTCCCTTCCCTCAGCCACCTTTCTGGTCACTCAAAGAAATCTATTAGATTTGTTTGACATGACCTTCTCACTGTGAATCCATGCTGCTTTAGATCCTGTGCTCTGCTAGATTCAAGGAATGAAATGCTGATACAGCTAAGCAGTGGGTAGCTCCAGTGTTGCTGGGATGCACTGGGAGAGGTATCTCCAGCACAAGGATGAAAGGGGTGTTGCCACTATATCACTCATTGGTGAGACCCCATCTGGCATATTGTTTCCAGTTCTGGAAGCCCCACTTCAGAAAGGACATAGATAGAGTGGAGGCTGTCCAGAGGAGGGCAACTAAAATGGTGCAGGAGAGTCACCGTATGACCTACATGAAGAGACTGAGGGATCTGAACATGTATACCATGGAGGAGAGGAGAGTGAGAGGGGACTTGATAGAGACCTACAAGTACCTCACAGGAATGAACAAAGTGCAGAAGGGGAGTCTCTTTCAAATGAGGAAGAGCACCCAGACGGGGGACATTTGATGAAGCTGAGAGGGAGTTTAAGAGGTATGTGAGGAAGTACTACTTCACTGAAAGAGTGGTAGATGCCTGGAATAGACTGCCAGCAAAACTGGTGGAGGAAAACAGTAAGAGGTATCGGTACTGTGGGATACACATAGTAGAATATTACTAAATAGGCAGGCAGGAGGAGGGTTGCCAGAGACCAGATGGGGTCTGCAGAGACAGACTAGGCAGAGACCATCTGGCAGACTTGATGGGCCCAGCAGTCCTTTTCTGCCAATACATTTTATATGTCTATGTACTGCACATGACAGCCCTGGTCCACTTTGCACTGTGCTGTGAAACTGTGGCACTGGACTGTGTTTAGAAGTTGAAATATCAAAGGCCCTCATCATGGGGAGATGAAAGCCATAGGGACATCAGCAGATGAGTTGTTGGGTCTGGGGAGGTTGATGGGCATGAGTCGGTTAATGGGACAGTCATGGAGAAGGAGCATAAACATGTATACAAAAACATAAAGCAAAACATGCAATAACCTATGAAGGATATCACCCTCAACACAAGGGAACAGCATTGCCAGGGATGCCAGTCTGGTGCTACCCAGATGGGGAAGAGGAAAGAGGTTAAGAGCATAAGATCAATGCAGCACACAGGAGGGAGTGCTTACAGATGACCAGTCCAATCACAAACCACAAGAATATGCCAAAAACAAATGTTTTGCACAAGGAGGACATCAACATAATTCATTATGAAATGTATTTACAACAGAACATGCCATACATAGACAGGGCACAGAGGCTGAACATCACAATGTTTTGAACTCACTGTTCTTCAGCTGAGGGATCCTGCTGAAGAACAGGCATTAAGGTGATCAGCCTGTGTGGGCAGTCTGGGTATGGCATGTTCTGTTGTAAATAAAGGTCATACTGTGGTTGTGAGACCCGGGAATGGATTTAATTAAACTGTACTCGTTCACTGAAAAAAATGAAGATTTCTGTAAATGAATTTGATACTGCACCACATACATTTCCGGGTTTACTGTAGTGTATCTCTTGAAAAGGTATTTTGTTATATGAATTTATTGTGACAGACCTTAACAAAATGCAAACAATAAAAAATAAGGCATGGCTTTGCAATTATGGTTCTGTTAAAACCCTTCCTCCCTCCCCCACTCTTCTTATCCCAGTTTTATTAATGGTAAATGCAGACAATATCTTATGCCTTTCCTAAAATCCCTGTCTTGTACGCTTGAGGTGTTGAATCTCTAGACTTCTAGCCTGAAAGACAGAAGATGAAGGGAAGAAGCTGATATGAAACACAGTGCCTGCTGGGCTAGAACTGACCTTTAGACAAATCAGAAAGAGACTTACCAGCTGGATGCCTTCTCGTTTGTATGAATATGAGTAACAAGAAACTTATTAAATTGTGCCCTAGAAGCAAAGCACTAGGCTTAATCCTTTTCTTGTATTATTTCAATTATTTTACGTGCCTGGATTTTTCTTACACTAAGTACTATCCCTAGTTGAGAGGTTTAACTCAACTTCTGTGATCTCTTACAATTTTTTTAACAGAGTAGAATTCCAGCATTTCAGGCAGTGTTCCTGGGGTGGATTTTCTGTATAATACTACTATGAAAGTTGTAGTTTTAACTAGAACTGTGATCAAAGATCACATACTGGCAATGAAGTAGAAGTGCTCTAGTGTAGTTAATTACATCTAACAATTAAGGATTATCGGATTTGGAGTTCATTACCAATGTTAGAAGTCAAAGGCCCTGTATTCTGAGAATGCTTGTGGATTTTCAAAGTTGCAGTTTTCTGCAACTTAAGTAGAAATGGTAATTTCATGGAGAATAGCAAGATGCGGTGTTTGATGTAATATTGAGAATTTACACATTGATTAAAAGTAGCTGTTGAAATATACTGCATTACTGGTGACTCAGATTTTAACAGCCCATCTGTATTTCATTTCAGTATGAGCTTAAATATTCTTTCTAGAGCTGTAGTAATTTGAATTCTGCTATATTCTCGGAAAATAATTTAAATAACAAATCTTGTGAAAATTTGCTAAACCCTTTTATTAAAATAGTGTTAAGGTTTGCAATATTCCGGTTTTCGTCTACCACTTGGGTCATGGCAGTAATGGTTGGGGTGCCATTAGGCATCTTACAGTCCTGTGTAAAGCCTAGCTAGTATGTGTATGGATTCCCTACATATTAATTCCCAGATACCATGAATAATAGGGTACTGAGTAGTTTTCCCAATTTGGGTGTTCAAGTAAAAAGAATTCTGAAGAATTAAAAAAAAAAAAAAAAGATTTAAAAACTATTGCCTCCCAGGTGGCCAGAGCTTGCCCTATGGCAACTCCTCACCCATCCTAATCAACTCCTACTCTTCACCTCTTCACATTCTCCCATGCCTTGACTTCCGAAAAACATTTGCTGGCTCCGGGCACTATACCAGGAACCAATGACATCATATTAATCAAATCTTTCTCTTTAGTCTGACCTCCCCAGTCCACAGAAGTACATTTTTTATGTTGGTCCCATGCTTGATTGCTAATCCATGACTTGGGGGCCAGTAGTAGATTAAGCTGGGCTAGCCCTATCACTGCACGCCACAGCATGCTGGTTCCTCCTTTGTCTATTGGCTGATAGGCTGAGTGTGAGGAGTCTGTGACTGGGAGGAGGGGTGGAACTGTGTGCATCATTGATGACATTAGGCAGATTAACTGATCAGTCTGCCTAGCATCATCAGTGATATCTTCTGCCCCCTTCATGAGTGTGTGTTCCTTGTACTCTGTCTATCAACAGATAGGCACACTGACAGACAAACAGACAAAATGTGGGACTGAGCTAGACTGGCAGTACTTCTGCCCCCAAAATCATGGATCGGGGCAGAACAGTAGAGAAACATTAGGAAAATGAACACTTCTGGAGATTAGGGAAGGTAGGCTAGGGAACGGGATGTGACATCCAGGCTCATTGTAAGGAGTCTGCAAATTATTTTTGAAAATAAAGACAGTGAAGGACAAGGAAGGGGGTGCTGGGTAAGAGATGGCTATGACAGGGGAGGGATGCCATGGGACTAGTCCTGGCCACCCTGGGAAGGGAATACAGGTTTCTTATATTTTTTTGTTGTTGTTGTTTTGTTTTCAATTTTGCCAAATCTGAGTACTAAGAAGTAAATAGCTGAAAATCTGGTGTACTGAGCACTCACTGAGTATTCAAAAAAAGATACACACATAGATCTGCTAGCCAGTAGGGGGTGTGTGAGTAACAAATGTTAATTCCCAAAACCTCAAATATTAGGCTTCCCAAATATTCTGCCAAATAATGAATACTTTTCACAATTCATATTCAGGCAAAGGTATTCTGTAAATAATATATACCTTTCCCTCCATGGGTGGTCAGGGCTTGTCTCTGGGCCACCCTCCACCTTATGCCAAATATTTCCCACCCACCTTCCTCATCCCTAGAATCCCACAAAATATCCAGGCTATTCAGTTGGACTTGGCTCCCATCCTTTCTCCCGCTGTGTTGGTATGCTCCCTAGTCTGCTCCACCAATCAGTAGAGCAAGTGCAAGTGGGCCCAGGCACAAATGATCAGGAGGGGCAGGGCACTAGCATCAGTAGTAGTGTCACTAGACAGTAGTATCATTACTACTGATGCTACTGCCCTGTCCCTTCCCTCACAATCATTCATACCTGGCCCCACTCAACCGATCAGATTTAGCAAGGGAAGCAGTCTGGGAGTCACGTGATGTGCTCAGAGTAAGTGGCAGCCTCTACTGATGCTCCTGACCTGCAGCATTTAAAATCATGGCAAAAGTCTGAAAATAGCTGGAAATTACAGAAAATTATATTACAGCTACAAAGAGAACCAACTCAGGACCAGATTAATACCAGTCAACAAAAGAATGGCATAGATTTCACAGCACCAAATGGAAACCTCCTCAGCGCCACCAGTACCACCGCGATCAATGCCTATCAAGCAGCAGAGACCCAAAATCTACTTCAGACTTATTGCTAGAGGCTGATGCTAGAGAGGGCTTGTCAGAAAAAATGGAGGTTGGCAACTATAAAAATAGCCATGCTAGATATGGCTGGTGACCTTTGGACCATGAAACCAGTTGTTTAAGCCCTCACACAGTAGATCAGGAATGCTGAAGTAAGAATAAGTTCTATTGAAGATCAGCAGCACTAAGATGGCATGGAAATATAAGCACTGAAAAAAAAATGGCCAAACTCAAGAATCATATCGAGAATCAAGAGGGATGCAGCTGGAGAAACAATCTTGTTCTGGTGGAGATCCCTGAAAAGGTTGAAGGTGGAAACATGCTTGCTTTCATACAGAAAATCTTCCAGGAGGTGTCTGGCCCCCAGAGACTGGAGTGTTCTAGCACAACGAACAGGCACATAGATCACTAAAACCACTGCCTACCCCAGGAGGAAAACACAGAGCTATAATATTTAGATGCTTAAATTTCGAAGACAAGCTCTACATCCAACAACAAGCCAGGAAAAAGGGTGTACTGAATTGGAATGGAGCCACTTTATATATTCAGTGACATTAACCCTCTGGTAAGGGAAAAGCAGATCATCTGCAAAGAAATAAAAAATTGTTACATGAGGCAAAGATCACTTTCAGAATGCATTTTCTGACCAGGCTTGTGATAAACACAGACAAGGGTTAGTCTGAGTTTCCCAGCACAGAAGCTGCTCAGAAGGACCTGCCCTGTATCCTGCCAAATGTCTTTACACAGGTACCAATCAACTAATTCAAGGAGGGGAAAATAATGACAAATAACTTTCTAAACTGTTCCTGAAGTGGATTCACAATACCACTCTGACATGAGTGGCCAGAGGTACTGAATTTCCGTATGTACCGTGGGCTCCCTTTACTTATAAGCTAAGAATATACAATGGCATGATGGCCGCTGCCTTGGTATATATTGGATTAACAGTCTTTTTCCCTTCAATACCCCTCGGGTCACAGATCAGCTGCTTAGTGACCACCTAACCCCCGGAAGCACTGAGCGGACACAAGGCAGCACTCCCTTTGACTACTGGATTAACAGTATTACCCTAATGCTGCCACCTTTTTTTACAAACAAATGACCTTGGCAGTTCACACCTAAATTCCTCCTGCTGTACTGTGATGAGTGTTTTTACATAACCAGTTGTTTACTCTCTCAATTCTCTTACAGGTATAATGATTAGAGGAGTAACTCTCTCCCTTGGATACTGCAAACAAACCTCTAGATACAGAGGCACTCAGAGGCAACTGCCCTGCTACAATTAGTGGTTGTGGTTGATTGAATTCAGCCACTTCAGCTCTCTTTCTGACATATGGTTTCCTCACCCCCATTTCACTTATCAGCCCAAGATTAAAAACTCACAGGAACCAGCTGAAAGCCTTCCTGATAGAGGGAATGGGGATGGATCTTTGTACCAAAACCATCTATTTGCAATGGAGACTAAGGGAACAGCCAGCCATGGTGGCATAAGTACCTCTCCACATGTATTTTGCTTCTTCCTTATTAAGCAAAACAAAATAAATTACTCTGCTCAAATTTTATCTAACTAGGCACTCCACACAGTTGAGGGAGCAAGGAATAGCCATTTATTCAGGCCCACTTCAGACCTATTGATTAATGGGGTTCTTGGGGCCAACTATACGCCTCAGAGGAGGTAAGTTGGTTACAGTCCCCACTTTAATGTCTTTCACAGTTACATCTATTACTCACACTCTAAGTAGTCTACTGGCAAAGGTTGTCATCCAGGTAAGGACAAAATGTTTCATTTTTATTGTTAATGTTTTGTACATGGTTTTTGTTGTTGATATGGTACTGGCTCAGAACTTAATAATCAGATTGCTTGTTAATGACTGCTTTACACAGCTTAACCTGGGGAAATTGGTTAGAATACATTCCTTACCACAACTCCCAAAACGGTAGGTGTTCAGATCTAGATGGGCTTAGAATTTCAAGAGTGGCACAGGTTTATTAGACCCAGTTCATACCACTTAACACCAAGGAATTGCCTCTTGAATTTCAACAGTGTCTAAGGTCTCCTATAAATGTGTAACTTGGAATATTAAAGGTGCCCAATTAAAAGAAAAGAGATACCAGATAGTAAAGCATATCAAGACCCTGGGTGAACAAATTGCCTTTTGCAGTAGACCAATACTCCTGCAAAAATGCAACTTTGTGGAGGAGGGAATGCATTGACAGGTTTTGCTGCTGTCAACAGCAAAGAGAGCAGGGAGTAGCATCTTGATACATAGGAGCATCCCATTCCAGCTGGCTAAACAAATTGAGGACCCCAATGGGTGATTATATAACAGTGAAGGGATGCTTGGGCACTACGACTAAAATCATAGCTTCAATATATGGCCCAAATACGAGGACCCAAATTTACTAATCTCCTCTCAAAAATCTCTACTACTCTGGGAACCCTATATTACTAGAAGGAGACTGGGACCAGGTTATAGATAATCTACAGGATAGATCCAGGATTAAGGCCTCATGCCTATCACCAGCACAAAAGATCTTTAAGGGAACTCCAGGACTCCATGGGTCTCAGATGTCTGGAGTACTCCACCCCACAGACTGTGAATACACATTCTGGTCTAAGGCTTAGGACTCCTGCTCCAGACTAGACTATTTCCTAATTAGTCCAAAAGATCCAGAAAAAAAGAGAGGATTTGATACCTTTTATTGGACCAATATAGATGTTACAAAAGAAAATAGGAGCTTGAGCTTTCGAATTACATGGAAATTTTCATCAGAAAAATAACCAATTAGCCCAGTGATACTCAGAACCACTACTGCCTGTTGAGGTTGGGGTCAAAGTGGTGTCAGATCACACAATGGTTACGCTTTCATTTCTAACAACCCAAAATTTTGAAAGAGTGGCCACTTAATAACTCTATACTCAAGTACCCCAAAAGTAAGGAAAATGTGAAGCAATGTGTCATGCAATACTTTGAAACAAATACCCCTTCAGCTTCTAACCAGAGGAACCTGTGGGGGGGCCTTTAAGTGTATGGTTAGGTGGGAACTTATAAAAGGTTGGCCTCCACCAGAAAAAGGAAAAAAGAAACCGAGGGGAAACAGCTACTCCAAACCATCCAAGACTTAGAGAAAAAAGTGTCCGGGATAAGTTTAACACCCTAAATGTACAATTGAATACTGTCAGGGCAAAATATAATGAATTATTGAGGGGAAAAGGCAGCAAATGCCATATTTAAGTCTAAATCACATTACGTAGACCCGGGAGAGAGAGAGAACTGAGAGGTTGCTGGCACTCAGACTGAAGCAGCTAGAATCCAAGAGACTAATCAAAATGGTGAGAGAGAAATCAGAAAAAACACTTACTAACTCAAGAGATATCACTACAGCTTTCTGGGATTTTCTCTCTGAACTGTATACTGCAGAAATGCCTGTCCCACAGTCCGACATACAGCAATTCCTGAAAACTGCTAACCTACTGCAGATTACTCAGTATCAATCAAAAATGCTTGAGGCTGACTTTACGACTCATGAGGTCCAGTAGGCCATAACCTCCCTCACCCAAGACAAGGCACCAGGGCCAGATGGCTTCTCCCCTAATTTTACAAAACCTTCAGCTCAGAACTTTCTGAGCCCCTCACCAACTTGTTTCAAGAAGTGAAACATGTCAGCTGATTCCCCCCGACCTGCAGGAAGCCCTAATTAATTTAATACCCAAGCCAGATAAGGACCCTACCTTGTTGAGTAGCTAGAGACCAAAATCCATCCGAAATGTGGATACCAAAATACTAGCTAAAATTCTAGCAATAAGAGTAAACAGGGTGTGGCAGAACCTGATAGGCCCACAACAGGTGGGTTTTATGCAGGGCAGACTAGTAACTGATCACCTGAGAAAGCTGGCACACCTCATCTCTGCATCCAGGGACTCACAAGAACCAGCTGTCCTTCTATCTCTGGATGGAGAAAGCTTTATTTATTTATTTGAATTTTGGTGACCGGTAAGCCCAGTGAGACCATGCAGCCCTTTTAGGGCAACTGAGGAAGGCTACAGAAGATGAGGGTACAAAATATAAACATTGTCATGAGCATACAATGCATTGCTTAAATACAATATGATACAAAAGCCTTGAATATGAGAGGAATACAGGATGTGGAAGTGTGGAAACATAGGCAAAAGTCTACATACAATGAAAGCACTTGCATACATGAAGATGCCAAGATCCCCAGGATCCTGACTACAATTGTAAACAGAGTCACAGAGTACAGAAAGAAAACATTGAAATCAGAGAAAGGGGAGTGCAGGACAAAGCAGATACAGACAAGTCAGGCTACAAATCAGAACAACAGTTGTACCTGTCAGTGCAGTAACATATGTACAGTAAACATTTAATTAATTTACAGAGCTAACATAACTTTCAACCCTTCAAAGACAAGGTGTGCCATAAATAAACAGGGGTAGACTAGGCACTGTGGACATGAACATAGTGAATGCAAGGTTGTTTTAGTAAGGCAGGAGTAAATCCTTAAGTCAATTAGATGGTTTTGAAGGGTGCTTTTGAAACTGGGGTAGGAAGAACAAGAGAGGAAAGACGGGAGGAGGGAGTTCCATGCCCAGGGTGCAGCATAGGCGAAGGATCTCCTACTTGTAGCTAGGCAATAGGATGGCACAGCTAAGAGAGGGAGACAGGAGGAGCGTAGGGCCTGGTAGGCTGGTTTTCTTATCACAATATCAGAAAGACTCAGTAGGGTGTATAGGTGAGTGAGCTTAAAGGTAAGGCAGAGGGAGGTATAGAGGAAGACATGTTCAAACTGTAGCCAACCTAGAGATGTTAGTACAGTGCAGTGATGCTGCCAGAGGGACCTGAGGCAAAGCATCCTATTCTATGATACAATTGCTTTAATTGATGAATAAGGGAGGATTTGATCGATAAGAATAATAGGGCACCATAGAAAAGCAGAGTAAGGAGGGAGGCCGTGGCTTTTGATAGAATATCATGGCCCTTCCTGTATGAATCCCTGACAAGTTTCAGCTCCCCCTTTATAGAATGGATCAAGCTACTCTACTCACACCCCACAGCTAAAGTATGATGAAATAGTACCCTATCTATACCCTTCAAATTGAAACAGGAACCAGACAAGGATGCCAGCTGTCACCGTTTCTATTTAACCTTTATTTGGAGCTCTTGACAAGAACTATACTGGCCATCGAACATCAACAGCATAGATGTAGGTGGGAAGGAATATAAAATCACTACTTATGCAGATGATGTCCTCCTCTAGCTCTCAGACCCACAGCAGTCTGTTAGGGAAGCATTACAATTGATACAAACCTTTGGCCAATTGTCAGGGTACAAACCTAACTTAACTAAAACATGTATAATGCCCTTCAACTGACACACATCAAGACACAGGTGTTACAATGCTGGGGAGGCTTGGAACCCCACCTCAATTAAGTATTTGGGCATTCTTTTGCTCAGAACCCTAGCTGGAAGTGTAAGCAGAACCTTGATACTCTAGTGCTAAAAATCAAGCAAGATCTACAATGATGGCTGGCCCTCACCCTCACTCTATGGGCCAGAATTAATATAATCAAAATGAATGTTCTTCCCAGATTATTATACTCCATCTGTATTCTATCCTGTATATAACAGCAGACATGGTTCACACAGCTCAGAACCATCCTCTCCTTATTGCTATAGAGTGGCAAAACCCACGTAGATCCTACAAAAAATGTACCTACCCTAAGGACCAGAGAGGGGTGAAACTACCAGACTTTTGGCTTTACTACCTAGCCACAAGGGCCAGCCAATTTCTGTAGTGGAGAAACAACACAGACTAGGAGGCTTCAGCCCTATACTGCCCTCAATGGAAAACCATGGAGAAGGACCTGTACACCAAGGCCAAATTAGACTAAATGCACTACTTAGTATTCCTTTCAAAAAGTACCATCCAGCATCAAGCCTACCCCAATAGGTACCTCTACACAAGTGAGTAAACAGCTACATAGAATACTGGGGACTAGGCCGAAACTTGATCCTAGGCAGCCAACCACAGATAACCCTAACTTTAGAATACAACAAAAGTTAATACCAGCCAATCATATGAGCGCGGTCTGTTTAGGCACTTTGGGAGGCTAGATAGAGGGAAACACACTCATTACCTATAATAGTCTGCAACGGACAGCGACACCCCTTTAAGATACCCTTTCCATTCCTGCAGCATGTTATAGCTAGTGCATTGGGCCCCAAGCCATGAGGATTTGATCATTTCTCAAATTGGGATGACCTAATGCTGTTGGCTACCCAGAGACATACAACATCCCTATTGTATAAAAAGCTTCTGCTGCTTTCCACCCCAGAGGACAGTGCCATCCATACATACTGGCAATTGGAATTCCCAGAGTTAACAGAGCTTGGGATTATGGCTGGATGGGCCTCCAGAAACCACAGACTTCTCATATTCGATGGTCTCAAATTAATGCAATGTAAGATCGATCATGAGTTATATTAAACCCCTATAAAATTACACAAAATGGGCAAATTGGAATCAGACACCTGCACCCGGTGCAAGTCCTATAAAGGCACACTTAGACATATACTTTGGGACTGTCCAAAAGCGCAACCTCTTTGGACAGAGATTAAAAATAGACTAGACCCCATGTTGGGACTAGAACTTGCATTTACACCACAAATCTGTTTAATTGGTTTGGACATGGACACGGTCTTTGATCAAAGGAAATACCACATTACCTCAATTGCAGCCATAATCAAAACGGTTATACTTAAACACTGAATGCATGAGACCCTGCCCTCATTTCAGGAGTGGTAAAATGCGATATTAGAGGCCCTCAGACTGCAGAAAATTATATGTTCTCACAGAAATACTCCAAACCTATATCAAAACAGATGGAGCATGTTGGATGCCCTGGTGTTATGCCCTTAGGACCATCCTCTGGGGTCAATTTCAGACTCAATGGATTGAGCCCAAATTTCATTGTTATATGACAGATTAGAAGGCCTGGGCACACCACTGTATTACCACCATACTATTTACAGAAATATGCCCAAGTGTAGTCCTCCCCGAAAGTTGATGGGGTGAGTCAGTCAATACCTGTAATCTGAATGTATACAGATCGGAACCGTGTCATTATTTTATTCACTCTTATTATTTTGTTTTCTGTTCTATTATATGTTTTCCTGTTGAAAACTAAATAAAATGTTTTATATTGAAAAAAGCAAGGAAGCAGTCTGGAGGGCTCGCAGCACCGTGGAAGGAGGTGGGTGGCCAAGTCAAACTGACTAGCCTGGATATTTGGCACTAGCCCACCCCAATCAAGGAATGGGCTTGGGGATGATCCCAGCAGTATAAGGCAATTTGTATCAAGGAAGGTAGTTACACTAGGTAGGAGTATGTCATAAATATTCTGTTAGCTCTAGCAAGGTGCCAGAAGCCAGCTGTCACATTCTTTACCTGTTTCAGACTCCAGAAAAGGGCTAGGCAGGTAAAAAGTCAGGAGGAAAAGTGGTCAGAAGACTAGACACCCAGCCGCAGGAGACTTTCTTTCCCCACCCCATGCCAAATTCGAATATAGAATATTTTGTTACCTGAATAGAATATCCAGGTCGAATATTCAGTATAGTGATAATACTATAATGATCTGGGTTTACTGTAATATCCGACCAGGGATAATAAATACTAAGGTTGAAGGCCAAGGTTTTTATTAACTCCCTGATCCAGTTATTACAGAGGAAACCCATACCACTATGGTGTTATCACTATCATACTTGAAACACACAAAAAAAAAAAAACAATAATTAAAACTGGAAAATCCTCATGCTACAATGGGTCTGTGAGAAACAAGAAAATGAGAAAGCAGGAACTGACTTTCACAGATCCACTACAGCCATTCCTAAGCATCTCTGATTGGCAGAATACAGAGCCACTGTCCCATTATTCAGTCTACTGTCCAGTTATCATAGAATAACTGGACAGTAACCCTGCATTCTGATTGGCTAAGAGGGATCTCTTCCAGTATTATATAAGATATTTGCACACACCCCTCCCCCACTAGCCAACCTAATGATCTACATGACAATTTGTACATAGTGCCCATAATGCGTAGAATTAGGAGGATATTATGAATCTGTGCCTTTTAAAATTGTGGCTTTATTGCCAGGTCCTTAATGTGTAACCTTCACTCCTTTTACTAGAAGTATACTTCTTAGTCATTCCAAACCCTGGACTTCTGTTTTATTCTTGGATTAAAGTAGAGCTCTGATATCATAGGGACAACTCCATCTCTGATGTCAAACTGATGTTCTCCCTCTCAAATTATAATAATCCCCATGTATGTGAATATTATTGAGTTTAGCCTTTTTTGTTGTTATAAATTTATTAATGTTATATCACAGCCTAATAGCAAATTTACAAAAAGGAGAAGTTGAGAGCAGGTAGACTATTTCAGATGAGGAAGAGAAAGGCAGATTGCTCAGTGGAGGTCTTCCAACAAGGAGGAAAAAGCAGGCATCAGATGAGTAGAGTTCATTTTGGATGGGGGTTACAAACAGAAATGAGGTGACAGACCAAATAAAGGAAAAGAACAAAATTTGATGAGGAAGAAGGAACAGTGAGAGAGGCAAATAGTCTTGATAGTGGATAGAAAGCATTTTAGGTAAAGTGAACAGTGGTGAGTGCACTGCAGCTGGTGGGAAAAGGACTGAAAGAATGGAAGGGGGGTCCAGCCTGGCAATTGTCAGGGCAGTACTCAGATCCAGAATGGCTGGGTGCACCACCAACACAACTGGTTGCATTACTAAATATCATCAGCAAAAAACAGACAGAGAAGTGCACTCCATGCAGGATAGGGAAAGGGGGAATTGATTAACCAGGAAAGGCACACTAAGCCAAAGCTTATTTCCAGATGCAACCTGGGAGCACAAGGAAGTTAAGAGACTTGCTCAGGGTCACACAGTATGCAAGTGGGAGCTGATGGGATTCAAACCCAGGTCTCCAGGTTTGCAGCTCAGTTCTCTTAACCACTACACTATACTGCCTTCTGATGTATGAGGATAATCTTAAAAAATCTTATTTATTCCATCAATAAATAACAACTTTAACAACTTAACAAACTGACATTGGAAACTGCTAACAAGCTGTACCCATGTATAACGTGTTAGTAGTTGTTTATGCCAAAGTTGTTAAAGTTGTTATTTAGATTTATGGGCAGCACTGTAGTCACATACTGCCACCAGGATCATCTCAAGGATAATCTTTCAGTGGAAATGGAGTGGAAAGCTATCATGTTGTAATTCAGTGTGCAGAGCATGAGGTGGGGCTTACTAGTACTAGTAGTAGCAACAGTAGTAGTCATTGTTGTAAATTATATTTTTACATAGAAATGAAATTATATAAAACAACAGTAAAATATATTAATTAGACCGTACAACAGATCAGAAGTTTCAGTTACATCAATAATTTAAACTGCAGCATAGCTCACAATCAGGAGTGCCAACAGAAACTCTGTAGGGCAAGTCATCTAACAAGATAACACTGGTGTGGTTTCAGTTCACATGCAAAACACACATTTCCAAGAGGTGAAATAATGGAAGCTCAGCATTATTGAGTTGCCAGGCAACAGGCAGAGCATTCCAACACCATGAACCCAAGGAAGCAAAGCAATGCCTGCATCAAAGCTAGCAGGCTTGCTGAACCAGAATACTTTGCTTCTACCCTTCAGTACAATATTAATCATCCCTTTAAACTCTGGAAGGTCACCCATGCCTTTTTCAACCCTCCCACCCCAGTGCTCTGCCCCAGTCCTCAAATTAGACAGTTTGATTATTTGTATCCTGCAGCTGTTGCCTCCTATTTTAATAACTTTTTCACCACTTTTTCCCATTCGCTGTCTTCCTCTTTTCTTCTCACACCCTCTGTTTCTGTCACCATCCCCTTCCATTTCGTTCACCTCACCTCTCCAGCAGCCTCCCTAAAGGTTATTCCAGCTATTAATCCTCACAAAGGACACAGCCCTAACGGAATCAACCCAAAGCTCATGTATCTGTCTATCCTTGCTATAGCAACTCCTATCTCTGTCATTCTTAATCTGTATTTCCTATTTGCTGATCTCCCTGATGCATGGAAGAGGGCTACTGTTATCCCCCTCTCTGATGTGTGTGATCCATTTAACCCTAGAAACTATTGCCTTATCACTCTCTCTCTTTCCAGCCTTGGTGAAACTCCAGGAAAAACTGGTTCTTTTCACGTCTCCCACTTTCTGGACTCTTCTGCCTTTCTTTTCCCATGCCAGTCTGGGTTCATGAAGACTTACTTTACTGCCACTTCCCTTCTCCCACTCATGAATTCCATTCAGAAAGGGTAATTGACCTGACTAAAGATTTCAACACTGTCACCAACCCCATTATCCTGAACAAACTTTAGAACATGGCACTCTCTGGCCATTCACTTAGATAGTTCAGCTACTACCCAGAGGGCAGGTCTAAAACAGTCTGCATAGGTACTGGGGAAACTTTACCCCCCAGCTTCCAATCTATCCAGATGTACCCAAAGGATCTGTCTTTGAGCCTATCTTGTTCTTGATATTACTCAATCTCCTCAAAGAATATGTTTCCTTAATATATGCTGTATATGTACGCAGAGGCCACTGTGTTTATTGCCTTAAACCCTCTGCCTCCGATCTGTTTGTTCTGCTCCAACAGGATTTCTCTACTTTCAGTTTTGGTTCTGCTCCAATTAGCTTACACTCAATGCCAAAAGAAATGGTCTCAATGATTTTGGCAATAACCCAGTCCTCCACTGTTTTCAAATCCCTGGATGGCACAGAAATTAATGAGGTTTCTTCCTTCAAGTACCTAAGGATTTGGCTGCACTGAACCCACAACTTCTCCTGACATATGGATGCCATCCATCAAATGTCCACCCTGAGTTTATTGCACTGTTGAGGACAAAGCTTGAATCCCAGTCCTCACCCATAGCAAGATCATCATTAAAATTAGTCTACTGTTTTTTGACTGTAGGGATGTATAATATATGGAACCCAAAGCACTCTTGCCAGATGAGACACCTTTTTTCACTCCTTCTGTTGCTTTGCCCTCAACTGCCCCCTCATAGTTACCACTGTCCCCCGTGCACCTTCCTCTCACTCCCACCTCTTAAAGTTAAGCACCCCACCCATTGTGCATCATTTCTTTTGAAATTATGATTTGGAACACCTCTCACTTATATTAGCTCCATTCTCAAATGCTCTATTACCCCCACTTGCTCCCGCCACCATTCTGACACTCACTTTTTCCCTCTTCCATTCACAAAATCATCTGTAGGTCAATCTGCTTTTGGTTTCAGATTCTCCAACTCTGATCCACCCATATTCCTGGTATTTGCTCTCTTTTTTCCTTCAATTCTAAAAGCCGTCATCCACGGCATCTTGACCATACATCTTACTGTAAATGTGGTATCTTTACATCCATAACCTAATTAAGTGAGCTGTCTGTATCCTAACTTGTACACAGGGTCACCCAAACTACCTAGTTACTCATACAGTAAGTTATACACTATCACTCTGGGCTCCCTGCCTGGTAAATTAATATTTTGCATACTGTTGCTTTGGTCCCTGGATTCTCCTTATTTATCTAGTTGCTTAAGTTATGACTGTGCTGTTGTCTTATGTGTGTTTTACTGCAGATTTATTCTTCTATTTCTATTGTACTGTTCTCCATCTATTGTCATTAATTGCTATATTTTATGTAACCAGTTCACCATGGATGTTATGGTTACTAACCCTGCCATGAGGGCTAAAACAATGTGAGGGCGTGAGTTCTTTTTCCTGATTGAGGGTTCAAATCAAGATCTTTAAGATGAAAGTGATGCCTCCACCCAGAATAAAATTTAAGTGGCCTGGTGTCAGAGTAATACAAATCTCAGGTTGCAATACCTACCAACCTCCCAACAGTATCCACCTACACATGAAAAATCACAATGCAACCTTAAATTCAAGAAAATGGAATTAGTGACTTACCACAAAAAAACACTCACAAGACCAATGAAAATGCCAATAAAATATTTATTGGAGGATACTCACAATGGATGTGAAATACAGCATAAACTGTTTTTGGAAGAAATTTTGAACTCTGGTTGCAGGACTGAAATCAAGTGCCTGACTAGACTTGGCCACCAGGCTTGACTAGACATTGGCAAATAAGACTGTAAACCTTTGTTATTACCATCCACCTTTACTGGTGCACTACCCACTGGTACCAGTTTAACCCCTTTAACCTTAAGGGCTCCTTGTGCTTTACTGGGTACCCAGGCATAGGAATGGTGCATGACCAGTGACATAGCAGCTGGTTGGCTGGTGGTGGTGCACACTGCAACAGAAACAGTTAAACCCCAAACCACACAGGCCATGCAATTGCTTAAATGGCTGAACCTCCAACTGAGGTATTTATAACTCCTGGCCTGTTGGCCAAATCTGTAGACTTGGTGGCAAAACTTTGTACAAACTTTCATAATTGCAAGGCAAGCTCTGAAAGTAGTCAAGGTTCTGGTATACCAGCTCCCCTTCCAACTGGGGCTCCACTTCCTCCTTCCTGCAAGTGCAAGTCCTCTCAGACTGATGCATCAGTTGTGCAGTTGGGAGAGGAAGCTACAAGATGCAGGTCTCAGGTGCCTCTTGTTACAGATCAGGCTCTCTACATCTGCAGTCATATGGACCACCCTGGCTCTTCCATCTTCCCTCTCCACAGGACAGATCAGTCTAAGGAACAGTGGCCACATGCTTCACCCCATGTTCAGGATTTTAAAGCCTAATGCAGAGCATTATATAGTACTTGGCAATGGCACTAGGTGATAATAGCTAATACCGTAATAGTGTGGTCAAAAACCATGCATTCAAAACAGAGATGGACAAAATAGCACTCGGTAAAAACACTGACCACCACAACAGTGACCACCAACACAAACAGCCACAGTTGCTGTATGCAGGGGTGGAGCCCCCTTCACCCCTCCTTACAGGGGGGGCTTTCCCCCCAAACCCCCCTACTAAAAATAACTACCTCCAGGGGTGGGAGGCAACTTAGGGACACAGAGAAACCTCCGAGAGATGGGTTGGAATTGTTTTCATGGGTGGAACTACCTAGGATGGGAGGGTGGGAAACAAAAATAAAAAATAGCACACCTCCCAGGAATCAAACCCAGGTCCACTGAGGAGCTGGCATCTTCCCTGTCTGTGGTTCTGACCTCTGCTCCTCTTCTCCCCAACAGCAATACAGCTACAGGGATAGCACTAACCTGACGTGTGCTATACTATTCATGTAGCTGTATTAGCTTTCACTATTTTGACAGCACAATTTTCAACGTGCTATTGTGGTTTTGCTCTTTTCACCAGGTACTCTTGGGGCAATAGCACTAATCAGTCTTTTTCCAGACTGTCTACAGAATCAGTGCAGGTTTTTCTCTTACAGTTGCACTCAATCTCTCTCTCTCTCTCTCTCTTGCCCACAGGCTGGCTGTTGTGGCACTCGGTTACCTCCTTTTCCTTCAAGGCAGGTCATAGTCTGTCTCACAGGAAAATCTTGTCCTGACACTTCAGTAGACATGCAGTTCAATCTCTGTAGCCTACAGGTTGTAGAGACCTCAGAAGTTACTCCCTGATGGTTGGCTATGGAAGCCCAGGCGGGCTTCCTGGATAGCTCTTCTCAGCAGCACTAGCCCTCTTCACTCTATGGCGTTCCTGCCTACTCCATTCTCCCTGATGTAGTCTTAGGAGCTTATCTTTATTGCATCTTCTTGGCCCACACCCAAATGGTTTGACAGTCTCACTCTAATTGGTCCCAGTCCCACCCCTAGAACACAGAAACCGGGACCAAACAGCATGATGTCAGACTCTTGACAAAGAGTACTCAGAAACACATCTTTGTGATTAGGAAGAACCAGCTAGAATTGGCCACTTTAAGAAAGTAGTAGACTCCTTTTATTTTCTCCAACCTAGTTTAACCTCTAACCTTGGTGCTAACTAGTGAAGTTTAACATAGCTCATTAAGTCCCCAGTCTAGGCTTTCACGACATAAACATCTCTTATTACACATGCTTACTGGTGCTTGGGTCTTAACCTTTAATGTCATAGTTTGAGTCTTCATTGTAGCAATAGGCCTACATATATGCCATTTACAATTACTTTGAATACCTGAATATATATCCCATATTTAAGACAACACATAGCAAGGCACAATTTGAAGTTTAAGAAAGCTAGTCCATGTACTGCACTGTTCTTAAAGTCACAGTGGCACCAAAACACATGTCTGCCCTTTTTCCTTTGTCTCCCTCCTAGTGCTTCTGTGATCCCTGATGCTTGCTGGTGTCTCTAGGCTGCAGCATACTAAGAGGAAGCATCGGTGGTTGGCCACGAGTTGTTGTGGTGAAATGTTCTGTCCCTCTTGGATGGGTGTGCTCAGTGCTGTGGAGTCATTTGAACTGCTGTCATCTGTGGCAGTGTCAGTGGCTCAGCAGGTAGCACACTCACCTCTGAGGCCAGGAGATCAGAAGGCTGTGAGTTATATCCCCACACCAGACACTTGGGTTAATATCCCAGTACTGACACTGTAGTGCAGCATGAGGGGGGTGCTGCACTCCTGAGGTGCCGTCTTTCAGATGAGACATTAAACCGAGGTCCCGTCTGCTTGTTCTGGTGGTAGTTCAGGTGGATGTGAAAGATCCCGTGGCACTTCTTGAAAAGAGTAGGGGAATTTTTTATTATAACTTCAACAACAAATAATTACAAACAGTGTTGACTCACACAAAATAATATACAAATCATAAGGCAAGAGAAATCAAATAAGTATCACATTCATACACTTTTTAGTTTGCTTTCAAAGAAATATGTAGAAATCAAAAATTAAATAAAAAAACTGAAATACCCTCCACCCCCACACACACACACCAAAAGAGTAGAGGAATTTTGTAATTATAACTTCAAAAAAAGTGCGAAAAAAATACAAGTTACAAATCACGTGATAAAATAGTAAAACAATAAATATGAATAACAGAAAAGAAGTATTGCAAGCATACAGAAAATCAAGAAAAAAGTAGAAATCATACCGTATTTAATTCATACCAAAAAATAATAAGAGAGAACCCCTGCATACAGTTAATGTTCCTGTCTCCCTAAAAGTCCAGTACATAAAGAAAAACATAAATATGTAGTGCTGCACATTTTAGAATAACGTAGCAGCTATGCAATCCAAAAAGAGGACTAATGTATCCAAAGTTGAAAACAAACCCTTCCCCTTGATAAGATCTTCAGGGAAGACAACAGAGGGTGGTGGTGGGTGGGGAACTCTCACACCCAAGGGTAGTGACAAACGGTGTTCCACAGGGCTCGGTGTTGGGACCAGTGTTGTTTGGGATATTCATTGCAGACATATCATGGGACATCAAGAGCAAGATCAGTCTGTTTGCTGATACCAAGGTAGGAGCGGTGGTGGATGACCTAGGGGTATGGCAGGGGTTGCAGGATGATCTGGCAAAGCTTGAAACCTGGTCAGACACCTGGCAACTGGGGTTTAATGCCAAAAAGTGCAAGGTGCTGCATTTTGGGATGAAGAACCCAAGGAGGAGTTACCAGCTGGGGGAAGTGCAGCTAGCCCAGACAGCGGAGGAGAAGGATCTGGGGGTGCTCATTACAGGGTCAATGAACAACTCGGCACAATGTAGGAAGGCAGCTGCAAAGGCCAACAAAATGCTGGGTTGTATTGCAAGGGGTATATCCTTGAGGAGGGAGAAGGTGATTCTGCCACTGTATAGGTCATTAGTTAGACCACACCTGGAGTACTGCATGCAGTACTGGTAACCGGTATCTGAAAAGGGACATTAAGTTACTGGAGGGGTGCAGCACAGGGTGACAAAAGATGATCAAGGGGCTGGGGACTTATCATACGAGAGGAGGCTGAGGGGCTGAACATGTACTCACTGGAGGAAAGGAGGGACAGGGAGGACATGATTGAAACCTTTAAGTACATGAAAGGAATAAAGAAGACAGGTACAGAGGGGCTGTTCAAAGTGAGGGAGGGGAGGGACACCAGGGGCCATGATATGAAACTGGAGGGAGGAAGGTTCAGGAGGGAGATGAGGAGACACTTTTTTACAGAGAGGGTGGTGGCTGGGTGGAAAGCGCTACCTGCAGAAGTGGTATCCAGTAGAACAGTGGACTGCTTCAAAAGGGGATGGGACAGGACAAGGGGGAGGGTTAATGAAGGGGAAGGGTGGAAGGGAGGGGCAGCTGCAGAATAAGGGGTGCTAGCTGCACATTCGAGCAGACTTGATAGACCTCTAGGCCTTTATCTGCTGGCAAATTTCGTATGTTCGTATAATAGTATAAATGAAAGTTCAAAACAAATAATAACCTGTGTTATAACCTCCCTATGCAGAGTACATAAACAAAAGAAACAAAATTATACCATGGACGTAAATGAACAGCCAATGAAATGGTCAGACTGGCAGTTTACCACCTGTGTAAATCCTTTGATAATCATTGCCTGTTGATGGCCAAATGGTAATCATCTAAATCCTAATCATTTGCAGCACAGGAATACATACAATAAAAATACAAAAACAAAGCAACCTCTTTAAAAGTTGCATTTTACTATAAGTAAAAAATGAACCTTAGTATAATCACAATAAGCCACTCAGAGGATGTGGGTTATGGGGGATTCTACATGGCTGAAACCAGCACTGTCTGTCGGTCTTGCATCCTCCCAAATCAGCTCCAACTCGGAGTTGATAATCCTTAGTGGGTGTGGGGTCATGCAGCTCCCCTTGCATGGGGTTTTGGGGCAAGCTTCCCAAAGAAAACATTTGTTTTCTTTTAAACCAGCAGCCAACCGTGAAAGCGGTCAACCTGCCGGTTTTGCTGTCTGGACGTTCAACAAAGTTTTTGTCGATGACCAGTTGTGGATCCAGACAGATCTGTGTCAGCTTGCAGAAGCTGCACCTGCAAAGAACACCTTTGCTGTTCCATAAGAAATAAAGCATGTTCTTCCTCTGTTAATTCTGAAACATCCATGATATCTGACGCAAATAACTCCTGCACATTTTCTGTAGAATGGGACTACCTAGTGGTGTCATCCGCACCTGCAGAGCATTCCTTTGCACATCAAGTCTCAGCCACAGCTGGCTGCTCACTGCCTTCCTCCATTGTACACCTACAGGATAGCAGCCCCTACCAAACAGTAGGAGTATATTTTATTCAAAACTTGAAAGCAAAAAATGCATACATAAATAGTAGTGTTACATCACACAAAATCGTACTGTCAACAAAAAAAAAAAAACATAAATAAATATTGCATCATACATAAGAATATAACACCTTTACAGTGCAAGGATGCTGACCCCCCTCCCCCATGAAAAGAGTTGGGGAAGATTTATGCATGACGTAAAATATCATGTAAGCAGAGCAAGAAATTACAATACATAAACAGACATGAAAAGGTAAAAGGAAACAAAAAAGGAAATACTTTATATTAAAAAACATGAAACTAAAAATTACCATACCGTAAAGAAAACCCTTCCCCCTCCCCCTACCAAAAGAATAGGGGATTATTAAAGCATAACTAAAAGAAAAATAGCAACAAACTAATTTACAGTCTACTAAAAGGGTAAGGAGTAACTAATCCAGAAATGTACATGGAAAGCAGAAAGAAATAAAATCACAACCCTATCATCCAGTGTCTAACCAGGTCATATGTCTCCACCAAAGTTTATATAATTCTGGATCCACTCGCTTCATTTCCAAAGCTTGCCATAGTACAATATCATCGTGTAGCAATAACAAAATCTGGTCATATGTTTTCAGCTGTGTTCGAAGAGTCAGACTACAGTGAGCCTGCCAGAGCTGATAACTTATAAACCCCATTAAAAATCGGATCGTGCAAGCATTATACTTGACGCAGGAGCCAGACAACACCCCTCTGTCAAAATGTGAAGAGACTGTTGACAAAAAGGGTTCAAGGGCCATCTCACATTAAAGCCAGACCAAAAGGAAACAGCAAAGGGGCATTCAAAAAAAAGGTGTGATATCGTTTCAACAACCCCCACACACTGTCCACCCCAGGACAAAGTCTGTCTGCAAGCTCTTTATGCTTCAGATTGCCCCGAACTCCCAACTTTTAAAGTGCACATAACCACAAAAAATCCCACTCATAATGTGGAATTCTTTTACTAGTCAAAAATAGTGTAATAGAGTTTTGATCCCCAGTAGATAAGTCCACAAACCAAGGAGAGAGTTAAAAGGAAGATTCCATTATCTAATTATATAAAGATTTCCGGGAGGAGGAACACAGAAAGCTTTTTTTTTTTTTTTGCTCCTTCTGCTCCCCCTGGCCAGCCCCTCCTTTGGGCCTCCTTGGTCCTTCCGTCTGTCTGTCATCTCCAACGCTGACCCTTACCTCATATTGCAACTCCCTGGAGGTAGCCCGGCATATCCCTTCACTGGGTGGGTCCCTCTCCTCCGAGAGGGAAGGCACCGGTGTGGGCCATCCAGTGCACTGCAGCAATCGGCTCCAGGTGTCACTGAGGCGGGTTGGTTCTGAAGCCTGGCAGCAGCGGGGGCCCAGAGACCATCATCTGGCTTAGCCAGGGAGCTGTTTCCTGGTTTTCTTCCCTGGAGAGTGATGTGCCACTTGACGTCAAGGTGAACGCTGACGTCCGTCAATCCCCCAGCAATTAGAGCCCTGATGTCCTGCTGTGCTCCCAGCCTCTGCCAGGGGCCAGCAGGTGCCTGGCTTGCAACCCCACCCTCCTCCCGGAGAAGGCAAGCTGTCTGTGGACACTCCATCCTTCTCCCCCAGCTGGCCCTCTGACAACCTGAATCCATTCCCAAACCTGGGTCGCCAGTGTCGCAAGTGGAATCCAACTGCTGCACTGACGGGCTGGCCACAGAAAGCTTTTAACAACTTTCCGCACCTTCAATTTACTAATAACCCCTTCAAAATACCTTGGTATCTGTGCCATCCTCGTTTGATGGGAGATAAAAGTGGAATGGTCCCAATTTTCCAACAAAGGCCCAATTACATCCATAACCCAAGGAGTCCATATTTTATTAACTTGTGTCAGAGGAGGCACTAAATTATAAAAAAGAAATGTAACATAGAGAAAAACAACTGGATTGATCATTCCTAAACCTACCATATTTTTCGGAAGGTAGGTAACTCCTCATTTCACCGGATTTAATCTGTTGCCCCAAAGACACTGGAAAAACACACTATAAACTGAAGCTTCCAAAGTCTGCAGGAGAGGGAAAACAGCTGCTAAAAACAAAAAACATGGCAGCAGATAAGTTTTAATCAAACATATACATTTTGATTTGGTCATTTGCCATTTATTCCAGCTAAGCACTCTCTCTCTAGCTGCAGCCAGTTGCATTTCCCAATTATACAATTGAGAGTCCTCACCGTCAAAGTAAAGACCTTATATTTTTCTATACCACATATCCACAGGTATACCCCAAATAAGCGAGACATCTACTGCATCATAACCTAAAGGCAGGATACCTCTCTTAAGTGTATTTATGATGGACCCAGAAACAACCGAGAAATCATGCAGAATATTCTGTGCTACCTCAGCAGAAGATTTATCTGCCAAAAGGAGACCCAAATCATCAGCATAAGCAATCGTGATAATCTGCGGATCGTCACAGCCAACAGAGAGACCTGTAATTAAATCAGTGTTATTCAAGGCATGCAAAAGCGGGTCCAAAGACAAAATGTACAATAAAGGGCTAAGTGGGTAGCCCTGACATACACCCCTGTGCACCATTACAGCTTTACCAACCCAACCATTGATGCTTGGTAGAAGACTATTTCCTCGATAGCAGGTCTGAAGCCAGGCTATGAAAGAGGACGGCACCCTATAACACCTAAGAGTCTCCCAAAGGTGTTCATATTCTACTCGACCAAAAGCTTTCGATTGATCTAAACAAACAAGATGCCCAAATAATTCCTGTGAATCTCCTTTATGGAGAATTTCATGAAGGAGAATAAGAGCATCCTGCAGTCGTCGCGAGGGAATGCCGCTAAATTGTGAAGGATGAACAATTTTGTCCAAAACAGTCCGCAGACGATTATATAAACTTTTCATCAGTATCTTACAATCAGTATTAAGGAGAGATAGCAGTCTCCAATTGTGCAGACCACCCCACTCCCCCCCCCTTTAAATATCAAAATCAAAATCCCTTCTAACATACTACCTGGGAGGCGTCCAAGAGTCAGACTTGTATTAAAACAATCTCCCAGCTCAGGCCCCAGAAGCTCCCAAATCTCTTTATAGAGTTCATGAGGAAGTCCATCCGACCCTGTTGCTGTCCCCAGTTTTAAAGACCATATTACTTCCTTCAATTCCAGCTGTGAAATGGGCTCAGTCAAATGAGTCCCCACATCAAGTGCTATTTGTGGTAGACCACAGAAGGCCAACCATCATTTCATTCTATCAAGGGGTAGGGGCTGGCTAGCGAAAGTATGGGAGAAATAATCATAAATTTCTTCTAAAATACCATAATTTTCAGCCACCTGGGTACCCGCTGATGTCAGGAGGTACACCATATTGCGGTATTCATGTAGGAGGCAAGCTGATTCAAAGGGTAAAGTCTCCTTCGATTTGCCAGTGATCCCATACTTCTGCTTCCTGTCCAGATTTCTCAGAACCTCCAATTGTAACTGAGCCAATTCAGCCTTCAGACCTTTAATCGTCTGATGACATTCCCTACCCAAATCTTGGTGGAAATCTGTCCAAAATGTTATACTTTTCCTTAAATAACAAAGCTTGTCCCGCTGAAGCCTCCCATTAATGCGCCCCACCATCTGAAAAAAATTCTTAAGTTCCCCTTTAGTATCCTCCCACCAAAGACTACTGTCTTCAAAAGGAAAAAAACAGATTTCTGTGCTCGCTAGACAGAGCAAAAACCCTCCCGAACAAGGGGAATATTTAACAAAGTAACATTCAACTTCCAGATCCCAGGCCCCTGCTTAGTCTCCGGGTGACTACCAACTACCAGTTTAAGAAGCCTATGGTCAGAGGTGGCAACATGCTGCACTGTAGCAGACTGTATAAGCAAAGAAGGCGAAACAAAAAAAAGAATCTATTCTAGAGGCTCGAGGGCCACAAAAATAAGTGTTTCGGCCCTCAAAAGGAAGAGATCTGAAAGCATCCATAAGTCCTGCATCCCTAATCGGTTGTGCAAGACAGAGCGCATCGCAATAATTTTTTTCCCCCGAAGGTACAGAAACATAAGATGGCAAGGTACAATTAAAATCACCTCCCAGAATTACCGGATGATTAGTGGTCAAAAAGGTGGAGAGAGATTTGAACAAAACAACTCTATCATGTTTAAGTTGAGGGGCATATATATTTATTAAGCGTATGGTTAGGCCTTCCCATTGTACATCTAGCAGTAGCGCTCTGCCTTCCAACAAGTGATGAAGTATTCGTACCTGGGAGGAGAAAAAATATATCCCAACCCCATAACACATTGCAACCTCTTGTGACCAAAAACAATCCCTCATATCCAATCAGCTGTGGCAATGTCAGAACCTCAGGGGAGTGCAGCCGAACATCCTGAAAAAAAACACAGTCAAGGTTACTTGTTAGAAGTGAGCAAATGTACTACGACATTTTACATTGGATTGAATGCTGTTGTCATTCAAAGTCGCCACTCGAAACGTAAAGGGAGCCAGAGACCGAAGGAAAACACAAAATCCATCACTTCACTTTGCAAGAAGCTCTTGTCACTCTACCACTCTTAGCAACATGAGGCCTCTGCTCTGTTTGTCCCTCTGGTTCTATATGAAGCTCCGTCTGAGAGGGTTCTGTGGAAGAAAACTCTTCATCTTCCATATCAAGAGGGTCCTCCATCAGGACATTAAATGCATTCAGGTCCTCCAGTAGTATGTCGGAAGTTTTTTTCTTGATTTTAGATTTCAGTTTACAGGATTTTCCCTTTTTCCCAGATACAGGGGTATAGCTGTCACCGGTAGGTGACTGTACAAGGCTGGGGGGGGGATCAGCAGATGAAAGCTCACCCACCAGAACAGTGTCCTCAGCCAGAAGAACAGAGTCCACAGGGTCTTACCTTATAGAGTCTACAGGGTCTTGCCTTATAGGGTCCACAGGGTCTTGTCTTAGAGGGGCAGAAACGTGGTCCTCCCTGGGGGCAGACTCAGGCACTATTCCAGCAGGGGGAGCCAGCACCTGTCTCACAGACATGCATATATAATGGTCTTGTACGCCAAAATCAGCATCCTCAGTATTCTTAGCTGCTAGGGGGCAATCTGAAAATGTATGTCCCACGTCCTCACAAAGATTACACTTCAGGACTTGGAAACAGTGTGCGCTGGGATGTCCAGTCTCTCCACAGTGCGCATACTTCAGTAAATCACAGGAAGTGCTGCTCTGTTTAGTGGAACCACACTTGAAACAAACCCTAAGTTGACTAGGGTAAAAAAGGAAACCTTTGTTCATCCCAATGAAAAAGCAATTAGGCAAATGAATGAGATCTTGATCCATATGTTGTAACTTGACCCTGAATTTCCACCCACCATTCCAAAAACCCTCTGCATCCATGATAGGCATTGGATTACCCTGAATAGAACAACGCTTTTCCAGCCAGTGCACAATGTCCACAATATTCACACCTTCATTTCTAAAAAGATTTGTGAGAACCTGAAAAGGCTGTTTAGTCAGAGGTAGTACAATGAAATCGGCCCACAGGGGGTTAGTTTTGAGATTAATGTAGCGGCACCAAAAAGTTTCCAGCAGTGCAGGTGTTCAGAAACTGATATCAAAGGTTGATTCTCCCTGGACATGGATCAATGTGTAAACTTCTGATGGGAAAACCCCATACTCTTTTTAAGAAGAATTTTCCCAACATAAAATCTATCTGGTGGATGCTCTCGAGGGCCCACATACCTCAAACGGATAGCATTACAATGTTTTGCTAGTTCCACAGATTTATGAAAATGGCTAGCATAGGAGGGTTTTTCAGGCCCTACAGGGGTGGTAACAGGATCTTGGTCTAAAATAGGGACTGTAATAGGGTCTACATCTCCAGAAATATCATGCAGGCCCTCCTTCTCAGAATCAAGAACAGGGAGAGCATCTGGAAGACAGTCACGTTGAGCGGTGTTTAAATGAACAAAAGGAACAGATGCATCACTTATCTGTGGGGGCGTAGAGCCACCCAGTACAGGTATCTCTGTATCCAGTCTCCAGTGACCGTCTGACATCGGAATCCAACCAGCATCATGTAAGGCCTTGTCAAGTGACCAGAAGCCTTCCACCTCGGTGCTCCAGTCTGGCCGTGGAGGCGACTCAGCTCCAGTTGAAGGTAATCCAGGCCACTCATCAAGTTTTGCAGGACCAGCAGAAGCAGCTGTGCCCGGCAAAATCTCCGAGTGGTTATGTTTTTGATCTTCCTCCTGTCTAAGTCATTCTTTTGAGAGTTACTTGCTAACACGTAGCAATTCAGCCTCTAAGCATTGTTGTTTCTGATCCAAACTAAGTTGATCTGTATGAACCTCTGGTAAGGGACCACCGTCTCGGGCGTTATGCTGGCCACCCAAAGGGTGCATCCCTGCCACCACCATAGCAGATCCCTTGACCTGAGACATCTGCAAAGATCTATGGTTCTCCTGAGTCATAGCATCCTGATCCATCCGTCCACCACCAAAGCCTGCTGTGCAGTGAGATCACCGTACAGCGCAAGGGGACCCCTACTGTCAGAATAGGGGAATTCCCCCAGTTCCTTGGCCAGATTCTCCCCCCATTCACTAAAAATACCACCAACAACTTAATCTGGTTCAAGGTCAGTTGGCATTAATCTGTAACCCCCTCCCCCAGGTCATGCCTGAAAACAGACATAATTTGTCTAGTGAACTTACCCAGTCGATAAAAAATAAATAAATAAATTTCACATGTTCAAGCAAGTGGCTGCTCGAATGTGTGCACACTGCTGTATTGCTGTGTAGCGATCATCATGTGGGCAGACTGAACAGGCACAGAGGTTGCATCTTGAAGATTATTTCCTCTGGGTCCCCTCCAGGGTGAAGTCCCAGGGTCCGGAGTATGCAAAAGATACTAGCAAACAGGAAAAGTTAGGTAAGCCCCCACCATTTAGGGGTTACACTCTGCCCCACTGAAACATTTGACATCCATGTCAAGTTCATCAACACAGTCCATCTGTAACAACAAACAGTATACAACACAACATACAGGTAGCATGCACAGTTCATCTAAACCATTGTTTCCTGACAGGAGTAGGCAAACAATACATCCTAGTCCAGAAAAATACAGCTAGTCTAACAACAAAAGTGAAAGACTTTTCACATTTACAAAAACAGTTGTCATGATAGTAACCTTCTTACTGTAGCACAGGAATGGGTCATTCCAAAACTTTGAGTAATACAATAACATTGATCTATGCAGTACAAACATTATTCAACTTCCTTTTTCATCCTTTACCTCCCGCTCTGGTTGTTATGATCTGGGCTTTGCACTAGACAATATGAGGCAAAAATCCGGGTGTGACATAGATACCATTGTTTACTTTGTGCATTGGCAAGTTGGTACGGGCACCTGGAGAGTCATAAGTTAACTTGAGCAAAGGTTTGACAGCTATCTCAGAACAATGGAGCGGAACAGTGGCATGTTCCTCAGCATCAGGCCATGTAGTCCCTGTTTCATTGACCAGCAATGAAGCATCTTCAGTCAAAATGGGTTCTACAACTTCTTCTGTGATTTCTATTGTGTATGTTGTTTCAACAGGCTCAACAGGTTTTTCCACTTCCTTCCCCTTGCACTTTCTCAGATATGGGCCCGTCATCCAAGGGTACATCTGATGTTTACTCAGAATCCAATATTGTTGCTGGGGGCTCTGTAAGAGGTGTATTTGACACATTAATTCTAGTTCTGGTGTTAGCTCAGAATCCAATATTGTTGCTAGGGGCTCTGTAAGAGGTGCATTCAACACATTACTTTTTGTTCCATTTGAACATCTGAACAGTCTGGTGAAATCCCTTGTAGGGTAGTATACCCCTCCTTCTGATTCGGAGTCCATGTCATCTAGATCTACTTGAGTAGCAGTTGTGTGTGGAACAGTTTCTTATTGCCTTGTCTTTTGCTTAGTAGTTTGTCTGCACACAACAGGTCAAGTAGCTGGGAGTACAGGAGGTTCTACAGGTCCAGTACATCATTGTTGACCAATGGTCTGACAGGCAACAAATGGTTTTGGTGGATAGTTGATATCTACCGTATTTGACTCTTCTTCAGAATGAATCTTGTACACAAGCATTTCACACTCCTTTTCCATTACAACATATGGGGTATTGCCCCAACAGTCAACAATTTTGTGCTTTCCTGGCAGTCCCAAATTTTTTAATAGTACACAGTCTACTCAATCAATCAATCAATCAAATCTTTATTTATTCAGGCGAACATCATTGAGCAAAGCTCATTTACAAGATGGACCTGATAAGGTCAAGGTTCAATAGTTGGTACATAAACAGATACATTCAAGACACTTATATATGCATAACAGATACAGTCAAAAACACTTATATATACAATAATCAAGGGACAGAAGTTGATTAAAACATAACAGGACAAGGTAGGTTATATGAAAATTACACTAGAAAATAAAGTATATACATATCCTAATAGAGGAGTCAAGGCATGCACGCAACATAATGTACCCAGAATTACCAGGTTCCAGGGCAAGCTAAAGCAGCCAATGAGACATAGTGTTTGAGTGACTGAGAAAATGGTGATCACAGCCTCTGGTAAAAAGACATGGAAGGGATGGTGGGGATTCTGGTAGGGGTGGGGCTAATACTAGGAGGTATGGGGAGTAATTAGGGTTGGTGTAAGGGCCAGGTGTTAGTGGGAGAAGATTATAGTCAGGGGTAGCAAGATCTGTGTAGGTAGAGTTATAGGGAACTGAGGTACCATAATATGGGGGCTGTCTGGGAGGGAGAACTGTGGAGAAAAATTATGCCATTTATGGTGGTTGTCTGGAAGGGGGAAAGTTATGAAAGTGACTAGACTAGGTCTTGTGGTAGCAGTTGCATTTCTCTGTGAAGAGACTTGTGCAAAGCTGTTTAAAGGATGCTAGCAGTTCATGTGTCTTGTCTCTCTTGTCATACATATCTTTGTTGGCTTTGTTATGCTTTGCTGCAGCATCCAAGGACAACTTGTAGGTGCTATTTAACAGGTCTTTCAATCTTTGTATGTGCTACAGGATATTCTCTTGCCTAGCTCCATTGGTAGAGACACCAAAACAGAAGTCAACAGGAAGTTGGGTCTACCTGACACACATCAGGCAATACGTACAGAATCTGGTGGTGTCTCTAAGTATTGGTGCAGTTGTACACATAGACCAGTGTACTGACCATTTGCTCTTTTCCTTTGGGTCCAGTGTACCATTCAGGCTGAGGTTGACCTTGAGGGTGACAAAGGGTAGTTCAACACCTGGTAATTCCCCAGAATGGCATCATTTCTTTTACTTAGGTGACTTTCAGAATCTCAATCTTGGTTCAAATGGTTCCACTGTGGGGCTCCATAGTGCACAAAGAACTTTTCAACTAGGACTTTTGCGACAGTTATTGACTTTTGGTCCTTTGCCAGATAGGCTTGGGCATGCCTTGAGAAATGATCTGTTACTATTAAGACATTTAAAATGTTCTTAGATTCTGGTTCTAAGCTGAGACAGGGACCCATACCAGTTCCATGGGTGCACTTGTAACTATGTTAACTACAGAGACTGACTTCTGTGGCAGAGTTTTGCATCTCACACATTTATTGCAGTTTTTGCAGTATTGTTCCACATCACTCCTGATATGTGGCCAATAGAAGCAAGCACAAGCAAGGTCCAAAGTTTGTTAACTTCTAAGATGTGCCATGTCATCATGCAGGGCATGCAACACAACTTTTTGAACTTTGAGGGAGACTAACTGTAGCTTTGGGAAACCTTGTGATCCTTGGATTTCTCTGTACAGCAAGTTATCCTTGATTTTTAACTTGGGCCATTCCTGCAGTAGCAACTTTGTGTCAGTATCAGTGATATGTACTTGTGTGGCATCATCCCCTTTCTTCACGGTGAAGACTATGAGCTGTGCCTGGGACTCTGTGCCAGATTTAAAAAAATGCAGGGTCCCTGCGCAAAACTCCCCAAGTTTGCTGCAGATCACAGAGTGTGCCAAACACTTGGAGCTCCTGTGGAAATTGGTGCAGGTATCCAGCCCCCACTTGGTACAACACTAGAGGGGTTGGGATGTTGGGGAGAATAATTAAATGCATTACCAGGAGGGGCCCTGGGGCATAGAGGGATGGAAGGAGGCAGTGGGGGGTGCCAGGAAACAGGTGGACATCAGCCACTATGATGTGGCACTGGGCAGGGTGCCATCATAGTGTGCTGTAATAAAAAGAGTTCTGTCTACAGTTAGCCCATACAGTAATCATCTCTGCCCTGGTAATCTAGTAGCCCCCCATTCCCATTGTTGACATTGATTGTTGGTGGTGTAGTGGACCTCCTCACCCCACCGATCCCCGATCTCCTCTGACTATACTTATAAAAGTGCCCTGATCCTATAGCACCCCCCTGATCCCTGATCTTGCCCAAACACATGGCAATAAAAGTACCTAATGGTCTAGTGGACCCCCCAACCTCCCCACCCCATCAGGCATTGACCAACCAAACCCGCTCTTCCCCCCATCTCTGGCATGATCCTGCAACCAGCACAGCCCTCCGCACACCACAAAGGCTAGCTGCAGCATGCATAATCAATGTGCGCATACTGTATACAGTACATGCATAATGCATTTTGCAGCTAGCCATGGTGGTGTGTGGAGGGCTGTACTGGTTGCGGGATTGTGCCAGGGATGTGGGGGGAGCAGGGTGGTTGAGCAATACCAGGGTAGGGATGATTACAGTATGGGCTCACTGTAGACAGAACACTTTTATTACAGCACACTATGATGACACCCCACCCAGTGCCATGTCACAGCTGCTGATGTCCACCTGTGCTCCAAAACCCCTACTGCCACCTCCTACTGCCCCTGTGCCACCACACCCCACTGGCACAACCCACTTTGACCACCTCCTGGCTGGTCTAAGTGGTGACCCCTCCTGCGTGCATGGTGGGGCTTGTAAAATCCCCAAAAAGGGGATGTTGCAGCCCCATCATGGTGCAAGCTCCCTTGTGACCTGGCACACTGGGTTGTTTGACTCAACCCTGGTGCAAGGGGGCTTTGACACAGCAATGTCTGTATAAGATGCAGGCTGCTTTAGAAAATCACGTTTGATGCAAGTTGTGACACAAGTCACCACTTGGGTAAAACTCTTTTAACACAAGTCCCTTGCAGCATTCTAACCCCTTTGAAAATCAGGTCCTATGTCTTTCAAGTAAGAATCCATTTTTTGTTCTCTCTGTAATCTTGGGGAGTCAACTATATGATAGAGGTCAGGTCAGTGCAGCAGGATAACAGTAGGCATTTGGTTGACGGTCATCGGAGGGCTAAGACTGTATATGAGATGAGCTTTTGCAGTCAACTGTGGTTTATCTGTGCAGAACTTTTGGCACAATGCTTTGATGTTTTTCCTGGGATTTGTACTCATGTTTGGTTGTCTGTGGATGATGTATTTGGTCATCCTAACAGTTCATCAGCATCACGTGATTTAAGTCAGGTTTGTATTCTACACATAAGTCATAGGTTGGCAAGGCAGGTAACCTCTGTGTTCAGCATCATCTAACTTTGTAGTAGTTTTAACATGTGTCAATGGGTTATCTTTTTTGACAATGAATTGTGTGCCCTGTAAAAGTATTCATGAAACTGATCCACAATGACCCACTTGAGTGTAAGAAACTCCAATTTGTGGATGAGGTAGTTCCTTTCTGCTGTGTTCAAGCTCCTGCTGGTGAAGGCGAATGGCCTTAGTCCTTCAAGATAACTTGATAAGGTATATCAAGAACCAAAAGGGAGAGATTTCAGTGACCTCCTTTTGAAAAGGGAAGCTTTCTGGATTAGTAATTTGGATGTAATGAAATCACCAGGATTAAATGTAGGTTTTGGGTTGAAACCTTTTTTTAAAAAAGAAAATTAAAAACTGGCAAAGTTGGGAGCATGCATAGAAACTGCACAATGCACGCTTCTAATGCAGTCATTTTTTTGGAATTTTTTCACCAGACTTGCAACATGGGCTTTTTGGGACACCACCTCATGAACAGTGGCACTGTCGTTTCATTAATCGGTCCTGAAAGGTTATTCCATGCAGCGACTGTGAAATCACCTTTCAGGATGAGTAACAAAATGACAGTGACAATGTTCAGGAGGTGGGGTCCCAAAAACCCCATGTTGAAAATTTGGGGCCAAAATTCCTAAAAATGGCTGAGATATCAACCTATGTTGACCCCCCATTGATTCCTATTATTTTGCTTACCTTGAAATCTTCACTTTGCCAGTCGGCCTTGAAGAGTGCAGACATGTCCCAGTCCACAGAAGATTGCTGCTCCCAACCTCTGGTGGTAAGTATGGGTACGGGGGGTGATGTGGGGAGGTGGGTGTGCAGTGGGAGGGTCCGGATGGAGAGGGGACGGGGAGACAACGATTGACCATTTTCTTTTTTGCAGGTTTGAACAAAGAAAGACATTGGGGATGATTCTCTTTTTTTTAACAGGAAACAATGTTGTGTACCTTTCTGGACACTGGGAGTGGGCTCCCCAGTGTCTGTGGGGATGGGGAATGAAGGGTACAGGGAGGACAGCCGCAGTGGAAGGGAGCAGAAGGGAGTGATTTGCTGGGAAGGGGGAGACAACAAGGGACTGGTTTCTTTTTTACAGGTTTAAAAAAATGAAAGACATTGGGGATGGTTTTCTTTTTTTAACAGGAAACAATTGTACATTTTCTGGACACTGGGAATGGGTTCCCCAGTGTCCAGGGGGGATGGGGAATGGAGGGTGTGGGGAGGACAGCAGCAGGAGGGATTGATTTGCTGCGGGGGCTTAAACAGGTATGGAGGGAGCAGGGAGGATAACAGCAGTGGGATGGAGCAGGAGGGATTGATTTGCTTTTGAAGACAGGCTCAGCATGTTCACATGTCAGCCATTGTCACTGTAAGCACTACGGCACTGTGAACATGGAAAAGTCATGCAATTAATTACGAGAAACTTTCCATGGTGAAAATGTTTTCGCAGGCAGATATTCCGCGAATTACTGTTCCATAATAAATTCCCACTTTGATTTCGACTTTCGAGATTGGTTAATGTTAATAAAAAATTACAAATTACAATATTTTATGCCTGATGATCAGCCACTTGAACGGCAGATGTGACCAGTGTGTGCTAAAGTACGTTTTCAAGCTGTTTATTTTTTTGTCATTGATGCGGATTCTATTGTGCGGAATATAATTCTGTAGTATATCAATCTTTGAATAAACAAAAACAGCACTCCTCAGGAAACTTAAGGTGCAATACTTTATTAAATATTTAAAAGACAGGCTGCCATAAGCACTCCAGCATTGGTGTACTACCTCTACCAGTTTCGCACTTCCTTGTGCGTCATCAGGAGGTAAAGACCAATCACAATGGCTAACTTTAAATACATAAATGTCTTAAAAGTATAAGGTGCTATTTCACATATCATCCATACTCTCAAAAAGTGCTTAATGCAAAGTGCTTAACAAAAATCATTAACCATGTACCAAATCATCTTCTCCAGAATACATCTCATAAGAAATCAGTATAAAATCATTATTAAAACAATAATTTACATGGCAGCAGTGGATAAGAAGTGTGGGGGAAGGGAAAGGGAGGGGAAAGGGGAAAAAAGGGGGGTGTGGGGGAAAGAAAAGGAAAGGAAGAAAAGGGGGAACAGCAGTGCAATTGGTTGCAAAACAAGAGATTGCCCCTGTATAAGTCACAATTACATACATAAGGTAAACATCCATATTCAGAAATATATGCATGTCAAAAAAACATCAGAAGCTTATTAAAATGATTGCAAACCCAAATTATGAGTATGTCAGTTCTCAACGTGCTGACTCCTGGTACTTAAGGTACCAAGGAAAAAGTATCTCATGCCCCTATAAAAAAAAAGGAAAAAATAAACAGTGTGAGAACCATTTTATACTAGCACAATTATATAGCTATTGATACATATACACACATAGGTAGTTATAATAAACATAACTTTGGAGAATAAATGGCATCCACTAAAGGTACACAACAGCTTATTTTCTTTTCTTTCTAATGCAATGCATTAAATCTATATGATCATTTAGACCTAGATGTTCCATGGCCCCTAAGGTGTAGATCCAAAATGATTCTGTACACAGCAGTTTATCTTCCATATCCTCCCCCCCCCCACCCCCGGTCCAAATCTAACCTTTTCAATAGCACAATATCTAAACTCATGTTTACTGGCACTGTTGGTTTTAACATGTTTTGCAAGTGCATTTTTTATATCACCCCACAGAATGGCTCGTTGGTGTTCACCTATTCTTAATCTGAATGGTCTAGAAGTTTTACCTATATAGAAGCATCCATAAACACAAGTTACCAAATACACAACATTGTCAGTAACACAGTTGGAAAAATCATGTACCTCATATGTCTTGTTTCCATTACATGTGTTGAAGGTTTTAGTTTTCAAAACAAATTGACAAAATTTACAGTTGCCACATGGAAAATTCCCATGGGGCAAAAGGGGCAACCAGTTGCCAGAATTGTCATTCTCTTTGGCAATTCTAGCTTGATAGCTATGGACCAGTCGATCTCTAATATTCACACCCCTCCTGTACACTTTCAGACGTGGATCTGTACTGTATTCCTTTAGTATGGGTTCATTCTCCAGAATGTGCCAGTTCTGGTTAACAATCTGATTTATCTTACCTGAATGCCTGGTTAAATTACTAATAAATCGCATTCTTTTTCATGAATTGCTAGGGTGTCTCCCCTGCATAAGGGTCTCCTGAGAGGTGGTAAGTACTGTCACAAACTCACTCAGCAGGTCAGGCCCTCTACTCCCAAAGTGCCAACCTCCAAGTGCAGTCTTATGAACAGTTTAACAGAACAAGGTAACCCTCTTATCTGTTTTGTGAGTTCGAATCAACCTTTGGTCTCGGGGAGGGATTCAAAATGTGAACCTCTTGCTAGCATACTCAATGCACAGGCTCAGATAATTTTGTCTTCGGGGGGCCAGATATCTTTGCCCATGGGCACCTAACCTGGTATACAGAGATGAACCCTTAAAAACTTTAATAAAGACCTCAGATTTAAAACGCTTCTCTTTCCAGTTTGGTATCACCATTCAAGCTTATGCCTAGTGTCTGCTATAACCATATATACTTTTCTTACAAATGAAAGAAAATCAAAGACAGACCAAGTATGCTCTAAAAAGAGTTTTACTAAAATAGATAACAATATGTAACACATAAAAATCAGAACTATTATATCACACGACATACAAATCTCTTAAACAAAACAGGTTTTAACAGTGCAATTCCTACTACAGTACTTAGTCTCTAAATACAGTACCTGCTTAAAGTGCTCACAGATGTTTCCTTCTCAGAGTCTAGATAAAAGTGTCTCTGTGAAGTCAAACAGAATAATGTTTAAAATCTGGTTTTCCCCACCTACATGCATGAAGTCACCTAGCTCCTCCCTGTCAGAATATATAAAAAAAATTTAGATAAAAAACAGGATGTCTTTTCCAAGTATTAAATTCTGCAACCTCAGCATGACTCATGTCCTCCAAATGACATTTCTTTGATCTCATGATAAGCTTCCCCCTTCCAGGACATGAAAGCATCTTTATGATTTCGCACCAGTTTACTAAACCTGGTTTCTTCTCCTAACGTCATAAAATGGATATGCTCAACTCAGGCCTCTTCCAGCCTGTAATTAACTTTAGATAAAACAGGATATCCTTGATCAAGATCTGTTCTACTCTGTCATTAGCTTCAGGCCTGCCACGTAACACCTGGTGTCTACAACCTGTGTGAGTGTGTGTGTGATCTCACATGCTGTTTCAGCCTTTTCTCATGGGAGACATTCCATACACATTTTTATATTTACAAAAAATGATCATACAGCACTCAGAACTGGCTGTCCACATCACAATCCTCCCCACCTAGACTGAATTTGGGGGCTGTATCCCCTGCATGGGATGAGCTTCCCAAATCAGTTCACTCCTCATAGGCTCATCTGAGTTCTGATTTTTGACTCCAGCCCTATGTACAATTTTTATATCATACCTTTGCAAAGCAAGACTCCATCTTAGCAATCTGCCATTGTTTTTCCCCATCTGCATCAGCCAAACCAGGGGGTTGTGGTCAGTCTCCACCAAAAAATGCTTCCCATACAAGTATGACTCCAATTTCTTTAGGGCCCAGACTATGACAAGACATTCTTTTTCTACCGTGGAGTATGCTTGCTCCCTGGGAAGTAACTTCCTACTCAGGTACACTACTGGGTGATCTGTCCCTTGGCTGGATGTCTGACTCAGTACTGCCCCAATACCCATGTCTGAGGCGTCAGTCTGAACTATAAAGGTCTTGCTATAGTCAGGACTTGTCAAAACAGGAGCACTGCACAGTGCCTCCTTTAGTTTAGAAAAGGCTTCCTCACAGGCTGGGACCCAGGTAATTTTCTTTGGCATCCTTTTCTTTGTCAGGTCAGATAGGGGAGCAGCTAGGGCACTGTAATTGGGTACAAATTTCCTGTAGTACCCTGCTATCCCTAGAAAACTCCTGACCTGCTTCTGGGTTTCTGGTCTGTGCCATGCCTGGATCACCTCTATCTTTATTTGGTTAGGACAGAGCTGTCCGCTGCCTACCACATGCCTGAGGTATGCCACTTCTCCCATGGCCACCTGGCACTTCTCGGCTTTGACAGTGAGCCTGGCCCTCTGTATCCTGTCCAGCACTTCCCTAGGGTGGGATAGGTGTTCCTCCCAGCTGGTACTAAAGATGGCAATGTCATTCAGGTACACCACAGCGTACTCCTCAGCACCATTTAACACCTGGTTCACCAACCTTTGGAAAGTGGCCAGGGCGTTCTTCATTCTGAAAGGCATTACTTTAAACTCAAATAAGCCTATCGGAGTGATGAAGGCCGACCTCTCCCTAGCTCTGTCTGTCAACATTACCTGCCAATACCCCTTCGTCAGGTCAATGGTCGTAAGGTAGGTCACCCCTCCCAACTTGTCCAGGAGTTCATCTGTATGGGGCATCGGATGGGCATCTGATTTCGTGACTGCATTCAGTCCACGATAGTCCACACAGAAACAAGTAGAGCCATCTGGCTTAGGCACAAGGACTACGGGTGAGGCCAAGGGGCTGTGGGATCTCTGGATTACCCCTAAATCCAGCATCTCCTCTACTTCCTTCCTAATATCCTTTTGTACAACCTCTGACACCCGATATGCTGTCTACCATATGGGTGTCTGTGTCCCTGTCTCCACATCATGCATCGCTAAGGGGGTTAGTCCAGGCTTGGCGCTAAACAAGGGGGCAAAGTCTGCTAAAATCTCCCTAACATTCTGGATCTGGTCCGGGGCCAGCTGGGGAGACAATTTTACTGCCTCCACAGAGGACTCCTGCTTACTCTCTTCCAGCAAGTCCAGAAGGGGGTCTCCTTCGTCCGTCCCCTCCCCATGACTACACACTGCAGACACCATGTCAGCCCTATTTGCATATGGCGTCATCATGTTGACATGGTACATCATTTCTGTCTGTCTTCAGTCAGGTAACTCCACAATGTAGTTCACTTCATTTACCTTCCTAACCTCTTTGTACAGTCCTGCCCACTCAGCTTGCAGCTTGTCTTTCCGGACCAGAATAAGGACCATGACTTTCTGACCCACCATGTACAAGTGAGCTCTGGCTCTGCGGTCATACCACACTTTTTGTTTCTGTTGGGTGACTGCCAGGTTGCTCTGGGCTGTCCCCATAAGCTCCTTCAGCCTTTCCCTAAACCTAAGGATATAATCCACAATGGGAGTTCCCTGGGTGGTGTGCTTGCCTTCCCAGTCTTCCCAGATCAAGTCTTGGGGCCCACGTACCCAGCGTCCATATAAGAGTTTGAGGGGGGAAAATCCTGTCGACTCTTGGGGCACCTCCCAGTATGCAAACAACAGGTGGGGAAGGTATTTCTCCCAGTCCCTCCCATGCTGTTCAGCAAATGTCCAGAGCATTGACTTTAGGGTACCATTGAATTGTTCCACAAGTCCATTGGCTTGTGGGTGATATGGTGTTGTGCAGCTCTGCACCACCCTGCACTTCTCCCATAAACATTTCATCAGGTCTGACATGAAGGAACACCTCGATCATTGATTACTTCCTGCAGAAAGCCAACATGGGAGAAAATCCCAAGTAAGGCATCTGCCACTTTGTCTGTCCTCAGTGAGGATAGGGCGACTGCCTCTGGGTACCGGGTGGCATAATCCACCACAGTCATGATGAATCTCTTCCCTGAGAAGCTGGGGATATTTAAAGGCCCCACAATATCCATTTCCACCCTCTGGAATGGCTCCTCCACTATGGGCAATGGAATCAGGGTGGCTTGGGTTTTCTTGCCCGCCTTCCCTATTTCTTGGCACCAGTGACAAGACCTGCAATACTCCTTCACCTGCTGGGTGAAGTTAGGCCAGTAGAAATTCTGGGCCAACTGCTGCATTGTGCGCACGATTCCCAGATGACCAGACAAGGGAATATCATGTGCAGTCTTGAGCAACTGCTCACGATACCCCTTGGGAATGACAAGTTGCCTGCCTACCATCCCTCCCTCTGTCTATACTGTCTCAGTATACATAAGTCCATTTTCCCAATAAACCTTATGTCTGCCGTCACCTCCCGGTGCTCTGTCAGAGTCTGCCCAAGCCATCAGCTTCTCTAAACTAGGGTCACTCCTCTGAGCAGCTGCAAACCCCTCACACATTCCCAAGACATGGGACCGTTCCCCTTCAGTTGCTAAACTAGGGTCCCTAGCACTAGCATCAGGGCACTCAGGATCACTGTCAATCCCATCCCTCTGACAATGGGTCACCTTTCCCTCTTTGGAGTAACCCTCTGTAGCTGGGTGGTTACTTGCTACTGGGGAAATTTCTACCCCCTCTTCATTAATCTCCATATCAGGAGACACAGACTGGGGAACCAGCCTCTCAGTGGTTTCCACAATGGCTTCTGTGGGGTTCAGAGAACTACCATTTTCCCTTTACGCTTGGCTATGTGTAACTGCACATACCATCACCTGTTTTAGATTGTTACCCAGGATCACATCCACTGCTAATGTTTTGACTACAGCCACCTGTTGCACAGTTCCCCCTGTTTCACCCCAGTCTAGGAGAACACTAGCGAGGGGCAATGTTTTCTTCCCACCCGCAAAGTCCTGTACAGTGATGTATTTATTGGGTATAAGCTGACCAGGCTGTACCAGCTCCCCCTTTACCAAGGTCAGGGATGCTCCTGTGTCCCTTAACCCCTACGTCTGTACACCATTCACCATGACTGGGTGCATGTGTTCCCTCATGTTCACTGGCATGCTTCCAGGGACACACAAACAACCCTCTTTTCTAGCACCCAGTTGTGTATTATTGCTCACCTTTTTGGGACACTGTCTGGCAATATGCCCAGTTTCTTTACACAACCAGCATTCATTTCTTCTCTCAGAGAAATCTTTTCTCTGAAACTTGGGGCTAACTGGTTTTGGTGGAGGCAGTGAGGGCTTTAGCTGCTCTGAAGGTGCACTTTTCCCTTTCTGCGCTGCCACACCGGCCCAATTTGCTCTCAGAGCAGGTCTGCTCTTGGCATAGTGGTCCGAGAGTTCAGCAGCCTCTTGCACTGTTTTGGGATCTTGGTCCTCTATCCAGGTTTTTTAGCTCTGCTGGGCATGCCCAATAAAACTGTTCTAATAAAATCACATTTTCAATTTTATCAACAGAGTTTGCCTTAATTCCTTCCCACCAACGTTTTAAAAACTGACGTTGCTTCGTGGCTAGCTCCTCGTAGCTCATATCAGGGCTTCTCCTGAGCTTACTAAATTTAGCTCTGTATGATTCAGCAGTTAATTCAAACTTTTTTAACAGTGTAGCTTTTAGTTTGCTGTAATTATTACTGTCCTCATTGTCTATTTGACCCAATGCATCCTGAGCTTTGCCGGTAAGTAGCAGAGATAGCTGGAAGCTCCAGGAGACTCTAGGAATTTTAGCCTGAATACAAACTTTTCAAAAGAATTTAAAAAGGCATCAGTATCCTCCCCCCTCTTTAAACTCGGCTATTAATTTGGAGTTCAGTTTGTAACCCAGTCCTGCAGTCCCAGTTAAACCCAAGCCACTTACCTACTCTGGTGCTGCTGGTCAGAGTCGTAGCTTCTCCAGCTCGTGTTGCCTCTGGTGCTCCTCTCTCTTCTCCTCTGCAGCTCACTGGTGCTCCTGCTCCTCCTGCTCTGCCTTTCTGCGTTCTTCCTCTGCATCACGGTCTGCATCTCACTTCTCTCACTCCCTTTTCTCCTGGAACTCCAGCTCCATCCTGCACAACTCAATTTGCAGCCTGAGTACTTCCGGATTCAGGACACTGGTGACCATCCCCTGCTGCTGTAGCCCTTCACTGACAGTGGCCCTGCTGTCATCCTCACTGGATCTGGACACAGCACTGGTTGCTAGCCCTGCCACACTTGAGGACTGGTCATTTCCAGTCATGGTCCATGACTCGCTGCTCTGGGTATCTGCTACCATCAGGGCATCTATGAAGTTCTGCTTTTTGGCTGTCACCTCAAATGGGGCTCCTCTGTCCCCGCACAACTGCTTCAAGTAATCTACAGTGTGCCTGCTGTAGTCGGAAGCCATCTTCTTCTTCCCTGACTATGGCTACTCTGACTTGCACTTTAGGAAAAAAAATAAAATGGGTAGGAACTTGACTGTATGCCAAGTGATATATAGTTCTGTTTCCTTTTTAAAATAAAACTCTGCCTTTTTCTTTCTTTGCAAGAGAGCTTACAGTCTCAAGCTGACACAGAACAATAAAAGCTTGTGATATCAAAATTATCCCACCTCTGCCAACCAATCTGTCACAAACCCAATAAGCAGGTCAGGCCCTCTACTCCCAAAGTGCCAACCTCTGAGCGCATTCTTGTGAACAGTTTAACAGAACAAGGTAACCCTCTTGTCTGTTTTGTGAGTTTGGATCAACCTTTGGTCTCAGTTCTGGAAGGATTCAAACTGTGAACCTCTTGCTAGCGTACCCAATGCACAGGCTCAGATAATTCTGTCTTCGGGGGGCCAGATATATTTGCCTATGGGCACCTAACCAGGTATACAGAGATGAACCCTTAAAACTTTAATAAAGACCTCAGATTTAAATGCTTCTCTTTCCAGTTTGGTATCACCATTCAAGCTTATGCCTAATGTCTGCTATAACCATATATACTTTTCTTGCAAATGAAAGAAAATCAAAGACAGACCAAGTAAGCTTTAAAAAGAGTTTTACTAAAATAGATAAAAATATGTAACACATAAAATACAGAACTATTATATCACAAGACATACAAATCTCTTAAACAAAACATGTTTTAACAGTGCAATTCCTACTACAGTACTTAGTCTCTAAATACCTGCTTAAAGTGCTCACAGATGTTTCCTTGTCAGAGTCTAGATAAAAGTGTCTCTGTGAAATCAAACAGAATAATGATTAAAATCTGGTTTTCCCCACCTACTTGTATGAGGTCACCTAGCTCCTCCCTGTCAGAATATATAAAAAAAAGTATATAAAAAACAGGATGTCTTTTCCAAGTATTACATTCTGCAACCTCAGAATGACTCATGTCCTCCAAATGACATTTCTTTGATCTCATAATAAGCTTCCCCCTTCCAGGACATGAAAACATCTTTATGATTTTGCACCAGTTTACTAAACCTGGTTTCCTCTCCTAACGTCATAAAATGGATATGCTCAACTCAGGCCTCTTCCAGCCTATAATTAACTTTAGATAAAACAGGATATCCTTAATCAAGGTCTGTTCTACTCTGTCATTAGCTTCAGGCCTGCCATGTAACACTTGGTATCTAAAACCTGTGTGAGTGTGAGTGTGTGTGTGTGTGTGATCTCACTTGCTGTTTCAGCCTTTCCTCATGGGAGAGAGTCCATACACATTTTTATATTTACAAAAACTGATCATACAGCACTCAGAACTGGCTGTCCACATCACAAGTACCTCCTCAAATGCTGTTTTTATCAGATCAACACTGTAGCCCCGTTACAAAACCCTGTGCACATGTCAGTACCTATTGCTATATAATCTGTATCCTGTGTGCAGTTTCTACAAATTCTCATCAATTGGGCTCTGGGAATATTCTCCACCACATGTCTCGGGTGGCAGCTGGATGAGTGGAGGAGAGAACTCCGATCAGTCTCTTTTCTGTAGAGACTGGTATGCAAAGAGCCACCCAATTGCCTGGTAATTTTCAAATCCAAAAAAGACACAGACTCCAGATTCTGCTGTACTGAAAATTTCAAATTAATATTTATTTTTTCTAAATACTGTACAAAATCATCCAACTCATCCAGTGTGCCTTACCAAAAATATGTCATCTATAAAATGACGCTAGATGTCAAACCTACTGTGAAAAGGATTGACATATTGTCATAGACTGTTAGTTTTTCCCACAGGCCCAGATAGAGGTTAGCATAATTGGAAGCAAAGGTTTCTCCCATTGCTGTCCCTTTGATTTGTAGAAAATGTTCACCCTGGAACATAAAGCAATTTTTAGTAAGGACATGTTCTGTGCTGTCTAACAAAAAATGTTTCTTCTGCTTATTCACAGTAGAGTCCCAGCCAAGCCAAACCTCCAGGGCATCCAGCCCCCCCTTCATGGGGGATATTGGTATAAAGTACTGTGATGTCCATGGAAACAATGTACCATCCCTGTTCAATTTCCATATCCCCCAAGATCTCTAACATCTGCGTGGTATCTTTAATATATGATGGCAAAGTACAAAGATGCTTCTTAATGTAAGCATCCACATACATAGATAAGGGCTCAGTCAAAGAGCCAATGCCTTCTACAATAGGTCTTCCTGGGGGGTCTTTCAAACTCTTATGTATTTTTGGCAGTATATATATACTTGCTTGAACAGGGCTGGTAACAGTAAGATATTCCATCTTCTGGTGTGTGATGCTACCTGTTGCCATATCATTTTTTTCCTTTTCTTGTTTTTTATAGGGGGCATGAGATACTTTTTCCTTGGTACCTTAAGCACCAGGAGTCAGCACTCTGAGAACTGACATACTCATAAGTTGGGTTTGCAATCATTTTAATAAGCTTCTGATGTTTTTTCACATGCATATATTTCTGAATATGGATGTTTACCTTATGTATGTAATTGTGACTTATACAGGGGCTATCTCTTGTTTTGCAACCAATTGCAGTGCTGTTCCCCCTTTTCTTTCTTTCCTTTTCTTCCCCCACATCCCCCTTTTTCCCCCTTCCCCTCCCCCCACTTCTTATCCACTGCTGCTGTGTAAACTATTATTTTAATAATGATTTTATACTGATTTCTTATGAGATGTATTCTGGTGAAGATGATTTGGCACATGGTTAATGATTTTTGTTAAGCACTTTGCATTAAGCACTTTTTGAGAGTATGGATGATATGTGAATTAGCACCTTATACTTTTAAGAAATTTATGTATTTAAAGTTAACCATTGTGATTGGTCCTTACCTCCTGATGACGCACAAGGAATAGCGAAACCAGTAGAGGTAGTACATGACTGCTGGTGTGCTTATGGCAGCCCGTCTTTTAAATATTTAATAAAGTATTGCGCCTTAAGTTTTCTGAGGAGTGCTGTTTTTGCTTATTCAATGATTCATTTTTTTAAACCATGCACCCTCAATCATGGGTAATGAGCTGTTTTGTTTTGCTTCCAGTACATCAATCTGCAGAATAATATTCCATGGAAGCAATTACTTTGGCGCCACTTGGCTTCCACAGTCATGTGACAGTATTCATTTAGTAATGGGACACTCTCAGCTCCACGCAGAATTGTACTGGCATCTGAGGGAGAAGAATCTACTCTGCTGAGTGCTCTGTTGTTATACAGACTACTTCTGTTCAAAATACTCTAAAAATGAGTTGTGGCTGATTATTTGTACTACATATTTGTAGTAGGTGTTCTGTTAGGGTGTATTGTATGTGTGAGAAGTGTGTGTTAGGTATATAATTCCTGAAATAGTTAATTTTGTTTGTGGTGGTATGTTTGATATTTTGATTCTCTGTTCATTTAGTGAGTTGCTGTGGGAGATGTGCATTTGCTGAGTGAGAGAGAGAAAAATTTCTAGACTGAGGTAGACATACACACAGTACAGATAAGAAGTCAGCAGTGACAATAACAATTTAATTATTTTTGTCAGAGAGTGTCACAGACTGATTTAACAGAAACCCTTTTGTTGTATATATCATTACCTACTTATTTCAATTAGTATATTATTAATCTTAGTCTCAAAGTAAGAGGGAGATTTAGGGAAAGCAAACAGTCAGTGTAGAGAAAGAAATAATTATTTATTTTTTGTCAGATTGAATTTTGATCTGATTCTGACCCACTTTCTGGGTTTTGTCATATATACTGTACTTCTAGACAGTTGTTGAATATTTTTTTTGTTGGATAATAATCTGACAGAGTAAGAAGAGGCATTGGGGTTTTTTTGTGCACCCCAGCCCCATAAAATTCACCAGTTGAAACCAAAAGTGGTGCTTTCATCAAAGTAATTTTTCTTCTGTATCTAAGTAAAGACAAAGAGCAGCACTGCCGAATGTGTTAGTGGGAGCAGTGGGATGGGTAATAAAGGCAAGGGAAGAGTTGCAAGCGGTGGATGGCCTAAAAGTGCAGCAGCAGTAGCATCTGGCAAGCATGCTGCTTTGCAGCAGCCCTCTATTGCATCCATGCTGGTCAGTTCAACTTGAAAGCATAGTTGTGTTGCTGTTGCATCTGTAGAAAATGTCCAACAAAGTGCTGGTGGGGTACATGTGACTGCACATGCGCTGTCTAAGTGGAACAGCAGACAGTCAGCTAGTGATGTAGTGGTCATTATGATAATGTCACAATCTGATGTTATCGATGAGTCTGAGAGCCAGGCAACATTGGATTCAGATAGTTTTACTGAGAATATTTTAGGTATGGAAAATTCTCAGCGTGAGCTTTTTAAAGCAAATGATGATGTTTTACTTGAGGCAGTTTTAGCTGTAGTGGACTCGGTCAGTGACCCACAAGAACCTAGTCATTATGTCTCAGATTATGGAGGGTTGGTGAATTTATCTAGTGCCATAGCTGCAATATCACCACCTTGTTTTGCAGGTGATAAGACACAGGGGGACAGTTTGACTTTAGTTAGCGGTTCAGTATTGGTTGTTTGTGGTGACATAGGCAGAGTAGTACCAGTCAGTACAAGTCATACTGAGGGAACTACACCTTTTGTGCAGCCAAAGAGACTGGCACATAGCCAAAGTAGCAGCAGCACCTCCCTAGTATGGGATTTTTTCATAACAGATCCCAAAGATTCGAACATTGCAATTTGCCAGGTATGCAAAGCTCATGTGGCAAACCTGGTAGATGGCTTGGGACTACAGGGCAGTGCAGCCACATGAAATCCAAACATCTCATTATGTGGCAGAAGCATGAGCGTGAAGCAAATATGGGGGTCAGGAGACAGATGTCATGTGGGGATCATTGAGGGGTAGATGTTGATGAAACACAGTATGATGACTCCATGCTTTTGATCAGTAAAAACATCACTGGTACTAGCACTACTAGTAATATGAGTAGTAGCAGCAGCATTACACGTCAACCATTAACAACCAGCACCCCTATTTCACAAAAATGTTGTAACTCAGCTACTGTAATTTCTGGTTACTTCAGAAAGGAGAAAACCATTAAATCATGTGTAGGTAGTATCAGTTCTACACTGCCTCAATTAAGTTTAATACCAAGCACCACAGTCGCACCCCACCACACACACACTTGTTCAACCCAGTATTTCGGAAAAACTAAATTCCACTGTAACCACCCAATCCCCCATGATCTTAATGCCTGTTTGGCCCAAATGCTGGCAGTAGACATGTTGCCCTATTCATTTGTAGAAAACCCTGGCTTCTGTCACCTGATGAGCAGAGCAGTTCCGAAGAGGAGAATTCCATCCCAGACATTTATTTCCACTAAGGCTGTCCCTGAATTTTTTAAAGATCTAAAGACTGTAGTCTCCCATGCTATAAGTCATTCTGAGGTAGACAGTGTTCATCTAACAACAAATATGTGGAGTAGTAGGCCTGGTGTTTCCTCCTCATATATGTGTATAACATGCCACTGGGATCGTTTCCCTAACTCTTCTTCCTCCAATTCTGTTAGTTCCTGTAATTCTTCTTCTTGCAGTTTACCACTTGGTGGGGGTATACATCAACAGGCCACACTAAGCATGTCATGTGTGGATACTGTGCAATACACATCAGTGAACATACTGAGTGTGCTTCAGTCTCAGTCTGATTACTGCTTAACATCACTTGGCAACAATGTGGAGTTTATTGCCAGTGATAACGGCTGTAATGTGATAAAGGCTATTGAGTACGGGTCATATTGTCATGTTCCTTGTTTTGCACACTGCTTGAATTTAGTTGTGCAAGATTATCTGAAAAGTAACAAGGACATAGATTATATGGTCTCAGCTGCATGATACATGTGTGGGTATTTCAGCCATTCCACCAAAGACCGTAATGAACTTAGAAAGCATCTAGTCAAAAATGGAATTCCACAGCATCACCTTAAGCAGGAGGTTGCCACACAGTGGAATTCCACTTTGTACATCCTTAAACACTTGTTTGAGCAATACAAGGCATTAACTGACTTCACCATGCTGTACAAAGATCATGAGATATCCTCCTTCTCCATCACTATGGCTCAGTGGCACTTAATGGATAGTGTAATTCAAATCCTGCAACCATTTGAGCATGCTACCCAAGCGGTAAGTGCTGCAAATGCCTGTACCAGCCAGGCAATACCACTTATCTATATCCTACTACAGGCACTTAAAAACATAAGGGAGCAGTTGGAATGCAATGGTGATAGCACTTGTATTGAAGTAGCCGACCGTATCATACGACATGCATCCACTGACCATCGTTTGTGCAGCATGTTGTAGTCAAACATTTATAGTGTTACAGTACCACATTATTGGATCCACCCTACAAGCATGGCATTCGAGTCCTACTCTAGCCTGGAGATTTTGAGAATACCATTGATGCTCTTACAGACCTGGTTAATAAACAGATGACAGTCTGCAGGGTAGGCAATGACAGCAAGCAACAGAAGCAAGTAGCAGCTGGTCATTCTGTGATATCAGCATCATCCACTTCTGCCACAGGCAGTTGGGCATCAACATGATTCAGCACCTCCAGTGTCATGCCAGGTAAAGAAAGCAATACCAAATTAAACCCTTCGTGGTCAGTCCTTAGTCAGGTGGGTGTGTCAACCAAAAAGGTATTGCATCCTGACAGAGAGAGCAAGATCTCAGTGGCCTAGCTTGTGCAGGCATACATGGAGGACACAGAGGAGGTTGGTCCAGATGATGAACCACTGTTGTACTGGCATGGTAAATGCACTGTGTGGCCTGCAATTGCCAAAGTTGCTATTAAGTATCTTTCTTGTCCATTGGCCAGCGTCAGCTCTGAGAGAGTGTTTAGTGCAGCAGGAGCTATTGTAACAAACAGGAGGACATGTCTGTCTAGTAAGAATGTGGAAATGCTAACCTTCATTAAAATAAATTGTGACCATGTCCCACCTGATTACAAATTAAGTGGCACATCAAGTTACCACGATGATGGCGGTGGACAATTATCCAGAAATCCTTCAAAGTCATTGACAGAGGATGATGATGATGACAGTGTCATGTTTGATGACCCCTCAGTTGAGAATAATGCTGAGGGGCATTTTGATCACACTCAGTTTAAGCCCAAAAGTCATTAATCACATAAGTAATAAGCCATTTAGTTCTAAATTTTGCATTTTCCAGCACAAACATTGCTGCACTACAACATTCAGTCATACTCATATATTAACCCAAGTACTTCCTAACAGTGTCTTAAAGGGACATTGTCATCCTGTCAGTAAAACTTCAGCGAGTAATACAGAAGCTGCCAGGTGCAAGCTTTCATAGCATAAAATACAGCCATAGTACCTAAATCACACAGAAGTTCTTAATATACATTATTTTTTTTAAAATAACTTTTCTGTAGGACCACCGGTAATCTCTACTACATGCGTCCACATAGCAGAATGTCACAGAGCCTAGCGTGAGCTCGTTCATGACAGACTCAATTATTTTTGGTCCTATAGTCTCTAAATGTCAGATCTTGTACAGTTGCCAACTGAGTGTATGGTAAAGAGTCAAGACATTTATATTCAGAAACGAGCACTCAAAGTTGATGTATTATGTGTGCAACAAGATGGAGCATGACTTCTGTGCATGCAAATTTTCAGCTAGAGTAATGCGCATGTCCTGATGCACTTCATTTCTCCATCTTGTTGCACACAAAATACATCTACTTCGAGTGCTTCTTTCAAAATACAAATGTATGTTCCATACACTCTGTTGGGAACTGTACATGATCTGACCTTTAGTGACTAGAGGATCAAAAATAATTGATTCTGTTGTGAAACAAGCTCATGCTCAGCTATGCTCCATTGTGCTCCATGGACACGTGGAGCAGAGAATACTGGTGGTCCTACATAAAAGTTTTCTTTAAAAATACTGTATATTAATCAGTTCTGTGGGATTTAGGCACTATGGCTGTATTTTAAGCTATGAAAACTTGCTCTCCTGGCACCTTTTGATTTTCTTTTTACTCGCTTGCATTTTGACTGACATGCTGACACTTGTCCCTTTAAATGAATAAAGTAATTAAACCAATTAACATTATTGATGTATGTCAGTCATTTTTCTGTATTTCATGATATACCAACTGTACACTGAGTGATTAACCATACAAAATAATAAATTATATTCTGCATTATTTACAGTAGTAGAATTCCCCCCCACGACACCCACCCACAGTTATGTAGTTGTAATATGGAATAATTGAACTCCAATAATTTGTTTTGAGCTATGTGTTATGCACACACATAATTTATGCTGATCCATAACATCAATTTTATTCTTAGCTCTCTTTTTATAATCTTTGCAGTATTGACTTTGATAGCAAAGCGTGTTCTACATTGGTGGTTGGTGGCCTTGTCATCAAGGTCTTTACAGAAGAAGCACTAACTAGTTTACTATCTCAATATTAAATAGCTTTTAAAAATCTTTGTATGTGTATACAGAGCAGTACTAGTTATTGAGGTAAAGTAACAATGTATTAATTACAATAATTTAGTGTAATGTACTTTCATTTACAATGCCTACTTTAATGTTTCTATCTGAGTATATGCTGCAGTACAGACATGTTTGTGATGGAGAATAAAAAGCATGTATGATAGTTGATCTGCCCCTATGTTGATGGGTTTTAATAATACCATTTTGTGATGTCCAGCTATAGCACCCTGAATGTGTACCCAAACACCCACAGAAAAACACACATTTTCATTTTGTGATGTGATGAAATGATTGCGTGCTGAGTGTGCACTCCATTGACCTGTAGAAAGATCATGCCCATATAGGACAATGGAGTGTACATGCACAGTCAACATGTATTTCATGATGTCTCAAAATTAGCGTGAGTGTTTTTCTGTCGGTACATATTCATGATGCTATATAATTTTTATTGTACTTAACCGCATGGTATTAATAATATAATAAAACCCATCAACACACGGACAGGTCAGGTCAGCTATCATATATGTTTGGTGTGGGTTGGGATCTGACAGCGTGCAATTTTACTTTGATTTCTATCACAAACATGCCTCCGCTGCAGCATGTGCTCACATAGAAACACTGATGTCGGCCCTAGAAATGATAGTACATTACACTAAGTTAACTAAGTGCAATAATATAATTTTAGTTTCCCTCAATACATACTCTTTATACACATACACTGATTTTTGAGAATCTATTTAATATTGAAATTGTTAAGTTCTGCTTCTTTTGTAACTACCTTGTCCCCTGTGCTCATGCCCCCACACATGTAGAACCCACTTTGCTATTGAAGTCACAGCTGCATAGAATAGCTAAGAATAAAACTGTCATTATGGATCAGCATAAATTATGTGTGTAATATCTGTGTGTAAGCCCTAACTGGTATAAACTCAGCCATGCAACGGAAAGCATATTGAGTATGACAGCTGTATTCCACTACATGGCACTATCCATAAGTGTGATGATGCTGAACTACAATAGCCAAGCCACTAAATAGCTGCCACGCTTGTGCCGCTGATACCTGTGGCCTGTTCTCCTGCACCTGCTCCTACACCCACAGAGATGTATGAAGTTGATGCTGCACTAAAGTACCAAAGACAAATTAATTGAACGCTGCTCTGCTGCTGAGTTGATGCCTGTGGCCTGTACTCCTGCGCCTGCTCCTACACCCCAACATGTGTGAAGTTGATGCTGCAATAAATTACAAAAGTCAGATTACATAACTGCTGCCCAGTGCTTGTGCCATGGATGACTGTGGCCTGTGCACCTGTGCCTGCTCCTACACCCCCAACATGTGTGAAGTTGATGCTGCACTACATTACAAAAGTCAAATTAAATGATTGCTGCCCATGCTTGTGTCATGGATGCCTGTGGCCTGTGGCCTGTGCTCCTGTGACTGCTCCTATACCACAAACATGTTTGAAGTTGATGCAATGAGGAACCAAAGCCAAGTGACCCGACAGCTGCCCTGCTGGTGCTGCAGTTGCCTGTGGCCTGTGCTTCTCTGCCTGCTCTCACACCACAAACATGTGTGCTGAAGCTACGATATTAAAGTGACAAAGTGAAATGACCTGGCTGACACCTTCCCTGTTGGTGCTGCGGATACCTGTTGCCTGTGATCCTCAGCCTGCTGCCACACCATAAACATGTGTGATGAAGCTGCGATAATAAAGTGACCAAGCCAAAATTACCTGACAACTGCCCTGATGGTGCTGCTGATACCTGTTGCTTATGATTCTCAGCCTGCTCTCACACCACATACATGTGTGATGAAGCTGCGATAGTAAAGTGACCAAGCCAAAATGACCTGACGACTGCCCTGATGGTGCTGCTAGCACTGATGCAAGTTGCCTCTGTTCCTGTGGCCTCCAGTGTATGCTCTGCCACTGACTTGACCCTGGTTTCTGAGGTTATGACAATGACATACATGATGCATTAATGTAAGTACAGTATTTTTCTTTTAATTTGAATATGTTATTAGATGTTGCTGAAAGCCACCTTACAGTGTGGCATGTCTGTGATGATGTATCACAAACTCACGGTATGTTTTATCCTTATTATCTTGACAGGTCTGAGTATCTCTGTCATTCACCTCTAGCATAATCATGATGGAATCAATCCAGTACTTCTGTTACTGCACTGTGCAGTGGCACAAGGTAAGTAATATTTCTATTTTTTCATAAATTTCCATTATTTGTGGTTACCATTTTGTGATGTTTGCTGAGATGGTTTAAGTTCTGAGATCAAATTATTTCAAAGTACATTTAGTACATTAATTGTACTGCATAAAGGTAAGTATTTGTTTCATTCCAGCATTATGTTTCATTATGAGTACCCACATGCATCACATAAATGTTTTGTGTGCAAAACTTTCAAAGCGTCATTTCCAGGGAAGCCATCAGAAGACATGCACCTGTTTAGGGCTTTATTACTACAAGTGGCAAACAAACAAATGTGGTATAAATATATTTATACAACATTTGCCGGTTTACTGTGTGTAGTATTGCCAGTTACAAACTGGTGAATGCATTGTGACATCTTACCTTAAATTGGCTCTGTGATTGTTTATAGTATCCGAATTTTTAATTTTTTATTTCAATACTTTGTTATTTTTTGCTGAACAGGTTTCAGTATTGCATGCTGTCTAATGATCTAAAAGTATATTTGTTGAATGTTTTTCACAATTTCTGTGTGCATTTTGAGTTCAATAATTATCACAGCTGCAGTTTAAGAATGGCGTTACACTGAATGGGTGTACTCTGGATTAATACAGTACAATGTCCATAGTGATCATAATTATGTTTCATTATGATTACCCTCATGCATCATAGAAATAGAAATATTTGTTCCCTGAAATCTTTCAACGCATCAATTTAAGGGAAGATGTCTGAAGGCATTCAACTGTTTGTATGGTGGTACTAGTACAAACAGTAAACCATCAAATGTATATATGCCCTTACCTCAGTGGTTTTGCACTGTGGTTCTTTGTTGTTTAACTCTTTTTTTTGTTTGTTTTTATTGGGCTCACCACAGCCCAAAACTATAAGACTAACTTTGGGCTGCTTTATTTCCTCTGGGATGTGATACAGATGAGGCACGCTGATGAGTCCTGGTAGGACGAAACAGAAACACATGTCTGTGCCTTTCTTTTTGCACCATTTACAGATTGTGTGAAACCATTTGACACCATGTATTCCTGCTTAAGGCTGAATCAGCCTAAAATGTGGTGATTTGCATATACAGCCCATGATGCTCTGCATTATGGGGGGTATGTGTGATTTTTTACTTCAATGTTATATTACATTATATGATATCGCACATACTTAATTATGCATTAAGGTAAGCATGTCTTAAACATACAGTTTGATTTCTGGATGGGTATAAACCACCTTTTCAATATCATTAGTGGTCCTGATGCTTCTGCTGCTGATTTAGGCCTGTCCTCATGTGCTTCTCCCACTGTTGCCATATCATATGTCTGTTGATGAACCTCAGCTGACTGAACTGATAGTGTTCCTGATATGCTGCTGCTTTAGGTTCGTCCTCATGTGCTTCTCCCACTCCTGCCATCTCATATGTCTGGCGCACATTTTATAAGTGCAATAATCCACTCCAGACAGTGGGTGTATCAGGGCATTAATGTACTTCCAGGCTGGTTGAAGACACTCAAGCAAGCCCTCATGCCTCACAACTCAATCAGGACATGCATTAATGCCCCAATACACCCATGATCTGCCATGGGTTATAGTGTACATAGAAATTATGTATTTGGTATAAATAATGCTTGCTCATGATTTGCCAACAGCAGTTTCATACTGTGCCTTTATTATAGCACAATGTGCAAGCTGAAGGTAATATGATTACAAAATTAAAAAAATATACTGTCATGATAATGACCCATTTAATAATCTCAATAAGGCACTCCCTGATGTATAACATCTCATTTTTTTCCTTCAAGAGTCTTATGTTCTGGGGTATTGTAACTGTACCTCTTCATCATCCAGCTTGCTACATCCCATTCAAGCTCTGCCCTGTACCTTCACATTCTACTGCATTAAGGTAAGTATTTTTTCGTTCATCATTATGTTTCATTATGATTACCCAGCAGTCCAAAGCATCATGGGCTATAGATGGAAATCACCACAACATTTTAGGCTGATTCAGTTTTAAGCAGGAATACATGGTGCCAAATGGCTTCACACAATCTGCAAAGGGTGCAAAAAGAAAGGCACAGACATGTGTTTCGTCCTACCAGCACTCATCAGTGTGCCTTGTCTGTATCACACCCCAGGGGAAATGAAGCATCTCTAAGTTGGTCTTATGGTTTTGGGTTGTGGTGTGCAGACAAAGAACCACAGTGCAAATGCACTGAGGTTAAGGAATATATATATATATATATATATGCAATGGAGTCGAAGTTAAATAAATGATTTATGTGCTACAGCAGTTTGACCTTGGGTAACCTCACGAGTGGCGTAAGCCACGAGTGTGGTGTCCGAGGTCAAACTGCTCAAGTGCACATAAATCATTTATTTAATGAGTTTCCCATTGCATATTCCATTTATGCAAGAGGGCTATGGGTGTGTGGTAGCAGTATTTATTTTGTTTAATATTTTTTTGAGTGTTTTTTTCTTGTAAAATATAGGGAATTTTTTGTGCTGTGCCTTTTATCGTAGTGCAGTAAGCAGTGATTCAGTGTGACTACGTTTGCAGCATGACCTTTTATTGGTCTGATTTTATATGTCGGTGGGCTGATCCTTTTTTTCAAAATGGCGGCTGTTTTTCATTTAGCGAGGAGGCGGTAGCTATGTGCGTGAGAGTCGGGGTCTGACCATAGAGAGTTTGAGTTGATTTGGGGTTTTTTTCCTGAGTGAGTTGGAGGTTGAAACATTTATTTCATTTTGTTTTTTAATTGAGCCAGAGGTAGGAGCAGTCGTGTAGTTCCCCGGCATGGTGCAGTCATCAGTTTCATTATTTCGTGGACAGTTTGTGAGCACGAAACACTGAGGTACTGTATTATTTGAAATGTGAATTCAGTAGTGCTTTTTTTGTGTTATTTGTTCAAGGTGTCAGCAGATGATGGGCTGTGGTAGAGCTGAGTGGATCGAGGAGAAAAATAGTTTAAATGGAGCAAGTGGGACCCGAGGGTCGGTAGCTGCAGCATGCAGAGGGGAGGTAGTTTCAAGAATATGTGGATACAGAGAGCTACTGTTGACATACGGGGGGATTAAAAAAAAAAAGAAATATAAAAATATATTTTTGAGCACTTTGGGTGATTCATTGTGATTTGCTAAAGGCTGGGGGGGGGTTGGCTGTGCTGCTGCTGCTCACAAGGTGGTATCTCAGGTCAGAGTGCTGACTGTGAGTGAAGCTGTTTTTTTAGGCTGGGGCTACTGTATGTATAAATTATCACTGTATGTTTAAAAGTATTTATACATACAGTGACTCAGATAAATGCATTTATCAAACTGGATATATGTCCACCCCTATTGCATATATATCTGTGTATATTATATGATATCAAGCTATGTAATTCATTAATACTTACTGAAGGCTCTGTGATGCCGGTTCAACAACCCTTTTTTCGACCAGCATCACAGCAACAGGATTTATGTCGACCGCAAGTTGTGGTTGATATAAATCCTGATTGTCTCCTGGTTTATTTTTTCATTGGGGGGCTTTGCCCCAACACCCCCATACTTTAGATTATCAACTCCAAGTTGGAATTGATTCGGGGAGGGGGTGCAGGACCGAGAGACAGTGTGCCCTGTGTCAGGCGCACCAACACAGTGACCTGTCGGCAAACTGTCAATTTTGTAGACAGGTATGTAGTTTGCTGTGTTGGTGTCACTGACCGTGGCACATACTGTTACTGAACAGTATGATTTCAAGCAATTAAAATCACATTTCATTACTCTGTATGTACGGCTATATAGTTCGGTAAATGTCTTCAGAAGGCTTCCCTTATATTGACGCTTGCTTTATTTTTAATGAATTAATATAAGCAGAGTAAAGCAGCACAGCAAGACAACGCAATGCCGAATATTATTGAGCTATACTTTTTTATTATATGTTAAACTGCCCTTATCTCATGACTTATAGAAGACCCTTATTTCCACAATTTATTTGAGTAATTTTTTAGACCATTTCGTACATTTAAAATAATTCAAGGAGTGCTACTTTTACTAAGGGTCCTAGCATTTCTTCTTCGCTATTCACATACTGTTCCATAAAGTCAAGGAGCAATGTCTGCTGGCTGCAGGCTAGTTCATTGCATTTATAACAGAAGGGATGTTTATAAAATTGATGTCCAACACCAGCCAAGAACACTTACGAAAACCATTCCCAAGCCATATTAAACGTAATGCCACTTTTATCACTTCAAAATTGACCAAAAGTACAAAAGTGGACTCAAATTGGGGAAAGAAAGGTATCATACACAAGTTGTTAGATAAGTGGCAATCTAAAGTAGAATCAAAACTTATATGTCAGAATTTTTAAACATTTCCTTGCATTGCTGTTTTAAGCTTGTGGAGATTCCATGGTTTTGTAAATACAACCCTTTTGCCTCGGAAAGCCACTCCATCAATAATTTTCTAGATAGCGGACATACTGCCATCCACCAGAAAAGGACAGTGATTAGAGATGTTAAAAAATAAGACTCTTTCAAACAAGAATCAGATTTTACTTTAACAAATAAATGAACAACATACAGCAACAACAATAAAAAAACAACCAGGAATACCATAAAAGTTGAATAATAATAATACTAACAACAATAACAGTAAATGCTAAATAACTATTTACAATGACAGGTCAAGGGTAGAACAGCCGGCCATTCTTGTTTATTGCTCCTTTTCTCTCTTGGTTGTTGGTTGGGGTTGGGGATGTGTTGTGGCAGCTATAGGTTGAACACTAGCACTTCCTTGATGAAGTTCTAAAATGGTGTCCATTTTCCTATCCAGCCCTGTTTGTGTTTTAATGATTTCACTAATGTTGTTTTTCATTTCACTAATTTTTTTGCTTATTTCACCAACCTCCTTCTCCACACATCCCACTCATTTTCCGAATGAGCGCAGATATTCTTTATCATGAGATGTCTTTCTGTGTCTATCACCACCTTCAGTGCCTTCAGCTTGTCTGCGGTCTTCTGCCTCAGCTTGTTCTTTAAATGCTTCCTCTATCTCCTTAAGTTGCTTTGATGCTCTGTAACCTAATTTATTTGCTTTTCTCTGTGGGCACTGTAAAATAATAATTCATAAAATACCATTATAGTAACCAGTGTCCACTGCTGAATTTAAGAACTATAAGCAAGAAATAACCAACAACAGGGTATGTGGTTACCAGGATTTAATGCACACCTCAGGTGCGGTGTGAGGCGTGAGGTGAAGCATAGTTCCCTCGCAGCATGAGATGCTTGCATTAAATCTCTGTAACCATATGCCCCGGAGTGGGTTATTTGGCTTAAAACATGGGCTATGTTTAAAAAAAAAAAACACATTCACAAAGGTGATTTTTTGCTCTTTGAATAGGGAATATATCAATGTATCCTGCCAACATTAATAGTAGTCCCCAGAACTTAGAACAGAAGTCTGCCTCTCTCACATTATTTCTCTCTCCCCCTCCCCCTCCCCCTCCATCCACCAGGAAGAACTCAGAACAGAAGTCTGTCTCTCTTCCTCCCTCCACCAAGAAAAACTTCACATTCAGATAACATTGTAATCTTGAATTTCCCTCACTTGCTTTCTGTCCTAAGAAAAAACTATACTGAATCCTACAACTGTTCATTTTCTTGCACTTAAAAGTCTTTTTTATTAGCTTGCCTAAGGAAACTATTACCTTTCATCAACTGCTTGCTTCATGTTTATTGCCTCAATTATAGGACAAGGTAAGGTACAGGGTGTCAGCCACTCTTTCAAAGACTGTCACAGCCCATGCCGTGATACTTTCTTTGTTTCAGCACATTGATATTTCATTGAGGTTCCTTGCCCGGAAACCCATGAAGAGATGTATAGAATTCCAAATCCTAACCTTTCTGTGTATCTGTGTAAAGAGATATGTGTTAGGTGACCTTACCACAGTAACTGTTGATTAAAGAGTGAATTTAATCAATGTTCACATGATGCTCTTTGACCAATTTGGTTGCCTCCTTTTTCCAGCCCATGTTTTAATTATTATTAATATCATCACTGCTTTTATCTGTATATTTTGACCAACAACTGTCTCTTCCTGGATAGAGTCAAGCATTAAGTAATGGAAAACACAAGAAAAAGTGCTGTCCGTACCCTGACTGGGGCCTGACTTATGGATATAATAACATTGTTATGCAAGTAAAATTCTAATAATAATGTCTTACTTGAATACCTCTTGACTTCCAGCATTGGTCTACCACTTTACCTGTGATAAACGCACTATTTGAATGGTTTGTTAAGTTTTGTTGTGGCAGGATTGATGGGACTGTATGTGTGTGTGTGTGTGTGTGTGTGTGTGTATATATATATATATATATATATATATATATATATATACACACACACACATTCAAGATTCAGAAAAGTGGACTGGTGAGCCAACTATTTTGCACTGTGATGAAGAGCACAGAAAAGGTCTGGAGGAGTAGTTATAACTGTCCTGTGGCGTTCTTCATATCCTATGAAAGGTAGTAGAACGTCAAGGCTGAAGGTCAGGTGGCTTTACTCAAGGGAGGCATTATTAAGTAATCCTCCACTGCTTAATAATGTTGTTATCCATGGCATGTCCAACCCTTAAAAAGAAACTAAATACTAGCCTAGTATGTGTATTGAATCAATAATTTCATACCATGTTGTCCCTCATGAGCAGTTGATGATGATGACGGCTCCCCGGCACCACCATCACTGGCTGTCTCCTCCTGTGCCTGGTGTTCTCCAGTCTCTGCTGTTGGAAAAAAAATCCAGATGTTTGCTGTATCACTCATCCACCACCCATCACCCATAAAAAAGGTAATAATGATACTAGCTCTGGCCCCGGGACCATTGATCCTCATGTAAGTGGTGCGAACCTGTTTGTTGACTCCAACCTGCTGCCCCTGTCCTCCCCTGAAATCCCTTACGGCCTATGCTTACCCTGAAAATCGTTCCTACTTCCTTTCTGTCTACCCATGTTCCATACTGCCTGCCAGCATCCTTTTTGGTGCTCTCAGGAACTGGTGGACCTGTCCCCCCAGCCGAGTACCCCCTTCTTACCTTTGGCAGACTGGTTTATCCTGTGATGGAGCCCTCCCTGCCCCTCTGCCCCATGTCCTTCTCAGCCCCAGCCCTCATACCTGACCCCTCCTCCCAGTTTGCATCTCAAGCTCTCTAATCCCTCTATCCCCAGCGTAAACTGTCTTAACATCCTGCACACTGGCCCACCCCCCATCTTCCACCAGGTTCCCAGAAGATGTGCTGCCCTACACCCATTGCAACTCACAACAATCCCAGGCTCCCTGTGCCACAAACCCCAATCATCCCTACCTCTCAACTCTTACACCCTGCCCCCATACATCCATCTGCCTCATTGCCCTGGCTTCCACATCCCCCTGTATCTCTTTGTCTCTAAATATTCCACAGCTCTTTACAATTGTATCTGTATTTGTATAACAGCTCTAAACCTGCAGTACTGCCACAAAACTCTTACAACATCAACAACAAGTCTAGTAGTATAGTCTAACATCATATGTAATAATATCTTACCAGTTTTCTTCTCTGGAACAGATGCCAATGATTCAACACCATCTCCTGAAACCTCCTCACTGGCTTCAGCTGCACCATTTTGGGTGGTTGCAGTACTTGCTGGTTCTTCAGTAGCAGCTGTAGATAAACAAAACATAACATTTTGATCAGTCAAAGACAACAATGGGTTGGTGATTCAGTTCGTTATCAAATACTAATACAATCTTAATGCTAACTAAACTCACAAAACAGGTACATGGACATGCATGACCGGATCGATAACTGTACAAATTAAACTAGGATCACAGACAGAAGTATTTTACCAAATTTTAAATTCTGCTATGTAATTGCCAAGTATTGGTATGGTAGTATTACACTGTTGGTTGCTACTTACGCTGACTTATTCTATTTAAAGTTTCCCTGTAAATGAGTGATAAAATGCAAAAAAAGACTTTTACATTTTTATTTAACCATTACACTAGTAAACTAGCATTAATGCACTACCATGAGTCACATTAATCAGGCTCAGGCTGCATGCACACCCCACTACCATTGCAAGCACAGAAATATAAACCAGTAACAATAGAAGACATGAGTGGTAACACTCACTGCTCCTACTGCTTTTCCACTGCCTTTTTTTCCTTGTCTCTTCCGGAAGGGTCACCACACCACCAAGATTCTCCATGATGTGCCAGTCCCTGCGCTGTAAGTCATCCCAGCGATGCTTCAGCTGCTTCACTGTGTGAGCAGGGCGTTCTCCATCCCCACTCACCTTGGCTGCTATGCCTTCCCAGATAGATTCCCTGTTAAGATGGGAAAGTCTCTTGGGACCAAACAGATCTGTGGCATTTTTGGAGTCCTCAATAACAAGAAGAGAGGTCTCCTCTGCAGAAAAGGGTGGAGCAGATGGCCTGCTGGTGGCAGTTGTTCAAGTCCCCCCCCCCTCCTGTGCTGCACTGTCTGTGGACACATTGCTGCCACTAGTTGATGCAGTATTCATTATTCTGATAAGCACACAGAACTCTGAAAAATATCAATATCTGTGAACCCAGAACTTGCCAGAAACTTTAACCAAGACCAAGTGTGGATCCGCGGAAAATAAATCCTCGGAAACAATGAAACTTCTGCTGCAACATGCGACCGCAAGGAACATCTGTGGAATAAGATTCTGGCGACGTTTTGAAATGTCATTAAATGCGTGCCTCAGATTATTATTCCATGGAACATAAAATCTGCGGATTATGTTTCCATGGAATATTATTCCGCTGGACTGAACTGTACAAAGACTTTTAAAAAGTATGATTCTGGGCATCAATACAGTGTTCATGTTAATGATGCTTGCAAGCATGTGTAATGATTATTATTTAAAATCACTTATTCCTTTCTTAAAAAATTGCATGTAATGGCCGTGGAATTTATTTCGTCGGACCAATCTGGCATTCGCAGAATAGTATCCCGCTAATGATAATTCAGTTGGTTTGGTTCTTATTTACAGTGAGGTCCTGGAAACAGTAAAATATAATAATTATAATAATAATAATACAGGCTCGAGAACTTACATTAAACATATAGTATTATTGGTTATTTATGAAATTGGTAGATAGAATGCTGAATTTTGACAGGCCGATATCTGCTTTTTGCTTGGAAGTTATAACAGCACAATGGCAAAGCTGAAAGTTATCTGTTTGAAAAATGCATATCATTTACTAAAAATAACTAATTTCATAATCACAATAAGACACTCCAGGAGGTGCTTTATGTTAGGACAACGGCCATACTCTACTACGCCTCATGCTTCAAGCCACCTTAGATGGACCATTATCACAACATATAGCCCACCCCTGCCATGCATTATTGCTTAGCTAATGCATTTGTTATCTTATAGGTTTTTGAGAATTGCTGTATCGCTTGTGCATACAAAGAAATTTCAAAATTAATGTTTCGCCATGTTTCTGTTCACAGGTTTTACTCTCCTTGGATTTCCTCACACATGAATGGGTGCGCGTCCATTTATTGTGGTTGTATGTTTGCACCTACTTATGTACTAAGGTAAGTAATTTAAGCAATAAGGCACAACTTGGTGTGGGTTACTGGGGATTTACCAATGCCTTGTCTGGTGCACCATGAGGTGAAGCTGAGTGACTTAACCACACAAGAAGTGGGTAAATCATCCAATTACTCACACCCTAGAGTGCCTTATTGCAATTATACAGTGGACCCATATGTAAAATAAATTTAAAATGTGTTTAATTATGTTTTGTTATAAATGCCATTCCTCAGCTGGGGGTTATGCAGGATTTACCCGCAGTCCAGTGACTTGTTATGACCAATGAGGTTACAGGATTTTCACACATCATTGTATAATGTTTCATAATCTTACAGTTTGTTTTATGTAAGGTTTAATTATCAGCCTTGTCAATCTCATTAAATTCCTGTAATAAACTGCATTTCTTGCTATGGCAATGTGATTTACAATTTATATTTTCTCATTCTTTTATTCACAGATCAGTGTCTACCTGGTGTTATTCTCATCTCATGCTGCTGTTTTAGGTCTGTTATCGTGTGTTTCTCCAACTCCTGCCATCTCATGTATCTGGTGATGAACCTAAGCTGACTGAACTGATAGAGGCCCTGATATGCTGCTGCTGCTGATGCAGCAGGCCTGTCCACATGTGCTTCTCCCACTTCTGCCATCTTCTATCTCTGATAAACCTAAGCTGACTGAACTGACAGTGGCCTTGATATGCTGCTGCTGCTGCTGCTTTAGACATGTCTGCATATACTTCTCACACTCCTGGCATCTCATATGTCTGGTAAACCTAAGCGGACTGAACTGATAGTGGTCTGATGCTGCTGCTGATGTGTTAGACCCATCATCATGTGCTTCTCCCACTCCTGCCATCCCATGTGTCTGGTTATGAACCTCAGCTGACTGAAACAAAGAAATTGTCAGCAGATAAGGACAGCTAGACCCATCTAGTCTGCCCATAGGCCCTATACGTTATATGTGGCCACTGACCTTATGTGATCAATGGCTTTTCATTGCTCCCTCCCCTATCAGGCATCCCTTGTGTCTGTCCCAGGCATGCTTAAACCCCTCCACTGTGCTTGCTCCCACTACTTCCTGTGGCAGTCTATTCCAAGTGTCGACTACCCTTTCTGTGTAGAAAAACTTCCTCACATTACCTCTTAATCGACCCCCTTCCAATTTCATATTGTGCTCCTTTGTTCTAGTACTTTCTCTACATTGGAAAAGGTCTCCCACTGGCACCCTGTTTATGCCCTTGAGGTACTTGAAAGTTTCAATGATGTCCCCCCGCTGTCTCCTCTCCTCCAGTGAGTACATATTGAGGTCCCTTTGTCTCTCCTCATATGTTTTGTGGTGCAAGCCCTGCACCATCTTTGTTGCCCTTCTCCAGATAGTCTCCACCTTATCTATGTTCTTGTGCAGGTGTGGCCTCCAGAACTGCATGAAGTTCTCCAGGTGAGTCCTTCCAATGTTTTATACAATGGCATCACCACCTGCTGCCTCCTGCAAGTGATACCTCTCCCTATGCACTCCAGCACGCCACTGGCCCTCCCTGCTGCCTTTGTACACTGCTTTGATACCTTAAGGTCATCAGAGATGATAACCCCAAGGTCCTTTTCCTTTTTGGTGACAGTCAGTTCCTCCCTCAGAACAAGACTGAACTGATAATGGCCCTGGTAATATGCTGCTGCTGCTGCTGCTGCTGCTGCTGCTCATTTAGGAAAAAGATAAACCCACTGGGCAAGAGGAAGTAGTAATGTAATATGTAATGTGTCACTCTATCAACTGCTCGGTCTTCTGACAAAACCAGACCTGATTTCTGCAACTGGATCCACGGAATATCATTACACAGAAACAATTATAATTCTGCCAATATGTATATGCACAATGAATATCCGCGGAAAAACATTACTGCGGTAAGATTAAACAGCATCAATGCATGGAAGAATAGTATTCTCTGGAGTAGTACATCAGCAGAACAGTAATCCGCAGGTCGTTGCTATCAAATTAAAAAGAAGGAAGACAGTAGGACACCATTATGATACACTGCACAGTGTATGTACATGTGTCCAGGGTAGCAGGAATCAAATGGATGACATTTCATTTAAATTCAGCCACTTGATTCTATGGATATTAATTTTAATGTTGCAGAAATATGTTACACAGAAAATGCTGCACATCCGTGGAATATATTTCCGCCATTCAAGTACAGACAGAATTCCGCTGGAAGGCCAGGTTTTCTATGTGGAAAATTCCACCAGCGGAACGACCATTCCACCGGAATTCTGCTGGCAGAATTCCGCATTCCGTACAGCTCTATTCTTCTGTCTTTTAAGTAAAAACATAATATCATCACTATTAGAGACTCATCTTCAGTAAAGAATACTACAGTCTGAGAGGACATACTTAATTCTCCTATAATGTAATCGGCTGCGCTACCTACCAATATTTCCATGCCATAGGCCATTTTAAGGCTACAACTAAGAGCAGAGTCAAGCCGCAATATTTTAGGACCTGCCTGGGACACCAGGTTAACTCATGGATTTACTATGTTATGAACAGAACTTAAGAGGTTCGGTCTTCAAGTCCACCTTTTAAGATTCCTTGTTGCCCACATTACCTGCCCTGTTAGGAGAATTCTTAGGTTCACCCCACAGCAAATGCTGCCCCGTGCTCCTATTATCACCAGTTATGGTAGGAATTATGTGCCAGCTACATTTAAGGGATCATTTGTGGACTTCTATATACCATGCCTACTTTCAATGTCCTTACGTTTCTTTCCACTTTCAGACCTCTTTGTCCCACAACTGGGCCCATTAGGGCTACCAACTCATACCTCAGTGCAAACCCATTTAACAGCCGTCTGCAAGGTCACACTGTTTAAGCACACCCAGGTATCATCCAGGATGTCTTTCAGTCCCTGCCTTTCACACTGTACTTCTACATACTTTCGATGTGGTGAACCTTGCATTTATATATGTGTTATTATTTTCAAAGAAACCCCAAAAATAGTATCTCATTTAATTGATATAACTCCCAGTTGTTTTACACCCTCATTTATACTTTGCCCTTTATACAAAGTAAACAATTTAAGCATATCAAATACATTTACAAACAATACACATTGTATTCATAAAGTTATATATTAGCAGCTAAATTAGTATCATAAAGCCATATATAAGGCTGGTTTATAATAAGTCATATTTTAAAAGGCTCCAGTAGATCTAGGGAGCACTTTATTTTTTAGACAGAAAACCAGATTTTTTTTTAGTCAGAAAATCAGAGTCATGATGGGAACTCCCATTAGAGTCTGGAGTCCATGTAAAACATACCATGTCTCATGGTTATTTATTTCCTGTACGGCAGCGTCTTCAAAAGATTTCTACAAAAGTAAAAACCAACAAAGGTGAGAAGCAGCAAACTGGGACCCGGCTCAGCTCATTTAAATTCTAGTCAAAAGAGTCAAAGGAACCAGAGATGCAATGTCTTCAACAGACATTTTCTCTAAACAGAGTTTCTGCTCGTTATTTGATTAAATTCCAGAGGCCACCAATAAAAATATTCGGAGCCTTGCAGTTCATCACAATAAGCAGCTCCTGGATCAGGAGTCCTATTTTAATCATATAGCATGGTCAATCAGAGTAGTAGTGCTGAACAGTACCTTTAGTGATGCTGCTTCAGATTAATCTCCCCATTACTTTGCCTGCGACTTCAGGACTTAGGAAAAGAAAACCAAGCACCAAGGAGGCAGTATAGCACAGTGGTTTAAGGCTCTGAACTGCAAACCTGGAGATCTGGGTTTGAATCCCACAGCCCCTACTTGCATACTGTGTGACCCTGAGCAAGTCACTTAATGTCCTTGTGCTCCCAGGTCGCACCTGCAAAAAAGCTTTCAGCTTAGTGTGTCTCTCCTGGTAAAAGGAAAAACAAATGATGAAAATGCTGCTCATCCATTTAAATCAGGATAAGACAATCCTCTTCTTTTCATTATCCATCATTTACCTAGGCTTTCCTCCAGGTTGACAAAATGGGGTCCCTAGCCACCGTAAGCCTTCTCTGAATTATTTTCTCCTGACAGCTGCACACACCTAAAAAGGAAATAAGAGAGGGAAAATGCTCCACTGAGCATAGTAAAACTTTGACAAATTATATTAATTTTAAGGCTGGTAACCCCCCCAGGCAAGGGTGGTATACCTCTTTTAAAATAAATCCAGGCATTTCAGCACTCGTCATGCTTCTGAAACCCATTGTCTTCTCAATTAACTCTGGCTCATAATCTTGCCTGTGAAACTGCCAATTTAGAGTCTCTTCCAGCTTCACATGCTATCTGTTCGACTCAATGACCAAAGAGTTCTCTTTTCAGGCAGCTTATTTCCCAAAACAGGAAAGAAAAAAACACGTCCAGCTCAAGGCTTGGCAGACTTCTTAGTAATGCCTGACAGTTGTTAATAACCAGCCGTATACTCCAGCAGCAAACTCGGTACACTCATGCCCGGAAATCCTGGAACAATAAAATTATAAAAAAAATAAATAAATAACTTAATTATAAGAAGTCGACGCGCTCTTAACCCAAGTTTCATTCATCAGGGTTGAAGTCAGTGCTTTGGCTGTCGTTTTATAATATGAACACTTACAAAATGCCACATCAAGGAGAAAGCTGCAGGGAGCGGAGCAGCGCTGTGGCCATCTTGCTGCTCCGCACACTCCTCTTGACCCATCACCACAGTTGTAACAGAACATATCCTCTTTGCACTGATGTGGTCTGGGTTGTGCTTCAGGAGGTGGTAACCAGTTTGTGTTGCTGCGTTGTGTAGGATATGTGCTTGAGACTGTGATGGGGGGCTGCCTGCTGCTTGTCCTAGCTCTGGGGTTCTCTCCCTCTGCCAGGTCATGGATTGTACATTGTAGCTCTTTAGCTGGGTTACTGGACCATGCAACTCACTGACTTGCATTTGGATGTCACAATTCACAGGTGGCATCTGTACTTGCACTCCTGCACACTTGACAGAAAGATTCTGTCTAACTAGAGCAACTTGTTGGCTTTGGTGGGCATCTTGTCCACTATTTGGAGTTACTTTTGATTTGGCATTCACTTCCTTGTATTTTTTCAGCCACTCTTTTAACTGCTCTTGAGTCTCTATAGATGGTACATTTTTCTTCATCTACATGACAACTGCTGAGGTGTCATAGGAACCCAATCGTTCCTCTTCTTCCTTAGCTTTGCAGACTTCCCTTATTAGAACTCTACGAGATGGAGGGCTGTCCTTTCTCTCTGCCACGCATAACTAGAGAATCAGCAATGTGGAGTGGTAGGCAGCCTTGAGCAGGTGTTCCAGTTTCAACTGGTTCAGGTCCTGGGATGCCATACTTCCCTTCCAAAATACTCTTTTCAAGACCATTTTGAGGTGCTTCAAAAAGACTGACAATGTTTCTCCTTTCCATTGTTTTGTTATTCTGACAATGACACAAGAGATTTTCACTTGATCATGGGCTTCCAAAGGCATTCTCCAATACAGTCAGATACTCTTGGGCTGGAGCATCTGGACCTATGGGCCTCAAAGAACAAATAGTCTCTAATGCAGGACCTCAGTGGTTTTCCCCAAGTTGTTTTCTCTTCTTTGCTTCTGAGAACTGCCTGTCTTGGATCAATGGAGTAGTCCATCCTAGTCTCTAGGTCACCTTCTCCAAAAGGAGTGGGTTTTGCACATGAGAAAATTCTCAATTTTCTATATGAATCAGATATGGACAGCACCCAGGCAGGTCTGCCTCCTATGTCCTGAAGTTGTGTACCCCCTTAGTCACCTACCAGCATTCATGCTTCACTAGCTGACATCCCTTTAGCTTGAGCCACTTGTGGAACCTTTATTCAAAACTTTCAGTTGTGTGCTGGACTTCTAGGTTTCTGGTGATCATACTGGAATGCAACACTATGGTCCACCTGGTACTGACTCCATCTTGGCGCAGCCTATCAGGCACCCAAGAGGCATCCATGCCATTCCAGCATTCTGACAATACCATCAAACTCAGGGTGTTGCTATCTAGGGAATGTCTTCATACAGCTACTTTGCCAAACACTTCACCCTGGGCAGAACTTTGTCAATTCTACCAATATTAGTTCTCAGTGGGACTCCAAGAAGCAATATGACTTTCAGAGGATCGAACTCCTCACCTGCACATCAACTGATCAACCTTTCACATGCCATGGTGTCTAATACTATTCTTGGGATTGGGGGAACCAAAATGTTCTTGGTTGCACTTAACTCTGTGCAGGGTTCGACTGCTAAACAGGAGATCCCAGAAGTGCCTCCAAACTTGTAACTAGGTTGCCATGGATGTTGTGGTTACTATCTCTGCCTTGTGTGATCAAACAAGGTTTAGGGACCTAGGTTCTGTTTTCCTGATTGGGGAGTTGAAATCCAAATCTTTTAAGTTTAGTGAGTAAAATTTAAGAAACAAAAATGTTTCCAGTACAGCCAACACCTCAGAATGAAAAATAAAAAGTTAGTATTCTGTTCCTCAGGGAGAGGCCCAAGCCCAGTATTTGTTTATGCTAGTATAACAAAAAGTAGGTAATACTGCTATACTAGCCCACGCACCTCAAGTTGTTTAGTTTCTATAAATTCTTTTTATTTTCTCATAGGTAACACCCAGTTATAAAATTTTCTACGTTTCGGGACAAATCCCTTCCTCAGGAAAACTGGCTGTCTTTTATAAGAAAAAAGAATTAAACATATATAAGACATACAAAATCAATTTAGACAATGTTCAAACACATACTTTAAAAATAAAAAGGACTCATAAATAAAGGTCCTTACATATAATTAGTTCATAACTGTACTGCCCAAATTCCTTCTGTCAAGCGTGTTAAATGTTCGACTCCCACCAGCTCCTGATGCAACAAAAGCAACATAAGATAACCTTAGACAAGCTAGTCTGGTAACTTACATAATTACTCTAAATATTGAAAAGGTTACTAATTATTTAACATACTTAAAATAAATCACTTGATTAATCCATACTCACTCACTCTTCAATCTATAAGAGTAACAAAGATTTTCATAAAAAACTTTAAAATCTTTTAAAAAGTGTCACTAAGTTACTGACATATTTATCAAAGATACACTGCTTAAAAATACTTCCTTCACTCCCACCTATGCTACCTGAGGAAACACAGAGATGTAAGTAAGACCTCAATTTACGTTAGTGTACTCTCTTTATGTATATGTGAGAAACCGTTGAGTCTTATTTTAAGAGGCAACAGAAATTATTGTGAATCTCTATAGATTATATTGTTTTCACCGTGCATTATGGCTTGGTATTTAGAATATTAGAAAACACTGTGTTAGGTAAATGAGATAACATCGCATTTGGTGATGGAAAGCCTTTACATTGCAGGACAAAATGAAGGCTGAATCTTAAGAGCCCTCGGGGTGCTTGTACACTGTTTAACAGGTTAGTGCGAGCTGATTATTGATGAAAGGGATTGTAATTACCTTTTGTTAAATCAATGAGGAAGTATTTTTAAGTGGTGTATCTTTGATAAATATGTCAGTAACTTAGTGAGACACTTTTTAAAAAATTGTTTTGTTTTTTATGACAATCTTTGTTACTCTTATAGATTGAAGAGTGAGTGACCTACGGATTACTGGAGTGAAACTATTACTTTTATTTTAGGTATGTTAAATAATTAGTAGCCTTTTCAATATTTAGAGTAATTATATAAGATGTCTGACTAGCTTGTCTAAGGTTATCTTATGTTGCTTTTGTTGCATCAGCAGCTGGTGTGAGTAGAACATTTAACACTTTTGACAGAAGGAATTTGGGCAGTTCAGTTATGAACTAATTATATGTGAGGGCCTTTATTTATGAGTCCTTTTTATTTTTAAAGTATGCGTTTGAACATTGTCTAAATTGATTTTGTATGTTTTATATACGTTTATTTCTTTTTTCTTATAAAAGACAACCAGTTTTCCTGATGAAGGGATTTTTCCCGAAACATAGAAAATTGTATAACTGGGTGTTACCTATGAGAAAATAAAATGAATTTATAGAAACTAAACAACTTGAGGTGAGTGGGCTAGTATAGCAGTATCACCTACTTTCTGAGTAAAATTTAAGTTGGTCTGGTGTCAGAGTGGTACAGTTCCATGGAATGCAATACTTATCCACCTCCCAACAGTGTCCCCCTACACATGAAAAATCACAGTACAACCTTAAAGAGCTAGTGGAGCCAAAACAGGCAGACAGGAAAATAGTAAAATATTTCAGAAGTAGTCAGTTGTAACTTTTTATTTCTGAAGTATTTTTCTTTTTCCCTTTGCTAATTAGAAAGTCTTCTATGTGATAATGTGTTGGATGTGTGGAACAGCTCTTAGCCTGGCAGCTGACGTATGGCTCCAAGTCAAGTCAGTGACTCCAAAACCATGTGGAGCACACACAGCGAGTGTAAAATGGCGAGACTTGTAACAACACTGGGCAATAAAGTGCTTAACAATGGCAGCGAGACCTCAATTATAAGTCAGTTATGGGGGGCTTTGCCCCCAAACTCCCTGCTACTAAATATAACCATTTCCAAGCCACACAAAGTCAACCAGAAGAGCAACCCAGACAGCTCTAAACATGTACTGTAATGTCCACATTGCTGCAATGACGAATGCTGTTTTTTTACTTGTCCTTTTTGACTCTCCCATTTGAAGTTGCTAACTTGACGGGATACCCTGACATATCAATCAATGACCCCCCACTTCAACATTAGCACCGTGATCTCACTGACAGTAACATCACAAGTGACTGACCTGGTAGGTACTGAGTGGCTCTTCCTAAGCAGTCGTAATGTCACAGTCAGTGAGGTTACAATGCTGATGATGTAGTAGGGGGTAATAGAGATAGATATGTCAGCTGCCAGGCAGAGTGCTGTCCCACACCCACTAACATAAGGTAAACAATCTTCTAATTAAACAAAGGGAAAAGAAAAAGTACCTCAGATATAAAAGGTAATGGTTCATTGCTTTTAAAAATGTATATTAGTTTTAGGCAGTGCACTAGCTTTTCGAATTCAACAAATATGCAATTAATGACTTACTACTAATAATATGCTCATGAAATGAAATGTAAAATATCAAATTATTTATTGGTGGATAGTCACAAGGGATGGGGAATGCAAAACAAAACTGTTTTTGGAAGAAACTTTTGAACTCTGCTTGTAGGACAGAAAATAAGTGACTGACTAGGTTTGGCCAGTAAACACGTAAAACACAGTAACAGTGCCCACTCCCCCACCAGGCAAGACAAGGCAGTAGCAAATAAGACTGTAAACCTTTTTTAACTACAGGGCATCATTTTTTATTCACAGAGAACAACAGTTTTATCCTGCGTTACAACTGCCCAGTTGATATTTTTGGCTATAACCAGGCAGTTGTAATCAGCAGCTGTCAATCCAGCTTGTGCTGAAGTCAGCACGAGTGAACTAAGCTGCTTTCAATTGCCTGAATCAACTTTCTCACAGAGGAATCAGTCACCCAGAAAATATTATAGTGCAAAACTGCATCTAAACAAAATTAAATAAAAATGCCATCCTTAAAAAAAAAAGAAGAAATAGAAACATGGAATCCCAATTTGATTTGACAGATCTGTCCAACCAGGAAGACTTTGTCTCCAAACAGGAAGACAGAAACACCTTATAGAAAATGTCAAGTGACTTTAAACTATTTAAAGCATTTCTGTCAGAAACAGGAGAGTGCACAAGAAAACCTTTTACATTCCTGTTAAGCTTAACTGAAATAACACACTTTACACTCTCTGGGCAAGATATTAAAAACTTTGCCCCTGGGCTAAGTTAACACTGCCCGGCAGGCAAACTTAGCCCGGAGCACAAAACAAGCTATATTCAAAAGAAATAGCCCGGGGCAAACAACTTCTGAATATAGCATGGGAATGAGACCGTGCAAACTGAGCTAGGAGTGCAGGACAAATGTAACCCTGGAATAAGACAGCACTGAATATAGCAACCAGGAAGTGCAAACCACAACAACAACACAGTGCACAGCGATGTGAGGGCAGGTACAGAAGAACTATGTGGCCAATGTGTGTGCCAGCAAATGCGTGGACCCTGTACAGCTGCAGGCAGCAGCAGATGTAAAAGAACAGCTATCAAAACTGTATAATATTCCCCAAACCATATTCAAAAGTGACATGCAAATGTGCCTACTTAGGTAGTATCTGGGCAAACAGCCAAATTAGCATCTCATTATTCCCTGATTTGCATGCAGTTTGCCCAGCATTACTGCAGGGTCCCACAGCTCCACCTGTAGGTCAGTCTGGAAGTACAGGGGCTGGCCAGGTCTGGCCGCAGCTCCACCTGTAGGTCAGTCTAACAGTGCATGATGGTTGCTGCAGGCTACATGTATGCAGTACAGCATAGCATTATGTGCCCCAGGGGACAACACAACATAGGCACAGGCGGTGGTGGTGCTGCATGCAACCGTCACACTGTAGGCCATGCTACAGTGCACAGCAGACACTAAAGTAGCAAGGGGGCCTGTAGTATGAGGGACACAGCAATGTCTATGGTATGTAGGGCAGTGATGACCACTGCACTGTACACAGTGACAGGCCTAGCTTGCAGGTGATTACTGACAGTGGACAATACTGTTTCACTGTTGTGTGCTCCACAGATGCTGCACCTGTGGTATGGGATGCTCACAGTGACATATACATGGCCGGCTGTATGTGCTGTGGCATCTGTACAGTTGTGCGGTATGTGGCTGGGGGGGCATGTAAGATCCGACAGGCACACAGGTTGTGTGGTATTCCCACTACTGGCCCATGAGCACTGCATGATGTGTCCCAGCTTTGTGGCCACACCTGGGCTGTGGTGAGGTCTGGCCACCAGTACACCCTCCCCTCCCCTCAATTGCCACCATGCCCACAGTGCTGCATATGCGTGCTGGCATCTGTTGGTCACCACAGACGTATGGTCTGCAGTTGTGTGCTGTATGGCCACATTACCATGATGTCCCCTGTGGGTTGGATCACCCCTTACTGTCTGTGCTTGGCTGGAACTGGTGGCAGCTGTTGGCATCATGGTGGCACCATCAGTGAGCAGCATGTGTTCTCCATGTCTGGCATTTTCTAAGTATCATGATCATATGTTAGGGTCATGCAAGCCACGCTAATCCTGTGCTAACACCACGCAAAGCACCAATGTCATGCAGAGCTGTTTGCCCAGGGTTAAGACCAGCTTTTCCTGGGTAGTAATTTGTACCATGCTAAGGGTGGCGCTATGTCACGCTAAACACCTTAGTGCGGCGCTAGTCACTGAATATCTCATAGAGCCTGTATTTGTGTTCACTTTGCCCCTTGCATTTAATTATGGTTTGCCCAACACTAATGCAGTTTGCGCACGCTATTTGGCCTTTTGAATATGGTAGACCCACGCTAATCCCATGCAAACGGTTTGTGCACCACTCAAAGCTTTGAATATCTGGCCCTCTCTCTCTCTCTCTCTCACTTTTTAAGGTAACTGCATAAAAAAATGATGCCCAGAAATTAAAATAATGAGTGAGTGGGTATGTGTAACCCAGAATTTTACACACACACACTCCTATACATTATTATATATGATATTACCAGCCCATCTGTACTGGGGGCTCTATTCACTGGTACCAGTTTAATCCTTAAACCTTAGAGGGAGCTCCCTGTGCTTCACAGGGTACCCAACTGTAGGAATGGTGCAGGCCCAGTGATGTTGCAGCTGGTTGACTGGTAGTGGTGCACTTTAAAACAGAAACAGTTAAACCCAACCCCGCCCCCAGGCCATGCAATTGCTTAAATGGCAAAACCTCCAAATGAGGTATTTGTAACTCCTAGCCCTTTGGCCAGACCTGTAGATTTGGTTGTAAAACTTTGTACAAACTTTCCCAGTTGCAGGCAAGCCCTGAGAGTACTCATGATTTTTGTGTAACAGCTTCTCTGTCAACTGGGGCTCCTTTTCCTCCTTTCTTGCATGTGCAGGTCCTCTCAAACTGATGCCTTAGTTGTGTAGTTGGGGAGCAGCTAGATAATGTGGTGCCTTTGGATACAGATCAGGTTCTCTGTATCTGCAGTCATCAGTACCTCCCTGGCTCTTCCCTCTTCCTCCTCTTCAGGACAGTTCAGTCTAAGAAGCAGGTGCCACATGTGTCTCACACCCACGTCCATGATTTTGAAACCTAGTACAGAATGTTAGCTAGTACCTGGCAATAGCACTAACCAGCCTTCTCCCAGACTGTTTACAGGAACAATGAAGGTTTTTCTCTTACTGTCATACTTAGTATCGCTCTGGTGCCCACAAACTGACTGCTAGGGCACACCATTACCTCCTTTTCTCTCAAGGCAGATCACAGTCTTTCTCCCAGGAAAATGCCATACTGACATGTCAGTAGACACACAGTTCAATCTCAGTAGCCTACAGGTTGTAGAAAACTCAGAAGTCACTCCCTGATATTTGGCTGTGGAAGCTCAGGCAGGCTTTCCTGGATGGCTCCTGTCAGCAGCAGTAGCTCTCCTTACTCTGTGAGAGCTCACTGCCCACTCAATTCTCCCCCAGTGCTGTCTTAGGAGTTCATCTTTACTGCATCTGCTTGAGAACCCCCCTCCCAGTGGTCCAACAGTCTCACTGCACTTGTGTCACACTCCCAAGAACACAGAAGTGCAGGACCAAAGAGCATGATGTCAGACTCCTAACAAAAGAAAACAGATTTTTACGGCTGCAATGGGCATAGCCCTGCGGACGCATTGCTTTGAGAAAAGGACTACCTTCATAATTATCTTCCAAGCAACATGGTAGAGTGTTAAAAATAGTGTCCTCCACTGAAGCCTCATTACTACGCTGCCTGTGCGTGTATAGCAGCTGGAGAGTATTATTTTTTCTCTGGCTTGAGAAGTTAATTGAGCTATCCCCAGTACTGCCTTTTGTTGTAAGTTGAAACTTCCTCCATAGTGTTTTATGGGCCTTTACTTTGTGTAAGTTTCAGTGCTTAAGATGAGCCTTCCCCACTATTGCCTTTTTTGGCAAGTTGAAACCTCCTCCATAGTGTTTTATGGGGCTTTCTTCTGGCTTGAGAGTAGTTAAAGGAAAACTCCACCCAAAGTCCAAGTCTGGTGCCTCTGCGATTTCTCTAAATTTGCTAAAAAACTATCCTGCACATTTTGAATCCCTCCATAGAAGACATCAATAAAGTAACCAAATACTCAGATTTGGATAACGTAAACACAAACAATCACAAAGCCTACTTAGCCAGTGGATGACCACAGCTGCAAAATGATTAGATTTGTCAACAAGTACAGTCTTTAATGCAAGACACAAGCAATTGAATCAAAAGTCCATAGCATGCTGATCAAAATGGGGGAAGCAGAATTTGAGGCACAGTGACACAGTTTATATACAGATTGCAGGCAGCGATAACTGCTGCTGAGATAAACGGATGTGTCCCTTGCTATGTAATGGGGGGTGGTGGTAAAGTAGCATTGTTGAGGAGCAATCACATATTTATTTTATAAATAGCTGTGCTCCATTATGTTTCCAGACTAGTTTGTATAAACCATTCTAATTCTGCATATATTATTTCATTCATGGTCTACTCTAACAAATTAGAAAGTGCTGTTCCATTTCTGCTACTTGGTAATGATGCAAAAACTGAAAGGGACTGAGGGATAGCAACAGGAGTGCAGACAAAACTACTTTAAATAGTGACTTGCTTACACACACACACACACACATTTATCATGCAGTTTTCCTTTAATTAATATAGTATTATGCACTCGGTCTTAAACTTGTAACTAATAAGTATGCACAAGTCCTGCCTGTAACATCCCATGGACCTGTTGCCTTACCCATTCTCGCCTGATTGTACCTGATGTATGTAATTAGCCTGTTGTTTCCAGATACATGCTTTTTTCTGCCTCTGTTCTTCATCACTGACTATGTAGCAAATGTATTTCGTGTACTTTATGCTTTGTAACCCCAGGTCGCATCTGGAAACGATCAAGATGTATGTATTTCTCTGCCTCTGTTTCCTCATCAACACTGCCTATCTACCAATTGTTTCTCATGCACTTTATTGTGTTGTAACCCCAGGTCGCATCTGGAAACGAGCGGATGTATGCTCAGTATGCTTATCTGGTAAATCTCATTAATAAATAAATAAATAAATAAATTCTGCTGTCCCTAGTATTGCCTCTTTTTTTTTGCAAGCTGAAACCTCCTCTATATTGTTTAATGGACCTTTTCTTTCTGTGTTAAGTTTCAGTGCTTAATTTACAACCATTTGCAAACTGTGAAACTTGTTTTGCTGTTATCCCTTCCCCCACTCATCCAGAGGTGTCAATTCATTGTTTGCTAACCATGCTGGTTGACCTTACTTGCTTCCCTCATAGTAAGAATGTGAAACTAAACTTGTATTATTTTAAACGATTGATAAAGTGACATGTCCAATTTGCATCTCTTGGGGATGAAGCTGTATCCCTTTATATGTATGCAGTAGTTCAATTAGCACCAGCTCTTAAAACCTCAGCTGTAAGATACATCATGCATGTAAGCAGGGGTGTAGCCAGGAATTTTAAACTTGTTCTCAAGACAAGAGATGATGGAACAGTTGCCTATGGAGAAGACTCAGGGAGTAAAATATGTACTCTCTAGAGGAAAGGAGGGAAAGAAGAGACATGACAGAAGCATTCAAATACCTCAAAGGTATCAATAAGGTATGGGAAGGTTCAATTCTGCTGAGAAGGAGATGTTCAAGGACAAGGGGGCATGATATGTTGCTAGAAGGGGGAAGACATAGAGAGGATATGAGGAAATGCTTCTTTATAGATAGGGCGGTGGACACCTGAAACATCCTGCCAGCAGAGGTAATGGGTACCAAAATGGTAACAGGTTTCAAACATGCATGGGATACACATAAGGGGACCTTGGTAACAGGGCTGGAGCACGGGGGAGGGGGTTAAAACTGGAGATCAGTTATGGTATATGGCAGCACAGTAGGTAGGGACCTTAAGGCAGACTAGGTGGGCCAGGAGGTCCTTTTCTGCCAACAGATTCTATGTTTCTATGTTAGTAAATTGCTGGTACATGAGCATTATACATTCATGTTGACATCAATTTTAAGATGTTAAATGTAAAGTCTATAGTACCAGTAAAACAATGCCATAAACAAGTACTGCTCACTAGCAGATTATAAAGGGCAACATATTATCATTTGCAATAGTTTACATTAAAATGATCAAGGAATATAACAACAAATGATGACAAGCAAGATGGCTAAATGAGGATGTGAAGAAAGTGACTCAACAACAACAACAGCAAAAAAGCTAAACATGCAATAAAATATCTGAAAATAAAAGCCATGACACAACCACATGGTCAGAATATGAAACATTTTTAAAGAAACATAAATGTAGAAGTAACCATTTCAAAAAGAAAATGGAACTCAAATGCAACAGATGCAGACAAAAGCAACAGCAAGCAATTGTGCAGTTACATCAACAGCCTAAACAAAAAAAAATATATATATATATGTGAATAAAAATCCAGTAGTGATAGCAAAGCAATGTAATGAATATTTGTGTTCCTTATTCAAACCCAATCACAACACAGTCCCCTGCCCCTGCACATTACCAGGAATGCCAACAGAATTAATATAAATACAGACAACATATTACAAAGAAATTCAGAAGATGCTGAAATTAAATATTGAGATAATCCATAACCAGGTACCCCCTCAAAATACGTATTTTTTTAAATTAATAAATACAGGTTCCAGGTAAAATTCTAGAATCACTACTTAAAGATTTAAGTTAGCCATGTGTCTAACAGTGATTTCAGTGCAGAAAGCAGCAATATATATATATATATATATATATATATATATATATGTATAAGTATATTGATATTGAAGGGGAAACAGTAAAAAATCCAGTGGAAGTAGCAAAGCAATGTAATGAATATTTGTTATCATTCAACCAGTTCCTAACCCAGGCTGGAAAAAGTAGCCTGTCCACAGTCTGAAAAAGTACAGCTGGTCGGTTCTTGCTGGCTGCAATCTCCCTGGACAGGAACACTGCCAGAAATTGTTACAACTATCATGGATGGTGGGGTGGGGTGGTGCCATACTACCTGCCTCCACTACCCATGCAAATGAGCCTATAATAGGCATGCAAATGTCCCCTTAGCACCTTGCATTCCCAATTGGCTCATTTGCATGGGTACCTTAGAAAATTCTAGATAGCGATCTTGCGCTATCAACTCTTGGAGCCAAATTCGGGAGACATGTAGGGGTGGTGTTCCCTGACTTAGTGCTGTCCTGGCAGGGCCCTATATTCAGTCAGATAGCACCCGACTGAATATAGCATCCTGGGACTCCTGAGCAATTGCAAAATATAGTGTAAACATTTGCTCTACGCTTTGCACCTATCTGAATATCAGGCACCTGATCACTTGTTTCTAAACAATGGTGGCGCATAAACATAAAGCAAATTTTAGGAGCAATCAGCTGAACCAGATAGCTTGTCAGGGCACACCCATTTAAATTCTTCATTGATCCAAAGGCAAAAATATGCATATTCCTTATGTCCAGACATCTGTTTTCAAATACATCAATGAATAAAAGATCCACAAGCTGTCTCAGTTTATAATGAGAACAAAAACCATAAATTTAGTTCTGTCAAAATGTAATTCATTTTTCAAACATGCTGCAAGGCATCAGTGTGGAATGGGAAATCAAGGTTTCAATTCATCTGCACACTAAGGTACTTGAAGTGGAAGACTTCATCAAACAGCACGCCATCAATATTGTAGTTTTGATAATAAGGGTAGCGGATATCAGATAGCCTAGAGAGTCTTTGATTTGTACCAAAGGTTATGGAGACAGTCTTTGTGGCATTAGGAGAGGACTGGTTTGAGTGGAACAAACAGTGGGCATTGCTAAAATCCTGCTGTTGCAACAATTCCAAATCAGTGACCAAAGCACCTATGGAAAACAGTACAGTGCCATCCACATTATGTACTATATTATATGACTGTGAGAGGAGACACAGACAGTAGGAGAGCCATTTGTAGAAATGGAGAATAGGATAGAACACAGACTGAAGCCCTGTGGGACTCCAGATTTGATGGGGGGGGGGAGGTGAAAAAGGTATCACTGACTTGGATCATCAACTGATGCCAGTCAGAGAGGTGGTTGTGGAAACAGTCAATTACAAGGTTAGACAGTCCAGCCCCCAACAGTTTATTAAGAAGGATGGGATTGGTTATAGCATCAAAGCAATTGGATAGGTCAAAAGATGTATGGCTGCAGCGATTTAACCAGGATCAATCCCTTAAATATGGTGCCAGTAACCTAAAGAAGGCATGATACTGAGAAGTGGGATTTGTGGAACCAAAGGAAAACCAGTCTGGCTGCCCCTGTGAAAAACAAAGTAAAATAATGAGGAGTCTGTTCCTAACAAGCCATCCCAGTAAACTGAACCAGGTTGGGAATAATGGCTCACTCACTCAGCTAATTCAAATATAAGTAGGACTTTTTATTTTAATTCATATAGACCATCAATCCCTCATGAGACTTCTTTTTTTGTGCCAACATTTCAAGGCTGAACCTCTTCCTCATGCATGGAGGGTCCTTTAGGCAAAACTGTGATCCTGCACATAGCACGCCTGAGAAACCCCAGCAGCAGGTTTGGGGTAGCACACCTTGAAGGCACTTCTGAATTCATATTTTATGAGAAGGAATGCAGGAAAAAGTCAGATGACTGATTACTGAGTGATACTAGTATATTTCTGAATCCAGTTTTGCCTAAGGGATCCTCCACTCATGTGTTTATTGCTTAGCCCTGAGAAAGGAGCACAACCTCAAAATGCTGACACAATAATAACCTGCTCGTAAGGGGTTGAGGGTATATATGAATTCAAATAAAAAGACCTACTTACTGTATGTTTGACTTAGCTGGGTGAGTGAGTAATTTTTCCAAGGTTTAGTTTACTGGGCTTTTGGAAGCCAGACTAGAAGCATGAGAGGCAGGAAGAAGAAGAGGACAGTAGGAAGAGAAATCAAGGAAAGAAAAGAGCAGAGAAAAAAACATGCTATTCTTGCACCTTAGGTACTGCAAGAAAAATAGAAATAGGACAGTAGTTTCTTAGGTATGAGGAGTCTCCACCTTGAGGAAGGGCAAGGACTGTGGCTTGTTTCCAGGCCTAAGGGAACTGATCCAAAGTGGAGTAGAAACTTAGATGGGCAGTAAGGTGGGCATCGATGGCAAGGGCAGAGATTGGTGAAGGAGATTAGGGGCCAACCAATCAGGGTTATGACCCTTGAAGGGGTTAAGGGAATGTAGAGCAGAAAACGTGCTGGCAAAAGTAGTGGTGGAGAAAGAGGAAAATAAGAAGGAGGATGTGGAACAGAGAAGAAGAGGAAGAGGTAGAGGTGGAAGGGTGAAGAGTGAGGGGAGGAGAGTGGGAGGGAGTGATGGTGAAATGAGGAGAAGGAAAGATAGGGAGAGTGGGAGAAAGGTGTAAAACCCATTTGGTTATCATATTAAAAATAAGTTGAAGTGATTAGCAGTGATTTCAATTTTGTAGTGAATTACTCACGAGGTACATGTTGCTGCCATTGAAGTTGGTTGCTTTGATGGAGTATAATGTGAATTCACAGAATAGTGATGACATGAGTAGGTTAGCAGACAAGTAGAGTTAGTACTGTACCCTGACTGAACTGGGGTGTTCACCATGACTGAGGTGTACACACTATGAACACCTGAACTACTGTACACATTATTCCCACCTCACAAATACTGTGTACCTCATCTGCACCTCAGCTACACCTTCAGAACATTTAGCAGTGTACACCAAATTTGCACATCACAAACTTAACTTGCAGCAGTATACACCTCAACTGCACCTTGATTTATTGCTCATGGTACTGAGTGGAAAACTACCTTTTTTTGGCCCTGTAAGGACACCATTGTCATTTCTGTTTTTTGAAGTCCCTTGCAGTTCTTCCTAGTTACTGGCAGTTTGATCTTAAGCAGCAGTTGGAGCTCTCTATGTTTAGCTGGCCAGTACTTACAAAATAACTAGTCTTTTCCAGAGTAAGGCTTTTCTTTGTTGGCAATAACAGTCTGTTCATATTGCAGAAAGTGTCAAGATCTAAGGTGTGGTGGAGTCATCTTTGAATCAATCAATAGACAACCAGGCACCTTTACACACTTTAGCAAATATTTCAAGTATATAATTTTCTACTTTCTAACTGATGAATCCAATGTAAATGATCAAGAAGGATAAATCTATGGCAATCTCTAGAATCTCTGACAGTGAAACTTTCAGTTCTATAAAATAAAGCATTGATATTTAAATGTGCAGCAGCAGCATTTCCATGCAACATGTCTTATAATCGGCAAAAGGTCATATCATAAAAATGACTGTTTTGGTTCCTGTTTCCTGACTTAGTGCCTCCCTGTGTTCATGTAAATCTTCTAATTTAGATCCTAAGTTTGTTATCAGATGATATAGAAAATAATGGCTTGCTGTTCCCATCACAGTACGCTATGTCGTTAATGTTGATCTTTTTAGGAAGAGGCTGAAGTTTCAACTTTTCTTGAAAGCATATGATTAAGTGATTAACTTAGTGCCCTGTTAATTTTTTTCATTTTTTTGAAATGCTATATATTATTGTGCCATGACAGGCTTGCCTGGACGGTGCAGATCATTAAAAGTACTACTATATTATTATTATTTAAGGCCTGACTGTCCTGCTGAACTTCAGTTACTGACTGTTTTAAGGTTAAAGAATGAAATCCTATTAAAATGCAAGTTTGGTGATGATTTTACATCTATTGTTACTATCATATTGTGGTCTTAGATGGCAATAAGGATGGCATATGATCCCAAAGCCCAGTTCCCCAGCTGGATAAACAGTTTAATCCCATGCATGTGTGAGATGCCTGTTCCTTGTCTCCAGCTGTCTCCCTTCATAGGCATGCAGAGGGCTTTGTCCACTGTTTAACCTTTCATTGCACTGCACTCACACAAGGGGGTGTATACAAACATCACTTCCACAGAAAACTTTACTTTGCAAAAGTTCAGATATACCACCCCAAGCATGCTGAGCTAGTTTGCACAGGGGACTTTGCCCAGAACTTTGGTTAACCTTCCAGTATGCTGAACAGAGTGGATAATACACCTACCAGTAGTTTCAGTACAGATTACATGAAAGTACTTTACATTTGGCTGGTAATTGGCTATGACTTAAACTACAAATTCATTGATACCAGGAGCAATAGTTCATATTAAATGAGTTGTCATCACTCATCAGTGACTGGTAAATGCCATTTTACAGGCATTATGTTACAGGCACTGTATTAACAAAGTTCATTCATGATACTATGCATTCTAAGCAGCCAGTTTGAAACAAAGTATCTGTACTCTATATGCACAATTTAAATTTCCTGATTCAATCCTTATTTGACTGACTGCAATTTCTTGACAGATAGCAATTTTACAGTGGATGGAGTGCTCACTGTACTGTACAGAGATGAACATGCACACCATAAATTATTTAACTAGGAAGTAAATTTTGTTATTAAAGAAGAAAAGACAAACAATGATGGTAGAATGCATACTCAACCAATAATAGTAGGAAACAGGTGCAAAGATAATCACTTGAACTGTTCCTTTAGTCATTTGAAACTGAGCATTTTTCTATTCCTGCTGGTTGTTATGGTATGCCACTGAGACTTGCTGTATACAGCTGCATGGGGTCATACAAACATTTTACCATCTGCATGTGATACAAGCCCTTCTAAAAATATTTTTCTTATACAAAGTTCTGTATTGTTAAAGTCCTTTGTAGTTTATTTTATCATGCAAGATGGCAGTCTGTCCATAGCGAGAATGACAGGTGGTTCTAATTTGTGCTCCACTTCAACTACTTGTAACTCATATTTACATTTATAGAAACATTTAAAAATTTCCAGATCTTCTTTGTTCTGGTAGACTGCCAAATATGTAAACTTTCAGCCTTGAAGGAAAGAGCAAACAGTACTTTTAGTAAAATTCCCAACTCTTATTGTTTCTATTTTTGAAGGTGATTGGTTGAAAACATTGTACTGTATAGGATAAAGTTTCAAAAATATGTGTAAATGACTTAGGGTTAACAAATAAAACCACTGGTAGTCCAGCATATTTCAGAATTTCTACTGGAACAAGAATGTTTCAGAATAGGGTGTATAAGATTCATTAAACTGTGCTGTATATTTTTAACAATCTTTCTGAGAAACACAAGCCTGGTTCACAGATGCACTGGGGCACACAAAATATGTGATTTGTTCCACCACCAATAATCACTGCAGTCAACCACAGTCCTGCACTGTGCAAGAATGGGAGAGGAGAAGTCCCCATGAATGTAACACAATGCAAATGACTGATCTGGTAGTGCCACATGTGTAGTAATTGTACACCCTGTTCCATGTAATGTAGTCCCTGGTATCTAGTGCCACCTCTTCATCCCTGTTATATTTCAAGTACTGCCAGGTGTCTAGTGTATCTCACTAGTATGGCCTTGGATGAAAAAGGACTGGAACCTTTCAGTCCAGGGCTATGCCCTGTTCAGACAGGATAGAGGAGATGGCGGGGGAAGGGGTAGCATTATACGTAAAGGATGGGATACATGACATCTCAGTAGACAGCATCAAAAAGGAGAGTGTGGAATCCTTGTGGATGCTACTCAGCTTGGCAATGGGGGAGAAGATTCATGTAGTTGTGGTATACCAGCCTCTAGGGTAGGCTGAGGGCAGGGATGAAGAGCTCCTAGAGGAGATTAGAGTTGTAGCACAAAAAGGGGATACAGCAGTGGTAGGAGACCTGAATATGCCTGATGTTAAATGGAGCATCCCAGTGGCAGGTTCTGCTAGGAGCCAAAAGGTGGTTGATGAACTACAAGACTGCCTACTTACACAACTAGTTAGTGCCCGAATGAGGCTGGACACCATCCTAGATGTGATCCTCACTAACTCGGAGGTAGTAAAGGCTACACGAGTTGGGGAACCACTGGCCAACAATGAACACATCTCTCTGTGGTTTGAGTTAGCTCTAGGGGTAGAAAAATCACAATCCAAAACAGAGGTTTTAAACTTTAGAGGAACCAATTTGGACAAAATGAGGGATGTAGTCAGAAGTAAGCTATTAAGGATGCAGGAGCATTTAGATGTGAAAGAAATATGGGGGCTAGTTAAGTTAGCCATTTTAGAGGCTACCAGGATGTGTATAATAACAGTGACCAAAAAGAACAAACCCAAAAAAACAAAATGGTTCAGTAATCAGGTAAGGACCACAATCAGAACCAAAAGGGAGGCTTATTGTAACTATAAAAAAACCCAGGAAGACAGCACATGAGAAGCCTATGTTCACAAGAAGCAAAGAGTATGATTAAATCAGCTAAGGCCGCAGTGGTGCTCCGGCTTGCAGAAGGGGTTAAAGAAGGAAACAAACACTTTTTTTTCAATATATACAAGACAAAAGAAAGAAAAGGGGAGGAATCACTAGCCTCAAAGATGGTGACAGAGTAGAGGAGGAGGATAGGCAGAAGGCCACTTTTCTGAACAACTTTTTTTTTTGCTCAGTGCTTACTGAGGAACACAAAGGCCCAGTACCAGACAGTGGCATCAAGGCTGCTGACAAAGGTGTTCCACAAATGGAAGCACCATCAATCACCAACAGTAGGGTTAGAGAGGCCCTGGATCAACTCAAGGAAGACAAGTTGCCAGGGTCTGATGGAATACACCTGAGGGTGGTAAAGGATCTAGCAAGTGAATTGGCCTTAGCAAATTTATTCAGCAGATTCACTTCAGATGGGGGTAGTGTCAGGAGACAGGAGAAGAGCTGATGTGGTACCTCTCCACAAGGGAGGGAGTTGGGAGGAAGCAGGCAACTACTGACCGGTCAGCCTTACATCAGTAGTAGGGAAACTGATGGTAACCTCAATAAAACAAGACTTGGTAGAGTACCTAGATAAGAACGGTCAGCAGGATGACAGGCAACATGGGTTTATGGCAGGAAGGTCATGCCAAATGAACCTAATCACATTTTTGACTGAGTCACTAAGGAACTAGACCAATAATTCTCAGACTTTGTCACAGTGAGCCTCCCCACATCCATGGAAAAGATTTTGAGCCTCCCCCAAAAATTGAAATAATCTTGGGCATCCCCAAAGAAAAATAACATACTGTGAATCCCATCTGGACCTGGAAATTTATTAATTTCTATGTTTCCCAGTCCCTTTAGCACTCATTCTCCTGTAATTCCTCTCATCTCAAACTTATCCCATGTGTCACTCATGAATTTCCTCCTGACATCTGGGAGTCAGCCTGTATTTCCGACTATGAACACTGAACAAAAGTGTTAATTTAGTATTATTGTCTTCTCTTTATCATCAGCTGTACTAACTCCTTCTTTCTTTATCCTATGTTGTCCTCTGTCTTCCTTTTTCACTTATACATCTAAAGAAATATTTGTCCTTTACACTTTCTGCTAGCCTTAATTCTATCTTTGCCATTACCTCCTTGATAATCATTTTGCTTATACCCAGTTTCTCCTTATATCTCTCTATTCATCTCACTCTGTTCTTTCTTATTCATCCAGAATGCATATGCTTTCCCTAATAGCCTGCTTTACCAGACTGTCAAACCATAATGGTTTCTTATATTTGTTTGATTTTCTTTTGATCCTGATACATTCAGGGGTTGACTTTGAACCTTCATCCTTTAATGCCACTCACATCTTAACCCCATTGATCTTTTTCAAGTCTTTTTTGTTTTCTTGTATTTGCTCCTCCATTATTCTGAAATCTGTGTTTTTTTAATCCAGAATCATTGTGTCTGTGGTCACTTTTCAAGAACACAGCCTCATGCTGAATCACACTGTGTAATGGTCACTCTGACCAGCTGGGGTCTCCACTCAACCATCCCTAACAAAGTCCTGAATGGACAACCCCAGTTCAAGTACCACCTCCCCGTTGTGACCTAACTCACCCATTGTGTAAGGAAGTAGTCCTGTGTAGCATTAAAGAATCCTTGCCCCTTTTGGCTCCCAGTCACTTGTCTCCCTAATCAGTATCGGGAAGACTGATTTCTACCACTAACACTATTCTTCCCAACCCTGGCTAATTTCTTTATATCTTCTCCAGTGCTTCATCCTTTCCCACCAATTGATCTGGTGGTCTATACTCTATCCCTGTTCTGTATTTCCTCACCCCTCCTTCAGTCACTTGAAGCTTCAGTGACTACTCCTTTCTCTTTCTTGACTGATACATCTTTCATCGCCTTAGTATGTGCCCTCCTATACGTTGCTCCCTTCCCCTTCCCCTTCCCTTTCCCTGTCCTTCCTGAACAGTTTGTACCCTGGAACATTTAGGTCCCAACAGTTATTTTGATTAGCCCAAGTTTATGTAAAGGACACAAGGTCTGTTTCCTCTGTGGTTATCACTATCTGAAATTTATCCATCTTGCTGCCCAAACTTCAAAAATTTGTGTACATCGCCTTCCATTTGTCCTACCTCTACATTCTAGGATTCCATCATCTAGTCTCTACTGTTTTATTATTTGATTTTCTCCCTTTTTCCCTATTCCTTTAGTAGTCTTTGCCATATTACATGATGGGGGGGCACTTAGGGTGCCATAATTAGCATTTTCTACTCCATGTACCCCATAGCAGTCCTTTCCCTATCTAGTTTAAACTCCCTACATAAACATTTCTCTTCTACCTCAACACACTGGTACCCCCTCTGCTCAGATGTATATGACCCCCTGCAGCACTACGCTGGTTTAAAATTCAGAGAAATCCCGTGCCTGCAAAATATTAGACTTGCCCCTCCCCAATCTGGCAGATCTGGTATGTGCTATACAGCATATGTATCTTAAATTAAAGAAAGCGCTGAGCTGGGTCTTGAATTAAATTTTTGAAAGCAATAATAATAAGAATCAGCATTTATATAGCGCTTTTCATACACAATGTATCCCAAAGCACTTTATGAGCAATGTTAGACTGGTAGTGAAGTGACTGAATGTGTAGTGGTGGCTATATTATACATCAACACCCACACACAGCCTGGACAATTACATGAACTGGTTTTATGGGAAGGGGAATGTTGGCCAGGACACCAGGATTGTCCCCTACTCTTTTATGAAGCATGCCCTGGATTCTTTTACTTCCACCTAGACACTCACAAGGACAACACAAGGATGGGTAGAAGGGACTTTGGTTTAACATTTCATCTGAAGGATGGCACACCCCAACAATACAGCACCCCCCCAGTACTGCACTCAGGTGCCAGCATTTAGGTACTAGTCCAATCCTGGTGTGGGACGAGAACCCATGACCTTCTGGTCCAGAGGAGGATGTGCTACCAACTGAGCCACAATGACACCGTAATAGAGCTATAGAGCAATAGAGCTGTAGTTTACATTTTGCAGATGACTTGCTATACCTTGGGCCATGTGTTTATTGTACAAAAGCTGCACATTGATATATACAGAATGAAGCTGAATGTCAGCAATAGAAACTGTTGCAGTGCTGAGGAACAGTTTATACAGGACTGAGCACGTATCATGCTGGAAGTGATACAGTTAGTTAGGCTTGGCTATGGGCTTAGTCAAAAGACCATCTTGCATACCAGAGAGACCTGTTGGATTGAAATGTTAAGGCAGTTGAATGCAGTGGGTTTAGCATGAAGTGGGTGTATTATGAAGAGTAATAGTAGAGTTCTACACAAAAACTTTAGTTGGAAGGGGAGTGACAGATGAAGCCAGGTGGTGTACATGGAATGAGCAGGCAGCCTTCATCGGTGCCCAGGGGATTATCCCATGTTATCTCCCATCTGCCTCCCTGATGTAATTGTCAATGTCTCTGCTGCATGCAAGTCTATGGGGGGTGATAAAGCATGGTTACTCAAAATGTCAAAGCTGCATCCAGTGCATACAGGAGGCTCTGCTGCTATGGGGTAGGACACTCTCCCTTCCTAGAGCCTGAGAACATGACTTCTTCGGATGTCCCATGGATTTACTGGTTTGGGGTGAGTGGGCCAGTTCACACAGTGAACTCTGGTAGCCCACATGGGAGTGTAAATACAGAATAAAGTATTGGCCGGGGTGTGTAACTAGAAGTTTACACACACACACACAAGGGGTTAGATGCTACGTAAACCCCAAGTGCAGACTTGATGGGTTTATGCACTAACTCAACCCTGAGGTGTGTAAACTCAGTTTACACACAGAAGACCCACCTTTTTATTTTATATAATTGCTGGGTTTCCCTTTTTTTTTGCTTCGACAATTATATAAAATAAAGAGATGTTGCCAGCTGCAGCGGGTCATTTCAGTGCAGTCCGTGGGTGTCCCTTCTAGTTATTTAAATATTTTTGTTGGTGTTTGTATGGTGTCGGCAGCCTATAGTTCAGTTTTTTTTTCCCTCTGGGTAGCAGTTTATTTGTTAAACACTTGCCAGCCGAGACAGCAAGTCTGATGGTGGCAGTTCAAACTCCCAGGGAAAAGACGGCAGTGGACACCAGTTCAGAGGAAGAAATGAGGTGGGTGCATGTGCAGAGTGAGGGAAACCATACGCGTGTTTGCTGTAATGAATACTCCTTCATTAGGCAAATTACACCACGGTTTCCCTACGGGAAAAAAGGGAAATCAGTTATTATGACGAAGTAATGTATTCTAATGGTTCCTCTTCTCTGTCGCAGGTTGAGTACATATCCTCCAGTGCTACTATCACTCACCAGTTCAAACTCCTGCATGTACTTCACCCTGCCTATCCGTTTTAGTATTCAGAACACCATATCCATGTTACCTCTCAGTCTTTGCTACTCCAGGCTGAATATGTTGGGTATGTCCAATCTCTCCTAGTACTGGAACTCTTGCCTGCTTAGCTGTTAATTAGCTTAAAGGTCCTGTAATGGACACTGTCAAATTCTTTAATGCACTGCCTGCATTGAAGTAACCAGAACTTGACATAGCACTTCAGGTGTAATATAACTAAGGTCTTTTAAAGAGTAGGACTTCCCATAACCTGCTCCTCATTCCCTCCTAATACATCCTAACAAAGCATTTATTGAACTGACTGCAACAGTGCACTGTCTGCCTGGATTTAACTTAGTGTCCTCAATTACCCCTAGGTCATTTTTCTCATTTGTGATGCCCAACGTTGCATGTGCCTGACCCAGATTCCCTGCCACTAGGTGTAATACTTTGCAATTACCTACATTCAATTTAAGACCCATTTCTCAGCTAACACCTCTATAGGGTGCAGCTCCCCCTCTTTTGCATAGTCCTTTCTTCTTTTCAATGTAATGTTATCAGCAAACTTCAGCAGCTTACAGCTGACACTTTCCTCCGGGTCATTGATAAATATTAAAAAGCAATTGACCTAGCACTGAGCCCTGAAGTACTCCACTCAGCAAATCTTTCCTCTGTAAATGGTGATCATCCACAGCCACTTCCTGCTCCTTACCTTTTAATCAATGTGCTATCCACCTCCTTTACACTTTGTGGCCTACATAGTGTGCTACTCTCTCCATCAGAGTCCCTTGCAGCAGCTGGTCAAAATACATGCTGATGCAAGCCAGATTACATCCACTACCCAGCCTCTATCCAACTCATTAGTTACCTCTGTGAAGAATGCAATTATGTTTATTTGTGAGGATCTACTTTTTGTGAAACCATGTTGTGCGCTGAAGAACAGACTCCTTCTCTTCTATGTGCTGAATCATCACATCTTTTCTGATTGATTCACACACTTTGCCAAATCCCTGAGATAAGGTTTACAGGTCTGTAGTTTTCTGTATCTGACCTTGAACCCTTTTTGAACTTGAGAATAACAGTGATCCAGTCCTTTGACACTATCCCTGTCAGTAAGGAGTCTTGAAAGATGTCAGAACCACTTTTAGTCACCCTATTATCAAATGGATACCATCTGGACCTTGGGACTTTCCTAAATTTAGCTTCTAATTCTTGTGCGAGTTTTACTGCCTCCTTTTTGTCCTGTACCGCTGTCTTAATACCCACCACCTACTGGAGAACCCCCTGATTTCCTGGTTGAATATTGGCACAAAATACCTCTTTAGGGTAGTTAAGTATTCAGAACACCATAACCATGTCCAATACATCTTCAGTGCCTCTGCTATTACTCCTGTATTGCTCAAAGGATCACACCAAGAGCTACTCAATCAATCAATCAATCAATCAAAATCTTTATTTAATCAGGCGAACATCATTGAGCATAGCTCATTTACAAGATGGACCTGAGTGGTCAAGAAGTGCAAGTGTTATTACATTGACAAGGGTATCATATACAGTAATACAATGACATGGGTAACAAAAACAGAAATACAATGACATAAGTGCTAGTATATAACAATATACATATGTACAAGGCATTAACACTTTTAATCTGTCAGACAATAGGCAGTTGGCACATCAGAGTTAATATGTAGATTATAGGACCTAGCAGGCATTTTGAGGGTGAATCTTGGGACTGGGAACTGGAGTTTTCAGCATATAGAACACGAGCAGAAAAGGGGGGTAGATAGGGCAGTGAATTAGGCCTTGTGGAAGCAGTTGCAGAGTTCTGGGAATAGGGTGGTGAATAATCTTTGAAGGATATTAAGGGTGGGAGGTTATTTAGCTTCATGGTTTTTGGATGAGTTCCAAACAATTGCTAGTGAGTGGCTGATAGCAGCCCTCCCAAGCTGGGTGCAGGCAAAGGGGACCTTAAGAATGATAATTTTGCTGATCCTTAGGTTGTATGGCCTAGAAGTGATTTGAGTAAAACAGTCCGAGATGTAGGTAGGTAGCTTGCCTGATAAGGCTTTGAAATCCAAATTGCAGCATTCCTGTTTCTTCTGTGTTGTAATGATGACCAGTTAACTGCCTTATAAAGGGAACAATGGTGGGTGCTGAAGGAAGGTCAGTAATGAATCTGATGGACCTGTGGTATAGGTGTCCAGTTTATTTAAGAGGGAGGAACAGTGTCCATACAGAAAGTCAGCATAGTCAATGAGGGATAGAATGAAGCCTGGATTAATCTTTTTTGGAGTCTCTGTTGAGGTAGTGCTTTATTCTAAAAATAAACCAAGCCTTTGTCTCAGTTTCTTTAGTAGCTCCTCAATATGTACGGAAAAGTCAAGTTTGTTATCAATCCAGACACCAAGATATTTGAAGTTATCAACGTATTCCAGCTTCTCTCCAAGTAAGGTGGTTAGTTGTAGGGTGGTAGATGATGGGGTAGTGGCAGAGCAACTTTGTGAGGAAAAGAGCATAGCTTTTGTTTTTTTGGCATTTAGAAGTAGTTTTTTATCCAGCAAGTTGTGTTGTAGGATGGAGAATTCAGATTGTAGCAGTTCACAGGCTTTAGACAATGAAGGATTGCTAACATATAGCACAGTATCATCAGCAAACAGATGGATGTTTGATTGAGTGAGGTTAGCATCAATATTATTAATATAGATGGCAAAGAGGATGGGGCCAAGAATAGAGCCTTGCGGTACACCTCTTAGCAGTGGTTTTAAAGTGGATAGGTAGTTTCATTTTTACCAGTTGTGATCTGTCTGATAGATAGCACTTGAACCAATTGAGTGAAGGGAATCCAACCCTATTGAACCAAGGGAGGTGATCAGTGATTCATGATCCACTGTGTCAAATGCTTTGCTCAAATCCAGGAACACAGCACAGGTACTATTCTTCTTATCCATAGCAGTCTGCCAGTCGTTGGTTACTTTGGCTAGGGCTGAAATGGTGCTGTGCCTTGATCTAAATCCTGATTGTACTGTGTTTAGAGGTTATTGTTATCCAGGTAGACCCTTAATTGTGAGTTTACTAACTTTTCGAGCATCTTGGACAGAACTGATAGGATGGAAATGGGCCTGTAATTATTGAGATCCATGGGATCACCAGATTTGAGTAAAGGAACTACTTGAGCTGTTTTCCAAGTGGAGGAATGGATCCAGTGGTGAGGAAAGATTGAAGAGATGAGTGAGGGGGCAGATAAGACTTGAGATGCAATCTTGAGGAAGTAGGGGTCCAGGGAGTCTGTACCTGCACTTTTTGAAGTATCCAAGTTGGAGAGGAGATCTTCCACTTCTTTCAATGTTATTGGGTTGAAAGAGAAGGTTGATATAGCCTTTTGGCCCACGGTGGATTGAAGATTCAAGGAAGATCTCAGGAGATTTGCAGGTGAAGAGTCAAATGCTAGTCCAGCTGTGGTGAAGTGGTCATTGAAGGTATTTAAATTTCTTGTTTATCCATAATTTCTGTGTTATTTAGTAGCAGTTTGCAGGTTAAGGCAGGAGTAGAGTTTTGACCCAAGATACCCTTTATAGTTCCCCAGAGCCTGGTAGGGTTATTATAGAGGCATCCAATTCAGCTCTATAATAGGCGCTTTGGCAGATCTTATTTGTGTTGTACATGAATTTCTTGCTTTTCTGAAATTTAGCCAATCTATGGAGTCCTTAGTTTTTCTTGCCTTTTTCCACAGTTTGTCTCTGGATAGCAAGGCTGTTTTAAGATCAGTGGTGAACCAGGGGCAGGACCTTGCTTTAGTTCTGATATTGGTGAATGGTGCATGAATATTTAGAGCATTAGTGATAATGTCCTTTAAGATCTGGAGAGCTATTTCCACTGAGGTTGTAAGGTAGAAATCTTGCCAGTATATTGTATTACTCAGGTCATGGAGGTAACCTGGTATGTTGAACTTCTTTTTTGACCTTTTGGGGACAAATTCAGCAGGGTTGGATGGTTTGGGTGAATATCTTATGCCAGCTATGGGACAATGGTCACTTACATCATTCGGTAGTACTCCTGCATGAGTATATAAGTGAGGCTTATTTACCAACATAATATCCAGGAGTGAGCTGTTGCTGGAATTTTTTAGGTTAATCCTGGTTGGGTCTTTTATTAGCTGTGTAAAGCCATAGGTGTCACAGAATGTTACCAATGGAGCAGATGCATTAGATAGCCAGTTTAAATTCAAATCACCAAGGATGATGGTATCTTCAGGGCCTAGATTGGTTATTGAGCCCGGTGAGATAGTAGTTTGAGGCCTGCTGAGGGGCCTATAGCAGCCAATCAATTTAAATGGAGACAAGTTTGGAAGGGATATTTTGATTGATAAACATTCAAATTCCTTTGGTTCGGATGTGATGATGAGGCAGGTAGCAGAAATGGTGTCCTTAATGTATATGGCCACCCCACCACCCCTGAAGGGCGATCTGCTCTGAAGAGCTGATAGTTGGTAAGGTTTACAACACTGTCTTTGGTCGATGGTCTGAGCCAAGATTCAGAGATGACCAGAAAGTCAGGCAAGGTATGTGCCACCCAGGCCTGTATTACAGAGAATTTTTTAAAGGCTGCAGGCATTGATATGTAGGAAACTTAGGCCATTTATAGAGGATAAATCAGCAGGGAAAAAATACTCAATGGGGCAGGATTTATTTCAATGGTACCAAAACAGATCAGAAGGTAGAAGATTAATTTGAGGAGGGCACCAAGGGACAAGGATAGTGAGTGGTCAGAGCGTTTCCTCCTAATCCTGGGTGCCTGCTGTGAGCTGAGTGATGGTCCTGATATATGGATGCCAAATTTTTCATAGCATAATATTTTAATGGACAGGCATAGTGGGTTAATAAAAAGCCATGATACAAGTAGGGTGCCAGGGCTGTGCTGAATTGATAGGGTGGCCTTATGTGGGATATCCCAGAGGTTGCATTGCAAACGTGGTTCAGGATGAATAAGGAATCCGTGGTTGGCCCTTGTGGATGGTAGAGATGGGCAGATCATATTAACTGAGTTATTTATCTTGACACTGGGTATAGCATTGATATCATAAGGGATTGGGTGAGATATAAGGCACAGGAGCAAAAGGGAGCAAAGTAGCATTGTGGAGGTTAGGTATGGGTTAAGGGAGGAAGGGAAGGGATGTGGGTGTGGATTAAGAAATGGCGGGAGAAAGTGTATAAAAGTAATCAACCAAGAGGGGGGGGGCGGGCAAAAATTTTTGCGGCTACTGATGACATCATAACCAGAACTCATGTCCTAGTCCTCCGTTTGTTTCTCCAAAGTTTAAGAAACTGTTGCTGTAATAATAATTTGAGGCTGGAGATCTATTAAGATCTAAGGTAGCTCAATAGGCAAAAACTTTGAGCAGACTATGTGAGCCATGAGGTTCATTTCTGTTGATAGCTTCTATGTTGACCACCACACACCACTACCATCTTGACTGGCTTCAGTTGGCACAATCATGACCCTGCATTCCTTCTGTAATGATCTACACTCTGCTACCCTTGCTCTGTCCCTGAGCCTTTCCATTTATCATATGCCCTTATTTTTCCCTTAACTACCATTAAAAAGGGAGTCCAACCAAAGGTGCTATGTTGCAGAATTAGAATCAGCATATCCCCAACAAGTCTATTACCAAATATTAGGTCACTGGGTAACTTTGTTTAGAAGTTATGAGCCATTTTGTAACCCTGATTATTCAAAAAAGCTAGTTTCAGTGACGAGCTACTCATGATATCATAACCAGAACTCATGTCCTAGTCCTCTCTATTAGTTTCTCCAAATTTTAAGAAACTATAATTGTAGTAATCATTTGAAACAAAAAACCTGACACAGGGTTTGGTGTAGTGTGCATGTTTTCAGAATGTCCAGATGCATGGTACTATACTTTTGAATGTGCCAGGAGATGGTTTCAGAATGCAGTGCTGGACAAAGCTATAGAATGTCAAGGTGGTGGCCAATTTCAGATTGTTGCGGGGGACATTACATTTCTGAATGTAGTAGGGTCACACATCTAGGAAGTTTGCAGGGATAGACAATTCTGGAATATAATGGGTAAGCACACTGTTGGAATGTGACAGGACACAACATATTTTTCTGAAATTGCTTGTTTCTGTCACATTTCAGAACTGTACATACCGACCACATTTCAAAATTGTGCATCGCATCCCCACCACATTCTTAGTTAGACAATTACAAACTTTAAACCTCTTCTCACATGCCTTGTTACTGCACCTTACTTCAGTGGCTGAATGTAATTGTTTTAATTAGTTATTCTTTTACTTTGACGTGAATGTTTCATTCTGAAATTTTATGGATTGATAATTGTACTGTATGACATACAGTGAAGCCCTCCAGGATGAAACGCAGTGTCACAGATTTACTTCACAACAAAAGGGATTAACTCCCATTGAAAATGCATTGTTTGCTGCAGTAACTCTACTACAGAATTCTGCAGTGCTGCACTTCATCCTGGTGGGATTCACTGTATGTATATGTTTTGTTTAATGTGGGTAGCACCTGTAAATAGAATTTCATTTTCCAGTGTGCTTACCCGTTAAGCAAATAAACAAACATTCTGACACTGTGCACTCCTATCACATTCTGACACTTTGTGTCCCTGCCACATTCCAAAGTTGCACATCCCACCACATTCCAAAGCAGTGTATCAATGTCACATTCTAAAATGGTCACCACCACATTCCATATTGTGTCACCACCACATTCCATTTTGTGTCACCGCTAAACTCAAAATTGTGTAACCCTGACACATTTCAAAATGTGTGACCCCGTCACATTCTGAATTTGTGTGTCCTGGCCACATTCTGAAATGGTGCATCCCTACTGCATTCTGAAATTGTGGCACCACTACATTTTAAAATTCTGCATCCCTGTCACATTCCAAAATACTTATCCTTACCACATTCCAAAATTATGTTTTTCCGCTTACATTCTGAGATCTTATTTCCAAGTCGCATTCCAAAACTCATGTCCCCAATGCATTCTAAAATTGTGTGTCCCAGCCACATTCTGAAATTGTACTTTCTTGCCGCAATCTGAAATTGTGTGTCACTGGCACTGCTACATTCCAAACTTGTCTGTGCTTGTCACATTTTGAAAATGAACATCTCCACCATATTCCAAAATTGCACATCCCCACGACATTCTGAAAATAAGTATCAATGCCACATTCTGAAATTGTTAGTCCAAGTCATATTCTAAAATTGTGCATCCCTGCCACATTCTGAAATTATGCATCCCTGCCAAATTCTGAAATTGTGCATCCCTGCCACATTCAGAAATTGCATATCTCTGTCACATTCTGAAATTGCATGTCCCTGTCTCATTCAGAAACTGTGCAGCCACTCTAAACCAGTGTCACCACTACATTCCAAAATTGCACATATCCATCACATTACAAAAATGTTCATCCTCACCACATTCTAAAATTATGCATTTCTGCCACATTCCAAAACTGGGCATCACCACGACAGTCTAAAATTGTGAGTTCTGGCCACAATCTGAAATTGTACCATCTGGCCACTTTCTAAAATTGTGAGTCTCTGCCTCATCTACATTTTCTGTCTTTGTCACATTTTGAAAATGCATAGTCCAGAACTATGCAGCTCCACCACATTTTGAAAATGAGTGTCAATGGAACATTCCAAAATCACATGTCCAAGTCACATTCTAAAACTGGACATCCCTGCCATATTTGGAGGTTGTGCACACCCATCACATTCTGAAAATGCATTTCCCTGCCATACTTCAAAATTATGCATTCACCTCATTCCAGAAATGTGCATCCCTAACACATTCTGAAGCTGATTATGTCCACTGTATTCTGAAACTGAATGTCCCTGCCACGTTCTGAAGCTGATTATGTCCACCGTATTCTGAAACTGAATGTCCCTGCCACATTCTGAAGCTGATTATGTCCACCGTATTCTGAAACTGAATGTCCCTGCCACATTCTGAAGCTGATTATATCCACCATATTCTGAAACTGAATGTCCCTGCCACATTCTGAAGCTGATTATGTCCACTGTATTCTGAAACTGAATGTCCCTGCCACGTTCTGAAGCTGATTATGTCCACCGTATTCTGAAACTGAATGTCCCTGCCACATTCTGAGGCTGATTATATCCACCATATTCTGAAACTGAATGTCCCTGCCACATTCTGAAGCTGATTATGGCCACTGTATTCTGAAACTGAATGTCCCTGCCACATTCTGAGATTCCGTGTCTATGGCACATTATGAAATTGTATGTTGCCACCACAGTCTAAAATCAAGTATCCCCACCACATTCTGAAATTGTGCATCACCAGCACATGTTGAAATTATGTATTCATCACACATTATTAAATTGAAAATTCCTGCTGCATTCCACAACTATGTGTCTTCTGCATTTCATAATTTGCATTTAGTGGCTAGTTTTCCATTAGCAGGTTATACAGACCTGCCACTAGAGGGATTCTTGGTCTTTCATTAGAAAAAAAAGTATACATATATACCCTCTGAAAGTCACAGTCCCTGGCTGCCTGGCCTTCCTGGCTCTATCCTCACTTCCCACTGATCCACCTACTGCTCTTCTGCCCCCTTCTCCTAGCCCCACCAGCCTGTCTTAACCCCCTCCCTCAGCCTACCCTGAATCCTACCTTAATCATGCGCCTCCACCGTTCTCTACCCGCTATTCTATTTCTTCTTGCCTGTCTTCCTCCCCTACTGCAGGCCCCAAAAGCCTGCTTTCCCTCCCTCCCCCACAGCTTCAACAGTTCTACATCCTTCCTTCACTTAGGCATGCTGCACACTGGTCATTTACCCTTGCCCAGGGTCCATCCTACCACCATGAAACTGTCCTACACCCACACTGGTCCTAGCCCTCCACACTGGTCCCCCTGTCTACACTTACTCTCACCCACTATCGTCGATGCTGGGCAATTTCCCGAGATGCTAGTAGGCAAAAGCATTCCCTTAAAGAAATACGCTGCAGCTCCTTGAGGCTAGTCCTCCTCCTCCTAATACTGTCAGGCAATGTGCATCTAAACCCTGGCCCATTCTGCTCTAAAGCCATTAATCTGAGCAAGCCTTCTTGTGTCCTCTCATTCATATCAATCAACATCTGCAGCCTCCTTCCTAAAATGGATGCCCTACAGGCCTTCACCACCCAGCAGAGCCCTGACATCCTGTCAGTTGTCGAAACCTGGCTCACGTCATCAGTACCGGACCATGCAATCAGCCTTCCTGGCTACAATGTCTTTAGGCTGGATCACCTCTCCAAAAGAGGTGGGGGCTGTGCTCTCTGCCTAAAAGACTCCATAGAGGGGCACCACATCATTACCTCACTCCAACCCACAACTGCTCAGATACTGCCAGCGAGAATCCCCCTCGGAGCCCAAAACAAAACCCTCACTGTTGCCACCATCTACATTCCTCCCAAAGAACAGGGAACCGGTATAACAGCTTTTCTTGACTTTGTAAAGTCACTCCCACCAGACACCGAATCCATCCTCCTAGGTGACTTCAACATCAACTGGCCTGCGGCCGATGCTGGTGCACACAGGGATACCATTGCTGTGGCGAACCTCACACAAATGGTTGACTCACCAACCAGGAAAAATTACAGGACCGGAACCAGCACACTCTTGGACTGGATCCTTACCAGTCACCCGCCATCGCGGATATCTAACACTAATGTCCTCCCTGACTCTCTCAGCAACCACTCCCCTGTTAGCTGCACCTGGTCAAATAAATTCATCAAACAACCACCAAAAACTATCACCAGCAGGGTTCTACTCAGTGGTCACCTTCCTCGACTCAAATCCCACCTCCTCCATCAAGACTGGTCCTCTATCTTCAATGCAACCAATGTAAACACTGCCCTTGACCACTTCATAAACATCTTCACTGTGGCCTGTGACACATATGCTCCTATTAAGAAACACAAAGTCAAATCACTCAGTAACCCTTGGCTCACAGGTGACCTTCTGAGGATGCTAAAAACAAGAGACCACCTATGCGAGCTGGCCAGAAACTGTGGAAGGCAAAACAACATCCAAAACTACAAACTTGCCCACAATGACTGCACCAAAACCATCCGGCAAATGAAGTCCGCCTACTATAAGCATGCCCTCACAAACTCCTGGGGCAATGGTTGGGAATTCTGGAAGAACATAAAGGAACTCACCGGGAATCCACCCAAAACCCCCCCATCAATACTCAACATCAACGGAACCACAACCCTCAACCCAAAAACCATTACGGATACCTTTAACAAAGTCTTTACCGACCTCAGCGCTGTCCTACCCCAGGACTACATCAAAGGTGGTGAAGCCCATCTGTCTGCAATGAACACTACTCCCACCAGCTCCCCCCACTTCTACTTCAAAGCAGTCAAGGCTCACCAAGTGCGCAAATATGTAACCAAAGTACTTGGTAAATCAAGATTCAGTAATGACTCCCTCGATCTCAAAATCCTGTCTCTCACACTTGATGAAGTACTTAGTCCTTTGACCAGAATTTTCAACCTCTCCCTCAGCCTTAGCCAGTTCCCAGACATATGGAAATCTGCCACTGTCACCCCAATCCATAAAAGTGGTGACAAAACTGCCCACGATAACTACGGACCTATCTCCCTACTACCCCCACTCTCCAAGGCACTAGAACACATCGTCTCAGACCAGCTCACAGAATACCTGGATAATTACAACATCCTGTGCAAGCAACAACACGGGTTCCATAAAGGTCACAGCACCTCCACAGCCCTACTTGAATTCACTGGTGCAATCCACAATGCACTTGACTCCGGTGAACTACTAGGCTCAATCTACATTGTCTTAACTAAAGCCTTCGACACTGTCAATCACTGCCTTCTGCTTGTCCAGCTTCAGAACACTAGGCTGTCAATTGACTCCATTGGCTGGTTTAAGAGCTACCTTGAAGAACGGTCCTAAACAGTAAGAATTGCTGATACACTCTCAGACCCTAGACCTGTCTGCTTGGGAGTCCCCCAGGGCTCCATTCTGGAACCCCTCCTCTTCAGCCTATTCTTAAACTCACTACCGGACAGCTGCCCAGAACAAATAATTCTCTACACCAACGATTCTGTGATCCTCACCTCGGACCCTGATCCAATCAAATAACATAATAAACTTTAGCAGGCCTTCTCCTCCATCGAATCCTGGTTTCTAAATCATAGACTGCTTCTCAATCAGAAAAAAAAACAAGTCTATGGTCTTCTGCAGCCCCCACAACAAAAACAAACAACTCCACCTCTCCATTGCAACCAAACAAGGAGCCATCCTAGAGCAAACACAATTGTTCAAGTACCTCGGCATCACCCTTGATCCCCAACTCTCATACGCTGTCCATATCAGTAATGTTGCAAAGTCTGCCAATGTGAGGTTAGGCATATTATTCTGGCAAAGGAAACACCTAACCCCAGGAGCACTGGCAGTGGCCATCCAAAGCTCCATCATCAGCATCATAGACTATGGTCTTATCATATATGGGTCTGCAACTACCTCTGCTCTCAAATGTATCGCAACCTCCCTGAATAAGGCCTGTCATCTCATCACTGGGTCACATCGTCGTACCCACACATGTGACCTTTATTCCCAATCTGGATGGCTTCAACTGGACAAATGCTTAAAATATCAAACCTGCATCACGGCCAAGAAAATTATAATGGGTCTGACCCCACCTGGTGTCTGTGCCCTTCTTAAGACTGGATATAGGAACGTCACTACAAGGAGATCCAATTCCCATCTACTACATATCCCACGATGTTGCATGACCTAAGGACAAAGATTATTCACCTATCGGGCATCCAACTGGCTCAACTCTCTTGGCAGTGACATAGCGACCGCTCAAACACTCAGCCTCTTCAAGTCCAAGTTGCGCCTCTCACTGCTTGTATCCTGCGATTGCCCATCTTAACATTTCCACCATTCCAGCTGCAAATGCCCCAGCACCCAGCACTTACAATCAGTCTTTGCACCCCTAACACCTTACCTATCATATTCCCTCAACAAGGCCCCCTGGCTGCACTGTCTCCGGCCCTCACCCACCTCCCCCCTGTATCTTCACTTCTGCCCCTGCTCAAACCACCTCCCACCCTCGTCCACCTCCCCCTGTATCTCCACTCCTGCCCCACCCCAACCACCTCCCATACTCTCCCTTACCCCTGCACCTCCTTCCCCCTCGATCTCCTACCCTCACTTCCCCACTACCCACCCATCCCCTTCCCTTGTCTTGCTCATAGCTCAAGTCTTTGTACTGGTTATTACATGTCTGTAAGTCAATGACTATATGTTTGTAACTAAAAATGATGACTGCTGCACACACTGACGTGGAACCTTTGTAAAAGAGCCTTGGCTCAAAGGTATTGTAATCCTAGATTGAACTAAATAAATAAATAAATAAATAAATAAATAAAATAATTGCAAATCTCTGCCACATTTTAAACATTCATGACACTGCCACAATGTGAATTTCAGTGCCTTTGTCACATTCCAAAATTGTGTGTTTCAGCTACTTTCTGAGACTGTCATTAATATATTCCACAGCTGCAACCTGATGGCATTTCAAAATACCATGCCTGCAATATTCTAGAAACTGCACACAACTCTGACATTCTAAAGTCATGTTTGCCATTGCATTTCACCCCCCATCACATTCTTAAATACTGTACCTAGCATCTGCACATTATGTAAATGCATGCCTTCTACTCATCCAATATCAGCTTTCATTTTTCAAATGTTTATTGCAACCGCAGTTTTATGTGACGTGGAAAAATAAGGTAACTTGCAGGAAGAACTAAGTTATGAGTTCTGGTTGTGATATCATCAGTTGTGCTTCACTGAAACTGGATTATTTTTAAATAACATAACTTAGTGATCTCATTTTAGGCATCAGGCTAATCATTCATATGTGAATCCTAATTTTATTTATTTTTATTTATTTATTACATAAGATCGGAATTACAATCTTTGAGTCATAGACTCTTTTGCAAAGGCTCCATGTCGGTTTTAAATATACTGTTGCTCTAATTGTTGGCTGGAATCTCTATAGAGTTCTTTGGACAAGCATGGATGTCTCCACCTAGTCCTGTTATCTTTGTTGCCCATGGGAAACAGCAAGTCACAGGCTCCATTATATGCTGCTTCAGTGCCTTCTGACATGGCATAAGCCTTCCCATCCTAATCATCTTCCTCAGTCCTGACATTTAGTATCCTGATGCTATTTTTCATGAAGTGGCTTCACTCTTTCACATCAAATTCAATCTTATCATGGTCACTGCTACCTACTGGCTCCCCTGCCTTTACGTATCTGACCCTGTCATGCTCACCACTCAATAAAAGATTGTGAAATGCATCACATTTTCCCATATCTGAAATGCTGAAGAAGAAGAAAAGAATCCATCAGGACTGATAAGAAATCTTGCCCTATACACCCTTGGACTCTTTTCACCTCCCAGTCAATGTTAGGTACTGTAGGTTGAAATCCCCCTTAAGAACCAAGATGCCCAATAGTTGTTTCCCCTCTAATTGCATTTGCCAATTCAAAGTCCTGCTCTGCTATACTTGAGGCACTGAAACATACTCCCACAATTGTTGTTTTGCCTCCCGTGGATCCTAATTCAAAATACATGCTTTCTGTAGGGTTCCAACCCATCTTCACTGCATCTTTCTCACTTGCTTCAGACCCTTCCTTGACACATACAGTGGTGCTCAGTGATATATTCTATTTAGAGCTGCAAGCTGGGTTCTACCTGAGAATAGGACACCTCACATGGTGGGTATTTGATTCTTGCAGACTCTAGCAAACTTTTGAGGCTAAATCAGTTTAACTCACACCTGTCAGATTACAGTAACTCTGTTCAGTCTCCATATCCTTCCCCCCACACACACACACACTAAAAAAGTTGCAACTCCATGCATGGAGTCAGGAACAGCCAGTATAATCTATTAAATCCCCACTATCACCACATAGTCAGTCCCCTAAATTCACCAAAACATTTCCATTTAACAGTTGCACTGCACCTAACCCTTGTTCTTCCTGACCTAGATCTTCTGGGAAGGCATTTTTAGCTCAAAGAGTATTCTACAGTACATGAGGGAATGCGTTGAATAGCTGACCCAAAAACTCTAAAGGCTTTAAAAAATGCACCTTGCATAAAGAATCAACAAGGCACAATGCAGCAAGTCTTAATACAAATGTGCACTTTCCTGCCCTCTTAGTCCTCTTTAAATCCTGTTCTTGGTATTTAGTAAGGTCAGGTAGCAATAGTATATTCAGCCTTCATTGCCATGGACAGAATACATAAATCAATAAGGCGGTACAACCAAGTGAAAAAGTTAGCAGAGGTACTGTAAAGTGCAGGTATCTACTAAGATAATATTACACTGTTATTATTTCCAGCAGTTGCACTAAACTAGAATATGTTGCATTTTTGTATATCTCTGATATAATAAATAAGTGCACTGAGAGGTCAGACAATCTTGCCTAAAGCTTTTCATGCAGACTTCATGGATAAACTGGCAATAAACCCTGGGACAGGGAAATGCAATTTAAAAATGACATTCCCTGGTAAATGTTAGTACTTGAATGAATTATGCTTATAAAAACACATGCTGAAATGAATACTTGCTTGTGAGGAGACCCTTTCTTTAAGTAATCACTTCAGTGCATGGCTTTTTAAGTTTTTAAAGATGTCTGATATGGAACACTCTATACATTTTTTTTCTGGTTCACCTCAGCATTTCAAAAGTTCATCATAAAAAGCATGCTAAAGCATATAAGAATAAAAATAAATATATGTCATAAGTGACTTGAACCAGCTGTTTTAATAAACTATGTTGTAATAGTGGAATGAATGTTAATTAAGCAATAATCCATGTCTTGTGCTTTAAAATGGGATATACTCATGTCTCAATGAGTGTTTTCATGTAGTGCCTTCAACCACCCATGAAGTGAGTGTACCTCACGATGCCACATCCTTACAGTATATTACTGTGTAGCAGCAGCAGGCTTACACAGTGATTAGAGTAAAGTGAAAACACACTATAACATAAACAGTTATTTCTGAACCATGGAACTCTCATGGGATAAACCACAGTCATCTGATCAGATTCCATCCATCGTAGTACCAAAACTCCCAAGCCAGCTTATAATACTGGAGTAGCTGCATATAGTGTTTCTTGGGTTCACTATTAAGGCTAGATAATGAGCAACACACTCATGCAGCTGAACTCCAAAAGTGCTTTTTATTCAACCACCTAATTAAAACTAAATACATGCTTTCCATACTGGCTGCTTACTACAACAGACCCTACAGGACAAACTAGTAAAGAACACTTTTATATATTAACCTCTCCCCTTTCAAGCAGAAAGTAATTTAATAATATATAAACTTCATCAATCAATCAGTCAATCAATCAATCAATATATTTATTTAGCCAGGCAGAACACCGTTGAACAAGGCTCATTTACAAGATGGACCTGGAGTAAATACAGTACATATCAACAAGTAACAAAACAACAATTTAGAATGGACATAAGTACATTGGCAGATAGTGTACAGTGTTTACAAATAACATAACATGGTTTGGCAAGGCAGCATCATGGTAGACATTAGAAGAGCAAAAAAGCAGCATATGTTACAGGCATATTGCAATGGCAGGCAGTATACAGCTAAATACAAGTTCTATACAAGGCAAGTACACATAGGACAATGATAGACTATTTTCATATTGACCGAGAAGTTTGATCATGTAAAGCATTGCATAGCTTTTGTGGAGAATCTTATCTTATCTTAAGGTTTATCAACCAATACAATCTTTCTTTTCCATAATAAGTACAAAACCAGAGGACGTAGACCAAGTCCTTTCTGCCCCCCACTGAAGAGTCACACAATTCAGATATGGATTTATCTTTACTATATTTACTTAGCAGAACATTGCTAGGAAACTGTTCAAATTTATATTTAGCAAATGCTGTTCTCAATTTATTATTCTCCAAAATACCTAAGTATGGCTTATAACCAAAACAAAAATTGTTCTTACTAAACCATTTGGAATAGGCTGAGACAGAAATGGCTTTTAGATCCTCGATATTCCAATAGTTCGGTACCTTTTTCTTTATATATTTACTATATTTAAGACTCAGAGTAATACCTTTGTCAACTGTCCATTTCAAATTTGTTAATAAATGTCTTTCAAGTATTGTGGAGATCTTAGCGAACCAGAAAATGCCCCTATATCCTAGATCATACCAATGTAACGTCTCTCTATAACATATTTTTGTCAATTTATCTACTGGAGCTCTGGTAAGCTTGATCCAGTAATTCACCTTTCTAATATCCATTTTTGCCCTTATATCAACAAGTCCCAATTCTCAACACAAATAAGCGGCCGGGTACAAATGCCCAAGCCTGAACAATCATCTTAAATTTCTATATAAAGGTGACAACAATCGGTCTAGCTTTTTGCTATCATAATCCCAGATCTCACTGGCATTAAGCAGTTGTGTTTCCAATTTAGCTTCAATAGCTTTAAGAAGAGGCCTAACTGTATACACTGAATCTATAATTGAACCTAACCAGAGCTCCAATCATTTTCTTATGTTTTGCTAACAAAGTGTTGTATAAAGAGTTCCATGTTCCTCTTGATTGGAATTCAATCCCCAGATAAACATAACTGGAAACAATTTTAATTTTATTTTCTTTCACAACTCATGTTCCTTTCATTTTTTTTCTCACCAAATATAACAACTTTTGTTTTGGTTAAATTTATTATTAATTTTAGCCTCTCAGAATGCTGTACAATATAATCCAGTTTAATCTGAAGTCCCTTTTGTGGCAGAGAGAACAACACAAGATCATCTGCATGGGCTAACAGAGGGCAAGTAGAATCCAGCACCCTTGGAGAATCCAAACATAAGGAGTCCACCTCCTTCAGCATTTTATCAATATACAAGGAAAAGAGAAGTGGTGCCATAACACAGCCTTGTCGCACCCACTTATTGGTCTTAAAGGGGGCAGACAGTTGACCCTATTTTTCCAAGCTAACTCTTGCCCAGGTATTATGGTAAAGACTAGCTATTATATGGACCAGATTAGGATCAATACCCCTGTCAGGCAAAATGTTCATAATATACTCCTTAAAATGGAATCAAAGGCCACTGAATAGTCAATAAACACAATATAAAGCTTTTGTTTATGAAGCAAAACAAACTTCTCTATCAAATGTTACATTATATAGATGTTATATATTATAGAGAAATGTTTGTCTAAACCCTGCTTGAAATCTAGACAAACCACCAGTCAATTCTACTTGAACTTTTAACTTTTCCAAAATAATTTTGGAAACAATTTTTAAGGTAACGTCTAATAGACTAATGGGTCTGTACATAGCAGAAGAAATCAAAGAACCCTTTTTATGAATGGGGATAATATGTGAGCCCTTCCAAGTTAGTGGGAAACAGTAGGAATCAATACATTTGTTAAAATAAGCCCGTAATACCCTATGCCAAAAGAGGGGGTGACTTATATAAATGTCTGCAAGGATCCCATCCAGTTCTGCAGCTTTATTTCTCTTTAAGGTTGATGTAGCAAAAAATACTTCCATAAGAGAAAACTCAGATCTGATATCAGCACTTCTTTCTAGCTGAGGCAAACTGTCCTGTACTACAGATTCTAAAAAAATCTTTGTGAATTACTCTAGCCATGTTTTTTTCGTTAATAAAAACCTCCATATTTGTTTTATGAGTTAGTTCCTTTGGCCACCAGGAACCAGAACTGTTTTACATCATTTGTACTTATAGCCTCTAACATCTGACTCCACTGATTTTTATAATACTGTTTTTTTCTCCTTAATAGTAATTTTATAATGTTTTCATTTAATATTAAGCTGTTTTAGTAAAGCCCTTGAAGCATTTGTTCTATATATTCAATATAGCCATATTATCTCTCTTTTAATAGCTCTACATTCCTGATCATACCAGCCAATCTGCTTACAAGGCCTATGTCTGCTAGGTAGAGAGGCTAATCTACCCTTTATTTGAGTAAACAAGTTATTAATCAATTCAGTCATCTGAAAAATATGCATATCATCTAATAATGAAGCATGTGCCATTAATGGGGAGGTGATAAATATTGGTCTAACTATATCCTCTGCATTATTGTACCACCTTATTTTAGTATCTGCTCTTATTTCAGAAAACAATACCATGTCCTGTGGTTCTACTTTGTCTTTCAGATAATTAAATTCCAATACTATTGGAAAATTATCAGTTTCAGACCTAAGGTCAACCCGCACATCATTCCAAGCTTCATATGTGCCTGACCATAATGCCAGGTCTATAGTAGAGGCACCTCTTGTGGATATATATATGTATAATCACCATATTCAACCCCGCTGTACCTCCCATTACATGGATAAAGGTCAAAGTTGCTCATTAGATCAATGATTTTTCTCACTGATCTATTAATTGTGACATCCTTAGCTTTCCTTAAGTGGTTTTTATTCAATATCTCATTATCTATCCTAACTGAATTTCCCAGCAAACCATCATAGGTTCCTATCCATGCATTAAAATCTCCCAGGAGTAGTATTATCTACCTGGGGATATAATAACAATGTTTCAGTGAGGATATCAAACAAAATGTCCCAGATGGCTGGGTCAAAAAAGTTAGAATTATCAGGGGGGATATAACCAGAGATCACCACTATTCTCTGTTCTTTAATGCTTAGCAATAATGCTATAACATTTTCATGTAACTTCCAACAGTGAATCAATGAGAATACATTAATCCTAACAAAAACTAGAATACCCCCGAACTTCTACCATTACTATAAAGCCTTCTACCCTCAGATTGAAAGCTATCATATCCATTCAAGCTAATATTATCTCCTGGGCTATGCCATGCTTCTTGAAAACACAGTAAATCAAAATTCTGAATGTAATTCTTCCACTCCTCATCCACTACCTAAGCAGTCCAACCAGCAATGTTCCAAGTTAAGAGCCTAATAAGCTCTAAGTTAGTATGAAGTTCAGAGCTAGTGTCAGAATTAAGTCAATTTTCCTGGTAGTCTGCAATAGGCAAGAATTGATTATTCATATGCGAGTAAAGATACTTTCATATCCAGAACCTTCAAGGAGTCATCTTGATTCTTATCTAAGTGCTTTAGTACTGTGTCTATATATTGGTTGAATGGCATTGGGGCAAGGATACAACCTTGCCAAACAACCTTATTTGTATTAAATGGTGGTGTAGCATGTCCTTCTTGATCTATTCTTACCTTCACCCAGGTATATTTGTATAGATTAGTAATAATATTTATTAGTGTTGGATCTATGCCCCTATTCCTCATGATAGTGCACAAGATTTCTCTGGAGATTGAGTCAAACACAGATGAAAAATCTACAAAACAAGCGCATCGTTTTTGTTTCCTAATATTGACAGATTTCTTCAACATGCAGTATGTAGTAAGGTGAAACAATTATCCAAGGTTGAATAACCTTTTCTAAATCCTCCCTGGGTTTCTTCAACACTCCCTGTCATATTTACTTGCTGTATTAAATAATTAAACAACATTTTAGTAAAAATATTTGAATTTATATTCAGTAAATTTATTGGCCTGTACATAGTGGGGTCTTGATGAGCTCCCTTCTTATGTACAGGAACAACAATTGACCCCCTCCATGAATCAGGGTTGTCATTTTCTTGTATGGCTCTAGAAAAGAACTCAGCCAATGGTTTAGCCCATGCTGAGGTACAGCCTTTGTAAATTTCTGCTGGTACTAGATCTGGACCTGGAGCTTTTTTGGTTTTCAATGATTTTATTGCAAAGTAAACTTCCCCAGGACTAACAATATAATGTACTATTTGAAGTTGTTCTAAGTGTTTCTAATAACTATATTACAATCATAAAAAATTCCTTGGAAATGGTTCTGTCCACTGTGCTTCAGTAATGTACAGTAAGTATCAATTCTCTTTTATCTGTTCCATTGGCTACCAGATCCCAAAATGGCATATCATCCTTAAATGATACTGCCTACAACATTTTTCTCCCATAAACAATATTGGTATTCTATTTTCTTTTTTTTAAGGAACACTTTATAATATTTCCTTTCTTTGTTACGATTTCTGTAGGCTAGAGCACTTTTCTTTTTAACTGCACTTTTTTTATTTCAATATTTCTGACTTTTTGCTGGCATTCATTATCGAACCAACCTCGTTGTTTTATATTATTACAACTAATGAGCTTACAGACCATAGAAAATACAAAATCACACATGCCCCCACAATGCAAAGCATCATGAGCTGCATATGCAAATCACCACAGAATGTTATGCTGGTCCAACTTTAAGCAGAATTGCATGGTGCCGAAAGGCCTCTCACACAGTTTGCAAAGGGTGCTAACAGAAGACATAGACACGTGTTTCGTCCTACCAGGACTCATCAGTATGCCTCGTCTGTTTGACACCCCAGTGGAATGGACCAGCTACCCCTAAGGCAGTGTGCCTGGGATATATATTGTGGTGAACCCATAGGTTTACTTGAAGATAATATTGTCTCAATTCCTATCCACATTTCCTTGGGTTTACCAGAAACAAAATCATTAGTCATTAGAGTTGTTAGAGAAATTTTCATGGCTTCAATTACAGAATCGTCTAAATCATATTTGCAAACCAGTTTTTTGTTCTGTCTCATCACTCTTAGAGGAGCCGGTGTTATTTTACCAGGAAAGGTACAATTAACCAAACTATTTAAGATTAAAGAAAGATGTAAAAAAACAAAAACAAGGCACTGCGTCAGCATGTGGTCTAAAAGCAAAACAAAATGGTTATATTAAATGCACGCTGAAAATAGAAAATAGAGTTAAAAATCTACATTTCGACCTTAGGTCTTCTTCAGGAAATATCTAAAAGAGAAAAAAAAAGAGAAAAAAAAACTTGTTACTAACTTGTTTTTTTTCTCTTTTAGATATTTCCTGAAGAAGACCTAAGGTCAAAACGTAGATTTTAAACTCTATTTTCTATTTTCAGTGTTCATTTAATATAACCATTTTGTTTTGATTAAAGGAAGATAGTCACTCTCTCCCCTTGGTATAATCTGCATACTTGTCCAAACTTCCAAACTACCTGAGCAAATAGCCAAACCCAAAGTGGCAGCACTGGCAGTGCTAAAATGTGTATAATTACCTTGTAGGTCTCCCTGAACCCTACCATTCAAGGGGTATATGTTGAATCTTTTTAATAGAGCAATTAAAAAATTACCAGCCGCATTTATATTTTTATCCATTACTGCCCTAGATGGCATTTAAGGAAGTTAATTTATTTCACATAAAATTGAATTATCTGTTAATCCATCAAAGTCTCCAATTTTGGCATTCATGTTCCCCAGTACTAAAATATCTGTATCAGAGAAAGTATATAATAATTTTGAGATAATCTCCTCAAACTGGAGCCAGATATTGTGATCACAAAAATCTGAACCATAGGGAGGTATGTAAGTTTTAATAATTAAACATTTACTCTCACAATTCCTACAGAGGGTTACAAGAAAGTTTCTAGATACATGGATAATTTGAGTGGAGAGAAATGAACCAGTTTTGAAATACAAAATCAAACCTCCAGAGGCCCAATCTAGCTTACTGTTTTTAATACCAGGGGAATCAAAGGACTGGTAACCATTTATTGCACAATTTGTATTTTCAGTATGCCAAGACTCTTGTATGACCAGGACATCTGCACTTTTTGCAAAATCTTGCCAGTCCATATCCAGTCATTTTTGCTGGATGCCCGGATTTATTTCATGAGATAATACAATGAGAACCTTCCAGAGACAATGAATTTTCAGTTCCAGAGTTGACACTCAGCTCTTTTATAGCAGGTTGAGCGTTACTCTGTTTTCCAAGTAATTATTATATCCAGCAAGTGTAAAATATATGATTATTACATGTACATTATATTCATTAGTCCATCCCATACCATCAATACCTGGATTTTCATTTGTTTCCAACCATAGATTGTACTGTCCTCAGAACCTCATTTCTGCCCAATGACACCTGGAGATGTTACTTGGCAAATTGCAAATTGATCTTCAAGTTTTGATAGATTTTCTTTCCATAAATTGCTCATCCCAAACATACTTATCAAAATAGGGTTTCTGAGTCCTTAGGCTCAGTCCTATGTATTTTACTAAAGAGATGTCTACTAGGGAACACAATCTGGAAACCTCTGTCCAAGAGCCTAGACTCATTATACCATATAGCATTAGCAATTCTAGGGTCCTTGAAATACACATCTAACATATCTTGCGTTGTATGTTTTATCTCTATTAATTCATCAACCTTAAATGTAATGTCAATTTCAATTTGGATTAGTGAAGTCAAAAAAGTACATATATTGGATGTTATATTTTTTTTCCCAATCTTGGGGACAAAAGAATCTTAAGAATGTTTTGTCCTTTATATCTGATTCATTTTGTGCTAATGTAGGATTATGAGTCATTGGACATTCGGAGCTCTGAGGCTGAGCACATTTACCCATAACACTTTCCATGGGTATCTCTGCATTCTTCTGGAAGAGAGCAGAGTTAGAAGCCTGCCTAAGAAGCATGACCTGTTCCTCTAATCTCCCCAGATCTTTTTCTATGTCCAAATCAGCTTTGTATGTCTGAATAAGGGGAAATTTTGTTTGCAGGTTGTCCTATAGGGGCCATCAAAATTTCTGTCATCCATTCTTGTTCAGTAATCAATGCATCTTGCTGAGAATCCTTTATCTGCCTATAATCATTATTTCCCTTCTTTCCTTTCAATGGCTCATCTATTTTTACTTGTTCTTTCTCTACACTCAGTCTTTGTTTCTTTCTTTCCCTTTTCCTTTACTCTTCTTCCCCTGTGTTTGTTTCTTAATCAAGTTGTTATTATTACTTTCTTTAGACTTCGGTTTCTGTTTTACTGGAGAATCTAGGACCTGAACATTTGGCCTAGTTGGAGTGTGGTTGTCATCACATTTACTCATAATTATAGAACTTGAGTCTACTTGTGGTAATAACTTATCAAGTTTATAATTTATTTCATCTAAGCGAGCACCAGTTATAGCTATATATCTTTTGTTGTTATCTGTCTCTTCCTTTAAACTTACACATTGTTCCATAATAATTAATCTAGCTGAGAATGGATTTCTCATGGAGTCAATTACGTTTTGACTCAAGCTAATGGGGATATATTCATTGTTTCATTTCACAGAATCATTATTAATGCTCATAGTTTCTAATCTGTTCATAATATCCCAGATCTGTGTCCAGTCATCTGGACTGAACTGCTGACTACTATCTGTACTTTCTGTATTTAATCTTGAATAAGCAGACACAGCAGATATATTGTTTTCCTTAAGTGTATCTTGTGAGATCACACATTCCTCAGGTACTGCATAGTTACCCTTAATATTGTTGCTTACATCAGTAGTTAGGGTCTTATTAATATCATTACTGTCATTTATATTCTCAGCATCAACATTAATTAAATCATTTTTGGAAGACTCTCTGAGTATATATTCGCTTTGACTTTTATCAGACTCATGAGAAAAAGCAGATATATTTCTCACATTGTCACCTTGATCACCATGATTTTCCTTAGGATTGACATTTTTGGTCACATCAGTTACAGATTTTTTTACTCTCTTATTCGTAGTTTCCAATTTTGGTGTTGAAGGCCTATCAATTAACTTGCTTTTCCCATTTAATTTAAGATGTCCATTAATTTTAGTCTGAACAAGCTTCTCAATATCTTTATTTTTACTTTTTTTTCTATTTTTCTAGATAAATTAAACTATTATTACCCTTTGCCCGTGCACATGTACTAACCATTGTAATTAGAGGTGTAGAGATATTGTTATAAATATAAATGCTAACCTGTTGTAACAACACTAATAAAATTACAAGAACATAGAAATAAAACAATTAAGTCATTCACTCTAATAATAAGATAATAAGATAAATGCACAGTAAATCCACAGCCTAAAATCAGATTAAGTCATAACTTGAACCAGAGCTCATCTAAAGGGCCACATAAAACCCACAGACTAATAGCACATTTGGGAAGTTGCGAAAACAGGGCTCACATCTCTCAATAAAATCATTCAAATACTTGGGACCCATGCTTGATGAAAACCTAGTGCTCAAAGCACACATAAACAACACCATCAAAACCACTAATCAAAAACTTGGGCTGCTGTACCGCTCAGCACCCTACCTCTTAAAGCATGCCAGAGTGGCCACTGCCTCTGCCACCCTACTAACTGGTATATTCTAAGTGGCACCTGTCATCCATTCGGTTAAGGCTCTGTTACTGAACAAACTAAAAAAAACATACCATAGAATAGCTCGCTTTGCCTCCTTGGCCCTTGCCTGTACTCACCACTGCCTTGTACTCAACAAATTAAGCTGGCCAACCTTTGACAAAAAATGTGACTTCCTCATGCACTGTGCCACCTTTAAGTTGATTCATCAGCCCCCTTCCCAGTCTGATGGGCCTGCTATCCCTAAAATCTACCCCTCATGTACTAAGATTGTCTAGCCTACCATTACTGGAGCTCCTGATGGACAGGCTAAAGATAGGCCACAGATCCTATGCCGTCACTGCCCCCAGAATTTGGAACAATTTACTCCACCCTCTACTTTTTTGCAAAACCATTAACCAATTCAAAAAACTCTACAAAGATGAGTTCTTCAAACCCCGCCCCCAATGCAGAGGCAACTGTTATTAACAAGTAAGGCCACATGTGACTAATGTTATGTGTCTGTCTCAATCTCCGCAACAATCACAAACAGCCTCCCTTCTCTTCTATCTCAAAGACCAGCTGTTCCCCGCACTTTTCACTCATCCTCTACCTAGAATAACATCCGGCTGTAACCTGAACCCCATGTCTCTAACCAAATGCAGTTGAATCTGGCAATTCTTAGTTATCTTGCTGTTTAAATTGTTGACATCTGGTATGTGAGTCGAATAAATATCCCTGCACATGGTATAAAATGTTAATCTGCCTCCTGCCTCCCCTGGCTACCTGCAAACTGCCTGTAATCCTGAATCCTTTGGTTATTGCATACTCGGGTTCTGTTGTTATTTACCTATGGCTTAACTGTATATTTGTGACTCACTGTACTAGTCTATGTGTATTATTGTATTATGTTTTGTTCTTGGAATGATTTACTCCTCAGGTCATCACTAAAAAAAGGGCTTTGTCTCAGTTGACCTACCCGGTCATCAAAATTCAAGTAAATAAATAAATAAAGTGTTTCCTTCTGATTAACTTCGATTTTCAAAGTTCCTTCTGGTTCCTGCTTGTAATTACTGCTTTAATATTTCTCTTTTGCTTCCACTTGCTACAGTTCCAAACATCCGACCCCAACTAGTGATGCAATCAGTTTCTTATGTCACCTTCTAAACAGCCTAAGTTGCAAGTGATAAGATTCAATTTCAAGAGTCTCAAAACTGTCTGTCAGTAATGCTCCAGGATACAGGTCCTTCCTTTAGAAAGTGTCAAAAAATTTCTGGCAGTCGTCTGTTGCCTAATTACAAGTTGTTTAGGATCTGAAGACACTTTTATAAAAAAAAGGGAACAGATCAGGAGATGAGAAGAGAAGAGAAGAGAAGAGAACAAACTATGCCATTTTTAATCATAGATGCAGAATGCTATCTCTCAGATAATTACTATAATAATTATTCACATCTTGCAACTTAACCAGCTTAATTATTAAGCATACACTTAATTGATCCTTAATTCACTGTAAATTGGCTATGGATATTTTATCACAGGCTATCTCAAAGCTTTTAATTTAATTAACCTCTTTAATTGCCTTTTTAGCTTTTTAAAAAAAGAAGTAAAGCCACTTACTTGTTTCTGTTGTTGCTGTTAAGAAATATGCTCTCATTGTGAAGGTGTCTAAAGGTGTTTAATCAGAGAGCAGAAAGCAGTCAGCAAAACTAAAATGATTAAGCTGCACCTCTACACCTCGATTAAGAGTAACAAGCTCCACAGTCAGAGAAAAAGAACTTCCTAAAACAGTTTCGAGCCAAAACAAGACAGCAATCTTAACCAAGATTGACTCGAAGGCATGTCGGACTTCCACAGCCACAAGGCTGATCTGCTGAAGAACGCCATCACATGTGCTCTTATTGTGATCTCCCCTGACTGGGTCAAATGGTGCGAAATTTCAACTCTATTTTATTTATTATTTATTTTAATTTAATCTAAGTGATAACGGGAGCAGATTAAGTAAATATAATGTATGTTAAAAGCCAATGCCAATGTTTATTACTGTAACTGTGGCAAAATTATGCATGTTTAAAAGGCTCAAAACCAGGAAGTGAATAAGCAGCACAAGCCCTATGTTTTCCAAACAAAAACACCCCCACACAGAATAACTTCAAACTATTTAAAAAAAGGGGTACTGTGTAAAATCCTTAAAAATAAAATTTACTATGAGAGCTCTGCTATTAGATAGCAACTGTTAACAAATTGTAGCTGGCCCACATTATACAGAGACTGAGCAGAATGCAGAATGCAAAAATCACACAGACCCCCCCCCCGACAAAAAAACACAAACACAAAGCAAAGGAAGAGCAGAGCAGTTCAGGGCAAGAATTTCCCAACTTCTTAGCTGCAGAGACCATGCAGCAATTGACCCTCCAGTCGCACTGTCAGTTCAGTTCAATTTTCAGAAATTCCATTCAGGAAGAAAAAGCAACACATCTCTCAGGCCCCTCAATGGCTCTCCGAAACTCCAAATCAGGCCGCTCTGAAGCCACTGCTTCTGTTGAACTTGTGGTATATTTCTCCTAAGCTGAGGCTTATACAAAGAACCCTCCATTTATTCTCCAGTCCAACAACCTCCACCGCTAGGATGTCTTCCTCCTGGAAAAAAAAGCAGAAAACACAGGGAGCAGACCACAACAAGAAGGTTCAGTACAAGAAAGCCCAGTAAGGCAGAGGTTATGGCAACAGTGTCATACCAGTTCAAAATTAAATATGAGCAGAACTCAAACCCTGCTTCTGCAGCTCCTCCTCAGCATGCACAGCAAGCAGCCATCATCTTGATTCTCCAAGTCTTTACTACTATCTTTTGTTGCTCATGTCAAAATGAACCCCATCAAACTTTTTCAGAAGAAATATCACTATCTGCAGCCTTTGTGAAGGTGAGAAGGTTGCAACTGGAATGAGTACATCCAAAATCTCATTACTGCAGTTCTGGTACAGTATACTGGACATATCTGAATCAGGAGCTGCTACATCTGGTTCCTCTGCTTCTTCCCTCCTGGGTACCTTGACCGGATGTCTTCAGTTCCTGCCATAGTGATTACCTTCTGATGTCACAACATCATACAATTGAGGTTCAGGATACTGTGCTGCAACAACAGCTGGTTCTGGAAGTCTATATTTGCACCAAGTCACTAGTTTCATCTCTGATTAGCTCCTGAGCCATAGCCCCAAACTTACAGTACTGTGCAACTGACGATCGCACTAAGGTATGCTCAAATGCTTCTGTTGGGCTCTGCTGTCTTTCCCAAAGTCAAAACATCTCAAACACTGTGTTCTTACCGGGGTTGCAGTACTCTGCAGACTTTGCTAGTACTATGCCCATCTTCTTATTGTCTTCCTCTTCCCTAAAACTAAAGTCATTGAAAAGTTCCACAACCCCAGATCCAACTGAATGTGAAAGAATGGCCACTTCAGGTTTCTTCCAGTTTGCCATTGCTCCTGATGCTGTCATGTAGACTCAGAAACTACTTTTTCCATCTGCACTAGTTCTGTGCTAAGTTACCTTCATTGCACAGGGCCTTGGGTGGTCGAAAATGTTTTATTTTTTAACATTGAAATGCACCACTCTGAACTGTGTTACAAAGCAAACAGGAGCAGGAATACTTCAAAATTCACTCTGCTTGTTCTACAGCAACAAGAGTAGCTATCCTGGCAACGTCCAACACTATGTAGTGTTTTTCAGGTTCACTGTTAAAATGGATGATGAGCAAACACACACACACACACACACACACACACAGCTGAACACCAACATTGTTTTTATTCAACCACATAAATGAAACTAAAAGTACATACTGCCTGTCTGGCTCTTTACTATAGCAGACCCTACAGAACAAATTAGTAAAAATAGAAATATAGAATTTGTAGGGAGGTAAGGACCGTTTGGCTCATCTAGTCTGTCCAGTTGTCCTTGTCGATACTGTCACTGCAGACCCTATTTGATCTCCAGCTACTTCCCCTCCCTCCCTCCTCCTCAGCTTTCATACCAAGATTCCTTTGTGGCTATTCCACGAATACTTAAAAGTTCACTACTGTTTTTGCTCCCACCATCACACTGGAAGACTGTTCCAGGCATCCACCACTCTTTCAGTGAAAAAGTACCTCCTCACATCCCTCCCAAACTTCCCCTTCCAGCTTTATTGTATACCCTCTTTTCCTGGTGCACCTTTGCCTTGGAAAAACACTCCCCTCCTGTACCATGTTCTCCCCCATGAGGTACTTATTATTCTCAATCATGTCCCCACTCTCCCTCCTCTGTTCCAGGGTGTGCATATTGAGATCCCTCAGTCACTCCTCATTTGGACTTTGATGCAATCCTTGAACCATTTTAGTTGCCCTCCTCATGACAGCTTCTACTCTGTGTATGTCCTTCCTGAGATGTGTTCTCCAGAACTGGACATAGTATTCCAGGTGGGGTCTCACCAACAGTCAATACAGTGGCAACACCACCTCTCTCCTTCTGATAGTGATTCACCTCCCTATGCATTCCAGCATCACCCTGACCCTTCCTACTGCCTTATTACACTGCGTGCAACCTTGAGATCCTCAGATATGATAACACTAAGATCACATTCCTGCTTTGTGATTGTCAGTACCTCCCCAACATTTTACACCCCACCCCAGGTTTCTGGACCCTAGGTGCATGATTTTGTACTTTTTTGCATAGAAACCCAGCTACCATACCCTCAACCACTCCTCAAGTTTTGCCTGGTCTCTGCTCATTCTTTCTCCCCCCTCCAGCGTATCTACTCTAATGCAGATTTTGGTTTCATCTGCAAAGAGGCATACCCTCTCTTCCAGCTGTTCTGCAATGTCACTTATGAAGACATGGAAGAGAACCAGTCCCTGCACTGAACCCTGAGGCACCCCACTGGTCACTCTCCTCTTATCAGATTGCGTGCCATTTACCACAACCCTCAGTCACCTATCCAACAACCAGTTGTTTACCCAGTTTACCACCTTGGGTCCCACCCCTAACCTGCCCAGTTTCCTGATAAGCCTCCTATGTGGCATAGTTCCACAGTCCTTGCTGAAATTTGCTGTTTAGCCAGGTTCAAACACACCTGGTCTGCCAATGTCTGCACCCAATGTACCCATGCTCATTGCTGTGGGCCTGTAACAGTGGTTTGTTTTGTTTGTCTAACTGCACCACACTCAGCTGGTTAATCCTGTCTCCACCGCGAGAATGCTACAGTAAGTTTCCTTTGGTAGGTTAACTGCACTACGCTCAGCTGGTTAATTCTGTCTCCACCATGAGAATGCTACAGTAAGTTTGCTTTGGTAGGTTAACTGCACTACGCTCAGCTGGTTAATTCTGTCTCCACTGTGAGAATGCTATAGTGAGTTTACTTTGGTAGGTTACCTGCACTACGCTCAGCTGTTTAATTCTGTCTTCACCATGAGAGTGCTACAATAGGTTTGCTTTGGTATGTTAACTCATTGCCTCCACAGGAGCTCTCTGAAGTTGCACCACTTGTCTCCTGTATACTGTTAATAGTAAATCCTGGGCCTTTTTAAGCAAAATCAAGCTATAGTCAGCATGCCACAAACAAATCCTAATAGCTCAAGAACCGTAAGTGCTAGACACAAAGTATGAGTGGCAAAGTTATTCAGCACAAAATTACCTTTCCAGTGGTGGTATGCAAAGAATAATATGTAATTTCATTTTTTTTCAATGCTGGTTGAAACAGCAAAAACATTTTTTTTTTCACTAAAACAGGCAACATAAGACATACACACCATACCATAAACAAATACGAATAACTCCTAAAGTATACATGATATACACAGAATATCAGTGGCAAAGTTGTTCAGCACAAAATTATCTTTCCAATGGTGCTATGCAGTCAAATATATATTATATTCTGTTACATTATATATTAAAATATATAAGTGACTTCTCCAGACATTGCCAGGGCACACAGGAAGTCAGTAGCTGACTTCTGTAGGTGTCCTCAGGATACACCAGTGTATTTTACTGACTCCTACAGGCGTCGGCTAGGAGACAATGAGTTAACTGCATTATGCTTAGCTGGTAAATTCTGTCTCCACCACGAGAATGCTACAGTAAGTTTGCTTTGCTAGGTTAACTGTACTATGCTCAGCTGCTTAATCCTGTCTCCCTCTGCAAGTATTGTAAGTTTACATTGTTACACTACCTGCACTATGCTCAGCTACTGAATTCTGTCTACACTGCAATTATTCAAATTTTTCATCCCATAAGTGTCATGCATACCACTGCCTGCATCTCTTAGCTGTGCATATATTAGGATCATGTGCAATGCACTACTGGTTAGCCTGTCTCTGCTACCTAATGCTATACTGATGCCTTGCTAAAATATCCACACTAGCACCTATCTGGACCACATCACTAAGCTATCCTGTGATCCACTCTATCTGGGTGGCCTTGATACTGAGGTAGAGTGACCCTCCCCTACCCTTCCTGTGTGTGTGTGTGTGGCTCTCCCCCATCTGGGTGTTTCCAGGGTTAACCTCCCTACCTAGGTGACCCCGCTTTTATATTTCACCAACCTGCAAGCATCCCTGCCTGTGTGCCTCCTATATACGTGTTTGCTGCATCTCTATCTGACCACCTTTGAATTTCCATGTCATGTAGAACTGGTGGCCCACCCCCATGGGACAAACCACAAGTGGATTTTTTTATGAGCCCCAACCTTTTTGGTGGACCCAGGACATCGAGTCACCACAGATGTGGAGATGCAACCCCTTTGGATCACTCTAGTTATTTATCTATTACACATCCCAGCCTCTGCCCTCATCTCCTGCACTGGGGGACCTACATCTACATATCTGAATCAGCCATTAGGTCAGGTACATCCCTAGCCTTTTGCTGATACTGGGATACCTCCCCTCCCAAGCAATCCACTCACCCCCAATAATGGCCACCGGGGGGGCCTTATCTGTGCGGCCCTTTACGCACAGCTTGCAACCTGCAGGACATTAACAGAAGCATAAGGCATGACTGAAGGACAGCTGTCAACAATAAACAGAGCAAACTGAATGCCATGCATGCCCTGGTAGGCATGCAACATTTTACTATCTACATCCTTTTGTTGCTGGACACCACTCAACCCAACCCTGACCCAGCGCCTTCTAATACCACATAATCCTTACAAAGCTCCTACAGATGATTTATCAACTGCCTGCATATCACTCTGCTTCACAAGTTCACCAAGTTTGAAGGCTTAGTACTCACAAAAAAATGCAGTCATAACAAAAGCCTATTTGACTATGAAGATGTTAGACAGTGAGGTAGCACTACCCTCTTACACCATTCTTAGACATGACTGTAGGAAGTAAGAGGGGATGAGGATGTTTCTGTACATCATGGACCACCTACACACCTCACTGCTCACTAAAAGGGCCACCAATCCATCCTATGAGTTCTTAGTAGCCAACACTGGACTTGGACATGGAAGCAAGAACCAAGTTTGGGCAGTCACCTACTTTCCCCTCTAAAATGATTGATTCTGGATTAGACTCATTCCTTGCTCACATCAGTTGCCTGAACTAAAGCCATAAAAAGCTCATCCTAGGTAATTTTAACATCAACTGCCACTCGCCACACTCCAAGTGATACAAAAACAAACAGACTGACCTCTACCTAAGTCAGAAGGTCAAATCCCTAACTTGTGTCAACCACAACAAAATCTGGTCAGAGTCGATATGGCTGTGGAGAGCTTTTGGGATGCTTTTACCCATTATTTCTAATGAATTTGCACAATGCAGATCTGCTAAGAGGCAGTTTCAATATGGTCTTCCTTTTACACATTTTTACAATGTATTTTCCTAGACTATACCTGCTGATTGCTATATATTTAGCCTGGATAGTTCACAGAAGAAATGGCATCATATTTTTGGATGGCAGAGCACTGGCAGTAGGATGCTGGAATGTGTCATACATGGGCACAAGCTGTGTGCGGACGATAACGCCCAGTGGCCATACACCTCGCATGCAGATCCATCGTCCCGGTGCCATTGCACTGCTCAGTGCGGGTGACAGCTGATGCTGTACCCACTCACACAGGTCCTGGAACAGGCATGTTACAGCTGACCTCCCATTCATTTGTACAATGGGGGAACCGTGGACACACTATCCATAGCCTGGAGCATACACTGCAAATAGCATTGCAGGATACTGCACCTCATGGCACACATGATACCTCAGCAGTCCAGAGAGTGACATGTTACACAGGGGAATGGGGGAAAGTGTGGGCCTGCAGTGGGGTATGACAGCAGGAAGATACAGCATCGACAAGGCATGTATTGTAGGTATGTCAATTCCCACCTACGGTTTGCCAGGTACATACACAAGGTTGCATACACTGGTGGGTCCACAGCTTGTGTAGTGCCACAATGCATGGTATAGCCACTTGGGTCATTCTGGAGTGCGGGTTCCCAGCCCGGGTCCAGTGCAGTTGGTGGCTGCCCATGGCATGGTGTGGATGGCAGTGCCAGTCTCCACAACAGGTTGGGTATGGGGGGAGTGGGGGTGTCTACATACCAAGGCAGTTGGAGAGGGTCCTCTATGCTATGGATATGGACCTTGGTTTCCTCTGGTGTGATTGGGTCTGGGGGGGCCCTACACTATGGAGCTCTTCAGGAATGGAGTTGGATTGATCGGGGATGGGAGGAGGGTACCTCTAGTCCACCAGGGCTGGCAGGCTGCTGTGCACCTGGGTGCACTTCCACAGCCTGCCTGTGGGTGGCTGGCCATGTTAGGATAGCTATTCATGGCCTAACTGTGGGCCACGCTGCTCCAGACTGTGAGAGGTACATTCCTACGGAGTATGCCGCAGCGCAGCATATGCACGGGAATGCACCCTCAACTTGCATGGTATACTATTTGTGTGCATCCTGGTCCATTCCCTTGCAGCCGGCACATCCCACACATTTGAATATCATGCTGCAGTGCATTGTTGGAGTGCACGGCACATCTCCCTTTTCCACCAGGATGCGCCACTCATCTCCTTTGAATATGGAGGCCGTGGACTAGGCTACTCTGAAGAAATACATTATCAAAATAGTAAAATCATGACCTCACTGAAAACAAGATATTGCATCTGATCTGGGACAGCCTGAGTAAATACAGTACAAAAATGTGTAAATGAAGATCCCTATGACAATGAGATGTAGCATCTCCCCTGTGCTATCCAGGATATAAAATATAGGATAAGAAATATTTAGAGGAAATCTACTCTAAACTGAACTTCACTGTGTTCGTTGGCATAAACAGTTTCTTTATTGTTTTATAACATATTAGAATGCAGTATTTATTCTGAATGTTGTGGCCATGAGGATGGTGTGCACAGTGTGTGTGTGTGTGTGTGTTTGCTGTATCTCAATATATTTTTTTCCCAAAAAGCATAGTACAAAATGCCTACTGATTGCTGCATATTTAGTTTGGGTAGTTCACTGAAGACCTGGCATATGTCTGAGACAGTGCTTATCAGATGGTGTCTTTAGAGGTTAAAAAACAGTGTAAATTACAGATTTGCTGGGAAAGGGATGACATTTATGAGGTATGAATCTTTCTTGAAAGACAATACATTCTCAAGTGAAACTAGTAGCAATAAGTTGATTAAATGCTAAGTATTTAAATGTGCTAGTTGTTGCATTCCAAAAGGGGTAAACAAATCTTCAATTAATAGGCAACCAATATTTAACAAATATTTAACAAGCTGTTTCAATTTCCTAATGGCATCTGAGAAGCAGCTTGGAGTTAAGTCTCCAACATTCTTAACAGAAAGAAGGGAGTATTTTATTTCAGTTGGCATGAAAGGATACATTGAAAAGTCCAAAACATGTGATCCACGATACTCCATTTTCCAATTACAGATAGCAAGATGGCTGTAGGCTCCACCCACAGCCATAAAAAATCAACAGAAACACTCATTGACTAGAACCTGACTTCCCACCCCAAAAAAACTCTCACTACTAAATCTGATTAGTGATCACTCTCCAAGCCACTGTTCCTGGTCCACCAGAAGGCTAAGAGCTCCTCCAGAATTCATCCACAGAGAGACTCACAGACCTTCAAACACACTTTCGTAGCACTGAATGGCAATACCTGGACTGTACTTCCAAAATAGAACTTGCCTTTGACTTCTTCTCACAGACATTCCAAACTGCATGAAACCACTTTTCTCCACTAAAAAAGAAGAGAGTCAGAGGAGACAGTAATAACTGGCTTATCTTGGAGCTGCTTGCTCTTTTCAAAGAAGGGACAAACTATGTACCTCATACAAAGAATCAGGGTCCCGCCAGGCCCTATAGAAGTACAACGAGCTGGCAACCCAATAGCATGGAGGGCAGAGGTGCTGTGCATGCCTTACCTTCTGCCACACCGGCGCTTTGTGTTCAGTAATAGATTCAGGTTGCCAGAGGTTGAACAGGAGAGGGATGATCAAGCATCTGGAAGACTTCTCTCCTTCCCTGGGGAGAGGGGGAAAGTTGTAGTCTGCTGCTCTACCGCCACCTGGAGGAATACAGGTGGAGGCATGCATGGCCGCACGATGTGGGTGTCCCCACATCCAGAGCACCAGGGCATCTCCGTGAAGGCAGTGTTTGCACAATGTGCACATTGCATATTTATGGCTGGTCAGGCAGAAAACTAGGATGACAGTCACGGAGGACAGGCTCAATGATGACCTGTCTGTCCAGCTACCAGCCCACTGTGCTGATCTGAGTCTGGGGCAGGTCTAGCTATGTCTCTTGGAGGAGAGGATAGCCTTCCCTTTCTGGCCCTTCTGTGGGGAGGGGGGACCCACAGAGGATAATGTCCCCAACTTCAGAGGTGGTGGAGATGGCTGTGGAGGATGGGAACAGAGGGCAGATGCAATCCTCGCCCTGCCCAGGAGGATAAAAACTTGCATAGAAAAGAAGTACAAAGAGCTGAGAAACCATTACAAATTTGCCATTTGTAAATCTGAATGTGAATTCTACAAAACTAAACTCCTTGAATCTGGCAACAATCCCAGGAGTCAAATGGAATCTATCAACGAAGTCATAGGAAGGAAAACCTGCTTCACCCCCAACATCCTTAATGTCAACGGAGTGAACACCACTGACCTGCAAGCCATTGGTGAGGTGTATAATTCTCTCTTTGTGAATGTGGGCAAAGATCTGTCCACTGGTACCCTGTCGCCCAAAGTCTCCCGGTCTCCTCCAGCACCAAAAGACCCACATTCCATTTTAAGTGATTAACCATGAATACAGTTAAAAATATATATGTGCTAAGCTCAGCATTCAAAACCAGAATTTGCCCCAATACCTTGGGCATGAAGATACTTAAAATGGCAATTGAAAATCTGGACCTACCTATTCAAAAAATACTCAACTTTTCCCTCCAATTTGGTTCCCTCTCCAACATCTGGAAACATGCCAATGTAGTCCTAGTCTTTAAATCTGGGGACAACATGGTGGTCTCTAACTATGGGCCTATCTTTATCCTCTTCCCCAGTCCCTAAAGCATTAGAGAATATTGTCAGTGGCCAACTAGTGTTGTACATCATGGATCATCAACCTCCTCACTGCTGAACAACATGGCTCCAGGAACAGCACGACAACCACTCTGATCAAGATATCTGAATAACTCCACAAGGCCTTAGACAAAGATGAATATGTTGGCACAGCCTTTCTTGATCTCTCCAAGGTCTTTGACTTACTTAGCCATGACCTCTGAATCATAATGCTCCAAGTGATGGGCCTCTCAGCTAAGGTCACAGTGTGGTTCTCAGACTACTTATCCAACAGAACATAAAAGGCGAGATATGGAGAGGTATTTTCTTGCTTGCAACCTCTCATCACTGGAGTCCTTAAGGCTCAATCCCTAACCCCCTGCTATTTAGCCTGTTCATCAAGAAGGACCTGGAAGTATGTGTCCATGCCAAAGCATTACTGAATACCAATGACACAGTCATCTTAACCTCACACTGCAACCTGGAGACACTGGAAAGCAACCTATAATCTGACTTTGGCAATGTCTGTGACTGGTTCAACTCTACCAGGCTGGTCATTAACATCAAGAAAACCAAATCTATTCTGTTCATAAGTGCCCATGTTCTGAAGGGCAGTCCTAAGCTGCACATCACAACACCATTGGAGGAACCCATTGAACAGGTCCAGGTCTTCAAGTACCTTGGTATACATCTTGACGCTACCCTGTCCTTCACATCTCACATTGACTCTCTGGTCAAACATGTCCACCAAGAGCTTGGCTTGATATACAGAGACAGGTACAACCTAACCCATGAAGTAAACAAACTCCTATTATCCAGCCTCATCATCTCAATGATTGGCCATGGTAAGGTCATATACGTACTTTGCCGTCAATAACACTGTATTTGAAAGAATTTCAGACGCATTCGACCAAGCCTGCAGATTTGTACTCAACATGAAATCAGACTCCCACTGCTGTAACCAATTCCTCTTCACTAATTGGATTCCTTTCCACCTCTGAGTTAACCTCAACAAAGCCCTTCTGTGCAAGAAAGTACCTGTACTTCTTGGTCAAATACCACCAGACATCCACAACCTTTCTACTCAATAATGAGCAACTACGAAACTCGATTTATGTGGGATCAAAAACTCTTCCTGTCCTTTAGGAAAACTACTCTTGTCCAGCTCTGCATTGCAACTAGAATGGTCAAAGCATGGAACTCCTTGCCCAGAACAATTACTGCTCTCCACTGTTTCTCTCCCTTTAAGACCCAAATCACATCCCACATTTTCAAGAAACTGCACTGCCTGTTTACTTAGACATAATCTATTAGCTGCAATATCCTGTTTCATTTGTTGATGCCTCCTGCAGTTGTGGATATTTGTTGTTAAACTCACTGCTATCAATTCATATACTGTTATATGTTAATGATTGTTATACCTGTCATTTATTGTATCCATCTGCTGTTGTATGCTACTTGTTCTGCTGTTGTATGTAACTCGATTGACTTGGACACCTTTAAAAAAATGGCTCTTGTGCTCAAAGGTCTTCTGAATACAAGCAGGAAGGAAGGAAGGAAGGAACTAAGTCTAGGTAGGCCATGTGCAACAACCCACCCTGATCAATTTTCTGTGTCATCCAGTTGAAGAATTCAATCAGATTTGTCTGACATGACCTACACCCCCCCCCCCACACACACACAGCGTTCCATGAATCTATGCTGCCTCATGTCTTGTAACCTGCTGGATTCAACAAGCTCCACTAGCCTTCCTTTTAATAGTGTTTCCATTAACGTCTCCACCACTGAAGTTAGATTGACTGGCCTAGTTGACAGCCTCCTCCCTGCTGACTACATCTGCCGTCCTAGCAAACAATTAACAAAGCTGAGCACACACCAGAGCTGAGAAAAATAAAGGGTTTTTTATTTAGTAACAAAATAAAGCACAGCAGACACACTAGCTAACACCCCTATGTATCGACCCAGTCACATGGGTTTTCCTCATGGGGTGGAGTTGGGCATTCAAAGCACTGTATACATATACCCCATAATTAATTTCAGCATGAGTCAAATCATTCAATTAGTTCAACAGTGCAAGAGAACAGGAAAAACATGCACAATGAAAAATTAGAAAAGAAAAACATATTCATAACATATCACAATTCATATATTTTGTGTCAATTTTTCCAATAAACATCATAATTTAATCTATTTTTATATACAAACAATGTGTTTTTTCATTTCTATTTACACCATAATCAATTGTAAAATTAAGCTTTTTTATATTCTTTATTAATTATTCAAAAATCTATTAGATCTTATTTTCATCTTACAAGACCCATTTGATTTTAATGATTTACACTTTTCATGCTATTTAAAATCTTATGTTAGGAAAAAAAATAACATTTGGTATAACTTTGACATAGAAGGTCACTACTGTGTGCAAAAGGTCAACTACAGATAAGGTCTGTAATCAGTTTGGTCATTTAGACCAAGTGGTGTCAGAGCTCCCAAACTTGATATCCATCTAGTTTCACATTTATTTAGCAGATTAACTCTGTCACCACTTTGATCAAAAGGTGGAATGTGATCAATAGCCCTGAAGTGTAGTCCCTTGGGATTACTTTTTTTTTTAATTAACTTTTTTCTCCCCTGGGCCCCTGGTAGGCCCTAGTGTCCCCGCATCCCTCACCTCCATCTGCCATCTGATCCGCACCAGTCTCCCACTGAGGGCCATCACCCATTACCCCATTGCTTGCCCCTGTGGTAGGGTGGCAGGGGGTGACCAACTCCCCCACCAAGACCAGATTTGTACTGGTGATCTTCTCCTGGAGCCGGTGCAGGTACTCTGAGATGGCCATCAAGACACTATGACCAGGGCACCCCTTTTCTTCCATTTTTCTCCGTTATTGAGATGAGGCCCACAGAGAGAGTGCGCATGTGTCTGCATGTACTCCTCAAAATATCTGCCCCATCTCCTCCCTCTTCTGTAGCATCAGTGCACTGCCCCCCAGCATCTGCTAGGGGTCAGTTAGACGTCGACCACTGGTGACCCCCCACCCCAGAGAAGGAGAGCAGACCATTGGACACTTGATTCTTCTCCTCCCCTGCTGACCCCCGGTGGCCCATGCTTGTTCCCAAACATGGGTTACCAGTGCAGTGCGGGGTAAGTCATCCAGCGCCTCAGCACCACTGGGCCAGCCTTACTTGAATGGGTTTCAAAAAATTGTGCCCCAAGGGCATTTTCAAACTTAACATTTATTATCACTCTTACATGCTCTTGGATACCCCCTGAGGAAGACCCATGTGTCTGGGTCGATATGTAGGGATGTTGGCCTGTTGTGTCTGCTGTGCTTTATTTTGTTACTAAATTAAAATCCCTTTATTTTTCTTAGCACTGGTGTGTGCTCAGTTTTGTTCTCTGTTTGCTAGTAATAATTATGGGTTGGAGCACCTTTGAGAGGCTGATGAGCACTTCTTTATTTTATTCTCACATCTACCCTCCTCCAGTCCCACTCCTGTTTCCAGTGAGTTTTTTAATAGGGCTGTCAGAGGTTCAGCAAGTACCTCCTGGAGCTCCCTTAGCACCCTTTGGTTGTATACCATCTTGCCTCATAGCCTTGTCCACTTTCAGATTTGCAAGTTCTCTCAGACCTCTTTCCTCTATGAATGGACTTGTGTCCACCCCCCTTCCCCACTGTTCCCGCTGTTTTTATGTGGTATGTCCCTTCTCCATCCCCTGTGAAGACTGAGCAGAAAGATCTGTTCAGGATACTTGCTTTTTCCTGATCGTCATCTGTGGATTTTCCCCACGTGCTTCTTATCTTCACAGTCTCTCCCCTTGTATTCCTCTTTTTGCTTATGTATCTGAAGGAAGTCTTGTCCCCATTAGATACCCTTTTGGCTATCCGTTCTCCTGTTTACACCTTTACACACCTCATCAGCTTACCTGCTTCCATCTGCTTTACCTGGTACACCTTCCTATCCTCTTCCCTCTGTATCTCTTTGTACCTCCTGAAAACCACTCCTTTACCTGTAACATTGTAGCCACTTCCCTGGAGAAGCATTGTGGTCTCTTTTTCCTCCTGTTTTTGCTCACTTGCCTTGTACAGAGGTGTGTTACCGTCACTATGCCTTCCCTTAGTTTACTCCACTGTTCCCCCACCCAACTCTGCCAATCCCCCCGCTAGGTTGTTTATGAGGCATTTATCTATTTTGTTTTAAAATGCCCTCCTGAAGTACAGGACCCTCATCCTTATCTGGTTTGTCTCTGCCATCATCTTTATTTTAAATCACACTGTATAATGATTGCTGGTCCCCGGAATGACACTTCACCTTGACGTCTGCAACGTTGTCCCAGTTTGTGCTCACCAGGTCCAGTATTAGTTTGTCTCAAGTAGACTCTTTGACTATTGCCTGAAACATGCCCCCATAGGGAGTTTAGGACTGCCCTGCTTTCAGTCAAGGCTATGGATGGCAGGCCCCAATCTACATCTGCCAAACTGAAGTTCCCAATCAGCAGCACCTCCCCATGTTTTTCTACATTGTGCTGATTGTTTCCCATAGCACCTTATCCAATTCTCCCTCCTGTGTTGGAGGTCTACATTTCACCACAGTGCAAATAATGACTCTGGCTCCTGTCTGTAGCATAGCCCACAGCTTCTCCAACCCATTCTTTACCCCTCAGTTCCCTTGTACTTCCATTGCTTGATATCCTTCTTCACATACAGTACAACCCCTCCACCCTTCCTCCCCACCCCCCCAGGTGACTCTAATACCCTATCAATGATAAATTCCTCCATTTCCTGCAGGAAATCACTCATGTGCTTGGGAGACTAATACACCAAAAGAATCCTGCACACAGCACCTATGCCACCAAGCACAGCCATGCATTCAAATGACTGGTTCCCTCCAAACTGGCGAAGAGTGAAATTTAGTCCAGAATTAACACAAGGGAGCTTCCTCTCCCCTTCCTATTATTCCTCCTTGGGCAGTGCATCACAAAATAGCCAGTCAGGATTGTTGCCTCCAGCACAGAGCTGGGATCATCTCCCATCCAGGACTCCATGGTACACATCAGGTCAGCAGAGGAAGCAGAAATAAATCCACTTTTGCAGGGGTCTTCTTCCTCAATGATCTGACATTACATAGAATTACTCAAAGTGGGTGGATAAAGGCATCCAGCCGAATAATGAACCCAGCACCCGGACTGGGTACCAGCTGTCGTGCAAGTGCTTGGGGGTATCTGACAACAGGATTGGACACCATGTGTACAGGGAAAGGAATAACTAAATGCAAGCTTTGTTTATCCATTTGTGATTGACTTTATAATTCAACCATGATATTAAAAAATAGCATTGTGTTCAGGGCAGGTTTCTAGTGGACAGCAGGGAGCAAACATTTTTTTTTTGTTTTTGATTGACTTGAAAAAGTCTCATGAAAGAAAATAAAACAGTTGCATGTTTTCAGCTGTTTGTTTTCACAGTGACTGCCCAATTATTTATGTATGTATGTATGTATATATGTATGCATGTATGTATTCATTTATTTATTTAATTACTGTATGCATTTTCTATATAGTTTTAGTTGACTGGGAAAGGAGGACTAGGCAATTCTGTCTATTTTCAGCCTCAACCCCGGGGGGGTGGGGAGGACACAGACAGAAAACAATAAATACTAAACTACAGTAAATTAAGCTGTTTGTGATATTTTTAGTAAATGGGGGAATTTGGCAATGGCACTCTGGAAATTCCCCTACCTATTGGTAGGGGGCACTGTTGCTTGCCGCAATGGTGGACTCCAGTCCTGGTGTGGTGCATGAAGTGAGAGGAAGCACTGCTGTAACACACCTCTCAGTGATTCCAGATGCTGTCAACACCAAAAGGAGTATTGGAATGGACATGGCAGCAGCCTATGTTGGTGCTTGTGAAGACATGCATGTGGCAGAAGAACCAAGTCTGACACTAGCAGAGAAAAAGAAAATATTGAATGAAGAACTACGGGAGATTGAAAAACAAATTGAACTGGAAAAAAACACATCAAGATGAGGAGAAAAAAATGGAAAAGGCTTACTGATGGTTATCCCAGCTCTCCAGGCTCCGGAGTACTTCCTTCAGCAAAAGTCTTTGTGTTTGACTCACCCCACCCAGGTGCAAATGCGGAACCAGGCACTAGCAACGTGGAAAACATGGACCAATGCACAACATCGGACTATATAGCCTGGATGCCGGAAAAGGCTCTTCACAATGCAGGGTGGTCTTGGATGACGACAGGCACCTGGATACCATTGTCATATATGAACAATGATGATTCTACCACTCCAGTACACAGGGGTTCAGTTAATTTATTTTCAGTAGAAGTCTAAAACTTCCAGGAGTCGAAATCTGGAAGTCATTTCAATTTTTTGGAAGTCAAAATACTTCCAGGATCCCACTTTTGGAAGTCAATATTCTAGGAAGACCACATTTATGGATGTTAATTTAATACATTAGTGGTAATATACAATTTCTTTCAGAACAATCCATCATTTTACTTCCATGTCTGCAATTTTGGAAGTCATCTAATTTTTGGTTTTACATCTAGAAGTCAATGATTTTTCCTCCCTCTTTATTTTGGAAGTTTTTGCCTTATGTTTGGAAGTCAAATACTCCCAAAATGGAGTTAACTGAAGCCCTGCCAGTACCTTTAGGAAGGAATGATGAACAAGTGACAAGACAGGAGTTTCAGGAGGCACCAAGTTCACAAATAACAAACTCGGGTATGATTTCCTTTTCTCCAAGTCTTCAGGCAGTAATCCTTGTCTTAACATTGAGACTCCAGGATTCTCACAAACAGAATCTGACACCATAAATCAGGCTCCTCCAGAGGAGAGTGAGCAACAACCTGTTACATCTGAGCCAGGAGCAACAGCTGGGACCCTCCCCCCAACATATGCAAGTTTATTTTTAGAAAATCAATTGAACTGGCAAAAAGGAGAAATGCTATTGACCTTAGATACTTAGGAGGCATGGAAATGATGCCAGACAGATTTTTGTTGGGAAGAGTCTCATTAAGCAGTCACTAGGTTTTTCCCCAAAAGATGTTAATGCCCTGATTCACACCCCTAGGTAGGCTACATTTGACATCAGTTTTAGAACTCCTGCACTGCTTGAAACATTTGGGCAAAATATATGACTTTGAAGACAAATCCCTTGTGGACACCTTTTCAGGTGATACCACCAACTAAACAGTCCTTGCACATTATTAAGATACTTTTCAGAAATGAAGATGTCAATATAGTAGATGTTTTGTATTGGCTGGAAAAAAGTGTACTCTAGAAGGCACCCCAGAACCAATACTGGATGGAGAGGGATTTCAGAATGGGGGGGTGAGGATAAAAGTTAAACTACATTATGAAGGAACAGAACTGAAACATTTACTGAACTGTGTCTATATTGGAAGGCACAAGGGTTTTATTTTTATCTGGGCTAACCTCATAGGTGTTTTAAGTGGGGTTCCACTAGGCACATCAGCATGAACTGTGAGGCCCAGAAATGCACCCAGTGTAGGGAATTGGGGCACTCAGGCTACCATTGTTGCAATAAAAAAAACGTGAAATTTATGCAAAGAAGAAGGCCACTGCTTTACCAACTGTCCATGGGCAGCCCACAAAACCAAGCATGCAGATTTTAGAGTACAAGATTATTATATTTATAAGCCCAAACACCTACAGCTCATTCCACTCATCCCCAGAACAGATCCTCCACCACAAACACCTACAGCAACTCCAGAGCCTAGGACGGATCAGGAAATAACTTCCCAGACACAGGCCCAACCAGAATAGACAACGGAAAATGAGGCCCACACATCTGAAACAGTCCCCCTTAAATTTCAGGCACCAAGTGAGACAATAACACCAACAATTGTCTCACCCCAGGTACAAATTGATGTAGCTCCAATAGTGATACAACCTAATTCCATTTCACAGACTTGACCTGAGGAGGTGATGGCACTCCCCTCCCTTCATTGGGACCATCACCATCTGATTTTACTACAGTGACCAAAGGTAAGGGAAGGGGAACAAAAGACAGTTCGGAACATTTGACTGACCCAGTTTCTTTGGCAAACCCTTTTTCTATATTAGAGGAGGTGGTCCTAGAAGATGACATGGACTCTGACTCTGCATCATGGGCCTTACTGCAGGCAGAAATTTTTTCTGAGTCCAAGAAGGTCATACCTGTAACCATCGAAAATCTGAAACAAAAAAGGAAAAGGATCGGGACTAGAGCATCTTTGAAAAAAAGGGGGATAGGAAATAACCTTCTTTTAATCTATGCAGCATTATGGATGAAAATTGCATCTTTAAATACAAACAGTATTTTATAAGAGAGAAAATGTTTAGCTACATTCTACTTGTTTACTGAAATAACCTTTGCTGTTGTTTTCTTCCAGGACACCAAGTTATCTTCACTCTCTGAGATCACTATGGCTAGCAGCTCTTGGGTGTGGGGACCTAGTTATTGATCAGGGGTGAGAATACTTGTAGTGGAGTAGGTATTTGTTTCATGGACCCTGAAGTTAAGCTCTCCCACATTGTTGATATTATACCAGGTAGATCTTTAATGATAGATGCACAGCTACAAGGGATTGATTTTCATTTAGTAAATATATACACTCCACAATATAAAATGGATAGAATAGACTTGTTGAAATGAATTCAACCTTATCTTTATACTTCCAGGAATATATTGTTTGGGGGGGGGGTTAATACTAGTAGCTTTAAATCGGATAGAGGTTTAAATACTACAAAAGTCTACTGTGATGCTTCCTTTTTAATCAGCTATTGGATTCCACCAGATTAATAGATGTTTTTGCCTTAGATACCACTAAAGCCCACATCCTTGCTTTAGAGGAATGCTCTCCATAAGAATTGATTATTGATTTCTCTCCCCTAATTTTTCAGTAAGATCTAAGACAGTGACCCTGGTGGCTACATCAGATCTTGGTTTACTAAATGTATTAATTTCTGATTTCGAAGAGACTTTCAGGGATCAAGGATACTGTAGGTTAAACATTAGCCTATTAGAGCACCCATAAATTAGAGATGGGTTTAAATCCCTCATAGAAGCAAGGTAGTCAGTAAGTTTTCTATATGATTCAATGACTGACTGGTGGGAGGACAGTAAAGAATATTTTAGGGAATATTTGCAAATAATGGGGAAAATCAATCAGAAGCAGAATATCTGGAGCTGCAGAAGCAATTTAAAATTTGACATCAGTCCCAGAGAGATGGGGATACAGACTGTGCTGCTCAAATTAAGGATCTGAAAGAACAAATCATGTCCATACAATATGACAGGATAAAATCCTTGGAAATCAAACAAAAGTTTGGTCATTAAGGGACTTATGGTAATTTTAACCCATTCAAAATGTGTCAAGAGCAAAGAAAAAATAAGATAATGACCCATATTCAAGATACAACAGGAAAATACATTACACACAAGGAAGGTATTTTACAGTCAATAGAAAACTACATAAAAAATAAATTTAAGGTAGTCCCACTCTCAGAAAAGCCAATTTTGAACTGATTAGAGGCAGGTAATTTTCCTCAGATTCCTTACTACCTTAAGCATTCTTTGACGTGCCCAATTGTAGAAAGGGAGCTCCAAACAGTAATTCAGACTCTTAGAACAAAAACTGCCGCTAGGCCAGATGGGTTCCATATGAATTTTACCAAATTATATTTCCATTATTAGCTAAAGAATTTGTACTGGTATATAACTCCTGTCTCCAGTAAACTTCATTTCCAAGTTCAATGTACGAGGGTCTACTTATATTATTATATAAATCTGGAGTAACAACAGATTTGGATAATTGGAGATCAAGTACCCTGCTAAATGCACATGTTAAGATCTTATTGAAACTTTTAAATAATAGATTATCTTTAGTATTAGCTAATATTTGTCACCCTACCCAAGTTTGCACTGTTTCTGGAAGAAAAATTACAGATGGGTTGATATTGTTACGAGAAGTCATAGAAAAAGGAAACTCTAGGGAAATTAGTGGCTATTTAGTTAGCCTGGCCTAAGCCAAAGCATTCAATAAAGTGCAACATAAGTATCTATGGTTAGTCTTGAGAGCATATGGCTTCCCTGAAAAATGTATAGACTGGATAAAGCTATGCTATAAAAGAATGGTGGTACAACCCTACATAAGTGGTTGGGTGGGAAATTCAGTCCCCATATGTAGTGGGGTTAAGCAAGGCTGTCCACTGAGTCCAGCATTATATGTATTAGCTCTGAATCCTTTATTGTGCCATCTACATAATAAAGAATCTATTATAGGAGTTACGGTACATAGTGAAGATTAAGAAATCAAATCCATTGCTTATGCATATGATTTGTGTCTAATATTAGCAGATCAAAAATCAGGAGAAGTTAGTAAATACCTGATGCTTACTAATTCAGAGGTGAACCATGGGAAAAGTAGATGCCTCCCTATAGGGAAAGTGCCAACCGAAAGACCCATCATTTTTGATTTACCAGCATATGCAGGGAAGCATAAAATTCAGGGCATTTATTTTAGACCAGAGGACCTGTGTACATATAACTGGGAATAATTATAGAAAGAGGGCCAAAATAAAGTACATACATGGAATCATTGGTACATGGCTAAATTAAAAAGAATCTATATGATTAAAACCCTGTTATTACCTATATTTTTGCACCTTAGCATGATTTTTCCACCAACAAAACAATTAGAAACTACAATATACAGTACAGTTGTTTCTTTCAATGTGTTTGGGGCAGTAGGCTCAATCCAGTTAAAAGATGGATCACATATTTGCCAATAAAAAATGGAGGATAGGCAATGATTCAATCTATAGTATTCTTTTTTACGTTATTTATAACTATAAACCTTAAAACTCTACTATTATCCAATTACATACTCTAGATGTCTTGGATACTAGATCAGATACAGCCCTGGCTAGATACCTAGGAATTACATTCGGCAATACCAAAACAAAAAGCAATTAATGGATTGCCATATTTTTTCCAGTATATTTTTGGCAAAATAAAACTATGGGTACTCATGAAATATATGGTACTTAACATGACCCAGAAGGAATTATATAAGTATATATTGACACAGTATTTTATTCATTATCCTGATTTTGGGATATCTGACACCATGGCAAACCATCAAATTGGGAATTTGTAAAGTAATCCTAGGCTGCAAGGAAAAATGTGGGATGTCCTCTGGCTTTATTCCCACAAAAAACTGAATGTGAAAAATAACTTAAAACATAAAGATGTAACAGAGAGTTTGTCCTAGGAAGGGGGTCCTGTTCAGGTATCCTGGAAAAAATTGAATATTTGTTCTTTGAGTGTCCATATATCCTCCCCTTTTGGACCTATTTATATAGTAAATGGGGAAATCCAATTTTCATTTACTTACAAAAAAGATTTTATTTTGGGGTATACTACCAGTAGCATGGAAAAAGTACAGCCAAGGTGCTATTCACCTTATATTATTATTGACAAAATATTATATTTGGCATGTACATTGCCAACTTACTGTTAGAGTTGTGTGGAATATAAAATTCTGCATGTGGAGTGCCCATAGAATGCCCATTCTGATTCCGTGGAATTTGGCAGCATTTTCACAAACATTCCATGGAATTTCACAAAATTTTAAATTTCTGTTATTCACCATAATTGTAAAAGTCTGTGTCCAAATAATATTAGATTTGGAACATGGATAGTACACCATAGCATACAAAAGTGTACCAAATTTTAGAGTTGTAGATCAAAATGGGGCAGAGTTATGGGTGTCCAGACATTTAATCTAAATTTAATTTTCAGTTATTTTGAGATAGTTTTAAAATTTCTTATCCACATTTCTCCACAATATCAGGATTTAGAGAAGCATGTAGAATGCATATACGCCCCATGTTTTAAGTCTCAAGCTTTAATGGGAGTTGAGTTATAGGTAGCCAAATATTTTGCTAAAATTTGGATTTCTGTAATTTTTGCATAACTTTGACAGCATTCATTGAAACATCACAAAAAATGTCAGGTATGCAGGTTATCATTACATTTGTACATGCACATAGTTTCAGATTTCTGTCTTTAAATGGAACTGTGTTAAAGTCTGCCAAACATAATGCCAAAATGTAAATTCTGGTTAGTTCCCTCTAATTTTAAAACTAGGTATCCAAATTTAACCAGAGTTGAAACATTTCAACTACTATACCACATGGCCATTTCTGAAAAAGTTCATACTTTCAAATTTAAATGGGATTGAATTAAAAGTAGTCAAACTTTTACAACATTTAAAAATGTAATTTTGCAAGAATGTAAACTACAAATTTATAAACCCCAGAAACTTTAAAAGTAGAGAATGCAATGCTATTAAATTTGACAAGTTCTTAGACCTTACAAGGAGACTGTGTGTGCCAATTTTATTAAATGCTTGCTGCAAGAAATTGCAAAATAACATATGTACATAAAGTCAAATCTCATGAGTCTTTATGAAAATTGCAGAATTTCATAAAAAAGTCCATAAAACTGGAATTTTCTAATTCCAGTAAGTCTTATCTGGGGGGTTCTAATTAAAGGATAGGGGTATAAGAGGCAGGTAGTGCAGGGGGTCACCAGGTTCTAGAGTTAGATGTAATTTCACCAACAAATAGACAGCTGAGCTGGGTAGCACAACATTGGTAGACCCCCAGGTTGGAGCAAGAAAGCACATAGTGTCAACAATTCCAACCTGAATGCATCATATTTAAGGATCCCATCCAGTAAATTTATGATCCAGGGAGCCTGGTGTACATGCAAGTCTAAGTACTCAAAAAGATGTAGAGGGGGAAGACAATGTCTTGGACAACAGGAATAAAGCATTCTGGCTATTCCAACAGGGTAAGTCAATAGGAAAAGAAGTAGGTAACACGTTTTAAGGGAGTTTGTCACTCTAAAGAACAAAGAGGATATCAGTGGGATCAGTAGTTCTACTGAGTCTGGCTGTGCCAAAAGAAAAGGGGGGGGGAGAAAATAGTCACCCAGTGAGGAACAGCAGGACTGCAAAAAGCTTAGCCCAGCTTATCAAATGAAGTAGTGATATGTGCATTGTTAATGTTAAAGTCCACAAAAATAAATTCTGGATGCTTCATCTACAGAATATGCCATCATAAATATGTGAGAAAATGTTACTAATCATTTTCTTTCTTCTGCAAAATTAAAACTGCTTAACCAATTTATCCAGCTGTGTTAGACACCAGGTTACACTGACTATGGATATGCATGACAAATGTTAACTCTATGCATGCAAGAGCAGAGACATTACAAACATCCACATTTTTGATAATTTTCACAGTTTTGCAAATATTTACATAGTAGAGTTTTGAACCCCTGTAACTTAAAAATCTCTCATCTAATTCTCCCCATATTTAAATCATTCTATAAGTATTACAAAAAGGTTATCCATATTAATTTATACCTTTCCAGCTCCAAAGGTTCTTGAGTTATATGCAGATGAAATGTGTTCATGAAATTTTATAAAAAAATAAAATGACAGATTTTGAGCACATATTATTTTGAGATGATGCATCATATTGTCATGGCATCTGGCACATTGTTACAACACCTGTCATCAAGAAATCATGCCCAATTTAAGATCCTTAACCCAGTAGACAGTTAAAGTATATGCAGATAACAAAATGTTCATGAATTTTGCACAAACAATAAAATGACAACATCTGAGCACCCATAATTTTGAAACTACTCAACCAAATTACATGCTATTTGGCACATTTGTGGCCATCGATTGAAAGAGTATATATATACCAATGTTCAAGCTCTAGCTTGAATGGTTGTTAAGTCATAGCCAAATTACTAAATTAAAAAACATTCTGTGAAATTCTGATGACATTCTGTGAAATTATACAGAATTTTGTGAAATTTCACAGACATTCTGCAGATTCAGAATTTCCCCATTCCACACAGCTCTACTTACTGTACATTATACAAAAGACAAATAATAGTGGACCAGTTGTTCTGGAGTATTCATAACCATCTTTTAGATATACAAAGAATAGAAAAACAGACAATTTCTCAGTCACAATATAATGCTTAGTGGCAACACATGTCCTGGGTGAATGAAATATGAGGTAGATCATCACAATTTAACAACTGGTGAAATATGTTGTGAAACGTTAATGAACAGGGAATCTCACCAAACTTTTATGCTCTTATTCTTAGAGAGATTCACATGGAGAATCACACCAGGTGTGACCTTTTGGGCAAAAGGTTGTGCTGATGAAGTTCAGATACTCAGGACAATTTTCAGGTAACAGTGTCTATAGGGAGTCCCTATATGCAGGTAATAATCTGACTACTGTTTGAACCAAAGTGGATGACTGTTTTTTACTTTGTTATTTAGCTATGTTTTCAAAAGATCAAGTTGCTAAGATAAAGGAGGAAATGTATTTGTCCCTGACTATATGTTCTTTGAGAAGGTGATAATGCATTTTTTTTAACCAGACTGACAGTTATAGTTCAGCAATAATTAGATTTATCCCCATGGGGAGGCAAGCTAAGTCGATAGGACTTGTTAATACAGAGATTACTGGTAATGTCTTGGTGGTTCTTTACAAATTAACAGATTGTTTTGAAACTAACTGTATCAATATTCCAAAAGCGGAATAAGTATGAAAACATTATTTATATGTTTAACCTATCTTAATGTACATAATTTGGTTTTCTTTATTTTCTTTTATTTTGGAATCTGATTTTTTTCCTTTCTGTATGAATTAATCCAATTGTTAGGATTGTTTGTTTAAAACCTATAATAAAAACTTCCCTTAATACTCTCCTCAAATGGGGTGAGGTGGAGATAAACAGAAGGATGGGTAGTTGCATCTTCAAGTTAAATCTAGGGCTCTGTCAGAATATGATGATCAGAATGGTATTTGATTACTAGGGAAGGTGTTGAAGTTAATTTTACCATATGAATTTAATACTAATTCTTTCTAATTTCTCTTTGTATTTATGTATGATTGGAATACTTAATTTCCTTTGTTTACGTTTATGTTTAATCATCCTTTTTTTCCATGTGATCTCAAACATGTGTTGTTCTAGTATTTGATTTGAAGTATAATGAAAAATTCCACTACTCTTTTAATGTGTGTGTGGGGAGAGGGGTTGGTTTCATTTTTGTATTATTGTTTGTGATTATAATACTGAAGTCAAATGTAGTGAGTAGGATTGTAATACTTACTTTTGGTTTTCCATTTTTGTTAATATATGATTTTGTGTGATGTAACACTATTTGTTTATATTTACTTTCAAGTTATAATAAAAAATTCCCCTACTCTGATGCAAGGGGCTCTGTCCTGCCTGTGAGCATCATGGCAGAGCGCAGTTAGGAACCAGATGCTGTGAGAGATGGATGTGCGGAGAGTGCTCCGGTAGATGCTGTAGACACCATAATGGATGCACAAAATACAATTGAGGAGCAGATAAAAGACAAAGAAGTAGAAGATTTGGAATTTGTTGAAGCAGAACAAACATTGCAACAAGCTTTAACAAAGAAAAAAAGTATTTTTAAAGAACAGTTGCAGTAAGCGGAAAGAGAATTTCTGGAAGCCAAATCGAAGTTGGAAGAAGAAAAGAAGCACAAGAGAATTACAGACAGCTCAGGTGGGGCACATACTCCAATACAGACAAATGTTTTGGTTCTTGCTGCCGGGCGGAGGCACCTGGATCAGAACCTTGATCCTGCTGCTACACAGGTAACAGACAAACAGCCTGTGAGTACAGGAGCATGGTTGCCGGAGAGAGCATTGCTGAGTGCAGGCTGGATGCAGAATCCAGAAGGTCAGTGGATACCAGACCCCCCGAATGATGATTCCGGGGACATCAGAGACAGGAACTAATGGTACAACTGAAGACACAAAGGAACAGACAGATACTTTCTTGGGAGCTATTCCTGAGACACCCAGGACTGCAGAAATTACTGAAACTGAAGGTATGATTTCTTTCTCCCCCTTAGACACTCCTGCAGAGGTGTTTTATAATGCCAACAGGATTACAACCTGCCACTAACAGTGACTGTACAGGAAGCAAGGGCAGAAGGGGAACCAGAAATGGGCACTAAAGCAGCCCCCTAGAGTGCTCCGCCATATGCTAGCCTGTTCCACAAACCTGTGGAGCTAGCAAAATGAAGAAATGCCATTCGACTGTGTTATCTTGGAGGCCTCGAGAACCCTCCAGATAGACATTATGTGGGCAGTTGTTTAATGAAGCAGTCGCTCAGTTTTTCTCCAGCAGATGTGTATGCTCTGATAGATGCCTCTGGAGAGCATACCTTTGACATTAGTTTTCATACCCTGGATTTGCTGGAGTGTTTTTAGTCTAAACACATGATTTTGAAAACAAACTTCATCTGGACACCATTCCATGAATTCCTTTAACCAAACAATCATTCAGAATCATCATAGTGTTATTTAGAAATGGTGTGAATATCACAGTTATTTTATATTGGCTAAAAAAAAAACACTGCACCACACAAGGTATGCATGAACCAATCCTGGATTGGGAAGGATTTTGGAATGGTGGTTGGAGGCTTAAAAGTAAATTACATAACATTGCAAACAAACTCCAGCATTTGCCAAACTGTTTTATATTAGCAGACACAAAGGCTTTATTTTCTATCTTGGGCAACAAAGACATTGCTATAAATGTGGGTCTCCTAGACACAGCAATACTACTCATGAAGTGATAATATGCATGCAGTGTGGGGAGCTTGGTCATTCGGATATCATTGCACAAATCTTTGTGATGCAGGGGGTCATTCCTTCACAGACTGCCCCTGGGCAGCTCATAACACCACATGAGCAGACTATGGAGTCCAAGACTTTTACATTCTTAAATCTGCAAGGGCAACTGCAGACATTTCTGGTTACAGGCCTCCACCATGCCTCCTGTAAACATATGGACTGAGCCTTCCAGAAATACTGACTCTCTACCTTTGAAACCAGAGCCAGTTGCTTCACCACAGGCTTCAGGCCTTGTCTCACATTCTGGTAAAAGTACCAACCCCCCCCCCAACACCCCTGTTACAGCCATTCCTGAATTTCAGACTGTCTCTAAGAAAGGGAAAGGGCCAAGTAAAATCCCACTGCCCGACCCTCCCTCTGAGACTATTCCTTTCTTAAACAAATTTGTGGCCTTGCAGGAGGATCAGTCAGAGAATGAACTTGACTCAGACAGCACATCATTAACATCTTTGCAAATGGATGTTACTTCTGACAAGGAATTTCCAAATGAAGTCAAAAGCAAGGTGAAGGAAAAAAGAAGTATGGGGACAAGAGCAAGTTTGAGGAAAATTACCCCAAAGCAACCTTTCTAAATCTCTGTCTACAGGTACTGGTCATTATGAGCTTTCTGTAGCAAGCTTAAACATGAACAGTATCCTATTTGAAAGGTAACAACTTGACAATTTTGCCTTATTTACTAAGTAGATATGACATCATATTTTACAAGATACTAGGCTACAGTCTGTGGTGGATATGCGAATTGCATCTGAGGTTTGTATTTGGGGCCCCTTAATTTTTGGTCTATGGGAGAAGACACCTGTTGTGGGGTGGGAAGTTGCTTTACAGACCCCTCTATAAAAGTGACACATATGGTGGATATTTTTCCAGGGAGAGCCTTATTGTTGGATGTTCGCATTAACGCAGAAGATTTTCACCTTCTTAACTTATGTGCACCCCCAAATGAAAACAGAGCATATTGAATTACTGAAACTGGTACAACCATATTTATTCACTGCTAAAATATTCTCTTTGGGGGTGATTCTAATATCAGCAGATTTATAGGCAGATAGGGGTCTGAAGACCTCAAAGATCTATTGTGACGCATCCTTCTTGAACCATTCGATTTCGCAGACAGGTTGATTTGTTGTTTTTTCAGTTTCTGACCAACCTGCCCCACACATGTATTTTCAGTGTCTTCTGTCTACCAGAATTGATTATAGGTTAATTATACCTACGTTGTATTTTAGGAATTCAAAAGTTAGTCCAGTAGCTACGTATGATCATGGTCTGCTTCATTTAACCATTCCACCCAAGCAAGACACCGGATAACTACTTCAAGCTAGAAAATGTGAACACTTCTGACAGTGGGATAGAAACACTGCAAGAGTATAAGATGTCCCTGTGAAGTAGCTTTACAAACATTATATAACATGATTTACTAGTATAAGTGGCCTCTGGTATGAGTCGAACATGAGTGTAATAGTAAAGCAGCAAACCTATGGAAAAGTTACAGAAAATGAATAAAGATCCAGTCTTGTTCTGAAGAAGTGTTAACCCAAAACATTGATGTATATTACTAAATGGGAGTGATGATATTAAAATAAAATATTTTTTATAAAAATAGATATATTTGTGGACATATTTCCAGGGTGAGTGGGACATTATAAACCAGTTCCTTTTGTGTTTAACCATGCCTAATTTTATGGACACATCTAAAGACCCAGGGTATTGGAAGCTGAAAATGTCATTATTAGAAAACCCATTAGTTGCACAGGGCTTTCAGCATGTCATAACAGCTAGGAAATCAGTGTTCTTTCTGTACGATTCAGCCAATGAATGGTGGGAGGATAATAACAGGGATATAAGGGAATATTTCCAGACTACAGGAAAACTTAATGGTAAAATGAAAAAAAAAAAGACAGGTATTTTGATTTAAAGATCCCTATTATATTATTTACAATCTTTACACCTTACTGGAGAAACAATTACTAGGAGCAAATTACATCTATAAAGGAGGAAATGGCCTAGATTCAATACAATAGACTGAAAACCCTTAAAGTAGAGTAATGTTTTGGCACACAAGAGAGACAGGCTCACACCAGTCCTTTTGATAGTCGCATGAATCAAAGAAAGAAAAAGGAGATAACACAAATTAAATTAAATGATGGGACCCTGATCAATAATAGACAAGATCCCGTAAGAGAAACAGAATCTTATATTTCACAAATGTTTCAAGAAAACTTTGAGTCGACAGACACACATATAGTATTGACAACTGGTTAACAGAATGTGATTTAAGAACATAAGAACATAAGAAAGTTGCCAGCAGAAGGAGTCCACTTGGCCTATCAAGTCTGTTCATGTTGTTAATGAGGCTTGGCATTTCACCAGTGCCTCATGCCCCCCTCCCTCCTGTCCTCCCCCTTTCTCCGATCACCGCCCCTGTGCCCTTGTTTCCCATTATGCCTGTCCCAGTCATTTTGAAAAGCTCTGACTGTCTTAGCCTCAACTACCTCTTCAGGCAGCACATTCCAGGCTGTCACCACCCTTTCTGTAAAGAAGTGCTCCTTCATGTCCCTTCTGAACCTCCCCCCAACCAGTTTGAGACTGTGCCCCCTTGTAGTGGTGTTCTCTCTTTTGTTGAAGAGATCTTCGCACTCAACCTTATTTATACCCATCAAGTATTTGAAGGGCTCAATCATGTCCCCCCTCAGCCTTCTCTCTTCTAGGGAGTACATCCCCAGTGCTTCCAACCTTTCCTTGTATTACCTATCCTGCTGTCCAAAGATCATTTTAGTTGCCCTCCTCTGCACCTCTTTTAGAAGCTTGATGCTCTTTTTTAGGTATGGGTTCCAAAACCTCACCCCGTACTCCAAGTGCGGCCTCACCATTGACCTATACAAAGGCATGATTACCTCACTGTTCCTGCTGCTAAACCCCCTTGCTATACATCCCAGCATTCTATTTGCTTTTGCCACTGTGGGGGGTAGGAAGAAATAGGCTGTTGGTTTAATAGGATCTGCAGCTTATCCTCTAGGTAGGGAAATGGGCAGACTAGGTGGGCCAAGCGGTCCTTATCTGCTGTCAAAGTCTATGTTTCTATGTTTTTTGCATTGACATGTTTGTTTTAGGTCACTTGTGATCATAACCCCCAGGTCCTTGTCTTCCTCAGTCTCGGCTATCTGTTCTTTTCCCAAGTAGTACTCTGCTTGTGGGTTCCTTGCCCCATGTGCATCACTTTGCACTTTTTGGCATTGAACCCCAGTTGCCACATCCCTGACCATTTCTCCAGTCTGGCTAATTCTCACCTCAGCACTTGTATCCCCTCCTGCATATTCACCCTCCCAGCAGAGCTTAGTGTTGTCAGTGAACAAGCACATTTTGCCATGGATACCCTCCCCTATGTTTTTTCTGAAATAGTACGGGGCCCAGCACTGACCCCTGTGGAACCCCACTGGTGACCTCCTTTGCACTCAAAGATTCTCCCCCACTACTGCCCTCTGTGTTCTCCCTCCCAACCAATTTTCAACCCATCTTGCTACTGTTTCCCTTGCCCTAAGTCCCTTCAGTTTTGCAATTAGCCTCTAGTACGGCACCAAATTGAAGGCTTTACTAAAGTCTAGGTACAGTATATGACATCCACTGCCTGTCTCTTGTCCACTGCCTTTGTGACCCAGTCAAAGAACTCCACTAAGTTTGTTTGCCATGATCTGCCTGCCACAAATTCATGCTGTTTATTGTCCTGTAGTCCATTGTTCGCCATATACATCACCAGTCCCTCCTTTATTATTGGCTCCATAAGCTTACACACTATCAACATCAGTTTGACTGACCTATAGTTGCCTGGGTCCTTCTTTGGTCCACTTTTGTGGAGTGGCACCACGTGTGCAGTTCCCCAATCCTCGGGCACCACTATCGAGTTGAGGGAGCTGTTGAACAGGGCTGCTAGCGGGCCTGCCAGTTCATCAGCTGGCTCCCTGAGCCCTCTGGAGTCTATCTCATCAGGCCCCAGACTTATTCACCTTCAGTGCCATCAGCCCCTTCCTCACCCTCTCAATTCCTATGGTCCCATTTGGGTCACCCCCAGCTCCTTCCTCCACTTTTCTCACTTCTGGTATGGGTCCTTTTTTCTCCTTTGTGACGATGGTGGAGAAGTATTGGTTTAATACTTCCACCTTGGACCTGTCCCCTGTGACACAGTCATCCCCTATCTTGAGTCTGACTATGCCATCCTTTTTGTCCCTCTTCTCTCCCATGTAGCTGAAGAAGGCTTTTTCACCCTCTTTATTCCCTTGGCTATTTGTAGCTCTTTCTGTGCTTTGGCATTCTGCACCTTCTTCCTTGCTAGCTTTGCCAGCCTCCTGTATTTCTCTATGTCCTCCTCCCTAGCTGTTCTTTTGCTTTTCTTGTATGCTGCCCTCTTTTGCCTTAATAATTTAGTAACATCCCCACTGGACCAGCTTGCTTGTCTGGCCCCTCTTTTAATTCCCCTCATTCTCATGTAACTGCTTGTTGATTTATAAAAGGCCTTCTTGATGGTTTCCCATAGTCTCTCTGCCCCCATTTCCTCATCTGTGCTCCCCAGGTCCTCGCTAATCATTTCCTTCATTTTGCTTAAGTTTGCTTTTTTGAAATCCAGTGTCCTAGTCTTTGATGGGATGTCCTCCTTGCCCATGTCTATCCTGAACCACACTGTGCTGTGGAGACTTCCACCTAGAGGCTCCCTAACTTCAACCTCACTAATGTGCTCCATTAGTGAGCACCAGGTGTAGGATTGCTTCCCCTCTAGTGGGACTTGTCACAACCTGTGTTAAAAAGCTATCCTGGATTGCATTTAGCATTACCTGGCTTCTTGCACAGGATGTGACAGGAGTTCCCAGTCTATTTTGGGCAGGCTGATGTCCCCTGTAACTACTCCCTCCCCTCTCCCTGCTGCATTCCTTAACTGAGTACACAGTTCTTCATCCATCTTTTCACCCTGATTTGGTGGTCTACATATGACCTCCAATCTGACTTTCTTACCCCTTTTGCTCTGGAGTTGCAACTACAGGATTTCAATGTTCCTTCCTTTCTTCCAGCTCTTCCTCTCTTGTGCACATTACTCCCTCCTTGATATAAGCCTCAACACCTCCCCCCTTCCCTTGTGCTCCATCCTTTCTGAACAGCTTATACCCTGGGATTGATAGATCCCATTCATGATAAACAGTGGCACAGGTCTCCATAATAGCCACTACATCCATATCTCCCTCTGCCAGGAGGGCTTGCAGTTCTGCCATTTTGTTCCCAATACTATGTGCATTCAGTGAGATGACCTCCTACTTTGTGCATCCTGTTCCCCTGCTTTTTGTGTTAATTTTAGTGTCCCTCATGTCCCCCCTCATCCTCCTCCTCCCTTCCCCTCTTCTTCTTTCTAGCCTTTCTTCCCCCACCTTCTCTGATTTCTTCACCTATGTGGTGGTGGGGGGGAGTTGTCTGGCCTCCCCTGCTCCTCCTCCCCCCTTAGCAGTTTAAACCCAGCTCCTTTGCCTTAAAGATTTCCAATCTGCCTTTTTAAATGTTCTTACCTTCCCAATTTTGGTGAAATCTGTCATGGCTATATAATCTTTTGTCTGACCATATCTCTCTTCTCAACACCAGTCCTCCAGCCATACATTGAAATTATCTACTCTCCTTTTTCTAGCTGTGCTTGCCCTAGGGACCAGGATGATTTCTGAAAATGCCAATGAGTTAACTGACTCCCTACACATCCTTGCTATGTTCCTAAATCTCTCCTGCACCACCACCACCTCCTCCCCTGTTAGGTCATTAGTACCAATGTGCAGCACCAAGTCTGGCTTGTTCCCCTGCTTACTTAGCAGATCTTCTACACTTAGTGGTATATTTACTGCCATCAGACCCAGCATGCTGGTTTCTATTGTCTTGTTTTTTGGGTCCTCCCCTCTTCCCTATTTTATACCCCGATGATAGAATCTCCAAGGATTATTATTTTGCTTCTCCTGGAGCATCTCTCCCCTGCTCTTTTTTTCTCCTGTATGAGGCCATTACCCCTTTCTTCTATTACTTCCATTTCTATACCTGTTTCAGTGCCCCCCTTCATCATCCTTGTCTCCTTGTGTACGTTCAGCCCCCTTGTTCCCTGCCTCCCCTTGGTTGCCTATGTCTACCCTCCTCCTTGTCTCCCCACTGTATCTTACTGCTCTCCTTCCTATTGTCTCCCCCTCCGCCCCTCGGCTGAATATGGGAATTTCCCTTCCACCCCTGCCTCTCCTCTCTCATTGCCCCTTGCTGGTGACACTTCAACCCCTCCTCCTTCCTCTGCCCCTTGGTTCCATCCATCTAGCACCCTGTATCTGTTATTAATTGGCACAGTAATATTGATGCTTTCCTGCATTCCCCTGGAGGCCCTTTGGGTGCATGTTTCCTGCTCCCTTTTCACTGGTTTTACTGCTGTCTGCCACCCCTTCCCCTGGTCCTTCCATTGTGAGATGTATCACTAGTCTGACTCCCCTCTATTGCTTGAAAGGCTCCCTTCTGCCTCTCCTATTACCTTGTGCAGCTGTTTGGGTCTGCCTTCTCCTCTCTTCCATTTCTTCTCTGAGTTCCTTGTTCACCTGTCTCTAATAAGCTCATGTACTTTTCAATAAGTCATCTAATCTCACTTTTTAAATTGTCAGATCTCATACACACTGGGCAGCCCCCTAAATTCCACAGTGTCCCCATGAACACTGCTGCTCCACAATTATTACACTCCACTATCCTCCCCCTATTACTCTGTTTGTGTATCCATTTCCCCTGCCCCCTCCACCATGTGCTAGCTCTATCAATGCTGGAATGCTTAAACTGCACCACCTGTACCAACTGGTCAGCACTTATACTCCTATGTGATTTATATCACTTTTCCAATGTGTTTCCCCTAATGCAGAATCCACAAATCAATAAGATTTAAAAGCAGAATCCACAATTCAATCAGATTTAAAAGCAGAATCCACAAATCAATCAGATGAAAATGCAGTATTCTCTTAGAGCTAGTAACTCAATTAGCATAATGCCCCTATAGCCCTTCCTATAAACCCCTTCCACATTTAAATGCACTACATTCCTAAAGCTTCTAATTAAGTATCATAGATTCCTTAGCCCCAAATGTATTATAAGTACTACATTCCTAAAGCTCCTAATAGTACAGTATCATAGTTTCCTTAGCCCCAAAGGTATTATAAGCAGTTAGTAATTTAATCAATATAACACCCCTATAACCCTTCCTATAAACCCCTTCCACATTTAAACGCACTACATTCTTAATAATATCATAGGTTCATTAGCCCCTAAAAGTGCAGTATTATAAGAAACAAGGGACAAATACCATCAGATATCTTAAATTACCCCTTCCCCCTCCAGAAAGTCATTTAAACCTCCCCCACAGGAAAAAACCCTCCACTCTGATAAACCCTATTTATGTACAATTAGACCAATTAGAAACATTAACCATCATTACCCCCACATAAAATATAAACAATTAATCCTATTATTTAAACAAAATACCTGATTATTTCCTCTCATCATTAACAGCATCAATTACAGTACAAGAGTTGCATAGGGTTATAACTAATTTACACAAGGGTACAGCACCAGTACAAGACGGATTATCGAATGAATTATAGGAAATGTTTTTCCAAGAGTTATCCACTGAACTAGTATATGTTTTTAATTTTTGTTTATTAAATCATAAATTGTCAGTGTGTATAATTACACATAACAGGTGACAAAGATCTCCTTAAAAAACTGGAGGCCAATTAGGCTATTAAATTCTGACTGTAAAATCCTAACTAAAATACTCAGTAACAGGCTCTCAATGGTATTGGAGGATAATATACACCCTTCCCAGTTCTGCGCAATTCTGGGTAGAAAAATCACAGACAGATTAATTTTAATGTGGGAAATAATGGAGAAGGGTACTACTGAGGAGTTGTCTGGTTTCCTCATCAGTCTTGATTAGGCCAAAGCCTTTGATAAGGGGGAGTATTCCTACCTTTGGAAATGTATGGAAAAATATGACTTTCCAGACGTTTTCATTAATTGGATCAAAGTATGTTACACTAATGCAGTAGTTGCTCTACACATCAATGGTTGGGTGGAGCTGAGTGACCAGTGACCAGAGGGGTGAGGCAAGGCTGCCCACTAAGTCCTCTCCTTTATGTTTTGACTTTGGAACCTCTGATATGCAGAATCAATGAAAATGACAATACTAGTGGCCTTTCAGTGATGAGTGAGAGTGTGGAAATCAAAACGGTGGCATATGCGGACAACGTGCATCTCATATTAGCTGACCATCCCGCTAGCAAGGTGGCAGAAATGGTGCTACTAGAATTTGCAAAGGGAACAGACTCTGAAATAAATTTTCAAAAAGTTCAGTGTTTACTCATTGGACTGGAGACACCAGAGTACACACAAAGTATGGGGATACCAATTCATGAAGGCTTTTGTCAAATTTTGGGCATATATTTTGGTCAGAGAAATATGGGTTTCCATAATTGGGAATGACTCCTTCATGAAGATAAAGGGAAAGTTATTAGATGGAATGCTTGGCGTATGTCCAAACAAAAAATAATTTATGTGGTTAAGACCTATTTAATTAGTATGTTTTTACACTTATGTACAGTATTTCCCCAACCTAAACAACTAGAAACTACCATCTATCTTCTTTCAAAGTATTTGGGGATGCAGATTGAACCTCATAAAATGGGGAATCACATACCTGGCAATCAGTAAAGGTGGGCTGGGGATGGTTAACCCGGTGGTCTTTTTTTTCTGCTTGTTCCTTTATATGAACCTAAAACCTTTATTGCAGCATATCAGTAAACCTAGGTCCCCCAGGGTTTTTGATCAAGTCCTGGCTACAAACTTGGGATATGAATAAGGCCATTCAGAAACAGAAATCCTTATTAGGGCTATCCCTATATTTACAATATTGCTTGGGAAAATTAAAAATGTTTGCTATTCCAAAACACTTACTAATGAAATTGACAAGAACGGCAATGTACACACAGATAATGTCGGATTTCTTTTCTGAACAGACGTCATTTAGTAATAAATCAAAATGACATTTTGCAAATTGTGAAAATGACACACCACCGAACACCGACATACTGTGGTTGTGCATCCATGGTAAGCTCAATGTAAAGAATAATTTGAAACATAAAGACCTTAGAGACAGGCTTGTTCAAGGGTGGAGTTATGTTCTGATAGGTACGAAACCATGGAACACTTGTTTTTGAATGTCCCTACATATTGTCTTTCTGGTCAGTTTCTAAATGGAAGAATTCACCCTTTTTATTGCTCACAGTAGAAGTTCTATTTTTAGGAACATTACCTTTGTCCTGGAAGAAGTATGAACAAAGCACAATACATTTATTCCTGCTTTGTTTAAAATACCATATTTGGCATGCTAAATGCAAATTAACTTTGCAAAAGAAAGATTTCACAGCAGCAATTATTTTAGTCTATACAGTATACAGTTAGTTTTCTCTTTTCTTTTTTGTAAATTCCAAGGTTCCACCACATGTATATCAGAGTTGGTGGAGGAATATCAACTGTTTGGAGTGTGATTAGATTGCCCTTTCCTTAAAATAATGGGGGGGGGGGGCTTAGAATATGGGAACAAACAATGGTAGTGATGAAGTGACACTCCTGAGGTTTGGAGCCAATGCTTTATGTTATGATTTGCTTACTGTTTTCCCGTGTATAGAATGTCTTTTTCTTATGATTTGTCTTTACAATCTTAATAATACAAATCCACCACTCTAAAGTAGTGGGTAAGTGGGAATTGAGTATGAGTTAATACTTACTTGCTTTATTGTTATTATTATTATTATTTGATTGATATATTATTTTGATGTGACTTTACATGTTTATATCATTTATTTTTGAAGTCTCAATAAAAAAATTCCCCCTATGCTTTTTGAGAAGTGCCATGGAATCTTTAACATCCACCTAAACAACCCCCAGAACAGGCAGACAGGACCTCGGTTTAATGTCTCATCTGAAAGATGGCACCTCAGTAGTGCAGCAGCCCCCCCCCCCATGCAGCACTGCAGTGACTGAACTGGAATTTTACCCACTTTCCTGGTGTGGGGATAGAATCCACAGCTTTCCAATCTTCCAGCCTCAGAAGAGCGGGATTAGTGGTTTTAAACACGTAACTTTTTAATTTTCAATTTTTTTTCATGAAACAAATGAAAGGCCCTATTCTAAACCAACATCTAATGAACATGAGAATTTCAGGTTTTTAATCAGTTGATTTTTTTCATTATCTAAGGGCACATAAAGTCTTAAAACCAGGAATATTATATACATTCGGTAATCTGTAACTTAAAAAATATTGGACCTTTTGTTTCACAAGCATAATGTAAATTTCAAATAATTAAATTATGTAGGCACACTTAATAGGAAACATGAATTGTGGTGAGGCTGAGATTATTGCAAACTGCAGCTTCACCCTTGCTCATGTCTCCAATTAAGTGGGCCCTGCTTTACTGTGGTTTTTGTGTTTTAACTTTTTGGCAGGAACACCAATTTTATTTGACCATGGCCTCACCAATGTTTTTTCTGCCAATTAAATGTCACTCAGCACTAATTTCCACCCCACACAGCTTACAAAGGATATAATCTTGATTTGCTCCATCTCGTAACTATGCAAGCTCTTCTTAAAGAAGCATTTCATGTTAAACAAGCATTTGTCAATGCAGAATGTTTGCTTGCTGGTATTGGCATTGGTACTGCAGGACTTCAAGAGATGCATAATAGGAATGGCAGTGAGGCATTAAACTAACGCAAACCCCAACCCCCACCCTGCAGAGACTGACAGGCATTTGGGGGTGTGCCTTTGGGTTATCGGTCATAATAATACAAAATTGCACATGCCCACACAATGCAAAGCATCATGGGCTGCATATGCAAATCACCACAGAATGTTATGCTGGTTCAACTTTAAGCAGAATTGCATGGTGCCGAAAGGCCTCTCACACAGTTTGCCAAGGGTGATAACAGATGACATAGACACTTGTTTCGTCCTACCAGGACTCATCAGTATGCCTCGTCTGTTTGACACCCCAGTGGAATAGACCAGCTACCCTAAGACAGTGTGTCTTGGATATATTGTGGTGAACCCATTAAAATAAAAAACTATTTAAAAGACAAAGAACCTCTGTGCGCAAACACTGAGGCAAGGGTTACCCCAAAGGGCATTTGGCTGGGAAGCCAAGTTTCAAGAAAATACAAAATCGCACATGCCCACACACATAATGCTCATACTATTCCACCTCACTCCACCCTGCAGACACTGACAGGTGTTGCGGTGTGCCTGGGGGTCTTCAGCCCTTATGCTCACCCCATTCCATAAGGAAATAAGCTAAGATGGGTGCAGTAGAGGAGAATGGGGTGAACCTAAGGGCTGAAGACCCCAAGGCACACCTCAATGCCTGTCACTGGCTACAGGGTGGAGGTGGGGGTGGAATGGCATGAGCATTACGGCTGACGACCCCAAGTCACACCCCGACACCTGTCAGTCTCTACAGGGTGGGGTATTACTGTTGGAAATCCTAATGCCCTGGGTGTTTTTTGGTATTTGCACTCCAAATTATCAGTATGGGCTTTCTGGAACCCCACCTCATGAATAGTGGCACTATTATTTTGTTACTCAATCCTGAAAGGTGATTTCACACGGTGACTGTGCCATTCAGCACCACAGGTGCAAAAATACATTTTGGGCAGGATGTGTAAAATGACAGCTGTACTGTTCATGAGAAGGTGTGAAAACATGGCAATGTTGAACATCTGGAGTGAAAATATGAAAAATTGGTGAAGTTACAACCATGCGTAGAAACTGCACATGCACACCTGTAACGCAATCATTTTTTTTAATTTATCACCAGATTTTCAACATGGGCATTTTGGGACCTCCACTTATGGACAGTACCACAGTGATTTTGTTACTCTTTCCTGAAAGTTGATTTCCCACAGTGACCATGCCATTCTGCACCACAGGTACAAAAACACATTTCAGGCAGGATGTGAAAGATGACAGCTGTACTGTTCATAAGGAGGTGTGAAAAATGGCAATGTTGAAAATCTGGAGTGAAAATATTAAAAATTGGTAAAGTTACAAGCATGCATAGAAACTGTGCAATGCACACTCTTAATGCAGTCATTTTTTGGAATTTTTTCTCCAAATGTACATGGGTTTTTTGGGACCCCTCCTCATGAACAGTAGCACTGTTGTTTCTTTAATTGGCCCCAAAAGGTGATTCCACGCAGCAACCGAGAAATCACCTTTTGGGACCAAGTAACCAATTGACAGTGACAGTGTTTATGAAGTGGGGTCTCAAGAACCCCATGTTGAAAATTTGGGGCCAAAATTCCTAAAAATGGACAAGATATCAACCTAGGTTGAAATCCCCCCTTTGACTCCCATTATGCAGCTTACCATCATTTCTTCAGTTTGCCGGTCAGCTTTGAAGAGTGCAGATGTGTCCAAGTCCAAGGAAGATTGCTGCTCCTGAACTCTGGAGGTAAGTATGGGGTAAGGGGGGGTAAGCAGAGGTGAGTCCACAGTGGGAGGGTGGGGGGAATTGAACACAACGAGTGATCATTTTCATTTTTACAGGAAAAAAGATTCAGTGGACAATTTCTTTTATTTTACAGGTTACCAAAATATTTATTCACACTGGAATGAGCTCCCAGTGTGCCACAATTTTGTGTGTGTGTGTGTGTGTGTTTGGGGCATGCTGTGGGCGTGGGCACCCCAATCTCAGCACTTGCAATATTTGGGTGGGCGGGGGGCATCTGACTCCAGGAGTGGGGTTCCTGGTGTCAGAAACATAAATAAAAAATTATTTTGGCATGCTGGGGGGTTCTCAGTGTGCCACATTACTGGAGAGGAGGAGGTGGGATACATGCTGACATGGGAATTGGATGCCCCAATGTTGGCTTTCTGGGGAGACTGTGGTGGGTGGCAGGAGCTGCCAATGTGGAAACCATGCCACAGCTCATTTATTTATTGAAATGTTTCACCAGGAAAGGCACACTGAACAAACAAGGTGCTCAGTGGCAGGAGCTCACAAGAACTGTAACTCCGGCCATGCACATTACCGTGCTCTGTAATGCGCATGGCCAGAGTCTTGTCAGCTGCTGCCAACAGAGAGAAGGTGCTCGCTGATTCATTAGTGCCTGAAGGATGAGCCTCATAAAGCATCAACTTGTAACCATCCTTGATTGGAGTGCCACTTTTCTTTTATGTGAAGATCACTTCTCTCAAACTGCTGTCATAGACAGCTCGCCAATTTATTGGTGCCTGAGGGATGAGTCCCATAAAGCATCAACTGCACTGGGCAGAAACTCACACAGCTCTAAAATGTCATACTGTCCCAAGATGTTTCTTGCGCATGCGTGCAAGCAGACATAAAAGTGGCAAACTCCTTCAACCCCCAAAATGATTCAGCTGATCATTTTTGATTCCATATCTATCTATCTATCTATCTATCTATCTATCTATCTATCTATCTATCTGTCTGTCTGTCTGTCTGTCTGTCTGTCTATCTATCTATTTATCTCTCTCTCTATCTAGCTAGCTAGCTATCTATTTACTTCAATCAGCATGAAAGGAATGAAACCAGAGAAGAGTAAAGAAAAAGGACAAGTGAACAGCAAAAGGGGATCAAGGGTTAGATGGAAGAGGGTCTACCTCAGCACCAGGGGCCATATTTTTAAACCTCAGTCACAAGCTGTGACAATGGCAGCTTGCATTGAGTGCCAGTGTGTCCTGGTCTCTATGCCCCTTTTACAATGGGGAATGGTCCTTTCATCTAGGTCCCACTCTTTGAAGCAACTGAGTGGGTGCACCAAATGGATGGCACACCCAGAAATAGTGCTGCAAGCACTGTGGAACAGTGTGGTGGCAGCTGTGGCCTTCCATGGGTGCATGATGTTGCCCCCACCACCAAACCCCGATGTGCCCAATATGTGGTGGGTACAGAAAACATAAAGAAAGCCCTGGTGATCTAGTGTCCCTCCCCCTGCCCACCCCAATCTGCCCCTACACTGAAATATACATAGCAAATACTCCCTGGTGATGTGGTATTCCCACTCCCACGCCGGCAGGTATTGCCAACCACCCTGCTCTCCCCATCTGGATCCCTGATTCAATGACTGGCACAGCCCTCTGCACACCACCACGTTCGGCCTATGAATGAACTCTCAGAGCATGTACTGTATACAGTATGCGGTCTGCTGTGGTGGTGTGCAGAGGGCTGAGCCAGTCACCGAATCAGGATTCAGGATGGGGGGAGCAGGGTGGTTGGCATTATTTGTCGGGTTGGGGGGGTGAGCAGCCACTGGATCACTAGGGAGTATTTGCCATATATAGGTCAGTGTAGGGGTACATCGGGGTGGGAGGAGGAGCACTAGATCACCAGGGATTGCTTTAATACTGTTTCTGGCATATATCATGTCATGTAGGGGCTGGTCAGGGCAGGAGACACAGTGGCACATAGTGGACAACCCTCCCAGGGGATGTCTAAGTACTGTTAGACCAGGCTGGTCTAATGGTACTTAGCACTTTGTCTCTGGGAAATGATTTGAAAATCCAGATTTTGGGGTTGTGGCAGACAGGGTCTGCCGCAGGCCCCCAAGGACCATGTCACAGCCACCTTTGTGGTGCAAGGCTGGTGCTAGCACACTTTGGTGTAAGCAACCCGCTGCTTGATGCAGGCTGCTTTCTAAGATTGCTCCAGGTGCTTCCCATGGTGAAAGGTGCTTGTTGCATCAAACATGTTGGATGCAAGCACCTTGAGACATTCTAGGGGCTTTGAAAATCTGGCCCCAGGAGAGTCTAAGTAATAAAATCAACAAGCTCCAGGTGATGATGGCAGACACTGACGTGGACCTCATAGGCATCACAGATATTTGGACCTCAGAAAATAATGTCTGGGACCTAACAATCCCAATCTACACCATGTTTAGGAGAGATACAGAAAAAGGGGAACTTCCCCGGTGTCCTGGCCAAATTTCTCCCATTCACTAAAAATACCACTAACAGCTTAATCTGGTTCAATGTCAGTTGACATCCATCTGTATTTCCCTCCTCCCGGACGAGGCTGAAAACAGGCAAAATTGTCTAGTCCTCCTTCCCGGTCAACAAAAACTAAATAAATAAATACAGTAAAGGGGGAGCTGTAGCCCTCTGTGTCAGGGATGTCATTAAGGCTATGGAGGGTGGACACATCAGGGGAAGTAATGGGAAGACAGAGTCCCTTTGAGTGCAGCTCACAGTGACCTCAGGCAAGAAAATTTGGGTGGGAATGATCTAGGCCACCAGACAGGCAAGGGAGAGGGATAGGAGCTTAGGGAAGAACTAGTCAGAGAAGTACTAGTCAGAGATGTGGCAAAGCAGGACAAGCTGGTTGTGATGGATGACCTGAACCTGCTGTGCATTGACTGTGATGTTTCAGGACTGTCTGCTGGTACAGCTAGTTATAAAACCCACCAGGCATGCTGCCAACCTCAATGTAGTGTTCACCAACACAGAGGTGGTAGGAATGGTGTGGGTAGAGGATCCAATAAGGAATAGTTACCATAACTCTATCTGGTTTGAGATGGCCCTGGGGACTAACAACCTCAATCAAATGCCGAGATCATCAATTTCAGAAGGGCGGACATTGACAGGATGAGTGAGCTGGTCCAGGACAAGTCAGCCATGGTAGACAGCACATGAGGGTAGAAGGAGAGATTGAGGTAATAAAGGGGACCATTCTCAAAGCATCAAACATACAGTATGCCTGAGGACAGTAACCAAAAGTATCAGGTACGTGCAACCAATGAAGATCTTGGAAAGGGTCAGGGAAGCAGTGAGGGCTAAAAAAGATCTTCATAAGGTACAAAGAAAAGCAGGGTGAGGAAGAATGTGGAGAATACCACTTGAGAACTAGGAAAGCAAGGAACATGGTTATGGAAGCTAAAGTGGACACTGAGCTGCATATTTCTGAGGGTGTCATGAGTGGAGAAAAGCAATTTATATGTTTGCTTGCACACGTGTGCAAGAAACATAGTGCCACCATATGAGTTTTCATAGGTGTGCCTCCCCCCACTTTCAATGCCCTGCTTCTTTTTGCAGGCATGGCTGCACAACACCAATGAATGTCCGAGCTGTCTATGACAGCCATTCAGATGCAGTGGCATACAGTTCTGAGAACAACACCGCTACAACCAGTGATGGTAACGTGTAGGCATGTATGCAAATTGCCTACACATCAGCACTGCATCTGAACTGTCATAGACAGTTCCCCCCATGAACACCTAGGTAGCATGCTGAAATCCCACCCCAGTGTGCTCATGCACTCCCCTCCACCCCCGCACACTGTATGACTGACGTGGGTGCCCAATCCCCCATCAGCTCCACTGCCCCTCCAAAAAGCAAACTTCCTGGTGCCAATCTGGGAGCCCACCCCAGCATGCTCATGTGCCCCCCTCCACCCCTGCACACTGCGTGACTGATGGGGGTGCCCAATCCCCCATCAACTCCTCTGCCTGCCCCCCAAACTTCCTGGCGCCACACTGGGAGCCCACCCCAGCGTGGCTGAAGTCTGTGGCTCATGGGGGTGCCCAATCCCCTATCGGCTCCACTGCCCCTCCAAAAAGCAAACTTCCTGGTGCCAATCTGGGAGCCCACCCCAGCATGCTCATGTGCCCCCCTCCACCCCTGCACACTGCGTGACTGATGGGGGTGCCCAATCCCCCATCAACTCCTCTGCCTGCCCCCCAAACTTCCTGGCACCACACTGGAAGCCCACCCCAGCGTGGCTGAAGTCTGTGACTCATGGGGGTGCCCAATCCCCCATCGGTTCCACTGTCCCCACCCCAACACACTTGCAGGTGCCACACTGGGAGTCCACCCGAGCATGGCAAAAGTCCCACATTGTCTTAAAAAAAAAACCTAGAACAAAAGATAACGGTCCCTCATTGACTCTCTTGCCCCCTCAACCCAACCTGTATCCACCATCTGCATACCCCACTTCTCTACACCCCATACTTACCTCCAGAGGCCAGCGCGATGATCTTCGGTGGACCGGGAACACGTCTGCACTCTTCAAAGCCAACCGCGAACTGAAGAATGCTGGTAAGCTGTATAATGACATTAATGTTTTTTTTTCAACTTTGGTGCATATCTTGGCCATTTTGGGGAATTTTTCCACCAAATTCTCAACATGGGATTCTTGGGACCCCACCTCATGAACTCAGCCACTGTCATTTTGTTATTCAGTCTCAAAAGATGATTTTGCGGTCACTGCGTGGAACCACCTTTTCAGACTGAGTAACAAAATGACAGTGTCATGAGGTAGACCCCCCAAAACTCTATTTTGAAAATTTGGTAAACATATTTCCCAAAATGACTGTTTTACAAGCGTTCATTGCGCAGTTCATATGCATGCTCGTAACTTCAAGAATTTTTACTGTTTTCACTCCAGATTTACAACATTGCTATTTTACCACACCTCCTTATGAGCAGTACAGCTGTCATTTTTCACATCTTGCTCAAAATGTGTTTTCACTCTTGTAGCGCACAATGGCGCAGTCGGTGTGTGAAATCAATGTTTGGGGCAGGTTAGGAAAATCACAGTGACACTGTTCATGGGCAGAGGTCTTAAAATAGCTAAGTTGAAAATTTGGTCCAAAAAATGACTGTGTTACGAGCATGCATTACGCAGTTTCCACGCAGTCTTGTAAGTTCACGATTTTATAATCTTTTCAGTCCAGATTTTCAACATTGGCATTTTTCAACACCTCCTTATGAACAGTACAGCTGTCATTTTTCACACCCTGGCCAAAATGTGTCTTCGCACTTCCGGTGCAGAAATGCATGGTTGCTGTGGGAAATCAGTGTTCAGGACAGATTAAGAAAATCACAGTGATACGGTTCATGAGCAGAGGTCCCAAAATGCCTGTGTTGACAATCTGCTGTAAAAATCCCCAAATTAATTACATTACGGGTGTGCATTGTGCAGTTTCTATGCACACTCGTAACTTCACCAGTTTTTTTATATTTTCACTCCAGCTTTTCAACATTGACATTTTTTACACCTCCCCGTGAACAGTACAGCTGTCATTTTTCACATCCTGTTTGAAATGTGTTTTTGCACCTGTGGTGCCAAATGGTGTAGTCGCGGTACAAAATCACCTTTTAGCTAACGAACTGATATTGCCACTGTTCATGAGGTAGGGTCACAAAAAACCCCATGTTGAAGATTTGGAGTGAAAATACCAACGAACGCCTGGGGCGTTAGGGTTTCCAACCATAACACCTCACCCTGTAGAGACTGACAGGCATCCAGGGGTGTGACTTGGGATTGTCGCCTGTAATGCTTATGCCATTCCACCCCCACCCACACCCTGTAGCCAGTGACAGGCATCAAGGTGTGCCTTGGACTCTTCTGCCCCAAAATTCACCTCATTCTTCTATACTGCACCCATCTCAGCATATTTCCTTATGAGATGGGGTGAGCATAAGGCCCAAAGACCCCAAGGCATACCGTGACACCTGTCGGTGTCTGCAGGGTAGGGTGTGGTGAAATGGCATGGGCGTTATCCCTGATGACCCAAAGGCACACCCCAATGCCTGTCAAGCTCTGCAGGGTGGTGGTGGGGTTGGCTTCAGTTCAATACTTCACTGCCATTCCTATTATGCATCTCTCTAACTCCTACACTACCAATGCCAATGCCAGCAAGCAAACATTCGGCATTGGCAAATGCTTGTTCAAGTTGTATTAGTGGAAAAAAAAAGAAAGGAGGGAGAATTGTTAGGCTATTGGTGGGAGGCAGGGTAATAGGGGAGAACAGACAAAAGGCAGCCATCCTTAATAATAACTTTTGATTTGTCTTCACCAGGGAAGACAGTGGGTCCTTACCAGATAGTGGCATCAAGGTGACCACTAAGGAGGTCCCAGAAATGAGGCAGCTAACATTTACCAGTGAAAGGGTCTGGAAAGGGTTAGCAACCCTTAATATAAATAAGGTTCTGGGGCCAGATGAGATGGCACAAATCCCTGTGGAAGGGTGGACAGCGACAAGGGAATTAGAGAGATACAGCATGACCTGCATAGACTGAAGAGGTGATCTAAGTCTGGCACTTGAAATTTAACACCAAAAGGTGCACAGTAATGCACAAGGGTGCAAGAACCCCAGGATGGAGATGCTGCAGGGAAGGGGGTTCAGTTGAGCACTACAACTGAGGAAAGGGACCAAGAAGTCATCATTAGTGACAACTTCAAACAACTAAGCCAATACAATATGGCTTCTGGGAAGGCAAAGCAAGGATTTTAGGCTGTATCAGAAGGGGTATTGACAGTTGAAGATGTAACTGTAACTCCTTATAGAGCAATGGTAGGGCCACACCTAGAGTACTGCACCCAATTCTGGAGTCCTCACTTCAGGAATGATAGGAACAGGCCAGAGGTGGTGCAACAAAGGTAACCAGGATGATACAGCACCAGCAGGACAGATTTTATGAAGAGCGGCTCAAAACACTAAACATGTACTCGCTTGAAACCAAACAGGAGAAGGGCGATATTACAGAGACCTTCAAAGTCCTGAAATGTATAAATAAGATTAACTGCGGGGAGTTTTTTAGCATAAGCACAAGTTCAAAGTCCTGGGGACACAAGTAGAAACTGACAGGAGGAAGGTTTAAGAAGGATACAAGAAAGTATTATTTTATGAAGAGGATGGTGGGACCTTGGAACAGTCTGCCAGTCAATGTGGTAGAAGCATAAATCATAAATGATTTCAAGCACATTTGGGACAGAGTGAAAGATATAATGGCTACTCAGGCAGTAGTAGTAGTAGGGCAGGGAATGGGAAGGAGAATAGTGAGGGCTAGCACCCTGCATGACAATTAGGTCCCAGAGATTGATAGTCAGCAGTGGGCAGACTGGACTGGCCATCTGTCTTTTTCTGCCAGGATTGAATATGTTTCTATGTTACTGTACAGTAAATATCTATCTGTCTGCCTATCTACTGACCTACTGTGTGTATATATATATATATATTATATATATATATATATATATAAAGTGTATATATATATATATATATATATGCAATGGGGTGGACATATATTGAGTGTGATAAATGCATTTATCTGAGTCACTGTATGTATAAATAAATTTATACATACAGTGACCATTTATACATACAGTGCCGGACTACTTCCTAGTTTAACACACTTTCACTTTCTCACACACAGTCAATACTGCTGTCTACAAATCTTTCCCCATCCACAGTAACTCATCTAGTTCCAAAATCTGTTTTCTAATTTTTTTTTAAATCACTCCCCAGCATCATCCATCTAAATTCCTTCCTCACATCAAAAAAATGGTATAATCATACACCAAGGAAAGCAGTATGTGCCACTCGCACTCTTCTTGCCACTGTCTCCTTCCTAATTGCATCCCACACTGCCTCAGCCCCTGACTTTCTAAAGAACTGCCGAATACACAAAACGCAGTTCTTTTTAAATTTCTCCCCTGCATCCATCACCCAAATGCAACAAAACTGCTAACCTGCTAGCATGAAATTAAAATTCTGTCTCTCCAAAACTGCAGTTGTTTTTTAATCTCTCACCCGCTCACTTGCTCACACTCGCAGTACGAGTCCATCAGCTCGGTCACCTCTTCTTCCTGACGCCACTCGTTGCAGTCCACTGTACTCCAAATTTCCACCTCTCCTACAGAAATGCCTTCAAAAAATAAAAACTTCATGACAGTGACTACTTTCCTGTCGGCAAGCGCTCACTAAACACACCCGATGTTTTCCTTTATTCACACCATCAGCGCTCGCTAAACTCAGCCACCATTTTTTTCTGTTAAAAACTGTCAAGCCATACTATCAGCCAATCAGCTGTAACAAACCACAGAGGATGGCTCATCAATCTGGCAAAGCACAAAATAAACCCACAAAGATTTCCATATTTTTTTATTTTAAAAAAAATTAATTCGATGTTAGGGTTGAAAGACCTCCTTGTCCCCCCCTGCCCACTCCCCCAACCGGCATCAGGGTTCGCATTACGGTTGTCGGCCATAACTCTCACCCCATAATGTGTGTAAAGAAGCAGATGTGTAGGAGAATGGGGTGAGGAAGTTAGAACCGACAACCTAATGCTTGCCCGATGCTTTGATTGAGGTGTGTCGAGGGGCAAGGTGCTCTTGAACCATAACACCCGAATTTCCTCGCTTTGTCAGTGTGTGGAACAAACTTAACTAATGCATTAAACAGAGTTTTTTGCCTTTAATTTCCCTTCTTTTTGAGAACGATAACGAGAAATAGTGAATAAGGGCCCCGCGCTCCCGCCACATGATGTCTTGTCACATAGTAACATTGTGCCCACAAACGCAAATAGTAATGCGCATGGTGATGCAAAGCAAAACAGAAAGAGAAACAGTGGTGTAGACAGAAATGTTAAAAACAACGCAAAAGCAAGTGCAAATGAAAACGCAAAGGGTAATGCACATGGTGGCGTAGACGCGAACGGTAAGTGAAACGGGAACGGAACTGCAAGCAAAACCGGTAACGGTAACAGTAATGTAAGTGCACAGGCTGGTTTTCCCCAAAAGCTGCATAAAGAAAGACAGTGAGTACAAAGAATGTATGCATAATAATGGTTCTCTGAGCAGAAAATGAGGAGTTGGAATACTAAATTACTTATATCTCAGGAACTGTACGACGTAGAAAAAAAAATTAAAAGTCATATGATTTATGACTTTCCTGGCTAGCTTTATGCTTAGCCCCATTAGGGCTAAGCATTTTCTGACAAAGTCTGTATCTGCACCGTTTCCGAGATACGGACCCTGAAATGCGTGGCAAACGCCATAATGTTATCCTATGTGGAAAAAAGAGACGTTCGGAGTGCCATAACTTTGTCTCCCTGTAATATTTTTTCACCAAACCACAAAAAGACACATCTGTGGGATGCTGGCTGTGTTCTGTCCAAATTTCAGCCCAAAAGACCAAACCGTTATTTTGCAGCAGGACGCCAAAGGATTCCTGTAATGCGTCGGGCGCCATAATGTTATCCTATAGGAAAAGGCATCAAATTTGGAGTGCCGTAACTTTGCCGCCATGTAATATGTTTTCAACAAAACATTGCAAGGCACATCTGTGAAATGTCAGCTGCGTTCCCTCCAAATTTCATGCCAAAACACCAAACTGTTCTTTTGCAGCAGGGTGCCAAAGAACTGCTGTCATTTTCCCACAGCCTAGAAAAGTACTGTTGAAGTTTGAGAAAGCTTTCGCAAATTCATTCGACAGTGTCACAAGTGCAACAGTACTTTGCAAAAGTACTTTTTCCAGAAATTTGAAAAACATATTTCTGGGGTGTTTTACCCCAAAATAAAGACATGGCTAGCATCCTCAGGGCCCGACTTGGTGAATACAAAAAGAATCAGGTTGCTAGAGTGTCCCAATTTTAAATGCCAAGCATTTTTCTGATCACTAACTGAAAACAAAATGGTGGATTTGCGACAGTAAAAGAGCCATTTGCGACACTAAAAAGTGCATTTGCGACACTGTCGAACTTTTTGTTAACTTTTCCCATTGACTTATAATGGGAAATTGTTTTTTGAATAACTTTTGAACCATTTAATATTTTTTCACGAAATCTTCAAAAGGCACATTGGGGTCCCTGGCCACACGTTACCTGAAGATTTTGGACCAGTCCCGCAAACCATTCAACAGTAAAATTCCAGAAAAGCATAAACATGCATGCAGATCACATTTAATAACTCTGCAGCCGTGTATGCGACCAGTGCAAAACTTGGCAGCTCCCAAGACATATGGGTCCTGATTGTGTATTCCAAATTTCAGGTAAATCAGTCAAACGGTTGCAAAGTTATTAAGGTGAAAAATTTTGGGTTTAACATGTAAATGGCTTCTCAACCCTAACTATAGTGGCACTACCGTGCCACTATAATATATATATATATGTATGTATGTATATGTAACAGCATTAGAGTTGGGCCTGATGACCCCATGGCACACATTGTACTGTCGGCTGTGGAGGAAGGTGGGGGTTAGGGCTCAGCCTAACATCTCAGTTCCTACTTTGTCGCTTAACTTAATTGATGTGCATTAACAAAGCTTTTGTAATATATATATATATATATATATATATATATATATATATATGAAAATGCAGCTTAACCAACAGCAGGTTTCCTAGATGGAAAGGATGCAAAAATTAGGTGATTTGATACTTTTTATTGGACCAACACAGATTACAGAAAGACCATAAGCTTTTGACCTCCAGCAGATGTCTTCTTCAGAAGAAATGGCAGATATTTAAGAAAACTCACTTTTAAAAGCCCAGAGAGAAAAAAATATTTTAAACATGAGTGTGACAGATTAGCCATTAGTTAAGAACTACAACCAGAGATAGCAAGCATCCCTGAGACTAGTAAACCAAAGGTCACAGAATGGAATGTTATGTAATGAATCCTCTGATGTTACAAATCTCACTGAAGCCCAGTTAAAGAAAATATGTGTGTGTGTGTGTGTGTGTGTGTGTGTGTTTTAAGCATTTAGAATGGCAGTTTTGCATGTGTAAAACTAAGAGATTACCCCCCTCCCCCCATTTTGGGTTAAATTCAACCTTATAAAATCAGGAAGCACAATGAAAAAATGTGTGTGTCTGGGTGCTGAGCATTTAATGAAATTGCAGACATGCTACACTAGCAGAAAATTGGCCTACACATGATTGAATAGAAAGGGAATGGGAAACATTGCTATGGAGAGGGGAAGGGGGGGAAGGAGAGGACAGGAAGGAGGTGAGGTAGGATGGAAGGGATCCAAACCAGAATTTGCATAAAAAGGAGGCATAATTCTTGACCGGAGAAAATCTGAGGAGTGGTCAAGGGTATGGCAGCTGGATATCAATGTGAAAAGGTGCAAAATAATGCACTTGGGGCACAGGAAATCAGGTGTGGAATACAAAATGGGAAGGGGGGGTTGATACTGATAACCACCAAGCAAGAAAGAGACCTGGAGGTGATCTAATGGTGGTCAGGCAGTGTGACAAAGCAGTTGGGAAAGTGAGTTGGATGCTTGGGTCCATAGGGAGGGGTATCACCAGCAGAAAGAGGGAGGTGGTATTGCCTCTGTATAGATAGCTGGTAAGACCCTCACCTAGAGTACTGTGTCTGGTTCTGAAGACCACATCTCAGAAAGGACAAGTGGATTCAGAGAAGAAATACTGAAATGGTGTATGGTCTGCCTCAGAAGCCCTATGGGGAGAGATTAAATTACCTAAATATGTACATCCTGGAAGAGAGGAGAAAGAATGGAGATATATAGAGATCTTTAAGTAACTCATGTGGGTAAACAAGGTACTGTACAAGAGGGAAGTATTTCTTAGGAAAAAAGGTGCTCAAGGACAGGGGGGCATGATAAGAATCTGGAAGGGGTAGATTCAGAAGAGATGTAAAAAAGTACTTTTTCCTGGAACAGCCTTCAGTCAGAGGTGGTGGGGTCAAAGAATGCATGGGAATCTTATGGAAAGGGAAAGGGGGGTGAATGGGATGGAGATAAAATAGGATCTGCAGTGATACTATAGGCAGGGAAAAATGGGCAGACTAGGTGGGCAAAGCAATCCTTATCTGCTGGCAAATTCTATGTTTTTGTGTTTTCACAGTGGGAAAGGCCATTGACATCAAGAGAGTAGAGGAAAAGGGCAGAGTAGAGTGAAAAGTGACACATATGAGGGGGACAGTCTGAGGCAAAATGATTAAAAGTGAGGATCCAGTCTGGCAAGGGACGATTTGGGAGCTTCACTGTAAACTATTTTACCATATATAAGAATCATCTGTAAAACAATCTGTCAGTGAGCAGGCAGTGGAATACTCACTTTGTTCCTGCACAGTGCAAAAGCTTGGGGTGGAGCTTATGGTGTATGGCATCAGTATGCCCTGAGAAATTAAGAGCATGGTGAAGCCAGACTCCAATGTACATCCTCAATTGCAGCACCATCAAGTGTGCAGAACAATGGGAGGGAGGTGCGTCTGGTAAACCTCTGTCAGGCACCAAAATTCATGAAAACTGTTTATTTGGCATTGAAGGACAGTTTGTTAGACCAGAACTAGCGATGAACATTGTCAAAATCCAGCTGTTGCTGGGAAGTAAGGTCATGGGAAGAGAAGCCAGATGCAAAGAGTACTGTATCATCAGCATACTTATGAATGGAGGCTGAGGAACAGGCAGAGGGAGGTAATTCAAGAATATGGAATAGAGAACAGGGCCCAGGACATACTCTTGAGGGATGCCTGAACAGATGGAGAGTGTGTGTGTGGGGAAGGGGATAGTGAGCTACAAATCCAAACAGCTTGAGTCCTTCGCTCCAGGTAGGAACAGAACCAGCTGACTGAGGAGGTAGAGAGGCCTGCTGCCTTAAGCTTGTCCAGAAGAAGGCCATGGGCTACAATGTCAAACGCTTTAGCAAGATTGGCATATATGGTGGATGTACTCAGACCATGGTCCATATTTACATACATACATACGAACATACAAACTTACCAGCAGCTAAAGGCCTTATGGTCTATCGATTCTGCTTGAATGAGCAGCTAGCATCCCTTATATTGCAGTTGCTCCTCCCCTCTCACCTGTGACCCCCCCCCTCACCCAGTCCCATCACTTTCTGAAGCAGTCATCGGGGGGGGGGAGTAGATGGTGGGATGGATATTTAACTGGTTACAGGGAAGGCAGCAGAGGGTGGTGGTGGGGGAGGAGGGTTTTCGTCACCGATGGAAGTGATAAGTGGGATACTGCAGAATCGGTGCTAGGGGACGTGTTATTTGGGTGATTCATATCAGACATCTCAATGGGCATAAAGAGCAAAATCAGTCTATTTGCAGATGACACCAAGATAGGAGCAGTTGTGGATGACCTAGAAGGGTGGCAGGGACTGCAAGATGATCTGGCTAAACTTGAGTCCTGGCTAGACACATGGCAGCTGGGGTTCAATGCCAAGAAGTGCAAGGTACTGCATTTTGGGGCACAAAAACAAGGAGGAGCTACTAGCTGGGGGGGCTTGAGCTAGCCATGACAGAGGAGGAGAAGGACCTGGGGTGATCATTACAGGCTCAATGAACAACTTGACACAATGTAAGAGGGTGGCTGCTAAGGCCAGCAAAATGTCGGGTTGTATAGCCAGGGGTATATCCTCAAGGAAGGTGGAGGTGATACTGCCATTGTATAGGTCACTGGTTAGTCTGCACCTAGAATACTGCATGCAGTACTGGTGCCCGTACTGGAAGAAGAACATTAAGTTGTTAGAGGGGGTGCAGTGCAGGGCAACAAAGATGATCCAGGGACTAGGGGACAAACCCTACGAGAGCAGGCTGAGGGAACTGAACATATACATACTGGAAGAGAGGAGAGACAGAAGAGACATGATTGAAACCTTCAAGTCCATGAAGGGAATAAACAAGTCAGGTACAGAGGGGCTGTTCAAGTTAAGTGGGGAGGGACACTCAAGGACATGAGCTGAGATTGGAGGAGGGAAGGTTCAGGTGTGAAGTGAGAAGATGCTGTTGCCTGTGGAAGTGATAACCTGTAGTGGAAGTGGAATGGGATTTGTGAAAACCAGACTGGAGAGGGGTGAAGAAGGAGGAGGAGGGAAAAACAGGAGATGGAAGAGAGCTGAGAAACAAAAATGTGTTTGTATAACTTAGCTAGCATAGCAATCAGAGAGAAAGGGCAGATATTACCAGGAGAAGAAAGATCACCACCTTTAGGGAGAAGGATGGCGGTAGCCTGCTTCCAGGCTTTGGGGAACGTGGCAGAGGAAAAAGAGATTAAGAAGTTGGATAATAGCAGAGGAAAGGTAGGAGTTAAGAAAAGAAGAAGCCTAGAATTGAGACCATCAGGGCTACCTCCCTTGTGAGGGTTAATGGCAAGCAGGGCCTTAATGGAAGCAGAGGGAGAGGTAGGAGAGAAGGAGAAAGAGGGAGAGAGGAAGGCAGGGACAAGGAGGAAGGCAGAAGGAGGGAAGAAGAAGGAGGGGGTGAGGAAGGGGTGAGAGCTGGCATATGTGGTGAAGTAGAAGCTAAAGGAAGAGGCAACATAAGAAGAGTCAGAGATGAGGGAGTCACAAACCTTGAGAAATGGGGTGAGAGACTGGGCCAGAGGAGAGAAAAGGGAAAAGAAAACCATCCAGAACTTGGGGGGAGGGTGATTAATGTTGTTCTGAGGTATGAATGCAAAATATTCAGGCTTTGCAAGTCTGATGGCTTTGGTACAGATGTTGTGAAGGTGCCAATAGCAGGCCAAAGCAACCGGGGATCCAGTGATTTTATAAGATCATCAGGCAAGGTCTCTTGTATGGAGGCAAACTATCAACTCAGCTGATATCCAGGGAAGATGGGAGCCCCATACTCTGTTTTTTCCTCAGGGATGCATGAGGATCCCATTCAACCATAATTTTGGGCTAGACATTTTGGAGGGCAACATTTATATTATTGGCTGCAGAGATGGGGGACCAATCAAAAACCAATAGTCAGCTAGGAGGGAGGGAAAGTCCAATGAGCTAAAGGACAGAAGGTAGAGGAACTTAGGAGAGGCCTTAGGATGATTTATCCTACACACACAGTAAACCATTTGATCGTCACTGAGGGCATCAGGAAGGATCCCTGCATCCACTGTATGGTGGTTATGGGATAAGATGACCCCAGTTTAACAGAAACCGATTTAAAGATTTCAAATGTAGACATCTGGGGTCAGAAATCTATTGAGTTGGCTGAAGGGATTTTACATTTTGGGAGAATTTATCTGCAGAGGGGGAGAGCAAATTTATATTAAGGTAACTAAGGATAAGCAGCTCATCTCTGCAGTAATGGGAACAGATAAAGGAAAGGATCTCAGTAGTTAAAGGAGGGGACATTAGGGGTGGGTGAATTCCTCATCTCAAATATTTGGCCAAATATTTGTATTTGGGGCCCCGAAATTTAAGAAAATCAGTATTCAGTATCATTATTCATGCACCTATGAAGGGAGTAAAAAACAGCCCATTCACCCTCTTCCCCAGCCCAATCACATTAAAAACAGCCCATTCCCCCCACCCACTGTAGCAAGCCAACTCCCACCCCCCAGTGCCCATAATTTCAAGAGATTAACAAAAACCTCCCATGATGAGCAACCATCACAACCTACCCACCACCACAGCCAGCCAGCCATGTCATCTTGCCATATTTGTGTTAAAAAATCATCTCCATTCCTCACTCCCAGCAGTAGCACTCAGGTCCCACCCTCTTTCTTCCAGCACCCACATTTCATAATTATTTACAAGCCCCTCCAGGTGCGAAGGTGACTAACATAACCCACTCTCCTCCACAGATGGCAGCCTTCTGTGAGTGGCATTCCCATACTTGCTTGCATAGTAAACCAGCTGACTATATATTCAACTGTTTTACTATGCGAGCAAGTGTGGGAGCACCATTCACATGAAGGTGGCCAGTCGTGGAGGAGGGCCAGTTGTATATGTTGCCCTCTCACACCCGGGGGGAGGGGGGACTTGTAACTAATTTTATGAAATGTGAGTGTGGGTGGGGAGGAGGGTGAGACTTGGTGCTGCTGCAAGGGGTGGAGGGATAATTTATTTAACTCAAATAATTGCAAAAGGAGATGGGGCAGCCGAGGAGGTGGGCAGGTTGTGCCAGTTGCCCATAGTGGGAGGTCTTTCTTAATCTCTTGATATTGTCGGTGCTGGAGGAGGTGGAGTGTAGAAATGGACTCATTGCAGAGGGTGGGGGACAGGGTTTTTATTAAATGCAATTGGGCTTGTGAGGAGGGTGGAGAGGCTGTTTTTTTCCTTTTTGGTTTTAGTGTTTCCCAAATACAAATAGGTATGTATAGTGCCACTATTCCTTATTTGTAGCCTAATAATGAATAGTGCATTATTCTTAGTGTTCAGAAGATACTATTTATTTCTCGTACACCCCTAGAGGACATACAAAGGCAAAAATAAATCCCTGCAATAAAGATATGAACAGGGAAGGGAAGAGAAGAGAGAGTTTGAGGAGCAACAGCTCATAGGAGGAAGCAGAAGAGACAGCAAGCACAGTCACAGACTGGATGCTGGTAGATATGTAAACTGCAACATCACCACCCTTCTTTGTGCAACCTGCCTTGTTAAGGAATAACCAGGGATAGCCACAGTAGAATCCTGTAAGTTACTGGAAAGTCAAGATTCAGATACTGTATGGCAATTATATCCAACCATAGGTTTAGCATGATAGGTTGCAATTGGTCAGTTTTTGCAAGGAGGCTACAGATGTTTAAATGGGCAACCCTCTGTCCTTTGGGAAGCTGAAGGAGTGGTGCAGTGAAGGGGTCAGGATTTAGTTCAATGTCACCTACTACCAAAGGAGCAAGGAAACAAGGAGCTTAGTGGAATCAACATGCTGGTTAGAGGAGAGGGGCAATGAGGAGTTAGAAGGATAAGGGGGAAAAAGGGATAGAAAGCTCCAGAGAGCTTCAAGCTGAGTCCAAGGAGCAGGAAGGAGTTGATTCCCAGGATGCCAGGAGGAATGGCGGAGGAAGGGGGAGAGGAAGAGAATGGTAGTCTAGTGGAGAGACGATGGGAGGTTAATAGAGAAGGAAAGAGCAGTATATGGTGAAAGAGCGAAGATGGGGAAGAGGAGGAGGACATAAAGTCCCTGGATATCCCAAAACTCTCCTTGGCTATGGGCAGTAGAGGCATTATCTGTAGCTGCTCCCACTCTGTGGAACAGAATCCCCACACCCATCTGCTCTCTGGACTTCCATGCCACTTTCAAGACACATCTCAAATCCTTGCTGCTTGATGAGGCCACATGTCATTGCTAGCTTGGATAACCCCACCCTCACCTTTCAGACTTTTTCCTCTTGGGCTGCTTTGGCCTCCCCTGCCCTCTTTCATTTCTTTGGACTCCTTTCTTACATCCCTCACTACCTGCTTCTCAAGCTCTCCCACTTAGCTATTGCCTTTTATGTTTTTTTCTCTTTTTTTACATCATGCATTAATTTGCACTTATCCTTTGTAAATAATTGTATAGTAAGTGTTGCTTATCATGATGTACTGATTGTTTTTTTTTTCAGGCTCTCATTAATTTTCTTTCCTATGTTACTTTCTTTGTTCACCAATGATGTCTGTCTAGCCACATGGCTTGTACTCATTGTATTACTTGTCACTACTTCTGTAATTGCCGCCTATGTGGCCTGGGTCATGCCTGAAAATGATCCCCTGGATCGGTGCACTTACCCAGTTACCAAAGACTTAAATAAATAAAATAAATATAGTGCAGAAAATGTAACACCTACTGTACAGTAGGTGGAAAGTAAAAGAGAGGCACAATATATATGACTATTGGGGTGCAAATCCAGACAGGGAGAGGTATATGGAATGGTCCTTACCTAGACAATGAAACTATAGAAGAGAGGTGAGTATCCTGGGGAGTAGGCCTGCCCCAGCCAGGGAGATAACAGGTACGAAGGTCTCACAGGTGTCGGAATGGCGGGCGGGGGGGTACTATGGCCATGGTCCTACCACTTTCATAAGTGGCCATATCTGTTTTTGCAATCATGTTAATTTATTACTCGGGGAGAATTTACCCTTTACATCCTTGGCACTACCACTTTTCAGACCATTCCAGCACCAGTGGAAGGCCTTAACTAAAAATGCTAGTGAATGCAGGCCTGTAGTCAGTTAGGAAGTTAAGGATTATGGTAGCCCGATCCATATGGGGAGGCAACAGGGAGGCAGACCTAATCAGACAAGGCTGCAAGTGGATGAGGGCCTGGCAAGCAAGAGTGCTAGTAAAAGTAAACAGAAAATAAAATGATTAAAGGGGCATTAACCTCACCAGACAGGAGACAAAATTATCAAAAATCAAATGGGGAGGCTATAAAAGCAGAAGAGCCGGTACAGTATATGAACTGCTAAAAACACTCTTCCATATCACTAGTGGACTGTCAGAAAATAACACGGTAATAACAAAGTATATATCCTCACAAACAAAGATTATTAAGGATTGCAATCACACTTCAGTTATGCAGAAAAAGCTGATAACTAACATAGTAGCATCAAATAAATAGGATGTTTGTAGATAAATATTAACTGTGATAGAGGCATGAATCCCCCCCCCCTTTTTTTGTATACCTATAAAATGGCATTTAGAAAGTGCTGTATTTAATTGGTAATACTAGTAGTGTGGTATCAGGACTTTTCAAAGATTCCTCTCTGTGTAAAAATCAAATCTGTTGCAACAGTAATTCTTTCTTCATTTTATTCTTCTATCCCTATATTCTTTTCCCTACATACATACTGGCCTCATATAGGTATCTTTCTGTCCTTAAGTCTATTTCCTCATCCTTTGGAAAAGCCCAATACACCTGCTATCAAGTAATGAAATGGCTTGTATGCCTGTTTGTCAAGTTCGCTAATCAGAGGACCTGCGTGACTGTGCGCATGATCGCACTGCACGAATGTGCGCAAGGCGCAGCGCGACTGTGAAAATGTTCCTCAAAGCGAGTGTTAGCGTCTCGCTTGTGTTAACCTCACATAAATCTTTAGGAGCCTGTAGTTTTGGCAGGTTTTCTCTGTTTGTGATGTCTCCCAAAAATGAAAGAGGAAAAATGAGCAATTATAAAAGTGGGCTTCTTTGTAGCCACTGAATCCTCCCTGTTTCTCTCAGTTTAAAACTTTCAGCCTTAGTACAAAGCAACAAAATGAGCCAGGCATAAAGCAAACTATTCTGCTGCTTGACTCTTTGAGAATACACATTCTTTTTATCTCAAGAAACTCTCCAAACCCTTGAGAGAAACTGAACAGGAAATTTCTGTCACATAAGCGCAGTTTCCAGTTTTAAATGCAGCTTGTAGGTAGAGTCAAGCACTCAGCTGCATTAAAATACAAATGATATAAAAATATTTGCTGTCAGTTTTTTAAACAAGCTTAAATATGAATACAGTTCTTTACCTTTATGACATATGTTAAACATTGAAAATGTTTGATGTATTTGTGAAACTAAGGAGTTTTACTTTTTTTTAATTTGTACTTCCTGGTGCAGAGCTTTAGAGCCTCCCTGCTGTTTGCATGCTATCCTAAGGGCCGTCCTGCCATGCTTCGCCTTTATGATGTCAGCATGAGGGGGTGCCTGAACTCTAGTATAAACTATTTCTTTAGTTTAAAGGAATAATTATTGCATTTCTGTGCCTCAAACCCTTTTCAATGTTGTGTTATAGCACTTTCACATTATTGTATTAAGAATGTAATCCCTCTAAAGGATACTTTTTGTTTCAAGTTAGGTATGGGAGGGGCTATTGTGGTCATGTGACTATTTTTCTGTATAAAAGCACTGCAGATTGAACTGTGAGTTAATTGGTTGGTAGGAGCTGTACCCTGCCAGTCCCCTAGCTTGATACTAGGTGGATGAAGGCATTTCTGTTTGAAAGTGACTTAAGTTCTATAATTTTGACTTTGTTTATGCCTTTATTATTTTCCGTGCTCAGTCTGCTTATTTTGTCTGTTAGAGAAATAAATTCAGTTCTTTTGTTTTTAATCCTGAATCAACCTCTGGACTCCATTTGTTCCCACATCCACATATGGTGTCAGAAGTGGGATTCTGAGAGTGAACATTGCTCCTGGTGGATGTTTGTTATTGCAGCTCCATGGAAGACTGGACAGAACAGGCTAGGGTGGAAGCACCCATCCCAGGGGGAGCTCTGACAAGAGCTATGGCAGAACAATTTCAAATTCCCCTGTATAGTGGTTTGAGCAATGATGTGAGATGGAAGGAGGCACCAGAGAAGGATGATCGAGTGGCTTACCTGATGTGACTGGTCCACTGGTTAAGCAGCAGATGGTTGGAGGCAGACCATCTCTGGAGGGATATGGAGCGCAGATATTGGGAGCTGCTCTAGGGGAACAATATGGAGCAGGCCAGTGAGGAATCCAGGAGTGAGAATCCATGGGCTCTGGATGGCTCCAAGGAACCCCTAATGGAGTGGTCAGATATGGAAACACCTATCCTACTGGAATTTCCTGGGTTGTATTGGATTGGGGATGGTGGAGCGGTGACAATGGGGAAGTCCCCAGGCAAAACTGTTATTGACTTTGTGCCTTCTGGGGTGAAGTCTACACTCAAGATAGAAGAGGCAATGAAAGCTGAAGGGACTTTTAAATGTGATGTGACACCACCTGTTATGCCTTATGGTCCTGCTATGGATTGGGGAAAACTGCAGTTAGCAGATGCAGCAATTAGTCAGTTAATACCCTGTGTAGAAGTGCAGGAGGGTAGCCAGGTTAACATACTAACATACTATTTGCCAGCAGATTAGGCCTTATGGTCTATCAAGTCTGCTCGAACCTAGATCCTTAGTTGGGTGCCGAGACCCTCCCATCCCTTGTGCTCCAGAAACCCCTATCATCCATCCCCATCCCCCCAGGACAGGCCATCATCTGATACATCCACTTTCTGTGTCTGTCCCACCCTCTCTTAAAGCTCTCCACTGTGGATCTCTGAACCAGCTCACCAGGCAGAGCATTCCAAGGGTCCACCACCCTCTCAGTGAAAACCTCCTCCTTTTCCCCTCACCCTTCCACCTTCCAACTTCAAACCATGCCCTCTGGTGATGCCTCCCTGCTTTAGTCTAAGATCCCTCCATGTTTACTCCTATTTATTCCTTGAGGTACTTGAAGACCTCAATCATGTTCCCCTGTCTCTCCTCTCCTCCAATGAAAACAGGCAGAGCTCCTCAAGTCTGTCCTCGTAAGTCAAATCCCTAGCCCTCGTATCATCTTTGTTGCCCTCCTCTGTACCCTCTCCAGGAGCTGTATGTCCCTCTTCAAGGTGTGGTCTCCAGTACTGTACACAGTACTCTGTGTGTGGTCTAACCAGTCCATTGTACAGCTGCAGAATCACTTCCTTGCTCCTAGAGGTGATCCCCTTGCGATGCATCCCAACATCCTGTTTGCCTTGCTAGCTGCTCTCCTGCACTGCTCAGTGTTATTCATACATGTATCCACCATGACCCCTAGGTCTTTTCCCTGTTGAGGGCTTCCAGCACCTCCCTCCCAGGGTGTACCTGTGTTTAGGGTTTCCCGACCAAGATGCAACACCTTGCACTTGGTGATATTGAAATTATTTCCATGTGTGAGCCCAGCTCAGGGTGTCCAGGTCCTTGCAGGCCAACCTCCTCTTCTCCTCAACTACTGCTCCCATCTTGGAGTCATCCGCTAAGAGACTCATTTCACACCCTATACCATCCCTGATGTCTGATATGTATGCATTAAACAGGATTGGACCCAGGACTGAGCCCTGTGGTACCCCACTACCAACCTCTGTAGGGTTTGAGAGCTCCCCACAGACCACTACTCTCTGAGTGCGTCCAGCTATCCAGTTTTCAATCCATCTGACCATCAAAGGGCCTACTCCTAACCCCATCAGTTTCTCCACCAGACCATTGTGGGGGACAGAGTCAAATGCCTTGCTGAAGTCCAAGAATAATACATCCACAGGCTTACCTCTGTCCAGTTCTGATGTTACCCATTCATAGAACTCCACAAGGTTGGTTTGACATGATCTACCTGGCACAAACCCATGCTGCCGACTATCCAGACCTCCCACCTCCTCCAAGTAAACCCCAATCGTTCCTTTAGTTATACTCTCCATTAATTTTCCACCACCGAGGTTAAACTGATGGGTCTATAGTTTCCTGGTACTTCCTTGACCCCCTTTATGGATTGGTACCACATGTGCCTCGGCCAATCCCCAGGTACCCTCCCTGTCTCAAGTGACCTGTTGAAAAGTCCGCCTAGGGTGCAGCCAGTATGTCCGCCAATTCCTATAGTACTCGGATGAATGCCATCCGCCCAGGAGATTGTCTTTCTTTAGGGCCTTGAGGGCAAACCACACCCTTTTGGTGGGGATGGCATCATCCGTCCTCCACCTTACTGGTCTTTTATCCTTATCCAGATGTGACACCCTGGGGTACCTTTCCCTCCCTTTGCTCCATTTCTGTTGCTCCCTGATCCCACTCCCTGCCACTTCTATCCCTTTGTGCCTTGCTTTGTAGATATCCCATCCCTCCCTAGTGAACACAGAGGCAAAGTACTGCAATACCTCTGCCTGGTCCTCGCCTCTTCCACCCACCCTCCTTCTGATCTCAATCTGCTGAGATGGCCTTAGTTTTTCTCCGCCTCCCAATGTACCGGAAGAACCCTTTTCCTCCATGTATCCCCTGTGCCAGCCGTTGCTCTTTACTGGACTTAGCTCCCCTCACCATACGGGTGACTTTTCTAGATGCAAGCTGGTACATTTCCTTATCCCTATCCCCTCTTGTTGTTTTATATTTTTTATAAGCCGCCTTCTTTTCTCTGACTGCTACCTGGACCTCACTGGACCACCAGCATGGTTTATGTGACCTTACTCCCTTACGTTTCAACTTAGCGCAGATCCTGACTGCCTCATGAAGTCCCCTGCTTATGACCTCCCATCTCCTTTCCACACTTGTTGTTGAGGTAATCCTTCAAGTGATCCTTGAGAATATTTCCATGCCCATAAAGTCTGCCTCTGAAGTCCACTACCAGTGTCCTAGATCTCACCCCACTTCCCCAATGCTTATTTGAAACCAGACAGTATTGTGGTCACTCCCAGTCAGGGGTCCTGTACAACCATGTCCCTTACCAGATCCCCATCTGCCAGAACCACATCCAGGGACATCCCTCCCTTGTGGGCTCCATCACATGCTGTGTTAAGAACACATCCTGGAAGCCATCCAGCAGCCTCTGCTCCTGGCCACCTTAGAGGACATGGTTCCCCAGTTTGTACCTGGCATATTAAGGTCCCCATCAACACCACTCCTTCCCTTTTGGACCACACTGGGCAATGATGTTGTCCAGCAAACCATCCTCTAGAACATCACTCATCCCTGGGGCCTTATGCTACTCCCAGCTTGACCTTATCTCCTGCTGGGGATCGTAAGGTGACCCATAAGGCCTCCACGCTTCCTCTGCCTCTTCTACCATAGCAATTTCTATGTCATCTCTAATGAACAAAGCCACCCACCCCTCTGCCCTCCTTTCTATCCTTCCTAAGCATAGTGTACCCCTGCATTTAGGTCCCAGTCATGGTTTTGTTGGCCCACGCTTCGTGACTGCCGCCACATCCACCCCCTCGAACAGCATGGCCTGGAACTCTGGCAACTTGTTTCCCAAGCTCCTGGCATTTACTAACACTAACCCCCACCCCTATCCCTGATCCTTTTGTCGAACCCCACCCAGATTCCTTATACTTCCATCCTCCCCTGCTCCTCCTGAAACCTCCACCTCCAGTCTGTTTCCCTCCTTGGGCTTGAAGGCTACTCCCTCATCTGAGGGAGGGCTCTGGTCAGCCCTCCCTTATCCCTTCCCCCTTACAAGTTTAAACCCCACCTTTCTTGTATGTAGTCAGCCATCCCTGTTTAAGGACTTCCTTCCCTAATGGGGCAAGATGAAACCTGTCCTTGGCATATAGTCCCTTATCCTCCCAAACTCCATTCCAGTTCCCTAACACCCCAACCCATTCTCTTCACCCCACTTCCTGAGCCATTCATTAACCTCTGTGAGCTTTATTTTTTTCTCCACTGAGGCCTTTGGTACTGGCAATATCTCCGAAAAGGAAATGTTGCATCCATTATCCCGACAGACTCTGGCAAGTTCTTGGAACCTTGCTTGGATTTCCATAATGCTATTTCCCTCTAGATCATTAGTTCCCAAATGCACCAGGAATCTGTTTCCTCCACAATCCCTAACCATTTCATACACCATGAACTTTGCTCTGTGCACTGTCAGCCCAGAGATACTCACTACCTTCACCTGGCTATGGCATCCATCCCCTGTCCCTCCCAATGGATACCCTTAATCATCGAGTCTCCCAGTAACAGAACCTTAACACCGCCATCATCCTTATGGTTACCTCCACTATGCCCCTCTCAGCCCCCTCCCCACTTTATTCATGATTGCAATTTCATGGGCGTTCCTGCCTTATTAGAGACCCCTTGTCACCCTCCCCTTTCTGCCTTTGCTATTTTGCCCACTTAACTCAAACCTCTGAATAGGTGTCCCCTTTAACCCTCTCTTATCTGAACCATTTATCCTGGCCTGATGGTTTCCTTCCCCCGCACCCTCATCCCCCTTGTAATAGTACCCCTGTCTCCAGAGGCTCTCTGTGGGTCCCTTTAGCTAGGGCCCATCCTTGGTACTGGCCTTCCTGCTGAGGGGGCTCCTCTCCCACCTCCTTGTCTCCCAGTTCCTCTCCAATCATGCTCTCCTCCCTCATGTCTGGAATATGTTGCATCTCCCATTTGCTTAACATATATGTTTCCCTTCTCCTCTGGGACTATGTCTATCCTTTCATAGCTGTTCTGTGATGCCCTATGGTATCTGACTCTCCGCCTCTGTATAAGTTTCCTCATTTCACCAACCCCTTCCTCCCCTAGGATGCTTAGTATCTCAAATTTATTGTGACACTCTATGTCAGCCTCCATCAAGTAACCCGAGTTTCCCCTGACTGCATCTCTAAACTGACCCTCTTCTTCCTCTCTTGCACTGTTCACCTTAGGAGCTCCCTTCCCACAGTCTGCTGTTTTAGGCTTCCGCACTACAGCCCCTCCTGACTCTTCCCCCTCCAGTCTCCTTGAATTCAGAATTTTCACCCTGTACGATTTCCCCTTAGCATCAACTTCCCTATCTAAGGGTCCTCTGTCCCTAATATCCCCCCTTCTGCTTGCTGTAGCATAATGTCCTGTAATTTCAGAGCGTTGCCCCAGCCTCCCCTCAGCCCCACACTTCTGCTGCTCATATCCACACCCCTTATCCTTGGACACCCCCCGCTCCCACAGCTTACTCCTTAACCAATATACCTCACTCCTGATACAAGATAGCTGTTCACAGAGTGGGCAGCCTCCTCTCCAGGCCCAATTTAGAATTATTGCCATCCCACAGCCTGTGCAGCCTACAACCCTTCCGAAGATGCCTGCCATAGTGGAATATGGCCACCCTGATTATCCCCTCTGTTTATAATAGACACCCCTTTTCTCAGTCCCTTTCCCTGGAGTACAGTTTCTCTCTATACTGACTGTAGTTATTTACAAACCAATTTTAACCCCACCAACAAAGTTCCCAATGTCTACAAACACATACAGTCCAGTATGTGTTCAGTCCCACTAACAGTGTGTGTAAGCAGACCCCAGGTACCGTGATGATGTCACAGGCCCACCAACTCCTGTTGCTTCAAATTTCAGTCCCAAACAGAAATACTCAGCCCTTCAATCCCAACCCCCAGTGGCTTTTCAGTATTTAAGAAAGCCTACAAAACAGGGTGGGTGGGAGGGCTCTTACCAAACACCAGGCAAACAACACATTTAAATTACCTTCTAATTTTCCCTGCCAAACATCTATCCCCAAACCTACAATATCACAGCCCAAGTATCAGTTCAAATTCAAGGTACTAATTTTTAACACATAGAACTAATTTCACTAACAAACTATACAAATATTTCAGTTTAAAACAAAATATAACTCCTGGCCTCTTTTCTACCAACCTGTTGCTTAAGCTCCCAAGTGAACAATGAAAGCCACAGTAATTCCTGTTTAAAGACAAGTTAATTGCAGCTAATGTCCCCTCCTCCAAACACCAGGCAAACAACACATTTAAATTACCTTCTAATTTTCCCTGCCAAACATCTATCCCCAAACCTACAATATCACAGCCCAAGTATCAGTTCAAATTCAAGGTACTAATTTTTACCAATAGAACTAATTTCACTAACAAACTATTCCAAATATTTCAGTTTAAAACAAAATATAACTCCTGGCCTCTTTTCTACCAACCTGTTGCTTAAGCTCCCAAGTGAACAATGAAAGCCACAGTAATTTCTGTTTAAAGACAAGTTAATTGCAGCTAATGTCCCTCCTCCAAACACCAGGCAAACAACACATTTAAATTACCTTCTAATTTTCCTGCCAAACATCTATCCCAAACCTACAATATCACAGCCCAAGTATCAGTTCAAATTCAAGGTACTAATTTTTAACACATAGAACTAATTTCACTAACAAACTATTCAAATATTTCAGTTTAAAACAAAATATAACTCCTGGCCTCTTTCTACCAACCTGTTGCTTAAGCTCCCAAGTGAACAATGAAAGCCACAGTAATTCCTGTTTAAAGACAAGTTAATTGCAGCTAATGTCCCTCCTCCAAACACCAGGCAAACAACACATTTAAATTACCTTCTAATTTTCCCTGCCAAACATCTATCCCCAAACCTACAATATCACAGCCCAAGTATCAGTTCAAATTCAAGGTACTAATTTTTAACACATAGAACTAATTTCACTAACAAACTATTCAAATATTTCAGTTTAAAACAAAATATAACTCCTGGCCTCTTTTCTACCAACCTGTTGCTTAAGCTCCCAAGTGAACAAACAGGTTGATGGTGGAATGGGAGCTGGAAGGCTGTGGTGGTGCGAGTAGTGGGATGGTGTACTGTATGACATGCAGCCTAACCCCAGAACAAAACAGGTTGATGCTCCAGGGTGGTGGTGCCCGAGGCCTGCAAGAAAAAAGTTATGGAGAGTGTAAGTAATGGTCATGCTGGTCATTTGAGCCATGGGGAGGTGCTAGCAAAACTACCCTCCTACTACTACTGGGTAGGCATGTACAGACAGGTAGCCATTTACCTGGAGACCAGTAAGTTGAATGGGACCCCTAAAATTGGTGTGGGAAGAGTATCGCAGGAAGTCAAGGGCAATAGATGGTACCCTTGGAGGAGGAGGAGGAGGAGGAGATTCCCACCTAGAAGAGAGGGGACAGGATAGTAGTCAATACTATTAATTATGGGTTTAATTAGAAGTGACAGCCCAGAGATAGGCTGAATGCATTAAACTACATGCCATTGTTTAAGAGGGGTAAAAGCAGGGTAATACTTGCCCTGGAGTGCTAGGCTAGATACCTGTATTAGAGATAGCAGAAGACAACATGAAACTGAAGTCATATTTTCTTTCCCTTTTGCATGAAATTATTTTGTGAGGAATGTGCAGACTGCATAGATAAGTACTATGCTAATGTCAAATGATGTGGTAGCCCCATGGTGTTGACAGGTTTTTGCTGTTCAGGCTATATCAAAATGTATAGTTGGCAATACCTTATGCTTAGTGAAGGGACCCTGGGGTGGAGCTTTGGAAGAGGGTGGTCTGAATCTTCATCTCTCCCCTGGAGAGATCATGCCCCCCTCCCTTTTTTGTATACCTATAAAATGGCATTTAGAAAGTGTTGTGTTTAATTGGTAATGCTGGTAGTGTGGTATCTGGACTTTCCAAAGATTCCTATCTGTGTAAAAATCAAATCTGTTGCAACAGTAATTCTTTCTTCATTTTTTTCTTCTATCCCTATATTCTTTTCCCTACCTACATACTGGCCTCATATAGGTATCTTTCTGTCCCTAAGTCTATTTTCTCATCCTTTGGAAAAGCCCAATACACCAGCTATCAAGTAATGAAATGGCTTGCATGCCTGTTTGTTACGTTCACTAATTAGCAGACCTGCGCGACAGTGCGTATGATCGACTGCAATCTGGCTATGACTGTGCGAATGTTCCTCAAAGTGACTGTTAGCGTCTCGCTAGTGTTAACTTCACATAAATCTTTAGGAGCCTGTAGTTTTGGCAGGTTTTCTCTGTTTGTGGTGTCTCCCAAAAATGAAAGAGGAAAAATTAGCAATTATAAAAATTATAAAAATGGGCTTCTTTGAAGCCACTGAATCCTCCCTGTTTTTCTCACTTTAAGACTTTCAGCCTTAGTACAAAGCAACAAAATGAGCCAGGCATAAAACAAACTATTCTGCTGCTTGACTCATTGAGAATACACATTCTTTTTATCTCAAGAAACTCTCCAAACCCTTGAGAGAAACTGAACAGGAAATCTCTGTCACATAGGCACAGTTTCCAGTTTTAAATGCAGCTTGTAGGTACAGTCAAGCACTCAGCTGCATTAAAATACAAATGAGATAAAAATATTTGCTGTCAGTTTTTTAAACAAACTTAAATATGAATACAGTTCTTTACCTTTATGACATATGTTAAACATTGAAAATGTTTGATGTATTTGTGAAACTAAGGAGTTTTACTTTTTTTTAATTTGTACTTCCTGGTGCAGAGCTTCTAGAGCCTCCCTGCTGTTTGCATGCTGTCCTAAGGGCCGTCCGGCCATAGCTCCGCCCCTTTTATGATGTCAGCATGAGGGAGGTGCCTGAAACTCTAGTATAAACTATTTCTTTTAGTTTAAAGGAATAATTATTGCATTTCTGTGCCTCAAACCCTTTTCAATTTTGGGTTATAGCACTTTCATGTTATTTATTAAGAATGTAATCCCTCTAAAGGAAACATTTTGTTTCAAGTTTGGTATGGGAGGGGCTATGGTGGTCATGTGACTATTTTTCTGTATAAAAGCACTGTAGCTTGAACTGTGAGTTAATCGATTGGTAGGAGCTGTACCCTGCCAGCCCCCTAGCTTGATACTAGGTGGATGAAGGAATTTCTGTTTGAAAGTGACTTAAGTTCTGTAATTTTGACTTTGCTTTATGCTTTTATTATTTTCCATGTTCAGTCCACTTATTTTGTCTGTTGGAGAAATAAATTCAGTTCTTTTGTTTTGAATCCTGAATCAATGTCTGGACTCCATTTGTTCCCACATCCACATTAACAGTAGCCCACAAGTTGTAGCAGAGGCCTAGCTAATAGATAAATGCATACAGTATATTGCAATGAAGATTAATATAAACTTGCAATAGATTCTCAATACTAATGCAATATAATTACTGATGAGCATGTTTTCCCATCGGGAAACCCAGTTAGAATTTACAGTTATCACCACCTGGTTATAATGGCAAACACCTGTCGGGTTTCCCTTGGTCGATGCATGCGCCGTTCTTCCCTTCCTCAGCGCTGGAGACTTCACTACTGCTAGCACTCGGGGGTAAGGAAATTAAAAAGGAAAAACAAACTGGCTTCTCATCACTAAAGTTTTTAACCCTTTTAATCCTTGTTAAAGCATCTAAAAAAAAGGAAAGGTTTCAGCAACCACTTGGCAGTGGACTGCATTTCATTCTGACTGGACTGCAGCTGAACAGCGATATATTTATATTTTATATAATTGCTTTAGTGAAAAATTGCTCCCCAGCAATTATATAAAATAAAGGCTGGGTAAGTGTATAAAACTCGAATTCTACACACACACCATCGCTGTGGGGTGCCCTTAAAAACCCCTTGAGCTTTGGTCTCAGTGTTTATGTGGCATCCCACACCTTGGGTGTGTATAAAATTCTCATTATAAACACTATCCAGCCATTATTCTATATGTAATGTTGGAGATGTGCATGCCACACTTATGGTGGAGAGTCTCCTGCCAACTGCCACCCCTCTCTGATGCCCTCAGTGTTGCACCCATAGGTTACAGCCCTTCAGCTATAGGATCACAGCAGAGGACCACTAAAGATATCACAATATATGGTATGACCTGACTCTGCCCTCAAACTTCAGCAGTCTCCCAATTGGAGGAAAAGGCTCACTAGTGTTAACAGGCCAATACTAGGGGAAACACACAAAGTTACGCCTGCTGAGACATACAGCAAGCTCTCAAACGTCAAGTCTGATACTGTAATTAAATTCCTTTTCCACCAAGTGCTATAGTGCTCCTGAGGATGCCGGCCCTCCAGTCAGCTGTTCAGTTGAAGAATGAGTGGCTTTCAAACACTGCGCAGATCACTTGTGGTGACTCCACCCCCAAACATCAGTAGCCTCCCGATTGGGGGAAGTGACTCACTAGGGTTAACAGGCAAACAGTAGGGAAACCCTCAGAGTTCAGCCTGCTGAGGAGCACAGCAGGAGTAAACTCTCAAAAGTTAAGTCTGATGCTGTAATTAAATTCCTTTTCCACCAAGCACTGTGGCTCTTCTGAGGATGGTGTCTATCTATCTATCTGTCTGTCTGTGTCTGCCTATCTTTGGTAATTGAGTAAGGACCACTAGGCATAAGTGCCTGTTTTCAGGGGTGGCCTGGGAGCACTGGAGCGGTTAACTGTCTTGCTCAGAGCCACACAGTATGCAAGTGGAGCTCATGGGAATCAGACCCAGGTTTGCTGGATGTACCAAGCCCATTCACAGCTCATTACTCTTATCGCTAGGCTATACTGCCAGCCCCATCTATCTGTCTGTCTGTCTATCAATTGTGCCACATATTATTTTATGATTGCCATGCTATAGAGTTTAGATTTTTGGGGCTGGAGTCATTCCTGATGTCTTCACTCTGCAGTGTCCTGTAAGAGTGGGGAAATGTTCCAGTGTCTGCTGTATGCCAGGTCATGCTAGTCACAAGCAAATTGATGTTAAACAATGGGTTTCTAAACACAGAGGAGAATATTTTTGGAAATCTGTGGGCAATCCAATTTAACAAAACTGTCTCTTAATTTTTTCAAATCTAGAAAAATTCTGAAGCAGATTCCAAATGGAGGAAGGGAGCATATTACAAGTCAGAGAAGAGGGGCAATGGCAAATGAATGGAATTAAAAGGTATACTGTAGGTACATGAACTGCTGCCTTAACAAAAGTCATACGGTTTTTCAAACTAAAACCCCTTCCCCCACTCCCCCAGCTACAGTACAGAAGCCCTGGTTTGTACTGGTACTGGGTCCTACCTGCACTTCACATTAACAGTAGCTCTCTGTTTTTTTAATTAAATCCCAATCAGGTGTATAAGGAATATAAACTTATTTGTACACAAACATTTGTCTGATAAGACATTCCAGTACAGAATGCTAGTGCAAAAAATTATCCTGCTTCCAAACTCAGCAAAAACTCCCTTTCCAAAAAAGCTTAATTCGATATCAAATATATCACCCAGCTTGCCACCATTCCCTTCTATAATATATTACATTTTGATCCAAAACCCATTCATCCCTCACAGTTCACAGACTACACTTTTTCTGTGCCAGTTAGATTGCTTTTCTATTAACACAGAATTGAACCACACTCTTCTCTGCAAGCTATGCTTTAAAAACCCTTTTGTTTTTTAACTTCTTACCAAGAAAAATACTCCTCAAACTGTGCATAAAAACTCCCTCTTCCTTTCAGTTTTGATTTTGTTTAATTTATTTGCATCTTAAGCAGGACCCCTCACCAGGCTGTTCTTGAAGCCCCTACCCTTTCTTCATTTTTCAGACAAGTCAGACCCTTTACAACAGCTCATGGTTTGCAATTGGTATGAGCCTATAAGCCAAATGTTGGCACACTTTGTCTCAGGTCAGTAGCATTTTCCTTAATTATCCCTTTTGGCTAGTGTTGGAGGAGGTAATCTTTCAGCAAGTATACCAACTGGGCCAGTAGAATGTCTTAGCCTGATGGACAAAACTTACCCAGTGAGAAAATAAACTATACACAAGAGCTTACGATGCATATTCCAGCTGGTGCCAGCAAAGCTGTCCATGCATTTTGTGTATACTTTGGTTGTGTGAACTATCTACATCCATTAACCAGGCTACAGCTAGGATGTGTCTGAATATCTTTATGGACTGGATCTGCAGAATATTATAGAGGGAAATGCAAATTAAAAATAACAACTAGAAGCATATTGTTTATCCCATGCTATGCATAGCCACCCTTTTAGTGGCCTAAAAATAGTTTTCTAATCAGAGCAAGTATGGCTAAGAATGAACCAAAGCACAGCCCCACAGCCCCAATATTGGCTGAAATGTGTCCTCTGCAAACTCCCAGATAACAATCAGACAGCAGGGGGTGCTGTCCTGTACTACTTACCCATGGGAGAGTATGAGGACAGTGCCTGGTAATGGATAGTAATGAGTTTAGTCTGGACATAATGGGACAGGACTGAGGGGATTACACAGTGAGTGGGACAAGACAGAGAGATATTAACATTTTGGGGGTAAGGGGTGGCTGGCATCAGGGATGCTCTCAATTCTGGCCCTATGTAAAAACGATGGGGTCAAATTCCAGTACCAAGGATGGACTTCCAGTGTGAGAATAATAGTGGGGGCCTGTAAACTGGTACCAGAGTTAAACTCCTGGTGCCAGACTCATATTTTTTATAGGGTTTGTAAACCAACATGGGGGGAGGGGCTGTCTGTGCCAGAGTGAGCTGGGGAAGGGGGCTGCCAGGATCAAGGATAGGCTCCTAGTGCTGGCTTGATTTGAAGGGGGGACTTTGATATAGTGGTCAGAGCTGTGAACCTGGAGACTCAGGTTTGAATCTGCTGGCTGCCATTTATTCACTGTGTGACCCTGAGCAAGTCACTTAAACTCCTTGTGCTTACCCTTTCTGTATTTTCACTCTGTCTTTATAATGTTTAAATTTCCCTGTGCTCCTAAAATGGTGGCAAAATTCTCTACTCATCCAGTTTGGATACAGTCTGTATGAAATGCACTATTTAAAACAACTTTCTTTGGGGGAGAGAGGATGTATGTTAATATGTCCCCTGGAGTCGCTCTTTGCTGCATCAGAGTGGTGTCATGTGCAATCGGCTTGAGCAAGAACAGCAAAGCAAAGCTGAGTTGTTCTGGCTCAAGATGAAGGCAAGTAAATCACTCTGATACAGCAAAGAGTGGCAGTGGGGACATATTAGTATATTACTGATCGAATACAATCAATAATATAATTTAAAAAGGAAAAACAGTCCCTGAACATGCCCATTTCCAGGGCACCTGCACATTAGACACTCTTCACAGAATAACAGTGTCTCACACTTGGAGGAAAGAAACACTCTGACTGGCTGGGAACGCTCCCTTGATCTATAATTTACACTAGCAATGGAGCTGGGCTGTCACTGATAGATGGATCATTTTTTTTTGGGGGGTGGGATTTTGGGATTACATAGTGGATGTAATTCAGGGGAGGGGTGGATTACATGGGGCTGGGGTGGGACTGCATGGTGAATGAGATGTGGAAAGGGGATTTTTTTTATTTATATGGGATGGAGTTACTTTGTACAATGGGTTGGAGGTGGAGGATATATGTGCCACAAGGGTGGGCAGCGGACTAATTTAATATTTAATTCTGGTGGAACGGGCATAATAACGATGTTATTGGTGAGAAATGTATGAATCAAAGTATATATTTGGTTGTTTTAAGGAATGGGCAAATGTATGACAAAAAAACTACATTAAGATAAGGTTAGTATCCCCAAAAAGCATAAAAGTACAAGTAGCCCAAAGTTAGGGTTTTCAAGCTGATAACCCTAACTGCACCAGTTCTATGTTAGCAAGTTAATAGGACTTCATAGTTATCAGGTTTACATACATTTAAACTGACATTACTGTATACATGTTTGGTAGGCAGTATAACCTAGTGGTTTTATAACAAAGGTGTAAACCTGGAGACTTCACAGACCCAAGTAAGAATCCCACAATTGCCGCACATTTGCTCTGTGACCCAGAACAAATCATTTACCCTTGATTTGCTTAATTCTCTCCTGAGTGTCACCTGGAAATGACTTTCAGCTCAGTGTGACATTCCTGACTAGAATTCTTAATAAATTAAATGATGCAGTATTGTACAGCAACCCTAAGTGTATAACTTTGCAGAAAGCTTTAGAATTACTTTTCTACTTGGAAACCCTATCTTTGAATTTCGTGACTTCTCACATTTTGTTCACAAGCCCTAACCTTATCTTACTGTAGTTTATGTAATAAATTAATGTGTAGAATAATGAAATAGACAGCCTGCAAAGGGAACCTTGAAGCAAGTGATCCTTGTCTGTGGCCACTTGACACTTGAACAGGTCAGGTAGCTTGGGAGCTGGACACAAGTGGAGGGATTAGATTAGCACCTAAAGATGTGTGAAATTATGAAATTTCATTGTGCAAAATATTTCATGAAATTTGTGCATTTCACGAAATATTTAGCAGGTGAAAATGTGAAATTCCGTGGGCGAAATGCAAAATGTTGCCCCCATAATGGCGAAATTCGGACAACATTTTGCCATTTGGGGTGAAATTGTGCATTTCAACATGAGATTCCATGTTCCATGGGTGAAATTTTGCAACTTCACACCCGGCAAAACATTTCGCAGAATGGCGGAATTTCGCAAAATGTTTCACAAGGCAATTTCACCGGCAAGATTTAATTTTGCAACATCTCTATTAGCATGTATGTCTGCCAGGGGGAGGAAGAATCTATTGCAGAAGGGAAGGGGCAATGGGTATATAGGGGGCAACACTGTGTAGCCCAGCCCCTTTTGGGCCTGTTCTGTGGATGAGATTTTTTATCCAACCAGCAGCAGCAGATACAAAGAGCAGCAGCAGTGCCAACAGAGCTGGTTAAGGTTTTCTGCTGCATTGGGTATGGTTTAGCTATGAGTTTGCTGCTGTAGGGAGGGACAGTGATCGTAAGGCCCTTACATTGTCAGTTTGTTCAGCATATGGTAGGTGTTCAGTCAGCTCAGCTGACAGTACAATTCCAGATAGGTAAATTTCAATCTACTCATGTACAGTTAGGAGAAATGAGGTGGAGGAGAGAGGGAAGGTGCCAGTGGTACAGTAGGGGAGCTGGCAAGATGGCAGCATATCCACTGCCCATTCGTGACTCGTGCTCTCGGATCTGCCACTTGCCCCAGTCAGGGACACAGTAATGCACAAACTGTCTCACTCTTATTTTATTTATTTTTTTTGCCATTGTCTGCTACAATCCACTTGAAATGACAGCCCCCCCCCCCAACATGGTGGCCATTTAGTACACATCTGCCAGCTGGCCGCTCCACTCTACTTATGTAGGTTGTTATTCCAATAAATGCATGGCTGTGGACATTTTCTTCAAAGCATCATGTATGGCTCTTCTGTTCAGGTGTCGGGGCTACGGGGTTGTTAAGACAATGGGTAGCTGAGTTTAACATCATGATCATTTAATTGACCATGAAAATTTACCAAGTGCGGGCAAAAAATGTTTGGAAGGATTTTTTGAAGTAACACCAGATGCTGGTTTTCTTAACTTGTATCATGCCATAAAATGTCTCTGCATATGACATTATCTTTGTCTTCTCTAGGGAAGCATGTGCCTGGCTTTTTTTTCTATTTTTACTTAATTTAACTGTGCTAACATAATCAGCCTCAAAGGAAAATCTGAATGGATCATGCTATCACCAGCTTCACGAGCTGAAATAACCACCAAGTTGTTGTCAGAGTGCTTCTTCAACTATAGGGTTGAGTAAGCTGTTTAATGTTAAACTCCAAATAATAACTTAGGCATTGTTTGTCCAAATAGCCAAAAATTTGGCATGTGCAGTCAAGCTGTCAGAGTTTCAAAACAGGAAAAGTTTTGTGACGGCATCTTATTCTGTTTTTGGGATACAGAGCACCACAAAATGGGAAAAACACCACATTTGTTTTCCCTATACTTAACACTGAGTATTTTTTGCTCTCACCTACTGCCTAGACAGTGTGAATTTTCATTCATGAAATTTTACAGGTTTGAAGGGGCCCATAACAAGGGTATGCCTTTCAAAGGCTTCGTGAAAAAATAACATAGGCTTCCAGAGTTACTGTATAAGGATTTTTAAGTTAACTGAGAAATGAGAAGATGCTTTACCTGTTGTGTTGAAAAAATACTGATTGTGTGGGAAAAAAATACTGCTCGTGCTGGCCACCATCTTGTTTTTCCTTTGAAACTCACAAACATTGAAAATACATTACCATGATACATTTTTAAAAAACTGAACCTAGCTAAATGAGACCCATTTTTCTTAGATTCTGGTGCTTGTTTTTTGAACAAATTGCCAGAAATACCTTTTCTGGGCACACCAAAATATTGACTTTCCTGACATCTGCAGCTGCAGCTGGAAGTGTGCTGCTGGCTGCAGTGCTAGCAGTGAGCTGGTGATCCCTCAGTCACTCATGCTCATCTGTTATCGATCTGTCTGTCTCTCTGTCTGCCTATGTATCTATGTACCTATCTATGTATCTATCTATCTATCTATCTATCTATCTATCTATCTTAATTATTTCCATAAGTGGACTGGGATGCCCACCCCCAGTACTGCTTCTTTCTCCCCTCTCCCCTCCAGGTCACCCAGAAGTATATTATATGAGCAGACCAGGCTACCCAGTACCACTTCTCATCTTGACCCCCATCCCCTCCATGTCGTGCCCCCAGTGCCTCCAAATAATAGTCACACATTGGGGTGCCTGATCCCCAGTGTCAGAATATCTTAAATAAAGAAAACCATTCTTCAATTTTGTTTTAATACTTTAAAAAAGAGAACTGTCCCTCACTGATCTGACCCCCACACACTCACCACACCACACCACCACGCCCCACCTCCCAATCAACACCCATTACTCCACACATCCCCAACACCCCCCACATAAACTCACTCACCTGGACATGTCCCACAGGGTAGATCCCCTCTCTGATCGAAGACAAGTCTTGCTGCTGGAACTGCTGATTGCAATATGAGGAAATCAGGTAAGTGCGGTTTAATGTATTTCAATGGGGTTTTGAACTTTGATTCATAACTGTCATTTTTACATATTTAGACCCCAAATTTTATATATGGTCTTTTTAGGACCCCACATCATAACCTGTGGCAGTGGAATTATGCAAATCTGGCCCAAAAGGTGATTTTGTGTTTGCTTTACAAAATCACCTTCTGGGCAGGATTCAAAAATGTTCGCCACCATTGTTCATGAGGTGGGGTCATAAGAAGGCTATGTAGAAAATGTGGTGTCATAATATGTAAAAATGACAAAGTTACGAGTGTACATTGACATTTTTCTATGCCCGCTCATAACTTTGGTAATTTTAAATATTTTGACTGCAGATATTCAGCATAATCATTTTTTCACAGTGCCTCATGAACAGTGCAGCTGTCATTTTTCAAATACTAGCCAAAATGTGCTTTCACACCTCTGGCGTGGAATAACGTTTCAGTGGTGCAGAATGACATTTCAGTGGGAATTCACCTACCAGGTTCATGCGGTGGAGTAATAAGTACGTTGTGCTAAAAATTTGGTGTACAAATACAGTAAAATGCTAAGGTTATCAGTGGGTGTCATAGTATTTCAATGTTCACTCATAACTTTGCTAATGTTCAATATTTTGACTCCAAACTTTCAACATAGCCATTTTTTTCACACCACCTCATAAATGTGACAGGTGTCATTTTTTAAATTCTGGATAAGATGTGTCTTTGCACTTCTGGTACAAAATGACATTTCAGTCAGTATACTATAAATGCTACATGTCATGTTTATAAAGGGAGTAATAAAATGACTATCTTAAAAATTTGGGGTCAGAATTACATTATATATATATATATATACACACACACAATATTCATTGCAAAAAACTCCATTGATGCATCAGTTAGGGTTGATTCCTCACCAACAAAAGTCTGGAAATTCGATGTTAGAGTTACCAACCCTACCCCCACCCCCACCATCCATAGACCAAAAGGCGCCAGGGTGTGCCTTGGAGTCATTGGCCCTAACTCTGACCCCATTCTATGTGTTAACAAGCTGAGATGGTACAGTATAGGAGAATATGGTGAGAGTTAGCCTCGATGACCCCAAGGCACACCCCAGCACCTGTTGGTCTGTGGATAATTTATTTATTTATTTAATTTATTTAAAAGTTGATAACTGGGAAAGGCACACTGAGCTGAGGCTCAATTTCAGGTGTGACCTGGGGCAAGTGTGAGGGTACAATATACAAATAAATACATAAACACATGTGCAGCATAGATCACTGCAATATACTATTAATAAACTATTACAGTACTAAAACTAAAGAAGCTTTTGATTCTAGACTGTACTGGTCTCTGATTAAGTCTCTTGAGGTTCCAGTTATTCAGCAATCTAAAATTCAAATGATTAAAAATGGCCTTTATCAGACCCCAATTAAATCAGTAAATATACTCAATGAGTATTTTGCAACTCTTCCAGATATCCAGATTCATACCCCAGTAAGAAGAAAGATGTATTCTGACAGTGATTTATTGCCTCCACATATTCCTAAGTTTTGATTCAGATATGTCTCCTGTAAGTAAGTGAAAGACGAAATTAAGAAATTAAACCCACGTAAGTCATTTGGCATAGCTGGTATTGAAAGCAGATTTTTAAGGGATTGGGTAAGTGTGATAGCACCTATTTTGACAAAACTGTTTAACTGGAGCTTAACTGAAGAAACCTTTCCAAAATTATGGAAAAAAATCAAAAATCATTCCAATTTTCAAAGCTGGTATACTGACTGAACCTATTAACTATAGGCCCATTGCTGTGCTCTCGACGGTTTTGAAGGTCTTGGAACAGCTGGTACAGCGGCAGCTTAGGGAGTATCTTGAATGATACTCCCTACTGTCTGCATACTAGTCAGGTTTTAGGAAGAGTCACTCCATGGGCACCGTGCTCACCAACCTGGTGGATTTGATTGCATCTCAATTGGAGGGAGGTAGGTTGGTGGGTGCGGTGTTCATGGACCTCTCTAAGGCCTTCAACACCATGGACCATGGCCTGTTGTGTGACAGATTGGCAGAGATAGGCATGTCTACTGAGGTTAGGGGATGGTTTAGATCTTACTTACAGGATCACTCCCAGCAGGTTTTTGCAGATGGACACCTCTCTGATAGTGTTTCTATTCAGAGGGGTGTGCCACAAGGGTAAATTTTAGGGCCAACTTTGTTTTTGATATACAAAAATAAAGTAGTGGAAGTAGCAAATCTTTCCAAATTCAGGCTTTATGCCGATGATACCATCTTGGTTGCTAATGGAATGAATATAGACCAAATTGAAAAATATCTCCAAAAGTCTTTTTCTGCACTTTGCACATGGATTAAAGATTCAGGTTTGGTTATGAATAATAAAAAAAACAAATCCATGGTCTTCAGGAAAAGAGATAAGAGAGGCTAGTATTGCTCCCAATATAAAAACAACAACTGATAACGGTGATCAAGACACAACGTATAGATATTTAGGTATCTGGTTAGATGAGAGTTTGGCTTTTGATTGTCATATAGAAGATACTATAACTAAAGTAAATAAAAGATTTGGGGCATTTAGGCACTCAAAAATCATGTTTGAATAAGCAAATGAGATCGTTAGTTTTAAATAAACTTTTACTTCCAGTTCTGGACTATGGAAGCCATGTATAGAGATTTGCAAATAAGTAAAGTTTAACGAAAGTTGATATGATGTATAATAGGCTTGCAAGGTTTATTTTGGGAAAATAAATAGGCACATATCATTGCACTTTTATTTGAGAAACTTTGCTGGTTAACACCTATACAAAAACGAAAGTTGCAATGAGCAGATTCGATCCATAAAGTTCTCTATACGCAAAAAACAACTTATCTGTATAAAAAATTAGAAAAAACTCATCATTACAGCTTACGTCAGACATCATTATATGGATTTATCCCTCCAAAATTAATAAATAAATACAGTTACATGTGTTTTCCAGCTATTATGTTTCAAGTATAGAACTCAGTAAACAAAGAATCCATAGTCAATCAGGATAACGTTAAAATATTTATGAGGGAGCTAAAATACAAATTGAGAGTACGATGCATGTGCAATGACTAGACTGTAGGTATTATGTAGGTTGCACACGATGATTAATAATATTTGTCAAATTTGTTATTGTCTTTGTATTGTATGTTGTACTGAGGTTGAACAGGAGCATCTATAATATAGGACTTGTCCTAAAGATGTTTTATTCCAGCTTATCCTGTATAAAATTAAAGATTTTTACTACTACTATCACTGCAATATACAAATAAGAACTATATAACAAATATACAGTATGGTTCACTAAAGTTAACATTTGGAGTAGTTACAAGTTATACAGTGGAACTTACAATAGTTATCAGCTGGAACATACTGCTAGAAACATGATGACATTAAACACTGGTAAGAGTACAAATCATCAGGGGATGGCAGTACGATAACAAAGCAGCTTTGGTATGAATAGGCATAGGGAGGGCGTGGAGGCAAATGTGTAAACAGTGTAGGTAGTATGATTGGGGTTAAAGATTAGCACACACTAACATTTATGGCTGTGAGGTAGGAGCTGGTGTTGGTGCAATGTCAAAGATGGGGGAGGGTGGGTACAGGGGTAGGGGGAAGTAGCCAGGAGACTTGTGCTTGGGGGGATGGCAGAGACAAGGGAGGAGGGGGAGGTGCCTGGAGTAGTTTTTGATTGACACAGCTATTGTCAGACTGTGAACAGCAAGGGGTAGTGAGTTCCATGGAGAGGGGAGATAATAGGCAAAGACCTGCCTCCTGGCGAGAGAACAAGGAGTTGTTAAAAAGAAGGATCATGGGTCGTGGGAGTGCAGCGCATAGCCAGAGCAAGGGGTGGGGGCTAAGAGGGGAGAGGTAAGAAGGGAGAGTGTTGAACCAGAACTTGGAGATGAACGTTGCGCAGTGTGCTAGCCGATGATTAGCTAAGGAAGGGAGGGAGGGAGATAGTTTGGTATAAGAGGCAGTGATGCATACGGTAAGGGAGATTGTAGCAAAGTGGCAGAATGTACAGAACAGTGGGTCAAGCTAGGGAGGATTGTGTCACTGACTGTAGACCACATCGGTGTAGTCGAAGAAGGGGAGGATAAGCTTTGTAATAATTTCTTTCCTGATTGGGGAAGGTGAGACAGTTCCTGTGCCTATATAGCATTCTCAGTTTATGGTGGAGCTTGTTGTGAATGGAGTCAAGGTGAAGGGAGATATCCAGCCTGTGGTCAAGCCATACTCCAAGATACTTGTAGCAGTTGACTGCTGAGATTTTGGACCCATCTAGACCCATCTGGGCAAAAGAAGGAGGGAGGGAGGGAGGGAGGAAGGGGAGGACAGTTTGGCTAGCTTTCAGGCAGTGCCAAATGCCATCGCAACAGTTTTTTTGGTATTACATTTGAGAGATTTAGTATTGAGCCAATGTATCAGGTTCTTGAAGTCTGACTGGAGTACAGCTTTGATTTGGGATAGGAAGGGGCCAGAAGCAAAGATCACTGAGTCGTTAGCATATATATGAACTTGGGAGGTTGGGCAGACAGAAGGGAGGCTGTTTATAAAGATGGAGAAGAGGGTGGGGCCGAGGATCAAACCCTGAGGAACTCTGGTTAGGATGTGAAGGGGGATGGATTTGGTTTCACCCAACTGTACGTACTGAGACCTGTCAGAGAGGTAGGCCTTGAACCAATTGATGGTGGGGGGTGAGAGGCCTATGGATGCTAGGTCATCTATTAGAATTTTGTGGGCTACAGAGTCGAATGTTTTGGCTAAGTCTATGAAGACAGCCAAAGTCAGGTGACCCTTGTCCACTGCCAAGTGGATGTGGTTAGTGAGACGAAGAAGAGATGAGGAAGTGGAGTGGTGTCGCCGAAAGCCAGATTGATATGGGGTCAGAATGTTGTTTGAGGCTGGGTGGAGTTTAGTCTTTTGGAGATGAGGGCTTCTAGGATTTTGGAGAGGGAGAGGAGGAGGGAGATAGGCCTATAGTTAACGAGGATTGAGGTGTCTCCCCCTTTGTGTAGGGGAATGCCCATTCCTAACTTCCAGGCTTTAGGTAAGGAGCCAGATGAGAGGGAGAGGTTGAACAGATGGGTTAGTGGAGGGATTATGGCTGGGTCTAAGATTTTCAGAAGAGTAGGATTAAGTCCATCCAGGCTCTATCTGGAGGAGTTTAGAGATTTAAGAGTGCAGAGCACCCCTAGTGGGGTGATGAGGGGGAATGTATGGATGGATGGGGGAGGTGGAGGGCAAGTGGCAAGATGCTTGAGGGGTACAAATTGGGGAGTTTGGGGAGGTGAAAGGGAGGGGGGATTCCCAGGGGGTAGGGCACAGGTAGTGCAGTAGTGATTTATGAAAGAGGCAGCATTGTCGGCACCGTCGGGACTGAGAGCAGGTGGGGGGAGTTGGAAGGTGGACCCTAACAGGGAGTGGACAGTCTTCCAGAAGGAAATTAGGTCTGAGGCATCAAAGGAGGCCTTATACACTTTCCAAGCTCAATCTTTATCCTTGAATTGCTTCAGCAGGTGGGAAGAGATCCAGGGAAGGTGCCTGCACCTCAGCCTCAGCCTCTTGAGGGGATAATGGAAGTTCCAAATATTTAGGAAGGTGGAGCAGAAGGCAGCCAGAGCAGAGTCTATATCTGGGGTGGTGAAGTCTCCAGATCAATCAGTGAGGTAAAAGTCAGCCAACAAAGATTGCTGGTTCAGAGACCTTAGGGGCCTGAACCACATGTACTTAGGTGGGCAGGAGGGGGCTGAGACTTCCTGAGACAGTGGGTGATGCAGTGGTCGCTGAAGGCATTGGGGAAAGTATCATCTGAGGAGTATTTGTGTGGGTGAGTCATAAGAATGCAGTCGATTAGTGAGTGGTTGTTGGTGCGAGGGTTAAGCCTGGTGGGGTTGGATATAAGTTGCATTATGTTGAGGACTTCTATCTCTTGGGTGGTTGGCTGAGCTTGTGAGAAAGCCCAGTTCAGGTTGAAATCACACAGTATGAGGAGCTCACCAGAAGCAGAGAGAGAAATGAGGGAGGCAAGTTTGGAGACCAAGGAAACAGGATGGATTGGGAGAGAAATCGTAAGATGCAATGAAGAGTGGCGAGGAAGAAGGGAATGCAAGCCTTGAGAGGAGCAGTTTGTGTGATTTCAGGATGGCTTCCTAGAGGACAATGGGAGCTTGAAGGGACTCATGGATGTATGTAGTAACACCACCCCCATGTTTGCCCCTGTCCTGGCAGAAAATGGTATAACCTGGAATGGCTACTAGGAAGTCTGGGACTTTGGCAGATAGCCAAGTCTCTATGATGCAGAGGATATCAGAGGAGCATTGTGTTACCCAGGCCTTGATGTGGTCTAACTTGGGCAGCAAGCTTCTTACATTTATATGGTAGAAGCCCAGTTGATTTGAGGGGGGAGCAGGGGGCTGAGAGATCAAGCCCTGGGTTCAATTCAACATCACCTGCAAGTAGGAGAAGTAAGAGGCAGGATATAAGGAAGTTGTTTTTGTGTGGGGGGTCCTTAATGAGCCTGGGGGTGGGGCCTGGGCTTGAGGGCCCAGAGCGGTTGAGGGTGCCTGAGTGGGTGGGGGACTGGGAGCAGAGGAGGGGCAGGAAGCTGTTGTGGGGAGGAGAGGGTAGAGGAGGTGAGGGGAACTGATATGCCAGCAGGAGAGTGGTGTGGGAAGGCAGGAATGGGGTTGGGGGCCATACATTTTGGTAGAGGGAGTGTGGCGGGAGGGCAGGACTAAGAAAATGGCAAGCAGGGACTGGGAGAACATCCTGATAGGAGAAGGAATATTGGCCAGCACTGGTGACAGGGGAGGGAAGGGAGGATTGGAAGTGGTGCTGTGGCCACTGAGAGTGTGTTGATACACTGGTTAAGTTAACCTGAAGGCAGAGTGAAGGTAGGCAGCTTCGGTAGTGCAGTGATTGAGGTTGTTGCCTTTGGTGATGAAAGCCAGGGATTCAAATTCCTGGGTGGGCTAGCAGGGAGATGTGGGGGTTAGGGCAGGATACAGGTGTAGGGGAAGGGGGTGGAGAGGGATTGGAAGGATGAGAGTTGAAAGTGACAGCTGGATAAGATTGTGGGCAACACAGTGACACCCAGTGGGCAGTCAGTATAAAATGCTAATGAGAAAGTTGTCTGATTAATTGAGTACCAACACCAAAGTCATGTGACCCTCAGCAGGTATATATTTGGGGATGGATGAGGGTGGGGCAGTCAACGTGTAGTGTTGATGGGTTAACCCAGTTCAAGTAGGCTGCAGCATCTTCTGAGGGGAGATGAAACCCTTTTCAGATACCTTCAGTGTTTCCCGTGAGCTCCTGCAGCAACTCCAGCAGTCCATGCAGTCCATTGAGCAAGGGGGGAGCCTAGTTTGAAGGAAAACAGACTAAAGGATAAGGAATTCTGGAGGTAGGAAGAAAGGAATGAAAAGAATGAGGAGGGGCACACTGAGCTTGCACCACACTGGCAATTGAAGCAGGTAAGAGCCAGTTAATTCAGATTTCAGTTTATAAACTATATCAAAGAGAACATGTAAAACAAAGTCCCTTAAAGCAATCACAATTGAACCCCAAATACATGCATGCAGCCTATGTAAATTTGAGTGAAACTGAACTATCACCTACACTCAGCCAACCATAATTATTTAAGGTGGTCCCAGAAAATTGACTTGTCGGCTGACTGTTACAAATCAGAACAGCACTAAATAATTAAATTATTAAAACCCAGTTCAAGTAGGCTGCAGTGTCTTCTGAGGGGAGCTAAGACCCTTTTCAGATACATTCAGATAAGTGTATAGACATAGCGCCTGAGGGCCCTGTGCTCCCAGTATTGCAAGATGGTATCCATGAGTGGAAGCGGGGGTGGGAGCATGGGCCCTCTGGGACCTGCGCTCCTACCTACCCATAAGTATAGAATCATAGCATAGGAGGGCCCAGTGCTCCCAGTTTAGCATAAATAGTATGCACTGATGGGAGCGCGAGCCCTCTGGGCCATGCGCTGCCACCTACCCATAAGTACAGACACATAGCAGAGGCCTAGAGGCATTCCAAGTAACCCTTGTAATGCTTGTCTGGCAATATCTCAGTAACCATAGAAACTGTGGAAAAAATTGTTTTGCAGTTGTATGCATGACTTAGCCACCTCCAAGCATGCTTAGTGAAAAATCTGTATCTCAAACCATTTTTTAGATAGAGGCGCCAAAAGGTGCTGCGGCCACCACAATGTTATCCTATGGGAAAATTCACAACTTCGGAGTGCTGTAACTCTGGAACTGGGTGTAAATGTTTGCACCAAACAAGAAAAAGGCACATCTTCGGTGCAAGGGCTTGCCACCCTGCAAATTTCAACCCAAACATCCAAACCGTGTAATGGCAGTGAGGTGGCAAAGAAACTGTGGTTTTGGCAGACGCCACAATGTTATCCTAGGGGAAATATTCACAACTTCGGAGTATTGTAACTATGGAACTGATCTAAATGTTTTCACCAAACCACCAAAAGGCACATCTGTGGTACAAAGGTTTGCCACCCAGCAAATTGTAGTCAAAAAGTCAAAACCACGTAGTGGCAGTGAGGTGGCAAAGAAACTATGATTTTGGGGATTGTGCTGTCACAAATTGCGAAAGTATGTCTCAAATTGTGAAAGTACGGTGCAACACTTTTGCAAATTTGTGAAACTTTTGTGCTTGTACTGTTGCAAATTGCGACAGTACAAATGGCCACATCAAAATAAAGATATTTCTGGGTGTTTTTTTTTTAAATTGTGATCCATGGATGCTGTTCCTAGGACACTGTTTAGGTAAACACAACAGCTGGTGTTTACCTAGGGGCAGTAGTTTTTAAACTATAATGTTTTTTCTCCACCGCTAACTGATAACAAGATGACTGCAGCATGACAATACAGAGGGCATATGCAACAGTAAAATGTGCTGTCACAGACAAATCTGTCACTGTCGCACGGAACATATGTTTTTTCCCCATAGGATATAATGGGAAACATTAAAGTGTAATAACGTTTGAACAAACTATTATTTTTTCACCAGACCTTCAAAAGGCACTTCCCTGTCCCAGTCTCCATATACCCTGAACATTTCAGACCAGGCGGACAAACTGTTCAGGCTGTGGAAACAAGCAAAGAATTTGCAAAAGTTGAGGATTTTCTATGCTGTTTGATGCTCCGCAGCTCCACAACCACAAACATGACCACAACAAAAATTTTCAGTTCCAGAGATCTATGGCACAACACAATGCATGTTAAATTTCAGGTGAATCAAACTAATGGTTGCAAAGTTATTAAAATGCAAAATTTTGGATTTAACTTAGACGTGTCGGTGCAACCCCAACTATACCTACCCTACCGGGCAGGAGATTTTTATATATTTATATATATAGATATATGTATATAGATATAAAGATTATAGATATAGATATAGATAATGGTGGCACGGTAGTGCCCCATAGTTAGGGTTGAGTACCCCATTTAAGGTTAATGGTGAAATTTTGCACCTTAATAACTGCCACCGCTTCAACGGTTTTGTCTGAATATATATATATATATATATATATATATATATATATATATATATATATATATGTATATATATATAACACGTATATGTATACACACATATATATCTATATGTATATCTATATATATCTATATCTATAGCTATATAGCTACATATAAATATATATATATACACACACACACATGTACGTATACATATACATATACATTTACATATATACATACAGAGGAAGCCACTTAATAGGGACACCCCCACGGATGGGCTTTTTTCCCTATTAACTGATTGTCCCGTTTATCAGAAGGTAATGTAATAAAATGTGTGGTATGCCTTTATCATGCCTGTAACATCAATAACAACACCAACTACATGTTTTAAGTGCTAAAAGTGGTTTATCTTTTTTTTTGTTTTATCTGCTTGTGATTCGGTGGTACATTTCTAAAAACACGTAAACACAGTGACAGCATTATTCAGAAACATTATTGGAAATGCCAAACTTTGATCTGCTTAAAGCACTTTGAAGTAATCAACAATTTTACTCTGTTTTGCTTCACTGCAAACCTGTCTTGTGATTGTTTGCTCCAAATGTGCTAGTCTGTCCCACTCAGACACTTTCCCATTCTGTGTGCACCAGGACATCAAGACCTGAAGATGATCCAGTGCCTCTTTGTTTGTTATGGGCTCAGACAGTGGGTCATCATCTTTGGCATCTGATTCCACAGTTGTCTTGTCAATTCTCAGTCTGTTTACCTGCTCACAGATGTTGCCATCAGTAGCCTCACCCTCCATTGACAGGTCTGCATCAATGTCGATGAAATCAGAAAACTCATCGGTGGTCATGAATGATGGCTGCTCAACATCAAAAAGAGCGTCATTGTTTGCCAATTGGCCAAAGTCAGTTCCTTGATTTGATGCACCTCCCCCAACAACAAAGCCGGCTTTTTTAAAGCAATTGCTGATCATGCTTGAGGTAACTGACTGCCAAGTTTTGCTCACCATGTAAATGGCATCCAGAATTGTGACTGCCTTCACTATGGCTGATGACTGCGCTGACCCACCTTCATCAATCACATCCACAATTCTAGTTGACATTTGTGCCCTGTAGTGCCCCTTCAGGTTCCTAATGATGCCCATATTCAATGGTTGGACAAGACTTGTGTTTGGTGGCAAAAAGGCAACCTTTATGTGGGGGAATTTACCAACTGTTTCTGGAGGGTGGGCTGAGCAGTTATCCATGAGCAGGAGAACATACCTGCATCTTCTTTTCAGTTCTCACTCCCACTGACTCAACCAGTCCATGAAAATCCACCCACTCATCCAAGCATTAGAAGAGACATAGTAGGAGACAGGTAAGGTTGCTAGATCTTTGGGGAGACATCTCGACCATTTACTTTTCCCAATTAGCAACACTGGACGTTCATCAGTGCCATCCATATTGGCACATAAAAGCAGTGACACTCTGTCCTTTGCTTTTTTCCCTCCTAGAAGCTCTGTCTCTTTGTGTACATGCCCACGATCAGGGTAGCCCCTGTAATAGAGCCCTGTTTCATCAGCATTGTACACTGCACCAGGCAGATAATCTTTTAGAATTGTGGGCAGCACACTTGTCACCCAGTCAGTGGCAGCTTGGGTGTCAGTGTCTGAGCGCTCACCATGTTCCTTCTTACATACAATGTTGTTCCTCTGCTTTCATCGAGAAAGCCAGCCATCGGTAGATTCAAAGCACTCATGCCCAAGCTGTGCCACAAGTTCATTTGCTTTTTTTTTTAGCAAAGGTCCAGACAGTCGAGCACCTCTGCTAACTGCACTGTTGAACCGCAGCAACAGTCCATCCTCCACCTCACCATCTTTACCCTCTCACTTCCTCTTGCACTCCTGGTTTACATTGGACTGCCATTCAGCCAGAATGGCATCATGGCTCAAGCTGATTATACCGGCTTAACTTTTTGAAATTCCAGACTACTTGACAACAGATGACAAAGAAGCCTTAGGAAGTTGAAGGGCTTCTATTACTTTCACTTTCTGAGTGAGAGTTAGTTTCTTTTGGTAGACATAATGAACAATGAGGATCACACCGCTCAGTGCTGGCTTTGTAACATACAAAACATCCCCCAAACATCCCAATTAAGTGGCTCACATGTCCTACTTAAGTGACAGAATGTCTCATTGGCTAACATGGACAATTAATTGGTAGCCAGGGAAATGTCCCATTTAACTACGTCCCAAATAAGTGGCTTGTACTGTAATATATATATAGTATGGTCCCTCTATTGGTAACCAGTTTGTTTACCATCGAGAGGTCACCAAGGCGACTATGTAACCATCGAGACTGAAGCTCGAGAGGTTTACATCGCCATGGCAACCTCAAGATGGTTAAGAGTAATCGGTTGCTGATAGAAGGACCATACATTATTTTTTATAGTGTATGGTCCCAAGAAAAAATGAAAATGGCTCCTAACTTTTCAAATAGTAGTCAACACCATGGCCGTTCAGTCATTCCCTCACTGTTGTGTGCACCCATTGGTTCCTGAGGAAAAAAGGCACACACATGTGCAGACCATTCCCAGTTGTTAACCCATCGATGTGACGTTCCATCGGTGGGTTAACAATGATGGAACATCACATCAATGGGTTAGCAACACTGGGAAAGAATGATTTGTTTTAGGTTAACAATGTTCTACCATACATTATATATATATATATATATATATATATATATATGTATATATTATAGCTGCACAGTAGCACACACCCACACCATGCACTTGGGTTAAATCCTAATACTGACAGTGTGGTGCAGCATGATGGGGATGCTGCAATCCTGAGGTGCCGTCTTTCAGATGAGATGTTAAACCGAGGTCCCATCTGCCTTGTTCTGGTGGTTGTTCAGGTGGACGTTAAAGATCCCATGGCACTTCTCGAAAAGATTAGGGAAGTTTATTAAAGGAAAAATCAAACAAATAATACATTACAGAAATATCAATACAGAATCAAATTTTGTCAAAAAGGGAAACAATAATGTCCAAAAAGGAAAAAAAGAAACAAACAAAAAAAAAGGATAATATTTGTAAAGACTTACATCAATCATTTCTAGCATTATACAAAAAGTTTTAAAAAAGGAGAAGAAGCTTTCTTAACAATCAGAATCTTACTTCCTTAAAAGGATAACAACACAATTATATTCATGGTAGATCAAACTGATTTAAGTCACTGGGGCATCTGAATCCGTGATCCAAGGCATATTTCTCCAGTGTGCTCTTAAATTATTCTGTGTGAGTATGCTAGCTTCCTTCATGTACAGAATATGAAGTTTGTGCTGAATCTTATTGATCAATTCAATATGGTTGAGCTGTTTCTGTTGAAAAGTAAACAAAGATCTAACATTCCAAATAAACCATATAATTACCATCAATACAACATGCAGAGTGCTCTTATTCCATCTCAGAGCATGATCTGTATAATGGCCATACATCAATGCCTATGTCATGGACTGAAACCAGGGTGCACTCCATTCTGCAAGCAATAGATCTGCAACAGAGTAGATGATCCAGATGGGGTGGGCAGAATGAGAAGAGATCTGGATAAACTAGCAAAATGGTCAGAAGAGTGGCAACTGGGATTTAATGCAAAGAAGTGCAAAATCATGCACATAGGGAAGAGAAACCCTGAAGCCACTTATAGGCTGGGAGGGGAGTTGCTAGCAGTGACAAAGGAAGAAAGAGACTTGGGCATCATCATCACTGATGACCTAAAATCATCCAAGCAGACCTCTAAAGCAGTAGGTAAGGCTAGGGGGGTGTTAGGGTGTATTAGTAGGGGTATCACAAGTCGAAGAGGAGGTAATAATCTCTCTGTACAAGACATTGGTTAGGCCCCATCTGGAGTATCATGCAGTATTGGAGGCCGCACCTTCACAAGGACATTAACCAAATTGAGGCAGTCCAGAGAGGGCAGCCAAAATGGTGCAGGGACTGCATCAGAAGACATATGAGGACAGATTAACGGAGCTCAATATGTATACCCTGAGCAAAGGAGGGAGAGAGTGATATGATCGAGACATTTAAACACCTTAAGGGCATAAACAAGGTGAAAGAGTCTAACATGTTTAAATATAAGAAAATAGCAGGACAAGAGGACACAGCATGAGATTAGAGGGAGGCCGATTAAGGGGAATGTAGGAAATTCTTTTTCACAGAAAGGGTGGTAGATGCATGGAATGGCTTACCACAAGAAGTGGTGGCTATGAATACAGTGCAGGGCTTCAAACAGGCATGGGATAGGCATAGGAGCAATACAAATGACTATGAATAGATAGGTCACTGACAGAGCAAAGGCCGATGGCACATTTATAAGGTAGAAAAAGAAATGGGCAGACTGGATGGGCCTTGCGGTCCTTATCTGCCGTCAACTTCTATGTTTCAATAACACATGACAAGGTGTGGTTTATCACCTGATAAGAGCACGCCCAGGTGGGTACTAAGGCATGAGGCACTTGTGCTGAGTGCCTTATGCCACTGGGCGTGCTCTTATCAGGTGATAAACCACACCTCGGGGGCTTAAGTATAAACCCTCATGATAAAAAAATAAAAAAGTTTAAGATAAGCTAAAAACTGTTAAAGATGATGTAAAGAACAGGGAAAATAGTCCCTCTGTAGTGCAAGTTGCAGACCATATACTCTATAATATGAAGAATATTGGTGTATGTCTCCCTTCTCCCAACTCTGTTTCTCCCAAGGCATAACACAACACATATTTTAAATTTTGTTTATTTTTTAGTTGGGCATTGTTTTTAAGTTGTAGAAGCGAGCATGTCCTTTACAGGCTGCCATTATCCATTGTTAGTGCATCATTATGGTCTCAAATTTGTGAGTGTATTGCCGTCTCCTGTAAGATAGAAACACTTTTTTAATTCTAGTTTTAGTTAACAGTCGTAGACAGCATGTCTTAGTTGGTGGTTGTGGGTGCATTTGCTGGCAGGGGAATGGCTGAGCGACCACAGCATAGATAATAGTTTGAAAGTGCGAGCGTGCCTAAGGGACTGGTGATTGAGATGGTTCAGCTCTTCGTTACTGTCACTGTAGTGGGGGGGGAGGCAATGGCAAGAAATGTAGGGAGGACCGGAGAAGGCCCGAGGAACATAAGGAGGACCAAAGACTATAATCATTAGCCCTGCAACGTGTATAGCAGCATGATATGGATGAGATGCTAGGGCGGGGGAGAGGGTTTCTGTCTTGATTGGAAAGTCGAGTCCTCACGGCAAACGCAACACTCACTGGATTAAGAACAGCTTCTCAAAAGGAGCACAGGTCAGATTTCTTTGTTTAAATATGGGGAAGGCTACAAAAACATTTTGTCTATGGTAGTCTTGTACAGTGTGAGTCATCCCCACAGTGTGAAAAGTAGCTGACGATGTGCTGCTGGGGGCAGAGCTGTAGGCTGGCACTTACAGAGGGAGTTCTTGGTGAGTGAAGCTCAAGAGCAGACTCTTTGGGACAGTGATGTCTGTTGTTATGAGTCCTGATTGGCTAAAGAGGTGTCGGTAGGCACAATACAGTATGTGCTGATAGGGACACGGCTAGAGGTGCCTCTCAGCCAGTCAGGACTCAGAATACTCCAGACCCATTTCATAAGTAGCTAATAATGACCAAAATCCTTGAATATATGAGCAGTTGAAAAATAAATGCTGAATTGGTTCTACTTCTTGTATACACTGCTTCCTACTACAGAACCTATCCTCCAACTGTTTGTGTTTGTGGTTTGATTTGATGTTAATCTTCTTAAGGCATCTTAGCCAGAGGAGATCCCACGTTTTACCTGGAATTCTGGTTTATTTAACTAGAAGGGTTACGGAGGGGGTATAAGCCTCTGGACAATTTGGAAATGTTATTAATTCTTGGGAGAAACGCCCTTGCACCCACTTGTATATTTCCTTTCTTTGTTTTAGTAATCAACATTGTGCTAGTAACCCACCAGAGCATAAGCATCAAGAATGCTTCTCTGATGTAGTCGGGGTTGGCTGTGAATTTCTTTAGGACCCTCAAACACCCCTGCTCCCACTGGGACAACCATTGTGAACAGGTTAATAAAAGAAAGGGGCCCGTTCATTGATAAAAGGAAAGGGGACCATTCCTGTCCAGTAAATTCTAAAAGTGGATTGAGGTTTGTATAGAAAAAAATATTATAAAAAAAGGAAATGGGATTAATCAACCCCAAACCCCCTTGTTTTATTGTTAAGTATGTTATGTTTCTTTTAATCAAATTTAACCTACTTCCCCAGATTGTTTGGAAGAATATGTTCAAGATGGTAGTTTCTAATTGTTTCGAGGCTGCAAAGACATGACTTATATAAAAAAATTGGCACTAGGAATGTTTTGACCAAATAAACCCTTTTCTGTTCACTATGCTTCCATTTGTTCCAGCCTGCAACCAATTGCTATCCCTGTTTTATTTTAGGTTCCCAATTAACCTTGTCATCATGCTCAGAACCATAAGTTACTCCTACTATATTCACTGGTTCTGTTGATACTTTTATCCCTTTAATGTACCTTAAATCTGGGTGGGCATTCTGTAATGTTTTGCTACACATTTCTCAATAGTCAAGGATATTCCAGCATATACTCCGTACTGGTTACATAGCTGAATGGCTTCTGAAGCTGATCTTGGGTCTTTGTCTAGGATACATAAATCATCTACATAGCAATTGCAGCAAACTGAAAGATCTTATTCAGTAGTGTAATATGTTGGAGTTGGGCAGATTTATTTATAATTCTTAAGAGGGGATCAATGCTGAAAACAAAAAAAAGGGGAGTCATAGGACATCCCTGTCTTATACCTTTACCTACAGTACACATGGCTTCTTTCCAACCTTGCACAATAGAGGTTGCTGTTGCTGTTTTGTATAAGCATTGCATCCATTCAATAAATATACTAGGTATTCCATATTGCTTTATACTGCCCATAAGAAATAATGGTTAACCGAATCAAATGCTTTTCCTTGATCCAAAGATAATACCATACCCGCTGTATTGCCTCTCTGACCTTGTCTGAACAGTTCTCTTAAAAGGATTAGGTGATCCTTTATTTTCCTTCCAGGAACTGAGCAGGTTTGTGCTGGGGAAATTAAATATTCTGCAGTTTTTAACAATCTAGAGTTTACAATTTTGGCAAGTATTTTAAAAGCATTATTTAAGAGAGAAATTGGCCTTCAGGTCTGAATGTCACACTTGTCACCTATTTTGAACTTATAGACTGTTTGTCTGCTGGTCATTCTGAGGGAAGGAGAGTGGTCCTGAAGAATATACGAGAAGACTCGTGTTAATTCTAACTGAAGTTTATGACCAGTGTATTTGTATAATTCATTGTTTAATCCATCTCTGCCTGGTGTTTTATTGTTTGTCAAGGTATTCAGCACTTGGACTTGTTCATCCTGCTGAATATCTTGTATTACTAATTCTGCATGTTCTTTAGAACATGTGGGATTCCCTAGGTTGCAGAACAGAGTTTCATAATCCTGTTCTTTTGTGTGCCTAGTTGTAAATAGTTGCTGAGTGTGATTATTCACTATTTCCCTAATTCCAAGGAGATCTGAAAACAGGAGATGGTTTCTATCCCACAGTCCATCCATTTGTTTTTGTTTAGCATTATTATTAAATATTTCATAAGGGCAAGTGTATTCTTTCTTACCCTGCGTTGAGAATTGTTGTTGGTTTTGTAGGTTTTGGGCTTGTATTTGGTGACACTCTTATCATTTTTTGTTTTATATTATGCATCTGTGTGGTAAAATTCTGACCTGTGATATGTGACAGGGATAACAATTTCTTGAGCTGCCTTTTATTTTTCAAGTATTAATGATATTCATTATTTATTTTACTTTTACTATGTGTCTTTAATAACAGAGTCAGGTCTGTAATAGTGTCTTCCCACCACAAGGGGGGGGTCCTCATACAGCTCATAGACAGATTTCCTGGCTTCTAGAAAATAATCAATTTCTTGTGTGATTTCAGGAGACTCTAGGAGGGAAGAATTGAATTTCCAGGTCCCTGGACCATGAGGTGACTGACCTGTGGTACCTAAAGTAACACATAAGATCTTGTGGTCTGAAAATTCAGAAACTAGTACTTCTGCTATCAAAATATGAAGAGATGGAGAGATAAAGAAATAATCTATTCTTGTGTCTAATGTCACTTTATAGAATGTAGATTAAATTTCCCCTAAAGCAAGGTTATGTGCATCTACTAAGTTTGTGGACTGTATCATTTTTCTCAAAAATGCCAGGTCACAGAAGATGTTTTGGTTTTTGCATTTCTGCCTTTGTCTGCCAGGGATAAACTGCAATTAAAGTCTCCACTCAGAATCACATTCTTGGAAGAGTATGGATAAGGTTGAATCATTTGGAACAATGCTATTCTCTCTGCTTTTGTCTGAGCAGCATATATGTTGAGTATTCTGTACAGAACACCTTGAATTTTAACCTCCACAATAAGTTCCCTTCCTGGGAACAAGTCCAGGACTTTCATTAATTGGAACTGTACCCCTGAAATCAAAATTACCACCTCTGAGCATGAGTTCGATAGACCAGTATGAAGGCCCAACATGCCACTGCTTTGCTGCTTCCTTGATATCTTGCAAGGTATGCAGTCTAGTATCCTGTGAAAAAAAATACCAGCATTCAGGGATTTTAGATATGAAAAAACAGCTTGTTTTTCACCATGAATTTTAACACTATTAACACTGAATGAATATAGTGACAGGCTGGGTTCCATTAGCAGGGAGGTAAGGGATTAGTTAAGTCATGGGGGTTGCTTCACTATACTTCTGATTTGTCTGACACGCCTAATTTTGGCTTTTGCCTTATTGGGAGGTTTTGCTGTGGGAGGATCAGTACTTTTTGGTGGAAGGGGGTCTTCCCTATCCGAGCTGACATCTGATAAGGAGGACCTGACTGAGGAATCATCAGATTCATAGCCTGAGGTCTCGGGGATATCTGCTAGGGCCTCAAACCTATTAGTTACTGGGATCTCCATTGTTCTTAAAACTTTTGGTTTTGGTTGGGACTAGTTCTACCTTCATCTGGTAGCTCCTCTGGATTTCCCTGCTTCTATGTGCACCTGGGGGTTGGGGTGGGGGTGGCATTTCTACCATCATTTCGCTATCCTCATGTTGCACTGCTAATCCTCTCTATTCCCCATGGGTTTCTTGAGGGGGGTTCTGAAGCTGGGCTGGGAGACATTTCTCTGTGCTCTGTGACCATCTGACTCCTTCCATTGGAAGCATTGGTCTGCTCACACTCTCTGCAGTGTCCCCTGAGGGAGGTGGAGGGGGGTGGAGCATTGGGAAAAGTTCTACCCCTTGTTCTTTGAGCTATGGCTATAAGCAGTCTCTGTTCTTCACTGTCTGTTTTATTTGGCTGGTAACAGTGTGTGTCAACCAAGGGCAAATATGGTAAGAATGCCCCTTGGTGTCACATAGATTACAAAGTTGCTCATTGTGGCAGTGCCCACTCGTATGCCCAAGTTCTCCACATAACGTACATTTTAACTTGTCACAGAGACTACTGATGTGCCCTGTTTCCCCACACCTATAACAAGCTTTAGGCTGATCTTGGTAGAATAAAACACCCCTTTCCCATCCTATAAAAAACTATTAGGTAGGTGCTGCAATCCTGTTTCAGTGGTATGCAAGACAATCCGCACCCTCCACCCCCCAGTCCATATCTTTTCATTGTTGAAAATAGCCTCAGGTTTTCCCAAGACTATGCATCTCTGCTTGAGCCAGTACAATAAATTAGTCATGCTGACCCCCTCATTCTGAAAACGTAATGCTATTGTTCTGTTTGCTTGTTTGGTCAGGGGGATGGCTTTGAAGGGTGTCCATAATGGGTCTGATTTCAAATTATGGTTGAGTTCCCAAAATGTTTGCAAACCACTGTTAAATCTGAAGTTAATGTCAAAGGTTTGCTCACCTGTGATGTGTATTAGTGCATCAATTTCTGCTGCAGTGTACTTCATGGATGTTTTAAGCAATGTCCTGCCAACAAATAAAGGATCAGGGAAGACATCCAATCCCTCGTTGTAAATCAATCTTACAGCGTTATGCCTCTTTGCAGGGTACACTGGTTCTCTAAAAAAGGATGCGTAGGACCTGCTACCCCTTGTATTTTGATGCTCTTCTGGGTTATTGGTGTCGTCTTGTTCTGAAGAGCCTGGCCTAGATGTACTGGGGGGGCTCTACGATGCCGAGTCGATGACTAACTCAACCGGTATCGCAGCGCCAGGCTCCCTGTCGACTGTGACAGAAAGGGACTGCTGCTTTCTTTAGGGGTCTTCACCTGCTGAACCTCCGCAACCCCTGTTATTTTAGATGCCAACTCCGAGTTGGAGTTGGTTTGGGGAGGGGGTGCAGGATGGGGGAAAGTGTTGCCCAGTCCTGGGCACCACCTCTACAGCGACCTGGTGCAGTTGTCGGCAGTGATGTATGTCACTGTAGAGGTTTCACCATGGGAGGTGCATACCGCGCTGGGGCTGGTTCTGCTAATGTTACCCGATTGCTCCGAAGACTGAGTGGTGAGCACATTATTTTCAGATCCTGTAGCTGGGGCATTTAATACCATCTATGGATTCTGAGTTCATTTAAATATCTCAGGGATATGCAACTGGGACAAATTAACATCTGCAGAATTTTCCATCATTGTAACTCTATTGCTAAGTGGAGAAACTTCAGGCTCAACATTTGTTTTTTCAGACATTGTTTTAGGCATTTGAATTGAGAAAGAGCCAGAAACCCATTGCCCCTTTGGATTAAGTTCCCAACCAGCTCCCTGCAAAGCAGATTCAACTGACCAGTCTGCAATTAAGCATTACGGTGTACTAGGGTTATGTCTTAGTCCAGGAGCAGGAGCCCCTATAGATGCCATTCCTGGCATAGCCCCTGTTGTCAAGTCAACAGTAGCATTAGTCCCATTTCCATCGAAAACAAATAATGGAGTAGAGTTTGTACTTGCCATGAAGTTGTATTGGGAACCCACAGTCTGTTGCGTGCCAGGCAGGTCATTCCTTTGGTCAGATGTTGCTGTCAGTGTTTGTAAACTTCTAGCAGTGCCTGGAGTTTGCAGCTGGGCCAGAGATCAGTTGCCAGGGAGCGGCACCTCAGCGCCTGGAATTTTAGGTTGACTAGACAGTTTTCTCATTGCAACAGCGTCTTGCAGCTCTTTTTGCCTTTTCAGAAAAACATGCTCTTCTCGCAATAGCTGGGCTTCTAAATCATCTGGAGACTCTTGTGGTACACCCGCTTGGACTATCAAGGCATTCTAGGAACTTTGACTTTTATTTTCTGCATTAATCGTTCCCTCCAATCCTCATCCATTTTTTACCATATTTTCAGCATTCAGCTGGGATTCTGACTCTCCCTCCAATGAATTTGGAGCATTGAAAACATTTACAGCCTCAGACATCTGCAAGGCAGCAAAGGAGACTGTCTCCACTACCTCTTGTACATCCATCTCCGTCAGTGACTCTTTGGAAGTGGCCATCAGCAGGCCAGAGGTTCCCCTACAGGAGAGTAGGGGAATTTTTATTGAAACACTGGATTTCATTACAATAACAAACAATGGAAAAACAACATGAACAAAATCATAAACCCGAAATTGTATCACAATCCTTATTTAAACAATAATTTGTCTTCCAGAAATCCTATTTTTCTATAAATTAGGAAACTTTTTAGTTCAACTGTATGTCACAATTTATCCATAAATGCTTAACTTTTTCCAAGGTAAAGCATTTCATATCCGACAACAAAATTTTATGCAGAGACTTCTTGGTATTAGACAGGATTTCTTCATATGAAACTACTATCTGTTGCAAGACCTATGTGCAATGGACCTGCCATATATAATATTGCAGTACTGTGAGTATAGCATATATGGTATCTATATGATACTTGCCCCAGGTACTCAGTGAGGGTCCATATACCACCTCTGGGTATGACAGAGATGAAAAACATGGCTCAGCCCATTGAACAGCAATGTATCCTCAAAAATGTTTTACATATTCACATTCTAGAAATAGATGTGATTGTGTCTCTACTATCAGGGCACAGCAAGGCATTTGACACAGTCCCACACAAAAGATTAATAAACAAATTAGCCAGCCTGGGAGTGGGTCCCAGGGTGGTAGCCTGGGTAAAACATTGGCTGGACAACAGGACACAGAAGGTAATAGTAAACGGAGTCCACTCTGAAGTAAGGGAGGTTACTAGTGGGGTACCACAGGGTTCAGTACTGGATCCAGTCCTTTTTAATGTCTTTGTAAGTGACATTGCAGAGGGACTGGAAGGAAAAGTATGCCTCTTTGCAGATGACACAAAGATCTGCAATAGGGTTGATACACAAGGGGGCGTAGAAAGGTTAACAAGAGACTTGGCAAGGTTAGAGGAATGGTCAGAAGTATGGCAGCTTGGATTCAATGCAAAGAAGTGTAAAATAATGTACCTGGGAAACGAAAACTCATGGAAAGAGTACACGATGGGGGGGGGGTAGTACCAACAACAAAAATGGAAAGGGACCTGGGGTAATCATATCAGATGACCTTAAGGTTGGCAAGCAATGTGAAAAGGCAGTAGGGAGGGCTGGGGGGATACTGGGATGTATAGGGAGAGGCATCACCAGCAGAAAACAGGAAGTTGTTATCCCTTTGTACAGACAGTTGGTGAGACCGCATCTGGAGTACTGAGTCCAGTTCTGGAGACCCCATCTCCACAAGGACATAGGACGGAGGCAGTCCAGAGGAGGGCAACTAAAATGGTACAGGGTCTGCAAGAGAAGCCATATGAGAGAAGATTAAAGGAGCTTAATATGTATACCCTTGAGGAAAGGAGGGAGAGGGGGGACATGATAGAAACTTTTAAGTACCTCAGTGGAATCAACAAAGTCCAGGAGGGTAGCATCTTTCAGAAAAAGAGATGAGTAAGAACAAGGGGACACAATTTGAAGATAGAGGGGGGACAGCTCAGGGGCAATGTGAAGAAGTATGTTTTCACAGAGAGGGTGGTGGATGCATGGAACCGCCTTCCAGAGAAGGTTGTGGGATCTAAAACTGTGGGAGAATTCAAGAATGCATGGGACAGACATAAAGCATTCTTGTGGGGGGTAGGAAGACATAGGCTGTTGGTTAACTAGGATCTGCAGCTTATCCAGTAGGTAGGGAAATGAGCAGACTAGGTGGGCCAAATGATTCTTATCTGCCTTCAAAGTCAATGTTTCTATGGGGCAATATCTCTCAGTCACCTGCTTATATTTCTTATCACCCATTACACTCAGATGACCATAATTCCCCAGCCAAATGGTATCCCAGACAAAGAGGGAAGTCTAGGGTTACCTAGTTTTTTGAGTACACCTTCTTTCTGTGTATCCTGACACTGAGGAAAAGTCACTTCTGATTGACACTCCACGGACAACATTCTTTTATACAGGGATTTCCTATCCAATGTCTGGAACTGTAAGGGGGTCAGGTTCCGTTGGATAGCATTCTTTATGTATTCTAATCCATAAGTGGGGACCACTTTCACTTTATTCGGGTGCCTTGTTTGTCCCTGACCCCATGGGGTAATACACCGCTGCAGTCACTGATTAACCAAGGGTTTCCACAACTTTTCCCTGGCCTCAATGCGTGCCCAATATTGTAACTTCCAAACAGACTGAAGAAAAAGGCTATTAGGTGTATCATTCTTACCCCTCCTTCATTCACAACCTGATAAGTGAATTCCCTTTTTATGTGGTTTAACCTAGAGCCCCAAAAGGCTTGGAAAAATACACTGTATAATCTTTTCAGGGTTCCTGGGTGGTATATCTGGCCTATATATAATAAGGTAGGAATCAAAAGTGTCTTGATTAACAGAACTCTTTTCTTTTTGGATAGTTGTTCTCCCTCCCATCCTGCCACCAGTCTATCAGCTCAGGCCAAACCTTTATTCCAGTTTATAGTTGCCAGGTCTCCTGGTCCATATTCTATTCCCAAAATTTTTATAGGGTCATTATTTACAGTAATGCCTGAAAAGGAGCCCATGATAGGCAAAATAATATTACCCAACACAACTCCCTTACTCTTAAGAATATTAATTCTAGCCCCAGATATTTCTGAAAACCTTTCGAAGGTAGTGTTTAGTGTAGCATCACGTGTCTGGTGCCAGAGTGAGCACCAGGTCATCCGCATAGGCCAAGACCTTTATCTGTGGGGAGCTACTAACTGGTGAAAGACTCCATATACTCTCTGTCTGGAGAATTTGTCTGTAAGTATGTCTATACACAAGGCGTACAGTAGGGGACTTAGCAGGCAGCCCTGGTGAACACCTCTATGAACCTGAATGCTGTCTCCAGCCATTAACATTGGGTATAATATTGCTCCTTGATTCATTGCCTTTATCTAGTTCACAAACGTACTGGGTATCCCAAAGGCTATTTATGTGGAAAAAAGACAGTCATGTTAAAATCTGTCAAAAGCTTTTTCTTGGTTTAACCCAAGTACATAGCTTTGCAAATTTCCTCGCTCCCCCCTAAAAAACAACTCTCTTAAAACAATTATATTATATTGTTGTTTCCTCCCTAAAACTGCACAAGTCTGAGCAGGGGAGATCAAGTATTCAGCTATTTTAGACAATCTAGCCAATAGGATTTTATCTAGAATTTTTAAATCAGTATTGAGAAGACTTGGCGGTCTTCAATTACTTACATCTTCTTTTGGACCTTTCTTATGTAATAACACCAGTACAGCCTCATTCATTGAGGCCGGGTACTGAGAGGTGTCTAGCATGTGGTTGTACAATATCACCAAGGCTGGTGCTAGTTCTGCCTGGAAAAGCTTGTACACACCTGCCCCTAACTCATCTGACCCAGGGGCTGTATCATTTTTAAGCTGTTTGATAGCTGCCTCTACCTCCTCTATGGTGACTAGCTACACAAGCAGTTTTGCATCCTGTTCCGTGACCTGTGGTACTGATAAAGCCTCTTTCAAAGCCTGGGTTTTCCGGATTTGGGGGGCTTTACCAAATTGATGTCTTAAATATTATTCTACTACCCACAATAAATCATTAGAGGCAGAAACTTCCAGCCCCGTAATGGTATTCAGGGTTGTGATGACCCTATTCTGGACTCTTGCCCTACATTCCTCAAATGGGTCTAAAGACCCTTTTTTATTTGTTTACCGAACCTAAGTTCCTGAGTGAGATTCTTTGCCCGGTTATACTGAATGTTAGCCATTTGTGTTTTAATGCTGCCTGTCTGCATACTATAATCTAAATTTGTGACCTCTGCCTGTGAGATTAGGTGCTATAGCTGATGTCATAGAGTGAGATAGCTAAGATAGTCTCTATTTGCTGTATATTGGGCCCGATTTTGGAAGAGAGTCTTCCATACTTTTTTGTGTCCTCCCACCATTCTATAATGGTCTCATAGCAATCTGTTACTGACAGACATGCTGACCATTCTAGCCTCCATCTTTGCTGGACTACTGGGTCTGTCAGTATAGATTCACTGAGCCTCCAGGTATCTTTTTTACAATGTGGAGAATTCTCCCAAGTGACGGCCACAGAGATGGCTGCATGATCAGTAAATTCATGTACTCTGGCTTTAACAGCCAGGATTCGTAGCACTGCTGAAACAAAAATAAAATCTATTTGTGTTTTTAAGGTGCCCCTGAAGCATGTATAACCACCTGTGGGGTGGAGGCTCCTATAGGCATCGATCAGTCCTGCAGTGTTAACAATGTGCTGTAATGCAGTGGAGTCACAATATAACTTTGAGGTATGAAGCCCTCTATCCGTTTGCTTTAACCCACAATTAAAATCTCCCTTCCAACTAGTAAGTCGTGAAGTGTGTAAGTAAGGTTGTATTCTTAAATAAGGCTACTCTGTGCTTTAGTTTGAGGTTCGTATGTAACAATAAAATGGAGATGTTCTGAGAAATATGAAACATCCAGCAATAGAGCCCTCCCTGGATGTATGTCCACTAATCTGGAGACATTAATTAAGGGGTTGGCTAAAAGAATGCCCACCCCATCACGGGTGTCTACACCAGTTGACCAGAACGAAGGACCCAAAGTCCAGGATTTAGAGGCCTGTTGCAATTCAAATTGACTTTTTAACCTAGTATCATGTAGGCCCAGTACGTCATTTTTACTTTCTTGTAATGTGAGCATGACTGCCCTTCATTTCTGCTCACTTTTTATACTGTTAACATTGAGTGTAGTGAAGGCGAGGCCATGTATCAGAAAAGTAACGAAAAGGGCACCAACTGTACCAGAATAACTCTAGGGGGCTTAAGACATTTTCTCTGTCTTGTTCATTTTGCTATGGGGTTCTCCCCACCCCCTTCCTCAGTGTCCATTTGTTGAGGCCATGGAGGAGCTGCCTGTGCCTTCTTCTCCAGAGTCCCCATCAGTGGTTTCAGTATTAAGTGCTGCATACTTGCTCCCTTTCTTCCAAAGGGGTGGGGTGGGTCTAGAGTCTGGTGTTGTGGGTACTCCTGTAGATTGTTTAGGTATTGATTTCCCAAACCTAGATCTAGATTTTCTGAACCACTACTTTAAAAGGTTTGTCCTTCACAGGAGGGAGGGGGGTATTTCATTAACTAGCACCTCCACATTTTCTACATGTGAAACATGCCTGTCTTCTATCCCTGTTTCCAAGACTGGATCCACATTCATAGTCTCTTCTGGTCTGTCTATTACACCTGTTTGTCCCTCTGAAGTATGAAGGTTTAAATTTCTGATGCTACATGGGGTACTTCCTGGGTAGAGGATTCTCTAGCTACTTGAGAACTTTATTCTGCCACCCTCTTGGCCTGTAATTGCTGTGCGGAATTAATCAAGCTTTCATGTGAGAGGCAGTCCTCTGTTGTTAGACCCCCATGAGCAGCGACCATATGCATGTCCTGTTTTCTCACAAGAGTTGCACTTAAATAAAGGTAAGCAATTTGAAGCAACATGATCAAACTCAAAACAATGACTACATCAGGTAGAATCACATGCTGAGCTGATATGGGTTTGAGAACCACACTTGAAGCAGGAATGTGGTTGACCTGTGTAAAACAGCAAACCTCTATCTCTACCTAGAAAAAAAGAACTGGGGAGATGCACTGGACCTATGTTGGTGGAATATAAATTTACCCATACCCTCCAGCCACTGTCCCAAATTTGTTTACTGTCTAATGTAGGGGTGGCTCTGCCCAGGACCTCACACCACTGGCGTAGCCAGAAGAGAATCTCGCCACCCAGGCAGCCGCCGCGCGGCAGTGGGATTTACTCTGCGACGACCGGGTTCGGGAATGGACCCGGATCGCTGAGGGCCGCCGGGAGAAGGTTTGAGCGTCCGATGGGCAGCTCTCCTTCTCCGGGAGGGTGCGGCAACATCCGAGCGCTGGGGACTTCCTGGCGAGGCCGGGAGAACTCAGGCTGCCGTTGTTCAAAATGAGGGGTTGGGGGGTGAGGGAGGCGGGGCGGATGCCGGCGTCATTGCATGTCCCTGCCTCCTTAAGGAAGGTAAAATTGGGAGCCAAAAAATCCCACGCCTAGCGTCTAGATGATGCTCTGCCCCAGGAATGCCCTGATTGGCCACCGGAGCCGTTCCCCCAACTAGTCACAGTTCCGCGGCCCGATACGGGGGTTGGTGCCACGGCCCCACTCTCTGGGGGGGTAAGCCAGGGATGACCAGGGGAGTTGGCGATATCTGGTGGCCGGGGCTCCGGGGGTCCGTGACCAGAGTGGAGGGAGGACGAGAGGCGAGGGGCAAAAAGAAGAGAATTAAAAAAAAAAAAAAAAGAATCTCTTTCACATTGAAGCCTTCATTTTTAAACATTAGTGTGACATTCCTGACTAAGGGCTTCATTAAGGGTATTGCCTGAAAGGGGATCCAAATAGGGTTATTTTGTGTACATGGTACTGTGCACAGAACCTATCTAAACCAGAAACATTTTTAAAACTGACATCAAAGTTAGAGTTCCCAAGATGTATAAGGGAAAAAATTTCAGAGGAGAAGAATTTCATTGAACCTTTTAGTAAATTTCTGGCTGCATGTAGCCTGTCGGGTGGGGATTCCAAGCCCCCTTTGTATAGTAAACAAACTGCATTTCAACGGGTGCCAGTTCCCTGCTTGTTCTAAAAAAGATCAGATAATTTAAACATGGGGACTAATCTATCTGGGACAGACTGGTTCCCTAGTTCCTCCTCTGCAGGCCCCAGCCTAATTGGGTCATCTCCTATCTGGTCTAACCCTACATTTTCCCTTTCATTTTCCCCTGTATCAACATTTACTGTACCCTCTACTGCATTCATTGCATTGACAGTATCAACAACATTGTGCACATTAGAGGAAAAGTTACCCCGGGGTTCGTTGGAGCTCTGATGTGAAGTTTGTTCTCTGGCCACTGTTCCTGCAGCTGTGGAAGTACCCACAAGATTTCTTTGCACCTCAGTATCAGTAGAATCCAGGACTCATTGTCCATTAGCCTCCTGTACCCAGCCAGTGTCCTCTAAGGCATGTACAGGTGACCAGTTCCCCATCCCAAGTTCGGGGTTGTGAGGGGCTGCTATAACTTGTTTAACCAACATGGTATGTCAGGGTATTAAATAATTGATTAGCAGTTTTTTTCTTGGGACTATACTAACTATACAGAAAGTATTTATATAGATTTTCTAGAAGTGCTATGATTGTTAAACACAGTGAGGCAAGAGCTATGCATTCTCACAAAGATTTAACACTTTTATGAGCAAAACGCTAATCAATTTTTAGAGTTAAATAAATCCCTGTATGTTTACTCCAACCTGGGGTTTTCTCTTTAGGAAAAGAGAAATCTTGTTCCTGTTGGTTGCTTCTATCTGTGGTGTTGCCTGGTGCTGCAGTCGTATGCACAGCAGAAGCTCCTTGTCGACCCGTTCCCAGCCATGTCTTGCCTTTTTTTTTTCAGGCCGGGCTGCTCATGATGTACTGAGATTCACGGCTCTAGGCACATGGTCTCCTGACCATTTTCACTGCTAAGCGCACTGGACTCCCCTTTCACTGTACTTTGGGAGCAAATGTCAGAACACAGCACTTAAGCGGGCTCGTTCTTCTGTAAAACTGTTGCCGTGGCAACCACTATCCATTTCTCCTTGTTGACATTCAGAGTTACAGCTTCTATTGCACTACATTGCTGTGCTAAAGAAGCCAACTCTTTTTCTAGTTGCAGCATCTTCTGTAATTAACTCTCTTTCTCCTTATTTAATTCAAACCATTTCTGAGCTAGTTCTTCCTGCAGCAAGGCAGTTCCTTCTACCAACGCGGCTTTACTAGCAAGTCCTTGCACACCATTTTCATTCACCAGAACATCTTCTCTATTTTCCTCTGATGAGAGGAAGACCTCATTAGTCATGTCGTTGTCCGAAATGTCAGCTGCCAACATCACTATTTTAATAGCCTCTTGGGTTGTGAGAAGAGAGGAGGAGGCCTGCTCCCCTGTCTCTTCCACATCCATCTGCTTCACTGATTCCACCGAAGTGGCCATCTCAGAAGGATGACCAAGGGTTCCCACTGCTGGAGAGTAGGGTAATTTCCCTGGTATTCTGGCCAAATTTCCCCCATTCACTAAAAATACCACCAACAGCTTAATCTGGTTCAGTTTCAGTTTGTTACTATCTGTATTCCCCCCCCCCCAGTCACCCTTGAAAAGGGACTTCTAGTCTCAGTAGGCCTACCGGGTTAACAAAATTCAATAAATAAGGGTTGCCCAGCCACGTCTATGTTAAACCCAAAATTTTGCACTTTAAAAGCTTTCTAACAGTATGACAGTTTTGCCTGCAATTTTGCATGCTAGGTCAGGTACCATAGATCTCCAGATCTGGCAAGTTTTGCTCTGGTCAGATGTGCGGTTGCGGAGCTGCAGAGCACCAACAAACATGCAAAAACACACTTTTGGGCTGTTTCTTTGCTCAGGGATACAGCCCAAATGGTTTGCCCATTTGCTCTGAAATTGTCAGGGAATATGCAGTCTGGGTCACTAAAGTGACTTTTGAAGATGTGGTGAAAAAATATTAATCTGTTCAAAAGTTATTCAGATTTAATGTTTCCTATTATAGTCAATGGGTAAAAAAATTGTTGTGCCTCTCGAAAGCTGCTGCCAGTACATTTCACTGTCACAAATGCCCTCAGTAGTGTCATGCGGCTGCCATCTTGTTTTCAGTTAGCAGTGGAGAAAAACCGCTGTGCGGTGTGTGCTATGGGGTAGTCAGGCCTAACTCTCACCCCATTCTCCTATACTGTATGATGTCAGCTTGTTTACACATGGAATGGGGTGAGAGTTGGGCCTGATGACCCCATGGCACACCCCAACATCTGTTGGTATATGGAGGATGGGGTGGGGTGGTAGGGGTGGAAATTCTAACAATGAATTTCCAAACTTTTGTTGCTGTACTATTAACCCTAACTGATGCATTAACAGATTTTTTTTTGCATTGAATATATATATATATATATATTTATACAATAGGGTGAGTGATAAATGAGTGAGATAAAACAGTGTATCATCCACTGCAGTGTGATATTTTTACCCTCTGCTCTACTGTGATATCAGCCATTTACGCACACAGGTCACACAAAGATCACTGATATCATCATTCCAGGCAGCTTTCTCCTCAGCATACAAGAAACACCTGTGCTGTTACCATAGATACAAATGCAGAACTACAGTACGAGAGGTCTCACTGCTGCCTGCAGCTAACTCAGTCAGCATTACAAAACACTCATCTATTCCCCACAATAACTTTCAACTCATTACAGTGATACTCTCAGTTTGACTGCAGCCAGAATTCTAAAGAGCACAGCTTCACAGAACAATCTGATCCTCACTGCTGCCTGCAGCTAACTCAATTACCACTAAAAAGTCCCAGCTGTTCCTTACACTCTGACTCTCAGCCCATTACCATTGCTGTGATACTCTCAGCTTGACTGCAGCCAGACTTCTAAAGAATACACCTTCACAAAATAGTCCATTCTTCACTCCTACCTAAAACTAACCCATTTAGCATTGCAAATCACACTCATCTGTTTCCCAGAGTTTGTAACACTGCCAGCACATTCAGAAAAACTCACACAATGTGCAAACACATAAACAGGAACAGAACACAAGACAACATAACAATACTTTTGAAACTCCTAGCCCTACTGTACAAATTGAATACATGATGTGCAGATCATGTGCTATGGCAAATATTGTCACTCCTGCATCGTGAACTCTGGATATCTCTTGAGTGCCGATGGCACTCGTGAGATATCTAGAGCTCACTCTGCAGGAGTGACAATATTTGCCATATCACACCATGCCCATCATGTATCTCCTATTTATATATATATATATATATATATATAGAGAGAGAGAGAGAGAGAGAGAGAGGGAGAGATAGATATACATTGTTTGCTCTGCTGGGTAAAATCCTGGAGGGGATAATCAAGGATAGCATAACAGAGTAGATGCAACAGGCAGGGGATATCGACTTCACACAGCATGGATTCACTAGTGCCCAGGGACATTTCTGCCCAACAAACCTTCCTGAAATTTATGGCAGGGTAAGCCAGGCACTGGACAAAGGGGACTCAGTGGATTTCATATTTCTAGACTTCTCAAAGGCATCTGACAAGATCCCACATGGGGAACTCGTGGATGCACTTACTGAGCATAACATCCAGGGGAATCTGTCCCACTGGATAGCATCATGCTCTCCAACAGAAAGCAAAGGGTCTGTATTAGGGAGTCCTATTTCAAATGGACAGACGTGATGAGTGGAGTGCCCCAGGGATCTGTGCTGGGACCATGCCTGTTTAATACTGTGTCTATATTTCATCAATGATCTGTAAAGCAGATGTTTCAGAATCTAAATTTGCTGATGATTCCAGGTTGGGGAGGGTAGTAAACTGTTCAGAGGATACTGCCTCACTACAGGGTGCTTTAGATGAGATGGAGTTATGGTCAAGGACATACAGTCTATCTTTTAACACCGATAAATGCACTGTGATGCACTATGGGAAAAAAATAATAATGAAGCACCCTACAGGCTAAATGGTAATACCCTAAGAATAGTCTCTGATGAGAGAGACCTTGAAATCAGAATCACACAAGATCTTAACTTTAAACAACATAGTAGCATGGTGGTGAAGAAGGCTGGTAGCATACTACATTGTATTATTAGACACGTCAGGATCAGGGATAGAGAAGTACTGGTGCCATTGTATACCTCATTGGTAAGACCACATTTGGAATACTGTGCACAGTTCTGGTCCCCATGCTATAAAACAAAGATCAGAGCAATAGAAAAGATACAGAAGAAAGCTACACAATTAATCCTGGAACTGAAAGGTAGGGCATATGAAGAGAGACAGAGAACTAGAGATGTATTCACTGGAGTTCAGAAGGCTCAGGGGAGACATGTGCCTGGTTTATAGGGCCCTATATGATGAAGGGCTGTGGGAACAACTGGGCCTGATTATAAAGGAGCAGGGGTTTCGTACTAGAGCTCACCCACTGCAGATAAAAGGGGAGAAGTTTCAAACAAGTAAAAGGCAGCATTGGTTTAGTATTAGAGTCGCTAAAGTATAGAATGGTCTCCCAGCAGAGGCAGCAGCTAGTGAAAGCATGATGGAATTTTAATAAAAACTAGATAAACACCTAATACTAAACAAGATTCAGGGGTATAGTTAAACATGGAAGCGAGCATCATGGACAGTGGTCTTTTATGCTCTGAATAAACCTATGAAACCTAGATATATATGTATGTACAGTATATGTATATATACAGTATATATATATATATGTAACTGATAACCCACTCTTAGGTGTGCAGTCGCACTCTGATATACGCATACCTTGGTGTGCGTTGCACACACGTGGCCACAGGCTGAGTGCGTCAACCACCCAAGGTGTGCGTATATCAGAGCGCGACTGCACACCGTAGAGTGGGTTATCTATCTTATAAAATGGTAAAACATTTTTTAAGGGGGTAAAAGTGCAGGTGTATGGTCGCGCTTTGATATAAGCATGGTCATGTGATGGGATCCAGCAAATCAGCAGACATAATTTTTCCTACCCATTTTATAAATAGATATATATCATTGTTAAGAAACTTTGTGTGTATTGCCATTCTTGACACCAACAGGTATGCTTTGTGATCACATGCTGGTGAGCCAAGTTCAGGGTGAGCTCAGTGACCAAGTTGGATGGGGTGAGGTTGGGGGAACGGCACTGTTATGAGACACCCCTGCAGCCAAAGAATAAAAGCTGCAGGTTTGTCTGCATGGGCCTGGTACCATATAGCGATGACAACTGCCATCTTGGCATAGGGCTCTGCACCTCTACACCCCTGGGTGGCAGAGGGCCCTGTGCATTGACTGGCAAATGGGTTCTTTGCCCTGTGCATCTGCATCTGCGGCCACATGGAATCACAGGGACCAGAATGCCCTACACTTCCACAGCCCACCAGACAGCCCCATGAATGCTTGACATCCATCACTGCACTTCAGTAGGTGGATGTAGTCTTCCCATGACACAGGGCCCAAAGGGCCCTGTGCACCTGCATCTGTTCACATAGGTCATAAAGGGGCCTGTGTGAATGAGGATACAATTCCACTATCTCAAAAATAAATTTGTTTGCAAAAATCTTTGTTTATGCACCAGTTTGGGTAACAACGTCACAAAAATAGGTTCATAGGTATGGTCACAAGTCTATTTAGCTGAATAAGCCATTAAGCGACTTGCTACTAACAGTGAATGTATTCTAACTTCCTTTCCCCATATATGAGTCCAGTTGATATTTAAAGGATGCCATACTAGAGGCTCCAACCACCAATTCGGGTAGCATATTCCATATACCTACCACCCTCTGGTCGAATTAGTTCTCTCTCCATGAGGTCCTGTATAACTCTCCCTTCAGTTGATAGGGATGCCTTCGTGTATCCCTACTATACATTTCTTTTCTGGAGAGACCAGATGTTTCCCAAATGATTTCATCATTAAAGGCCCTATATACACAGCGTAATTCCCCTCTAACTTTACGGTATGACATTGAATGCATACTCAATTCCTTTAGTCTATCACTATAGAACAACTCCTTCACTCTTCTTACTTTTCTGGTTCATCTCCTTTGTGCTCTCTCTACTGCTACTGAACATCCTAAACTTTGTGGAGAGCTAAAAGGGATGCCGTATTCAAGCACTGGCCTCACCAAGGAACAGTAGAGGGGGGCCAACACCTCCTCTCTTCTACTCCTTATGTTCCTAAGTATATTTCCCATGATTCTGTTGGCCTTACTTACACATTCTTTGTTGTGTTTGTCAAAATTTAAGGTATCTGTCATCCATACTTCCAAATCTTTTTCACTATCTGTTTTCACTGAAAATAGGGAAATATAACATAAAGGTTTCCAAGTCTAACTCCCCATCCCTAACCCCCCAAGCAGAAAAAGGAAAAATCATTAGGGTGTTGGTTCTCCAGATTCTTGATGAATCAGTGTTGGTGTCTTCTTTGGAGTTGTCAATTCTAATGCCAACCCAGTCCTCTGAGCAACAATGTCACATATGATCTCCTTTCTTCATGCAGGGCCCACACTGCATGATGAAGACTACAGCATATTGTTTTTACATGATCTGTTTTTTGGCTGGGATGCCTGCACACCCCGCAGATCCCCGGCACTGAGCCACCTCTGTGGGACTCACCTTCCTGCTGTCAGTGCTGCCAGGGCTTCCTCCCCAGTGGGGGTGGTGGGGCTGCAGCTGCAGCACCACACAGGATTAAGTTATGCAATGACAGAGGAGGCCCAACCATGATTGGGTGCACAGGATGGAGGAGCTCGCATCATCTGGCTGGCTCCCTCCATTTTCTGACCCCATAGCCCACCCCATAGGCTGCAGATGTGTAATGATGTCCACACAGCATGCACGTGCACCCACAGGCGCACTGCAGATGTCTGCTGATGACCTGAGCATCCTTTTTCCCAGTGGTCCTAGTCTGGCACCAAGCCCCCACTGGGTGGTACACAAGCAATGGACCACATTGGAGACCCCCCAGAGGTTGAGAGCAGTCCATTGTATGCTCTGTCAACCTCCTCCCAGCCAATCCTTGGACTCCTGTATCCGGCCCAGAACATGGGTCATCCGCGCTGCAAATGGTAGAGCTACTGCTGCACCGGCAGGCCAGCAAAACTACAGCAAATTGTGTTGGCAACATGTGGCAAGATATATTTCTCAACCTTTAAACAGTGTATCACTATAAGGCACTGGCTTGGATCTGCACCTTGTGCTTTGAACTGTAGGCTACTGGCTGGGTGGGAGGGGTGAGCATTAGGGTTGGCAACCCTGAAGAAGATCCCACCACTGATTCATCAAGTCTCTGGAGAGCCAAAATACTAATGATTTTTCCTTTTGCTGCTTTGGTGGTGTGGGTGGGGAGTTAGGGTTGGAAACCCGAATGCCACTTTTCCCTACTATTGTGGCATTAGGTTACCATAGCTGGTGCAGCAACAAAGTTTTTGCAAAAAATTATAATATATGGTACCCAGAAAACATAACATCAAATTAGGTTAAGTTTTTTCATAAGATTTAGCACAAGACATGCGAGTACCTGTTGCACCTGACAGAAACTTATGCTTGCTTTTATTCATGGGTATGACATCACTGCCTGTGCGCTAGAAACCCAGGTTCATGTCTTGAGCTTAAACCCCAATTAGTAGTGGCATGGAATAATTAAGCAATATACTATTACAGGGTGTGGGTGATGCCAGGATTTACCCATGCCTGGTGTGTTGTTCGGTCACGAGGCCACAGGCCGAGTGAGCAAAACACACCAGGCATGCGTAAATCCTGGAGTCACCCACAGCCTGGAGTGGGATATTGTGATTATACAATGTTACTCTTTAAAAAAAAAAAAAATTACAGTTTTTTTTGCTATTTTAAACATCTTTTTTTGTTATATAATCTTGCATGACACAAAATAGTTCCCTATTGTTAGAATAATTAGCACCTACATCTCAGCAATGAAGAAGAACGTGTTTATGTTTATGTGAGGGTAAATGCCCCTCCCAACTTCCCATGTCCCCTGAATGTAAGTTAGTGAGTGGATCACAGCTACTGCATATTCTGCCAGCGTTAGTTAATGTTTATTTTTTGTTGTTACACTGACAGAGTAACACCGCATGGTTTTTTACATCCCTGAAGACTCGGGACCTTCATGTTCACCTGCCACCAATCACGTTTAGCTAAATACATATTTTGTTAATTTGACTATTGCTGAACTGAGGAAAGTGTTTAGTTAAAAAAACATGTGGTAATTGTTATAGAAATCCAATAAGAAAAACAGAGTTCTGAAACTGGGCATGCGCTCATGAATATTCATGAGCAGTAGGATATGTATAAGTGCATGCCTGGTAACAGGACTTGCTTTTCGATATTTTGGCTTTTTTTTTCAAAGCAGTTTGGTATTTTAATGTGGAGGACATTGGTAACCAGCTTAGATGATGATGGCAGTTGTGCTCCCAGTGACTGTGTTGTGTGGGGGTGCAGAAGACTTGGATAGAGGATGGGGGTTGTTCATAGAGGACATGGCACAGAGCTGCAGTCATGTGGACTTTGGGAAGGAGAGTACTTCTTTGAGGTGGCAGGAGACAATGTAGCAAAGTCGTGGGGACCGAAAATTGAAATGAAGGATAAGAACAGAAGGTGAGGCGGGTGTGCAAGGAAAAGATGGTTTGGAGTATGTGATGTAAGTGTGGGGGCTGTTGGAGCTAATGGAAACGGCAGTGGTTGTTTGAATCTCCCACTTTTGCATTGCACTTTCCAGTCCTGGGTTTTTTATGATCAGACTGATTTCAGGTGGTGTCTCTGATGTGGCTCACAGGCAGCTGGTACCTTTTTCCATTGGGTGATGCTAGGATTTACAATGGCTAGAAGGTGCCTGCCAGCCAAGCAGAAGGCTTTATTTTTCTTGCCATTCTGTAATTAAGCATCCCAGAGTATGATCTCCTCTTCCTAGTATTTGGCCAGTGTCCTGGCCAAATTCCCCCCATTCACTAAAATACCACCAACAGCTTAATCTGGTTCTGTAAGTCAGTCTACATTTGTACACATATTCCCCTTCCCTTTCCCCAGGATCACACCTAGAAACAAACTGTAGCTTAGTGTGTCTGTCCCAGTCACAAACTTTCAAATAAATAAAAAAAAAAATAGTATAGTTTGGTAGGTTGGGTTCTAAACCTGGATCAATGGAGACTCAACCCACTCACTAGTTCATTCATTAAACAGTGAGTGGGTTGTGTCTCCATTGAGGTTGACTTTGATATTTGAGGGTGTAGGGAGTGGATCTGTCTTGGTTATTTGTTTTATGTTCTAGATGCATGGTGGGCTATACTGCTACTTTGTGTCCATAGGTTGGATTCTCCCAGTGACCTACTGTCTCCTGGATAACAAAAGATGGCAGTGCAGCTTGAGATCACAATAGAGGGGCAGGATTCATATGCAATGTGTTAGGCATGCCACATTATACAATGGGGTATGAAAATCCTGTAACCTCATTGGTCAAAACACAACACATGACCATGGTATATCCTGTAATAACCCACAGCTGAGAAAAGGCATTTATAAGAAACATACTTAAACACATTTAAAATTTATTTTACACATGGGCCATTGTATAATCGCAATAAGGCACTCCAGGGTGTGGGTTATTGGGGGATTTACCCACTTCTTGAGTGGTTCAGTCACTCGGCTGCGCCTCGTAACACACCACACAAGGCGTGGGTAACTACCCCAATAACCCTGTGCCTTATTGCTTAAATCAGTGTCACTATGTCCTTATGTGAGGGGCTTTCTGTTAGGGCTGTGCAGGGACCATATAGCATTTCCTGAATACCATGAACAGTAGGGCTGCTGAATATTGAGGGCCCTTCCCAAATAGGGGAATATTTGTATTTTGTATTCCTGTTTGGGAAACTGCTGAAACAAAGAAAAAAATAACCAGCCTTCCTCAGTTCCACTTATAGTGCAATGAAAGTGGGTACTATGTGAAATTACCCTTTTTGCAAGCCTCACCGGACTCAAAGATCAGCTTTGGAACCCTCCCTACCAACCTCAAGCTTCATCCCACATTTCAGCTCATAAGTAGAAAATGGTCCCATTGTGCCCAATATTCAGAGTGGTCCCCAGAGAAATCTCCATACTTCCCCATTTGATGAAACAAATGCCTGTGTATAACTCTCCTATAATGCAGATGGATGAGTAAACTTATGACATCTAAGTCCTGCACAACCTTAATGATAAGACCTCAGGAGTTCTGAAATCCATTCAACTAATGTAGAAGGAATATATACTTCCCCCCACAACATCAGGGGTGATATATGCACAGTTAAGGCACACTCTCCTCCCATTTATAGCCCAGCAATACAGATATATGATTCCCAATGCCTGGATACTCCTCTGGACCCAGAAGGGGCTGAGACATGTCCAGATAGCTATATTTACAAAACACTCCTGAGCATGCGGCTGGACCCCACGTAAAATTTTATTTTTTTTATTTTTTTTACCAGGTGAGACACACTAAGCTGAAAGTTTATTTGCAGGTGCAACCTGGGAGCACAAGGAAGTTAAGTGACTTGCTCAAGGTCACACAGTATGCACCTAGGGGGCTGTGGGATTCAAACCCAGGTCTTCAGATTTGCAGCTCAGAGCCTTAACCCACTTCGCCATACTGCCTCCATAGATGGATAGCTAGACATAAAATGTCTCCCATAAATGGAGTACAGAGCTGAATCATAACATCATCCTGCAGGTACAGAAAGAGTGTTGAGAGTAGTCAATGAAGGGGTCAAAGATACAAAATAATGCTTCACCCAGATAAAATTACTGCACTGATGGAAAAGTACTTCTAAGAAGCTACACTCATGTGGCCTAAGCAGCACTAACCTTTGTTGGAGGTGCACAACTGCCACTGGGACTATCACACACTTTATTCATGCCTTACCAATGTTAGCAGCATTCTGGGCTGAACACCAGCAGATCTGCAGGTTTTTCACACATTCCCTCCTCACACTTTTCCCCACTTTAGTAATGTAGGAGGTGACTACCCCACAGCTGTAAACTTCACTGCTCAAGGGAATGTCTGGCAGCTGTCTGATGGGGGCCCTGTTAATGGTGAAAAGAGTAATTCTAAGGCATTGGAGAGAGAACTCTCCACCCTAAGTGGAAGAATAGCTTACACAGCTAGTGAAACTACCATCTATTAGGGCACAGTATGCTACCAAGGGCATGCTTGATGGCCATTTTGGGCAGTTTCCTCTCCTCTGACTTCTGTAAAATACCCAATAGTCATTAACTCTTGAAATACTTATAGCTGGGGAATTCTACATGCATAGTCACTAGTTTAATTGGAGTACACAACCACAATGTGGAGCAATCCTTGTGAAACTTACTGTTTGCCAAAGGCTAGTTGTATGGTTGGATATGACTTGATCAACTGCTGAAAGGCTAACACCCAGCTTTGAGACAGTGAGGGGGGCCTAACCTTGACTGGGAACTAAAGGATGGTGATATGGAACAAAACTAGGTGGACCTTAGCAAATGCCAGGAGAATGGTTTTTAGAGGTGCTGCTGATGTGCTCTGCACAGCTAAAGGAACCCATGTGGGCTTAGGGCTCCACCCTGATCACTACAGCTAAAGTCTTAAATACTACACCTTGAAGTGCTGCTGATCATGGGTCTGCATGACTGAAGCTTTCCCCCTGAGCATTGGGCCCTCTTACTACCCAGTGGGACTGCTGGGAGGCACCACAGGAGACAAGTGGCCTGAAAAGAATCCTCACCAGCCCAGGGACTTACCCTCAAGATGTAGACTTAAGTGGACTGAGTAAGCAAGAAAAGGGAACGTGATAATAACCAGTAGGAATGTGTTTGTAGGGCTGTTTGGCATGATGCAGAAACTGACTGACTGCATGATACAGAGGAAACTAATGATAGACTGGATAGGACTGAATGAGAACTGTTGAGAAATGACAGGTATTCAGTATATGAACTGAATGACAAGGTACTGAAAGTAGAAATGCGTACCAAAGACTATTGTCATAGTGAACACCCAGCCATAAACAGGAGTTGCAGTAGTACACAGAGTTGAATGTAGTGAAAATACTAAATGTAACCACTCAGTCCCCTGGGGTTACTAGAATCCCATCAGTGTCAGTGCTAAGTAGGGATGGCAGCTGATGAATAACTGATTAAATGTTTTTTTTACCTGTTCCCTCTCTGTTTACTTGGTCTCAGCTGAAATGAGAGAGGTAATGTCATTTAGAACTCTTACAGCAGCATAAGCCATGGCAGCTGGCTGTGAGTGGGGAGCTTTAGAACCTTTAGTTACTCTGTGAATGGAGATCAGTGAGAGCTTTAGTGTGGGCTCTGAGGGGAGAGCCTATTTTTCTCACCCTAGTGCTGAGAAACATCTGCCTGCCAAGAAAAGTGGTGGAAACCGTTGTCTAAGAGGAGTTCCTGATTTTTCATTCCCTGTGAGATGAGAAGAGCTGCCATGATGGATCCGATGGGCAACCCCTTGATTTTGATTCAGGACTTTGAAGCTGCCTGTTTGTTTTCCAACTGTGAGTAAACTGACTTTGTGCTTCCCAGGAGGAAAGTACCTGCTTTTTGGGGTGTACTCTGATAAAGGGAAATATACATCAAGTTCTGTTCTAATTTGAGACTGTTCTCAAATGTTTTAAAGTTGGCTGACAATCATGGAGTTCCCAGAGAGACTTGGCACATTGTTCAGGACTTTAGTTTATACTCAGAAATAGTGTATTTCTTATGCAGGATGTGACAGATATTCCAGGATGCATAGTTCTACTGTTTTACTAAAAGTTTGAGGTGTAACTTTGAAAGAATGGCTGGGTATGGATGTGAAAGTGAAAGCTGGGCAACCCCCCATCTGGAGTGACCAGTTCAGCACTACAGGTTCCATAAGGGCCCCTGCATATTCAGGACATGGTCGCCAATGCCTGAAGAGAAAGTTTACCCCTGGTGTGGGTTGTGCTAATTTTGAGCACCAGTGTGCTCCGTCGTGGCCAGTTGCCACATTGCCAAAATGTTAAATCATATGCCATATGGGAATTGTGTGCTAAGTTGCAGCCAGTGCCACTAGAAGAAAATATGTGTTTCAGCTGAGGCCATTGCCATTGAACAGAATTCAAGGTCTTATGACAAATAGGATATGTAGAGTTTCTCTTCGGTGCAGATTACTGTTGTTCTGCCATTGCCTTGTGCCATGATGTGTAAACCCTTGGGGTCCACCTTTGCTTTAGTGTACCATCTTTGGAATAAAGTCACACTCTAGAACCCCAGCCTGGTTTGGACATTCATGTTACTGCTTCCTGCATGGAATTACTGGGTACTCCTCCAGAAGTACAGACCTAGCATAGCCCTAGCAAAAATGTTCTCTCTTCAGGACTTGGGTTATTATGGTCATTTGTAGTTTTGATTTTGTACACCCCTACCCCTTTCTCACCTTTAGAAATAGCGAGCCTGGTATACATTCCCAAAGCTAGGGATTGTACCAAAAAGTGTCTGACGTAGTTTGGGTGCCCAGTCAAGGTACCAATGGGCAGTTTAGTGTGCAAAGTAGTGTGGAGCGGTTACAAAAATTGGGGGCTCGTCCAAGGATGTTGTTTAATTTAAGGAAAGAACTAGATATTTTTTGTTGAGGGAATGGCTAGTGTTTGTCTGTCTGGTAGCATGGTAGCCCAAAACAAAAAAGGAAGCTTTGGACAAAAAGATTTTGTGCAGGAAAATGCTGAATGTGCTGCTTGCATGCTTGCTAGTACAGAAATAACTGAGTGCTGTTGTGTGTTTTGTCAGCTTGCAATGGACAGTAAAGCCTTGAAGTGTATGTCCTTGTCCCTGCATCCAGAACATTTACAGAACTTTTTAACTTGCAAATTTCAAATGCCAAAAGTAGTGTGGACTTTAGGAAACAGACTGAGAAATGTGCCCTGAAAGTTTCATGTACTTTGTGTGCAAAATGCGGGAGTCGCTAGGGAAATTGCCAGAATCTGTGGAGACATGGTCAAAATGGTGCTCCTGCTGCTAAAATTGCAGCCGAGAAAAAAAATTACAGTTTGCAGTTTAAATTTGCTCCTACTTGAAGATCACCTTGAAGAAAGTGCTAGTGAGAGAGAGTGAGAGAGGCTCATTTACATGGCATCGAGGGATTGATGCAACTGCAATCAGTCCCACCCCTAGCCAGCTTCTGTGTGCAGCCGAGTGTTTGAGGAGGAGAGAGAGAGTGGCATGCGAGCTGGTCAGACCAGGATCAACCATCAAGGGGCTTGTCAACATTCTAATCTGTAGAAAACAGACTTTTGCTGTATAAATTTGGTCTCGACCCATTGTCCGACAGATTGGAAAGTGAGCGTGGTGTTCATGGCTATGATCAGCGGGACTGCCAGCTCATTTCACCCCACAGGCCTTGCAGGATTGGCATGAGGCTGAAAATTTCCACCAAAGAAAGCCAGCTACTGATTTAAGTGAGTAAAACCCAGCTAACTGAGCATAAAACTGTGTGTGATTTTTAAGCCAGCTGAATCTGTGTGCAAGCAGTGTGATTGTTTTGCAAAGAAGGACTGTGTGTTGAAACAGAAAGGCAACAAACAAAAATTCTGAGCATAGACTGTGAGCATTCATAATGGGTTCAGCAGCAGTAAAATGTTTCTAAGCAAGAGAGAAACTGTGAGTTGTATATTAGGCTGCAGCAAACAGGTAATCCTGTGCAATAGAAATACTGTGGGCTTGCAAGTGACTTTGAGCATGTGTAAATAAGTCTTTGATTTGATGCTGATTTCAAAGTCAAGTTAAAATCATATGAATGTGCTGATAGATACAAGCAGCGTAATCAATTACAGTTTTGAGCAAAAATCAGTACCCAGAAAAGGTTGGAAACACAGTTTGAGTCAGTGAACAGATTTGATGCATGAGGAGAGCTACCGCTGCCATTACAGGGTGGGGTTAGCAAATGTAAACACAACAGCAGGTGTAATCTAAACACTCTTGGTGTGTAGGGTAAATAATAATAATACAGATTCTTGTGTCTCGGAGTCTGCCAAGAAACATTCATAAACAAGCAAGGAGTACTAATAAAGTTTATTATACTACTTATGCCAAGCATGTGACAGATAAAATCACAAGGGAGATAGGTTTCTCACCACTCTCCTGAAGAATGTATATAATCTCCAGGATTGTAGATCTTAGGTTCTCTAAGTTCTTGTGTTCTCTCCCCATGCTCCAGATCTCTGCCAGAGAGTACTAATCTTCTAGAGCTGAACTAGTAGTGTCTAGAGGAACTACAGTAGGTTGGAGACAACTATATACTACAGATAAAAGCATAGCAACAGAGATTAACTCATAGGTACAGATATGAGAAACAATATGTATTGATCCTAAGTCATTCTCCATTGGAGAATGACTTAGAAGGCAGAATTACTAAAGAGTATCATATGAGACAGAATATGCTTCCATTAGCATTATAGCTTAGACAAAAGAAATACTGACGGGTTCAAACTACATGTGGCATTTCTTGCTTACATACAGTATAACATAGAGACATAACAAAGGCTTTCTCTCTCAGTGTCAGCTTGCTTAAACAAAGAGAACTGCTGACAAGGGCTTATTACACATGGCATATCTGCCTGAGTATAAAACACACACCACATATAATTATATGAGAATATAAGTATACAATAATCACTGATGATACCTCAGAGTCATCATATCAGTGATTAGGTAGATTATATATGGAATATATGTAAAAGACAAACATAATCTAGATAAATGTATTATAGTGAGGTATAATGAATCATGCATGATCAGTATTAGCATATCCTAGCAGTCAAGCACATTCCTAGCACTCATGCTTATATGATATGTGCCCATATCTATATGCTAGTGCAAAATAGCAGTAACACAGTACAATAGACTAGGAATACAGTGTGAGGTGTATGTGGGACGATAGAAGGCATAACCCAGGCATAACACAGGAAGCCATTTTGTGAGACTGTAAAGAGACTAGTGAGCAATTCAGTAACAACCAACTTATGTATGTTTGCTTTTAGACATAGCTTCAGGAACTCCCCGCTACCCAGATCACGCCCGAGCTATGATCGTAGAGGAGGTGGCAACACTAAGAGAAATAGAGAGAACTGTCTACAGTGAAGGGGTGCCTCCAGATGTAGCAATCCCTAGCTATCCAGTGAGACTATGCATTATGTACATCAAGGCTGGAAGGGATCTGTTTCTGATACCCCACTGTTTAGCTTACATTGTGAAGTATGGTATGAGCAGGGGTGCAGCACCAGAGAGGGCATAACAAATTACTTTGGCTGCCACATGGAGCAGAGTAGGAGACTCTGCAAGTAGCAGCATGCAGCACCAGGCTGGACCTGTTGGGGGAAGACCCATAGAATGTGACACAGAAGAAGAGAGCAATGTTGATCCATTGCAAGGGCAGGCACAGAGAGAGGTTTCCACACCTGTGTCCCAGGTGGACAGTGCAATGGAAAGATCCAAGGACCCATGGAAGGAGGGTCCAAGTCCTAGCCTAGGAGGGGAGGATGAACTGCAAGAGACACTGAACTGAGAGGTGTCTACCTCCACACCCAGTGAGGAGTGGACTGTCTCTGGAGTGAGGACATCTGCTCACTCCTGGGCTCAGATCCTGAGAGAAGAAGAGGAGGATGAAGATCTGTATCTTCATGTTGAGGGTCCCTGTGGGTCTCCTCAAGCTCTTGCCTCAGAGGAGCCAGAGAGAGAAGAAGAAGGCTCCAGTATCCTGCCCACAGAGATGGTCAGGGACAAGTTCTTTCATTCTTTAAGTATGCATCACTGGCTCAACCAGGACTGGCCACCCCAAACCAGGCCATGGGCCACAAACTTGTGAAGAGCAGAAAGGAAGAGAGACTGATACATAGGAGGACTGATGCCATCAATGGGCAGTCCTTTCCTACTTTTCCTCATAGATTCTGGGAGGAAATTGAACATAACAGGCAATCCTGATTGTTGGAAGAGGCAAGCAAGAATCTGTACTCTGGTACAGCAGAATGTGTCAGGGACAGAGTCATAAATGATCAACTTAAAGTCTGGAAATTGGGCAGAACTCTGTTTATGGACACTGTGCACATTGTGGACAAGGCAAGGAATGAGACATTCCACAACATCAACTTTGAATGCCCAGATGGTGTCATAGTCCTCGTACCTCACCCTGAGTGGTACTACCCTTAATGGTGTCACTCCCTGTGAATATGCCCAGCATGCCCTGAGGGAAGCAAGCAGTAGCAGACCAGTGTCTGTCATCCAGCAGCAGCAATATCCAAGGAGGAAGATGTAGCTCTACTGGTGTTACAGGATTCTTCAGGTGCATCCAGATTCATCAGCCCAGCAGTATTTTCCCATTTTCATTACCTGTCCTTCCAGATGACATCACACCAGCTGTTTTCTTGTTTCATTACCTGGTTTTCCAGATGACATCATGCCAGATGTTTTCCTGTTCTATCGTTTGGTTACCAGATGACATTAATCCAGCAGTTTTCCTGTTTCATAGCCTAGTTTTCCAGAGGACATCAATCCAGCTGTATCTGAAGATGCCACCTGGTCTGAAGGGAGAAGGTCCTCAGCTCGGAGAAGTAAGGTGATCTTTTGTTTTTAGTCTTCAAGGAACTGGTAAGACCACATTTTTGTCACCTAACTGACTTTACACAACATACCCTACACTTGAAGACTGTCCACAGAACTGTTTGTCCTCCAAGACTCTCTCCATGGATTGCGGTGCTATTCAGGCCCTGTTCTGTTCCAGGACTGTTCTTCAGCAGGTTCCAGCCCAGGAGAGACTCGTTAATGGACTTTGCCTTCGGGCAACAACATTCTGTCCCTAGTGTGGACTCTTCAGGCCTACTACCCCCCAAATGTGTTGTATAAATGTCTTTTTTCCATTTTTTACTTTTGTACTTTCAAAGAAAAATATTTTGGGGATTCTCTAGTGTTCAGGTGGAGGTTTAGGCACTGTGTGGTATGCAGAATATGTTTTGTGTTGTTGTTCTCTTGCAGGTGTTCTAGAAGAAGAAAAGAAGAGATTGTGGAAGTTCAGCCGAGTTCCTCTTTTTCTTAGAGATTTAGGACTGTTTGTGGTTAACAGGATGTTAACATGTTTTTCCTTCACAGGTGTGAGGTTGTGGGGAACATTTTGGGAAATGTAATGCATTGCATGTACTGTTTCCTTCTTGTTTTTGTTTGCAGGTACCCTGAGAGCTTGGAGGAAGGTTCCCCGGTGGGCAGTCTGGTGAGATAGATTTTCCCTAGAGGGCTAGGGGGATAGACAGGCTGTGGTCCTGATCTGCAGTAGGGACCTCAGTTCTGGTCTCTTAGGGCATGCTTCAGGCAGTTCCTTGGAGTCACTGAGTATTCAAAGATAGATTGTAGGATAGGGGCTGAAGTTTCTTCAGCCAGCCTCCGTGCCTTTAGTGTTCCTGTCTGTGCCTGGCACATGGTAGGGGAGAAGTAGTGCTACCTCCCCATAGGCAACACAGAGGGTAGGGTGGTCTGATGCCGGGTAGAGAAATGACTGTGGGCAGTCATTTACCTGGCTAGGGGTGAGTGTAACCACCCAATCCCCTGGGGTTACTAGAATCCCATCAGTGGCAGTGCTAGGTAGGGATGGCAGCTGGTGAATAACTGGTTAAATGTTTTTTCACCTGCTCCCTCTCTGTTTACTTGGTCTCAGGTGAGATGAGAGAGGTAATGTCATTTAGAACTCTCACAGCAGCATAAACCATGGCAGCTGGCTGTGAGTGGGAAGCTTTAGAACCTTCAGTTAGTCTGGGAGTGGAGATCAGTGTGAGCAGTTGGAGGAATGAGAGCTGCAGCGTGGACTCTAAGAGGAGAGCTTATTGTTCTCACCCTAGAGCTGAGAAACATCTGCCTGCCAAGAGAAGTGGTGGAAACCGTTGTCTAGCAGGAATTTCTGATTTTTCATCCCCTGTGAGATTTGAAGAACAGCCAGGATGGATCCGAGAGGCAATCCCCTGATTTTGATCCAGGACTTTGAAGCTGCCTGTTTGTTTTCCAATTGTGAGTAAACTGACTTTGTGCTTCTCAGGAGGAAAGTACATGTTTTTTGGAGTGTTCTCTGATAAAGGGAAATATGTACCAAGTTCTGTTCTAATTTGAGACTGCTCTCATATGTTTTAAAGTTGGTTGACAACCGTGGAGTCCCCATAGAGACTTGGCACATTGTTCAGGATGTTAGTTTACACTCAGAAGTAGTGTGGTTCTTATGCAGGATGTGACAGACATTCCAGGATGCATAGTTCTGCTGTTTTACTAAAAGTTTGAGGTGTAACTCTGAAAGATTGGCTGGGTATGGATGTGGAAGCGAAAGGTGGACAACTCTCCTTCTGGAGTGACCAGTTCAGCACTACAGGTTCTGTAAGGGTCCTTGCATATTCAGGACATGGTAGCCAATGCCTGAAGAGAAGGTTTACACCCTGGTGTGGGTTGTGCTTATTTTGAACACCACTGTGCTCCGTCATGGCCAGTTGCCACATTGCCAGAATCTAAATTCCTACGCTATATGGGAATTGTGTGCTAAGTTGCGGCCAATGCCACTAGAACACAATGTGTGTTTCAGCTGAGGCCACTGCTGCTGAAGAGAATTCAAGGTCCAATGACAAATGGGATATGTAGAGTGTCTGCTACAGATTTCTGCTGTTCTGCCATTGTCTTGTGCCACGATGTGTAAACCCTTGGGGGTCCACCTTTGTTTTAGTGTCCCATCTTTGGAATAAAGTCACACTCTAGAACCCCAGCCTGGTTTGGACATTCATGTTACTGCTTCCTGTGTGGAATTATTGGGTACTCCTCCAGAAGTACAGACCTAGCATAGCCCTAGCAAAAATGTTCTCTCCTCAGGACCTGGGTTATTATGGTCATTTGTAATTTTGCTTTTGTACACCCCCACCCCTTTCTCACCTCTAGAAATAGCGAGCCTGGTATACATTCCCAGAGCTAGGGATGGTACCAAAAAGTGTCCAAAGTAGTTTGGATGCCCAGTCGAGGGTACCAAGGGGTAGCCTACTGTGCAAAGTAGTGTGGGGGGGTTACATAAAGCAGACTAATTGAGTGATGGCTGAATGGTTGAGAAAAGAAAGGCTGGGAAAGGCAAGTGAACTGACTGGGTTAAGTGGTTGCAGCTGCTAGCAGGAATGCAATGCCTGCAGAGGGACTCCGGTGAAAAGGTTGTCAGTGCTCATTGTAAACATAGGTAAAGCAGCTGAAAAAACAAATGAAATAAAGGAGCATGACAGAGGCAGGACATACAATCAGGTCATCACACTGAAGACACACTGCAGGTAAGCACTGGAGTAAAATAAGGACATGAGAGCAGGGGGAGTAGATGCCTAGAAAAGGTAGGGAGCATACACCACAGACAAAAAATGCAAAGCATTCTAACCAGAGAGTTTCAGAAGGCACATATCAAACAAGCTGCAAGCAAAAACCAAACAGGCCCAAAACAACTGCAAGGAAACCACAGGTGAGGGAGGGAGGGATGGACGTAAAGCTTCTGGCTACAGCAAAGGAAAGGAGCTTCCATTTGAGGCTGATGGTAGCTGGTTTATATAGCACAAGAAAAAGATGTGGGGGGATGCTTCTGTCCATCAAATCACATGATTTGCCTTTTAATTAGGAGATTCACACAAGGCGAATAACCCCCTTCCAACACTCTGTTACCTAGCCTAGGTACACCAAATGGCAACATCAGCCTTAAACCAGTATAAGCAGTCATAGCAGGAGGGCAGCAGCTGATATCCAGCAGAAGTGAGAGGCAACACCATTTCTTAGAACTCCAATGTTCCACTGTATTTGGATTCTATATTTAACCGAGTCAAATGTATTGTAATAGGTATCCGGTGTATATTGCGCAACAATAATAGCAGAACCAAAATAAAGTGCTGTTATAAAAGCGCAGGCAATAATCACTAATGGTACAAATAAGCAGCGCTCACTTAATAGTGACAATGTATAGTAAGTATCTGCCTCTTGTCTCCTTTCGCTTTGGCAACCACATAAAAAACGCAAACAGCATTGCAAAGTAAATGCCTTTTGTTGTGCTGCTCCCAGCTCCCAACTTCATTCATTTAACTGAGATAACCACATAAATGTTAATATTTGCTTATTACCATATTACCCCTAAGAGATATGCTTGCAGTAATGAAGCAGATTACTGGATAACCCCCCCACACACACAATAGAAATTATTGCAGCAAATGAAGTACATTACTGGTAAAGTACTTGAAGTAGTTCAAAACATAGGTCTATGGTAGCCTCCTTGGGCTACAAAGGCGACCTGTGTTAGCATCTGTATTGCTAAAAAATTATAACTTGGAAAGACTCTTTCTGAAGGACCTTCGTTTTTATGACACAGAATGCTATGTCCCTTTTTTTATTCTTGAACAGTTCAGTGGGGCTTTTTAGCACCAACCCAACCTGATCGAGCCTTTTTGTTTTCAAATAGATTACTGGATTGCAGTAAATGCTGTAGAGAATTTTTTAATATGTAAAAATGCATTAAAGACATTAAAAACAATTGCTTAAAAGCAAACAAAACAGAACAATTAAAAACAGTTAACAGTTGTGTATGTTTACAAAATATTGCACTTATCGGTTATCAGTTCCCATCAAGTCTCTGCAGAGGTCTGTTCAAGCCTGTAATTGAAAACTGTACAACATTCCCCTGAGGTGCTCATATCTGGACCTGGTTCCATATTCAGCCACCATCCCAGCAATCCTTTTAGTAGCATCTTTGTACCTTTTTTCAGACACCAGGCATTTTGGATCCAGCAACCAACTGTTCCACAAGGGCAGTATTATAACGCTGCTCTGCTTTTACAAAATCCAGGAACTGCATCTGTGGGCTTAGGAGGTGGATGGGTTGTTTCTCTTCTTGTCCACCTCACTGCTCTTTTTAATAGTGGCACTGCAGGCAGTGTCCCAGCAACAGAAGGTGACAGCAGTGACACAGCAGACACCACAATGCTGTGTGTAGTTTATGTACTGGATGCTACTTTAGCTTTCACAGCCACTGACTCCTTGGCTGCAACTTCAGCTGGGTCGGCGACATGGTTGGGCTCCCCAAAACTCTTAACAACTGATGTTCCAGTCAGGTGCAGCCACCCTGGACAGTGTCCTTTATCATACTGAAGACACTTCCAGTATGATTTTGGCCCACATTGACACTCTCCAGTAGAGAAATCTCTGGAATAAAGCCGGCTCACTACCTTTTTGGCTAGGCACAAAACACACCTCCATTGTTGCATGCGTGCTGTTGTGCTTGTTTGGGGCTGTTGTATTTTTTAATTGATTTATTAATTGAATGTGCCAGCAATTAACTGTAACCAAGGAAACTCTGGCTATGCTTTTATTGCTAATCAGTCACCATAACAGACCAAAGCAATCACCAGCATAAACAATATGATTTAGGACATTGTGCTGTTTTGGAGACTACAACCATGTTTCTGACCAAAGCCCAAGTCAAAGTTGTGGCCAAGGAGTCTTTACCTGCCGTTGTGCCCTCAATAATTTTTGTGGGAGCTCAAGCACAAGCTGCAGAATAAATCAATGTCAGTAACTGAACTGCAAGGTAAACACCGCAGTAAACACTGTGGCAGTGACAGTTTCAGTGTTACACTAACCTGCTGAGACAGCTTTTCACCCCATATCAACTGCTTTTGTAACATGGCAATAAACTGAATGGTGCAATCGGCAGCCGCGATTGGGTGAAGCGCATCACGAGGGCAAAGTCGGAGCTGGGATTAATCCAGCATACCCGCCATGTTCAAAAGTGAAGTACCACCAGCAGCCAGACAGCTAGGTAAGCAGCACCAGGCAGAGGTGAGGATCGAGTGTAAGACAGGCCAGTCTGGGGCAGGGAGAGGGCGACAAGCTAGACAGAGTTGGAAATGGGAGGGGGAGAAGAAGCAGCCGTGCACAGGAGGAATAGATAGGAGAGTCCAATAGAGAAATACAGCACACGTAGTGGGCGACATCGGACAACTCTCACGGCAGCAAGGAGAAGTGACCGAGGCAAGATGCCAATTTCTCAGCCAGCCGCACACCGCGGTGAGGCAGTAGTCCACCTCAGACCTCCAATGACCGGTATGACACTAATACCCGATGTAGAGCACTAAATAATTGGGACTACCATGTGAGTCACACTGTTTTCTTTAAGTAGAACTAGTCAATGTTTTCACCGCATCAGCATATTAATGCAGTTCTGTAACACGTTGTGGAAGTGCAGTAAAAACCTTTGCGAAACACACCGACTCCCTGTGTAATGTTGTTGTTCCGGTAGCAAACACTGTCCTTGCGACTCTGTGCTCGGGTGGCCCATGTTACAAGTGCATTAAGCCACTCTGACGGTAGCATCTAATGTGATTAATGCATGGTTGGGCTGTTGTTCACCCTCGGCCTCCAGCCTCGGGCCACAACCCTCCCAACCATGCATTAATCCAGCATTAGATGCAACCTTCATCATGGCTTAATGCTTACACAATAACCGGCTCCACACTCTGCACTCTGGTGTCTAATTTTGTTGTGGGTTCAGAACAGATAATCGTTTCCAGTCACCGATATTTAGTATAGTGCCATTTTCAGTGCCTGATATTAATGCAGACACTTATGTTTGCTAGCACTATTATGTAGGCGTTATGTTTGACCGTGCTAAAATTGATGCATGGTTTTAACATTTATCCATTATAATATAACTGTATAGACAAAATATGCTATTTATGTATGAAGGTTCCAGCCTAGTGGTGTAGTTCCAAAGTGCTTTGGACCTGGCTAGGAATTCATTGTAAACTGCTGTAATTGCAAATGGTTGATTTATTAAAAAAAAAAAAAACAATTTGAATTTAAAATAAAAAAGAATCAGCCCCTTCTCCTAAGCCCAAACCAAGTAATTTTATGATTGCCACCAGTCCTGTATTTTAAGGGACATCCCATTATTTCAAGAAAAAATTGCCTGTCCCATATTAAATCAATATGGGACACTTTTTATCCCGTAGTTCAGGTAGGGCTAACTAAAAGACTCAGTTTCACAGTTTTTCCAGTGGCTGGCAGCAGCCACACCACCACAGTACACATATTGCAATGTCAGGGACATAAATTGAGAGACTTAAGGAATCTGTCAGCATGCATCATCAACTCCTTGGGTGTGCGTGCATGGCAGGCAAGTGAGTTGAGAGTGTCCCTGACTTGTGAAGTGCTGATTTCTGTCATCATACCGGGTGGGCTGCGCTGATTCCTTAGCTGAAGACCGAGCTGCCCTGGCTTGAAGTCAGACTCAGAGAGAGGAGAGGAGACCTGCTGCTGCAGCAAAATGTAAGTGGTGTTCTGCGACACCTGGGAAAGGAGCTTGCCTGGGCCTGGACTGGAGAAGCCACTGCCTGGAGGAAGAAGGTGGATCAGGGCAGGGAGAGTTGTAGAAGGAAGGGAGCAGGGAGGACTAGGAGAGGAGAGGAGAGGAGGCCAACTGGGGTCAAGCAAGGACAATGTCATAGACAAGTGCAAGCTGCAAGTCTGAGGGTTCTTCATGATGAGCCAGTGGGGCCACTGTACAGCTGGTGGGCCAGGGGTGGCAGGGCATCAGGCTGTCTTTAATCCTGACTGTACACCACAGTGTCCTATTCACACACACCTTGGGGAATTGGATAATCATGCAGCCAGCCAGAATGATGCACAAAATCCACACTGCCCACTTCACTTCTCTACTGTGGGGGGGGACACTGCCCGCTTCACTTCTTGGTGGGGTCTGTCCCTTATTTTTGAAATACAATGTTGGCAACATTAAAGTAAAATAATGCAGCCCCCAATAACCTTTCTCTGCTAGCACCACAATCCCACTTTCCTCCTACAGCATGCACAACAGCCCAGTCCCAGCCCAGCCCCCATGATCACCTCTTCACCACCTCTCACAATCATGACAGTCAGAAGGCAGCATTCACGTGATGTAGAAGTCCAGGAAATTTTACTTTTGGAGCCCTTGAAAATGATGAGTCTCTTTCTCAGTGGTGCCAGTTTCAGTGAGCAGGATCAGATGCTGGGTCCAAGAGGACAGGATCAAGAACTCTTCCAGCCCATCTCACCTGCTGTTCACCTCTTCATCAGTGCTCTCCATTGGGACAGAACTCAGGAAGCCACACCTCCTGCTGTCTCTCCAGCCATTTGGAGGGCAGCACTCATGTAACTTGGAAGCCCAGGAAATGTAACTTTTGCAGCTATTGAAAATGCAGAGTCTCCTACCTGGTGGTAGTAGTTTCAGTGAGCAGATGCAATAGAGGGGGCCGAGAGGGCAGGATCAAGAGCCCTTCCAGCATGTCCCCCCTGATGATCGCCTCTTCATCATTGCTCACCACTGGGACAAAACTCAGAAATCCATGTGTCCTGCTGCCTCTCCATCCAATCAGAGGGCAGCATTCACCTCCTAAGAGGCATTAGCTCCAGTGGCCCTCCATGTTGCAGCCCTCTGTGCTAAGGACCTACTGCAAAGGACATTGTCATTGGGAATCTGCCAGGCCCAGGAATTCTACCCAGCTAATCCCTGGTAAAACTGCATATGAACTTTGAACTGCAGTGTTTGTGGGTGCATTATTTGAGGAACATTGTGCTGTAAGGTCCTAGCTTATCATTGCTTATCTATCTGCATCAGCTGCAGTTAATTTCTCATTGCTGATGTAAAATTTAATATTATACATGTGTTCTGTGTAGAGCTAGGGTAGCCTTAATTGCAGGGTTGTTTAGAGCAAGTGTAACCTTAATTGCAGGGTCGTTTTGTGCTAAAGTTAAATTATTCAGCTTCACCCTATGTGGGTGAGTGCTACAAGGTAGTACTCACTAATGACTTCTGTGGTATAGCTCAGCCAACAGCTACACCACCCTATCTGAGTGGATACTACATATGGTAGTAGTTTGTGCTATTGCTAAGACTACAGCTAAACCTTATCTGAGTGAACACCACATGGTAGTTTTAAATCCCTGCTTGCTGTGCTATAGCTGTACCTTCAGCTGCACCCTATCTGGGTGACCACTCTGAGTCAAATTAGTCATCTGGTTAGTACAGATCTATAAGGAGATGGGGCTCAGAGGTTCAATTGTGCCATCTGTGAGTATGCTTCTCGTTGGAGACATTCTGGAGGGAGAGGGCACTGCCCAATCTGCAGGACCCTGGTGTAGCTCCATGCTGAATTGGTGGCAGCAAGGTTAGAAATATCTCATCTGCACCATCAGCTCAGAAGTAGCCCACCCACACTCCCCCAGAGACCCACTGGTCCGGGGGTGGAGAGTGGTGAGGGGAGGAGGGCAGGGTATCCATAAGGAGGTTGTCTAGTCCTCACTATTCAGATAGGGAATTCCTTCATGCTCCTAGAGTAGGTTCAGGGTACCTGACTTCACTGGGGGAAGACTCCTAGTCAGTTGATGGGAAAGGACAAGACAATGTTATGGCACCCAAGAGGAGCAAGTCTACCAGGAGAGTTTTAGTGGTCAGGGACTCAGTGAGTATGGGGGTAGAAAGGGTGGTGGAGGGGAAGGGGTTGGACAGGAGGGGGAGGGTCTAATACCTTCCTGGAGCATTAGTCAGTTGGGATTGAGACAGGACAGGAAATATGGTGGAGAGGGAACAGAGGTAGCTGTAGGTGCTGGAATGCCTGGGTACCAATGATCTGGTGAACCAGTCAGTGGATATGGTGAAGTGGAACTTCCATAGACTGGAGAACAGATTGGTGGAACACTCAGCCTCCCTGGTCTTTTTCAAAGTCCTTCCTTTGTGGAGGAGGGAGGGAGGGGAAGCAGGATAGGATAAGGTGTGATGTAATAGAGGAGTTTAACATATTGCTTATGAGATGGTGTCAGGAAAAGGGCCTCCGCTTTGTAGGGGATTGGGGAGACTTCTGGGACAGGATACTCTTTAAGGGTGATGGACTTCACCTGACAAGAGAGGGAGCCTGTACACTAAGGCAGAAGTTTGATGTCTTTATCAGATGTTTAAACAGACTGCAGTGGAGGCGGGGTCCATGGTAACCACGGTGACAGGAAGGGGATCCAAGCTAGTACTCTTCCACATCTGGGGGCTTGTAGCAGCACAGTGCGTATGAAGAGAGCTGCTGCACTTATTGGACTAGATGAAGGGACATTAGAGGGGGAACACAATAAGTGAAAGCATAAAGAAAAACAAAAGGATGAGAGGACACAAGGGAATCACAAAAGTAGTAGCAAAGTAAAATCAAGAATCAGATAAAAGGGGGTATGCCTTAATGCCAGAAGCCCAGGTAACAAAATCAGTGAGCTCCATGTGCTGATGACAGACTATGAGGCGGACCTGGTGACCATCATGGAAACATGGGCTTTGGAAAATAATAGCTGGGAACTGGCAGTCGCTTGGTACTCAATGTTTAGGAGGTATAGAGGAACAGGTAGAGGGGGAGGCGTAGCACTTTTTGTCAAGGAGGTCATTAAGATGGCAGAAGATGGGTAAATCAAGGGTAGTAATGGGGAGTCAGAGTTGCTATGGGTACAGCTTACAGCTGCCTCAGGCAAATAAATAGCACTTGGGGGTGATCTTTAGACCTCCTGGGCCAGGGGAGGAGAGAGACAAAGAGCTTGGCCCAGAACTTGAAAGAGGGGTAGCAAAGGGGGACATACTGGTAGTCAGTGACTTGAACCTACTGGACATAAAATGGGATACCACAGTGTTCAGGAGCAAAAGAAATCAGGCCTTGCAGGACACGTTCCAGGACTGCATTTTGGTACAACTAGTTAAGGAACCCACCAGGCAGTCCACAATTCCTGATGTGGTACTTTACCAACTTGGAGGTGATGGAAGCTGTGGGAGTAGGGTAGCCACTGGGGAACAGCAACCATAACTTTGTTTGGTTCAATCTAGCCCTTGGGATCAATAAGCTGCAACTGAGAGCTGAAGTCTTGCATTTTAGAAGGGTGGACTTTAATAAGCTGAGGGAGTCAGTCAGGGATAAGTTAGTATGAGGGGATAACACAGGTGGGGTGGAAGAGAGATGGGGGCAATTAAATGGGCCTTTCTCGAGGCATCTAAGGTATGCATGAGAATGATAACCAAAAAAGAACAGGTTCAAGAGCCCAATATGGTTCTCAGCAAGTTTCAGGGAGGTGGTGAGGGCCAAGAAAAATGCCTTCTACAAATATAAAAAAAAGCAGGGGAAGGGAGAATATTTACTAAAAAATAGAAAGGCAAAGAGGGTGGTTAGGGAGGCAAAAGCAGACACAGAACTGTGTATTGTGGATGGGTGTCAAAAGCAGAGAGAAACAGTTCTTCAGATATCTTAAGGTAAAAAGGAAGAAAGGAGGGGGAATGGTAAGGCTAGCTGAGGGGGAGGTAGGGTGATGGAGAAGATGGGAAAAAGGCCACTGTCCTTAACAAGTACTTCTGCTCAGTTATCACTATGGAGGATGGTGGGCCCTTGCCAGAGAATGGCATCAAAGCAGTCACCAAAGGGGGCTGAAGATGAGGCAACCAATATTTATTAGCAAAAGGGTCCTGAAAGGACTGGTAGCCATAAGGATAGATATGGCTCCAGAACCTGATGGGTTGCATCCAAGGATACTAAGGAAATTGGCAGCAGAACTGTCTGCACCCCTGATAGATCTATTTAACAGGTGACTAAGGATGGGGGGTAGTTCTGAAGGATTGGAGGGTGGCTGACATAGTCCTGCTGCATTTGGGGGGGAGCAAGGAACAAGCTGGGAACACTAGACCTGTCAGTTTTACCTCTATTGTGGGGAAACTGATGGAGTCACTGGTCAAGGAGGACTTAATCTACTAGTTAGAGATAAACAGTCTCCAGGATAGTAAACAGCACAGATTCATAGCAGAGCGGTCTTGTTAGACTAATTTGATAGTTTTCTTAGACTGGGTGATGAGGGAATTAGATAGGAGCCATGTTGTGGATTTGCTATACTTCGGCTTCAGCAAGGCCTTCAACTCAGTGAAATATTGGACATTGAATGTGACGGCAGATAAAGGCTGCTGGGCTCACCCGGTCTGCCCATTTTTTTAACCTTCATTTTTTGATGCGGATCTGCTACTGATTAATGGCACCATCTCTTCCTCTCCCTTCCTTACCCCTACAATTCCCTTGCACCAGTCCCAGGCATTTTTGAACCCTGCCACTGTTTTTTTTTTTTTGTATAATATTTTTATTTATTTTTTTTGAAATTATATTTTATTGAAATTTTTTAAAATGCAACAGATACATCTTGCAATCCAACTACAAGACAAGACATACAAAATAAATATCAAAAGCAAACCCAAACACTACAATATGCCAGGAATCAATATGCCAGGAAACAAAATTCCTTCACTAGACTAACACTCATTGTCTTTTAGAGATGTGAGGGTGGACAGAAGTGGGGGTGCAAAGGTGAGGACTTGGAGGGGCACAAAAACTCTCAAGAAGGCGCCATGTGTTACAAACAGGGAAGGTCCTAGGGGAATAGTTCCCAAGGTTACTCTTTTCTAGTCCTGACAGCCAAAACTTCAAGGATGTTTCTATTTTGGGTGGCCACCATGTAATGAAAAAAGAGCATCTAACGACTAATGAATTTATGTTTTTTGACCTCAATTTAGCTGTCAGTCACTCCATTTCTAGTATACGGGTGCAATTATCCAGCCAAGATACAATATGGGGTGGAGTGGGGGGTTAACAACTTTTGGGTGAGTGCTTTCAGGGCAGAGGCCACTAAAATATTATACAAATACATTTGTGCTTTCATTCTCAAGGCTGTGGGGGTAAGCACAATAACCAATATTGAAATTCAACAGGAATAGCAACCTCAAATATTTCCCCTTCTTCTGTCGCCACTCCACCCCAAAAACTTTTCAAAAATACACATTCCAGGGGGCGTGGCTTAGCTGCTGAACTAGATGGCAGCTTAATCTGCTGGAGCTGCGCGTGCAGACGTTTATATCCGACGTTTCATGTCCATGGAGGTTCAAACTAAGCTGAAAGGTTGAGACAGAAATCAAATAGAACTCCAGTACAAGCTTATGAAAGACATTTTAAGATAACCAATAAGAAACTTGCTTGGGAGCCTGTCTCAATATTGCGGCCTGCAAAATGGCGGAAGCGCCGAGCTCAGAGCTTGATTTAGCGTACTTCAATAGTTTATTTGAGAGACTACTTCACAGGATGGATGAAGTAACGGACGCGTCGCACCATACTACAGAAGCAATCCAAAATTTAACAGGGCGAATAATAACAATTGAAAAAAAAACGATGGCGCAGGAATCTGAGATTGAGAGTTTTAAAGGAATACAGCGGGACCTGCAAGGGAAAATTAATATGCTAATGGCTAAAGTTGATGATTTAGAAAACCGGAGTAGAAGAAACAATTTGCGGGTAATAGGGTTCCCGGAAGGAGTGGAAAAAAGAGATACGGCCCTATTCCTTCAGCATGCTCTCCCTGAGATCCTGGGCCTGCAAGCAGACTTTAATTTAGACATTGAAAGGGCGCATAGAGCCATGGTTCCAGTGCCGATTAAAGGGGGTAAACCAAGGGCTATTTTGTTTAAGCTCCTGTCATTTAAAACACGACAGACCTTGTTACAACGTGCCAGGGAGGTAGGTCGTTTAAGTTGGCAAGGGCATCCTATATCAGTGTACCAAGATTTTTCCAGGGAGTTATCGCTTAACAGGAGAGAGTATACCCCCTTGCGCCCATAAGATGCAGAAACTGGGGATACAGTATTCGTTAGGTACCCTACAATGCGCATAGTGCAAAATGGAATAACCGCTTCTTTTGAAACTCCAAACATTGGAGGAATTTTGCACAAACAATCGGGAATTCGCCTAGCTTATCCACATGCCCTGACCCCTTGGAGCTAGAAGAGATGGTGACAGACCCAGGAGAGCAGCCCGAGTCATCCACGGGCCTTCCTCGTCGAAGCAGGAAAAGAGCAACGAGAGAAAGTCACAGGCAAAGGGATCACCCCCATATCAGAGCTGGCATTCAAACTGAGATAGTGGAGAGAGAGGTGCAACGTAGCGAAAGCACGGCCTTGGTGCGTTACATGCCCCGCAATCTTTACGAGGTGTTGAGATCTCCCTCACCCCCCCGATGTGCACTCCAAGGAAGATATCCACAAGGCAGAAGCAGACTCCCCGGTTAGTTGTGGTATGAGAAACGTGGTAGTGTCGGAAGGCAGCGCAGTTGAGGAACCGCAGAAGGAGCAACATTCCAATGGTGCAGCAGTCGATGACAGTGCGAGGAGTCAGGCAGATGAAGCAACAACATCGTGGCAATTAAGCCCATGAAATGAACAGCAGATTGGGATGCAAATTGGATAAGTACTGCATCCATGTTAAATTTTGGGGAGTGGATGGTATCCAAGCATAGCGGATATTGCCAGGACTGGGGAGCTGTTGATGGTTTCATGTTAAAAATCAAGGCCCAGGAGATCACGAGACATTGAGACTTTGGCCTCATCAGGGCATTTTGATCTCAGGGCTGGAGTTAAATCATCTGTGGGGGTTTTTATTTGGGGTGGCAGGGGCAGTCATTAAATAAAATACAAGTTATGGGCATAACTGAACCCCTGGGTATATTATGGATGTTGGGAAGCATTTTATAAAACGTCTGACGGTTGTGCAGTGGGGGATAGGTTGCACATGGGTCTGAACATCTTAAGGAGGAGGAACTGCAACATATTTTGGGCCTGAAGGGCGGATTTTGGCTAGGAGGGGTATAAAGGACGGTATTGGGGGGGGCATGAAGTAAGCCTGACGAGTTATTAGTCAAGGGGTAACTGTACTTGTTTATGGGAAGGAACAGAACAGTATGGAATATAGAGATGGAACTTCTCTATATGTGGGTAACCCTAGCCTTGTTTGGAAATGGCCAACTGACCGCTAGATCGGGCAGACATTTGGAGGATGTAGTCTGTCTCCTGGAGGTACGCTCTGGCACGCAGCTCCTCCCCTAATCGCTATGACCCGATAAAAAAGGGTGAGGGATTGTGAGACATGGCTAGTCCGCCACGTCCCCAGGAACTGCTCTGCAGGTTAGGCCTCTTTCTGAGAGGTGAAGGACCCAGTATGCAGGATGGCTCCAACGAAGCACGGAAGTGCAGTATGTAAATAGGTTTAGTGTGTGGTTGTTTGGGGGGGGTTATCTATAGGATTTTAGGGTGGTACTTGCGGTATAAAGTAACCTGGCTGCCAAGGAAGGTCAGAGGTTTGTACAGAAACATTGGTGGACTGGTTGTACAGGGCAAAGGCAGCCTAATAGTTTCTCAAGGTTTGGAACTCCAATCTAGAAGGGGCTACGGGACCTGGTGGGTGGTAAAGCCTTCCGCTCTCACCGGTGGTTCGAGGGTAGCATTTCACATGGCGTTGACTCTCGAAGGATATGACTATGGTTGAAATATCCTGTATCACTTGGAATGAAAGGGGCATGAACTCGCCGGTGAAGAGGAAGAAGGTGATGTCATATTTGCAAAAGAATAGGGCCCAAGTGGTTTTTTTGCAGGAGACAAAACTAGATGGGAAGGGCCATGTGCTTCTAAATAAGGGCTGGGTGGGTATAGAGATCCATGCATCAGCGGCTACAAAAAAACGTGAAGTAGTAATATTAGTACATAAACAATTACACTGGTCTCTTATTGCCTCAAGGGCGGACCCACAGGGCAGATGGGTGATGGGGATATTTCAAACTCCTAAGGGGCCTATAGTACTAGGGAACATTTATGGGCCAAATGAGGACGATGCAGCCTTTTACCACCAAATTTCCCAGGTGCTTTTAGATATGAATAAGGACAATATGCCCACCATTTTTGGTGGGGATTTCAACTTAGTGCCAGACCCTATGATGGACAAAATCCCTAAAAAGGAAGACACTGGCCATGGGAGAGGTAGGAGAGCCCTGATAAACTGGATGGGTGATCAAGGGTTGACAGATATATGGCGAGCATTAAATCCTAGGGGGAGGGATTATTCCTTTTTTCCACTGGTACATAATTCCTATAGCTGTATCGATTTTTTTTTAACATCCCCGCAGATTACACAGGTAGCTTTGGAGTCGACTCTACTCCCTATTGTGATATCGGACCATGCCCCAGTGTGTCTGTCTATAGCCTGGGGCCCTTGTACTTCCAAATCGACCTCTTGGAGGTTAGACCCCTTGTTAATAAAAGATGCAAAATTCCTGGAATGGGCTAAGGTGGAGGCTGAGAGATTCTTTTTGGAAAACCCAGCACAAGATACTACAGCTGGGGTTAGATGGGAAGCCTTTAAAGCTACCATGAGGGGTAAGATCATTACATATGCTTCGGCAAGAAGGAGAGAGAGGGACCAAAAATTGAAGAAATTAGAAGAGGAGATTAAAGAATTGCAGAGACAGCATAAGGAGTAAAGAGGGAAAGCTAGGCATGATCTTCTCCGTAGGAGGATAGTAGGTCTCGAAATGGAGATAAATTCTCTTCTATCACGTAAGGCGGAACTCTCTATAATGAGGTTGAAGCATAAATATTGGGAAGGGGGAGAGAAAGGGGGAAGGTATTAGCATATAGATTAAAAAAACAGCAAATGGACAGATACATTGCTGGACTGAAGGATACTGTAGGACAGGTGCATACTAACAGTGAAAAGTTAAATGCAGTTATGAGGGAATATTATCAATCTTTGTATGCCTCAACTAGACAGGTGGATCCCCAAGTAATTCAAGTTTTCCTACAAACACTGGAACTTCCCTCTATAACTTTACAACAGGCGGAGCTTTTGGATGCCCCATTAACTATAGAAGAAATAAAAGAGGCCTTATTTTCTCTTCAACCAGGAAGGTCTGGGGGACAGCTATTAATTGGAGTTTTGGCAGGCCTTAGCAGATATTATTACCCCAATACTTCAACAAGTTTATGTTCAGGCAGAGGTGCGGGGGTTTTCCACCCACGCTATGGAGGCGTTATTACTGTACTACCTAAAAAGGAAAGACCCTACTCTCCTGGTAGTTACCGGCCAATTTAAGCTTTTAAATGTAGACAGTAAAATATTTACTAAAGCATTAGCTCTAAGGCTGGGTCCCCTGCACACAGCATTAATACACACCCTCCCAAGTAGGATTTGTCCCTAGTAGGTTCAGTGCAGATCATCTTGGGACCTTAACCAATTTAGCTCTTATCGCATCTCAATTAGATACCCCAGCGGCGCGTAGCTATAGACTTTGAAAGGCGTTCGATTCCTGGTGGGATTACCTCACGAGGTGTTGGGTAAGTTGGGAATAGGCCCTAGATTTCGATCCTGGTAGCAGCCCTGTATACTTCCCCAATGGCCAGATTATTGACAAATTCTACCCTGTCCCCACCTTTTGAGTTAGCACGTGGTACCAGGCAAGGTTGCCACTCTCCCCTTTTATTTGTGTTGGCTGTAGAGCCCTTAGCAGTGTACCTTCGGGATAGTAGATCTATAAAGGGGATAGTAGCTGGAAATACAGAGTATACTACCCTTTTATATGCAGATGACCTTTTGGTTCTAGTTGCGGATGCAGCTGAGGCGCTACCCTCTATACTCACTACCTTGTGCCAATTCAAAGGAATTTCAGGACTTCAATTAAATGCCATAAAAACCGAAGTTCTCCCCCTTAACTCCAGGTGTCAGCCAGAGGTACTAGGAGACACAGGTTTGAAGTGGGCCGGGGAAAACATTACTTATTTAGGTATTCGTTTCTTGGCCGAGATCTCAAAATTGTGGGAATATAATTTCCGCCCTCTCTTGGTGGAATTACAGGAGGATATATCCAGGTGGACTAAACTTCATTTAACTCTAGCGGGTAAAATAGCCACGATTAAGATGATCCTGGCCCCCAAAATTTGTTATTTTTTGGCACATATTCCCCTTTTATTACCACAAAGCTGGACTCAAAAGATAGATAAGGCAATAGGGAGTTTTCTGTGGGAGGGAAGCCCGCAGATATAGTAGGAATAGACTCGGGCGCATTGGGTGTGGGGATTGGTGTCTGCCATGGTTCTGGGATATAAATGGGCATTTCATCTGGCACAGTCGACACGTTGGTTGGGACTGGTACTTCCTCCAACCACAATGGGTGGATATAGAGCAAGCTGTAAGTCAAAAATCTCACTGTCACTGCTTCTTTATAATAGTCCCCAACAAATTTAAGAAATCATCCCACGATAGGAACAGCGCTATGATGCTGGGAAACAGTAAGAAGGAAGCTGAAGGTAGATTTAACGCCTATTCAATTAACTCCGCTATGGAGTAACAGTAATCTATGTATAGACAAAAAGTGGTATACTGGAGAAGTTGGGCAGATAAGGGTATTGCCAGGTTGGAAGACATACTGGCCCCAGCTTCCTGGCTGTGGAATTTGTTTGCTAACTTGCAGGTCAGGTGGCCGATCCTGCCTTCCGATTTTTGAAGTACTTACAAACACGCAGTGTAGTCCAAAACTATCTGACCCGGGTAGCAAAAAAAGAAGATAGCCTGAGTACGCCTTCTTGGTTAACAAAGGGGAAAGGAATGGCCAGTTCAGTCTATAATGCACTCCAAAACAAAATACCTAGCCAAACTGAAAAGTCTAAACAGAAATGGGAAAGGGCCTTACAAATGAAGATTACCGATGTGCAGTGGAAAGAATGCTGGAAAGGGGCTCAAAAATGTTTTATAGATGCAAGAAGTAAGTTAATACAGAATAAAATCCTGCATTGTTGGTACGCACACGGTAATACTACAGAAGGCGGGGTAACAGAGTCCAATCTATGTTGGAGATGCAATCTCAACCAGGGATTTGGCTCATATACTTTGGTCCTGTCCAATGATACAACCAGTGTGGGATAATATATGTGAAGTGGGTGCCAAAGTGTTAAAAAGTGCATTCCTAGGTCCCCAGCCTTGCTTCTACTGGGTATGAAATCAGAGGCACCCAAGTTAAGGAAATTGGAATATCGCTGGCTGGCACTGTGGGCCATGCAGGCGAAAAGGCTTCTTGTGTGTAGATGGAGGTCCACACTGATACCTGGCACACAGGAACTCCTCACCTCCATGATTCACATAGCTATCATGGATAAACTATCCCACTTGGCAAGCAATTCTCTAGCAGAATATAAGGAATGTTGGGCTCTCTTTGCTAAATATGCTGTCCCTAAGGCTGGAGTGGGCTGATGCTGTACAACCAGGATTACTGCAATGATATCACGGTTACACGAAGAGAACGGTCAGACCTGGCCAATTAGGACTGTATGTATGGGAGGTACAATAGTACCCCCTCTTGTATATGGAAGGTGCCTAATATTATATAGATTAGTGTTTCCTTTTTTTTTTTTTTTTTCCTGTGTATGTTTTGGTTTTTCTTTATTAGGGGTGTTAGAAGCTTGGATAACACACGAAACATACAAGAGTCTTTCTCTTTTTTTCCTCCTCTCCTTTCATTTGTTTTGGGATGGGACTATGAAGCATGGTAACCTTGCCTTTTAGTTACTTTACGATACAGAACCGTGTATGGTGGGGTAAGTGCAGGTCGAAAGTAACATTATCCTCTCTGTCTCTATATGGAGTTGTATCTGTAACCAACAACTAATCATCAGACTCATGTCTAGAATAAGTGCTTTTATTTTTTTTTTAAATAATGGAAATAATAATAAAAGGTGTAACAGCAAAAAAAAAAAAAAAATACACATTCCACCTCCGCTGGAAGATGGCTGCAGGTATCTAACACCCTTTCCATGAAGAAGTACTTCCTCATATCCCTCCTGAATTTACCACCCTTCAGCTTCATAGCATGCTACCTTGTTCTAGAGCACTTTTTTCTCTGAAACATATTCCCCTTGAATCTTATTAATCCCCATGAGGTATTTGAAGGTCTCTATCATATCCCCCTCTCCCTCCTTTCCTTCAGGGTGTACATATTTAACTCCTTAAGCCTCTCCTCATAAGGATTTTGATGCAGATCCTGCACCATTTAGGTATCCCTCCTTTGGACCCCATCCACTCTGTCTACATCTTCCCTGTGATGCGGTCTCCAGAACTGAACACAGTACTCAAAGTGAGGTCTTACCAGTGATCTGCAGTATATAGGGACAGTACTACCTCCCTCATCCTGCTGGTCATATACCTTTCTATGTATCCCAGCATTTCACTGGCCCTTCTGACTGGCTTGTCATACTGCTTGGTCACTTTTAGGTCATCTGATATGATTAACTCAGGTTCCTTTGCTGCTTGGTCTTTGTCTGCACCACTTCACTGATTTTGCACTCCACTCCCAGGTTTATACAGCCCAATTGCATTATTTTGCATGTTTTTTGCATTAAAGCCCAGCTGCCATACCCTTGACTACTCCTCCAGTCTTTTCAGATCCCTACCCATCTTTTACAGCCCCCCCCCACCTCCACCCCTCCTGGGAGTGTCCACTGGTGCCTCACATACACTTCCTGAAGAAGAAGAAGATGGAGGATCTGGGTATGGCTAAGGTCAAAGTGAACTGGGTAGGTAACTGGCTGAAGGGGATGTAACAGAGGGTTGAGGTAAATGGGGTTAAATCAGAAGAGAGGACGGTCATGAGAGGGGTACCACAGGGATTTGTCCCAGGTCCAGTCCTCTTCAACATGTTCATCAGTGACACTGGTGAGGGAATCCAGGGTAGGTTGTGTCTCTTCATAGATGACACTAAGCTGTGTGGGAGGGTGAATAGTGATGAGTGAATATGGGAAATGCAGAGTGACCTGCAAAGGCTAGAGACATGGCCTAAGATTTGGCAGTTCAAATTTAATGCCAAAAAGAGCAAGGTAATGCACTGAGGGAACAAGAACCTCAGAAATATGTACTGGATAAGTGGCATAAGACTCAATACTCTGGCTGAGGACCTAGAAGTTATCATTAGCAACACCCTCAAACAATCAAGCCAGTAGAATATGGCCTACAATAAGGCAAACAGGACTTTGGGGGTATATCAGGAGGGGTACTGACAGCAGAAGAAAATAGGTAATTCTACTGAAGAATAAATGAAACCAGTTGATCAGCCATGCTTTTTTATACTTCTGTAACTGATTATTTGTACCTTACATTTATCATTCCAGTACATATTTAATCAAGTAGTAAATCCATATTGACTATGGTTGCCTTCCTTCATGTCATCTATTAGATGTTTTCGGTATCTATTACTGTGTTTTCTATTTTTATGTACAATTGTTTGATATAGTATGCCAATATTGATTATGTTACTTTGCCTCTGCATTTCTGCCTTATGCTTACTGCAACTATTGCTCTGTATTGTACAGTATGTATAACTGTACCATTCTTGATTGTACTCTCCTTGGTCATGCCCAAAAATTGGCATTGCATTGTCTACTGGGCCTACATGGCAAGCAAAAACAATAAATTAGTAAATAGATGCACTTTTTTTGTCACTATATTTGTTAATATTCACTCCCACTTATAACCATTCCCCAGGACACACCTGAAAATTATAAAAAAAGAAAGAGAGTAACCACACCAAGGTCGGTAGTGCCACGGTCTGAAAGGAATGTGCAGAGATTCATGGCAACCACAGGGGACCGGCACCTGCCAAAGACTTCTACACACACAGTTCTGTGTAAATAGGGAAAGGACTCATCAACTGCTACTCCATTCTTCAGCGTGGAAACTTTATTGGCATAGTAACAAAATCCAAAGTTCATGTAAAACCACGAGAAACAAAAAACACAAAGCAGTGCATGGGTGACTTCATGATTCCTCCACCCACTCCCTATGTCGACATGAATCACCTGATGCATTTCACCAATCAGGCTTTCTCAAAGGTGATCACATCATACTCTCAGTCCCCCTCTAAATAGGAAGATTTCTTAAAGACACAATGTTCATTAACATACTCATTAAAAAACTTGTAAAGCACAAGCCAATATATTTAACATTCACAGACCAGTTTTCATATCTTTAAACAGAAAGATGATAGTTTAGACCATCAAGATCTGTATTGTAACACTCACAAGACATGTCAATACTTATTAGCACATTCATTGATAGTTGTAAATGGAAAACAGAAAATAAAAAACAAACCTAATTTTTAAAACACAGAAATGGTCATATAATCTTAGAAGAATAAATGTGTTTTAAATTGTATAAGCATCATATAGAAACAATATTGCTGCATTGCAAACCACATTTAAGGATTATTCATTTCTGTACAGTGCAGGCATGCTCTATGAAATCATATCAAGGCACCTGTTCCTGATTTAATCCAATTAAAATTAGTCAAACCTGATAGTTTGAACCCGAAGACATGCAAGTATCCATGGAACTGTCACTTAAGGTGACTGAACGCATATCTGAAAATAAAAGAACATCATATTTGTTTAATTCAACAATCATGATGCTAAATACAGCTTACTGTTTCTTTAAAAAAGGTTTAATTTCTATTCTTCTATTCAGTCCTTTTCCTTCCATGGCCTTCAGAACAAAATATCCAAAACTGTTCTCTTTTCAATAACATATTGTCATAATCCGCCCCCCCAGATGGAATTGTTTTTTCTAGACCTGTAAAAATGAAGGAATGTGCTGTTTTGTCTCTGCTTTTCAAAACAGGCATTGCCAGAACATTATTTTTGTCTTCATTTTCTATAGCCGTGGCATGTTCACCTATGCGTGTTTTGAAAGCCCTTTTCATTTTGCCTATGTAATATGACCCACATTTGCACTCTGCTAAATAGATCAGGCCACAGGTATTACATGTCATAAAACCTCTGACGTCATTAATTTAACTAGTGACTGGATTTTTTAAAATTCTGGTATGTTTAACCTGTGAACAATATTTACAGTTGTCACATCTTGTACTTAAATTTTCTCTCCTAGGCAACCACATTCTTGGTCTATTTTCAACTGGTTGTACAGTGTACATAACTATATATCTGATACTTTTTCCTTTTCTACAAACAAATCTTGGTCCTGTAGTCAACAGATCAACTAAACCTGGATACTGTAATACCACATGCCAATTTTCTTTATTATTTCAGAGATGTTTTTGGATTGTGGTGTATATCTACTAACAAAACACTGCTGTACATCCTGCTTGTAAAAGGTGTTATTTGTTTTTTCTTCCATTAATTTTACTCTTGGTGTAGCATCAACAGCAGATTTGGCATTTCTAATTGTTGTTCTACCATATCCTCTATTCCTAAGTCTTTCTGTTAGTTCTGCAGCCCTTTCCTCATATAATTCCTGATTACCAGAGTTTCTCTTAGTCCTGATGTACTGACCCTTAGGAATCGCTTTGATTGTATGGCACTGGTGGTTACTGCTTGCTTACAACAGTATATTCTGATCTGTAGATTTACAGAATAGATCTGTTGTAAGTCCACCCTCTCCATCTTTCTTTACAGTCAAATCAAGAAAATTAATCTCTTTTTTGTCACTGTGAACTGTAAATTTCAAATTCTGGTTAGTGCCTTCCAGATATCCCACAAAATCAGACAAAGATTCATGATCACCTTTCCATATGATGATAATATCATAAATAAAGCATCTCCATATGTCTAAGTGACCTACTAAAGGATTTTTTTCACTCCTTACATAATCATTCTCCCATTTAGCCATGAATAAATTAGCATAATTAGGGTCAAAGCTTGCCCCATGGCAGTGCCCTTTGTCTGTAAAAAAACTCATTCTTGTAAAAGAAAGTGTTACATTCCAGAACATAGCTTGTTAATCTTACTATAATCTCTGTTGGGGGTCCTTAGTTACTCTGGTATCCAGAAAAAAATATATATTATTTTCAAATTAAATTTTATTAAATTTTTAACAAAACCGTACAATAATATTGAGAAAGAATCCAGCAAAACACTGTACATTTGTCAAAAGAAAGGAATACAATATAGTGGAACCCTTCTCAATCCCCCCTCCTCCCCTCTTCCCCCCCAAAAACAAACACTCTTAAAAAGAAAGAACCACCATCCCCAAATACAACACAGTTATTACCAAAGTAAACAAGTGAATCCAGTGAATCAAGAAAGAGAAAACAAATAATATACAAGATAAGTATTTTAAAGCGAAAACAATGTGTATAAGGATTCCCAAATTTTCATACATCTTTCAGGTCTATTATTAAGACTGGCAATCATTTTCTCTGTCCTCAGATTGGCCAGTAGTTCATTAAGCCATTCAGAATAAGCAATGTCATCACAATCTTTTCAATGACGTAGAATTATTTTCTTAACAGACATGGAAATAAGGGCCATGTGATATCGTCTGATAGGAACAGCAATCCCAGTATAGTCACCCAATACACATATTTCTGGGGTAAATAAGTCATTCAGGCCCAATAGGGGGTCAACATTGTGTTGGATATTAGCCCAGAGTGCAGTAGCTTTGGAACAGGTCCAGAAGATGTGATATAGAGAGCGATCTTCTTTCTGACATCGGGTGCAGGTAGGAGAAGATAAAAAAACAAATTTAAATAATTTTTGTGGGGAATAATATAAATTATGCAATATATGAAACTGAATAAGGTGTAACCTATCTTGGGAAAGATATTTATGGCAATTGCGCCATAGAATCTCCCATTGTAATCCTTGGTTGGGGAAGAAAGAGCCCCAGTAGTCTGAGGGAGCAAAACAATTTGGATAGGCCCAATTGTATAAAATTTTATAGCATTTGGAAACCAATTGTTGGGAGCCAATTAAGGAGCCCAGTTCACTCTTAAAGGATATTGATCCCTGATGAGCGGGTGGTTAAGCCAAAAACATTCAAAATCAAATGCCTTAATTGAAAAATTTGGAAGATACATTTTATGGGTATATTAAGGGTGGTTAATACCGCAGTAGAAGAAAGCCAGGTATGTTCATCTGAGACAAAGGAAAAGGGACACAAGTCAATAACAGGTGCTAGCCAATTGGAAGTGAGCATTTTATTGTTTATTTTCAGATTAGGATTACCCCCATGGGTTGTGTCAAATCCCGTATATGATTGTATTTAAGAAAATTACATAACTGTGAGTGAATTTTGATGAAAATTGCTATAGGAGTTGATTTTAACTGGTCAGGGAGAGAACTGGCCTTAATGTGAAAAAGTGCTGCAGAGGTTAGACCATGGGCAGCAATGAGAGATAATTCAATTTTAAGCCAAAGAGGTGATGATGAAGAGGAAAAAAGTTCCTGTCTAGGAGACAGCCATCGAAGATATTTAGCAATGTGACTAGCCCAGTGATAGAAGGTAAGATGAGGGAGGCATAATCCTCCCTTATCTTTAGGAGTGGCCAGCATAAAGTAAGCCAATCTGGGCTGTTTATTGACCCATATAAATTTGGTGATAAGTTCATGGATTTTGCAGAACCAAGAAAGGGGTATCCAGATGTTAAGTAAATAAAGGGGATAAAAAAGTCTGGGAAAGATGTTCATTTTAATTAAGTTAATTCTATCCCATAGGGAAATAGGGAGTTTGGACCATCTATCCAAGTCCATGCCAATGATTTTAACCAGAGAGTCCAAATTTAGTTTCTAAAGAGGAACTAGGTTCCTAGAGATAGTAATTCCCAAGTATCTTAAAGAGTCTTGTGTCCAGGAAAGGCCAAACACAATAACAGAACCTTTTGTAACCTTATGATTGAGGGGAAATATAATAGTCTTATCCACATTTAATTTATAATTGGATAACTGACTATATTCTTCAATAAGTGTGAGCATGGGAGGAATTGACGTGATTGGATAAGATAATTGTAAAAGAAGGTCATCGGCGTAGGCCAAAACTTTGATTTCATGGGCGTAGACAGGGATGCTTTGAATCTGAAGACAATCTGTTAAGCGCCAAATCAATGGTTTCAAATACAGGTTGAAAAGTAAGGGAGATGGGGACATCCCTGTCTAGTACCAGATTGTAGAGGGAAAAGGTTTGACACCACCCCGTTAGCGGTAATCCACGCTGAAGGAGCATGGTATAATGCCTTTATCCAGTTTTGGAATTTAAAAGGGAAACTGTAAGCATTAAGAGCGCAGAACAGAAAGTTCCAATTCACCCTATCAAAGGCTTTCTCTGCATCCAGAGAAATGAGAACTGCAGGAAAATGAGCATCTCTAGAAACTGACAGAACATGTGACAATGTTTGAAGGTGGTTTACTGATGAATGCCCTTTCATGTAACCAACTTGTTCAGGTCCAATAAGAGTGGGTAAGACAGTATTGATATGTACAGCTATTAATTTAGTCAGTATTTTGATGTCCTGATTTAGTAAGAAGATAGGACGAATGCTTGTAGTTAGTTCTGGGTTGCTATCTGGTTTAAGTAAGAGAACAATTAAAGCTTCAAATAAAGTAGGCTCTACCACTGCTCCAGATAAGACATATTGAAATAAGGACAATATTAACGGAGTTAGTCGCTTCTGAAATATTTTATAAAAATTTGCAGAAAACCCTTCTGGGCCTAGTGTTTTGTCAGAGGGTAGGCTTTCAATTGTACTGACTATCTCCTCAGAGGAGATAGGGGCTACAAGTAACTGTTGTTGTGTATCAGAAAGAGAAGGTAAATTAGAAGTAGTTAAATGGGAGTCCAATTCTTGGTAAGAGGGTGGATTCAGCATCGAACTATATAATTTGGAATAATAGGTTCTCAATTCAGAAACTATGTCAACAGGGGATGTTTTCAATGTACCATCCTTCTGAGAATGGATAAAGGGAATAAATTTAGCAGAGTCCTGTTGTTTAATTCTGAGTGCTAAGAGGCGTCCTGCTTTCTTCCCCTGGTCTGTATAGGAGGCCTTAGTTCTCAGTATAGCAAATTCTGCTTTTTCTCTAAGAGTCTCTAAATACACATCTTTTAATTTGGATAATTTTAATCTTACATCCTCTGGAGAGGAGGGAGACAAGTGTGCCTCAAGAAGATGTATTTGGGTGAGCAGGGTAGACAATTCCTGTTCCTTTTTCTTCTTTCTTTGAGAAGAAAAACTAATCAACACCCCTCTAATGTAAGCCTTGAAAGCACACCATAATAAATCAGGTCTAGGTATGGATCCAACATTAAAATCGATAAACTGCTCAATGTGCTTAGTGAGAGTGGTGATCACTGCAGGATCCTTCAACAGCTGGTTATTAAGTTTCCATCGTATGGTTCTACTAAGGAGAGAAGACAAGGATAGATGGCAAACTACTTATGAGTGATCAGAAGGTGGGCCAGGTTGAATGGACACCTCCAAAACTCTGACCAACAGAGTTTGAGAGATAAATATGTAGTCAATTCGAGATGCAGTCTTATGGATTGGGGAAATAAAAGCATAGCCCCACTCAGGGGGATTAAGGAGCCATACATCACATAGACTCAGATTATCAATAAGCTCCCAAAAGGCCCGTTGGGCTGGTGAAAGACCTCTATGAAGGCCAGAGGAATGATCTAGCGTAGGGTCAAATACAATATTCATATCACCTCCCAGAATTATGGGTAATGATAAAAATGGGGTTAAAACATTGACCAGCTGTGTGAAAAAGTCTGGAGAATCTATATTAGGACCGTATATACTTTCCAACAACAGTTCTGTGGAATATAAGAGACAATGAATGAAAACATATCTGCCCTGTGGATCATTAAGTAATTGAATAAGTGTAAAGGGTACTTTCCTAGATATCAATATCAGGACCCCACAACTTTGAGTTGTACCCCCTGAGAAAAAGATATATCCCATTTGTTGTCTCCGCATATGGAGAGCTTCAGATTCCAATAAGTGAGATTCCTGTATAAAAATAACTTCTGAAGATAATAATGCCAAATGTTTCAGAACTTTGTATTGCTTTGTTGCCTGAGACCTTTCACATTCCAAGTAGCAAATTTAATTGGGCAAGTCATGGTAATTCAAGATAAATAAAAGGGGAAAAGAGAATATATGGGAATATCATAATGATCCACTGATTTAGAAAAGCCAATAGTATCTGTACCACTGTCTTGTAAGTATCCAACCCCATCCCTCCCAACTCCCATAGTCACATAGCCCCAATATCACAAATAATGCAACAATGACAAAAGTAAATATTGAAACAGCATATCCTGAAAACCCAACCCACCCTCCTCTCCTACTATTATGGTCCCAGCAAACAGCTCACCAAACCCAAACCATCCCCTCCAGCCACCCGAACCATCTCATGGTAATTAAAATCCTAACATATAAAACCTACAAACATACTATAAAATCCTAATAGCACTGAGAGTCATTACTTTTACCAAAACTGTGGTAAACTTACAAATATTATGAGGAATTAAAATAATAAACCGGAGAAAACACCAAAGAGGCTTAATGAGGAATATTACCATATAACATGTAAAATAGTAAACATCCTAGGTCTACAAGTACCTCCATTGACATGAACTGAAGTGTAAAAAATAATACAGTCAATCAGAACTAATCTATAGTTCCAAACTCTCCTTCTACAAAAAGTTACTTAGGGGGCAAGGTAGAAAAAAAAAAGAACCAAAAATCAAAAATCAAGGCATTTGTTATGTGTCTAGCTAACCAAAATGTCCTGCACTTAGTGTAAAAAAGAAATGAAAAGGCATACTACACCCCTGTAGGGGAAGAGATTCCACAATAGGCAGCCAAAACATACAAGATGTGAATCCAGCAGAATATTTATACGTGCTGCACATCTAGTAATAAAGGAAATATCTATTAAATGGTCAGTAGCTCCCTCTAGCGGTGAAAAATGAGTATCACAACTGCCACGTATCCAATTCACTATATACACACAGACAGTCAGGAAAACTTGTATTTGAGGCTCCCACCTGAAGTGCTGCAAGGATGAGATCATGCAGGAAATCGAAAACAAACAACCAAAAAAAAAATTAATCCAATGATCTCCTTATCCAGGAGCTTAAAGTGGGTATTTTTCCCCATCCATGAAACACCAAAAAACTTAAAGGGATGCAGACTGAATAAAATGAGGAGGCATTGATGTTAGCAACTCAAAAAGCAAAAAATGGAGGAAGCTAAGGTATCCCCATAATACCTCAATAAGATAAGAAGCACTTTCCACCAGGGATATCAAACATATTGTCAATGATCACGGAATAGGTCAGGAAAGGAAGCCTTAAGGCTAGTTGTGGTGGTTTCTACATCCTCAAAAGTGGACCAATTACCAGATATGAGAAACCTGGAATCTCACCGGGTAGCCCATTCGAAATTTAATCCCCGCAGCGATTAATTTGACCACCAGATGATGAAAAGAGGCTGTTCTTTGCCTCACAGAAAGCAGAAAATCCTGCACAACCCAGACTTTCACATCTACCCATTTAATTTCTTGGAGCCCTTTGAGTTTTGTAATAAAATATTGATGCTCCTGGTAATTAAGAAAGTGAAAGATAAAGGTACGGGGGGGGGGTTCCAGGAGGTGGAAGAGGGCAAAGGGCATGGGGGGCACACTCAATAATATATTTATCTCTGAAGGGAGATGGCCCCACTACTGATTCTATAAATTTTTGAATAAAGCCAATGGGCGTCAGGCCCTTCTTCTTTCTCCAGTAGCCCAATTAGCACAGTGTTATTGCACCAGCTGTGACCCTCAATATCTTCCACTTTGTTTTCTAGACTTTTGAGATGTTGACGGGCCGTAGTTAATTCTGTTTCCATTTTTTGCTGTTATGTTCATTAGATTGAAGATGAGCTTCGTTGTCTGAAGTACGGGTAGAGACGACCTCAATGGCCTGAGCCATAGATTTAATTTCTTCTGTAATTTGCCTGAGTTTGGGCCAAAATGGATTAAACTCTTCAAGAAAGTGGGCCAAGGTAAGCAGTTCTGTATCAGGATCCAAAGATGTAGCACCCAGCGAGCTAGCCATTCCAGTGGCCCTCAATTTCTTAGGTGCCTTTTCGGGGGTAGAAGGCGGCGTATGCTTAAGTGGGGATTTCTTCATGATTTCTTCCATCCACATGTACAATCTGTGATGCAGAAGAAGAGAGGGTATTTAAGTAGTTAAAGATGAAAAAATATTCTTGCAAAATGTAAGTTAAAAGAGGTTTTTGGATGAAATAGGAGGTCGGACGGCTGGAGTTATCTCGGGAGGCTGCTAGTTGGAAAACTGCATCATGTGATCTCCATCCAGAAAAAATTCTAATGCATCCAGACCCTCCACATGAGGAATATTGCTGTATAGCAATGTAACACCTAGAGTGACCAGAAGATCATTTTCCTGTATTTCTATATCATCTAGTAATCTCAGCACTTCCCTTTTGTCTTTAAGGTATGCTGGTGTACTTTTAGCCAGGCCTGCGATATAAAAATCCCGAAATCTGGCTAGTGGTTCTGTCAAGGAACCATTTCCTGAGACAATAGGTCTGCCTGGTGGATTAACCAAAGATTTGTGTATTTTTGGGAGACAATAGAAACTCACTCTAACAGGGAAATCAGCCTTTAAATATTCAATAACTCTATCCGGTAGTAAAGCATTTTCTTTTAAGTTAATCAGGTAGCCATCAATTTCTTTTTTTAAACTCATAGTGGGGTCTGCAGTCAGCTTTGTATAAAAATCAGTGTCCCCAAGCTGTCTGCAGACTTCACTATCATAGTCTATTGAATTCATAACAACAATTGCTCCTCCCTTATCTGCCGCTTTAATTGTAAGTCCCATATTTGGGCCAAGCTGGTTCAATGCTTCCATTTCATCATTCCTGAGGTTATGGAAAAATCTATTGTCATTCCCTCTGAGTAATTCTTCAATGTCACCCTCACAGCATTTTAGAAAGTTCTGTAATGCAGGGGTCAAAGGGGGGTAAAATGTAGACTGAGGTTTAAAAATTGATGTATTTGGCCTCTCGTGCTCAATAGTGTTAAAAATTCTATTTCTGAGGCATTCACCATATCTTCATTTTCCTTCCTTTTAAAGAAGGATTTTAAACTTAAATTCCTTCCCAGTTTATGCAAGTCTATAATGGTTTCAAAAATATCAAATTTTGTGGTAGGGGTAAATGACAAATCTTTATTTAATACTTTTGTTTCAACATTCGATAATGGGTAGTCATAAATATTAATTACATTTGGTATAGTCTCCTCCCACTTTGACGTCATGCTCTCCAGATTCTTCCTCTTGTATTCTCTGTACTTCTTTTAATTCTCTTTGTCCCCCCTCTACAAATTTGTTTCCTCCTAGGTTCCACCTTATTGCCCGCTGACTCTTCCATGGTACAAATGGGGGGGTTGTAGTTGTACTGGGGTAGCACATATTTCCTCCTCTTCTTTGCCTAAAAAAACATCAATTTCTTGGTCTTCTTTTGTGTAACGACTGTTTAATGGGGCTTCACCCAATTTTTCTGTGGTATCTATATTTTCAGTTCCTTTAGGGCTTGTCCAATCAAATACTCTTCCTTCACTATAATCCCTCTCGTCTTGTTCAAATTTGTTTCTTAATATTTCTTATTTCTCATTATATCTTACAAGGTTTTCAGAGAACTTATCAAGGAGCGAATCATATTGAGGTGACGTCTGGAATTTTTTGATGGTCTCCTCTTTATTATTAAGTTCCACCTCTATTTCTTTCTGTATTACAGCGTTTTCTGTTAGGATCAATTCCATGTACTCCTTGCTTGCTTTATGGCTAACCCTGTTCCATTTATCAATAAAACCTTCCCTGTTTGCTCCACAGTTAGGTTTTTTTAAAACTCTTAAGCCTCTTGGTGCTCTCTCTACCTCAAGACATGCTCTTAAGCTGATTTCCTTCCATGGGAGTCTCTTAAGTTTATATGCAATTTTTTTCAAATTGGAAAAAAGCTTGCTTGATGTTCACTGGATCTGCTGAACTGTAACTGGTGTCGTTTAAAATATTGGTGTGACTCGTTACATTACTAGTTGGTCTTAACACCAATTCTTTAAGGGAGTGGGTGCTGCATTCGTGTTGTTCCTGTCCCAAATGTGTCATGTATGTTTTTATCTTTTTACTTGGCTGCATGTGATAATAGTCCAGGAGCGCTTATAATGCTATAATTTAGCCCTTTTTTTGTTGTAAACCCATGCTGGTCACAATAGTTAAATTGCAAAAAAGAGAGGTAACCGCACCAAGGGCGGCAGTGCCATGGTCTGAAAGGAATGTGCAGAGATTCGTGGCAACCATGGGGGACCGGCACCTGCCAAAGGCTTCTACACACAAGGTTCTGTGTAAACAGGGAAAGGACTCACCAACTACTACTCCACTCTTCAGCGTGGAAACTTTATTGGTGTAGTAACAAAATCCAAAGTTCATGTAAAACCATGAGAAACAAAAAACACAAAGCAGTGCATGGGTGACTTCCTGATTCCTCCACCCACTCCCTACATCGACGTGAATCACCTGACTCATTTTGCCAATCAGGCTTTCTCAAAGGTGATCACGTCATACTCTCAGCCCCCCTCTAAATAGGGAGATTTCTTAAAGACACAATGTCCATTAACATACTCATTAAAAAACATGTAACGCACAAGCCAATATATTTAACATTCATAGACCATTTTTTTTTTCTCTTTTAAGGTTAATCAAGTTTTATTTTATTGAAATACCAGAAAGGAAATAGCCAACAACCATCATCTGTACACATATGGCTGAACATGAGATAATGTATTTATTTATCTTTTGATTTGATTTACCAGGAAAGTGGACTGGGTCAAAAACCCATTTTCAGCCACGCCTGGAGAAGGAGTAAGGTTACACACAAATTTCTTAATACAATACAACAATTATTAAAATCACAATAAATTATACACTCCTACAGATCTGGTCTCCTCATATTTAGAACGTTATTTACAACATCTAAATATGTCTATTTATACAGGTTTCATATGTTATAACAGCAGCAAATTGATCGATAATGCACTCATTATTTGGCAGTGAACTCTCGGATACCCCTGCAGCTCTGATTCTGGGCCATTTTCCAGACATCACACCTATATCTTCCCCTGTGGCACAATGGATCATTGCCATGGGAGTGGCCACCAGTAGCCTAATTCTGTGTAGGTAGCAATCACAGGGAATCCCTACAGTTACAGAATGGCTTCTTGCTCCTGCACAACTGACAATACATGAACACTTGTCCAATTTTGTCAATCACACTTTGAAGCAATATTTCCAATGCTAGGCTCTCTTCTTGGATTCCTGCCTCTGCCAACCATAATACGGGACAGGTCTCCAGATGATTTGGACAGCCACCCTACTTGCCTCTCCTAAATCACCCATGTCTCCTTGTCCGCTCCTTCGTATCTGTTTCAGAATGATAGTCTGCATCAGCCTATGCAGTTACAGTCCGTTTGCTACAGAGTTTGATGTTTTCTAGTAGACCTCAGGTTCTGTTTTTTGGTTTATTCAATGTTCATATTATAATATTGTTTCAGAAAGTATGTTCTTGATGACATTTATTAGTATGCTGTCCTTGTAGATTTATCTCATGTTCAGCCATATGTGTATACCAACTTTTCTCTTTTTATTTGAAATATTCAATTGTTCTCTTTGTTTACCTCTTCTATCTTCCTTTAACTTTTTGTGTTCTTTCCCACTCCTACTTACTGAATGTCCCCTCTTTCTACTGCTATTTCTGTACCTATATTTTTGCTAGTCACACAACTTCCTATAATTTATGATTGCTGATATATTCTAACTTTTGAGAGTTAGAATTGATGGCATGACTGTATCTTTTTCTTATACTACTAACATTCTATTAACATAAACACTAACTGATTCTTAAAACCATCAGACAAAGTCAATAGAGCTGTATAACAAACAGGAGGATAGATAAACATCATCCAGACTATTCCTAAAATTTGACTCTGTTATACATAAACATCCCCCAGAATTATTATTTTCCTTAGGAAGTTAAATATATGATTGGGGCTAGCAGCACCAAAACAATTCCCCATCCCTTGCACAACTCCAAGTTACAATTGGCACAGTCAGTGCACAAAATCTGGGTGCATTGCAGTGATATACAGTAGCCATGGGTTCCAGCAATTCAATTTTTTTTTCTGTTTTTTGAGGGTATGAGCTAATTTTTGCCATTTTATAAATATCCCAAATAAGATCCTGCCATTGAACAAGTGTAGGTGGGTGTGGTGTAAGTCACAGATGGATGATGGCTTTTCTAGCTGCAGGAAAAAAGATATCTAAAAGGTATAAATGAACCGTGTTTTTAAGTGAGCCTGAGTAGAACACTAGAAGGGCTGCTTGTGGGGTTAGAATTCCATTATAATAGACAGAATTTCCTGTTCTACCTCTTTCTAGAAAGCACCAGGTATAGAGCAAGTCCAAAAAACATGAGTGTGTGTTGCCACCTCACATCCGCACCTCCTTACTACACACAATTTAAGGTGAGCAAAGGTATATAGGTAGGTTAGTAGGTAGCTATAAAGCATTCACACAAGCAAGAAATGGTGCTCCGTAACCAAATTTATTTCGTATAGATCTCATAAATAGATTATATAGGTTACAAATTAGTGCTTTGCTTAAAAAAGGTTCCAAATAAAGTGTTCAAAATATTCAAAGTGCTCAAAATATGCTATCATACAGTTTGCTGTTTATTTTTTCAAAAAAAACATATTCAAAAGGCAAAACGACCTACCCAGTCTAATGCTCCAGCCACCACTAACCCCTGCGCTTCTCCTCACTGGCTTCCTAAGTGGGTGTAGAATCAAAGCCCCATTGGTCTTAAATACCCAAAGTGCACGTGCAATAAATAATTCAATTACACATTCAATTGTAACAGAAAAAAGTACCCATTTTAAAAAGTAACAAAGCTCTCTATCTTTTTTAGAAAGACCACATATTCTTAGCTTTTGTTCTCCTGCTTCCTAATTATAATCAATCTTAAATGGATCCCACCGTATATAAATATATATGCCCTAAAATATTAACTACATTCCTAAAGTCTAAACTCTTAACTTTACAAACATTGAACTTTTTTTTGTTTTTCACTTTAGGAGACAGTTCCTCAAATAGATATATAAAAGACAGCCAATGTCCATTAGACTTTACAGATGTATTCAGTCCATATTCTGACACTCTTAGGTCTTCAGTTAGGGATTTTCCCCCAGTATTTTCAGATCCATTCAGGTATAGGCAGGAGCAATTAAAACATTCAGCAGCACTTTAATTTCTTCTTTGTGCAAGAATAAATCTAACTGAGGAGAATAAAGGGGCATTGATTACCAGGCAATATCAACATTTCTGTTATAAATAGATGCCTTTTAACATTTCTTTTTTCTCAACTCCATTGAACAAACAGTTTAAACATCCCCTATATATCAAACAACTGTTCAATGCCTTTTCCTAAGAAAAAACTGGTGGTCAGTTACACAAAAGGGCAAAACCTTACATGGTGTATAAATTCAGCAGAATCCCCTGTAATTAAAGAATCCAATAAATCTTCTGAATTATATAAGTATCATCTTACTAGGCTCTGCATCACACATATTTTTGACAGGTAAATCTAGAAAATCATTACACAGAATACAGTCGGGTTTAAAATAAGTAGCACAATTGTACACAGTGCCAAGATTGCATCCTGATGTTAAATAAAACTCATAAAGTACACAACTTTCATCTTATTCAACTCTACATCCTAAATAATATTGATGGAAAAATATATAAAATCTCATCATATACAATGCAGCTAAAACAAACCACTGCTACATGTAAATGAACCAACGCAAGGAGAAACTCGTTGTTTTCCCTTATCCTAAATTCTACAAGACATCTAAATTACAAAGTCAAAGAAAAAAACGTTATTTTACTTATAAGTCCAAATTTGACCTTTGCTCTTAATTTATCTGACATCTAAAATCAAACTTTATAACATACTTACACACAGCAGTGGTCTGTATGCTCCATCATACAGAAAAATGAGTCATAATTACTATTGCAATTGAATTCACCTAGTAAAAATTATTTAAGAAATGGCTTCAAGTCAAGAACATTATTTAGCCACACCGGCTTTATGCTTTGAAGTTTCCAGATCCAAAAACTTTCTCTCTGTTGTAAAAGAGTTTTCAAGGATAATCGAAATCTGCCATTATGTTCTTCTTTTCACACATTCTAATCCTATAAACTGTAGGCCATCAGGACTACTGTTATGTGCTGATTAAAAATGCATTGCTACTGGGCTATTTTTATTTTTATTTATGATATTCTTAATATGCTCTTGAACCCTCTTTCTGACCTGTCTCTCTGTCATCCCTACATACAGCTTATCACACGGACATACAATTCAATAAACTACACATTCAGTACTGCAAGTGATGCATTCATTTATCTTATATCTCCATGTGTGAACTGGATGGATAAATTCTGTTGCTTCAATAGCATAAATGCAAACATTACACTTTCTACACTTCTTGAAGCCACACGGTGGAGGTGGTAACCACTGAGTAACTATTTTCTTTTTTTCATATCTGCTATGTACTATCAAATCTTTAATGTTTTTAGTGCTTCTAAATGTTACTCTAGGTTTTTCTCCGATCTCTTCTGCCAAAGCCTTGTCATTTAACAAGACAGGTCAATACTTGTGTATCACACTTCCTATTTTTGCTGCAATGGCATTGTATTCAATGTTAAAAGTTACTGGATTTTCTTTCATCTGTTTTGTTTTTGTTTGTTCCTGTAACAAATCCTTTCTATTTAAATTTTCAGCTTTTTGTTTTGCTTCTCTTAGATCCTTATTATTGTAACCCCTCTCCAAAAATGCATAAATCATCGTTTTTGATTCTATGGTAAAATCCTTTTCTTCTGTACAATTTCATTTAGTTCTTAACAATTGCCCATAAGGTATTTATCTCTTTAATTTAACCAGATGACTACTTTCAAAATGCAGAAGTGAATTATGTGCCATTTTCTTTCTATAAATCTTTATTATTTCTTTCCCTTCCATACCTTGTAATTCTATGTCCAAAAATGGTATCACATTCTTGTTGACAGAATAAGTTAACTGCAGATCAAGGGGATTCTTATTATAATCATTCCATAAATTCTGGAATTCGGTTCTCTGGGCTTCCCCACATGCAGATGACATCATCAATAAAGTGATACCATAAGATGACATCACCTGCACATGGGAAGGCCTCAGAGAACATGGTTTCTTTCTCCCACAAACCTAATGTCAGATTTGCAAACAACGGTGCCATACAAGTTCCCATGGCAGTCCCCAGATCTTGCAGGTAAAATTCTCTATTAAACTCAAAAATGTTGTATGTCAGAATAAACTTAATGCTTTCCAATAGAAACTTGCATGGATTAGGGGATGGGGTACCCTCCAGGAAATATTTACAAGCTGAAATCCCATCTGAATGTCTGACAGACAAGTTTAACTATTCCACATCAACTGTTAGCCAGTAAAAATTATTTTGCCACACAAAGCCTTATTATTTCATGAATAAATCCGCTGTGTCCCTGAGGTGGGATCTAAGTTTGGACACCTCCTTTTTAAGGAAGAAATCCACAAACACAGACAAATTGTCTGTCAAAGATCCCACCTCAAAGACAACTGGGCGTCCTGGTTGAGTGACATCATTCTTATGAATTTTGGGTAGAGCATACAGAACTGGAGTTTTCGGATTCTCTGTCCACAGAAAATTAAATTCACTAACTGTGATGTCCCCTGATATTTTTGCATCTGTCAACATTTCCAGTAATTCTCCCCTACATTTATTTACTGGATTGCTAGGTAGTTTTCTGTATTGTAGCTGATCATCAACAATATCTTCAACCATTTTCTCATACTGTGTATTTCGGATTATAACAATATTGCCCCCTTTATCTGCACTTTTTATTGTTACATCATCCTAATTTTGAATCTGCTTGAGGGCTATATTCTCTGATTTTGTTAAATTATTGCAAACTTTTTTATATTGTTGTGAGCAGTCAAGATCTTAGACACCTCCCCTGTTACAACCTTTTCAAACACTATAATATTTGGATTAAGGGACCTAGGACAAAAATCAGATTTTCCTCTAAACAATTTACTTCTCAAATTCTCCATCTCTGTATGGATTTCAATACTACTGTCCCCATCAGAATCCAAAGATTCAATTAAATCAGAAGTATGGCCTATGTTAGCTTCAACAAATAATTCAGCTAGAACCCTTAGATTAGTACTTTTCTGGATTTCAGATGCCTCAGCTTCCTCTCTCTGTTTTTTATTTTGCATTGCTCCAATTGATTCCGACTGGACCTCGTTTTCCCTCTGTAACTCCCCTTTACCACACTTGAAGTATTCTTTCAATTTGATTTTTCTGAAAAACTTGAATAAATCTACGTTAATGTCAAACTCATTTACTCTTGGCATGGGAATGAATGTCAATCCTTTCTGCAAAACTTTTTTCTGTGATTCAGTTAATTCATTCGATGACAAATTAATCATATTCAATTGTTGGTCTGAGCTCTTCTCCCTGACCATCTTGGAACGATGTATCTTGCTCCTCTTTCCTTTCCTCATCCTCTTCCTCTGCCCCTGTTGATCTGTTCCCTGTTTCCAATTTCTTTCAATAAAAAAGGACCATAGCTTCCTTCTGTCGGGTTAGAATTCATTTCAGCTGACTGATTACTATTTGCACTTTGAAAGGTGACCATACAGTCTTGTTTTCTTAAACTTCATTTTCTTAAGTTGCTACAACTTTGTTTTCTTCATCTAGATCTCCCTCTGCTGTTACTTCGATCTAACTCTTCTTTAGGCCAAATGAAGAAATAATTATTTACTTTATCTCCCTCATCCCATATTATTTTATTCTGCTTTCTCATAATTAATTTCTTCTCATAAGTTGTTAGTCTCTTTTTTAAGTCTTGATTTAATTCATTAAATAGTGGGTCATTAGCAAATTCATTTAACTTATTTTTAGCCTTCTGCAACTCGGTGTTAATTTCTTCATATTTCTTCATGTCTGCTTTTATAATTAATTTGATAAACACCATTGTGCATATTTTGGCTGCTTCCTCCCACTTAGATTTATACTCAAATAGATCAATGCCTCCTGAGGGTGTTCTTAAAAACTCTTAGCCCTCTTGGATATAGTTATTTTTTTCATAGGTCTCTAATGTTGAAATGTTATATGAAGTATTCATTTCTTTAAATAACAGCTTTTCTAATTTGAAAAAGAGATCACTTAATTCATTGACTGTAGTGTGATTTTCTTCATTAGTCACCATCCCAGAGCTATTAAGCTTCAATTTTCTCTGGGCCAAAGACTCAACTGAACTTAATGCAATCAATTCATGAGGCATAAGAGTATTGTCTCCATTTGCACTATTTGCCATTTGATTCATTGTTATGACAATAATGATCAATTTAAACAGGGAGATATTCTTAACGTAGAGACTTTGGAATGTGAAAAACTTGAGAACTTTAATTTTTAAAAAAGGCCAAAAGCTATTTCATCACTTAAATATGAATAAGTTCTCATTAGGGTACTTTTAAACTGTTAAACTACTGGTGTCTGGCATCTTACAATAGACTCTAACCCAATTGGTGCTGCAGGTTTTAAAGCTTAAAAAATATTCATCAAGAATCAAAAGCAACAAAAATGAACCTGTGCTACCAAAATTTTCAGGTTTGCTCAAACCAAAATGATAGAGTCTTAGCTTAAAGACAATATAAACAATAACATACTACACACAATTTACAGTGAGCAAGTATATATAGGTAGGTTAGTAGGTAGCTATAAAGCATTCACACAAGGAAGAAATGATTCACTGTAACCAAATTTATTTCATATAGATCTCATAAATAGATTACGTAGGTTACAAATTAGTGCTTTGCTTAAAAAAGGTTTCAAATAAAGTGTTCAAAATATTCAAAGTGCTCAAAACATACTACCATAAATTTTGCTGTTTATTTTTTCAAAAAAACATATTCAAAAGGCAAAACGACCTACCCAGTCTAATGTGCCAGCCACCACTAACCGCTGCACTTCTCCTCACTGGCTTCCTAAGTGGGTGTAGAATCAAAGCCCCATTGGTCTTAAATACCCAAAGTGCACATGCAACAAATAATTCAATTAAACAATCAATTGTAACAGAAAAAGTATCCATTTTAAAGATTAACAAAGCTCTCTATCTTTTTTAGAAAGAACACATCTTCTTAGCTTTTGTTCTCCTGCTTTCTAATTATAAATCGATCTTAAATGCATCCCACCGTATATAAATATATATATGCCCGTAATATTAACTACATTCTTAAAGTCTAAACCCTTAACTTTACATTGAACTTTTTTTGTTTTTCACTTTAGGAGACAGTTCCTCAAATATGTATATATATAAGACAGCCAATGTCCATTAGACTTTACAGATGTATTCAATCCATATTCTGAAACTCTTAGGTCTTCAGTTAGGCCCCCCCAAGTATTTTCAGATCCATTCAGGCATAGGCAGGAGCAATTAAAACATTCAGCAACACTTTAATTTCTTCTTTGTGCAAGAATAAATCTTACTGAGGAGAATAAAGGGACATTGATTACCAGGCAATATCAGCATTTCTGTTATAAATAGATGCCTTTTAACATTTCTTTTTTTTTTTCAACTCCATTGAACAAACAGTTTAAACATCCCCTATATATCAAACAACTGTTTGATGCCTTTTCCTAAGAAAAAATGGGTGGACAGTTACATAAAAGGGCAAAATCATACATGGGATTGAGTGGTGACCTGACCGAGTGCTGAGTGGAGCAGGGTGGATTCTTTTGAAGACAGGTAGTTGGATCCCTGATCCAAACATACCACTACCCAGGACGACGATAAGTGGAGATCCTGGACAATCCACTAAAACAGAGGGGCAACAACAACAGAAGCCTGATACCAGTGTGGAATCTCGACCTGAATGACCTGTATTCACGCCTGAAGTTCAGACAGGTAGCATTTAATTTTCTCCTATTGAAACTGTTCCAGAAGAATTTTACAATGCTCAGGACACCAAGATGAGAGCAGAAACTCTACCTAATTTAACAGAAGGGCCAGTAGATGGCATGAAACAGTCTGAACAAACAAATATAGCACCTACTTATGCAAGTCTGTTCAACAAACCAACTGAGCTGCCAAAATGATAGAATGCCATTAGATTAAGATATTTACGGAATAATGAGGGACTGCCTGACAAATTCTATGCTGGTAAAATTATTTTGAAACAATCCTTGGGATTTTACCCAGCAGAAGTGTATGCTCTTATACATACACCAGGAGAGCATTCTTTTGATATTAACTTGAGGACTCAAGATACACTGGATCGGTTTTGGATTAAATATGCACAGCTCAAAACCAGTCCCTTATGAAAAAATTTCAGGTGATCCCTTTGATAAAACAAACTTTTAAAGTGGTGACAATACTGTTTCGTAATGAGGGGGTAAACGTCACCAACATAATTTATTGGTTGGAAAAGAGGTGTAAAATCCAAGGGAACCCAGAACCAATTATTGATGATGAGGGATGTTGGAATGGGGGTTGGAGGTTCAAGGTGAATCTCCTACAAAATGACTCAGGATTACAGCACTTGCCCAGCTGTTTTTATTTAGCCAGGGACAAAGGTTTTCTTTTTTATCCTGGCCAACCAAGGCATTGTTACAAATGTGGTTCCCCATGATACCTTAGCCATACTTGTGAGGTTATAAAATGTGTGCAGTGTGGTAAGGTAGGTCATTCAGCCCTACACTGCTATGGACCTCCTAATTGTAATTTGTGTGATGAGGGTCATTCCTTTTTTGAACTGCCCGTGGGCTGCGCACAATACAGATGATTCAGATTTTGGAATTAAGGACTTTTACATCCACACAGCTAGAAAATCTGCAAGCGTGCCCCTCCATGCAGGCCCACCTCAAAGACCTGAAACAACCTTCAGCTCCCCCAAACCTAGAGATACTATCCCCTCTGCAGAGGCATTTATTGGGCCAGATGTTGGGGAAGAGCAAATCACCACAAATGAGACTCAAAATCCATTACCCCAAAGGAAGCAACAGGAAGAATTGGCTATGGGTATAAGATTTAGTCCTCCTTCCCTAGTCGAAGTTCCATATGAGATCCCCAAAAATGGGTTAGCCTCAGAAAAAAAGTCCAAAATAAACAATCCACTTTTATACCTGGGGTTTCTTTGTAGAATAAATTTTGGCTTTACAAGAAGGAGACCCTGAAGCTGAATCAGAGTCAGATTCAGTGTCCTTTCATTCCTCACAACCTGAGGGGCAGTCTAACATAGATCAATTGCAAGAAAGGCCTGAAAGTAAAGTTAAGAAGAAAAGGATGGGAACAAGGGCATCCTTAAAGAAATCTGGTCCTCCTTTGGTTACATGAGATACTTATGAAACAACCTTTGTATCACTTTACTTTAGCAACATTAAATGCTAATAGTATAAAATCTGAGCGGAAACGCACCTTAACATATACTAATTTTTCTGAGAAAATGCATGATTTTGTTTTCCTACAGGATACCAGGCTGCATACAATAAAAGAGATGCAGGAGGCTAGTACAGCATGGGTATGGGGACAGACCTGCTGGTCTATGGGAGAAGAAACATGTTCAGGAGTAGGCACATGTATTAACATTCAAACAGTAAAAAATGTGCATATTGTGGATGTAGTTCCAGGGAGAGTATTGCTAGTAGATATATCAGTAGCAAATCTGAAGATGAGACTTATAAATGTATATGCCCCCAGACAAAAAGCTTTATGAATTGCTTTATTTTCTCAGATACAACCCTATCCTTATACTTCAAGGTTAGTTCTGCTCGCTGGAGACTTGAACTGTAGTTGGTTCATAACTGATAGAGGAATGAAAATGACAAAAATATTTTGTGACTCTACAAACCTCAATAATTATTCAATCAGGCAAACCTGGTGGATGCATTCAGGACTGGAGGTAAAATTCCACCTAAAACATATTTTAAAGGAAAACTTACAACAAGAATTGACTATGTTTTTGTATCAGAAGCAGTTGGGATTACAAAAGCTACAGCTGTACCTGTAATTTCTTCAGATCATGTTATACTTAGTTTAACACTATCAAATTACACGAAAATGGGGAAAGGTGGGTACTGGAGGTTGAACTTGAGTTTATTAGCTAACCCTGTGATACAGGAAGGGTTCCAATATGTTTTAGGTACCCAAAAATCTGTTGCCTTCCTATATGACTCTGCACAAGAATGGTGGGAGGACATGAAGAAGGAAATATAAGATTATTTAAAAAAAACAGGATGGACTAATGGAAAATTAAAAACAGATCAGTATAGCATGTACCGTAGTCAACTACAGGAATTAATAACTTTGCAAGAAGAAAGATTTGAAGATTATACTGCACAGATACAAGAAGTAAGAGATAAATTAGTACAACTACAATGTAACATTGGAAACAGAACAACATTTTGGGACACAAGGCAGGCAAGCTTTTGTGAACCCTTTTGAGTTTTGTCAAGCACAACAGAAGGTTAAAACATTTCTCAGATCAAATTATCTGATGGAACATTTGTGACAAACAAATATGACATTCTAAAGAAAATAGATACTTCTGTTGAGAAAATATTCCAGCCCCCCCCCCCCGTAAAAAGGTCAAAATGTGGTTAAAGACTTAAGAACTTCCACAAATTGCAAACAATATTTTCAGAAGGTTTTAAGGGGTCATGAAAAAACTAAAAACAGGTTCTGCCCCAGGCATAGATGGAATACCATATGAAATATACAAACAGTTGGCAAATTCCCTGTTAGAAGAATTAGTACAGGTTTTTAATGAAATAATAGTACATCATTCCATAAAGGCAAGTATTTCTAAAGGGTTAGTCTTGTTACTTTATAAGTCCAGTGAAAAGGGGTATTAATCAAATTGGAGGCCTATTACCTTGCTTAATGCTGATTTTGAAATTTACAAAAATAATGTGTAATAGGTTGGCCACGGTAGGTATAGATATAATACACCCCTTTCAAATGCGTGCTGTACCAGGGAGATCTATATCGGACAATTTAATTCTATTAAGAGATTTAATGGAAAGGGGGCAGGAAGGATAATTGACAGGGTTCCTCCTGAGTATTGAACAGGTTTAGGCCTTTTGACAGGGTTCCACATAATTATTTATGGGATTGCCTTGAGGCAAAGGGACACCAAAGAGGTTCATAAATACAATTCAGGCATGTTATCTACATGCTGTCTCCCTCCCTTACTGTAATAGGTAGTTGGTAAAGGAAATACAAATATACATGGGGGGGTATGACGGGGATGCCCAATAAGCCCCCTACTTTATGTGGGATCCTGTGATAAGAGTGCTGGGGAATGGGCACCTACAATAATGGCGAGCCACTCCCCAACGCATTTCAGGGACAGCTACGGGAGGGTAGGGTGGCAGGATGGGGGGGTGGGTGACTATAGTGACAGGACATCACTCTACGTACATGCGCAGGGGGGTGGGAGCAGGCACGCACAGCGAGGGAAGTAAGGGGTGGTGCCGCAATGGGTTGCTGAGCTGACCCCGTGGCATGGTAGGTGGGTTGCCAGCATCGGTCAGCAGGGTACTGGGTTCGGGTGCTGGTGAGTTTTTGTTGTGCCCAGCCCAAACATTTTTCAATGTCCCCCCCGACATGCACCCCCCTGAAGTTGAGAATCCTGTAGTAGGGGGTGCAGAGTCGAAGCCCCCCACAGGGTGTCCACGGGGCATAACCCCCACAGAAAACATTAAAAACTAAGCCTCCAGTGCCCTTTTGCTGTGCACCGGGGTGTCAGAGTGCCAAAATAAATTTTCGCCGCTCTTGACTTCTGCATAACGGCGATCGCCTTTACACTTTCGCCATTATGACATAGAACCCTTTATGTTTTGTCAATAGATCCACTGTTACACAAGATTAATAAATGTCAGTCAATTACAGGACTTTCCTTTTCTAGTACAATACCTGAATTTAGGACTCTTGCATATGCCGATGATTTGTGTCTAGTAATGGCAGACACTGGGGCGTGCACAAAGGTTGCAAAATTATTACAAGAATACTCAGACGTGGCCCAATCTGCTATTAATTATCAAAAAAACAAATGTCTTTTTATAGGAGACATAAGAAATGAGATTGCAGATATAATTGGTATTCCAATAGTAAAAGAACCAGTGTCTATCTATTTTAGGGTTATATTTTGGAGTAGGAGACCTAGCTTCAATAAATTGGTAAATAAAGTTGGAAAATGCACAGGCAAAGGTAACAGCATGGAACAAGTGGAAAATGACGAAAAAAAAAAAAAGTATATACATAATAAAAACTTTCCTTTTATTGTTATTTGTTCATGTAAGCACAATGTGTGTTATCTGTGAATTTAGAAACCAGGGGATACAGTTGTTTTTTAACTTGCTTATGGGGAAGCAGGTTAAACCCAATAAAAAGAGGGATTCTATACTGACCAGTATGTCAAGGTGGGTTAAACATGGTAAACCCTATCCTCTTTTTTTTCTCTATGTTTATAAATTGTAACCTTAGACCTCTGTTACAACAAAAAGAATTAATCTGGATTCCTTTGGTACAAGATAAACTAGAGACCTTGTTAGAAAAAATGGCCTATAGATACACCAATACACAAACAAAAAACTCTAGGAGATATACCTATGTCTTTTGTTAATTGTTTCAGTAAAATTATACTTTGGTTACTTACCAAACATCAAATCCAGGCCTTATCCAGAAAAGATCTGTGTAAGTTCATCATGGAGAAATTGTTCATTGATATCACCCATTTTGAGACAAGACCATCACATGAGATCACCAATAACTCAAACATGCTAACACCAAAAAGAATCCCTCCACAGATGTGGGATGTTACCCGGTTGGTCCTACATGATAAACTTAAAGGGTAATTTGAAACACAAAGGGGTAGAAGAACAGTATTCCCCTAGGCCTTCTTGCATTATTCAAATTGAAACAGTCCTGCATTTTTTTTAAGTGTCCATACACTATAGACTTTTGGGAAGTGTTACAGCATAAGTGGCCAAGGTCCCCCTTTTTGAAAATGACACCAGAAATTCTGTTGTTAGGGATTTTACCTTTTCAGTGGACAAGCATTGACAAAGGTTCATTATGGTTATTTTTAGTATGTTTTAAATATTACATATGGAACATCAGATGCAGATTGTCCTTACAACAACAACAAACTTCAGTAGAGACATTATTTAGTATTATAGAAACTGCTATGCTACACATCAAATACCAAGAAAAATGTTCTGTTTCTTCACCACCCTTTCATACCTGGTGGGATGCTGTCGATTGGATATAAAGGATCCCTGGTTGCCATGAAGGATCCATATGGAAGACCTTGTGTTTGCCATGATAACAAGGATAAATGTAAGCCAACATGCTGGGATACAGGTAGAATACATATAGAATGGGAATAATTATAGAAGGGTACTAATAATGGGTGAAGAATGGTACCTGTCATTAAGGTATACATGTGAAGAGGAATAGGTTACAGTGTCAGAATTTTCTTTTTCTTTCTTTACACAATATTTTTTGAAATATGTTTTCTTTAAAATGCTTAGCCTGAAGGTTTTTATTTTAAGTTTTCTTTACACAAAATAATGTCTTGTAAGATGATTAGTTGTGGATTATAAGTTTTCAACGATTGATAAGTATTCGAATTGATATGGTTGTAATATCTCTTTAATTTCAGTTGTACTTGATTTTTGAATTTTTGTGTGAATTAACACGATTTAGTAAAAAAAAAAATTTTTACAGGTGTAGTGGGGGAAAGTGTACTGAAATATTTTTTGCATTTGCTTTCTCCTACATTTTGTTCTGGATGCTTAATTGATGTGAAGTTTACTTGTATTGTGTTATCTGCTGTTTATTATTTTTTGAAGTTATAATAAAAAAATCCCCCTACTCTTTTCAAGAAGTGCCATGAGATCTTTAACATCCACCTGAACTACCACCAGAACAGGCAGATGGGACCTTGGTTTAACGTCTCATCTGAAAGATGGCACCAGAGGAGTTCAGCACCCCCTCATGCTGCACTACAGTGTCAGTATTAGGATTCAGCTCAAGTGCCTGGAGTGGTAGTGATCAACTCTCCACTTACAAAGTAAAGAGAAGATGCATGCTGACAAACACATAAGGAGCATGGATGGCAACACAGAGTTTATATACAAAAATAACTGATTGACTGTATTTGCATAGTAATCATGGTTCGGGTCCATGAGCAATCCTTTCTGCAGAACCTTTCATGTCTGCACAGTTAGGTAATTAGCATGTGAAAGCTTTAGTAGATATCCACTATAAAATGTGTTAATATAATCCTAATATATGGTATTGAGATATATTTATCTTTAAGTAAGTGATAAGACACAGCAGGGCACTGGCTGTCTGGGATTAATTCATGCCCAGCAGGATGATGATGAGGCACTTGTACTGAGTGCCTTTAGCACCTTGAAGTGCATTAAAACCAGAAAGTTGACTTCATGAAGTGTCTTATTGTGTTTTTGTGGCATTTTAAAGTGTTTTAAGTAAAAACAAAATTCTCTGTTCTTCCTTTGTACCACTTAGTGGTGCTGTCTACTAATGGCTACTTTGGATTTATGCAACACTATTGTCCTATTGCAGCATCTACGAGAGGGAGTAGTGTTTGAGTGTGTGGCCATTCTTTATTGACCTGTTGCAGCATGTAGGAGACAGAGCTGCATATGAGCATGCAGCCATTGCTGGTGACAGCGAAAGCAAGTGAGATACAATGAGAATGAACAGGATGTGCAGCCAAAAGTCATTTACTGAAAGCATACATACAATGCCAGTAAAAACAGAAGATGTACTCTATTATGTGCTTGGAATGCTGCCAGGGCGAGTGAACAGGAGGAGGGTTACCAGAGTGAGATACCAGCAGTAGATATTCAGTGGCTGCAGGCAGGACTAAATCAAGACAGAGAATTATAGGCCTGTAAAAGTAAACAAGTTAAAAGAAATGTTTATTTGTAATTATTTGTTTTACCATGGAAAAAATTCCATGAAAAACATGCATGGATTCTTTTAATGAGCTAGTGCCCTTCCTGAAATTGATATTCATTTATTAAAGTAGTCAGCTGTTACTTTTGGATCCGAATATATTTTCATTCTCCCTATTAGAGAGCAAGCAAAGGAATCCAGCAGACAGGCCTTGTCTGTGGCTACTAGCCCCCCTGACACCTGAGTCAGTAGATCAATGTGGTAGTCAGGAGTCCTTCTACCAGGGGAGGGGCTAGGCAGGCGGTAGGGTCCCCAGGGGGCAGAAGGCTTGTGGCCAGAAGGGAGGAGAAAAGGGGAATATTTAACCAACTGCACAGGTCAGCGAGCCACCCCCACCCCCACCCCCGTTCCTCCACTCCAACCAGATTTTTTTTTTCTACTTCATTTTGGCCAGAGTTGAGTATCCAGCAGCAGCTCAGTTTTGTTTCAGATACTGATGGAAAAACTGTGCTTTAAGTAGATTGGGGGGGATGGGGGGCTATTGCACATTTTTAAAAATATTGATTTTAATCAGTGCTAGTTGTGCTTGTCATGGTCAGACTGTTTTACAGGTTTTTTTGAGTAATTTGGGCTGTTTAGCAATCCACCTTCAGAAACTGCCCTTGTTCTGAGCTCAAGCTGCCTATGTTCCTGCCATGTGCTCTCACACTTACATTTCTGGCAGGGGAAAGTTTTGAGTTTCACATATATGTATCGGAGTTGGATGTGCATGCTTCTAAGCCTACAGTATTTGTCTAGTGTTATTATTTAATGGCCATGTGACTGCTTGCTGAAAATATAGGATCTGTGACTGGAAAAAATGTAAACGTGCTTTTGGTAGAGGGTTAAACTGGAAAGATAGCAGGCTAAGCTTAAAACATGGGATCTATAACCGGCAAATGTTTGCTTTTGGTTTAATTCTCAACTCTGTGCATGCTCTTGAATAGAGGGCTAAGCTCTAAAATCCAAAAAAGTGTGCACAAAAAAATGAGCGGTTATTTCTAGTGAATGCTTAACTAAATTGTCAGTGCTAGCTTTCATTTTGTGGAATTCACAAGCTGAACTACAGTGTTCTATACACATGTGCCTTGTCTGGGGAGCTGCTGCGTAAGATACATGTTACTGTCAACTAAATGTGGCTGGTAGGCTTCAATCCCCCTGCCCCCCACCCCGACTTGCAGCTTTTGTTTCTGGAGCCATGCAGTGTCACACATTTAATCCTTGTTGCAAAACAACTGTTTGTTTTTTCACAAAATTCGTATAATGTGTACTTGCAGCCAATAAAATATGCAGCATGTGCCCAGTGCCCATGGCCACATGACCAATTGCTGGAAAGATATGTAACAGATTACCCTCCCATGTATTCCTTTGGGGTGCAACAACATATGCTGTGCAGGCTGGGAGTGCCAGTGTGACAATTTTTTTATGAAGAAAAAAAGGTTGACAAAACAATTTCTCATTAACTGGCAAAACTTGATTAGGATTTTATTTTTAATTTACATTTTATTGGCTTTTTCTCAATGGAACAAGCTTATATTAGCTGCAATGTACTCAACCTTCATACCTGGCTGGAGCTTATACAGTATATTTTGATCCTTGGATTACAGGTTAATTCATTACCAAAAGATTTACCCTCAAGCAAGTACCTAGCACCATCCCCTTATTTGGGATTCCATAAGCCCTACCATAGCCACAACAGGGGGCTCACATTAGACATGGCAGGAGGTGATCAAAGGGCCCTGTGCCACTGTTTGGCAGTGTGAGAAGTGTGCTGTGGAACCTGGAGGGTGGATAATGGGGGCTTCTGGGGCAGTGAGGGTGTCATAGGGTACAAGGGGGCACAGTGGCAGTTACAGGGAATAGAAGAGACATCTGGCAGAGGTGCCATACAGCATATCTGATGGCCAAGTAGACCCAGTAGGGGGGATGGCATGGTGATACTATTGTGACATGGCCCCAGATGGAAGCAACCCTGGCATCTGCCCCACGGTTCCCTACAAGAGGTGGATGGCAGAGGGTGCAGGTTACAGGATACATGTAGTGGCCGGATACGTGCCTCAGGCACCACAACATTTCCCTGGTACACAGCACCCCTGCCTGGCAACTGGCCAATGTCCCACTATGTTGTTGGGGACTGCAGTTCCTGTGGTGCAGGTGTTAGGCTTGCTTCCACCTGGGGCCATGTCATAATTGTGTCACCATGCCAACCCCACTACTCAGTCCCCTCGGTCATCAGATATGCCATATGACACCGTTGCTAGGTGCCTCCTCCACTCCCCTCAACTGCTACTTTGCCCCCCTTGTACCCTATGGCACCTTCACTGCCCCAGCAGCCCCCATTCTCCACCTTCCAGCCTAAGTCCTCCCGACCTCCATGGCTTGTGTAGGCTTGCGCTGTTGGGGGGGGGTTGACAGCTCCCTCTGTCAAACCCTGCAGGTGCAACCAATGTTTGGCACCACCTTACAGCTGCAGCAACTCCCAGGTCTTCTGTGCGGGGACCCCTAATTTTACAGAATTGGTGCAGTGTCCCTGATGCATTCAAAGTTTGCCACAGCATTAGATTGCCACAAATTGCAGTGATCTATGGGCTTTTTAAAAATCAAGCCCATCAGTCAATGTTATTGCTTTATTGATGATATTATATGTGTATGAGGTGAGGTCATAGAGTCTATCCCTCCCCCCCTTTTTTTAGAATGACTGAATGATAACTTAAGTAATAAGTATACATTTTCACTCTGAAAGGCATAATGTGGATCTTTTGGATACACATTTCAGGAATGGCAGTAACAATGTACTTGAAGTGGAACCTTATAGGAAATCAGTTTCAGGCAACACTCTTCTGCAAGCAGAGAGTGCCCACCCCAGATCTCTGGTCGACAGCATGCTTTGTGGACAACTTCTAAGAATACACAGGAATTGTACCTCTTTAGATAAATACTAACAGGAAGCAGGGATGCTGGTCCACCAGATTCAGGGAAAGCGGTTACTCAAAAGGGGTGGTGGGAAAAGCTTACAAGAAGGTGAGCAGCAGAAATAGTGAGCAACCTTTGGTTCCCAAAACAAACATGAGAACAACAAATGAAAAAAGAATTACATTTTGTACAGATTATAATGTTGAGTACAGACTGGATTTAAGATATTATATATAAGAGGTGGGAAATATTGGCATCTGAACCAGAGTAGGCACCAGCAGCAGGACCTAGACCTAGCGCGTCTGATTTAAGAGATAAAAACCTCTCTGATATGGTAACTCACAGTCACCATATTGATAGGATCAAACAGACATCATGTCTTTCCAAAACTTTCCAAAGATGTCACAATTGTAACATCTGCAAATATGCAGGGCAAGGCCCCAATTTTGCCCACCCAATTACATGTGATACTTATAACATCAATCATTATGTAAATTGCAAAACCACTCCCATTATATATGTGGGATGGTGTGATTGCAAGCTGCTATGTCAGTACTTAAATAACTTAAATGTCAAATCAAGGAGCACATGAGGGCAATCTGTATGGGAGGTCTACAGAATGCATTAAGACTACTTTAAAAAAAAAACCATAATTGTAATCCCTATAGTTTTAAATGTAGGTCAGTGGAACATGCTTACCTCTCAACTGTCCCTGATTTTCAGAGAAATCCATGATTTTGCCTCAAAATTTTACTCTGTCCCTCCTAAAAATTGTGTTTCCGTGACCAAACAGTGGAATTTGTAAGCACAAAATAATGTCAAACATTTAAGTTGCAGATTTGTTCCTCCTTAGAAAATGCATTTTACACTAAACCCCCTATTCTACCAGCTTCCTGAGATGATATCTCCAATTTTGAAGATGTGCCCCTGATTTTGGTCCTTTGTCCCTGATTTTTTTAAGCCGTGTCCCTGATTTATGAGGCAGGAGGTTGAGAGGTACTGTATATGACGTCAAAAAAAGGGAGATAGAAGAACTCATATAGAGACCTTGAATCAGAAGGAATTGGCATGAATTTCAAATTATCTTAACTAGTACCTTTTGGGCTGAATGAAATGTTCGATCTGAGACCTTATATTTAAGGGGCTATGTATGCAACTGCTGATTGTTTTCTATGGATTGTGATCTCTAAAGGTTAGAGTTCCTAGCAGTGATTTCTTGTTATACTTTGTAATTTGCACGTAACTTTAACTAGATCTATAACTGGTCTCATTTCTGACAAGTGGGTATTTTTGTTATCTTTTATTGGGATGCATTATCATCATCACACTCTCTTTTCATAGAGGAAAAGGAAGCAAGGTCAATTTTAGATTATAATATTAAGGCTTGGGAAAGCTCTTGAGCTTCCTTCCCCTCTTGATTTGTTTTTTTTATTTAATCTGGCAGGTCCATGGGCCAAAAGCCAGTTTTCATGGGCAAGCAGAGTACATATAAACATATACTTACATAACATTTGTTAATAAGAACATATAACATATAAGACTTATAAAACATAGGGGCCCAGATATTCAAACTGCTCCCAAAATGTGCGCAACAGCAGGAGCAAGCACAAATCAATTGTGCATATGCGCAACAGACGCGATATTCAAACATGGAGCAGAACAAATTGAGCAAGCAGCCAACGTCTGAATATCGCACAAACTGCGCTATAGCGCAACCAAGAAGGGGAAGCTGAGCTGAAAGGTTGCGCCATAGCGCAACAAGGGCAGCACAGCTGAGCAGTCCAGAAGTGCCATAGCGCAAGCAGAGCCCCCCAGCAGAGCAATGGAACTGCACAACCAGGAGGCAGGCTGGGGCCCACCGCCAGCCATGCCACACATGGGCACAGAAACACACTGCAGAACCAACAAGACACCTGCACACCCCAAGCACAGCATCACTGGGGGTGGGACGGATGATCTACTGGCCCATGGGGACAAGCAAACAAAGCACAGCAGGGCCATGACGCCCCAGCACAACCACTGGCAGGCTGAGACTGCCACACACAGGGGGTTGACAACCACAGTGCACATCAGCCCCCCATACGCACAGCACACCCTGCACCATGACCCCAAGACACCACCCATGTGCAGTGACTGGCACTGCAGGAAACACCATGCATCCCCCCGGCACACATCAACCCCGTGTAGCAGAGAAGTATACAAGTCAGACCCACCCTGTGCACCCAGCAGTGGGTGGCAGCAGATGGCAAGACCAACAGAAAGTCACTGCCACACTGGAGACACCTTCCCATGCACACGCACGTGCACACACACACACACACACGCACACACATACCCAGGACCATACCACCCCAGATGGCATGCACACCACTGCAAATGAGCAACCATAGCCAGCTGCAAATCAGAGACCAACACAGTATTCATATCAAAATATATATGTATTATAAAAATGTAAATTACTAAATCAACAACAACAAAACTATTTACAAGAGGGGTAGGGGTACAAGGTAGGGGTGGGCAAGGGGTAGGGATGAACAACTTGGAGAGGGAAGGCAGGGTGGGAGGGATGAGTGAAGTGGGAAGGGGAATCCGGCCTAAGGCCTAGCAGGCTGGTCCTCTGCCGTCTGGTGCCATCGTGTCTGGGTGTGCCTCCTCCGTAGGCCATGGTGCTGGACATTGGTGAGGATGGTCCTGTTGTCCATGGACACCTGGGTGAGCCACTGCAGTGCCCACTCTATCCTCCGGAGCACAATGAGGCCTAGGAAAATGGGAACACAGTCAATGGCTGTGACTGATCACAACCCTGAACACCACCCAACCTGCAAGCCATATAGCCCAATGTCCTGCATCTGTGATGGTATGCACCCACCCACAGTGAACATGCACATGGCCAGCCCAACCAGGCGGCACCAGCTATGTGCACCACTGCACAAGCACACTGTCCATGTCCATCACAGCACAAACGAGGCTGTCAAGTGACGTGGCAATGTGGTGCGATGCCACTTTCACAGCCATGTGCCCAGTGCACGCATGGACCACCAGTGACGCACACACAGACGTGCAGTGACACTGGACAGTGATGAATGTCGCCTGTGTCATGCACGGTTGTGTTGTGCATGGCTGGTGGTCATGCCCACCCACTCCAGCATGCAATAGCATCCATGATGTAATGATACTCACACTCCGCAAGCAGCTGTGGCTGCTGCTGCTGCTGCTGTGGCCCACTCCTCGCAGCACCACCGACCGGCACCGGGGCCCTGCCACGACCCTCCTCACCCCGTGCCTACATCCTCTCTGCCTGGCCTGTGGGAGACAAATGTTGAGAAAAACATCAGTGTGACTCCAAAGCAGACTGCCCCCTGCCCCAGTGAGAGTGCCTGCCCACACAGCCAGACCCATGCATCTCACACCTGCACACACCGACACAGCCAACCATGTCAGAGCCATCACCCATCACAGCCACCAAAAACACTCCACACCCCTACAGAGAATACAGGTGCAGAAATGGTACACCCACCTGGCCTAGGCACCACGCCCTCCTCCAGCGCGTGACCTTAGCCGTCTCATGCAGGTCAGGCTCCCTCCCGTGGAGGTCACTTACCTGTGCCGCACTGCTCAGCAGACCGGCGCCACCCAGTGACCCTCACCAGGTCATTGGCCACTTGCAGCCAGACCTGGGTTCTAGCCATGGTGAGGGGCTCCTCACCATACAGTGCCCCATAGTAGGGCTCTACCAGGGCCACCAGGTTGGCCACCTCCACCGGGCTCCATTGCACTGCCCTCCTGCGTGCCATGCTTCCAACTCTACAGCAGGCAATATGGCGCCCCGCAGCACGGCAACCCCATGTGGAAATGTTGTGCAATAGACCACCATAGGTTCCAATCGCGCTGTTCGTACAGTGCCATCGGTCCACATAGCACTGTCACCAGACAGCGCAATAGGGCCGTACACATGGCAGCCGAACAGTGCCAGGGGGAAAAGGTTGGACACCAGGTCAGGGGTCTATGACGCAAGGCCACGCACAGCGCCATCTGACGTCTACGCATCCTGCGCGACCGACCACCTGTGTGACAGTGCCACAGAGGTCTATTGCGCAGTAGTGCCACAGCGCCATATAGTGCCCAGTGCTGTAGCACCACTGGCACAATGGTGGCCATGGCCTGAATTGCCAATCGCACACAGCACGTCATCAGCGTGGCAGATGCCTGCGTAAGCTACCTGGGCATGCGCAATGCAGTGTACCACACAGTCACAGATCTGCGCTATTGGCTCAGCCGGCTCAACCATATTGCGAAAAGTGCAATGGCGCGATATTCAGCCGACACATGCAAATCATCTGATCAGCCATTCAATGGCGCAGTGGCGTGATTTGCATCTCATTACAGTTGCTCCACTCTAATTTGCATGCATTGCGCTATAAAAGTGCGACAGTGGCCGCGCTGGCCAGATCGTTACTGCATGTGAGAGGTGAGTTGCATGCTGTGGGATGTTCTGGACAATGTGCATGGGATAACGCTGTAGACTGCACAGTGACAGGTGTCCACTTCCACCATACAGAACGCATGACCGAGCAGAGCCAGGGTGAGGGTGAGGATGGTGGGCGAAGGAGGAGGCCCAACTTCACCACGGCAGAGACTGAGGCCTCTTCCAGGCCTACCACGGAGGAGGCGCTACTGAGTGGATGGCGGGCACCCTCAGCCTGATGCGGCTGCATGGGAGGGGTAGCCTGGGCAGTGAACCTGCACGGAAGCCACCAGTGCTCCATGCAGGAATGCAAAAGAAGATTGGGACAGACCCGGGAGGGTGAAGGAGAAGGTGGCAGCCCTCAGGGCGCGCGTGCTGGCACTGGCAGGGGCCAGCGGTGGTGGAGCTGACCCGGCTGAGGACCGACTGGCTGCATCAATGCAGCGCAGTGCTATTGAGGCGTACCAGGAGGTGGATTCCAGACAGGTGGAAGCCCATCACTGCACGGTATGACATGGTGGTGGTGTTGGGGAGATTGTTCACATGCACTCCATGTCTTCTCTTTCTGTTACAGATCCTGTTCGTCTTCAGGGGATGGTGGTGGTGGGTCCAGCCAGTGAGGATGACCTGCTGGACATGGAGGATGGTCCATCCACCTCTGTCACCAGCCAGCATGCACTGCACCGGCATGCACACTGGGCTGCCAACTCTGGTGTCGGTGAGTTGGGTGTGGGGGGTGCACAGCCTGTGTCTCAGCAGTCTGGCATGCAAGCATGCCAGCACGCTGTGACTGTGGCTGTAGCTCATACCTGCACCATTAATGATGCAAGGACTGCAATGGGCAGTGACATGTGTGTGTCCCATGACAGACACACAGCAGGCCAGCACATGCCCCTGGGCCTTGCTGGTTCTGACTTGTGTGCCAGCATGTGGGCACAGTCCCAGGCTGTGCCTGTCAGCACCGGTGGGGCAGCACCAGTGGCTGTGCAGGTTTCTGGCACTGTTGCGGCCACAGCGGTGAAACGAGTGGTCCCGGGGGCACAGCGGTTGGAGGGGCAGCAGCAGCAGTCACCCACCAGGTCTGGGGGTGCAGTGTCCAGTGGTGGCACATGCCTGCCGCACTTTGATACGCCCATTCCTGGTCCTGGTGAACAGCGCCCACCCTCAAGGGGTGTTGTGCATCAGGACCTTCCACACCCTGGGGGACAGGATGCCGTTGTGGCAGAGTACCCATTGGATGAGCACACCCGCCTGCTGGGGGAATCAGTACAGCAGCAAAGGTGGGTTGCAACGTCTGTGGAGGCACTGTGTGTGGCTGTGGAGCGGCACAGCAGGGAGTGTGCTCTGGACCGTGCAGAGATGGTCCATATGCGGATGGATGTGACCGCCGCCATTGACAGGCAGACCCAGGCATTGGTCACTGTCGTGGCTGCATTGGGCACACACGCAGGTGATCCTGTACCACGCACCCCACACTGTACGCTCTCCACTCCCCATTCCCGGCATCGTGCAACACCAGGCCTGTTGACGCCGGGTTCTGCTGTGGGCATCCCAAGCACCCCTGGTGCAGGTATGTTTGGCATCCTACAGACCCCAGTGCAGACAAGGTCGCGATCGCGCAGTGGGACCCCTGGTGGTCCATCGGTGCCACCCCATGTGGCCCCTGCTCAGCCTGCCAGTGCTGTTGGGTCATGGCGGGGCCGCCCACGCATCTGCGGTGGCCGTGGAATGGTGCAACATGACTGACCTGTCTCCCAGTGCGGGCTGTGTCTGCTGCTGCCCTGTTTGCACTGTGCGTCATGGTGGGCAGTGCACTGGTGGGAGCCCTGCCCATCACGCTGACATACGGACCACCTGCACACCATCCCGACTGTTGTCCTCAAGTGCGTGTGCATGATGATGCCTGCATTGTACTGTACACCAAGGTGCGAGGGTGCCCAGCATCTGACACACGTGCTTGGACAGTACAGGTGGTGGGTGTGGTCTGTGGATCTGTGTGTTTGCCATGTCTGTTCCTGCTCTGCTGTGCACCTGCCCATGTACGCTTTGTGCCTGGTGTGTTTGTGTGTGTGTGTGTGTCCATATGACTGTTCGCCCCTCCCTGATGGTGTGTTTGTGTGCCTGGTCCCTTTCACCCTCCTTGCCATCATGCACCCCTGGTGTGTTACTCTGTGTGCCTGTGGGTTGTGCCAGGACAGTGTTGTTTGCATATGGGCCCTTGACTTACCTGTGTTGTGCATAATGCTCCTCCGTGATGTGTCCCAGTGCAGCTGGGCCTGCCGGATCAGTCGGGGGTCCCGCCATCCAAGGGGGGGGCTGCACATCACCATCAACACTGGCGCCACTTGCGTCCCCATCGCTGTCCCCCTCTTCAACCTGTATGGCTATCCCACAGTCATTGGCCATGTTGTGCAGGATACAACAGGCCAGGAATATCCCACAAGCCTTTGAGGGGCTGTACTGTAGGGCACCACCGGAGGTGTCTAGGCATCGGAAGCGTGCCTTGAGCATCCCAAACACCCGCTCAATGATGTTGCGTGTGGTGGCATGTGCCTCATTATAGCGTTGCTGCGATGGGGTCATGGGGCACTGATACGGTGTGAGCAGCCAGGGACAGAGTGAATATCTGCTGTCACCTGTGTGGAGATAGTGGAAATCAGTCACATGTTCAGGTCCATATTGCCCATATCCCTGTGTGCCACTACCATGGCACCTGTGGCATTCCAACCCTTGCCCCGAGTTTGCATTCTCTACATGCATACTCACCCACTAGATGGCCTGTGGGGATGTCCCTACTCTCGAATCAATGGCACAGTGCAGACTGATGCCATATAAAGGCATCATGTGCTCCACCAGGGTGTGTGGCACAGACATTGATTATACGCCCAGTGGCATCACACACCACCTGGCAGTTGACACTGGGGAAGCCCTTCCGATTCATATAGGCGGCCCCATCGGGGCCAGGTGGCATTCAAATGGTCACATGGGTGCAGTCTATGGCCCCTAGCATGCCAGGCATACGTGCTACCCTGTGGAACACCTGCATGTTTGCTATACGCTCTGCCGTGGTGCTGGGGAAATGGATGTGCTCTGCAGCATATGGCAGCAGTGCACTGAGGAATTGGGTGAGAATGCATGATGTGGCCAACTGTGTGATGCCTGTGGTGTCCCCTGTTGGTCTCTGGAAGGTGCCCGTGGTGAGCAGGTACATGCAGGCTGTCACCTTGGTCTCCACTGACAGAGCATGGCTCCGTTGTGAGGGTGCCTGCATCACATCACTGCACAGCTCACAGAGCCGCCTCAGTATTGCCCTGTTCAGGCGGTACCGGCCCACGATCTCTACATCTGTGTACAACTGAAAGCTGATGCGGGCATGGTACTGCCTGTTGGGGGCGTATTGCCGATGGGCCCCTCCACGGCCACGCCCCCTGCACCTTGCATTCTCACCCCCCTCATTACAGCTTCCATGTGGAAGCTGGCACTGTCCATCTCCCTGGCTTGTGCCCCCCCGGCTGATGTTGCTCTGTTACCCCGCTGTCCTGACTGCTACTTCCACTGCACCGGCACCCCGCTGGCCTCTGCAGCCTATGGCCCACACTGCTTCCCTTGCCTGCCCTGGCCTGTCACTGTCTGTCTTTCTCTCTCTCTCTTCCCCCTTGGCATCCCTGTGGTGCTTGCGCCCGCTTCCTTGAGCCTTTTTATTTTGGCTCATTTCCGCTGAGGCGCAACTCCCGGCTGGTCCACTGTTGCACAATGCGCAAGTCTTTGGATATCGCATTGCGCTCTTTATGCATGGATCCACCCCCTTCAGTTGCGCATGCCGTCATTTTCATTGCGCTGTTGCTCAGCATGTTTTCGGTGGCGCAACTGCCTCCTGCTGAATATCGCAGAATGGCGCACTTTTGGACTTGCGCAGGCGCAACCCTATTGCGCATGGCGCAACCCTTTTGAATATCCCACTCAGGGTACAGACTAATACATGACAATTATTTCAAACATACAGGAGGCATAAACAAAGCATTCAAAGAGGCATTATTTCACATAACATTTGCATTTACTGTCTGATAAAAAATAGTTTCTCAAAACCTTTCTATATTGGCTGGCCTGTTGGCACAGAGGGTTGAGGCATCTAGCCTCACTTATGTCACGCTGGTGACCCTGGTTCAGGAATGACCTTGGGTCATTGGGGAAACAGCTTGGGGGGGAGGGTAGGAGCAGAATTGAACCACTTACAGCAGCTCTGCTCTCCTGGGGTGGACACTGTCCCATCCATAGTCCTGTCACCACCGGGGTGTAGGTCCGCTGGTGGCACAGGTGGGGAAGGGGGTGGCTAGTAGGGTGGGGTGCTCCACAGTGCCTGGCATGCGCATGCCTCCACACGCATATGTCAGCACACCAGAAACGCACGGGATGGGTGAGAAAGGGGAAAAAAATTTAAATAAAAAAAACCACTTTTCTATATTTACACATTGTAGTTCCTAAGCAATCACACTTGGTGATAATTGTATTAAATAATATTGGTAAGTTATAAAGCAATGTCTTCTGGCCAATAACTGTTTTCATTTTTGAGACAGAAAAATAACAGTGGGCAGATAAGCGAGTAGGAAAAGGATTTATGTACTTTCTAAAAAATGTTTGAAAAATGGAAGAACCTTATTCGTAGCTACCTTCTTTGCTTAAAGACCAGTTTGGAATTTGAACCTACTGTATGCTGCAAAGGAAGCTACCCTATTTGCTTAAGAAGGTCACAATGATGTGTCCGGAATGGAAGTTGAGTGGTAAATCATGCAGCTTGGTTTAAAAAGAACTTTAACCCTTGTAAGTAGCCCATCACTAGCAGTATGGTAAAAAAATCAAACCATAATCAATAATAGAAAAAATGAAACTTTGAGATAACAATAATCTAGTTGAAGGAATTAATATAAAGAACTAGTGTACTACCTGGAACTGCCTGCAATTAATTGTAACTTTCAGATGTAGTCAGCTATCACTTGCTATATCTCAAGTCTCAAGTCTCAATATCTCGAGGTCCCAGTTGCCTGTTCTGGTGGTAGTGCAGGTGGATGTTAAAGATCCCATGGCACTTCTAAAAAGTAGGAGAATTTCCCCGGTGCCCTGGCCAAATTTCCCCCGTTCACTAAAAATACCACCAGCAGCTTAATCTGGTTCAAGGTTAGTTGACCTTCATCTATGTCCCCTTCCCCCAGGTCGTGCCTGAAAATAGGCAGAATTTGTCTAGTGCACTAACCCGGTCAACAAAAACTAAATAAAAAAAGTATTTATTCTTATCTGTTTGCTAATTACAAGATTTTACACCTGGCAGTACTGGGGTGATGTGTAGAGTAGCACTCTGGAGGAAAAAAAAGTCAGTTCTGTTCCTCCCACTACATTAACACTGAAACCACACTGACTATGACATCACTAGTAACCAACAAGAACCATTTCTCACTGCCAGGTTTCATTTTCACATAAAGCAGCAGTGACTGTCTCTCTCTGGTTACTAGTTATGCCACAATTTACTGCATTTTAATTGGTAGCATGTGAAAGTCATTGCTCAGGCTGCAAGGGTTGTGGTGCCTCAGTGTGTTTGGTCTCATTTCTGATGATATAGTGGGAGGAACAGAATTGACCTTTTTTTTTTCCTCCAGACAGAGTACTGCTCTACAATCACCCTAGTACTGCCAGGTGGAAAATCTTCTAATTAGCAAGCAGAAAATAAAAAAAATACTTTGGATACTAGAAGTGACAGCTGGCTGCATCTGAAAATTAATATTGATTACAAGCTGTACACTAGCTCTTTAATTTATATAGTGCTCCAAGTCATCAATGCACCATTGTAACTAAATTAGCAATGTGGTAATCCTAGCCCATACCTGAATCTATAGTTAATCCTAAATATTTAAAACAATTAACCTGCTCTATTTTAACCCCAGTAACAGAGTATAATGTTAAAGCAGGCTCAATGTTTAGCTTTTTCCTATGATTATAAAATGCCATGAATTTAGCTTTTTTTCTCATTCAAGACTAAATTTGTGGTCACGAAACAAGTCTGAATTTTCAAACTAGGACCGCTCGTGAGGATCACCATATCATCAGCATACAAAAAAAAATTAGATTTATTACAAACTAAAGGTAATGTATTCAAAAATAAACTAAACAAAAGGGGGCCCAAAACATTGAGGTACACCTATTGTGATCGGGGCAGGGAGGGAGTAACATCTATTAATCTTAATATGTTGTATACATTTAGTTAGATATTTTTTCACACAACCCAGTAATGTCATGGGACACTCCAAGTCTAGCAAAAGCAGAATTAAGAAGACTATGATCGACTGAGTCAAAGGCCTTGGTGAGGTCCACAAACACTGCTGCAGCAAAGTGCCCTCTGTCAAGGGATGCATGTACAGTGCTTGTGAACCCCATCAAAGTCATCATAGTACTGTGTCCCAGTCGAAACCAGTGCTGTGCTGGTAACAGAACTTCATACTTAGTCAAATATTCTACCATTTGGTCAAAGACCATTCATTCTCAAATCTTTGAAAGAGGTGCCAATAAAGAGATGGGCCTATAATTATGAACACTTGAAAGATCCACTGTTTGTGGATACATGCAAGCAATCATTTATTATTCATACTGTTCATATATGTATAACTTTGGTCTTCTGATAATTTTCCACTCATATATGTTTAGTTTTTATTGAAATGTAATAGTGGTTGGGTCTCAACTGGTTCACTTGTAGTTAGATACGTTTTAATTTTTCTTTGTTTCACCCATGTAAGTATTTAGTTTACTGTATATAAATAAAAAAGTCCTTTTTGGTTTTTTGTCTACAGGAGTACTTTTTCCCATTTTTCTTTTTATTCCCTCATATAATGTCAATATGTTTTTGTTATTATATATCAGTTTCACTCTGGTGTTTCGAAACCATTATATAAATATGAAAGTATTATTTTGTCACCATTTCACATATTTTTTGTAAGTACCTTCTGTCACCTTCCACCTATTATGTAACAATCTGGCATGTGGCACTCCACTTTTTCAGTTGTACAGCTCCCAGCTCCTATGTTATTGTCATTGTCCAGAAAAGGTCTTACATTTTAAATAAAGGTACAGGTTTAGGAATTTGGAGACCTTCCAGCTTAGTTCCGTACCATTTTTAAAGTGATTTATTGAAGTTCCACAAATGCTTTTTTCACAAACTATGCCATTGCCAGTCATGCTTCAGATGTTGAAGCTGCAATTTGTTTTGTAAAAAAAAACAACATCTGTGATAGTAATTCTTTTTAAGTTTTATCAGCACTTTGTGTCTGCCTGCCTTCCAGTTTTCTGTGTGCGGACCCCACCCCCACCCAATTATGTCATACAATGGAGCAGTCAATGTTTTACATACAGCAATAAGAAATTCTGGGTAAATTATAAAGTCAACTTAAATGTTCCTTACTAAGTCTTCTATTTTGGTAGTGGTGACTGCAGTATAGCACCTACTATGTAGATATACATAGCAATGCATTGTAGGTACAATAAGAAGCTGTTTTCCAATTTCCTTACTGTGAGGTGCAGCCTCACATTTCTGTAGTGGCTTCAATAATATAAGCTCTCATATCTTTATTTTAAAAACAAGGCATTGTGCATACAGTATCTAGCTGACTAGAATTCTTTACTGAGAGATGTAGTCTCCTATTTCTGTAGTGAATACAGAAATATAATGGCCCATATACTGGTTTACATAGTGAGGCATTACAGGTACAGTAAGTAGCTGAGTTTTCTATCACTGTAATCAATGTGCAGTCTTCTATTTCTGTAGTGTTTACAGCAGTGCAATCTGTAGAAAAGTTTCTAGAAAAATGTTTTTGTGATGCAGGTAGACCAAAAAGATAATTTGCCATTCTGTGTAGATATTGTTTCACTTTTACTGCCTGCTGGTGAAGCGACAGGTCTTAAGCGACAGTTCCTGTCAACATGTGGGAGTGTGATGATACATTTCTATATTTATGTTACAGGGCCTGAATGGTTGTAAGTAGTCCAGGAGTGTAATTATGAGTCAACGATTACATGGCTCTGAGTTGCTTTCAGCCAATACGAATACTAGAATTTTGCTACACATGTCATAATGCTAGATACAGATACTTGCAAACAATGTAATGAATCAGTTAAAAACCTGACAGTGTCCCTTTAAAAATGTTGTTTCCCTTGCATGATGTCATGGTTGGGGGTTGCAGCACTGAGAAAAAAGGGGCGGGTTATGAAAATGAAGCAAAGCACAGAAATAAAAGGATTTGTTTTGTGGAAAACAACACTTTTTGGCAGTTTGACTGGTAGGAGACTGATTCACAACTTCTTTTTTTTAATGGCATTTTTTTGTCCCGGTTTTTATGCCTGCCCTGTCTCAGGCATGCATATATGTGTGTGGAGGCATGTGCACACCATGCTTTGAGCCGCCCTACCTATGTGCCACCCCCTCCTGCCTACATTGCCATCGGACCTCCACCCGGTGGCAGTGGAACTACGGGGGGGGCAACAACCTCCCTGGGAGAGGGGAGCTGCCAGTAGGCTGCTCAGTCCTGCTGCCTTCCTTCCCCCAATGTGCTGGCCTCCTGACGACCCAAGGTCTTTCTCGAACTCAGGTTGCTGGTGTGACATGAGGTTCATTCACAACTTCTACAGATTACTACTCTTTACTACTCCCATTTACTATGGCACACTTCAATAAATCATTTTAACTGCCATGTACAGTATACTATGCACAGCAATTACACTGATTACTAACAGCCAGTACTGAACAACAAATGATTGCTTGAAAGCCTTTCTTAATATGTTTTTAACCACTAATATCATGGTATTTTTAATTGTGTATCCTAAGATTTTTGGGTCACTTCATGAGTTTTGCACTACCATGTATTTGCATAAACTGCATGGGCTTTTTTAATTTTCACACGACTACTTATTGCCATGAATATTCATGCATTGTTATATAAACAGGCACCTGATTGTAATAGCACCACCCTCCTGAAGAAGCCTTGGAGAAGGGAATGTGCATGGGGTAGTCTTTTCCTTGTGTTCTGTTGTTTGCCACCATTAAAATGTCTGCACCCGCAGTTTGATGTCTATTCCTGATTTTTCTTTTAGTTTCTTTGCGAGTGCTTCACTTATCAGGCAGCACCTTCAATATCATGGTCTATGCACCACATTTTTTTTGTTTTGAGTGGTGGTGCTACTGGCTTGATTTTTGTAGAACTATGGGGTTGATACTCCTTTCCCTGCCTCAGCCCTGCCTCATGCCACCATGCACAACTGTACTTTTTTCTCTTGTGACAAGATAACTGTGGTGTTCATGCCACACTGTTACCTTATTTACATGATGGCTAAGCAGCAGCAGTGAGTTGAGTGGCACAGTATGGCTGCTATGTATTTGTGGGCAGGGGACACTCTATAGTGTTTCAAGGTGGACTGGCAATTGTCGGTGCACAAGCTGTGGTGGTAGCTGTTCTGTTTTTCATATGAAACAGATTAGGCATGGGGTTCCCTTTACTAATCTGTATGGATCTAGTGTATCCAGGTTAAGGGCACTGTTAGCACTGGGAGGAAGGAGGCAGGAAGGCTGCTTGTTTTGGATTGCTCAGAGTAGTTTCACATTCGGTTGACAACCGGCTGAAAAAAAGCTGCTTTCAGTAACAGTGGAACTTGTGGAATTTGGGGGACACATGAACATTTCTTTGGCCATTCTATCCTGTGCACAGTTCTAGTCCTCTTTTAAGATATAGCCCATGTCCTACCAATGTGACTCCCAGTCCCTGTCTTGACGTTTTCTCCATCACCACTGTTTGCAAAACCGGTTCTTTGTGAAACTTGCATGGTAGAACCTTTCCCTAATCCTATCTTCCCCTGCATCCCTTTCTCATCCAGTTCTTTTCCTCATGGTTTCTGAACAACATAATGGCAGATGCTCACACGTGCTGACGTGCCCATTGCCCACTCTGACACACCCTACTCCTCTCACTGAGAGATCTACTGTCTCACTGTTGCAGCCTAGTCTACTTAGTCTTCACTCAAATGAAAGAAAGATTATCTGTGCCCTGCACAACAAGAACGAGCAGTGAATAAAAGCAATAGTTGTCAAATAAATCCTTCAAAATGTCTCCCAGCACCTTTTGAAGTCTACTAAATTCTCTCTGCCCTGCAACTGCTGTAGAGGGCAAAATAAATAAAATAAAGATGTATTTCTGTGCCCATTACACCACCAGCATTCAGTACAAAATACACTCTAATGAGAGCCTTATCCTTTTGCTACAAATAAGTGTATCATGCTCTGTTTAGCTTGTTTTCTTCTCTTTTTTTCCATTCTTTTTGCCTCCAGTCCCCTCAATGCCTCTTATGCAGCTCCTTCCCCAACCCCGCATACTGATCCACCATGCCCAGACTTACACCCCTAGACGGGGCCACCGGGCGGACACCCTCTCTCAACTGTCAATGTAGGTGAACCATGACTTCCATGGCTTACCCCCCCAGGTGAGGACATGGGATTGGGACCCCTCTGTGGGCACTGGTGGCAGTGGTAGCAGTGGCAGAGCAAGGCATCATGACGGGGGGACCAGAGATTTTGTGATTGTGTCCTCCGGGAGATGGGGTATGCAATGACGCCAGCATCTGTTCCACCTTCCACGCGAGTAGGCACCGGCTTTTTCCAGTGATTCCCCTGGCCTCCACCAGAGATCACCACCAAGCTGAATACCCCCCCACTCCCCACTGGAGAAGGAGAGTCACCCCTCAGGTGCTCTATCATCCTCTGCCCAGCTGGCCCTCCGATTCCTGGCTACATTCCCAAACCCAGCCTCTCTTGTTTTCTGCTGTAGATGGCACTGATGTTGCATTGCTCACCAGTAGGGTTGTGCAAACCACAGAAAGTTCAATCGCACAAACTTCAACTGTCAAACCACAGAAAGTTTGCCAAAGTTATCTTAATAGTGAACTAGTTCGACCAGTTTCTCCCTTTAAAAGCATTATTGGCATCACTGCATTTTTTGATGATCCTGTTGAGGTCAGCATAGCACACACCAGCAAATCAACATGATTGCTTTATGTATTTGGGAATTTTGAATGGAAGCATGAGTCATTTTAAACGCTGTTGCAACACTATTAAGCTAGAACACTGTCCAGCTCTTTGTGAACATATGTGCACACATTTTATTTAAGGTATTGTTATCAGAAAAGAAAGGAAAATTACCAACCGTTATCAGTTCTGATCAAATACAATATGGCATAGGAAGGCCTGAAGAAGAGGCCAGCCCGGAGCTGGGAGGAGCAAAAAAAAAGAAAAAAACAAATACAGTATGGAAGTTCTCTACTGTAGCTGCCAATGAAGCCTCTGAGCTATCCCTGTGGCAGTCCTGAACCCATCGCGTGTTAGTGCTGCTGCTGGCCAACTAGCCACTGCCAGACACACCTTGCTGCTGCTACCCACTTGTCAAATGGTGAACACCTTTACTTGTGGACAGCCCTACACTGATCACCAGGAGGTGAGCAACTTTTCTTTATTTTATGGAGTGGGAAGACACTTTACATTGGCGGGAAAAAACAGTTAAAAATGTAGTCAGATGGGAAGTAAAAACTTGTGCCATAGGTGTGAACTGCGGGTCACGGTTTGACATTTATTTATTCTGCACCACTCAAACCAGGACAAACCAGTCAAGCCAAAAGTCCATCTGATAGAAACAGATGGGGGGGGGGGATGGATGGAGAAATCACAGTTGGGAGGGTGCTGGAGGGGGTTAAGGGCATTGAGGGTGGACAAGGCACCAGGACCAGATGGAGTACATCCAAGAGTGCTGAAGGAGCTGGCAGAGGTCCTGGCAGGACCCTTGGCAGAATTATTTAATTCATCTCTAAACACAGGATGCATACCCGTGACTGGAGACTGGCTTACATGGTTCCCCTCCACAAGAGCGGATCCAAGGACGAACCAGGGAACTATAGGCTAGTAAGTCTAATGTCTATAGTGGAGAGCTAATGGAGACCATCCTAAAGGAGAGGCTAGTAGCACTACTGGAAATTAATGGGGTGCAGGACAGGAGGCAGCATGGATTCATCAAAGGAAGGTCATGCCAGACCAACCTGGTGGAATACTATGATTGGATGACTAGGCAAATTGACAGGGGCCATGCAGTGGATGTCCTGTTCCTAGACTTCAGAAAAGCCTTCGATTCAGTACCACATGGAAGACTTGGAAGCAAGCTATGGGGCACAGGGGCAGGATCAAAACTGGTGGGGTGGGTGGAGAACTGGATAAAAGATAGGTAGCAGAGGGTGGTGGTAGGTGGGGAATTCTCATCCCCTAAGCCTGTGACAAGTGGTGTTCCACAGGGGTTGGTGTTGGGTCCAGTGCTGTTTGGCATATTTATTACAGACATCTCAAAGGGCATCAGCAGTAAAATCAGCCTATTTATGGATTACACCAAGATGGGAGCTGTGGTGGATGACTAGGCTGGGTGGTGGGGGATACAGGAGGATCTGGCAAGGCTAGAGGCATGGTCTGACAGATGGCAGCTGGGGTTCTATGCAAAAAAATGCAAGATACTGAACTTTGGAACAAAAAAATCTGAGGAGAAGCTACCATCTCGGGGGTGCAGCTGGAGGTAACAGAAGAGGAGAAAGATCTGGGGGTGCTCATAACGGGAGCAATGAACAATTCCACGCAATGCAGAAAGGCAACAGCACTGGCCAGCAATGCTGGGGTGCATTGCAAGGGGCATTACCTCAAGAAGAAGGGAGATTATTCTACCATTATACAGATCTTTGGTTGAACCCCACCTGGAATACTGTGTGCAGTACTGGCGCCAATACCTACAAAAGGACATTAGGTTGCTGGAAGAGGTGCAGCATAGGGCAACGAAGATGATTCGGGGCCTGGGGGAATTGTCATATGAGGTCAGACTAAAAGAGTTAAATATGTACAGATTGGAGGAGAGGGGCCGGGGGACATAATTGAGACCTTCAAATACATGAAGCGGATAATCAAAACCGATGGTCTATTCAGGAGGAGGTTGGGGAGAAATACTAGGGGACATGACATGAGATTGGAGGGGGGTAGATTCAGGAGGGCGATGAGGAGGCATTTCTTTATGGAGAGGGTGGTGGCAAAGTGGAACACACTACCATCTGAGGTGGTGGCATGTAACACAGTGGATTGTTTCAAAAAGGGATGGGACAGGGCAAAGGGGTGGATAAAGGGAGGGAAGGGAAGGGGGTGGGGCAGCTGCTGAATAGGGAGCTAGCTGTAATCTTTTTTTTTAGTTAAATATGCTTTATTGAGTTTTATCCCCCCACCTCCAGAAAGAAGTATACAAACAAACAATGACCAGTTTTCCTTCCCTTCAGCTGTCGATAGGTATTAAATCAGATAACTCTACGAAAAACTGTACCATGGTTAAATAAGGCTAAACTGGTTACAAGGCTTATAATGATGTTTGGCATGAGCACATAAAATAAATCTTAGCCAATATCCTATCTATCTAACTACCTATCCCCATCTCCTCCCCCCCTCCCCTGAGCACCAATAGCATTTATCTAAGGGTTCTTAAGACTGGAGCCGAAGGACACTTCTTAAAATAAGATAGACAGGTGGGGGCTAGTACAACATCTCTGATCAGGGATCCCCCAACGAATGTACCTTATGAGTTACCACTTACCCCCCATGCCCCCTAGTTATGAGAAATCTTATGTACTGTGAGGTAAGAGAGCAACAAGTGGGCCCCGCCTCCTGTTGAACGGCTCCTGTCGGTCCATTCATTTGGCAATATGTTGCTCCATTTCAAGGACTTGAAGAATTTCACAGTGCCACTCTTTTAAAGAGAGGCACGTTTGCTCTAACCAATGTCTTACAATGATGAGTTTGGCAACCCCTGAGATTAATGACATAAAAGCCCTACGGCAATCTAGCATATCCCTCAGGAAGAGGCCCATCAAGCAAATTTGTTGGGTAAAATAAGCATCCAGTCCCAGTATAGGGTATAAAGCTCTCTTAATGGCTTGCCAAAAGGGGCTTACTAGGGCGCATCCCCAAAGGATGTGCTTTAGAGAGCTGTCATACATTCGGCATCTAAAACAGGTTGGATACCTTGCTCTACCCATCCTATAAAGTTGTGTAGGGGAGAAATAGAGATTTTGTAAAATGCGGAACTGCAAGAAATGGAGATGGTCCTGTTTTATGTATTTATATGTGTCACCAGACCTGTTGCCACTGTTTGTTGCTCAATTTCAGATCCAAATCATGCTTCCAATAGAAGCAAGTTCCATGGGGCTTGACCAGATCATGAAGTTGTAATATGTCATAAAATTTAGATATCGGGTGAGGTGAAACAGCTGTATCTAAAAGAAGGTGTAATAACAGGTTGGGGGAATCTGAGCATGGGTGCGGACCCAAGAACGAAGGGATCACCTTGGTCAGCTGTAGGTGTTTAAAGAGGTGATAAACAGGGATAGAGAACTTCTCCTGAACTGCCACGGCTGGGCTAACTCTTCCATGGGAAACCAAAGATGAAATCAGTGCCCTAGCCAGAGCTGGGCAAAAGCTTGGAGGAATCATATGGTTTGCTATTCTAATATGCAGGTTTCCAAACAGAGGTTGAGACAAGTCTCTATGTAGCTCCATTCCCAAATGGGAGCAGAGGGAGCAGATCTGTCGGCGAGCTTTGAGAGACCACCATAATGGTGAGTTACAGAGAGTTTTGAGGAGATCAGAAGGCCTGGCATAAAGTAGGCTGCTTATGTTAATTCCTTGTGAATGACAGAGATACTCTTCTAGAGAAAGCTAGAGCGGGGTGTAGCAGCTATCTGAGGAATCCTTACTGTTCGAATTCCATCTGAATATTTTACAGCAATGTATAGCACAATAGTATAGGAAAAAATTAGGTACTCTTAAGCCACCTAGCTCTTTTCTTGAGGGTCAGCTTGGAATAAGCCCTTTGAACTGCTTTTCCAAGCCAGAGAAAACCTGAGAAGGAGGCATGTAGATGCACAAACCAGGATTTAGGAAGATAAGGGCTCACCATGCTCAGTGGGTAAAGTAATCTGGGTAAGATGTTCATCTTGATCACGTTTACTCATCCCCACAGCGAGAGCAGAAGGGATCTCCACCTCTGCAGGTCCTCCTGTACAGTCTAAAACAGAGGAGAGAGATTAAGTTTTACCAGAGCTGAAATAGATCTAGACACTTTGATTCCAAAGTAGGTGAGTGCCTTGGGTTCCCAGGCCAGTCCCATATCCTCAATTTCTTGTCTCTGAACATGCACATTTAATGGCATAACCATGGACTTGTCCAAGTTTAATTTGTACCCTGCCACCTGAAAGAAGTTATCAATGATGTCCAATGCTGCTGGTATAGATGTGCTGGGATTCTCTAGGTGCAGTAATAAGTCATGCGCATAGGTCGACAGAGTATCTGGCGTTACCCACTGGAATACCTTGCAAATCCGGGCTACTTTGGAGAGATCTGATAAGGGGTTCCAGATAGAGGTTAAAAAGGAAGGGAGAAAGGGGGCAACCTTGTCTAGCGCCTCGTTTTAAAGGAAAGGAAGAGGAGAATACACCGTTGCAAAGGATTCTGGCCAAGAGCTGATGGTAGATGACCTTAAGCCAGTCACAGAATTGTGTTGGAAACCCGAATTTCCATAAGATGGCAAACAGAAAAGGCCAGGAGACCTGGTCAAAGGCCTTCTCTGCATCCAAAGAAACTAATACTGCAGGGGTGTTCCTCTCCCTCGCTAGTGAAATGAGGTGAAGGACCTTGCATAGGTGGTCAGAGGAAAGCCGTCAGAGGCCCTGCCATATCTTTATTAGGCTGTTAACCAATACTTTGGCTAGTATTTTTAGATCTGAGCTCAAGAGGGAGATAGGACGGTAATTCCGAGATAAAAGATGTGATTTACCAGGCTTAAGAATGAGTGATATCCATGCTTGGGTGAATGAGGGATCCAAAAGGCCATCCAAGCAAAGATAGTTGAATAATTTGGTAAGGGAGGGAGCTAAGAAATCTTTGAATGTGGCATAGAAGTCGTTGTTGAACCCGTCTTGGCCCAGGGCTTTTTCCTTAGGTAATTGCCCTACAACAAGACGAACTTCCTCGAGGGAGATAGGGGTCTTCAAAGTCTCACTCTGGGTCTCTGAAAGGGTGGGTAGTGGGATAGAATCTAGGTATCTTTCTATACGAGTCAAATCGGGTGTGTGTTTCGTTTCTGGACAGTAGAGGTTCTTGTAGAACTGTTGGAAAATATTGGCCATATCATGGGGTCTAGTAGAGATTGCCCCTCCTGGGGTGGGCTGAAGTCTTTGAATTATTTGTTGTGTTTCAAACTGCCTGATCTGGAGAGCCAATAACCTGCCCGCTTTTTCTCCTTATTCAAAGTACTGGAATTTAACTCTCTGGAGAGCTAGATCAGCCTGCTCTGACAGTAAACTGAAATATCGTGCTCTACAAGCATGTAACTGGATCCACTTGTCCTGGTCATCCACAGCGTATCAGCTGTGTTCCAAGGTACGAATCTGAGATAGTAGCTGTCTTGTCTTTTCTACCCTCTGTTATTTGGCCTTCAATGCCAAACATATACATTCTCCCCTGATGGCGCATTTTGCCGCCCCCCACAACATGTCCTGCTTCGATACTGTCCCCTCATTCTCCCTGAAGAAGGCTTGTACTCCCCAAGGGTCTTAACAAAGTTTTTGTCTTTCAAAAGGGTGGAATTCAGGTGCCAGGCCCTGGCCTGTTCTTCCAGACCCTTCAGAGAATGTTCCATGTAGACGGAGGTAGCTGACTTCAGGGGGGGTGGATTTTAAGGAAATGTGAAGGATCCTTAAGAAACATTTGGATGTGATTGGGTCAGACATGGATGCTGACAGGGAAATAATCAGGAGCAGGGTGTAGGATGCTACCAGCACCTGTGCCAGAGTAAGACAAAAATGCGGTAGGGCCCGAAAACCCTGCTGGTGGACCAGGGAGGTCCAGGAGGTGGTACGGGGAAAGAAGGCAGCCTATTGGCAATTCAAGTGCTCAAGGAGTGAAAGGGATTGAGAGGAGTATGAACTGATGGCTAGAAGGGCCACTAGCGTGGTGAGGGTGGCTAAGGCAAGGAAGGAGCAGAACCGGCCAGGGAAATTAGGAGGGGAACAAGGGTTCTTTAGATACACTGGGGAAAACAAAGGGTGAAGGGGCAGATTAGCAGGATTAAAACAGGGGAGAGATGGGCACAAGACCAGGGGGAGCAGGCTGAGATACTAAATGAGTACTTCACCTCAGTTTTCACCAAGGAAAATGGGGGTGCTGCATCATACATGGGAGGAGACAGTGATACTGAGGAGGGGGGACCCTTACCAATCGGCAGGTCTGGGGAAAGGGGGAGGCATCACTGGCAGGAGGAGGGAAGGCTAAGCAGGGAGAAGAGGTAGCGGAGGTGGAAATCACAGCAGAGAGAGTGAGGGAAGCCCTCAGGTCCCTTAAGATGGGGAAAGCACTGGGGCTGGATAAATTACATCCCAGAGTGCTGAAGGAACTTGTGGATGTCCTGGCAAAACCCCTGGTGGAGCTTTTCACCATCTCTCTGAGGACAGGGTGGGTACCCCAGGACTGGAAGGTGCCGCATATAGTGCCTATCCACAAGGGGGGATCAAGGGAGGTGGCAGAGAACTACAGGCCTGTCAGCATGACATAGGTGGTGGGCAAGGTGATGGAGGGCATTGTCAAGGAGAGGCTGGGGTGGATCTGTAAAGTCAGGATGCCTGGACAATAGACAGCATGGATTTGTCCCAGGGAAACCATGTCAGACAAACCTTGTGGAGTTCTATGACTGGGTGACGAGTGCCTTGGACCTAGGTAGACCAGTGGATGTCCTCTTTCTAGACTTCAGCAAGGCATTTGACTCTGTTCCTCATGACGGCCTGTTGGATAAGCTGGGAGAAATGGGGGTGGGGAACCAGATGATCAGATGGATAGACAATTGGCTCCAGAACCGGACCCAGAGGGTCATAGTTGGCGGGATAGTCTCATCCCCAAGGAAGGTCATTAGTGGGGTATCACAGGGATCAGTCCTTGGGTTCCTCCTGTTCAACGCCTACGTCTCTGACATAAGGACAGGTATCACGAGTGAGATGAGTCTCTTTGCGGATGACTCAAAACTGGGGGTGGTGGTGGATGGGGAGGAGGGGAGGGTGGCCCTACAGGGGGACCTGAAGGCTCTGGAAAGATGGTCTAGAAAGTGGAAGCTGAGGTTCAATGCAGGGAAATGCAAGGTACTGCACCTGGGGGCCAGAAACCCGGGCCAACTGTACACCCTTGGGGGGGGGGAATGCTACAAGTCTCAATGGTTGAGAGGGACCCGGGGGTGGTGGTGGATGTCTAGATGAACAACTCTGAGACCTGTAGGAGGGTAGCAGCCAAGGCCAACAGGATGCTGGGATGCATCGCTAGGGGGATCACCTCCAGAAAGAGGGAAGTGATACTTCCTCTGTATAACTGCTTGGTGAGGCCACACCTTGAGTACTGTGTGCAGTTTTGGAGGCCACACTTAAAGAAGGACATTAAACTCCTGGAGAGGGTCCAGAGGAGGGCAACCAAAATGATTTGGTGCTTGGGGGACAGAACCTATGGGGAGAGGCTCGAAGAGCTAAATATGTACACATTCAAAGAGAGAAGGGACCGGGGGGGATATGATAGAGGTCTTCAGGTACATGAAGGGGTTAAATAGGGGAGGAGCAGTCAGGGTGTTTCGTAGGAAGGGGGGGCAACTAGAGGGCATGGGTGGAAGCTGGAGGGAAAGATTCAGGGGAGAAAGGAGGAGATGCTACTTCACTGAGAGGGTGGTGGAGCCATGGAATGCGCTGCTCAGGGGACTGGTGGAGGCAGAGATGGTGGAGGGGTTCAAGAGGGGGTGGGACAGGTACAGGGGAAGGGTTCTGGAAACAAAATCCAGTGCAGAGAGAATATCTGGAATGGGGAAGGGAGAAGCCAGAGAAGGCGAGGGGGGCACCAAGGTCAGCTCCTAGGGTGGGGGCTGACCAAACGAGCAGACACGAAAGACCATTGGGCCTATCCTGCTGGCATTTTAGTATGTTAGTATGTAGTATACTGGGGCATGATCAGATATCACAGTGGGAAGGATTTCACAGGCTGAAAGGCCCGAGAGATTTGAGAGAGTAATCAAAAAGTAGGCTATCCGAGAATATGATTTATGGGGTGGAGAAAAGAAGATATATTGCCTATCATTGGGGTGTAAAATGCCAAGGATCCCCCCAGTCCCACCCGAGTTCATCAGGTCCCTTAGTCCCCGCTGAGCTGGGGATAGACCTTATGGTGCAAGCCTGATCTGTCTAGATCTGAACAAGTAACAAGGTTCCAGTCCCCCCCAAGGATAATTGGGAAGTGTGAGAACGGTAACAGTTGTTCCAGAGGTTCGAAAGAACCCTGGGTAGTCTAGATTAGGTCCATAAATCCCTCCTAGCAGTACTTCGGTTAATCCCAGGCAGTTCTGAAGTAGCAGAAAGCCCCCATCCCGGTCCCTACATTCCCTGATCAGTTGGAAAGGGGTCCCTCTTCGCACAAGGATTCCCACACCTCCTCGCTTACTACTGATCCCCACCCCATAAGCCTGTCCCACCCATTCCCTCCGGAAATACTGTATGTCTAGATGCCTAAGGTGGGTTTCTTGTAAGAATACCACATCTATCTGATATTTTTTGAGGTGGCACAAGATCATGTATCTTTTTCGTTTGTCATTCGCCCCCTTTATGTTCCACGAGATAAATCTATATGTGGTACCCATCAGAATTGTCTACAGTGGCTGTGAAATGAACCCCCATCTGCCTGCCTGTATATAAGTAAGGTGCCCCAGACCCACCTCGCCCCCTCCAGATCGCTCCCTCCATGGCCCCCCTCCCTCTCCCACCCCTGTAAGTTAGATACAATGATGAAGAATCAACCAGTAACCCACCAGATCTAGTGAGCCCCATCATCCCCAGCCCTAAAGGCCACAACTCCAAGTACTTACTGCCCTGATGAAAAACACATCCATTTCAGGCCCTCGCCCCCCATCCCCACAGCCTTGATTTCCAAATTAGTTTCAGGACTATAAAAGATAAACAGCCTCCCCTCCTCCTATAAGCCACCCTGAGTGAAAGAACCTGTTTGTTAAGGATTACACTCTACCCTCTCCAACTATTACCCTGGAAACCATATATTTGAGACTGCATAACCAGCAAGAAGTGACAAGTTACTAAATTACTAATGAGTAATGCAACCCAAGGATCTTCTTAACTGGCCCAAATACATCACTTGGAGAGCTAAAGGGGACACCATTCTCATTAAAGTCAGGCCTGTATTCTTTCAACCCATCACACTGGTCCCATGTGTTAACCAGAAGAGGTCCACAACCACCATTATCCGGTTGCTATGGCCAGCCCTCGAGCCCACTGAGACCCCCCATCTCTCCCACCACAGGGATTCCAAAGGCAGTTTATTTCTCAGTGAGGGACAGTATCGCTCTATCAGTAAAAGTGAAGGCTACTCATTAGGTGAATATTGATGGGGTTCCCAGCACGCCCCCATCATAGGAGGTAGGCAATCAAGGGCTCGGGGCTGCCAGTACTGAAAAAGGTGCTTGTTTTGACCATGATGGCATACTGCCCCCTAGCCCTCATTATGTGTTACTGCATCACTTATTGACTGTGTCTAATTCGGTGGGGGGGGCTAGCAATTACCACAAGCGATCCACATTGCAGTCCACTCCACCAAGGGGGGGGGGGGCATGGCCTAAGACCCCATCATCCCTTATAAATCTCCTACTGAGCCACCTGCAGTTACAACCATAAAGTCTTGGAGGGCATCCACCCCAGACTTTGGCCAGAGGCCCTTGACACTGTGTTGTATGAAACACCTACTGGCCCACCATGAAGTAGGTGGAGGAGAGCCCTACTGCTCACACATGGCCACCCCAGCTCGAGCAGCAACGTGGCTGCTGACCTACCTTAATTATCAACGATGAGATGACTGACAGCAGGGGTATGATCCTTCATGTGAGTGTGTCCAGCTCACCAGTCAATGCTTCCTGTGCCTGCATCCATGGGTTAGATCCTCTTTGTTCAATCTATGAGGGGGACACCTGCTTGTCATGTTGGTCTCAGTCATATGTGCAAATATGTGGGTCCTCCCTCAAAACAATGTGTACCACAGTTCTATGCCTTTTTAGAGTCCATTAGTAGAGAGGTTGAGTTGTACTCTCCGGGTTCTAAGTCCTCAGGGGAAGACAGAGAAAACCTAAACGCTAGTCTCTCTAGTTCTACTAAACTGAAGAAAACATCACATTTTGATGTATATGAAGTATATCAGTTGAAACACTATGACTTCATATTCTACATCCCATCCCAGGAATACAAAACTATCTCCATATTTGTCCATGAAAAAGTTCATTTGGGGGCTGGAAGAGATACATAGACAGTGTCAACAGATAAGGGCCTACAGCCCACCCAGTCTGCCCATTTGAGCTTGTAAGTTTATTTTATGTTTTTCTAGAAGTCTGTTGCCCCTTAACCCTGACCTCCAGAATTCCTTTATGTCTATCCTATGCATTCTTAAATCCCGTGATTGTTTCAGTCCCCACCACTTCCTCTGGCAGGGTGTTCCACTTGTCCACCACCCGTTCTGTGAAGAAATTCTTCCTCACGTTTCCTCTGAATCGTCCTCCCTCCAACTTCATCCCATGCCCTCTAGTCCTGGAACATCTTTCTCACTTAAAAATAGCATAATCCAGCACCCTGTTCCTCCCTGTAAGATACTTATATGTCTCTATCATATCCTCTCTCTCCCTCCTCTCCTCCATGGAGTACATATTCAATTCCTTCAACCTGTCCTCATAGGACCTGTGATGCAATCCATGTACCAGCTTTGTTGCCCTCCTCTGAACCTTCTCTACCCTGTCTATGTCCTTACGTAGGTAAGGTCTCCAGAGCTGCACACTGTATTCCAGGTGGGGCCTCACTACTGTCTTGTATAGTGGAATTATGACCTCCCTTTTTCTGCTGGTGATGCCCCTGCCTATGCATCCCAGCATCCTATTTGCTTTACCTGCTGCCTTGTTACACTGTTTCCCTACTTTGAGGTCATCAGAGATGATAACCCCAAGATCCCTTTCCTGCTTGTTACATGCTATATCCTCACCCCCCAACTGATATATTGTGCCAGGGTTTTTGTGCCCCGTATGCATTATCTTGCATTTCTTTGCACTGAATTTCAACTGCCAAACCCCTGACAATTCTTCAAGTTTCTGGGTCCCTTCTCATTCTGTCTACACCCTCTGGTGTGTCTACTCTGTTACAGAGCTTTGTGTCATCAGCAAACAGAGAAATTTTGCCTTCTAGGTCCTGCGCAATATCACTGATGAAGATGTCGAATAGGACTGGTCCCAGCACTGATCCCTGTGGTACCCCACTGGTCACTCTTCCCTCTGTGGAGTGACAGCCATTTATCACCTCCCTCTGTGTCCTGCTGCCCAGCTAGTTACCTACCTACTGCACTACTGTCCTGCCTACACCCATATTCCCCAGCTTGTGTAATAGTCTTCTATGTGGCACAGTGTCAAAGGCCTTGCTGAAGTCCAGATAGGCCATGTCCACTGCCCTCCCCTGATCCACCTCCCTAGTCACCCAGTCAAAAAATTCAATGAGGTTGGTCTGATGTGACCTCCCCCTGGTGAAACCATGCTGCCTTGGGTTCTGTGGTCCATTGACAACCAGATGTCCAATCTCTCCTTCAGTATTGCTTCATGATCTTCCCCACTACCGAGGTGAGGCTGACTGGTCTGTAGTTCCCCGCTTCCTCTTTGTTCCCACTTTTGTATAAGGGGACTACATCTGCTATCCTCCAGTCTTTGGGTACCTCCCCTGTTTCCAGTGATTGGCTAAACAGGATTGCCAGAGGTTCAGCCACCACCTCTCTTAGTTCTTTAAGGACCCTGGGGTGCACCCCATCTGACCCCATTGCTTTATCAACTCTTATCACTTCCAGTTCCTTCAGGACCCATTCTCATGTAAAGGGACTTGTGTCCATTTCTGCACCATTCCCACCCCTTGTACTCCCTTCAGACCCATTACCCTCCTCTTCCTCAGTAAAGACTGAGCAGAAATACCTGTTCAATATGTCAGCTTTACTGTTGTCATCCTCCACCTTCAGTCTCACTATCCCTGCCTTTGCCTTTTTTTCACTTATGTACCTGTAAAAGGTTTTGTCCCCTCTACCCACTGATTTTTCAATGTGCTCTTCTGTCTGAGCTTTGGCTTCCCTTACTGACATCCCTGCCTCCCTTTGCTTCTCCTGGTACTTCTCCCTATCTCCTTCTGCCTGTGTCTTTTTGTATTGCCTGAATGGAATCTTTTTGGCCTTCACTTTCTCCGCTGCCTCCTTGGAAAACCATAATGGCCTCCTCTTCCTTTTCCCCTTGTTAACCTGCTTAATGCATAATTCTGTTGTTCTTGTAATCCCCATTTTAAATACTGCCCACTGTTCCTCAACCCCTGATTCCTACCCCATTCCCCTTAATTCCTCTTTCAAGCATCTTTCCATTTTCCCAAACTCTGTCCCCCTAAAATCCAGGATACATGTTTTTATGTGGTTTGGTTCTGTTCCTTCTGTGATTTCAAACCACAATGACTGGTGGTCATTGTTCCCCAGGTGCTCCCCCACTGTTACCCCATCACACTGTCCCTGTTTGTGAGCACAAGGTCCAGTATTGCCTTCTGCTGAGTTGGTTCCATGACCAGTTGCTTGAGGAAGGCACCCTGAAGGGAGACCAAGATAAATTTGCTTCTAGTTGATGCTGCTGCTGGGATGCTCCAGTCCACGTCTGGAATATTGAGATCTCCAACCAGCACTACCTCACCCTTGTCAGCCATCCTTTGGATGGCTAGCATCAGCTCCCTGTTTCTTCCTCCTGGGCTGGTGGTCTATAGACCACACCTGAGCGGATGGCTGGCCCCATTTTCCTTTCCAGCTTAACCCACAGTATCTCTCCCCCATTTTGTTCCTTCTGGATCTCTGTGGCCCTTATGTAATTTTTCCCATACAGTGCCACTCCTCCTCCCTTCTACCTGCCCTGTCTCTTTTGAATATGTTGTAGCCAGGTATGGACATCTCCCAGTCATGGTTATCATTACACCAGGTTTCTGTGATGGCCACAATGTCCAGGTCTGACTGCACCATGACAGCCTCCAGATCCTCCATCTTGTTGCTAAGGCTCCTGGCATTGGCACACATGGCTTTCCATGATTTGATCTCCCTAGACTGTTTAGCTGTTCTACTCCAGCCCCTTCCCTGGTTGTCCTTTATCCCTGGTTCTCCTTGCTGTATGCCCTTTTGTTGAACTTTGCCTCTTTTCTGCCTAGCCACCTTTTGGGCACTTATCGCCATCTTTTGCACACTGCTTTGTAGAGATATTCACTCCTCTGTTTCCCTGGTTCCATTGCTAGCTGTGGGGGGTGGGCAATTAGGTACCCTCCTTGCTGGCCTGCTGAGATCCGGGAACATGGTGGGGAGCTCTTGTTTGGCCTGGCTTTCTGTCTTGAAGGTCTTCATAGAGCCCTGACAATTCACCTGCAACCTCGTAGCTAGCATTTTAGAAATGATGGGGTTGAACTCTGCCCTTCTGAGATGCACAGAGTGGGGGAGATCTTGTATCAACCTTAGCTTGTTGTCATCCCATAGTAGCTCATTAGTATCCCTCAGCTTAGTCAAGATGTGAGCCTTGTCCACAAATTTAGGAGCTTAAAGATCAGGGGGCAAGGAGGGCTGTTCAGAGGAGGAGTGGGCCACAATGCCCTGTGAGTCCCTTCAATAATGTAGCTGGACCCATTAGGGGAGGGGCCTGCCACTTTTTCACAAATGTTTTGCGGAAATAAAATGGGGTTCTGACCCTATGATCCCTCTGGGAACCCAATCAGGAGCAAATTGTTTCCCCTACTGTGCCCCTCCAAGTCCTAGATCCTGTCCTCCAACTTCACCACTCTGCGATGGAGAGCCACAGGGTCTATATCTTGGTGTGTTCACCAGTCTTCAGTGGAGCTGGTTCTGGCTTCTACGTCTCCTACTGTGTGAGAGAGGGTCACTGACAGTTTCTGCAGGGATGCCAGTTGGCTAGTAATACTTAATAAGACCTCCTTTATCGGGGAGAGTTCCTGCAGAAATGTCTCCTCTGTTAGAGGAGTTGGTGCTGCCGGGCTCAATTTGGTAGTGCCCACTGCCTGAGTTTAGGTTTCTTAGCAGTTTTAGACTTTTCTGGCGTGGGTGGCGGAGCATGCATTGGGTCTGCAGGCTGCATTTTGGCTTTCATTCAGTTGCGAGTTTTCGTGTTTTTCCAGCTGATGTTCATGACTGAAATGCCAAAAAGGTACAGCGGAGCAACTAATCCAATGAATGTGCACTGAAATCTCCAGTGAAATTAGCCCAGCGTTATTGTTAAAGGCTGTAGAGATGAGCCGAAGGGCGGAGCCGAGAGAAGTGCGACTCACCCACACAGATGCATTATGTGACTACCAGCTAGCTGCAGTCTTGAGCAGCCTAGATAGATCAGGATTGCCTTTTGCTGCTGGCAGCTTTCATATGTTTCCACTAAAAGCTTACCACCATCCAAAAGAGCTGAACACCTGAAGTTCAAGGTGTTCGATTCTTTTGGAGATCCAAACTAGCAGCCCTACTCGCTATGTCCCCTGTCTCCTATTGTCCTATGCATTTGATTGTTTGCCCCTCTGTACTCTCCTGGGTTATACCTATAAATAGGCATTTATTTGTGTAGTGTATCCTACCCAGTAATCAAAAACCAGACAACATAAATTCATAAATGTTTGTCAAATAGGCCCTTCAAAGATTCCCCTGCACCTTTTCCAGTCTGTTAAATGCACCACTTGGCCCTGCTCCAGTTGTAAAACCTGCTGCTGTCAATGCAGGCTCACACTATGCATTCTGTATCCTCTCCTCTGCAGCATAACTTAGCTTGCCTGCCTGAAACTACAGTTAAATGTAAAGAATCAGCAAACTGGAATGATAATACACAAGTCTCTGAAGATTTCTAAAGTTTTCTGACCAAAAATCACTCTTCTTTCCTAGTAAAACAAATACATACTAAAGACTGGATTCACTAGGTCTCCAAAGGCAAATTCAGTATCGGCTCATCCATAGCTTGCGTGTGGTAGTACAGCATGTACCATGTTAATACTGAGTCATTTTAGTTTGCATAACAGCACTGGATGGCAGTTATGGTCAAGTACAATAAACCGAAAGTTTTCTAAATGTACAGTCCTTATTAGGGCCATGTGGAATGCACAGTTCCTCCACTAAAATTCTTCCAAATCTTCTTCTGAAATGCTTTTTGGAACTTCTTTTTAAATTTGGTCAAGTTCCAAGTAGCATTTCTGTGTAAACATTAAATATTTTTTTTCATATCAAGAAAGCAATTAAATCATTTCTGCGAACTACAGAATAAGAATCTGCAGTTTGTGTCAACTGCAGATTATTGATGTGTGAAAATAATTAAGCTCATGAAATGTCAGAATCACACTACTAATGGAATTCCAAAGAATTTCCCCAAGTTCCATGGAATCCCATTCCATCAGAATCTGAACATTTTGTGCAGTGCTAGTCCTGATCCTAAAATGTTCAGAAATGTACATTTTGGATAGTTCTGACCGAGTGTAAATTAGGTACTGTATTGTCTTCCAATAAACATAAGAGAATGTTGCAGTCTAGAGAGAAACATTTTTAAACTGGCATATCCAACATTATTCCCAGGCAATTATTTAACTGTATTGATTTTAACCTTCATATGGGTAATGTTTTATATATATTAGCAACAATGGCCTCCATAATGATAATTTATTTATTGTTTGCTGACTAGCTAAGTTAAATCGGCAGTATTTGTTAGTCGAAAACATTTTCCATCATATATGTGTTTAAAAATGTATTTCTGACATCCTTAGACTCATCCTTGGAATATTTTTAGTTTTCTCAGATATATTATTTTTCAAACAGCTTTTTAACGCATTTAGGAATTAATGATTCACATCATTAAAGATGGCTGCCACTCAAGTTTTTAAGAATCTCTACATTGAGGTTACCTGCTGTATGTACATACTAGATTCATACTGTGGATGTATTAGGAGGATGCTAGCATATACATCTGATGTAAAGAGCACAGTACAGTACCAAGATATAAAATGTTTTATGGTAAGCACAGCACTGGAATGCGAATGGAAAATTTTAGAAACTTCAAAATCCCTTATGACATCGGTGCCTAAAATACTGTATTCTGAATCATCAAAACAGGTTACCTGACCATTGATTAATCCCCAGTATACCCACAGTTGCCTTGCTGGACCACAATATCCTGAATGACAGCAATGTAAATGGACCTACTCAAATCACTCCAGTATATAAACATATAGACCTATGGCAAATTTTGCCTACAAAATGGCAGAATTACACCCAAGAATGACAGAACTTTACCCTAAATGGCAGAAATTTGCCCATGAAGAGTGAAATTTCACCATATCCCTAACCAGTAGTTACATCCTCATTATACAAAATCCACCTAGTGGAGAACTACAACTACATCATCCTAAATACACAATATCCATCAGACAGAAAGACAATTTTATTATAACTGCATGTTCTCAGGGATTTAATTTAATATTTCTTTAGGTAAACCTCTAACATAATATAACTAATGTTATAACAGGATTAACCCACTCCAGGGTATGGGTTTACTGAGCACTAATCCACGCCTGGGTGGTTGAAGGCAAGCTGCCCATGGCTTGACTGATGCCAATCCCTCCCAGGCTCAGTGTAAATCCATACCATGTTGTGGGGTTAATCCTCCATATGTTAGACCAGGAATGAAAGAAAACAAAATGAAAATAGGTATATAGATGTTTTGCTAGAAACACACAATTATTGAAATAATATAAGGTGACTAACCAATACTGCTGCTTTAAAAGACCAAAGTGTAACCTTCTGGGCTCTAGTTAATCATTAACTGCAAATATAAGACCAGAACACCAGTCATATTGTATTAAGCGACTTAACCAAGTTCCCTATCTGAGAGTCACAGTGGTTCCTCAGGGAGTGGTTCAGGTTCTCTGGTGGTCAAATAATTTATTTGGGGCAGTTTTTTTTTGTTTGTTTGTTTTAATACATTTCTGTAGTATAAATTTGAAAGTTGCAGCAGAACAATATCCTGGAAGTGCTTTCTCCTCCCCAGCACTGTACATCATCACAAGGAGATCTGTGAGCTATGAGGAGCGGTGGGCTCCTGTAACTGTCCAGGGGGAGCTGTGAATTCCTGTAACTGCCCATGAAAGTCCTGTGGAGTGGTTGGGATATTCTAACTCCAGACACCCAATACTACCATCACAGAGAGGAGCTCTTGTGAAGTGTCAGTGGAAGAGATGTCCACAGAGTTATCAATAGCTGTTGCAGTACTGCAGTACATGCTCCACTCCATCGCCTTTCCATGGCTTGACATTACAGATGATGTACTGAAGCTGCAGATCCACAGGCCACCACCAGGATGCTGTCAGCATGAAAGAACCATCCTATTTTACTATTTGTAGTGTTTATGAGGGGACTCCTGCACAACATAAGTGATATTTTAAGCATTTTACTTACTGTAGAGTATCATTTATGTTAGGTGTCACCTATAGAAGGCTTGGTAAATCTCTTTAACTGGGTGTCATTCATCCTTTGAAGGGTTAGCTAACATTTGTTTTACAAATACCTAAAAGCTTTTATACATTATGACTAAGTACGTATATTGATCATCATTCAGAGCAGAGTGTAAAATACAGTGTTGTGTGAGCCAAATGCCACCATTTCTCTATTTCAGAGAGAGAGGTCTTTTAACCACCTTTGTTTAGCTGTGATCCTTTCAAATGTCTGGAACACAGCCAGTGAACTAATGAGCCAACTACACATGTAGTGCACATGAATAATAAGCACTAGTTAATGTCATTTGGAAAAACAAAATATTATTGAAAATGTCATTTTCTTTAGCAAATAAGCTGAGGGGATAAGTAGCTGAGCTGACCAGGGAAATAAGCTGGGGATAAGTAGCTGAATTGACCAGAGACTTAAACAGAACACAGCCACTACCAGTTCAAGTTTGACAAAATGAAATCAAACATTCAGACTGAAAAGCCTTTGAGTTCACACCTTTGTAATTGGAAATTGGAATGTGGAGCAAATGAGGCCTGTTTCCATTATTTTGCATTCCATCTTATTATTTTGGATGAAATCTTAAACCATATGAACTGCTGAAAAGCAAATTCTCTGCATAAGGGGATAGATGTCAAAAGACTTCATATACTTATTACTGACAACATATTGCATCATGTAAGTAGCTTTGTGGGTATTATTACATGATTGACCTTATGAAGTTCTAGAAAGAGGGCACAGAAAATGGTATTTAGAGTTACTCAGGGAAATGGAAACTAACACAGTCATTGTGCATGGGAAGGAACTGTGATGTCAAGCAAGGTCAAAGAAACACCTTGCCCACTTGAACTCCTGGATGATGGACAATGATGTGAAATCCCTTCTGCCTATCTTGAAGGATCTTACTAACACTGAAGAGGAAGCAGAGATAAAAGATATCCACTCTGAAGAATATGAGCATGACGCACATCCCCCTTCTCATTTTTCTGCAGTATACTTTTTCCACACCACATCTCCCACCCAAGTGAAAACCCAATATTTTAGCATTGGTTTAAGCATCATATTCTTTTACACATAAATAATTTTATGGGCACCGTGGGTGTGATTCTTAGCGTGCAGGGGTAGGTATTAAATTCCCATAGCTGCACGGGACACTAGTAACGATCAACTCACTGTGTTGTGTTTCACCACAGCTTTCATAGCTGCGATTATTTTAGAGTATCTGCATAAAGGAGAACTGCATGAAACCTGTAAGTCTATATTTTCTACAGAAGCTGTTTCTCAAACATTGATTCATATTTTGTTGTTGCTCTGTTTTAGTAAACACAATGCATGTTTCTGATTTACAGACTGATGGTACGGAACATTTTAGAACTGTATGATGCAATGTATGCTCCTCTTAAGCTCTTAGAGTTAAAAATGCATCCAGGCTCTACTACAGATTTCAGTGGTTGAAAGGGACATGTAAAACATCATACAGTTCTAAAATGTTACATACATCAGTGTGTGTACATCAGCAACATGTACTGAGTTTAATAAAAGGCCAGTAAATATGTAACACTAACAGAATGGGGACCAGTAGATAAAGCATATTTTTTACAGTACTGTGTATGAAGAATGATATATGGCTTCAGTGCAGCTCTCCTTTAAGTTCATATCCCATTTGTTCTATGTTTTGCTACAAGCATACTACTATAGCCATACAGTATTTTTCCATTTACAATTGTACTTGTATGTCACAGTGCAAGAGCATTATTAGTCTGGATAGCTAACCTGCTGTACTCCCCAAGGGTTTATATCCCCTTAACCCATCTAGCTGTTTCTCTCTGTTGGAGCCCTTGTGGATAGTGCACTATATAAAATAAAATGTGTGCCTTCTTATCCCCCAGGTAGAAGTATATTTATATGGTACTCACACCCCTGCTTTTTGTTGACAGTCTAGCCCTCCTGTCACTAACCATCACAACTTTACAACCCCTAATCATAACTCCTTCTGCAGCTCATTTCTCTACTAGTGTCTGGTCAATCTGTTGTGGCCTCTCCCTTCACTTGTCTTATGATTTCCTTATAAAACTCCCCAGAGATCAATCTCTCCTTACAATCACAATGCCTCTCTTTGCCCTCACCATACCCCCAAAAGGTAAACCTCCACAAACTTATTTTTGTTTTCTTCCTAGTTCCTTCCCAATTGGGAGCCATAGAAAAAACTTCCTCCTCAAACTACATCTCACTCCCTAAAGGGCTTAAAGCAGTAGTGCATTAATCTGGTGAACATTTTGACCTATACTTTTTTTATTCTATTTTAATTTGCCACTTATCTATTGACTCATGTGATACTCTTCTTTGCACAGTTTGAGTCTGCTTTAGTACTTTATTTTCACATCTAAAATAATAAAAGGAGCGCTCCTTTTAATATGGCTTGGACCAGATTTTCATCAGTATTCTCAGCTATTTTTGTACAACAGTTGTTTAAAATAGCTTCTGTTGTGACTAAAATGAACTATTATGCAACAGGCAGTGCTCCCTGACCTTATGGGACAGTAGCTGTTGAAAAACAGCTGAAAATACGGATGAAAACCTGGTCTGAGCCATATTAAAAAGGATCACTCCTTATATTATTTCAAATGTGAAAAAAATACTAAAGCAGACTCATAATGGAGCTGGAAGGGTAACACAAGTCAGAAGATGAGGGGCAATCTAAAAGAGCATAAAAATGTATAGGTCAAAATCTTCACCATATTCTTACACTGCTGCTTTAAAACATTGTCCACTTTAATTTCCATAACAGTCCTCCCTAAAATTGATCAACTGAGGCTCTCAGGCTTGCAGGTGTATCCTAATATAATAATTGTTACTGAATCCTGGCTGTCACTTAAAGTACAGTGCATAATTAATCATAGTGTTACTCCCTCCTAGATACACTGTACACGGACAGAATTGAGTAAGAGAAGGGTGGAATTACATTTTATGTATACCATCGTTTAAACTTTGAAGTGTTATGGAATACAGACTCCCATAAATCAAATGAGTTGCTGATGGGTGTTGGAATTACCTGATTTACTGGCATTCTGATTTTGTTCTTAATATCTTCTTTGCTATACCTACTGTACATTTCCCATGATGCTTCTGGAGAACTCTTTTGTACTGGTGATGTTAACATCACTTGGCTAGATCCCACCTCCAAAAATCTTGTCCATCATCCACAACTGCAAATCACAGCACCATTCCCTAATTTACTGGATCCTCTCCATTCACCAGCATCACATAATTGTCTCTGTCACCCTTCCTTATGTTCATAGTGACCACATGATGATTTACTATATTCAAAATGTTTCTAGACCTAATCTTGTCCTAAAGGTATATCCATAATATCCCAACATTACCTGGACAGGTGGGAGTTTCTTGCTGACTATGACCAACATGGAAATAATTTATGTACAAAAATAATGTGGGTTCCAATCATGTACATGTGTATTACTGAATTCTAGATGTAACAGCCAAAGCATGCAGTTTGGCTACATATGAACATAATAGCTGAGAAAGTTAGTCAAGGGAGGCAAGCTCCCACACTCAGAAGATATGAACCCAGAATTGCCAACTCCTGCCGCTCTGGGGGCACAGATGGTGGGAGTGGGAAAGGGCATGCACTTACTCCATACAGTATGTTTTTTAATTGACTGCCTTCAGAGTGATCGGGAGGGCAGTTTTAGATGTGTTTTAGATCTGGGTTGAACTTCTCTGTGAACCCAGTGTGGGACGCCTTGTTGTTTGAGTGCATCTCTATGTGTGGGGTCCAGGTGCAAGCTGCAGGATTCTCCTAGTGTTCCAGCCTCTGAGCACGGGGTTGGGGGGGAATTCCCTTCAGGAAATTGTTGACTTCATCACTGAGAGGGTGTTGGAGTCATCCTGATGGCTATTCCGGATGACTGGGTTGGTGATGAACTCTTGCACTTTGGAAGGGATTTTCTCCAGTTGATGGACTCACTGGGCCTAGCACAAGTTGTTACTTCTGTGACTCACCAACATGGGCACACTTTGGATTTGGTTCTCTCCCTTGGGCTCATAGTGAGTAACCTCAAAATTGATATGGTCAGTTGGTCGGATCATTACACAGCAAAGTTCTCCTTCATGGCCCCTTCCTCTGATCCTCCCCTGGTGGAGATCGTTCAGTAACATCCTTTAAAAGGGCTTGGGCCAGAAGGACTTCTGGTGGTGCTGAACATCTCAGAGAAGTTGGCAGCTTGTGAGACAGGATCAGAGAATGTGTTTCTAACCTCTAATATGGTTGTTGCCAAGGCCTTTGATTCCATAGCACCAATCTGTGTACAACCCCAGTTCTCATGCTTGGGATCCCCATGGTTTAATGGAGAGCTTAGGGAGCTGAAGACTAAGAGTTGGAGGTTAGAGTACTGCTAGAGAAGGTCTGGGGCTGAGGAGGACAAACTGGCTTTGAAGAGCCATCATTATGAATATCAAAATACAATTTCCTGTAAGAAGGCAGCATTTCTATCCAGGGAGATTACAGCTGGGAGGAATTTGCTGGCTCAGCTCTCCCATATTGTGGACAGGTTACTACATCCAGACTGTCTTCAGTCAGTGACAGCAGTGTCAGCAGCTCAGTGTGAATAGTTGATATGATTCTTCTTAGATGGAGTGTCCTCTATTCAGGCTGGGATCTCTCCAGATAGGCTGTTGCAGCCCAACACAGTTGGGCAGGGATGTCATGAATGCACTCAGTTTTCCTGGGCAGAGTTCTGGCCAATCTCAATGGATGAAGTCTGTGAGGAGATTTTAGAGCTATGACCCACCTATTGTGAACTTGACCTAGGCCCCACATGTCTACTAGTAAGCTGTGTGGGCTCTTTGGAGTTGGTGTTCCCTGGAATAATCGGGTGCTCCTTGTCGGAAGGAGTCTTCCCAGCAGGATTGAAGGATGCTCTGGTTCAGCCTCTCCTGAAGTAGCCAGTGGACCCGGATATTCTAGCAAATTACCATCCCCTCTCTAACCTACCTTTTTTAGGTAATGTTATTGAAAACATTGTGGCACTGCAGTTTGAGGTGCACCTCTCAGCTCATGACATATATAAGTCCATCCAATCTGGTTTTAGATCTGGGCATAGCACCGAGATGGCATTAGTCAGGTTGTATAATGACCTTCTCAGGGCACGAGACGGGGGTGAATGGTCAGTTCCCATTCTCCTTGATCACTCTTCAGCATTTGACACTGTGGTTCATGGTTTGCTGTCAGATTATTTGAGGGAGTACGTTGGACTCACTGGCACTGTCATCTGTTGGTTGAAGTCCTATTTCAGGAATAAGATGCAGATGGTGGTGACAAATGCTTTCTCATCATCCCTGATATCATGCCCTATGGCATGCCCAAACACTCGGTTATCTCACCCATGTTGTTTGTAGTGTAAGTGTTGCCCCTGGAAGGGAATCATTTGACAATATAATCTGCATTTTCACTGCTATGTGGATGATAGCCAGTTGTATTTATCCTTTGCACCCGATATGCCTGACATTGTCAATGTGCTTAATCTTTGCCTAGCTGAAATCCAGAAATGAATGGAATCTAGTTGACTGAGGCAAAACTGCACTAAAACTAAGGTGCTGGTGATCAAGCCAGATTAAAAGAGGCGAGCAGAAGTAGTCAATGGAGAGATGGGGCTTTAGCTTCAGCTCAGGTTGTCCGGGCTGTTGGCCTCTGCTAAAATGAAAAATCTGGGAGTAATTTTTGATGAATGGTTGGCACTGAAGGCTCAAGTGTCAGCTGTAGTCCTAGTGGCTTTCACCATCTGAGTAATATCAACCAGATTAAATCCCTTCTCCCTCCTGAAGACCTGCCAAAACTCATGCATGCATTTGTGATGTCTAGACTCAATTACTGTAATGTGCTCTACTTTGGGTTGAGTGGGGGTACCTTACAACACCTGCAGCTGGTGCAGAACACAGCTGCCAGGTTGCTGGCTGGCCCTTCATGGTCTAGCCATGTGATCCCAGTACTGTAGGATCTGCACTGACTGCATGTGAAGTGGCCAGTTACCTTCAAGGTTGGTCTTCTAACCTATAAAGCCCTACATGAGTTGGGCCCTGACTACCTGATGTAGTTCCTACATCCTGTACAGTCTTTGCACCCCCCTCCATTCCTCCTTTGGTCCCAACAGTCCAGTTAAAGATATCAGGATACTGTACATTTGAAGTAGTCCACCCTCTTTTGTGACATGCTCTGCCCAGGGGATTGAGGGAGGCCCCCTCGGTGGAGACCTTTAAAAGGGGATTAAAAATTTACCTATTTAACCAGGCATTTGGGGATTAAAATAATTATTGTTTCCCTCTTCAGCTACTGTATATATCTTTTTAGAGCATTATTTAAGCTATTTTATGTTTGTTTTGTCTATTTATTGCCTATCATTTCTGTGCGGCACTTTGAACCTTCAAGAAAGCGAGCCTTATAAATAAAGCTAGTATTACTACAATATTTCTCACTACAGTTATATAACTTTCTGCCTTCCAGGGTTTAAGATTCCTTTTTACTCAACTTTATGTTTGTTGTTTTTTCATTTATAGTTTTGTCATACAGTTTGGGTGTTATTTACGTGATAACATTCAGTGTGTTAGAGTATACGAAGCAATAATCAGCTTATGTGGATGATTACATGCCGAGGTGAAGCCGAGGCATTTAATCCCATTCCCCACAGAAGTCAGTTATTGTGAGTATACTCCAACTCACTGAATGTTATTACTATCATACAACTTGGAGTTGGCTTTGACTTTTTTTTATAAGAGTAGGGGAGATGAATGAGACATGCAGTGAAATCCCTCCCATGACCCTGCAAACCCCACAGCCTATCTTCTCCATATCCACAATATTGAAATATAAAAGAAAAATTATACACCATTCATAAATTATTTTTTTTAATTCAGTTCTTCACCCACCTTCATGCAAACAATGTTCTCGAACTTCTGTTTCAATAGAGTCATGCAATTGTGGACTCTATTTCCATTTTGGCAGTCTCCTTTGTAGTTCTTCTTGCCTGTTTAACTATTCTCCACAAGATTTTAAAATGCCAGGTTCTGAGAGGTGTGAGCGGAGGGGTGAGGCAAGATGCGATTGCGTGACCGAGCCATATCAGACATTAAATGGAATGTGATTGGAAAAAAAAAAGTAACACGTTCTTCAAGCTGCTGATCTGCAGCAACTCTTTATTAATGTTCAAGCTGAGTCTTGAATATTGAGGACTACAGATGGGGGGTAGGGGGAAACAGGACTCTCAGTAGTTGGAGCTGGGAAATTTCCGATGATAGTGGTGAAGCTGCAGCTTGAACTGGAGGTCACAGTATGTGCCTGTTAAGTGTATTGTGTGATGTAAATTTTCCACGCTTGAGTGAGCAGCCCCACCCCCACCCCCATTAACTGTGACTGGCCTGTATTTGAACTGAGGGAACACTGAAAGCAAGTGATCAGTGATGGAACAAGCTCATGGGTGAACGAGATGTCACTGAGAGAGAGTGAGTCAGGAGAGAATGGATAAGCAGGCTGTGTGGTTTTCAGATTTCTATTTTTTTTATTCAAGATCTTTATTGATTTTATCATAACAAAACCAATATCAGTGTCATATACAGTCAATAATCTTCGGATAACTCAAAAAACATCTACCTAACCTCCCCCACCCTCCCCTCCCCGTCTTCCCCAGGAGTGTGCCACTACGGGTAGTAAGTAGGATGGTAAGGAACTGTAGAAAGTCAACTGGGGAGTTGGTATAGACACATAAAACGAATGCAGATACAAAGCGTATAGCTTGCCCCATTTTTTGTCAAAGAGGTGAAGCTTGTTACATGAGCTTGCAATCAGATGTTCAATCCTAAGACAAGCTGTGATCTCATTTAACCATTCATTATATGATATAACCAACTGATCTAACCAGTGTTTGAGCACTAGCTTTTTGACCACCATGGAGATTAAAGCCATATGGTATCTGCATTCCTTAACCCTTATATCCTTATAAATACCCATAAGGCAGACTTCTACTGTGAAGAGCCCCTCAAGGCCCAACAAAGGATTCAATCTAGTTTGGATAATATGCCATAAAGGAGCCACTTTTTCACATTGCCAGAAGATATGTAGCAGATTCCCCTCTAATTTGCCACACCTAGAACAATTAGGATTAGGGAGGTGCCCTATTTTAGATAGTTTAACTGGGGTGTAGTACATGTTATTTAATATATGATATTGGGTAAGTCAAAGTCTATCCTGGGTGATGTAAAGATATAGGTCTTTCTATACTTGTGACCAGTTAATAGTTAATTCCTGTAACAGGGAGGTCCACACCTTGGAACCTGGGAGAGGATCTGGGTGTTTAATAGCTAAAAGACTAGCATATGACAGGGAAATACAATGAGATTTAGAAGAGACGTTCCACATCTGAGTTAGTATAGTATCTAGTTTGGGTAGCTGAGGGGTAGTACCAAAGAGATGTCCCAGTAGATGTCTCAATTGAAAAATCTTAAATACGTGTGTATGAGGTATGTTGTATTTCAGGAGAATATCAGTGGAAGAGAGAAGGGAGTCCTGTGAGTATAAATCGGCTACTTGGCATCCCATATCTGAGGTAACCAGCCTGGGGTGAGGCATGTGCCCCCGATTTTAAATTTGGGGTTAAAGATGAGTGGTTGAGGAACATCTTGGGATATCTTAAAGAATGAACAACACTGGAAGAAAACCTTTAATGAAGTACCAATCACCGAGTGACTCAACCAAGGTGGGAGAACTTTCCATGCAGAAAAGAAGATGGTTGAGGCAACTATGTTATAGGAGTGTAGGAGTTGATTTTCAGTCTGAAGCCAGATGGGGATATAGTCTTCATCTTATGTAGCTAGCCACCTACCTGATCTCAACATGTGACTGGCCCAGTAATTCAAGAGGAAATTGGGTAGGTGCAGACCACTGAATTCCTTAAGACGACTTAGCTTGTGAAAGGATCACGGCCAGTGGCCTCATGCCCCAACCTCCCCAACCAGGCATTAATTCCCTAGTAGAGCCCTCCTTTGTCATGGATTAATGCTTACATGAATCTTAAGTCATACTATTTCATCTTTTTCTATATTGATATTAAGAGTATGGGTCAGAAATGTAGCTATCTCTTTTGACTTTAGCAATAGAATCAATATACTCTACCCTGCACCCAAAAAGGATAAAGTTAGTTACTTTGCAGAGTGTTTATGTGATGCTGTATATATATCAATAACCTTAGCAACCCTTTGAGCCCTTTTTCTATCTATAATAATAATACATTTTATTTCACTTAAGCGCTTTACAAAAGATAAAACCAATTACAATTATATAAAACCATGACAGTATGATAAATAACTAACAAACGAGTAAACAGGGGATCAAATTATGTGGAGTCTTCATAGGCAAGAATCCATAAAAAGGTTTTCAAAGCCTGTTTGAACCCCTTCACGGTCGTACACTCTCGAAACTGACAGGGTAGAGAATTCCAGAGGGTAGTGGCCACATGCATAAACGCACGGGACCCAGAAGATTTCAAAGACACCCTCAGAATCTCTAGCAACCCCTCATCAGCCAAATGCAGCTGTCACACTGGATGGTAAGGCACAAGAAGCTCTTTCAAGTAGTCAGGGCCCAGTTCATGCAGGGCTTTATAAGTCAGTAAACCAACTTTAAAGGTGATCCACCACCTAATCGGTAACCAGTGCAGATCGCGCAGCACGGGAGTAATATGGGATGCTCAAGAAGCCCCAGTTAACAATCATGCTGCTGCATTCTCCTTGAGCTGCAGGCAGTGGATTTCAACCCCAGAAAGCCCTAAGTACAAAGAGTTGCAATAATCAAGGTGCGAAGTCATGAAGGCATGAACTAAAGTTGGCAAGTCCTCAGACGGAACCAGGTGCTTACTCCTGGAGATATTCCTAAAATGATAAAAGGAAGACTTGACAACGGCCAACACCTGAGATTGTAATGTCAGCCCATCGTCAAGCACTACTGCCAGGCTTCGCACCCATTCAAAGGAAAGGAGCTGAGAGCCCCCAAGAAAGAGTCCGGAGGGATGATCAGCTCTAAACCCCTCTATCCGGTGACCTGGGTCCACTACCATCACCTCCATTTTTCCAGTGTTCAACTTTAACCAGCTTGAGTTCATCCAGTCCTGGATTTCAGAAAGGCAGGTATTAAGTACCATGGTAGCTCTATCCTGGTCTGGGGCAAAAGACAGGTAGAGTTGGGCATCATCAGCATGGCAGTGAAACCTCAGCACATACCATCTTACAATGTCTCTGAGGGGCAACATATACACTGCAAACAACATGGGGGACAGCACTGAACCCTGAGGAACCCCACATGGCAGGGAGAAAGGGTCCAGGGAAAGAATTCCTGACACCACTCGCTGACTCCTGCAAGTGAGGAAAAATGTAAACCACCTCAGGACCGTACCTGACAGTCCTCAGACATCCAAGCAGTACCCCATGGTCTACAGTGTCAAAGGCTGAAGAGAGATCAAGGAGCACCAAGATAGAACAATTCCTCCGATCCCTTGCCATCAGGAGATCATTGAGCACCCGAACCAGTGCCGTCTCGGTACTATGCCTCTTACAAAAACGGACTGGAGAGGTTTGTAGATGTTATGGATGGTCAAGTGGTCATCCAGTTGCATCACCACTACTTTCTCAATTACCTTCCCTATAAAGAGAAGGTTTGAGATCGGTCTGTAGTTAGCTGGAGAGTCCGGGTCCAAAGAAGCTTTCTTCAGGAGGGAATTACCACTGCCTTCTTCAGGGAGCTTGGAAATTCACTGGATTCCAAGGAGCACCAAACTATCTGAGCCAGGACCAGGCCGATCATATCCCAACAACCCATAATCAAGGAAGTTGGGCCCAGATCCAAACTACAGCACGTGGGGCTCATACCCTGGACAATCCGCATGACATACACAAGCTCAGGCAAGGTAAAGGTACTCCAGGAAGCCTGAGATGAAGTGACCAAGCACCGATCATCAGCAACCCCCATAGAATGAGTTGAATGAACCTCCAACCTGATGTCAGCCACCTTATCCGCAAAGAACCGAGCAAGCACATCACACTCCACTTGCAAAAAAGGTCTTCGGAGCTGTAGACAGGTTTTGTTGCACAATCTGTCGACAGTTTGGAAGAGCTGAACTGGTCAGTTCTGAGTGGCAGCAATCTCTCTGGACAGGAATTCTGCCTTCTTATGGGAGATTGTTGATTGGTAAATCTTATAATGTTCAACCAATTTAAGGTGGTCAGCAACCAGGGCGGACTTCCGGACTTCCGCCAGCACCGTTCTAACCTACATCCTACTTACCGCAGCTCCCTCAAAGGCCCATCAAACCAGGGGGCTCGAGGTATAAGGGGGAGAGGATGCACCCGGACAGGAGCAATCAAGTCCAGGGCTGAGGAGATGGCCTAATTATAGGCCAGTACCACAATCTCAGGACTCGAGCTGGCCACAGGAAACTCCGAGAGGTCAATCACCACTGCTAGGCCTTCGGGACTCACTTCCCATTAAGGGCAATAACTGACCACCTCCACAGAGGCAGGCTTCTGAAGGGGGGGCACAAAAGTTGAAACTCATGATGTTGTGATCAGACCAACTGACTGGTTCCACCTCCAAGTCAGAGGCCTCAATCCCCAGAAGGAAAACCAATCAAGGGAGTGACTATGTTTATGTGTGGCAGAGGTAACAACCTGTGTAAGGCCTAGAGATGTCATAAGCTGGAGGAAGTGTTGACCAAACTGCAAGAGATCATCGTCGACCCAGGCATTGAAGTCTCTGAGTACCATCAACCTGGGAGAGTCCAATGCCATGTCGGTGACGGAGTCCACTACTTCCTGCAGGAATCGCATCTCATCCCCAGATGGACGGTAGATGAGAGCTAGCCTACAGCCTACACCAGCCAGCATGGTACACTCAAATGATTCAGCTTCCTCAACTGGTACATTCGTGAGGCCCAACTCAGTCTTAAAACAGACCGCTACCCCCCCGTGATCCAATCTCAAGCAGTGTGTCACCAAGTACCTGGATGGAATTGCAGCATCCAAACAGGGGCCAGCATTTTCATCCAGCCAGGTGCTGGTGATGCAAGCCAGATCGATTGTTTCAATAAGATCTGCAATAATTGCAGCCTTATTTTTAATAGATCTGGCATTGCATAACACCGCTGAAGTTGGATGGGCTCCAGGAGCTGCCCTGGCTACTTGCCTGCCACATAAGACAGTGCCCTTGGGTATGGGGACTAGATAAGGCACACTCCATTCCAGACTCCAGGGCATCTTCTAGGCCTGACCACACCAAAGTGAGAGGTGCGTTCACTCGTCCTCCAGTGTCCCCCCTGCACCACCCCCTTCATACAAACAATACCCAACGCACGACAGCATTGGTAAGTTGATAACAACGGGGGGAGGAGAAAAGGTATGGAGGGCATGGAGAGTGGAGGACAAGTAGCGCACGACCAGGGGGGAAAACTTACACATTTCCCAACAGGGATTAATATCAGTGTAAACAATATTCAAGCACCCAAACTAAAAGACCCCCAGAAAACAATAATAAAATTAAACAACAATCCCCACCCACTAAAATATACATAACATACTACCCTACTCCCACTATTTAGATGATTTAAATCCCAGAAACTATAACATTACAATCCCCTCTCACAGGATGTAAAAACACAAACACAGGTATAAATTCACTCCCCCCAGCCCTCTCACAGCCAAGGAAAAGGGGAGTTCCAGGCACTCTCACTGCCCTGAATAAAATAAATCAATCAAATACAAAATAAAATAAGCATAAACATAACATTTGATAAAGAAAATAAATATGACAAAATAAAATGTGGACACCCTGGTCCTCTCACCACCGGGAAACCACAAAACAGGTGAAATAAAAAGGAAAATGGTCCAGGAGAGAAGTCATCCAAGTATAGGTTAAACCACTGAGTAAATCCAGTTTGATATAAATCTAGCCGATAAAATCCAATAATCCAGCACACGTAGTAAATCCAGTCAATAACTCAGGCCAGGAAGGGTCCAACAGTGAAAAATCCAACAAATAATGGACTGAAATCTTTTAGGCCTACTGAGCTTCACAACCTAGAGGACCCCAACCAGAAATGTTCCACTGCACCACCACAACACTTGGAACAAAGCCAAAGAAATAGCCAGTCCCAGGAGTCTAGGGTCTCCCCAGGATCATCAGCCAGCTCCCTGACTACTGATCCCCCAAGCCCCTGTGAAGCAGCAGACTCTGGTCGAGATCCCCTGCAGAGACAAGATAGTTTCAAAACACACCAGCTTCAGGCCTCCCAAAACACAGTCCAGAACCCAATGCACGATTCCTGAATCCAAAGCCATCTGGTACTTTCACAAATTAAACGGACTTCCACACGCAGTCAACTCGACTCTCACAGCTCCAGCAGTTCCTCCAACAACTCCTCCTCTAACAGACACTTCGGTAGGGCAGCAGCCCATATTAAAATCCCCACCAAATGCTCTGAACTTAAGTAAGGAAAACCAGTCACACAGCCAAAACTTCGCCCAGTCCAAAATCCACTGCACGCAATACTGAGGCATCGGTAAAAACCTCAGATAAGTCCTGCATTTTCACAGAATAGCGGCGGCATCCAGTAGTACCACCGCAAACAGCAGAACAAAACAAGACGACCAGGGCAAGTGAAACGAAGCAAACAGTCATCTTACATCCGGCTTTACTGTACCAAAGCAACTTGCAGCACAAATAAAATAAAGAAAGAAGGAAAACGTAAAACATAAGAAAAATGTAAAAACAAAAGCCAAATAAAATAAACAAAATATAACTTATAACTTGCAGCTCACAGTGCGCCCAGTCTGGCAGCCATCTTTTTTGATGATTAGTTATCCACTAATAATCTACTGTTAGATCAGGTCCTGTTTCCACAAAAGACTGTTTTTTTATTGTAAATTGGAACTCTTTGGGGGGGGAACATACATAAATTCCCTCTAACTTCAGTGTTTCTGCTTGTGCCCAAATATGGGTAGCCAATTCAGGTGAGTCAAAGTACAGCAGGCTAACAATCTGAGTACAATGGGTTCAGTGGATGCATCACATGAACGTCTTCTGAAGGAGAGGATATATGTAATAGATGGAACAACCATTTCTTAAAATTTTCAAGAATTTCAGATATTCATTTCTGCACCCCATAAATCTCAACAAATATCTTATTTGTTCACCATATGTCTCTGGTCCAAAAACAAGTTATAACATGATTATTGTCATTACTTTCTAACATCTGGGTCAATGCAGGTGGCTGGTCTAGAGTTACTCCGTGATTTAAAACTTCTGAGGAACCCTGGAGTTCTGGTTCAGTTACATTTAAATGGACAGTATTACCTGGGATAGATTCACTATTCTTAATAGGTGCTTCCATTATAGAAATCCCATTAGTCAGGGGACTGTTTATCACAGATCTTTTCCTACCAACCTTGCTTTTCCCATCCTTTTTGGTTTCCTTGCCTTGTTTTGCTTTACCCTTTCCTCTTTTCTTCTGTGGTTTCTGCTTTTCCAAAGAATCTATTACAATCACTGACTCATCCCTTGAAAAGGGTTGTGGTAAATTAACCTGAATATCTTTATTTGAAGTTGTAGAGTGTTCCCTCATTCTAATCGTATCATCTAAGGCTTCATTAAGTGCTTCCTCAGAAGTCTCGAGTCTATTCTTAGGTTCTAAAAGCTGTAACACAGTAGCCTGGTTATAAGCTACATCTGCCCTCAGACTAGATAACTCTTCTTTAACTGCCCATAAATTTTCCAGTATCACTATATTAGCATAACAGGGCTGTTTTATCATTTCCAATATCTGGTTAGATAAAGTTGAGGAAGACACAAAATGTCCATAAATTTTTCCAGTATCACTATATTAGCATAATAGGGCTGTTTTATAATTTCCAATATCCGGTTAGATAAAGTTGAGGAAGACACAAAATTACCTTTATTCACAAAGTATTCATTGTTACTGTAAATTATGTTTTTGTAAATTTACCCTTATTGTCTCCATTAGATGTTGCTAAATCATGTTGATTATTCTCAGTAACAGCATTAAGGTTTTTCTTTGTTTCTGCTTTGGTACTAAGCAATATTTTTAACCCCACTATAGTATTATTTAAATCTTGAATTACCAATACTACATTATCTGCATCTGGTGTAGCTCCTGTTGTAGGTGATCTTACATAAGAAAATGACTCATTACAGATTCTAGAGTCACTTTCAACAATACTATTCAAAGAATAACTTGAGGGAGAAAAATAATCAGAGAATGCAGATCAGAAGCTTCCATAGATTTATTATGCGAAGTTTCTTTTCTGGAAGTATTTAATTCTAGGGGGAATAAAAAGTTTCCTTCATTACCCAGACTATCTGGAGTCACCACTCCCATTTCTCTCACATCTGTAATTACAGGAGAAATTACAGGGGTAGAAATTGGCCCACCAAAAAGTTCAGTAATTTTAGACTGAGAAGAACCCTTCTCCCTTTCCTTTTGCTTTCCAGGTCTATTCGTGTTTGTATTCTTAAGTTCTACAGGTCCTATTTCTTGCATTGGTTTCTTATTTTTCCTGGATGTTGATACATCTTATTTAATTTCAGTGTGTAACACATTTACTAGAGAGGGAGATCTATTTTTCTCCACTCCTAGTACCAACCATTTTGATATCCGTTTTAAGTTCAAACACAATTAAGAATAATATGCAAAAGAAAAACAATGATACTATAATACACAATGGTACAATAATATATTAACCATTTATAAATTACTAAAATTCCCTAACATTATCATAAAATGTAATCACTTGCCATAAAAATGGAAACTGTAATATTACAGAGTCCAACGTGATCAAAGATGTTCCTGGATCTAAGTTTGTGCAATTCATTGAAACATAGATGTTGTCAGCAGACAAGGGCCTTCTGGTCCATCCAGTCTGCCCTATACCTCTTTCTAATGCTTAAAGTACCCTAGATGCTACAAGACCCCCACCCCAGCTTGATAAATCCCATGTGCCTATCCCACGCATTCTTGAATCCCTGAACCATGGCCACCCCCACCACTTCCTGGGGGAGACTGTTCCATCTCCACCACCCTTTCAGTGAAGTGGAATTTCCTCAAATTCCCTCTAAGTTTTCCACCTTTTAGTCTCATGCTGTGCCCCATTGTTCTGCAATTTCCCTTCATGTGAAAGATGCTCCCATCGGGTACCCTGTTGATCCCCTTTAGATATTTGAAGGTCTCTATCATGTGCAGTTTTGAGGCCTTCAAATGAACTGCTTTAAACATTTCCTAACTAGAGCAGCCTTGTGAAGTTTGAAGTAACAGTTGAAATCTCAGAACAAAAAGAGTCTGACTCAGAGCTTCATTTATGGGAAGTAATACTAGAGACAAAAAAACAGTTTATTTAGACTATTTTGATATGAAACAACTTCCTGATAAGGATCAAAATATATACGAGTTCCAAAACTATATTAAATTCCAACAATATAATTCCCTCGATATTCATTAGATATTTTCCAGTTAGATCCAATCTGAAGATCACAACAAATCAGCCACTACAGTATTATACACCTTATTTTGTAAAACCCTATAAACTCAATGAACTTATAGGCTTAGATATAAAATATAAATAGTGTTTATGACTTAAAAATTTCCAAACAATGTATTTATTTACTTATTTTCCATTTTTCAGATAAATTCAAAACAATTCCTTCTGAAAAGAAAGTCTCAAGAAATCCAAATAGAAATATAACTGCAGTGCCCAAAGCTTTCAAAACTTTCAAAGGTTCTCAATAATTCTTAACTCGGACATGAAATTACAACAGCAGCAAAAGTAGATTTGATCTAGAAATAAATAAAAGAACAAAACACTAAAACCAGTAAAACTAGTAAAACTTCAAACTATCTATAAAAGATTTAATCATATCAATTATATACCCTCCCAAAAAAATTAATTCTATTACCTTAATTCAAACAAAAATGCAAAACCCAAATGGAACCACAGTCTGCATTAAAGTTTGACTTGCTGGGTGCCTTATAACTAGTGTTGCTTCTCTCCAAATGGCTCACTCAGGAATGAAAGAAAGAACTGCAATATAACTGATCACCTTATATTCCCTGAACCAAATTAATAAAATTAAAAGGATTAATTAAAAGCAACGAGGTCTTCATGCATCTCGTGCAAGAGCACTTTATCAAAGATTAATAGTCAGGTGTCAAAGAATATACAGAGTGTTGGTACTTAAGATTTAATGAGGAATAATAATGAAATAGAACGGCAATTCATTTTGGCCAGCTGGGTTCCATCAACTCTCGGATAAAGTGCAATTAGCAAAATTTAGCAAGTCTAAGTATTTGGAAAATGCTGGCACAATATCAGCAAGTTTAATGAAGTAAATAGATAGTCTAGTAAAACGGTTGATTAGATCACTGGTGCTAATACCAAATAACAACACCACAGCACCAACAATTAGATGTTAGAATCTAGATAAGCTTATGCTATACAAGCTCACAAGCTGCTCATCCACCTGTTTAACTGATTGACAACTCAAACACTTAGCTGACCAGCCATCCAAAAACGAAGACCTCGGAAAAAAATTAAACACTGGCTACTGATAGAAATGACAAAAAAAAAAAACAGTATATAAACTGTGGAATAAAACAAAATAAAAATATAAATACAGTCACAAAATCAAAAGCAGGACAAAGAGCACCAGTGGATTATGAACTCAAACCCCATATTTCCACAATTCAAGTTTAACAACCTCAGTCCCGAAAATGTTTTGAACCCTTGAGAGATACACTAAACACTGTAGTTTCTCCCACTCTTTCTGGATCTAAATTTCAAGTTCTCTGTGTCTATCAGTTCAAGCAGATCTAGTAGTTCCAGATGAAAGATGTCTTTATTTCCTTTATTTTCGGTAGAGCCCTTTTTCCCTCTAAGCGCTTCTTTTTCCAGCAGGATGGGGGGAGGAGAGAGACCCAAATTTGGCTGTAAGTAAAGAATAGATACTCAGAGAGCAACAACATACAATACACATGTTAATATAAAATAAAATCCCATATTATACAATGAGCATAGGACAAAATACAAAATGCTGCATTCTGATTGGTTGGCTGGCATCTTTTCAGCATGATAAATCATCCAGTGTACCCACTTGAAAAGGTGCCAGCCACCAGTCAGCCGCAGCAAGAACCCGCACTGAAATCCATCTGAGTATCGCAAAGCCCTGTCTCACAGAACTCTTGCTTCACTCGCTCTGCCACCTCTGAAATATGAAAGTGAGCAGCCGCAGGAAAAACCTCGATATTGAGTTGCCACTAAACAGCAGCAGAAAGCTATCTTACACAAAATTGGAAAAAAAAAAGAAACTCATACAACTAGCCTACTAACTCTGTTTTTCCTTAAAATCACTTTACCTCAATACATCATCAACTCCCTTCACTTTGTCTCCTTCTCGCCACTCGCAGCCTCCTCCACTTTACTCAATTGCTCCACACTTAAAATCTGCTGCCGGTTATCACATCTGTCTCTTACTTGGTCAACGAGCGGCAGCAGAAACTGCTTAACTGTAAACAACAACAGATCAAATTGACAAAACTGTCCAGACTCCTAGAACACAAATGGAGTTGGGACATACTGCTTTCGGGACCTAGGACACAGTGTTCACAATTTTCCAGCACAGAAAAAGCAAACACTCTTACATGACCAGTATGCCCAAGCAACCCGGCATAGCAACCATGAACTAATTTTTTTCTTGTTGTGTTACAAATTCAAGAAAAGTAACTTTTAAATATATATAAAAAATGTTTTGTCCCGTTATAAAAACCAGAAAAAAACATGTGCATTGTAGCCTAACTGTTCCTGTTATAAACCTAACTTTACTCTGTAACAATTACTGTATTGTGTATCTGTACTTACTGTATTGTGTATCTGTATCTATTACATGTGATGTGGAACCTTTGTAAAGGAGTCTTTGACTCAAAGGTATTTCTGATTTCTGAAATAAAACAATAAAACAATAATCACAATATACCACTCCAGGGTGTGGGTATATGGTGGGATTGTGCCACTTCTGGTGTGGATTTAATTGGCAATGCCTTGTGACCAAATCACACCAGGCATAGTAAATCCCACCATATACCCACACCCTGTCGTGATATATTGCTTAATGAGAGCATATCAGCATACCAAAAATACTTGAAAAAAGACCTAAATGACACATTTTCCAGATGACCAAATCAAACCAGCTGCCATTTTTGTTGGTTACAACCTAGGCTCCTATGAACTACGAATCTCTCTCCCTCTCTCTCTCTCTCTCTCTCTCTCTCTCCGACTCTCTGTCTCTCTCTCTCTCCCCCTCCCCCCGGTGGTCTGTCAGTGGGCTACATGGAAAAAAGATAACATACTCCAACTGCAGCACAACAGAGAAATGTACCAAGTAAATAAATAAAGCCCTTAATTCTCTGAAGCTCCCCAATTCACAACCTCAGGTCTTCACTTTTTTCACTAATCTGGACATCTGAGCACCCGGTGAGGACTCTCAGCCCACATCTCTCTTACCCATATGCCTGAACCTTTTTTTTACAGAACCACTGTGTATGAGTACCATGGAGCATGCGATGTGCTAGCAGTGTGCTAGCACTAGTAATTTAAAAAGAAAAGGTGGGAAAATTCTAAGAAAACTGGATGAGTGTGCCAGCTCAAAATGGAAGGTGGTGTTGTGTTTGTGTAAGTGTGTTGGGGGGGGGGGGGGGCTTGCTCACCAAGCAAGAACACAAATAAGGCTTTTAGTTTTCAAACATGCCAACTGCTGCCTTATTTGGCTAGGTAAATAGCTGGTTGGTACTGGAACTTATTACTTCTTAGTCTGTATTGTTGCATAAATGTACCCCTTGGCAAGGGATTTAGTCAATCAGAGGTCAGAAAATCTCCCCACTCATTGTCAAAAATGAATTATTGCTTGATCACACAAAGAGTGTGAGTAAGGCATCATCATCAATTTATGGTTCAAGTCTCCATGGACACATATGCCCACCCCTCCACCATTTACAACATACCCACACTACTGAAGTTAGACTTACTGTGATGTAGTAGTTATATTCATTCACACAGCAGCTGTGCCAGCCCTTCTGAAGTGATCTGTAATCATTGTAATCACTCCTGTTTATAGTGAGCTGTTGAATAAGGATGTCAGCGGAACAGCCAGCACATCCCTGTGCTCCCTCTGTATTATGCAATGCAGTAGTAATAGTAGTAGTAGTAGTATCTTAATTTGTTTAGCATCCATCCCCTGGGTGTTAAACAAATAAACAGAGCACTTTACAGAACAAGTTATGGTAATTAAAAACAGAATAAATAATGTATACATATTAGCTAAGAGTCATAAAATAATAAAAGTGGCACCTGGAGCAGGGAAGCAGCTAACTGGTCCCCAAAACCTCCCTAAACAACTAGGTCTTCTAGGCACGGGGTCATAACTGTGCAGAAAAGCACCACACGGCACTTCACGCCACAAGCATAAGGGTGTACGCTGCGATATCAGGCAAAATACAGATGAACGCACATCTTTATACTCTATGGGCATCATCTGTTTATGTAGGGGGCTTAGCCCCCCATGCCCCCTGGAATTTAAATAAACCTGGGGATTGCAGACATTGGAAAATGGAGATAACTTGGCGGGGGTTCCTCGGCAGAAAAAAAAATCACCACAAAATTTTGCAGCACAGGGAGACCTGGGGGGAAATGAACCATGGTCTCAGGTCTTCCATTTTGCCATATGCTGGTGCCCTAGCCACTGCACCAGGGAAGTGGCTCGACCAAGCACCCAGCACACAGCAACTTGAGCTCTGCCAGAAATGCATACAGTGACAGGGGTGGCGGTATCTTCCTAGCGCTGTTCTACCCCTGTTGCTGTAACCACATGTGCTCTATAGACAGCACGGTTAACACTGCGCTATTTTGCATGTGCAGTATTGACCTGGTAGGGGTCTTCAAGCCCCTTTTAAGGGGGGTGTCTCAACAGGACCCTATATATCCAAACCCGTCATCTCTACTTCATTCCTCAGTCATCCAATAAACTCTTCTATCCTTTGTTTCCTAGTCATGTTGATGCTAGGCATTGGTAGCACTTCTGAGAAGTTGACTGACCAAGTCTCACCTTAGAAACCTTCCCTATTACCCTGAACCTCTTCTGCACTATCTCTACCTCACAACCAGATAGGTCATTTGTACCTAGGTGAACAACCACATGTGGCTTCCCTGCTATCCCAGTTTTGAGTGGACTTACCTCTGGCACTATGCATCCCACTATCATTCCCAGGAGGCACACCACTCTCCTACCTTGCTGTTCATGCCCTCTCCTAGTACAGTTAATTCTCTTCACTATTGAATCCCCTAGTACTATGACTCTACTGCTACTCCTCCCTTCTTGCATCCCTCCTAATCATTTAAGCATAAGACACAAAAGGCAGTGTGTTGTGCTGGCACAACACAAACACCTTTGCCAAATGCCGTAGTTCTTCTGTGTTGTGCCTCTTCATGCCCCTGTGCATGCAACATGCCTGCAAAATGCACACCCTGTACTGTCTTATTGCTTATATACTGCATTTTACTTTTTGTATTATTAATGGTGATTTTTAGGTAGTTCACTTGACTGAATATATTGTATATTCTAATTTTGAAAAGGTACACAAACAGAACAGTTAACATGGGAGACTGGTGTACAGTACAGTTTGAGATAATCTGGATTCAGGTGAGAAAAGAGGAAGTACAGTACTTCTTCACAGAAAGAGTGGTGGATTCCAGGAACAGCCTTCCAGTGGAGGTGGTGGGGGTGAAAACAGTGGTAGGGTTCAAGAATGCATGGGATAAGTACAAGGGAATCATAGTGGAAAAGAAGGGGGGGGAGAAAGAGCAATAGAATGGGCACGGTCTGCGATAATAGTGTATGTAGGAGAAATGGGCAGACTGGATGGGTCAAGTGGTCCTTATCTGCCATCAAACTCTTTGTTTCTATGTTTCTATCCATCCCCTAATCAATTTGGAATAATTTTCACCAGACTTCTTTGAAGATGAACTAGAAAACTACAAGCAGCTGTTAACGATGACAATGACCCTGATTACGTGCCATTATCACCAATGTCATTGCCAGAAAATGAAGAAAATGTTACAAGTGACGTCAATGACTTACTTTTTTGATTTTCGATTTGCCATAGAACTGAATTATTTAGTATGCCAGTCATGCTTATTTAAATTGCTACTGTGGTGTCACAGCATCGATTGAGGCTTACCAGGATTGAAGTGTGTCAGACAGTGTTGGTAAAATTCCATTTGGGAATATATTGTTATCTACTGACATACTTTTTTCTGGCTCAACTCTTGCAAAGGCTGTATGTGTTTTTAAACACACTGGTGTCTGCACCTATAGCGCATGGGCATTTTTTCAGGCATTAATCCTCAATATTTTTGTCAGCTGTTAGTGCCAGGTCCAATAGATGGAAATGGTAGCTGGCATGTTTCAGACAGAACAAAAAGATTGGTGTGTGGTGGTACCATGTGATAACAGCACCAACAAAAATGGTGCTTAACACAACAATGAGTTCATATCGCCTAGAGTCAAAAGTGCGAGCCACACAACACCGACCTCCACAATCCACAACTCGCTTTCAGCAACTCTACAGTGCTACAGCATATTTTACATTCCCACACACACACACTTTGTGGGGTGCAAGCCCCCCTCACCCCCATCTTTAATCAACTTGGGGGGGACATGACAATAGCGGAAAGGAGAAACTCGGGAAGGGGGCTAAAGTCAGAAAAACAACAAGAAAAAACCTATAGCCAGTTCTGAACCTGAGTCCATCGGAGACACAGGCAATGTCTCTAACCATTACACCAGCCAGCCAGCTTGAGACTGGCTCACCCAACACATCCCTGTGTACTGCATAACTCCTCCTCCCCCCTACACACGCAATCTCGTTATCCTTCCCATGGGCTAATACGTACACATAGCTCATTTTACAATCCTGTTTTGACGTTGCCCAAATTACCTTGCTCTTATTGATTTACCCATATCACGGGTCACCGTGTGGTGGTGATGGCTGTGCAGATAGTCCTGGCCATTACACAAATATAGTATGTACTGTTTAATGGAACTAAATACTGGGATCGTACTCTATTGGCAGTGGTCAAACCTCACACTAATCCATGTCTTAATGGAATGTATAAAATCACTGACTAAATGCATTTTACATTACATTGAAACATGGGTCCATCGTGTGATTGCAAAAATGCTGTCATGAACATAGATAATTTATGGATTACCTACTTCATGTTTAGTTAAGTGTCTCACCAGACCCTTATGTTAACTTCTGTGCTTATGTTTTGTTAACACTTGAAAAGAAGAGATGTTCGATGTGGGCTAATCGAATTTACAGAGTAATTCACTCAGGTAACCCTAAATACTTAAAGAGCCACTGATGCCAAAAGTGCTACATTGAAGAATCCGAATAAGCATACCCTCAGTAAATCTTGTACCAAAAACTAGATTTATATGCTATTTCATTTTAAAGTTATTAGCCATTTTGTAAACTTGATTTCACTACCTGTTCAAAACAGCCTGCTTCAGTGAAGAGCTGCTGCTGATGTCATCTAGGGGAACTCACAGTCTAGAATTCCATCAGCAAGCTTAGAGGACCTGTTTCTCCAAAGTTTTAAACATCATGTGAAATAGTTGTCAAAAGTAAAACAAGCAGCACCAGGCACAAAACATTGCTATAAAAACTATACGTGTTTCACGTTTTGTAACAAAGTTGACAAAGTTGTATTGTTTAATGCCTTTTTGGTGTGATCCATTTCCCCAGGGTTGCTGGATGCTGAGTCAGCATGCCTCCAGGCTGCTGAAGCCATTTGAAGTGCTACTCTTCTGTGCCTGTTAGGAATTTTTGTTGCTGCTAGTATTGTAATATTGGTGACTTCACTGCTGCTTGTCAGTGTCTGCTTTACAATATGTTTTAATAGGGGCCTTATATTTGTTAATTCCTACTAGGGGTACAAGTATTAGCCCTGGTAAAATGATCACTGTAGTTTAGAGTAGAGCATAGATGAGCCTGAATGTGGGTCAAAACAACCTGACGGAGAAAAAAATTGCACTGGCTAAGTTAAAAACTCCTAGTAAGGTTTCAAAACAACATTACCTCTCACACTGTCATTTACAAGGAGATGGAATAATTGTTTTAAAGTGCCATTCTTAGAAATCGCCTCAATTGAATGATAGGTGTGAATGATCTCAGCCTCTCACCACATCAAAAACATATTCAGTCTGAAAATCTTACAACAGTGTGCTATAACCCAGCATCCAGCAACCCTGGAAAAAAGGACCACAACAAAAAGGCACCCAAACAAAATATTGTTAGCTTTGTTACAAAACCTGAAACACACATAGTTTGTAAAGCAATGTTTACTTACTGGTGCTACTTGTGAAAACTATTGCACATGATTTTAACAACTTTCGAGAAACAGGTCCTCTAAGGCTGCTGACAGGGAATACTAGACTGTGAGTCCCCTAAGTAGTGTGTACATGGCTGACCTCGCTCCTTCTTTGGAGCTTTGCAGAGCTGCCCCGACCCAAAAGACTCTTGGCTCACACGTCTACACAGTCCCCCTCATCCCACATGTAAGATTCGCCAGAGAGGGTCTGGGAGTCAGGGCAGTCATCTGATGGAAGTGCCCACAAGTAGGAGTGAGCGTTGCAGCCTGTTCACACGGCCACTTAAACTGCTCACTCCCGAATGCATCCCCAAACTTTCTGGGACTGCTGAACATCGCACGGAGCAGCTTATCGTGATTCGCTAAGTATCCACACTGTGGCATTTGCACCGCAGCAACCCGAGCCCTCAGGTTGCTGCTGTGCAAATGCTGCCATGTAACCACGGCTCTAGACGACATCACCAGCAGCTCTTTACTGAAACAGGCTTTTTTGAACAGGTAGTAAAATCAGGGTTACAAAATATCTCATAACTTTAAAATGAAGTAATGTAGAAATCTAGTTTTTGCTGTGAGATTTACTGGGGGTATGTGTATTCTAATTCTGCAATGTATCACTTTTAGCCAGATGGCGTCAGTTGCTCTTTAACCAGTAAGGCAGCATGAGAGGATATGAGTTATTGAAGGATGTACACACGCTTTGTGTAGTGTGTCATGAGGTGCATCCAAGTGACTAATTCACATGAGAAGAAGGTAATCCCCAAATTACACATGTGCTGGAGTACCTTACTGTGATTATGCAATAGATCTAATTATGTGTTTTTATCAATGCCTTTCATCAGCAGTGGTTTATTGCAGGATTTACCCGTGGGTAAATACATTAGCTAACCAGTTTACAGGATTTTCTTTATTTCCATTGTATAATCAATGACAGTCAATATGATTTCAGTCAGTGCTGTAACATATGGATGCATGTGCTGAAGTGTTATGGTTGATGCATCTGCCAGTTTATTCAACAACCCTAGAATTCTGGGTGTTGGTGGAGAACATCCAACCAAATTCATAATTGGTCTGTGAATAACAATTTTAGTGTAAATAGTAACATGATACTATCACATTTAGAAGGATCACCACAAAATGTAACCACCACTTACCAAACTAAATACCAGACAGTGTAACTTCATGTGACCACCACTTGCAGATTTACCACTTACCAAACTGAATACCAGGCAGTGTAACTTACTAATTATACCATGTACCTTGGACACCGACCAATCATATAGGCAGGCTGGCACCTTACCTGCGTTGATTATCTACTGATAATCACCGCAAAAGGTGCCCGCCAGCTGCATGCTCAAAAAAAAAAGCAATCCAACGGCAAAAATCACGGAACTCCATCCGCCATCTTGTTTCCCCGCTAAGCGGAGACTGTAAAACAGCAGCTCTGTACATCTGGGGAAAGTAAACAAAAACACTGACTGCTCTACAACTGAGTAGCTTATTTAAGCACTATAGCAAGTACTGTTTTTTTTTTTAAATAATTAAAAAAAAACAGTACTTGGTATAATCGCAATAAGCCACTTGGGGGATCCGGATTATCAGGGGATTTACCACGGCTGGCGCAGATTTACCCACTTGGCTGCACCTCGTGGGCAAACCACTCCAGCCGTGGTAAATCCCCCAATAACCCACACCCCCTTGTGGCTTATTGCTTAAATAACAGGCACTGTCACAGGCACAGTCACTCTGATTGAGTTGCGAGGCACCACCCTGTACCCCCGTGTCATTTGTTAACATAGGGGATGTGGGGAGTGAAGTCCCCGAATGCAATGAAACGAAAATTAAAACAGTTGCTTGGTACAATACAGGATTGTGCTTGTCACTCTGTTAGAGTTGGGGGGCTCTGCCCCTGCACCCCGTGTCTTTTTTTAACATGGAGGTGTGTGGACGTGAAGCCCTCCAATTCTAACAAAGTAAGGACATCATCAGCAGAGCACTCCATTTGCAGTATTTAAAGATATTATCAGCAGAACACTCAGTTTACAGATCACCATCACCCCTACTTAACGTGACTTAACTATATACATTTGCCATGGATTCTTGCTACAAAGTTGGCAGTGGCCTGAGGTTCGCATCAATTCATTACACCACTGTACATGCTCTTAACTGTATACATTTGCTGTAGTATCTCACTATGGAATTGGTGGTGGTCTGATGTTCTCCACAAACGCTGAATTCTGTACATCAGTATTGCGGAACATTATGGCCTGTATTCTTCCGATGTTATAAAATGTGTCATGAAAATAATGTTTCATCATTTTAGTTCATTTTTTTGCTCAACTTCCAATCCACATAAGCCAAGCCTACCTCCAGGCCCTCTCTCACAGGACCATGACCCAGACCTTCATCCAGGGCATACCCTTTGCTGTGACTTTCAATGGCTTTAAGTCAGATGTCCCAGACACTTTCTGATTTTTTGTTCACTGAGAGGAGTTGCCTTGCAGTGTATCACAGATGGCCCCATGCCCACCCCCAATCATACCACGGCTGACACTACTCCAGTTTCAAAATGACAGTCAATGTTTGACGAGCCCTCATCCAACCTTAGGGACTAGGCTACCACCATGTGCCATGAACCACAACTCTTCATAGAGGAAGTTTGCAGACATGCTTGTACTACACTTCCACATGCAAGTGAATTTCCCACATAATGTTTACATTTCCTTAACCCTATTTTACCAATACTGCTTTAATATATACATATACAATGCGACTAATACAGTAGTTCATTGATGTCAATGTACATAATTAAATGTAAATTGCTAAAGTAAATCTTATGTATGCTATAGTTAATGTCAACCTTGTTTTTCTTTACACTGAGCAATGAGTGTGGTGGCAGTAATAAAGTGGAACTAGAGGGTTTGTGATGATGCACTGGTGCTGTAGCTGAAATTGGTGCATGTATCGATGAGTTAGTAACATACTGCTATGTTTAAGCGGTGAAATCAGTGACAGAGAGTATGCCAGACACTTCTCATTGATATGCTGTATAGCATGTAAGAAGTAGTTTGTTTCATGTCAGTCATAAAATATGGACAATCATGATTGAAGACAGTATTATAATCCATCCAGTCTTCTCTGATATGAGCAATCAGACAGCATACAGTATGTGCCAAAACCAGGCTCTATGATCATTGTCCATGCACACATAACAGCAACAACTGACAAATTGGTATGCATGTGTATTGGACTTCATGCCATGGTCTTCAAGTGGCACCCATATACATTAGTAGGCATGACACCATGTTATGCAGACTCCAGAGAAACCACACTCAGCAGTGTTTCTATTCACATTACTGCACTGTGACTGTATAAACAGATGCAATGTTGATTTAGTATGAGCATATTCCCGAGCTGTCCTTCAGATGTTGTCTTGTCATGCTGATGTATGGATGAGTTGTTGAGCTCACTCTGGTAGTTGCTAGCCACAATGTGAGTGGATGCTGCACCAGTTTGTGTAATGGTCTAGACAGTGTTGAGTGTTGTTTCTCATGAGAGGGGTAAAATGGGTTGTGTTCTAGTGACATATGGTGTGGTACATGCTTGGGAATCAGCATAACACTATATTGTCCATGTGTATGTAGGATACATTGATATACGTCTCGTTTTTGTGATACGGTCATAATTGGGTTCCTTATTTTTTAGTTTTCTAATGTGATGTATCACGTTTTTATAGGAATCAAGAAAAAAGTGATGTCACTCTCAGATCTTAAGGATTGCAACATTTTGCGCATGTGGATTCTGAGCATAATAAACCACTTGTGCTGGTTGGCTGGCTCATTTCCAGTGGGTAATGACAGTGCAGTGGTGGCAGAGTGGAAATCAGCTGCTGCACATGTGCAGAATATGCATTCTTACCATGAGAGCAATTTTCCATTGTGCATGTATCAAGATCTGAATGGCAAAGAAAACCATGAAAATTGGTTCACACCATGTGAGTAAATGAATTACTTTTACACACATATAACTTATACATACACTTCTTTTGCAGCATCTAAGGTTGCCATTAACAAAAACAGTATGTGACACAAAGATGTTGGCAAATTATAAGGGCATTACCAAACAGCTGAACTGGAAACATTTCACAGCCATCTAAATCAGTTACCCCTGAAAATGGTTGTTTTTTTCATATAATGGGATGAAGTGCAGGCAATTGCAATTAAGTTAAATAAATAGTAGTAGTACTAAGCTTTATTTATCAAGCAACCATTCCCTGGGCTTAGAGCGCCTCACAAAAAATCAATAATTAAACATAATAAAATAAATAAAAATAGGTCAGAGTAATCAGCCATAAATATCATATTGAGAACATTAAAACCAACACATTAATAGAAATGGGTGGCACCAGATACAGGAGGTAGTATAGTAAATTGAGCTGAAAACCTTCTGAAACAGAATGGACTTCAGGCCACTCTTTAAGGCCTCCACTGAGAAAGGCCTCCCTCAAAGATTGAGGGTGCCTGTTCCACAGGGCTGGGCTAGCTAGCACAAAAGTACAGTTACCTAAGGATTTCAGCCTGGCCTGGGAACATCCAGGAGACCCCCTAGGAGGAACAGACCTGTGGAGATCTGGTGGGGAGTAGAGATCTCTCAGGTAGCCCGGACCCAGTCTATACAGGGCCTTAAAAGTCAGCAAACTAACCTTGAAGGTGATTCACCACCTCACTGGCAGCCAGTGCAGTTCATGCAGGACTGGGGTTATATGACAAGACCTGGGAAGGTCCACCAATAACATGGCCACTGCATTATGTACCAGCTGAAGGTGGCACAGAACACCTCAACTCAACCTGAAATACAGAACATTGCAGTAGTCAAGCTGAGAAGTTAGGAACATGTGTACCAATGAAGGCAGGTCTTTGGGGTGAATCAAGGCTATTATCCGGGCAGTATTTCTGAGATAGTAAGAGCTACTCCAGACTACAGCTGATGCCTGAGCCTCAAGAGTCAGTCTTTCATACAGAATGACACCCAGATTCTTCAGAGGCCACTATACTCAAGATGCCAAGCATCAAGCCGGTCATTCTCTTAGCGGACTCTGCACCCCATCTCTGTCCAGGCTCAGTCACCAGTATCTCTGTCTTGTCTTCATTTAGTCTTGGGCAGCTTGATGACATTCAACCCTGAATCCCAGTCAGGCACAAATTTAATACAACAACTGCAATTTCCCTGGACAGAAATGCTGTCTTCTTTTTGAAATTGCCCTCTGGTACTCATCACAATGAGTTCCCAGAGCCAATTTGTCTCTTTCAGACTACATTCTCCTCCAACAACACTCTAATCTCCAACCCCTAGACTTCAGATTCCTAAGCTCCTCATCAAACCATAGGTGTCTCAAGTGAAAAGCCAGGGTTGTATACAGACTAGTGCAACCACATCAAAAGCTGCAGCAGTGACTCTATTATATTGCATCACTGCTTCCTCCGATGTAGTTCCACACGCAGCCATCACATCCAGTTGATCCACAATAGAGCCACCACCACCTGGAGTCCTTCTAGGAACAACCCCTTCAGTGGGCAGTGGTGGACAATCTCCACATGGGGTGGTCTTTGAGGGGGAGCCCCAAAAGAGAACCTCACTGCACAATGATCCAACCAGATGACTGGATAAATCTTGAGGTTGTTAATCTTGATCCAGCTGAAATTATTGTGATTTTATCATGATCTGTCATGGAAGATCATCACATTTCATTGCTAAAGATCATGTTTGTGCCTGAAAAATCACCAAGAATGTCATGAATAACAATCATAAAACAACAATGTTAAATGGACGCCCATCAAAAATAATCAAATTACTGTGATCGTGATTGTTCCTGACTTTTTGTGATTTTCCAAATTCACGATCAATCATGATTGAGCAATACCTGAAGTTACCATAAATCATTATTTTTGGTTATTGTCATGATGGCTCAATGCCTTTCAATCATTATTAATCACGATTGATCAGTACATTAAGGAATATGACTTGTTGGATTTTAATCATGAGGCTTGATTATTCTTAATCATTTTTAACTGTGATTGATCAATACCTGAAGTAACCATAAATCATTAATTGCAGCCATCTGGATGGTGGTCTTTTGGGTACAGATCACAATTAATCATAATCTATCAGCTTCTTTGGTGATAGAGCTTTCAGTGCTTTTTTCATGATTAATCATGATATATGTACCAGGTCCTGATTGACTGTTCTGCTGTCATTTTTAATCATGATCAATCACCCCCCCCAACCTGGTACACACTATAAACTGGGACTTAGCTGTTAACTTCCCCTCTTCCCCCATCCTTTGTTTCCCATCCCATGCTACCATGTCCCTCCCTTAAAGCAGAGGTTGCTGCTTTTGAAAAGCTTCTGTGTCCCTCCATTTGGTGATGTTGGACCTTATGGTGCTGTGCTGGTGCCAGTGACACTGGTGGCAGAGGCACTACAGGTCTGGCTCCATAGTTTCTTCCAGTCAGTTAGTCCACCCCATATAGTGAAGTCCATTAGTTCACAAACAATCTTCCACTGGGTGTGCCTACTGCCAACTCACCAAAGTTGCCCCCAAAGCCCCACTAGCCAGCCAGTTCCTCCAAGTCTGGGACAGACCTATCCTCTGAAACTGGCCTGCGAGTCAGAAAAATTGTTTGCAAAAAACAAACCCTATCAAATTCATCATGGTCTTTCTGACCCTTCCCTGAATGACCTGAGTAAATTACTGAGGTAAGGATGGTGCTGACCTGAATAAAACCTTGTGTTTTTCAACTACTATTCCAGATGGAGTGAGTAAAGCATTTAGTAACCTAGGTTTTTGTGCATGGTGGCTACCTCTTCACCAGTTTTCCCAGGCCATGACTCAAGTGCACTAGGCTGGGCTGAGGTTCCATTTTATTTACTCAAAAAAAAAAATTTTTCAGAATATCAGACTTATTGGACATCAGATCAGTCTTGGACTTGGAGGCAGTGGCTGGCTAATAGAGTAACTTGTTGAGTGTGATGAGCTGGTGGTGTGTTTGGGAGTGGTATCTCTTTTGTGGACTAAACAAACTTTACTATATGGAGTGTACTAACTTTCTGGAAGAAATGCCTGAGCCAGAACCTCAGTGCCACCTCCACAGTGCCACCAGCAACAACACAGCACCACCAGATCTGGCATAGCCAAATAGTGGGACCCCAGCAGCCACCTTACAGTAGGGACATAGGCAACACAAGAGTGGGGGAATGTTTTCACAGGCCTGCTGTAACCATGACATGCCCCCTCCAACTAGTGGATGGCGTCCCAAGGGGCGCACAGATGCCCCTATCCTGCAACTGCCAGTCCTCTTGATGCCCCTCAATGTACCATGGTGCATTGGTACTCATAATCCTCTGGTCCACACGGTGCACAGTATCTAGTCTAACAACAAGATGGGAATTCAATAAGATGCCCACTGGTACTTTCCACTCCACCTGCATCCCGCTCCCTGTCACCATCATGCTCCTATGCACATGCAGGGAGGAACAACAGACAGGCTAATACATAAGCAATAACCCACAACAGGGTGTGCTGCTATTGGGGATTAACACACACCTGGGTGTTTTGTGAGGAACGATGCCATAGGCCGAGTGCCCTCATAGCACCCTGGTGTGCATTAATCTCCAATAACAGCACACCCTGGAGTGGGTTATTGGGCTTATAACATGGGGTCACTAAAAACAAAACAATAATTAAGAGAAAGGGTTTAAGTTCTGTAGAAATTAAAGAAACCCAACTGTATCCTCCCACCTGAAAAAATAGTCCCCAACAACTTATGCATACCTCAGTTCTGTTATGATCCCACAAATACCAGAAATCTACTATTTATATGGTTTCTAACATTTGCTGCTGATAATATAACTGTCAGGATGGCTTGTGTACTGTACAACACTGTCATGGTTGGAATGCCCTGCTCTCTCTCATGCAGCCGCATGGCATGATTGGTGATGTAGCTGATTCTCTGTTTGCTGCTGCTGTGCTGCATACCTGTCAGACTCTCTCTCTGCCTGCCAGTGGCTCCATGACATTTAACATGCTTGCTACAGTACTGGTCTTATTCCCTGTCTTCCTGTGCACCGTATGTTGTCACTGTCTGTATGGCTCTCTCTCTCTCTCACTGTCAGATGAGGGATCATTGAGGGTGGTTGGCGCATCCCTCCCCACACCATTCAAGAAGTCATGAGCAAACATTTTCAGCTCACAGCTACGGTGCCTGGAGGTCCATGGGGCTGGTGGGTGGGCAGCCACACAGTTGGAAGGGCAGTTAGAGGGAAGTGTCATATGCAAACTGCTCTCTGGATGGTGGACAGCTGAGCTGAGTTCTTGATGTGTGTGAATGCGCTGGGGAGTTGGGAGGTGGTGACATGGGTGGGAGGAGCGGACCCCATGGGCTAGCGGCTGCTGGTCACTAATTAAGTGCTTGTTTCAGAACAGTGACAGCTGACCATCTTGGCACAGTTCTGGAGGAACACCCAGCTATGGTGAGTGCAGCAAATGTTCTCAACTCACAGCTATGGTATCTGGAGGTCTGTGGAGTAGGTGAGTGGGTGGGGAGCCACACAGCTGGAAGGGCAAAATAATTAATTCTGTTTACAGTTCGAGGGAAGTTTCATTTGCGATCTGTTCTCTGGACAGTGGGCAGCTGAACTGAGCTCTTGGGGGAGTGTGCACTGGGGAGTTGGGAGGTGGTGACTCAGGTGGTGAGGAGCAGACCCAGTGGGCTAGCGACTGGCAGTCACCAATGAAGTGCTTGTTCTGGAACAGTGGGAGATGAATGTCTTGTCACGATCCTGGAGGAACACCCAGGCGTGTTGAGTGCAGTAAAATTTAAACGCATGCAACCGGGACAATGTTTAAGTGAAAACAGTGCACTTTGAGGCAAACGTCTTGGCACAAACCCACTGGTGGGTGGGGAGGACAACACAAATATGGTGCGGGTGAGATGGCAGGGGAATGCAATTCCCCCTCTCTGCAATTCCAACAGAACTGCAGTTCTTGTGTAGGGGACAATAATGTTACAAAGGCACTTCTGTCTTGTGCAGTAATACTGGGAGTCGCTTAGCTAGGATTGCAAATGGCTGCCTTTGCAAAATGATTTTCCCCTACACAACAAGTGCAGGTCTGCCCAGGGATTTTCTCAGAGCACATCTCAGCTGCTGTGCTGTTAACATGCTTTAACTCGTGGTCATGTGGTTCTGGTCATCCAATCACTTGCCGACTTTTCCTTGCCCCATGTTATAAAGCATTTTATGGCACACAAAAAGATGTTTGTCCAGCAACTTTAGCCCCCAAAATGAAAGCCTTAATAAATAAAACTCAACTTATCTTTGTTGACATTCAACCAATTTGAATAAGATTACAATAAATGGAGGGTCCACATACTAACATACTATTTGCCAGCAGATTAGGCCTTACGGTCTATCAAGTCTGCTCGAACCTTAGATCCTTAGTTGGGTGCTGAGGCCCTCCCATCCCTAGTGCTCCAGAAACCCCTATCATCCATCCCCACTCCCCTGGGACAAGCCATCATCTGATACATCTATTTTCTGTGTCTGTCCCACCCTCTCTTGAAGCCATCCACTGTGGATCTCTGAACCAGCTCTCCAGGCAGTGCATTCCAAGGGTCCACCACCCTCTCAGTGAAAAACCTCCTCCTCTTTTCCCCCTCACCCTTCCACCTTCCAACTTCAAACCATGCCCTCTGGTGATACCTCCCTGCTTTAGTCTAAAGATCCCCTCCATGTTTACCCTATTTATTTCCTTGAGGTACTTGGAGACCTCAATCATGTCCCCCCTGTCTCTCCTCTCCTCCAATGAAAACAGGCAGAGCTCCTCAAGTCTGTCCTCATATGTCAAATCCCCTAGCCCTCGTATCATCTTAGTTGCCCTCCTCTGTACCCTCTCCAGGAGCTGTATGTCCCTCTTCAAGTGTGGTCTCCAGTACTGTACACAGTACTCACGGTGTGGTCTAACCAGTCCATTGTACAGCGGCAGAATCACTTCCTTGCTCCTAGAGGTGATCCCCCTAACGATACATCCCAACATCCTGTTTGCCTTGCTAGCCGCTCTCCTACACTGCTGAGAGTTATTCATACATGCATCCACCATAACCCCTAGGTCTTTTTCCTCTACTGAGGCCTCCAGCGCCTCCCCTCCCAGGGTGTACCTGTGTTTAGGGTTTCCTCGACCAAGATGCAACACCTTGCACTAGGTGATATTGAAATTTAATTTCCATGTGTGAGCCCAGCTTTCCAGGGTGTCCAGGTCCCCTTGCAGGGCCAACCTCCCCTCTTCTCCCTCAACTACTGCTCCCATCTTGGAGTCATCAGTGAAGAGACTCGTTTCACACCCTATACCCTCCCTGATGTCCGATATGTATGCATTAAACAGGATCGGACCCAGGACATGCATTGCAGTGTAGAACCAACTAAAATGGAAAAGTAATTATTGAAACTAAACAGCCACATAGCTTTATACCCAAAATGAGTGATAAAGTAAACTGAAATGGAAAACACAGTTGTGTACTGCATCTTTTACTGGAATAAAATGTACACATTTTCTAAATCCAACTCCAAGCTAAATCAACTCCTTCAGTAGCTTCTTGCTTGTGCCGGATATTACCAACTGAAATAGTAAAGTTACATTTCTTTCCATGCTTACAGGCTTCACACTCTATATGAGATCCCAAAATGTAAATCAAGTGATAAACCCTGTACTTAATAATGCATTTAACATTTAGCATCTGTGCTTACATCTTACCTTAAAGCATCAATTAAAGGGATTCTCAACTCAGTAACATTCAAACAGATGCTCTCCGCCCACTAGCTACTGGTCAGCACTAGTTATCACTAGATATATTTTAAAGTGGTTTGCTCAAAGCAGATGTTACAAAAAGAACAAGCATTTGTCAATGCTGAACATTTAATGCGTGTTAAACAATTTGTTTTGTTTTTTTAATCTTGACCACAAGTTTTGAAGATACTTGTTTTAGGATTTGCCTTATAGACATGATATGTACCATTTATAGTATGTTGACCAAAATGTCATCTTGCACCAGAGGTATGAAAACACATCTAGTCCAGGATTTTAAAAATTACATGTCACATTTATGAGGTGGTGTAGAAAAACATGGTGCAAGGCTGGAGTCAAAATATAGAAAATTAGTGAAGTTATGAGCAAACTCTGAAATAGTGTAACATTCAGTCATAATCTGGGCATGTTACCATATTTGTACACAAAATTTTCAGCATAGCCTTCTTATCACTCCACCTAATGAACTGGGTAGGTCAAAAGAACACATTTTGGCCAGGATTTGAGAAATAACAGCTGTCACATTCCTGAGGTGCTGTGAAGAAATGGCTATGTTGAAAATGTGCGGTCAAAATATCAAAAATTAACAGTCACAAGCCTGCGTTAACAAATTTCAATGTAGGCTCACAACGTTGCTGTTTTTTAATATTTTTATGACAGATTTTTAACATAGCCTTCTTATGGCCCCACCTCATGAACAAGGGTGGAGAAAATTGTCATGTCCTGCCCAAAAGGTGATTTCGCTCAGCGACCATGAGATCAGTTTTTGGGACAGATTTGCATAATTTCACTTACATTGTTCATGAGGTCGGGTCCCAAAAAATGGATGTTGAAAATTTGGGGCAAAAATATCCAAAAAATGGCCAAGTTATGCCATTAAGTTGAAAACCCCAAGGAAATACATTGATACCGTATACATGATTTCCTCAGTTCGCGGTCTGGCTTTGAAGAGTGAAGACATGTTTGTGGTCCAGAGAGGATTACGGTGGTGGGTAAGTAAGGGTTTGAGGGGGGTTGGGGTGGTGGGTGCTGACTGGGAGGATCGGTTGGGGGGAAATAATGGTGTAACAGACATTGATGGATGGTTTTCTTTTTTTACAGGACTAACAAAAAAAAACATCAAGTGATGGACTGCATTCCAACACTGGGATTGGGCACCCCAATGTTGGGCTTGTTGGAGAATGGTGGTGGGTAATCCGGAGGGGATGTAAAGAAAAGCTCCACTTATGTTAAAAATATAGATATCAAGAAGGGAAGGGTGGGTGGGTGGGCAAGCCACTTGAAGGGGACGGAAGAAAGAAGTGTAGTGGTTGAGCACCCCACTCCACTTATATTAAAATATATATACAGTATATCTAAAGATGGGAACGAGCAAGTGGGCTATCACCACAGTCTCCCCACACCACCCCCAAAAACTTTGCTTCCACCACAGCCCCTCTGACACCTCCCTTCCTGGGACTCAAAACAACTACAGCCTCATCCCACCAGACAGTTCCCTCCCTAGCCGAACTGGACCCTTTCATCCCTCCCCATCCCTCTGGATGCTTCTCCCTCCTCAGATACTCATCCTCCTCCCCCTAGACACTACCCTCTGTCCTGGGCTCCCCAGACAACATTCTTCCTCCTGGACCCAGGCAGTGTGGCTGACTGGAGTGGGAGTCTGGTCCAGTTCGGTGCCACTGGACAGCTTCTTTACACAAGGTTACCTGCTATATGTTAGATATTTGTTTAAATTATGTTCACATGAATTTTGTTTCAGCATTTGTCTATGGGGTTGTTCTTGAATCAAATGACCCTTGGTTCTTGTAAACACAGTGGTTTAAAAGTTTTCAGTGGCAGAACATCACTCACAACATTTTTAAATTGAAATAGTAACCTCATTAACATACAGGAATGTGGGTGGGGGGGCACTGTGAGCGGAGGAGTGGGTGGGGGGTTCAGGACAGTGGTAACCCACAGTACTAGTTCTGCCACTTGCCACTGGAGCCAAATGGTTAAATGGCAATTTTTATAAACAATTTGGCACTATCAAATGTTGATTAAAATAAGTCCTGGTTACCATATGGTACAAAATAAAATTTTTAGGCGAAGATAATGGCACAGAAAAATAAAAAGTCAGAGCTAGTCCTAAGACCCTTTGTGTACAGCACAAAATGGTGGGGGGTGGGGTGTTATGGGGCAACAGTCTGTATTCCCTATTTTGTAACACCTCCATTTGCTACTTTGCATGGGGCCCTTCAGTTCGGATGTGTAGACACCTGTTTAAAATAAATGCTATTGCCCTATTATGGTTCAGATTTTTTCTTCATTTTTTTAATCTTAAACCCAGAAAACAAGGACTCAGTTGCTCAGAAGAGGGATTAACGGGAAGGTCATCTGAAACATAGCTGAAAAAAAGTGTAGAAAAGAGTCACATAGAATCAACAGCTCTGGGTAACTAGATAGCAGAGAAATAGAGGAGGTGCCACCTGTCTGTAGCAAGGGAGAGGCAATGAATCTCCACACCAGAGACATCAGTACATGATTGAGAAACTGGTACAGAGAAAAGGGATTTGGCTACATTGGGGACCCACCTGGAGGGATGTGGGCCTGTACAAGGGTGATGGCCTGCATCCATCCAGGAAGGTCACCATTGTCCTTAGTGAGCAGTTTAAATGTTTCCTTGGCAAGCATTTAAACTAGCCAAGGGGGTGGAGGAAGGAAGCAGGGAGAATCAAACTGCCCACCCCCACAGGTTAATGTTGTCAGTAGGGAGAACCCTAAGGTTGGGAAATTGCCAAGCATAACTAAACTAGGAAAAGGTAGAATAGCAGAAAAAAGGAAAAAGGGGATTAAAGTGGGGGGGTGGATAATGAGGGAAGGCACAAGGATAAAAGGGGGGATGACAGGAGGGGAAGTAACAACATATGGAAGGCCATGTGTGTGAATGCTCACAGCCTGGGAAATAAAATACCAGACCTGGTGGCCTTGATGGCAGAGGCTGACCTGGACATTGTCACTATTACCGAGACACGGTATAATGGGAACCATGACTGGGATGTAGCTATACCAGGTTATACTCTATTCAGGAAAGACAGGGAGAGTAAAAGGGGAGGAGGGGTAGCTCTTTACGTCAGGGAGCGTATAAAAGCAACTGAGGTACAGGGATTGCAGGGGGGCCAGATGCCCTGTGTGTCACCCTAGAGATGAGCAATGGCACCGCTATTCGCACGGGCGTGATGTACAGACCTCCAGCACAAGGGGAAGAGTTGGACAAGGATCTAGTGGAAGCCATCCATAAGATTGCAACTAAAGGGTAAGTGCTGCTGGTGGGTGACTTCAGTCTGCCAGATGTTGATTGGAGCATCCCATCCACAGCCTCAGTCAGGAGCAGGGACATAATGGACTCTCTGCAAGGGGCATGCCTCAGGCAACTAGTGCTAGAGCCCACCCATGAGGATACGATTTTGGACCTGGTACTTATCAATGGGGACAGAATTGCAGATGTCACGGTTGGGGGACACCTGGGGTCCAGTGATCATTCCACGGTGTGGTTCAATATGAGTACAGTGTCAGAGTCAAGCCACAGAAAAGTGAGGATCCTGGGCTTCAGGAGGGCAGACTTTGCAAAGTTGGGGGTATGTCTCAGGAAAGCCCTAGCAGGGAGGGAGGGAGGACCGGGAGGAACCGAGGTACAGTGGGCCCATCTAAAAGGAGCCATAGTGGAGGCAACAACCCTTTGTGTTAGGTAAATTAACAAAGGCAAGGGAAAAAGAAAACAACTATGGTTCTCAAAGGAAGTGGCCAGGAGGGTAAGAGCAAAAAAGTTGGCATTCAGAAAGTACAAGGAAACACAGAAGGAGGACGACAGGGTAGGGTATCTGGATAAGCAAAGGGAGGCAGAAAAGGTGATCAGGAGCACAAAGGTTCAAACAGAGAAAAAACTAGCCCAGGCAGTAAAGAAAGGAGACAAGACTTTTTACAGGTATGTTAATGAAAGGAGAAAGACAAGGGGTGGGATTGTAAAGCTTAAGGGGGAAGAAGAGGAGTTTGCAGAAGGTGACCTGGAAAAAGCAACAATCCTGAACAAATAATTTTGTTCAGTATTCATAGAAGAAGGGGTAGGTGGGGGACCACAATTAAGTGGCAAGAGCAATAAGGGGAGGGAGGTGGACACCAGTCCATTTATGGAGGGGAGAGTTCTAAAGGAACTCACAAAACTGAAAGTGAACAAGGCAATGGGACCAGATGGGCTACACTATAGAATATTAAAGAAGAAGAAGCATTTATATAGTGCTTTTTCATACACAGTGTATCCCAAGTGCTTTACAAGCAATGTTAGACTAGTAGTGAAGTGACTGAATGTGTAGTTGCAGCCATATCACACATCAACACTTACACACAACCTGAACAATTGTATGATCCAGTTTATGGGAAAGGGAATGTTGGCCAGGACACCGGGAATGTCCCCTACTCTTTTCAAAGAGATCCCTGGGTTCTTTTACTTGCATCTGGACACCCACCAGGACAGCACCAGGATGGATAGAAGGAACCTCGGTTTAACATCTCATATGAAGAGCGGCATACCCCAGCAGTACAGCACCCCCCTACTACTGCACTTAGATGCCAGCATTTTAGGTATGAGTCCAATCTCGGTGTGGGACGAGAACCCATAACCTTCTGGTCCAGACGCGGATGTGCTACCAACTGAGCCACACTGACACTTAAAGGAGCTTAGGGAGGTGCTGGCAGAACCACTGGCAGCCCTGTTCAATGAATTGCTGGAAACATAAGTGGTTCCAGAGAACTGGAAGAGAGCAGATGTAGTCCCTCTACACAAATGTGGAAGCGGGTAGCAGGCAGGAAACTATAGATCAGTCAGCCTGACCTTGGTGGTGGGGAAAATAATGGAATCACTACTAAAAGAAAAGATTGTGGAACATCTTGAATCCAGTGGCGCATGGATTCACATCGGAAAGTTTTGTCAAGCAAATGTGATCGATTTCTTTGACTGGGTGCCAAGGGAACTGGATCGGGGGGAGCAGTAAATGTGGCCTACTTGGATTTCAGCAAGACCTTCGACACTGTTTCACATAAGAGGCTTGTTTACAAGCTAGGCAGCCTGGGAATGGGATACAAGGTGGTAAACTGGGTTAGAAACTGGTTGAGGGATAGAACACGTAGGGTGGTGGTAAATGGAGCTCAATTTGAGGAAAGGAGGGTGATCATTGGGGTGCCACAGGGATCAGTTCTGGCACCAGTCCTATTCAATGTCTTCATAAGTGACATTGCAAAGGGGCTGGAAGGAAAGGTATGCCTCTTTGCGGCTGACCCTAAGATCTGCAACATAGTAGACACTCCAGGAGGGGTGGAAACATTAGGAGGGACCTAGGTAAACTTGAGAATGGTCAAGAGTGTGGCAGCTAAGATTCAGTGCAAGGAATTGCAAAATCATGCATTTGGGGCACAGGAACCCAGAGGAGACTTACATGATGGGGGGCAGGGAATACTGACAGCCACTAAACAGGAAATGGATCTGGGGGTATTCATATCAGATAACTTAAAGGTGGCCAAACAATGGGCCAAGGCTGTGGGAAGAGCCAGTGGGGTACTGGGGAACACAGGGAGGAGTATCACCAGCAGAAGAAAGGAGGTGGTGATGCCTCTGTACAAATCATTAGTGAGACCTCATCTAGAGTACTGTGTCCAGTCCTGGGGGCCGCATCTCCATAAGGACACAGACACAGTAGAGACAGTTCAGAGAAGGGCAACAAAAATCATACAGGGCCTGCACCAAAATTCATATAAGGAGAGACTGGAGGACAGCAATATGTATGCCTTTGAGGAAAGGAGAGGAGAGGAGAGGAGAGAGAGGGGGGACATGATAGAGATCTTCAGATATCTCAAGGGCATAAATAAGGTACAGGAGGGTAGCATCTTTCAGAAAAAGATGTTCTAGAACAAGGGTCATTCCATGAGACTGGAAGGGTGTAGACTAAGGGGTAATGGGAGGAAGTATTTCTTCACAGAAAGGGTGATGGATGCATGGAACAGCCTCCCATTGGAGGTGGTGGGGGCAAATTCTGTAGGGGAATTGAAAATGCATGTGATAGACATAGAGGAACCCTAGCAATAGGAAAGTGAACAAAACTGAAAATCAAGTAGGTCAGTGGTTTTTGCAGCAGGTAGAGAAAATGGGCAGACTGGGTGGAGCTAGCGGTCCTTATCTGCCGTCAATTTCTATGTTTCTTTGAAACTGTAGCAATATGCTGTATTGCTGTCGTTGTTGCTATTATGCCAAACTGGCTTTAAAACTTGCTTCACTCTGGGTTTGAGCTCCACATTTTTGTGGAACTAGTATTTGCAAGGGCTACCTGTCCTTTAACATAAGCTCCCCCTTCCAGCACCAAATGAGGTTATCTAACTGTTGCTTTTTGCCAATAGATTTTGTTTATTGGAAATGTGTTAACTGAGTAGAACCCAATAGCATTCCCACTTGTGAGGGGGACCTGGAGGTGTAAACAAAGGCAACAATACAGGATAATAACCCAACTGTCACTAAATAACCTTCTCCCACAAGGCTGCAGTCACCTTCCCAATCATGGAATTATTATGAACCAGCTTATTGATCCCCATTACCTTGGTACTGTTGCTTCCATAACAGTAGGGGGTTTCAGTAAAAAAAAAAAAGGTGTCTAGGGACACTGTCCCCTCTGTTAATGCTCCAACCCCCTCACTTTTACACCATGGCACAACCCACCACATTATTTATTTAACCATTTATTTACCTAGGATAGCCCAGCTTAAATGCAACATCTCATTTTCAGTGAGGTCTTTTTGCTATGCCTTTCCACAGCTGGATGAACTGTGAGATTTTGTCTTGCTACACAGCGTGTATTAGCCCTGAAGCTCTAAGGTTAGCTCCTCATCTCCTCACAGCCATTAATCCCAATTCCTATGAGAGGGCATCTGCCCACACCACTCACAGCCAGTATCAGAAGGCACAAGCCCATAATCACAGCAATTATCGGCCTTGACTTTCTCAGAGAGTCAGCTACCCATAGTCATCTTCACTTCCACTTCCTCCATGACAGTCAGCACCTTTACTCTGCCAATCACAAATCCCCCCCCCACCCAGCACCAGCCCTCCTCCCCGTACTAGCCCTTCAGAACAGCAGTCATTGTTGGCCTACAACTAATCTCAGTTTTATTTGGCAGTAATTCAACCTCCCACCTCGACAATCTGTATCAGCTGCTCACCTACTTGTAACCCCTGTCTCTTGAAATAAAGACAAGGGCAATAGCTACCAATATGCGAGGTATGCTGGGGTGTACATATTTTTTCAGGAGAGGCAACAACCTACTACAGCATCATGCCCACAAACAAGCAGCGGGTTTCTACATACAAAAAAGTCACAGTTCAGTTGTGGAGGCTTCCCTTCACCCACCACCTCGGTGCCCACTGCCTGGGAGAGTAAAGTAAAAAAAATGCCCTCTGGATCAGTGGCTTGTTTTCTTAACATAGATTCTTCAGACACTCTCTATTCTGATGACTAAGGAACAAAACAAGTGGCTGATCTGAGGGCATTTTTTCATACAGAGAGAGAACGATCGCATATTGTACTTGTACCATCTGTTTCCCAATCCCCTATCCCAATTCCTTCCCTGCTTGTTGCTTGCATGCAACGACCACCCTCCTGCTGCACATATAGTCAAGGCAATTCAGCTGAGCAACATACAATATTAATAAAATAAACAGCATCAAGTCCATAGTGCTGTTGTAACCATCCAATTACCAAGGGCGATATTTTCAAAGGAAATGCACCACAGCATGATATTCAAAGTGTCAAGATGCATCACGCATCTCCGACTGCACCTAAGCATGGCTATAATGCATGCAGTGCATCTCAAGGGAGCATGCCCATTAATATGTGGCACATCCCCATATTCAGCCAAGATGGGCGGCACAGCTGCCCATGCACCTCGGAGATGTGCTGCACAAAGTTAGGCATGGAAGAACCATTTCTAAGTCCAGACCACCCACAGGCAGAGAGCAGCCTGCTCCCAAAGCCCAGTGCCATTCAACAACAAACTCCATCCATGTTCCATAGTGTAGGGGACCCTCCTCCCCATCCTGAACCCAGTATGAATAAACAATCATATTTCTCATCCATTTCCCATAGTGTAGGGCACCCCTCCCCATCCCGAACCCAGTTTGAAATAAAATAAATCATAGTCCCCCATCCCTTGTCCAAAATACAGAGACCCTCCCCCGTTCAGAATCCTGTTTGAAATGCAAATATAGTCCCCATCCCTTTTCCATAGTGTAGTGGTCCCCCACCCCATCCCTTGTTTTGCTCACTATATGATGTAAAATTATTAATCAAACATTTTCCATAGTGTAGTGACCCCCCACCCCATCCCATTCCCCGATGCCCAGTCGGTAAACATCCCCTTTTCCATAGTGTAGTGGACCCCCCTACCCCGTCCCATGCCCCAAACCCTATTTGCATACCACAGACGGCCGCTCCAGTGGAAAAACCTGCATCGCATAAATAAGAATGCTGCCCAGTCCATAATTGTGAACTGAATCAGAATCCTCCATTGAAATGTTTCCATAGTGTAGCGGCCCCCACCCCAGTAGGCATAACCCCCTCCCTTCACCCCCCGACCTGACTCATGCTGGCGACTGGCACAGCCCTCCACACCCTGCCACCAGTCACTGACTGATTGGTCCCGATCTCGTACTGTACAAAGTAAATGCTCATTGGTTGCCACCAATGAGCTTGTACTGTGTACAGTACGAGATCAGGACTGATCAGTCAGAGGCTGGCAATGGCAGGGAGTGGAGGGATGTGCCAGTCACCAGCATGGATCCGGTCGGAGGATGCAGGGAGGGGGTTATGCCTACTGGGTGGGGGGCTGCTACACTATGGAAACATTTTGACGGAGGATTCTGATTCGATTCACGATTATGGACTGGGCAGCAGTCTTATTTATGTGATGCAGATTTTTCCACCGGGGTGACCATCAGTGGTATGAGAACAGGGTTTCATTGGGGCAGCCATCTGTGGTATGAAAACAGGGTTCGGGGTATGGGATGGGGTGGGTGGTCCACTACACTACGGAAAAGGGGATGTTTACTGACTGGGCATCGGGGAATCGGACAGGGTTGGGGGGCCACCACACTATCGAAAATCTTTGATCAATTATTTTACATCATATGGTGAGCGGGGCTCAGGATGAGGTTGGAGGCCACTACACTATGGAAAGGGATGGGGCTACATTTGTATTTAGAACGGGGTTTGGGATGGGGAGGGGGGTCACTACACTGTGGACAAGGGATGGGGGACTATGACATATTTTATTTCAAACCAGGTTTAGGATGGGGAGGGGGGTTCCTGCACTATGGAAAATGGATGGGGTTTGCTCATTCCAGGAACGGGACTGGGTGCAGCGGGGGGCAGGCCGCCTGGTGCATCCTGCCATGTGCCAGCATGCAAATGCAGCCATAATGAGCATGCAAATGGTTGGTTTGCGCCTTGAATGCCTGATGGCCATATTTGCATATTCTGACTGAATATATGGAATTTGGAACTGGCACATCTGGGGATGCACCACACATCCCCCATTCCTGGTATTCAGGTCATATCCCGGATGCCCCCATTTGTGTTGCCAGCTAGGATTGCTATATTCAGATGAGATGTGCAATCTGTTGAGATTGTGCATCTTGTTTGAATGTTGCATGTTTTGCGCTGGCCTATTTAGTTGGGTGGTGCATCTAGATGCACCGTGCAGCCCCTGGGTTTTGAAAATGGGGCCCAAGAGTTCACAGAGAGGACACAGGCAGTCAGCTGCAGTGAGCTCTTCTTGGGGTGGGGTGAGTCGGGTCTGGGACTTGGAGCAGAGCATATGCTAGCTGCTGAACTTACAGGGAAGTGAGTCAGGAATCAGAACATGAAAGTGTGCAGCACTACCTTTGTGGGGTCTAAAATAAATGGTCATACCTAAAGTACTGCAATGCAACCCAAATGGTTCAACTCATGGCTGCTAACACTCATTGCCTCTAATGGTTAATTTCATGCCACTGGAAGCGATTTGATGGTGACTTCTGGTCCCGCGTGTGCATGTAAAAGCACAAGCCCAGGTCGCAGTGATATAAGCTGATTGTTCTCTGACCCCAAGGAGTGCTAAGGGGTGGGGGCATGATGCTGAGTGTGGGGTGCTCAGTAACAAGGGTGACACTGTCTGGAAAGAGCAGGGTACTGGATGTGGAGGGAGTAAGAGTATATTCTGGCAGTATGCCAGCTGTGGAGCAGCAGAGGTTTAATATTGGCTGTGGGGTAGTAGGGGCTTGATACTGGTTGTGGGGTAGTAGAGGGTTGATACTGGCTGTGGAGTAGTAGGGTTTGATATTGGCTGTACGGTAGTAGGGCTTGATACTGGCTGTGAGGTAGTAGGGGTTTGATACTGGCTGTGGGGTTGTAGGGAGTTGATACTGGCTGTGGAGTAGTAGGGTTTGAGAAGCAGCTCCCTGCTGCTTTGCCCTGCTGGTGGTCGTGAGGGCACACGGAGCTGCCCTCCCGTCGAGCTGAAATCTGCAGCTCCCCACTGGTGGTCATGAGGGCACATGGAGCCGCCCTCCCCTCAAGCCAAAATCTGCAGCTCCCCGCTGCTTTGCCCCACTGGTGGTTGTAAGGGCACACAGAGCTGCCCTCCCTCCAAGCCAAATTCTGCAGCTCCCTGCTGTTTTGCCCCGCTGGTGTTCATGAGGGCACACGAAGCTGCCCTCCCACCAAGTCAAAATCTGCAGCTCCCTGCTGCTTTGCCCCGCTGGTGGTTGTGAGGGCACATGGAGCCGCCCTCCCACCAAGCTGAAATCTGCAGCTCCCTGCTGGTGGTCATGAGGGCACATGGAGCTGTCCTCCCCCCGAACCGAAATCTGCAGCTCCCCACTGCTTTGCCCTGCTGGTGGTCATGAGAGCACATGGAGCCACCCTCCCCCCCCAAGCCGAAGTCTGCAGCTCCCCACTGCTTTGCCCCACTGGTGGTTGTGAGGGTACATGGAGCCGCCCTACCCCTGAGTAGAAATCTGCAGGTACGCCATCGAGACAGCCGAAATCCCTGTGCTATTGTTTTTGGGTGCCAAGTTTAAATTTTCTGTCTGGCCAGCGCTACTAGTACTGCAGCCCGAAGGCAAACCTAAAAAGGATTTTCTGCCATTTAGTTACATAGATAAATGTAATTTGTACTACAGTTGAAAGAAAAAAGAGGAGAAAAAGGAAAGTTTACAGAATTTTAGGTACAAGTATGGAATGCCTAGTACTTTGAAATAAGGCACCCCAAATGAATATAAAGCAACTGTTTTAAGCTCCACATAAGTAATGTTTTTAGGCAAGCAGAGTTGAAATGTATTACTGCATTGGAGCTGAATGTAAAGCAACTGTTTTTAGCTCCACATAAGTAATTTTTGTCTAGGCAAGCAGAATTGAAATGAATTACTGCATCAGAGCAGTTTTATGAGATCAGGAGGTTGCTCAAAGTAAAAAATACATGTGCCTATGCCCTGTTTTACTCTAAGAAGTCTGAGTTAGGATTTTGTTGCCACAGGGATAGTGCATTTCGAATTCGGAGTCTGTTGTTAAATGTATAAGGAATTCGGAGCCACGCATGTGTCCAGTATTCAGCTCCTGAGCCTTACTCTATAAGCTTGTTTGCATGTGGCTTCCCCCTCCTCCCCTAACAAAGCCATTAAGATATAAATACCTCCTCTTTGCTTTCTCTCCTCAGCTCCCTGCTGCTTTGCCCCACTGGTGGTCGTGAGGGCACATGGAGCCGCCCTCCCCCGAGCCGAAATCTACAGGTACGCCATCGAGACAGCACGGAGTCCCTGTGCTAGAGTTTTTGAGCGTCAAGTTTAAATTTTCTGTCTGGCCAGCGCTACTAGGACTGCAGCCTGAAGGCAAACCTAAAAAGGATTTTCTGCCATTTATCTCCTCGCTGACACTTCGCGTCAGCTGCCCCACCGCCTCCACCACCACCCTTGGTGAGCCACTTGCTATACAGTGTGGGTCACGTGTGCACAAATAACCAATCACCCAACTTTCCCCTTTGCAGCTTATCAGCTATCACCACTAGGGGCCAGCACAGATATTTTTGTACTCACTCTCCCTTTCCAGCATAAAATGCTGCACGTAGCTTATGAAACTATCTTAGGAGCAGCCTTACTTGCCATAATAGCATCCCTCCCACCCTCATAACTGCCCAATATGCAACCTAGTCCTCCATATATCACTGTCAGAATCACACACCCAAGTACCTGCCCCTCCCCCAACTTTGGACAGCACCCCCTCTCTACAGACCATAGCTGGCTTCCAGGTCCTTCCATTCTCCCCCCATTCTTTCACTTTGGGCTGTCAGCAATAAAATTCCCTGTGGCGGGACTTTCCACACTTTCCCCCAAGACTCCTTCTGCCCACCATAGACCAAAATGTTTTTTACATAATACAAAATGGGTGATAACTTTACTACTTCTCCTCCTCACAGGGGACATCGAGCCAAACCCGGGACCTGCAGTCCACACCAGTCACAACACCTGTCCCACTATCCAACTATCCAGAGGCCTAAAAGTAGCCCACTTAAATATATGCAGTCTACTACCTAAACTGCCCTTGCTCCAACCAGTCATCCTGTCATTATGTCCTGACATCCTGATAATAACTGAGACCTGGCTGAAACCACATAACCTGGACACAGAAGTAGCTATGCCTGGACTGCCCGGGCACCAAGAGAGGTGGCGGCATAGCCATCTACATATCATCCCAGATAAAGTTCTCTATAGTCTCACTACCAGATCTCCCACCATCCATTAACACCCTACTGTTAAAAATATCATTACCTCACGCAATCGCCATATTTACAGCAGACTTCTATTGTTCCCCGGACTCTCATATGACCTCAGTCATAGCACACCTGGACACCCTAAAAACCATTGCTTCAGGGGGTGAACTTCATATCCTTTGTGACTTTAACCTGAACTGGCTCTCCAGCGCTAGCACGAAGCTCCGCAACCTTGTGGCTGCACTAAATCTGGCTCAACAGATTAGTAAGCACAAGCGTCTAAATCACAAAACTCAAAACCACTCCCTACTGGACTGGGCCCCCACCTCACACCCACACAGGATAATTGCCTCTGGCCTCCTACCAGACTCTCTGAGTGATCACCACATGATTTATGTAGTAAGAAAAATATTTAAAGCCAAGACACCTCCCCCAAGAACTCTCCTCATCAGGTCATACAGATCCCTTGACCTTGAATGGCTCCTAAATGAGTTAGCAAACTCAGACTGGTCCTTCATCCCCAAGACCACCTCTATTGACTCAACCCTAAACTTCTTTAAGTCCAGATTTCTTGTCGTCTGGGATCACTATGCCCCACTCAAAAAGGCCAGAGTAAGGGGTGCTCATCTGCCCTGGATCACAGCTGACCTTATGGACCACCTCTGAGCTAGGGACCAGGCGTGGAAAGTCTTCAAATCATCAGGTACCTTCGCTGACCACCAACACTACCGCACATTTAGAAATACCTGCACCAGGCTTATCCGGCAGGACAAAGCCTTCTATTTCTCATCATCCTTCCAAAAAAATCTAAATCACCTGGCTAAGTTTTGGAAGTCGATTAAATTACTCTCCCCCCCTCCACACACAGCCCCCCACCCCAGTCCTAGTCATAAGCGGCTTCACAATATCAGAATCACATGCAGTGGCCACTGTATTCAATTTCTTTTTCACCAGTAGTGTGACCTCTCTCCACTCAAAGCCACTGCCTGCACCACACCCTCATACATCCTCATCCCCTCCAAATCAAACCCCTTACCTGACTTTCTCATTCTCCCTGGTTACTCCGACCAAAGTACTCAATGCCCTGCATGCCCTCAATCCCTCTAAGGGTAAATGCCCCTCAGGGTTGTATGCCAAAATGCTCTACCTGTCAGCCCCAGCCATTGCCAGCCCCCTCGCTTCCCTCTATAACCTCTTCTTCACTACCTCTGCTATCCCCTCTGATTGGAAGCATGCCACAGTCATCCCCATCCCTAAAAGTGGTGACCTATCCTCCCCTGGTAACTACTGCCCGATCTCCTTCCTCCCCATTGTTGCTAAAATCCAGGGACATCTAGTCCTCTCGCAACTCTCCTCCTTCCTTGATTCCTCCTCCTTCTTTACTCCTTACCAATCAGGATTTAGGAAATCCCACTCCACTGTCACTTCCCTCCTCAGACTCACTGACTCCATCCTTACAGGCATGGATAAAGGCCACATCACATCTGCCATCTTTGTTGACTTAGCTAAGGCTTTCGACACTGTCTCGCATGCCCTTCTTTTGGGGAAGCTCTCCAGCGCAGGGCTCGCCACTGCTGCCACCAGCTGGTTCAAATCTTACCTGGCTGACAGGTCCCAATCAGTCAGAATTGGGACCTCCACTTCCGACTCCCTCCCCGCCACCATTGGCATCCCCCAAGGCTCTGTCCTTGGCCCAGTCTTGTTTTCCATCTCCCTAAAATACCTGCCATCAGCCTGCCCACACACATCCATTCACATGTATGCAGATGATACAGTTCTGTATACTTCAGGTCCCTCCCAACCGGAAGTGGCACCCAGACTCCAGCAAGACTTCAATGCTATTCAACACTGGTTTTCACTCAAATTAACTCATTTTAAATGCCAAAAAAATGGTCTCTTTAACTTCCGGCATGAGGCATAGACTCTCCTGACTCCCCGCATGCCCTACTTTTAAAACCCTAGAAGGGACTCCCATAGAAAATTGAACCTCCTTCAGATATCTTGGGGTCTGGCTGGACCAGCACCTCAATTTTTCATTGACATCACCGCTACCCATAAAAAACTGCACCCTAGTCTGGGCGCCTTATTTCAAAACCATGGCTGTATTTCTCTGCCAGCCCGCAGGGCAATTATACAGAAAATGATCCTCTCTATTTGCGATTATGGGGACGTAGTCTACAGTGCCACACCTAAGTCTGCCCTGGCTAGACTGGATCCTCTTTTCCACTCCTTCTGTCGCTTTGCCCTGGACTGTACACCCTCCACCCACCATTGCAACCTCTACAGATCCCTTAACCTCCCCTCCCTTTATGAAAGGCATCAGGCCCACTTCAATATCCTCATGGCCAGATTTTGGACCCAGTCACTACCCTCCTACCTTGTTGCTACCCTAATTGCCCAAACTCTCCCTGCATATCCACTCAGGAATTTTGATTTCTGGCTCCTGCATGTCCCTAACATGTCGACCTCTGCTGGCCAGTTGGCCATCAGAGCTTGCATGCCCAAACTATGGAACTCTCTGCCTGTGGACATTTGGCATGCTCCCACCTCTCAACAAATCAACTCACTCCTCAAAGGGCACTTCTCCACCAACTGCTCATGTGGACTAAACTCACACTAGTCCAGGTACTAGCTCTCCAACTGGCTCCAACTGTGGGTACTCCTAATATTTATCTCCGACTCTTGTGAATGTTGTCATTTGCACTGCATATCATTTTAGCTGCAGTGTACACCCACATTTTCTGGGTGCTTGCTGTGTTGCATTCTGTATTTATTCTGTACATATCATTATATATAGCTAATTTTTGTACATATTTGTGAAATGCCTGTACTTTGAATTTGTATGCATACTCCCATCCCCTACCCCCTGGGACGCATCTGGAATCAAACGGTAATCTGCTCAGTGTGCCTTTGGTAAAACTTTCAAATAAATAAATATTGGCTGTGGGTTAGTAGGGCTAGGGAGGAAGTAGGCTATTGGTATAGCTAGAATCTGCAGCTTATCCAGTAGTTAGGGAAATGGGCAGACTGGGTGGGTCAAGTGGTCCTTATCTGCCATCAAAGTCTATGTTTCTGTGTTTAGGGCTTGATACTGGCTGTGGAGTAGTAGGGCTTGATAGTGACTGTGGGTTGTAGGGGGTTGATACTGACTGTGGGGCAGCAGGGGGTTGATACTGGCTGTGGGGCAGCAGGAAATTTATATACTGGTTGTGGGGGAGTAGTGAACTGATACTGGCTGTGATATGTGAGCCAATACAGCGAACAGTATCAGGAGCAAGGCACTGTAATTGGCTGTGGGGAGAGCAGCGGCTGCACTAGCTGTGGGTGGCTGATAGTAGCAGTGTAAGGAGCATGGAACTGATAAAAACTGTGGATGTACATCAAGCTGATACAAGCTGTTTGGAGAGCAGGTGGCTGATACTGGCTGTGGGGGGAGCAGGAGGCTGATAGTGTATGTGGTGAAGAGCAAGGGCTAATAGGTGTGTTGGAGCAGGGCCTGATATTGCCTGTTGGAGACTAGGACTGGCAGTGTGTGGAGTGGGGAGCTGATGCGGGCTGTGGGGAGAGCAGGGGACTGATTCTAGCAGTAGCTGTGTCTAATGTATGCCCAAACTTGATGAGATGACAGTCTTAGCATCCATGACACAGCACCTATATTATAACTGCACTCCAAAACACTTTACAATTTATTGTTACACTGGGAATGGGGCAAACAAGATAGGGGGACTTGAGGTGCAGAAGGGTGAGAATGCAAATCTGGTGATGGTGCAAGCCTACAAAATTGAGGACTAGAGCAGGACAACCTACTGATTAAAGCCAAGCAGAGAGGCCCCTTGGAGTGGAAAGATGGCAAAATTCATCCCTTCCCTGACCTCAAATATGAGATGAGGCATAAATGAAAGTGTTTCGATGGTACGCACCAGACTAAGACAGCTAGCAGTTCACCACACCTCCTCTCAATGCCAACTACTCTAAAAGTGACTTGGGGGTTGGGAAAAAAAAATTTCAGACCCTAAGGAATGCTAGCAAGCTTCTGGAAAGGATTAAAAAAAAGAGTTCCAGCAAAGGGACAATGATGTGAAGGGAGAAGAGGAAGATCTTAAATCTGTTGCTTCTCCACCATTGGGCTAAGAGCAGACTGAGGAGGTATGAGCAGCCATATCTTTGCCATTATGAAGGTCAACTGAATCTGGCAGTGGGGAAAGTCTGGTGTACTGACTTAGGAGCACTCAACTTTGAAATCTGTGACTCACTGCATATGCTGCTGGATGTGCCATGGGTTATCTGCACTACAGGCACATATGGTGGCACCACATGACACTGAAAAAATACCACAGGCTCCACCTCCTTCCTCCTCATCCAGAAACTTCACTTTTACGCCATTTACAAATGCTCACTGCTCGAAGGTGGCTGGTCTACTCTGAACCACCCAAAGAGACAATGAGTTTCATGCTCAAACCAGATTGACATTTACTACATAATCTATTTGTAGTTGAGTTATGGTTGCTGTTTATTCATATTGTCAAATAGTGCATGGCTAGTGTGTTAGGGAGTGTGTCCTAATATGGGAAAGAATGTACTTTAAAATCTGGCACCATACCTGCTTGAAAATCTGTTTTACTGTTAATATAACTGGTACAGATGTTTGCTTTTTAGTAGCAAAGATTCAGCACAGCAGGAAACTTTTCACCTACACTCCACCAATGTTCTTTCTTATTAGAGCAGTTTATGTAAGTTACTAGATTGATGTTTAACTGTTACAGTCCCAAGATGTATAGCAGCAAGCCTTTTACATGCTGCCAATAATGACTTCTATACAATGTGGGTATTGGGGGTACAAGCCCTACTGTTCTGTTGTTTCAGGGTGAACAATAATATATACCTCATAATGTACTTAACCCCTGCTCATGGCAGTATTTGGTCATCTTCCAACATATGTGGGTACTAACTTAATTTAACATGTATTTCTAAGGGATGCACCCACATGAGGTACAAGGGATGCACCCACATGACGTATAAGGGATGCACCCACTTGAGGTACAAGGGATGCACCCACATGACGTACAAGGGATACACCGACATGAGGGACCTGTGTTTGAGGCATGGCATTTCCTGACTGTTGAACTGATGTACTTTAGGCTCTCAAGAATCTATCAATTGTGAATATGCCTACCTACAAATTTTGTCTCCTGTAGTATATGACAGTAAAGCTTAAAAATAAAGTGTTTAAAGAAACGGCTAGCACCCCTGATCGTTCACTCTGAATCCCTGACATCTACTACGTTCCCTAACCACTTTACTACTGTTAAAACTAAAAACACACTTTCTGTTACTGACTGCTATGAAAGTATACAAAACTATAATTTCAATCTATCTGTAATGGGATTCTCCTGGCTAAGAAAACAAATTTAGTGTTTTTTTTTTTAAAGCAAAGATTAGAGCTCAGTAGGGAGTTTTAAATAGACAGGGCGCCCAGCCTGGCGGCCATCTTTTCAAGTTTACTTATTTATTTTTTGTTAACCAGATACGCGCACTAGGCAATTAGATGTCTATTTTCAGGTGTGACCCAGGGAGATTACAGCAAAATTTATATAGAATAGGCATACACTGTGTTATAAAATTACAGTGGAAGGAAAAAACAACATGAACATAGCAATGTATCTGGAAGGGGAAATACATACTAGGCAGTGCATTCAATTAGATACATTGTAGGACATGAACACTTGAGAGGAAGAAGTATGTAATTTCAAAACAAAACACATTATAGGAAGGGAAACATTTAGGAAGCAGTATATATTCACATGGAGTTACATCAAAGGGCGTATAAGGACAATGATAAAATATCAACACTGATCATATGAAATGAGTGCCACACAGGGAATATTCCATTTCCATAGATAATTCACATTTATATGACACAAAAAATGTTAATTAATTTTCAATTGTTTTAAAAGAGCACTTCTAGCAGCTCTGCCTTTCAATGAAATCAGTAGATGAAAGTAAGCAAGGACACTGGAAGGAGAAAAAAGACAGCATTCATTATTCAAAGTTTTCAAAAGGTGGGTTTATTGTAACAGGAGTAGCTGAACAATCAACACATGGTAAGCAAAACTGAAAGTTTAACTTACTTATATGTCAAGTTAAATGTAAAGTATAGCACTGATATGTATGTGTTGATTATGGAAGAATGTGCAACTTGTGTGGTTATTGGGCACAAGGTGCGCAGAGTGTAGAAACACAATTGCCCATTGTTCCAATATGACGGCACACAAGTGAATGTGTTTTCAGATTGTTGTTTGGTTTGTTAATTTTTTTCCTGCACCTGATACGCAGGACTGTACCCTCCATCTAGACCTAACCTCCAAGCCCATTAACCCAGACTTTTGTGGACTTAGCGACATCCTCCCGTATCTGTACACACATGTTTCACAATGGGGCAGTGGCAGTAGAGAACAAAGTGCCTCACAAGAATAAAATTCAGGTGCAGTACACAATATTGCTGTTGCATGGCCTGGGGTGGGTCTGTCCCTAACGCTCTACCCAGCCTGTGGTGCATGACCTGCTATGAGCATGCATTTGTACTTATAAACATCCCTTTATCTGTTTGAGAAACTAAAAGTAATCTTATGGAGAGGTCTGGTTGATAGATATTAATCATGACTTAAGGTGGTAGACAGCTACATTAAACAGAAACATAGAAACACAGAATGTGACAGCAGATGAGGGTTGCTTGGCCCACCCAGTCTGCTCATTTTTAAGGCTGCAGGGGTGGAGCCTGCAGATGTCTTGCTTCAGAGAAGCACTCACTGGATCCGGAACCAAATGAACAACAGTAGTGGGGTTAAATCATGATACCTCTGCCAGCTGAAGCCCTCCGCTGTATCCCCACTGCATCTCTCTTCTCCACCATTTTATTGCACTTTTTACAGCTAATCTGTCCGCCAGGTTACAGATCTCAATGGTCCCGATTTTTGTGGGACGTCCTGGTTTCTGACCTTTTCTTTCAGTCTGGTTTCAATGTCCTGACACTGCTACTTGCAGTCCCAAATTCAGCATTTGCCAGTGGCCGCCTTGTCTCTTTGTTTCCCATACATTTTTTTTTCAGTGCTGCTCAGACTGAGCATGCCTTTGTGTGATGTGAGCGCACCATCAGCCAATCAGTGCGCTCACTTACACAGCTCAATCTGTTCATTGCTTTGGCACCCTCACCCACCTGGCTCTGAAATTTTGTGTCCTCCCTCAGGTCCATAGTCTTAGTTAGTCCCCCCCCACCAGCTCTCTTGGAGCTCATGCAGTGCAGGGGTGTTCCAGAGTGCCACAGAGGAGATCACACCAGAAGCCACTGAGTTGACAGAAGATAGAGCCAGACCAGCACAACACTGTGTCTCACTGTGAGTTACTTCACTCTACCCAGTCATATCAGCCACTAAGTGAGCGCGGCACCTAACTTCAGAGGCAGAACTCGGCCATAAATCTTTTTTTTTTTTTATTTAATAAAAAAGAGCTCCACTATTTCCACTACAGGCAGCACCTGCCAAGTCCAACAACACATAAGGAGATAACACAACAGATTGCCAAAGCCAGGTGCCAGGCCTGCCAGTGTGGCCTTAATTTTGAAATAAGACCCAGTGAAGGTCCGAGATTTATAAAACATTGGATTTGGTTCATAATGAAGCCTGTATTTTTTCCATGGACCAGCACTTGAAACTTTATAGTTCTGTGCATCTTTGACACAAGGAGGTGGACTGTAAACGATAACTCGTTCTTATTCTGTGCAGTTGATTTATTTGTAATGGTGTTGCTCTTTTCAACCTGGCATTTTACTTGTGATGCAAGGATTTAAAGTTGGCACAATGAGTTTACATATTGGTATGCTCAGGAAGTTGATTTTGATTTTTTAAAATCTCAGTTCATTGTCTCCTAGTTTTGTTGCCTAAAGCACATTGAGGGTGGGGGATTCAGGATTAAATGATTCATTAGTGGTAATGTTCTTATAGTACTGAGACAAAAATGTTGGTGGTAATATTAATGAATGTAGGAGATCTGCACTATTATAGTTAAGAAGTATAGGGATGCCCATGTCCAATCCTGTCACTATTCTGCAAATGAAGGGCATTTGGGGGAGTTACTCAGACCATGCTGAAGAAGAAAGAAATGCTTTGTTGATGGACCATTGTTGTATTTTGTGTGTTGGGGGGGGGGGTCCTACTGAAGTGCCCAAGCTGTTGAAAGTGAAAGTGGCAGCTTACAACTGAGGCAAAGACAACATATAGAGAGGCCTTGTGGCTAAGCATTTAGGTGGAATGCAAAATTCAGGCTATGCTGACAGCTGGTATCACTGCTGGGGAAAGCTTGGGCACAGCAAGTGTTCATCAGGGCATGTATCCTGTCAGCTAGGGCTGGACTGAGTAACATTTGTACACCAGCTGAGCCAATGGAACGTTTGTGGGACCATTAGATTTTGTTAGCCACAGACCTGCTAGCTAGTGGCAGCTGCAATTTCAACCCCTGCAGCAGATCCACTTAGTCACCTTGAGCAAGTCACTTAACCTCCCTCTGCTTAAGACCCCTTCCCCATTGTAAAACTGGGTACAAACTAATGGTATTATGGTAAGATCATTTTTGAAGAACAATCTGAGAACTTTAAAAGAAAGCATTTCTTTTCTGAGTGGGTGTGTGAGTGTGGTGTCAATCCAACATTGTCTTTCCAGGGATATGATGAATGCTGGGGCACTACACACGTTTAAGGTAAACCCGGACAATCTTACGTTCTAGTGTACTAATTGCAGTGTTATGCCGTCTTGTTTATGTTGTGTAGGAGGGACCCACAGCATCATACGTGGTGGGGTGCTGGGGGCCAGTGAACTGAAAATCTTGGGTTGTTGCAATTACAATCTTATAATGCTGTATCGTGAAACTTGGTTGTCACAGTATAGAAAAACAAAAGCAAGAACCGTACTACTGGTGAACTTTGCCATCGATAACTGTAGCTCTTCTAGTACAAACAAGATCCTATGGAAAACAAGTTGGGCCCGATTTTACAAAGAGATGTGGTGGTGCAGCAGACTTCTGACAGGGTGTTTAATACAAGCTGCATCATAGGGTCTTGTTTGTGCTAGAGGTGCTATGGTTATCCATGGCAAATTTCACTGGTAATACGGTTCCTGCTTCTATGTGTAACATTCTGAAACAATAAAAAATTCTCACACTCTAGCTCTCTTCTTACATATTCCTCCTGTTCCAGTCATGTTTTTCCACACTACCATTTCCTACCACGTACTTTGCCTTCGATGGGCAGTTAGTTTCTAGCTCAGATCCTCACGCTGTCACTGACTGCAAATCCAAAAGCATCCTATGTATTGAACACAAATGTTTTTGTGGCTGTCATCCTCATCCTTCACCCCTGCATCCCTTCTGCCATTGTATAGCATCCTACCAGCCTTCCAGTCACCACAGACACCTCCCTCTCTTTTTCTATCTGTTGCTGACTCTTTTTGCACCTGTCTTCCAGTAATGCCCCAACTACCATTAAAACCTAGAATTTGACTGCAGATAAAGACCACTTGTCCCACCCAGTCTGCCTATTTTCCCTCTGCCTATGCTGCTATTGCAGCCCCTACTTGGTCTCCAGCTCTCTCTCTCATTCCTTTGCTTCTCTATAAGATTCCCATGTGCCTATCAAATGCATAATTGAAGCCCACCACTTTCACCCTTTCCACCTCCACTGGAAAACTGTTCCAGGCATTCACCACTCTCTCACTGAAGAAGTACTTCCTCAAATCTGTACAGAATTTACCCCTTCCAGCTTCATTGCATGTCCCTTTGTTCTCATGCAGCTTTCACTCTCTTTTTTCCTGTACCTTCTTTACCCCATGAGGTATTTATAGGTCTCTATAATATCCTCCTCTCCCTTTTCTCCTCCAGGGTATACATATTGAGGTTCTTCAGTTTCTCCTTATAGAACCGCTAACGCAGACCCTTCACCATTTTAGTTGCCTTCCTCTGGACTGCCTCCACTCTGACTATGTCCTTCCTGAGTTGTGCTTTCTAGAACTGAACACAGTATACCAGGTGGCATTTCATAATCAATCTATACAGTGGCAACACCATCTCCCTACTTCTCCTGGTGATACCCCTCCCTATGTACCGAAGCATTCTACTGGTCTTACCTACTACCTTGTCTCACTGCTTCATCACCTTGAGGTCATTAGATATGATTACTCTTCAGTCCCTTTCCTATTTGGTGACCATCAGTAAAGTACCTCTGCTCCCATTTTGTACTCGTCTCTTGGTTTCTATGCCCGAAGTGCATGATTTTGCCCTTTTTTACATTTAAACCCAACACCCATGCCTATGGCCACTCCTCAAGTTTTTTTCAGGTCTCTGTGCATTCTCTCCACACCCTCTGGAGTGTCCAAAGATTTGGAGTCATCTGCAAAGAGGCAGACCTTCCTTCCAGCTCATTTGCAATGTCACTTACAAAGACATTAAAGAGGAATGGTCCCAGTATTGAGCCCTGTGGCACCCCACTGATCATCCTCTCTTTCCTGATGTGAACTCTGTTTACCACCACCCTCTGTTTCTGTACTGAAATCTAAGTAGGCCATATCCACCCCCCCACTCTGATCTATGTCCCTTGTCAGCCAGTCAAAAGAATCTACCAGATTTGTCTGACATGGCCCCACTCCCCAGGAATTTGTGTTATATCAGGTCCTGTACACCTACTGGATTCAAGATTCTCCACAATCCTTTCCTTTAGCAGTGACTCCATTAGCTTCACTACCACCGGTGTCAGGCTGACTGGCCAATTATTGCCACTCTTCTCTCTGCTACCACTTTTGTGAAGCAGGATTACATCTGGCCTCCTCCAATCCTCCTGAACCACTCCTGTTTTCAGTGAATTGTTAAAAAGGATGGCCAGAGGTGCAGCCAGTACTCCCTAAGCTCCCTCAGTCCTATCTACTTGAGCTAGTTACTACTGCGCTGTGTCGGCTTGCTTCTCACCTCTCTACCTGATGCCTGACGGGCAAAGAAGGTTTGTCTTGCTTGGATCTTCAGCCGCTTAATCCCTGCCTGGGAAGCATGAATTATGGCCTGGCTTGCTGTTTGAGGACTTTTTTGCATTTTTGTCTGTGGCTAAATGACTTTTGGATCAGTATTAGTACTACTTTGTCTGTGGAGGGAGGTGGTGAGAGAACCTCCTGGACATTACTTGTGTTTATTTGGATTTTATTTTTATTGTTCCTTGGACATATTTTCCATTGACTGGGAGTCCTAGCATCTTCCATTTTTTCTGGCCTTATTCAAGGTGGGAGTCTGTAAGAGAACCTCCCAGACATTGATTTATTTATTCATGGATTTCGCCTAATTATGAACTGTGGCCTGATTTTACTACTAATTGGGAGTGAGAGCCCAGTCTGTTTTTAATAAGTGACTTTGCTGCTGAATTATTAATTTTACTTGTTTGCTGTATTTATTGTAGTTGCTCTGTTTATTTGAATTATCTGGTTTGGCTTAAAGTAGTGCCATATTATTTATCAGGATGTGCTTGATGATAGCTCTCTCTGTCAGGCATTACTCCCCCTCTGAGCTTCGGGACCTCCACCCCTTTACCTGCCCCCTTGTCAGCAGCAGTGTATGGCCACTTTAGGACTGTTGGAATCGTGGGGAGGAGGAGGAGGAGGAGGGGTGGGGGACCAGGAAGGGGGATTGAGCTGAGTGGCCCGATTGAGGTAGTGGGGTCCAGAAGATTCCCTGCAGCAAAATGGTGCACTGAACAAGGGTTGCCTTGTTTAGTGCCCATATCCAAGGGCTCCAAGGTTAGTGGGTTGGTACCTCGAACTGCTCTGGTTTCCCACCCAACCTGCACAGTGTTGTGCAATGCCAGATCTATTAAAATCAAGTCAGCCATTATAACTGATTTTATTGGGTCATCTGATCTGGCTTGCATCACCGAGACCTGGCTGGATGAAAATTCTGATCCCATTTTGGAGCCGCAATTCCAGCTGGTTTCTCGGTGATACACCGTGTGAGGTTGGGTTGTAGGGATGGGGGTGTAGCAATCTGTTTTAAATCAGAATTGGGCCTTTTGGATGTGCCAGTTGAGGCCACCAGGTTCTTTACCATAGTCACAGGTGTAGGGTGCAAGATTGCTCTTGTCTACCGTCCACCAGGTGGCGAGAGTCAGTTTTTGCAGGAGGTCGCAGACTTCATCATCGATCTGGTATTGGACTACCCAGGCTGATGGTACTGGGGGATTTCAGCGCCTGGGTCGGCAACAAACTCTCACAATTTGAACAAGACTTCCTCCATCTTATGAGTTCTTTGGGCTTCACACAGGTTGTTTCCTCTGCAACTCTTAATTATGGTCACTCATTGGACCTGGTCTTTCTCCTGGGGTTGGAGGCCTCAGACTTGGTGGCAGAACCAGTCGGATGGTCCGACCACTACATCATTAGGTTCAATTTCTTGGCTCCCCCTTGTAGGCCTGCCCCAGTGGAAATGGTCCATTACCGCCCTTTATGGGGTTTGACCCCTGATGGCCTTTTGGCGGTGTTGGACCTATTGGGAATTCTGGAGGCAAGCAAGGGCCCAGAGAATCTTCTCCAGACTTTTAATTGAGCAGTGAGGGAAGCTCTGGATACCCTTGCTCTTTCCGTGTTCACCCACATACTCTCCACCCTCGGTCCCCATGGTTTGAAGGGACCTGAAGGGGGATGAAGCGGGTAAGACAAAGGCTAGAGCATGCTTGGCATAAAACTAGCCTAGATGCTGACAGACTTAAACTGATGGAGTATTATAGGCCCTATCAGTCAGCAATCTCCCATAAAAAGGCAGAATTCCTGTCCAGGAAGATTGCTGCCACTCAGAACCGACCAGCTCAGCTGTTCCGCATGGTAGACAGGCTGTGCATTCCAGCCTGTCTATAAGTCCGGAAGGCCTTGTCGCAAGTAGAGTGCGATGGGTTTGCTCGCTTCTTTGTTGATAAGGTTGCCCGCATCAGGTCATAGATTCGCCAGTTGCCCTCTATGTGGGTTACTGGTGGATGGAGCAAGGTCGCAACACACTTGAATTGTTGGGCTGACTTTGATCGTCTGGCTATCGATGATATCATGCAGCTTCTCCGGAGTGTGCATCCAACTTACTGTAGTTTAGACCCGGGCCCTACCTGCCTTTTAATGAGGTGTGTAGATGTGATCAGCCCAGTTCTAGCAGAATTAATCTGGTATTCACTGGAGTCGAGAGAGTTCTCCAGCTCCCTAAAGCAGGCTGTGGTTACTCCCCTTCTCAAAAAGTCATCTCTTGACCCAGACTCTCCTGCAAACTATGGGCCGATCTCTAACCTTCCCTTTATAGGGAAGGTTATTGAAAAAGTTGTCACATAACAATTGGAGAACCATCTTACCACCCATGCTATCTATGATCCTCTACAGTCTGGTTTCCATAAGAGATATAGTACTGAGACTGCTTTTCATTCGGGTACTCAATGATCTCCTGATGGCTAGAGACCAGAAGTGCCGTTCCATCCTGGTCCTTCTGGATCTCTCTTCAGCTTTCGACGCCGTGGACCATGGGGTACTTCTCAGTCACCTGCAGTTCATCTGTGGGTTGTCTGTCACAGTTCTCAGATGATTTCACTTTTTCCTCACTGGTAGGTCGCAGAAGGTAGTAAGAAAGGCTGGGGCGATACTGGGATGCATAGGAAGAGGCATCACCAGTAGAAAACAGGAAGTTGTTATCCCTGTGTACAGACAGCTGGTGAGACCCCATCTGGAGTACTGCGTGCAGTTCTGGAGACCCAATCTCCACAAGGGCATAGACAAGATGGAAGCTGTCCAGAGGAGGGCAACTAAAATGGTGCAGGGTCTGCACCAGAAGCCATATGAAAAGAGACTAAAGGAGCTTAATATGTATAGCCTTGAGGAAAGGAGGGAGAAGGGACATGATAGAAACGTTCAAGTACCTCAAGAGAATCAACAAAGTCCAAGAGGGTAGCATCTTTCAAAAAAGAGGTGTGCAAGAACAAGGGCACAATTTGAAGATAGAGGGGCAGCTCAAGAGGTAATGTAAGGAGTATTTTTTCACAGAGGGTTGTGGGTGCATGGAGCGACCTTCTGGAGGAGGTTGTGGAGTCAAAAACAGTGGTTGAATTCAAGCATGCATAGGACAGTCATAAGGCAATTAGAAGGGGGTGGGGGTAGGAAGAAGTAGGCTGCTGGTTAACTAGGATCTGCAGCTTATCCATTAGGTAGGGAAATGGGCAGACTGGGTGGGCCAAGTGTTCCTTATCTGCCATCAAATTCTGTTTCTATGTTTCTATGTGGGGTGCAGTAAGGTTCGGTATTGTCCTCCATGTTGTTCGCAGTGTATATTGTCCCATTAGGAGACATTATAAGATGGTACGGGCTGAGTTTTCACTGTTATGCAGATGATACTTAGCTGTACCTGTCTTTTGTACCCGACCAGGATAGTGCGCTGTCGGTCTATTCCAACTGTCTTGCTTAAATCCAAGACTGGCTGAATTCTGGTTGGCTTAAATTGAACCCTGTCAAGACGGAGGTGCTGGTCATGGAACCAGGTCGCTAGGTTGAGGGGTCTGTTGCTGGGCAGTCCTCCGGGCTTTGGCTCTGGGACTCTCAGCTCCTGGCCTCTGAACAGGTGCGGAATCTGGGGGTGATATTTGATGACAGGCTGAAGCTGCATTCGCAGGTGTTGGATGTGGTCAAGTCCTGTTTCTACCATCTGAGGAACATCGCCTGGATTAAGCACCTTGTTCCGTCCGTCGACCTTCCAACTTTGGTCCACGCATTTGTGACCTCACGTCTTAACTACTGTAACTCCCTATACCTAGGGCTTCCTGGGGTTGATATCTGCCACCTGCAGCTAGTACAGAATGCTGCGGCCAGGATGTTGTCTGGGTTTACTCGATCCAGTCATATTTCACCTGTGCTGCGCATTCTGCACTGGTTGCTTGTTCAGTGGCGGATCACCTTTAAATTGACCTGCTAACTTTTAGAGCCCTCCATGGTTGGGTCCAAGTTACCTACAAGTGCTTCTGAGCCCCTACTGCCCCATCAGACCACTCTGCTCAACCGACAAGGGATTGCTGGAGGTTCCTTGGGTGTGTTTGAAGTCCTCTGGAGCTCGGGCCTTTGCTTTTGCTGGTCCCACCCTGTGGAATTCTCTACCTCATCGGGTGAGAGAATGCCAGACAGTGGAGGTCTTTACAATTGCTTTAAAAACATATTTATTTACATGTGCATTCCCTGATTTTTAGAGTTCTCTGACTTTAAGTTTTTTTTTTAGTATGGGATATTTATATTTAATAGAGTTATGGTTTTAAGTATCTGTGTTTACTTATTTTAGAGTTTATGGATTGTACAGCGCTTTGATATTTGATATTGTGCTTGACAAATAAAATGTTATTATTATTATTATTGTGTGTACCCCATCTTATTTATTTATTTACTTAAAAGTTGATAACCCAGAAATGCACACTGAGCCGAGACTCGTTTCCAGGTGTGGCTCGGGGAACACAAACAGGGAGAAACATTTGTGAGCAGGGAGATGAAAATATATAACAGTCTTGCCCCATAGCTTTGTCCACGTTCAGATTTCTGAGTCCCTTTAGGACTCTCTCCTCTGTAAAGGGACTTGCTTTAATTATGCTGGGCCACTAGCCCAACGTTTCTCCACTACCCCCTTCCCCAGGCTGCTACTTATAATTACCATCAGTTAGCCTAGCTAGGTGGCAGTCAGTGTTTTTTCTAACACCCCCCCAAACAACACTTTCTCTTCTTTATTCCTATCCATTTTCTAATGTTATTTTTTTTCCCTGTGTCTCTGCCTTACTAATTTGCCTTAACTGTAACATTTTTATCCAACACTGCTTTCTTTAATTCCTGTGTTGTCCTGTGGCACACACACGCTATGGAACCATGGTCTCTTCCTTTGATGTTGCTCAAGCTTCTGGCACTACCCCCAGGCCTTCACCTGTGGCAGCCAGTTGCTGAGTCAGCATGCCTCCCCACCCGGAGAGGAGAGGAGAGCTGTCTGACAATTATTCAATCCTCTCTTCCCCCTCCCTCGGCAAACTGAGCATATTCCTGAACTCAGATCACCAGCTTGGTGGGAAGTAAGGTGCTCAGTACCTCAGCCCTCTGAGCCACTGGGTCAGCCTTATGTTGCAGCTATTTTTTTAATTGCATGAAAGTTTGTTACCTGTTTGGTGGGATGTAAGCTCTGCTCAACAGTTGCCACAGATGTGTGTGTGTGTGTGTTCGCGCGCGTGTGTGTGTGTGTTCAGGACTAGAGATAATAAGGTTAAGGTCACATTTCCATTGGAAATGTGAATCTGACCATTTACATTTCCAGTGATTCTCTTACACTTCCACATTTGCATGAAGGGGGCAGGTGACATTTGGGGACTAGTACTTATTCTCAGACCCTGATTTCATGTCCCCCTTTTTTTGTTGCTGGTCTTCATTTCTAATCCCACATCTACTTCACATTCTTACTGTACCTTTGCTTTGTATTCATCCTTGGCAGATACTTATTTCTTACTTTATTACTTCAGGCTTTTATTTTGCCTTCTGCCGCCCTTCTTTTTCTTGGGATTGCTGCCTTTTTACCCATAACCTCCTACACTTACGTCCGTTTATTACACTGCCATCTCACTGTTTTTTCAGTCCTCCTTTCTACAGCACTGTCTCTTCCACCCCCTTCCTTCCTCCTGGGACTCCATTGTGCCTATCCCAGGCATTTTAGAAATCCATCACTGTTTTCACCCCCACGGCCTTTGATAGAAGGCAATCCACCACCCTTTCTGTGAAGAAGTATTTCCTCACGTTTGCTGAATCTATCCCTTCCAGCTTCATATCATGACCCCTTGCTCTACAGCACCTTTTTCTCTGAACCATATTTCCTGCCTGTACCTTATGAACCCCTGTGAGGTATTTAAAGGTCTCTCTCATATCCCCACTCTCCCTCCTCTCCTCCAGGGTGTACATATTGAATTATTTTAGTTTCTGCTTGTGGGGCTTTTGATGAAGACCATGCATCATTTTGACAGCCCTCCTCTGGACCACCTCCTCTCTGCCTACCTCTTTCCAGAGATGTGATCTCCAGAACTGAACACAGTACTCCAGGTGGGGTGTTACTCAATGACCTATATAGGGGCAACACCAGCTCCCTCTTCCTGCTGATAATACCCCTAGCGACAGTATGCACACCGGCATCCTGCTAGCCCTCTTGACTGCCTTGTCACATTGCCTGGCCACCTTTAGGTCATCCGAAATCATTACTTCTCAGATCTCCCTCTCTTGCTTGGTCACTATCACTATCACTCCCCGGTTTTGTACTCTGCCACCAGGTTTCTGTGGACCAAATGCATTACTTTGCACTTTTTTTTGCATTAAAACCTAGCTGCTTGGTTTCTGAGTCATATAAATCTATCAGCTTTCTCTGGCATTACCTTCCCTCTATGAAGCTATGCTGCCTTAGGTCTGGTAATTTGTTAGATTCCAGATATTCCACAATTCTTCCATTTGATAGTGTTTCCTTCAACTTCCCCAATACTGATGTCAGACTGACTAGCCTATCTCTTTCTTGCTACCACTTTTGTGAAGTGGGACTACATCTACCTTTTTTTTGTCCAGTGATCTGTTAAATAAGTCTGTCAGAGGTGCAGCTAGTACCTCTCCAGAGCTCCCTCAGCACCCCTGGAAGCACCCTGTCTGGCCCCATAGCTTTGTCCAGCTTCAGATTAGTGAGTTCTTTCTGGACTCTTTCCTCAGAAAAGGGACTAGTGTCCATTTCCCTACCCTCAAAGCCCCCAGTGCAACTCTAAGGTCCCTCTCCTTCACCTTCTACTCTGAGCACTGAGCAGAAATATTCATTTAAGATGTTTGCCTTCTCTGGGTCCCCTCCATAAGTCCTTCCCCCCTTTAACAGTACAATCCCACCCTTTGTCTTACTTTTTTCACTAACGTACCCCAAAAATGACTTGTCTCCTTTTGATACTGTCTGAGCTATTCTTTTCTCACTTTGCATCTTTGTACTCCTTACTGCTTTCCCTGCCTCTCTCTGTTTTTCCTGATACACTTCCCTAGCCTCCTCCCTCTGGGCCTCCTTATACCTTCTGAATGTTACTCCTTCACCCTTTACGTTTTTTGTCACCTCTTTCAAGAACCATAATGGTATCATTTCTTTTTGCTTTTGCTTACTTGCTTGACAGTGAGGTTTGTTGTCTTCACTATGCCCTCTTTTAGTCTGACTCACTTTTCCTCCCCCTCCAGGTCATCTCCCCCTTCCAGGTCATTCCTGAGTCATTCAACAATCTTTGTACCCTCAGCCCTTCTAAAGGTCAGGAACCTTGTCCTTATTTGGTTGCAGTCTGCTCCTGTTCTTATGTTGAACTACACTGCATGATGGCCACTGGTCCCCAGCTGGCTTCCAACCTTGATACCTGCAATCAGTTACTCAATCAATCAAAACTTTATTTATAAAATAGTTGCTATTCCCAAAGGACCATAGCGCTAGTACATAAGCAGTAAAACAAATTCACATAATAAAAAACAACTGCAGCAGCTTATATAAAATCAGAAAATGCCAAAGTAAATAGATAAGTTTTCAGGGCAGATTTGAAGCTCTCCACCATCAGGCACTGTCATATCCGATGAGGAAGAGAGTTTCACAGGGATGGGGCCACAAATTCAAATGCTTGGCCCCAGATGACTTTAAACAGACCCTGGGAATCTCTAGCAATCCCTCGTCAGTGAAGCAAAGTGCCAGGAGGGGCAATAGGGATGAAGAAGATCTTGTAGATAACTTGGTCCCTTTCCGTGTAGGACCTTGTAGGTCAGTAAAACTGACCTTAAAGGTGATCTGCCACTGAATAGGCAACCAGTGCAGATCACTCAGCACCAGCGTGACATGGCAACTATGAGGCAGCCCAGTCAACAGCCTAGCTGCTGCATTCTGCACCAGCTGCAAGTGGCTGATATCAACCCCCAGAAGCCCTAGGTAAAGGGCATTACAGTAATCAAGGCGTGAGGTTACAAAGATGTGAACCAAGACTGGCAGGTCATCGGGCAGAGCTAGGTGCTTGATCCAGGCTACAATTCCTTAGTTGGTAAAAGGTAGTCTTGACAGTGGATGACACCTAGTGTTTAAGCATCAGTCCATCATGAAGAATCACACCCAGATCTCACACCCACTCAGAGGTCATCATCTAGCGACCTCCGAGCCAAAGCCCAGAAGCTTGCCCCTCTGATGGGCCCTCTACCCAACAGCCCAGATCCACCACCAGAACCTCAGTCTTATATAGGTTCAACCTCAGCCAGCTGGCACTCATCTAGTCCTCAGTCTCAGAGAGGCAGTTGTTAAAGTTCGAGATAGCTCCCACCTGATCGGGCACAAAGGACAGGTAGAGCTGAGTATCATCTGCATAACAGTGAAAACTCAACCCATTCCACCTTACAATGTCTCCCAATGGCAGCATGTACACTGTGAATAGCATGGGAGACAGCACAGAGCCCAGCGGGACCCCATATGGCAGGGAGACCTTGTCAGAGGAGTAAACTCCAGAGACAACTCTCTGAGACCTGCCAGTGAGGAAAGAGTGGAACCATCTGAGGACTGTATCAGACAGTGTAGAGATTAGCCACAGGTGCTCGACTAACACTCCATGGTTCACAGTGTCAAATGCCACCAAGAAATCAAGAAGAACTAAGATGGAACGGCTGCTCTGATCTCTTGCTGTTAGGAGATCACTGAGGACCCAAACAAGGGCTGTCACAATACTATGCCATTTATAAAGTCCAGACTGGAGAGGATCATAGATGTTGAGGATGGTCAACTGATCATATAGCTACAGCGTAACCACCTTCTCAATAACCTTACCCACAAAGGGAAGGTTAGAGATAGGTCTGTAGCTGGCAAGAAAGTCTTGGTTGAGAGATGGTTTCTTAAGAAGGGGTATCACTACTGCCTCCTTCAGGGTGTCCAGAAACACCCCAGAACCTAATGAACACCAGAATATCTCAGCAAGAACAGGTCTGATGGTCTCAACGCACCCCACGAGGAAGTGCATTGGGCCCAGGTCCAAACTACAGCAAGTTGGCCATAAAGACTGGATAATCCTTATGGCATACCCAATCACTGGCCATCCAAAGTCCAACCAGACAGACCAAGGAGGTGTCACCTCCCACTGATCACCATCAGTCCCATTGGAATGCACTGCATGGATCTCGGACCTGATGTCAGCAATCTTAGTGGCAAAAAAGTGAGAGAACTCGTTGCATTTCTCTTGTGACAATGCTCTCCAAGACTGCAGAGAAGCTGGAATGCACAGTCTGTCTACAGTCCAGAAGAGCTGGGCCAGTCAATTTTGTGCTGCAGCAATCTCCCTGGAGAGGAACTCTGCCTTCTTACAGGAGATAGCCAGTTGATAGTCCTTGTAATGGGCCAACAATCTAAGTCTGTCATCATCCAGGCCCAGTTTACACCAGCAATGCTCCAGCCTTCATCCCACTCTCCTCAGCTCCCTCAAGGTCCCATCAAACTAAGGGAACTGAGGGCACTGGGTAAGGGGGCAAACACTGACAGGAGCGAGACAATCCAGTGCCCCAGTCACAGCGTCATTATAACCCTAGACTAAGGCATGTGGATCACCACTGTTCCTCAGAAGCCTCGCTAGGTCCAGCACTGTCAGCAGGCCAGCAGGGGACAAATTCCTTAAAGGGTGGTACCGGACCATCTCTGTAGGGGTAGACCTATATGGGGGGGGGAGCCTGGAAATTTAACCTTATGGTATGATGGTCCAACCAACTGACTGGCTCCACCACCAAATTAGAGGTCTCCATGCCCAAAAGGAAGACTAGGTCCAACGAATGACCGTGAATATGAGTCGCAGATGTAATCACCTGTGTGAAGCCCAACTAATTCATTAGCTGGAGGATGTCTTGGCCAAACTGCAAGAGTTCATCATTGACCCAGGCATTGAAATCCCCCAGAACCATCCATCTGGGGGACTGCAAAACCATGTCAATGATGAAGTCCGTGACTTCCTGCAGGAATTGTGTCTCACCTCTGGGTGGATGGTAGGTGAGTAGAATCCTGCACCCCACACCTGGGCCCAAGATACATTTGAAGGATTGAGTCTCCCAAACTGGCATATCCACAAGGCTCAATTCTGATCTAAAACCAATGGCCATGTCCTCACCCCTACGATCCAACTTTGGGAGGTGTATCACCAAGAACTTGGCCAGAATTGCTGACTCCAAAACTGGGCCAGAATTTTCATCCAGACAGGTCTCAATGATGCTGGCCAGATCTAATGATCTGACAAGATCAAAAATCACTGCCATCTTGTTTTTAGTGGATCTGGCATTGCATAACACCACCCGAATTGGATGAGACCTTAAGGCCAGCTGAGTCATCCACCCACAGGAAGTGGAGCCCTTGAGTATGGGAACCAGACAGGGAGTACTCCTATCAGGGACCCATTTTGACCCAGGGCATCTTCTAGTCCCCACCACTCCAATCCGGCCACTTGGCTCCACTCTTCCTAGCGGTCCACAACCCCCGACCCCCCATACCTTCTCCTGATGATCCCCAATGCACAGCATCAGGTGTAGACTTCTGCCATCAAATGAGGACAATTAAATGGCAGAGGCCATGGAGCTCGACAGGAGAATAGTGCCTGACAGGGAAAGACCCCTGCCAACACATAACAAAACAATAATAAGCAGAGCAAACAAAACAAATTAAAACACAACCAAAACCCTCCAGGCCCCTTAAACAAGATAATTAAAACTAAAATCTCCTCCCAACCCACCCCAAAACCTTCCCTAAAACAATAAAATACAATTGGGTACAAATAAAGTAATGAATGAATAAATGACAGTAAGTGATTTAGTATAAATACGATCTTAACAAAGTTAATATTATAGGAACCAGTATACAGGAGATGGGGATCTCACCCCCACAACTACCAATGAAAACAAAATCCAAGTGCTGTTCTCTCACAGCAATACATAAGAAACTAAAAATGAAATATGAGAACCAGAGGCCCTCTCACAGCCTCACCAAGGAGCCGTCTAATTTTAGCAAGCCCTTAAGTCACCAAAATACTTGACTTTTCCCAAGTCCAGATGATACTATAGAGCCCAAGCTCAAAAGAGGAGAGCCAAACAATCCATAGACGACAAATGCATCATGTTCTAACTGGGCCCTAAAGTCAAGATCGGCTTAATGTCAGTTCAAACCCTATCCCCCCTCCCAGGTCAGGGTCCCAGAGCTAAGGCCATCAAAGACAGCAGTGCTCTGGGGACCCCTCAGGGTGGAAGACGAGCTGAGCAGTCCAGTACGCTCCCATCCAACCCCAAACCCTATAGAGTATTCAGGCCAGGCCACTGCTCACCAGTCCCACCTCAGGGGCTAGTAAGTTCTCCAAAATATTCTGCACTGAAGGACTAGAAGGGTCACAATCAGGTGATTCACTGCCTCAGCAAATCAATATAACCCTGAGGTACCAAGTAAAAAGTCTGGGGAAATAAGTCTTGCCAAAAGCCTAGGTAAGCAGTATCAGCTGAAACCAAAAAAGACCCCGAAGCCAACATCGGCTTGGAGACTACCCTAATCCAACATTCCCCAAGATCAGGGCCCCCATACTGAGAGCAGCTCAATGGCCACTCCTATTCTACAAGCCCCCACCGGGGTAGATAGAAAAGCTTCACCCTCCATTGAGCCTATAACCAGCCCCACCCCCACCCAAGGAGAATGTAGATAGAGCACTCCTTCCCACTGCAGCAACGATCCCGGTCCAGGCACAGTTCCATACAGTCTTACACAGTCTGCAGATAATAAAAAATAAACACCCATCTGGGGCAAGCTCACCGCCTCCTATCATGGTCAAATACAGGACCTCATAGTTTTTTAAAAATCCCCAGAAAATCTTCCTCTGGTACAATCCTCAGGTTGATCACAGGACCTCCCAGAAGATTATCAACCTCACACTGCCACACTGTCGCACTTTAGAGTAGCTGACTTCAGGGAGAGACTGGGAAAAGCAGGATTCAAAACAGATGACCCACATTAGTAGTAATGAATAATGCAGTCCAAATCCAAAACAAACAAATGGAGTCGGAAAGCTGTTACATACAAAAGTGAAAATGAAAAGCTGATGCCCAAGTGTAAGAAGTTAAAGCACTTAATAGCATCTCAGACCGGTACTAAAGCCTGAGTGCAAAACAAGGCACACAGCCACAAAGATAACAGAACGGTAACACACGGTAACAAACAACAGTGGAGAGATAAAAATCCGAAAACAAATATAAACGCAGCAGACAGTCTAAATTAACTCACTGAAAAGCCCTACTTAACAAACTGATCAACAAACAAAACTAAACGAAACGAAAAAAGACAAAAACATTATAAAAACGTATACAACACTTTAAAAAACTACACTGCTGCTGCAGCAGAACTCATGGCGGACCCACACCGGTCACAGTACTGTCCCTGTTAGTAAGAACTAGGTTCAGTATTGCCCCATCACGAGCGAGTTCACTTATTACTTTCCTTAGGAATGTCCCTTGCAGAGATTCCAGGATGTCCCTGCTTCTAGCTAACATTGCAGCTGAAAGGCTCCAAACTACATCTGGCAGATTGAAGTCCTCCATCAGCAACACCTACTCCCTTTCAGCCCTTTTGCCAATTGCTTCTAACATTTCTGAATCTAAGTCCTCCTGCAGCCTGTAGATCACATCTGTCTGAATAGCAGCTCAGTTTCCTGACTTGAGAGTGACTCACATCACCTCAGCCCCCTGAATTCCCTGTACCTCTGTTGCTTTTATGTTTTCCTTCACATAAAGCATCACTCTACCTCCTTTCTTCCCTACTCTGTCTTTTCTGAACATTGTATAGCCTGGTATGACCATGTCCCAGACTTAGTTGTCAGCACACCATGATTCGGTAATTGCCTAAATATCCAGGTCTGCCTTCTCCATGATGTCTTCTAGGTCTGGAATCTCATTTCCCAGACTCTAGCATTGGCAGACATGGCCTTCCATATTTTGTTAGCTCTTTTTATGTTGCTTTCTCCTTTTTTCCACTTGTTCCCCCTTCCTCGCCTTTCTCCTTTGATCGCTGCTTTCTCCACCCTTTCTTGTTTGCTAACCCCCTGCTTCCTTAAATAACTTATATCCTTGTGGGACTCTTTTGCCTTGTGATCTCCCTACTCTCTATCTCAGACTGTGGTGGGTAACTTTCTGTACCCCTTATTTCTTCTACCACCAACCCCCTCAGCTACTTTCAATGACCATTGAAGTAACATTTAAACCATCCACTGAGAACTATGATTCCCTCCTGAAAGAAAGCAGGCCATCATCTCAGTATAGGCTCTTATGCTTCCCAGTTGGCTCACAGTCCCCAGTGTAGCCATACCTCTCCTCCTTGCACCATTATTTATACCTTTACTTGAAAGCCTTGGTATAGCACTCCCTCTCCTTCCCCATATAGTACAAGATGTACTCACTACTCACATTTTAAACACATGGGAAACACAGGATCAACCGGATACATGATCTAACTTTACCAAAAACAAAATTCACACACTGAGCTGCCTACAGCAATTCAAATTTACATTTAACCCCATGAAATGCCCTTATCAAGTTACTGCATTAGCAGCCATAGTGACTCTGAATAGAGTTTGTTTTTTCTGCTTTCAATTTTGCCGCAAACCCACTTGATCTACGGTGCTGGCCCCCACCCTTACCCCAATGATTTCCTTGTGCCTATCCCAGGCATTTGTGAATCAACCATAGTTTTTGACCCCACTGCCTCAGTTGGAAGGCTGTTACAGGAATACACCACCCTTTGTGTGAAAAAATGTGTAATCATTTCTCTCTTGAATCTACCCCACTCCAGCTTCTTAGCATGTCCCCTTGTTTTAGAGGACATTTTGTTCTGAAAAATGCTCCTCTCCTGTACCTTCTTAACCCCCATGATGTATTTGAAGGTCTCTATCACATACCCCGTCTCCATCCTCTCATTCAGGGTGTACATATTGAGCTCCTTTAGCCTCTTCTCATAGGGCTTTTGATGCAGACCCTGTACAATTTTGGTAGCCCTCTTCTGGACCACCTCTACTCTGTCTATGTCCTTCCTGAGTTGTGGTCTCCAGAACTGGACACAGTACTCAAGGTGAGGTCTTACTAGCGATCTATATAGGGGCAACACCACCTCCCTCTTCTGCTGATGTTACCCCTTCCTATGCACCCCAGCATCCCATTAGCCCTCCTAACTGCCAGGTCACATTGTCTGGACACCTATAGGTCATCCAGTATGCTAGCCTCCAAGGTCATTTTCCTGCTTGGTCATTGTCATTATCACTCCATCAATTTTGTACTCCACCCCCAAGTTTCTATGACCTAAGTACATCATTTTGCATTTGTTATGTTAAAACCCAGCTTCAATACCCTTGACCTTGCTTTCAGTTTTTGATCTCTTCCCATTCTTTCCACCCCATCCCCCCAGAGTGTCCACCCTGTAGCAGATCTTAGTGTCATCTGTAAAGAGGCAGACCTTCCCTTCCACCTCCTCTGCTATGTCACTAATAAAGACATTAAAGAGGAGAAGTTGCAGCACTGAACCTTGAGGTACCCCACTGGTCATCCTCGCTTCCTTGGAGTGAACCTATTACTACCCTCTGTCTCCTATCCCCTAATTAATTTCTTACCCAGGTTACCACCTTGTTGCCCACCCCCCAGCTACCCCATTTGCTTACCAGTCTCCTATGTAGAATGGTGTTGAAAGCCTTGTTGAAATCCAGGTTGGCCTTGTGTTCTACTCCATCCTGACATAACACCTTGGTCACCTGGTCAAAGAAATCTATCAGATTTGTTTGGCATCCCCCCCCCCCAGTGAATCCATGCTGCCTCAGATCGTGTAACCCATTGGAGTCAAGGTATTCTAAAATCTTTTCTTTAGCAGTGTTTCCATTAATTACCCACCACCAATATCAGGGTGACAAACCTATAATTGCCCACCTCTTCTTGTTATCACTTTTATGTAGTAGGATCTTCTCCTTCCCGTGTCCTCTAGGACCACTATGGTCTCCAGTGATCTGTTAAATAGAACTGTCAAAGGTGCAGCTAGTACCTCCCTGAGCTCCCTCAGCACCCTTGGATGCACCCATTCTGGCCTCATAGCTTTGCCCACCTTCAGATTACTAGGTGCTTTTCTCTCCTCAGAAAAAGGACTAGTGTCCACTTCCCTCTCATCATAGCTCCTGACACTTTTTCGCAGTCCCTCACCTTTTACTTCTACTGTGTACACTGCGCAGAAGAATTTGTTCAAGATGTCTGCCTTTTTTGTGGTCCCCCTCTGCACTGTCCCCCCCCCACAACCATACAATCCCTCTCTTTGTCTTCATTTTTTCACTAATACACCTAAAACATTTCTTGTCCCCTTTTTTATACTGCCTGAGCTATTCTTTTTTCAGTTTGCACCTTCACACTCCTTACTACTTTCCCTGCCTCTCTCTGTTTTCCTGATACACTTCCCTACCCTGCTCCCTATTCATTTCAGTATACTTTCTGAATGCTACTCTTTTAGGCTTTACCTTTTCTGCCACTTCTTCCGAGAACCACAGTGGTCTCCTCTTCCTTTTGCTTTTGCTTATTTGCTTGATGCAGAGGTTTGTTGCCTTCAATATGTTTTTTTTAGTTTGGCCACTATTCCTCCACCCCCATGTCATCTCCTCCTGCTAGGTGATTCCTGAGGTATTCACCCATCTTTATAAAATCTGTCCTTCTGAACTCCAGGACTCCTGTCATTGTGTGGTTGGATTCCATTGCTGTTCTTATGTCAAACCACACTGTACGATGATCACTGGTCCCCAGATGGCTTCCCACCTTGATGTCTGCAGTACTGTCTCTCTTTGCAAGCACCAGGTCCAGTATTGCCCCATCTTGAGTGGGTACACTGACTAATTGACTGAGGAACACCCCTGAAGGGAGTCCAAGATGTCCCTGCTTCTAGCGGAAGACGCAGCTAGGAGGCTCCAATTTACATCCAGTAGGCTGAAGTCCCCCACCAGTAACACCTCCCCCTTTTCAGCCATTTTGCTACTTGCTTCCAACATTTTCTTATCTTTATTTATTTATTTATTTTTTGTTGACCGGGTAAGTGCACTAGACAAATTCTGAATATTTTCAGGCATGACCCTGGGAAGGGGATACAGATGAATGCCAACTGACCTTGAACCAGATTAAGCTGTTGGTGGAACTTTCAATGAATGAGGGAAATTTGGCCAGGACACCGGGGAAATTCCCCTACTCTTTTTGATAAGTGCCATGGGATCTTTAACATCCACCTGCACTATCACTAATCCAGGCAGATGGGACCTCAGTTTAACTTCTCATCTGAAAGACGGCTCCTCAGTAGTGCAGCACCCCTCTCATGCTGCACTCCAGTGTCAGTACTGGAATATTAATCCAAGTGCCAGATGTGGAAACTGAACCCACAGCCCTCTGATCTCCTGGCCTCAGAGGCGAGTGTGCTACCTACTGAGCCACTGACACTGCTAAATCTAAATCCTCCCTCTGGACAAGAAGCCTGTATATTAAACCTGTTTGAATAGTGGTTCCATTTCCTGACTTAAGGGTGACCCACTACAACTCTGCCTCCCCGAATTTCCTGTATCTCTGTTGCTTTTCTGCTTTCCTTCACAAAGAGCACCATACCCCCTCCTTTACTTCCCATCCTGTCCTTTCTAAACAGTGTGTAACACAGTATTGTCATGTCCAAGTAATGGCTGTCATTGCAACATGATTTATAATGGCCACAGTAACTAGGTTGGCCTCTGTTATGATGGCCTCTAGGTCTGGGATCTTATTTCATAGATGTCTAGCATTAGCACACATGGTCTTCCAGATTTTGTTAAATCTTTCCTTGGTGCTTCCCTCTTTTTATGGCTGTGGGTGGAGCCTACAGCCATCTTGCTGTTTGTAGCTGGAAAAATAGAGTGTTGTGGAACTCATATTTTGGAGTTTTCAGTGTATCCTTCCACTTCTACAAATCATTATGCCAATTGAAATAAAATACTCCCTTTTTTCTGTTTTGAATGTTGGAGACATAACTCCAAGCTGCTTATCAGATGGCCATTAGGAAACTGAAACAGACTGTTAAATATTGGTTGCCTATTAAACAGGAGATTTGTTTACCCCCTTTGAAATGCAACAACTTGCACATTTAAATACTTAGCACTTAAACATTTTCTTGCTACAAGCTTCAGTTGGGAAGGTATTGTCTTTCAAGAAAGATGCATACCTCATAAATGTCACCCTTTCACAGCAAATGTAAAAACATTTACAGGTATTTTTAACCTCTTAAGACACTATCTGATAAGTACTGTCTCAGACATATGCCAGGTCTTCTGTGAACTATCCAGGCAAAATATATAACAATCAGTAGGCATTTTGTACTATGCTTTTCGGGGAGGTACAGCAAACACGGACACACGCACGCGTGCACACACACACACACACACACACACACACACACAAACACTGTGCATACCATCTTCATGACCACAACATTTGAAATAAATACTACAATCTAATATGTTATAAAACAATAAAGAAACTGTTTATATCAGTGAACACATTAAAGTTCAGTTTACAGTAGATTTTCTTTAAATATTTCTTATCCTATATATTGTATCCTGGATAGTGCAGGGGAGATGTTACATCTCATTGTCATAGGGATCTTCATTGACACATTTTTGCACTGTATTTACTCAGGATGTCCCAGATTAGATGTAAATATCTTGCTTTCAGTGGAGTCATGATTTTATCATTTTTATAATGTATTTATTTAGGGTAGCCTAGTCCAGATGTAAAATATTGTTTTCAGTGTGTTCTGATTTTACACAATGCAGCATAACATTGTGTAGATGCAGAGTCCCACTGAAAATGAGATGACATTTGTTCTATTATCTATCCAGGCTAAGTATATAGCAATCAGCAGGCATATTCCAGGAAAACACATTGTAAAAATATGTAAAAGGAAGACCACATTAAAACTGCCTCTTATCAGATCTGCATTGTTTAAATTCATTAGAAATAATGGGTAAAAGCATCCCAAAAGCTCTCCACAGTCATATCTGCTTTGACCAGAGTTTGTTCCTTTTGCTCCCCCTCCTTCTCTTTAGACTTATTTCTTTCTTTCTTTCTTTCTTTCTTTCTTTCTTTCTTTCTTTCTTTCTTTCTTTCTTTCTTTCTTTCTTATCACCTTGCTTCTTTGATTAACTTGTACCCTGGGGGGGACTCTCACCCCTTGGGAGCTCCTTACTCTTTGTCTCAGCCTGTGTGGGGGGTAGTTTCTGCCTCCCCTATTTCTTCCACTTCATTCTTCACTGAAGAAACATTTAAACCATCCACTGAGGACTGTGTTCCCCTCCCGGATGGATGCAGGCCACCACCTTTGTATAGGCTCTTACCTTCCCTGGTAGTCACCCAGTCCCCAATATAGCCATACCCCTCCTCTCCGAACCATTTTTATAACCATGAGTTGAAGGCCTATGTGCAGAGCTCCCTCTCCTTCCCTCTGTCATAGACAGGCATCACCTCTGCAAAAGCTATTGAACATGCTACCTGTCCAAGACTGGTTCCCAGTTCCCTAAATTCCCCCAGCACTATTCCAGTCCTGTCCCTAGCCAGATCATTTGTCCACAGGTGGACAATGACATCCATGTCCCCCTTCCTTCATGCTACCCTAGTAATCTGTAGGACACACTTCCCATCCTTCCAGGCTATGGTGACAGGCAGGCACCTGACCTCCCTCTCCTCCCCTTACCTATTCACAACTCTAGCCCCCTGACAATCAAGTCCCCCACCAAAAGTTGCTTCCTCCTCCTCCTCCTCCTCCTCCTCTGGGGTCCTCTTCTACCCTCCATGGAGTCTCCACCAGGGAGGGCCCTCACATCTCCCTGGTCACTACCACAGGTGCCTCCTCTTGGCAGTCCTACTCTACCAGAGCAGTGTAGGAATTATGTAGTAGAACCAGTTGAGGAATGTGCCTGCCACTCATTCCCTCCAGCCTTCCAGATCCCACAATCCTCCCCTTTCTCAAGCCAACCACAATCCAGCTGCTACTCCTATCTGGCATCCTTTGAGATAATGGTGTCAGATTTGGAGGCCCCTGGGTGGGGAAGAAGGTCCCCTGACTCCCAGCTAACTGGTCCTTGAGTCTAGTGAGCCTCTCCCTCAACCCAAAGTGGTGTAGGCAGATGGTGCAGAAACCCAGTCTCCAGGGCACTAGTTTTGAAATGCAAACACAACAACAGCACTTGCCAGAACAGCGCATGAACAACGGTGCCCGCATAAACAGTGCCCACTGAAAACAAACAAATCCACATGGTAGTGGTCCAAACACACACACCGAGGACCACTTCCATGGATTCAATACCAAATTGTAAATTTCTGGTTTTAGGGGGTGATCTGCCTCCCAACCCCCATAACTAAAATAATCAACTCCAACTCAGAGTTGGATTGTGAGGAAAAAGTAAAACTCGGGGGGGGGGTTCTGTGAGATGGGACTTGAAAAAATTTATGAAACCATCTCACAGAAAAAGATCATAGACTGGGACTAGAGCCCTGGTCTCCAGCACTATGCTTACTGAGCTGCTCTCTGGCTTAGCCCTCTCCACCATGGGAGCAGCTCGGTCAGCCACCAACTTTTTCTAACTCTTCTTAACGCCCTCTAGTCACTTCCCATGATGTGGCAGCTTACAGGGGTAGCGGTTACTGCAGTTAGCTGTTCTACCCCTGTTGCTGTCCATGATACGCTCTTTTTAACAGCGCACCTCTTACATGTGCTGTTCAAAATGCACTGTTCTGACTGATTACCATCTCCAGACAGTCTCCCTGAAGACTGCCACCCCACAGGCACTACACTGGACCACTCCCCACTTTCTCTGTTCCTGCTCTCCCTGCATTTCCTGGCCTCCTTTCCCAGAACCCAATAAAGGTGAAGCTGTACGAACAACCAAGGTGGTATCCCATGAAATGGGCAAAGAAAATTGAGTCACTCAGAACAAGGAACTCAGTTTGTGTGTCCTAATATACAGCATCCATGAAAGGATAGTGAGGGGGCAGGAAAAGGGAGTTAGACAGGACAGAATAGTGAAGGTTAAGGAGGTTAGCGAGTGTAGAGGTAATAGGTTAAACAGTTGAATTGAGCAGGCTACTGCTGAACTGGCTACCTGGTGTGGTGGTTATGGTCAGTGCACATGGATCCGGGTTTGGGACTGCATGTTGGTTTCATGTTTTTTTGTATTTGGGTGTTGCAGTTTAGTTTATTTTTCATGTACTGACCCCCTGTTCCTCCTAGGTTGTTCCCCTCCTACTCGGGGTTTGTCCCTCCCACAATGGTCACCCCTTCCGGTGTTTTCCTTCCTTCCCACAGTGTCCGCCCCCACTGGAGTTGATTATATTTAGTTGAGGGGTGCAGGGGGAGTTCCTCCACATAAACAGCAAGTTTGTATAGCGCTTCGTATAGGTGGTATTGTTGTGGTCTGGTCACTTATGTTCAAGGCCCCTGGAATTCTGCAGTTCTGCGGTTGTGGAATTTGCCACAGAATTTGCATCAAGCCGCAGAATATATACAGTGCCACAGACTTCATTGTTTTTGGTGAATTTTCATATAAATATACTGTTTTTCCATAGTGTCAGGCTTTCTTTCCCATCTCGTTTATCCTGAAGCCCCTCTTCTATGCTCAGCATATGATGTCATTGATGACATCACATCATATTTATCCAATGACAGGACTGTATTCTGCCAGAGAAATAAATAAATCATGCCACAGAAATCAGAAAATGCTGCCGCAGAAGTCAAGGAGCCCTGCGGTAGAAATCAGAAAATTCTGCCGCAGAACACCAGGGGCCCTGCTTATGTTGTATCCGACGTAGTGCTGATTGCTGATTTTGTTTTCACCAATTAGTAGTCGCTGTTATGCGAGTCATGATTTAAGACTCACTCTTATCACAGGGACCATCTAGGCACACTAAATGACACTGTAATTAAAACTACCCCTAGCTATGTCAGAGATACAGGTATTACCTAACAACAACAATTAGGTATTACTTAAGCAACTTACTTTCTTTCTTTCTTTCTTTCATAGAAACACAGATACTGGTATTGCCTAAACCACAAACTACATCAACAATTAGGTATTACCTAAACAACACCTTCTTTCTTTCTTTCTTTCTTTCTTTCTTTCTTTCTTTCTTTCTTTCTTTCTTTCTTTCTTTCTTTTTTCTTTCTTTCCAGTGTTAGCCATGTCTGCAGTACCCTCCCAGTTAGATTAGCAGTTTTCTCCCTACACCCCTCTCCTCACACAATACACAGGGATTGAAATTGACACTGGCCCACTAGCCAAATGCTGGTAGATTTAATATCGGGCTAGTAAGATTTTCAATTAACTAGCCCTGAGTGTTTGTAGTGGAGAAGGTAACATTTCAGTAAGTACACCAGCTGGGCCAGTAGAAATGTCTGTGGGGCTAGTGGATTTTCCCAGTCACTAGCCTTGTGGCTAGTGGCTGCAAAACTTAATTTTGACCCTTGAATACAGTACTACCTGTGTTACCCAGTTAGATTAGCAATTTTCTCCCTACACCCCTCTCCTCACACAATACAGGTGTACCTGGGTTCCAACAGGCAGGGTTCCTGGCTGTTGACTGTCTCCTTGGCAGACTCCGGGCAGACTCCAGTCACTGTCCTTTGCACTCATCCTTAGCATGAGGGTTGCAAGTGGGAGGACTGTTTGACTGCAAGAATCTTTATGAGGAGTGGCAGCTCAACAGCTCCACCCCCCAAGCACTCAACCATCCTCCTGATTGGTGGACTTGCAGACTAGTGGCATGCTCAACAATGGACCTTGGCTGCAGCTAGCATGGATCTCTGGTGGAGGGGAGGGAGCTGTGTGGTACAATACAGCTGTCCCTCTCTCTCTGCTGCTCCATGTCAGTTGCACTGTCTTTCTGTGAGGCATGGGGCAGGGTGTTTGCTTTTAAATCCTGACGACTCAACAACCCTACCCCCCCTCGAGCACTCAGCCATCCACCCAATTGATGGACTTGCAGACTGGAGGAAAGCTCAACAATGGGCCCTGACTGCAGAAAGCTTGGGTCTCTGGTGAAAGGGAGGGAGCTTTGTGGTAAAATACAACTCATCCTGTCAGTCTCTGCTGTTCCAATTCAGTTGTGCTGTCCTGTACACAGAAAGATAACTAAAGTGTCGTAGCATCCTAGTACAGTGATATAGCTATCACTGGCTTCATGGGTTCAGGATCAAGTGTGGGTCATTGGTGGCTGGCCGGAGGGGGAGGACTGAACATCTCAGAGGACGTTATCCTCCTCCAAGGAGGTGAAGTGGCCGCATGCTACAATGCTTTTTTTTAAATGAATGCTTTTTGATTTTCTCAGTAGGCACAACCAACATTACAACACACATAACTTGGTCAGCAGTTTGTCACTGTACAACAATGACATAAGCACAAGATGATCAAGTCAGCACATGTTTCCTGAAGCACAATAGTACATGTTAAACAGGCTTAATCCAATTGACTAATAACTAAGGGCCCTCCCTGCATTTAACCGTTAGGTTTCAGTCCTAATCCTATGGAACAAATTGTGGATCTGTTGCCATCATATATGCCATCCACCTTCTCATCTATCAGTGCCCTTCTCTATTTGATGCTTGGTGGAAAGAGTTAATAACGCCGTGATATATATTTCTTTTACTAACTGCACTAACCCGTCTCCAGTCCTCCAAAGTGGGGGGTTCTTGGGCCAGCCATCTTTACTAATGCATTTTTTAGTCACACCCATCAAGATGGCTAAAAGATATCGCTTGGCAGAGTCCTTCTCTTTTTTGGATGGAGAAGTAAAAAGGAAGAGAAGGTCAGTAAAGTGTAGCTGTGGGGTAAAGATTTCCGTTAAAGCCCTTTCCTGGTACTGTTGAAAGGTTTGAAGTATGGGATTAGTCCACATTATGTGATAATGTGTGGCTCTGGGCTCTTCATAATGCTGCCAGCATACAGGTGTATTAGCAGCACATTGATGCACCTGTTACACAAGGGTTAAAAAGTTCAGATGGGGCATTTCCAATTAGACTCTCCAGAGCATGGAACTTGATGCAGATCTGCTGCCATTGTTCAGGGTTAATAGGTTACTTAATTCTGCTTTCAAGAGCTCTGAGCAATATCAATGGGCCCTCTGTCTCTAGAATATAGTATAGTATAGTTGCAAAATTAGGTGAGCTGAAAGTGCTAGCCTCTCCAGGTGTACACATTGCTGGGAGGGGGAGTTCTGAAGCCACTAAGCCAGTAGAATATCAATTGCAGCTGGGCTGCTTCATAGTACTTTTTGCAGGAGCGGGAGCCCTAAGCTTCCCTCTTGTTTTACTACATGCATAGTAGAGAATTTTATTTGTGGCGGCTTTCCATTCCATAAGTTTCTAGAGAGCATTCAGTTTCAGGGTGCCCGCAGTGCTGTAGTAAATGGAAATGAGAGGGACTGGAATAGATATAGGAATTTGCAAAGGATCATCATTTTAATTGATTCAACCTGTCATTCCAGAGAAAGAGGCAGCATGTCCCATCTATCCAGAACTTGCTGCTTCTAAGATTTTAATGGAGGAAAGTTAGCATTGTATTATGGGGAGACAGACCAGGTAAGTTTGTTACTGAAGTATTTCATGGCTTTTAAGTTCCAGCAAAAGGGGAACATTGACCATTGTTGGGGAGAAGGAAAGAAATTAACTGTCAACATCTCCATTTTAGTGTCATTTACTTTATGGTCAGATAGTTGACCAAATTTCATCAGAGGAGACCAAACACAGAGAGGCTTGTGTCTGAGGTGGTGAGGTAAAGGAGAACGTCATCCACATACACAGAAATGCAGTGCTTAGGCTCCATGTCATCACCTGCTCGGTATCCGGTTATATTAGGGTCTTGATGGATGGCTTGCACCAAGGGCACAATATAGACTGCAAACAGCAGCACGGAAAGCAGGCAACCCTGGCTAATGCCCCTCTCCAAAGCAAAGAAAGGGGAGAGGTGGCCATTAGCATGAAACTGAGTGTGGAGTTTAGCATACATTGCAAGGACGAGATCCATGAAAGGTGGGGGAGTCAAATTTAAGGAGTGTGATGCAGAGAAAGGCCAAGACACTCTGTTGAATGCTTTCCAGGTGTCAATATTCATAGTAAGAAGAGAGGAGCCAGAATGAGAAATGTGATGCAAAAGAGACACGGGCCTGTGGATGTCATGCGTTGTTTGTCTCGACCACATGAAACCTGTCCAATCTGTGTGTATTATCGTGGGGAGGAAAATTTCAAGTCTATGGGCCAACATGGACATGAATAATTTATAATCAGTGTTGAGGACTGATACTGGTCAATAAGTCTCACATAATTTGGGGACCTTCCTCAGTTTTGGGTATCACCGACGTAACAGCAAAACTCCAGGAGGGCGGGGGTGCAGCAACCTTTAGTAGAGAGTTGGAGACCTTCAAGAATAAGGGAGAGAGTTCTGCAAAGAATGTTTTAAGAAATTCTGATAGATATCCATCTGGCCCTGGGCATTTGATTTTGATTTGTATATGGGTTAGTACTCTGGAATACAATCCCTTTTACAGGTACTACCCATGGTTGATAAAATATACATACAATATTCACAATATACAAAAACACGTGAAATGTATAAATAGGAATATGCATTTCACTTCTTAATATAAAAAAAAAAAAAACACTGCCTAAAAACAGCCACACTTTGACAAGTTCCTATGATGAGACTTTAAAATCTTTACAAACAGATCATAGCTTGCTATACTTCTAAATTGTATAGAAATATTATTCCAAGTAGTAGTTGCAACAGATGCAAAAGTATGCTGTCCACTTAAGGTACGCTTAAACGAAGTTTGTTCTCCTGTTGATCTTGTATAAATTTAATTATTTGGTTCAAAAAGGTATTCCAGATTGCTCTATTCTGAATATAAATTTGTCCATTACAAACCTAAGTAGCTGTGCAGCAGGTAACTGACCCAAATTGTTAATGATTTCATAAAGACGTAGAGTGGTGCTAAAAGCATACATCTTCCTATCTTAAGTAATAACACAGATTTCTGCTGTACTATACCAAAAGGTGCATTATCAACCACTATTGAGGCATAATGCAATATATGCAATAAACATTTATTTGCAATTGCCAATCGTGCATCAGCAGTCAAAAAGCTTCGAAGCCTATATGATAAGGCAATATTTGCATGGATTTTGGCCGTAATTATCTGTGCATGGAAGCCATAATTTAATGTGGGATCTAAAGTAACTCCCAAGTATTAAATGTTGTTTACATTTTTATAAACAATACCATCAATTGACCTAATTTGTAAGTTATTACTATTTTATCTTATCTTGGCTGATGTCCCAAATAACATAATTTTGGTTTTTGTTTTTTTGATCTTGATAGTATACAATGGCATTGTCTGGATACATTATAAGATTAGCTTCATTAATAACAGTTACGACAGAATTGAAAAATTTTGAAAACAAATTAGGTTCCAATATGGAGCCCTGACTTGATGGACTCTAGGCCATTAATGTGGTAGCCACTGCAGGGCTGAGACCAGGAACTTGGAGAGTGTTCAGCAAATATCATCAATAGGGATGAAAGTTTGTCATGAATGAGGTTTTAATGACTCATTGTTTGTTCATGAAATCATTAGTAAACAGTAGTAAAAGTTGTGGCACTGTCATCATTGCTACATTCTGATGACTCTAGTGAAAGTCATGGAAGTCCTGAATAAAGATCAAACGTCATGGAATCAATGACGTGTATGACTGCCATGACAAACTTACATCCCTACTCATCAACTCTGAGTTCATCTGCTCTCCCTGTGCATATAGTTTGATAAAATAATTCAAGAAAGCTTCCATAATGGCACCTACATCCCGGAAGAGGAGTCCAGTTATTGGGCATCTCAGTTTCAGGATACAAACATACGAACATACGAACATACAAAGAAGCCAGCAGAATTAGCCTTTTGGTCTGTCTAGTCTGTTCATTGTGCAGGGTTCTATGCTCGGGCTGTTGCCCTTGCTGCACTCTCCCATGCCTTTCTATCCCCTTCCCCTCCCCCCATCCATGATCTTTTTCTTCCCCATCGCTATCCCAGCCTCTCTTAAAGCTGCCCACCATCCTAGATGAAATCACCTCTTCTGGCAGTGCATTCCATTTTCTCACCACCCTTTCTGTGAAGAAATGTCATCTAACCTCTCTCTTAACCCCCCCAACTTTAGGCTGTACCACCTTGTAGTTTTGCTGCAGTTTAGCCTAAAGAGATCCTCCCTGTTCACCTTAAATTCCTTTTCAAATACTTGAAAGCCTCAATCATGTCTCCCCCCTCCCTTCTGTCCTCCAAGGAGTACATGTTTAGGGCCTTAGTCTCTCCTCATACAATTTATCCTGCTGCTCTGCAATTATCTTGGTAGTCTCCTCTGGACCATCTCCATCAGGTTGATGTCCTTTTCCTCCTGCTGTCTTCCCATGTGGGTGTCCATTTTTCCACCATCCACCAATGTAGGTCCCAGCAGCTGGTACATGACTCACCACATCTCACCATGCAGCATTTCTCCCTTTGTGGACAGCCACCTCTTTGTCACTGTGCATCTGCCACAATGGGTTGCCATATGTGCCCATGGAGCCGCCTTCCCAGGTGTCCACTTCTATGACAACACACTCATCCTTGCAGTCTGTGCACTGCAACATATGGGACACCCTCCGCCCAGCACCTTTTTGGTAGCTGCATGGCTGCCACCAGCTGTGACACAGCACTGTGGTGCTCATCTAGCTGTACTATGTGCTACCATTTCATGGACACATCATGCTCAGCCTCCAAGACATACCCCATCTGGGCGGACATGTGGCAGTAGGCAGCATGCCCAACCATGTAGGAGTGCCCATCGCTGTTACCCCCTGTTGTGCGTCACTGACCTGCAGTATTGTGCCATTGCATCATTGCACTGACCCTGTGTGCAGGGTTCTCATATATTCAGACCTGTCCATGTGTGCTGTGCATATGTGACTGCACCATTGCACATTCTGGGGATATTCAGTCTGTACTGTGCTGATGTGATGGCCTGCGCTCTGTCTGAATATCCCAATTTTTTTTTGCCTCCCCTATTCAATGAGCAGCATTACTGATTGTGTGCTGGAGCCAGCCAGCTCTGAATATGGGGCCCTGGATCTTTTAGGTAGAATGAGTAGAAACCCCAGCTTATCTACATCTGGAAAACCCCAGAGATATCTGCCAGCACAGGATCGTGAGCAGAGAATGTTATAGAACCAATTGTACAGGCATTTACCTTGTGAAGGTCCTCAGCCTGTATAAATGTATAGTCTATATGCCCACATTTAGGATGTGGGTGAGAATAGTGTGTTTGTAACCCAGTGTACTGGAATGGAGCTCTCTCCACAGGTCTGTTCAGCCTAATTAGCTTATCAATCTGTGAAAGTATTTATGTGTAGGTAGGGTAGGGGAGTGAGGAAGGCCCTCTGTGTTGCTGTGACAGCCCATATGAAGATTAAAATCTCCAAGCTGGCCTGGTGGTGCTGAGGGTTGAGGTGCCAGACACCACACCTCTCACCACGCCAATGATCTGAGTTTGGGAACAAGCCCGGGTCATCGGGGGTCAGCAGGGGCAGGAGAGTATTGAGCATCTGGAGGACTGCTCTCCTCTCTTGTGGGTGGGTGGATCGGGTTCCCGCTGTCTTGCAACTCCCAGTGGAGACTGGGGCATCGCTACTTGTGGGAGCTGTATGCAGGGGTGTGGAGGTGATGGTGGATGCCTTGCAGGCAGGTGTGGGAGTGTGCCCGCCATGTGCTGGACATCATTGCACATCTGTGAGTCTGGGAACCGGAACAAATGAAAAACCCTGGCACCCAGACAGGCAAAGGTGGGACCAGGGGAGCAGCCACTATGCCCTCTGTCAGGTCCTACCTGGCTGATCTCCAACTATTCTCCTCTCCCCGGTGGCTCTTCTAGATTCTAGATAGAGCTCCGGAAGGTGTTGAAGGCGGTCCTACCCCCAGGGGCTCAGAGCCGGGGGTGGGGCTGCCGGTGGAGGTGGGGGAGAGCACCAGCTGGAGGACAGAAAGTCAGGAGGACCTCATGCCGAGCTGGAATCAGGTTTCCCTGAGAGCCCCACTGGACAGGAAGTCTAAGAGGCAGGTGACTGGAGCATAAAGAGAGTTAATAAAAAAAAAAAGATTAAAATCTCCCACCATGTACTGAAGTCCAGTCTGGTTCTCTAGCACCATCTGCACTTTTTTTCATAATAAAAGGGGTATCTGAACCAGGCAGAAGAGAGGTAGATGCAATAGTAACTGGTTGGCCATCTACTTTCCCTGTCAGCACAACACATCGACCATCCTTATCTATATTGACCTTAATTTCCTGAAAAGACAAGGAGCAGGAAACTAAAATGGCCAATCCTGGTGCCTCGCATTCCTATAGAAGGAATATTAGACTTTTCCATACCCAAATTGTACTAGTTTTTGGTGTTCTGCTGGGGACATGTGTTCCTCCCATATGCAAACTATCCCCAGATGTTCACTCTTAATTGCTGCAAGCACTCAGGCCCTCGTGATAGGATTTGTAGGACTATTTACATTTACTGAGTACATTTTCATTCTGGGGGAGCCATCTGTACAGATTATGGGTATTTAAGAAAGTGTAAATAACTTGATCCCCCTGAACAGGGGCTAAGTCTGAGGTCAGAATCTATGAGAAGTAGGAGGTACCAGGATGTTAGGGAGCATACCAAAACAGCCTGACATGTCCATAAGCCTGAAATTATCCATCAGTAGCTGACAAGACAGAAATAACAAATAATCATTACATGATCCAGAACAACAGTGCCACAAGCAAAAAGGTATGCCAGAAACATGTAGGCTCAGGTGTGTACCAAATCAGCACAACATAGTGAACTATATACAAGGGATGAGCCTGACATTCGACTTCTAACGTTTGGGACCAAGCCACATTGACAACGAAGTTGTCGAAATGTGGCACCACGAAAGTCACAATGTCGACAGGTAAAATTTTGCCTGTCAGACACTGTTTTTTTTTTTTGCTGGGGCTTCAGCCCCCGATCTCTAGAGATCCAACTCCGAGTCACACTTCACTCAGAAGGGGGAAGTATCACAGGAAAATAGCAAAATTTCACCAGCAGGGACATTACAGCAACAATTTCAAACTTAATTGAAATTGTTGCTGTAATGACTGTCGCTGTAGTCATTCCCTGTTTCAACATGATACACCTCTAGGTAGAGGGCCCTATGGCCTATCAACAAGATGATGCTCTAAGAACTGATGGAGTTGGGGAGTCATGTAATGCCGGCACTGGGGAAGGAGTGAAAGTATTAGAGCTCCATCCTTCCCAGGCTTTTAATTATTATTTTTACACTCCAAATCCTTAAGTTTAGTTTCTTAAGCATTACTGGTAAGCTGTCTTACCTTCCGATATCACCAGCTGGAGTTATTATGGATTTAATCACTTCTGAACGGCCTGAGACTGATGCTACGCAATCATCTGATCAGCTTCCAGTGCTGGTCCTTGAACCCAAGCGGCCTCACCACAGCAAATCGCTGGGCACCCCACCACTTAGCCAGTCATCTACTCTTTTTCCCCGAGCAAATTTTCGTGGAATTGTTAGAAATTAAAACGGCAGTGTATGCAATACTGGAGGACCTTAAGATCATCAAGCCGACTCTCCAGAACCTGACTCAATGAGTTGCAGATGCTGAATCATGGATTTCATCTGTGGAGAACCATCAATCCTGTAAGGAACCAGAGCTAATCAAGATTAAGAGATCGTTAGCAAGAATGGATGAAAAGCTATATGATCTCGAAAGTTGGAATAGGCGCAACAATTTAGTTTTGTTGGGATTTCCTGAGGGGGGAAGAGGGGTCAAACCCTATAGAGTTCCTGCAGCATTTCTGTACAAAAGTGGTGGGCCCTTCCCCAAATGGCCCTTGTTATATCATAGAAAGGGCACATTGTTCTTTAAGGGACAAATCTGTACCGGGTGACCCCCCCCAGACCCCTAATCTTTAAACTGCTCAACTTTCTAGACCGAGATCACATCTTGCTGCCATCCAGGAAATTAGACTCAATTTTGTGGGCCAGAGCTAAGTCAAGGCTGGTACAGGACTTAACTATGAAAATCTGACAAGCCAGATTGGAGCATCATCCTCTTTTATCAAAATTGTGGGTGGCCCACATTAGACATTGTCTTCTCTACCCAGACCAACTGGAAGTCCATACCAAGGATGGTGTTAAATGTTTTGAATCAGTGGAGCAAGCTGGACAAGAACTCTCAATATAGTTCCTGAATCTATTCACATAGAAATGGTAGACTACTGTGGACCTTAATTATTGTGCCCAGTGATCTTTGGTGTTTAACAGAGATCTTTTGGTTTGTGACTCGTGATCTACCAGTTGCTGAAAAGGTTGTTCTTTGTCTTTTTGCATGTGGTTACCCTTTTGGGGTATATTACAAAAGACCTGCCCTCTAACCAGAGCTTCAGCTTTTATTAACCAGAGCAGCCGTTTTACGATATTTCTCTAAGGATTTATGTGTCTTCTGGATAACAGCTTAGCAGAGGGATTTTGTTCTGTGCCATTACCTGCCCTGCTCTGCATGGATCTTCAGACAGTGTCCTTTCAACTACTATTTGGTATATCGTGGACTGGTTCAAGAAGTTTACAAGACTTTGCCTCGGAGAGTGGTGTTGAATGTTTCAATGTCCACTCTGAGTTTTCTCCTAGAACTGCAAGTTAAACTTAACTATTTTGCATGTTCACAAGACACCTTTCCTTTGACACTTATTTTTTAAACTTCTATGTATGCCTGATACCTATTTGTAAGAGTTTTGGTTTATTTTACCTAGTGACCGTTTTTTTCTTTTTACTTTCCCAATTTCAATTAACTGTTTGCAAAAGTTTTCTTATTTTCAGGAGTGAAAATAAATGTGTGTATTTTTGAAAGTTTGCTGATGTTCATGCATCTAGTCACAATTGCTATTGTTTTTGCGGTCTGCCTTATATCTTTTATTAGTAGTGAATTGTGCCTCAATATCTAAATAATTTTGTTAGGTTTACTGACTGAAATGGGGTAGCAAGGCAGACAATTATTCATTTGGGTCCCCAAGATGTTTTTGTTCCCTGTTTTTCATCGAAGTGTTAATCATTATATCTGGACCCTTATTTGAATATAAGCTTTCCCTGACATCTGTGGTCTCTAATTACATATTAACGGACAATCTTTATGCTATCTTCATTGCAAATATTATGTCTGAACTTTAAGCACTATGTAATTCATTTATGGACCCTTGCAGTGTTATCTGAAAAGTTCAAACTTATTTTTACCGTTACTTGTTTTTTATTGATGTCCTTTTAAGTCTTGTAGGGGATATACATAGAGAATAATGGATAGGGTAGTGGGTGATATGAGAATTTAATGTACACCGGAGGTGTGGGATGCTACATAAACCCCGAGGGCGAAGCCAGAGGGCTTTATTAAGGTATCCCTCACTGAGGGTGTACATTAAATTCGAGTTTGACATACTTTCCTCATCTTTTATTTTATATAATTGCTAGTCAGCAATTTTTTCCCAGTCAGCCTTCTGAACTGTCACTGTTAAAGAGCGCGCGCATGCACACACACACACATACACTCATTCACTCACTCAGTCAGTCTCTGCCTCCCTACGTCCCCTTTTGTTAGCCTTTTATTTATTTATTGCCATTTCTGTGCGTGTTTGTTTTTACTTACAGTTTGCAGTCGAGATCCCCGAAGTCACCCACGGAACCGTTGCGGCTTGCACTGGCTCTGTCCAACATGGGCGAAGTGCAGGATCAACCGGAAACATCATTATTTTAAATGCAAAGGTAGCTACTGAGTAAAATTTTAAAAAGACGAACACAAATTACCAAGCAAGACGCAGTTGGTGGGTGCCAGTGGCAGCTCCTCGGTAACTGGGAGATGGAGCCACCATGTTTTCGAATTTTTTAAGCCAGCCCACATAGAGAGCAGACAGCCAATGAGGGACTGCGATGTTCTGACAGACACAGCACGTGAATGTCATAATAACCAGCGGGTTATTATGGCAAATATCAACTCGGTCGTCCCATTAAAAAAATTGATTACCAGTAATTATTATATAATACGAATAGATGCTTTCATCTCTACAGCAATGACTTTTATGAATATTATTGTTTGTATCCCCCCAGGTGATTACCTAGAACAATTGGCAATATTGTTATTTGTCACTTCTTGTGAAAGGGTTCGTGGTCAGTGACAACACACAATACAGTTCTGTAACTTCCGCACACACAAACTTTGTGTGACTGAGATTTATTAAATAAAAAAAAATGTTTCTTACTTCAGAAACAGAAAATAAATGAAACAAATACAACCAGATCTCACAGTTCTATTACTGTACTTCAGTGTGGTACCAACAAAGCAACAGGTCCACTATCCTTTGTGCACAACGCCTATCTGTCCAGAAAGAAATTTGCAAGCTTTTTATAGTATCTAGCTAGTGACATCATAGGTCACCTGATCTGCCCCAAACACTAATACAAACAAACTACGCTTATACAGAGAGTGGCGCATCAACAGAGACTAATGCAATCATCTTCATTGTGTTTGTTCAATGCAATACTTAAATTAAGAAACAATATCATAAAATAATGTATATTTAAGTGTGCATACGAAAGGATCACTTATGGTTCGAGCCCCACCTATTGAATGTGACCTCATCACAAACTTGGACTGTAAATCTAGACCACCAGGGGGCCACTGGCCCTGAAGAGGTTCTAATTCCTTCTTGTCCTGAAGGGGGAAATGGCCCCAGGTATGTCTACACTTTAAATCCTGAACTTATCAGTTTATATATAAAACAAAGTCCTGCCAACTGACCTATTTCTTTTTTCTCCAAATACAGCTGTACTGTCTTTCAATTGGCTATCTGGTAACCTGGTTATGCATCCAGGTATTGCTTTAAGAAATTATGGGCTATGATAAACTGGAGGATCACGTGATGAGCCTGGTCAGGTAAGATGTCCCTCGCGCTGCTCCTGGGCCCCTCAGTTTTCAAATAACCCCTCGTAGCATTGCAAAGCTGATTTAACATTGCAGAAGGGGCTCTTTAGGCCCATGCAAGGCTCCCAGATGTGGTATTGGCAAGTGGTGACCCGTGATCCGTTATTCGGCTTCCGATTCGCGGTGAGCAGCCGGCAGTAAAGTCGGACCGCGACACCAAAGTAAAATGGATCCCGAGATGGGCGAGTCTCTGGCTGGAAGGGCCCCAGCCTCCAAACGGCCCAAATCACAGCTCTCAACCCCAGAAGATCAGGAGGAAGTAGCAAACACAGAAGGGGGGAGCCAGCCCAAATGGGGGAGACATCCTGGAAATTAAGCAGCTTTTAAAGGGGCTAGTCATGGACTTTGCAGAAGTAAAGCCAGCGCTGCAATTGTTATCCCAGAGGATGGGTGATGCTGAAGCCCGACTTGCATCTCAAGAGAGGAAACTCTCCACTCATGAACAAGAGCTGGTAGTGGTTAAAGGCAAATTAAAAAGCTGGAAGAGAGAATTGAAGACGAAGAGTCGAGAAGTAGGAGGAACAACTTAATTCTGGCAAGGTTGCCAGAGAGAGCCGAAGGGTCAGACTGCATCTCCTACATTCAAGAATTGCTGCTTAAAATGTTTGACCCCACACCTTATGGAGATACTTATAATTTGGAAAGGGCACACACAGCGTTAAGAGAAATTCCCCAACCAGGAGCAAGGCCGAGGGTAATTATCATGCGCTTTCTCAACTATAAGGAAAAGATGCATGTTCTATCTTCAGCGAGACAGAAGAAACCTCTGCAGTGGAATGGGGCCACCTTGTGGTTATTTCAAGATCAAACACCTTCTGTAAGAGGAAAGCAGAAAGAATATCTAGATATCAAAAAGAAGTTATATCTAGCTGGAATCAAGTTTTGTCTTTTATACCCTGCCATTTTGGTGGTGCGACTTCAATCAGGGGAAAAGCGCTTTCTCACTGTGAAGGAGGCGCTGGAAGGGCTACGTGTGGAACTCCCTGAGCTATTCAGAACACTGAGCTGAGGCGAAACAGAGCTTAAGGAAAGTTGTAATGTGGACTAACTTGGACTCCTGGGGACTTGTTCGGGGTAGTGTATCCGCTTAATTTCGGTTTCCTGATCTATGTGTATAATTACAGGTTGTGGGAAGGCTTGAAAACCTGATCAAGACGAGGAAGGGGGCCATTATTGGAATGTTATTTTTGGATTATAGTTGTGTGAGAAATTATCTGAAATAGGAACTTTAAGGTGGGCACATAAAAAGAAGGGATAAAATAATATTTCTCTAACATTAGCAGCACTAGGAGAAGTGATATTCCGGGGAACTGGTAGCGAGAACAGAGGGTTGCAGGTTTCTGGTTGGAATGTTTCTGGATAGACTTACTGCGGCCCCCCCTGCATTTGGTGTCCTAGCTAGGCCCTCTGATTTCAACCATTCGTATTCCTCGAGAACAGACCAGAAATGGACTGGAATGCAATTCGATGGCGAAGAAGGCCACTGAAGGACTTGGGAATAGTTTGGGGGAGGTGAACTAGGAAGTGCTGGATATAAGGAGAAATTGCTAACGGGGGGGTGATCTTTTGAAGGGGAGAGGGATTTAATTGTTATTGTTACCTTAGAAAGTTGATAACCTGGAGTAGCAATACCTGGGGGTATGTAAGGTTGCTATGTATTTTGTTGGGGTTAATGATCCAGTGGACAGGGTCAATTGATATTGGGTCTGGAGTATTATAGGTGATTACTTAAGGGTGACAAAGAGGAACCATTTCAAGGCTGGAGTAGGGCCCTCTCGAACGCTGTAGCTGATTGTAGAGGGGTAAGAGAGCAGTAGAGCAGGGAGCTCATCGAGGATCCGACGTATAGGAGGAGGGCGATCTAGGGATCGGGGCAGGGGGTAAGGGGGGAGGGATAGGGATAGGGATAGGGATATGGGAAGAGAGAGAGTTCCCCTGGTGGAGAGTAAAACGGGCAGAGCTAGACCGAATCTTGGAGATTAAATGCCCCAAAGCAAATGTTAAGCTAGGTCCATGGCAAATGTTAAAATAATCTCATGGAATGTTAAAGGACTCAGGGGTAGACGTAAAAGAATGGTAATATTGAGACAACTGGATCAAATGGGTGCCCAAATCGCCGCCCTGCAGGAAACACATCTACTGACCGAAGAATTGAATAGTCTGAGGCAAATATGGGTGGGGCAGGTTTTTGGCATAGGAAAGGAAAGAGCTTCGGGTGGGGTGGTGATTTTAATTAGAAAGACGTACCCCTTTGCTGTAGAACAGGTATCAGCAAGAGAGGATGGTAAAGCAATATTTATCTCGGGCCTCATACATGGGAGGGTTGTCTCGATAGCCTCTATATATGGACCAACCCCTTCTAATCCAGAATTTTTGGCCCCTCTAGAGAGAGACATAGCTGGTTATATGGGACACTTTCTTATTTTAGCAGGAGACTGGAATATAACTGCGGATAATATAGAGGACAGGTCTCCAGCTACTAATAGACCCCTCACGAAAGCCCAGGTGGCCCTGAATAAGTTGTTAGAGGCCACTGCCTTGGTGGATCCGATACGGTCCCACTTCATAGGAAATAGCATGATGACCTTTTACTCAGCAGTACACAAGACTCATTCTCGGATAGATTTTTTTAGTTAATAGGAGGTGCTTTTGGGAGTAAAGGAGTATCAGTAGAGAATAGAACTCTCTGATCATTCCCCAATTGTGTTATCATGGGAACTGATATCAGGACCCCCAGGCCCTTCCGATGGAGCTGGCGATGCTCTTCTGTCAGATGTTGCAGCTAAGGATAGTTTAGAAGGTGCTTTAATAGAAATCATACATCAGCAACTACCTACACTGTCTGACAAAAAGCTAGCTTGGCCAACCTGTAAAGTACTATTGCAGTAAGGCCCAAGACTTGACAGCTCAAACAACAGACTCAGAAGGGCAAAAGAGGATTTTATTATGAGGGCTATTAGCTCTTTGGCTCCATTGGAGGAATCATCGGAAGAAATTGACCGGGAACTCAAAAGTCTAAGGCGGGAAGTAGAAAATATTGTTTATAGTAAGGTAGACTTTTGGTTAGCTAAAATTAATGCTAAATACCTCCTGAAGGGTGATGTTCCAGGACGATTGTTAGTAGCCAGAGTCAGGAATGGGAGGCTAGTAGGACAATAACAGCAATTAACCAGGGAGGGAAATATATAATAGATCCTCAAGAACTTGCAGATACTTTTGCAATGTACTTCAAGGACCTATACCAGCTTGAAAATAACGTGGGTGACGAGGAAATTAATGCTTTTTTAGAGGGAATACCCTTGCCGGTATTGGAAGCTGCACAAACAGCAGAGTTGGAGGCACCTATTGGGGCAACAGAAATTCTGGAGGTTGTTAAATCTTTACCGGCGGGTAAAACGCCAGGGCCAGATATGTCCACAGCTAAGTTCTACCAAACATATATACATATTCTTTTGCCTCTCCTCCAAGAATTCTATAACAAGGTAATGCAAGAGGGTGTTTATCATCCCCCTCCATCAGGCTTATATCACATTAATTCCGAAACCAAATAAACCTAAGAATGTATTGTCTAGTTACAGGCCGATAGCATTAATGAACCAGGACATCAAGATTCTTACAAAAGTTTTAGCCAACAGAATATGGCAGAATGCAGTGGGGGTGATAAGTAGGGAACAAGTAGGCTTCATGCCAGGAAGGGGAGCACATGATGCCTTGAGGAAGTTGCACCACATCTTACACTATGCATCAGATTGTCAAGTACCCCTAGCCTTGATATCGTTGATGCAGAAAAGGCCTTCGATAGGGTCTCCCATGCTTTTTTGTTTGCCACAATGGAAAGGATGGGATTTCCCCAAAGTCTCCTTAGGGGAATAAAAAATCTGTACGCTGGCCCCTCTGTTAGAGTTTTGTGCAATGGTTACATGTCTCAAGAAATACAATTGAAAAATGGGACCCGGCAAGGGTGCCCCCTCTCCCCAATATTGTTTAACATCTACTTGGAACCTTTGCTGAGGATAATAAATAATGATAAATATGTTAGGGGGGTTGAGATATTGGGGGGGGAATTTAAATTATCAGTTTTTGCTGTCGATGTGCTCCTACACCTGCGGGACCTGGCAGACGGGTTGGAAAGGGTAAGGGAGCTAATAGAGCACTTTGCCAGGTATCCAACTATGCATTGAATCTAACTAAACCCAAATCCTCCCACTGACCCCTTATGTATATAAGGCAGACTTTGCCCAGCTCCAAATTCAATGGATGCCTGATAAGATCAAATATTTGGGCATCTGGATTACTAGAAACCCTGAGATAGGGGCGGAAGTGAATATGGAAGAGACATTATCAGGAATCAAGGGGGACATAACAAGATGGAATAAGCAGTCATTGAATTTCATGGCAAGACTTGGGCTGATCAAGATGAATCTATTGCCAAGATTGTTATACCCGGTTTATCTAGCCCCATATTATATCCCCAAAAAATGGTTTAGCAAGGTTAAAAAGCTAATTTCAGATTTTTTATGGAAATTTAAACCGCCCAGGAGAAAATATAAAGCCCTGTGCTTACCTTCGCATGGGGGATTAAGCTGCGGACCTCCACTTGTGATTATGTGGCGGGCCAGTTGGTCTCATGACTCGATGGAATAAAGGGAACAGGGGGAGGCTTACATCCCAGAATGGCTTCAGTTGGAGACTCAAATGATGAAGGAGGCAGGACTCTCCCTAGAGGCCCCACTGGATGCTGATATAGCTAAGTGCTTCAAGCGAGATAGGGGAAAACCCAGTAGTGAAGACAGTAGAAGCCTGGTGGTCATGCTTGACTAGGGTTCAGAAAAGAGATCAGCAGCAGGCCATAAAGCAGCCTTTATTGGGCAATCCTAACTTGCTCATAGGGAATAGGGTACTCAAAGGGAAGTGGGCTAACTGGGTTCTAGGCCTGAAACTAGAAGATGTAATTCAGAGATTCTAGGTGGTTTCCCTCCACAATGCTGCAGATGGCGTATTTTCCAAGATTACAACTCACAAGCATGTTGGAGGGAGAGCTAAGAAGGTTAGGGGTTCATAGAAGATTCTTTTAGTTGGGAAGATCTGGAGGGGTTGACCAAGCTCAAGGATCTTATCACAGGTCTATAAAATCACTCTTAGCTTCATGGGCCCGAGGGCACCTCCGCAGTGAATTATTGGGATAGAGTTTTAGCCCCAGTAATCGATTGGGCTAATGTATGGAATAATGCCAGGTATATTGTGATACCCAAGTATAAAAACTTACATTTTTTTATTGTCTCAAATATATATTACACCCCTGTGAAACTATGTAAGAGAGGCGTAAAGCAGACAGACCTGTGCTTTAGGTGTGGTACAGAGAGAGGTGACTTGATACACGTATTGTGGAGCTGTACCAAAATATCACCGGTGTGGGTTGAGATAAAGAGGCGAATGGACCCATTAATGGATTACTCAGAGTTTATAAAACCAGAGATCTGCATCCTAGGGGACCTGTCACTAGTAGCTGGAGCTAATGCTAAATATCACGTATCCCTGATGGCAGGAGTAGTTAAATCCTATGTAGTCCAGCATTGGAAGGATGGTCAATTATATGGCTATGGTCAATGGTTAAAGGACCTTACTGGGACGCTAGCTGGAATCAAGAGGCATCTATATGCAGAAGGGAAAATAGAGGTATATACTAAAAGATGGGCAGCTCTGGAGGCAATATATTCTCTACAAGAAGTAGATGGTTTGGCACAGGTCTGTCTGCTGGGCAGTGACTAGCTGAAGTATCTTGGCTGATTAGATCAAAGGGTATTTAGTTTCTTGGATAAGTCTAGTAGGGTTATTAATGGATGAAGGGTGAAATGGTGGGGGCTTAGAGGATAATATAGATAAGGGTCTGCCAGACCTAAGGATGAATTGGGGACTCTCTCTCTCCCGGGGGATGCAGAGGGAACACACTCCTACCTGGGCTAGTATTAATGCAGACAATGTAGAGAAGGAATGCCTATGAGGATGCAGAGAGCCTAAGTAAATATAGACTAGGGAGTAAGGAAATAGGTAGCCTATAGGCCTTAAATTTAACTAGGGACAAAGTTATGACAAATGGGACGAGGAGGGGTGATGATTCCTCTGCATATGTATATAGTTAAATGTATATAGTTTGCACGGCCAGTTTTGGGGCGGTGTACCCCGGGTTCCGGACTATGTGCGTATGTCTGTTTACTGTCTGTAAAACCTAAAATCAATAAAGACTTGTTTAAAAAAAAAAAAAAAATTATGGGCTATACTTTATATTATGGACTGTACATAATACCCAAATGTTTATTTGTAAAAATGACAAGATGTCCTCCTGATCCTGTATTAAAATAGAGGCACTCGCCCTAGCACACCTTTTTCTAGTGCCCTTTTCAATTAAAGGGGCTGTTTGGGACGTTCGGCACTTTGTGTTTTATTGAAGTCTTTAGCCAGGTCCTTGCTAACGTGCCGTCCAGCAGAGAGCTTGTAGGCGGACTGGTTCTTGCATTCTCGGCTTTGAAAGTGCCGGAGTGTATACCATTAGCACTGCCAAAGCCTCAGAACTGGAATACCTTTTTCTTTGTACTGTAGTTCAGGTCAGACGCATGCAAAATCCAGCTATGTGGCTAAAGTGATCATCGAATGATAATAAAATACCACCCAGGGACCTAGCACACCATTGCAGAGGATACAGGAGATTGCAGTCAGCACAACAAATACCTTTTCAAACCTCAACATTCCTCTGGTAAACATTTAAATTGCTAGTGGGAAGAGGACAGTGAAATGGTAATAAGGTGCACTAACAGAGGGAAGTACATGTAAATAGAATGACATTATTTTCTTTGAAGGAACATCCTATATGCTAAGACAGGACTTCAGTGTGCTCCACAAATAACAAGCTGTTCCCTACAGCGGAGAACGATTATAACAGGGCATGCCTAGACCTCTTACTGGGTCACTCTTGTTTTACTTTAGAGTTCATGCCATTGGCTCAGAAAGCCAGTACCTTCTCACCACGTGGACTACAGAGAAAATTAGAGGGTTATGCAGAGAAGAAGATATCACGATGGGAGGCCATCCCATCATGATAGAAAAGTGAAAAGGTCTAGGGAGACCAAGAGAAGAAAGAGACTTTACTACTGCAGTAGATTTGGAGTTAGGGACAAAGAATGGAAGGATGTCCAGTGGTGGTGGTGGTGGTGGTGGTGGGGCTGCGCTAAACTATCACATACCCCAAGATTAAGCAAAAACTAATTCTGAAAATGTGGTTTTCAAGACAACCTTCCCTTAGCCAACCCGGTGGCGCTGAGGGTTGAGGTGCTGGACGCCACACCTCGAGCTGCACCGGTGACCCGGGTTCGGGAATGGACTCGGGTTGCTGAGGTTCAGCGGGTAGAAGGAGAATTGAGCATCCCAGTGGATGCTCTCCTCCTTCGGGGGTGGAATACCGAGGGTGCTTCACACACCTGACGTCCCTGAAGCTGGTGGAAGCACGGGCTTTCAGGGCACTGGAAGCTCTGTTTCACAGAGTCTGGGAGGGGGATGCTGTTAGGCACTTGACTCATGGAATGTGTAAGCACGTCGCCCAATCTGGACTTTCATCCTTTGTGCCAGCGTCCCAGGGGTTGGGAGAAAAATGGGGAAAATGCAAAAACCCAGGCCCTACGAGCAAGATGAAACTAGGGGGATGGGATACCTTCAGGATTGCCCTGGTGCTACCCCTGACGGTAGGATGGAGCTTCTGCCCACCCCCTCTAAGGAGGTCCACCCCAGGGCACCCAAACAAACTAATAAAAAAAAACGTTAACCATATGAAAATATTCAGCTTCCTATACTCTTTATCAAAATATTACTATTTCCCCTTGGGGTGTCTTTTATCTGATAACCTTTAGCATTCCAAGGTATAGAGGTGTTTGGGTTTACACCAGTCAACCAGCTCCATGTGTATTGACATGCACTTTACCTGCCCTATGTTTTACATCAAACCTATATGGTTGTAAGGCCAGGTACCACCACATCACTCTGTTACTTCTGTCCTCCATCTGAGATAGGAAACATAGTGGATTATGATCCATGATAAGGGTAAAAGGTGCTCCCCACAGATAAAATCTTAGTGATTCTATTGCCCATTTTGTGGCAAGACACTCCTGCTCTGTTGTGGAGTACTTTTGCTCCCTATCATGTAACTTAAATGAAATATACACTATGGGATGTTCTTCCACATTAATGATTTGGCTCAATACCGCTCCAATACCAATACCTGATGCATCAGCATACACCTCAAAGGGATGTTTGAAGTCAGGACTACGTAACACCAGGGCAGAGCATAAGGCTGCTTTGATTTGAATAAAGGCCTGTTCACACTCCATTGTCCATTTAACCTGGTTCCCACATTTCTTCTTCATGAGATCGGTAAGGGGGGTTGCTATCATTGCAAAAGTAGGGATGAATCTCCTATAATATCCCACAAGACCCAAAAAACACCGTACTTGCTTCTTTGTATGAGGTACCTGGCATCTTGCTACTGCCTCTATTTTGGTGACCTCAGGTTTTATTAAGCCATTTCCCAGTATGAAACCCAAATAGTGGGTTTCCTGCATGGCAAGAGTGCACTTTGTAGGGTTGATTGTCATACCTGCTTGACATATGGATGTAACCACAGCCCTTAGATGGCTTAAATGGGTCTCCCAGTTTGGACTGAATACAACGATGTCGTCCAGGTAGGCTGCACAAAAATTTGAATGGGGTGCCTGCACCTGTCCATAAATTGTTGAAACATCGCTGGTGCTCCATGAAGTCCAAAGGGCATGGTTTTGAACTGAAATAATCCCAAGGAAGTGCTAAAGGCAGTTTTCTGTTTGGCTTCTTCCACCAACGGAATCTGCCATTAGCCTTTGGTCAGATCCAGTGTGGAAATAAATTTAGTATTCCCTATCTTATCAGTAATGTCATCCACTCATGGCATAGGATAGGCATCATACTGCACCACTAGATTTAAACCCCTAAAATCTAAACATAGTCTGATGCCCCCTCTTTTCTTGGGATGATTACTACAGAGGAACCCCAAGGACTTTGAGATGGCTCAATTATATCCAATTATTTCAATCTTTGGATTTCCCTCTGAACCTGTAACCTACTCCTTTCAGGGAGACGATATGTTTTTTTTCTTATTGGACCTGCAGATGTTATAATTTTGTGTTCTACCCCTTTGCCAACCCAGGGGTACTAGTAAAGGAGGAGCTAAATTCCCATTGTTGTTCATCTGTCAAATCTCTATTCATACTTATAGCTTCTATTCCCTTTATTTCATCCAAATGCCCATAGGCTATGTCAATCTCTGTTCTGTCTTGGTCAGGTATTATTAACATCTGCACCCCTGCCTCAGGTCTCTCACACCACCTCTTCAGCAGGTTAGCATGGTAAATCTTTTTCCCCACCCTCCTATCTGGAGTTTCAACTTCATAGGTCACTGGGCTATTTGATGGAGCACTTTATAGGGGCCCTGCCACTTCATAAGTAATTTATGTGTGGATGTCAGAAGTAATAGTAACACTTGTTCTCCCTGTTGAAAACATTTTGTTATATTGGTCCCTCAGTCATAGTTACTTTTGGGACAACTTTGTGCTTCAATTCCCACCTCATGGGCTTTCTGTGCATATGAGACTAGTCTCTGATGTAGCTGTCTCATATATTGGGTTATACCAGGGGATTTTAGATCTTTTCCCTCCTCCCAACGTTCTTTGACCACATCCAAAATTCCCCTAGGTGTCCTTCCATACAAAAGTGAAAAGTGGGAATAACCAGTGGAAGCTTGGGAGACCTCACGGTAGGTGAACAGTAGGTAGGGGAGGTACTTATCCCATTCTTTTCCCTCCTCTTGTATGAACTTTTTAATCATCCTTTTCAAGGTCTGATTAAATCACTCTACCAACCCGTCTGTCTGGGGATGGTAGGGGGAGGTTCTTAATGCCACTATGCCTAACAGATGATACAATTCTTTTAAGAGTTCTGCATTAAAATTGGCTCCTCTATCAGTTAAAATCACCCTGGGAATGTCTACCCAGCTAAACAATTTAACTAACTCCTCCGCTATATGAGAAGTGGTGACAGATCACATTGGGATGGCCTCAGGATACTTAGTGGCATAATTACAGACTACTAGAATAAAATCTGTTCCCTTTACTGCTTTTTTCTAGAGGTCCCACAATATCCATGCCTATCCTTTCAAATGGGGTTGCTACCAGGGACATCGGTATTAAAGGTACCATATCCTTCTTTTTATGGGCTATTAACTGGCACTTGGGACAGTTTTGGAAATACTGAGCTATGTCCTCATGTATCCCTGGCCTAAAGAATCTCTGCAGGATTTTATTTGTGGTCCTATCTCTTCCCGTATGTCCTGCCCAGGGTACCTCATGACCTAATGCCAAAATATCCTGCCTATAACATTGGGGCACCAGGACTTGTTCCACCTGTTCCTCTGTTCTGGGATTCATGCATACACTGTACAATAAATCATTGATAACCTGAATTTCAAGGAAACCTTGCTTTCCATCCTGGCCCACCTGTTGGAAAAAAGGTTTCAATGTCACATCTGTCTTTGTTGTTCTTTCATATCACTTTTAACATACATCGGGGAAGTTTCAGTAGGTAAACCTTGTTTATGTTTATGCCATAGCATTTGCATTCTTTTCTTTTCTTTTCTTTTCTTTTCTTTTCTTTTCTTTGACTGGAAACCTAGTTTTATCAGGATTTCCATAAACCTCCCCATAAAAAGGGAAAACCTCCCCAAGCAGTAGGTCCCTCTTACTCTGTGCCGTAGTGGTCACAGCTGTAATGTTATTATTAAGGCTTACTAACAGAGAGGAAAAATCAGGTAAATCATGCCCTAGTTCCACTGGGACAGGTAAATGTGGTACCAACACTGCTGTTACCAAAGACCTATTTCCATTAACCTGTAGGGGTATTTTAACTGTGGGATATTCGTGATTATCCCCATGGACACAAATCACCTGTATGGGGGGGTCCCATTTTTTCCCTCCATGATTAAACTCCTCTTAATTTGGGTGTCTTTGCTCCCTGAATCAATCAGCCCCAACACTTTCTGACCCTGTAACTGTACCACTGCAGTTAGATATTTGGAGTTTAACTAAACTAAATGGGCTCCATCACTTTTTTGAGTGGTACAAAATCTTGCAATGTGTCCCCTAACTTTGCAATTATGACATATCACATCAGCGGAAAATGTTATTTTTCCCCTATCAAGTTCATATGGTTTTTGTTGGACTATCTGATGGTTTCTTACCACTATTGGCTTGGCTGTGGAATCATATGGCCAGTTTCCTCCTTTTCTATAGGGTTGATGGGCTCCTAGGAAGTCCTCAAACAAAGTTACAGCCATCTCTGCGGACTCAGGATTGTGTTCCTTAATTCATATTTGGACATCAGTAGGCAACACCGGCAAAAACTGTTCCATCACAAACACTTCTTTAATGTCCATCCTCAATTTCCCCTCTGGAACAATCCATTTTAGGCAAAGTTCTCATAACCTGATATAAGTCTCTTTTGGGGAGTCTTGTAGCTGATGTTTTAAGGCCCGAAATTCTTTCAGTAAGTCTCAGAGTTAATGTCATACCGTTTCAATATTTCCTGTCTCACCAGGTCATAATTATCAGCTGATCGGGGGTCCATATTGCTATAAGCCAGTTGCACCTTCCCAGAAAGATATGGGGCAAGTCTCACAACCCACTGGGGTTTAGTCCACTCATAAGCCTTGGCCACCCTTTCAAAAGTGGTCTAGTAAGCTTCTATATCATCTGCAGGTGTCATATGTGAGAGCTTTATGTCCTTTGGGTTATTAGTGGGTTAACTTCCGACAGTTCCATTTCCCACAGTTAGACCTTTTAATAATTGTAATGTCTCAGCCTACCTGGCATCCTGTCTTCTCCGGTCTTGGTCTCCTTCTTGGGCATACAGATCCGTTTGCTGTTCAATCACTATTTGTCTCACCACCAACCAATGAAACAGGTCACTGAGAGTTTCAGGTGGTATGTCATCAATCTCGGAGTGTCTCTCTAGCTGTTCTTCATCCTCCTCATAATCCTCTGGAGGGTCATTTGGTGTTCTCCTGTGCACATCTTGTAGCCCAGCATATAGGGGTTCACCTGTCCACTCTGTCTGCGAGCGGGTAACAGTACCCATCTTCTCATCTGTCCCAGATGCCATCATCTGTCTCTTGTACCAGGGCTGGTATGATCTAGTTTCCCTCACTATCCCTTGGAAAACCAGAATCCCACCACTGCCACCAAATGTGAAAGGGTACATGGTCAGTAACAACACACAATACAGTTCTGGGACTTCCGCACACAAACTTTGTGTGGCTAAGATTTATTAAATAAAGAAAATGTTTATTACTTCAGAAACAGAAAATAAATGAAACTAATCCAACCAGATCTCACAGTTCTATCACTGTACTTCAGTACTCTGAGCTAGAGTATTGCCACAGAGTGGTACCAGCAAAGCAACAGGTCCACTATCCTTTGTGCACAGCGCCTATCTGTTTAGAAAGAAATTTTCAAGCTTTTTATAGTATCTAGCTAGTGACATCACAGGTCACTTGATCCACCCCCTAACACTAATACAAACAAACTATGCTAATACAGAGAGTGGGGCATCAACAGAGACCAATGCAATAATCTTCATTGCATTTATTCAATGCAATGCTTAAATTAAGAAACAACATCATAAAATAATGTATTATTCAAGTGTGCATACAAAAGGGTCACTTATGGTTCTAGCCCCACCTATTGAATGTGACCGCATCACATACTTGGACTATAAAACTAGCCCACCAGGGGGCTCTGGCCCTAAAGGGATTCCAATTCCTTCTTTTCCTGAAGGAGGAAAAGGCCCCAGGTATGTCTAGACTTTAATCTTGAACTTATCAATTTATATATAAAACAAACTCCTGCTGACAGACCTATTTCTTTTTTCTCCAAATACAACTGTACTATCTTGCAATTGGCTACCTGGTAACCTGGTTATACATCCAGATATTGCTTTAAGAAATTATGCACTATACTTTATATTATGGGCTGTACATAATACCTAAATGTTTATTTGTAAAAACGACGAAATGTCCTCCTGTTTCCTGTATTAAAATAGAGGCACTCACCCTAGTGCACCATTTTCTAGTACCTTTTTTCAATTAAAGGGGTTTTTTGGGATGTTCAGCACTTTGAGTTTTATTGAAGTCTTTAGCCTGGCACTCGCTAACATGCCATCCTGCAGAGAGCTTGTAGGCGGACTGGTTCTTGCATTCTCTGCTTTGAAAGTGCTGGAGTGTCTACCATTAGCACCGCCAAAGCCTCAAAACTGGAATACCTTTTTCTTTGTAGTTCAGGGCAGGCGCATGCAAAATCCAGCTATTTGGCTAAAGTGCTTGTCGAGCGGTATTAAAATACCACCCGGGAGCCTAGCATACCATTGCAGAGGATACAGGAGAGTGCAGTCAGCACAATGAACACCCTCTCAAACCACAACATTCCTCCGGTAAGCATTTAAATTGCTAGAGGGAAGGGGACAATGAAATGGTAATAAGGTGCACTGACAGAAGGAAGTACATGCAAATAGAATGACATTATTCTCTTTGAAGGAATGTTTTGTACGCTAAGACAGGATTTCAGTGAGCTCAGCAAATAACAAGCTGTTCCCCACAACAGAGAATGAGTATAACAGGGCATGCCTGGACCTCTAACTGGGTCACTCTTGTTTTACTTTGGAGTTCATGCCATTGGCTCAGAAAGCCAATACCTTCTCACCACATGGACTACAGAGAAAATCAGAGGGTTATGCAGAGAAGAAGATATCATGATGGGAGGCCACGGCACCATGATAGAAAAGTGAAAAGGTCTAGGGAGACCAAGAGAAGAGAGAGACTTTACTACTTCAGTAGATTTGGAGTTAGGGACAAAGAATGAGAAGACGTCCAGTGGTGGGTGGGGGCTGCGCCAAACTATCGCACTTCTTTATTTAGAGAGTTTGGTGGAACTACCATGGGTTCAGCAGTCTCCAATGCATTTGTGCTTTTCATGGTTGAGATTTATAAAGATCTGTTTACTTGATTTTATGATGGCATTGCTGGGTTTTGCTGAGAGGTGTGTGGGAGGGGGAGGGATTTGGAACTTAATTGCCATATGTCTGATAATAAGCCTGGAACAAGATGGTGGTCCCCTCGGTGTGCATGGACCTAATGGGTAGGAGCAGATATCAGCCTGGGATGTGGGGTGGCTTCAGCTGCCTTTTATCCTTTTTTTTCCCTGTCCTGTGTTATTCCTAATTTTAAGGATTGTTTTTTTTCTGTTATTGTTATGGGAAGAGGGGGGTTATTGTCCTTGTGTGTATGGTTAGCTTGTATTTTATTACCAGTGTCATTTTTTCTTTTCTGGAATATAACTAATCCCTTGAACATTATTACCTGGAATATCAAGGGAGCGAGGGACAATCAGAAAACAGATGAGATCTTAAAACATTTGCATGCCCTTAATCCCCCATATAGTTTTCCTCCAAGAAATGCACTTACTTGCTAACCAAAGTTCAAATCTTTGTAAACTTTGGGTGGCATAAGCCTTTGGGGCTGGCAACAGCCCACAGAAAAGAAGCATGGCTATCTTGTTAGCAAAATTGCTCCCTTTTACCCTGCTTACTGAAGTGGGTGATCCTGAAGATAGATACCTTTTCCTTCATGGGAGGGTGGATCACTATGAATTAGTTCTAGGAGTTATATATGGTCCAAATGTGGACTCCCCATCCTTCTTCACCACCCTGTCTAACAATATAGCAAGATTTGCCCACCTACCCTTGCTTATTGGTGGGGATTGGAATTTAGTGTTTACTAATAGGTAGATATAACCTATAAACAGCACTCTGGTCTCTCAGCAGCACACTGAACTTTAGGAGAATTTGCCAATTCACTGGGTCTTGTAGACCCATGGAGACTTTTACACCCCCAGGATCTGGATTTTACTTTTTGCTCAGCTCCCCATAATGTTTTATCCTGGCTAGATTATTTTTCAGTCAGTCAGGCTTTATTGCCCCTGTTGTTTGACTTTCACATTTTTTCTCGTGTTTTATCAGATCATTTTCCAGTAAAGTTAATGACTAAATCTCCCTGTTTTAAAACTGTGTCCATATATGGTCAATAAATAATTTATTATTACAGAATCCAGATATTGTTGCACGCTTTCGCACTTTTTAATTCTCTCTATCCAGGAGAACTCCTCTCCTTTGCCGTCACCTGATGTACTTTGGGGCGCCCTTAAAGCAATTTGGAGGGGGGAGCTCATTCGGGTTGCCACAGTTCGTGAAAAGAAACTTCAATCTCAGTGCGACACTTGGCTTACCACAATTAGACAGCTAGAAAAATCATTGTCTCCTACTGCCCCAGAAAATACCCAGGTGGAATTGGTCCAACTCTGTTCCATGTATGTGGCCTACCTGCTTGACAAGGTCAATAAAGCCTCTGCAGCCAAAAAAGCAATGTATATTGGTCAAGGGAACAAAGCCAGGAAGCTCTTAGCCCTCCACTTAAAGCACAGAGTGGCCTCTAAATGGATATCTTCACTACTTGATTCCCAGTCAGGAACTATTACTTGTGACCCCCCAAGAGATGACAAATCTTTTTGGAGATTATTATTTGTGCTTATATTCTGCTCCTATACCCGACCCACAGCACCCTATGATACAAGCAGCCTTTCAAGACAATGTGGAGCTACTGAGTTTACCCCAAGATCAACAAAATGTATTGTTAGGTCCTATCTCAGTATTAGAAATTCAAGACGCTATTAAATCTCTTAAACCTGGCAAAGCCCCAGTACTCAACGGGTTTTCTCCACTGTTTTATAAAACATATGTGGCAGAACTTACTCCCCTGTTATTGCAACTGTTTAATATTTTTGGAATCATCTACCCCTAAAGATTTCTCATTATTTGAAGCCAGAATTATCCTTTTTGCCCAAACAAGGGAAGGATCCTACAAGGGTGGAAAATTATAGACCTAATTCACTATTACACATCAATATTAAAATTTATGCTAAGATTTTAACAGCCTGACTTGCAAAAGTTTGGGTTCCCCTTTTGGGTCCTGAGCAAGCAGAGTTTGAGGCAGGGTGTATAATCGGAGACCATTTTTGAAAGCTGTTCCACATTATTTCTGTGTCCAGGGAGTCCAATAGTGATTCGTTGTTGGTCTCCCTTGATGCAGAAAAATCCTTTGACCAGGTGGGCTGGTCCTACTTGTTTAATGTTTTACCACAATATGGGCTCCCCGAGGAATTTATTCATAGATTATAGGCTTTATATGTAAAGCAGTCAGCCAGCATCTTATGTAATAATGAGATGTCATGCCCCTTTATTTTAACTAGGGGGACACAACAAGGTTGCCCTCTTTCCCCGTATTTGTTCAGTCTGTATATTGAACCCTTAACTCATAGCATTAATCTAGATAGAAATATAGGGGGCATCAAGATTGGGCACTATGATCTTAAAATCTCCTCCTTTGCAGATGATGTGCTCCTGCATATTTTGAACTGGAGGCAATTTCTGGCAGCAGTTACTGTATGTGGATTATTACTACTTTCAGTACCATTTCAGGTTATAAATTGAACCTTAATAAAACTACTGTTCACCCCTTATCTCCTCACTCCTGTAAATCCGACATCGAAAACAGGCTTAAAGTGGGAGCCCAGGACATTTGCTTACTTGGGTATTCAAATATTGAGAGAGCTTCATCATCTGAGATCTCTTAATTTGGACCCTTTTTTTGTGACAGATTGACCTGGACCTCAAGCATTGGTTTAAAGTGATATGTGAACACAAAGTATTTATAATGTTATTACGGTATCTTTCAACAACAGAATACATTGCTGGCCTGATGAATGCTGTTCTGAATATACGTCTCAGCATGACAAATGAGGAAATGGACTTTGATTTATTTGAGTTTTGGTGACTGGGTAAGTCCACTGAGATAATTACAGTCCCTTTTTCAGGGTCGACCCAGGGTCTCAGAAAGCAGGACAGAAACAGTGCAAAAATACAAAAGAGCAACACATTATGGCAAAAATTGACAAACAGCATAACAATATATACAAAAGCACAACAGAGCATAGAATGGGTTCTATGTGACAAGGGCGAATGAATGTTAGCAACTGGTCATAAGGGCACACAACCACAAGGGTGGCTGAAAAACAGTATGTTATTTAATGCGGGGGGCGTTGCCCCCCACACCCACCCTCATGGAGGTTCGCCTACAACCCCTTAATTAGGATTCCTACTCCTGGGGGGCACAACTCAGGGAAAGTGGTGGAATGCAAGGTCGCCCACATTGTCGGTGCCATTGTGCAGTTGCCCTTATGACCAGTCGCCTTTATTCAGTCGCCCACATCACAGGCTACCATAGAATGTAAGCTTTGATAATATCATACTTGCTAGGCATATACAATTGAAAACTTAGGTTTGTAGGACTAGGAGCATAAAGAATAAATTCTGAGAATGGGGGGATGAGGCAGAGACAGGTAGTAAGTATTTAAGGATAGAGGGTGGGGAGCAGGGCATAGTTCAGGGACAGGCAGGAGAAGGGGAAGGAAAGAGGGCAAGGAGGGTTTATCATCAGCGGAAACAGGAGCAGGACATGGAGGCTGGGAGAGAGGCATACAGATTAGTTTGGAACATAGGGAGAGAGAGAAACAAGACAGGACTAAGGGAGGAAAAAATTTCCAATCAGATACAGCCACAAAAGAGAAAGACTTCCGGGCGATGGCCAGTCGCAAATTAGGAATGACTAAAAGTGGTAGTGAAGCATAGCGGAGGGCATGTGGTGCTTGTCTTAGGCGTATCCACTCACTAAGGCAAGAAGGCATGAATTTGTGGAGAAGGTTAAACATGAGACTCAAAGAGTAATACCTTAACTGATCTTCATATGGCAACCAGCCCACAGAGGAGAGGAGAGGACATCACAGTGGTGTGAACGGGTATTAGCCCCAAAGGCAAATCTACTAACCCTGTGGTCAGTAGATTTGCCTACATACAACATCAGACTCATTGTGCTACTCCTTTCAACCCCAACAAGGAAGAAGCTATCCCAGAACACATATCTTGATTTGCTGCAAGATGAGTTACCTGTAATGCTCACAGTATTATGTATATGCCCATGCAGATAGTATCACAATTATTTGGAATTTGTTGCATCCATATTGAAATGTGTAGTGCTGCTCAGTGGCAATCACAGATTTGTAAATGCTGCAAAAAAACATGAATTTAAATGGTCACACAACAGACTTGTGGAGCAGTATTTATCCAGGTCTGAATGAGGGTTTTGATCTGACACCTTTTTTGAAATGCTAATACCTTTTGTTATATTGTAATTAGGATATTATAGGACCCATAATTCCTGGACCTCTCTATATTTTTGAAGACCCTAGTTAGTCTAGCTTTGTAGTAATGCATATTTATTTATAATATAATTTTTTGTTTTACAGGGGCCAATGTTTTTGGATTTGATACCCTTTGTGGATGAAATCATTATTGTTACGAACATAAGAACATATGAAGAGCCAGCAGGAGAAGGCCATCAGGTCTGTCAAGTCTGCTCATGTTGCAGGGTCCCTAGCTTACGCCACTGACCCTGACCCTTCTCCCTGGTCTTCCTTCCACCCCATCTGCCCCCCCCCCAGGTCCCATGGTTTCCCCTTATGCCTATACCAGGCCCTCTAAATGAGTTGCTGACGCCTCCAAGAAAACTTTTAAAAACATAACACTGAAGTATAATTCAGCTTGCATCCCATACATATTCTATACATTTCTCCTCCATATTATTTATTACTGAGGAAATTTGCATGAATACATGATCTTTATACCTTAGAGTTTATTAGCCTGTATACTATAACTTACTCCCTACTTCAAGTCATAATCCTCTGTTGCGACATCAGAATCTGCTGCCATGGGAGTAACTTTGATGTCACAAGTAGTGCATTATGACTTCAGGTAGGGAGAAAGAAACTGGAATAAATGAGCTCTTCAGGAGCAAAGATCCTGTTTTCATGTAACTGACCTAAGTAATAAATAATGCATAGAAGAAATACAGAACTAATGTGAAATACAACCTGAACTGCATCTTATTAGTATGTTTTGCTGATGTTCTCCTGAAGGTGTCAGCTGCTCTTTAAAGCTGCCCACTGTCTAGAAACATACATAGAAACATAGAAGTTGACGGCAGATAAGGACCACAAGGCCCATCCAGTCTGCCCATTTCTTTTTCTACCTTATGAATGTGCCATTGGCCTTTGCTCTGTCAATGGCCTATCTATTCATACTCATCTGTATTGCTCCCTTATGCCTATCCCATGCCTGTTTGAAGCCCTGCACTGCATTCATATCTACCACTTCCTGAGGTAGGCCATTCCAGTATCTGAAAGTTTCTATTATGTCCTCTCTCTCCCTCCTCTCCTCCAGGGAGTGTATTTTCAGGGCTCCCAGCCTCTCTTCATAACTTAAGACATACCCTGCTGAACTGTGATCATCTTGGTAGCCCTCCTCTGGACTTTCTCCAGCAGGCTGATGTCCTTCTTAAGATATGGACACCAGTATCTTACTCTGTAATCTAGGTGTGGTCTAACCAGCGACCTGTAAAGGGGCTGTATAACCTCCTTCCACCTACTGTTGATCCACCTGGCTATACACCCCAACATCCTGTTTGCATTTCCTGCTGCATTTGAGCACTGTGAGGAATGCTTCAGGTCGCTAGTTATTATCACTCCCAGATCTTTTTCCTCCTCTATTGCCACTAGCCCCCTCCACCCTAGGTAGTACTCTGTCCATGGGTTCCTGCCTCCAATGTGCATCACTTTGCATTTCTTGGTATTGAAGCCAAGTTGCCAGATTACTGACCACCTCTCAAGTTTTCTGAGGTCTTCCCACAGGTATCCCCTTCCTTGTACTCACCCTCCCATAGAGCTTGGTGTTGTCCACAAACAGGCACATTTTGCCCTTATTGCCATTGAACAACACCGGCCCCAGCACCAAGCCCTGTGGGACCCCATTGGTGATGTTCTTGGTGCTGGATAGCTCTCCCTGTACCATCACCCTCTGTTTCCTACCCCTCAGCCAGCTTTCTACCCACCTGGTCATTTTCTCCCCAATCCCAAGATCAGCCAGTTTCCTAATCAATATCTTGTGGGGCACTGAGTTGAAGGCCTTGCTGATGTCCAGGTACAGGATGTATACCACTTATCCCTTGTTGACTGCCCTGGTAACCCAGTCAAAGAAGTTAATCAGGTTTGTTTGGCTTGATCTTCCACCTAGAAATCCATGCTGCTTCTCATCCTGGAGACTGTTCTCCTCCATGTACTTTACCAACCTCTCCATGAGTATGATCTCCATGAGCTTGCACAAAATTGAGGTCAGACTAACCAGCCTGGAGTTCCCTGGGTCATCCCTGGGACCACTGTTGTGGAGATACAGGCACTGCATGTGCTGTTCTCCAGTCCTGTGGCACCATGCCTGATTCCATGGAGCTATTGAAGAGGCCTGCCAGTGGCCCTGTAGGCTCCTCTGTCAGCTTCCTTAGCATCCTTGGATGTATGCTGTTCAGTCCCAGGGACTTGTCCACCTTTAGTGCTAAAAGCCTCTCTCTCACTCTATCATCTTCTATCACCATGTCTGTGCCCTCTTCCCCCCATCTCCCCTCGATGGCACCAGTCCCTAGTGAAGACTTGAGCAGAAGTAATCATTTAATACTTCTGCCTTGCACCCATCTTCCTCCACCTAGTCTTATCCCTTCCTTCCTATCCCATTTCTCGCTTGTGTAATAAATGAAGGCCTTCTCACCCTTCCTAATCTATTTTGCTATTTAGAGTTTTATTTTGTTGTTTAGCCTGCTGCACTACCCTGCATGCCATGTGGTCAGCTTCAGATAATTCTCCTTATCCACCTTACTCGCAGTCCTCTTGTATCTCCTGTAGGCCAACCTCATGTCCTTCACTGCCCAGGTAACCTCAGGGTTGAACAAAATCAGTGAACTTGCCTCCAGTTTCTTCCCCTGAGCCTAACACACTCCACTGTGTCAGCCAGTATTGCTTCTTTGATGATGGCCCATTTTTGGTCACTCCCATGTCCATGCTGATGCCCCCTGGTGCTTCCTTAGCACTTCTTCCATTTTCCTGAAGTCCACCCTCCTGAAATCCAGGATTTTGATCTTAGTGGGGATGTTTTCCTTGCCCATATCCAGTCTGAACCATACATTGTTGTGGTCACTACTTCTCAGGGGTTCCTTGACCACTATTTCTTGTACGTGTTCCCCATTGGTGTGCACCAGGTTAAGGATTGCCCCTTCCCTGGTGGGTTCAGTGACACCCTGAGTCAGAAACCCACTCTGTAGCGCATCAAGGATCACCTGACTCCTGGCACAGGATGAGGCTGGTATACCCCAGTCCACTTCGGACAGATTAAAGTCCCTCACCACTACCACCTCCCCCTTCCTTGCAGCTTCCATCAAGTGTAAACTCAGCTCCCTGTCTCTTTCCTCCTCCTGGTTGGGTGGTCTGTAGACCACCCCCACCCCCAACCTCACCTCTCTCCCTCTATTGGTCTGGAGCTGAATCCATAGTGTTTCCACCCCCCTTTTCTATCTCCTTCCTCATGCATGTTATTCCTTCCCTGATATAAGCTGCCACCTCTCCTTTGCCTATCCCCCTGTCTCTTCTATATAACTTGAATCCCAGGATGAAGAAGTCCCAGTCATGGTGTGGTGTGGCCCAGGTCTTCGTAATTGCTCCTATGTCTACCTTCCCCTCTGCAGAGGGACTGGAAGGGAAAGTATGTCTTTTTGCAGATGACACAAAGATCTGCAACAGGGTCGATACACAAGGTGGGGTGGAAAGGATGAAAAGGGACTTGGCAAGGTTGGATGAATGGTCAAATGTATGGCAGCTTAGATTCAATGCAAAGAAGTGCAAAGTAATACACCTGGGAAACAAAAACCCAAGGGAAGAGTACACAATGGGCGTGAGATACTGACAACAACAAAAATGGAAAGGTAGTCATATCAGATGACCTAAAGGTGGGCCAGCAATGTGAGAAGGCAGTAAGGAGGGCTGGGGGGATACTGGGATGCATAGGGAGAGGCATCACCAGTAGAAAACAGGAAGTTGTTGCCCCTCTGTACAGACAGTTGGTAAGACCACATCTGGAGTACTGTGTACAGTTCTGGAGGGCAACCAAAATGATGCAGGATCTGCATCAGAAGACATATGAAGAAAGACTAAAGGAACTAAAGGTGTATAGCCTCAAGGAAAGGAGGGAGAGGGGGGACATGATAGAAACTTTCAAATACCTCAAGGGAATCAACAAAGTCCAAGAGGGTAGCATCTTTCAGAAAAAGAGATGTGCAAAAACAAGAGGGCACAATTTGAAGATAGAGGGGGGGGTGGCTCAGAGGTAATGTGAGGAAGTATTTCTTCACAGAGAGAGTTGTGGGAACATGGAACAGCCTTCCTGAGGAGGTCATAGAGTCAAAAACAGTGGGGGAATTCAAGAATGCATGGAGCAGACATAAGGCAATTCTAGTGGGGGGTAGGAGGAAGTAGGCTGTTGGTTTACTAGGATATGCAGCTTATCTGTTAGGTAGGGAAATGGGCAGACTAGGTGGGCCAAGCGGTCCTTATCTGCCATCAAATTCTATGTTTCTATGTTTCTATGCTAGGAGTCCCTGCATGTATGCCATCTTGTTACCGAGACTACGAGCACTGAGTGACACCATCCTCCGTCTTGACTCAGTGTTCCCTTGCTTTCCTTCTATGCTTTGCCTTACTTGCCCTCCTCCTGTACTTCCCCCTCAACCCTCATACCTACTTGCTCCCCTTTCCCTCTACACCCATCCACCCAATTATTACTGCCAGTGTTGGGGGAAGGTCTATGGACTTCCCCGTTCCGGAGTCTCAGGATCTGCTGGACCCCCCCCCCAGCAGTTTAAACTCAGTTTGTTGGCTATGTAGTCCCCCACTTTGTCTCTCAGTACTTTAGAGCCTTCTCTTCTAAGGTGTAGTCTATCTGCAAAGTACATCGTATTGTCTGACCACATACCCCCCATCACCCGGCACATTTGAATCCTTCCTCCCTGCACTAGCTTCTCAATCATTCATTAAATTCCTCGATCCTCCTTTTCCTATTTGTGCTGGATCTGGGGAGTGGTAACACTTCCAAAAAGGCCAAAGAGCTCACTATCTTTTTGCAGGTCTTTGCTAACTCACTGAGCCTACCCTGCACCATCCCCACCTCTTTTACTTCTAAGTCATTGGTTCCCAGGTGAATGATTAAGTGTTTTCCACCAGCCTCCCTTACAACTTCCCTGATTTTGGGTCCCGCTTTTCCCACTGTCACCCCCAGCATACAGACCACCATCCATCTTGCTTTTAGGTCACCCTCCTACCCCAGCAGATACCCTTAATTTGGAGTCACCAATGACACCCACCTTGCTGTCCCCTGCTAGTGTGTTTCCCACCTTCATATCATCTCCTAGAACACCAGCCACCTCCCCAATAGCCTGCACCCTATATGCTCTGACTAACTTCCTGCTGCCTCCACCACTATTCCCCTCATCCAATTGACTGACCCCTCAATCCCCTTATTCCCTTGCTAACCATGCTTGCTGCCTCTTTTCCCTCTCTCACCTTTGCCCTGATTTCCACTCTCCCCTATCCTCTACTCCCCCGACCACCTCCTTCTCCTTGCCTCCCCAACCTACCCACCTCTCTTCCCCCCCCCCTTACCTCCAGCCTTTGACTCTGGGTCACCTTGACCTTCCACCCTACCACCTGAATCCCCTTCCCCTAAACTGGTCAGTGTTGTATACCTGTTCAATAAGGGCACCCCAACATCAGTTCCCACCCCATACCTCCTCTCCCAGTCTCTTCCCTTCCCTCTTCTGCTAGTCCTCTTACCCTCCCACCAGTTCCCTTTACCACCTGCCATTCCTCTACACTGGTCCCTCGGGGTCTTTGAGAAAGAGATCTCCTTGGACATCATGGTATCCTTCCTGCTCCCACCCCATGCCAGCTGTCCCCTTTCCCCTGTGCTGCCCCTACCTGTCCCTTCTTCCACCACTCTGTTTCCTTGTCTCCCCACCCCACCCTCTCCAGCTCCCATCTGAGCACTCTTACCTCTGCCCTGAGCTGTTCCAGGCTCCTGTACACTGGACAGCCCTCTACTCTCCACATAGTACCCAGGAAGACTACAACCCCACATCCACTACAGCTTACCACTCTCCTTTCACTGTCCTGGCTCCTATACATACTCGTGTTCCCCACCTCCACCCTTCCCAGCTATCCTGCCTCCTGTACCAGTTCCTACTCCCCCACATCCTCCCTTCTCAGCCTATCCCAGCTCCAGCTACACTATGTGTCTCTGATGTGGCCCAGTCAGTGCTGTTTACAGTTTACAGTTTTCCCCCCAAGTCCCCTTTTATCTGCTAATCCCTCCTGCCCTGTCTCTTTATTCCAAACGATGCCTGACCCAAGACTGGGATCAGCTGCTTGCTCCTTTCCACCTTGCAATGTACACACAAACCTCTGTCCTTGTCCCCTTGTTCAATGTAGGTCGACCCTGGTTCTGCTGTAGCCCCATTCTCTTCTGCAGTGCACAGTTTCTACCACCCCTCCTCCTTACCTCAAATACTGTGATCAGTGTGGCCTGTAGTCCTCCCTGCAGATGCCCTGCCAATGCCCCCAGATGTCACTAAGACAGATGCCACACTCCTTCTTTGTGGTACTCATGCTTCGGGCTTACTTGCACCTCTGGATAATATATTGGGACTATAGCCACCCTATTGGCAGGCTATAGTCACAAGGTCCATTGGGATCCCCAATGGTGCCAGGCAATGCCCCCCTATTCTTTTCAGCCCTTTTCCCCCTTCCATACTAAATGTAACATACATTGCATCCAAATATGTTGGTCACAAGGGGATGTAGAACATGAGCTGTGTATGGAACATACAATCCAAATTGGTTATGTATACTATTTTGAGCTGAATTTTTAGTGACAATGATCTGGTGACTATCATATAGTTTTATAGGTGCAGCTTCCAGTAATATTTGTAAATTTATCATAGTTTTATAGAGTTCACATGTTTTTACTTGCACTTGCACTTTGTTAATTATTCACGAGGGTGTATGATGTGTAATGATGATGTCATAATACACGTATATAAGGGGTTTTCTACCTTGCTTATGCATGCCTTTGAAAAAAGGAATTAAGTTTCTGAATTGCAGCAGGCAAACATTGTATGGCCTTTTATGTTGCACTGAAATAAACTGCTAAACGCTTCTTTCAGAGCAGTGTCATTTTTTTATGAGAAGGGTCAGTGCCCGATTTTTGTTGTATGGCCTTTCCTTTAAAAGCATCTCCATTAACTTCCCCACCACTGATGTCAGACTATCATGCCAATGGTTGCCAGGGGTAGCCTGTGATGTCGGTGACTGTATATGGGTCACTGGTCGCAAGGGCGACTGCACAATGGTGCTGACAATTTGGGCGACCTGGGATTTCCCCTCCTTCCGCAAGTTGCTCCCCCCCGGAGTAGGAATCCTAAGTAAGTGGGGGTGGGGGTGAAGCCCCCATGAGGGTGTGTGTGTTGGGTAAGCCCTCCGCATTAAATCACATTATGTTTTTCATTCGCCCTGGGGGATTGTCGCCCTTCCGCAGGTTGCCATCCTGCAGTCGCCCTTATCACATAGCACCATTGCCAGGTTCCTTTCTGCTGCTGCTTTTACAAAGTAGGATCACATCTGCCCTCCTACAGTACCCAGGAACCACTCATGTTTCCAGTGACTTGTTGAAGAGGGCTGTGAGAGGTGCATCCAGTACCTTCCTGGGTTCTTTCAACACCCTTGGGTGTCCCACCTCTGGCCCCACATTTTTTTCCACTTTAAGGTGCCTTAAGAACTCTCTCCTCTGTGAATGGACTTGTGCCTACCCCCGCCCCCCAGTGTTCCTGTTGCTTTTATGTTGTCCATCACCCACCCCTTCCACTGAGAAGACGGAACAAAAGTTTCTGTTCGGGTTATCTGCTTTTTCCTGATCCTACTCTGCACAGTCCCTGCCTTCCCTCTTAGTATCACAATCCCTCCCCTTGTCTTCCTCTTTTCACTGACATACCTAAAAAAGGTGTTTTTCCCCCTTAGTTACCCTTTTGGCTAGTTTGCACCTTTGTGCCCCTCATCGATTTCCCTGCATCCTTTTGCTTGACCTATTACACCTCCCTATTCTCGTCCCTCTGCATCTCTTTGTACCTCCTGAATGCTACCCTTCTTGTTTTAACCTTTGCAGACATTTCCTTTGAGAACCACATTGGTCTCTTTTTCTCCAGTGTTTGCTCACTTCTTTTGTAACGAGGTTTGTAGCTTTCACTATGCTATCCCTTAATTTGGCCCAGTTACATTTATAACTTCGCTGGTGAATCAAGCATGTTTAAATTTCAGGGTATTCAAACCCAGAGTACACCATCAAAGTGATGTTGTTTCCAATCAGATTAATGGCGCAGGATGGTATCTCCACACGTATATGCTTCCCTAGGTATCCCTAACACAATCTAACAGATTGGCAATATGACGTATATCAGTGACGTTTACAAAGACGGTACAAAGGATTAATTAATATAATGAATTAGTTGTTTTACTGTGCTGTATATATTTATCATGCAGCAATAAAATAGTATCCTGTCCTCCAGGGTACTTGAAGCCTTCCTTGCATGCTGCTGGAGTCGCATTCTGTACCATATCCCTTAGCCTGGGTAAATGGCTAAACGAGCATGTAGTACTAGATTTGCACATGAAAATAATGTTGTCTTTCTGTGGATGAGAGGTGTAATTTAAGAATGGGCATTACACTTCACAAAGGCACACTTGAACAACTCCCACAAACAGTCTCTTCTTCATTCAGTAGGGCCCATAATATACAAGGAACCAGATCTTAAAATAGAAGAGTATTTAAAACCCAGTGGTTCAAAAAATATTTGGTCAAAGATCTTTCCTGTTCCAAGTTCCTGCCTTCTTCAGTTCACTTCCAAGAGAAGTTGTAAATTGTTCCAGGCTAAAAACTTATAAAGTCAGACTTAAAAAATGTCTTTTTTTATTCTTTTTTTTTTTTACTGAAATGTGTGCTCATGTTTTTGAAGGTGCTTTGCACATGTTATTTTACTGTTGTTTTTGATATTTTCCATTAGGTGAATTTGTCTTTCTGTATTTGAGCCTGTTTTAATTTTATTGTATTGTGTAGCTTAGTTTGCAGTATGAGTTGGTCTTCAGCCCCCACAGCGGTGCACTACTCATCCTCCTCTCTTCGTGCCCTTCACCCTTTTTATTCTCCCCCTCTTCAGTTTGAGATTTACCAGCATTGCAGAGCACTGGGCATTGTGCGTAGGAGAGGGAGAAGGGTGTGGGGTTATGAGCAGGGGGGGATGATCGAGGAGGGTCATCGTATTGGGGTGGTTAATACCAAAAGGCGCCCTGGGGCTAAATGGAATCCTGGTCATGGTTCTCCATGTCTGGTGCCCATACCAAGGCACCACCGGTTATGTGGGCAGATGGTCTGTCGCGTGTAGATTCATTCAACTCGGCGGTGTTCGCAATACCAGGTTCATTAAAAACAAGACAACAATTATTGCTGATCTTGTTGGTATGGTGGACCTGGCTTGCATTACCAAGACCTGGCTGGATGATAACTCTGGCCCCATTTTGGAGGCTATGACTCCAGCCGGGTACTCGGTGTTACACCGCCCAAGATTGGATCGTGGGGGGGAGGGGTTGCTGTCTGTTTCAAGACCGAACTTGGCCTCACGGAGGTACCAGTGGGGAGGGTCGAGTCCTTTGAGTGTATAGTTGTAGCAGGTGTAGGCATTCGAATCGCCCTCATTTACCATCCACCCGGTGATGAGCGATTCCTTCAGGAAGTGGCGGACTTCATCGTCGATATGGCGCTTGAATCGCCTAGATTGATGGTTCTGGGCGATTTCAATGCCTGGGTCGACGATGAACTCTCGCAATTTGGTCAACACTTCCTCCAGTTAATCACAACGCTGGGCCTTACACAGGTGGTTTCCTCTGCTACACATAAATGTGGACACTCTTTGGACTTAAGCTTCCTTCTAGGGGTTGAGGCATCCGATGTGGGGGTGGAACCTGTCGGGTGGTCAGATCATTACACCATGGGGTTTAGTTTTTGCTCGCCTTCTAGAAGGCTTGCCCCTACAGAGTTGGTTAGGTACCACCCATTGTGAGATATAGATCCCCAAGCCCTTGGGCGGCGGTACTCGATCTCCTTGCCTGCTGCTAGCAGTGATCCAGAGACCCTCATATCGGCCTATAATACAGTCGTTGCTGGGGCTCTGGATCTCATTGCTCCAGTTTGTGTTCGCCCCCTCTCCCTCTGCCCCAAGTCCCCTTGGTTTGATGGGACATTGAGGGAGATGCGGAGACAGGAGCGAAGGTTAGAGCATTTCTGGGGAAGGTCCACCCTTGATGCCGACCATCTTAGATTGATGGATCATTATTTGGTCTACCAATCCGCAATCACCTGTAAGAAGGCAGAGTTCCTGTCCAGGGAGATTGCGGTTGCTCAGAATCGACCAGCTCAGCTGTTTCGAACTGTGGACAGACTGTGCAATCCAGCCTGTCTTCAAGTTCGGAAAGTTTTTTTGCAATTGGAGTGCAATGAGCTTGCTCAGTTCTTCGTAAATAAGGTGGCCAACATTAGGGCTGAGTTGTTGCCATCACACTCTATGGGGGTTGCCGTGAACCGGGGTGAGATCATGGTGCCTCGGCTTTCCTGGAGTTCCTTCAGTTAGCTGGAGTTCATTGATGTCATGAGGATCATCCAGCATACGCACCCTATGTGCTGTAGTTTGGACCCTGGACCAACCTCCCTAATTTTAGGTTGTATTGACATCATTGGTCCAGTTCTTTTTCAGATAGTCAGGTGCTCCCTGGAATCGGGTGAGTTTCCCAGCTCCCTGAAAGAGGCGGTGGTGACACCCCTCTTGAAGAAAGCTACTGTGGATCCTGACTGTCTGGAAAACTACAGACCTATCTCTAACCTTCTCTTTATTGGGAAGGTAATTGAGAAGGTAGTGGCTGCACAACTGGAAGACCATTTGACCATCCATGACGTTTATGAACCCCTCCAGTCCGGTTTTTGTAAAAGACATAGTACCGAGACAATGCTGGTTCGGGTGCTCTAGGATCTCTTGATGGCTAGAGATCGGAAGAGTCATTCCATTTTGATTCTCCTCTACCTTTCTTCAGCCTCTGACACTGTAGATCACATGGTGTTGATAGCACGCCTGAGGCTGTTCTGTGGAATATCTGGAGCCATCTTAAGATGGTGCTCATCATTCCTCACTGGAAGATCACAAAGAGTTGTGTCCGGGGTTTTTTCCTCGGATTCAACGGCTTTGTTTTGTGGGGTGCACCAGGTTTCAGTACTGTCACCCATGTTATTTGCGGTGTATATGCTACCCATCGGAGATATTGTAAGGAGGTATGGGCTGAGGTTTCACTGTTATGCAGATGATACCCAGCTCTACCTTTCTTTTGTCCCCGACCAGATTGGAGCTCTCATTTTTTTCATTTTCACTTTTATTTTTTATACTTGTAAATCCAAATGAGCAAACTGACCATTTTCATTGCAGACAAGTTTAAAGCTAAAAAACATACAAAATACCAACAAACAAACATATATACAAACGATACATTCAATCAATAAAATACAATGCACTAAAAATACATCATGTTTTCAAAAATAGCTACTGTTTTAACCTTGTCTTAAAGCCCTGACAGGAATTATTGTCAACAACTTCTAAAGATTTCATATGACCCTGAGAAGGACAATTTTGGACAATTTCTAATGGAATTCTGTTAAAAAAAGTAGGTGCTCTAAATAATAAAGATCTTTGTCCAAAGGTAGTCTTAAAAAATGGTATTTTAAATTTATAATTAAACTGAGACCTAGTAAACAATGCATTAGTTAATCTGGGAAACATTACAGAAGTAGGAAAAGGAAAAATATTGCATTTAACTTTAAATAAGAAAATGCCCATTTTATAAAGTACTCGATTTTCAAAAGATAAAGAAACTGACTGTTTGTACAGATCAGAGCAATGGGTTCAAAAGGGTAAATCTAGCCAAAACCTCAAACTGAATGGTAAATTTCTTTAAGAGGACTCAAAACATTGGTACATGAAGATGTGTAAATAAGTATACCATAATCGAGTATGGAAAACAGAAAACTATGTACTAAGAGCTTTCTGGATTCCAAAGTCAAAAAAGATTTAACTCGATAAAGCATACCCGACCTCTAATGGAGGGTTTTCCTAAGATTCTGAATGTGAGGTTCAAAAGAAAAATGTAAGTCCAACGTAATACCTAAATATTTAAAAACAGAAACATTTTCAATTATATTTCCTATCTTATCAAAAATTGGAAGCAAATCATTAGATACATTTTTGTTTTTAGAAAACACCATTACTTTGGTCCTCTGGGAATTCAAAACCAGGTGACTTAAGGATAACCAATCCTGTAGATGATTGAAATCAGTTTGAAGATGGGAAAGGGCGACATTAGGTCTGGGATCAGAACAAAAAAAAACCGGCGTCATCAGCATATAAAATCATTTCTGTTTTTGTACATATGTCAGAAACAGAATTCATAAATAAGGAAAAAATGAGTGGCCCCAGAACTGAACCCTGGGGCACACCACAAACTAGGGGAAGAGAATGGGATAAAGATGAACCAATAATAGTTCTAAAAGATCTATCAAACAAAAATTTGGTCTTTAATAACTGTCTAACCAAAATCCAGGCGTGGATGAATTCTAGCTGGCTGAGGTTGAATTCTGATAAGACTGAGGTACTGGTTGTGGACCCGGGTCATCGGATAGGGGGGTCGGGTGTTGATGCGCCTTCCGGAATTTTTCTTGGAAGCGTTTCTCTCCCGACCTCTGAATGGGTGCGGAACCTGGGGGTGGTTCTTGACGACAGGCTGACACTGCACTTGCAGGTGTCGGCAGTCCTTAAGACTTCCTTTTACCATCTTAGGAACATTGCCAGGATCCGTCATCTTGTTCCGTCTGCCGACCTACCAACGTTAGTTCATGCCTTCGTGTCCTCTTGCTTGGATTATTGCAACTCCCTTTACCTAGGACTTTCAGGGGTTGAAATCCATCACCTGCAGCTAGTGCAGAATGCTGCAGCCTGGCTTTTGATGGGTTCTAGCAGATCCTGTCACATTACTCTGGTGCTGTGTGAACTACACTGGCTGCCAATTCAGTGGTGGATCACCTTTAAAGTCTGCTTGCTGACTTTCAAAGCTCTACAAGATATGGGCCCAGGCTATCTGAAAGAACTTCTGGTTCCTTACCACCCGAATCGATCACTCTGCTTGGCTGACGAAGGGTTGCTAGAGGTTCCAAGGGTAAATTTGAACTCTTTGGGGCTCGGGCATTTCATGTATGTCCCACCCTTTGAACTCTCACCCCACGGGTTGTGGGAGTGCACTTCTGTGGAGGGCTTTAAGAGAGGTTTGAAGACTTTTTTTATGGGAAACTGCATTTTTAGAACACTGACTGTTATGATTGTTTTGTTTTAATTGTATTTCTTAATGATTTTTTTACTGTTCTGATTTGTTATTTATGTACAGCACCTTGGTAATTGAAAGGCACCTTATAAATAAAATTATTATTATTATTATTACTTGTCATTTATGAAAACTGACATATTGCTTATCAGCTAACAAGTATGAAAATAAAAATGAAAATGAAATAATGTGACTATGCAGAAGTCATTTCAAGAAAACTACATGGGTTACTGGCACTGTGAAGTGGTATTTAACTACTACACTATTGTTGCCTTACTAGAGGCCATATTCAACCATCTTTTAGGCAACGAAAAAGTTTGTTTGCTGTATTAGCTACCTAATACAGCAAGCAGATCTTGGTTCAGAAGCTCCTTGTTGCCACTCATACCAGCAACTGGGATGAGGGGTGCCGAGTGGGTGTGCTTGGTGGGTGGGCAGGTGGGGTTATGTGTTGAACTTTCTCGAGAGGTGGGATGTCCATGAGACCACCATGGAAATAGTTGTTATTTTAATGCATGGGTGATCAGAGGGAAGGGGGAACCAATAGGAGCCAATGTAAGGGGAGTGGCTAACTAAAAGGGTGGCCCACTAGATTACCAGTGAGGAATAGGGCAGTGGTATTCCTGTACTACTACAGTGATTGGGGGGAGGGGGGCCATGGAATGCCAGAGATGTTGTCTGCAGTACACCAGGCTGGCTTTCATGGGGTGGGTGGTGTTATAGAGCCGGCCATATGCAATACTTTCAGATATGGGTCATTAGAATCTGCTGTTGTTGTCCTGTCATTCATTTTTGTGGTACTCTGAACTTCATGTTCTGATTCTGATTATGTTCTGCTATGTGGTAAGTAATCTGAACTTAACTGGATCCTGAATAGGAAGTTCTGATTCTGTATCCAACTTCAGATATGAACTTTAGACCACAACCATCACCTCACACAGTATACACTGAAGAGCAGCTAGTGGGCAAGGAGAAAGTCACTTTTTGACCATTCACCCTCACCTTACCTTGTGGACTTTCAATCAGTCTGGTGGTATCACTGATGCTGCAGGCCTGGTTAAAAGATAATGATCACCGGCTGTATATGCTATTGTAAACTGGAGTCACTGGGGCAGCAAGCATCTCTTTGATTCAGTCAAGCACATCTTGGAAGGCTGCAGTGGCTGCATGTTTTTCTTGAGTAGAGCAGCCTTGCATAATCTAACTGTATCAGACGGTTAGCAGCCTTACTAGTGCAAACCACAGCTGGGGACAGTTGTTACATCTCTCAAGTCACTGGGGCACCAGACACAATCGGGGAGCCCACTAAAGATACTGTACACATTTTTCTCATACAGGGCTGTTACATACTTAGCTATTTTTATGTTGGCTCTCGCTTGCATGCCAGCCAACATCTTGCGGTAGTAGCAGATTTGGAGGCGCAGTCACTGTTGGGCGAATGCAGGGCATGCATCAGTAGGTTCATCCCTCATTCTCCAATAAGCCAGCAGCAGGTGCTGGCATCATGCATCCCTAATGTGGCCACCAAATCCAAGAAAAGGTCTGCTGCAATGAGAGTGAAGCTCTCATGCAGGGGGACCACAACACACCTCCCGACGTGCATGCAACATGGCGGCAGTGACTGCCGTCGCCACCTGTCACAATGCCAATGGGAGATCCCACTCCCCATTGGCATAATGACCCCCTCCCATTTAAAATGTATCCCGAGGGGGTGCCCGATCCCCCTCGGCATCATGTGCCCTTCCCCAACAGTCTTTCTTGCCAGAGGGCCAATCCCATCAGCTTTAACTCTTCCCTTTTATTTTGCCAACGGGGAGCCCACTCCCTGTTGACATAATGTCATCCCCACTTTTGTTGTGTGCTGATGGGGATGCCCAATCCCCCATCAGCTACATCATCCCCGCAAAAAACACTTAATTGGCACACTGGGAGCCCACCCCAACATGCCAAATTCCCTGAAAAAGTAAAACCATCCCCCGATGTTTTTTTTAAACCTGTAAAAAGGAAAACGGTCCCTCACACCTCCTTATGAACAGTACAGCTGTCATTTTCCACATCCTGCCCTAAATGTGTTTTCACACCTCTGGCGCACAATGGCATGGTCACTGTGCGAAATCAATGTTTTGGACAAATTAACAAAATTATAATGCCACTGTTCATGAGAGGAGGTCCCAAAATGCATATGTTAAAAATGTGGTTAAAAAAAATCCCCAAAATAATTGGGTTACGGACGTGTGTTGCACAGTTTCTATGCATGCTCATGACTGCACCAATTTTTCATATTTTCACTCCAGATTTTCAACGTTGCCATTTTTTTACATCTCCTCATGTACAATACAGTTGTCATTTTCCACATATTGCCCAAAATGTGTTTTCATCCCTGTGTCGCCAAATGGCATAGCCACTGTGCAAAACCACCTTTCAGCTATCAAACTAATAGTGCCACTTTTCATGAGGTGGGCTCACAAAAAGCACATGTTGAAAATCTGGAGTGAAAATACCAATACATGCCTATGGTGTTAGGGTTTCCAACTGTAGCACCCCATCCTGTAGAGAATGACAGGCATCAGGGGTGTGACTTGGGACCATCAGCTGTAATGCTCACACCATTCCACCACCACCCCACCCTACAGCCAATGACAGGCATCGTGGTGTGCCTTGCAGTGTTCAGCCACAAAGTTCACCCCATTCTCCTATACTGCACCCACCTCAGCGTATTTCCTTATTGAATGGGGTAAGTATAATGCCCAAATACCCCAAAGCACACCAAGACACTTGTCAGTGTCTACAGGGTAGGGTGAGGTAAAATGGCATGAGTGTTATAGCTGTCAACCCAAAGGCACACCCCCATGCCTGTCAGTCTCTACAGGGTGGGGGTGGGGTTGGTGTCACTGTAATACTTCACTGCCATTCCTATTATGCATCTCTAACTCCAGTACTACCAATACCAGTAAGACAACATTCTGCATTGACAAATGCTTGTTTCTACAGGGATTGCTTACTGCAGCAACTAGAGTAAAGGGATTGCACAAGTGTTTTCTCAATACAGGGACTGTACAAGTTTTTTCTCAATACAGGGATCTGACTTACTTTGCTGTTAACTTTTTTCTGACAGGGATTGCTAATCACAGTGGGAGACACTTGCACAGTGTCACTAGGGCTCCTGGTGAATCAGGGAGCTCACTGATGAGGCACCAAATGTAAATCAGCTAGCCAGGTCCTGAAATAGATGCCTGCAGCATCTCATCTCCACATTTCTTTTCAGCACACAGCTTGGTGTTCCAGAACACCACTGTTAACCTTTTTTATTTTTTTGTTACACAGCTTATCTTACCTTAAAACTCACTGAATGAAATCACTCTCCTTTCCTCCCACAGGAGGCAGACAGGTGCTCAATTGCCGATGTGTGTGGCTGACTGTTTCTAGCAGATTCAGATTGGCCCACCACCCCTACCCTTCAACCCTCCTACCCCTGGAGTCTCATTAACTTTATAGGGGCAGCTGTGACATCACAGTTCTAGGTACGAGGTAAAAAAAATATTAAATTAAATACTTATCTTTCTCTTCTCTTCTTTTCCACTTTCTGTCCACTATATATACAACACAGATAGGATGCATGCTGTCAATGACTGGCACTGTGGGGCAGTCTTCAACAGGACTGTTATCCAAGGATTAGATCACTGTCCTACATACTGGGCACTCGGGGACCTAAGGGCTCAGCTCCGAGCAGCATGGGCTGAAATCTTCTGCCTCCAATCCCACATATTGGGAGGCAGTTACTATAATAACCACACACAATTCCTCCAGCACCAAGCTGGTGCACCTCGTATACAGAAGGTGGTTGGACCTAGAGGAACACCTTGTCCACAGAGGGTAGTTGGACCCATAGGGTGGCAGAAGGTTGGCAAGGGCAAAACACGCCCACCACAAAACAACCCACACCAACCAAATGCCTACAGAAATCCAATACAAGTAACAAACAGGTTCCTTTCTCTGACATCCAAGCAAAACGCTGTGGCAGAAGATGATGCAGGACAGCAGCAAACACAGTGAACAATGACACCTAGTAATCAAAATGGATCAAACAAGGCTAAAACAAAAAAACTTAAGATTATAGGGGACTCCATGATTCAGGGAGTCGACACCCACTTACAGCCAGAGGTAGTGGTAAAATGTCTCTCAGAATCATCAGTATGGAGAGAGACAGAGTGCATTATTAAAATCGTACAAAGTGCAGGACATGACATAAACATCCTGATACACCTAGGAACAAACAACCTCAACAGTCAGTCAGTAGGGGAGGCCAAGGAACACCTAACCAGACTGGGTGAATGGTTGTCATCCATTTCATTCAGCATCTCCTTCTCTGAGGTTCTGCCTGTATGGGAGAAGGGTGGGGGCAGACAGAAAATCAGGGAAAGAGAAATAGTTGAACTCAACGCCTGGATCAGGGACTGGTGCCAAGAGAAAGGACACTGATTAGGAGGAGATTGGCAACATTTTTGGGAGAGGAAATTCTTTAAATTCGATTGCCTACACCTGAGAAAGGAGAGGATCAGCACACTGGGTCAGAAGTTTGACATTTTTGCTGGTCATTTAAACTAGCAAAAGGGGAGGGGAGTCTGACACCCCTTACATTACATGGGGAAAAGGCTGCCCCTCCCCCCTTAACTAGCAAACTGGCAGAAGGGGAGAGGAGTCCTGTACCTGTTACATTGCACTGGGAAAAGGCCTCCCTCCCCCCTTAGCTAGCAAACTGTCAGCAGGTAAATGGAAGGTCATTTATACAAACGTTTGCAGTCTGGAAACAAGGGCCCAGACCTGGATGCAGTAATGATGGAGGCTAAACGCGACATAGTAGCCATAACCGAAACATAGTACACCAGTAACAACACATGGGATATACATGCACCAGGTTATGCTCTGTTTAGAAGGGACAGGGATGGAAAGAAAGGAGGGGGGTGGCACTTTATGTCAGAGAAGACATCAAAGCAACCACTATTCAGGACAGGGAGAAGGAGGCAGAGGAATTGTGGGTCACCCTCAAACCAGGCAATGGAACAGCTATTCGAACTGGGGTGGTCTACAGACCTCCGTCTCAGGGGGAGGAGGTTGACAGGATACTGTTGGAGGATATACATAGTATGGCAGGGAAAGGGGATGTTCTACTAATGGGAGACTTTAACATGCCAGATGTGGACTGGTCCATCCCAACTGGTGGCTCAGCCAGAACCCAGTATATAATCAACTCCCTAGAGGGGCAGGCCTCAAACAGCTGGTATGAGACCCCACCAGAGACAGGGTTTCCTGGATCTGGTGCTAACCAATGGAAAAAGAATCACAGATCTCCAAGTAGAAGGTCACCTTGGGTCCAGTGACCACCACAGATATGGTTTGAATTGGGTTCTGGGATACAGATAACTCATAGAAAGGCAGGGGTCTTAGATTTCAGAAGGGCTGACTTTAATACGATGAGAGAGAGAGAGAGAGAGTATAAAAGGAGCCCTAGTAAGGGGAGAGACAGGACGGGATGTTGAAAGGAAATGAGCGCGTGTTAAAGATGCAATTGTTCAGGTAACAAGCCAATGTGTTAGGGAGAGAAGAAAAGGTAAAAGAAGGAGAAAACCACTTTGTTTCTCAAAGGCTGTGGTGAAGAAGGTTAGGGCCAAAAGACTGGCCTTCAGGAAATATAAGGAAACACAAAGAGAGGAAGATAGGGAGATGCACCAGAATTGTCTGAGAAAGGTTGAAAAGCGACAAGAAGTGCAAAAGCGCAAACCGAAGTAAGATTAGCTCAGACAGTAAAAAAGAGGGACAAGTCATTCTACAGGTACATAAATGAAAGAAGAAAGTCCAGGGGGGAATTGCTAAACTCAGGGGAGATAAGGGAGAATGCGCAGAGGAGGACCTAGAGAAGGCAGAAATCCTAAATAGATATTTCTGCTCAGTCTTTACAGAGGAGAGGGAGGGACAGGGCACACAGCTAGATATCAGATTCACAGAGAGGAGGGAGATAAACAGTAGCCCATTTTCAGAAGCAAAAGTCCTAGAAGAGCTTACAAAGCTTAGGGTGGACAAAGCAATGGGTGCAGATGGCATACATCCCAGGATCCATAAGGAACTGAGGATGGAGCTGGCAGCATCACTGGCAGTCCTGTTTAGTGAGTCACTGAGCACTGGAGAGGTCCTAGAGGACTGGAGAATAGCTCATGTGGTCCCACTTCATAAGAGTGGCAGTAAAGAGGAGGCAGGAAACTATAGACCAGTCAGTCTCACGTCAGTTGAGGGGAAAATCATGGACCAAGGGGGAGTAGCTGACATTGCCTACCTTGATTTCAGTAAGGCCTTCGACACTGTTCCACATAGCAGGCTGGTAAATGAGCTGGGTAGTCTGGGGGTGGGCCACAAGTTGGTGAACTGGGTTCATAACTGGTTAAGAGACAGGAAGCAGTGGGTGGTGTTAAATGGAACCCAGTCAGAAGAGAGGTGGGTCTCAAGTGAGGTGCCTCAAGGATCAGTTCCAGGGCCAGTCCTCTTCAATGTCTTCATCAGTGACATTGCAGTTGGGTTGAAGGGCAAAGTCTGCCTGTTTGCAGAATACACCAAGATCTGCAACAGAGTAGATAGCCCAGAGGGTGTGGATAAGATGAGGAGGGATCTGGAAAAGCTGGAGAGATGGTTTGCAGTGTGGCAACTGAGATTTAATGTGAATAAGTCCAAAATCATGCATGTGTGGATGAGGAACCCTTGGGAGAGCTATAGAATGGGCGGGGGGTTGCTGACAGACACCAAGGAAGAAACAGATTTAGGGGTCATGATCACAAATTATCTGAAAACCACAAAGCAGTTCACGAAGGCAATGGGGAAGGCCAGACAAATGTTGGGGTGTATTGGAAGGGGTATCACAAGCAGGAGGAGTGAGGTGATCTTTCCACTGTACAAAACACTGTGAGACCCCATCTGGAATACTACATGCAGTATTGGAGGCCTCCTCTGTGCAAAGACATTGACAGGATAGAGATAGTACAGAGGATGGCAACAAAGACAGTGCAGGGTCTACAGCACAAAACATACAAGGAAAGATTGAAGGACCTCAATATGTATACTTTGAAGCAGAGGAGGGAGAGGGGCGATATGATTGAAACATTCAAATATCTCAAAGGCATAAATAAGGTGAAAGGGGGAGACAATTTCCAGTATAGAAATAATACTAGGACAAGGAGACATGACTTGAGATTGGAGGGAGGCCGTGCGAGGGAAAATGTGAGAAGGTTATTTTTCACTGGATGAGTGGTGGATCCATGAAACAGGTTGTCCCAGGAGGTGGTGGATCAAAGTACAGTGGCGGGATTCAAACATGCATGGGATAGGCACAAGGGAACCATAGAGATGGGTTGGGGTAGCCAAGGCTGGTGACTACGTAAAGTCAGTAGGCACTAATATGGGTAAGGTAAATAGGCAGACTGGTTGGGCCTTGTAGTCCTTATCTGCTGTCAATTTCTGTTTCTATGTTGTAGTTTTGGGTACCATAATTCACTGGTGCTAGTTCAATCTGGAATGAGCAGTAGGTAGTTAGTGTCTTTTGCTGCTGTCTCCATGTATTTCTCTCCCCTCCCCAAACCCCCCGGCAGAATACACACAATGAAGTGAATGGCCCCCAGACAGCTTGTTCAGCATGCCGTCTGTGTCACCCACATCCCCTACCACCACCAACCAACCCTGTGCAAGTTTTAATCATCCATCAAACACAACTACGTGCTCTGCTGTTTTACTGTCCAAAATCACAACCTGCTACAGGCCTTGTCCAAGACTGTCTTACTCAGCAGCACTCAACTGGGTAGTAGCTGACTGACCGAAAACTATGGGTATACACCACCACCACCAGACTGACAGAAACCCATGGGTATCCACTACCACCAGACACTGAATAAAAGCATCTGCTATGCCATGATACTCTTATAGCCTTTTGACAGTCAACAGCCATTCAGGTGAGGGATGCTGGGTAACTAGAATCTGTGACAAGAACAGTAGTGTGGTGGGGTTTCACACAGGGAAGTAGCATATAAGTTAGCAGTGTCGGATGGCTGCTGAACAACTTGGACCTGTTTGGTGCATGGTAGTAAGGGGGGCTGGGTGCAGTCTGCTTCATTGTGTGTACCCTGTCGGGATGTTTGTTGGGGGGAGAAATACATGAAGACACAACAAACCAACACTAACTGCATGCTGATCAGTCCAGACCTCACTGGCTCTATCGGATTATGCAACCCGAAACCATGGCAGCATATGATGCGGATGGCCATTCTCTCTTTACCAGACTGGCAGCATCAGTGGTACCACTGGCCCAGACAGACCTAATGTAAGGTGAATGAGAAGGGCCGGGCCATGCTACCCCACTATCGTCAACCTGTGGCTTTTCTTCTGGTTTGTTGGAGTTAAAAGAGCAATTTAAAGGATACCTAAACAATATTTTGATAACAAACTATTCAAAAATCTGACCTCAAACAGGACTAAAGGAAAGGCTGCTGAATTCATTAATGCTAAAACTATATTCATATAAGTTACCTATAAATGTGGTTCCAAAGCATTTGAAAAATGATAAATCAGCCTTCTAATTTCAAAAAAACTGCCTTACCTGTTTCTTAAAATGGCCACCAAATGTGTTGAGTGATGACATCATCAGAGCCAAAGTCAGAGAGCTATATGGCTCTCCATTGTACTAACTAGTTCTTTTTCCCTTTGTATAGAATTCTGTCACCAAAATGGTCAAAACCATGTGCATGTTAGGCTATGGTTCTGTTCATTTTGTTTACTTTAACATGCTGAAATTGTGTTTTAATCCAACTGACTTTCTCTTTGGCAAACCACAGTGCAGTACAAATCTTGAATATCCTGGTGGTCTAGTGGTTATGGCAGATCCAGGATGCTACACTGGGGTTGCTGATGTTTTTATGAAACCTATATATTTTCTGTTATTATGCTTTTCTAGTATGTTTTTGACTGAAACTACAAATATAATCCATATTTTGGAATGTAAACATTTGTACAATCAATAAATTAGACTTCTTCAACAAAGTGAAATGCAGCAGCAGCAAGTGAGTACTTTACAATGCGGGGAGGGGTTACAGCCGCACCCTTCACCACCCCATAGATCTACCACTTGTTTGTAGCAAAGTTCTTCTGTAGTCCAATGCCAGAGTTCATACTTTCTTGGAAATCAAAAATATGCTTGTCATGTCTTATCTTCTTTTTCCATGGGAAATAATAAGAGGAATCTGTATTTATATAGTGCTTTTCATACACATTGTATCCCAAAGTGCTTTACAAGCAATACTAGACTGGTAGTGAAGTGACTGAAAGTGTAGAGGCAGCCATTTCATATATTAATATCCACACACAACCATGGACAATTGCATGAACTGGTATTATGGGAAAGGGAATGTTGGCCAGGACAATAGGGTCAGGTAGTGATCATGGTACTGGAAGCCCCACATCTTATTTCTCACAGTGGTCTGCTCAGATTTCTCCCATTCTTTCTTCGCCCTTCCCTGAATATAGCAGTACATTGAAGAAGTGGCCTTCTCAGTCCTCCTCCTCTGGTATTCATTCTTCACTACTCCTCCTCACACCAAAAACTGGTGAGCTCATCATCCTTCTGCATCATGAATATAGGTAGTACAGTCCCTAGGTTTTTTGACATATCAAAAATAAACAAATCTTTCCCGTAAGTCAGGCTGATTGCAGCAAGGAACAAGGGGAAAGATGGGCTTCCTTTCCTTAAAAGATCTAGGCTACCTTTGATGAGACACTGTTAAATGATGGGTGTGCACATCATTATGCACGCCATTTAATAGTGCCTAATCACAGGTGGATTAGATCTTATATGGGTAGGAATACCTTTGCTTCCCCTTGTGCCCTGCTGCTATCAGCTTAGCTTACCAGAAGATCATGTTCATTAATATGTAAAAAATGAGACGGGCGACTGTACTAACCATGTTCATGATGCAGAAGGTAGTAAGCTTACCAGTTTTTGGTGTGGGGAGAAGAATGAATGCCACAGAGGGACTGTAGAGGCCATTCCAACAGGATACAGCTATATTCAGGTTAGGGGAAGACAGAAAGGGGGATGTTTAGCAGATCATTGTGAGATCTGAAATGTAGGGCTGCCAGCACCGTGATCACTACCTGACTGTGAATGAGAACAGCCAGCGATGACAAATACTCAGAGTGGCAGGGCTGCACCTAAAGTGTTACTTGAATGCAGTGTAGGGAGCTTACCCTTAGGTGGGGGGTATTGAAATTTGCTAGGACAGTATTAAGGGAGCTGTGGGTAGATCATTCAAGATTTAGAAGGGTGGTAGCCAGCCAGCTCGCATTGTGGAGTAGGGCACGAAAACGTACTGGAGAAGAATTGCAGGGAATAGTCCTGCAGATCACAGTTAAAGGAGTAGACTGACACTGGAAGTCTGGTGGATTCACTCAAGGCATTAGTATGCATCTCCTGCTAATACTATTATAATGTATGGTAGAACGCTGTTAACCTTAGGAAATCATCATTTCCTAAGGTTGTTAACCTATCGATGTGACGTTGATATGTTGTTAACCTATCGATCCTACGTCACATCGATAGGTTAACAACAGCGAGTGGTCTGCGCAATGTGTGCACTTTTTTTTCGACGGGGAACTGACTGAAGGGAAACCGACGGGGAAGTACTGAAGGGCCGCTGCAGTGACTTTTTAAAAAACGTAAGCCGTTTTACTTTTTAAGTGGGACCATACACTATAAAATATAATGTATGGTCCCTCTATCGGCAACCGGTCAATTTTAACCATCTCGAGGTTGCTGTGGCGACATAAACCTCTCGAGCTTTGCTCTCAAGGTCTACATGGTCACCCTGGCAACCTCTCGACTGTTAACTGACCGGTTAACGATAGAGGACCATACATTATCCTCTATGCTATCCATAGTAAATGCAGCCCTGATGAGGGCATGAACAGCAGTTTTTCTGGTGAGTCCTGAGGCTTATTACTTGGCCCTCCATGAGGACCCAATTGTTGGTTAATGAGGTGGAACAAAAACACATCAGGGGATCTGTACACACTGGTTTCACTGTGCAGAATGGTGGTGAACCACTCAATGTTTACTGTGGCAGCAGAAGTCAGACATTGAAAAAGTGGACTTCAGTGTTATTTGGAAAGTATTTATTAACAGTGCCAGCTGATGATCCGTATTGGTGTAGGTATGCACAACTCTGTGAGGTATATGATTATAGTCTGAGGTGTGATAATTCTCTTCATGAGAACGCAAGCTTATATGCAGCCCCAGACAGTACTAAGGACACAGTATGGATGGTGGGGTGTTCAACAGAAGGCAGGCTAGGTGCAGGGGGTTCACTTGGAAAAAGAATACAAGAGAAGCTTTTTTTGTGGATTAACTAGAATGCATGAGTTTTGGAACTGGACCAGTACTTTGCTGTGTGACCCTGAGCAAGTCATTTAACTTCCTTGTGCTGCCAGGCCACATCTGTAAACAAGGTTTCAGCATAGTGTGTCTTTCCTGGTTAACATGAACAAAATTCAGGGCATCACATAACCACTAGATCATCAGGTAATTGAAGTGTTGTGCTGTTCTGCAGTTTGCCAAAGAGAAAGTCAGCTAGATTGCAAAACATTTTCAGCAAGTTAAAATAAATAAAATGAACAAAATCATAGTCTAACGTGGACTGATCAAAATAATCAACATGTTGACACAAGGTGTTGATAATTCGGGTAAAACAATTCAAAACAAAGAGGGATAGAAGAACTAGTTAGCCTATAAGAATCTATATTGGTCTATGGCTTTGGCTCCGGTGATGTCATCATGACTCAGCACTTAACACAATTGGCAGACATCTTAGGGAGAAGGCAAGGCTGTTTTTTGTAAGTGAAAGGCTGATGTTTACATTTTTCAAAAGCTATGAAACTGCATTTATGTTATTTACATAAATGCAGTTTTAACATAAATGTAAACAGCACCCTTTACTTTACATCACAATGAAGCCAGATTTTGGAGTTTGCAGTTTTAAAAAACTGCTTGTTTAGGTACTCTTTAAGCAGCACTTATATGCATAATCTGAGTTAGATTCCAGTTCTGAATATGTATCCTAATCTTGTTTTCTCACATTGTATTTAGGCCTTAAATAATGAAAATCCAAATTTAGAAAAAATTCAAGAAATCAGATGAATCCAGTTCTGCTCAGTGGATTCTGACCATCCCATCTTTCATCGGTAACATTGATGATGGTAGTAATGGAATGGTAAGATCTACCTCTTTGCAGAAAAGAGAAAAGATCTGCACAAGTGTAAACACAGATGAAGGGAAAGGACAAATGAAGGTAGCTGTTGGCAGGTTGGAAAGTTGGTCCTAGATATGACAGCCAAACCATAACACTGAAAAATGTAAATAAATCCACATTTGAAAAAGGAAACAAATTGGGCAATACGTAATGAATAATCCGTGTTCGAGTTTCTGTGACTATTGCAATAACTAAATGATCTGGATGAGTTGTGAGGGATGAGGTGCAGACAAGAGTCTTCAGTGACCCAGGAAGTAAGGTTATGACAGCACTGCTGCACACCTGGGGCCCGATATTTGAAAAGGGGCAAACTGGACTGCAAGGTTTGCGCTATGCTTGCCCACTGCCCATGACCCTGAGGATGCTATATTCAGTCGGATAGCACACTGGTGCTATCCGACTGAATATAAGGGTATGTCTTGTAAAGGAGTGAAAGAACTCCAGCATCAGGTTCTTGTTAGAGATAAATAGTGGTGGGCGAAGTGGGCTCAATCTGCTCCGCTCCGTGATTCATGGAGCAAAGGTGGATTCGCGGAGTGCTCCACAATGCAAAGTGGAGTACTTCGCGTTATAATGAGGAACGCGAAGTGCATTGAAAACAGTGACTTTGCATTACTCCGCCTCCACTGGTCACTTCTCTTTCAATTTTTAAGGCAAAGTACATAGGTGGCAGTTCACTTCGCCTCACTTCACCTTGTTTTTGAGCTCCGAAAGAGGATTTTGCAGTGATTCATGGGAGTTCAGGTCACATGGGCTCTATATTGATCTGCACATCCTCAGTTCGAGGTAGTATGAATAGGAAGGAGTAGGAGACAGTGTGCTCTGATAGCTGTCTGTAGGAATCTTGTAAAAGCTGTTCAAAAAGCATTTTTGCTTTTTTTTGAGGGATCCAACTGTAGTTCATCGATTGTAGGAAACCCTCCTGTGCTCACATCATCAAGCGTTTTTGTTTGTGTGTGGATTTTGAATGTAAATTTACAACATTGAGTGTGTGTGGTGAAAGACAGTGAAGTGTGCTGTGTAGGGGAGGGGCGTATCTGTGTTTAGGTAGAAGTTGGAGAACTAGTGATTTCTTTGTGTTTTGGTAATATTTTTCTTATATAACTGCCTGTGTTACTGTACACATAGTAAAATTGCCAGTGATAGTACAAATTTTATTGCTGCTTGTTGTGTGAATGTGGTGCAGCAGTTCATAAGGTCAGGTTGTTTAAATTACAAATTTACATTACATGGCACTGAGTACACTAAACTTTTGAATTTGCATTGCATTCCTCGTTCAGCATTGTACACAAAATGTTCTGTGTTGTGTGTGCAGTGTTGCGTGCATCAAATATAATACACCTTTTAAAATTTGTGACACAGATCAGTGTACGTGCAACTAAGCGCAGCAGTGCGAACCTGCTATCCACTGCAGCTGCCTGATTTTGTACAGCGATCATGTTCTCTGTTCTTAATGTTGCTGCTTGTAGTGCCGTAAAAATCAACACTGTCTGTATTCAGTGCCCCCCCCACCCCCACGTTGAAAAGGTATTTTTTACCAGACTGGATTGTTTTTGTGACCCCATCAGCACCACTGGTTACTGAAGTTGTTTTAATTCCATGACAGTGTCACAACACAGTAGTCTCTTATCTGTTGCTGAAGCCACAGTTGTTTATTTTGCTTCACATCCAGCTAGCGAGCAGCGACCCTCCAGTCAGAAAGTGAACGTATCAAAATCTGAATTTGGTAATAATATTTGTGGTTGATCCCCCAAAATGCCTGCAAAGAGACGTGCAAGTAAAGCTGTTTCTGGCCATGGCAATGTTGGCAGTAAGAGGGTCTGTGGATGTGGTAGTAGTACATGGATGGAGAAGTGCGTTGCTGATATGAGGAAAGGTATTTCTCCTGCAATGTTTTTTACAGCCCAATCAGTAGCTTCACTGATAGTTGGAGGAGATGATGTTTTCCCAGCTGGTGGTGTTAGTGTTACTAGTGTTAGTGGTGGTGGAGGTAGTATTAGCATTGTTGCGTCTAGTTCTAATTCCGACCAGTGTACCGTATCCAAATATATTGAGTGTGAAGCAGTGCAAGTGAGTGACAGCGTAGATGATGTCATACTTCCCAGTAACACCCCATTAACTGAACCTGAGTCTGATGATCATGTCAACGATAGCATACAATGTGATATTCCATCTACCGTGGCACTTAACTTCACTCATTTTCCATGCAACAGTGATTCACAGTGTGGTGAAAAAATATTACGTGATGGTGGTGTAGATGCTGATGATGAATGTGATGATGCTGATGATGATGATGTTGCTGTTGCTGTTGTTGCAACATGCAGTCCACATGTTAGCATCCAAGCAGAAGATGTGGATGTGTGTGACAGTGACGTTGAGGAATATGATGATGATTTAATTGACCCCAGTTGGGAACCGGAGAAAAGAAACTGAAAGTGTCTGTGTCTGAAATTTCTGAATCTGTTTGCAGGAATCCTCCGTTAAAACTTGTGATGTACCGGTTTTAGTGGATGATGATGATGATGATGACAATCCAGTACTCAATATGATAGGTAGTCGTGGTGGTAGGTTGCAGTCCAGGTGTGCAGTGCCAGAAACATCAAGTGCCCCCCCATTTCAGTGCTTAAAATAACAGACTTAAATAAGCCACATCATCAGGGACATGTTAAAAGCAGAGCATCACAGTCCCTTGTTTGGGATTTTTTTGTTCAAGATGCAAATGATGATTCAGTTGCAATCTGCCAGGTTTGCCATGTGCGTGTGAGTCGAGGTAAAAAGGGGAGCCATCTTGGGACAGGAGGACAGCATACGCATCTTAAGAATAGGCACTTGGCTCTGTGGACCCAGCACAAGCTAGCAGCTAATACCAGACTTGCGCGTTCACCCATATCACCGGCGGCAACCATAGCCAGCATGTTATCTCCTTCCATGACTGTTAAGCCCGGTAGGAAATTAAATGTGTGCAGTAGTGCGGTAATAAGAGCAGAGGATTACTACAGGCATGATGAGGTGGAGGACCATAATGACTTTGAAATGTTGCCAGTGCTGGTGAGAGTAGCAGTTTTTGTGGTGGTGGTGGTGGTGGTGGTAGTGAATGCAGTATGTCTAGTGCAAGTGGTAAATCAACCCCGGTTTGCAAATCTGGAAAAATAACATCATTTCTGGGTTTGTCATCATCACCTGTGCAACCGTCTTCATCAAATGTCGACACTCCACCCCCTGTCAATGCCATTCATCACAGAGCACAACCATTTGTGACCAACAACACACCCCGTGTAAAACGTTTAAGTCAGCTCATGTTACAGAGTGTTCTTGCCCATAAGCCCAAGTACCCCCCCAATCATACAGTGTGCTGCTGTAGCAGAAATGTTGGCAATCAATCTTTTGCCCTTCTCCTTTGTGGAGAATTCTGGGTTCCGGTAGTTTGCTGGCCGTGCCTGTCCAAAATGGAAAGTGCCATCCATGACATACTTTTCTACCCGTGCTGTTCCCGAGTTGTTCCGCACTGTCTCAGACTCAGTAAGACATGCCCTTCAACATTTCTCCTCTCCATTCATCCATTTAAGTATGGATATGTGGACAAGTGGCAAAACAGCAGGGAGTTCATATTTGTGTAAGACTGCACACTGGGCACAGGTGCCAGGGGTTGTTTGTGATGCTGGTAGTGTAAATAATCAGTGCAGAAAGGTGGATTGTCATGGTAGCAATCTTCCTGGAATTCGCCAGCATGCAACAATTGCTATGCGCAGTGTGACCTGTTCACACACTGGTGAGAACATGTTGGACATGGTACTGACGGAAATTGACAGATGGCTAAACCCTCTGTCCCTGAGAGCTGGGTTCATAGCAAGTGACAATGGGTCAAATGTGGTGAAATGCATCACGAATGGTGTTTTTTTTCGTGTTCCATGCATGGCCTACTGTTTAAATCTTGTAGTTCAGGAGTTTCTGCAGCACCCTGACATAAAGGAAATGATGACCATCGCACGGCGTATCTGCTCTCACTTTTCAAGATCTAAAAAGGCCCTTGACCAACTGTGGCAGTTGCAGATACAAAACAGCCTGCCTCAGCACCGCTTGAAGCTGGAAGTTGTCACCCATTGGAACTCCACGTTATACATGGCAGAGAGAATATCTTGTTATGCACACTAGCCGAGACAGTTCTGAGACCTCCATTTCTATAACGACTGAACAGTGGCGCCTCATGGACTCCGTAATAACAATTTTGCAGCCTTTTGAACATGCCACACAGGCAGTGAGTGTTGAGTCTGCCTCCATTAGCCAATCAATTCCACTGCTGCAGGTGCTGAGGCAGACATTGGTGAATGTACAGCATAGCCTTGATGTTGCCAGAGATGGTGGTAGCAGTATGTTGCTGCAACACATGCTGACAGTATTCGACCAGAATTGTCACATTGTGAGCATTCAGCGTAGTGACAACTTTGCCATGGCAACAATGCTGGACCCACGATACAAACATGGAATTGCATCAGTACTGGAGGGAGGGCCTGAACAAGTAAAAAGTATCAGTGGTCAACTGGTTCGCTTGGTTCATGGGGCACAGAAGTCACGTGCCAAGGTCTGCAAACCTCAGCAGCATAATCCAGCTGAAGGTGTAGCTGGAGGACCAGCAAGCATATCATGCAAGGGTAAGGGGACTGTAGTTCCTGGTGGTCTGTCATCCAAAGTGGTTGGCGTCAACCTGCTTTGGGAGGCTTTGTCCCAAGTGGTATTTGTGACAACAATGATTCCGGGGAACAGGCTGATGCATCAACAATCAGACTTAGTGTGGCACAGAGAATGGTTGAGTCACATTTGTCTGAAAACAGGCATCTGACAATAAGGGAAGATCCTCTTTTGTACTGGAGTGGAAAGGTCAGTGAATGGCCAGAGCTGACTGCAGTGGCACTGAAGTACCTCACATGCCCACCCTCCGGTGTAAATGTTGAGAGGGTATTCAGCTCAGCAGGTGCAATAGTCAGGGATCGTCGGACAAACCTGTCTCCTGCAAATGTTAGTTTGCTAACATTCATTAAAATGAATGAGAGGCACATACCAGCACAGACTGCAACCTCAATATTCATACCCCGGCCTAGTCATGGTGGTCTTGCTAATGTGGAAATGAAGTATCCTGGTGGCACTGGCAGTGCCTGCCTGAAACGGCCCATCACTGACGTAGATGATGACACAATGGAGAAAGAATTTCCCAGTGGTCAGGCTTCAGACATCAATGACTGTGAGGGCAGTTTTCTTCATGAGGATGATGATGTGGTTAATGTTGGCAGGTTTTAACTGCAGTATTTAAAAGGCGGTGTGCCCCCCCCACCCCGGACCACCACCATCGGGACTGATGTTATCCAAGTCTGCTGCCACCATGAGTCTGTCTGCCCCTCATGGACCACCACCACCACTGGGACTGATGTTATCCAAGTCTGCTGTCACCATGAGTCTGTCTGCCCCTCATGGACCCCCACCACCACTGGGACTGATGTTATCCAAGTCTGCTGCCACCATGAGTCTGTCTGCCCACCCCAGACCACCACCACTGGGACTGATGTTATCCAGCTCTGCTGCCACCATGAGTTTGTCTGCCCACCCCGGACCACCACCACCAGGACTGATGTTATCCAAGTCTGCTGACACCATGAGTCTGTCTGCCCCCCATGGACCACCACCATCACAGGGACTGATGTTATCCAACTCTGCTGCCACCATGGGTCTGTCTGCCCACCCCAGACCACCACCACCACTGGGACTGATGTTATCCAACTCTGCTGCCACCATGAGTCTGTCTGCCCACCCTGGACCACCACCACCGGGACTGATGTTATCCAACTCTGCTGCCACCATGAGTCTGTCTGCCCACCCTGGACCACCACCACCGGGACTGATGTTATCCAACTCTGCTGCCACCATGAGTCTGTCTGCCCACCCCGGACCACCACCACCGGGACTGATGTTATCCAACTCTGCTGCCACCATGAGTCTGTCTGCCCACCCCGGACCACCACCACCAGGACTGATGTTATCCAAGTCTGCTGACACCATGAGTCTGTCTGCCCCCCATGGACCACCACCATCACGGGGACTGATGTTATCCAACTCTGATGCCACCATGAGTCTGTCTGCCCACCATGGACCACCAGTCTACCAGAGCACCACCACCACCAGCTTCTTAATATTTAAACCATAAAGTGAGTATGTGCACTCATGTTTGTTATGCTGTCTCACTTTCTTAAGGTGTCTGTTTTGTTTTCTGTAGCTTTTCAGAGCCGCAGTGGCAAAACACATACAGTACACTTATTTTGTTTCTTTAACAGGAGAACAAAAACAAGCCCCATTGCTAATATTACTCGTTGGGAAAGATGCTATAGCTATACCGTACAGAGAGGAAGCAATGTAATGCCCATATGAAATCCATTCTGGTAAGTATGAAGATTTTATTTCCTCTGTTTCATTGCTTTGTAAAGACTGCTGCAAATATTGCACACAACAGGTTGTCTTAGTAGCTGACAAGATGTGTCTCTGAAATGTAACTTAGTTGACAATAGGGATTGAGATTTGAGAACCAGGGAGGGACACATAACAATGAAGTTGTAACTTTTAAGAAGTCATTCATTTCTTTTTTAAGGAAAATTTGCGATACTTTGTTGTTCTGTCAAAGTGGCCTTATCCAAAAAAGTTCGTCAACATGATCAGGCACACCCTTCCCCCGACCCGAGCTTGGGCACACATGCAACACACAGAAGTTGTTTCATTCGATGACCATGACCATCATTAAGAACCGGACTCAAGAAGGATGCTGATGAAATCTGTGAAGAAATAAAAAAATAAGAAACCATTACAGACAAAACTGAAAATATAATCCCCCAAAAAAAAGAAATACTTACCTTCATGTGCTTGAGAGTTATCCGTTTCCATTTAAGTGCAAAAAATTCTCATTGAGCACTGGACGGTGCACAGCAACAGTTCGGAGACGGAGTCATCTGTGTGTGATGCAGAACAATAGCATGAGCACATGTCCATGTCAAGTTCAACCCCCCTCATCTTCACCTACAAAATACACAACCATATATCTCTATATATATATATATCTACTCACCAAGGCTACTATTACTGTACATCCAAAGGGCACCTTTCAATCCAGTTGAGATGATCACTTTTCACTTTTCTGGACACAAGGAGGATGCATTGTGGGCCTGCAGAAAAAATCTGGGGACTCTGTGCCACTTTTGTGCACATGACTGAGTGGCGCCATTAATTCTGGGGGACTTTGTATGTGCTGAAACAGTCTCATTTCACTGTGTTACCACTTGTCAATTTTCTGGACACAGGACAGCTGCTTTTTGCGGATGCAGAAAAATGAGGCACCAAAACAGCGCACACACACAAAACACACAGACACTTAACAGAAGGAAGGGGCCCCAGAATACAAAGTGTAACGTATACTGAAGACAACAAAAAAAGGGCATAATTACATACAAGGGTCAGGGATGGTGGAGAAATACATTTTATGACACAGCAAGGAAGGTGTGGAGGTGGGGGGAACATGGTGTGAGGAAACAAAACTAATGTGGGATCCTATGGTAATCCAGCAGCGGCTCCAGCATGGACATAATTTGAAGCTGATGTCCCTCTATGTTATCCAGCTGCTGTTCCACAGCACTCATCCTCTCGCTGTTCTCCTCAACAGCACTCCAGAGAACTGCCAAGTCAGACAGTGTTACATGCACTTCTCTGGTGTCCACTCCTTTGACAGGCTGACCTGCTGGTGGTGGTGGTGGTGGGGGTGCTGGTGGAGCAACAGGTGTTGCTGTGGCCCTCCTCTTCTTAGGGATGCCACTATGTACAGCGGCACCCTCTGCCATGGAATGGCCAGCAGGTGCAGACATGGTCCGTTCTGTGGCAGTCTGCCACTTCAACTGGTGGTGATTAAGCATATGGGTGCACTGGCCCCCAGTCCCCAGGTGACTCCCTTGGGGGGGCCACGGTGCACCTCCACCACACATAGGCGACACTTCACCACACTGCTGTCCTCCCCGACACAGTCAAAAAACTGACGAACAATGGAGGTGCGGGGAGGACCAGGCACAGGCAGGGGAGGGCCATATGAACTGGCATTAGGCTGCTCACACTGCTCAACAGTACTGATGGGATCCACACCTGGGTCTGGGGGAACAGGCACATCCTGCTCCAAAGGACCTTGTGCTGGACTTGGTGGTAGTGGTGGTGGTGGTGGTTGAACTGCCTCAGAGTCAGGAGGCAGTGCTGGTCCTGCTTCCGGGGGTTGGACACTCACAAGTTTAGAGTGGTCCAACACAAATGGACACCCATGCCCCCCACGCATGCGCACGGTACAACGACGTGTACTACCATGCTCTTCCAGAGCTGCCCCCGCCCCAGACATTCCCTCACCCTGCTCCATCTCACGACACAAGCACAACACACACACAGTCACACACACACAGACAAACAACTAAGTAAGTAGGTAAGAAAAATAAAATTTACAGAAAGAACAAATTAAGTAAAAAACAGTACAGCAAGACAAAAAAATGTAGCTTTTAAAAAAGCTGTTGGGTTAACTATCAAATTTTAACTCTCCTCCTCTGCAATCAAAACACTCCTCTCTCTAGTACACACTCCTCTCTCTCAGTCTGCACAGGAGAAAGTGAAACTGTCTGTGTGACTCACTTCCTTCCTGCCTGGCTAGAGAGCATGTGACTTACAGTACTGTAAGCTATGTGATGTGTGGGGGGGTAGGCTGCCAAGTCTGAAACACCAAGTGGATCACTTAGAATCATAATGAGGAATGTAAAGTCCATTGAAATCAGTGACTTTGCCTTACTTCGCGTTGTCATTCAGCCCAACGCGAAGTGGTAATGACAAGGCTGAGTGAGCACTTTGCATTGCCTACTCCGCGTAGCGGAGTAGGCAATGCAAAGTGCCCACTTCGCGTGCACTTCGCCAGCAGATTTTAAATTCGCTGCATCTATAGAGATAAACAAGTGGAAGGAATGACAAACAGTGGCAAATCATGTAATAAACAAGTTTATTACAAAAGCACAGACTTACAACCTGCAGTAAAGCAAATATACTGGGAGAAACAAGTTTCCCTACGTCTAGAAGCAGCAATTCTCAGCAAATCTTTCTAGAACCATGCTTTTTATAGTAAGATAAGGAAAAAAGGTGTGACATTTCTTACTGGCTGAAGCAAGTGGTACCATTACATTACTGGATAGAAAATGTAGAGTCAGGGGAGATCACGTGATGCAGAGTGCTGAGTAGAAGCTCCTCCGCTAAGCTCCTACCTCCCGAGTATTAATTCGTTTAATCTTCTCTAATTCCTCTGCATGCAAATTCTTCTAGTGCCTAAACATCTTGTGAGCCTGTTTTGGGTGTCAGATTGGTAGATGGAGGCTTACATGAAGAAAGCCCCGAAACACCCCCGCTACTCCTGAAAAGGCCCCAAAGAAATCCAGAGCCTCGAGTGGGCCAGACAAGCCTGGTCCTTCATGTCAAGCTGGGGAACAAGAACCTTTAACGCTTAATAGGTTCTTAGAAAAGTTTAAACCTTTTTGAGAAGAGATGAAAGATATGGTGATTGAGCTGAAAACTCTCTCAAGAAAATTGGATGATGTCTCGCTAGTGGTTTCTGATAATACAGCTCGAATAGTCTTGATGGAGAGGAAGCTGGAAAGTCTGGAGCCTGAATTAGTGTCAATGAGACAGAAGTTGTCTCGGCTAGAGGCTAAACTCAAAGATTTGGAGGGTCATAACCGCAGAAATAATGTTGTAATACTAGGGCTACCAGAGGGTGAAGAGGGCCAACATGCTGTTGTCTTTACACAGAAGCTGGTGGAATGGGTCGCTGGTCCCTCTTCCTTCGGCCCAGTGTACATGATAGAGCAAGCTCATAGGTCTCTGCGACCAAAGCCTTCTATGGATGCACCCCTCCCATCCTATTATTTGCCGCTTCTTGAATTATTTGGAAAAGCAGCATTTTTTGCAGAAAGTGAGAGCTTTACAAGAGGTTCATTGGGAGAATGCAAAGCTGAGAATTGTGCAAGATCTCCCCGGTTTGGTCTGTCTGAAGCGGAAAGCGTTTCATCCTACTGTATCTAACATCATCGCAGCGGATTTGAAATTTAGGATGGGGTATCCAGCCAGGTTACAAGTCTCAGTAAATAGATCCTGGCTTAATTATGATGATCCTGAAGTTGCCCTGTCAAGTCTTAAATCTGTGCTACCGGACTTGTTCCGAAAGTCCTGAGAGATCTTGCTAGAGTATCAGGAGTTACTGAGAGCTGTTGTTGGAACTGTTATTCTTCTTTCTGTAGGAGAAAATAATTTCAACGAGCTGTATTGGGACATATTCGTTCTTTCATCTGGAACTGAGCTATCCTGTGCATGGCTCTTATTTCGAGAAGGATCTCTTTCAGTCTTTTTACCACTACAATTTTTTCAAGGGGCATTTTTGGAATTAGGGGCTGGCAGCCTCAGGGAAGACATGTTTCTCAAGTTTTCTCTCTCTAGGGCCTCGTTATCAACATTTGTCTCATTCTCTGTTCTCAATTCGAGGTTGGGGCTATTCCCCTTCATCAGTTTTTCCCTCTGGCTCTGGTTTTGGTATAGTTCTTTTTTGGGGCAAGGTAACCCCTAATTGTCATTCTGGTTTTTGAGGTTACCTGTCATAGTCACGATTTTGGGAGTTTATTTCATTCTCCCCTGTACTGTCAGGTCAATATTTATGTGCATACATGCATTGGAAGCCCGGGACTGCTCTCTAGGTGTTAAGGGTTAGCTAATATCATTTGCAATTTATACATGCATCTCTAGATATAAGTGGTCTGTCATTAGCAGAGGTGCATTATCGGGAGGCGGGAGAGGGAGGGAATGACCCAGTACTGTACTAAACATTGCTTGTGACAGTTTGGGGGTTGGGTGGGGCGGGATACGGGTTCTTGTCAGGGGAAGGGGGGTCATGGGGGGTTTAAAAATTGGTTAATTGTGGGGGGGTTGGGGTGGAGGGAGGGCCTTACAGCAGCAATGTTTGGGGTTTGGTTACATGTATTATATATCCTGAGTGCAGGGCTAAACCTACTAAATTTAACAATTATTATTAGGTGGCCAAGGAGGTGACTTTTGCTACTTGCAATGTTAAGGGGATCAGGAAAAAACCCAAACAATATCAGGTTCTCAAACATTTAAGCCTATTACGCTCTCAGATAACTTTCCTACAGGAATCCCACTTATTAGAAGCGGATGCTTTACAGTTAAGGAGACAACAGGTGGGGATGGTGTATGATGCTCAGGGTTCTACCAATAGCTGTGAGGTCATGCTTATTATTAATAGGGGCATTCCCGTTCATCTCTACGCAAATTATCAAAGACCCCGAGGGTAGGTTTGTCCTAGTTACAGGTACTCTCTGGTCAGTTCCACTTTTACTTGGCAGTATATATGGTCCTAATTTGGATGATCCAGGGTTTTTTATGAGACTCATAAACATTATCCTGCCTTTGCTTCCCATCAGGATTATTTTGGGAAGTGACTTTAATCAAGTTGTAGATTCTAATCTCGACAGGTCAGGTAGTGGGCTGGGAGTGGTTTCTCCGGGACAGAGGGCTTTTAGGGATTTATTGGATCAATGCGGGCTCTGTGATGTCTGGTGCATCCTATTTCCGGATTCTAAGGAGTTCCCTTTCAGGTCAATGGCGCACGGCTCGCAGTCCCACATTGACTATATTCTCATTTCTCAGGTTCTCCTACCGGGGGTCAAGACCTCTTCGATCCAACCTAGCCCTGTTTCTGATCATTCACAGGTGTTATGCAAATTAGCATTCCTTGACTTACCAAATAGGGAAACAAGATGGAAACTTAATGAACAACTTCTCAAGGATTCTAAGTATTGCAAGCTCATAAGGGAGCAAATTGAGTTTTTTTTCTTATCCAACCCCTTAAACAGTGCAAAACCAGATATTTTATGGGGGGCCTTTAAGGCCTACATGAGAGGGATCCTTATTAGTATGGCGGTGAGTAGGAAAAGGGCAATGGAGAAAGAATTATTATCATTATTGTCCCAAATTCGGTCACTCGAAACTAATATTTCGGTTACTGCCCCAGAAGAAGACAGGAGGAGGCTCTTATTGCTGAGAGACAGATACTTAGAGTTACTTCGGGAAAAAGCAGAATTAGCTATTATTCATACTAGAGCCAGTTACACAGATCGGGGAGAGAAGGCGGGGCGCCTATTGGCACTCCGTATCAAGCAACAAGAATCTGCGAGATTCATCCCTCCAATTAGGGTAATAGCTGATGGGTCTCTGAAAATATCTCCTACCGAGATAGTTCAAGAATTTTACCAATACTATAAAATGCTGTATAGTGATATGGAGCACCCTCCTTGTCCTGGGAACATGGAGAAGTATCTGAGGGATTCCTATTTGCCCTCCCTTTCAGTACAACATAAGGGTTTTTTGGTTTCTCCTATATCACAGGAGGAAATTGCTGAGGTCATTAGTGGATTACCCTCAGATAAAGCCCCCTGCCCTGATGGATTCTCCTCCCCTATTTTATAAAGTGTTTTGGGATCTTTTACTACCAGTACTTAATCGATTATTTCAATATAGCTTAACCAGGGCAGAGGTAGATCCTCTTCTCTTTGAGGCCTTGATTGTACTTCTCCCTAAACCAGATAAGGACCCAGAGCTTGTCCAAAGCTACAGACCTATATCTCTTTTAAACCAGGACATAAAAATCCTTTCAAAGATTTTAGCCAATAGGTTAACCATAGTTCTCCCTGATTTAATAGGTATGAACCAGGTAGAATTTATGAAAGGGCACTCATCAGCTGATCATTTGTGTACACTATCTCATGTTTTCTCGGCTACCAGAGATGCTGAGTTCCCTGCAGGTTTGGTCTCCCTGGATGCCGAGAAGGCATTTGATCGTGTAAATTGGGAGTTTTTTGTTCAGAGGTTTGGAAGCTTTTCAGTTTCCTCCTGTATTTATATCCTGGATTGCTGCACTATATAAAACCCCTACGGCAAGAATTTCGGGGAACGGGGCTTTCTCCAAATCCTTCTCACTCCATTCAGGGACTAGACAGGGTTGCCCCTTATCTCCTCTGTTATTTAATTTATATCTGGAACCCCTCATCCAAAATATTCTCAATAACACCTCTATACAAGGTATTTGGGTTGGGCATCATGAAATTAAAGTCACCGCATATGCGGATGATTTGTTGATACACCTATCCCACCCGATATCTTCTGTACCGGCCTTATTGAATGAAATAACAAGATTTAGTGAATTGTCCAATTACAAATTGAATGCTAGTAAATCTTTATTCTTTCCATTAAACCATAAGGTATTCAAGAATGATATTAGTCCCTTAGGTCTATGTTGGACTCCCAGGTCATTTAAGTATTTGGGTATTAAACTATCACGTAATCCCCTAACATGGTTTAAGGATAATCTTGATTCCTTCTCACAGCTTATTATCCATGACCTCGATAGGTGGTCCAAACTCCCCATATCACTATGGGGCCGGATCAACATAATCAAGATGAACATTTCCCTAGAATTTTTAACCCCTTATCTCTTCTCAATACTTTCATCCCATTACTCTGGTTTAAAAAATTACATGGCATATTCACTAGATTTATCTGGGCAGATAAGTATACCTGTTTGGCCTATTATAAATTAGCTGCTTCAAAATTTGAGGGGGGGTTTGCGGATTGCCCATTTGGCTATATACTACTGGGCCAGTCATCTAGCAAAATGTTTGAAATGGGTATCCCCTGGCCTGGAAAAGGAGCAACTGGTCTGGCATAGGATTGAACTGGATGCAATTGGATCTAAGAATCTGGACCCCCTAACCTTATTCTACCTTAAAATATCCCAGGTGCATATAGTTGAGGAATGCCCCACAGTAGGTACTTTACTAAGGGTATATGCACAATTATGCTCATTTTTACATTATACCCCTCAGGCAGATTTAGCTCAGTCTATTTGGAATTCCCCATCCTTCACTATCAATAAGAAGCAGATTTCCTGTAAATGGCTACCCCAACTGGGAGATGGGAAACTGCTTTCTTTGGTGGATGATGAGGGGCAAAGGTTGTCCGCAGGTGATATTATTAAGAAATTTCTTATTCCAGTTTCCTCCCACTTCAAAGTTATGCAGTTAAGGCACTTACTCACAATAGCTTTTGGTAACATCCCCCCCCCCAGACTGTCTCAGCCCTGATACCTGAGGTCTCCTCACTTACTGGATCTTCAGGTGTCGTATCTAAATTATATCAGGTTCTGTTTCACAAAAGATATGGAGACTCTTTCGGACCCACTAGATTCTGGAATTCAATTCTTCCTCAGTATCATCTGGAGTGGCAATCTCTGTGGAGATCCTGCCATAAATATGTTTCTCAAGACAGATTGCGTCTCATGCAATATCATATACTACACAACATGTATTGCGCTCCTGTAAAACTAAAGAAATGTTTTTTTTTGGATTCCAATATATGCATTAAGTGTATGCAGGAAGAAGGAACACTTCTTCACATGTTCTGATCCTGTCCCAAAATTTCCCTTTTATGGGATTCAATCAAGATTTCCCTGGATCCCTTACTGGGCCTTCAGGAATATTTTATGCCTGATATATGCCTTTTAGGGGATCTGTCTTCTGTCAGGGTCAAAGTAAGGAAATTTCATATTTCTATGATTGCCCTATCTGTCAAGAAGCTTATTTTATGTCGCTGGAAAGACAAGTCCACCCCAACCTTTCAAGAATGGTTGCATGAAATTCTTGCTAACCTTCGAACAGAAAAAGCGATTGCCAGTCTTCACAATAGACTGGCAGTTTATACTAAAATATGGGATCCCCTTCACTCCTTAATTTTATTGGCTCAGTCATAATTATGTCATAATTTAAAATGTCCTATAGGTTCTTTGGGAATGAGCTCGGCACTTAGGGGATTCATGGAGTAGTTGCTGCTGTAAGAGGAGGGAGGGGTGGCATGGGAGGGTTGGGCAGTTATGTTCTTATAATTGGTTGCATTGCATCTCACTCTCATTGTTACTGCCCTTTATAATGGAAAATGTATTAATAAAGTTTAAATTAAAAAAAAAGAAAATGTAGAGTCAGCAGAAAGAAAAACATTACCTTATACATAAGACGTAACATTAATTAGAACAAAGACGGCACAGAAATTGCAGCAGGTGCAAGGTCATTATGGTGCAAAGCAGTGTCAGAAGAAATACATGTGTACAAGAATACTTTGGTAAAAAGATATGGTTAGGCCCAAAGCACGTATGCCTCATATAAGCAAATAAACATTACATCTAACAGAAAACTAAGAAATAATACTGTAAAATAAATGTATACTGTATAGTGTATACAGTACACTTAGCAAGCATGATCCCTAGTACCCACACTTGCACAGTGGATACCCATTACTGCATATTAGTGCAATACAGCAATATCACAGTAATAATAAACCATCTGCCACTGGCGTGTGCATGAGGGTGCAAGGGGTGTGGGACCCACGGGCAACATTCCCCTCCTTGTTGCCTCAAAAGGGGCAACACAACCATAGGGAAGCAGTTGGAATTATTTACAAGCCTGAAGCACGAGCCTTGTAAAGGAATGTTAATGATAATATTGTATGATAGTACGCCACAGACGGTAAAGCGTTAGTATTAATAATATATAAGAAAAAATAAAACAGGGTTACATGTGTGATGGATAATCACAGATTGAAACCTAAATGGAGACAAAAATGTATGTAGTTTGTAAAAAGCAGACAGATAGTCAGGGTTACTGTCAAAAATGGGCCTGTTCAGGAGTTGGTACAGGGATGGTCACAGATGGAGCTCAAATGGTGTGTTTGTAAAAACATAGTGCAGAACTCAGCGATGTCAACACCACAATTGAAATATGTGGAAAGATGTTAACATGTGATACCACATATAACACAATATGATATAACATTATAAAATGGGCAAAAGATTTCAAGCAATCTGATTGGTTGTTAGCCATGCATTAGATGTGTCTAATGCACAGCTAAAACTAGAACCCCCATTTAGAATACACAGACCCATTTTATAAGTGCAATAAGCCACTCCAGGGATGAGCATTAGACAGTTCTAATGCACGGCTAGGGGACTGAACGCACTCAGCCTATGGCCTCGTGCCTCACTACGTCCTCCTAGCCATGCATTAGAACTGTCTAATGCACAGCCCATTGTGTCTTATTGCTTACATATCTATTGATGAAGAAGAGTTTATGGAATTCACTTTGAGAGTGGATAATGTAGATGCTGCCTGGAGTTGAGGTGTGGCACACCCTTGACCTTGGTTGAAGAATCTGTTGATAATGTCTCTTGACAGAAAGGTCCTTATAAAACATATATGACCAGTTTAGAAAGTTTAACAGTCCATAGAGTTTCTTATTTGCAGAAAGGTGGTAACCCCACAAGGCACATGGGGCTATGCAGATGGTAATTGAAAGATGAAACACCATTATAGTAAGAAAGTCAGTGTTTATGTTCCTGGCTGCTGGATGGCTAGATTGGCAGATGGCTTGGCAAGGGGTGTGTTAGATTGTGCATTGAGTCTTTTAAGGAAATATCCACACACACTGGCATAGTGTTTGTGTTGTGGTAGTTGATGATACCCTGGCACAAAGACTAACAGTTTATAAGTAATAATCAGTTTGTATAAGGTGCCAGCCAGGCTTGGAAAGAGCAGCAATGGGGAAAATGGATGTCTTGCTTGAAGATCAACTGAAGATGAATCTTCTTGCTGAAGGTAGGGGATTGCCCCTACCCCAGGCTTGGCTTAATAGTAGGCAGACACAATAGGCTTGATTGTAGAGTCTGAATGGGTTGGACCTTGTTTAGCTGATTGAAAGGTTTAAGAACAGGTGTAATTTTGCTGAAAACATTACACTTGTAGAGGTAATAATATTTTGTTTTATGTAGTAGTTCTTATATGGAGCCAGTCAGGCACAAAGATGGCAATGACATTGAAGCTGTGGCAGCTGAGTTTTTTTTTTTTTTTTTTGAGGAAAAAGATGACTGTTTTGGCAACTTAGACGAAAGTGTTACTGCTATTGTACATGGAGATGTTGTGTGTGCCACACCGTGGAAACCTGCAAACTTGTAAAGTGTGTTAGAAACTGACTTAATAACAATATTAAATCAATGACTTTTTTGTTTTGTAAAGAGTGGTGTGACAGAGCCTAAATTTCTGACAATTGTGGAATGAGAAAATTAAAAATGGGGCATCGACCACACACATGGGGGGTGCAGGCCGAGGTCCAATAATACCATTTAACCATCTGTGAATCCATGACAATGTCATGGTTACACCCTGCTTTTAAATCGCAGAAGAGGCTATGACAGTGCTGAACATGTTTTCCTGTCTATGTGTTGCTGGCAGGCCTAACTGAGGCCTGCGTTATAAAATCTTGTAATGTAATAATAACGCACTTTATTTATAGCAATATGCCCGTTACACTATGCTATAGTGGGACAAATATATATATTGCTGGCCTATGCTAACTAATAATAGTGTCTATTGCTCCTGTGACAAGTGAAAGGGTCTACCTTTTTTACACTGTATAGTGCAATACTCCAAAGTATTGAGTGAGGTAAGGCCTACTATGGAACCTTGAAGCATAGGTTCTGGAGCAGAATTTAAATTCAGCCATATTATTTTGTTAAGATTTAAAATTACAAACGTGCATAGAGTGCACTTTATTTTGCAAGGGTCCCTGGAAGTGATGACGCAAATGGGGCATTCATTTGTCTGTGGTTTTGCTTGGAACATAGTGTAGGGGTGGGTCAGCAATGCTGGCCCCAGTATCTAGGTTTGGTTATGGGCAATAAAAACATTTATAAATGTGGAGCAGTCTGAATAGACACTTGATAAAGTGTAGCAAGATGTATATTAAATCATAATAGCATAAACATAAAACATACACATGTTTTGCAATAGAACAATATCAGTATTGAGCATAATGCATACAACACATTTGAAACACAGATGCCCATTACAAATGTTAGTTGAGAGTCCAGGAATTTTAGAGCATTGCAAATTGATTTGTGTTGAGCACAACCATGGAATAAGTTGCAGTCCTTGGTACAAATATCTTAGTTTTGGTTGAACTAATTATTTCAGCAAGCCACCACTCTGTTTTGTTAACTTTAAAGTTTTTTTTTTCCAGGGAATACAATGCTTTAGAGCTTGTGCTCATAGAAGGCAGATGATTGCATCCATTGCTATAAGGCTATGGAAAGTTGGTTTGTATTTGTCTGACAGGATAAGAGAGCTGAAAAGACAATCAAAAGATATGAATATGTGGAAATACATACACAATCCCCTCCCTTCAACTCGGCTGGACTGAGCTGGGTTATACTGTTAGAATACATTGGTTCTTTTCAAAACCTGTAAACAACAAATAGTTATTAACAAATGCACATTTTGTTTTATTTTTACCTATGGGAAGAAAGTGACATACCTTGCAACCTCTGTGGGTGTTGCACTGGAAGGAAGGGTATTATGGTCCACCCGGCCCCCGAGCTCCTACTGTAGTAAAAGAGGCAGCTCGAGCCATGTAACAATAAAGGGGTTGAGCTGTTGGTGGTGACATGGATGCTGAAACAGAAATGGTCTGGCAATTTTAGTAGCCAGTTATGCAACACCTTAAAAAAGTGTGCACTGGAGAAATGGTAATGGCGTGGCCCTAGTGTTTTTTTTTAATACATATAATAAAATTATATTGTAATTATTTTAGGAAAGGTGGCTTTATATATTACTAGAAGATGGGGAACTTTCTTTTTCCTAGGAGAAAGAAAGAAGGAAAGAAAAAAAAAAAAACAAGATAAACAATGCTGAAAATAAAACAAGATTATTTTGATAGGATAAAAGAAGCCCAGCATCCCTGGGTTCTCTTATCCTAAGCTATACAAAATGTCAGCTGAGTTTATAAAAGATCTGGATTGATGGTAATACCATACGTATGTATATCTTAGAATGCATTTTTAAAAGGAAAAAAAATGATTATACCATGGCCACACATAAAAACAAAAGTCATTGTTATTAACTGTAGATGGTAAACTTTTTTAAAACAGCTGTAATATATATATTTCTTAATAGTATGCTATATTTAAGCATTTGCGTAGTAGGGGAATCACGTGATATTGTTTAGCAACAAAGAAGCTATGTTACAGCCAGACCTTTGTGGAAGAAGGCCTTGGGTGTTGGCTGTGTTGGGTGCAAGCCGAGAAGAAAAAAAAAATGGCGGTCCTTTTTTTATAGACAGATGCATAATACTATATAAAACGTGAACTTGTAGGGTTTACTCTTGGTGTGTTTCCACAAAAACATGCATTTTGAGTAGAAATGGATCCTTTAGGTGGGGACACACATCAAGTTTGAAGTGGTAGTGACAGAGAATATTGAAACACAAGAAGGTCAAGTTACTTGCTAAAGGTCACATAGTATGAAAATGATGGCTGTTGGGAATGAAACACAGACATTTGGGTTTGAAACAGTAGTGCAGTCAAGTACTGAGCTACACTAAGGTACAGTACATACCTTTGTGAGAGAACCACAATTAATACATAGGATGTGAATTAACACAGTTGTAGTACTGTATCATGGAACCAAGTGGCCATTAAAATGCAGTGCATTATAAAATGGCTCAATATGGAAATGGGAGATACAATTACCTGTTTCATGAAATACAGTGCCATGGGACATTGCAATGGCACCAGGAGCAAAGAAAATTTTTTATATATATGTGTTTATATCTTAATATTGTTAATGCAATTATTTAAACCCAGTCACGAATAGGGTTAAGTAATTTGGTTATTAGCCCAGAGGAGCTGGCAACAGTCCTAGCTTACACGTGGGTGTGTATAAGTTGCTCTTCTTAAGGAAAACTTAAATGAGATTTTTTTTAGAATGTATAAAACAACAAACCGTTGTAAGCTGAGCCCACATTAAAACATTGACCAATCATAAACACACTTTTAAGAACACAGCAGAGTACACATTTTAGTAACTCGTAATCTTTGCAAACAAATAATTTTTTAGCACGTCTTTCTCAAACACCATTCGTATTGACCTACACGAACAATCAACAACATGTCATGCTCTATAGAGTCCCTATAGAATTATCTGAGACAACAGGATTCCAACCATAAGGAAAATCTTGTACAACAACCCCCTATGTTACAAACAGCAGAAATAACTGGCTAGTGATGACCCTGAAACATAGATAACCACACCAATAATTAGGCATGGAGCACTAAACAATCATAGTATATACCATTCAGTCTGAATGTATCCTAAAGTGAATAGCAATAACAATTGAATAAACACATATATATATATATATATATATATATATATATATATATCACACCCAAACTGTTGCAGATGACATTAGAACAGCTTTAAACATTTACCCAAAGTAAGTAGTGGTTCTTGAACCATATAAAAAAGTCAGAGACAAAAATAGGGAGTGAACTGTAAGAACACTTACCAGATATCAATTTGAGAAGAAACGGATGTTTGCTCTCCAGGATCAAATGGGACAGTTTTCCGTTTCATAATCTCTGATTGTTTGGCCACAAATTGAACAACAGGCAGAACGTCTGCTATCTCGGGTGTCTGGATAGCTAGCATAATGAAGATGCCACTTATGCTGAATGAGTGGAGGTCTGTCAGCATTTTACATTTAATATGAGATATTTTTAATGTCTGTAAATCCAGTCTTTGTTAGAAAGGACTGTGTAGGGCAATCAAATGCTGACTTGTCTCCAATGCTGGTACAGCAGCACATGTTTAGCACTGGGCAGAAATGCTGAGTACAGTTTTTTCTATTGACCTTGTGTGCAGCACAAGTCTGATTAGCCCTCTGTAGGGAGTAGACACACTGTCAAACAACATAAAAGCAAGCACATTTGGGAAACTTGAAAATTAACCCGGAGCTGTCATCTACCGCTTTCCAGTCCCCAGTAGACAATCAGTCATCATGGGAGGCTCGCTATGACAAAAGGTGGCGTGGGTCTACCACGCCCGCTACCACTGTAAGTACAAGCAGGTCCAAGTAGGCAAAACAAAGATTGCACTACATTATTCAACCACTGTAAGTACGAGCAGGTCCAAGTAGGCAAAATGAAGATTGCACTACACTACTTGACCTTCACAATTAATTGAAGGTGAAGCTTCCCTTGTTTAATCTCGTCCTGCCACGGTCGCGAATTTGTAAAGGAGTGAAAGGACTCCAGCATCAGGTTCTTGTTAGAGATAAACAAGTGGAAGGAATGACAAACAGTGGCAACTCATGTAATAAACAAGTTTATTACTAAAGCACACACTTACAACCTGCAGTAAAGTAAATATACTGGGAGAAATAAGTTTCCCTACGTCTAGACGCAGCAATTCTCAGTAAACCTTTCTAGAACCATGCTTTTTATAGTAAGATAAGGAAAAAGGTGTGACATTTCTTATTGGCTGAAGCAAATGGTACCATTACATTACTGGATAGAAAATGTAGAGTCAGCAGAAAGAAAAACATGTTATACATAAGACGTAACATCAGTTAGAACAAAGATGGCACAGAAATTGTAGCATATGCAAGGTCATTATGGTGCAAAGCAGTGTCAGCAGAAATACATGTATACAAGAATACTTTGGTAAAAAGATATGGTTAGGTCCAAAGCACATATGCCTCATATAAGCAAATAAACATTACATCTAACAGAAAACTAAGAAATAATACTGTAAAATAAATGTATACTGTATAGCATTTACACTTAGCAAGCATGATCCCTAGTACCGACACTTGCACAGTGGATACCCATTACTGCATATTAGTGCAATACAGCAATATCACTGTAATAATAAACCATCTGTCATTGGCATGTGCATGAGGGGTGCAAGGGGTGTGAGACCCACAGGCAACAGTCTGCACAGCACTAAACTGAGTAGCATTGGGAATAGCGCTCCCAGACCCAATAGTGCCAGGAGTCCTCAGCGCAATATACTGTAGAATAGGAAATATCTGCGATTCTTTTTATTTAACTATGTTCACTGAAATGGTCAGTACCATGAAGTAAAAAGAACTGTGAAAATAATCAGCCTCCCTGCCCACTGTTGCAAATGCTTACCTGGTACTTGCTTACACACTCACCCACTGCCAAAACTGCCAAAACTGTCCGCTGCAAAAACACAACCCCAACCTAAGTCCCCTATGGCTAAACACAATCCCAACCATGTCCTTCTTTTAAACATGTGCTGTTTTCAATCTGTGCACCTTGCGGGGACAAATACAGGAATGATGTATGCCTGATCAAACTTAGCAAGGATGTTGGCAGTGCTGTGCACTCTGAACAGATCAAGAATAAGGAGTGTTCTCTCTTCTTCTGGCAGGTCCTGTTTGCATTTTACAGACTCGATGTATGGTTTCAAAACCGAGTCTACATACTCGATCATGGTTTCTTGATTTGACCAGTGATTGCTGCTCTGGGTGATGTGTCAGCTTGCAGGAAAACTGAATGTAGGGAGACAAGCCTGTGTTTTCCCCTGGTAGATTACCTGGGGAGGCAGCATGATGCCAGCCAAGGTACACCTTATATTCAGTGAGACCTGCCTCTTGTCACCCAGACCAGTAACCTCTACCTGCTTGGACCCCATTTCTGCCATGGTCCACTGTGAGCAGAGCACAAGATTAACCCCTGTCTCATCAATGTTTATCACAAGCTCCTTTAGGATAAGCTCATTGGCACTGGCAGTTTGGATTTGAGACAGAAATGCTGACTTTAGTTCAGGGAAGTCATTAGGAGATTTCCTGCCCACCTTGGTCCTCTTTCTTTGGCAGTACCACATACATTTTAGGAAGGTCCAAGCCCACTGCTTGCTGAGCACCATAGATCCACCGCCTCTACCAGTTGGTGAGGGTTCTTGGTCTTTACTGTGCTCTAGCAATAGCACCGACAACTCTTATATTGACAACTGCTCCCTCTGACCTCAGACTACAGTTGATTTTCTTAAATTAAGTTTCTACATCTATGAGTAGCAGTGGTGGTCTACCTCGAGGCTTTGAGAGTAGCTGAGGCACTAGGTTGGTTGCATCAGGGACTGATTTCAAGCTACACAAGAAGTCAGATTTAAATTTTCTGACAGTACTCTTGTTTACCTCGATACCATACTTTGACTTAAAATAACAAACTGATTTCATTATGCCATTTTCCACAATGTACTTGCCAACATCAAATCTCTGCTCCACTGTATAAACATTGTATGTGGAGCTTCTCTTTTTGGCAGGGGGTGATTGGCATTGCAACTTGCTGACAACACTCTCAGCGATGGAGATAGATGCAGATGCAGCAAGATCATCTGCCTTTAGATCCTCAATGGTAGTAAACGGCCTTTCTGTGCCTTCCCTCAGTCCAACCACTTCAGCAGAGAAGTCACAAACTTGTCAGTAGCATAGTTACACAGCCCAAATGCGAGCTGAGCAGCATAGGCAGCAAGATACAGAAACGGGCAGTTTAAATGTAGTTTAAGTGCACACTGGATCTGTAAATTACAGTGCTTGTCATTGACTGAAAAAAATCCTTTGAAAACAGCAGAAAGTGCAGATGTCTTTGTGACTTAATGGCACCACACTTAAGTACCTGTGATTAACACAGATTACCGGCACATTATACAGTACTTGAACTGAAGTAACCTCACATAGCTCGAGACTGCGAATGGGGTTAGTAAAAGAACAGTCGCTGAATAGTTGCAGAATTGGGTTTTAATTAAGGCTGCATGAAAAAAGTGCTTTTCAGATTCGTAGCAGACACGCAAAGATTTAAATACCGCATTCTTAAAATAGCCTCGGCAGCACTAAATTTAATTTACGTGCCTTTTGTCTATTCTACAGCATTCAGCTGGCACCATGCAAATAAGTCCAATGGGAATTTAAGGTGATACGTGGCTATATGCATGCTCATTATGGGCTGATTTGCATAGGAAGCAGTGGCAGGTTTATGTCCCTTCTGTGGCTGGCCCCACTCACTCCAATCCCCATCTTCATTAAAATAAATACTAGTATTTCTCTGGTGCCTCTTGATCCCCCCCTTTCTCCAGTCCCTATCTCCATTAAAATAAACATTTCCCTGGTGCCTACGGTCCCCCATCCTCCGATCCCCAGTCACGTTAAAATTAAAGTGTTCCTGCTGATCCCTGGCCCCTTAGAAGTAATTTTTCCCCCGCTGTACAGTGCCCCCCAACCTCTGATCCCCATCCCTATTAAAATGAACATTTCCCTGGTGTCTAGTGATTCCTCCCGCCCTCTGATTCCCAGCTCCATAAGAATGAATTTTTCCCTGGTGTCCAGTGGTCCTCCAACCCTCTGATACCTGTGCCCATAGAATTAATTAGTCCCTGATGTCTAGTGGTTCCCTTACCCTCTGATCCCCAGCCCAGTAGTAGGAAAACCGTTCCATTGTACCCAGTGGCATCCCACCACCCTCTGATCACTCACCACAGTCACCTACAAGAAGTCTCTGCCATCTAGCACCCCCCCCGCACTACCCACACTGTGTACACCACCCTGCCAATCCCCCATTACCACACTCTCTGGCACCGTGGGGAGCCCATATGGCAACCAGCAAAGCCCTCCTCTCACCACCTTGGCTGGCCTCTGTATACAATGACAGGGTGTGCATGTAAACTGTAAAGGGAGCATGTGTATCTGCAGTAAACAACATGTTCTCCCCTTTACAATTATGCAGCATATATACACCCTATTATCACATGTGGTGGCCAGTCAAACTGGTAAGAGAAGGGATGTACCTGTTGCTGTATGGGCTCCCCACAGCACCAGAGATTATGGTAAGGGGATTGGCAGGGCGGTGTACCCAGTGCAGGTGGTGCAATAAGAGCCATTAAAAGCCAGGGACTTCTTGTAGATTACTGCAGTGAGCAATGGGGGATGCCACTGGACACCAGAGAAGGTTTTCTTACTACCAGGGTTATGGACTGGAGGGTGAGGAATCCCTAAATATGAAGCACAAATTAATTTTAATGAGGGACAGGGATCAGAGGGTTGGGGAACCACTGGACACCAGGGAAAAATTTATTCTAACGGAACTGGAGATCACAGGAAGGAGGGACCACTGACCACCAGGGAATACTTCGATTTTAATGGGGCCAGGGATCAGAGGATGTGTATACCACTAGGCACCAGGGAAAATGTAATTCTAGGGAGGATGGGGATCGGATGATGGGGGGACCATTACACACTAGGGAAATGTGTATTTGAATGGAGACAGGGATCGGAGGATGGAGAGGAACACTAGGCACAAGTGAAGAGTTTAATTCTAATGAGGTCAGGGATTGGGGTATGGGGGAACACTGACCACCAGGGAAATATTTATTTTAATGGGGATGGGGTTCGGAGGACAGGGGAACCACTGGACACCAGGGAAATATTTATTTTAACAGAGCTGGGGATGGGAGGGTGGGGGTATCACTGACCACCTGGGCATACTTTATTTTGACTGGAACCAGGGACTGGAGGATGGTGGGGCCACTGGGAACCAGGGAGCAGATGTGTTCCCCCAACCACCAATATGGTTGTTGGCTCTAGTAGCTCCCCAGGCTGCTGGGGTTGTCTGGAGTATGTTGGGCTTCTTCTCGACTGTGATTATGCAGCACAGGGTGGCTTGTGCTATTTCCTTTGTGCTGTGCTACTGTGCTGACTATGGTGCACCACCAGGATGCATGTCCCCACCCCTCCCTCTGCCCACCACACACATTATGTTTTGTGCACTCACTAACCCTTTTAATGCGCTCTGCTGTCCCCTTTGACTATTGCATTTGGGTGCAAATGACTATTGCATTTGGGTGCAAACCCTAATCAAACGGGGTGCAATCACTTTGCTCACCAATCAAACTTGAATATCAGGCCCCTGAAACAAAATATTACACAACAGCATAACTTATAAAATTGTCAAAAGTGTTACAAGAAACTGGGCCCAATTTTAAAAGCAGTTAGGGCCGGTCTGGTGGCATAGAGGGCTGAGGCTCTGGCACCTTACCTCAACCCACACCTGTGACCCGGGTTCGGGAATGGACTTGGGACACCGGGGGCTGGCAGGGGAAGTAGAGGATTGAGTGTCCGCAGGACTGCTCTCCTCTCCTGGGGTGGGTTGGGGTAGACGTCAACCGGCAGCGGCCTCTGGTGGAGACTGGGAGCACTGCATGATGGCATAAGGAGGGCAGCGTACCAGAAAACTGGCTCCGTGTTATGCCGGATGATGGCTGCCTGGATCTCCGAGTCCGTCAATGCCCCTGCAGCCATATGCCTCAGCAGTACCTTGGGGCTAAGATGTTGCACTGGTCTGATCCCCCTGCCCAGGCTGGTGCCTTCCCCTCGGAGGAGGGGGCCCACCCAGCGAAGGGTTACGTCGGGTCACCCCGAGGTGGCTGCTATCTGAGAGCGGAAGTTCAGGGGACAGTATGGGTTGGAAGTATCCTTGGCACACCCGTAGAAGTGGCTAACATGGTAGCGCATTGGGGAAAAAAGAAATTACACAAAAAAAAAAGCAGTTAGAGCGACACAAGTGGCTTCCGTCAAAAGAGTTTGATGCAAGAGGTGACTTGCATCACAACTTGCATCAACCACCCTTTTACAATGCAGCCTGCATCAGATCTAGACACTCCTGTGCCAAAGCCCCCCTTGTGCCAGGGTTGCATCAAACAACACAATGTGCCAGGTCACAAGGAGAATTGCCCATGGCGGGGTTGCAACATCACCTGTTTCGGGATTTTACAATCCCCACCATAGGTGCAGCAAGTGCCACCATTTAGACCAGCCAGAAAGTGGTCAAGTGACTTGTACCAATGGGATGGAGTATTACAGGGGACAGTAGGTGCACACTAGGGGCACAGGAGGTGGCAATGGGGGTGTCGGGGACATCAGTGTATCAGCCGCAGTGATGTTGCACCTGACAGGGTGCAAGTCCAATGTGCAGCAATATGTACAATAAACATAACTTCCCTGGTGGTCTATTGGCCCCTCCAATCCTCAATCTCCCCCAAGTATACTGATTTACCCTCCCTGGTGGTCTGGCAGCCCCTCGATCCCCAATATCCCCCACATAAAATGATATAACTTCCCTGGTAGTTATGTTTATTGTACATATTGCTGCACATTGGAAACATGCTCCCCCCCCAGTGCAACATAACTGTGGCTGATGTACAGCCATCCCCCAATACCCCCACTCCTACCTCCCATACCTCTTGTGCCCCTGGCACCCTCCTGGCATGCTGCTTCCCCCTACCATCCCAATCCCTCTAGTGTTGCACCAGGGAAACAGGATCCCCGTGGCAATGTCCACAGATGTGCCAACTGTTTTGCGCAGCTAGAGACTTGCAGCAAACCTGGGGAGGTTTGCACTGGGACCCTGCTTTTTATAAAATCAGGCACTGGGTCCCTGGCATCTGGGGTTTATAGCCTTAGGCGATGCACTTTGCGTCCGCTCTAAGAATTCCTTTTTTTTCCCCTATTTACTATGCTTTTTATCTACCCCCAATGTCGGGACTTCTGCCCCATGACCATGATGGTCCTGACGCCCAATTTACATGGCCAAGACTCCCTGGTTGCCCTTTGGCTTCCCCCAGGGTGGGGCTGCGGCACTGGTCAAGGCTCTGAGGACATAGGTCCAGTCTGGGGAGCCGGCTGGGAGCTGATGAAAGCGTGGTGAGTTGGGCGTCATGGAGATGCTGGTGACAGTGTTCTTCCCTTTAGGCTTGGGGGCAGGGATGTGCACTGATGACCAGCGTCTGCCCCACCCCCCTGATGTCCATATGGCAGCTGCTTGTGGTGCCCCTGGCCTCTGCCAGGGGTCCCTCTATGCACCGGACATTCTCCCAACCCTCCCCCAGAGAGAAGTCCATGGGATGCTTCATCCCGCTCCCCCAGCCGGCCCTCCAACAACCCGTGTCTGTTCCTGAACCTTGGTTGCAGGCGTCGCAAGTGGAAATCCAACCGCTGTGCTGATGGGCTGGCCTAAGGGTGCTTTTAAAAGTGGGCCCATTATATTAATGGTAATGGATGTCATCTGGAATTGTGTGCAAGGTACTGCAGCCCACACCTGATTAAAAAGTGAAACAAGGAGGATGATGTACATCATTGAGAAAATAAGAATGTTGAGCAAGAATGCAACTTTACTCATTCATTTATTGGTGCATCTGCTTGTGCACCATACTGCTATAGGTAGGTGAAGTAAGTCATCAGCAAAACCCATGTATCAAGCTACACCATCATAAACCAAGGAGGTCAGCAAATGCAATCATGATTTGCAGATTGATGAACTGCCAGTTCTATTTCTCTGCAGCAGACCAATTCATCTGGCACTGGTTCACAGAACATGCATGAACACCTGTGAACACATAAAGAAATGAAAACTTTTTTTTTCATTTTTTGCCATTGATCTTCAGTGCGTGTGTGTAAATGTAGACATCCTGTTGTCTGTGCACTGTTATTACTTGTTCCAAAAAAAAAAAAACCTGGGTGAATTGCAGTGATGCAAGTGATCTTGCAATACATGTTGCAGTGTAAACCCTGTCCACGTCCCAACTCTGGCTGTCTCAGAAACAAGATCACCCAACTTTAGCTATAGTATGTGTCAGATAAGCACTGAGCTACATACCACCCACCCCGGAAAATAAGAGCAGTCAAGAGGGCACTCCTCCACGTGGAAGACCCACCCACTACCAAACTTACTCATGACCTTGGGTTGTTCACGTCTGCAGCAGTAGCGCTAGCACTATGACAAGAGTATGGCCACTATAATTGAAAAGGCAATTAGTGTAACAATCAATACAATGACACCCTTCCAAAATAAAGCATCATTTTTGTTTCAAAGCAGGCATTTAGAGTTCTGAGGGTTTTTTGACCCTATGCCCAATTGGAGGGTCTGGGGTAGAATGCTCAACATACAAGATTGCTCTGTGCGCAGATGACCTCTTAGTACATTTAAAAGATACCCAAAAAGGTCTGCTTGCTCTGCAAGGTCTAGTAATGGAATATGGGAAAATAGCCAGCCATAAAATTAACTGGACAAAAAACAATCTGCTGCCTTTGGGTTCAACAGATACTGGCTTGCTGCCTAATCTCTCATTGCAACTGAAAATAAGCAAATCCCTAAAATATCTGGTATTAATATCCCTAATAATGTTGGCTTATCTATACAGAGATAATTACCCCTTGCTTTTAGAAAATATTCGCAGAGACTGTGAGAGGTGGCAGGGGCTTCCTATTTGTCTCATAGGAAGAATCAATGTCATCAAGATGAACACACTTCCAAAATGCATGTCTTTATTTCAAGACATGCTTGTCAGGGTCCCAGAACATTTCTTTAAACAACTCAATAGTATAATGCATATGTTTCTCTGGGGAGGGAAAGCTACCAGAATCAAAAGAAGTACATTACAAATTCATCTGAAGGATGGGGTCTGTCACTACCCTACTTTAAATATTACTACTGGGCTGCACAGTTAGCATTCCTTCAAACTCCTGTCACAGGCTGTATACCTGCTTGGCGGTGACTGGAGGAGGAATCCCTGACCGTCAGACTCTTGTCGAGACTCTTATCCCCAAGCCTCAACAAACACACCACACCCACGATTCCCAAACCATTTTCAAATCAGTTGATTAGGATGTGGACAAGAGCTCACCAATGTGTAGGTTATAATGGGGCTATATTTTAATGCCGGCCTGCATGCAAGCTTTACTGACTAAAAAGACTATAATGAATTTCTTTATCAAGCACTGCTACGATGGGGGAAAGCCAGGGTAAGGTGTGTTGGTGATTTTTATCATGGAGGATTTCTAAAACCCTTTACCGAGCTCAAACAGCAGCATAGCATAAAGCCTGGGGACTTATTTGCATACTTGCAGAATATACAATATTTGGTCAATGTGACTCCCCAGCTGTCACCAATCAAAAAAAGTCTTTGTAAATGACAACCTAACAAATCCATTCTAACTAGTCTCTATAGGCTATTTCTTGGTGCTGTCTGTACTCTTGAAATGAAGGCCAGAGCGGACTGGGAGTGGGATCTGGGCATTGTCATTAACAATGAAATTTGGAAAGTGGCCATCAACCATGTTGATCAATGCACCAGATCCAATAAATTGCATATAATTCAACTCTACTTCTTATACAGAGCCTACCTATCACCTTCAAAACTGCATAGATTCAACAGAGTTACCCGGTTAACAAAAACTAAATAAATAAATAAATAAAAGAGAAAGGAACTCAATGTGCCCTAGGTGCCAAGTGGGGTAGGCGATTTTGTCCATATGGGCCTGTTGTGTCCTAAGGTAGCTCCATTTTTGCATAGTATACATGAACTGATGCAGAAAGTCTTGAAAATGATCCTGCCTAATTCGCCCTTGGAGCTCATTCTGGGAGCTGCTACTAAACCAGCAGGGTCTCCACGGAAGCATACATTGTGAAACATTGTATTGGTAAATGCAAGGAAAACTATCACACAACACTGGGTTAGCAATACTTCACCTAATACAGCCCACTGGCTCAGCAATTTATTATTATGCATGAAAATAGAAAGATACTAGCTCACAGCACAGGGGCAAGAATCTGTATTTGAAAATACCTGGAACTCTTTAATGGAAGCCAAAGAACAATGAATAATTAATACTTAATCCACTAAAGAATGGTAAGCACTTGCTGCTCTCAGTGAGCTCATAGTACATAGCAAATGGAAATTTAGTAATCTATATTGCAAGATAATGACCTGTTTAACCATTCTTAATATTTAGTGCCATATGTAGATAAGGCAAGTGGGTAATTCAACCACTTATAGTCTGTATATGTATTTACCATGTAACCTCTGACCAAATGTAGAATGCATGATAACAGCGTATGTATGTTTAGAAACGTTTGAAACTTTTCAATAAAATATGTTTGCAAACAAAAAAACAATAGCCTGACCCCTTATGGCAGCTGGGGGTGATGAAGCCTGTAATCACACATACAGTGGGAAGTGAGGAAGCAGACTTCTATGTGCCAAAAGCAGGAGCTTGTATGATGGCATGATGCCATCATTATTTGTACACTTCACAAGGGTACAAACAAAAAAACCTTTGAAAATGTCCAGCCATGGGAAGGTGTGTTGGCAAAGCAGTAGCACTACTGCTCCCAGAGTCAGTGTCCCAGCTTCAGGAATGAGCAAACGTCATGGAGGCTGGATGGGGGGAGAAAGATTCAGCATCCCAGAGGATGCTCTCTATCTCCGGGGAGGTACGGTCCAGTCTGCGGCAGCCACACTGCCATGTGGATGCAAGGGGACGTGCTGCACAGTTACACCAGTGGGAGGAAGGAGTCATGCTGACTCTGTATGATGCTACACTGCATGCATCCTGTCCTTGCAGTCTTTGTACACAAAACTTCCAGCAATTGAAGGAGAAAAACTGAAATAGAGAGCCCCGCCTTCAAAAGCAAGAAACCCTGCACTGCTGAGTCCACACCTACCAAGCTGCTAGACCTCTCCTGACAAGGTACACAGGTTCAGGGGTATATGTCCTCCACCATGTCATTGCCAGGGAGACAAGCAAAGGCTAAGTGGAGGACAGTCACTTGGTACAGGTAAGAAGGGACCAGAAGAATGCCTTAGTGGTCAAGAGGGAGATCAGGATGGTAGACAACAAGGGGACATAAACAGAAATATAAAAAAACAGAAAAGGAAATCATCAGGCTGTGGTAGGGAAATGACACTCCACTAATGCCTTCCCATGTCCGTTCCAGTTTAGCCTCACCTGCACCTGGATTACCCAGAGCTTCAGCTCCACCACAGTCAACTGGATAGAGAGGTAGTCTCTGACAGACAGAAGGAAGGAAGAAGCCAGCACTGGCCTGTGGGAAGCGAGTGGGCTATGGGGCCATGTGTAAGGGCATGCAGACTTCAAGAGAAAAAAGCCCTGCCGTATGGTAGTAAGGTGAATACCTTCATTGCAAAAGGTGAACCTTTTTATTTTACTATGCAGTGTTTCCAATATGAGCCTCATCCTCCTCATCCTCATCAGCTGCAGATGCTTTAGTGTCACTGCTTGTATTTTGTAGTGGGAGAGTAGCCACACCTTGCCTTGCCTATTCAGTTTCAGCTTACTTTGCAGCTCTCTGGAAACTTTTATTAATGTAGTACAACACATTAAGCAACTCATAAAAATACTGAACCACAGAGTCGGAGGCTGATTTCACTACTGCAGTGTGCAGTACAACTTGATCGACATGTCATTATACCCAGTCCCATAAAGAAGCTCTCACTCAATTCCAGCCAATAGCAATCCTGCATGTGGATCGAAAACTCAACCCGCATCACCATGTTATTTTCCTCACTTCAGAGGACTTCATTCGCTGCTGTTTTTTTTCATTCAATTAAACATATTCTGTGTTATTTCTGCCCTTTTATTCTTTTATCCTCCAAAACATCACCATTTCTGCCTCCACTGTTTGCAGTTGTTCAGCCTCTCTGTGATCGCTCCACTCGGAACCGCTCATCCACTCACCCACTTACAGATCGCTTTCTTACTTTAAAATACTGTAGCAGCTGTAGAAAACTGCTGCTGTTTGCTGCATTTGGGACAAGAAGTAAAGAAAGTGAGGAAACAACCCACAAGGTACAAACTGGTACTAGAATTAAGTTTTTCCAATATAAAATGACAAATAGTGTACAATACTGCATGAACTGGAGTAGACAGATGTGGGGCCATTTATAAACTGAATGCCAGTAACTGCTACACTGCAAATGCATTTGAAAACGTACTGCATGGACACTGGAAAGGAGCTGAAAGGGGTTTGCAGTGGCTGAAAGTGCATCGCACGTGGATTGCACGTGAGTTGATGATTAGTTGAAAAAGTTTGCATTTTAAGCATTTAGAATTGACACTGCACTGTCAACACAAAACAATAATGAAAGAGTAGTGAGTTGGAGGAACAGTTTAATGTAACTTGTACTGTACATTCTGACTTATGTTTGTTTAACCTGTATAATGTTTCTTAGTTACTGTTGAAAGCAAATATTTTTTTTCCTACTGTGCCAAGACTGCGGCCTACATAGAGACATAACATTTAAGAGCAGAAAATGAATGCTTGGCCAACCAGTCTGCCCAGATGATCCCTACCTAATCTGTTTCCACAGACCCTAACTGGTTAGTGGTGACCATCCCTCTTCCCTGCCCATTTTATAATATTCCCCTATGTCCATCCAATGCATGTTGAAGCCCTCTACTGGGGTACCGTGTGCAGTTCTGGAGACCCCATCTCCGCTAGGACATAGACAGAATGGAGGCAGTCAAGAGCAGGGCAACTAAAATGGTGCAGGGTCTACAACAGAAGCCATACGAAGAGAGACTAAAGGAGTTTAGTATGTATACCCCTGAGGAAAGGAGGGAGAGGGGGGACATGATAGAAACTTTCAAGTACCTCAAGGGAATTAACAAAGTCCAAGAGGGTAGCATCTTCCAGAAAAAGAGATGTGCAAGAACAAGGGAACACAATTTGAAGATAGAGGGGGAACGGCTCAGGGGCAATGTGAGGAAGTATTTTTTCACAGACAGGGTGGTGGACGCATGGAACGGCCTTCCTGAGGAGGTCATGGGGTCAAAAACGGGGGGGGTTCAAGAATGCATGGAACAGACATAAGAATTCTGGTGGGGGGGTAGGAAGATGTAGGCTGTTGGTTAACTAGGATCTGCAGCGTATCCAATATATAGGAAAATGGGCAGACTAGGTGGACCAAGTGGTCCTTATCTGCCGTCAAAGTTTATGTTTCGGTAACCCGTGAGGAGGGCACATGGGGAAGAGCACTGTCCATAATGGTGACTCATTCCCTACTGAATCCCTCATGGCAATAGGAGGGTAGGGCGACCGGATGGGGGGTGGGCAAAATGGGTGACAGGATGTCGCTATGTGTACCGTGGGGGGACGACACAACAAGCGTGGGCTAAGGAGGGATGGAGGAGCTGTGGGGCGTGGCACTGTAGTGGGTTGCCGAGGCTGCGTTGTGGCATCGGGGGTTGGCTTGTGGTTGGGGTGGGTGAGGTACCAGGTTGGTCTGGGCTCTGGTGCGATTTTAATGCGCCTGGCCCAACCTTTTATTTTATAAGTTTGCCCTCGACATGCACCCCTCTGGACTTGAGTGTCCTTTAGTAGGGGGGTGTGGGAATGTGTGTGGGGGCACGGCCCCCCCACAGAAAGCATTGAAATATATGTCCCCAGCGCTGTTTTCCTGTGTCAGAGTGCCAAATATGTTTTCGTCACTCTGACTTCGCGATAATGGCGATCACCTCTAGGCTTTAGCCATTATCACATAGAACCCTATGTTTCACTTCTACCACTTCTGCCGGCAGTCTGTTCCATGCATCCACTACTCTTTCAGACAAGAAGTACTTCCTCACATCCTTCTTAAACTCCCCCCAGCTCCATTGCATGCCTTCTTGTTCTGATGCTCTTCCTCATTTGAAAGGGACTCCCCTCTTGCACTGTGTTCACCTGGTGAGCTATTTGTAGGCCTCTACCATTTCCCCTCTCACTCTTCTGTCTTCCTGGGTGTACATGTTGATAATTCTCAGTCTCTCCTCATATGGCTTTTCATGCAGCCCCTTGCACCATTTTAGTTGCTCTCCTCTGGACTGTCTCAACCCTGTCTATGTTCTTTCTGTTGTAAAGCCTCCAGAACTGGACATAATACTCCAGCTGTGGTTTCACCAGTGAGCAATGTAGTGGCAACCCCACCTCCCTCCTCCTGCTGGAGATACCTCTCCCTATGCATCTCAGCATCCCACTAGTCCTACCCACTGCTTTGTCACACTGCCCTGCCACTGTGAGGTCATGTGATATGATTACCCTAAGGACCCTTCCCTGCTTAGTGACTGACAGTGTCTTCCTCCATCTAGTACTCAGTTCTTGGGTTCCTATGCCCTAGGTACAACATTTTGTACTTTTTGGCATTGAACACCAACTTCCATGCTCTTGCCACTCCTCCAGTCTCTCAAGATCCCTATGCATTCTTTCCACCTCTTCCTTATTGCCCACCCTATTATAGATTTGGGTATTATCTGCAAAAAAAGCCATATCTTCTCTTCCAGTTCATCTGCAATGTCACTTATGAAGATATTGAAGAGGACCTGTCCCAGTACTGAACCCTGCGTCTCCCAGCTGGCCACCCCCCATCATTAGAGTGAGTGCCACTAACTACATCCCTCTGTCACCTATCCATTAACCATTTTATAACCCAGTTCATCACTTTGGATCCCTCCCCTAGGATGCTCAATTTCATAATCCGTCTCCTGTGCTGCATGGTGTCGAAGGCCCTAATAAAGTCCAGATAGGCTACATCCACTGCCCTCCCCAATCTATTTCCTTCATCACCCAGTCAAAGAACTCAGTCAGATTCGTCTGGCATGACTTCCCTCCCATGAATCAACACAACCTTTGGTCTTGCAGCCTATTGGATTCAAGATACTCTACCAACCTTTTCTTTAACAGTGTTTCCCCATTACTGAGGTGAGGCTCACTGGCCTATAGTTACTAGCCTATTTCTTGTTGCCACTATTATTTATATGGACCATGTCTACTCTCTTCCAGTCCTCCGGAACAATGCCTGATTCCCGTGAGCCATTGAATAAGTCTGTCAGCAGGTCAGCCAGTACCTTCCTGAGTTCTTTCAGAAGCTTTAGGTGTATCCTGCCAGTCCCATAGTCTTGTCCACCTGCAGAGCTGTAAGTCCCTTCAAGACACCCCCCTTCAAGTGTGGAGGAGGACCAGGAAAAAGCATATATTTTGAACAACTACTTTTATTCAGTGTTCACAATGAAAGAATGAGAGGGATTACAGATAAGGGCCAGCGACATAAAATGAAGGGAGGTAGACACTAGTCCATTTACAGAGGAGCTCTGAGGGAACTAGCAAATCTGAAAGTAGACAAGGCAATGGGGCCAGAAGAGGTGCATCCTAAGATATTGATGGAGCTCAGGGAGGTGCTGGCTGCACCTCTGACAGTCCTGTTTAACCGCTCAATGGAGGCGAAAGTGATTCCGGAGGACTGAAGGAGGGCAGATGTAGTCCCACTTTACAAAAGTTGAAGCATAGGTGGCAACTACCAGCCAGTCAGCCTGACTTCAGTGGTGGGAAAAGTAATGGAATCACTACTGAAGGAGAGGATTATGGAATATCTGGAATCCAGTGGCCTTCAGGATCCGAGGCACCATGGATTCACTGGGGGGGGGGGATAATGTCAAACAAATATGATAGATTTCTTTGACTGTGTGGTAAGGGAATTGGATCAGGGTGGAACAGTGGATGTGGCCTACCTAGATTTCAGTAAGGCATTCAACACCATTTCACATAGGAGACTCATAAACAAGATGGGAAGCCTAGGAGTGGGTCCTAAGGTGGTAAACTGGGTGAGAAATTGGTTGGGGGACAGGAGTCAGAGGGTAATGGTAAACAGAGTTCACTTCGAGGAAGGGAAAGTGACAAGCAGGGTGCCACAGGGATCAATACTAAGACCGGTCCTCTTTAATGCCTTTATTAGCGACATTGTAGAGGGGGCTAGAAGGGAAGGTATGCCTTTTTGCAGATGACACTAAAATCTATAATAGGGTAGACACTCCTAAGGGGTTGTAAAAATGAATAGTGATCTAGACAAGTTAGAGGAGTGGTCAAGAGTGTGGCTGCTAGGTTTCAATGTGAATAAGTGCAAAATCATGCACTTGGGGCTCAGAAACCCAGGAGTGGAGTACAAAATGTGGGGTGGTATTAACCACCACCAAATAGGAATGGGACCTGGGAGTAATCATATTTGATAACCTAAAGGTGGCCAAATAGTGTGACAAGGCAGTGGGGCGAGCTAGTGGGATACTAGGGTGCATAGGGAGGGATATTACCAGCAGAATGAGAGAGGTGGTGTTAGAGCTGTATAAATCACTGGTGAGACCTCAACTAGAGTTCTGTGTCCAGTTCTGTAGACCACATCTTGGAATGACATAGACATGGTAAAAGCAGTCCAGAGGAGGGCAACCAAAATGCTACAGGGTCTGCATCGCAAGCCCTATGAGGAGAGACTAAAAGACCTCAATATGTACACCCTGGAGGAAAGGAGAGAGGGGGGGATATGATAGAAACATTTAAATATCTCACAGGTATAAATAAAGGTCAGGAGGGAAGCATTTTTCAGAAAACAAGATGCTCAAGAACAAAGGGACATGCTGTGAAGCTGAGGGGGAGACTCAGGGGAGATGTGAGGAAGTACTTCTTCACAGAAATAGTTGTGGATGCCTGAAACAGGCTCCCAGTAGAGGCTGTGGGGGTAAAAACTGTAATGGGCTTCATGAATGCAAGGGATATGCATAACGGAACCTTAGAAGTAGGGAAAGTGGGGTTAAAGCCAGAGATCAAGTAGGGTCTGCGTTGTTACAGTAGGCAGGAGAAATGGGGATAATAGGTGGGCCATGCGGTCCTTTTTTGCCATCACTATTTATGTTTCCATGTTTTTATTTCTCAAGTCCAAAGTAAAGGAAAGCACTCACCCCTGACTATAGAGAGCACACAAACAAAACTGTTTCAGAAGTCGATCCTTTATTATTTCATTACTGGTGGATAAAAATAAAGTAACATACAAGTGAACAAGAAACTGGGCTCCAAGGAGTCCTTCAACCTAATGTTTTGCCCCAGCCAATCACGGGTCATGCCTGAAAATAGGCGAAATCTGTCTAGTGCACTTTCCCTTTAAACAAAAAATAAATAACTAAATAAATAAATGTAGGCATCCCACCATCTTGGTTGTTATGCACGATATAAAATTTTGACCTATGTTAGCTGATTTTAGGACTGATAATAGATAAAACCATTCCACTTTGTTAAATGACTTATCAGCATCCAGGGACACCACCATGCTCTCCCTATTTTTACTTGTAAAATGTTCAAAGCATTTTTTATGTTGTTGTGCCTTCTTCTTCCTTTGTTGAACCCTCTCTGGTCATCCCCAATAATATCAGGAAAAACTTTTTCCAATCTAATAGCTAAAATCTTGGTGAATATTTTATAGTCTATGTTTAATAAAGAGATTGGGCAATACAAAGCACACAGGCATTTGTCCTTTCCCTTTTTTGGAATGATCAGTATCAGGGCTTCATCGAAGGAAGGGGGAAGCTTACCCTGAAAAGAGTTACAGTGTGAAGTTTGGGAATCTGCAATTGTCTAAATGTTTTATAAAAGCTGATGCCAATATCATCTAATCCAGGGACTTTTAATAATCTAATTGCTCTTTCTCTTTCTGAATTTTCTATTGATTTATCTGAAAATAATTGTTGCTTGGAGGTTATTGTAGGTGTACTCAGAAATGTTCCATTGCTTGTAGTTGGCCCTTTTGTTTGATATACTTTACTATAGTAATTCATACACTCATAGTTAATCTCTGCTTCAGTTGTTACTGTCTGTGACTAGTCTCTATCAGCCTTATTTCTATAATAGATCTTTCTGCTTTTTCTTTTTGCAACTGGTAAGCCAACAGTTTTCCACTATGATATGCTTGGGAATAATATCTAGACAGAATATAAAGCATCATCTGTTCAATTTTTTTTATTAACAATTGCATGATATTTGTTTACGTTTTTCAATTTTCTTTAAATAGATATTCCTATTTGCTATAGCATGCTTCTGTCTAGTACTTTTAATCTCATTTTTTGTTTCTTTATTCTATCAGCTGTACTAGCAATGGATAGACCACATATAACTGCCGTATATGCATCCCAAACTATATTATACGAAACTTCATCTGTTGCATAATTTTGAAGATATACTGTATATTTGTTTCAGTTTAAAATTTATCGAGAAATGCAGGATGTTTTAATAATAGTGGATCCATTTTCCAAAATGGACTTTTGGTGGTGTCCCTGGATGCCATAACAAGGCAAAGTGGAGCATGGTCTGAGATGATAATAGGATCATATTTCATATTTATAATATCATGTTATAATGATCCTGAACTCCAGATCATATCAGTTCTGGAATAAGACTTGAATCTTGCAAAAAAATAAAATAATTCTTTGTACTTAGGATAATGAACTCTCCAACAATCCATTAATGTTAAGTCTTTCATCCTGTTAAGAAGGAATACAGCCTTTTTCTTGTTATAATCTCCAGTATGTACTGTAGTGTCAAGTTTGGGATTGATTATTGAATTATACTCTCCCCCTATAATATACGGCTTGGGAAATTCTACCAATTTCATAAAGAAGTTGGCTAGCATATGAATTGTATTTGTACTGGGCCTTGCCTGTACATAGTTTTACTACATATTTACACAGGATAGAGAAGATGAGATGCAATATTTCATTTTCAATGGTGTCTTGCTTTCACAAATGTTTAAATTGTAATAACCTAGAATAGGGCAGCTAAGAGACAATATTCCACTTCTAAGTGGGCTCCCTCATTTTGACTCCAAATGTCCAACACTCTTTTTATGACCTGATGTTATGATCAAGATAAGCGAAAATGTTAAAATCCCATCTGAAAGGTGATTTTTTTCGCTGTGCAACAGTGGAAATAAGTCTCAGAAGGGATTTGAAAAATGACACCTGCCATGTTCAAGAGGTGGGGTAACATAAAGAATATGTTGAACATTAGGGGCCAAAATCTGCAAGAAAATAAAGTTATGAGTAAATGTTGGAACAATTCATTTCCTCATAACTTAGTTGGTTTTTCACATTTTTACCCCAAATGTTTTAACATAATCGTTTTATGACTACTCCTTCTGAGCATGACAAGTGTAATTAATAAAACAATGGCTGGAACTTCATTTTGTGTCACAAGTGTTATAACACATTTTGGGTATGATTTGAGAAATAACAGCTGTCATATTCATGAGATGGAGTGAAAAAAATGGCTATATTGAAAAGTTGGGGTCAAAATATTGAAAATTACCACAGTTACGAGTGTGCATTGAACAACTGCAATGTAGACTCGTAACTTTATGTTCTCATATTTTTAGCCAAAATTTTCAACATAGCCTTCTTATGACCCCACATATCCTTCTTATGAGCACACCTCATTAACAAGGGTGGAGAACATTTTCAAATCCTGCCCAAAAGGTGATTTTGTGCACAAGCGCAAAACACATTTTGGCCAGGATTTAAAAAATAACAGCTGTCACATTCATGAGGTGCTCTGAAGAAATGGCAATGCTGAAAATTTGGGGTCAAAATATTGTAAATGACCAAAGTTACAAGCCTGCATTTGTAAATTTCAATGTATGATCATAACTTTGTTATTTTTTAATGTTTTTACCCCGAATTTTCAACATAGCCTTCTTATGACCCCACCTCATGAACAAGGGTGGATAAACTTTTCGACTCATGCCAGAAAGGTGATTTTGCACAGGGACAGTGAAATCATCTTTTGGGACAGATTTGCCTAATGTCACTGCCACTGGTCATGAGGTGAGATCCCAAAAATGGCATGTTGAAAATGTGGGGCAAAAATATTCAAAAATGACCAAGTTATTCCACTAAGTTCAGCCCCCCCTTTGAAATATATTGAACTACATACCTGATTTCCTCAGTTCACTGTGTAGAAGAGTGAAGCTGTGTCTGCAGATCAGAGAGGATTACGGTGTTGGACCCCCAATGGGTAAGTAAGGGCTTGGTGGGGTGGGTGTGCTGAGTGGCAGGGTCAGGTGGGGGGGACTGTAACCACAGCAACAGACATCGAAGGACAGTTTTCTTTTTTACAGGGTTAAAAAAACCATGAGGGATGGTTTTCTTTATTTCAGGTTGTGACACTGGGGAACTGGGCACCCCCAATGTCGGTGTTATGCTTGATGGGTGGGGTGGAGTGGTGGGTGCTGAGTTGTAGAGTTGGGTGGGGGGACAGTAAGGGTGAGGCAGCAACAGGCATCGATGGACGATTTAATTTTTTGCAGGGTATATTAAATAAACTACGAGGGACAGTTTCCTTCATTTCAAGTGGCGACACTGGGGGATTGGGCACTCCCGCTTGTCAATGTTATGTTTGGCAGCATGGGGTGTGGGCTCCCCAGTGCTGCATAACTAAAATGGGCAGGGTGTGGGACAGCAGCCAACATGGGGGATTGGGAATCCCCATCTGGAATATTAACATGGGTTGCGTTTGGAGAGGTGGCAATTATGGCGACAGCTGCAACAGACTTTGATGGACTGTTTTCTCTTTTGCAGGGTGTATTACAGATCAATGGCAACTTTGTTTTAGTTTAAATAATAAAATCACATTTTGTACTGATGTACTGTATGTGTTAACCCTAATGTCCTGAATAAGGAGTTGTTAATGTTTTTTATTAAATTCCATGTCTTTTTGCTGTTTTGTCCAGTTTTAGATTCTGTTCAGAACACAGTGATGCTCTCTCTGTACTATGGCCTGACCCACCATCAGACTGTGCAGTGACATCAGTCTGGAGCTGCGGGAATTTTGAACAGTCATGCTTAATGATAAATAGAAGCATAGTCTGTAGCATAGCATTGGAAACTATCAAGTTATCCAAAAAATAACCATAATTTCTAACACTGCCAGAATTACCCTTGTCTGCAAAATCAGCATTCCTTGATCTGCTGAGTTTCACAACTCAGACCGTTTTCTTTTTGTCATGGCATTGAAGCCATACTCATGTGAGCTTGTCAAGGTCTTCTGTTGAGAGGGTGGCTTTGGCAGACATAGCACTTCACGCATGTTAAGTCTGCATCCATCAAATACAATTAACTACCTTGTTTCCTATTGCCATTCATAATAAAATCACTTAAAATGCTTTTTTGTAGCCACTGCAGCTTGTCATGTAAGCATGCAAACAAGGTGCATCAGCACTCCACATTTACAGCTTTTACCAGCTGTTTATTTCTTTGCATTACAATGCCATTTGTTATCTTTTTTTGAGTGAAGCTGCAGTTTTACCAGCCAGCATCATTGTACACAGTCACTGTTATTGACTTAAGGGGGATTCTGACAGTCCATACTTCAAACAGTCTGAAAACAGACTTGAAGAAGCCCTATTGAAAAAGATTTAATCCATGAACATCACTCTCCCTGCCGCTGGTTTACCACTGTTAGAGAAACCCTATGGTAAGCTCTATGTTGAAGTTTTAGTCATAGAAGTCAAGCATAGATGAATTCTTTACCAAGTGTTTGAATTAATGCACTACTAGTTACTTCTGATCATAAGATATTTTAGAACTATAAAATAATAAAACTATAATCCCTTACACTGTAGCACCAGACCTGTCGAGAACATTCCTAATAGGTTATCTGCGGCCATTGCATCTGTCAGTAGAAACATTAATACATAGCTTAAAATGTGGGCGTTTTTATTCATTAAATTATGTTTTATTTAGTCATTGCTATAAACAGAAGTTCGTTATCAAGAACAATTGTTTATATCAGACTTTTCAATTACTCGCAACAGAATAAGTCCAAAATGGCATTCAAGACCAATAGCATTTTTATAATATCATAGGGAATGTAGTACTATAAGAATCAATGAATTCTTTAAGTTTTGTTATCACAATTCTTTTAACACTTAAGTTGGATATGACAATCTCCAGAACATCCTTGGTGGTTCTGGACTATTTGAGCTGATTATCGTTAAACTAAATTAGTCTTGATTACATTTTAAGTGGAACAATGAAGTTTACTGTAATATAGATTATAATGCTTGCTACCAGTTGGTTTAGCTCCCCTTTTTTTAACAATGTCCATGCACATGTACAATTTATGAGGCTACAATATCAGGAACTTGTGTCATCTCACAAATTCATCATAAGATAATTAATTTATATGGTTGATTGAATAGTTATAGGGACTTATATCTGGCCTTGAGGAAACAGATTGAAACTGTGCTTCCCACACTTCATTCAGAGTGAACGAAATAGGAACACAGTCAATTGCATGTTTTATCATTTGTACTATCTCATTAGCAAAGTTGTGGCTTACCATTTTTCAATACTTATTAAAAGAGAAGAAAGACATTTTGCAAAGCACAGTCCTGTCAAAATAGTTGGCATGGAAACTGTGGAGTTGTAAGTGTCAAATTGCTCTCTCACACACCACCCAGAACTGACCTATGTTCAAAAGCAAAGCCTGCTATATAGAACAAGTCTATATACTGTGAAGTATTAGTATGCTAGATCATTTGCAGTACAAATAACAACAGCAAATATGAATTACATTTATTTCAAACAACAACCATCTATAACTAGACAGCAAGAACAAAATGGAGCTGTCACTTTTCAGTAGTAGTTTCTCACATAGGCGAGCACAAGAAGCTTTCAAACACTAAAGCCTCTAATGCTAAAGGGATGTAGTTACTGCATAAAATGTCAGAATATATAGAATAGTGTATGGTTGCTCATACACAAAAAAGGCTATGTCGCCATCAAGGGGATGTGATGACGTCACACAGACCTCGAGATCGAAGCTTGAGAGGTCCGTGTGATAGAATCACTTCCCCGAGACGGCAACAACGCTTTGTTGTGTTTAAGCAACCATATACTATTTTATAGTAGTATATGGTTCCACAAACTGTAGGAGGTTTGACTTTTGACAAGGTTCATACATTGTGAATATTGTCCTGCTCGCTTGCTCAGTCGCTCCCTCCCAGTCCATGCTGCAGTTGCCATCCAGTTCCAACACCGAAGATACCAGTGCTTCACTGCTTCCTGCGATCCTGCTCTCGGCAAAAGAAATAAAAAAAAAAACTGGCAAACTGATAGTTTGGGAACATGGAGACGAGTACGGCAGTCCGTGTCCCAACTATCTGACTGAATGGCACTACCGACTGTTCGTTAGACACCTCCGCCATTTTAGAGCATATTTTTTGATCAGCTCTGTTTTCAGTCAATCATGTAGCAGCTCAAGGCTGGAAAGTTGTTGTACTATCGATCTGACATCAGAACGATAGTACAACAACTTTTTTGACCTTTGAACTGTCCTACAACAACATTTGGGAAGCCACTGTCTTCATCTAGAATAAGCCCTAACCATATACTATAATATGTATACTGGTAAAAAAGCATTACTCTCATTCATGCCATTTACAACTAACACAGAGACGCAATGGAAAAAGGTGACTGAAAGCAAAACCGGGGAAACACACGACTGACGCACACTTCCTTACTACTGTAAATGAATTTGAAGCAGACTATACAGAGAACAAATTGTTCACAAATGACACTACTGTTTACCACAATATCTAATGTGAGTACTGTTAGAAATTAGTGGAAGACAAATGAAGCAATCCCTTTTTATGTCATGCAGCATGCAACACTTAGAAGAGGGAAAACTGGCTTCTTTGAGCGGCAGCTCCAAAATCATGTCACTGGTACACAGCTCAGCATTGTAAATGCATGATGCAGTGTATTATTTGTAGGGAATATGGATGCTGTAAACAAAAGTTCATACAAAAAAATCCCTATTTAACAGAAATAACTGAAAATTGAAAGGAATACAATAAAAAAACACAATGATCTTGGAGAATCACATTATTTCAATAATAGGACAATTTACCATTGATCTTTAAAAAAAACTATGAGGGACTGTTTTCTTTATTTCAGGTGGTGACACTGGGGGATTGGGCACCCCTAGTGGTGGTGTTATGTTTTTTGGAGGGTGGGTGCTGAGTGGGAAGGTCAGGTGGGGAGACAGTAATGGCAGGGCAGCAACAGACATCGATGGTTAGATTTCTTTGTTACAGTATGTAATTTAACCTCAGCAGGCTGATCATGACAGATCAGCTGTGCTTGCTGAGTGGTGTAGATCAAAAGAAAAGAGTTGACCTATGGCTCGGCTATCTCGTTTGAAATACACAAAGTTTCTGCCCAGCAAGCCAGAAAACAGTGTCATGATCAGCCTGGCTGATGAGTGGGGTGACACTAAAGAGCTCCTTGCAGACCACTCTGCATTGGACTAGCAGTGTCACACCCATCAAAAGCCACTCTCCTAACAAAATGTTTGCTGCATGTGCACAAATGGCAAACTTAAAAGGGGCTGAATTTTGGTGATTATTGGGGTATTTGCACCTAGAAACAGAGAAACATAGAATTTGACAGCAGATAAGGACCGCTTGGCCCACCTAGCCTGCCCATTTTCCTACCTAACCGATAAGCTGCAGATCCTAGTTAACCAACAACCTACTTCCTCCTAGCCCCCACTAGGACTGCCTTATGTCTGTCCCATGCATTCTTGAATTCCTCCACTGTTTTTGACTCCACGACCTCCTCAGGAAGACTGTTCCATGCATCCACAATCCTCTCCATGAAAAAATACTTCCTCACATTAACTCTGAGTCGTCCCCCTCTATCTTCAAATTGTGACCCCTTGTTCTTGCACATCTCTTTTTCTGAAAGATACTACCCACTTGGACTTTGTTGATTCCCTTGAGGTACTTGAAAGTTTCTATCATGTCCCCCCTCTCCCTTCTTTCCTCAAGGGTATACATATTAAGCTCCTTTAGTCTCTCTTTGTATGTCTTCTGGTGCAGACCCTTCACCATTTTGGTTGCCCTCCTCTGGACAGCCTCCACACTGTCTATGTCTTTGTGGAGATGGGGTCTCCAGAACTGCACACAGTACTCCAGATGGGGTCTCACCAACTGTCTGTACAGAGGGATAACAACTTCCTATTTTCTACTGTTGATGCCTCTCCTGTGCATCCCAGTATCCCCTGCCTTCCTTACTGCCTTCTCACATTGCTTGCTCACCTTTATGTCATCTGATATAATTACCCCAGGTCCCTTTCTATTTTTATTGTTGTGCATCTCCCACCCCATTGTGTACTCTTCCCTGGTTTTGTTTCCCAGTGCATTACTGCACTTCTTTGCATTGAATCTAAGCTGCCATACATTTGACCATTCCTCCAACCTTGCCAAGTCTCTTCTCATCCTTTGCACTCCATCTTGTGTATCAATCCTGTTGCAGATCTTTGTGTCATCTGCAAAGAGACATACTTTTCATTCCAGTTCCTCTGCAATATCACTTATAAAGACATTAAAAAGGAACGGTCCCAGTACTGAACACTGCAGTACCCCGCTAGTAACCCTCCTTTCTTCACTGTGGACTCTGTTTACTACTACCCTTTGTGTCCTGTTATTCAGCCAATTTTTTATCTGTGCTACCACCTTGGGACCCACTCCAAGGCTGGCTAACTTGTTTATTAATCTTTTGTGTGGGACTGTATCAAATGCCTTGCTAAAATCTAGGTAGGCCATGTTCACAGCCCCTCCCTGGTCTACTACTTTGGTCACCCAGTCAAAGAAATCTATTAGATTTGTCTGACTTGACCTTCCCCCTGTGAATCCATGCTGCCTTGGGTCCTGTGCCCCGCTGGCCTCTACCTGACCTTTGACCTCTGTAACTTTGTTCCCAGTTAATTGATTGCCACACAATTTTCAGGATCCAGAGATCCTGGCACCAACACTGTGTTTTCCGCATTTTATATAAATAAGTTGAATGGGGACACAGTTATTAAGGTACAAAAAAGTGGGGTTTAACATTAAAGTGCTTACTCAACCCAAATATACAGGCGCTACCATGCTTGTATAATTATTGCCCTTTCCCTGAGGTGTTCTGGGTACTAAACAGTGCACTGTGAAATAGTAACAGCAATAGTACAGAACCAAACAAACAAGAAAATATGATACGGTGCAAGAACAGCTGAGTTGAAAATGTTTACCATTGAAATCTGCTGTAAAATGATACACAACAGGCACCTGGCAGATGTTCAAGAGAAGGTCAACATTCTGAGACGTGCTGGCATTCTGTCCATTTGTATTATTTCTTAGGAATATTTGATACTTAACATGTTTAGGCATTTTAATGCTTTCTTTATTTTCATGTTCTTTATGGTCAGATGTACTAAAGAATGAGAACTATCACCACTCACAATGAGTCATTTAAAACAAAACTACAGACTAAACATTCTGTATAGTTCACAAGCCAACAATATCTTAAGTTGCATAATTTTTATTCACACAGATGTAGTGTTTTACTAGCTTGAGCACCATTGGAGGAGGGTGAGATGACAAAGGCCCCCCCCACACACACACACACACATTTGTTTAACATTACATTGTTTTTGTTTCTACTTGCTCGTATCAAGGAGGAAGTAAAGTTTGGCCCATAGTAGCAAAAGCAATCAGGCAAACTTGATCCGAGAAGATTGAGCTACATCAATTTGGAAACTGATGCATTCTGCATTCGGAAATATCCCCAGCATGCTTGTGTACTTCTGAAACACATTTTTCCAAGAGAACATGCCTTTGGATATCCTAGAAAAGTTTTAGCCATTGGTATTTTACTATGCGGTACTACTACTCCTTTGTTACCCCACCACCACCACTAGATAAACCTGAAATCCTTTTCTACAGTGGTGATCAGTGACAAGTTCTGTCAGGTTACAGTATGTCAGTAACTCTCAGTCGACAATGGTTAATCCCAACAACCTGACACTTGTTTAACATGCAGGTATTGCTAGTTAGGACAGCTTGATAATAGTATCAGGAAATATTCATTTGTCAGAGAACCACTGTACATGCAGTCTAAACCTTTATTTATTGAATTTTGTTGACAGGGTAGGCTCACTGAGACTAGAAGTCCCCTTTTTCAGGGGCGACCGGGAAGACAAGGAATACAGATGGTAACCAACTGAAACGGAACCACTTTAAGCTGTTGGTGGTATTTTTAGTGAACAGGGGAAATTTGGCCTGGACACCGGAACACTGGGGAAATTCCCCTGCTCTTTTCGATAAGTGCCATGGGATCTTTAACGTCCACCTGAACAATCACCAGAATGGATCGGTTCTCTATTTAATGTCTCACCTGAAAGGCAGTACCTCAGGAGTGCAGCATCCCCCTCATGATGCACTACAGTGTCAGTATTGGGATTTACCCCAAGTGCCTTGTGTGGGACTAGAACTCACAACCTTTTGATCTTCTGGCCTCAGAGGCGAGTGTCCAACCAGCTGAGCCACTGACACTGTGACCTAAACCTAACTGGAAACCTTGCAATACCTTTTTTTTCATAATGCTCTAAAAATAAAACCTCAAGTCTCATACAAGGAGCAGGAGCACATTGGCAGTATTGACACTATAGTGCACTATGGTGCTCTTCTGGAAGAACCTTTTTTCAGATGGAATGTTAAACTGGGCTGACTAGTGACAGTGATAGCATGTTGTACTACCATTTAGGGGATCTCTGAGAATGCTGCACTCACAGTGCTTTCAAACTGAGGAAACGAGGATAGGATGTCCAGATCCTTCCTCAGCACCTTCTGAAATTATCTTAGGTATATGAGTATGTTATATTACTTGTTAGTGGATGACACCATTTGGGTGGGCTTAATGTGGTGCCTACAATGTAGGGGTGGAAAGTGACGAGGAAGAAGCAGATGGAGAAAATGGGTGTAACTGCGCAGATTACATGGTTGCCTCAAACTGCACTACATAGGACTGCTCTGGCTTATTACCCTGCTCCCTGAAATGAAGGGACTCACCCTCATGGACCCCAAGCTACCAGGAAAGAATCTTTAACTGCTGTTTTGGGGTAAAGAGTATAAGTCCCTGATGGATTCACCTCCATGATACTGTACTTAGCTGACTCAACTGTTGAGTTGGCCAAGTGGGGGAATTATAAGCGGAGAAGGTGCAGGATATGTGAGAGAGGGGGAGTGAATCCACAGATGTGTGGTGTTGGCTGACTAGGCACCCAGACAGAGTTATCTTTGTGGTACTAGGCGTGCAGTCTACTGAAGGAGGTCCTAGACAAGCTACAGAGAAGAAATCTGTAAGAAAAACAAACTAGATATAGCCCAGGCGTCATGTGCAAGTGGACTACTACCCCTGCCTGCTGACCACCACACAGGTTAAGGGGCCTGGGTTCTGTTTCGATGGCAGTTGGGGGTTCTTTCCCAGGATAGAAATAAAATAGTGCGGTGCCTCCATCCAGAGTAAAATAATAGTGTGCCAGGTGTTTGAGTAGTACAACCCCCTGGGATGTTGTACCTACCCGTCCAGTCACCCCACACACAGAGAACCACTTGATTTTGCAATACTGTACAACACATATAATTAAAGGCTGTAACTATTAATATGCTCACAACCACTTTCAAAATATAACAACCATGAACTTTTATTGGGGGGAAGGGGAATGGGAGTGAAGGAAAAATGTTATTTCGTTAAAGAGGACAGGAAATATTTTATGTATTGCAGCCCCACAAGTAGTTAGATGTCATTATTTGTCAGACTTGATATATTTGTCCTTTCTCTCATTGTTGTAATTTGTTTTTTATAATGTAAAAGTTGTCAACCAATATAAAAATTAAATATGGCAGTTTATGTAAATGTTCATTTCATGTTCCGTGTTTTGACTCCTGGAAAGTGAGCATGGTAGCCAAAATGGTGACGTTATCATTCACACATTCCAATGGATCACTCTGGTAGGTGCACATGAAGCTGTCAAAAACTGACAGCAACCAGGAAGTGGTTTACATATATAACGTAGGTATTTTCGTAAGCAACAAGTTGTTTTATCTCCAGTGACTAAATAATTCATTTTGCCATAGCTGCATCAGATTTATATGAACAACGTGATTAAAATGAGAACTTGTTTGGTTTAATCTTTCTGAGTACATATATCATCAAATTAAACCAAACAGAACTTGCAGTGCCATTGAACCTTGTTTCTTTATTTAAATGTTGGACGTATTCTTTTATTATGCAGCCGCTATTATGGAAAAATAGATGTTTTGTTCTAATTTACACACATCATTTTTAATTTATTTGAAAAGAATGGGCACTCATATTAAAGATTATGTCTTGCTCTCCTTCCCCCCACCCCACCAACCCCAACCCCAGTCAACTCACACACAGACAAACACAGAGCATAAAAACACACTTTGTGTTTGAATCTCTAACTTATCCTTAATTCCGCATTTCAGTCAGTGGTAGCATCGCTATTCTCATAGAATCATACTACACCGGCAAAATCACAGGATCTTTGTCAATTATGCTGCTTGAAGCAGAAGAAGTACTGTTAATGTATGTGGAGAACACATTGGTAGCTGATTGTTGTAATGCTGTCATAACTTGGTTTCCCCTGTATGGGCACACTCCCTCTGACCCCCTCCACCTGACCATTTGTTTTTCAGTTTACCCTGAATTTTTAAAGTCCTGCGCTATGCCCAATTGTCCCTTTCTTAATTTCTGCAAAATTCAAACAACTGACACAGTGTATGCACCGTATACAATCCCCCAATTGTGCAAACTCATGGTCTCATTCACAGTAATGTAATAATCGATCTCCGTGCCCGCATAGTATGATTTTCTTTTTTCTGTTTATGTGATTTGTGCTTCATTTAATGTTTCTTCTGTCGTTGTCTGTTCATGAAAGGCTACAATTTGGACGGATATTGTTACAGATGGCTGCATCATGGACTGGAATGGTAGTCATGGACTGTAGGGTAATCCAAATTGCAAATATACGTTGGAGTATTAACCTTGTAGTTTTAGCAATTAAAAAAAAAATAATAATAAGAGCATTGGACAGAAAAAAACTCACTCAAGCCCCCTCCAGGGATCACACCCCAGACCCTATGAATGAAAGACTGTTATCTAACCATCTGAGCCATAAGCTCTTAATAAAAAATAATGTTTTTTTCTTGTACTTATTTTTTACAACACAGATTTCAATTGACACAAGATATTCGAGGCTTTCATTATGACATATTTGTTTTCTCCAAATAAAGATAGTTTGTCTGATGAATTTATAAGAGGGGGATAAAAGAGTTCATCAGTTTATTTTCTCATCCCTGCTTGCCTGCCCTCCTTACACTTTTTGGCAGGGTGCATGACATGCTCAATAGCACAATCACAGTGCTCTCACATTACACTGCCATATCATGCCAGCCACAAATGATGATTATTACAATTAATTGTATAAGTATGCTTTTTTTTGTCTTTGGTTTTGACAGCCTCTCATACTTTTTAATCAATGTCTGATCACTGAGAAGTGATATAGATACATAGATACTGTCGGCATTTAAGGTCCTATGACTCACTCAATCTGCTCATTTGAACTTGCAATATACCTTTCAGTTTTCCTAGAAGTCTATTTCCCCCTTACCTCTGTCCCCCTTGATTTGGTCATGTATATACCATGCATTTTTAAATCCTGTGATTGTTTCAGCCCTCACCACTGCCTCTGGTAAATTGCTCCACTTATCTGACACCCTTTCTGTGAATTCATTCTTCCTAAGATTTCTTCTGAATCGCCTCCCACCAACTTCATCCAATTCCCTCTAATCCGGTCACATCTTTTTCAGCAGAAAAATAGTGTATCCTTCAACCTGTTATGCCTTGTAGGTGACTTGTATGTCTCTTTCATATCCCCGCTCCCTCCTCTCCTCCAGGGATTGCATATTCGAGTTCTTCAGCCTGCCATAGTATGACCTGGGATGCAGTCCATGTTCCATCTTTATTGCCTTCCTCTGTACCTTCTCCATCCTGACTATGTCCTTACATAGGTAATGTACTCAAAACTGTACACTGAACCCCAGGTGTAGACTCACTAGTAACTTGTACAGAGCAATTATGAACATACATTCAAACATACATATGAAGAAGCCAGCAGTAGAAGGCCATTTGGTCTATCAAGTCTGCTCGTATTGCAGGGTTCATAGCTTGAGCTACTGTCCCTGCCCTCTCTTCCCACTGCTCCCAACCCATAATCCTTACCTTCCATCTATGCCTATCTCAGCCTCTTTTAAAGCTGTCCACTGTCTTCAATGAGATGACCTCTTCCAGCAGTGCGTTCCAAGTGTCCACCACTCTCCCTGTGAAGAAGTGCTTCCTGACCTCCCTCCTAAACCTATCACCCTACAGCTTAAAACCATTCACCCTAGTGTTATGGTTGCCATTTAGCTTAAATAGACTCTCCTTATCAACCTTATTTATCCCTTTCAGGTACTTGAAGGTCCCAATCATGTCCCCTCTCTCTCTCTCTCTCCTGTCTTCCAGGGAGTACATGTTCATTGCCATCAACCTCTCCTCATATGTCTTTCCCTGCTGCCATGCTATCATCTTTGTAGCCCTCCTATGTACCTTCTCCAGCAGGTTAATGTCCTTTTTGAGGTGTGGGCACCAGTACTGTACTCCATACTCTAGATGCAGCCTTACCAGTGAACTGTACAAGGGCAGCATAACCTCCTCTCTCCTACTACTGATCCCCCTATATATGCATCCCAGCATCTTGCTTGCCTTTGCTGCTTTTTTCTTGCACTGTGAGTAGTGCTTCAGGGCTCTAGTGATCATCACTCCCATGTCCTTCTCCTCCTCTGTTGCAGATACTTGAACTCCACCCAGGTAGTACTCTGTCCTGGGATTCTTGGCTCCCGATATGCATAACTTTGCATTTCTTGGCATTGAAGCCAAACTGCCAGATCCTGTACCACCTCCCCAGCTTCTCCAGTTCTTCTTGTAGGTCTTGTATCCGTTCAGCTGTGACCACTCTTCTGCAGAGCATGGTGTCATCCGTGAACAGGCACATTTTTCCCTTACTGCCAGCCCCAATATCATTGATGAAGATATTGAACAACACCGACCCCAACACAGACCCCTGTTTACCACTCTGGTACCAGATAACTTCCCCCCACAACCACCCTCTGTGTTCTGTCCCTCAGCCAGTTTTCCTTCGATCTGGCAATCTTTATCCCAACCCCAAGATCCACCAAATTACTGATCAACCTTTTGTGGGACACAGAGTCAAAGGCATTGCTGAAATCAAGATAGAGGATGTCTACCACTTGGCCCCTGTCTACTGTCTTAGTGACACAGTCAAAGAAGTCAATCAGATTTGTTTGACACGATCTCCCCCACGTGAACCCATGCTGCCTCACATCTTGGAGACCATGCTCCTCTAGATATTCCACAATCCTTTCCTTTAGTATGGTCTCCATGAGCTTGCCCACAATGGAGGTCAGACTGACTGATCTATAATTCTCTGGGTCATCCTTAGGACTGCTTTTGTGGAGGGGCACTACATGTGCTATTCTCTAGTCCTGTGGTACCATGTCTGACTCTAGTGAACTATTAAATAGGTCTGCCAGTGGCCCTGCCAGCTCCTCAGCCAGTTTCTTTATTACCCTTGGATGTACTCTGTCCAGGCCTGGTGATCTGTCCACCTTCAATGACAGCAGCCCCTCCCTCACTCTATCCTTCTGTATCTTTATATCTTCCTTCCCTCCCTGCTCTTCTTTTCCCCTCCTAAAGGCACTGGTCCATCCTTCTCCCTGGTGAAGATGGAACAGAAGTATTCATTTAGTATCTCTGCTTTTCCTCCATTATCCTCCACCCACTCCACCCCTTTCATAAGCCTAACAATCCCTACCTTCTTGTCCCTTTTCTCACTTATATCGAAAGAAAGCCTTCTCGCCCTTCTTAATTCCTTCAGCTATTTGCAGCTCCTTCTGTGCCTTTGCTCGCTGGACTTCTTTACTTGCTTCACTAGCCAACCTCATGTAATTTTTCCTATCCACCTCTCTTTTGGTCTTCCTGAATTTTCTATAGGCCCACCTCTTTTCCTTACTGCCTGGGCAACCCAAGAAATGAACCAGCTGGGTGCTTTTGCCCCTGTGTTCTTTCCCCTGAGCCTAACACACTCATCTGTGGCAACTAGTATTACTTACTTAATGACGGACCAACTTTCACAATGAGATCGTAAGTAGGGTTAGATTGGGAAGCTTGATAGATTGAGGGAACTGGACAAGGGAGACAAAGAGAAACAATAAAAATGTTAAGGTAAGACCCTCTCTGGGCTCAAGATAGATTAAGGTCATGGAGGAGCAGGGGAGCAGCATAAGAGGGAGCTCATCGATGATCCGATTTATGGTAGACTGGCGATCTAGGGATCGGGGGCAGGGGGAGATGGGGAAGGGTTAGGGATATGGAAAGAGAGAGAGTCCACTTTGGCAGGAGCAAAACAGTCAGGCCCCAACAGGTTTTCAGGGGTTAATAGTCCCAGAATTAGTTTTTGGCGTGACTTATGGCGAAGGTTAGAGTAATATCGTGGAACGTTAAAGGGCTCAGGGGTAGACATAAGAGAATGGCAAGGTTGAGACAGCTGGACCAAATGGGGGCCCACATCGCCGCCCTGCAGGAAACATATTTATTGACAGAGGAGTTGAATAGTCTTAAGCGACTCTGGGTGGGGCAGGTTTTTGGGATAGGTAAGGAAAGGGCCTCGGGAGGAGTGGCGATCTTAATCAGGAAAGCATGCCTTTTTAGTGTAGAGCAGGTGACTACAAGAGAAGATGGTAGAGGGATCTATATTTTGGGTTTAATGCATGGTAGGGCCGTATCGGTAGCCTCTATATATGGACCGACGCCCTCTAACCCGGCATTTTTTGCCTCAATAGAGAGGGATATTGCTGGTTTTTCTGGGCATTCTCTTATTTTAGTGGGTGATTGGAATGCGTATGCTGATAATGCAGGAGATAGGATTCCACCTATAAGTGGACCCTTAACGAAGACCCAGGTGGCCTTAAATAAACTGTTAGAGGTTTCGGCTCTGGTGGATCCGATATGGACTCACGCCGCAGGGAGCAACATTATGACATTTTACTCAGCGGCACATAGGACCCAATCTTGGATTGATTTCTTCCTAGTTAATAGGGAGGTACTTATGGGAGTTAGGGGAGTGTTAACGGAGGGTAGAACTTTTTCTGACCACTCTACAATCATATTACTTTGGGAGCCGAAACTAGGCCCACCTAGACCATTCCGATGGAGACTGAATGATTCCCTATTGATGGAACCAGCAGCCAGAGGTAAACTTGAGGGCGCTCTCATAGAAATTATACAGCAGCAACTACCTACATTGTGCGATAGGAAGTTGGCGTGGCCAACTTGTAAAGTATTATTTGTGGGAATGGCTCAGGAACTGGCAGTTTGGAAGAACAAGCTTAGGAGGACAAAGGAGGAATTTATTTTGGGGGCCATTAACTCGCTGGCTCCATTGGAGGGGTCTACAGAAGAAATTGATGGGGAACTTAAGAGCCTAAGATGGGAATTAGAAAATATTGTTTATGGTAAGGTAGACTTCTGGCTAGATAAGGTTAAAGCTAAATACCTCCTGAGGGGAGATGTCCCAGGACGTTTGTTGGCAGCTAGAGTTAGGGAGTGGGAGGCTAGCAGAACCGTGACAGCTATTTGGTATGGAGGAAAGTATATAATGGACTCCCAGGAACTAGCAGATACCTTTGCAATGTATTTTAAGGATTTGTATCAGATTGAGAATACAGTGGGGTGGAAGGAAATCAATGCCTTTTTGGAGGGAGTATCTTTACCAGTGCTTGACTCCATTCAAGTTAATGATCTGGCGGCACCTATTGGTGCAGCAGAGATTGTGGAGGTAGTCAGATCCTTACCGGTGGGCAAAACACCAGGTCTGGATGGTCTTACAGCAAAGTTTTACCAGACTTATATCAATATTCTTTTGCCTATACTTCAAGAATTTTATAATAACATAATGCAAGAGGGAGTTTTACATCCCCCCATACCAGGTGTACATCACACGAATCCCCAAACCGGATAAACCAAGGGATTCACCAGGCAGCTACAGGCCTATAGCACTAATGAATCAAGATATTAAGATCCTTACAAAAATCTTAGCCAATAGAATTTGTCAGATAGCACCAGATGTAATAAGTCAGGAGCAAGTGGGCTTTATGCCAGGGAGGGGAGCGCATGATGCCTTGAGGAAGCTACACCATATTTTGAACTATGCTTCAGATTCTCAAGTACCCTTAGCCTTGATATCTTTAGATGCTGAAAAGGCCTTTGATAGGGTCTCCCATGCTTTTCTTTTTGCTACAATGGAGAAGATGGGCTTCCCTCAGGCCCTTCTCAGAGGTATTAAAAACGTGTATGCTGCTCCTTCGGCTAGAGTGCTGTGTAATGGCTACATCTCACAGTAAATACAGCTGAAAAATGGGACCCGACAAGGATGTCCTCTCTCCCCGATATTATTTAATATTTACCTCGAACCTTTACTGAGAACAATTAATAAGGACAGATACATAAGGGGGGTTGAGATAATGGGAGGAGAGTTAAAACTGTCAGTCTTGCAGACGAAGTGCTTTTACACTTGCGGGACCCGGTGGGCGGGTTTGAGAAGACCAGAGAATTGATAGGGCACTTTGCTAAAGTTTCTCACTACAAATTGAATTTGACCAAAACTCAAATTTTCCCCCTGACGCCCTACGTATATAAGGCAAATTTTGTTCAGCTGCGAATTCAATGGGTGTCTGATAAGATCAAATATTTGGGCATTTGGATTACGAGGAATTCTGAGATTGGGGCAGAAACGAACATGGAAGGGACCTTGTCAAGTATTACGGGTGATTTAATAAGATGGAATAAGCTGCCTTTGAATTTTATGGCTAGACTTGGGCCCATCAAGATGAATCTGCTGCCAAGATTGCTATACCCGGTGTATCTAGCCCCATATACTATCCCCAAGAAATGGTTTAGTAAGATCAAAAAGCTACTCTCAGATTTCTTATGGAATCTTAAACCTCCCAGGAAAAAGTACAAAGATCTGTGCCTCTTTCCCTCGTTTGGAGGGGTCAAGCTGCCAGACCTCCATTTATATTATGTTGCGGGGCAGTTGGGTCTCATGACCCGATGGAGTAGAAGGGAGCAGGGGAATGCTTATATCCCAGAATGGTTGCAACTGGAGACCCAAATGATGGAGGAGGCAGGCCTTTCCCTGGAGACCCCCCTGTACGCTAGCATAGCTAAATGTTTTAAACAAGAAATGGGAAACCCAGTTACGAAAGCGGCAGAAGCGTGGTGGTCATTTTTGACTCGGGTCCAGAAAAAAGATCAAATGAAGGCCCGAAGACAACCTTTGTTGGGTAATCCCAATTTAATTATAGGGAATCGGGTACTTAAGGGGAAGTGGGCTAGGTGGATTTCAGACTTGAAGCTAGAGGATGTAATTCAGGATAAAAAGGTGGTTCTCCCAGTACAATGTAATGGAATGCCTTATTTTCATAAGTTACAACTTATAAGTATGCTAGAGGGAGTGTTAAGGAGGATAGGAGGCTTTGCAGAATGCTCATTTAATTGGGATGAGCTGAGGGAGATCGATCCGAGATCTAGGGCCCTATCACAGGTTTGCAAAGTACTTCTTGGTTGTTTTGGCCCGAATTCACCTATAGTAGTGCCATACTGGGATAGAATGTTGGCACCAGGAAATATCAATTGGGCTAATGTATGGAATAATGGCAGGTATGTTGTAATACCCAAGTATAGGAGCCTACATTTTTTCATTGTCTCAAATCTATACTATACCCCTGTGAAATTGTGTGAGAGGGGCCTAAGACAGACAGACCTGTGTTTTAGGTGTGGTGCGGAGAGAGGAGATTTGCTACAGGTGTTGTGGAACTTTAGCAAAATATCACCCGTGTGGGGTGAAATAAAAAGGTGAATGGACCCAATGTTAAATTACTCAGAATTTATAAAACCAGAGGTATGCACCCTAGGGGATTTATCACAAGTAGTTGGGGTTACACCTAAGTACCATTTATCCTTGATGGCAGCAGTAATTAAGGCATATGTGGTCCAACATTGAAAGGATGGTCAGCCCTATTGGTATAAACAATGGGTAAGAGACCTTATTGGAGCTTTAGATGGAATTAAGAGGCACCTATACTCAGAGGGGAGGAAAGAGTTATATGTCAAAAGATGGGCGGTATTGGAGGCAATATACTCCCAGCAAAAAGTAGATGGCTGGATGCAGGTCTGTCTGTTGGGCTGCGAATAGCTGGAGAAAGTTGGGATGGAATGTCTAAAGGGTATTAGAAATATTAGCAAAGATTGGAGGGTTTAATGGATGACTATATGGAAAAGGGTTGGGACTCAGAAGATAAACAATGGCTTGGGGTCTGCTAGACCAACTGAGGAGATGGGACTCTCTCTCTTTCCAGGGGACACAGAGGGGCGCCACCCTTAAATAGGTGATAACTGAGCATGAAAGGAGGTTAAGGAATGCCTATGGGGCTGCAGGGAATTTCAGAGAGCAAGAGAAAGGAGGTTGGGGTATAAGCAGCCTGAAGACCTTAACTTAAACTGGAGATGAAGTAAATGTAGAGTAGATGGGGAGGGGTGATGCTTCCTCTGTGTATGTATATAGTTAAATTGCATATAGTTTACACAGTCAGTTTTGGACTGTGTGACCCGGGCTCACCGGGTTTATGTTTGTTTGGTTGTTTGTCTGCTTGTTAAATAGAAAAATGAATAAAGATGTGTTTAAAAAAAAAAATGATGGACCAACTTTGGTGCACCCCCATATCTGCTTTGATGCCCGTCAGATGGCTTCTTAGCACTTTGCCCATTTTCCTGAAGTCCGACATCCTGAAATCCAAGATTTGGGTCATAGTTGTGATGATTTCCCTGCCCATATCCAACTGGAACCACATTGTGCAATGGTCACTTCCACCTAGTGGCTCCCTGACCATTATTTCCTGTACATGCTCCCCATTTGTGAGCTCCAGATCAAGAATTGCCTCAGATCTTGATGGTTCAGTGATGCCTTGAGTCAGGAACCCACTCTGCAGTCCTTCCAGGATCACCTGACTCCTAGTACATCTTGTGTAGGGTATGATACAGTCCACCTTTGGGCAGGTTGAAGTTTCCCACAATTACCACCTCTTCTTTCCCTGCAGCTTCCAATATTTGTGAGCTCAGTTCCCTGTAGCTCTCCTCATCCTGACTGGATGATCTGTAAACCATCCCCAACATAACCTTTCTCCCCCTATTGGACCTTAACTGAACCCATAATGCCACCACCTCCCCTTTCTCTGACTCCTCCGTTGTGCAAGTTATTCCATCCCTTCCATAAACTGCCACTCCTCCTCCTCCTTCCCAACTACCCTGTCCCTCCTGTATAGTTTATATCCAGGAATGACAAGGTCCCAGTCATGGTGTGATGTTGCCCAAGTCTCGGTTATTGCAGTTATGTCCATCCTCCTGTCTACTAATAGTGCCTGCAAGTCATCCATCTTGTTCCCAAGACTCCACACATTAAGAGCCAAGACCCTCCACCTAGAATCTGACCTTTCTTCTCTTCCCTCTGTTCTTCTATTCACATTTATTCCCTCTGTGTGCACACCTCCATGTACCTTGTTATGTGTTCCTCACCCCCTCCACCTTTTGCTAACTGTGTTCTCGCCCCTTCCACCTCCTCCCTCCAGACCTCTTCCATCATGGGGGGAGGTTAGGATATTGGCACATATAGAATCCTGTGGTGCTCAGGATCTGAGGCAACATGGATTCACAGCAAGAAGGTCATGTCAAATGAATCTAATAGATTTTTTTGATTGGGTGACTAGGGAACTTAATCAGGGAGGGGTGGTAGACGTCGCCTACATAAATTTCAGCAAAGCCTTCAACACCATCACACATAGGAGGCTGATTAACAAGATGGGTAGTCTGGGCATGGTAGACAAGGTGGTGAACTGGGTTAGGAACTGGTTAACAGACAGGAGACAGATGGGTGGTAAATGGGGTACAATCTGGGGAGAGGGAGGTGACCAGTGGGGTACCACAGGGATCAGTACTAGGACCAGTCCTATTCAATATCTTCATTAGTGACATTGCAGAGGGGCTGGAAGGAAAGGTCTGTCTGTTTGCAGATGACACCAAGATCTGCAACAGGGTGGATACTCCAGAAGGGGTGCATAAAATGAAGAGGGACCTGGAGAAGCTTGAAAGATGGTCAGAGAGGTGGCAACTGAGGTTCAATGCAAAGAAGTGCAAAATAATGCACTTGGGTAGAGGGAACCCTGGGGAGAGCTACAGGTTGGGGGGGGGGAGCTGACTGTCACCAAAGAGGAAAGGGACCTAGGGGTTATCATCTCTGATGACCTTAAGGTGTCAAAGCAGTGTACAAAGGCAGCAGGGAAGGCCAGTGGCATGCTGGGATGCATAGGCAGTGTATCACTAACAGGAGGCAGGAGATGGTGATGCCATTGTATAAAACATTGGTAAGACCTCACCTGGAGTACTGCGTGCAGTTCTGGAGACCACACCTGCGTAAAGACATAGATGAGGTAGAGATTGTCCAGAGAAGGGCAACAAAGATGGTGCAGGGCTTACACCACAAAACATATGAGGAGAGACTAAGGGACCTCAATATGTACTCACTGGAGGAGAAGAGACAGCGGGGGGACATGATTGAAACTTCAATGTACCTCAAGGGCATTAACAAAGTGCAGGCGGGGGACCTTTTCCAATGTAGAAAAAGTACTAGAACAAGGGGGCACAATATGAAATTGGAAGGGGGTAGATTAAGAGGTAACATGAGGAAGTTTTTCTACACAGAAAGGGTAGTCAACACTTGGAATAGTCTGCCACAGGAGGTAGTGGGGGAAAGCACAGTGGAGGGGTTTAAGCATGCTTGGAACAGGCACAAGGGAAGCCTGAGAGGGAAGGTAGTGATGAAAAGCCATTGATCACATAGGGTCAGTGGCCACATACAATGTATAGGGCCTACGGGCAGACTGGATGGGCCTAGCAGTCCTTATCTGCCGACAATTTCTATGTTTCTATGAGGTTCACTGACCTCCTCCTCTCAGAGTCTGTTGACTTGCATGCTCCCTGCCCCCCCCATCAGTAGTTTAAATTAAGTGTAGTGGTAATGTATTCCTCCAGTTTGTCTCTGAATACTCTAAAACCTCTACTGAGGTGTAGTCTGTCTGGTGAAAAGAATGCTTTGTTTGACCAGGTCTCCTCCCATTCCCAATACAGATAAACTCCTCCCTGCATCATTTCATTGGCCAGTCATTAAAATCCTGTATTCTTCTTTTACTGGCTGTGCTGTCGCTTGGTACTGGTATCAGTCTGAGAAGGCCAGCGAACCTCATTCTTACCTGCAGATCTTCCCTAACTCCCTGAACCTACTTTGCACTACTTCAACCTCCTCCCTAGCTATGTCTTTGGTTCCCAAATGTATAAATAAATTAAGTTTTCCTCCAACCTCCCTTACTATTTCCCTCTATTCTTGGGCCCACCTTCACAGCTGTCATCCCTGGCATACAAACCACCCTACTGCTTGCTTTTGGGTCCCATTTCCTTCCCCAGTGAATACTCCTAATTATGGAGTTCCCCATGATGGCTACCCTTCCATTCTCAGCAGTCGTGCTCTTCATCCTTTCATTCCTACCTTTGGTACTAGCTGCTACCACACCTAAGTACTCCCTCTGCAACCTAGTGAAATTATCTCCACATCCACAATGTATCCCCTTAACTATTTTTCCATCTCCCACTCTACCCTTCCCCTTCTGTATCTGCTTTCAGTTTTCCCTCCCCTCTTCCTTTCCTTTTCTCCCCCCATCCTCCACTCTGTTTTGCTGCCACCTCTTCCCTGCCAACCCTGATTAGTTCCCTCTCCCCTCCCCTGTACTTCTACTCTCAACCTTAGCTCAACCTGACCTCCTATCTCACTTCCTGCTGGCCCCTCCCTCCTTCCAGACAGTGGTGAAAATGACCTCCAGTTTTCTTCTGGTGATTCCCCTGCCTATGGATCCCATTATCCTATTTGTTTTACCAGCTGCTTTGTCATACTGTTTCCCTACCTTGATGTCATTAGAGATGAAAACCTCAACGTCCACTGCTGAAGACGTTGAATCAGACCTGTCTCGGCACTGATCCCTGTGGTACCTCACTGGTAAATCTTCCCTCTGTGGAGTGACTGCCTTTCTCCATTGACAGTTGTGCCCTGTTATCAAGCCAATTACACACCTTTTCATTCTGTGTTAGTGAGAATGTCAAAATGAAACTGTCTCATCAGCATTTTCATAGGATGGGGAAGGTCGAAGCATTGCATTTGCATGCTGCTCGGCGATTGTATGCCAGTGAAATGGGTGACATGGACGACAAATGCTGGCTCCATGTACACCAAAAATGTATGCTTATCTTTTTTTTGTTGGGGTAATACACTATAAAGTACAGTGTATCGCATCCCATACACTACTTGGCTACTCTATCCCATGTATTTTCTATCCAGTAGAGGGTCCTCTCAATCTCAGCTCTCGTAGTTATCCGCCTTTATAGAAAACACTCAGGTGAAGAATAACCTTGTAGTGTATGGGATGCCATCCTATATATCCCCACCACCCCTTTATTTTTGCTCCTTTTGGATCTCCATGCCCTTTATGCAATTCTTCATATAAAGTGCCACTCATCCTCCCTTCCTACCTGCCCTCTCTCTTTGAATATGTTGTGGCCTGTCATGGCCATCTCCTATTAGAGGCATTTCAGGACAGCTTACTGATGCAGCTTGTCCATGGGCCAACTTGGATAGGAAATACTCTGGACTTTGTACTGTCCAATAGGGAGATGGTAAGGGATCCGGAGGTGGGGGACCCACTGGTGGGGAGAGGTCACTGCTCGGTGTGGTTCACACTCAACATGGAGAGGGAAGCTGGGGGTACAGGTACCAAGGTGATTGACTTTAGGTGGGCGGACTTTAAAAAGATGGGGGAAATTCTAGTGGAGCACCTGGAGGGATTCAATCAGGCTGGAGCACAAGTCAGAAGTGGGATATCATTAAAAAGGGGCTAGCAGAGACTACAGGGGCATGTACTAGAACACAGAGCAAGAAAGGGAGGGCAAAGAAGCCCAGGTGGATGACTCAGGAGGTTGGGGGTGTGAGGTTCAAGAGAGAGGCATTCCAGAGGTTCAAAAAGTCAAGGAGGGGAGAAAACAAGGAGATGTACACAAAGAAATTCAGAGAGGCCACCAAACTAGTCAGAGCAGCCAAGGCTTCCAGGGAGCTGAGGTTGGCACAAGGTATTAAAAATGGAGAAAATGATTTCTTCAGATACATTAGGGAAAGAAGGAACAACAAGGACCAAATAGTGAGGATAAAAAAGGATGAGGGTTGGGTGGAGAGAAGGGAGGATCAGGCACAGGCATTAAATGAATACTTGTGTTCTGTATTCATGCAAGAGAAAGGGGGACAGGTACCACAGGGGAGGGGTGGGGTAGGTGGGAAGGAGGGGGTGACAGATGTGAGGATTACTGAGGACAGGGTACTGGAAGGACTGAGGGCACTGTGAGTGGACAAAGCACCTGGGACAGATGGCATTCACCCTAGAGTACTCAAGGAGCTGGCTGAGGTCCTGGCAGGGCCACTGGCTGACCTGTTCAATACCTCTCTGGACACTGGATGAGTACCACAGGACTGGAGGATGGCCCATGTGATGCCCATCCACAAAGGTGGCTCAAAGGATGAACCGGGAAACTACAGGCCAGTGAGACTGACATCAATAGGGGGGAAGCTCATGGAGACAATCCTGAAAGAGAGGCTGGTGACCCATTTAAAGGACAATGGACTCCAGGATGGGCATCAGCATGGGTTTGTCTCAGGAAGATCCTGCCAAACCAACCTCGCTGAATACTATGATTGGACAACGAGGGAACTAGACAAGGGCCATACAGTGGATGTCCTGTTTTTGGACTTCAGTAAGGCCTTTGACTCTGTGCTGCACAGGAGGCTGGGGGAAAGCCAGAATCTGAGGAGGCAGGGGCAAAGATGGTGAAATGGATGAATAATTGGCTAAGGGCTAGGCAGCAGAGGGTGGTAGTGGGCAGGGAACTCTCGGAACCGAAGGCAGTAACGAACGGGGTACCGCAGGGATCGGTGCTGGGCTCGGTGTTTTTCAGGTTATTCATAGCTGATATCTCACATGGGATGTGAAGTAAGATTAGTCTGTTTAAAGACAGCAACAAAATGGGGGCAGTGTTGATGACATTGAGGGATGGAAGGGGCTGCAGGACGACCTGACTAAACTGCAGGAATGGTCAGAAATATAGCAGCTGGGGTTCAATGCCAAGATGTGCAAGGTAATGCACTTTGGAGCAAAGAACCAGAGGAGGGACTATCAGCTAGGATGGGTACAGCTGAGAAACACCACGGAGGAAAAGGACCTAGGGGTACTTGTAACAAGGAGCATGAACAATCCTGCTCAGTGTAGGAAGGTGGCAGCGAAGGCCAGCAAGATGCTGGGGTGCATAATAAGGGTAATCTCCTCCACAAGTAGGGAAGTAATGCTCTCCCTATACAGGTCACTGGTCAGGCTGCACCTGGAGTACTGTGTGCAGTTCTGGTGCCCATACCTGAAGAAGGACATCAGATTGTTGGAGGGGGTGCAACGTAGAGCAACAAAGATGATTCGGGGAGTGGAGGTCAAGCCCTATGAGGAAAGGCTGAGCGAGCTAGGCATGTACTCCTTGGAGGACAGGAGGGATGTGGGGACATGATTGAGACCTTTAAGTACTTAAAAGGCATAAACAAGACTCGAACAGAGGGGATCTTCCAATTAAGAAGAGGAAGGGACGCAAGAGGGCACAGTCTCAGACTGTAGGGGGGAGATTCAGGAGGGCGGTCAGGAGACAGTTCTTTACAGAAAGGGTGGTGGGCAAGTGCAACGCTCTACCACGGGAGGTGGTGGCCTGCATGACAGTGGGCAGTTTCAAGACGGGATGGGACAGGGTAAGGGGAAGGGTAAATCTAAGGAGGAGAGGAGGAGAGGAGTGGGGGGGCAGCTGTGAGATGAGGGGCTAGCTGCACAGTTGAGTAGACTCGACAGACCATGAGGCCTATTTCTGCTGGTATTTTCATATGTTTGTATGTTGGTATTCATAGTTATAATTACACCAGTTCTCTGTGATTACCACATTATCCAGGTCCAACTGCAACATGGCATCATCCAGATTCTCCATTTTGTTGCTAAGACTCCTCTCATTGGCACACATGGCTTTCCTTGGTGTGAATATCCTGGACTGTTTAGCTGTTCTTTAACATCCCCAGTATGGTTCTCCTTTATCCCTGCTCCTTCCAGCTACATGCCCTTCTGTTGAATGTTTTAATCTTTCTTCCTTTTCACCTATTTTGGTTCCTATATCAATCCTATGCACTGATATCTCCTCACTATACTCACTATTTCCATTGCCATATAAGAGGGGGTGGGCAATTAGAAATCCTCCATGATGACCTTTCCACACCATTTTCTATTTTAAATGCTTGCCCATATAACATTGAAACTTATAACTGAGTGCTTGGATTCCACTCCATGATGGATGCAGGTCATCAGGCTTGAATATGCTCCTGTCTCTAGGTAGGTTCCTAATTTTCAATGAAACAAAATTTTTCATTGCGTCACAGTTCCTCAACAATGTGTTAAATTTCCTGATACGTGTGCCCCTATACTCTCCAATGGCTCTCACAGCTAGTACTTCCAGTAAGGTGACAGATGTAGATACTTCCCTGAGAACCCTCATCAATTTATTAAACTCAACTGGAACTTCCTTATGATCCCAGTTTGCCATGTTATTAGTACATGGGTGGATAATGCCATCAGTTAACTCTACCATTTTGCTTTCCTGGTGATCACCAAAATGTGTCTCCTAACCCTCAATGCCATGGCACCTGGAAGGCACCTTATCTCCCTGTCTTCCACCATTTTTGTTCCTATCTGGATCCCTTTTATGATAGAGTCCCTTCCCCCCGGACTAACTTTCTCCTCCTCTGAGGTCCTACTGAGATAGAATCATATAAGCATATAATCGTAGAAGCTTGATGGCAGACAAGGACCATGCTGGCCCATCCAGTCTTCCCTTTTATCCCCTACTCCTCTCCCTCCCTGCCAGGCCCTCCCTCCAAACAATACTCAGCCCCATAAGCTTGTCCCATGCATTCTTGAATTCTTCCACCAATTTAGCCCCCCACCACTCCATCTGGCAGTCAGTTATGGGACTCCGTCACCCTTTCCATGAAGAAACACCCTCTCACATTGTCTCTGTATATTTTTCCTTTCAGTCTGAGGTTCTGCCATCTAGTTCAGACCCCCGCATTCCTCATTATTAAACCCTCTTTTAACACTTTATTGAGCCCCTTTACATATTTAAAATTTCAGTCATGTCTCCCCTTTCCCCTCCTTGTCTCAAGTGTGTACAGATCCAGCTCCTTACACTTTGAGGTTAGAGGAGTCAATTATTCCCAGATCACTCTCCAGTTCTGTTACTTTAATTTCCTATAAATTTGATTTGATGTCTGATATGAAGATCCCAAACAACACTGGACATAGTACAGAGCCATGTAGCTCCCTGCTTGTCACTCACCTGGGTGTGGATGGCTCCCCTCCCACCACCAACCTCTGCTGTCTCACTTGCTGCCAGTTCACTATAATTTAAAATGGTAAAACACTGTATTTTCCCTTTATTTTTTATACAACAATTGAAGAGGCCATTGCATGATCGCAATATACCAAGCCAAGGTGTGACTATATGCTCTAGGATTTACCACGCATGGTGTGTTTTGGTCACTCAGCCTGCAGCCTCATGACAAAACAACACACCATACACGGTAAATACAATCATAACCCACACCTGGAGTGGTATGTTGATTGATTAATTATTAAATGTGAATGTTATTTTTGTCTCTGAAGTTCATTACTTAATACAGTTTACATACATTGCTATCATATTTTTGGTATTCTCATAGATAAAAAATCTGAATGAACATCTAATGTGACATTCGTTACTGTGCTGATATGAAAATTTCATTATAAAGAAAACTGAACTTGCGTATTGAAAATGGATATAACCGTAAACCATAACAGGAGACTATCTGGACCCACATGCTCTTTTCTTGGTTGTCAAAGTACTTACTCAAGGATGCCCTGGCTGAATTTTCATCAAATTCCAACCACCAATGTTGATTTATACCAAAAGTGCCTTTTGGTTATGTAAATGAAACATCATGTCTCAACCACTAGACTCTTCATTTGTAGTCTACATTTTAGAGATAGTGATTACATCACGAAAGGTCATTTTGATAGAGATGGCAAATTTTCATTAGTAAAAAGGAACAGATTGAAAGAAAATGCTTTTCCTTTTGTTAGCAACACATCAGAAGATAGCGTGAATACCCTGTCAACATTTGCCACTGCAAATCTATCTGGAACTGCTAAGCTAACTGATAGTATGCAGGTTCAAGAGACAAGCAGTCTAATTCAAAATGCTAAGGTAACTTGAAACGTCCAACGATTTTAAAAAAAAAAAATTATACTATCAGGAGTAAATTGCCATGAAAGAACCATGTTGTTTCAACAAACTCTGTGATGGGAACTGCATACACTGTACGCAGGTATGACCTCCCCCCCCCCCCACAGATCTGTTATTCCCATTTGAGGTCTGCCATATTTCCACTATGGCAGCGATTAACACCTGGATGTACATTATTGCTATTGTAATGTAATGCAATTGTTGATGATCCCAATGCCTCCTCAGGCCCTAGGGGCAATATGGCACTCGGCTGCACCTCGTGCCACATTACGCCCCTAGTGGGTGATTAACAGATTGTTAATCTAACCCCTGGTCATGCCTTATTGCTTAAAAATCTGTATCTAATATGACCTCATAAACTCAGAATTGAGTTAGATTATAGTAAGGGTCATAGGAACTGATATTTCATAAGTCTGTAAACAATCAAAGATCCATATGTTAATCATTTGTTAGTGTACATATAGAGATTTATTATGTGATTGCCATTGTTTAAAAGATTACAATAAGGAAAAGTTCATAATAAAAAACATACAACACTACTAGATGTTAAGTGTCTAGTCAGCTAATAACCATTTAGAAAACAATCATGATGTCTCATTTTTATTGAAAATGGAGCTGTACACCATATTAACTTTGGTTAATCTCAGTTTTTAGGTACGTAATTGCAGGTGCCACAACTGCCTGTTGACTCCTCTGTGGACTATAAGGACATGATCAGTTTGCACACAAAGTGATCAAGTGATAGTGTTACCATGCATTAAATGGAGGAACAAAGGAACTCAGATAGATCTTATTACAGTAAAAAAAATGTCAAACACAAGGACATGTTCTACAGAGACAGATGATCTTATTGCAAAGCATAGATTTGTCAATGACCATATCTACATATTTGAAAAAAAACTGTATGGTGTCAGAAACATAACCAGTAGCAGTACACTCGTGACAACTACCACTCCAACTGAAACCCAAGATGGTAATCATGTTGCAAACAATGACAAAAAACTATTTGCAGATGCATTTATTGATGATGATAGATACAGAAATCAAATCAATTCAGATAATGAAATTGATTTTATTGCTGATTACATTAATTACCCTAATTACAATCCAGAAACTTCTGAAAGTGATGAATGAATTGACTTTGATCTGGAAAATGAGAGCTGATACGAATCAGATTGCTTCTTTATAATTTCAAAACAACAGTTAATGATGCTTTTTAGAAAATGTCATGCTCCTTTTTGCACTAATCCACTAAACACTCCACCACATATTAGCAAGAAGGGTAATACCATTACTGTTAAGACAGAATGTCTAGAAGGTCATTCGCTAACCTGGGATTCACAAGAAATGCTTAATGGTATACCAGAGGTTAGCATCCTGATGCCTTCATCAATATTCATCTGTGGTAGATCATATACAACAACATCTGAGGTGCTAAATACAGTAAGGATTGGAAACATCTCAGTCAGACACTGCAACAACATACAAAGGAACTTGATTTTACCATCAGTTAGGAATATTTGGCTAAACAACATGAAAGAGATCCATCAAGATATATCAAGCAAACAGTTGGTGGTATCTGGTGACATGTGGTATGACAGTCCGGGTCACTGTGCGACTCTTGGAACTTACACCATCATCGATTATGACAGTAGATGAATCATAGACCAGCAATTGGTGAAAGCGACAGAAGTAAAGAACAGTTTTTGTTTGGAGCTGGAGGGATTAATCCGTATCTTGAAAACACTTAAAAACAATGGACTTGATGTAACCATGCTAGCAACTGATCAGAAGATTGTCAGAGAACAGTTTCCATCAATCAAACACAAGTTTGACTTGTGGCATACTGCGAAGGGGATGAAAAAGAAAATATTTACGGCATGCAAGAAAAGAAACTGCGCCATAATTTCTGACTGGTGGAATGACATAATAAACCATCTATGGTGGGCAGTTGACACATGTGACAAACATTTTGATGAGCTTAAGGAGAGATTCAACTCTGTACTATTTTACATTTCAAATACACGCAGCTGGATATGTTATAAACACTTTCATCAATGCAAACATGAACCATATGATGTCAACACAGAAAATCGGAAACCATGGATCCCAAGTGGGTCGATAGCTCATGAAGAGTTAGAGAAAATTATCATGGATACAAAACTACTGACATGTTTAGAAAAGGTGAATACAATTTGTGTGATCTTCCGAGTTATTAAATTTTTTTATATTTCTTTTTTTTTCATTTGAGGGGGCGGTTTTGGTGTTTAATAAGTTTGTGCTCACAATAATACCATACATTGTGTACAGTATTGTAAAACAATTAACAATAATGCCTGACAAGGGATGTGTTATGGTGAATAGCCACCAGATATGAGTCATTAGTGCACCATAACGCACAACATGGAGTCATTCAACATAGTGAATCACAACACATATTTGTCTGTCTGAAATTGATGATACACACACTCCATGTTGTTAGTGTGATCTCATTATGTTGATTTTTTTCTGTTTTAAGACATATACAAGCCAGTATTTTAATTGTTTGTATGTTTTTTTTTTTGTGTATCAGCTAAGGTGACTGAGGGAATCCACACTGGAAACCTCGAAAGCATGCATTTCTTATATCTCAAGTACGCACCTAAGAGGATTAAATATGACTTTGATGCCTACTCATGCTGAGTACATTTTGCTGCACTGGACCACAATGAAAATGTACAATGGCCACAAGCTGCTAAAGAAAGTGGACAACTGCAATACAAACATCAGTATTCAAAACCTGCAGGGCGATATGTGGTTAAATCGAGGAAATCAAAGAAGACATTTAAATTTAGAGAAAAAATAAAAAAATTAGAGAAAGACAAACATAGAAACATAGAAGTTGATGGCAGATAAGGACCTCAAGGCCCATCCAGTCTGCCCATTTCTTTTTCTACCTTATAAATGTGCCATCGGCCTTTGCTCTGTCAGTGGCCTATCTATTCATAGTCCTTTGTATCACTCCCTTATGCCTATCCCATGCCTGTTTGAAGCCCTGCACTGTATTCATAGCCACCACTTCTTGAGGTAGGCCATTCCATGCATCCACCACCCTTTCTGTGAAAAAAATTTCCTCACATCCCCTTAATCGGCCCCCCTCTAATCTCATGCTGTGTCCTCTTGTCCTGATATTTTTATTATATTTAAACATGTTAGACTCTTTCACCTTGTTAATGCTCTTAAGGTGTTTGAATGCCTCAATCATATCACCTCTCTCCCTCCTTTGCTCAAGGGTATACATATTGAGCTCTGTTAATCTGTCCTCATATGTCTTCTGATGCAGTCCCTGCACCATTTTGGTTGCCCTTCTCTGGACTGCCTCAATTTGCTCAATGTCCTTGTGAAGGTGTGGCCTCCAATACTGCACGCAGTACTCCAGATGGGACCTAACCAGTGTCTTGTAAAGAGGGATTATTACCTCCCTCTTACAACTTGTGATACCCCTACTAATACACCCTAACACCCCCTTAGCCTTACCTACTGCTTTAGAGGTCTGCTTGGATGATTTCAGGTCATCAGTGATGATGATGCCCAAGTCTCTTTCTTCCTTTGTGACTGCTAGCAACTCCCCTCCCAGCCTATAGGTGGCTTCAGGGTTTCTCTTCCCTATGTGCATGATCTTGCGCTTCTTTGCATTAAATCCCAGTTGCCACTCTTCTGACCATTTTGCTAGTTTATCCAGATCTCTTCTCATTCTGCCCACCCCATCTGGATCATCTACTCTGTTGCAGATCTTGGTGTCATCTGCAAACAGACAAATTTCTGGTATATCCATATTCAAGCAGATTATAATATGTAGACCAAAATGAGCTGCTGACTCATTAACATATAGTTAATTAATATTATTTCAATTTTTTGTTTTTCTTTTAATGTAGGCATAAGCGAGACAGAACAACATCTGCATAATAATGATGTAAACTAAACGATATCTTGGTGAACACCATGGGGCATCAAAATTAACTCTTGAGGAAGCTGTGCAAGCACATCGCACAAGATTCTCATCAAAGAAATTTAAAATTAACTAGTAATGTGATTAACATATTTGTTTTTTGACATAACACACACTAGGTAGAATGTGGTGATACTTATCAATAGGCTAGTAGATTACCAAACTTTGTGTGTCGACTTGTCCGCTATTGAAATAGGAACTGTGATTGGAACTCTCTATGTGAGACCTCGCAAGTGATTAATACAATGCTATCACAAGCTACTGCCTTCTTATAGTGATACCTCTGCCTATGATGACCAGCAGCAACTTGGTTTTTAAGCAGACTTTATGATATGTTGTGACACATTTTGAGACATCATAAAAAAATAACTACTTGTTAACTTTCTCCCTTGTTGATCATCAGCACTCCCACCACCTCGTATAGATTTGTCATGGTTCCTTCAATGTAAACAGGAATTTTTTCATACTACCTTGCTTCTTATTAGTTAGAAGGTGTTCAGCCATTTAATGTGAGAAACTAGTTAAATACACTAATAACATGAATTACAGATAGTGTATAATAATTTATTGAATAGTTAAATAGTGAAATAATTCTTTGTTACTCAATATATTAAAAAAAATCTGACTGATGAGATCAATACTGGTAAACTCATAATATTATTACCATTACTATATGTTACACCTTAAATAAAAAAAATTGTATTCTCAATATTGACTACATTTCTTATTGAATCACATTTAAATAAAGATTGAAGTTTTATAGGAAATCATTAACGTATTAAGTTTCACAATATTTAATGAATGCGATATGAAAACCTTCATATTCACTATCAGGATAGCGTTGTATAATTATCTTCACACAGCAGGCTGGAATAATTTGACTAATGTGTTTTCCTAGATGACCATGAGTCCAAAGAGTAAACGGGCAGTAAGCTGCAAGTCGATATGGCCTGCAGCCATATGGGAAAAAATATGATTATACTATTTGAATGAATAGAATAACCATAACATTTTATTCAATTGATAAATTTTCAAACATTTTACTCAACGAAAATCACAACATTGAAATATGTATTACTAATAGCAAAGTAATATGAAACTACCTGCTGGCAACTGGGCGTATAAGTGAGCATCCACGGAGATATTGGCTAGCCATTGGGCTGACATCGAGTGCTTCAACATCAATGCATATATTATACAAATGAGGATTACTTGTTATGCAAGTCAGTCCATCTATCCTGTGCTGTATTCCATTAATCTCAGTGCAGCAAATACTCTCAACCTCAGTTGACATCAGCATGCAATTACCACATGCGCACCAGTTAAGATATACCATTCTTGATGGTATTATAGCCTCTTCATCTTCTTCTACTTGAGTGTCTCCCACGTGTATGGATATATGTTGTATAGCAGATGTGCCTGTAATTTCTTACTCAAAAGCATATACTTGCACTCCAAAATTGGGTATGTGACCTTTTAATCTTTCAGTTGGATTTATTATACCTTCATTGATGTTGTGAGCATTATTCATCATGGATGTAACTGACACCATGATTAAGTATCCTATGAAAATAGAAATATAAATATGATTGTATATTATACAATGGTAAGAAAGAATGCTGGACTCTGATTGGTCAGTCTGGAACTGGACCCATGATGTTATCCTGGCATAACATCACAGATCCTAGTCCAAGCACACACACATGACCACATCACACATACAAACATTAAAAAATACATACACATATCACTTTATCCCTAGTATTTTGATTGATTTATTTACTACAACTAATTGAACTAAACTGAAGAAAAATATGCACCATGCAAGCGTCTTCACTATGAGCGAGTGAACGTGTCTTCAAACAGCCACCAGGCTGCTTTGACATGCACTCGTGCTGTTCTATCCACTTTGCTCATTTGTTTTTTAAATTGAAATAGCACTAAGTAAAGCAAATTATAAATATTCTCCCTATCACCTCCCTGCATGCTTTCCTCTCATTTTCCAGACATCTCCATAGCAGCAGGCAAGTGGTTGGAACGGGGGGGGGGAAGGCAGGGGACAGTCTCCAATTCAGAACAGCAGCAGTATGAAAAGCGAGTCAGAGAAATGCAAATACATAGAAAAACAAAATCAAAACCACTGAAAAGAAACCCTTGTGATAAAACAGAACATAAACAGGCTGGAAATAGGGCACACAAACAAAGATTAGCAGCAGCAACACTGACAAAACGTTGCTATGGGGAGTAAAAAAACAACAAGAAAACACAGCAGATACACCTATTAGGTGAAACAAGAAATTAGCACTATTTTTTTATAATGTAACCTTACCTATTACAAATATAACAACAAATCTACTTTAAATTGAGTTTTTCTATGTGTTTTCCTTTGTTTTACAAATGAACCAATGTATAATAGGAATAATGCACTCCAAGGAGTATGTCGTGCTGAGACAACGTCACTTCCGGTGTGTTGGACACACTCAGCCTGCAGCCTCTTGCCCAACCACTCCAGGCATGACATTATCCCAGCACGACACACACGCTGTTGTACATTATTCTTTTATTGTTTGATGACAATGAAGCAAGACACTATGTAAATGGAAAAATTAATAACTATATGTTACCACTCTGCAGCATTATTCAAAGGGCTACTACCCCTGCCTGTATGTCAATACAGAGATTTAGAGGCCTGAATTCTGTAATCAGGTGCTTCCACACAGATGAATGGTATTGGGGTAGCTTAACTGCTCTGGTATAGCCCTCCGGGACACTATTATCACCCACCAACCATTCTAGCGGTCTAAACAGCTACACAAGGGTACATTCACTTTCAGGAGATAGCAGTAGCAATATACTCACACCTCTTTCACTTACCACCAGGGCTGAATCTGTTGCAGCTGCCCTGGAGACACCCTGGAAAATAAGATCCACTGCTTCAGGTAGTTATGGGGATTTCCCTGGTAATCCTAAAGGTTCTGTTGGCTGAGGGAGCTGTCAGTCACAGTAAGGACTCACCCACCAAGTTCATTTGGGCGCTATCACTTAAAACTACAAAACTACAGAATTTCTTCCCACAAGACCCCTGAGGACAGTCTCCATTTTAGTTCCCCAGTGATTCAATTGGTTCAAATACTGGAGATCCAGAACCTAACAAGGTGGCTCCTGTCCAAATGTTCGAGCTGCAATCAAAGCAGGTAAGACAAACTTGTCTATCATTTCAATAACAAAATATAAACAGTAACTAATCACTGTTCCTAAGAGGGATCCCTGTGAGCAAATAGTGACTGCAGAATTGAGCAGAATAACTGACTGGCTGGCTAGTCGCAAGCCTTAAATCACTTGGACCCAGCCCAGACTAATCTCTGAACACAGTTTAGCCATTATCCTAAAGAGACAGGCATGGAGACTCACTAGGGCAAGCTAATGCCGACAAATAGAATTACTGGAGACAGGACACCAGCCTGACAGTTGGCATTAGGGTTCCCAGGAGGAAATTATAGTAAACCCCAATTTGTAGGGGGTTACATATACATACAGTCATATTTGAAAAGCCTATGGGGTCTTGTGTGGTAGACAACCAGGATATGATGGCGATAAGCATGGTATACATAAAAAAAATAGGGAGGCAAAGAAGGTCATTGGTTGAGCAATGTCCAGAAATGAGACAGCCAATGTTTAATAGTGAAAGGGCTCTGAAAGGGATGAGAGCACTTAAGATAGATAAAGCCACAGGACCAGATGTGTTGCATCAGAGGATAATCAGGGAATTAGCAACAGAGATGACTGAAACACTGTTATGCCAGTTCAACATCCCACTTAGGTCTGGGACAGTACCAAAGGATTGGACGGTGACAGACATTGTACCGCTTCATAAAGGGAGGGGGTCAGAGTGGAGCAACCAGGGAACTACAGACCTTTTAGTTTAACTTATGTAGTAAGGAGGCTGATTGTGTCACTGAACAATTAGGACCTCATAGACTACATGGAGAGCAACAGGCTCCAGGGTAGTAAACAGCATGATTTAGTGGCAGGAAGATATTATCTGACTATTCTGATATGTAAGCCACCCTTCCAGGACAAGAGTATGCACCCACATAGGGATCCCTTTCCCCTCCTACCCCCCACCCTGTCACCCAGAAATATTGAATTTATTCATGCTCTGTGGATTAAAGCCTGCTGGGCACCGCAAGGTTTTATTTATTTATTTATTTATTGAAATTCAGATTTCAAGTACCTTTGAGATAAAAGCTCATTTACAAAGGTTCCAAGTCAAATACTGAAAAACAGAGGGTACAGGTTAAAGGTACATATAGGCAGAAATAGACAATACAGGGAGATAGATAAAACAGAGTAGGGGAACTAAGGGAGGAGAAAAGAGGGTGAGGAGAAGACATTGGACTAAGAGGGAAGTGAGAAGAGGTCTTAGGGATGGTAGAAGGGAGATGTGAGTTAAGGGATAAAGATGGAGAGATAGGTGGGAAGGAGATGTTGACACAAGTTATGTTTAACGTTAATTGCTACACATGGATGAGAAAAGGATACATAGCATATATGGCAGCAGAAAGCAGGTTTAGGAAGGTATATAAGGCTGAAGACAAGAAGATTGGGGCCTTTGCCAGTCCTGGCACTTGGCCTGAGGCTGTAGAGGGGTGGCTGGAGGAGCAGTATAGACGGACAAGATACAGAGCTTGACACTCTGGGATTGGCTAGCAGTGTCCCACCAACTCCCAAAAGTGGCAGATATGGACAGCCTTTGGAGTGACATGACATTGAAGAGGCAGAAAGGAAGCTCCATGGGGGAGGATGGTCAGATGATTCTTACATCATCAGAGTTAGGGAGATACAGGTGGCAAAAAGAAGCCAGGATATGCAGGGGCCCTTAGTGGATCCTGCGAAGGCTACCAGGCCTTTGGGGAATATGGCAGTTTCCTCAAAGGGGAAATGCCAGTTGTCAGTGGGTAGAGTGATGTTATGAGTAGAATTCAGTATTGATCTATCCTGTGACTGATCCTTTTCAACATGTTCATTATTTACATAGAAGAAGAAATACAAGGCTGGTTATGTCTTTTCACAGATGACACAGAACTATGTGGGACAATGGATTGTGACAAGTGAATAAAGGAAATGAAGAGAGGCTGACAAAAACTAGAAGGATGATCAATAGTATGTCAGTTAAACTTCAATGATAGAAAGTGTAAGGTAATGCAACTATGGAAAAATAACCCCAAGTCAGATTACTACATTGAAGGAAAGAGTACTTCACCCGGTTATGGAGTCCTCTACTCAGAAGGGATAAGTATAAGTTGGAGACAGTGAAGCATGAAGTAACAAACATGATTCAGGGCCAGCAGGGCACATCCTATGAAGAGTTCCTAAGTATGTGCTCACCCGAGGTCAGAAGGGAGAGGGGAGATATGATAGGCCACACTTGGAGTAATGTGTGAAGTACTGGTGCCTGTCTATGAAGAATGAAGGACATTAAACTGATGAAGAGGGTTCAGTGGAGTGCAACAAAAATTTTATAGATGATGGAGGACAAAGCCTACGATGACAGGCTGTGTGAGCTGAATATGTACACAATGGAAGAGAAGAGGGATAGGGTGATATGATTGAAACATTCAAGTATTTGAAGGGGATAATCAGCTCAGATGCTGATGTGTTTTTGAAGCTGAGTAAAGGTAAGGACACAAAGTGGCTTATATTAGAGGGTGGAAAATTTAGGAAACATTAATTCACAGAGAAGGTAGTGTCAAAGTGGAACATCCTACCAGAGGGGGTGATATCATGAAAGAGTGCAGGAAGTTTAAAAGGCCATGAGACAGGGAAAAATGGAGTGTCTGGGTAAATAGTGCTGAGAACTGCGGGGATAGTGCTGAGAATGTCCTGAAGACAGAAGAGGTGGTTGAGGCAGTTGCAATCTAGTGTGGTAGCTACACACTCAAGCAGACTTTGACAGATCATGAGGCCTGTGTCTGCTGATAGTTTTGTATGTGCATATGTTTGTATGTATTCCTTGTGCATCCTGAGCCAACTGCAAGCTATGCTGTAAAAAAATAAGTACAAGAAAAAAACACAATCTCATCAGCCAGAGCTGGTGGCTCAAATGGTTGGTCACCTACCTTTGATATAAAGATATCCTTTGAGATATATATATATATATATATATATATATATATATATATATATATATATATATATATATATATATATATATATATATATATATATATATATATATATATATATATATATATATATATATATATATATATATATATATATATATATATATATATATATATATATATATATATATATATATATATAAAGAGGTAGTATAGCACAGTGGTCTAAGGCTCTGACCTGCAAATTTGGTGTCATCCAGCAGACCAGACCTGGGTTTGAATCCCACAGCTTTCATTTGCATACTGTGTGACCCTGAGCAAGTCACTTAACCTCCTTGTGCTCCCAGGTTGCTCCTGTAAAATAGCTTTCAGCTTAGTGTGCTACACCTGGTTAAACAACTAAATAAAAAAATATAAAGGGTCTTTTGTTTGATTTCTGGAGGGGTCACAAAAGAGTTTTTCTGGCTTGTTGCTCTTGTAATATATTTTTTTTATTTGTTAAAACTACAAGGCTGCTAATTATTAACATGTTTGCAAGATAGATTATGACTACTGTACTGTCTCAAATTATATACTAACACAGATAATGATATCAACATTACTGCATAATTGGTTTATTGGGCATAATTTAATGTTGCATCATGTTAAAACAAAATGCATGGTATTTAAAAATCCTAGATCTAAAGTAAATTTTGAGCTGACCTTGAATGATAATTATGATAATAAAATCGAAAGGGTTTCTGAAATTTGTTATTTGGGTTTAACTATTGATTGTAACTTATCTTTTGAATTACACATACAGAAATTAATTAGTAAGTTACATCAAAGACTAGGAATGCTGTATCGATTAAAAAGATATCTAACATATGAGACTAGGGCAATATTGGCACATAGTTTGTTGTTTTCAGTTATTGATTATGGGTTATTATTATTTTTTTTTTCAGATAGAATGCAAACTAAGCTTACATCAGCTTATCATAATATCATTCAATTTGTTACTGGTCAGAATAAAAGAACTTATCATTGTTTTCTTTACAGTACTTTAGGGTGTCTGTCCTTGGTTGATAGATTTAGAATGCATGCTGCAGTATTTCTGCAGAAAATACATCTAGGATTCTTACCAAGTATTATTTGTAAGATGTTTCCAAGATTGTTAAATTCTGTTAGGACAAGGTCACAGGTTAGCTTTACATTTCAAATTCACTTTTATAAAAGTACAATGGCTCAAATTCACTACAATATTATGCAGTTAGATTATACAATGATTTGCCTTGTAATATTGCAAAGTCTGTTACAATTTCATTATTTAAGAGTGTTCTAGCAAAATTTAAGTCAAATGAAGCAAAATGCTGTTGTTTTAATTGATACATCTTTGTATGATTGTGCATGTTTTGTATTATATATTGTGTTGTAATTATGTTGTGACTGGGAACCAGTGAACATGTTCATATTATGCTCACTGGTTATACAGTATAAAAAATAAACAAACAAACATTATTGATGACCCAATATGTGGATTTGCCACATAATTACATATTATCAGATGACAGCTATTATGTACATATATTTGTACAATTAATTGTAATAATCATCATTTGTGGCTGACATGATATGGCAGTGTAATGTGAGAGCACTGTGATTGTGCTATTGAGCATGTCATGCACCCTGCCAAAAAGTGTAAGGGGAGCAGGCAAGCAGGGATGAGAAAATAAACTGATGAACTCTTTCCCCCTCTTCCATAAATTCTTCAGACAAACTATCTTTATTTGGAGAAAACAAATATGTCATAATGAATGCCTTGAGCATCTTGGGTCAACTGAAATCAGTGTTGTTAAAAATAAGTACAAGAAAAAACTTTCCTCTTTTTAATTAAGAGTTTGTGGCTCAGATGGTTAGATAACAGTTTTTCATGCACAGGATCTGGGGTTTGAGTCTTGGAGGGGGTATAAGTGAGTGTTTTTCTGGCCAATGCTCGTATTTTTTTAATTTTTATTTGCTAAAACTGCAAGGCTAATATTCAAACAAATATACGCAATGTTAGACTACCCTACAGTCCACTACTACCATTCCAGTCCATGACAATACCATCTGTAACAATATGCGTCCAAATTGTAGCTTCCCAGTGAACAGTCACCGATCGAATAAGCATTGCATGGAGCCCAAAACCAAAGAGAAAAACAAAAGCAATCACTCTGTGATAAAAGCAGAGAGATCGATTTCTACAGCACTGTGCACAAGACCATAAATTTGCAGTCTAAGGGGATTGTTTACAGTGTAAAATAACAGAGGCATAAACAATATATTTGATTTTATTCACACTGTGCACTGTCTATGTAGAAAGTATTGCGGTAGCTCTGATCACCACTAACTAATGTTACCCACTGTCACCATCACTGCTCAGAAAATAGTAAAACATTTTCTATATTGCGGTATCCAATGGCTGGTACAGATCGCATACAGGATAGTGAGAAGGTTATTTTTTTGAGTAAAAGTAGATACTATTGCTGGCAGTGCCCCTCCCTCCCCAAAACCAAACTTGCCACAGAACCATTTTCAATGCCATACTCAAACATTCTAAAATATTCTAGTGGGTGTCCTCACCCAAATTACCTTTGATTTAGTTAACACCCTCACCCCCCTCCCGCCACCACCACTACTCCAACTCCAGAGAACAGGCATTCAGCTAGCATCACTGCCATCTACTCAGTGTTGGGTAAGTTACTTTTTCTATTACTTTCTATTATGTTTGGAAACTTGTTCCAGGAAGCACTGTGCAATCACTAGCAAGGATAGAGAAGTACTAGAAACAATAATATACCTTACAAATTTAGTTACTTATTTCTTTGTATACAAAACACAATACAAAAATAATGAATAACTAAAACAGATTACATTTTTTGAAAGCAATAAGTTAGTTACTAGTTACTTTCAAATAAATGCAATCAGTTACAGTTACATATTCCTTTTGTATAAAAATACATAAGTAATTGTAACTGTAAGGTGTATTACTTTTCCCAGTACTTCTCCATCCTTGCTAGTGACTGCACAGAGCTTTCTGGAACAAGATTCCAAAAGTAACAAACAGTAATAGAAAAAATGCATCTGCTCATGTTCTCTGCTTCCTGTCAAATGTGCTATGAATTATGCATTGCATACATATCATTCCTAGCTCATTTGGGGAGCAAGCATGGCAGTGATATGATAAACATGATATCCAATGGACATTTATCCCAGTAGAGGGGAACATAATTGCATGGTGGGAGGGGTGAGGGTTGCCACTAGACTAATAGAATGTTTTTTTCCAAATCAACATGAAATGGGTAAAGACTATCAAGGCAAACAGTAGTAGGGAGCCAGACATGAAACTCAACACAATAAAATTAGATAATGTGGACCATGGAGGTGGGTGAAAAAGCAGGAGATAACCTTGGGAGGCAGGCATGCTGACCACATTATTAACCCTGACAGCTTTGGGAGGGTCAGATTATTTTTAACATGTTTTTGCAATCTTTTTTAGAGGAAGATCTATTATATACTGAAGAATTCACAGGAGACAATCAGCGAGAATAACCTCTGAACCTCATGATCTGCATATAGCTTTCTTCATATGATGCATTTTTGATGTGATCATCCCATGTTATGCAGTCTGCATTGTAAAAGATGAAAGCTAGTTGTTTTACACTATTCTAACATCAGATCGCATAGTCCGACCGCCATCAATAATTTATTCAGATCATGTTGACAACCTGGTATGGTGGTTGGACAATACAATTAAAAAAATAATTGTCTGATGGTTGATCAAGATGGAGTAAAACTAGCGGAACAGTCTAAAAACTATTGGTTGTGGGATGGGGGTGTGACCCTACGGGAACAATTATATTAATTTTGTTTCAAGACAAGGCAAATGTAAATTTATTTCTAAACATATAGACAGGTTTTTAGATGAGCACAGTTTCTACCACATACAGAGACCATTTGAATCAAACTACAGTTTAAACCAAGTAATATTATTTACTTGACTATTGGTAATTTCGATCACAGATGAACAACAAGACCATATACTAAACAAAAAAAATATGATCACAATAAATGAAACATGTGAATATGTTTATTATCAATACATCACAGTTCATGTAGTATGCAACTATAACAATTCAGTCTCTTCCATGTTGATCTCATGCAGGTTGGTCTCGCTAGCATTTACATAATGAAATGATGTCTTGGTGACTCGAGAACATCCAGAATCCTAAGTTATGGCTTGAGCATGAAGAGAAACTGAAAAGTTATAAAATGACTTAAAAACTAAAAAATATAAAAACAAACAGTTTACTACAAGTTATGCATTATGCACACAACAGTTCTTATCACTTAAAGATATGAAGAACATGTTCCTGTCCCCTTTAAGTGCAAACACTTTGTACACAACAGCCTACCTCCCCACTGGTACTAGGGTCCCCCTCTATGAGTCTATTTGGGTACCCAAACCATTGCAGACCTGTGCGTTGCCATGGGTTGGCCAGTGTTGGGGCCATAGAAACAAAATTGTAGCTTAGGAATAAACAGATTTACACTTACTGACAACCTATAAACCAGACCGCTCGGTCAGGGCAAGCCCCAAGTTACTCATGGTTCTGTGGACACTGGATCTCAGATTTTACTCAGCAGGCTTGAGGGAGGGAACTATGGCACTGAGGGAGGCAGCAGAGCAAAAGGACAGCAGTAGGGGCTGGTTGAAGTAGCAAGTTCGGGCAGCTTTCCACTTTAAAACTTGCTTGCAGAGTCTAGCAGCTTGTCACCTTTGGCCTGCCAGGTAGGCTGGAGGGCTTCTTAGGCCACAAGTGAACCCAGACTCAGGAGTGACCCCAAGGTCTGTATCCCTTTAATGAGTCCAGAGTGCCCTAGCACTCAGGCACATACCCATGGCTCCCTGCAGCCCAGTCCACCCCACTCAATAAGGGTTAGCAGTTCTCCTACCTGGCTCCAAGTTGCAGCTGTGCAGGTTACAATTTCTGTCCTTTTACTGATCAGGAATTGTCAGCTCCAGTGGGTAGTAATGGGTCCTCTGACTTCCACCTTGCCAGTGGCTATTGTCTAGCAGCATACAGTCTCTGGAGTGGCACTCCACCCTTCCACAACTGGATCTTAGTAAAATGGGCAGGTTCCTAAGCATTGGGGTATCCAGTGGATACCGGCAAACCTTTTCCACAATTGTCCTCGGGTTCAGACTGAGTGCCAGTTTTTAGGCTCTGGCACACACAGTTCCAAATAACCCTTTTTACAGGCTCAGGGTTTACTACACTGCTGCAGGCTCACTGCAAACTCCAGTTCTTCAAACAGAAAAGAAGCCTTCACCCAGTACCTCAGACGTTCAACTGCAATCACAGTTCCTTCAGACAGAATAAATCCCCTTTTCCGATTCTCAGGAGATTGACCATTTGACCAATAAAGTCCTGAAAAGGTTTTCTACCTTTCCTCAACACACATTATGAGCCCCTGTGACTCAATCAGAGCCCAGAAAAAACTGCCCCAAACTGAAAAAGTTCCTCTTGTTTCACACCATAAATCCCAACTTCTGATTAGTTAAATCCTGCTGTCCTTCACAAATATTGATAAACATTAACCTGGTTCAATTATTGATTGCTGATTAGTTCTTGGTACCTAGAATAAAGTTCACACCTCTCCCAAAAGGCATTTCACCAGTCTTTGAGTGCCTAAGCTATTGATTGGCTAGCACATTGGGGTCAGAGTAGCAAAGATGGCTGCCATTGTACACAGTTCCACACAGTTCATCAGCAGTCCCAACGTGAGAGCTTTGCTGCAGCCAGAATATACAGTTTATTCACACATTTTCCCCATTGTCCTGTAGCAGCCTGTGTCCACTGTAAAGTGACTGCTAAACTATAATCATAGCCCCTTTGGTTCACCAGTCACTGCTCCTAAAACATACAGTCCTCCCATGCAGCCAGACAGCCCATTAGTATTCATAGTGTTATCATTACTATGCAAATTCGGCCTTGTTTTAAGTGCTTCTTGGTGCTCTTTGAATAAATGCTCTGACCATTTTCAAGGCACCTCCTCCAGGTGTCCAGCCCCGATTAGCATATATAGGGGGTTGAGATCACCAGAGAGGCAACTGTTAAGCCGCTACAGTGGCGGGGAATTACCCATGCACCACTACGCATGTGCAGACCCCATGGGCACTTCAAAATGCTTCAGTAATGTGGCAGTCTCACAACCTTTGCTCCTGTGGCCCAAAAGGACTGAAGACCAGCACAGGGGACCAGACAGAGACTAGGGAACCCTCCAGGAACTGTGATTGGTGGCAGGAGGCAGCGGAGCATGGGCAGTGCCTCAGGGCAACAGGTAAGCTCCTACCCATAGGGGAGGATTACATGTAAAACATTAAGCCTAGGTCACTCAGCCTATCTCTTATGGAACCCCTTGATGAAGCGGCAGTGTGCCACAAAGCCCCTTAGTCACAGAGTTATGTACCTGTGTCTCCATGAGGCACTACATTTTCACAGCATTTCTATTTCCTGTAGTGCGCTGTCCTTTTGTGTTTGTTTATCTCTGGTGGTTGCCCTGGTGAATCTAAAAGATCCCATGGTACTTTTTAGAAGAATACAGGATTACCCCAGGTGACCTGACCAAAATTATCTAATCCATAATAATGATTTAGCTAAAAATGCATAATTTGCTAAATTACTGGTTCAAGAGTTTCTATGTCCAGAAGGAAAAACATGCCTCATTAAAAGCATTTTGGTAACCTAGATGATATACAGGACAGGTAACCTCACATTACATTAAACTACTTTAAATTTCAACCAATGTTTTGTCAAATACAGATAGTACTGGAGAAATTATACTAGTGATATAGGAGGGCACATCATACTTGCTGTCCTCAAAAACTTACTGTAAGTTTTGGTGGGTCACTCACAAATGTTATGTTACAGTGCAAGTCCATTTTCATGTTTCAGCTAAGAAGTGAAAAGAGGGAGTCTTTAGTGTTTACATATCATACTAGTGCCCAGTACTGAGATTAAGGGCCATAATTACAGTAGGGAATTGGGGTGACTTCAAGGAAGGGAAGTCTTCATAGTTATAAGCAAGGTAAAAGAGCAACTACAGTATCATACATCGTGTGACTGTAAGGTGCCAGCCATCCACCATGAACTCTGGAGCAATTAAAGGCGAATTTTTTTAATGTGTAAACTTGGAATGACTACACTGTCTTCCAAACTGAATATCATGTCATTTCTGTTAAAAACCAAGTGGAAAAACAATGTGGTTTGTCTGTTCCTGTCTTACCTGTGATCTGTAGAGAATGTTTGAAAGGTAGACACCTCTGTGAAAACTTTGGGAAATGTATTGTTGACTAATTCTTATTGTTATTACCTGTGTTGTAGATTGGTAAGTCAATGAGAATGCTGCTCTGGCAATACTTTCAGACTCTGGGGAGAGGAGGGTAGGATAGCTAGAGCCTTCTACAGCACTTCCAGAAATAGACTTGGAAATATAAGGATACCTGCATTGCTGGTGAGAAGAAGGCATCCTTTTGGTGGTCCTAATGTGGTGTCAGCATTGTGAGGACTGAGTGGAAAAAGGAGGAGGCAGAGAGAGAGAAAAAAGATGTGTTTGCGCAGATGACATGTCTGCTTGCAACCACACTACATAGGGATACCCTGGTAATTATAATATTTAGACAAGAAATCTGTTTATAGTTGGTACATTTTCTGTATCTGTCTGCCTTTATTTCTTTTTTTTGTTTTTGTAATTTTTGACAAGGAAAGGCACACTAAGCAGTGACATCTTTTTTCCAAGTGCATCCTGAGTGTGGGTTGCATGGACCTGTTTATATTGATGGGGAATGCTGGCCATTGTAGTATATACATGGATATGTATGGTAGTATATACATGGAATTATATACTGTATATATGGTAGGAAGTCTATGGAATGCCATTAGGGATGTAATTTATGCATATGGATATTTGTAGTCCTAGCTAAGATATAAGTTCCTGTCATGCCCAGTGTGTTTTTCATTGTGTATGTGCACTGCTGTGAAAGTTCCTTAAATTTGATGGACTGCATCTGACTAAGGAGGAAATCAGTGCATTGGGGCAGAAATTTGACGTCTTTTTCAGAATATTTAAACTAGCCAATGGGGAGAGGGGCACAGCACCAGATACTTTGAACGGGAAGAATACCCTTCCCCCCTCAGATAGTGATCAAACAGGAAATCAGCATGTTTGTAGTTCATTTGCACCACCAGGTAAGGAAAAAGGTCTAACTCCCCATACAATGCGCAGGGGAAATGCCGGACCTTGCCCAACAACTAATGCACTGAAATCTGGCCAATGGAAAATCATGTACACAAATGCTAGCAGTCTGAGAAACAAGATCCCAGACCTGCAGGCAACAATGACAGAGGCTAAACTGGATATAGTAGCCATTAGCGAGACATGGTTTGTCAGTAACCACATTTGGGAGACTTCAGTACCCGTCTATGTACTGTTCAGAAGAGACTGAGGTGCAAAAAGGGGGGGATATTAGCCCTGTATGTCAATGAAAATATCGAAGTTACAGAAATTCAGAATACACATAAGGAGCCAGAAGAACTGTAGGTCATCCTGGAAACAGGAAATGGGATCAGCCATATAAACTGGGGTTGTCTACAGGCCTCCAGACCAGGGGGAAGACATAGACACATTACTTTTAGAAGATACACAAAACATGACAGCTAAAGGGGAGGTTCTAATAATGGGAGACTTCAACATGCCAGATACAGATTGGTCAATACCAGCAGGAACATTCGGGGGAGGGCCTCAAACAACTGGTACAACAACACACAAGAGACAGGGCTATCCTAGATCTAGTACTGACTAATGGGGAAAGGATCATAGATCTCCAGGTAGAAGGTCACCTGGGGGCCATTGACCATGACATGGTATAGTTCAATTTGGCCACTAGAACTAAATCATCCCATTCCAAGGCAAAAATATGGGACTTCAGAGGAGCCGACTTTCATAAGATGGCCAACAGAGTTAAGCTAGCCCTGGCAAGAAGAAATACAGGTGAAGGAGTACAGGCAAAGTGGGCAAGCATTAAGGATGCAATACTTGAAGCAACATCCCAGTGTGTTAGGGAGAAAAGCAAGAGCAAAAGAAGAAGGAAACCACTTTGGTTCTGAGAAACAGTAGCAGAAAGGGTCAGAGCCAAAAGGTTGGCCTTCAGGAAATATAAGGGAATACAGCGGGATGAAGATAGGGAGGCATACCAAACTTCCCTAACGGAAGCAGGAAATGCAGTAAGGCAGGCAAAGGCCCAAACCAAGAAAACACTAGCATGAACAGTAAAAGAAGGGGACAAGACTTTCTATAGATGCATTAGTGAAAGGAGAAAGTCCAGAGGGGGTATTGCTAAGATCAAAGGGGATAAGGGGGAGTGTGTGGAAGAGGACCAAGGAAAAGCATCTATCCTAAATAGATACTTCTGCTCAGTATTTACTCAGGAGAAGGTAGGGCAGGGCCCACAGCTCAGCACCATAGACACAGGGGGGAGGGAGGTGTGCACAAGTCCCTTCACAAAAGAAAGGGTCCTACAAGAGCTCACTTAGCTCAGGGTGGACAAGGCAATGGGACCAGATGGAATACATCCCAGGGTACTAAAGGAGCTAAGGAAGGAACTAGCACAGCCATTATCAGAACTGTTTAGTGAGTCTCTGAGCACAGGACAGGTCCCAGAAGACTGGAGAAGGGCTCATGTGATCCCGCTCCACAAGAGTGGTAGCAGGGAGGAGGCAGGGAACTACAGACCAGTCAGTCTTACCTCAGTAGTGAGCAAGATTATGGAGGCACTTCTTAAGGAAATGATAGTGCAATACCTGGAATCCTAAGGAGCACAGGATTCAAGACAGCATGTATTTACAACAGGAAGGTCCTGTTAAACTAATCTCATAGATTTATTTGACTGGGTAACCAGAGTGGTGGACAAAGGGGATGCAGTTGATGTCACCTAGCTTGACTTCAGGAAAGCTTCCGATACAGTTCCACATAAAAGATTAATTAATAAGCTGGGTAGGCTTGGGGTGGGTCAGAAGTTGGTCAACTGGGTGGCAAAACGGTTGGTGGGCAGAACACAGAGAGTGGTGGTAAATGGTATACAGTCAGAAGAGATGCAAGTCACAAGTGGGGTACCTCATGGATCAGTCCTGGGGCCAGTCCTCTTCAATATCTTCATCAGTGACATTGCAGATGGACTGGAGGGTAAGGTTTGTCTATTTGCAGATGACACCAAGATCTGCAACAGAGTAGATGATCCAGATAGGGTAGGCAGAAGGAGAAGAGATCTGGATAAACTGGCAAAATGGTCAGAAGAGTGAAAACTGGGGTTTAACGCAAAGAAGTGCAAGATCATGCACATAGGGAAGAGAAACCCTGAAGCCACCTATAGGTTGGGATGGGAGTTGCTGGCAATCACAAGGGAAGAAACAGACTTGGGCATCATCATCACAGATGACCAGAAATCATCCAAGCAGACCACTAAAGCAGTAGGTAAGGCTAGGGGGATGTTGGGGTGTATTAGTAGGGGTATCACAAGTTGTAAGAGGGAGGTAATAATCCCTCTTTACAAGACACTGGTTAGGCCCCATCTGGAGTACTGTGTGCAGTACTGGAGGCTGCACCTGCACAAGGACATTAACAAAATGGAGGCAGTCCAGAGAAGAGCAACCAAAATGGTGCAGGGACTGCATCAGAAAACATATGAGGACAGATTAACGGAGCTCAATATGTATACCTTAGAGCATTAGTTCTCACACTTTGTGATAGTGAGCCTCCCCCAAGCCATGAAAAAGATTTTGAGCCTCCCTCAAATTTGGAAAGAAATCTTGGGCTTCCCCACAGAAAAAAATAAATCCTACTTTGCACAGTACACCAGGAAAAAAGTGAAACTAATAAAGCTGACTGAGTATATTCTCTTTTTATTCAACTTATTGCTCCCCACCCCTGACCCAGCCCCCCAGGTTATACTTGTCACCCTTTTTCTGACTCTTGGGCCCTTGTTACTCTGTTTCCTCTCTATTTGGAACAACCAAACGAGGCTACTTCATCTCTCCCTCTCTTACCCTGTCCTGAATGCTTACCTCAGGTCACACCTGAAAACATGCATTGATCACTGTGCCTTTTCCAGTCACTAATTTACATATAGATACCTTCTGCTGAAATGAGCCTTGACTCAGTGTGCCTTTCCAAGTCACTAATTTGCATATAAATACCTATTGTATGAACAAGCCTTGACTCAGCATGTCTTCCCCAGGCATTAATTTACTTATAAATACATACCTATAAACAATCTTTGGCTCAATGGGAACTTCCTGGTCACAAATGTGTGCATAAGTAAAGAAATTCACCTGCAATTATCCATATTTAATTTGTTTTATCTTTTTACACAAAACAGCCAAAACTTAAAATTTAAATACTGTACATTCTCAGACTTGACTGGGCCTCCCCTGGAACAATTTGGGGCCTCCCTTGGGAGGCTGGCCTCACCATTTCAGAACCACTGCCCTAGAGCAAAGGAGCGAGAAAAGTGATATGATCAAAACATTCAAACACCTTAAGGGCATTAACGAGGTGAAAGAGTCTAACGTGTTTCAATATAAGAAAAATAACAGGACAAGAGGACACAGCATGAGATTAGAGGGAGGCCGATTAAGGGGTGGTGTGAGGAAGTTCTTTTTCACAGAAAGGGTGGTGGATGCATAGAATGGCCTACCTCAGGAAGTGGTGGATATGAATACAGTGCATGGCTTCAAACAGGCATGGGATAGGCATAAGGGAGCAATATAGATGAGTATGAATAGATAGGCCATTGACAGAGTAAAGGCCTATGGCACATTCATAAGGTAGAAAAAATGGGCAGACTAGATGGGCCTTGCGGTCCTTATCTGCCGTCAACTTCTATGTTTCTATGTTTTTATGTGTGTGTCTACTATCTCTGAGAAGAATAAAGATGGCCTCTGAGTATACAATCTGTAACTGAGACTCCCTGCAGAAGCACATAACATACTACACTGGTGACAAAGGATGAAAGAAATACAACTCAGATGAGTGCAAGAAATGTTACGTGAGCTAATGCATGTTTTGTTTTTTTTAAAGGCATGTTTTTTTAACTGCTGTAAATCCCCACCTGCTACCTTGCGTTTAGTTCATCGGACTGCTTTTCTTTCCCTAGCAGCCAGGCTACTGTAAACATAATAAATGTATGTCTGTTGCAATCTCTTGCTTCAGGAACACACATAAAGCAAATCTGACAACAAAACTCCAGCTAGTGTTAACTGTCTCTTTAACTTGCTGAGTTTGAAGAGAAAAAAATGACAGACTGAAAACAGAGCCCTCCCTGGTATGTGAAACCTAAGAACAGCACTCGTAAATTGTGTTGACACTTACATCAGCAGCATGGACTGACTGGTTATGTAGCCCCCTGTTGACTTTATCTCTGTGATGTATTACTGTGACCGTATGCAGGTCCACCTTGTAAATGAGTACATCTCAATGGTGTTCCGCCTGGCTAAATAAAGAACTGATTGATTGATAGAATCCTGACCACAGCAGTAAAAACAGCTCAACAGCAGCCTCTTGTGGCATAATAGAGAAATTGCAGCACATACTGAAAAGCCTTTGAAAATAAAAGACAGAGACCTTTTTTTTTTTTTCTGTGGACACTGCAGCTACAGATCACCTTGCCACAGTCATCATGACTGCAATTGGCAGAGTACCAGAATTTGATGAATCAAAAGAGGACTTAAATTCTTATTTGGAACTTTTTGAATACTGGTTAGAGGCAAATGAAGTTCCTGATTCTAAAAAAGGCAAAGGTCTTCCTAGCGGTTTGGGACCTACAGTTTACCAACTCCTCAAGACTCTGACTGCACCTGCCAAAATGGTGGACATGCCATGTGCCCAACTCACAGAGACACTTTCATTGCATTTTAAGCCTAAGCCAGTTCTCATTGCAGAATGCTTCAGGCTTTATCGTCAGAGCCAAGAGGAAGTGGAAGCTTTTGCTGAATACATTTCTGCAGGATGCCCTCCAGGATCACTTTGTCTGCAGTCTGAGAGAAGAAGCCTATCAAAACTGCCTGTTCTGCTAGCCTGTTGGCATGGAGGGCTGAGGCAGTGATGTCTTATCTCCTGCCAGGCCAGTGACCCATGTTCATGATGCGAGTGGGTCATCAGGAGCTGGCTGGGGTGGGAGAGGATCGAGCATCCAGAGAACTGGTCTCCTCTCCCAGGGAGGGTGGGGAACAGGGGCTGGCATTTGCCTGATACCTAGCAGAGGCTAGGTGTTGGCATGCCTAACCAATACAGTGAGGGCATGGAGGCGGATCAGCTGATGGGGATGTTCCGTGTGGACGTGCATGTGGCACGCCCATTGTTGGCATTGCATGCTCCACCACCAAAAGGAAAAAAGGGAAAATGGCAGCCAGGTCAAGTGGCTTGATGGCCGTTCCCCTAATGCACTGTCTCTGATGGCACCACCTGCACTAGATCCTGTCCTGGTGGGGAGTTGAAGGGCTCCTTGCCACCCCACCATGGGGGGGTAAGATGTGGGGGTAGCAAGGTGGTGGCTGACTGGGAGATGCATGCGGACAGATGGTGGCTGGAGAAGAGGGATGCCTGGAAGTAGGAGCTGACCAGGGGCCATGGCAGAAAAAGTAGGTAAAAAAAAATGCCTGTTGTCAGAATAGGACTTAACCTTCAAAACAGCCTGTGAGAATGCCCTTGCTATGGAGCTCACGTGGAAGGATAACAAGGAACTAACGGGACGTTCTGAACACCAAAAAAGCAGAGTTCACAAGGTCACCCGTACTCTAAAAATCAAGGGACATTCCACACCATGAAATGGTCTTTCATCTGTTTATCAACAACCCCAAACAATTCAGAAGCCAGCACCACAAGGCACTTCCACAAAGTCAAAGCAATGTTATAGATGTGGAGGTAACCACCAGCAAAGCACATGCTGATTTTGAAACAAGAAATGCTGTGATTATGGAAAAGTGGATTACACACTGAAAGTGTACAAAAGTACATCATGGACTGCTACTGTACGGTATGTCACAGACAGCACTGCAACCAATAAAACAGAAGATGAGGCATTGTGCCTGTTCATGGTTTATGCAACATGGGCAAAAGCAGCAGAAGTTTACCTCCAAATGGAGCTAGCAGGAAACCCGGTTAGCATGCAGCCTGACACCAGAGCCTCAGTATTTCTTGTGCCTGAGCACATCTACAGAGAGAAACTTCAGCAGCGGCCATTACAACCATCATATATTCAACTCTCGTCTTACTCGGGAGACCCAATCCCTGTGCTAGGGGAGATTGAAGTACCAGTCACCTACGAGGGAGGAATGTGGACCTTGCCTCTAGTGGCATTACAAGGAGAAAGACCTGCATTACTAGGCAGAGACTGGCTCACACAGATCATGTTGAACTGGGAAAAGGTCTTCAGCTTAAATACTGTGACCAAAGCACCACAAGATGCGCTAAAGAAAGTATTGGATAAACATGATTCTGTTTTCCAAGATGGTTATGGCATGATCCAGGATTTCAAAGCAAAGATCCAAGTGCAACCAGGAGCCATACCAGTTTTCTACAAGCATTGACCAGTACCTTATGCTTTAAGAGAAGTGGTAGAGAAGGAACTGGACCATCTCGAAAGCCATGGTATCATCTCACAAGTAGAGAGGAGTGACTGGGCTACCCCCATTGTTACGGTACCAAAATGAGACAAGGCAGTGAGATTGTGTCGTGACTACAAGGTTACAGTGAACCATTGCATACAGCCAGACCCATACCCATTACTCAATGCAGAGAACTTGTTTGCCACACTCTCAGGGGGAAAGTTCTTTAGCAAGTTGTACTTATCTTTTGCATACCAGCATTTGTTACAGGAACCAGAGTTGGAACTGTGTCTAACCATTAACACCCACAAGGGACTTTACCAGTAGCATCACTTGGCATATAGAGTTTCCACAGTGCCAGCAATTTCCCAGAACACAGTGGAGCAGATACTGCATGGACTGGACCATGTAGTATGCTTTATGGATATCTCGGTAACAGCACCCACAGTGGAAGAACATCTGACAATCCTGGACCAAGTTCTGACCAGACGCCAATGGTATGGGCTGAGAGTAAAGCTAGCCAAATGTAAATTTCTGCAAAATTCTGTTGAGTACCTAGGTCACTGGACTGACACCCAAGGCCTGGATGGCATATTCTATGGTCAAGGCACCTGCACCAACAAATGTGACAGAGTTAAGATCATTATTAGGACTCTTGGCCTACTATGGACAGTTCCTAGCCCAATTGTCCACATTGTTGCAACCACTCCATGACTTGCTACAGAAAGAATCTGAATGGAATTGGTCACCACAGTGTGAGGAAGTATTCCAAGTTTGCAAGAAATGTCTTCTAAGCAACAAATGGTTAGTCCACTGTGACCCTGCCAAATCTCTGAGGCTAGAATGTGATGCATCACCATTTGGAGTGGGGGCCATCATCCCTCACATGCTACCTTCTGGGGAGGAACACCTGATCGCTTTTGCTTCCAGGACCTTGTCTCCAAGTGAAAGAAACTATGCTTAGATCGAGAAAGAAGCCTTGAGCATAATTTTTGGTGTCAAGAACTTCTTGTACGGATGGAAGTTCACTTTGTTAACAGATCACAAGCCTGTACTGGCAGTTCTGGGGCCAAAGGCCACAATGCCAACTCTTTCAGCACTCAGAATGCAATGATGGGCCCTGATTTTGTTGGCATATTACTATGACAACGAATACAGACATTCTCACGATCACTCATATGCGGATGCATTATTGAGACTGCCATGCAAACATGCTACAGAGACAGAAGATGATGGGGCAGTATTCCATCTTTCACATCTTGAGGAATTACCAATTGCTTCACAGGATGTCACAGCAGAAACACAGGTACAGAGGGAACACCTGCTGAACTGTTTCTCAGACGTCAACCACATACTCGTTTGTCATTGCTCAAGCTGGACTTGGCCGATACTGTCACAAAGCATCAACTACAACAGCAAAAGGGTCATGACAAGTCAGACAAGACAATACAAATTTTTCTTGCTGGGGAGAGAGAGTGATGGTTGAAGACTGTACACATCCCAAGATTTCTTGGATTCCTAGGGTGGTGATTGAAACACGTGGACCTTTCATCCATGCACTTAGCGTGGGGCATCGACTTGTTCATGTACATGTGGATCACCTGCTGTATTTCAAAGTTCTAGCAAATGCAGCAGAAGATGTCACTCCAGATGAAGACAATGACACAGAGCACTTTGTTCTTGCAAGTGAAGCTCCATCACGGCCAGTGCCAAATAATAACAAAACACCTGTTTCACCTGCAGCTTTTGTTCCAGCCCACAGATATCCCATTAGACACTGAAGACCACCACAAAGACTTGACCTTTATAGTAATGTACTGAACCTGTAGCTCTGTGCAACTGAAATCTTACTTGTATTGTTATTTAGTGACAAGTTCTACCCAAGGGGCAGAATCAACCCCTGAACTTGTGTCTGGGTACCGAATAGTCTACTTTGGCCTAGAAGTTAGGAAATGTTATTTTTGAAATATTTTACACTAGTTTCTGTCTAAGGGGCAGGAGTGTAATATATGCATGAATATGTATGGTAATATATGCATGAGATATATATATATATATATATATATATATATATATATATATATTTTATATGGTAGGAAGTCTATGGAATGCTATTAGGGCTATAGTTTACGCATATGGATAGTTGTAGTCCTAGCTAAGATATACGTTTCTGACATGCCCAGTGTGTTTTTCTTCCTATGTGTACTGGTGTGTGTGTGTGTGTGTGTGTGTGTGTGTCCAACATCTCTGAGAAGAATAAAGATGGCCACTGAGCATACAAGTTGTAATTGAGTCTCCCTGCACAGGCACATAGTGTACTACAGCCATGACAGCAGCAAAACTCCCTTACTCTTCTTCTCTAAGTATCATGAGATCTTTTACTTCCACCTGGACAGTGACCAAAGATGGGCAGAAAGGACCTTGGTTTAACATTTCATCCAAAGTATGGTTTATTACTTAGGAAAGTTACTTACTGACTTTATTGGTAAGGACATTCACCAGAATACAAGATCTTTGGCCTTTGGATTTCATCAGTTACTTCTGCTTTTCTTAATATTATGTAATCCTGTTTATGGCAATGCAATGTGTCACTGTGTGAAATAATGCATTACAGTTAGAGGATTCAAGCAGCAGAGGCAGGTTATGGCAAAGTGGCAAAGATACTAGTTTCAGGTAACTGTCTTCATAATAAAACATGAAGGGAAAATTAAACAGAAAATATATATGAAATCCATGCGGAATTATGCCTAAATATGCAGGGTTTCCCTGAACCATAAAAATGTAACTAATTAAATATGCCAACTATAATAAAGTATACTTTTTGTTTTATGGTAGTGTATAACAAATCTGTACTTAGGTAATCCAGTGGTTACAGGTACGAACCAAGATTGCAACATGCAAAGATGTAGGCATTAACACATGACAGGTGTGCAATGGGCTATACTGATGCACACCCAAGCTGCCTAGTGAAGCATGAGGCCACAGGCCCAGAGCTTACAGCTCCTGGGAAGTGCATTGAGCTAGCCTAAAGCACACCCTGGAGCATGCTATTGTGTTTATCAAATGGGTTCTGAGGTTTAAAAAAATATTCTTGTTTCTGTTTAAAATAGCAAGAAATGTATTGGTTAGTATTGGATAACCTTCCTCTGAAAAAAATAGTTCCATTGTTTTTATGTTTAACAATAAAACTGTTGTAAGTGTACTTCATTTTAACATTTGCAATTCTTCATTACTTTTGAGCCCTTGAACTTTTTTAACTAATAAACTGCAACATGAACAGAGTCAGGTTCAGTTTTAAACTGCAGTTACTTTACTTGCTTGCTTTGTCCAGGCTCAGGTTGGCATCTGGTTTTAGTCCTTTGTCTGTGTTCGGGTGGGTATCTGGTTGTATTACCCGATACACATTAAAGTTGAGTGGCCATTGATAGTGAACTTGGAAAGATTGACTGGTCCCCCCAGCTAAAGAAAGATGGAGTGGTGAGACCGCAAACTGAGATTACAGACTACAGGAGGAATGTCCTAAAACAGGAAGCCTAAGAAAGTCAGGATATTACAAAGGCAAATACAATGACAAATGGAACTTGATTACACAGAAGAATAAAAGAACATAAAAAAACAGGTGTGACAGCTTTAGCTGAGAAACCTAGTAGTCAGCTAACAGACATTTGAAAGGAGACCACTGTTGGGCCCTGAGGAAGTGGCCATCTGCCACAAAACATTGGCCATACCCTTTAGGTGACTATTAAACTGTGTATAAATAAAGTATTACTTTTTCTTTTCTGAACTAAAAAGAGTTGCAAAGCTTTTCCTTCCTGAAACAAGTACTTATTCTTCTTTTAGTGCAGTATTGTACTCCACATTTTATTGTCTTGCAGCAAAACAGATCAGTAAATGTGCTGGTGGCTTTTGCAGTGATGTCCGGTTACAGACATTATTTTTCTGGAGATTCAGCCAGCTTTTGTTAGTAAGTGCCTAGCAATGCTTCCTATTGAATGATTTGTGTAGCGATTTAAAAAGTTGGCTTCTTTGGATATCCTAGGCATCATCTCTAACAGATAATTGAGTCCTATAGGCTCTTTGTATACCAGATTGGACCATCTTCCAGCAAAGCTCATGCTTTTTTTTCCTGGGATGCAGATAGAATGCATCAATGCCAGTTGGGCATTTGAACAAATATCTTTTCAAAGATTTCACTGGGCAAAGGGGGTCATCAGTGTGTGCAAACATGAAGCCTCTATAGTTAGAGTTGCCAGATTAAGTAGGGTTGCTGGAATTTTTTGTTGCTTCCTTGAAGCAGAATGAGATGCACTCCATTCCATTAGGGTCTGGTTCTACATGGAATGAGTTTCAGGTGAGCTTTCTGAGGCCTTCATGACCATGGTGAGAAAAATTATCTAAATAGCAAACCAGACATTGCGAATCAGTCACACAGCATTGTCTCGAAGTAAAGTGGGTGATGCCTTCAATTTGTTTAAGTTTTGGTGGTGTTATCCTTGGATAATATGAAGATTTATCTTTGCCAGCTCATCTATAAGCTTTCAATTTGGCAATAAATATATCTTTTGTGTTTTTAAATGTTTGGTGGCTTATACTGTTGCTATTTCTTTTGATTGATTTCCAATTTATTTAACAGCCTACTCCAACTCTTATTGAAATCAGTCTCGAAATTCTGTAATCAGTGCTATTTGCTGGTCTCTCCATCCCATAAAACTTGAGCATGAGATCATCTAACTCTTCTATGGGAACAATTTTTAAGTCCACATTTTTTACAATGGCAGTGGGTGTAGCCTGCAGATGTCTTATGAGCACAGTAGAATAAAAGGGAGCTTACTGGATACTGAATGAATTGTAAATAGTGGATGTGAATGGCAATTACTGCACATTCACTGCACTATTTTGTCTGCCAGTCACCAGTAGAACATGGCACTGTCTGCCGTGTTCAAGGACTCTGTGTAATTTGTGCACTTGGAGCCATCAGCCAAAAAAAACCTCAGATCGCTAGAACTAAGAAGCCCGAGTCTGTGTGATGTCAGTTAAAGAAATCAGCCTCGGGCTTCTTGTGCAGTGTGCTGTGTGGCTGCACTAACCTAATGAAGTTGGTAGATATGCGCGTCCACATTGCCACACTGCGATCAGCTGTTCTGTCCTTTGCCACGCTTGATATCCTAGCAGGAGATTTTGTTGTTGGTAGAACAGCTGATCGCTGAGATGAGGTGAAAAAAAAAGAATCAAAACAAAACTCTCAGGCAAAGCTCCTTCTGTACTGTCATACACAGGTGAAATTGACAGTCTGTGTGATATTTCAGTTCAATATACTGATTTTTAATTATTCTTGGTACTTCCATCAGTAAGAAATACAAAATTACTAAACCATGGACAGGTCAGTTATTGAATTGTCCAAATTGGTCGTCCAAATTTGTAATATGGCTGCTGAATAAACATTTTTAGGAGGTATCTTGACCACTGGAGTGTTACACAGAACACCTGTTTCTGAGGTTTGATTTAAAAGATTAAAAAAATAAAAAAATCAGCTCCTATAACTGGTGTGATATGACAGTAAGAATTACAGCATAGCCGTAGCCTGCTTGCACTGTTACTTGAATGCAGATGTTCTGACTGCAATGATAACTATTTACTGTCATGCTTAATCAGAATTGTAACACAACTTTGCACAGTCACGTTAGTCACATAATAGGACACATTAGCGTCTGCCACCAGACACATCATCCTATTGACCCCAGCCACCAGAGTGCCCCCATCTTTGGTGATGGTAACAAATTAATTAACTCTGGTCTCTTTTCTTGCATAGATCACTAGTTCCTCATGTCTACCTCAAAAGAAATGTTCCTGGTTTTCTATTTAGTCAAATACAGCATGCCGATGTAACTTTGAATAATAAATAAATCTTTTCTTTAAAAAAAAAATGCAGGTCATAGCCCTTCACTGCTGTGTAGAAAATGGAAGACAGACTTGCATGTGTCATTATTTTCTGCAGTTCCAACAATTCATATAGCAAATTTTGAAGGCAATAATAAAACTGGGTTAAAAAAAAAAGACTACGAAAGTGCATACACAAAGGCCTGGTTATTCAAAGCAGTTGCACATGGCTAACAGGGTTGTGCGTGCGCAACTGCAGAGATGTGCCATAGAGTGATATTCAGCGGGAGCAACTGTGCAGTGCAAGTAGCAGTGCCTCAATGCGCAATAATAATGTATGCATGCACAGGGGCAGAGGATGTACACATGAATATGTGGCATAGCGCGATATTCAATCCCGACCAATGGCACAAGTGAGGAGCAACTGCGAGTTGCGCAGAGCAGACTTGAGCCTATAAATACAGGGAGCAAGTAGGAGGAGGGCGCTTGTGCCAGAGGGGAGCAGGACAGAGGGAGGGAGACAGACAGGCAGTCTGAGAGAGGAGAAAGAAGACAGGGAGAGAGGAAAAGAAAGAGAGAGAGTGAGAGAGAGAGAGAGAGAGAGAGAGAGAGAGAGAGACCAGGAGAGGGTGAGAGGGTGTGGGTGCTACACAGATCCACCAGACTCAAGGGGGGTGACACAGGCACCCACAGAGGTGGTCAACAGAGCTTGCAGGCAATAGCCAGCCAGGGGCAGGGTACACAGGAGAGGATCCAGCCAAGTGGCAGGCACTGCCCCACAGAGCCAGGAGGACCAGTCGAGCCGGACGCCCGGGGGTGACAGGACAACAGGGGCCATGGCCAGTGCAGCATTCCAGACAGAGGCCATAATGAGGGGTGTGAGGAGGCAGGAGGCAGAGCAATGTGCCAGTGGAAGGGCGCCTCAGTGGTATACCCAGAATAGGCGGTACCGGCCCTGCATCAGCTTCAAGACCCACGCTGACACAGAGATCGTGGGCCGTTATCGCCTGAACTGGGTGATCCAGAGGCAGCTCTGTGAGCTGTGCGGTGATGAGATGCAGGCACCCACTAGACAGAGCCACGCCCTGACAGTGGAGACAAAGGTAACAGCCGCCATGTGCCTGCTCGCACAGGCACTATCCAGAGACCAACAGGGGACATCACAGGCATAACCCAGTCGGCCATGTCAAGGCTCCTCACACAATTACTCAATGCCCTGCTGCCACATGCTGTGGAACACATCCACTTCCCCAGTACACAGGCAGAGCATACAGCAACCATGCAGAAGTTCCACAGGGTAGCACATATGCCTGGCGAGCCAGGGGCCATCGACTGCACCAGTGTGGGCATCCGTATGTCACCTGGTATGGAGGGGTAGCCAACATCAACAGGAAGGGCTACCCCAGCATCAACTGCCAGGTGGTGTACGATGCCAGGGGGCACATAACCAATGTCTGTGCCACACACCTTGGGGGAGCACATGATTCCTACATCTGGCACAGCTCAGAACTGTGCCACAGGTTCGAAAGCGGGGACATCCCCACAGGACATCTAGTGGGTGAGTATGATGAAACCAAGGGCAGCAGGATACAGCGGGGCATGGAAGTGGGGCGGAAAGGGTGGGGGAACTGCTGTGTGCAACTGGGAGGGGCATGAGGCACAGTGACAGGGGTCACCAGGCTAACCATCCCTCTCTCTCCCCACACACAGGTGACAGTGGCTACCCACTCAGGCCCTGGCTGCTCACACTCTACCAGTGCCCAACATCACCAGTGGAAGAGCAGTACAATGAGGCACATGCCAGCATGTGGAACATCACTGAGCGTGTGTTTGGGATGCTGAAGGCATGGTTCCGTTGCCTGAACAGGTCTGGTGGTGCCCTACAATATAGCCCCTTGAAGGCCTGCAGCCTATTACTGACCTGCTGCATGCTGCATAACATGGCCATTGACCATGGAATAGCTGTTGAGGCCAATGAGGGAAACAGTAGTGGGGACAACGTGTGCTTTGGGCTGGGAGGTGGTGGGCAGCCCCCCTGGGCAGAGGGATCCCCGGCTCTTGCGGCTGGCATGCCACCGGCAAGACACAATAGCGTAGGAGCACTACAGTGCATGCAGGTAGGTGGACACACACATGTGCACAGAACTGACACAGTGGCAGGGCACACAGCCATGTGTGGGCATGGCCAGGGCCATGCACACACAAGCATGGTGCAGTGGCAGGGCAGTGCCACATGGCCACATGCAACACCACACCACACAGCACCGCACAACAGCACACACAAACACACACACACACACCTACACAGTGGCACCCGCATGCACACGACCGGGGCACCAGCACATGGCATGGATCAGATGCAGGGCACCGGTGCACATGCACAACCAGTGATGAGATGGCATCATCATGCACATGGCACACAGGCCAGTGGCTGGGCAGGTGCACACATGGGCAGCGTACGGCGCACCACACAGCTGCCATGACCGTGCCATGCACACACACACATGACGCCCATGTGCACACAGGGCGGTGGCTGCAGACAGCTGACAGGGGGGCATGCACATCAGGTCCACTGCACAGTCACATGGCTGCCATGGACATGAGGATGGCTGCCCAGCAATCGCAGGCTGCGCAACGGCCATTGGGGGATCTGTGACCACCCCCCAGGGGTTGGACTGCTGGACCGCAACCGGGTCCTTGCAGGGGTCTGCAGGCTCCCAAACAGGCCTGCACCAGGTGTGCCTGGGATGCCCACAGCATATCCTGGCATCGACTTGGATGAGGTCACCCGACACTGGAGCCATGGGATGGACATTGCACTCCACGGTGTCTGTGGCGGTTGGCCATGCCCTGTGGCAGCCAGTGGGACAAGGCCAACCAAGATCACATTGGCAATGCAGTCCAGGACTGCGGTCATGTCCTCCCACAGGCATTGACTGGCCTCCAGGACCTGCGCGGTACCCCTCTCATGCTGCTCAGCTGCCTGGCACACCTCTGCATGGAGTGCCACACCACAACCATGAGCAACACCTGTTGCTTCATGGAGGCCCGCAGAAATTGGGTATGTTCAGGCAAGGGATCAGTGCCCTGGGGTGCATGGGCATGGCGCCGACCCACCGGTGTCATACAACCATGCTGCATGACCCCCGCTTAGGCAGGGGCCGCACAGTGTGGCCCTCATGGGAATGGGCAGTGTCAGGTGCCCTGGCAGTGGATGTGATGCCTGGCCTCCCAACAACTCCAACCATCTGCTGCTGCCACACCTCAGATCCCTGTGCATTGGACAATGCCTGTGTGGGTGCCCCACCACCCTGTGCCTCTGTGCCTGTGCACATAGCAGAACCAGGGTCAGTGGTGGGCAGCTGTTCTGCCACTAACAGGTCACCAGCCATGTAGCCAGTGCTGGTGTTTGGTATGGGTGACTCCCATCTGAGAAGCTCCCCGCCAACCAGGACAATGGTCTGATCGTCATCAGTGTTGGACCCTGCCCTGATCTGTGTCTCCGCACAGAGCACGCCATGGCTGGCATCTTGCTGGAACACAGCCAGGCCCTCATCCACCACCATGCCCAGGACATCCGGCTGGATGGCGGTGACGGTCCCCAGCCTAGCAGGCCCCTGATTCCCGTGGAAGTGGATGGCCAGTCCTCCTGGGCTGGGTGGGCTACCATGACAGCCACAGGTGCCCCAGCCACCGCATGCTGGTGAGCTGGTGCTGTAAGGGAACACAGATGCGTTATAGCTGCCGACCTGACAGGCCCTCCTCCCCCCACCTGCCAGACCTACCATGCAGTGATGGGCTCCCTCCAGTCTGGAAGCCACCACAATGGCATACCCTCCACTGAAGTACACCATATGGTGGCCACCACCATCTCCTCCTGCAGCATAAGCTGTGGCACGGTGGCCTGGCCCCCACATGTGGCTGGCCTGGTGGCCCAGATGGCTGACACCTTCTCTTTTATCTGACGCTTGTTGATGCCCACTTTCTTCTTGCACTCCTGTGCAGATCACTGGTGGCTGCCCTGCTGGTTCATGGCCTCTGCCACCTCTTCCCAGGCTGTGGCTCTGGCCTACGGTGTGCCAGTGGTGCCACTCAGCAATGGCTCCCTGTCAAGGTATGCCCCAAACAAGGCATCCTCCTCTGGTCTCGTGAAGTTGGGCCTGCTCTTCTGGGCAGGCCCACGCTCCTCCCTCTCCTCGTGCTCAGACATGTTGCTACCTGTGGATATGGACATGTGGTTAGTGGCTGCAGTGGCCCACCCCGGCCATCGAGTACCCTGTGTTGGACCTCCCCCGGCAGGCACATCCTACCTCTGATGGTTGCAAAACCAGTCCATGGCCTGTGATGTTGTGCAGCACTTTTATAATGCATCACATGCAAATGAGCTGATGCACAACTATAATGAAATGCAAATGCCCTCATTGCGCCACAGATAGGCTGATGAGCTAATCTGCATATGTTGGCTGAATATCGCGCTGTTGCGCATTGCGCAATGGAGTTGCTCCAGTGCATGTCATTGCGCAATGCCATGACATGTGCAGTGCAGACTCACCAATACGTACGTGCAACAGCAGCTGCTGCCGCCTATTGTGCAGCGTGCACTGTAGAGTCCATTGTGGCCATGCACCATGGGCCCTATGGTGCTTGAGAGCCAAACAGCCTATAGCACTCATGCGCTATTGGGTCTATGGCACTCAGGCGCTATTGAACCCATGGGGCGTGCTGTCCACATGGCCCTATTGCACAATATGTCACATGGGCCCAATAGCGCACTTGCGCACATTGCGCATGCTGACCCCCAACCCCCGCCCTGCCCTATGCCCCAGTGACCCCTGCCCCACATGCTGGTGTGGTCATGCCCATGCCATGCATCCCCAGGGATGCACGATTGCTGCAGACCATGCATCTCCATGCGAGGTGTGCATCCCATGCACATTGTACACGTGCGCTACTGGGCTCCGTATTGGCATTTTACAGTGCTGACTAACAATGCCACTTTGCGCAGTGCCCCATGCCTGCAACTGGAGCCAGGTAGAGCTTGTGAACCTGGTGTCCCAGGTGGAGCCCCATGCTGCCGGCCTGTTTGGCCAGCAGCCCCTCAGTAAGCCCAAGACAGAGGTGTGGCAGAACATCATGAATGGTGTGGTCCAGGCCACTGGGGTTCAGCATACCAGAGACAGTGCCAGCACTGGTATTGTGACCTACTCAGGAGGGACCCAGAGCAGTTGAGGGTGCTGCAGGCTTGCATCCACAGGAGGGCCATGCCACGGCCAGGTAAGTGGACTCATACTGCATCTGTGCATGACCACTGTTCCATGGGGTTGGCAGGGTTGCATGCCATGCTGGGGTGGGGGGAAGTCTGACGTTGTGTGCCCTGTGGCATTGCATTGCCAGTCACTGGGTGTGCTGTGCCACAGCCCTGAGGCCTTGCCCAGGCAGGGTGCACACTTTGCTTGGGGTTGGGAGCAGTGGGCTCATGCTGTGGCTGTGTTCTGATGTGTGCCTGTCTGTCTTCCTGTCCTAGGGCCTGAGGACTGGAGATGTGCCAGGGTGGCAGGGACACCTGGTGGGCCACAGCAAGCCACTGCAGACCCTAGGGCTAGGGGTGCAGGATCAAGCAGAGGTGCAGCAGCGGGTCTGGTATGCACAACGCCACAGTGGGCAGGTAGGCACTGTGTATTCCCACACTGTTGTGCTGGATGGTCTGAGAGGTGGGGGTATGGCCTTGGCCTCTTGTGCCATGTGCCATGGCAGCTGTGTGCAGCACACAGTGCAGTGTGCGTTGCACTATGGGGCAGCCATTGCATGCGTGTCAGCTGTTGGTAGGCTGGGTGTGCATCCGGCTGCCAGCAGTGCCGCTGAGGTTCCACTGCAGCACCATGCCACCTGCTTGCCACTGTCCTGTCTGGTGGCCCTTGGGCGGTGATCCCCAGTGCTGTGCACTGCCGTGGCCTGCCAGGTTAGTGGCAGGCGTAGGCCCACACACTACAGGTGGCAGGGGTGCCACTCCAGGGGCGTGTGTTCCCACTGTCCACTGCACACGGGGGGGGGCTAGGGGGCTATGGATGTGCACTGATCACCTGTCCCTTCCTCTACCATAGGTGTCCAGAGGGGATCCAGCCTGCCACTCTATCAACGTCTCCTTCATGAGATCCTCCTCATCACGTCCCACACCATGGAGATTGTAGGGCAGACCAGGAGGTTCGTGCTCCAGAACCGGCACAAGGGGAGGCACCAGCAGGCCATGGCCGGCCTTGAGGATCACCGGCCACCATCCCACCTCTGTCCTCCCTTCACCCTCCTTCATCCTTCCACCTGTACAGACCCTTTCCCCTGACCCCTTCTCACCTACGCCTACCCTCCCCTTTGTTACCTGTGTTATGTTTAGCTGTGTTGCTTTCTTCCATTATATTTTTCACCTGTTTACCCTTCTGTGTCCTTTTCTGCTTTGCAGCTGGCGAGTGGGTCCATGCTGCAGTCATGTGGTGGGTGGCCATGTGGTGCACCTGTGTCATTGGGTGGTGCATAAATGGCATTGGCATGCCCCTCGTTCAGTGGCTGTGCCTTGGCACTGCCCTGGGATGGCTGTTCGGGATGTGTGACCTGTGTGTGTGGTGGGTGCCATGTGTTGGGGTGTGGCTTGTCATTGGCCAGGCAGACGCATGCCCACCAGTGTGTGGTGGTCTAGGGTGCCCACCTCTGTATGTCAGTGCTGCCTTTGCCCTGCATCCTCCCAGGGGGGGCGCCGCTTTATGCTTGCACTCCATGTGCAGTGGTGACCTGTGTGCTGGCTGTGTCCCTGCCAGTGTTCCTGGCCTGGTGCTCCCGCCCTCCCACACTGTTCCACCCCCCCTTCCCCCTTGCCTCTCTCTCTGCTGTGCCTCTGGCTGTTCCTGCTGTGCCTTGATGCATCTTCCTCTGCCCCTTGTGCATCCCTGATTGCACTATGGCACATTTCTGGTTGCTCCCTGGTGCACCTCTCACTGCGCCATGGTGCAGTGCCTGCGATATTCAGCCATGTTGCACTGGCTCATGTGGTGCGCAACCAATGAATAGCGCAGTCTCTGCACCATTGCGCAGTTGACTTGCACTGCACCGGGGTTGCGCATGCCTTTGGCGCATTTCTGAATATCCCACCCATACTATCTTTTTTTTTTTTGTTAATATGAAGTGACATGATTCACGCCATCATACTTGAGAATTGCTGGCAGCGGGACTCAATCTCTGCTCTCAGAATACTGCTTGTCTTGTCATTACCCTAGTTGTTACCCAGTTTTTTTCTCTGCATCCACAATTGTTTCCTTGCCTCTTTGTACGTAACCTCCCTGGTCATGTTTGAAAATAAGCAGCTTTGCTGTCTAATGCACCTACCCGGTCAACAAAAACTAAATAAATAAATAAAATAATACAACCATAGGACTCAAACAGTTATTGCGTTTCTCTTGTTAATGCAATTATGCTCTCAATTTACACATCTTTCTTTACTTTTACAATTAGCAGTGCTGCAATTGACATTTGAAGACAAGCAGCTTTTGAATGGGACTTTATAGTGCATTATGTTATCTGTCCAAAAATCTTCATTCTGAGGGGGAAAATAATGGTGATTTTGTACCTGCTAAACTAAAGTACATGACTGTATGAAATCAATAATGAGCTGGTGTCACTTGACAAATTGAAGATAAAAGTGTTGCATTTAGCCTTGGTTCATCCTTAGGGCCTAGTACATTTTCCTTAAGATCTGTAATACAGGAGATGTTCTTCCCTCCCTCCCCCACCCTTCGAGACACACGCACACACACACACACACACACACACACACACACACACACACGTGTTGGGGAAAAGCCATTACAGTTACTACAAGAGGAAGGAGAACTATGAACTAGTGCTTAATGCGAGTTTTTCCACCAGTGAAATTTGCGAGTTTTTTATTGTTGCATTTGCAGAACTATGTGAAAATATGCCAAACATTTCTCAGAAACATTTTCCAACTAACATCATGCAGAAAAATTATATTACTACTCGAAGAAAAATATTTTCCTTGTGATTGCAGTGTGATTTTCAGGTGCACATTAAATGTTTGGGTGATGTGTCTTTTTGAAGGGCAACAGTAGGCTCCTCTTATTCAACTGCATACTTCAGAATATATGCAGCAGCTTTATAAAGCTCCAGTCAGCTGTTCACTGGTCCCACTGCACACCTGAAGCTAACTATGGGTCACACAAACCATACATAGTCTCGGGAGTACAACATCTATCTCTTTACTGTAACTATTTCGGCTGACCTGCTCCAATGAGTACAGACTCTTTTATTTGATGCTTGTAGCTTTTGTTGTACCCTTCCCCCATTGTAATTCCTTTTCCCCTAGGTCACACCAGGAAAGGAACCTTGGCTTTGAGTACTTTTCCTGGTCACCAGTTTTTAAATAAATAATTTGAGTATATCCTGTCTCTCATTATGCAGTAGCTCTTGTCCCCTTAATGTATAGTCAACTTGGCCCTCTGCTGGACCTTATCAATCTCTTCAGTGTATTTCTGTGCTGCAGTGACCAGAGCTGAACTCAGTAGTCTAGGTTCTGTCTAATAAAGGCCTTGAACTATGGAGGCTCAAGTCACATTACCTGTTCTAGAACCCTTCCAAAGCAGTGGCTCATTGTCTGCCTGGCTTTAGCTTACTGCACACACTAATCCCTATGGAGATGCTTCTCCTTTGTTGGGCTGTTTACTGTTACAGAGTGTACAGTAAGTGCAACCCAAATTCCTCCCCCTGGATGAAGTACCTTTACATTCCTCATGTAACACGTAAACCCAGACTTCTCAACCATTGCCTAATACGTGCAGGTTCCTTTGTAGTCAATCCCCTCCCTTTGCCATGTCCTCTCTTTCTGCCAATTAAGATCCACCAACAGAATTCAGTAGCCTGCTGCTGGCCCATAACTCCAGATCATTGATAAATCTGTAAAAGGCAAAGGACCCTGAACTTATCCCTGTAATAGTCTATTTAGAACAACCCTCCACCCTGAATGGTGACTATCCACCACTACACCCTACTTCCTACTTGTCTATCATTTCCTGTACCATTAGCTGGACATTTCTTGTACACTTTGTGTACTCCATATAACATTAATTTCTGCGTAGGGCTTCAAAGGCCTTGCTAAAGTCTAGACAAACTTCATCCACCACACAGCCCTTATCTACTTCCCTAGTTACTATTAATAATCTGCTACTCCATCAACATGTTCGTATACATCCAGATCCCATAATTTTGAACCGGAGTGAATACACCGATATCATGGGCTATGCACTGGGTAACCCAGATTTTTATTTCTTGAGTGGATATTCACCATCTTCCAGTCTGTCTGTGAAAAGTGCCCTGGATACTGCTCAGATAGTCCCAAATAGTTCTGCATAGTTAATCAAGATGATGATCAGAATAACTTGCCATTATCCTCTACAGACCCAAAAATCTGCACTTAAAATTGCAATTATTTGTGTTATCCAAGTATCTTGTGATGATCTGGATAATTAATTCCAGATATTGTAAACATTAACTGGAAAATTTGCCTCAAAGCAGATCTAACAGATCTAGCAGAGCTAGTTGAGCAATTTTGCAAGCTTAAAACCGCAACTTTTGTTGCGAAGGATCAGTGACCCCTGTAGCTACTTCCGGGTCACTCTTTGCTTTATAACTCAGCCCTGCTGTGAGCAGGCGAGTTTATAATAGTATCAAGTGAAATCTGAGGGCTTGCAGCACAAAACACTAGGAGATAAACCATTTTAATTGTGTGTGTATTTTAATGATTGTTGTGTAAAAAGAGTGCTATATATCTGGAGCCCTACTCCCTGAAGTTATAGGAAGTAGGAAGTGAGTGAGGTAGTTCTTTGCATGACCAGCAGAACTACAGTACCACTGTTATGTACATAAATATATCTTTTGCACCAGGCAATGCTTGGGGGAACGTTCTAACACCTTAGCAGAGCTAGTTGAGCAATTTTGCAAGCTTAAAACGCAACTTTTGTTGCAAAGGATCGGTGACCCCTGGAGCTACTTCCAGGTCACTCTTTGCTTTATAACTTGGTCCTGCTGTGAGCAGGGCAAGCGTGAACAGAGCACGCATCGCCGCACGCAGAGACGCACCCAGAGACATGCGCATCGGCACGTGTCGGCTGTGTCAGCTGGGTCACAGGGCATTGGGCCTGTTCATTTAAATCAAACATACAATTAAGTACGAGTAAGTACCAAAATGAAGCATTGCAAAAAATGCATTATGTATTTGGAGGGGGAAGAGTCTACTGAATTTGAATGTGGCAAATGCTGTTCAATTGAGATATTACAACTGGAAATAATACAGTTGCAAAAAAGAATCCAGGTACAGATGGACATTAGCATACTAGAACAGTTCATAGAACAGTGGCAGATACTATACCAAGTGACTTGCATAACACTCAGACATCTTATAAACCTGTAATTATTGATAATGGAGACACAAACGATTGGTGCTTTGTTCCCAAAATTAATAAAAGGAAAGGCAGGCGAAACATTGGAGGTTCATCAAATATTTTAACAGCAAATAGATTTAGTGCCCTGGCCACAGATTTAGGGAGTGAGGCTAAAATAGAGGCTCAGGACCCCATATCACCCAAACAGGACATCCCCCATCAATGCAAGGTGTTAATAATCTAGACTGTACAGATATGGGTAATATACCACAAATTGCTGATAATATCGTTAGAGATGTCCTGGTGATTGGGGATTCCATGTTTCGCTACACAGATCATGCTATATGTAAAAATCGTAATTTCCACACTACAGTGAGTGTCCTACCAGGGGCTGGTATAAATGACATAAGGCAGCTCTTACCAGGACTGCTGGAACATACATCGACCCCAGTATCCTTGCTACATGTACTGTAGGAGTTAATGATCTGAATAAAAGAAGTATGGTGGATATCCAAAGAGATTTTGAATTTGTTGAGAAAGCACTAGTTGATCAGGGTAGTGAATTATTAATATCAGGACTCCTTCCAGTCCCTAGGGCTACTTCTTCCATGACTAAAGAAATAATAAATTTGAATGGATGGTTAAAATGCTGGTGCTACAGAGAGGAGTTTACTTTTGTGGATAACTGGGATAGATTTCATGACCCAAGTATGTTTGCATGGGATGGTTTACATCTGAACAAATATGGTAAAAGAGTTTTATCACATAAGCTACGGCAAGAAATAGATTCTCATTTAAACTACATATAAGGGGGGAATTGGGACACCTCACACAAAGGGAGGGTACTACCATCCAGCCACCTCTAGCAGAATGGAATTGTCTTCTTGTTAATGCCAGAAGTCTGAATAACAAAATTGATGAACTTGTATATACTTTACCTAAGCGTAATATACACATTTGTGCTATCACGGAAACCTGGTGGAGGGAGAATGATCCCTGGGATAAAAAGATTTTAGGTTATATCCTTTTCCACAAGGACAGAGTCTGTTCAAAAGGGGGAGGGGTTACTTTATATATAAGAGATAATATTAATGTAGAACATATAGAGCTTACTAGATGGACAAATATAGAGGCACTATGGATTAAAATTCTCCCCCGACATTTTAATAGTATTAACTTTGGGATCATATACAGGCCACCATCCATTTCACAGCAGGAAGATTCTCTAATTTTAGATTTTATCAATACAATATCATCTGCTGATAATACTGTACTTGTGGGTGATTTTAATCTCCCTGGGATTAACTGGAATACTCTGGGTGTAGTAACACAGATGGAATGACAATATTTGGAGTCATTTTTGTTGGCTAGTATGGACCAATAAGTTATGGAAAATACTAGGGGTGACCACATATTAGATCTGATCATGAGCAATATGGGTAGTACTATTTTTAACTGCAAGACCCTCCCCCCCTTTAGGTTCAAGTGATCATTTAATGGTTGAATTTAGTTATTTGGGGGAATTAGGTTGTTATACAGGTAGCACTGTTATTCACAGTGTTAAAAAGGCCAACTTTGAGGGTATGAGAAGGGATATGGCATATTGGGACTGGGGAATGGCATTTAATAACCAATCCCTCTCTAGTATGTGGTATATATTCAATAATAAACTTTCTACTGTGATCCAGGACCTCATACCATTAATCAAGAAATATGATAGGGCAAAAAATATATTCCCCCTTGGATGGATGCCACTGTCAAGAAGCACAAAAATAAAAAGAATAAAGCTTTTAAAAGGGCCTGACAAAGTGGTGATCATAAATGTTGGGAAAACTATAAGAAATGCTTAAAAAAATCTAAGATGAGTATTAAGAATGCAAAGAGCAACTATGAGCTAAAACTGGCAAGTAGGGTTCAAGATAATTATAAATCCTTTTATACATATATTAATAAAAAGAAAGGGGGATCAATCATAGACCCACTAAAAAGTTCAGAAGGAACCATAATTATCGATAATCAGCAAATGGCAGAGGCATATAATCAATATTTCACCTCAGTTTTTAATACTAAAACACATGCAACTAAAAATCATCTAGCTTCAAATTTAGAAAATGAGTTAATACTGGATGCTACAATGGTGAGAGGACGACTCCAAAAACTGGACCCAAATAAGGCTCAGGGACCAGATGGGCTGCACCCTCGAATCCTTAGAGAACTAGCAGAACCACTGGCTGGCCCTGTTTCAACATTATTCTCTAAATCTATAAATGCAGGACAGGTACCTGAGGTGTGGAGACAGGGTACAGTGGTGCCTATTTTAAAAAAAGGTTCCAGACAGGAGGTAGCTAGTTATAGACCAATCAGCTTGATGGCTATTCTGGATAAAGGGTTGGAGGGTATTATTAAGGACCACATTGGGGAATTATTAGCTGATAACATTGACACCACACAGCACGGGTTCACTAGGGGAAGATCATGCCAGACCAACTTATTGGAATTCTATGGCAATGTTAGTAGAGCCCTAGACAAACGAGATGCAGTTGATGTTATTTTTTTGGACTTTACAAAAGCCTTTGATAAGGTTGACATGGGGAACTAATAGATGCCCTAACTGAAAAAGGAGTTAGTGGTAAAATAACTAAATGGATCTCGTCTTGGCTTTCTGATAGGAGACAATGAGTATGCATCAAGGGTTCATATTCTGATTGGGAGGAGGTGACTAGTGGGGTGCCTCAGGGGTCGGTACTCAGTCCCTGTTTGTTTAATGTTTATATTTCAACACTGAATACAACATCTGTGATTTGGTTGTCAAAATTTGCAAATGATACTCGTATTGGGTACATAGTTAACAATCAAGATGATGGTAACACCCTGCAAGCAGCTTTAAATGAACTTGAATGTTGGGCAAATACAAAGAAACTCACCTTTAATGCTAACAAATGCACAATTATGCACTTTGGCAAAAATAATTTACAGATCCAGTATGTCTTGGGGGATATAGTTTTGAGAGTAGTAGAGGATGAAAGAGACCTTGGTATTAGGGTCAAAAGTCACCTTAGCCCAATTCTACACTGCCAGCAAGTAATTAAAAAGACTAGTAGCATACTGCACTGTATCTATAAACATATTAAGTGTAGGGACAAGGAGGTGATGTTGCCCTTGTATACCTCCTCGGTAAGGCCCCATGTGGAGTACTGTACACAGTTTTGGGCACCTGGGGCAAAGGAATTATAAAGGCAGTGAAGAGGGTACAGAGGAGAGCAACAAAGCAGATAACTGAGGTTAGAGGAATGGATTATAGTAATAGGCTTAAGAGGTTGGGACTGTATTCCCTCGAATACCGCAGGCTGAGGGGGGACATGTGCATGATCTTCAGGGCACTGACCGATATGTCACTATGGGATCAACTAAGCCTTGTATTGAGAGAACAAATATATAATACTAGGGCTCATCCCCTTCACCTGGGGGGAATGCTGTAGAACAAAAATAAGAAGGATGTGGTTTTCAGTTAGAGTGACTAAAATATGGAACGAGCTTCCAATAGAAGTGGTGGGAAGTAATAACATGGATATATTTAAGACTTGTCTTGATACGTATCTGAGCTTGAAAAATATTATGGGCTATTTACGAAACTTATGGCGAGCTAAAATGGATGAAAGTCTTTACAGCTCTGTCACACCTACGATATCTATGATACCTAACCCTAGATAAGGATACCTGCCAGATAGCTGAGCCATCAAGTGGAGTGAGAATGGTAAGGAGAGCTCTACAGGCTGTATCCTCAAAGAAAACATGGACCTTGGTTTGGCTGGATCCTCCTTTAGAGCTGTGCGCTACAGAACATCACGTTCTCATCCATATGCAGCCCACCACATCTTTCATAATTTGCTCAAACACAGTGCCCAACATAAAGGTACAGTCTGGCTTAGAGGTCTGTAGTTACCTGGGTCTGATTTTGTTTAATAAGGGTGTAGTCTGGAGCCCTCCAGATGAAGTTCCCCCTTTAGTTAAGGAGGTCACCAAGGGTTGTTTTAGCTGATCTAAAATTCGTCCAACTGGGAAAATTTTTGGGGTGGTTCAGCCTTTAAGGTATTTTAACATCTGAGAGTACAGTACTTTGATTTTACCTGTAGGTAGACTTCCCCAGCTATTGGGACCCTAAGATCAAGCTTCTTTTCTCTTTCCCCCCTTCCAAGGGTGAATTAATCCACACAGAGACATGGAACAGTCAATCAGTGTTGTCTGTTTATTAGCTAACCTGAATTAAGATAATCTTTATGTACTATCTTGCCTCACAGCATTTGAACAAATTAGACACTGAAAAACTATGGACACAAACAGATGCACCCCTGCGTCTGATTGTCCATTTTCTCTTGGGGTCCTGAAAAGTGCTCCATGCATGGCTTCTTCTTACTTTTACAATAAGTATTCAAACTTGGCAATGAATACCTTCAACATTTGTTACCATCCCATTTTGTATAGCAAAACATTCATTTGAACTGAGGTCAGCTTTTTAACTTGCTACTATGGGTGTCCATAGACCAAATATAATTTCCTGAATACCACAAAGAATGGGATCCTGAGCACTGGAGACTGAATAATGAATATTTTTCACTATTTGTGGTATTTGTATTACGAGATGATAGAATAATAAAAAACTTGAATCATCCTGAAGAGGCCAAGGCTAATACCTTTGCCAATCCCCTTTTCCCACCTCCCTTCCTCCTCCTTTTTCGACTGATCACACTTGTTTTAAAAAAAATGAAATGTTCTATATGCTAGCTTGTGGAACTATGCCAGGAGTTAACAAGGATTTTTTATTCTTTTGCCCACTTCCTTAGCACCACCTTCCAGTTCCAAAAATATAATTTGCTTGGTTACCCCCCCCTTTTAATCCCCAATCCATGATTTTGAGGGCAGTAGTTGTTAAAATCTGACTAGTCCATCTGGCCCTCCTCATACAGCATGGCTACTCTGTAGAAGTATACTTAGACACACTGGAGTGGGCATAACCAGGAGGGAGATGCAGAGAAGTTGCAGCATTGATGATGCTAGGCATACTAATTGATCAGTTTGCCTAGCATCATCCATGGCACAATTGTTCTGCCCACTTCCTCCCAGTTACTGGCCTGTTTGCCCCAGTGTGTCTGACTATACCTACACAAGGTTGGCACACTGTAGGAGTAGAGTCAACTGGACTAGCTGGATCTGAGCTACTACTGCTCCCTATCAAGGACCAGAGTCTGATGTCATCAATTGTATCACATCATATTTTAGCCAATGGCAAGACCTACCACACAAATAAATAATTTATGCTGCAGAAATGAGAACCTTAGGAGCCCTCCCAAATAAACTGAGTCGGAAGTGCCATGAGAACAACAGACCCTGTCTATGACCAGCAGGTGACAATGCTCATCTCGCATGGTGGATCAATGACTGCACTCATAAAACAGTGTGTATATTCCAGTATTCTCAAGTATGGAGGCATGCCAGCATGCAGTGTGCATGCGTCCACACTTCACTGCTGAGCAACAAATAACGTGTGTGGTGGATAGACACCTCACTGATATATATGACTTTTGTGCAAAACTTCCCAGGCACATTTGCCATATGGCTAGGAAAGACTCCCACAGTCTTTGTCGATAGAGCCCTGACTTAGTAGCATAAGAATCAGATGGGAGAGTTACTGCATATTGCGAAGTCACAGGCTGTAACACCTTACCGGTCCTTTTAGTTTAGAATCTCCAGATGGAATTATTATCATAAAGAAAATACCATCAACAGCTTAATCTAGTTAAGTTTTAGTTGGTTTCTGTCTGCATTTCCACCCCACCCATACACAGGACAAAGCTGAAAATAGGCTGAATTGCTTAGTTCTCCTTTCACAGTCCTTGATCAGGAGTTCAGCATGTTTGTAGTTCATTTGCATCACCAGGTAAGGAAAAAGGTCCAGCTCCCCATACGACACACAGGGGAAACGCCAGACCTCGCCCAACAAGTAACACACCAAAATATGGCCAATGGAAAATAATGTACACAAATGCTTGCAGTCTGGGAAACAAGATCCCAGACCTGCAGGCAATAATGACAGAGGCTAAACTGGACATAGTAGCAATTAACAAGATATGGTTAACCAGTAACCACACTTGGGAGACTGCAGTGCCTGGCTATGTACTGTTCAGAAGAGACTGAGGTGCAAAAGGGGGGTAGAGTGGCCTTGTATGTCAATGAAAATATTAAAGCTACAGAAATTCAGAATACACATAAGGAGCCAGAAGAACTGTGGGTCACCCTGGAAACAAGAAATGGGACAGCCATACAAACTGGGGTTGTCTACAGGCCTCCAGACCGGGGGAGGACATAGACACATTACTGTTAGAAGATATACAAAACATGACAGCTAAGGGGAGGTTCTGCTAATAGGAGACTTCAACATGCCAGATACAGATTGGTCAATACCAGCAGGAACATCTGCCAGAATTAGACACATGGTGGATTCCCTGCAGGGGGAGGGCCTCAAACAACTGGAACAACAACCCACAAGAGACAGGGCTATCCTAGATCTAGTACTGACTAACAAGGAAAGGATCACAGATCTCCAGGTAGAAGGTCACCTGGGAGCCAGTGACCATCAAATGGTATGGTTCAATTTGGCCACTAGAACTAAATCATCCCATTCTAAGGTAAAAATATAGGAGTTCAGGGGAGCTGACTTTGATAAGATGGCCAACAGAGTTAAGCTAGCCTTGGCAAAAAGAAATACAGGTGAGGGGGTACAGGCAAAGTGGGCAAGCAATAAGGATGCAGTACTTGAAGCAACATCCCATTGTGTTAGAAAGAAAAGGAAGTGCAAAAGAAGAAGGAAACCACTTTGGTTCTCAAAAACAGTAGCAGAAAAGGTCAGAGCCAAAAGGCTGGCCTTCAGGAAATATAAGGGAAGCAGGGAAAGCAGTAAGGCAGGCAAAGGCCCAAACTGAGGAAACGCTTAGCACAAACAGTAAAAGAAGGTGACAAGACTTTCTATAAATACATTAGTGAAAGAAGAAAGTCCAGAGGGGTATTGCTAAGATCAAAAGGGATAAGGGGCATGAGGAGGACCATGTAACAGCATCTATCCTAAATAGATACTTCTGCTCAGTATTTACTGAAGAGAAGGTAGGGCAGAGCCCACAGCACGGCACCATGGACACGGGGAAGGGAAGTGTGAACTAGTCCCTTCACAAAAGAAAGGGTCCTACAAGAGCTCGATAAGCTCAGGGTGGACAAGGCAATGGGACCTGATGGCATATATTCCAGGGTACTAAAGGAGCTAATGGTGGAGCTAGCAGAGCCATTATCAGAACTGTGTAGTGAATTCCTGAGCACAGGAGAGGTCTCAGAAGACTGGAGAAGGGCTCATGTGATCCCGCTCCACAACAGTGGTAGCAGGCAGGAGGCAGGGAACTACAGACCAGTCAGTCTTACCTCAGTAGTGGGCAAGATTATGGAAGCACTCCTTAAGGAAAGGATAGTGCAACACCTGGAATCCATAGGAGCACAGGATCCAAAACAGCATGGGTTTACAAAAGGAAGGTCCTGTCAAACTAATCTCATAGATTTATTTGACTGGGTAACCAGAGTGGTGGACCAAAGGGCAGCAGTTGATGTCACCTACCTTGAGTTCTGCAAAGCTTTCAATACTGTTCCACATAGAAGATTGATTAATAAGCTGGGTAGGCTCGGGGTGGGTCAGAAGTTGGTCAACTGGGTGGCAAACTGGTTGACAGGCAGAAAACAGAGAGTGGTGGTAAATGGTATACAGTTAGAAGAGATGCAAGTCATAAGCGGGGTACCTCAAGGATCAGTTCTGGGGCCAGTCCTCTTCAATATCTTCATCAGTGACATTGTAGATGGACTGGAGGGTAAGGTTTGTCTGTTTGCAGATGACACCAAGATCTGCAACAGAGTAAATGATCCAGTTAGGGTGGACAGAATGAGAAGAGATCTGGATAAACTAGCAAAATGGTCAAAAGAGTGGCAACTGGAGTTTAATGCAAAGAAGTGCAAGATCATGCACACAGGGAAGAGAAACCCTGAAGTCACCTATAGGCTGGGAGGGGAGTTGCTGGCAGTCACAACGGAAGAAAGAGACTTGGGCATCATCATCATCACAGATGACCAGAAATCATCCAAGTAGACCACTAAAGCAGCAGGTAAGGCTAGGGGGATGTTGGGGTGTATTAGTAGGGGTATCACAAGTTGTAAGAGGGAGGTAATAATCCCTCTTTACAAGACACTGTTTAGGCCCTATCTGGAGTACTGCATGCAGTACTGGAGGCCACACCTTCACAAAGACATTAACCAAAATGAGGCAGTCCAGAGAACCAGAATGATGCTGGGACTGCATCAGAAAACATATGAGGACAGATTAACAGAGCTCAATATGTATACCCTAGAGCAAAGGAGTGAGAGAGGTGATATGATCGAAACATTCAAACACCTTAAGGGCATTAACAAGGTGAAAGAGTCTAATATGTCTCAATATAAGAACAATAGCAGGACAAAAGGACACGGCATGAGATTCGAGGGAGGCCAATTAAGGGGTTATGTGAGGAAGTTCTTTTTCACAGAAAGGGTGGTGGATGTATGGAACAGCCTACCTCAGGAAGTGGTGGATATGAATACAGTGCAGGGCTTCTACCAGGCATGGGATAGGCATAAGGGAGCAATACAGATGAGTATGAATAAATATGCCATTGACAGAGCAAAGTCCGATGGCACATTCATAAGGTAGAAAAAGAAATGGGCAGACTGGATGGGCCTTGCAGTTCTTATCTGCCGTCAACTTCTGTGCTTCTACGTAGTTAACAAAATCTGAATAAATCTGTAAATTACAATAATACTAAAAACATTATTTTAATTTGAAAACAGTTAAACATGCCAGCATGCAGTGTGAACATGTCCACACTTTACTGCTGAGCAGTGCATTCACACACTCTCACACACACTAACAAAAAAGAAGAAAAAAGCTAAACAGGAAGGGAGAGAGACATATGGGGAGTGGTGCAATGCACTGGCTGTGGGGTGGCAGTCTTTCAGGAGATGATCTGGAGGCTGCAATGCTGCCCTATTTGCAGGCACCTCTCTGGTCTGAGGGAGTAGGTTGTCCGTCTCCAGTTCAACCTGGTGAGGATTCAGGAAACCTCCTCCCCCACCCAGGGAACACCAGGGCCACTGCCACTGCCTCAGAGGTTGCCAAGAAAGAAGAGCGGTTGGACCATAGTGGGTTCAGAGAGGGTGAGGATAGTGGATCAAGGTGCATCCCTCCAGTTGTATCTCTCCACAAGTCATATGCCATTGTGGTGGAGCGTGGTTCCTCCATGAAGGCACCTGCAGTGGAGACTAAGGAGAATGCTGGGTACCTCCAGAAGGGAGACCCAGAGGAGGGTGGCATGAGACCCCACAGGGGAAGGAAACAACACCTGATGGGGTACTCAATCATGTTGGAGGGCAGAACTGGAGGGGTGGAGAGGGAGGTAAGGTGCCTGCTCATTGCCATGGCTGGGAGGGACAGGATACAAATCCTCAGGATCGCAGTAGCAGTGGCATGGGAGATAGCTGGATGTCATTGTCCACCTAAGGAAAAATGACCTGGCTGGGAATGGGATCAGAGCAGTGCAGGAGGAGTTTGCAGAGCTGGGGCTTAGACAAGTAGCATGCACAGTAACCTTCTCAGAGGTGTTGCCTGTCTATGGCATGGGTGAGGCTACGGTACTCTGCACCATGGGATTCAATGAATGGTTGAAAAACTGGTGCGGAGCTTAGGGTTTTGACTTCCTTGGGGACTGGGGGTTCACCTGGAGAGATGCAGGCCTATACTGGTGCGATGATCTGCATCTGTCCGGGAGGGGAACCAGGATCCTAGGTGACAGGTTTAAATGCTTCATTGGCAAGCATTTAAACCCGCCAAGTGGGAGGCACTGAAAAGAAGCATGGAAATCCCAGTCCCCTCCCCCTCACACACACACACACACACAAAACAGAGTAATTAGTAAGGTAAACCCTAAGGTACAGAAGTTGAAAGGGAGCAGGACAGGAGACAATGGAAAAAAAGGCAAAGACAGTAAGGACTGGGATGGGTCTAAAATGGGAAAGTCTATCAAAAAAATGGAGGACAATGAGTACTAATGTACATAGTCAGGGTAACAAACTCCATGAACTGGTGGCCTTGATGGAAGAGGAACACCTGGATATTGTGGCAGCCACAGAAACATGATACACAGAGAACCATGACTGGAATGTCAACATAGAAACATAGAAACATAGAATTTGAAGGCAGATAAGGACCACTTGGCCCACCCAGTCTGCCCATTTCCCTACCTACTGGATAAGCTGCAGATCCTAGTTAACCAGCAGCCTACTTCTTCCTACCCCCACCCCCTAGAATGGCCTTATGACTGTCCCATGCATGCTTGAATTCCACCACTGATTTTGACTCCACAACCTCCTCCGGAAGGCCGTTCCATGCATCCACAACCCTCTCTGTGAAAAAATACTTCCTTAAATTACCTCTGAGCTGCCTCCCCTCTATCCTCAAACTGTGCCCTCTTGTTCTTGCACACCTCTTTTTTTGAAAGATGCTACCCTCTTGGACTTTGTTGATTCCCTTGAGGTACTTGAACGTTTCTATCATGTCCCGCCTCTCCCTCCCTTCCTCGAGGCTATACATATTAAGCTCCTTTCGTCTCTCTTCATATGTCTTCCGGTGCAGACCCTGCACCATTTTAGTTGCCCTCCTCTGGACAGCTTCCATCCTGTCTATGTCTTTGCGGAGATTGGGTCGCCAGAACTGCACACAGTACTCCAGATGTGGTCTCACCAGCTGTCTGTACAGAGGGTTAACTTCCTGTTTTCTACTGGTGATGCCTCTCCCTATGCATCCCAGTATCCCCCCCCAGCCCTCTTTGCTGCCCTTTCACATTGCTTGTCCACCTTTAGGTCATCTGATATGACTACCCCCAGGTCCCTTTCCATTTTTGTTGTTTTTAGTATCTCAGCCCCCATTGTGTACTCTTCCCCTGGGTTTTTGTTTCCCAGGTGCATTACCTTGCACTTCTTAGCATTGAATCTAAGCTGCCATACATTTGACCATTCCTCTAACCCTGCCAAGTCTCTTCTCATCCTTTCCACCCCACCCTGTGCATCAACTCTGTTGCAGATCTTTGTGTCATCTGCAAAGAGACATACTTTTCCTTCCAGTCCCTCTGCAATGTTGCTTATAAAGACATCGAAGAGGACCGGTCCTAATACTGAACCTTTCGGTACTCCACTAGTAACCCTCCTTTCTTCTGAGTGGACTCCATTTACTATTACTCTCTGTGTCCTATTCTCCAGCCAATTCTTTACCCAGGATGTCATCTTGGGCCCCATTCCCAGGCTGGCTAACTTGTATATTAATCTTTTGTGTGGGACTGTGTCAAATGCCTTGCTAAAGTCTAGGTAGGCCATGTCCACAGCCCCTCCCTAATCTACTACTTTGGTCACCCAGTCAAAGAAATCTATCAGATTCGTCTGGCATGACCTTCCCGCTGTGAATACATGCTTCCTAGGGTCCTGTGCCCCTCTGGCTGGCCCACCTTTAGGTCATCTGATATGGCTACCCCCAAGTCCTTTTCCATTTTTATTGTTGTCAGTATGTCACCCCCAATTGTGTACTTCCCCCCGTGTTTTTGTTTCCCAGGTACATTACTTTGCACTTCATTGCATTGAATCTAAGCTGCCATACATTTGACCATTCCTCCAACCTTGCCAAGTCCATTTTCAACCTTTCCACCCCATCTTGTGTTTCAACCCTGTAGTAGATCTGTCTGTCATCTACAAAGAGACATACTTTCCCTTCCAGTCCCCCTGCAATGTAACATAAAGACATTAAAAAGGACCAGCCCAGTACTGAACCCTGCGGTACCCAACTAGTAACCCCCTTTCTTCACTCTGGACTCCATTTATTATTACCCACTGTGTCCTGTTGTCCAGCCAGTGTTTTACCCAGGCTACCACCCTAGGACTCACTCCCAGGCTGGCTAATTTGTTTTGTATTATTCATTTGTGCGGGACTGTGTCAAATGCCTTGCTAAACTCTAGGTAGTCCATATCCTCAGCCCCTCCCTAGTCTACTACTTTGGTCACCCAGTCAAAGAAATCACTTAGATTTGTCTGACATGACCTTCCCACTGTGAATCCATGCTGCCTTGGGTCCTGTGCCCCACTGGCCTCTAGGTACTCAACAATTCTTTCCTTCAGAAGTGATTTCATCATTTCCCTATCACTGAGGTTAAACTAACAGGTCTGTAGTTTCCTGCTTCTGCCTTGCTCCCACTTTTGTGACGGGAATCACATCTGCCCTCCTCCAGTCCTCGGGTATCACCCCATCCTCCCATGATTTGTTAAAAGGGTAGTCAGTGGTGTCACTAGTTCTACCCTTAGTTCTTTTAGAATTCTGGGATGAATCCATCAGGCCCCATTGCTTTGTCCACCTTCAGTTTTAAGAGTTCTTTCAGAACCCTTTCTTCTGTAAATGGGCTGGTATCAACTTCTGTATCCAGAGTGTTTCTACTGTTTGTTTAGGTACCTCCTCTCTTCATTTGTAAATACTGAGCAAAATATTTGTTTAGTATCTCTGCCTTTTCACAGTCTGCCTCTTCCTCTCTCCTCCCTTTTTTAAGCCTCACTATCCCTCCTTGGTCTTCCTTCACTCCCTGATGTACCTATAAAAAGGTTTATCCCCCTTCTTAACTGAGTTGGCTATCTTTTCCTTGGTTTGGGCCTTTGTTGTTCTGACTGCCTTCCCAGCCTCCTTTTGCTTTAACTGATACAGTTCTCTGTACTGCTCCTTCTGCAATTCCTTGTACTTCCTGAATGCTTCCTTTTTCTCTTGAACCTTCACTGCCACTTCCTTTCAGAACCATTATGGTTTCTTACATCATTTTGTTTTGTTTATTTGCTTCACACAAAGGCTCGATACCTCTGTGATGGCAGTTTTTATTATTCCCCATTGTTCTTCCACCCCTCCTTCCTGCCCATTTGCTAGTGCATTCCTTAGGTACTCACCCATTTTGGCAAAGTCAGCCCTCCTAAAGTCCAGTACTTTTGCCTTTGTATGGCTTGACTCTGTTGCTTTGTTTATTGTGAACCATACTGTTCGATGGTCGCTAGTTCCCAGATGGCTACCCACTTCTACATCTGTGATCCTCTCTCCATCTCCATTTGAGAGAACCAGGTCTAAGATTGCTCCCTCTCGAGTGGGCTCCAATACTAGTTGTCTAAGGCATGCCCCCTGTAGGGCATCTAGAATAACCCCACTCTTCGAAGTGGCTACTGAAACTGCACTCCAGTTAACATCTGGCATATTCAGATCACCCATCAGCAATATCTCCCCTTTTTCTGCCATTCTAAGTATACTTTCTATCATTTCTCTGTCCATTTCTTCCCCCTGAGAAGGGGGTCTGTATACAACCCCTGTGCAGATTGTGGTGCCATTGCCTGTCTCCAAATTCACCCACAGTGCTTCTTTTCCTCCCTGTTTACCCTTTTGTTCTGTTGCTTTTATTCCTTCCCTTATGTAAAGAGCTACTCCTCCTCCTCTTCTTTTACCCTCCCTGTCCCTCCTGTCGAGAGTGTATCCTGGTATGTTAACGTCCCAGTCATGGTTTTGTGTGTACCATGTTTCTGTGACTGCCACAATATCCAGATGTTCCTCCTCCATCAAGGCCACTAATTCAGGAAGCTTGTTACCCAGACTACGGGCATTGGTACTCATTGCTCTCCATTTTTGGATGGCTTTACCTTCTGTTGCAGCATCCCCCACTGACCTTTCTACCTCGGTCTTTTTCTCATTTAGTACCCTGTTTTGTAGGGAGAGGTTGGGATTTTCCTGCTGCTTATCAGTGCCTCCCTTTGACTAGTTTAAAAGCTTGCCAATGAAGCATTTAAACCGATTGCTCAAAAGACTTGTTCCCTTCCTGGACAGATGCAGACCATCCTGCCAGTATAGGCTGGTGTCCCTCCAGGTGGAACCCCAGTCCCCAATGAAGCCAAACTCCTGTGCTCCACACCATTTTTTCAACCATTTATTAAACTGCATGGTGCTAATTACCCTCGCCTCCCACATGCCATTGACAGGCAGCATCTCTGAGAAGGATACTGTGTGTGCTACTTGTCTTAGGCCCCTCCCCAACTCTACAATGTCCTCCTGCACTGCTCTAATCTCATGATGAGCCAAGTCACTTGTCCCTAGGTGGACAATTACGTCCAGCTCAGACTCTCTTGCAGCTGTTCTCATGATCCTGAGGATGCACTTCCTGTCCCTCCAAGCCATGGCACCAGGCAGGCACCTTACTTCAGCTTTCCCAGCTCCCCAGTCCTATCCTCCTAATAATTGAGTCCCCCACCAGGAGCTGCTTCCTTTCCCTGTGGTGTCCTCTGCCTCCTTCCTGTGGGCCTCCCTTGTAACAGTTGTCATCAGTCTTCTCTGTGGGTGCATCCATAGGGGAGCTATGCTCCCCCAGAATGGTGTATGGATTGTGGAGTGGAACAATTGACTAGGTGTGCCTCTGTTCCACCATCCTCACCCTCCCTGAGCCCACTGCGGTCCAACTGCTGTGCTTTCTTCTCAATCTCTGAGGTAGTGGTGGTGGCGCTGGTGCTCCCTGGATGGGGAGGTTCCTTCCTACTATCCAGTGTGGCCTGGGAGAAGGTTTCCTTACTACTGTCCAGTGCGGCCTGAAGACGGGCAACTTCCTCCCTCAGGGCAGAGAGTTGTCTGCAAATAGGGCAGCATCTCAGCCTCCAGAAAGACTCCCGGAAGACTACTGCCCCACAGCCATTACATTGCACTACTCCCCACATGTTTATCTACTTTTTTTTGTTTGTGTGTGTGTGTGTGTGTGTGTGTGTGTGTGTGTGTGCGCATCTGTGATTGGTTTGTTATATAGAAATATATATATTATGCAATGTGTATGCTTATATTGTCAGTGCAGTGTGCTAGAGAGGATATGACAGTGAAATGCACCTTGCACTCTTGAGGAAATGATGTCAGAACCTCAGGTATAAAGGAACTATTTCCAGGGGTGGGTGGGGTGAGGGGTGGAAAGGGGTTGGTCCTAAACTGTGCCCTCACAAAACAATCAGCTAAAAGCTCTCACCTACCGCTGCGATGAGTGCCTTTCTGTCAGCTAGATGCCCTACACAACAATTTGACAGAGAAAATACCCTGCTAATCAAACAGAGAAAAATCCAGACATCCAAGTCAGACACAGGTAAACCTCTCCAGCCCCAAAACAGCCTGGTGGTTTGTTAGCCACAAAGAAAAATCAAATATGCAGTTATTTCAGCCCTTTTGAAGATGCTGACAAGATAAGCAGTTTTGAAAACCCCCTTCCTGAATTAAAAACTAAAATAATTAAACACAAAGCAATACCAATGTAAAAGTAAGGAAAACTTCTCTCAGATATAAGCAAGAGAGAGAGAGAGATTAGTTACAGATATCTAGTCCAATATAGTATATCCCATGCAGCTTCTCAGTTGTTTCAAAGCACACCCAGTACACAACTTGGAAGAAGATGGACTTACCAGGGTATACAATCTACAGGCGGGACAGGTAGGATAAAAGTGGAAGAGGAGGAGTAGCTCTCTACATAAGGGAAGGGATCAAAGCAATGGAACTAAAGGGTAAACAGGGAGGACAGGAGGTACTGTGGGTCACCCTGGAGACAGGAAATGGCACCACAATCCATATGGGAGTTGTATACAAACCCCCATCTCTGGGGAAGGAAATGGACAAGGAAATGATAGAAGGCATCCTTAGAATGGCAGAAAAGGGGGAGATATTGTTGATGGGGGACCTGAATATGCCAGATGTTAACTGGAGCACCTTTGCTGCTGCCACATCCAAGAGCAGGGTCATTCTTGATGCCCTACAGGGGCATGCCTCAGACAACTAGTGTTGGAACCCTCTCAGGAGGGAGCAGTCTTAGAACTGGTACTCTCAAATGGGGACAGAGAGTGGATCTCAGATTTAGAAGTGGGTAGCCATCTGGGAACAAGCGACCACCAAACAGTGTGGTTCACAATACACACAACTGTAGAGTCAAGTCACACGAAGGTGAGGGTATTGGACTTTAGAAGGGCTGACTTTGGCAAAATGGAGGCCAGCTTCAGAAAAACACTAGCAGTTGGACAAGAAGGAGGGGTGGGGGAACAATGGGGAAAAATCAAAGCTGCCATCACAGAGGCAATTAAGTCTGTGTGTGAAGCAAATAAACAAAACAAAATGAAGGAAAAAGCTACTATGGTTCTCAAAAGAGGTGTCAGGGAAGATTAGGGAGAAAAAGATAGTATTCAGGAAGTATAAGGAAACACAGAAGGAGCAGGACAGAGAACTGTACCAGTTAAATCAGAGGAAAGCGGGGAAGGCAGTCAAAATAGCAAAGGCCCAAGCCGAGGAAAAGATAGCCAACTCAGTTAGGAAGGGGGAAAAACCTTTTATAGGTACATTAGGGAGTGGACAAAGACCAGGGGAGGGATAGTGAGGTTTAATAAAGGGAAGGGGGTGGGCAGAGGGTGACAGTGACAAAGCAGAGATACTGAACGAATACTTCTGCTCAGTATTCACAGAAGACCAGAGGAGGGATAATGAGGCTTAATAAAGCAGAGGTGGGGTGGGTAGAGGGTGACAGTGACAAAGCAGAGATACTGAACGAATACTTCTGCTCAGTAGTCACAAAAGACTTCTGCTCGTTTTTTACTAAAAAGAAATGGGGAGAAATACCTAAGGTTGGGAGGAGGATAGAATCAGAGGGTGAGGGGATGATGGATGGGGAAATCACAAAAGATAGAGTGCTAGAGGGGTTAAGGGCACTGAGGGTGGACAAGGCACTGGGACCAGATAGCATACACCCCAGGGTCCTAGCAGGCCCATTGGCAGACCTATGTAATGCCTCTCTGGACTCAGGGTATTTACTTCTGGATTGGAGGATGGCTCATGTGGTTTCACTCCATAAGAGTGGTCCCAAAGATGAACTAGGGAATTATAGATCAGTGAATCTCACATCAATAGTGGGGAAACTGATGGAAACAATCCTGAAGGAGAGGCTGGTGATCCTGCTGAAGGTCAGTGGGGTGCAGGACAGTCAGCAGCATGGTTTTGTCAAGGGCAGATCCTGCCAGACCAACCTAGTGGACTACTATAACTGGGTGACTAGGGAAATGGACAAAGGGCATGCGGTGGATGTCCTGTACCTGGACTTCAGTAAGGCATTCGACTCAGTGCCACATGAGAGACTACCATGTAAATTAAGGGGCACAGGGACTGGGGAAAAATTGGTGGGATGGGTGGAGAACTGGCTGTAGGAACAGCAGCAGCGGGTGTTGGTGGGAAGTGAATTATCTTTCCCAAGGGCAATGATGAGTGGGGTCTCACAGGGGGTCAGTGCTGTCACCAGTGTTATTTGGGGTATTTGTTGCAGACATCTCAGTCTGCGTAAATAGCAAGATCAGTCTATTTGTGGATGACACCAAGATGGAAGCAGTGATGGATGACTATGGGGGAGGCAGGGATCGCAGGAAGCTCTAACAAAGCTGTAGACATGGTCAGACACCTGACAACTTGGTTTCAATGTGGAAAAATGCAAGGGTGCTGCATTTCGGGGCAAAGAATCCAAAGAGGAGCTACCATCTGGGGGGGTGCAGCTAGCTGTGGCTGAGAAGGAAAACCATCTGGGGGGGCTAATTACAGGAGCAATGAGCAACTCAGCACAGTGTAGGAAAGCAGCAGCAGTGGCCAACAAGATGCTGGGTTGTATTGCAAGGGGCATAACTTCTAGGAGGAGGAAGGAGATTCTGCCATTATACAGATCACTAGTCAGACCCTACCTGGAGTACTACATTCAGTTTTGGAACCCTTACCTAATGAGGGACATTAGATTACTGGAAGGGGTGCAACACAGAGCAACAAAGATGATCATGGGTGATCATGGGTCTGGGGAGTTACCATATGATGTTAGATGGAGGGAGTTGAACATGTACTCTCTGGAGGAGAGGAGGGATGGGGGGATATGACTGAGACCTTTAAGTACATGAGAGGAATAAACCGGACAGGCACGGAGGGTCTGTTCATGGTGAGGTTGGGGAGAGACACTCAAGATCATGACATGAGATTGGTGGGTGGAAGGTTTAGGCAGGAGATGAAGATGCATTTCTTTACCTAAAGGGTGATAGCAGAGTGGAGTGCACTACTGGTAGAGGTGATGGCCTGTAAAACAGTGGGATGCTTCAAGAGGGGCTGGGATTGGGCAAAAGGGAGGGTCAGTGGGGGTGGGGTAGGGTAGGAGGGCAGCTGCAGAGTAGGGTTGCTAACTACAGAATAGAGCTGACTTAATAGACCAAATGGCCTTTTTTCTGCTGACAGTTTCATATATTCATAAGAAGAGGAGGGGAGGTACCTAAACCAAGTAATAGAAGCACACTGGATGGGGGGGGGGGGCGATACCAGTCTAATCATAGAAGAAAGGATCCTGAAAGAATTCCTAAAACTGAAGGTGGACAAAGCAATGGGGCCCGACAGGATTCATCCCAGAATTGTAAAACAACTAAGGGGAGAATTAGTGGCACCACTGACTACCCTTTTTAGCAAATTATGGGAGGAGGGTATGGTACCTGAGGACTGGAGGAGGGTGGATGTGATTCCCCTTCACAAAAATGGGAGCAAGGCAGAGGCAGAAAACTACAGAACTGTTAGTTTGACCTCAGTGGCAGGAAAAATGATAGAATCACTTCTGAAAGAAAGAATTGTTGAGTACCTAGAAGCCAGTGGGGCACAGGACCAAAGGCAGCATGGATTCACAGCAGGAAGGTCATGTCAGACAAATCTAATAGATTTTTTTAACTAGATGACCAAAGTATTAGACCAGGGAGGGGCTGTGGACATGGCCTACCTAGACTTTAGCAAGGCATTTGACATAGTCCCACACAAAAGATTAATAAACAAGTTAGCCAGCCTGGGAGTGGGTCCCAGGGTGGTAACCTAGGTAAAATTTGGCTGGACAATGCAGAGGATAATAGTAAACAAAGTCCACTCTGAAGAAAGGGGGGTTACTAGTGGGGTACTGCAGGGTTCAGTAGTGGAACCGGACTTCTTTAATGTCTTTATAGGTGACATTGCAGAGGGACTGGAAAGAAAAGTATGCCTCTGCAGATGACACAAAGATTTGCAACAGGGTTGATACACAAGGGGGGAGTGGAAAGGATGAGAAGGAACTTGGCAAGGTTGGAGGAATGGTCAAAAGTATGGCAGCTTAGATTCAATGCAAAGAAGTGCAAAGTAATGCACCTGGGAAACAAAATCCCAAGGGATGAGTACACAATGGTGGGGAGTATTAACAACAACAAAAATGGAAAGGGATCTGGGGGTAGTCATATCAGATGACCTAAAGGTAGGCAAGCAATGTGAGAAGGCAGTATGGTGGGCTGGTGGGATACTGTGAGACATAGGGAAAGGCATCACCAGTAGAAAACAGAAAGCTGTTATCCCTCTGTACAGACAGTTGGTGAGACCCCATCTGGAGTACTGTGTGCAGTTCTGGAGACCCCATCTCCACAAGGACATAGACAGTATAGAGGCAGTCCAGAGGAGGGCAACTAAAATGGGGCAGGGTCTGCACCAGAAGCCACATGAAGAGAGACTAAAAGAGCTTAAAATGCATACCCTCGAGGAAAGGAGGGAGAAGGGGGACATGCTAGAAACCTTCAAGTACTGTTCCTCAAGGAAATCAACAAAGTCCAAGTGGGTAGCATCTTTCGGAAAAAGAAATGCGCAAGAACAAGGGGGCACAATCGGAAGATGGGGGGGATGACTCGGGAAATGTGAGGAAGTATTTTTTCATGGAGAGGGTGGTGGATGCATGGATCAGCCTTCCTGAGGCGGTCCTGAGGTCAAAAACAATGGGGGAATTTAAGAATGCATGGAACAGACATATATGGAATAATGGATAGGGTACTGTGCACAACAAGGCTGTGTTTCCATCAAGGGGGTTGATGACATCATAGACCCCGAGAGCGAAGCTCAAGAGGTCCCTATGATGTCTTCAACCCCCGAGATGGAGAAACGGCCTTGTTGTGCTCAGTTCCCTATCTGTTATTTTATATAGCATATAGTTCCCCCCAAACTGTGCCAGTTTAATTTTGTGAGGATTTGTTGGTTTCTGCACCTTGTCCTGATACTGCCATTTCCTCTCAGTCCTTGCTGCAGTTCCACTCCGCTGCTGACTCCATAGGTACCGGTTCCTTCACTGATGTCCAGCTTAGTTTTGTTCCCCAGGACCACTGATTTATAGAAAAAAATATACTGTTGAAAAATTGATAATTTGGAAACATGGCACCGACTAGGGCAGTCTGTGTCCAACTATCTGAGAGGCTCATGCTCAACCGCTCGCTTAGCAGCGCCGCCATGTTGTACAGTATTTTTTCGATGCCCAATGTTTCAGCCAGTCTGGAAACAGTTTAAGGTTAAGAAGTTGTACTATTGTTGTGACATCAGAACAATAGTACAACAACTTTTTTGACCTTTGAACTGTCCTACAACAGGATTTGGAAAACCATTGTTTTCCATCTACAATAAACCCTAACTATATACTGTAAGGCAATTCATGTGGGAGGTAGAAGGAAGTAGACTGTTGGTAAAACTAGGATCTGAAGCTTATCCAGTAGGTAGGGAAATGGGCAGACTGGGTGGGCCAAGTGGTCTTTGTCTGCCGTGAAAGTCTATGTTTCTATGTTTCTATGTAAACATCTGCTAGCGTGGAAAGATTTGGGCTTTTGTCTCACACTAACACTCCATTACCAGTGGGAAAAGGATCGCTACTGAACCAATCAGAACATGGGATTCCATGTTGTGTTCCATGAGGTATATAATGCAGAAGGTTGTTAAGTATTTTCAGAAAGAACAAAGAAAATACTCCCTGACATGCAGTGCTGCCAGCTCCACTCTGACAATTAACACAGAAAAGCTGTGCACATGCAGGTACATCAAAAAACAAGGAATAACAAGAAGATACTGTACTTGCAGTTTCCAACTAATTTCATTTCTGGGAGTACAAAAGCAGCAGAAGCAGCAGAGCAGGGTGAGGCTAAGAGGTGATCCTCCCAGAACAGAACCCCACATTTCATGATCTCAATGGTACTTTTTCAAGGACCTTGGAAAAAGCACTGCTGTGAGCGTGAAATTTAGACCTGCTACGCTGCTGCTGCTTTTGTATGTAAAACAGTTTTTCCTTTTTTTCATGCATCTGCATGTGCAGGGCTTTTCTGTATTGTGCAGAAACCTTAGTAGATAGCCTGAGACCCTGACTTTCTTTTTAAAGTGTACACTACAAATGAACACTAAAAAATGGTTCTATGTCATAATAACGAATGCGAAATGGTGATCGCTATTATGGCGAGTGTATATCACCGATAAGCAAATCGTCGATATACACTTACAGACGAACTGACATCTGGCACAATAAAGTGTTTTTGCAGGGGGGTTGCACCCTCCACCCCATGTACCCCTTCACGGGGGGCTTCACTCACCTAGACACCCCTGAATTAGGATTCTTAACTCCAGGGGGTGCATGTCAGGAAGGGGGCACAATCCACCTGAAAAAAAAATTAAGTCTGGGAGCCGCAGGCAGTGGCAAAATTTAATCCTCCCATCCCCAGCCCCGAACCTGTTGTGCCACAGCCAGCCTCCCTCACCACCACACCACATGGCTGGCTCGGTGGCAGCAGGCACATTTCATCGAGATAGCCCTCTTCCCTATCCCTCCCCATCCCCCTCACCATTCCTCCTTTCCAGTCACCTTCCCCTACCCTCGCGGTAACATTAGTCACTACCCTTGCAGGTTGCCTATAACAATATGAGTCACCATTTTGATGGTCACCCATATTCAGTTGCTATTATCACAGGATACCCTAAAAAACCAGGTGGGTTCACGTGCACTGACTGTACCCACATTATTCACACCAAGGATGCAATTGTTTACCAACTTCCTGTTCTAAGAAACATAAATGATGATGATGATGATGATGATGATTCCTCTTTTTCAGGTGCACTTTGACGTATCCATTCTCATTACCTGTCAAACTAAATATCTAAGAAAGATGATTCCTCCATGTTAGTTACCTTTGAGGATTAAAGGGAAACTCCCACCATTCCCTGGGCAAAAACATAGGACCTATAGGTCCCGATTAGGTAAAGCGCGCCAGTTGTAGTGTTTATGTTTATGTGCTGCACACCTCTTGTTATTTACTTATAACTGTACTGACACATAGGTGTCCCCGGTGGCTGAGCCTGTCAGTCACATCATCAAAGGGCTTGCTGTAGGGGACTCTGAAATAATAATGGCAGGTGGAGAGTCACAGGATCAACCAGATAAAGTACAAATAGCAGCTCTGTAAGTTATTTATAAACCTTACAACTGGTGCGTTTTACCTAATTGGGATCTATAGGTCCCATGTTTTTGCCCAGGGAATGGTGAGAGTTCCTCTTTAAGTCCTTAACTTTTTGCTTCTTTGTCATTTTTTTGTCTAACAAAATAACTGACTATGCTGGCTTTAGTTTAAAATGTCTTTTTTAAGTGATTCATTTAGCAGATACATTTTCTGCATTATGAGTACTTACACATAGGCAGAAGCGAACACAACTTATTTTCACATAGGCAGAAACAAACAAATCTTATTTTGCATAGCAATTTTCTGTATTACTGTAAATGTCCTTGCTTCAAGCTAGAAAGTCAAATAAAATAATCTGTGATGCCTAAAGATACCTTGTTTTCCATGAGTGCTTCCTGATGTTGTGGGAGTTCTGTGACATATGCCATGGAAACAATATGGTTTTTGTTTGAGCAGGGGGAATGTCAGCCTGTGTGGCAACTGTTCTATGAGTAAGACCATGGCCAGATGTTATAGGCATGACCAGTAATGAAACACAGCCTAAGTAATTTCTGCTGTTCCCTGTTCAATGAGAAGTAATTACTACATTAGCTTTACAGTGTTTAAATTCATTATATTTTTCCAAGCTGATTCAATTTTCATTTTTAAATGCATCATTACTCCTGACTTGCACATGCAGACACTGTCACTTCATTGGTGCACAGTAAAAGTCACAGCTGCCGTCCACCTTCATCACTTTTAATGGACCATGCCTGGACAATGCTTGCAACAGGATGACAAAATGAGATTGCTTCTTTTGTTTTAACACCTTATTTTTAGAAATGGGCAATGTCTTAGGACTTTGTTTAGGTGTGTGATTGTTAGTGTTCAGCTGTGATGTGCACTATACTTTGCAAAGTGAGCACCAGAGAGCATGCCATATGAGTGATTTTCTGACAAACAGGAGGGTACACTGTACACACAGCAGTAGGTTACTGTGGAGTGTCATGCTTGATACATTGTTGAAACATAGAAAACAGAAACATACAATATGATGGCAGATAAGGACTGCTTGGCCAACCCAGTGTATGCATTTTCCCCTACCTATCCTATATCCTGTCACCACATACTACTTGACCTCAGCACCTCCCCCCTTGCTTCCCAACTAAGATTCCCTTGCACCTGTCCCATGTATGCATGAAGCCCAACGTTGTTTTTGACCCACAGCATCCACTGGAAGACTGTTCCAGGCATCTACCACTCTTTCAGTGAAGAACTACTTCCTCATATCTCTCCTAAATGTTTCCCCTTCTAGCTTCATTGCATGTTCCCTTACTTTTGTACATCTTTTCCTCTGAGACATATTGTGATATTTTTTGAATCCAGTGGAACAGAGGGTCCCAGGCAGGATGGATTCAAAGAAGGAAGGTCTTGACAAACAAATCTGATAAATTTCTTTGACTGGGTGTTCAGGGAGGTAGATCTGGGAGGGGCAGTGGGCATGGCCTACCTAGGCGTCAGCAAGGCCTTCAACACCATCCTACATAGAAGGTTGGTAAACAGGTTGGGCAGCCTGGGAGTGGGCCCCAAGGTGGTAAACTGGTTGAGTGACAGAACACAGAGGGCAGTGGTTAATGGTGTTCAATCTGAGGAAAAGAGGGTGACCAGCATGGTGCCACAGAGATCGGAGCTGGGACCAGTCCTCTTTAATGTCTTCATGAGCGACATTGTGAAGGGGCTGGAAGGGAAGGTTTGCCTCTTTGCAGACTACACTAAGATCTGCAATAGGGTCAACACTCCAGGTGGGGTGGTAGAAAAAATGAAAAGGGACCTAAACATGCTTGAGGAGATATCGAGAGTGTGGCAGCTAAGATTCAATGCAACTAAGTACCAAATCATGCATTTGGAGCACAGAAGTCCAAGGGAGGTGTACAATATGGGTGGGGGAGGTACTGACAGTCACCAATAAAGAAAGGAAACTAGGGGTAACTATATCTGATGATCTAAAGGTAACCAAACAATGTGAGAAGGCTGTGGGGAGGGCTAGTGGGATGCTGGGGTGCATAGGGAAATGTATTACCAGCAGAAAAAAGGAACTGGTTATGCCACTGTACAGATTGCTTGTGAGACCTCATCTGGAGTACTGTGTCCAGTTCTGGAGGCCACATCTCTGGAAAGACATAGACAAAACAGAGGCAGTCCAGAGAAGGACAACAAAAATGGTGCAAGAACTGCACCAAAAGTCATATGAGGAAAGACTAGAGGACCTCAACATGTATCCTCTGGAGGAGAGGAGAGGAGAGAAGAGGAGAGGAGAGGAGAGGAGAGGGCTATGATAGAGACTTTCAAGTACCTCAGGGATATATGCAAGGTACAGGAGGGTAGCATATTTCAGAAAAGAAGGTATATAAGAACAAAGGGGCATCATATGATGGTAGAGGGGGTAGGCTCAGAGGAAAGGTGAGAAAGAGCTTTTTCACTGAAAGAGCGATGGATGCTTGGAACAGCCTCCCTGCGGAGATGGCAGGGACAAAGATAGTAGGGGAATTCAAGAATGCATGTGATAGACATTAGAATACCATCGCAATGGGGGGAGAGGGTAAGCCGCAGATCAGCTAGGGTCTGCAGTATTCAATTAGGTAGGGAAAATGGGCAGACTAGGTGGGCCATACAGTCCCTACCTGCCATCAACTTCTATATATCTGTATATCTATTTACCCTCCTCCTGTACCATATTTAACTCCGTGAAGTATTTATAGGTCTCTATCATTTCCCCCTCTCCCTTCTGTCTTCCAAGATGTACACATTCAAGTCTTTTAGTCTCTTCTCTGCCCCTGCATCATTTTAGTTGCCCTCCTCTGGACAGCCTGCACCCTGTCTATGTCTGTTCTGAAATGTTGTCTCTAGAACTGGACACAGTACTCTAGGTGGGGTCTCACCAGCAGTCTACATAGTGGCAACACATTACCCCTCCCTATGCACTCCAGCATCCCACTGGTCCTACCCACTGGCTTCTCGCACTGTCACACTACCTTGAGGTCATCAGATATGATTACCCCCCACCCCGGTCCCTTTCCTGTTTGATGACCATCAGTTCCTTTTCTCCCATTTTGAATTCCTCCTCTGGGTTTCTGTGCCCTAGGTGCATGATTTTGCACTTTTTCGCACTGAAATCCAGCTGTCATGCCCTTGACCACTCCTTGAGTTTTCTCTGGTCTCTGCACATTCTTTCCACCCCTTCTGGAGAGTCTACTCTATTGCAGATTTTAGTGTCGTCTACAATGAGACATACCTTCCATTCCAGTTCATCTGCAATGTCACTTATAAAGACATTAAAGAGGACTGGTCCCAGTACTGAGCCCTGAGGCACCCCTTCAGGTCACCCTCTCTTCACTAGAGTGAACTCAGTTTACCACCACCCTCTGTTGCCTAGCCATTAACCAGTTTCTTACCCAGTTTACTACCTTAGGACCCAGCCCTAAGCTGCCCAGTTTCCTTATGTCAAATATGTGGTACAGTGTCAAATGCCTTACAAAACTCTAAGTAGGCAACGTTCACTGCCCCATTTGATTTATTTTCCTGGTCACCCAGTCAAAGAAATGTATCATATTTGTCCAAAATGGCCTCCCCAGTGATACTGTGCTGCCTCAGGCCTTGTTTCACACTGGATTCAAGATACGAGAGAGTGAGAGCAGAAGGAGTCAGACGTTTATCTGAATGCTAAACAAAATTACTCATAATGGCCCCTATGCATTATGCCTATGCAATTCAGATCTGCAGTGCATAGGCATTTCTAAATAGCTGAGCCATGCATTGGAGGTCCTGTGGACCCCAGCAGCATGCATGAAAGGGACACAAGTCCTTTCCGCACTTGATCCCCAGCCAGTCACACAGCTACATGCATGGCCAGTCAGGACATGTCTGAGTGCGTGCTCACACTCTGCACCATTCACAAAAGTGCAGAGTTCTGGGTGAGGGGAGCATGGGATAGGTCAGCAGCAACCCTTCCATATCCATTGCGCATCACCATAGATTACACCAGCTGACTGCAGTGGCATGACAGATCTGCCTACTGTACTGCACCAGCCCTTTGGACTGACAGGGAGGACTGGGGGTTGTTATTGATACGCTTGCCTGTCTTTTAAAATTTAGACCTTCAATGACATCCCAGACTCCCCTGCTCCACGTGAAGTAGGGAATCTACTAGGGGACCAGGGTGAGCATCTGACTGGATGCCCTCCTGTGTCTTCTGATCTGCCTCTGCACACTAGTGTACTGGGCAGAGCCACAGACAGGAGCCCTGCAGAGGCACACATTAGTGCAGGCCATAGCCTGTGCATCTGTCTATGGGTATGGAGCTATGCGGCAAGGTACATGACTCTTGTGCGTACCATGCACCACTTGGTGCATACGCACCATTAAGTTAAAAAAAATCACAGGTAATGCAGAAACCCTTGCTCACTTTAAGTGTTTAGACTTTGCAGAAGGGCTTTGAAAAACTTTTATTTAAAGAGACAGGGCAGTGTTTTCAAAGCTGAAGCCTAGTGCAGGGTAAAGTCACCAACAAGTGTGCAAAGTAGCTCAACATGCCCAGAGTGGTCTAATAGGACATGCACAGGGCACAGTTTGCCTGTGCAAAGGATGAATGAAAATACCCTCTTGGGGGTGCAGTGCAATGAAGGTGCAAACTGCAGGCAAAGACCCCTACTGGCCAATGAATGCAAACAACTGGGGTCACACTGCAGGCACAACACACATACAGAGGAGCAAACAAATAGTTTGCACAAGGTAAACCAGTTTGCTCCTTTGCTCCTAAGACTCACAGCCCTATAATGGAATCATAAATGCAAATGACTACACGGTCCTGACAGGACACAAAGAGGTCATTTGCATCACATCATCACCTCATTATAATGTGAGGAGAAATCCTTTGCTCCTTGGATTGCATACAGCAAGTCTGTGCCACACTGCAACCTGTGGTGGGCTGTGGTGCTGCCAAACCCATGGGCCATGACAGCATGGGTTTCCCCATCCCTGATGACTGCTGTAAGCACATTTTCCTGGCATCTTTTGGTCCCCCCTCCCTCACTTGAACCTGAGCCCGTTGTAATTAAGGTTCTCTGTTATCCAGTGGCCCCCCGACTCTGCTCCTTTAAAGATAGTTGGGGGCTACCCCAGGGATCAGTACTGGGACTGCTCCTCTTTCTAGTCATGCCAAGATTAGATTTCCTTGGCATTCAGTGGTACCTCCTCCCTCAATATTGAAGCATGCAGGACAGATGGCCTAGGTTCAAGGGAAACTTAAGTGCTCTGGACAGGGGGCAGACAGTGGATATTCTATACTTGGACTTCAGCAAGGTGTTTGATTCAGTGCCACATGGCAGGCTGATCAGTAAGATGAGGGATCTAGGAATTAGGAATGGACAAACCAGTTTGTTGAAAATACAAACTGACCCAAACATGTTGAAGTGTTCAGAAATGAACGGCTTCTGAACACTATTGGCTGTTCAGATCGGTTTGGATGGCTCCTATCATGGGAACTGCAGCGTGAAAAGTGCCAGAGAAGAGGAACCCACAGGAAGGACCAGAGACAAGACTCTGGTACTTCATTGAATGGCCAAGCTGCCCATCTCTCTAAGGTGGAACCTGATTAGGTTGCTGCTCTAGCAACCCGTGTGGTCCAACTTAGAGCTATGCAGAGGAATCAGGAGGATGGAGAAGGAACAGCAGCTTCTCTTGGCTGCTCCCTGCATTGTGAATCACCAAATCAATCATTTTCTTCTGTGCTTGTGCTGACTGCATTCTTTTTGCCACTTGGACAAGTGAATAAGTCCACTGCCAGTCTGCCTCCCCCCCCCCAAAAAAAAGCAGATTTTTTTAAACTAAAAGAAGAACTTAAGGGAGGAAGGGATTGGGAACTTGGGGAAATTGGGGGTGGGGAGTCGAGGACTCAGGACGGGATTGCCAGCAAGGACTGGTGTGGGACTCGGGAGGGAGTTGGGGATTGGGGTGGGGATTGGACTGGGGACTGGGGAGTACAATATATGGGAGAGGAGACTTGGACAGGGGATCTTCATGAACATAAACATTAAACGATGAGCCAGGATGGAACTTGGAGAGAGAGAGAGACCGAGCGAGACTGATGGCAACTTATGAAAACTAGAGTGCTATGTGTATAAAAGCTACCAGCCAGTCATCAGTGCACTAGTACCACTTCTTGCATACTGTCTGTGTGACCCCCCCCCGTGTCAGAGAGGGTTAGGCAAGGCAGGATTTCCTAGACTCTCTGTGGGTATACTAGCAGCAGTGCCTTAGCATAGGTGGTGTGTGAAATAAGATCTGCCAAGACTGCCAGTCAGTCGTCAGTGCACTAGTACCACTTCTTGCATACTGTCTGTGTGACCCCCCCGTGGTCAGAGAGGATTAGGCAAGGCAGGGTTTTCAGACTCTGTGGGTATACTAGCAGCAGTGCCTTAGCATAGGTGGTGTGTGAAATAAGATCTGCCAAGACTGCCAGTCAGTCGTCAGTGCACTAGTACCACTTCTTGCATACTGTCTGTGTGACCCCCCCCTCCTGTGTCAGAGAGGGTTAGGCAAGGCAGGGTTTCCTAGACTCTCTGTGGGTATACAAGCAGCAGTGCCTTAGCATAGGTGGTGTGTGAAATAAGATCTGCCAAGACTGCCAGTCAGTCGTCAGTGCACCTGTGCCACTTCTTGCATACTGTCTGTGTGACCACCCCCCAAGAAGTCAGTCATCTGGCATCTTCTTCCCTGTGCTCGCTCAGCGGGGTATGAGCTTTGGCTCAGTGGGCAGGGTATTCCATCACATTACGTGGAATAAAGAAAAAAAAGAAAAAAATCCCTGAAGGGGAAAAGTACTGTGTCAGAGAGGGTTATGCCAGGCAGGTTCCCCCAGAATCTCTGTGTGTATACCAGCAGCAGTGCCTGAAGCATTTCCCTTAGTGTAGGTGATGTGTGAAATAAATTCTGTGTGTGGATCATTTGAATGGTCAGGCATTATTTGATGATTTCCAATCTGGATTCTGAAAGGTTCATGAACGGTGGTCTCCATGTCAAGGGTCTTGGATGATATCGGTAGAGCAAAAAATTGCCACAAATACATGGGGCCAAAACTGATAGACTTGTCCAAGGCCTTCGACATGGTTGACCACCAGTCCTTGTTGTCCCTACTATCAGATGTTGGACAAGGTAAGGAACCCCTAGTTTGGTCCTAGTCCTATTTGAGTGATCGTTACCAGTTTACTAGGGTAAACAACATCGACTCTGCTCCTTTAAAGGTAGTTGGGGGGCTACCCCAGGGATCAGTACTGGGGCTGCTCCTCTTTCTAGTATACCTAAAGAATATAGGAAAGCATCTAGATATTATAACTTACCATCTTTATGCGGATGACACAATTCTGTATTATTCAAATAATTCGGTTATGGAGATTCAATCTGTCCTACAATGGGAATTTTGACTCGCTCCAGAAATACTTCCAGTAACTAAAATTACAATTGAATAGTTCAGAAACTAAGATCATGCTGTTTAGCACATCAGCCAAACTAAAATTAGATGTTAGGACTGATATAATAGATTCCGTGGGTCTGTCTCTGGAGATGGTCAAATCCTATAAATATTTAGAATTTTGGCTGGACCCATTGGGAACAGGAAACATGCATGTGGACCATCTTATAGGACAGGTAGGAAAAGGGGTGGGTTATTAGTTTAGGAATCATAATTGCCTGGACAAGGAAACTATGAAATATGTAATTCTGGTACAGGTACTGCCATTATTAGATTATAGAGATGTACTGTATTTTGGAGCATCACAAGATAGATTATCCAAGTTAGACGTTTTATATAATAAGTTGGCCAGGTTGATTTTAGAAACATAGAAACATAGAATTTAATGGCAGATAAGGACCGCTTGGCCTACCTAGTCTGCCCATTTCCCTATCTAATGCATAGGCTGCAGATCCTAGTTAACCAACAGCCTACTTCCTCCTACCCCCCACTAGAATTGCCTTATGTCTGTCCCATGCATTCTTGAATTCCCCCACTGTTTTTGAGTCCACTACCTCCTTAGGAAAGCTGTTCCATGTATCCACAACCCTCTCTGTGGGGGTCACGTGATGGCATCTGGCTAGATAGCAGCTGAGATACTGGGCTCCCCACGCTGGCCACCTTTTTGAGCATTTAATTAGTTATCCTGCTCATTTTCCTGACTTATTTGTATAAGAATCGTCTGGGGAAAGTTCCTACTACTATCTGGTGATTGTTGCAGCAAAAAAAACGGTTGCTGGCTTGAGATGGAAGTGGATAGCAGGCAGGCCTCAGTCAGGCATACACCTCCTGCATCCAGAGAAGGCCTCCAAGAAGCAGAGGAACCAGGCCCCTACCAGAGCCGATCGCGGGGATAAAGGGCAGCAGGCTGTACCACTATCTGAAGACAGATTTCTTCAAGAGCTTACTCCCTGAAAGATATCCTTCAGATCTAGCTGGGGAACTTAAATCGCTGCGTAGCGATCTTTCCTCCGTCTCTCCGAGAGTCACAGACATGGAAACCAGGCTAATCTCTTCAGAAATGTGGAGGTCTAGAGCGGAAACGGAGATCACTGAACTCAGGCAACAAGTTAAAAAATTGCAAGCAAAGACCGAAGATTTGGAAGGACGAAACCGCCAAAACAATCTTCTAATTATGGGTATACCAGAATCGGAGGAAGGCCCAGACATCATGGCTTTTCTGCAGAAATTCCTGTGCAAAGTTGTGGGCCCATCTCCTATCAGCCCTACCTATCACTTAGAGCGAGCTCATCGCTCCCTGAGACCCAGGCCTGCTCCAGGGTCCCCTCCACATCCCATTATTGTTAAATTTTTGAGTTATGTGGAGAGGCATCATGTCTTTATGAAAACCCGTGAGCTGAAGGACATACTGTGGGGCTCATCGAAAATCAGGATTACCCAGGACCTACCTAAGGAGACCTGAGAGAAAAGAGCAGCCTACCATCCAGTTGTACAAAAACTGATTGCAGCTTCTATCCCATTTAGAATGGTGTATCCAGCGACCCTGAAAGTTACCATCAACAGCGCTACAGCTAGTTACAGCTCCCCGGAGGCGGCTAGCAAGGACCTGGAAATCAAATTGCCGGACTTATTTAAATCGCATGGCTGAAATTCCTACATGTCCTTATCTGGAGAACTGAACCCTATTTTCTGCTGGGACTAAACTTGTCTTTACAGCTGTATTAGTTTTATTATGATGCTTACTTGGCGGTGGCCGTGTGCTGCCTTTTCGTTTTCTCTTCTCTCTCTGGTTTCTTCCCTTTCGCCCTTGTTGTTTCTCTGGTCTTTCCGCTCTCTCTGTCGGGTCTCCCTCTTTTCCCAATGTGTTGGCCTGGGATGGGGTTGTGGTGGCGGGCTCCAGTTTGGCGGCGCTTCCCCCCCTTTTGGCCATTTGCCCTACCGGCAGAACTTTGTTTCGGCGGTGATTGTTTCTGGATGGGGACTTCCGGGAGATTGGCGGCAGATCACTTGAGAACCCTGTCATATATCTCCCAGTACGCTCAAGCGGCAGCGTGTCCGGTAGCCCTGATCTCTCTTGATGCTGAGAAAGCATTCGATCGGGTTGATTGGTCCTTTCTGTGAGCAGTAATGGGAAAGATGGGGTTTCCGGCTTCCTTTTTGGCTATGATCCAGGCACTTTATAGCTGCCCCTCTGCCAAGATCTTTTGTAACAGGGTTTTATCTTCTTCTTTCGTCTTTTTGCGGTACTAGCAAGGTTCTCCTTTCCTTGCTATTTAATTTATTTTGGAACCCTGCTGATCAAACTTAAATCGCTCCTCAGGTGAGCGGTATCAGGCTTCAGCAACGTGAGCTAGTTTGCTCTGTGTATGCAGATGATGTCTTGCTTCATCTAATGGACCCAGTAGCATCCCTAGAGGCTGCCCTTTGATATTATTAGAAAGTATGGTTTCTTTTCTCGTTATAAGCTGAATATTTCTAAGTGTGAGGTTTACCTTTAAATCACTATGTCAACAAGCAAGACTTTCTTTCTTTCGGGATGAGATGGGCTCCCAGATCTATCAAGTATCTGGGTATCCATTTTTCTACTGACCTTTCCCTGCTGAAAAAACTAAATTTAGATAGAGTTCGGGACTTGATTAGTCAGGATCTGCAGCGCTGGACAGTTCTTCCTATCTCATTCTGGGGCCGAGTCAGTATTATTAAAATGAATATACTTCCCCGGATCTTCTACCCACTGAACCTGACCAATCTCTGGATCCCTCTTTCTTTTTTCTAGCAGCTTCATCGGCTATTTTCTAACTTTATCTGGCGGGGGAAGGGAGCTCGACGCTTCTATGCTAATCTCTCGCTTCCTAAGGATGGGGGTGGTTAGCGATTGCCCAATCTTCAGCTGTATTATTGGGTGGCCCACCTTTCTAAGTTGGGAAGGTGGTTCTCCACAAGTACACCGAACTCTGGTCCAATTTGGCTTCAGCTGGAAAGGGACCTTCTCTCTGAACTCAGACTGGATATCTCCGCCTTGTTCTATTTGCCCCTGAAAACTCTTTCACAGCTGATTCCAAATAATGTTGTGGCCGACAATCTTAAGGCTTGGGTACAATGTCTTAATTCCTTTCAGATTTTCAGTGAACTGGACTTGGGACAGCCAGTGGCGTTAAACCCTAATGTCAAAATCGGAAATTCTTGGATAGCCCCAAAGTGGCTCCCGCAACTTAAGGAGGCTACAGTGGAGCAGTTGTTTAATCAAGACTTGCTGCTGACATCAGATGAGATTCTAAATAAATTTGGTATACCAAGCAAAGGAATCTTTAAGGTCTTCCAACTTCGGAACCTAGTGAGTACTAAATTCGGTATTTCCTTTAGGCAATCAGTAGTGCAACCTTTCCTATCTAACATTGTGAGTCTTGCTTCCCAGCCCCACTCCATCTCGTTAATTTACTCATATCTCTTAAACTTTGGGTTACATGAGGGGGTAGAGGGCACTTCAGTCTGGGTAGACCTTCTTCCTGATGTTGTCCCGGTTTGGACAAATATTTGGCGTAATTTGTATAGATATCACACTCAGGATAGGCTGCGATTAATACAGTATTATATTGTGAATAATCTTTACTACACCCCCGTTAAACTCTTTCAGCATAAAATGGTTTCCAGTTCGGACTGTTTTAGGTGCTTGCAGGCGGAGGGCAATTTAATTCATATCTTTTGGGAGTGTTCCAAAGTGGCTCCACTGTGGTCCCTGATCCAAAAGAATCTGGATCCCCTTCTGGGTCTGAGTGGTTACTTTTGTCCCGAAGTCTGTGTTTTGGGAGATTTTTCCAACATACATAGTGTTGAATGTCGATATCACATGGCTTTAGTGTCCATGGCGGTTAAGAAACTGGTTTTAAGGCACTGGAAGGACCATTTGGCTTTATCATACGCAGATTGGCTGAAGGAGTTGATGTTGTTTCTCCAATCTGAGAGTTTGATTGCCACTTTTAAAGATCGGAAGGATTTGTTCTATAAAAGATGGGGTAAGCTACAAACCTTGTGTTTGAAGTAATATTAAGGCCTGACAACCCGATCCCTTTGCCCTCATACGGTATACAGTATTTATTTCGGTATAGTTGCTGATTCTAGATCTCTTTGTGTTGCTTTACATGACTTATGTGATCGAAAAACATATTATTTTGTTTCAGATATACAAGGATATCCAGATTTAGGAGGGTTTTCCTTTAGGTCTTATGCTGGTGGACCCATTGGGGAGAAGTGTTATGGGGATCTACAGGTCGAGATTTACATGTCTTGTTGGATCTGTGGGTAATTCGGTGGGGTTTTTCCTAGGGAGGTACTGGAATTATCTTTGGGGAGGGATTTGGGGAGGGTATGGTTTCTGTGGTATGACATATATAGTACTCAATTGTATACTGTGTGGGGGGTTCAAGGGAGGTGGTGGTTTTTGTTTGGTTTGTTACATTTTTGTTTTTTTCTTGTTTGTATGCTGGAAACTAATAAACTTAAATTTCAAAAAAAAAAAACCCTCTCTGTGAAAAAATGCTTCCTCACATTACCTATGTGCTGTCCCCCCTCTGCCTTCAAATTGTGCCCCCTTGTTCTTGCACATCTCTTTTTCTGAAAGATGCTACCATCTTGGACTCTGTTGATTCCCTTGATGTACTAAAAGTTTCTATCATGTCCCCCTCGAGTGTATACATATTAGCTTCTATAATCACTCTTCGTATGTCTTCTGGTGCAGACCATACACCATTTTAGTTGCCCTCCTCTGGACAGCCTCCATCCTGTTTATGTCCTTGCAGAGATGGGGTCCCCAGAACTGGATGCAGAACTCCAGATGGGGTCTCACCAACTGTCTGTACAGAGGGATAACAACTGCTTGTTTTCTACTGGTGATGCCTCTCCCTATGCATCCTAGTATCCCACCAGCCCTCCTTACTGCCTTCTCACATTGCTTGCCCACCTTAAGGTCATCTGATATTACTACCCCAGGTCTCTTTTTTTTTTTAAGTGTTCAGTATCTGTACATCATTGTGATTTGTACCAAATGTTAAATTGGACATCATTATCCACAGGAAGAAATACACATATTAGCCTTTTTTCACAGAAGGCAGGATTGGGTCTTGTCTCAAAATATTTGAGTAGCAGGCTTAAATTTAGTCAAATGGCTCCATCATTGAGAATTTCTGAATTTTTACAAATAGATAGTCAAAACAATTTTTTTAAGAAAACTCATTAGTGTTTTAGTTACATGGTTCCAAAATTTTGGAATGCCTTACCTAAACACTAAAGGGTACATTCAATTAAACCTCTGACAACTCGTGTTTTAAAAAGTCATCTGTTGTTGAATGTTGATGTTTGTAAATGTTTCAATTAATGATGTTTATTTATTTAATAGGTTTGTAAATTTGTAATTTTTTAATTTTTAAACCTTTTGTATGGAATGAACTTATGTGTTTTGTCACTTTGTGCATATGAGGTGACCATTGTAAATGAGCTTTTGTTTAATGGTTATACCTAATAAAAACAAACAAACAAATAAAATCTGCCAGCCAGTTGTCAGTGCACCAGTGCCACTTCTTGCATACTGTCTGTGTGACCCCCCCAAGAAGTTAGTCATCTGTCATCTTCCTCCCTGTGCTCACTCAGTGGGGTATAAACTTTGGCTCAGTGGACAGGGCATTCCTTCACATCACATGGAATAAAGAAAAAAAAATCCTTGAAGGGGAAAAGTACTGAGTCAAACAGCGTTAGGCCAGGCAGGATCCTACAGAATCTCTGTGGGTATACTAGCAGCAGTACCTGCAGCATTGCCCTTAGCATAGGTGGTGTGTAAAATAAATTCTGTGTGAAATAAAATCTGCCAGCCAGTCATCAGTGCACCAGTGCCACTTCTTGCATACTGTCTTTGTGACCCCCCCAAGAAGTCAGTCATCTGTCATGTTCCTCCCTGTGCTTGCTCAGTGGGGTATAAGCTTTGGCTGGTCATGGCATTCCATCATATCACATGTAGAGGTGGGTGAAGTGGCCAAAATTCACTCCGCAAAGCAATTCGTGGAGTAATCTGGAATCCACAAAGTAATCCACAACGCGAAGTGGAGTACTTCACGTCATAATGAGGAGTGCAAAGTCCACTGATAACAATGATTTCATATTACTCTGCCTTCCCCCAACCACGTCTGCACCAATTTTAACGCAAAGTACATAGACATCAATGTATTTTGCATTACTTCACTTTGTTATTGAGCTCCAAGGTGAATTTTGCAGTGATTCATGAGATTGCAGGTCACATGGGCTCTTGATTGTTCTGCACAGCCTCAGTTCTGTGTAGTGTGTGGGTAGTGGTAGCTGGAGACAGTTTGCTCTCAGATTCTTTGCGATTCTAACCCTCTAAAAGCTGTTAAAAAAGCCTTTTTGAGCCATTTTTGTTGCTCAAAATTTAGTACATCGATTGTAGGAAACCCTCCTGTGCTCGTATCTTTGAGTGGTTATTGTTTGTGTGTGGATTTTGAATGTTAATTTAGTGCATTCAGTCTCTGTACTGACAGACACTTGAAGTGTGCTTTGGGGGAGGGCATATCTGTGATGAAGGTAGATTAACTGGGAGAAAAAGGCAGTCTTTCTTGTTTTGGTTATATTTTTCTTGTATAACTGTGTTAATGTACACACAGTAATAGTTTCAGAAATTCTTGACATTATTTTGCTGATTGTTGTGGTGCAGCAGTGTATAATTTCAGTTTGTTTAAAAGATTTGGTTGTATTACTGAAGTGTTGAATTTGCTACTCATTACTTGTGGTGTGTGTGTGTATGACATGTGCCACCAAGACAGACACCTTTTATTGTGCCACAGAGTAATTGCAGCAGTGTGAACCTACTATCCACCTCACCTGTGTGATTTTGTACTGCTTTGTGGTATCTTGGTTTTGGACTGTCACTGTGGTGCACTGCCCCCAACCGGCAAAAGGTATTCTTTTCCAAATTGGATTGTGACTTGTGAGCACTGGTTAAGGTGTTGTTGTGACTTTGCATCTGCATCTCTTCTTGATTGTGCAGTGCAATCTTAATCTATCTGTGCTTTTGCATCTGTTTAGTGCACAATCTCCATCTGCAAGTCACAGTTGTTGTTTTTCTTGGCTTCACATCCACCAACCCAGACTGAAAGTTCAGAAATCTAAATTTGTTTAGAATTTTCTTGGTGATCCCCCAAAATGCCTGCAAAGAGACGTGCAAGCAAAGCTGTTTCTGGCCATGGCACTGCTGCCAGTGGCAAGACTGTCTGTGGGCATGGTAGTATGCAGAAGTGCATAGCTGATGTTAGTAAAGGGATTTCTCCATCAATGTTTTTTACAGCGCAATCTGTAGCTTCACTCATAGTTTGAGGAGATAATGTTGTTCCAGCTGGTGGTGTTAGTGCAGTTTCTGCTGGCATGATTATTGCTGCCTCAAGTTCTACTTCTGACCAGTTAACCATTTCAAAAAATATAGTTGAGTCTAAAGCTTTGACTGACAGTGTAGATGATGTCATACTCTCCATTAACATCCCCATGGTAGCTGAACATGATTCTGATCCTGGCATCGATAACTCACAATGTCACATTTCTTCCAGTGCTACTGAGGTCATGCCTTTGCCATCCAATGATTCGATTCTAAGTGCGGCGCAAAAATATCAAGTGATGATGATGATGATGCTGTGGTTGGAACATGTTCTCTACATGACAGCATCCAAGCTGAAAATGTGGATGCAGATGATGTTAATGAATATGATGATGATGTCAGTGACCTCTGTTGGGAACTGGAGAAAAAGAAAGTCAAGGTGGCTGTGCCTGGGTCTGTTTGTGTTAAATCCCACCCCCCTCAAAAAGTTGTGATTTAGCGGTTCTTTTTGATGATAATGATGATGACCCAGTAATAATCATAGGTAGTCATTATGGTTAGTTGGAGTCCAAGTGTGTTCAGCCTGAAAAATCATTTAGCACACCCCCCATTTCAGGGGTTAAAAAAACAGAGTCCAATAAACAGCATCAGGGACATGTTAAAAGTAGGGGATCACAATCCCTTGTTTGGGATTTTTTTTTGTCCAAGATGCAAATGATGAGTCAGTTGCAATCTGCCAGCGTTGTCAAGCACATGTGAATAGAGGTAAAAAGGGGAGTCATCTGGGCATGGGGGGATAGCATACACATCTTAAGAACAGGCACATGGCACTGTGGACCCGGCACCAGATGGCAGCTAATGCCATAGTGGGGTGTTCACCCTCATCATCAACCTTACTGAGCATGTTATCCCCTTCCATGAGTGTAAGACCAAGTAGGAATGTCTGCAGTAGCAATGAAATAACACCAGCAGATTACTACAGGCATGATGAGGGGGAGGATTATGATTTAGAAATTTTGTCACGTGGTGGTCAGAGTAGCAGTGGTGGTGGTGGTGGTCAGTACAGTATGTCTAGTGCATGTGGTACATCAACTCCTGTACGTAAAATGGAGAAAATAACTTCATTTGTGGACTTGTCACCTGTGCACCCCTCTTCATCACACATCCACACCCCACCCCCGGACATTCACAGAGCAGAGCCATTTGTCACAACCCTTGCAAAACGTGTAAGTCAACCCATGTTGGAGAGTGTTTTTGCTCATAACCTCCTGCCTGCCTGCCTGAAGCATGTGACCTACACTGTGTAAGCCATGTGATGTGGGTGGGCTGCCTGTGAATTCTCGCTCGCCTTAAAGCAGAATAAGACGAAGTGCAGAACATGATGTCATAATTACAATGTGAAGTGGCGAAGTGAGGGTTTAAAATGGGCACTTCACATAGCAGATTACTAACGCAAAGTAGCCACTTCGAGCCCACTTCGAGGGTGGAATTTTACTTTGCTGCATCTCTAATCACAAGGAATAAAGAAAAATTAAAAACCACTTTTTGACCCTGAACAAGTGACAGACTGGCATTATGAGTACTCCAGAAAATAGTAAAACAAAAGCCGGGGGCAAAGGAAGTAATAAACATAAAAAAAAGTTTATTCAAGAGCCCAGAAATAAGTGGCCCAAAAAGTAAAGTACAGCAACAACAAGCAGCAACACAGTCTGTTGAAGGGGCTGAACTTAATGCTACTATTATCCATGTGCAGTCAAACTTTCAAAATACTGAAAACCCAGCAAGAGTTGGAGGACTGTCTATGTCAGAAGGGCTCAGCAGTACAGCCAACGAAGTGTCACAAGACAGTGGCAATAGCACCTCGTGTAAGAAAAAAGAGCAAAAACAAAGAGTATTCCAATTCCAATTGTACGTACTAACACACTAAGATGCCAGCAGAGCAGGCCTAATGATCTATTGAGTCTGCTCAAAAATCAGCACCCGGTCAGGACACCATTGCTGCTCTCCTTGCCCCCCCGAAAATCCCCCCGCCCCACCCCCATCGGAGTTACAGTACACCTCAGACCTAGCATTACTCAGTTTAACCCTCCTCTTATACCTGTCCTAGCCCCTCTTGAACCCCTTCACTGTATTAATAGCCACCAGTTCTGCAGGAAGTGTATTGAAAAGGTCCACCACCCTCTCGGTGAAGTAGTGTCTCCTAGTCTCCCCCCGAGCCTCCCACCAACCAGCCTTTTGGGTGCCCTTGGTGGCCCCTCCCCCTCAGCTGGAACACCCTATTTAGGTTGACCCCATTACTCCCTTCAGATATTTAAAGACCTCAATCATATCCCTTCTGTCCCTCCTCTCCTCCAGGCAGTACAAGTTGAGCTCCTCAAGTCTCTCCTCATAGAATCTTTCCCCCAGACCCTGTATCATCCTGGCCACCCTCCTCTGGACCCTCTCCAGAAGTGCGATGTCCTTTTTCAGGTACGGGCACCAAAACTGCATGCAGTACTCTAGGTGCAGTCTAGCCAGACAGTTATACATAGGAAGAAGCACCTCCCATCTCCTCGAGGTTATCCCCCTGGCTTTCGCCGCAGCCCTCCTACACTGCTCCAAATTATTCATTTTGGCATCCACCACCCCAAGACCCTTTTCCCCTCCCAAAATCTGCAGCTTGTCTCCACTCAAAAAGTACTCATGAGCTGGGTTCCTAAGCCCCAAGTGGAGAACACTACATTTCTTGGGATTGAATCTTAGTTTCCAGGTGCATGACCACCTCCCCAGAGTCTCAAGGTCCCACTGTAGGGTTCATCTACCTTCCTCCCCATCCACCACCACCCCCAGCTTTGAGTCATTGGCAAAGAGGCTCCTCTCATGCCTGATACCATCCCTGATGTCCAAGATGTAAGCATTAAATAGAAGTGGACCCAGCACTGACCCTTGTGGTACTCCACTAATGACTCTCCTAGGTGATGATACCTCCCCCTTAACCACTACCTTCTGAAACTGCCCAGTTAGCCAGTTTCATATCCACCTAACCCTCTTATACCCCATTTCCCCCAGCTTGTCCAGCAACCCAGGGTGTGACACCGAATCAAATGCCTTGCTAAAGTCTAGAAAGAGGACCTAAAGTTAAAGCACTTACAGGTACAACTCACAGTGGAGTTGCTCGATTTGCAACATATGCATATCGAATAACTCAGCCTGTGACTGCAAATATTAAATCTACTGAATCTGATAATGATGATGGAGACAACCATGGTTATGATGAGACTGATGATGATGAGTTTGTGGCTTTACCTTTAGCTATGTTTCATTCTGGTTCTGAGAGTGACAATGTGGATAAAAATAATGACAGTAGTAGAGTGTGAAAAGGGAAAAAGAAAAAGTCAAAGGCACAAGCCACACAAAGTGAAACAAAGTCTGACAGTAGTGATGATGATAATGGCAATGGTGCTGCAGAGGATTCTATGACTGTCTCACCTGATGAACCTGAATCCTCCGCTGATATGTCTTCCCCTTTTAAACCCTGTCACTCGACTCCTAGTCCTACTGAGGTCATTACTAGACATAGAAGGACAACCTCTACTGTTTGGAATCATTTTTACATAAACCCCAAGGATGCTTGCCAAGCTGTATGTGTGCATTGCAGCAGATGTGTTAGTAGGGGAAAAATAAAGTGCATCTTGGGACCACAACAATGATGTGACATCTTTCGCGAAGTCACCCTATCATTGTATATAGTTAAAAAAACAGTCTAACATTGGTGGCTGGAAATCTTGCAGGGCTCTCTGTGAACAGGAACATTCCACTGAAACAGTGGGAGATGAGCATCAGGCAAGATCTAAAAGTCCACTTTCACCTCATGATCAGAGTCACAATAATTCTGTAAGGTCCTCTGTTTTACCAGGCACGGCATGTAGTCGTACAACACCCCCAGTCAAATGTAACATTATCCCCCTTCCATAAGAGGCAATTGATGTTAAAAGAAGTTTTAGAAAGAAATTCTAAATATTCACGAAACCATCCCATAGCTCTGGCAATAAATCGTAAAACAGCTGAAATGATTGTACTTGAGTTCAGCCATACTCTATTGTGGAAGATGTGGGTTTGTGAAGGTCTATGTAATGCTTAGAGCCAGGACATTTAATGCCAAGTAGAAAATACTTCCACTGTGCCCAGGATGTATGACAGCTTAGTAGTTCAAGTAAGACATGTTCTCTGAGAGGCTGAGGGTAAGGTAGTTCACGTCACTACTGATATGTGGACCAGCAGCCAAACCATTGCCTATCTTTTTCTTACTGCACACTGGGTCAGTTTCGCGGGCAACTGATCATTATCCTCATGTGCTACTAGTTTGCCTGCTACCACTTCAACCAGTACTACTACTACTACCACTACTATCTCTCAGGACTCAAAAAAAAAGTCATGTTTTAGAAAATGGCAGTTCTCCATGTATGTCACTTTCTAGAAAAACACACAGAACAGCACGTTCAGCAAGCACTGGAATGATTACTTTCTGCTTGGGTCACTTCACAGGATTTGAAAGTTGTTTTCTTGTTGTTGCCAACAATGGTTCAATTATTTAAAAAGCACTTCATGATGGCAACTATTTACATATACGCTGTTTTTCCCACTGTCTTAACCTAATCATTTGATGCTTCCTGGATAATGACTGGCAAGTATCAACCACTGTGAGTACAGTATGCAAAGTGTGTGGCCACTTCAACTATTCAGTAAAAGCCCATGACATCCTTGTTAATATCCAGAAGGACAAAGGTCTTCCTCATCTCTAGCTTGTTCAGGATATAGCAACAAGGTAGAATTCAGCTTACTTTACGATTGAATGCATCCTTGAACAAAAGGTAGCTATCACTGAGTGTAACACGTACAATGATATCGGGGAGGGCATTGTACTCTTTTCTACTCAATGGTCTTTGCTGGAACAGTTGTGTCATATTCTGAAACCATTCATGAGTGCTACAAAACAGGTCAGTGCAGAAAAGGCATCCCTTAGCCAATTATTCCACTCGTTCTACTTCTCAAAAAAAGGTTGGAGAAAATGAGGAGCAACTTACATATGAAGCAATCTCTAGTTAATAACATGCTTACCAGACTTAGCAATGATAAGAAATTATCAGCCATGACACGGAGCAAGGAGCATGTCAATCAATCAATCAAATCAAAATCTTTGTTTATTCAGGCGAACATCATTGAGCATAGCTCATTTACAAGATGGACCTGAGTGGTCATAACAAAAAAGGTTACAGAGTGTATACAAAAAACATGATATTGAAATAGCACAAATACAAACATTTATGAGTGAGACAGATATACAATTATTTACATATATACAAGGCAAAGGACAGTAAACCAAAAACCTATTAAAGGTGAGAAACAAACAGTCTGGTGGGGATAAGGCTTGGATAATGTCTTAACAACATTGCTAGATCCACGTTTCTGGAACAGACACATTCCTGTTGTGGTTTCTGATGATATGGAGGAGATGAACTACAGGCAACTTTTGATTGATCCAGTAAATGAGATTTCATTAGAAGGATTGGCAATCAGTACTACAATGACACCACTTCAAATTCAAAAGACTGCTCCCAAAACCAGTACAGAAGCAAACAATAAGGAGGAAAACATTTGGGGTCAGCTGCAGTACATTGAAATTCCTAAGGAGAAAATGCATGCTCAGTAGTAAGCACGGTGGATACATATCTGTCCAAGTCCAACATTAGTATTAGGATTGACTCTTTAGCTTACTGGCAAGAGAAAAAAAATTATGCTTGCCAAAGCTGGCTACCCTGGCTTGTAAGTATATTGGATGTCCACCCTCCAGTGTATGTTCCAAGCATTTACTTAGCTCTGCTGGGGATGTTGTGACTGATAAATAAACAAGATGAAGACCAGACAATGTGGAGAAACTAACATTCTTGAAGGTTAACTTGCCAAACTTTGGCTACATATGTAATGCTGATCTTGAAGAAGATGATACTGACAGCAGTACTTGTGCTGCAGCTGTGGAGCGACACATCATCTTTCAATTTTGAGACTCATTGGACTGCTTAAAAGTAGAGATCTGGGACTTGCCTGCTTTTTGACTGCATCATCATCATCATCTGGGGGGGAGGTGCAGTCAGTACATCACATTCACGTCATCACGTACTGGTAGCAACTGTGGCAGACAAGTCCCTGTTGTCACACACAGTTGCTTTCTCATTCTGACAAGATCATTTATTTTATTACCTAATACACCTAAGAATAATTATTTCTTATACAACCATAGCTCTGTTTTTCCCATGATAGTAGTGGTAGTAGTGGTAGTGGTGAAGTGGTCGCTTTGGACTGTCTGGTGCTCTTGTTCTTTCACATTGCTTCGCACTGAATTCCATACTGAGACCTATTGCTACGCTAAAATAATTTGTGACATACAAAAAAGACACTGGCCCTTCTACAAAAAGTTGGACTCAGAAGACTGGTTTAAAAAAAATAGAGATCTGGAACTTGCCTGGCTTTCAACCACATAATCATCATCCTGGGGGTGGGTGGAAGGTGTAGACAGTACATTACATTCGTGTCATCATGTACTGGTAGCAACTGTGACAGACAAGTCCCTGATCTCACACACAGTCACTTCCTCATTCTGACAAGATCATTTATTTTATTACCTAATGCACCTAAGAATAATTAATCCTTATATAACCATGGATCTATTTTTATCCCGATAGTAGTGGTAATAGTAGCAGTGGTGAAGTGGTCACTTTGGACTGCCTGGAGCTCTTGTTCTTTTACATTGCTTCATGTTGCATTCCATACCCAGACCTGTTGTTATGCTAACATTTTTGGTAACATACAAAAAACACACTGACCCCTTCAACAAAAAGTCAGACTCGGGAGACTGGTTTAAAAAAAAAAAAAGATCTGGGACTTGCCTGCCTTTCGACTGCATCATCATCATCCTGGGGGTGGGTGGGAGGTGCAGCCAGTACATCACATTTGTGTCATCACGTACTGGTAGCAACTGTGGCAGACAAGTCCCTGTTCTCACACACACACATATAGTCACTTTGTCATTCTAAGGAGATCATTTACCTAAATGCGCACAATTAAATAACCACATTGATAAATGCTGCTAGCTGTTTTTTTCCCTGGTAGTAGTGGTAGTAGTACTACAAAGTACAATTATTTAAACACATTATTATCCACTTCTAAAAAATCAGACTCAGGAGGAGAGACCATTTATTTAAAAAATAAGAGATCTTTTCTGAGACTCTTGTCATCACAGTCACTTTCTCATTCTTTTCTAAGCAGTCATTTTTGGTAAATCTTTGAGTCATGCTAGCAGAAAAAGACCATTTGGCCCATTGAGTCTGCCCAAGATAGCCCCCCCCACCTCCTTTTATCTCCCTCCCTCCCCTCTGCCCTCTCTTCCCTCCCTTTCCTAGTCCCATGTAGTTATTTCATGCTCTTTTGAATTTCTGCACTGTACCTACCTCCACTACCCACTCCGGCAATGGGCCTTAACCATATTGATTTCAGTGTTGGTAGATTACTTCTGGTTTTCCCCTGATTGTAGTAGATGGGGGTAGTAGTAGACTGAAGTCTTGAAGTGGTAGCTGGCTGACTGGCTCTCTCTGACTGGTCCTATTTGACTGGCTGCCCTCTGCTCTGGCCTAGTGCTGTTTTTGTGTTCTTGGCTTTTTCTTCATCACTTAACTGTCTAAAACACATCTGGTGCCAGCCTGTACCTGTTGAGAAATAGAAATCTCTACTGTTAATAATATAACTTATACACAGTATTAGAATTACTTTCTTAAATGTCATATGAATATATGAATTTGCCAGCAGAAATAGGCCACCTGATCTATCAAGTCTGCTCGAGTGTGCAGCTAGCATCCTCATCTTGCAGCTGCCCCACCCCTTCCCCTTCCCAATTAGTCCCCTCTCACCTTGTTCCATCCCCTTCAGAAACTACCCACTGTCTTACAGGCTACCACCTCCTCCGGTAGAGCATTCCATTCTTCCACTACCCTCTCTGTGAAAAAGTGTCTCCTCATTTCCATCCTAAATCTTCCCCCCTTCAATTTAAGGCATGCCCTCTCATTTTCCTCCCCCTCCTCAGCCTGAGAATCCCTTCAGTGCCTGCCTTATTTATCCCCTTTACATACTTAAAGGTCTTAATCATATCCCCAGGTCCCTTCTCTCCTAAAAGGAGTACATGTTCAGCTGTCTCAGCCTCTCCTCGTATGGTCTGTCCTCCAGTCCCTGGACCATCCTTGTTGCCCTGCGTTGTACCCCTTCCAGTAATGTCACATCCTTCTTCAGATATGGGTGCCAGAATTGCACACAGTACTCCAGGTGCGGCCTGACCAGTGCCCTGTAGAGCGGCAGGATCAGCTCCCTGTTCCTGGAGGAGATCCCTCTCACGATACAACCTAGCATCCTGTTGGCTTTCACTGCCATCCTCCTACACTGCTTTGTATTGTTCATATACCCTGTTACTACCACCCCTAGATCCTCTCCCCTCCTCCTTGGTGGAACCTAGCTGCACCCCTCCCAGCTGTGATCCCTCTCTGGGATCTTTGCTCCAAAGTGCAGGACTTTGCACTTTTTCACATTGAACACCAACTGCCACACTTCCGACAACTCCATCAGCTTGATCAGGTCATCCTGCAACCCTTCCAACCTGCTATATCATCCATCACCACCCCCAATTTGGTATCATCAACGGATAGACTGATCTTATTCCTGATGCCATATGAGATGTTCGCTATGAATATTCCAAACAGCACTGGCCCCAGTATTGAACCCTGCAGCACTCTGCTCATCACAGCCTTTGGAGATGAGAGTTCTCCCCCACCACCACTACCCACTGTTGTCTCCCCTGCCGACAATTCTCAATCCATTTTAGCATCTTAGTCCCCACCCGTACGTATCTCAATTTCCCTCCCAATCTCCCATGTGGCACCGAATCAAAGACCTTACTGAAGTCTAAGTATATGACAGCCACCGCATGATCCTTGTCCAACTCCCATGTGACCCAGTCATAATATTCAACTAGGTTCATCTGGCAGGATTTTCTGGAGACAGACCCATGCTGGTGATTGTCCTGGAGCCCACTACCTTCCATAAAGATAACCAGCCTTTCCTTTAGTATTGTCTCCATCAGCTTCCCCATGATGGAAGTTAAGCTTACCAGCCTATAATTACGCAGCTTATCCTTTGGTCCATGTTTATGGATGAGTACCACATGAGCCATCCTCCAGTCATGTGGAACACACCCTGTATCCAGGGAGGTATTGAATAGTTCCACCAGTGGTCCGGCCAGGATCTTGGCCATTTCCTTCAACACCCTGGGGTGTGTGCCGTATGTTTCTGGTGCCTTATCCACCCTCAGAGCTTGTAACCCTTCCAATACCCTACCCTCAGTGAGCATCATATTTGTTACCCCCTTCCCCCCTGCCCACCCCTGCAGTAGCTGTCATCCTTTCTCATTTGGGAATACAGAACAGAAGTACCAATTCAGTGCTTCTGCCTGATCCACCCCTTTCTCTGCCCACCCCCCATCCTTCCTGATCCTGTCAGAAACAGAAGAGTGATTAAAGAGCATTCTCTACTACTAAACAGTGGTTTAATTTTTTTTTCTATAGATATGTTGATTAAAAGCAGTTTAAAATGATTTTTTAACATACAGTTACCATAAAACAATGAAGGTCATAAAAGTTTCAGATAAGGTTTGGATAAGGATCCAAACCTTTTTTTGCATATCAGAACCTTTTAGAACCTCAGAATCTTTTGAGGTTCTCCCATCCCTACTAGGAATAGGGGACAAACTGCTGGGGTGGGTCAAGAGCTGGATGCGGAACAGAAATCAAAGAGTGGTGGTGGGGGGACCTATCTAAACCTAGACATGTAACTAGTGGGGTCCCACAGGACTCAGTACTCAGACCTGTGCTGTTCAATATCTTTATTGGTGACATAACAGAATGGGTGAAATATAAAATCTGCATATTTGCAGACAATACTAAGCACTGTGGGAGGGTGAACACGGTGGAGGGGAGACAAAAAATAAGGTAAGATCTGGCTATGCTACAGAAATGATTGAGCATCTGGCAGTAGGGATTTAATGCTAAGAAATGCAAGGCCATGCTCCTGCAAGCTAGGAACCCAGGGGCCAGCTTCTTGCTGTGGGGGGGGGGGCACATGTGACCAGCTCAGAAGAGGAAAAGGATCGTGGGGTGTTGGTCGGAGTGACATGAAACACTGTGTGCAATGCCATAAGGCAGCAGCCAAAGCAAATAAAATGCTGGGCTGTATCATCAGAAGAAACTCCTCTAGGAGGGAGAAGGTTATTCTGCCACTATACAGGTCATTGGTGAGACCACACATGGAATACTGTGTACAGTTCTGGTGCCCTTGTCTGAAGAAGGTTGTCAAACTACTGGAAGGGGTCCAGTGGAGGGCAACCAAAATGATCCAAGGCATGGGAGACAGAACATATGAGGAGAGGCTGAGGGAGCTCAACATGTACAGTACCTCTTGGATGAGAGGACAGAAAGGGGTGACATGATAGAAACCTTCAAGTACTTTAAGGGCATAAACAGGGTTATATTGGAAGCCATCTTCAGTTTCAGAATGGAGGGTATGAAAAGGGGGCATAGCCTGAAACTAGTGTGTGGGGGGGTAGATTTAAGAAGGAAATTAGATGGTACTTTTTCACTGAAAGGCTGATGACAGGGTGAAAAGAGTTGCCGGAGAAGGTAGTTGCGGCAAATATGGTGGCCAGTTTCAAGAGGGGGGCGCAGGGTGATACAGAAAATTAGAATGGGAGGAATCAGTACTGAGAGGTGGAAGGGGGAGAGTAATGGGGTGGAGGTGGATGACTCCAAGAGGAGTAGGGGAGGGGGGCAGCTCCAGGGAACTAGATTGAGATACACACTCCAGCAGACTTGATAGATCATTATAGCCTGTTTCTGCTGATAATTTCATATGGTTGTATGTATGTATGCATTATAAAAACAATCGTTTTTTGCCAGTGCCAGAGAATAATCAGTTATTTGCACAAGGCTATCAAACTTACTGATACAGTGGACAAACCCAGTCCATCTAAGATGTAAAAAAAGCACAAGTAGCCACAAGCCCGCAAACAGAGAAAGTAGTGGAGCAGTCAAAACTTCAACACAACCACCAGCCACTCCTGCCACAGACATTTACCACCACCCACCCAAATCCTTTTTGTGAGATTATTTTATTTCTGATCCTTTAGCTAAGGCTATGGTGACTCCCATTTTTTTGTAATATAACTAACTGATTATTAACAAATATTTACAATAATATTTTTTTATTTACTGGTTTAGCAGGCAGCAACATATGGAAACTATTGCAACTGATTGCTTGATTAGTTGTATTAAATGCTTGTGCAGCATACAGTAGTATAGTGCTTCTGCAACGTAATTGAATATGGTTGCTGAGTACTGTAGGTAGATCAGTATTGTTGGTAAAGTGATTACTGGCTGTAGTCAGAAACCTGAGGTAATCCATCGGATGTGGTGTTTCAGTGGTTTCTTTCACAATCTTTTTTCCTAAAGTACTACCACCCTTTCAGAGTAGAGGCAGAGGAACCCTTTGGAGGAAGATTCCACCCATAGAGGTATTCAAGGACTGAAGGTCCCTCTCTAAAGACACCTTAGGGAAGAAGGTTAGAAGGAGAGGGGTAAGCCGATGGATGAGATGGGGAAGATGATGAGACCAAACATACAAGCACTCAAAGGTTGCTTGGGGTACATGCTCTTAAATAGCACTTAGTGGGCAGCATGGCAGATGTCACCCACTGCCCCACCAAACCCCAGGTGTAATAACCTTCCAATTAACAGGTTCAGCAGGCAACTAAGTATGGAGAAGGTACGTCAATTGACTGCATGATTAGTTGTTGTGGTGAATACTTGTGCAACATGGAATAGTGCTTGTGCAAATAAACTGAATAAGGTTGCTGAATACTGCAGGTAGCTGATTATTGACAGTAGTCAGAAGACTGAGATAACTGATAGGATTTGGTGTGTCAATGTGACCTTTAATGTTTTTGTTACCAAAGGAGCTCTTTTGGGGTACCGGAGAAACAGGAACCCTCTTGAAGAGATGTCCACCTTTACTGGTGCTGTGTGACCACAGGTCCCTTGGCTAAAGGTAGCTTAGGGACAAAGTCCAAAGAAGACAGAGCTGTACATGTAAGTAGAATGGTTAGAAAAAAATGTATCTTTCTGTAAAGAGAAAGGGAAGGTTACAATCGTTGAATGACCAGTGACGAATGGAGAAGTCACCCTTCACATCACAACACGTCTGGTGAAGTGAAACTTACTAATGCAGAAATAAGTAACTGCTTTTAGAATCTTCAGCATGAAGGTGATGAAAAACCCTCATGGAAGAATCTTCTAGGGATCCAAGGTTTCAGATCATCTTTCCTCCTGCCTTAATGCACTACTATTAAAATCAAAGTGTAAAGTTAGAACTGCAACAATCCACTGTTAAGCTAGGGAATAGGAAAGCTTCTCCTATCTGTAAGAGGTGCACCTCATGAAGATTCTAAATGTATGCTTCTACATTCTAAATGTATGCTTCTGATGTGCATTGTTGAAGTGCCAAAAGAATGTCTGGGTTATGGAAACACCCTAAGAAAAAGGAGAAGTTGGATCAACTAATTCAGGCTTGGTAACCCTTTAGTACTTTTAGTATTTAGTAGTAATACTTTTCTCTGATAACAAGGCTTGCAAATAATCACTTGAGGGGCTCGATTTTTTGCAGTACAAAGCCACAGAGGGTGAAAGCATACTGACCTCTTGAGGGAGCATTGAGTAGGATGTATGTCTGTTCGATGTAGAGGTATGTGCCCAATTGTTGTTGGGGTATATTCCTGATCATCATCGGGGTGTATATCTATTACTGATTGTTGAAGTGTTTGCCTTAACTCATTCTATCCTACTGCCACTTAGAATGTTCAGGTAGCCTCTGCCTGCTGCTAGAACTCCTGTGTGCCTGAAGGGGTTTTAGATCTGCAGCATTCATACAAACACACTGTGCTTAAACCTACATATCTTAAAAAACATACATCCAATTTTAAAACTGTAAAAAGAAAAGTTTTTCAGGACAAAAAGTTTTTAAAAATGAGTGAGGTTTGGTAATGTCTATTTAACTGGATTTATTGTTGTGTGAGGTTGTTTTCATATTTTAATAAATTCTGATGATTTTATCTAAATATAATTATGCTCTGTTTAATTAGTCATGCACAAATATTACATTTCTGTAAAATTGTTGATTACAATTGTTAAAAATATACAATAAACATCTGGCATTGTCTAAATATAAATTTTGCAAGTTTTTTACCATTTTTTTTAGTCAGAAATCAATATTTGAATCTCTTGTTATTACAGTTTGAATTTTTTGTTCCACTCCACTGGTTGGAATTCTTGCAGTGTTCAATTCTTCCTACCCACTGATTTTAGTTTATGAATCTGATTATCAATTTTTTTGTTTTTCCCCTAGTTTAGTAAGAATATATTTACATAGTACCTTAGAAGGACATATCAGGAAGTGATGCAGGAAGGAAGTGCTTTGTGAGGTCAAGTGATGTAAATAAGAAGAACACTTCCAGTGTAGGTCAGTGAGCTGACACAGGAAATGGAGACATTTGTTAGTGCTGGAGGGCTCTCTATGATTAATTGCATATGTGCTGTAGTTAAAATGTATAATTTCATTGAAATAAACTATTTTATTTTTGCAAAAAAATCCCATTATAAGTATAGGAAACTGTATTTTATTTGTGCTGCTTGCTTTATCATACTGTAAATGAAGCATGATGTTGTTCATGTAAAGGTTCATAGTCTTTCAGTAAACATGTTACATAAATCTGTGTATTATTTAATTTCCTGGCATAGTTTATTTTTTGAGGTTGTATTATGGGATGGTTTAAGGTGAGGGAATGACTGTATGAGGAAGCACTGTATGTTAGTGGTGGTGGTGGTGGTGGGGGTCCTGCATTCATAATACAGGCTCAGATGCACTTTATATTTTCTGGGGAAATGAGAGGGGCTTTATGCATCTAATAATGGTGCTAACAGACACTGTAGATACATTATGGGTATAGGTATAGGATGATGAAATTGCTGAAAATGCACTGGTAATTTGGGGTATACTGTGTCATGGGAAAGGGGGTGGGTGTGCCTGTACCAAGGAATGATGCTCTTAGGCACCGCAGTCATTTTGTGTCATGAATTGGCACCTGTCCTTGGGGTATACTCAGTTGTAAGGAAGCAGGTGGGGCTGCCTGCACCTGGTAATGGTGTTCATATGCCATGCAGAAACATTGTGGGTAGACATACAGGGTGGCGATATGTTCACCTGTAAAGGTTGTGTGTACTATGTGCTGTGTCACATGGTTTGCCTGCATACACATGTGATATGTTGCAACATTCAGTATGGCACGCTGTGTGGGTGGGAAGGAGTGTGGGTGTGCCTGCACCATGGAGTGATGCTCATTGGTGCACATGTGTACTGTGTTTCATTTGAATGGACTGTATACGTCATACACTGGCACTGATCACATCACAGTGCATCAGAGATAAGGGATGGTCTGAAGCATTATGAGCACAAGAGACTAAAGTGGTTGTGGAGCGATTCAAACTTGAATAGAACATTGCAGTGCATCTGAGGGTAGTGTTGGAATGAATCTTGAGTGTGCACAATGGACTCACCACCATGGTGACTGAGGAGGGATCCATATCAGTAATGCACATCACAGATTGTCAGAGATAAAGGTTGGACTGAAGACTGATGAACAGATGGACTAAATCAGTGACTTTGGTGGGATTTGAACCTGAACAGCACTTTACAGTGCAGTAGAGGTTGGGGCTGGACTGACACCAGATCAGTCAATGGACAACACCATTGGCTGTGGAGGGGTCTGAACCTGAAATGCACTTCATTGTTCACTACAGTTTGGAGCTCGATGGATGCATGATAAGGAGATAGATTTTACAAGTGGCTGTGAAGGGATTTGAGCCTGAAGAATACTTTACAGTGCATCAGAGATTGGGGCTGAACTGATGTCATATGAATTGATGGGCTACATCAGTGGATGTAGAGGGTTTTGAACATCAAATGAACTTCACAGTGCATTATGGGATTGGTCTGGACTGATACATGATAAGTCGATGGACAACACCATCAGCTGTGGAGGATCTGATCCTGAAATGCACTTCAGTGTTCACTACAGTTTGGGGCTTGAATGACACATGATAGGAGACAGATCTTACAAGTGGCTGTGGAGGGATTTGAACCTGAAGAATACTTTACAGTGCATCACAGATTGGGGCTGAACTGATGGACTACACCCGTGGATGTGGAGGGTTTTGAACATGAAATGCACTTCACAGTGCATTATGGGATTGGTCTGGGCTGATGCATGGTAAGTCGATGGACAACACCATCAGTTCAGGAGGGATCTGAACCTGAAATGCACTTCACTGTTCACTACAGTTTGGGGCTCGACTGATGCATGGTAAGGAGCTAAATCTTACAAGTGGCTGTGGAGGGATTTTAACCTGAAGAACACTTTACAGTGCATCAGAGGTTGAGTCTGGACTGACGTCATACGAGTCAATGGACAACACCAGTGACCGTGGAGGGATTCAAAACTGATTTGGCCTTTACAATGCATCAGAGATTGGGGCTGGACTGATGCCAGATAAGTTGAAGGCAACACCATTATTTTTTTCATTTTAAACAATCAGCAGCTGCGTATTAGGGAGAAAACTCAAGTGCAGAGCATGAGACAAAGATGCTACTGACCCTAACCCACTTATCATCCATAACAAGGAGCAATATGCCACATAGATTTTAATATAGCCATAATCGAACATAAACTCTTTAAAAAGTAACAAAAGGTGCTGAATTCATGTGACCTCATCTAGTACATGCACAAGAAACACTCTCTCCCATCAGGAATGCCAGCCGGATCCATAAGATGTGATCACACAGGATGACCAGAAATTATCCCAAAATGAACAAAGTAACAACTATGAAAACTTATAAATAAAATTAAAAACAAATAAAGTAAATACAGATTACAAATTGAGGTTCTGGTACCAAAATGAAGTGAGTATTTTAGGGTAAGAGCAACACCTCCATCTTGAAACTAAGTTTTCAGTCACCACTCTCTTCCTTCCCCAGTGTGCACTCTGACTGGTTAGTGGAAATAGTGATGTGTGCAATAAGCATAGAGCAAGCATGGCAACAGTGAGGATCAAAATGACCAGATGGTGATGCACTACAGAGCTAGGGCAGGTGCAAGTGAGGGCTGTGACCCCTAAATGAAACATCAAAAAAAAAATCACTGTACACTCCAGAGCCCAGAGCGCCACTTTCCCTCCAGTGACGGTTGTAAAAAAATACGAGTCCTTGCTTGAATGCTAAATAAGGATTTAGTCTAACGTTTCAGGCACACACATTGAATAGAATAGCGGAAGACACAACAAAAGATCTGCGTGCAGGTTCTCTGGGGCTTCGACAACTAAGGCTGTGTCAGGGGGATGGTGCCTGCATCTAAGACAATCCCTTTATACCAGTTAAATTCAGAATTGATGATGTCAGAAAATCCGACCAATCACAGAGCTCGATTTTTAAATGTAGAAATATTCAGCTCACTTAGTGGTATAAATGGACTAATAGTTATAACAATCATGATATCAGTGACAACATGTTATTGTAGAAAAATACCCCAAAAGACAAAAAAATACACCAAAGTGGTGACGGCCAATTGGATTGCTCGAATAAAAAAAATAAATAAATAAATTATGAAATTAATTATAGTGTAAACCTGATCAGCTTAACATGTTACACTTAAACAAAATGATTTGTTGTTACGATACAAACTAATGGCAGAATACATTTTTCACAGCACACGTAAAAAATAGTAAATTTATTTATTTATGTATTAAGGCTTGTTTTCTCAAAAATAGCCAATGGGAACACATATTATATTAGGTAAAATCAGTAAGGGTACGATGTCCCCTATTAGGTGGTACAACTCAATTCATCAAATGTAAACAAATGCTTGAGCTGCACCAAGAGAAAGACATGGACGCCAATTGGCGTCATCAGGCACTACAGCAAATGATTTATGACGCCATATGGCGTCATCAGGAAAAAAAGGTATGTTTTTTTATGACGCCATATGGCGTCATCAGGAAGGAATGAGTTAAAGTAGTTTGTAAAGTAGGACTGATACAGTAGTAGCCACAGACATTGCCAGCTATTTCCAGACATTTCGTGAAATTTCTGAAGAGTTTCTCTCTGCTGCCCCTACTGTGGAAATGCAGAAAGCAGGAGATATTTCTGGAAATATCACAGAAATTTCAGGAAACAGCTGGCAGTGTCTGTGGCTGCTACTGTAGGTATGGTAAGAGACAGATAAGGGTTAAAGCTGAGCCCTCAGGACTTGACCAGATAGCTGCTTGTGCTGACTGGCTGGTAAGGTTAAGGAGCAGAAGACTGAAGGCCTAAAAGAATGCCAGGAGTGAAGCATCACCATGGTGGTGAACAAGACAGCAGCCAGAAGGAACCTGGAGGCAGGCAGATGAGCTGCTGCAGGTAAGGCCCAGCAGCGTAGAGAGGAGTCAAGGGCTGAAACAAACCACCTGGCAGACCAAAGTAAACAGAAGCAGAAAATGGTTATGCCCAGAACCCGGTAGCTTGAGGCCGATTTGACTCAAAATAGAACTAGATTGTATCCCGTCTGTGAATATCAATCCCCCGACTTTCTTCTATGTCAAGCCTTCCTCCCTACAAGTTATCCCAAAATGTCCAACGCTTGTGACTTCTTTAAGAATACATACTCAACTCTGTTCCTTTTTGCGCTATAAACCCCAGCTGGATTTATCTCAATCCATCTGGAACTCGCCATCCTTCTTAATAAACAAACAGAGAATTTCCTCAAAGTGGCTGCCCCAGCTGGGGGAGGGGATTGTATCTACTTTCCCTGATGGAGAGGGAGCTTGGCTTTCTGTAGCTAAGTTAATCCAGAAATTTAATATCCCAGTAGCTAGCCACTTCAAGGTTCTCCAACATAAGCACCATCTCACTGCCACATTGGGTAATACTCCTCCTCTCCACCCCTCACATTTTCCTTATTATCTGAGCTCACTTCCTTGTTGGGTCCCCCCAAGGTAATCTCAAAATTACATCAAGCCCTTTTTTATTGGCAGTATGGAGGCTCCTATGGCCCCACCAAATATTGGTCCTCCCTTTTTCCCCATCATACCTTGGACTGGCCTGTACTATGGCAGTATTGTCACAAGTATGTGTTGCAAGACAGACTACGACTTATGCAATACCATATTTTACACAATTTGTATTACACTCCCCCAAAATTGGCTAGTTGGGGCCTTCTCGACTCTGACTTGTGTACCAGATGTTCCCTAGATAAAGGGACACTTCTCCATATATATTGGCAATGCACTAAGATAACCCCATTATGGAATTCAATCAAGTCCAAATTGGACCCTTTGCTGGGTCTGCAGGACTGTTTTACCCCAGAAATTTGCCTCCTAGGGGACTTGTCCCCCCATAGAGGTTATCACTCGGAGATTTTGTATGTCCATGATAGCATTATCTGTTAAAAAAGTCATACTCAAACATTGGAAGGATGACATAAGTCTGTCTTATCAAGAGTGGGTCCATGAAATCCTTGCTAATCTCAGAACTGAGAAAGCTATTGTGGGCCTTTATAACAGGCAAAGGAAACATATGCGAGTTTGGGATCCGTTACATACTCTAATTACTATTGGTGTTGCTAATAATAGCTAGTCTTAGTCAAATGACTAGATTGTTTTTTAATCTTACTGCTGTATGGGGGGGTAGGGGCTGGTGGGGGGATGAGACAGAACATGTTTTGCACTGTTGTTATGTTGTGTAATTGTTATAATTTTGTCCCCTGTGTTATTGTAAAACTGTTAATAAAAAATTTAAATTGAAAAAAAAAAAAACAGAAGCAGAAGGGGAAAGCCCCACAGCGGAACCATGCCAGCACCCATCAAGACTTTGGAACAGATCCTGAGTGAGGGGGGCAGCAACAGCCAGGGAGTCAGCAGGAGTAGAAGAACAGCCCCCCCAGGTGCATCCCCAAGGTAAGAGGCAGCAAATGGAGTACCAAGCAGGAGGGTCATAGATCAACAGTAGTTAAAGGCAAGCCAGAGAGAAGAAAAGACACATAGGAAGGACAAGACAGGGAAACTGGCCAGGTAAGAGCAACTACAAAAAGGACACAATAAGCAGCCGACCAAGCAGCAGAAAAGGTAGCCAGCGAGCCTCCACAGGCACTGGCCAAACATAAGCTGGCTGATGGGCTGGCTGACGGAGCCTAGAAGCATGAACAGCAGGAACATAGGAGAAAACATCTGGCAGGGCATTTGAATGTGGCCACCCAGACAACAGGAGGAGGCAATGGAGCTACCATCTGGGAACAGAATGAGGCACAGTAGTGACACTGAGTACCACCGTCTCATTGAATGCCAGGTAGGGAGATAGGAAGGGTAGGTAGAAGAACCAGCAGCAGTGTAGCTATGAGCAAAGAAACAAACATCTGTGTGTACTTATATAGTGGTCAGTTGGGGGCATGTGTTGCCCACTGCATTCCAGGCATACCCTTGCAATAATAAGCCAATTTTATAAAAGCATGACTTGACCAAAATTTGTATAGGGCTGAGAACTGCCTAGGGTTCAGTGGATTACCTGGACATGTTGGCCTAAGGTAGACACTGGTACTGGTACATACAGTGTGGCAGAGTGTGGCTCAGCATGTGTAAGAGTGCCACAGACCTGTAATTGATCAATCTTGCATTGCTGAAAGTCACATCCCTTTAAAGGATATCTACTGGCAGGTTTGAAACCATGACCACTGCACAGATTGGGGCTTCACTCCTCAGATCCTCCTTGCAGGCACCATATAAAATAAAAGGTTTAGTTACCTCAATGTTCTTAAAATGTAGTTAAACCTCCGGTGCAGCTGGCATTTTCAAACCTGGTGCTCTGCACCTGGTCCAATTGTGCTAGTAGTAACCCAAGATGATGATGCTCCACTGCTCCTTCATTATTGTTGCCCTTATGTACAGAGATATACTAATCTCCATATCTCGGATGTTAACCGATATTTTTGCAGACTTTGCCTAAATGCCATATGTATGCCAGGCATACACATGGCATTTAGGCAAAGTCTGTAAAAATACCAATGGGCATCCGAGATGCAGAGATTATTATATTTCCATACATAAGAGCAACAAGAAGGCAGGGGCAGTGTAGCGTCATTTCACATTAGTACTAGCGTGTTTGGATCAGGTGAGAAGTGCCATGTTTGAAAATTCCAGCTGCACCAGTGGGCTTAACTACATTTTAAAAGCACTGAGGTAACTAAACACTTAATTTTATATGGTGCATGTAGGGGGGATAGGAGGAGTGAAGTCCCGATCTGTGCAGCGGTCAAAGCTTTGAACATGCCAGTAGTTTTCCTTTAAGAAGTTGTGGATGACCACATGGAGCCACATAACTGTTGAGTTTCATTCGTTATCAGATCTAGCCAGACAAACTGCTCCACCAACTAAGAACAGCGACCACCACAAAGAGAATACAGGAAGGCTGCCAATCTGTCAGTCCTTTCTGTATCTGGGTTGGGTGATGTTTCCTATCAATTTAACAGCCAGTTTTGGTTTCCTATAAGCTTGAAGATTATGGAGGTAGAGGGGTTGAATGTGTGTGGTGCAGTGGGCTATGCCATTTGACAGTTGAGATGCTTGAAAACACCTATGCCCCACCTCCATTCATGGATCAGGTGAGGGGCAGTCAAACACTTTGAGGTGAATAGTTGCCCTACATGATTATCAATTGGGTTAGGGAAAGTGGGGATTTTAAAGATTGTGTTAGTCAAAGAGAAGGGCTGGCAGTATGTCAAATATTTCTATAAGGTAAGGGAAAATCAAGAAAGGGGTACATAGGGGAAGATCACTAGAGGATGATCACGGTACTAGCCCTGATAACCTGTAGGAGTTTAAAAGTTTTGGTTTTTTTATTTTTGAACCTTTTCTTTTTGCAGTTCAAGTACAGAATACCCCAAACAGGAATTGCTATTTATGTGGATCTGAATAACAAATAGCCTATTATTTGTGTCATTCAGGAATTAATATTCACTACCTACAGAGCTTTATTAAACACTATTACTCTGTGTAGCAACTCATTAATTAGCACCTCTTGTCATCTACTAATACTATTACAGTAGGCCTACATTGCGCCATTAATGTGAAAATGCTCGGGTAGTCAGATAGCCAGCAGGTTAGTGGAAGTATCATAAAGCACATTCCTTCCTGTTAGATCAGACTGGGTAGTAGTGCAATCAAGTGCATGCAACTCCAGACATAGAAGAGCTCAGCAGCAGTGAACTAAGGTACCTGGACCTGATCGGCTGTAGGGGAGTGTGTGACAACAATCCAGTGTGATGATGGGAGTCACTGAAGTGAAGTTTGCTCAGCAAAGGAGTTGAGTGTGAGAGGGTTAGGATGGGACTGTCAGGAGGAGCAATGTCTGCAGCTCAAATGTCTGAATACAATTTAAATCAAGTTTGCTTCTGATTATAGAAATGTTTTTCTCAGGATTGAAATCCCATCTTTAGGCCCACAAGATGCCATGCAACTTACACACCCAATCACTGCCCAAGAAATACATACTACAATTAAAAACCTGAAAAATGGAAAGAGCCCAGGTCCAGATGGCTGTGGGGTGGTATTTTATAAGGGCATTTTGGATTTAAAAAAAGACACACCACTTCAGACTTTCCAGAAGAGCCACTCCACGGCAGAATACAGTATCCTATTTCCTGGAGCCAAGCTACAATTTTGGCAATACAAAAACTCAATAAACCATCACGCTTATGCGAATCTTACCACCCAATTTTGGTATTAAATCAGGACTATAAAATGTACACCAGTATTCTAGCTCACTGTCTCGATGAGATCCTTCCCCTCCTAGTCCGCCCAGATCAAACCAGCTTTATTAAGACTAGACAGACAGTTGACATCAGGTGGACCATCTACTTAATCAACCATGCCTGCTTCTCCAAAACCCCACTAATGATAGTGAGCCTTGATTTGCAGAAATCTTCCGATAGGGTCTCCTGGCCCTTTTTACAGAGTACCCTCTTGAAGTTCGACTTCCACAGTGCATTTCTAAACAATATTAAAGGCATATATTCCATCACTGAGGCCTCAGTAAATGTCAATGGCTCTCATTCTGCCTGCTTCCCTCTGTCTCAGGGAATGAGACAGGGGTGTCCCCTCCCTCCCTATCTTTTTGTGCTGTATGAGGAGCCAGTTGCACAGCGTCTATGCCAACAAGCTCAAATTCAAGGCTACTGGGTGAATGATCATGAACATATAGTAACATATTATGCTGATGATCTCCTACTATATATTACTAAACCAGGATCATCATTGGAGGCCTTGGAACAGAGTTTGGCTGAGGTGGAGAGGGTATCTGGATATAAAATAAATAAGAGCAAAACAGAAGTATTGCTGGTACAGGACTCCCCATCTCTGACTCTAAGGCGAAAACACCTGTGTAGATGGGATCGAAAGTTTATTAAATATTTGGGCATCCACCTTCCATCAGACACACAAGAAGTCTTTTCACTTACCTACAACTTATTATTTTCTCAGGTCCGATATTACTTGTGAACTTGGACTCATTTGCCAATTTCACTCCTTAATAGAATTCAGTGTACTCAAATGAATATTTTACCAAGAATACTTTATTTAATGCAGAATATTCCTTCCCCTTTGCCAATGAAGGAAATAGCCAGATGGAACAGAATGATCTCTGCTTACCTGTGGCAGGGGAAGAGGATGAGAATAGCCCTTAGAAAGTTACAATTACCTAAGAAGAGGGGTGGTCTGGCCCTGCCGAGCTTTCAAGATTATGTATTAGCAGCCCAACTCACTCATATGACATATTGGCTTTGTTCCCCCTCGCAGACCCTGCAGTGAGTTCAGATAGAGTGAGCCCTTTCCCTACTGCCGCTGGATTATACCACAATATTCCAACCTAATCATGGCAATCGCAATCTCTGACAGGAGGGATCTCTGTATATGGCTGATCATAGCCAGGTAGCTTATTTAAAGAGGCCTGAAAATTTACAAGGGGCAAGGTGGATGGGGCTGTCAGCTTTGGACAGTGCTTTCACCCCTGCTGGCTTGGACCATGGATTTGAAAATTGGCTCCTCAGAGGTTTGGCGCTTGCCTTTCAATTTTATGTTAATGGCATCTTTAAATCATTCCAGCAATTACAGACCAAATTTCTTCTTACTCAATGAGACTTTATAGATATTTACAGTATCCTGTGTACAGGATGACCGCGATTGAGCGCTTTCAAAAAGGGTGACTCAATTACAGCACCTGTGCACAGGGCTACCTTTGGGGGGCAACTGGATAGGGTGTTCGGTGAATATAGTGATGAGATGTCGCTATGTATACATGCATGGGGGGGCAATGCCATGTGATGGGCGGAAGGGGAGGGAGGGTTTGTGGGGTGTAATGTGGTGGTGGGCTGCCGAGCTGGCCCTGTGGCATGGTGGGTTGGTAGCAGGCTGGGGTTGGCAGGGTGCCAGGTTCAATTATGGGTGTGCTAATGTTTTTTGCACCAGGTCAGGTTTTTTTTTTACTCCCCCCCAACATGCACCCCCCTGGAATTGAGAATCCATTAGTAGGGGGCTGCAACGGGAGCTGCCCCCCACATAAAGGCAAGAAACCACATCTCGGGTGCCCTCTTACTGTTCACAGAGAGTCTACATCGCCAAATTTCATTTTCGGCTATGTAGACTCGCTCTAAGGGCGATCACTATTTCACGATCACTGTTATCACATGGAACCGATATTTACAGATGCGTCACTTTTTGAACTCAACTTTGGGCCCCAATGTCTCTTTTTTGACATTCCCTCCAGTACTTACAGTATATCACTCCTCAAGTTCAAAGGGAATCTTTCCCGAAATATCTGATCTCCCATTTTTACAAGGTCTTAGCAAGCTCCCCATCAATGCTATGGGAAGGGGTATATACTGCTTGGGAAGCTGAATTAATGTTAGAAATCTCACAGGAGGAATCATGGTATCATATACCTGGCAAGAATTCGGCTGGAAAATAGTGACTAGGTTCTTTCGTACTCCACAGATTACAGCCAAGTTTATTCCCACAGGAGATTCATCCTGTTGGAGATGTTATGGGTGCGAAGTCTCTACACATGCCCATATATTTTGGTTCTGCCTGATCCTATCCCATTTCTGGGGAGAACTAGGCACAGTACTCACAGAACTTTTCCCAGACTTAGGCAACCTAACAACTGAAATTGCTATTTTATTGCATTTCCCCAGACAATTTAAACAGAAGTATCAAACCTATCTAGTGAGCATTCTCTTGGCATCAGCCAAAAAGGTCATCACAAGAAATTGGTTACAACCTGAATCACCCACTATCCAGCAATGGAAAGATACGGTATATGATATTTATAAATGGAAAACATGACAGCTAAATTACAGGGTAAACACAGGTTCTTATAAATAGATGGACTGTTCGGTTTATATACACTGCCATGCATAGACCAGACTAGATACCGTAATAAGTTTTAGCGGCAGTGTGGAATGGCCTAGGCCCAGACTGCCCCCTATAAATATACATTTAGAACAGAGGGACCTTTGGGTCCTGTTGTGTTCTGGTGTTCTCCCCTGGTCCTCCCTATTGGTTTATTTGCTTTAATTATATCTCTATGGATCACCGGGTCCCACATGTGAACCCTCCATTTTCTATTTAAGCAATGCACTGTATTCTGTACTTTGTAATTTTTAGACATTGCTACCCTCAGATGCCATTATGATATGGGATCTGTATCTGTACATGCACCATGTAAAAACTCAATAAATATCTCTGTTTCAAAAAAAGTGTTTGCATCTGTTCCTTCCGATTAACTTTATGTCATGATTCAGAACTTACTGCAGCAGAATGATATATTGTTTTAATCTGGATGTTTGCTACTGGTGTTACTGTGGGGCAGTGTGGCCAGAGCAAGCAGCAAAATGTAATTGATGGTGTGCAGTGCTGTCTGCAGTGCCTCCTGAAGGAGTAAGTGACACGGGAGGGTGGGGATTGCAGTCAGGATGGACCCTGTCCCACTTTTAGACTTCAGAAAGTTGTTAGCTTTAATTGTTGGTGGACATACTGTAGATAGTGGTGCTCAACTCCTCAGAAATGCTGCTGGTTGCTCATGGAGTTCTTATTGACTAGACGTGCCTGACTGACAGACTTAGTGACCACTCTCTGTAGTTTTTATTCATTTTCTGTCCCTTCCTTAGAGCTGGCCCTGCCATGCCAGCACAACAGAGGCAGGCTTTCTGCCTTCCACTAACCGCCACACCAATTGACTTTCCCTAGACTCCTGATCCAACCAATTCTGTGTCTAAAGATCAAAAGTAGCCATCACCCTTCTGCAGTGGTGTGGACACACAGAATACTGGATCAGAGCAGGACTGGGTAATTAGGAGAGCAAGCCAGTTGGTCTCATCAGGGAAGGTTTGGACAGTCCAGTTAGCAGCTGCTCCACAAAAGGCAGGAGCTTTCCTTTGCTGGCAATGCTGGCAGAAGATTCAGGGAAGCAGTTTGGGGTAAACCTGGTGGGTTGCATAAGTCCAGCAAAAAGATGCAGACCCTGAGCAAGCTCTCACCTCATCTCAGCCCTGTCTGTGAGCCCGATAATAGGAAGGAAGGAAGTCGAGTAGAGGGACATACTGGCTACACAGGCCGGCAGCACTAAGCAACCCAGTCCAGCACTATCAAAAAAAAAATGAAGAGGAAAAGAGAGCAAAGCTTTAATGACTTCTGACCCAGATAAAATGGGAAGGCGGAAGCTCTCTCCCACTGCCCAGGAGTTTGTATTAATGGAACGATGCTGGAAGTGAAAAGGTACACAGCAATGAACAGAGGAGCAAGTTAGCTGTTGAAATTGTGTTTTTTCCCAGTTATGGTCATCTCCTGCTCTATACTGTCTGTCTAGGACAGACTCCATGCTACTTGTCAGCAGCAGCCTCAACTCAGACTGGGAGCAACAGGGCAGCAGTTATGGTTACTAGGTGGATCTGGAATGAGTGGGTCCTCCAGCTGCAGTATGGCAATACCTAACACGTGAGCCCAGATTGCATGGAACACACACAGCTGAACAAATACTGACATATAAAAGGCAATCGGATCAGTTTCCAGTTTCTATCTAATAACCAAGGTCCCAATTTTTCTGCAGCAATTTGGAACCAAATCCTGCAGCAGGGTTACCACTTGCTACATAACTTCTGTGGCAGTGCTTTGCAATTTCCACAGATGTTCTGTGGCACCAATGAAGTGCCACGTCATATCATCAGAGTAATGTCCTGACATCATGTCTATGGCAGTGGCTATGGCAACCAGGATGTAGGAATGCACAATACCACTAGCTCACAAAATACACCCACAAAATTTAATACATATATATATATATATATATATATATATATATACAATACTGGCACAGTCATGCGAGCATAGTTAGGGTGAAACTGCACTTCTATGTTAAAGTCCAAACTCTGAACCTTAATAACTTTGGAACTATTCAATAGATTTACAGTACATGAAATTTGTCAGGCATTATCTCTAGGGGTATGTTTCTTGACCTGCCAAATTTCATGTGAGGCTGTTGAGAGGTTACTGAGATATAAAGTGTTGAAAAAACAGAAAACTCTGTTTTTTTCAACATTTCTTTGTCATCATGGATCTCAGAAATGGCTTTAGGTTTTTGTCTGAAATTTCCAAGGGAGAAAGCCTTTGGGTCACAGATGTGCCTTTTGAAAGTTTGGTGAAAAAATACTAATCTGTTCAGAAGTTATGACATACTAAAGTTTCCCATTATTTCCTATAGGAAAATTTATATATCGGGCACAAAAAATAAATTTTCCGCACAATACTGTGCATACAATACCAGCTTCTTTTCGCACAGAAGGCTGGTATTGTACGTACAGTTCACAGAGGTTCGATCGATTGAATTGTGTTGCGTCCTCCAACTTGTTTGCCACTTAGCAAGGATGCTGAAGTACCAAACTTCTTAAAAACAAAAAAAAATATCAGAACACAGCGAAAGAGGACACCTTCAGGTGTATTCTGATGTTTTTTTTTCAGCTGGATCCAAACATGTTTTTTCGTCAGGTGCCAGCTTATACAGACAATGACTTGTAGGATGTTGTCTGTATGAGAAGAGTAGTAGTTTCTTGACTTCTGCAGTCGCAGCTGGAACTTGTGCTGCTGGCTGCAGAGTCAAGGAAGATCTGCTTTGTTCATACCAACATGGGGTGCCCAATCCTCATGTCGGTATGTATCCCCTGCGTGGGTGTGTGCGCATGCACACACACACACACACTTATTTGACACTGGGAGCCCACCCCAGTGTGCTCTACATTATTTAAATGCCTATGAAAAAAAGAAAATCATCCCCCCGACGTCTTTTCTTTGATGCAGAATCCTGCATCAAACTAGTCTGTCCCCTTCCCCAAATTCTAATGTTTCACACTGATGTCTGGGTGCCCAATCCCCGTGTCGGTGTCTATCATCCCCACTATTGTTGCACACTGGGAGCCCACCCATGTGCCCAGATTAATATTTTTTTTATCTTTCTGACACCAAATGCTCACTTCCAGTGTTGGATGTCTCCCCCGAGCCGTAATTTTCGCATGATATACCTAAAATAAATAAAACTGTCCCTCAACGGATTTATTTCTTGGATGCAGAATTGTGTATTGAAATATTCAATAATTTCCATGCAGGATCCTGCATCCAAGTAGTCTGCCCTCTGTCAAACTCCTTTTCTTCAGACTGACATGGGGTGCCCAATCTCTGTGTCGGTATTGTCCCCTCCCCACATGCACTTATTTGGCACACTGGGAGCCCACCCCAGTGTGCACAAATGGGGTTAAACCTGTAAAATAAAGAAAACCATCCCCCAGTGTCTTTTCTTCATTACAGAATCCTGCATTGAAATTTGTGATCATAACATGGTCATGTTTTGGAATTTTTTGACCAAATTTCCAACATGGGGTTCTTGGAACCCCACCTCATGAACACTGGCACTGTCATTTCTTTTCTGATCCTGAAAGGTAATTTTTTGGTCTCTGCGTGGAATCACCTTTCAGGACCAATTCACAAAATGACAGTGCCGCTGTTAATGAGGTGGTGTCCCAAAAATCCCATGTTGCAAATTTGGTGAAAAAATTCCCAAAAATGCATTATGCGCATGCATTGCACAGTTTCTACGCGTGCTCATAACTTTGTCAATATTTAATATTTTCACTTCAGATTTTTAACATCCACATTTTTTCACACCTCATCATGAACAGTACTGCTGTCATTTTGCACATCCTGCCTGGAATGTGTTTTCGCAACTGTGGTGCAGAATGGTGCGATCTCTGTGTGAAATAAACTTTTGGGATGGACTAACAAAATCACAGTTGCACTGTTCATGAGGGGAAGTCCCAAAAAGCCAATGTTGACAATTTGGTGAAGAAATTCCAAAACATGAATGCGTTATGGGCGTGTGTTGTGCAGTTTCTATGCACGTTCATAACTTTGCCAATTTTTCATATTTTCAATGCAGATTTTTAAGTCCACCATTTTTCCACACCACATCATGAATAGTACAGCTGGCATTTTTAAAATCCTGTCAAAAATGATTTTCCACACCTGTGGAGCAAAAATCGGCATTACAGTTGCACGGAATTACATTTCGACAGGGATTTGAAAGTTTTCTTTACTAGGTACATGCGGTGAGGTAATAAGTAGGTTATGTTGAACATTTGGGGTGACAATTATTTAAGATGGCATGGTTATCATTATTTAGCTGCAATTTCGCTATGCCTGCTTCTGACTTAATATGTGGAAGTGCAGGGGCCAGAGACCCCATGTTTCCACAGCTGCATACATATATGCATCTGTGGAGGGATGGATACTATTGTACTATCTCAATAGAGTGACCCTGCACTCCCACCATGACATATGGACTCTGTTGTACTATCTCAATGGAGGCTGGACCCTACGCTTGCTCTGTGACATCCGGACACTGTTGTACTATCTGGGTGGAGGGATGGGAGACCTTGCACTCCCACCGTGACATATGGACACTGTTATACTATCTGGGTGGAGGGATCAGAGTGCAGGGTCTGAAGGACTCTGCACTCCTACCATGACATAGGGACACTGTTATACTATCTGGATGGAGGGATGGGAGGGCAGGGTCCAAAGGACCCTGTGCTCCTACAGTAAAATGAGGATATAATCATACTGCCTGAAAAAGAAGGGAACATTTTTCTACCAGGTATGATATCAACTCAATATTTCTTACATTATGCTGGGGGGGACGCTAGACTACCAGGGACCTAAAAACAAACAGGGAGTGGGGCCCCGCACTCCCGCCACTGCATTCCATTCACTATTTATCATCCTCATTCTCAAAAAGAAGGGAAATCAGAGGCAAAAAACTCTGTAATGCATCAGTTAGGGTTGTTCCACAGTGAAAAAAGCAAGGAAATTCGGGGTTAGGACTGAAAGGCCCCCTTAGACCCCCAGCCCACCCCAACTGGCATCAGGTTGTGCGTTGGGGTCATCGATCTAACTCTCACCCCATTCTCCTATACCTCTGCTTTACACATGTAATGGATTGAGTATTAGGTCGGTGACCCCAACGCGCACCTCGATGTTGGTTGGGGCGGGCTGGGGTGTCCATGGGACTTTCAACCCTAACCCTGAATTTTCTCACTTTTTCACAGTGGAACAACCCTAACTGATGCATTAAATGAAGTATTTTGCCTCTAATATATATATATATATATTTTATATATATATATATATATATATATATATATATATATATATATATATATATATAGTTTGTTTCTGTTTTTTTAAGAAAGCTGAACAAAAACTTGTCTGACAAGGTCCTATCTGACTGCTTAAATGAAATACACAGAGGGGGTTCTCCACTAACTGCACCTGCTCCCTTCTGCTCAACTAATATAGTCCTATACCTGGGAAAATCAGCCACTCTCCAAGCACCACAGTTTACAAGCACTGCTTCTTCTTACAAAAGGACAACACTCAGAGAATACCCCCAACCAGTTGCTTCTGTATTTTGTGTTTTTATTCATTACCTCGACAACTGCACTACCTTTCTCTGCCTCTGACCTCAGCTCACTCCTTACTCCTCTGCCATGGCTAAAATCTTGCTAGTACACTGGTTCGCTCTACATGGTCCACCTGCAAACAAAAGTTTAAAAATTAAATGGATGCTTAATTCAATTAATATCCTGAACTGTAGCTATACCAACAACAGATCTAAGCCACAATCAGACAGCCAGCCCTCTTGCACACTAACAAGCCCCGCCATGTTATTTCAAAAAATTTACAGTAGCCATAGAAAATCAACCAAAAGAAATGCACTTTCCTTTCCCCTAGCCACAGATTCCTTCCCAGCTCATCTTCTCTCTTTCCTAAACACTTTTCCCTTCTCCATACATCACTGTTATTGTCATGCTTCTTTTTCAAAATCCTGTCTTTTTTAGGTTTTTTTTGTACCTTTGATTTTTCATTGTTTTAACTGCCATCAGCATCTCCACTAACTGCACCAGCTCCAACTCACTCAACTAATAGAGTCCCACACCCAGGATCTTCAGTTGCCCTTCTACCTCCACAGTTTAAAAGCACTGCTTATTTTTACAAAACAGGATGATACTCCAATAATATTCACCCAGCTAGTTGCTACTGTATTTTGCACTTTTTATTTATTACCTTGATAACTGCAGTACTTTTCTTCACCTGGGACCTCTGCTCATGCTTTGCGCTGGCTCGCTCCACGTGGTCCATCCACACAAAAAAAAGGTTTAAAAATAAAATGGATGCTCATTTAAATTAATATCCTGAACTGTGACTTCACCAACAACAAATCTAAGACTCAGTCAGACTTTCTGCACTTTCACTCACTAACACGCCCTACCATGCTGTTCAAAAGAATTTACACTAGCCATAGAAAATCAACCAATAGAAAGGCACAGCCATGCATCAAAGACCTCAGAGTATTCTTAGCAACCCCTAGCAACCACTCCTCTAGGTGCAAAAACACAGAGCCATAGAGTACCATCACAACTTTGGTGTTCAACTTAGTCTTTCTATGACTCCACTTCATGAAGCTGGTAGGTGAATTTTTTTCAAATCCTGTTCATGAGGTGACTTTACACCTTTCTGGCTGGATTTGAAAAATTACACCTGACACGTTCATGAGTTGGTGTGAAAAATAATAGCTATGTTGAACATTTGGGGTCAAAATATTGTAAATTACTAAAGTTATGAGCAAACCTTGAAAAATGTCATCATACCTTCATAACTTTGGTGTTTTTTAAGATTGTGTCCCCAAATTTTCAACATAATCTTTTTGTGACCCCTGCTTCATGAACCTGGTAACTGAATTTTTTTTAAATCCTGCCTAAAAAGTGTTTTACAAAGCAACTGCAAAATCACCTTTTGGTCCAGATTTGAAAATTCACCGACCTTGTTGATGAGGTGGGGTCCTAAAAAAGCCATTTTGGAAATTTGATGAAAAAAATATTACAAAGTGACAAGCTTATGAGTAACTGTTTCAGACTCACTGAAGTATATTAAACATGTGTTTATTTATTTATTTATTTATTAATGGCACCAGAATTACAGACCTTTGAGTCATTGACTCTTCTACGAAAGTTCCACATAAGAGTAGGTTACAAGTGAATAAGATACTGCTAAGGAATAGACATACAGCAAGAATTAAAATTCCCTATACAGGCAAATAGCTAAGGTAGACATAACAGTTTTCAAAACAGGATAAATAGCTTTGTAGAACATAACAATCAAACAAAGAATAGTGGGATTATATACAGGCCATGGGAGGGAGGAGAACCATGCAGGGCAATGTAGGCAGGACAAATGTCCCTTGTCAGGTGGTGAGCCACTACCACTAGCAAGCTAGTGACATAGAGACAAGAGGGGTGGACTGCAGCTAAGAGCATTTACAGCTGCTGGTACCTTGTTTCCTCAGTTTCTGGTTGGCTTTGAAGATGAAGGAAGTGAGGTTTTCTTTGTTTTTTTCCAAGAGTGGATTTTCAATGATGGACTTTTTAATTTATTTATTGAAACCGTTGGAGAATACCCTTGAACACAGGTGCTTATTTATAAAGGTTGCATGTCAAATACATAGTCAGTAAAACCATTACAAGTATAATAAGCAGTTCCAGAGGAAATGCAGTTGAATCAGGCTCAAAGCACTTAAGACAGATCAGTTACATGCAGTTTGGAAAAAATTCATACAGATTGTTACATAGAAACATAGAAATTTGATGGCAGAAAAGGACCACCAGGCCCATCCAGTCTGCCCATTATACCCTGCCCCATAGGAGACCCTAGACCCTACTTGATCACCCTCCCTCCTGCCTCCTTCCCACTAGCCCCTCATCCCCCCACTGACGGAGACTACAGTCACTGTTCCCTTTCCAGGTTCCTCCCCCTCCTGCTTTTGTTTATTCCCATGTGTTTATCCCATGCCCTCTTGAATTTACCAAATGTTTTGGCCCCCACCACCTCCACCGGCAGTCTGTTCCAGGGGGCCACTACCCTCTCCATGAAGTAATACCATTTCCTGTTCCATCTGAACTTCCCTCCTCCAGCTTCAAATTGTGCCCTCTGTTTGTTTTACTTGTTTTCCTTTCAAATATGTTCCCTTCTCTCACCTTGTTAATCCCTTTCAAGTATTTAAATATCTCTATTATGTCACCCCCTCCCTCCTTATTTCCAGGGGGTACAGGTCCAGCTCTTCCAGCCTCTCCTCATAAGGCTTCTGATGCATGCCCTGCACCATTTTGGTTGCCCTCCTCTGCACTCTCTTTACCCTGTCAATATCCTTACAGAAGTGAGGTCTCCAGAACTGGACCCCATACTCAAAGTGAGGTCTCACTAGGGACTTATAAAGGGGCATTATCACCTCCCTCTTCCTGTTAGTTATACCCCTCCTATGCACACCAGCATGTCAGTTGCCTTGCCTACCACTCTGCTGCACTGAGTAGCTACCTTTGAGTCATCTGAAATTATAATCCCCAGATCCCACTCCTGTCCCATCATAACTTCTTCCCCCCTCAGTGTGTACATGGCCTGTGGGTTTTTGTGCTCAATGTGCATTATTCTGCACTTCTTTGCATAAATCTCAATTGCCAAATTTTCGACCACCCCTACAATTTTCTCATGTCCCCCTTCATCCTCCCCACCCAGGCCCCTGGAGTGCCACCCTATTGCATATTTTTGTATCTTCCACAAATAGACACACCTTCCAATTTAGTCCCTCCACAATATTACTTATGTAGATGTTAAAGAGGATGGGCCCCAATACTGACCCCTGGGGCACCCCACTTGTCACCATTTCCTCCCCGAGTGAACCCCATTTACCACCACCCTTTGGTATCTACCGCTAAGCCTACTCTTCACCCATTTCATTATTTTTGGCCCCACTTCTAGGCTGCTCAGCTTGTTCCCCAGTCTCCTGTGAGGGATGGTGTCAAAGGCCTTGTTGACATCCAGATAGGCCACTTCCACCACCCTTCCCTGATAAACCAGCCACATCACCCAGTCAAAAAACTGTATCAGGTTTGTCTTGCATGATCTCCCTTTAGTGAACCCATGTGGTCCGTCATCTTGGAGGCCACTGACCACAAGGTAATCAACAATTCTATTCTTCATGAGTGACTCCATAATCTTACCCACTACCGAGGTAAGGTGGACCAGAAAATAATTACCTGCCTTCTCCCTGCTGCCACTCTTATTAAGTGGCACCACATCCTCCCTTCTCCAGCCAACAGGAACCCTCCCCTTGTCCAGTGATAGGCTGAACAGTTTTGCCAGCTTAGCTGCCAGTTTCTCCCTTAGCTCCCACAGCACCCTAGGACGAAGGATGTCTGGACCATTACCTTGTCTACCCTCAACCTGCACAATTCCTCAAGTACCCTTCCTTCCTTCCTTGAACAGGCTAGAGTCCACCTCCCTGCCTTCCATGCCCTTTCCACGTAACTCCAGTCCCTTACCCCCTTTCCTCTGTGAAAACTGAACAGAAGTACCTGTTCAGCAATTCTGCCTTCTGGAGATCACACTCTACTGGAACACCCCCCTCCCCTGTAAGTCTCATTATCCTCTGCTTGGATTTCCTTTTCTCACTGACATACCTGTAGAAAGTTTTATCCCCCCTCCAGATTTCCTTGGCTATTCCCTCCTCTGTATCTGCCTTAGCCTTTCTAATTGTCTGCCCTGCCACCCTCAGTTTCTCCCTGTATACCTCTCTATCCTCCTACCTCTTTGTCCTTTTATCATACCTGAATGCATGTTTCCTTTCTCTCACTGCCCTCCCCGCCTCACTGGAGAACCAGAGTGGACTCTTTCTTCTTTTGCTATTGCTGATCTTCCTTATACAATGATCCGAGACACTCAAGGTACCACTCTTAATCGCACCCCACAGCTTCTCAATGTCCTCTAGTTCCTCCTTGCCCTCAATAGCCTCACTGAAGATCTCTCTCATTTTGTTGAAGTCCTTATGCCTGAAGTCCAGTACCCTTGTGCTAGTGTGACTCACTTCCACCCCTGTCCTAATCTTGACCTTTACAGCTTGGTGGTCACTATATCCCAGACTGTCCCCCACTGAAACATCAGCTATACTCTCCCTATTCGTCAACACTAAGTCCAGTGTTACCCCACCTCAAGTAGGTTCCAGAACAAGCTGCTGAGGGAATGCTTCCTGCACAGAGTCCAGAAACTCCTTGCTTTTTGCTGATGTTGCTGCAGGAATCTTCCAGTCCACATCAAGAAGGATAAAGTCCCCCACCAATAAAAGCTCCCCTTTGTTGACTATTCTTTGCACCATTTGCATTAATTCCCTGTCCACTTCCTCCCCATGTACAGGGCACCTGTAGATCACACCTATATGCAATATTGCTCCTGATCACTTTTCCAGTGTGATCCACAGGGCCTTTGCCTCCCACTGCTCTTTCTGCCCTTCTGTCACCCGTATGCTGTCCTTCACATAAAGTGCAACTCCTCCCCCCTTCCTACCTGTCCTGTCCCTCCAAGAAAGACTATACCCTGGTATATCCACCTCCCAGTCCCAGAGCTCTGTCCACAAGGTCTCCATAATGGCCACCAGGTCCAGCCCCCATCTGCTATCATGGCCTCCAAGTCAGCCAGTTTATTGCCCATGCTCATCACATTGGTGGACATAACCTCCACCAAGTTCCCTCCACTGCTCCTGCCCTCTTATGGGAGTGCCAGGTGGCAAGGCCCTCCAGGCATGTCCACCATACCATTCCTAGTTTCATACTCCCCCTCACCAGTTTAAATGGGTTAGTGGCTCAGCAGGTAGCACACTCACCTCTGAGGCTGGGAGATCAGAAGGCTGTGGGTTCTAGCCCCACAACAGGCACTTGGGTTAATACCCTAATACTGACACTGCAGTGCAGCATGAGAGGGGTGCTGCACTTCTGAGGTGCCGTCTTTTGAATGAGATGTTAAATCAAGGTCCCATATGCCTGTTCTAGTGGTAGTTCAGGTGGATGTTAAAGATCCCATGGCACTTCTCGAAAAGAGTAGGGGAAGTTTTTATTGAAAAAAAACATATGTGAGTCACAACACAGAATTATATTCCAATATATACAATCATATTAGATAACAGCAAAACAAATGAAAACAAAGATGCATATTACTTCTTGTGATTCATGGTATTTTTATCTTTTATCCTAAGGTGTAGACAGTGTGAAACCCATTAAGTATCATCTCCTTTACATATTGCCCCTTTTTCCCATTTTAAATATGCCATATGTTTTTATGTACAAGAAACTACTAATTTCCTCCTCTAATTTGCTAGCTATTTTATTAATATTTATGTTATAGGAGCATCACTGTCTGTAATAATAGCTTTTCTCTTGAAAACATTTTTTTTCCTTTTGATAAATGTGCTGAGTGTCTTGTGTAATTTTATTAAGTAACTCTATTTGACTTCCTTCCTTTTGTTGTAATGTAAAACTATATCTCATTGTCCATATATTCTATTTGAAAATTATCATTGATACCTGTAATGTGCTGTTATGCCATTTGTTCCATGCATTATCAAAAAAACCCATACATTATATTTTCATATGTGAGGGTTCTAAAAATATTTTCTCCCCATTAGAAGGCAACAAAGTTCCAGACTCCTGAAATAAAAGAACAGTTAAACAGCAAGTGGTCTATGGTTTCTTCTGATTGAATGCACTGTAATCGACTACATATCCTGTCTTGCTGTTGTTTGTGCTTTTGATTGGCTTTCACATTTATCTTTTCGTGACATGCTAACCAGTATAAGTCCCGCTTGTGTTCTGGTATGCGTTTGTTATTGAACATGTTATTTAGTGCTCCTCTGTGTATAGCTGGACATTTCACAAATACATTTTCTACTGTGCATATTGTCTCAAGTAGGTAAAAATACAATTGTTTCCTTTGTAGGTCAGTTATCTGTCTAATCATTAGGTTCCATTGTTTTATTCTTAAGAAGGTGCATCTGATATATTCTGGTATCACCACTGATTTTTTGAAGGACTTAAGTGACTGAGCTTCCCATTGTTGCAACCAGTTCTTGCATTTAGGAAATAGAAAAGACTCCCAACCTGTATGTTGGCGTGATAGTAAAGGTTTTATGTTATTATGTAGGAAAAAGCTGTTAAAAAATAAGATGAGGTTTGGCATGTTCAGTCTTCCTTTCTTTACCGGTAAATATAATATAGTTCTCTCATGAGGGTTCAAGCGGCTTCCTGAGCATACTTGAAAAAATATATTGAGAAGTGTGGTTTCTAGTTTCTTTGGGGTGTGAAAACATAACTGATATATAAAAAGACTACTATTAAATATGTTTTGATTAGCTAAATTCTCTTTTTTTTCTAAGTTTCCATCTATTCCATTATGCTATCTTGTGCTTTCCTATGTCTATTTCATTTCCCAGTTTAATCAATCCATTTCTTCATTGCCAAAGTATATACCTAAAATGTCTTTAGGATCAGGCTTAATTGCAATCCCTCCTAAACTTCATCTGAACTTTAATGAGTAATTTAACCTTTGACCAACACACTTTGTGAGGTTTAGAGATGCTCCTGACATGTGTCCGAATGTTGCACATATTTCTAATATATTTAAAATGGATTCTTCATTCTGTACCATTATATTCATATCATCCGCATATGCTATGATTTTATAAGGTAACATTTGTTCTTCTATTGGTATCACCCTTACATTATTAGCTTTCTTTATTTTCCTTAACAGTGGATCTATAAAGAAATCATACAGGATGGGGCTTAGCGGACATCCTTGTCACACTCCCCTTCTTAAATGGATCATAGGGTACTTCCATTCTTGTACAACTGGTATTACAGTCACTGTTCTGTAAATGCATTTAGTCAGTTAATCATTTCGTTTTGGATTCTATAATGAGCAAGAACTTCCCATAAGAAATCATGACATACTTGATCAAATGCTTTCTTTTGATCCAATGAGGCTAGATATCCAGCTAGGTTATCCATTTTCCCTTGTTCTACTAACTTTCTAATTAAAAGTAATTGACTATGAACCTGTCTCCCTGTAATAGCATAAGACTGAGCTGAGGAAATCTGTTCTGTCACTATCCCAGAAAGCTTTGTAGCTAATATTTTTGTTAAAAGTTTAAAGTCAGAGTTTAACAGAGTTATCGGTCTCCAGTTTTGCATATCTGATTTGTCACCCTTTTTGTGTATATATGTCAGTATTCTCATATTCATGGACAAAGGAATCTGTCCATTAACAAGAATAGTATTAAAAACATCTGTCAATTCTTTTAACCATTCTGGACCTACTATTTTAAATATCTCATTTGGCAAGTTATCCAGTCCTGGGGATTTACCACCAGCCAGCAAGGAAATAGCTTTCTGTACCTCTATATCCATTATGGGCTGTATAAGAACCTGTAATTCAAAAGTTTCAGTAATTGGTATCTCAAAATTATCTAGAAAATTGCTCAAATTCCCATTCCCTGTCTCAAGTAATGCATACATATTTCTCATGTACTCTGTCACTACATCTAAGATTTTTCCTTTTATAGTACATTTTATCCCATTTACATCCCTTATCAAGGAGATATCCTTCACGTATGCCTTTTTCTGCCAGTTTTCAAATGGACAAACAATGTCAGTTTGTCTCTGAATTCCAAATTGATGCTGATGATATAGTATTTTTGCTTTCATATTATGGAACTCAAGCATTTTTGCTTTATTTTGCTAATTTGTGCCATTACGTTTTGTGCAGTCTCATGTGATATAGTCATAAGTTGTTGTAATATTCTCCTGTGTTGCAGATATTTGATATAGTGTTCCCTACTGTGGTTTCGTCTAATCTGTTTGTGCAACCTTTGTCAGTCAGATTTTGTATCATCCCACCATGCAGTAGGGTTATCAAAAAGATTGAATACTGACTTTCTAGCCTGAATAAAATTATTGACACTTAACATGTATAAATCAGATAATAAGGATGTGTTCGTCTTCCAAAACCCAGATCCTGTTGGCCATTTAGCGCTAGCTCCTACCATAATGGATACAAATTATGATCTGAAAATTCTGTAGTAGTGACATTAGAATTTTGTGTAGTGATAGCATCAGATAAAAATATGTAGCCTATCCTTGAGACTAAGTTACCATTCAGAAAAGTTGGTAAGTCTAATCAAGTGTGATGATGGGCTGCATCTTTAAGCTTCGCTCTCTGAATTATTTGTGCCAGTAAGTTAGAATCACAATATTGCTTGGCAGTTTTTGCTCTAAGGGGACAGTTAAAGTCACCTGCTAGTACAATAGCATGGGTGGAATGTAAATATGGCTGAATTATATTAAAAGTTTCACACCATAAAGCTTTGGACTGTGGTGCATATATATTAATTAACCTATATGGGGAATTCTGTAATATCACATCCAATATTAGCACCCTTCCAGGCACTAGATAAAAGAGTTTTAGAAGTTTTACTTCTGGATCTTTAAACAGAATGCCAAGTCCTGAGCAGGACTCTTGTCCTATAGACCAGTAGGAAGGTCCCAGGTACCAAATTTTGGTGGCCTACTGCATCTTTCTTAATGTATGTAACTGGGTGTCTTGTAGAAAGATTACCCCTAGATGCAGGTAAGTAAGGAAAGAAAATGCAATTCTTCTCTTTTCTACTCTCTTTATACTGTTAGCTTTTCTTTTCTGTTGCCCTCAGGGTCTGTCTTGTATTTCAGTGTCCGTGGTGCCTTCAGGTTTTGATGACTCTATTGAAGAGTTTTTTGATTCTTCCTCTGTGTGCTCTGATTGTAAAATTTCAAATTTATTTGCAGTATGCACAAGGTTATGTCTTGCTTGCAGCTTAATGGAGGTTGCTTTCGCTTTCTGCCTGGATATTCTTCTTCCTTCATCTATCCCAGGGATGGGGGGAGGCATGACAATACCTGATGTCTCTCCAACTATGGATATATTATTCCTTCTAGGAGATCTCCCTTTTGTGTGTGTATCTACACTGTCATTACTGTGAGGGCCTTTCTTTTGAGGTTGATTAGGCACATTGGGAGAGGGTGGGGGAGTTGGGGGGGACTTCACTAGGCCTCTCAGATTCTCTGGGATGTGATGCCCTAGACCATCCTATCCTGTTTTTTTGTGTTAAGGTAACTAGGCATCTTGGCTCCTCACCATCTGCTTGGTTTGGGATATTGTGTGATGCCCATTTACAGTTTTGAAATGTATGACCATCCTCTTCACACAGATTACAACTGCATTCATTTATACATTCCATTCCCACATGCCCCAGTTCCCCACAGACAGTACATCTGGATATATCACAAAAACTGCTTAAATACTCCATAGAGCCACATTTATAACACATTTTAGGTTGTCCTGCGTAGAACAATATTCCTCTGTCTCTTCCTAGAAAGTATGAATTAGGGAGATGAACTACCCCAGTGTCTGATGTTTTTAACATTACTTTGACTCTCCAACTGCCAGTCCAGATATTTTCTGAATCCAGTATGGCTTCTTTGTCTTCAATAATAGTGCATCTTTGCTTAAGCCAGAAAATGAAATCATGCATGCTCACTCCCTTATTTCTAAATAACACTGTAATAGTTTTTTGTGCAGGCTTTGTTAGAGGAATTGCTATGAATGGGGACCACAAAGAAGATTTGTTCAGTGCATTATACTTAATCCAGAACCGTTCTAGACCATTCAATGTCTTAAAACTGATGTCAAATGTTGTTTCTCCCGATATATGAATCAGCGCATAAATTTCATTAGAGAAAAATTGCAAAGAGTCCTTCAGGAGGTTTTTAGCCACAAAAAGTCTGTCTGGTGGTTCTGACATTCCTCCTGTGTAACACACAGCATTGTGCCTTTTCACTGGAAATATGGGGGGTTTAAATAAAGAAGCAAATGTTTTAGGCACTGTCTTATTTATGACATGCAGAGGCCTCTGAGGTGTTTCTGCAATCTCACTGGGGCATCCTCCAGAAGGTTGACCTTGTAAAATATTTGTATTATGCTGTAACCAAGGATTTTGTGTAAGAGCTAGTTCTGGTGGAAGCTCTAACTCTCCGATGGGCCCTGTAGGTTTATTCACATCATTGTAAACTTTTGCCATATCATGTACTGTAGGCATTTGTAACGGGGTGTTTCCTGAGAGCCATTGACCTGTGCTGAGATCCTGTTGCCATCATGAGGCTTCCAGAGTGCTTTTCACAGTCCAGTCCTGACTGTTTTCAGCCGTATCAGTATTTTCCCCAAAGTGTCGTAGGCCAGACTGCTTCATGCCTGTAGATGCCATTCCTGATGCTGTTACTGAGGTAATTTAATCTGCTTCTCCATCTGCAGTGTTGTCAGTGTTTTCGGCATTCTCCACAATCACTGCCCAGCTCATTGGCTCTCCCTTTGATGCTGTTGCATCATCGCAGCTCAGCTGGGCGGTTTTGACAAGCGCTTTGCTTTTGTCAGTTCGAAGGGCTCTCACTTTAGTTTCCAACTGCATTTTCTTCAAAAAGTATTGTCTCTCCTCAAACTCAAATCACTTCTTCAGGGCTATTACATCCACATTAGACTCTGTCTCATCAGGAATCTGAAGTTTATTCCCTTCCACATCGCTATTGCCAGAATCACTTTCATTAGGTAAGTCGGGTATATTATAAACATCCAGTACCTCAGTAGTATTTCCAGTTGTGGTTTACACAGGAGTTTGATGAAACATTTTCAGGCCATATCCTTCTGTTCCTGTTACTGTGTTTATTTTAATGTTCTCAGTTGTTAGTACTTCTACTTCCATAATCTTTTCCTCCTCCTCCTCCTCACCATCTGGCTCTCTGTTGACCATCTTGGCAGACTGTCAAAATGGACAGAGTATCCCCCTACTGCAGAGTAGGGGAATTTTCTTATTGATATGCATAAAAATAAGATATAACCAAACAGTGTTACTTCACATGAAATCATAAAACAGGAAAGAAACATTAGCATGTATTACATCATACATTTAAACAGAAAGTAATTTAAAAGGCTTGTCCCCACCTGAAATCATAGAAAAAATACAAACATAAAAGAGTATTTAACATCATATTCCCAACAAGAGCAGTTGGTATATAACCCCAAAACTAAAAAATAAGAACCCCCCATCCCCTCTATGAAAGGAGTGAGGGAAGTTTTTATTGAACAAAGTTTTATACCTGACAGAAACACCCACGTTACATCATGTATTTCATTGTAACCCACATGGCAAACCCAAAGTAAATCAAAACAATAAACCGAACAGACAGTATAAAGACTTCATGCATGCAAAGGAAAAAAAACAAAAAAACTAAAATTTAGGAAAGTCCAAACCTCTGGTTGGTATATTATTACTGCTAATATATTAACAATTCATTTACTCCTTTAGACTTAGTAAAAAAGGGGACGGAATCCTGTAGAGTCAGAAAAAAGAACCACATCTCCCAGCCTAATAAATCAAATAATAAATCAAAAGCGCCATAACATTTTATAGTAGGTAGTCACCTTCATCCAATCTGCATAAATGTGGAGCAGAAACAGCCTACGGCCCTCCTGAAAATAAGTGTTATACAATAAGCATATTCATCTATTCCTCCAAAATCTAATCACAGGAGGTCCAGTATTTACTGTGCTGAGTTTGTGTATACACTTTTTGCTCAAGAAAGTATGTGGTACGTAGGTTAGACAAAACCTGGTTCACCACTTGAGTCCTTGTATATGTTTTTTGCTGCAGCAACTAAGCACATCTGGCTTGTCACAAAAAATATCTACATAAAGCAAAAATAAGACTAAGGCTGCTCACATGGTATCGAGACATACTCGGGGGGGAAAAATGCCATAAATAAGCATTTCATATGAAATTACATTCAAAGGATTATCTTTCCACTTGTGCAGCAGCAAGGTCCAAACTTCCACACTAAAGGGACATTCTAAAAAGAAGTGGCGCATTGTTTTGAGCTGCACTATACAGGTATCCCTGAAACACATTCTTTCTTTGAGGGACTTATGTTTTAAACTACCCCTTACCCCAACTCTCCCACGACAGGAAAGCCGCATAATATCCCATAGCTTTCTTGGTAGTCTCTGGTCAGTAAGCTGGTGAAAAACTAAACTATTATCTAACTCTGTATCATGGGAATCCAAAATTCTGGGTAGTTCAGTAAAATGTGCTTGGAGAATATGAGCGTATAGCTGTTTATGGGTGACCATCTGTACCATAGAATATGTCAAATTCCATTGTCTAATCTTGAGAAAAGTGGGAAACAAAAATGTGGGAATCCCATATTTCCTAAAATTTCTTGGTATCTCAGTAGCAGTGTTGAGCCATATGTCACAAAGAGTGGTAACCAAAGTTAACAAAAGGGAGACCCAATAAGGGGGAGAGGGGTGTAAAAGCAGCACAAATTAATTAATGATTAAGTTATGAAAAAAAACAAACAAGGGTTTATCATTCATAACCCCCTCAAAAACAATATGGATGCATAAAAAGAAGCTTTACATCCAGAAATAGAAAATGCATTATTCCACTCTATAGGGCCTACATGAGGCCTCATTTGGATTACTGCTCCCCCTTGTGGAATCCATACCTGGGAAGGGATGCAAATAGAATGGAGGGAGTGCAGCGGAGGGTTACCAAAATAGTGGAAGACATATCGACCATGAGCTATGAAAAAAGATTGGACGAATTAAAGAAGTATTACCTAGAGCAGAGAAGAATAAGAGGAGATGTACTTTTTACGCATAAATTATGTGGGGAGGAAGAGTTACTAACACTATTAAATCTATCTTATAATAAACATAATTGTAATTTAAGAAGCCACAGATATCAATTATCTCTAACATACCCAAAAAAATAATAAAAGGAGATCCTTTTTTACCCAGAGAATAATAACCTTGTGGAACTCATTACCTAATTCCTTGTTTGATAATAGAGATCACAAAATCTTTAAGCATAAACTCGATTCAATCCTGTTAAAATAAACATGGAAATTACCAGCTTGGCTGGAGACATACCAAAATGGGCCTCGGCTTTCTGTATGTCTATACCTCCTAGTATAACTCCTAGTATAACAATAATCTGGATATGACCTATCTCAGCTGAATATAAAATACCCACCCCATCACATGTATCTTCCCCATGGGACCAATAAGAGGGTCCAGATGTCCATCTGTTTTTAACCTGAGCAAGTTCATTCCTGGTTTTTAGCCTGGTATCCTGTAAAAAATATAAATCATGGGGTAGGGAAAGTAATGGTTTTATGTGATATGAGTGCCTCCTGAACGGCGCAGCCAGAAATGGTGAATGAAGTACGACGACCGCCACAAGTGCGACCCACCCGGAATGCAGAACACTGCAATGAGTGACTGCAGCAGGAGGCAGTCAGAAGGGCAATGCACACACAGTGAGAGCTGCTGGGGGGAGGGGGTACAGAATGCTGCGGCAACAGCAACAAGGGAAGGGTGCCACAGACAGGGCCAGTGGCAGGAGGGGTGGGCAATGGGAAGGGCACAGCACCAGGAGTGGTGCAGCAGTGGTGGTACAGGACAGTCATACCACAGGGCATGGAGATGCACACCTGAGTGGCCTGCACACTGGGCATGGGTGGACGGGTGGCACACAAGAGGGCACAGCCAGGGGTACAACCCCCCGGGGTGGAAGCGGCCAACAGTGCAGAGCTGACAGGCCGAAGGGGGGGTGGAAGGTGCGGTCAGACAGCCCTGATGGATGGGGTCAGGCCATGGTATGTGAGCTGGGTCAAAAGGGCAACTTTAGGGGAAGCAGTGGATGGGCGGGTGCCCATGGCAGGGCAGACCCACAAAGGGTAGGGAGGAGGGCATACACTGCACATGACAAGGCAGACAAGCAGTGGTACAGATCCATAGGAGGCAGTTCATGCCAGGAGCCACTAGGCAGATGGTCACACATGGAATTCAAAGTTGTGTGCCAATCCGTGCAGGTAGGCATAGTGGCTCCAGGTGCTGTACTCTGCCACTATTGCATGGATCCGGGCATCCATGTCATGGTACCAATGCTGGGGCTGTGGTGCCTCTGCCCCGATACCAACATCTCTGAACAGATGGCAGTCAGATGCTTCTCCTTCCAGAGGCACTCCAGAAGGCACCAGATGCTGGGGTGGCACTCTCTGACCCCAGGTGTTAAAGGCCCTGTGCCACCCCTCCACCGCATTGTTGGCACATGCCAGGCCATAGATGGTCACCTCATAGCAGTTCCATTGCTTGATGTGGAAGCTGGCATGGCAGCATGCCGAGCGGCTGGTGGGGCAACTGATCCAGTTGTCTTCCACATAGTCCAGCATGGGCTAGAGGACCTCTTCATTAGTGGTCACATACTCCCACTCCCTCAACTCGTTGAATACTGCTGGCATGTCTGCTGGTGGGAGTAATGCCAGTGCCAGCAATATCTGCACATGCAGGGTGAAGTTGGGGTTGGTGGAGTACTGTGCAAGGATGTCGGGCAGCTGTTGCACCTTGCGCCACAGGGTCTGTGAGTAGTGGAAGAAACAGCCCCTGATGTGGGCCTCCTGGAAGATGGTGCCTACCCCACACCAGCTGGCATGCTTGAAGTCCATCAGTACTGTGGTAGGTGCAAGGCCTGGGTTGTGCAGCTTGAGCTGGCCAAGCAGCCGGACATAGGTCTGTGCCCACCTGGAACATGTGCGGGCATAGACGGCCGGCAGTACCACACCAGACTGAATGGTGTGGACAGTGTAGAGTTGTCCAAACAGGGTGGAGCATGCCCTGAACATGCCATCCATGAACCAGTCCATACTGGTGGCCAGCTGCTGCAGACCACGGTTCACCCCCTCACTCCTAAACAGCAATGTAATGATCTTAACCAAGGGTTTGGTAAGTGGGATCAACATAAAGGGGGCCCATAATGAAGAATTCTTGACCTGCTCATACTGAAGCCAAAACTTTTCAAGAGTGCAGACATTTTTAAAACTCACATCATAAGTTAATTTGCCTTTAATGTAAATAAAGGCAAAAAGTTCAGAGGGACTGATTCCCAATGTGTCCTTTAACATGTTGTGCAGAACAGTTCTACAAGAGGGAGCAGTGATGGTATCGCCAATGTACCTTAGTTGTACAGCATTCCGGCACTAAGCGGGCTCTCCCATGGACTTAAATAAATCAGACATTTTAAAGTCAGAGACAGATTAATTTTGTGCAACAGAAGGAGAAAAAGGGTCCTTACTGTAACTAGGTAGGGTTACGGTGGGGCCCACAGATTCTTCAGATATGTCCGATTGCCTGCTAGCATTGTCACTGGTGACTGGAGGAGCTTGTGATGCACCCATAGGGTCCATGGTCACAGTAGAATCCCACATTGCAGGTTGCAAACTAGGTAAGTAGTCCTGAGTCATAGTAGAAATAATTTCAACCGCCGTAACCAGTCTTGGAGAGGTCCAGGGCGTCCCACCCACAGATTGCTGCCACCCGGCAGCTTGCAGAGTGGCTTCAGGAGTCCAGGTGCTGTTTGCCTCAGGGTGCGGTCGAGATGTAGGTCATAAGTGAAGCTGAGACCTCAGGGGAATGGCCTGAGAAGTAGAAGCAGTGGCAGGGTTTACAGTCTGTGACTCATGGCTCTTAGTAAATTCAGCCTCAGGTATCTCATCCTGTGTGGATGGTTCATCTTGTATCAATTTCAGGATGAATTGTTTATGCCAGTGAAACATCTGTCATAATTGAGGTTTAGAGACCTCATCACAATCAGGGTATACTGGTGCAATTATCTCAGCATTGCTAGATGTTCTTATTACCTCAGTTGTAGAAGTTCCATGTGCAGTATCAAACATTGTAAAACCATCTGTAGCCTTCTGTTGAGCCATTGAGTCGTTTTGAGCAATAGTCTCGGTTTCAGTAGGTGGATATCCAGAGCTTGTAGGGATAGCAGTACCTCCACCACCTCCCCCTCCATCTTGCATGTCGGCCATCTTGGTCAGTGGGACAAGAGTTCCCCCTGCTGGCTGAGTAGGGGAATTTCCCTGGTGCCCTGGCCAAATTTCCCCCATTCACTAAAATACCACTAACAGCTTAATCTGGTTCAAAGTCAGCTGGCATTTATCTGTTTCCCCCCCTCCCGGGTCGTGCATACAAATAGGCAGACTTTGTCTAGTGCACTTACCCGGTCAACAAAAACAAAATAAATAAATCCCCCTCCAATACCCTATCTATATATTCTTGTAGTTTTCCCCTCAGCACCCTTGAACCCTCATTATTTATATGCAATCTATCCTTTGCATATAAACATCATCCTCCTATGTGTCCCCCATGCCCCTAAGCAGACTAAACCTTCCCCATTACACCAATGTCCCGAGCCATCAATTGAATTCTACAATTCACTGATAACAGTACTGGCACAAGAGACTGGCAAGACTTTAGATAAGGCCAGTGAGCTTACCACCTCCCTGCAGCCCCTAGCCAGCTCTCTGAACCTATTTTGTACCTCATCTACTTCATTGCCCACCAGGACATTTGTACATAAGTGTATGACGAGGTGTGGCTAGCCCCCCAGTATCCTTAAGTCCTCCCTTATCAGTTGCCATGCCCATCCTACCTCCATATCTCATGTGCAGAAGACCGACCTTCTTCTAAGTGTATCATGTTTTCAAAGCCAGTCCACCCCTTTTATAATGGAGTCACCGAAGACCATGACCCTCTCCATTCTACCCATCTTGGCAAATGCCCCGGTACACTTTTCCAGAACCCCCATACTCCCACTCCATGCTCCCCTTGGCTGGTCCTTCTGACCCATGTTGCCTACTGGTTTCCCTTGCCTTTCACCTTCCTCATCTTGGGTCCTCCTCTCCCCATCCCCACTCTGATGCCCCGCACTCACACCTGCCTTACTTCCCCCTTTGAGACCCCCCCTCAAGCCTATCAACAGCGTGTCTCCTGATGCCTTCCTGAACTTCCAGACCCTATCTTCCCACCCCTCACTAAATTATTACTGAGTCTATTCCCTGAGATTGATTGTTCCTCTTTCTCCTCCTGTGCCCTTTGGTCCTCCATAGCTGTCAGCAGTGCAAACCTGTTTGATACCCTTACCCTATCTTCTGAGGTAATTCTTCTGATCCCAGGGGCTGTGACACTGCTATTTGTCTATGTCACTGCCCTTTGCACTTTCTTAGCCTTCCTCTTTACTACCTACCAGCCATTGCCCCGTCCCCCTTCTGCATGGTCTGTCATCCAGCCTTCCTGGCATCCTCCTTGTTTCCCTTCCACCAATTTCCTTACCCCAGCCTTCAGTGATGCTGCCTTTTTCTTCTCCCCAACCTGCCATGCTTCTCTTCTGCTCCCCCCCTCCACCTCCCACCTCAGTCAGTTTATTTCTGCCATGAACTGTCCTAGTTTCACGCATATTGGGCACCATCCAGATTTTCCACAGTGTGTTAATGAAGACAGCCACCCCACATCCATTACAACCAACTATACTCCCCCCCTCTCTCTCTCTGTCCTGCCCCCTAGACCTCCTGGCTCTCTACCTTGCCATGTCTCCACTCTACTTCCCTGCCTGTGCCAGCTACTAGGATACCACATCCTTGTTTGTAACCCTGATGAATTGATTAAAACCATGTGCCAAGTACAGTTGTTCACCTCTTTCCAATTGAATTGTTTAAACCCTATACAGTGGCCAAAGACTGTTAAGTACAGTGTTAGTAAATATATGCAGCAGGAATGTAGAAAGGCAACTCCAGAAAATAACCTTCAGCAGAACTAGCTCCCTGGGTATGTAGGGAGACAATAACTTTGACTCAGTATCATTACTAATTTGAGCATCTAGTACTACTAAGTGAGTTTGTCATATAATTGCACTTTGGCTTCCCAATGTCTTAGTGCAGTGAGAGGAACTTTGGGCTTTGCTATGTATTTGGTGCAGTGGAAGGGCTTAGTATCAATCAATGTGCTCCTCCTCCTCCCCCCTTGCCTGACCTATGAGCAGGCCACCCTTGTCTTGTGCATTTGACAATTAGAGAACCTTGGGAATTTAATACATGTTGGGGACAGGAGTGGGAGGCAAAAATGATTTTTTCTCCCCCTCCGGTCTCCGTGAGCTCCAATGAGTCAAATAGTTTTCTCGCCCTCCAGTCTCTGTGAGCTCCAATTAGCTCAAATAAATTCTTTAAGGTTAGTTCTTTTTTTTCTTTTGTCCCCTCTCTGTCTCAGCTCCCTGTCTGGCTTCAGGAGCTGTTTCTGCAGCAGTTACAGGAGTGGGTCTCCTGTTGTGCTCAGCCACAAGCAATTGGAAGGCTTAGTCTGGAGTTCAATTGACAAGCAGCCAGCCACTCCCACTTCCTGAGCTATGTAAGCGGTTTCACTCAGACTCCTTCTGAAGCATTTTTTTCTTTGTTGGCTGGAGGCTCTGTCTGTCTTCTGCAGCCAGCTGGGGCCTACCCTGGGGCCTGTTCCCCCCGCCTTGTTGCATTCTGTTTGTCTCTGCTGGACTTCTGCATTTGCTTTCTTGCTTCTGGTTTGTATCTGCCTCCGGCAGGGTGCTTCTTTCTGTCGTTACTCCTTGTTTTTTGTTTGTGTGTTTTTATTCTGGGCCTTGTTCCCTGTTCTCCGTGTTCCTGTGTTTTGATTTTGTCTTTTGGGTGGTTGTTTCTAAGCTTCTAGCATAGTGCTACTCTCAAGCTCATACTACTTGCTTTCAGTTACTCACAACTCTTGAATTACTTGCAATGCAACTGCAAAAATTATCTGTGTGTTTCAGCTCAACCATAGCTGCTTCCATGTTGCATACTTAATTATTTTCACCTGACTCAGGCTTACTCTGAACCCTAGCTATGCAGCTCAATCATGCTCTCTCAGTTCATTCTACTTACCTTATTGCAGCAATTTCATTGCACTGCCTGGTGACAGCTGCTTTCAGAGCATTGTGCCTCCTTCTGTTTTGTTTATTGCAGTTTTATAACTCAGTGTACTCAATACAGATGTTGCTTCTATGTTTGTACACCCTGTTATACTCTGAGGTCAGCTAAGACTACTGCTGATGTTATAACTTAGTTTCAATACCTGCATGTGGGTCTTGGCCCTTCCATCACTTTTTTGTTTTTCCTACTGGGGACATGGAGGTGTTTGGGGAGTCATGGCACCATGTGGCTAATTATTTCTGTTCTAAATCCTGTCTCCACCACCGACAAGTCCTCAGAGTATGTGTCACCTTTATTAGCTTTTTGGATGACTGTTTGTCTTGCCCCACTATTCACAGTGCTGTTTCATTGCTACTATGTTATGCAGACCAACGTGCAGGTCCACCTATTACTACACTGTTTGCTGACCTACGTGCAGGTCCAATCTTGCTTACGCAATCATTGCTTCATGCCTACCGCCATCCCCTTGACTTCAACCTCTGGGATGTCTGCTGCATTCAATACTGCATTTTGACCATTGCAAGGTCTCAGCACTCAACATTCATTAAGGTCTCAGCACACCAGTGCTCATTCAGCTGCTCACCAGTTTTTCAGCTCCCTATCAGTATCTGGGGCATGCCACCCATATAATTCTGGTGCAGGGCTCCCTGCAGCCAACAGTCTCACTCAGCACCATGAGTCCACAGCTTGAGCATGCAAAGTTTGGGGCGGGGTCCTTCTCACCTGTCAGCTGAATGGCACCATCCCCTTGGCTTCAGCCTCTGGGATGTTGGCTGCAGCTGGGAAGGTCCTCATTCTGGGTGGACCTTCAGTCGCCAACCATACCGATGGCACCTCAAGTTGTAGAAGTTAAGACTCATCTTGATGGGGTGAGACTCTCACAGGGGCTCCTTTAGCTGCCCAGTGGGTTCAGAGGCACCCTTCAAAGCTATTCTACCCATGACTGCCTCTGGGTCACCTGGTTTGTGTTTAGGGTGAGTAGGCCAGGTGAGTGCCTCAGCAGTTGTTGCTCTCCTCCTCCTCCCATCTTGGTTGCCCTTGTTGTAGAGTAGTGCTCGTAACCTTCCACGGTGTTCCCGCTAGAGGGATTGAGCCTGAGCTTTCCACCAAATTGGAATATTCCCACCTCTCTTTAATTGGGTTTTCCAAATTGCAGCTGCAGAGCTATCACTAAATAAAATATCCCATGCCTAGAGGGAGGGCGACTTAAGCCTTGGATCCCCAGAGATTTCCTCCTCATAGGGTTTTTTTCTCTCCTCCATGCCGCAGGTCATAACTGTTAGTTAGCATAGTAGTGTTCCCTAGTTTCTTTAGGTAGGTTCTCCTGTTGGCTGGAGGTGGATGGTGTCCCTGCTTTTCCCACTCTCCTTAGAAGGTCTACTCTTCTCAACGCAAACCATCAAATCATGCCACGCAAACCTGTGCATTTCATTACGTTATCAACCTGAGCATCTCATTACATTATCAAGCTGCCAGATGCTTAACTACTACTGTGTCACAGCTACTGCTTGCTTATAAGCTTCATACTACTTCATTCTTTTTGGGGATCCTTCCCAAGGTACCTTTAGCCATGGGAATCATCCCATGACACCTCTAGGGGTAGAACCCTCTTCGAGGGTTCCTTGCCTTTGGTACCCCTATGGAGTGGTAATTCCTCTGGAATAGAGAATATGAATGGCCAAAACCAAACTAACACAGTTGCACAAGCACACCACTATACTGGTTGCATAGGTCATTGAATTGGAAGGCTTAGCCTGAAGTTCAATGGACAAGCAGCCAACCACTCCCACATCCTGAGCTATATAAGCAGTTCTTCTCAGCCTCTTTCTGAAGCACCTTTTTCTTTGCCACCATCCTCCCCTCCTCCTCCAGTGGCAACATTTCTCTCCTTGGGATCCTTCCTAAGGTACCTTTAGCCATGGGAATCATCCCATGGCACATCTAGGGGTGGAACCCTCTTCAAGGGTTCCTTGCCTTTGGTACCCATACAGGGTGGTAATTCCTCTGGAATAGAGAATACGAATGGCCAAAACCAAACTAACACAGCTGCACAAGCATAATGCTATGCTGACTGTGTAGGCCATTGAATTCCCAGTAGAATAAAGGTCAAGGGTCCAACAAAAGTAGCAGGGGGGATGGCTAGAAAAAACAATCTGTACATCCCCTCCAACCACCGATGCTGCTTTAATGTAGATCCTCTGTAGGCTGGAGCAGTCTAACAGCTGAGCAGACTAAGGAGCCAGTAGAAGTTTAAACCTGGTGCCTTTTGCTCACTATCCGTGATTGGCTACTGCAAAATTTTGTTTTCTCCCCCTCCGGTCTCCATGAGCTCCGATGAGCTCATAGTGTTTTCTTCCACTCCAGTCTCCATGAGCTCCAATGAGCTCAAATAAATTCTATAAGTTTAGTTCTTTTTTTCCTTTTGGCCCCTCTCCATCTCAGCTCCCCATCTGGCTTCAGAAGCTGTTTTTGCAGTAGTAGTGAAGCGGGTCTCCTGTTGTGTTCAACTGCAAGCAAGTTCCAGTAGAATAAAGATCAAGGGTCCCACAAAAGTAGCAGGGAGAGGTCTAGAAAAACAATGTATGCATCCCCTCTGACCCCCAATGCTGCTCCGATGCCAATCCTCTGTTGTATAGGTAAGCAATAATTCCCAACAGGGTGGGCAGTATTATGCTATACTGGACCATCCAGGGGCATAATGATGCCCAACTCCACAGGTGGAGGGCCTTGTATACCCTGGAAGGTCTGGTATAGCACAAATTAGCCCACCCTGGAGGGTAACATTGCACTTAGAAAATGGGCATGTTATAAATTTTAATTAAGTAATAAAGGAAATCACTTTCAAAAGGAATACAAAGATTAGAAAAAAAAAGCTTTTTGGGGAGATCACGTGATGCTGAGGCCCGAGTAGCTGCTTCCCGGTTCCTCTCCCATTCTCTAATGCCTTTTTTGAGCATTTTTGGCAACTTTCTCTGCTAAACTGTGCTATAAGAGAATAAGAGGGGACCCCGTGAGTTACCCAGCATCAAATTTGGTTGAGATGGAGGCTGAAATGCGGCTAGCCATGCTGAAGCATACCTCTCCAGTTACACCGGAGAAGGGCAGTAAAAGATCCCGGGCCCAAGCTGGGGCTGGTGCGAAGTCAACCACGGGTGCGGCCTCTCGAAGTCCTAACCCCGGGGTGACTCCTCTCACCCTTGAAATGTTTCTGCAAGAATTTAAACCATTTCGGGAAGATGTTAAATCTATGGTAAATGAAGTAAAACAGATCACCATAGCACTGGAAGACCTTTCAACTAGAATGGCAGACAGTGAATCTCAACTTGTCTCCCTCGAGACTAAAACAGAGCGTACCAGTCGAGAAGTTGTTGATAATCATCAAAGAATCAAGAAACTAGAGCTGAAAATCAAAGATCTAGAAGGGAGGAGCCGCAGAAATAACTTGGTCATAATTGGGCTCCCAGAGAAGGAGGAAGGGGCGAAAGCAATTTTATTTATACAGAAGTTAGCAGAGAAGCTGGTGGGCCCTTCCCCGTTTGGCCCAGCCTATACTATTGAGCGTGCCCACAGAGCCCTCAGGCCGATGCCCGTACAGGGAGAAAATCCTCGACCCATGATAGCAAGATTTTTGAATTTTCAGGAGAAACAATTTCTAATGAGCAAGATTAGAGAGATGCAGGAAGTATTGTGGGAGGGAAAATGAATTCGGATCACTCAAGATCTTCCTGCTACAGTCAGGCAGCACAGAGCTTCCTTCCATCCATTAGTCTCTAATCTCATTGTGGCATCAGTGAAGTTTCATATGGGTTACCCTTCATGGTTGCAGGTCTTCATTTCGGGAGTATGGTCATCCTTGGAGGACTGTGAGAGCGCCAAGATAGCCCTGCAAAAAGCATTCCCAGATCTGCTCCCGGGACATTGATGTAAAAGAGGAGGCCGTGGAGAATTTATTGGTTTCAAGTTCTCGTCTTTAATTAGATGGATGTTCTACATTCACTGGTGTTCTGGTTCTCAGTGGACTTTTTCTTTTGGACTCATAAAGTGACTGTGTAGGGATCTGTTGGCCTGATTGCACCTGTCACATGACGTTTTTGGGAAGGGAGCTAGTTTTATTTACCGTATGTCTTGCCTGACAGAGCGCTGTAAACCAGGCAGAAGAATGTCTAATTTACCATTACCTCTTTGTTTCTAGTTTGCTCTAAAATTCAGTGTGCATGTTGTTGTTTTTGTTTCTATATATAGCCTTTACTGCTTCACGATCTGACTCAAGGTAGTCCTTGTAGTGGGATGGCAGGCCTAGTACATTCAAAGACCACATGAGGGTGCAAAAGTCCTGTAGTCTCTCTCTCTCTCCGGTCTCTCGCATAGCCCTTAGATATGTACACAGCAAGGGTTGCCCTGTGCAGGTGGCAGAATAATAATTTCATCTCGTTGGGGTTCTAGAGTTTCAAAATATGCCTTCTCCTATCTCTCTCTTGTTAAGTGGTTCTCTCGAATATATTTATGCCCAGTATTCCTTTGTTCATTTGTAGGTCTCTGACAGAGGGTTAATGGGGGGTCTCTTTTATTCTCGTTTATTCCCTCCATATTTCTCGATTTCCTTCCTCTTTGTGGAAAGCCCTAGGTCTGGTCGGACATTCTGTGCCTAGTTACCAGAGGAGGCACTTAATATATTCTCTACATTTATTTTCTGGTTGCTCCCATTAGCAGCGGATGCTGTGACTATGTAAGGGCAGCGAGACGGGGAGGTGACCAGGATTGGTAAGCCTTGGAGTATGTGCATTGTGGAATCCAAGCAATCTGGGGTAATGTTGGGTGGGGAAATCTTAAGTGTTTTCTTTTTATGTTGGGATGGTGGTTTGGGGTGGGGGGGTTTACACCTTTGAGCACAACTATCTAAGCAAGCTGGGTCCATACTCAGAGGTTAGGATACTACATACTATTCCAGATGGGTATGGTCTACCCAACAGATATTTATGGCCAACCGAATTACAATAGCCACTTGGAATGTAAAAGGGATCTGGAAAAATCAAGCAGTAGCAAGTCTTAAAACACTTAAAGCTTTTGGGAATCGATATTGTATGTATCCAAGAGTCACATCTGTTAGAGACAGAATCACCACAGTTACGAAAACAGCAATTTAATCAGTTCTTTTCTGCAGGGGGTTCTACTCAAAGTGCCGGGGTGGTGATTCTTATACACAGGAGAATACCATTTAAGCTGATCAGGGAGGTGAAAGACCCTTCAGGTAGATATTTATTAGTTCAAGGCTTGTTTTTCAATAAGGAGATCCTGTTGGGTACTATTTATGGCCCGAATCAGGATACACCCAGTTTTTTTATTAAATTAATACAGGTCTTAATGCCCTTTATTTCTTTACCTATGATTATAGGGGGGACTTCAATCTAGTCTATGATTCCTCGATTGATAAAACGCATCAGCAGGGAAAAGGCCTCTTGCCTGCCCAATGGGCATTAAAGGAATTAATGGAACACGTAGGTCTTTGCGACATCTGGAGGATTCTACATCCACAGGAGAGGCTCTATACCTACACTTCCCCCATCCACCACCCCTCCTCCAGAATAGATTATATTCTTCAATCTCAAGTATTATTACCGGGGGTGATCGAAGCCGAAATATTACCAGGCCCTCTATCTGACCACTCGATCGTCACATGCCAGTTGTCTCTAATTTCATTACCTAGCAGAGGGTCGAGGTGGAGATTAAATGACCAATTGCTTTCAGAATCGGACTCCATTAATTTTATTCAGGGGCATATTCAAAGATATTACAAAAATAATTATGACCCCTCGGGGAGACCCGGCATGCTATGGCTCACCTTCAAAGCTTACATGAGGGGTATTTTAATCAGTATGGCTTCCCACAGGAAGATGACGGCTACTTTAAAGCTGTCTCAATTACTAGTTACAATGAGGGAGTTAGAGAGGAATCTTTCCCCACAATCCCCTGAATCGGTAAGACAGAAAACTACTCAAAGTCAGATCCGCATATAATGATATTTTGAGGAAAAAAGCAATATTTGCCATGTTAAAGACCAGAGCAGCCTATACTGATCAAAGGTGAAAAGGCTGGATGTCTGTTAGTGCTTAGGATCAAACAAATGGAGGCATCTCGATATATAGCCTTGATTACTTTGACCTTAGATGGTACCTCTAAAATGCATCCTGTCAATATTTTAAGAGAATTCACTACTTATTACAAAGAGTTATATAGCCCCATGCCATCCCCCCCTCATAACCAGGTTACACATCAGTATTTGGATAGTGCCAATTTGCCCCAATTTTCTGAGACCCAAAGGGACCATGTATTTGTTCCCATTAATGCAGATGAAATTGACAGGGTGATGGATAAGTTACCCATGAATAAATCCCCAGGGGCTGATGGCTTTTCTGCAAACTTTTACAAAAAGTTTAAAACCCAATTAATTCCAATGCTCCTCCCCTTATTTCAACAGATCTTGGTGGAGGAATCAGTTGATTTATCTTTATTTGAAGCCCTTATAATTTTAATACCAAAACTGGACAAAACCCCAGATAAGGTCTCTAATTATAGACCTATTTCCCTCATGAACATTGACATAAAAATGTTGTCCAAAGTGTTGGCAGACTGCCTTAATTCAGTAATTGACACGTTGGTAGGCCCTGAGCAAGCTGGTTTTATGTCGGGCAGGTTATCCTCAGATCATATGCATACCCTGTCGCACGTCTTCTAGGTGGCAAGAGATGCACCTTATCCGGCTGTGTTGGTATCCCTGGATGCCGAGAAGGCGTTCGACAAGGTAGATTGATGTAACCTGTTTCTCACCCTGGAAGCGTTTGGTTTCCCTGCAGAATTCATTGAGTGGATTAAAGCTTTATACCACTCGCCTTCCGCTCGAGTGACCTGTAACGGGGTCTTCTCAGAGGTATTTGTGTTGCGGTCGGAAACTAGACAGGGGTGTCCCCTGTCACCATTGTTGTTCAATATTTATTTGGAGCCCCTAATCCACAAGTTGTTAGCAAGTCAAGCGGTACAGGGGATTCCAGTCCACCCGTGTGAAGTAAAAGCCCTTGCGTATGCGGATGATCTGCTTCTCCAAATCATGAATCTCAAGACATCCATACCCTCTATGTTGCACATTATCGAAGAATTCAGTAGTATTTCCAATTACAAACTGAATATTAACAAGACTGTGGTTTTTCCCTTAAGTCATAAAGTGTTTAAAGCGGAAATACTGTCCATGGGATTAAGTTGTAAGTATGAATCATTGAGAAACCTGGGTATTGAGCTAGGCAGGAGTCCGGGTCTCGTCATTAGGTTAAATTTTGAATCTATAATTCTCATAATTTCTCAGGATCTCGCTAGTTGGTCATCCCTTCCTTTATCCCCATGGGGCAGAATAAATTTAATCAAAATGAATGTTTTTCCCTTGATTTATTACCCTCTCTCCATGCTCAATATCCATCTCCCAATGTCATGGTTCAACAAGGTCCAATCTCTTATTACTAAATTTATCTGGCACAATAAGCCCCCACACATAGCGAATTACAAATTGACGGCCTCCAAGGCTAAAGGGGGACTTCGCCTCCCCCATATTCCTACATATTTTTGGGCCAGTCATATAAATAAGTACCTAAAATGGCTTACTCCAGATAATGTACTTGAAGCTCCTGCCTGGCTTAAGATAGAACTTGCTTTAATCTGAGCATGTGGCTTAGATCCCGTGGGTCTATTATTTGCCAAGCAGAGATCCTTCCCGTCAAGTATCAGGAATCCCACTATTTTAACTTCATTGAAGATTCACGCCCAGGTATGTAGGTATCTTAGATATGATCCAGGCAGAGATCTTAATCAACCTGTAATGGGGAATCCCCAATTTAAAATAGATGGCAAATTAATTCCCTCCAATTGGATACCTGGCAGACAGAGTGTACAACTCGCTAGTCTTGTCTCGAGCAATGGGGAGTGGCTCCCGGTTAATGACTTAATGGGTAGATTGGCAATTCCTAATAAATATAGATTCTGGATTCTGCAATTACGTCATTCTGTAATGAAGGCTTTAGGTAAAGTACCCAGCACGACAGAAAACATTCTATTTAGCCAAGATCTCTTAAAGTTTTGTGGCCACTCTGGAGCAGTCTCAGCAATTTACAATACCATTCACAATTGGAAATTTCCTGATTGCTCGGGGCCTATGGATTTATGGATCTCTGTGTTCCCGGACCACAACTTTGAATGGCAGGAACTGTGGCATAACTGCCATAAGTGTGTGACTCAGGATAGGCTTAGACTAACGCAATTATTTATCCTACATAATGCATATTATTCTCCCTCCTGTTTATTTAAATTGGGCCTTAAACCTGTTCCTACTTGTTCCAGATGTACTTTGGAAGAGAGGACAATTTCTCACATGTTCTGGTCCTGTCCCAAAGTGTCACCCTTGTGGTCATCCATTAAGCAATCAAGTGATCCTCTCCTGGGGCTTGGTGACCTATTTAGCCCAACAGTGTGTATTATGGGTGATCTTTCAGGAATCAAAGTTTGGGCACGTAAATACCATATAACCCTAATAGCTACGTCAGTGAAAAAGTTAGTATTAAAACACTGGACTGACCAGAATGAGATAACTTATAATGAATGGATCTCCGAACTCTTGGCGAACCTTAGTACAGAAAGGGCCATTGCTTGTCTTCAAAACAGATTGGAGAAATTTAAGAAACTCTGGGATCCCTTATACACCCTTTATTCTTTACACCAGGGGTGACCCGGCTTTATGATAAACTGGTACATTGCTGGCCTAGCTGATTGTAATGAGAACCTCATAAGATTTTATGATATATTGGTTGTGCTCAACAAGGGTAGGGTAGAGGGTGGGGGTGGTAATGGGAGGGGAGTGGTTGGGTGGGCTGACTCATGTTCTCATTGTGCTATTGTATCCAGTTCATTAACATGTATGTCTGCCATGGGTATGTAATAACAACATTTTCTTAATAAATTTTAAATAAGAAAAAAAGAAAAAAGCTTTGTTTTTGTTGGAGTAATCCTTCCTGTTAGTATGCTGTTCCTATCCCCACCCCCACCCTCCACCCCCATAGTGGTCACTAGAGCCATTCTCTTCGTAATCCCTCCGAGGAGGTACAGAAGTTCAGAAGAAGACATGGAGTTTTTTGTGAACTGTCCCCCATCAGCCTCTTGCCATCTTTTTTTTTACTTTAAAAATCAGTTCTACTGTTTTGTTCCCTTCCTTGAAAACTTCGTGTTCTCAGGAGATGCAGCTGTGAGGTGTGACCCCACCATGCAAAACCAGGAAGTGAAGACCCACAAGTAGGATCAAAGACAGCAGCAGTCCAAACTCCTTTCTTGCAGCACTCTTAGTTTTTTTTCATTCGTGTGGTAACTGTATAAGCCCCCACACCCCTGTGTGGCTTTAAGAAGACTGGTCCAGCTAAAAGGACTTTCCTCCTGGCCCTTTTAATTCTGGTGATGGGGTCTGTGGGGAACAAAAACAAAGGTGGACAGCACTGCTGCAGGAGGAAGGAAGAAGAGAAAAAAACAGACAAGACTGTTTTTCACCCAGGAACAGTTGAACCAATCAGCAGGGAGCCTGGGAAGGCTAGAAATAGCACCAGGAGCCTGCCAAAAACTCAGTCCCCAAGGAGAAGAGAGACTGCACCTAGGGGTGAAGCCCCAAATTGCATTGACTGGTTGAGACTCCTGCAGGCACTGAACCACAGTGCTGGGACTGAAGACTCAAAAGAGAAACTGCAAGTGTTTGCAAAGAGCCCAAGTGGATTGCTGCTAGATCAGGCTGTGTTTTTCCAATGGGTTTACTACAGAAGCTAACTTGTTAGCTACAGAAGCTGAACTGCTTGCTGCAAAAGCTGCCTAAGTCCACCACAGGGTGGTGAAGATTCTGAATAGGATATTTGAGGGTCTGGAGCTCATCTTTAGCTCAGAGGACCTCACTTTTGGATTTACAAAAGACTGTTGCCTAATTGCTGTTTGAAGATATTGCACACCAGGGTGTGTTGCCTGAGACACCAGTGAGATCGGGGTCTTCACTTGAACTGTCCCTGCCAGAGTGATGGAGCTGTGGATCATCTTTAGCTGAGAAGCTCCTTCCCTAGCTGCCACCTGTCAATTGCTCCAGAGGGTTCCGCTGGCATGGAAAGAAGCCAAGGACATCTTTCTCACCTGCACGGTGTCAGATAAGTACAATTTCACCACCTGGAGGTTACAAATGGTTGCTGTTGTCCCAGGTTTTTTTGCCTTGTGTTAAATCTTCATCTAGTGCACCAACTTCAGCCAACCCACGGCATCACAGGCCTGCCATCATAGTGGGGTACCTCAAAAGACATTGGGATAGGTCTGGTACCTGACAGATTGGAGTATTGGGGGAAGTTGCATTTGGTGTTACTAATGGTACTATAAGTATAATCTCTGAGTTGGAGAGTATTGTATAAGTGCCTAACCTAACTTCATTTTCTTGCAGCCAAAGTTGCATGTCCTACTCCTTCCAGTAATAAATACTTGCAGTGCTTTAGGTAATTACTGTCTCCATGACTGTTTTTGGGGTGCTGTGTATTGTTGGGGATTGTCTGAAAAGTCTCTGGAGGTGGAAATATTGTTCCTGGGGAATGGGGAAAGGTCATTGGTTATTTTGCCTGAGTCCCCAGGTGGAGGCACCACACCACTGAAAATTTAGTAGTTATGGTCCTGTTGCACAAGGACCCAGGCCAGACCCCTCGAGCTATCATGAGAGCCCAGGAGTTGGCATTCAGGACTGGCCAACAACACATCCTACATATTGGAAACTTACTGCCTGGATCATCCCATGCCCTGAAAGATAGCCACAGGTTCTGCGTGGAGTCAGGGAGTGGTGTTGGGGCAGACCCCAACCATCCTGCAAGAAAAAATGGCACTCCAAGAATTGGAAGATTGGTGCTGGGGAGAAGGGCCAGACTGGGAAAAAAAGTGATTCTATTAAAGAGAATACCAGAAAGTGTTGACAGAGCAAATGTGATTGATATGTTATATGACTGGGAATGTTGTGAGAATCTGAAAATACAAAGTTGGAGGTATGACCACTATAGTGATAGTGTGAGTGCCATGGTAAAGAGCAGGTCTGCAATTGATTTCACCAAGGTGCCCCCAGTCTTCACCCCCAGGGGTTCCCAGGTCCCATGGACAGTGGTCACACAGGCAAGCACCCCAGAGCCTATGGGACCGGGAATGGACACCAGTGATTTTAGGACCAAAGTGGATTTATGGTTACAATCTGAAGGTAAAACGTGCAGTATAATGACTTGAAAAACATGTGTGAGACTAACAGTGCAGAGTTAAATGACAAGCACCCTGCTTGGGTCACTGCATGGACCTTGGGCTGTGGGAAGGGATCCTACTCCCCCTGATTAAAACCATTTTTGGGGCACAAACCCATGCCCCCGGGGGAGGATGAGTTTGACACATGGGTGGATCAAGCAACCCTAATGGTTCAGGACCCAACTTTCCTGAGGCTGAAAAGAAGAGAAGGGTATGGGAAAGTCTGAGGGGCTCTGCTATGGACAGCATTGCTGCTTTGCAGGCCACCCACCCAGAGGCTGATGCACGAATGTACCTGAGCACTTTGGAAGGGCTATTAGGGAGTACTGATACTGGGGCTAAGATAATGAGAAAATTACAAACCATGGTACAGAATAAGGGAGAGAAACTATCTGAGTATTTAATGAGTCTGTAACAGTTTGTTTAAAAAGCATCTAGGAAAGGGGCTATTTTAGCCAAAGACATCAATAGAGTCTGAACCGAGCAGATCCTGGAGGGGGCAGGTCAGTCTGAAATGTTACTGTTGAGGCTAAGATTAGAGGAGGGACTCCAGACCCCTCCCTCCTATGGGGACCTAATGTTAGAGGTCTGAGAAAATGAGGACCAGGCTCCCGAACCCACTCAAATAATTGCCGCAGCTCGCATGACAGAGACTGCCATAGACTGTCCTTGTGGGGACAAAGAACCAAACGAGGTTGAGTTGTTGTGCTAGCAGGTGCAGATATCGAGTGAACAGGTGTCTAAGTTGCAAACCCCACCGAGCTAGTGGGCCTGAACAAGGGTAGGCAGCCCGCATGCGGAGGGACAATCCCCCTGTTCAAACTGAGGCCACAGTTAACTTCTTTTGCCACCACTGTGGTGAGGAAGGGTACATAAAGAGATACTGTAGAGCCCCTGAGAAACTCCCTCTAGTGGTACAGAAACTTGTGAAAAGACAAAATGTGTTGGGAAACACCAGTGGGACCCAGTGAAGGAGCAAACCGAGCCCCCAAAACAAGAATGCTCCACAAAGTCTACAAATGAATTTAGCCATTGGTCCCCTGAGATTCCCCCTGGCCTGGTTGACCACTCAGCAAAGGCCTGGGCCAAAGTTGAGAGGGTGGCCTGTGAGGTGTTGCTTGACAGAGGCTCCCAAGTGACTGTGATATTTGAGTCCTGGTACAGACAACACCTCAAGTATCTCCTTGTGCAGTCACTTGAAGGGTTGACTGTATGGAGGGTGAGTAATCAGTTGTACCTTTATTTGTTGTATGTAGTGGTATGAATTGAGTTCCCCAAAAGGTAGCGGGGATCCAAGCCCCCTTAGATGCCCTGACTCTTGTATGCCCAGATACGGGAATGGAAGGGGAGATCCCGATAGAGGTGGGCACGAATACCCACATGTTTCAAAGATTAGCTGAAATATGTCAAGAGTTGGCGGGCCTTCAATGCACTGACAAGATTCCAATGCACTCCATGGTTAGAACAGCCTACGTAAAGATACTGTCCACTCTGCCCCCCAGGATGAAAGAAGACCCAGTTGGCATTATTAAACGTGTGGCGGTGATGCCCCTCACAGTGCCCCCGGGAGCTGAGGTCACTGTCACTGGAGACTTAGAACTACACAGAACCCCTGAGTGTCTGGCCTTGCTGACTGATAGCCCTTGGAGCAATGAACTGTCTGATCTCTTACTGATCCAGGCAGGGGTGGTCCCCACCCAGAGTGCTTCGGTAAAGGCCCGAAAGATTACAGTACTGGTAAAGAATGAGAGTAAGAAATGACCGGTGATCAGGAAAGGGAGAACTCTAGCCCTCATGTACACTACAGATACGGTCCAAAACTTGTCCTCCAGAAGCCCGCCTACCACCCAACTGGACCCCAGTGTGTTCCAGTTTGGTAATTCCCCACTGTCTGAGGAGTAAAAATAACAACTATGTCAGAAGTTCGAACAACACACAAAGGTTTTCTCCCTAGGTAAGCTTGATGTGCGGTGTGTGAAGGGCACTGAGCATCACATAAGGATGACGGATGAGAGGCCTTTCCAAGAAAGATAGAGATGCATGGCACCCACTGACATAGAAGATGTACGAAATCACCTGCAAGAGTTTTTGGCTGCCGGCATTATCTCCAAGTCCAGGAGTCCGTATGCCTCACCCATTGTGATGGTATGGAAGAAGAATGGGGCGGACAGGCTGTGCGTCGACTACTGGATGCTCAACAAGAGAATGGTGACAGATCAATACACTGTGCCACACGTAGAAGATGCTCTGGCTTGCCTAACAGGGAGCAGATGGTTCTCAGGCTTGGACCTCAGAAGTGGGTATTATCAAATACCGATGGCAGAGACAGACAAAGAAAAAACTGCTTTCAATGGCCCACTGGGGTTCTATCAGTTCGAGAAGATGCCCCAGGGAATCACGGAGATCCTGCAACCTTTCAGTGTTTAATGGACTGGGTAGTCAGCGATATGTATCTTCTGCAAGTATTGATTTACCTTGATGACCTCATAGTGTTTAGCCACACCATCGAAGAGCATGAAGAGAGGGGCTGATGAAGATTCTAGACCAACTGGAGGATGCTGGGCTGAACGTGTCGGTGGACAAATGTCAGTTCTGTCAACCATCCGTTAAATACGTGGGACATATCATATCAGCAGAGGGAGTGAGCTCAGATTATGCTAAGGTGCATGCCCTAACAACCTGGCTGAGGCCACACAACTTAAAAATCCTTCCTAGGGTTCTGTGGTTACTATTGGAGATTTACTCAAGATTTTTCTAAGGATGTTCGTACATTGACTAAACTGTTGCAGGGTTACCCTCCCACTAACTACTAACAGAAATGCAGGAAATGACTCCCAAGTCTTACTACAAAGTGAATAAACCCTTTGGAGCCAGGTGGTCACCAGATTGTGAGGCGGCATTAAGAGAGATTATCCGCTGCCTTACAGAAGCACCAGTACTGGCTTTTGTGGATCCCACACAACCTTATTTTCTCTACACTGATGCCAGCATGGATGGATTGGGGGTGGTGTTGTATCAAGAGCACCTGTGGGGTCTGCATCCCATGGCCTTTGCCAGTCAGATCCTCACTGCAGCCAAAAGAAACTATCCTGTACACAAATTGGAGTTTCTGGTCCTTAAGTGGGCTGTGGTAGACCAATTTCTATAAGGGGCAAAATTCACCGTAAGAACAGATAACAACCCCCTCACTTACATCAACACCACGGTGAAGCTGGATGTGGCTGGATATTAATGGCTGTGTTCCCTCTCTACATGCGACTGTAAACTAGAATACAGACAAGGACAGAGCAACATTGATGCTGATGCATTGTCCCACAGACCACATCTGGAGACCCCCACCGGGTATCCAAGAATTGCTACCAGAGGTGGTGCAAGCAGTGTGCATTAAGTATTTGCTTGGGAACACAGAGACAATTGTGCTACCCTACAGAGTCATTGATTCCTCGGGGGCCCTTCCAGGTGCTATACCAGATGCTTATTACAACTATACCGGCATTGATTTTAAGCATTTACCACAACCAAATAAGAGAAAACAAAAGTATTTACAGAGGCAGGACGATAGTCTTAAGGGGGTAATAGCTGCATTGAAGAAGGGGGACAGCCCACAGCAAGTGCCAAAAACCCACCCCAATATGCCTATCCTACTGCGAGACTGGGATAAACTGGAACTACAGAATGGCTTGCTGTACTGGATTATCAGAGACCCAAAGACTCAAAAACTTTCAGACAACTGGTGCTCCCATGAAAGTACAGTCGGGTGGCAATGAGGTCGCTACATGATGATATGGGCCATTTAGGATTTGAACAGACTTTGAGCCTGGTAAGAGATGGATTTTACTGACCCAGAATGGTGAGAGACATTGAAGCCTACTGTAAAAAAATGTGCAAGGTGTGTCCAAAGAAAGACCCTTCCTAATACAATTGCTCCATTGGTAAATATAAAAACCACAGACCCCCTGGGGCTAGTCTGCATGGACTTTTTATCCTTGGAGCCTGATAGCAAAAGTTTCAACAGTGTACTAGTCCTTACTGACCATTATACCCTATATGCTCAGGCCTATCCTACCAAGGACCAGAGAGCCAGTACAGTTGTGAAAAAGCTGTCTGAATTTATCACCCATTATGGCATACCACAACGCATTCATTCTGATCAAGGTCCTGACTTCCAGAGCAAACTGGTTAAGGAGTTTCTAGCAATAACTGGCCTGGTGGCGCTGAGGGTTGAGGCACTGGACACCACACCTCGCGCCACGCCGGTGGCCCAAGTTTGGGAGTGAGCTTGGGTGCCGGGGGTCAGCAGGGGAGGGAGAGAATTGAGCACTCTCCTCTCCCGGGGGAGGGCATGGGGGTCATTCAGCACTCCAGTGGCCCCCGGTGGAGACCAGGGATGCTGCAGCTACGCTGGACCACACATACACTGTGTGGCTGACTCAGGCAGGGTTGCCATGTGCCACATAGTCAGGAGTGCACCACACTCTGGGGGGGGTGGGACAGGGAGGATTTTGGGGACTAAAAGTAGAAAACACCTCCCAGCTCTGGATAGGCAACGGCCCTTCCAATGCCTCCACCACACGCCCAGTGCCGGTTCCCTTCCACTGCCCCTTTGGTCTCCCTGGGTCATAGCTGCCCCGGGCCCAGGGAGGAATCGTAATGACTTTGAAGATGGCAGGGAGCATGGCGGGTGGTAGAGTGAGATGGTGAGTGTAGTGGCCAGAGAGAGTTCCGGTGCTAGGGGGTGAAAACAGAATGGGAAAAAAAAGGAGTTTCTGGCAGCACATGACATTCAACAATCAAAAACACCTCGTATCACCCTCAAGGGGACCCACAGCCTGAGAGATTTAATCAGACACTCATGGACATGCTGGGCACTCTGAACCATAACCAAAAGAAGACCTGGCACCAGCATGTACCGTATTTGGTGAATGCTTACAATTGTACGAAGAGTAGTGCCATGGACATCTACCTCTACTTGTTGATGTTTGGAAGAGAGGCTTGGCTGCTCATTGACCTGGCTTTTGGTCTGTCACCTGAGGGAACCAGCAAGGAGTCATATCTACAGTAAACCAAGTGCCTCAAAAGCCAGATTCAGGAGGCATACAGTATAAGCTAGCAGCAGAATGTGCTGGGAAGGCGAATACAGGAAACAAGGCCAGATATGATCAGAGATGAGGAAACCAACTACTCACTGTGGGGGATAGAGTACTATTACGGAACTTTGGAGTCCAAGGAAAGCATAAGTTGGCAGACAGATGGGCATCTGAACCCCATGTTGTCCTGGAGAAATTGGTTAATTTATCTGTTTATAAAGTCAGACAAGAGATGGGGCCTCACACCATCAAAACCATTCACTGAAGTCATCTATTACCAGTAGTACAACTAGAGCCAGTCATCAACGAGAATGACCCTTTTAACCCAAGGGCCCCCAGCCCTAACAGCAGCACCCAAGTGGATAACCAAATCCAGCATACTCCAACTGCAGAAGTACATGCTCCTTTGGCCCCCACTCCACAATTGTCTGGCAAACCAGAGGATGAATATGAAGATTGTCAAGGATACCCCAAGGTTTTATGGTTCCAACCCTTCACCAGTTCAATTGTCCAAGCTGCCTCAGGTGTAGACTGAGTCAGATATGACTCAACTTCAGAAACTGCATCTTGAAAGGTTAGGGAGAAAAAGAAAGCATTCAGGAAGTACAAGGAATCACAGAAAGAGCAGGACAGAGAATTGTATCAGTTAAAGCAAAAGGAAGCTTGGAAGGCAGTCAGAACAGCAAAGGCCCAAACTGAGGAAAAGATAGTCAACACAGTTAAGAAGGGGGATAAAACCTTTTTGAGGTACATCAGGGAGCGAAGGAAGACCAAGGGAGGGATAGTGAGGCTTAATAAAGGGAAGGGGGGTTGGGCAGAGCGTGACTGTGAAAAGACGGAGATACTAAACAAATATTTTTGCTTAGTATTCACAAATGAAGAGGGGGAGGTACCTAAACCAAACAATAGAAACACTCTGGATACAGAAGTTGATACCAGCCCATTTACAGAAGAAAGGATTCTGAAAGAACTCTTAAAACTGAAGGTGGACAAAGCAATGGGGCCTAATGGGATTCATCCCAGAATTCTAAAAGAACTAAGGGTAGAACTAGTGACACCACTGACTACCCACTTTAACAAATCATGGGAGGATGGGGTGGTACCTGAGGACTGGAGGAGGGCAGATGTGATTCCACTTCACAAAAGTAGGAGCAGGGCAGAAGCAGGCAACTACAGACCTGTTAGTTTAACCTCAGTGATAGGGAAAATGATGGAATCACTTCTGAAGGAAAGAATTGTCAATTACCTAGTGGCCAGAGGGGCATAGGACCCAAGGCAGCATGGATTCACAGCAGGAAGGTCATGTCAGACGAATGCAATTGATTTCTTTGACTGGGTGACCAAAGTAGTAGATCAGGGATGGGCTGTGGACATGGCCTACCTAGATTTTAGCAAGGCATTTGACACAGTCCCACACAAAAGATTAATATACAAGTTAGCCAGCCTGGAAGTGGGTCCCAAGATGGTAGCCTGGGTAAAGAATTGGCTGGAGAACAGGACACAAAGGGTAATAGTAAATGGAGTCCACTCTGAAGAAAGGGGGGTTACTAGTGGGGTACCACAGGGTTCAGTACTGGGACCGGTCCTCTTCAATGTCTTTATAAGTGACATTGCAGAGGGACTGGAAGGAAAAGTATGTCTCTTTGCAGACAACACAAAGATCTGCAACAGAGTTGATACACAAGGTGGGGTGGAAAGGATGAGAAGGGACTTGGCAAGGTTGGAGGAATGGTCAAATGTATGGCAGCTTAGATTCAATGCTAAGAAGTGCAAGGTAATGCACCTGGGAAACAAAACCCAGGGGAAGAGTACAAAATGGGGGGTGAGATATTAACAACAACAAAAGTGGAAAGGGACCTGGGGGTAGTCATATCAGATGACCTAAAGGTGGGCAAGCAATGTGAGAGGGCAGTAAGGAGGGCTGGGGATACTGAGATGCATAGGGAGAGGCATCACCAGTAGAAAACAGGAAGTTGTTATCCCCTCTGTGCACAGACAGCTGGTGAGACCCCATCTGAGTACTGCATGCAGTTCTGGAGACCCAATCTCCGCAAGGACATAAACAGGATGGAGGCAGTCCAGAAGAGGGCAACTAAAATGGTGCAGGGTCTGCACCAGAAGACATAGGAAGAGAAACTTAAGGAGCTTAATATTTATAGCCTCGAGGAGAGGAGGGAGAGGGGGGACATGATAGAAACTTTCAAGTACCTCTAGGGAATCAACAAAGTCCAAGAGGGTAGCATCTTTCAGAAAAAGAGGTGTGCAAGAACAAGGGGGGGTGGCTCAGAGGTAACGTAAGGAAGTATTTTTTCACAGAGAGGGTTGTGGATGCATGGAACGGCCTTCCAGAGGAGGTTGTGGAATCAAAACAGTGGTGGAATTCAAGCATGCATGGGACAGTCATAAGGCAATTCTAGGGGGTGGGGTAGGAAGAAGTAGGCTGTTGGTTAACTAGGATCTGCAGCTTATCCATTAGGTAGGAAATGGAAGGCGAGACTGGGTAGGCCAAGCGGTCCCTATCTGCCGTCAAATTCTACGTTTCTATGTTTCTATGTTTTGAATGTAATGTTGATGCTGAATCTTTAGTTCCTCAAATCGACCTGGACACCACTATTGATAACCCCTTTGTGGATATAAATGTTACCGGCTTGCTGGAGGACTCTACAAATCCTGAGGATGCCCAACAAGAAGGCCCTGTGGACACTGATAACCCCCAAATGAACACTGAACAGGACATTGCCCCCATGAATCCCCCAGTAATCTCACAGGTGCCTAGAAGATCAGAAAGAGCCCACAAGCCTCCACTAAAACTTACTTACGATCAGCCTGGAGAGTCATCTTTATTTCCCTTCCATGTGGTGCACAAAAGAACTGTGCCTATAGTACAGGCTGTGTCCCTACCCCAAAGGTTTAAATCTGAGGTGAAAGTAGAAGGTAGTAAACAGGGGCAACTCAATATGTTCAATGTGTTATCTGTTAATGACTAATTAATATCTTTCTTTCTTGGTTATGTAACTGGTTTGTTCATTAACCCTTTTCAACCCACAGCACACTGCTCTAAAATAGACTTTAGGACTCGTGGACTGTGGGTGGTGTCTTGTCGAGTTCTTAAGAAGGGGAAGTATTTAAGCCCCCACACTCCTATGTGGCTTTAAGAAAACTGGTCCTGCTAAAAAGACTTTCCCCTGGCCCTTTTAATTTTGGTGGTGGGTTTGGGGGAAACAAAAACAAAGGCAGACAGCACTGCTGCAGGAGGAAGGAGGAAGAAGAAAAAAAAACAGACAAGGCTGTTTGTTTGCCCAGGAACAGTTGAACCAATCAGCAGGGAGCCTGTGAAGGCTATAAATAGCCCCAGGAACCCACTAAAAACTCAGTCCCCAAGGAGAAGAGAGACCAGGGGAGAGATTACACCCATGGCTGAAGCCCCAAATTGTGTTGGCTGGTCGAGACTCCTGCAGGCACTGAACCACAGTGCTGGGACTGAAGACTCAAAAGGCAAACTGGAAGCATTTGCAAAGAGCCCAAGAAGTGGGTTGTTGTTAGGTCAGGCTGTGTTTTTCCAAACTGTTTGCTACAGAACCTAAACTGTTTGCTATAAAAGCTGCCTAAGTCCACCAGAGGGTGGTGACGATTCTTAATAGGACATTTGAGGGTCTGGAGCTCATCTAGTTTAGAGGACCTCACTTTTAGATTTACAAAAGACTCTCTTCTAATTACTGTTTGAAGATATTCCACACCAGCATGTGTAGGCTGAGACTTCAGTGAGGTTGTGGTCTTCATTGAACTGTCCCTGCCAGAGCGATGGAGCTGTGGTTTGTCTTTAGCCAAGAAGCTCATTCCCTAGCTACCACCTGGCAAGTGCTCCAGAGGGTTCCACTGGAGTGGAAAGAAGCCAAGGACATTTTTCTCACCTGCACGGGGTCAGATAAGTACAATTTCGCCACCTGGGGGTTTCAAATGGTTGCTATTGTTCCAAGTTGCTTTGCCTTGTGTTAGTTCTTCATCTAGGGCCCTAACTACGACCAACCCATGGTATCGCAGGCCTGCTATCATAGTGGGGTACCCCAAAAGACATTTGGACAGGTCTGGTACCTGATGGGTGGGAGTATTGGGAGAAGTTGCATTTGGTGTTACTAATGGTTTTATGAGCATAATCTCTGAGTTGGACAGTATTGTATAAGTGTCTAACCTATCCTCATTTTCTCGCAGCCAAAGCTGCCATTGCTACTCCCTCCAGTAATAAATACTTGCAATGCTTATGGTAATTACTGTCTCCACCACTGTTTTTGGATACTGTGTATTGTTAGTAATTGTTTGGAGGTGCTCTGGAGGTGGAAATATTGTTCCTGGGAAATCGGGGAAGGTCATTGGTTATTTTGCCTGAAGTCCCCAGCTGGAGGCACCACACCACCGAAAGTTTAGTAGTTACAGTCCTGTCACACAAGGACCCAGGCTGGCCCCCTTGAGCTATCATGAGAGCCCTGGAGTTGGCATTCAGGACTGGCTGACAACACACCCTACAACTGCAAATGTGAGGAGACAGCTCATTTTACGGTAGCGTGTTCCATCCTTGCAGGTCAGTCAGCATCAGGGATGTGTGTGACAGAGGAGTTCCATTCGGAAAGACCTGCAAGGTAAATATTAGCAGTTTTCCTATAAAATAGGAAGAAAAACAAACTGTGTGTGAATGGTGGGGTCGGGGAGAATGGATCACAACCTTCATGCTTTCAGTGTGCATTGGGAGGGAGGGGACAGACAGTCATAGAAACATAGAAACATAGAAGTTGACGGCAGATAAGGACCGCAAGGCCCATCCAGTCTGCCCATTTCTTTTTCTACCTTATAAATGTGCCATCGGCCTTTGCTCTGTCAGTGACCTATCTATTCATAGTCATTTGTATTGCTCCCTTATGCCTATCCCATGCCTGTTTGAAGCCCTGCACTGTATTCATAGCCACCACTTCTTGTGGTAAGCCATTCCATGCATCCACCACCCTTTCTGTGAAAAAGAATTTCCTCACATTCCCCCTTAATCAGCCTCCCTCTAATCTCATGCTGTGTCCAGTCAACTTTCTCATAGTGTAAGACTCATAATCTGTGCCTGTTTTCAAGTACTATCCATGACAACCACCTACAAGTCTTATTAAATGTTCTGAAAAAAAATGTACTGCTGTTATCAATTGCACTCTGTCTGCCAACTGCGGTTACACTCTAGATCTCTTACTGTCTTTCCCAGTTGCTGTGGTAACAACTGATGCTTCCATTCAAAATAAATAAATAACTACCATTTTTTTAAAGTCTTTTTTACTGAGACTTTAAACTGTACATCATCAGAAATTTGAGGAGTGCGAGACATCATGAGAATGACTGGAGGACTGTGACTGGATCTCAGCTCTCGCTAAGTGAGACAAAAAAATGGTGAGCATTTTAAATTAAAAATTCCAATTGCAGCTTGATATTGGTGATAAGGTTGGTAGGAACTGGCACTTTCAATACTCGGACTCTGTTGTCTGATAGACACCAACCTTGCCAGGTCTATCAGTCAATCAGAGCCCGGGATTTTCCTGGTCCGTTTTCTAAAAAGTCACAGGATAAGTAGAGAGAGAAACCAAATAAGCCAGTTTAACAGTTACAATTGCAATGGACTGCAAATGGCAGACTGCAAAGATCTCTTCATCTGATTAACCTTGAGGAGATTGCAGCAGAGTGTCAGGAAGTTTAACCAATTAGTGATCCTGACAGCAAATGATTGCTTGCCCAGCTGAGCACACCAGAAAGAAAGGTTAAGGGCGCTCCTGATCATATTCCTGGTGTTGTATTAGTTAGAGATGGTACAGAAAAATTTACTAAAGCAGGGGGTATTAGGCCCAGGAGCTCCTTTTTGGCTTGAAAACATGTCTGGAGCTTTATTCTGCAGGGTAAAGATAGCTAGTTAGTGAGTGCATAAAGGATACAACTGTGAGTGCTGTTATCTGCACCAAGTACAAAGAGGCACACCTTATTACAGATCAGTTTTACTCTGTTTAGCACTATAAACAGGCAGCTACAAAGACAGGGAGGCCATATTCTATAAGTGACAGAATAGAGCTGGCTATGTTGCGCCCCCGGTGTCTAGGGGAATGAAGGTACATTGTCCAAGGGGAGGGGCTGACCACAACGGAAACTTTTAAGCTGACTTACATGATGTTTCTTCCAGACCAGGATGCTGGCTTCAGTCCCAGGGTGCTGGACTAGGGTGCAAACTGGGTTAGTGCATAGTAACATGTCAGACATAAAAAAGATCTAAAGACCATTTAAAACAGCAGAACATTTATTGAAACTTAGTTACTCCATGCAGCATTACAAGGACAGGTAAACCCATCAGGGGAATCATTAGGACACAGGACCAAGGGGTCCGCTATCACAATGTCCATTGTCCATTGGTTCAGAGTCTACAATCAATGTCAATATTCATTCTCAATTCCCCTCAGAAAAGATACATCACACAATTGACCCCTCTTGGCATTTTCTACTATGACGGATACTGGCAACTTTATTTCTTCCATTGGCAGCCTTGAACCATCTTCCCTCTACTGGCTACTCTCACTGCCTGGCAGGGTCCCATTACTCTTTTCAGCTTCACTGCTCTATTTAACTCTCCTCAGCAGGTTACCCTTCTCTCTGGCATACCTATTGGCAGTGACAGGTCCATGACTTTAAGGCCCTTTTAGGACAGCAGTTCCCAGACTTAAAGCTACTGCAGACCCCTTTGTGGCAACTAAATTCAGATCCTCTAGAGCCTCAACAGAGCTAGTTGGTTCCCCATGAAACCTGGGTGGTGTAAAACCCTGGAAATCACCATCTCTGATGCTCCCATATGCCTAAATGTGCAATCAGCTCCCCCCTCCACTGCACTCGGAGGTTCAAATACTGATGATGGTCCCCACCATGGATGTGAAGTCCCCTTTTTTGTTTCTCTCCTGCTGTGCAACCTCTCATGGCATCCTTCTCACTCCAGGAGTTCAATCCTCATAGCGGGCAAACAGGCTACTCTACCTCCACCTACCAGGGGCTGGGGCACCCTCCAACCAGGGTATTGTACTCAGTGACTGCTGCCACGTCCTCTCAAGGTCACCTATAGGCCTCTATTCCTCTGGGAAACAGGATGAGACTTCAGGAGTTGGCAGTTACCTCTACTCCAACCTTAGACTGACTCCTTCAGTCTGTACTCCTCCACATAGCCTCAAGAAGCTCCTCCCACTGGGGATGCTCTCAGTCAATGGCCAACAACTTCCCCTAAGGAAAGGAAAGCTCACACCCATGATGGCTTCGAGCCCAAGGACCTTCAAAGGACAAGTGTGTCACAAATCTGTGATAAGTTCTACTCCCCAAAAGGGGAGTTACATCTCTCCCCCCTTTTAAAGCTCCACACCCTTGGCAAGCATCCCAGGGCATCTACCAACCACCCCTACTCAGTTCTACAGAAGAAAGGTGTATGCACACTCCCCTCCTCCCTGGAACCAAAAGGAGCCCATGTCTGCCTCACCACAAAGGTGGCAAAATATACCTACACAACTAGGAGCCCCTTGAGCTTGATGCTCCAAATTCACTCGGGATCGCCTGGCTGCCCACCCTCCTGGACCCTCAGGATGGATTGCTCAAACTCCCAGTGAGTGGTGCCCCAGGTCTACCTATTCAAATAGCAGCCAGCCAAACTCTGTCTGCCTTATTCTTGATTCATCTTCCTACCTGGACATCACCCAAACTCCCTGTCTTGCCCATAATAGAGTGCTGCCTGATACACTCACCTTTTATCAAACACATATCACCCAATATAGCAATGAATAAACTGAGACAATACTACTAATCCAACAGGACAATGAGTTAAGATAACCATAACCATAGTGCAACATTGTACTTCCTTGCATTTTCTTTCTTTCTGAACAAACATGCAGTAAAACAGGAAATCACTAACAGTTAAGCTAATGGTACCTGAGTGGTACAGACAAAGAGCAAAAGCTTAATGCAACAATTTCAGTAATGTCTGATACCAGCGGGCTAGTCCATCAACCAGGAACAAGAAAAGAATGGTCTCATCCATCTGCTGATCTTTGGCAGCTGGCACATCACACCTCAATTCCGGGTGACATCATATCTTCCCTTCAAGCTTTTCATTAGCAGTGGAAGTAATACCAGGGATCCAGCTTGGTGCAGCGATGCCCATGTGAATCTGTGGATTCTTCACTATACCAAGCACGACCTCCCTCTAAATCCTAAATCAAGGCATAATTCTTCATCTGGGTCAGTCCCTCATAGGCACTTCTCCCACCAATTCCCTTGGCAATCCACTGGGCCTCTTGCAGCATGATGGTGGAGCTGTAGGAATCCAAGCCATGCTTCCTATAGAGTTTCTGCAATATGACCCAGCACACCTATTCCAGCCTTTTCACCTCTATTTCATCCCAGATCCACTCTGACAAGTATGGGCATTCATACTGTGGACAGTCCTGTCTGATCTGTCTCTGGACTATCCTTTCTGCCTGAGACCACTCTGGAAGGCTTCTTATCATAGTTCTCTGTGCTTTCCTTGGAGGCAGCCATTCCCCCTCTCGATACTGCCATTCCTGCCATTCTCTCTCAAGTTCTCTCCTTGAGGGCCCAACATGAGACTTAGTCCTAGGAGTTGCACCCGATGAAGATCCCCCTGGGAGTGAGAAGATCTCTGAGTGGTAGCCCTCTGTGATAGCTCAGGGTACTTTTCCTCCCACTCCTCCTCCACCTGTACTGCAGGCTTCTCTTCTTGAAGAGAAGGACTCCAGTTGCTTATGTGCTCTGAATCTTTTGGCACGTTGGAGGGCATGTCACATTATTGCCCGGGGAGCTGCAGATGATACACCTGAGGAAGCAGACTGCTGAGTGGCAGTAGCTTCGGGTTGCTGTACTGATTCTGGATCCCCTCCTCTGCAGAAGAACAAAAAATCCTCAGGGTTACTAATTTAGAGAATGGCGCCAGCTTATGGATAGGGAAATTGTGCCCGTAATAGGGAAATGGTCACTTTACTGGTGTGGTACAGCTTTGGGGGGGTGGTCTCCATCTTCTCCACTGGAGTAGCAACATGAGATTCTCTCTCTCATGGAGAGCAGTCCCAAGGAGCTTCTTCCATGCCTCTGTAAAAGTTTCTTCTGATTCTGCAGTAGTAGCCAGGCTCTTCCACCTCTGAAAACCAATGGGAGGTATCAGACCATGCGCTTCCTGTTCCACATCATGGCACCATGCACACACAGGGATGGGCTCTACTTTTGGGCCTTTATATTTATGTAGAGCACATAGAAACACAGACTATGACAGTAGATAAGGACCACTTGGCCCACCCAGTCTGCCTATTTCCCTACCTATTGGATAAGCTGCAGATTCTAGTTAACCAACAGCCTACTTCCTGCAACCCCCCACAATAATTGCCTTATGTCTGTCCCATGCATGTTTGAATTCCTCCACTGTTTTAGACCCCACAATCTCTCCAGAAAGGTGGTTCCATGTGTCCATCACTCTCTCCGTGAAAAAAAAATTTCCTCACATTACCCCTGAGCCGTCCCCCCTCTATCTTTAAATTGTGTCCCCTTGTTCTTACACATCTCTTTTTCTGAAAGGGGACTGTTTTCTCCAAGGTCTCACACAGACACTTGAATAAATTCAAGGGCACTTTCACTTCTCTTTCTGAGGGATTCTCCTCCATCTTTAGCTTTGAGTAGGATCATGAACACCCCTGAAACACAAAAAAGTTGTCACTGTCCAGTCCCAACTTATTACTTAGTCCCTTAGTTCCCACATGTGCCTTATTCAATCTCACACACCAAAATCGATCAAGCTGAGCTGCACAGGAGGCCTTCTCAATTCTGACCAGCAGAATGAAATAAAGTACTTACTTGGGTGCAGTTCACTGTCAGTCCAGGTGTACAGAAACAGATCACCCAGTCTGGGCACAGGGGGAAGGGGAAAGACTTTTACTTTTCTGATGAAGAAAAAAAAACAAAGCTGAAGCTGAAATGAAGTACCTTCAACAATGGCCACACTGCTTCACTAAACTGGCACGCTCCCACAGAAAGGGGAAAAAAGCTTCAACCACACCCGCTTTGAGCACAACAGTCAAAACCCCTTCACCAGTTACAACTGTCATTGCATCCATTTGCATAATTCTCACATGCTCAGGCGCAGGTCCCATCTCGCTAGTCCTGCCAGGCGTGAACTTTCATAGTTCCCAGCACCATCTTGAATTCTAGCTTGCAACAGTAAAGTTTCAAACAATTCATAAACTTCACCCAGCCACCCCCATGGAGCCAATTTTGAAGTGAAGGGACACCACAAATCCCGGGCAAGCCCCCACTTGTAGCCCCCCTCCCCAGTGTCTAGGGGTACGATGGTACATTGTCCAAGGGGAGGGGGTGACCACAATGAAAACTTTTAAGCTGACTTACATAATGTTTCTTCCAGACTAAGATGCTGACTTTGGTCCCAGGGGTGCTAGACTATGGGGAAAATTGGGTTAGCAACATGCCAGACATGAAAAAGATCCAAAGACCATTTAAAATAGCAGGACATTTAATGAAACTTGATTACTCCATGGAACACTAATTAAAAGGACAGGTTAACGCTTTGGGAATCATTTGTACACAGGATCGAGGGGTCTGCTATCACAATGTCCATTGTCCATTGGTTCAGAGTCCATAATCAATGTCAATATGCATTCTCAATTTCCCTGGGGAAAAATGCATTACATAATTGACCCCTCTTGGCATTTTCTACTAAGACAAGTTTTAACAGCTTTACTTGGTTTACTTGGTTGTATAGAACAAAAGAAGGATGGATGCCCATTGGGATTGTCCCCCACACTGAGTGGGAAATTCACCTATGGAGGAAGGAACTAAACCATTTTTCTAATCTATTTTTAAAAAGATTGAAGTTATTAGAATCAATAATATCTTATGGGAGAAGATTCCATGCTTTGGGAGCTCTAATACTCTAATATTAAAAAAGTTGTCCCTTTTAGAAGAATTGGCCCAATCAGCAGGAAGTTGTTTATTGTGGAGTCTTGATACTGTCCATCTATTGGATAATTTTAAGCCACATAGGTCCATCATATTAGGGGACTGGAGAATTTTGTAAGTGAAAAGGAAATCTCCTCTATGTCTCCTGTTGTAGAGTGAGAACAGATCTGTTTCTCTTAGTCTAGTTGAATAGTCTTTGTGGAAGAGTCTGTGAATCATTTTTGTGGCTCATCTCTGGACTTTCTCAATCATTGCTTTGTCTCCTTTAAGGTGGGGGCTCCAAAATGGAGAGCCATAGTCCAGGTATGGCCTAACATATGCTGTGTAGATTGGGACCAAGCACTGTTCAGTTCTAGATACAAAAGTGTGCCTTATTTGTTTAAGTAAGCCATGCGCCAACCTTGAAATTTTAATAATATGGTTGAAAGGTGTTAGTTTATTATTCACAAGAATACCAAGGTCTCACTCACAAGTAAAGTTCTTGATTAAGATATTATTTAGAAAATAATTTGTGTTTTGGATTTTGCTTCCCAAAGTGCATGATAGTGCACTGTTCTACATTGAACCTTATCCCGTTCTTCATTGCCCGGAGTTCTATCTTTTTCAGGTCTTGAGATAAAGATAAAACTCCTTCAATATTGTTAACCTTGCCCCAAGTTTGGTGTTATCAGCAGACTTGGAGAGAATGGTATTATCAGTGACAACCATATCGCTGATGAAAATATTAAATAATAATGGCCCCAATACAGATCCCTGCGAGACATCTCTACTCACAATCTCTGAGCTAGAGAGGGCTCCATTTATTTGGACCCTTGAGTCCTAGTTGTTAGCCACATATTAACCCAGTTCATCAGGCAGGATGACAATCCTAACTTAGTTAGTTTATTTATTAACTTATTTTGTGATACTGTGTTGAAAGCTTCACTATAGTCCAGTAGGATAACATCCATGGGGGTGCTCTCATCAAGTCCTTCGCTTATGTGCTTATAAAATGATATTAAATTGGTGGTGCAGAAGTACCCACTTTTAAAGCCATGTTGAGTCACATCTGTAAGTTCTAAGGCAATAATTTATTTTTTTAAATATGATTTGATGAGGCATTCCATTATTTTACACACTACGGATGCTAAACTTATAGGGCGGTAGTTTTGAACATCAGACTTACTACCCTTTCTGAAAATTGGAATCACAGTTGCCATTAACCAGTCAGATGGGATGTTACCTTCAGACAAGGATTTGTTGAATATAGTGGCAAGGAGAATTGCTATGGCTGATGCTGTTTCAATTAGCAGCATGGGATGAATTTTGTCTGGTCCTGGACTAGAGGTTTTTTTTTTAAGTTCTTAATATATCTAAGTCATCCTCTTCAGAGATGGCATAAGGAGTTGAAGATGGTTGAGCTATTATAGGACATGAGTTTAATAATTTTTCCAAAAAGATGGAGCAGAAGAAGTTATTTAAATTGTTAGCTGTTGGAGAATCTGACTCCAGAATGTTCCCCTCGTGTACCAAAGGACCTACTTTACTATGAGTGCCCCTTTCCCCATTTATATAGGAGAAAAGTGTTTTTTTCTTTTTGCAAGAGTGGGCAAGCATGTACTCAATCTTTTGTTTAGTTTTTTTAATGATATTTTTTAATGTTGATAATGCATTTTTATATTGTCTATTAGTCTCATCACTGAATATAGTCTTAAAGCAGCAGTGCAATGAAAAACGTTTTTCCAAAAAGCTAATTATGTGTTATGGTTATGAAAAATATTGGCAGAACTGTTGATTTGGGTTTTCTGGATGCTTCCTATGCTGTGTATAGTACATTTGAATTTTTGTCTGGATTCTTACCCTCCTTAGGTCTTTAATATTTTTCAATGCAAAAATGAGACGGCCATCTTTTTTTCTTGACAAATAATTGTTTTAAACTTTCATAAAATTCTTAAATGATTATAGAAATTGAACATTTTACCACCAAAATAAACTGCAAGACATCTGGCATTGATCTGGAAGAAAAAAAGGTGGGTCAAACTTTTGCCCATTTTCGTTGCACTGATGCTTTAAGCTTTTTAAACAGTTTTTCTTTGACTTTGATTAGGTTTTTTATTGAATTGTTTAACCATAAGGGGATTTTACCTATTTTGCTTATCTTTTTTTATCTGGAACATGAGAAGCTTCTAGTTGTAAAATTATTGTTTTGAATTTTTCCCATGCTAGGTCTGTAGTAACACTGGAAAATAATAATTTTCCAGTCAAGGGCCTGGATAGTTTTAATTACGTCTTGGAAATCTGCATTATCATAATTTTTAACTGACAAAAGATTAGTATCATTACTCTTACCGATTGTGATACTAAACTGGACAGATATGTGGTCACTGGAACCTATTGGTTCTTTTACTACTACCTCCTGAATTTTGTCATTAATGTTGGTTAAAATGAGGTGCAGAATATTATTGCCTCTGGTTGCTTCATCTACCATTTTTTCAAGGCCATGATTTAACATGATAGCGACGAAGATATTTTCATGGTCACTACCTCCTTTCATGCTGTTCCAGTCCACTTTAGGGAGGTTAAAGTCTCCCATGACCAGAATGTCTCCCTTAACAGACATATCTGTAATTTCTTGCAATAAGGCCTTAGTATAGTTTATATCCACAGATGGAAGCCTGGAGCAATTTCCTATTATGAGTTTAGGGTGATCTTTTTTTTGGATATGTGCCCATACACTTTCTAGGTCATTTGTTATATTGATTTCATGAGAAGGAATGTTATCTTGGATATATAAACAGACACCTCTCCCATTTCTACCGTCTCTGTTCTTTTGATACAGTTTGTAATTGGGGAGTTTTTTATTGCAGTCAGCTGAGGCATCCCACCATGTTTCAGTTACAGCAATAATACCCAGCTCTTGTAATAGTGCTCTAGCTTCAAGTTCTGCCATTTTAATAGTATTAAGGCTTCTGGCATTGAGCATTAGGACATTACACTGATTAGTCGAATATTTGTATTGATAGTAATTAGAGAAGTGGGAACATTCCCCTTCTCCCCCTTAGTAATTAGTTTAAATGATGATTTATAGTTTGTTCAGATGATTTACCCAATAGGGCACTGCCCCTCCTGCTCAGGTACAGGCTGTCTCAAAAATAAGGAATTTTTATCTATGAAGTTTTCCCAATGCACAATGCATGTGTTGTCCTGTTTATAGCACCATTTCATGAGCCATTCATTCATTGTTTTTATCTTAAGAGTTTTAGAAGCAGATGCCCTGGCAACCGTTCGCAGATAGTAATAATACCTCTGGCAGAAAACCAGCAAGATTTCAGAAAAACATGTAATGCACACTAAATCTACTAGAATATTGTTTAGTGCCACAGAATCATGTTTAAGTTCCTCAGTATCCGAGATATTGATGTCATTTGTGCCTGCATGTATAATTACAGTACCAAGGTGTTATGGCCTGCATTTTCTAGAATATTTTTAATCGTGGCAGTAATATCTGATATTTTGGCTCCTCTGAAGTTAGAGCAGTTCTATAAGCCTTATCAGGATTGCAGATTGTTCTGTCTAGGTGTTTGACGATAGAATCACCTAGGATATATATCTGTCTGGGGACTATAATATTTGTTGGTGCAGCATCAGTTTCCAAGTCATAATTTGCTGAGTCAGTAGATGTAGATGGGTTGTTCCCCTCAGTACTAGATATGGAGTTAGTATTGGTCATATGACCCTTTGTGCTGGGAGAGGAGGTATTATTATTACTCCTAGTGTCCAAATCAGTCAGCGGATGGTTGCCAGTTACTGTATTCTGTACTAATTTGGAGTGTGAAGTATTGTTTTTTGCCTTCTTGCTATTAATGCCATTGCCTGTTCTAGGGTCTGGTTTCACCAGTACTGTACCACTATTTGTGGAGGTACAATTTCCACTATTGGTGCCCTGAGAATTATTGGAAGTATTTCTGTTGTTGTTTGGTGTAACACCAGATAAAGAGGGTGTTTCATAATTAGGGGAATCAGTAATAGTGGTATCAGTATCACCTGGGAGAGAGTTAAAACTGTTTGAAGTAAGGATAATAAAAAGTTTGGCCTTTCACCCTTTTTTGCTGGCCCTACTAGTTGGCACTATAGACCAGTCAGAGTCTAATACTGACTCCTCCTCTTTGTCCCTGTCCCTTTTCCTAGACACAGAGGCATGTTGAGTACTGGACATTCCTATGACTTTCATGGAAAGAAGGGAGTTAGGATCATAGTTGGGTGTATCTTGTGTAGAGGTTGGAATTAGTGTTGTAATCTGGGACTCAGTGATATCAACCAAGAGATTACTAGGTGACTGATCTAGGGGTTCCTGTGGGAGAGTAACTGGAATAGGGGTTTGAATGGCATGGAGGCATGGGACATCACCATTTGACTATTCTCAAGTTGGACAAGCCTGGAGTAAAAGGCATTTAGTTCTATAGTTAACACTATATTTGAAGTGCATTTGTCACAGGTAAATTTTTACTGATTAGTTGGCTGTTGTGATAATACTAACTGGTACGTTTTGCAGGATGTACATTTAATCCCCAGTTCTCCATCTAGGGTAATAACAGAGTCTGTCACAGATGACAATATGCCCCCGGTTAAAGAAAATTGAGGATGGATGTTTGTTAGCTCCAAGGGAGTGACATTGGCTTCTGTCATTATAAATTCTAATTAGACTTTAGACAACACGTGGAAATGGCCAAACAAGGTAGACCATGGCAAAAATAAAAGGAGTACAGTAGCCTTCTCGATTCAATCTAGTACTCAATATAAGCTATTTGACACACCGCTGCAGTTTAATTCAGGTGAGAAAAGAGGGTTAAGTTTACCTTGGCCCTTGTCCCTGCTGTCCCCGCTGCCCCCGCCTGAAGTGTTGGGTGTGTCTCCGTATGCAGCGCCCTGCTCTGCTCGCTCTGCTTGCTCACTCACAGCGGGGCTTACTTAAATATAGAGGGTGACCCAGAAGTCCTCCTTGGCATCACCTAAACAGGGCAAGTTAACAATTTAAAAATTTAATTTAAATCCATGCAAAGACCTCTCATACAAGGTACCTGCACGCTTAGAAGTTACACAATCAGCCCTGGATCAAAATTAGAGCTCCCAACACAGTCCGGTAATTCTATTTCAATTAAAGAACTACTGGACTCTCTTCCTACTTCCTGAAGGGCTCCAAGTGCAGTTTAAGTGTAGTGCTATACAGTGCTTGCTTCTCATTTTAAATCAGCGTTCAGGTCACACCAGAAAGGTGCAATAACCCTGACAGTAGCACCAAGTTGGGGAAAGTCAGAGAAGGCAGTAAAACTCTCCCATTGGCAGCTTCAAGTCATCTTCCCTCTGCTGGCTACTCTCACTGCCTGGCAGGGTCCCGCTACTCATTTCAGTTTCACTGCTCTATTCCACTTTCCCCAGCAGGTTACTCTTCTCTCTGGCATACCCCACTGGCAGTGACAGGTCTGTAATTTCAAGGCCTTTTTCCAGACTGCAATTCCCAGACATGCAGCTACTTCAGACCCCTTTGTGGCAACTCAATTCAAATCCTCTAGAGATTCAATAGAGCTAGTTGGCTCCCCACAAAACCTGGGCAGTATGAAACCCTGGAAATCACCCTGTCTGATGCTCCCATATATCTTGATGTACAATTGGCTCCATGCCTCCACTGCACCTGGAGGCTCGAATACTGGTAGTGGTCCCCCCATGGATGTAAAGTCGACTTTTATTTCCTGTTTTGCTGTTCAACCTCTCATGGATTCTTTCTCATTCCAGGAGTTTGATCCTCATAGCGGGCAAACAGGCTACTCCATCTCTACTTAGCAGGGGCTGGGGCACCCTCCAGCCAGGGTCTCATACTCAGCTGCTTCTGCCACATTCTCTCAGGGTCAGCTACATGCCTCTATTCCTCTGGGAAATGGGATGAGACTGCAAGTGTGGGCAATTGCCCTCACTCCCACCTTAGAATGCCTGCTTCATCCCACGCTCCTCTACACTGCCTCATTGAGCTCCTCTCACCGGGGATGTTCTCCTTCAATGGCCAACAACTTCCACTAAGGAAAGGAATGTTCAAAACCATGATGTGTTCGAGCCCAAGGACCTTCAAAGGACAAGTGTGTTACAAACTTGCAATAGGTTCTACTCCCCAGAAGGAGGGGTTACAGCTATCATAAGGCATCTAGCATCCCAAGTGAGATTGTTCAGGTTACAGTACAGGGCACCCAGCCTTCTGTTAACTATGGCCAATAGATTGCCAACATGGAGGGCAAAAGATAAGGTGTCATCCAGAGTTACTCCAAGGTATTTGAAGGGCTCCACCTGTTTAAGGTTTTGTCCCTGGCCATTTTGAATGACAAAGAGAGGAACTTTCCTCTTCTGTGGGAGACTAGAGAAGAGCATGGCCTTTGTTTTTAGGTGAGTGAGTGGTGTGGGTGTGTGTGGGGTAGGGGGTGCTGAGGGGGGAGTCAGGCGGGTGTAGGGGAAATTGGTCAAGGTTGACCACAGAAGACATTGATGAACAGTTTTCTGCTTTTCAGGTACAAATAGCAGTGTCAGTGGCTCAGTAGGTGGCACACTCACCTCTGAAGCAGGGAGATCAGAGGGCTGTGGGTTCAGTTCCCACATCTGGCACTTTGGTTAATATCCCAGTACTGACACTGTAGTGCAGCATGAGAGGGGTGCTGCACTTCTGAGGTGCCGTCTTTTGGATGAGATGTTAAACCGAGGTCCCATCTGCCTGGATTGGTGGTAGTTCAGGTGGATGTTAAAGATCCCATGGCACTTATCGAAAAGAGTAGGGGAATTTCCCCGGTGTCCTGGCCAAATTTCCCTCATTCACTAAAAATACCACCAGCAGCTTAACCTGGTTCAAAGTCAGTTGGCATTCATCTGTATCCCCCTCCCCCGGGTCATGCCTGAAAATGGGCAGGATTTGTCTAGTGCACTTACCCGGTCAACAAAAACTAAATAAAAAAAATAAAAAATGAAACAAAGAAAGAAACACAGAAGGGAGGAATGGGGGTTGGTAGGTGGCACTGAGCAGAGGGATGGAGTGGGGGAATCAAAGAAAGATATCTAGCAGGATTGGACAGTGGTATTGAGCAGAGTGACAGAGTGGGTAGGACAGAAGACAATCGACAGGGCAGGACAGAATGGGGTTGGTGGGTGGTACTGAGCAGAGGGATGGATCGGCTTGGCTCAAAGAAACATGACAGGGCAGAACAATGTTGGGGTGGTATTGAGCAAAGGGATGAAGCGGGGGGACACAAAACAAACAGTAGGGCAGAATGGGGTTAGCAGGTGATACTGAGTAGAAGGATGAAGGAAGCTGAACAAAGAAATATGGCAGGGCAGGACAGAATGGCATGGGAGCATCTGATAATGATGCTGCTCAGCTGGTTGCCAGGCAGTTAAATGTAGATGAAAGTATTCAGCCACTGTGTGAGAGATGTGACTGACTCCTTTCTACTACATGAAGTTTCCACCCATCAACCAGCAAAACAGTGCCATGTTCATCCTCACTCATCATTGGGCTGTCACTGTTAGGCCCCCTGCAGCCTGAGCTGCATTGGATGTGACAGTAACACACCTCTAAATGCTGCTACTCTGACAATATGTTTGCTTTATGCATGCACACAAGCAAACATAAAAATGAGTCATGAGTAGGACAAGGTTCTGGAGGATTGAGGAGGACAGTCCTGCTACTACTGCTGCTGATGCTGCTCTTCATTTTTACTGCTGCTGTCCCTCCACCATTGGTAATTTGTTGTAGTTATTGCTGTTTCTACCCCTGACCCAGAACAGCCCTTCGGACACCAGCCACCCCTACCCCATCTCTGCAGATCCTCCTCCAGGTCTCATCTTCACACAGTGGCAGCATGGCCTGAGTGCTCATCGGTGTGTAGAACTACTGGGTGGAGTGGATCAGTGCTTCTTGGGAATTCATTTTCCCATTTTCTTCCCCTGAGAAGTGTGCATGCAATGCCTGCCCAGACAATTCCAAGCATGTGTCCATACTTGGAATGTCAGTAGGTGCCACTCCCCCCTTCATCAGTCCCTAGCTGCCTTACCCCCAGCCAATGCTAGAGGCCAGGCTAATGCTGGGCACTGAAACCCTCCCTCCCTAGGAGTGGAGAATAGTCCTCTGGATGCTTTATCCTCTCCTGCGCTGGCTGACCACTGGCCACCTGAGTCCACATCTGAACCCTGGTCACTGGCATGACATGAGGTGTGGTGCCCAGTGCCTCAACCCTCAGTGCCAGTGGGCAACCATCCCTCCACCCTTGGTTATGCTAAAATTATTGGAGCAATAATCAAGGGTGGCTATAGGTCCCTCCTGGGACTGGCCAGATTGCTGTGGACTCAGGAAATAGGTGCATTCTTAATTAATGTTAAACAGTATAGGTCAAGATTTTCACCACTATTATGCACTGCTGCTTTAAATCTCTGTTATTCTCTTTTTCTGTGTGTTAGTTCAGTGTTTCCTCCTCCTCTTCTGGCAATGGAAACAGCTTTATAGTTTTTTTTCGTTCTACTCTTATGGAGGAATAGATTGAACTCTGTAAAAAAGAGATGTGATTTTCAGGAGAATCCCAAAGGGTGGCCTATGTATGGTAAACTCTGTACTTTTTCCACATAATTTAAATATGCAAAAATTCTGGAGGGGTCATATTGAACAAGCAGAAGTTATGGCCCCTTTGGAAAAGGAGTGGTTTGACCTGTACCTTGCACACTGGTGTGAAGGCCATTTAAGATTACTACCTAAATACTCACAAACACAGTTACCAAAATGCAAACCTTGGCAGGGATCCCCAACCGAAGTTCAACAATATTCTAGGAAGCAACTGTATAACTTGATTTTGCTACCATGTCAATCCAGATACATAGTTCCAGATAGCTCTCCATCCGAGAGACCTTCAGTGTTGGAACAGTTGCAATACAAAAGGTTCCGGGTTTTCACTTGAGATGTAGTTTGACTCACATGTCATGGTAGATAAGGAGTCAAATACACTCATAGATATAAACAGACAGGGAAAAGAAACTGTCCAAGACCAAGTAGAACAGAAACACCAGAAACTCAAGCTCATTTGTACTTTGAACATTTGTACTTTGAATGTCCCTATGTCCAGGCATTTTGGAAATTAATTGCTAACACTTGATGTGAACATCTATTCATATATTTGACATATTAAGAACTGGTATTATATATATTTTTTCCGGTACGGTGATTAAAGTAGCAGGCAACAAAATTTGGCAAAAACTTGACCCAACTCTTTTTTCATTACAAATGACTCCAGGCATCTTTAAGTTTCCTTTGATGGTAAAATTTTCTAGTTTCATCAAAATTTGATTTATAGCTATTTTAATTCAGTTTTTTTTTTCTCAAGAAAAATGGATAACTGCCACATTTGGCTTAGAAATACCACTGTAGACCTGGTAAGAGTTAGAAAAAGAAAATAAAAAAAATCATGGTGTGCAACATAGATGGTACCTCGAAAAGTAGATTTTCCAGGTTGTTAATAATTTTATTAATTGTAGCTGAAACTAGTGAAAACCTTTTTATCATTGCACCACTGCTTTAAAATGTTATAAAACCACTTTAAGAGTTTTGTTTGCTCTGATAAAATACATGTGGCAGACTCATTGCACCTTTATCACACAGCAAAAAGTGGTCACATTTGTGTAGATTTTACACAATGTACAAATGGGGTTACAAAAAGTGTATCAAACAGTTGGAGTAAACACAATGAGACATTTGTAGAAAAATGTTCAATGGTGAAATCTCACCTCATTGTCGTGGGAGCACACAACTGGGTTCTCATAACTTTTCAGTTTATGGCAAGCGCTTTTTCTTTAGATTTATTTTCCTTTCATTCTTTTATTGTCATATTTTCAATTGGGTTGTTTGACGATGGTTTTGTTGATTATATGGTATATCATCAGTTTATCCTTGTTTCGTATCAGTGATTTCTTGTAATAAAAAATGCTACTCTTCCTCAGTAAGTGATATGGGTTCTTTAACTTCTACCTGGACAGTGACCAGAGATGGGCAGAAGGGATCTTGTTTTAATGTCTTAACTAAAGGATGGCACCTCAGCAGTGCAGCAACCATCTTGTACTGTACTACAGCGTCAGATGTGGATATTACCCCAAATATCTGTTAAGGGTCTAGAACCCATGCCCTTCCAATCTTCTGGCCCCAGAACTGTGCATGCTCCCTACTGAACCACTACTACTGAAATCATTCTACTCATTCCACTTTTGGCAAGCAATAATATTAATTAGTTTAGGCTAGGTTAGTTGATCTGCACTTCAATGCTTTTTGTATTCTAACAAATATATATAATTTTCAGTATTATGATTTTACTTGTTTCAGTATCTTTATAATTCTTCATTTATTCAAATTCCTTTCTTCTTTGTTGGTCTTTTATTACTCTGCAAAGCATTTTATGATACTGTGAAATTACACACAATAACAATAAATAATTTTGTATTGGACAGTATTGTATTTTTGAGGAGTGGTAGAGTGAGTAGAGGCCCCTGCTATCGTATGCCCAATTACCAGGCCAGCTAGTACAGGTGGTAACTTTGAGCAGTGCTTGCCCCATCCATTCCTGGGACTTGCTAGTGCAAACAGAAACTCTGGGCCAGTACCAGGCACATGATGAAGGCTAATGCTTTGGACAGAGGGCACAGATCAATGCTGGCACATGACAAGACATGTTACATTGGGTGAAGATTCATTGTCAGTATTTCCCCTATCCTATAAAGGTTGTAGGTCCAGGCAAGTGCTAGGTACATAGTGAGGCTTGCTTCTCTAAGTGTTGTTTCCAAGCTAGTTTCATCCTCATCCTGAGGCCTGCTAAGGTGGCCAGAAGTTCTGAGCCAGTGTCAGCCCCATGCTTCTGTCTGCCTAGTCAAGGTCCTGGTTCCTCACTAGCTTCTTCCCAGTTATTCTGATGCTTGTGTTTTGAGGTATTTATCCAGGGATGAAGTTTCCTGTTAGCCATTTCTATCACAACTATTATTATCCCAGCCCAGGGTGTAGACTGCTGTACACGACACACTAGTTTGTCAATTTCTTCATCTGTGATTTCTTAAGTAGATTGAACTATGTTAGGTGGAATGTAACATAAAATAGTAATCTAAGCAGATAGGAGACTGATAAACTGTCTCATAGGTTCACTACCCTCTAGGAGAAAGTGCATTCAACATCAGAGCCGTGGTCACCATTACAAACAATCCCACCATTAAACTCAGGCTTCACTTCTGTACTAATTTTGGTGGTGCCACACTCACCTGCTGTACCTAACTCTTTCTTTACTACCAGTTCCTCAGACATATGTGTGACATATGATATTCAGAAGTGACTGATCCAGTTTAAGTTCCTTAAGGTTTCCCACAACTTTTCCCTCTTAACTCTATCAAAAGCTGCACACAGATCAATGAACACACAGTATTATTTTTGCTTTTTAATTCTAATGTACTTATGGATCAGATGTGACAGAATAAAGCATTGGTCAATTGCAGAATGATTCAGCATAATGTCTTCCTGTGCTTCATCAATTATTTTGTGTTATGTTATTCATTTCAATACTCTTTTGTTTATAATTTTGGTAAACATTTTCTGTGTTGTATCAAGTAGGATTATTGGCCTATAGTGTTTTGGATTTTTCCTATCAACTTTTTTAAATATTGGGATAATGATATTTTCTCACCATGTTGATGGAATTTTCCAGTATCCAATATGTAGTTATATATTTTATAAAGACATGTGCCCAGATATTCAAAAGAGTTGAGCCATGCGCAGTAGGGTTGCGTCTGCGCAAGTCCAAAATTGCGCCATTCTGCGATGTTCAGCAGGAGGCAGTTGCGAAATCATGCTGAGCAACAGCGCAATGATAATGAAGGCATGCACAACCGAAGGGGGAGGAACCATGCATAAATGGTGCAGTGCGATATTCAACGACTTGCGCCATGCACAATAGGGGATCAAGTGGAAGTTGCTGTATAGCAGAAATGAGCCAAAGTAAAAAGGAGCAAGGGAGAGGTGCAAGAACGCTACAGGGAAGCCACATGTGTCAGAAGCACAGGCAGACATACAGGGCAGGAGGCACAAACAGGGCAGGCCAGGGAAAGGGCAGTCTGAACAGCCAGGCACAGGGAAGGTGTGGGGAGCCACACAGCACAGAGAACAGCACAGGCAGGTGTACCCAGTGCAGGAGAGGTAGCAGCCAGGACAGCGGGGGGAATACAGCAACAGCTGCCAGGGGGGATGAACACAAGCCAGGGACATGGCCAGTGCCACCTTCCACATGGAGGCCATAACGAGGGGGGTGAGAAGGCAGGGGGGTGTGGCCGTGGAAGGGGCCCATTGGCGGTATGCCCCCAACAGGCAGTACCGAGCCTGCACCAGCTTTGAGCTGTACACTGATACTGAGATTGTGGGCTGGTACTGCCTGAATAGGGCAATTCTGAGGAGGCTCTGTGAGCTGTGCAGTGATGTGATGCAGGCACCCACACGATGGAGCCATACCCTGTCAGTGGAGACTAAGGTAATAGCCTGCATGTGCTTTCTCACCACGGGTACCTTCCAGAGACCAATTGGGGACACCACAGGCATAACCCAGTCGGCCACATCATGCCACCTCACCCAATTCCTCAGCGCACTGCTGCCACATGCTGCAGAGTACATCCATTTCCCCAGCACAGTGGCGGAGTGCACAGCAAACATACAGGAGTTCCACAGGGTAGCATGTATGCCTGGCGTGCTAGGGCAATAGACTACACCATGTGGCCTCGCACACCACCTGGCACCGAGGGCCGCATACATAAATGAGGGAGCTGCCAGCATCACTGCCAGGTGGTGTGTGCGCCAGGGCGCGCATCATCAATGTCTGTGCCACGCACCCTGGGGGAGCACACGATTCTTCATCTGGCACCAGTCGGCACTGTGCCACAGATTCGAGAGTGGGGACATCCCCACTGGCCACCTAGTGGGTGAGTATGCAAACCACATGGACAATCATAGGGCCTGGGGGGCATGGCCAGAGGTGGCATGGGTAGTGGCCTACATGGCCTGGGGCAGGGCGATGCTGATCACCAAACTAACCTCCACCCTCTACACACAGGTGACAGTGGATACCCACTCTGTCCCTGGCTGCTCACACCCTACCGGGCGCCCGTAGACCCCATCACAGCAATGTTATTAATGAGGCACACACACCACTCGAATGTCATAGAGTGGGTGTTTGGGATGCTGAAGGCACGCTTCCATTGCCTGGACACCTCTGGTGGTGCCCTTCAGTACAGCCCCTCAAAGGCCTGTGGGCTATTCCTGGCCTGTTGCATCCTGAACAACATGGCCAACGAATGTGGGATAGCCGTACAGGTCAAAGAGGGGAACAGTGATGGGGACACCAGTGACGATGGTGATGGGCAGCCCCCACTTGGCCTACGGGACCCCCGACTGCTCCAGCTAGCACAGCTGCACTGGGACACCATCACATAAGAGCACTTCAGCCAACCCAGGTAAGTCATGGGGCCATGCGCAACCACCAGTGGCTAAGGCACACCCCACAAACACGTATGGACACACACCAGGGGTGCATGCCGTCAAGGGAAGTGACAGGGCGCAGAAGCACACACACAACCAGGGATGGGTGAGGATTAACATGCCACACCGAAGGACACACACACGCTCACACACAACACAACAAATGTGCACAAAGGGCAGTAGGCACACCGACCCAGAATGCACACCCTAGCAACACACATGTCCACAGGCCACCACGCCCACTGCCTGACCATGTGCGTGTGTCAGATGCTGAGCACCATTGCACATTGGTCTACAGCGCAATGCAGACATCATCATGCACATGCAACTGTGGACAGCGGCCGGGAGGGTGTGCAGGTGAACTATGTGTCCGCGTGCAGGGCCGGGTACCCACCCATGCACTGCCCACTGAAACACACAATGCACACAGGGCAGCACCAGACAGTAGCCACGCTGGGAGACAGGTCAGTCACGTGACACAGTGCCACAGCCGCTATGGATGTGTGGGCAGCCCCGCTGAGACCCGCCAGCATTGACAGGCTGACCACTGGCCTCATTGGGTGGCACTGATGGTGAATGCGACCATGCTCATGCAGGGGTCTGCAGCACACTGAACATGCCTGCTCCAGGAATGCTCAGGATGACCACAGCTGAACCCAGTGTCAACAGGGTGGGAGTCGCGCGACGCCGGGAAAGTGGGGTGGATAGTGCACTGCATGGTGTCTGCAATGCATGGGCACCTGACTGTGTGCCCATTGTGGCCATGACAGCAATGAATGCCTGTACATGCCTGTCAATGGCAGCGGTCACATCCTCCCGCAAATGGTCCATCCCTGCCAGGATCAGTGTGGTGTCCCTGCTGCGACACTCCTCTGCCTGCTCCAGAGCCACATGCAGTGCATCCATGGATGTCGCAAGCCGCATCTGCTGCTGGGCCGATGCTCGCAGTAGGCAGGTGTGCTCGTCCAAGAGGTCATCAGCCTCCTCAGCATCCTGTCCCTCAGGGTGTGCATGGCCCCAATGTTCAGCACCCCTTGAGGGTGGGTGCTGCGCACCAGGACCAGGTCTGGACATGTCCACAGGCAGTGCACAGATGCTGTCGCTGAACCCTGTACCCCCAAGCCCATTGGGCGACTGCTGATGCTGCCCCTCTAGCTGCCGCTCCCCAGGGCTGCAGTGATGCCACCGCAGTGGCCGCAGCAGTCCCACTGTCTTGAACAGACACCAGTGCTGCCCCACTGGTGCTGACAGGCACAGCCTGGGACTGTGCTGACACGCAGGCCTCCACGGCGGCACCACCCACTGCCATGGGCACAAATTGCCCTGCTGTGTGGCCATCCCGTGGCACACACGTGTCACTGCCCATGACGGTCGTGTCATCATCACTGGTGACGGACTCTGCACTGGCCACAGCCACAGCATGCTGGCATCCGTGGACACCAGCATGCTGGGACACAGGCAGGGCTTCCTCCACACCTGTTACAATGACATCAATGTGGACAGCCAGGCGGGCCCCACTGTCACAATGATCCACATATACCTGTGGAGGTGGATGGTCCCTCCTCCAACTCCAGCCGACTGTCTGCAGTGGACAGGCCCACCACCACTGACCCATGCAGATGCTCAGGATCTGTAAGGGAAAGCAAAGTCGCGTTAGTGCGTGTGACCTACCCTGCCCCCCCATAGACAGACCATGACTTACCATGCAGTGATAGGCCACCACCCGTCTGGAAGCCACCACCTGGAACACCCTCAATGGCACTGCCTGCACGCTTCCAGCAAGCCTCTCCTCCTGTGGGGTCAGCTGTACCACCTCCGGCTGTCCCCCACCTGTTGCAGCACGTGCTGCCCTGATGACAGCCACCTTCTCCTTTACCCTCCTCCTGTCCGTTGCCCATCTTTTTCTTACACTCTTGCATGGAGCGCTGGTGGCTGCCATGCAGGTTCACAGCACGTGCCATCGCCTCCCATGCAGCAGCACTGGCTTGAGGTGTTCCCCACCATCCACTGAGAAGTTTCTCCTGATCCAGGTAGGCCTCGAACAGAGCCTTGGTTTCAGCCTTTGTAAAGTTCAGCCTCCTCCTCCTCCCACCACTGTTTTCCTCCTCTCCAACAACCTGCTCGGTCATTATGTAGCTTGTAAGAATGGCAGTTGTTACCTGTGACTGTGCAGTCCCATGCATGTCCCTGAATCCACAGTCCACACTTCCAAACAGCATGCAACTCACCAATAAACTGCAGTAACCAACTATGGCCACCGCAGCACATTGTCACACTTTTATAGCGCAATCCATGCAAATGAGGTGAGGAGCAACTTTAAGTAGATGCAAATTGCAGTGCTGCTCCATTGAATGGCTGATTAGATGATTTGCATGTGACAGCTGAATATCACGCTGTTGCGCTTTGCGCAATTGTGTTGAACATGCTGAGCCAATGGCACAGTTCTGTGACATGCGTAGTACACCTCACTGTGCATGTCCGGGTTGCTGACGCAGGTGTCTGCTGTGCTGATGACATGCTGTGCGCGGTAGGCAATGCAGGGCCTGGCCACCATTGTGCCAGTGGCACTATAGCGATGGTCACTACATGGCACTGTGGCACTAGGCCATCATAGGTGCAGTGGCCCAACTGCTTGGTAGTCCGCTATGTGCTGGCACACAGGCAGCCAATCGAGCTACATGCATTGTCTTCCAATGGCGCTGTGTGTGGCCATGCTCCATAGACCCTTGACCCTGTGCCCAACCTTTGCCCCCTAGGTGTCATGCATCAGGCATGGGTGCACCTCTATTGCGCTGTTCGGTAACAGCAATGATAGGGAATGGCAGCGCTGTACCATGCAGCATCTGCACGTGGGGAGCCATGCTGCAGAGTGCCATATTGCCTGCTATAGCTGTAAGGATGGCACGCAGATGAGCAGCACAGTGGACAGCCATTGAGTTAGCCAATCTGGTGGCAATGGTTGAGTAACACCATGGGCCTCTCTTCGGGGAGGCACCCCTGGACAGGGCCAGGACCCAGGTGTGGCAGGAGGTGGCCACTGCCCTGGAGGAGGCCACTGAATGGGGGAGTAGCATGGAGCAGTGGAGGCACCGCTATGGGGACCTGCGGAGGAGGGAGCCGGAGCTACTGGCATGACTGCGGGCACGTGCCAGGAGGGGCATGGTGCCATGTCCAGGTAGGGGTTCTGTCAACACACTTTTATCATCCATATGGGTCACAGTGTTGTATGTGTCCAGCACATAGGGGAGGGACCATCTGGGGTTGGCTGTGGCGGTGTTCACAGGGTGTGGGTGGGTGGGTCTGGCTGGGTGGGAGGGCACACACCTTGGGGCAGGGGGACTTTGCTTCGGATTGTACTGATGTTCTTCTCTCCTTGTTTTCCCCACAGGCCCAGATGAATGCCGCAGGTTGAGGGAGGAGAGGTGGAGGGAGGAGGATGGTGCAGCCAGGCGGGCCGAGAGCCATCACCACCCACCTGACCGGCACAAGGAGGGTGAGTGCCATACATCCATAATTACTATTGCATGCTGTGTGACAGGGTGGGCAGCGGGGCATGGCCACCATTCATCGACACCACTGCCATGCATGCAACTTGTTACAGTCAACACTGTCCAGTGGCAATGCATGTCTGGGAGTGCATCAATGGTGGTCCATGCATGCACCAGGTGCATGGTTGTGCCACTGCCTTTGCACCACATAGCCATGTCACTAAATGGTCACGGTGGTGCTGTGCGTGACTTGGCCGGTGGGTGTGTGCAGCATTCTACATGGCTGTATGCACCTGGGTGAGTAGGTCCTGTTGATGTGATCACTGCGGGTGGTCACACACCATCACAGTGGTATGTCCCATGGCCATATGCCATGCACAGTGGGTGGGCTGTATGGGGTTGTGCATTCACACCTATTGACTGTGCTCCCTTGTCCTAGGTACCCACAATCTAAGGGACATCAGGGAGGCTGTGCAGGAACTTCTACTGCTGGCCTGGGAATCCCTGGAAATCTTTCAGAGATTGGATACAGCCGGGGTACTGAGGAGGCACAGAGGCCGGAGGTCGCACAGCACAGAACGGCGCTCCCACTAGGGATCCCTCCATCCATAAATTCCCCTACCCCCCTAGACCCACCCTCACACCCCTCTCATCCCATCCCATTTGTCCACCCTACCCCCTACCACCCCCACCTTGTTTGTGGCCTTCCCAACCTTGTATACAGTTTTTGTATTCTTGTAAATAGTTGAATATTATATTTTTGCAATACATTTGATTTTGATATGAATACTATGGTGGCCTCTGATTTGCAGCAGGCTATAGGTGCTCAGCTGCAGTGGTGTGCATGGTGTCAGGGGTGGTGCAGTCATGGGTATGTGTGTGTGTCCGTGTGGAGGTGACTATGGTGTGGGGGTAGCTATAAGTCAGTGTCTGTGGTGTGTGTTGTGGTCTGTGCACTGGATGACTGTCTGCAGTGGTCCATGGCACGTGCTCTGTGTCCATGGTGCACCCATCGGCCCGTCCATGGCCTGTGCAGCTGACACACATACATGTCTGTGACCTGCATGGTCCACTGGCATGTCAGTGATGGCAGTCCCTGCAGGGTGGCCACTGTACCTGTAACTTTGCTGGGTTGCCTCCTGTCACTCGTGTGGTGCATGCCTGGCTTGGGTGGCACTGGGGGCATCACAGTGATTGTCCCACCTCCATGCTGTGCCTTGTGTGTGTTGCAGGGGATGTGCCCCACTGTCTGTGACTTGTGCTCCGGATGACTGCTGGTGGTGTACAAGTCCACAGTGCTTGCGCAGGGTGTCTTTCACTCCAGTGCCATGGAGGACTGTGGGTTGTGTGTACACAGCTTACATGGGCCCACAATGGGGGCTTGGTTGCCCCACCACTGCGTCCCTATGTTGGTGTGCCCTTGAGTATGGGTGGGTGTCTGTCCATTCACTGTGTGGCATCCGGTGTGGTGCATGCCTACATGCACCACTGTGGGTGTCTCTGCTGGCTGTTGTAGCCAGCATTGGGTCGGGGTGTGTCACTGGAATACTGTGCAGAGTGCTGTACCACTGGTGGTGGTGTCAAGGGCACGCCCTGTCCCACGTGGGGTACCTCTTGTGCCGACGCATGGTCGGTCTCTCAGCAGTACCTCAGGGGAACTGTGGGTGGTGGCAACGTGTCTGCCATTATTGCATTGCCATGTGCTGCCACCCACTGATGGTTGCTCATGGTGGGGCTTGCTTGCATGGTTCTGTGGTGCACAGGGTTGCATTGTCACAATGGGGGTGGTGGTATGCATGGGGTTTCCTGCAGTGGTGGTCACTGCTCATGGGGGGTCTGGGGGTCACGGTGCAGGGTGTGCTTTGCACTGGGGGGATGGTGTGGCATGAGGTGGATTGGCCTCCTTGTGTGCCAGTCACAGCTTGTAAGTAGGTGTGATGGGGCACCATGGCCCGGCTGTGGGTTGTTTTCTTGTCTCCATGGGCCAGTGGTTATTCCAGCGCTCCCCCAGTTGTGCTGTGCTTGGGGTGTGGGGGACAATGTCTGTTCTGCTGTGTGTTCCTGTGCCCATCTATGGCATGGGTGGTGGGCCCCTACCTCCCTGGTTGTGCAGTTACATTGCGCTGCTGCTGGGGGGGCTCCCTGGTTGCACTATGGCACCTCTGGACTGCTCAGCTGAACATTCCTTGTTGCACTATGGTGCATCAGATCTGCTCAGCTTCCCTTCCCTAGTTGCGCTATGGCACAGGTGGTGCGATATTCAGTCATTGGCTGTAGACGCAGTTTGGCCTGCTCCGTTTTTGAATATCGCATCTCTTGCACATGAGCACAATAGACTTGTGCTTGCTCCTGCTATTGCGCACTTTTTGGGCACAGTTTGAATATCTGGGCCATTGTGTCCATAAGTCTATGCCATTCATAATTATATCAAGAGGCACTCCATCTGGTCCTGGGGCTTTATAGTGATTAGATGAGCTAATTGCTCTAAATATTTCCTCTTCAGTAATTTATTTTGCCATTGGTAGCTACTCTTCTTTTTTTTTATATCCTGGCATACACTGTTTAAATCAAAAAATAAATCTCTAAAATAAGATTCCTAGGTATGTGGGTCAATATGACTTTCTATCTGATTCACCACATTGTCCCATCCATTCACTACCGGTCTCCAGAATTTTTTTTTTATCTTGCTTTCATACAGCATTTTCAAATTATTTCCAGAGATTCAATCTATATATTTCAATTTTTCTTTCTAGCAATTGTTTATATTATTTTTGCCATTTATTAAGTATTTTCTTATGTGCTATAGATGGTGCAACTCTTACTTGTCTTATTATCTTATTAATTTCCCTTTTGGCTATTCTACAATCTCTATTAAACCATTTAGCATCTTTTGTTATATAATACATGTGACTTTTATTATCATGGAAGCTATCTCATTCAGAATTGCCTCCAAATGATATAAGCAATTTTCATGATTTGTGTCACTTACAATTGTCATTATTTCTTCTGCTATTCCACTATCTCTCAGTAGATTATGGGACACATTTTTATTGAATATTTTCCACTTGACTTCTTTTCTAACTCTGATTGTCCCATCAATTGTTACTTCATTTTTCTTGTTATTTGGACAAATGTCTAAAAACACCTCTATGCTCACTATCTGCCTTGCTACTTACTCTAATATTCCTGAGTAATGGAAGTAAATTAAATCTCAACCAAACCAAGCCAATTACTGATGCTCCTTTGTTGCCAATATATGTGTAGTCTCCCAATAAATCTCCCATTACTCTTCCATTCATTAATATAACATTCTTTTCCTCTAGCATGTTGCATAACCTTTTGCCCTTTTCTGTTTCTTTTTTGTCTTTTGAATTTCAGAATAATCTAATGTGAGAACAGTCCTGTCCTCCAGTGAGATCTGTCATTTCTGAGGTGAGTTCCAGGTGTCACCCCACCCTGGCATTAAAATCGCCCACAACCATAATACCACAAACAGGGTTATTCTCAATGCAATCGTTGATAGCTTTTTCTAATACATTAAGGACTTGTGGATCAGCATACCTGGAATTAACTGGTGGAGTGTATACATTTAGTATTACTGTTTCCATATTCCTTCCTTGTATTTTAATACCTAGAATATATTCATTCTGTATCTGTATTTCTTCCACCTGGAATGCACTTGCACCATATTATCAGTCCACCTGATAATCTTCCATATTTCTTTGTGCTTTTAGCTGTTTTAACTTTTCAACGATCTTCCCCCTTCCCTCATCCACTATCAATCTACCATTTCATTGAAACACAACTTAAAAACTGACCTATCTTTGTCTTTTCACTGCAAGTGTTCTCCTACTTGACTGTTCCCCATAACTGTTTCCCCCCTCTCCTTCTTCCCCATCCTATTTCCCCCCACTAGCACTTCCCCTTTCTATGGCACTTCTAACTTGTTTAGTTTTGTATTACCCATAGTGTTATTTGACATTAATCTTGTGACCTGTTTACTGTTTCTACCATACTGCCTATCCTGATTGTCTTACTGTTTTTTATGTATAAAATTGAGTGTATTTGTTTTAAAACTGGACGCTTGTGAAAATGGTCAGCTTTTGCTCACAATGCCTTTCCAGTATAATAAATAAACTGAAACTGAAACTGTTTTATAAAATGTTTATACCCATTAATATATAGGGCATCCTTTGTCCAGGTTTCTTGGAGGCATATACAATAAAAACACTTCAAATAATCTAATAAAGAAGGGTCACAAAATGTGTCTTTAATCCCTGCAACATTCCAAGATGTTATATTATATTGGGAGCAGTTTAAATTACTATCTACTTCATTCGTATTTCGGTTGAAATTAGTTTTATTGCCATCCCCCAATTAGTACCAAAAATCTGCTAGCTGTTTGGATCGGGTTAAGCCAATGATCAGATTTTAGTTCCATTTCCAGTTTGCTTTCAGGTGCTACTTCATCATAGATGTATATGTGTACATTATCCAAAATGTGAGCTTTTCATAAAATTTAATTATAGTCTTTTTCACTATTAACCCATATTGTTAGTTGTCCATTTCCCTCCCACCTAATTACTTAACTATACTGATATTAGAAATTGTAATGAATGTTGCAGTTACTCAATAGTCTTAGTTCTTAAATTTCATTTAGTTTAATTGAGGAAACAGTTTATCCCGAATATGAACAGTGACCAATTTGAAGTGGCTTGATACACTCCTTCTTGCTTTTTATGATATTCTGGAAATAATGTTTTAATGTTCACTACACTCTCCGCTTCCATTCCTATATTCTTTATCTTGTTCCTTTAATTCTCTATTGCTTTCAGGATATAGAACTGGTCTGATAATATTAGGATCAGCGTTGTGTCTAATTACACTGAGCTGATTTAACATATTCTCAATGTTTTTATTCCCTTGTAATATTGTCCCCAGGAATTGCTTCAGCAATAAATTTGAAGCTTCCTTTGTTTCTTCTGGGATTATTCCCACTTTAAGTTTTTCAAGCTTTTCATCAACTATATCAGTGGTTTTCACTTTAATTGCTGTCATTATCTCTGGGACAATAGTTTCATTCTTTATGTTTTGTATATTCATTACTCTAGAATCCTGTGTCCATTGCTTCTTCACTGTCGTCTCTGAACTGTTACCATGCTCAGCTGCTTCTAGTGTGAAGTGGTGTTTCTCATGTTTATTTGATTTTTCTCCTCTTATTTTATTTTATGCTTATTTTTGGATTTTGTTTTTGTTTTGATTTGTTTTTTCTGTATCTCATTTTTGGTCACATTAGTCACTTTGTTATTGGTCATGTTATCTGTTGTTTTAATATCTCCACTTTTACTTTTCATTATTCCTTCCTTATCTATTTTTGTATTTCTTGTATCTATGCCCGTAACGTGTTCCCTTACTTTGTCTTTCTGAGTATTTAGAATTAAAGTTGAGATATTTGTGACACTTGTTTCCTTATTATCTAGTATCTTATCTTTTCTTTACTTTGTTCTTCTTTCTCTTGAGTTGTTTTTCTCCTTTTTCCTATAGAGTTGTGTTCAGCTTTTTGAGCTCCTGAGCAATACTGTCTTGCCTTATATTTTCATTGGGCAGCATAATTAATTCCAGATATGCACTTTCCTCTTCAGATGTACCCATTATGATTTCTACATTCTCTGCTCCTTCAATTTGATTATCTAATTTCAAACTGGCCATTGTCATATTTATAACATTTTCCTCATCATTTATCACCAAAACACTCATGTCTCTGTTTGAAGGGTCCTCTCACTATTGTTTTTCTGAAACTTATTCAGCCTCAAAAGTTTATAAATTGTCCTTACCCCTGCCCTTTATTTTATTATTAAGTCAATTTGTTTCTTATCTTCTATGCAGATCCCTTTTGGAAATGACAATTCCTGCCTGATGTTAGTTAATTGTTCATATATCATGACATTTGCTGTAAAAGGATACTTTAGAACAACTGCCACATCCCTTGTTATATTTTCCAGGTCAGGTCAGTTATCTGTAATTCCTCTTGGCTCATTAACTGCATATGTTACCAGGGTACAAAGTCAGATTGATTGTGCTCTTTAACAGAAATATGTGTAGTATCATTCACACCAAGTTTATAATTCATGATCCTCTGTTCCAGTTCTGCTTCTAATTCCTTATTTGTTTTAATGGCCTTTAATCATCTCTTTCATTTCCCCCACTGTCTTATTTACAATTTCTAAATCTTGAAATACCTCTGGGGAAATTCATGTTAATCTCCTGATTTGAATTTACTATTTTTGCATCCTCTATTCTTTGCTGGTCTTTTAATTGATCTCTGTTCTTCATTATTATATCTTTCATCAGTGGCTGTATCAGTTTTAGTTTATGATTTCCTTGTTTGCCTTGTCTTTTTTTTTTACACTTTTCTGACTCTCTAGAGGTGTGGACATTAAATCTATTTTGCTTTCCTCTTTTCTTATCAAATCTTTTTTCCCCTTTCAATAATACCATTGTTTCTTGTACTATGTTTAATGTACCCTGAGCTGGTTGTTTTAACAGTTTAGAGAAAGTATTTTTGACCTGCTCTGGTGAAACACAGTTTTCAGCCAGTCCTTTACCACTTCTTGTTTCCACAGGCATCTTTACTGTCCTATATATCCTAAAACACAGCTCTATGAGGTACCAGTGAGAAATTAGAGCAAAAAGAAAAGATTATTATAATTTAATGTAAATTATCCCCTGGCTATGGAGATTACAAAATGTGCATGGGAACAAAAATTATGTGTAATAGTAACAACAGCAGCAGCACCCAATATGGACCAAAAAACAATGCAATACAATAAGTTGTTATTAATAGGTCTATTATTTATGATATAAATCCAAAGGTCCTGGTGGGCCTGATAAAAATGAGATAAGACTTAGGAATGTGTCTTTATCAATTTGTTTAAGAAGCCTTCTGAAAACGTTCTGTAGGAATTCAACCTTTGCACTAACAGAGGAATTTGTAGACAGGTGATTTCCCTCTCAATGTTGTTTAAAAGTAACTTGTCAGTGACTTTTATCAATAAAGTTTCCACAAATAGTGGTCTGTAAGCTTCAGTCAGGCTTCAGTCAATCTGCAAGTGTGTTTTAAATAAAAACAGAAAAGAACCGGTATACTGCACCATGTATCGATACCAGTCACAGTGTGGAGAATGAGGTGAGTGTCTTGAGCTGTAAAAATCCTTTCCTTTAATTCTGTCCTCCAATCTATTTCATGGTATAGTTCTCCTTTTTGTTTAAGAATTTTACTGTCACTGTTATAAAAGTAACAATTTTCAAAGCTTTCAGGCCAATCGGCACCTCTGATGAATTTCACTAAAAAAAGATTAACAACAAAAGATACCAGTAGAAATAGCAGTAAAAAGGTTAAAAAGCTATTTGCTATGTTAAAGTTATACAGATTTTACAGTTATATAAATGTACATCTAGAAAGGCACAAATAATAATCCTAACCTCTCTTCTATAGTTTAAAAACTGCCCGAAAGATTATTGAATATAATTATTAAGTACAAGTATTTGTGGAAGAAAAAAGTCACTTAAAAGCAACTTATGTGTGTTTAACATAAGTGTCAATATATTGGATGTGGGTTATGGAATGCAATCCATTTAAACCTCCTGTTCCTTATAAGAAGTGTTTTCAACTGAGCACAGCAAATTTACTGGCAACAATGGCCACAATACAAATAACGTGACTACCAGCAACTGCCAACTGGTCTCTAGTTACTGGCTAACTCAATTTTCTATTGATACAGCAAACTCTCAGAAATTATCTCTTATGTAGTTCCACTTCTTTAGTCAGCTTTATCTCAGTTTATCTGCTAAGGTTCAGCTTTATCTTTTAGTTTTTTAGCTTTCAGATAAATCAAGCTGATAAAATTTCATCAGCTGAGGCCAAGCACTGCTTTTTGAAAATGGCGAATGTCGCTTACCAGGTGCCACATATGCATATTATATGGCCAAGTAATCAAGTACCAAACCAGCTTTCACATGCACCCAACTAGACTTTAATTGGTAGCTACACTGAGCCACTGAAATATGGTTATGGTATAGGTGCTGTGAATTAGGCTATGGTAACATCCAGTATAAACCTTAATTACCCTAATTACCCTTAAGTGCTTTTAATGCCTAGGAATAGAAATAAGCAGAATATGATATTTTAATATATCAATGTCAACATGCTTGATGCAGGTCTTGATATAAACTTAATTACCAAATAGTTGCTGTGCTCTGAGGATTACTTTAACAGGTCTATGAAATTTTATAGTTGCTTTTTAAATTGCTCACACACTTTCAGACTCAGTCACAAATTCAATTTTTAATAAGATCTAATAAAATCACTACTGTCACCCCTCTCTACCTTCTATTATCTACTATTTAGTTCATAAATTTCAAAAACAAAACCTAAAATAGCAAGTGTTTAAACATTTTTTTCATTAATATTTCCCTGAAAAACATTACCAGGTACAGTTATGGTACACCTTCAGTATATGACCACTGCTGCCATATAGCAGCTTTAAAGAAACAATGAGAGACACTAAATACATTTTAGTAACACTAATAATAAGATGTAGCATTGATCCGCAGTTGTCATCTTTAAATAGTCTATTTGTATCTTTTCACCAAACAGTGTTATGATGCAGGACACTTATATTAAACAGCACACCCTGTAGTCCCATCTCCAGTGCAGGCTCCACCACAGCAATTGGACTCCAGTACTGGGGGCTGAACCCCAGAACCATAACAACCTCTGCAATCAGTATTCCAGCAGCATAAGTTGGACCAGAAAGGGAGCTGAAATGTAAACTGAACTATCGGTTCTCTCTTGTTGTTCCCAAAACACAAGCAACGGTAACATACCTGTTATAATCAAGAGGCTAGCATTTTCAGTGTCCCTGCTATTCCTGCTTCTCCTCAGCAACAATAGCATGCAGCTGCATCATGTGGCATATACAGTATGTCTGCCTTCCATTTTAAGTCAAAATTGTTGATCTGCAGCTCTGCTGTATGGTCAATGGACCACCTGGGCCTGTCCCGCCTGGAACTGTATTGCCTTCAGTCATGGAACAGCCTCCATGTGGAAGCTGAACTACTTGCACAATCTGCATTTTTCTTTTTATATCACCACTATCTTTCTGACAGACACTCATTTTTCCAATTAGACCCAAGACTCCACCTCTTACCTCCCCCACCCATAACTACATGTCTTCTTTTCTTTGTCTGCTTGGAGTCAGGGGACTAATGTATATTGTTTATATCATCTTTCAAAGACCTCTTATGTTCAAGTAACATTCTCAAAGAGTTATACAGAAAAGTGTCTCTATCTGACAAATGCTTAATGCCTTGACTATTGCCTAAAAATACTTGTCTGGGAATCAAGGATGGTGCATATGGGGTAGTCAAAGAAGACTTTGTGAATGACTATACATTAGGCAGGAAAATCATGACAACATTGGCTGGACTGATGGCGCTGGGAGCTGAGGGGCTGGATGCCATACCTCACACTACAGTGGTGACTCAGGTTCAGGAATGACCTTGGATCATCGGGGTGCTGGCATGGGGTGGTGCAGGATTGAACACTGGCTCTCCTCTCTTAGGAGGCAGGGGTCACCCACCTGTAGTCCTGCCATCACCAAATGGAGGTCTGGTGACAGGCGCAGGTGGAAACAGTGCAATAGACAGAGTGAGGTATCCCATAGTGCATGGCATGCACATGCCTCCACATGCGCACGCGGTGCACAATGCCAGGACACATGGGGTTGGGGAACAGAAGCCAAAACATGTACAAACTACTTATAGAAAAAAACAATCATTAAAACGAGTGAGATGCAACAGTGTTGCTTCAATACTGGGTACAATACTAGGCTGATAGGAGTAGCAGAAGGCTTTGGGCCCATAAAGCAGGCCCCCCACTCTAGCGGGCATTACATACCCTATACTTTTTATAGATGCATATCCAGCCTGCTTTTGAATGCCTGGAAGCTCTCGGTCTCCACAACATGTTTTGGAAGGCTATTCCATGCTGGAATAATTATCTGAGTAAAAAAAGGCTCTCCTCAAGTTTGTTCTTGAATGAAAACCCTCAAGCAAATTTAACATAAATATTCAACAGTTATTGACATACAGCTTGTAGTCACAGTGGCAGAAAAACAAATGAGCTAATAATTATGTCATTTTATTATAGTGAATACCAGTAATAGTAGTAGTAGTAGTACCTATACTAAGCTAATAACACTACATTATACTGTCTGAATTGTGTGACAAACACCTTGCATTCACCATTACAGTTTAAACTCAGTCCAAAGGGTAACATCTTTATATTGTTTGGTATGCAATTCACATTTACTTAGGCAGAAAAACATATGTCAATAATTGGCTCCTTTGATTAAGATAACATTTTGCACAGGTATTTTATTTGATGTAGAATTTTTGCATATTTGGATTGCCTCATTTTGGTAAAATATCTACAGTATGTTTCCAGAGGGTCTGGGAGACTTGATAAAATCTACTTTATCTGAGAATGTCATAATGTAATTGGTCTGGGATTTAAACCCAGACCCCCTGGGTTCAATCCAGGTGCTCTTAACAGCTGAGTTACCATAAATGGCTAACTGGCAGGCCTGAAATTCATGTGGTCATGTAGTCATATCTTTGTTTCTCACCTATACTGTATCAGCCCCTAGCTAAGAATATTTCAGACGACAAGAATGTTTACTCTGATGGCATTAAAGAACTCCATAAATGCATCCCACCAGATTCCCAAATAATCCCAGCTGACAAACCCAAGGAAACTGGTTTCTTTGGCAAACATCTTTGAAAAGAATATCCCATATGCCACATGTTGTAAAAAGAAAATCTTTTTTAAGAGGAGAACATTTTTATATACAAGGTTTTTGTCAGTGTAAACCAGTATTTTCATTCATTTGCTGTCTAAATAGTATTGCTATACAAGAGTTGACTCTGAATGTCCCTTTAGGTTCTACATTGGGGTAGTCCTATGAGCTAAATTAACATGATAGCAGATAAGTGCTAAGCTACTTGAAACTAATTTGCATACTGTAGTTGGTGATTTGTAGATACCAGTATGAACACTTAGCCATCTGCACATGCAGTAAATATCTCAATGAATATAGATAACATGCTTAGTATATACTCAAACCGTCATGCTTTTTGGATTCCAAAGAAGATGTGCTCAATCAAACATCCAGCATCTTTCTGAGATAACGTTTTTTACTGGAACAGTTAGATGTATGTTTATGTGGCAGTGAAGACTACTCTTTTGGTTGCAAGAGTTTTTATCTCATGCACATTCTTAAGGCATGAGACCACACACAGAAATGAGCAGGTCCAATAACCTAAGAAAGCAAGTGAGACCACTCTTACATCTGAAAGAGTAGCAGTATTAATATATATATGATTAATTGTTCTTGTTGAGTAATATTAAAAGTGTAAAAATCCTCCCCAATATGCCCATTTCCAAGACACCTGTATGTATGACATCTTTACAGAACAACAGTGTCTCACATGCAGAAAGGAAAGGAAAGGAGAGCACCTTTTGATCAGGAACACTGCCTAAGTCTACGCTGTGAAAACATTACAGATGATGTGCAGTTAAGTGACTTATTTACTTCTGCAGCTTTTTTTTCTCAAAGCACATTTTCATCTCTCTCTCTCTCTCTCTCTCTCTCTCTCTCTCTCTCTCTCTCTCTCTCGCTCTGTTACATATTTATGTCTTATTAGGCAGCCTATAATCATTTTAACAATAGTCAACTAGAGTTCACTGCATTCAGATCTGATAAATGTATTTCAAAAGGCAATGATGGTTGTAAAGAATTCATGGGCTGTCTGGTGGGCTGCAGAGCTGCAGGGTGCTTTGGTCCATGTGCTTCTACGTGGCTGCAGATACAGGGCAAAGTGTTCATCTGTCAGCCAATGCACAGGGCCCTCTACCACCCACAGGTGCAGAGGTGCAGGGCCCTATGCCAAAAAGGACAGTTGGAGTCACTATAGGCAAGTACCCAATTTTTATGCAGCACTTTGGGACCAAATTCTGCAGTAGGGTTACCATTTGCGGCAGAACTTCTGTGGCAGTGGTTTGTAATTTCTGCAGCAGTTCTGCGGCAGCAATGTACTGCCACATCCCTGCATCCAGACACCATTTACATGGCAATGGCTATGGCAAATGGGATGGGGAACATACAAAACAACTGATTCAGAATCCCCAGTTCCCTGCAGTGGCTGAGGACCCCCTGCAGGGAGAACTAATGAGTTCCCACCAATTGCCGAAACAGCTGCAGGTGGTCACCAGTGTAGATGAACCTGGTGATACAAAAGTCTCTGCATGTTTTGTCCTGACACTAAAGTAAACATATACCCATACCTGGTATTTAATAAACAGAGGTTGTCATTTAGCACTGTTATTAATTCCTCCCTTCCTATGAGTATTAACTGTCACCTACAGTTTATGAAGAAAAAAAAAGACTACCTGAACCATATTTGAAAGACAGATAGTACAAAGCTAATGAAATTTATGGCTAATGTATAATTTGTTCAGACTAGAAAGAAGTCTAACAGGGATGATGAAAAGGCGATTTATAAAATGTTTCTTCAGACATGTTTTATTATTAATATTACTCCTAATTAGGGATGATGAGCAAATGACAATGTTTGGTTCTGACAGGTCAGAAGGGACTTACTGAAGAAAATAAAGATAGAATGAAAGCAGAACATAAGCTATGTACTTACAAAGTGTTCTAAAACATATTGATTTAACATTAACAAAACAGGAAAAAGTGGTACAGCACTTACCCCTTCTTTTTATCCCATTCCAAATAAAACAAACTCTGGCAGAGCCACTACGACAGTGGATGCATTAACTAGATAAGGGTGTTTCATGGTCTTAAACATAAACAGCTATTTAGTTATTTATTTAAAAAATATCAGATTTACAAACCTTTGAGTCAGAGACTCATTTACAAAGGCACCTCATCGAAACTAATACAAAGACAGCACAGTTAACAAGTCAAAAAACAATGACTCGGAGAGCAGACAGTTACAACAGTCATTCACTGGAGATACATGGGTAGCAGTAGATAAACAGATTACATAGTTTAGGCACACAGGCACCACATCAAGAAGACCAAAGCAGTTCAAACAATATACAATGGCTAAAGCAAATAGACATCAGGAGTCAAAGGGAAGCCCAGAGTGTTCACATGAAGGCTGTTGCGTATACACTAACTGAATCAAAGTACAGTACATTGGGAAAGGCCATATTTAATCAGTAAGGCATGACAGGGTGTGTGTTATCATGTAATAATGTCACTGCTGGGTTGGGTTGAAGCATGATGCAAAGCTGAGTGCTTCCAACACCCCAGGAGTGACATTATTACAAGATAACACACACCCTGGAGTGCCTTATAGCTATTATACAATGGCTTGTTGTTATATACTGAATACAAAATACATTTTAAAGAGTATTTTTGTTAGTGTGGAAAAATATTTCTTCAGAGACAATGCAAGTAATGATCCAAATCCAAAGCTACGGTGATGTTATTGTATAATAACATCACTGTTTCAATGGGACAGCAGCCAATCAGCTTCTTACATTTTTCCTTGCCATTGTATAATTAAAAATAATGCCACCTTCTGTATTACAGCTATCTATATGTTTTGCATTTTATTCTATGCACTGTTATAGCAATCAGCTCAACAGAACCAGGCCATCACATACATGATGGTACTGTACTCTTACTGAAAACACTGCTGAGACAACTGTATGTTGTGACAAGGTGGAAGATAAACACAATGTTGCGACTAGTTTTTTAAGACATTTGATGTGTTTGTTTTTTTAAGAGACTGATATACAGTTCACACACAAAATTCATATAATATAAAAGTGCATATGCCCAAATGCCAATGTAAATTCAACACATTTCATTACAAGCTGTTCTCTTGAAGGACGATATTACTATATAAGGCCTAAAAATGGGCATCAGGTAAATGTAAACTGGGGTAGGTGTGTTATTGAGGGTATTGCATAGTTTATCTTTTATTGCTGCTCCACTGGATCAGCAATATTTGCACAAGCTGTGCCCAGTCCAGATTTTACAGCTCTGGCCTGGGTCTGGTGATGTGGGTTTTACCCATACCCCACTGTATGTGGCTTAGTGATATACTGTACAGATGGCTACAAAGTCTAACCCATTGAAGGTTGAAGTTTCAGAAAACCATTATGCTAAAAATATCAAGACTCACTCCCTCCCTCACCCCCAGTCACAATTAATCCTCTACCTAAGTCATGCTTAAATACTGGTTCCTCTACATCCACACTACTAAGCTTTTAATGCCAACATCAGGGTTTTATTTAACTCTAAAAATTGATTAGCGTTTTGCTCATAAAAGTGCTAAAACTTTGTGAAAATGAATAGCTCTTGCCTCACTATGTTTAACAAACACAGTACTTCTAGAAAATCTATATAAACAATTTCTGTACAGTTAGTATCATCCCAAGGAAAAAAAACTGCTAATCAATTATTTAAAACCCTGCAGCATGCTTCTTTTTTCTGATGCTGTGAGTTCCCTCATCTGTGAAGTCCCATTCTGCTTGTGGCAGCCCCCCCCCCATAAACCAGATAATGTATTTAAAAACTTTTTGTTGAGAAATTTTTGTTTTAGTATATCCATGGTCAGGAAAAGCGAATGTGTAAAAGAAACCAAAATCCCCATTTATCAGTTCATTGAATCACAATACAGCTTGTTATGAATTTTTCAGATTCTATGTGTTACCTACAGTAAGTCAAACAGAAATTAGACACACAAATGCCTAGCTATATGCAAGTAAAGCAAATGTGGCTATCATCATTCAGTTATAAACATCTATAGTCATAAACTGCAAGTTAAGAAAATTCAGTAGAATATTAACACTAGCCCAGAACTGTCTGCCTGAGAATGAAGTTGGTATATTATTTGGAAAAATGCAAACAAATTGAGTCTCTTGCTACAGTATGCAATGTCCTGCAAAGATGATGGTGTCACTTGGCTTAATAAGGTGCTGTGAGGTGCCTGATGGAACTTGTTATGCAGAAAGTTCCAGAAGCACAACCATAAAAACTGAAATAACAGATTCCAAGTAGTAATTAACTCAAAAAGAATGTTAGAAAAAACTACCCCATTCATTCACAGGTGTCAGTGAATGTACTTATTAACCATGCTGGTTTATCTTCTTGCTTCCCTCATGGTAAAAATGTGAAACTACATGTATGTTATTTTAAATGAAAAATGAGTGATAACTATCTTGTCCAGTTTGATGGCAGCTCTGATAGTTGTTCCAGTCTTTCTTTTCACTGATATAAACTGAGCCAGGAAAAAAAGTAAATAGGAAAAAAAAAACAGCATTTTGTTTCTATAACTAGTTGCAGCTGGTATTTTTAACATGTGCAAGTCAACTCCACTTCTCAAACATAAAAAGAAAAATAAACTTCATCACAGACTGTGTTTACCAAGTACTATGCCCATTTTAGTAAATAAATATTTAAGAAATACCTGAAAGCTGTCTATTTTCCTTGAAGTTGAATACTTAAGCCGTAGTTTCAGACATTTCTTAGTGTTTCCTTTTGAGACACCAGGTGACTCTGATAATCATTTGTTCCAAGGGTTTTTAAGTCAGTTTGAAGGCAATTTAAGTATCTTCTGTTCTCCTAGTCCTTAACAAAATGCAGGGACTCCACAGATTTGTTGTTCCTTGGTCCACACCCCAAACTCTAGTGAGTCTTCTTTTAGTATGATAGATCCACCTCATGTCCCTCCCACATGAATAAAAAAAAGGTGGGATGGACCTTTTGAAGCTTCTTGGGTGGAGGTGGGGTGGACCTTACTTCCCCCCAAAAAATGTTGCCTCCCACTACTCAGGTTCCAGTTCTTGTACCATCCATTTAAGAAAGAAAATAGTACCATGCAACCATTGACTAACATGAAAGCATATTTATTTGAGGGTGGAAAACATTTCTTGGAGGAGGGTAAGGTGGAGGAGACTATTTACACCTTCAGTCAGTTCCATGGACAGAAAACATGACATCACTCCTTTTGTACATGCAATACTCCTGTAGGCTCTGCCCACAGTTGTAAAAATGCTTTCATGTTTTGCAGCTAAAACAGGATCATGTCTGACAAATTCTAAGTTTGTATAATTTATTTTAGCATTTGTTCAACAGTTACTGTATATCCTTCATCTGCTTTAATATAAATGAGATGTTGTTGGAGAAAAATACATCTTCCATGGAGGTACAATGTTCCATTAATTAAACATTCAAACTGAGGCAACAGCATGGATATTGTAATTAAATGCTTACAAGTTTCAGTTATCAGTCTCAGTTATGATGTTACATTAAAATTGCCTTTAGGGTGCATGCCTCGTATATTCCATTGAGTTTTCAGACTGGGGGAAACATTTTCTTTACGGAGCATTTGCAAGGGAAGTACAAAAATGGAGTGAAACTGGTATCTGAAACAGTTTCAAAGTCTCCAGCAATTTGAAAATGCTGCCAGCACACTTCTGACATTGACCTCCAGTGGATGATAATGTGTTCCACCTACCAACTGGTCTGTTCATTTTTTTTTTTCGCATAGGAGCCAGGTGGAAATGCCACAATTAGGGCAGTCAGATTGCTTTAGTCCAGTGACTGCCAAAAGGATACAATTCTTACTGGCAAACAGAAACATAGCAAAAAAATCCAAATCTGTACTAAAAAATTAAAATAAAACCCTATCTAAATGCTGCTACGCTACCTAACATGAAAGACAGCCTAATTTCCGATGCTGCTAGAATGGACTATAAAACCTAAAAACTGGACAGCACACATCTTTAAACCCTAAATTGTCCATTTGAGATGTCTTGAACCTAATTTACATTAGTTGTGTCAAGATGGAGGCTGAGTATTAGATTTTAGATCCCCTTCAGTTATTTCTATGCCCTTTGCATTGTGGTAATTAAAATAGGGATGTAAAAACCCAGGCAGGTATCGTTAACAGTCTCTGGTGTCAGCCATTACTTTCCATTCTTATTTCAATCAATGCAGCAAACATAAGCTTTTCCTGCATATTACAACACAAAGTCAGATACTGAGAAATATTTTTTCACTCTCCGTGATCAGTTGTGTGATTGTACTGTTCATTTTTTCAACTGTTTTGCAAATATTAATTAAATGAACATTTTTCCTTTGATTCTTCATAATGGGTTCTTGAATTACAGTGTGCTTAATATTTCTTAGTATCTGACTTTGTGTTATAAAATTCATGAAAAGCTTAAATTTGCTGCAGTGTCTTGAAATAAGAATGGAAAGTAACAGCTAACACCAGAGATGGTTAACAATACCTGTTTTAGAGCACAAAATAAATGCTAGGATACTTTTTACTCAACACACATACACACACACACACACACAATGGACACACAATTTAGTCAGAGCAGGGCATCTACTAAAACAAATTGAGACCAAGACCTGTTTAATGTACATATTTTCATCCTTAATGGACAACATCTGTTTTCAGCCACAGGTCAAACTATTCAAGATGCCAGTTTGTGCTGCACAAGTGCCAAGGAAGACAACCATGAGATCACATCTAACAGCCCCCTCCCTTACAAAAAAATTTGAAAAATTAATAAGGCAATATTTCTATATTTAAATCAGCTTCATTGACAGCCCCCAGCCCTCCTGCATACTCTGTCCATATTATTATTATTTTAAAGTGGCTCTCAGATGTGATGACAGCTATGTGGTATAGGGCATGCTCTGTGTGCAGGAAAGGAGATAGGGATCAGGCTAGGCAAAGGAAGATTTCAATACAGGGAGGGATAGAAGTGTGAGGGAAATTGAGAGATACAGGGCAGCAATGCCAGAGGATCAGCAAAAAGAAATATTGCCTTTCCTTGTGCTTATTAATTATTTTTGTTATTACTATTTATGCTGGCCAAAGGCAGGCTCTTACGGCAGGGATATTGTGACCAGGGGCAATTTAAAATACCAGTAATGCTGGTCTAATTATTTTGGTTTCAAATACACAGGCTGTGGGGACCTTATGATGAGATGCTAGAACACTGTTTTAATATACAGGTGAAAGGGTTATTGTTTTCTTTGATTTCTGAATGTAAACATCCCACTCAGAGTGGGTCTCAGCCCAGATGGGCTTTTTTGTTTTCAACCAGCCACTCCAAAAGGACAAAAAAACACAGATTTTAGTACATAAATGATGTGCACAAACAACAAGGTTTTTTTTTTGCATATTAAGTCTTTTGTTTTGCCACAAATAGCCTTACCGGCAGAGTTTACATGGAGCGGTGGCAATCATTCCAGCTAGGAGCATGTCTCTGCCCAGGAGGGCAATATTGTTATTTGTGGAATAATTAAACTGCTGTAATTAAAGATGTCCACATCAGGGAGGTTATCAGCAAGGAAGGCGGGTGGTTTCAGGGGAGGAATGGGTAGGGTATTTCTTTTTAATATTCCACCTGTTCACTAGAAATTCTCCATAGAGAAGGAGGCAGACAGTTGCAGTTCTCCCCACAAACTCAAAAACCACCACCCTTCCTGGGCTCCCACATTGATCTGCTGCTGTTGAAATTGCTGCCGGCTGTCTCCAGTTGGACTGAGTTTGTGTAGCATGTAAAGAGAGAGAGAGAGAGAGAGCATGGCAGCAAAAGGGAAACCTTCAGTGCCTCCTGCACCCTTTTGTTTCAGCAACTACAGTCATACCATTCAGTCCTGGTCCCTTGATTAAGCAGTGGGGACTGGGAGCAATGGATGACAGTAAATGACAGTAAAATTTCAGTGCCTTAAATGCCGTGGACTATTGCCAATGGAGCAGGAACATAAAGGGATCCAGTACTGGATCCAATACTGCCAAGTTTCCTAAGACTTCCACCAGGTCCTCGGTCCTCAGGCATCAGCCTCATCACTTAATCACTTCCTGGGTATTCATACAACACAATTGTTTCCTGGCACAGTCTTCCCCTCTCTCAGCCACTACCAGCTGCAGACAATGAAAAAATAAGTCCCCAACTAAAAATAACAAAGTAAAACTAAACTAACTCCTACCACTACCTCACTGCAGCACCCTAACCTGCCCTGCTTCTGACATGTACACACACCAGAATGCAAACAGGATCACAAATTAAAGCCAATATTGCACATGGCTTTTAATAAGATAAAATTAAATAAGATAGTACACAAAGCTTCACAAAGCTTTGAATAAAATTCAGTTAAATTAAAATGTTCTGGATCCCAAATCAAAAGTAAAACTACTATACAACAGAACATAGATCTCCACAGACAGACACTCAGCATCTGAATGTTCCATGGTAACATCTGCGGTCTTCTGCTACTTCTGTGGTCAGATGCAATTTCCATGGTTGGGCGCAATTTCCACAATTAGCTGTGGATTCCGCAGATATTTCCGCAACCGGCCGCAGCTGTGGAACTGTGGAAAACCCAGGGCCTTGACTATAGGGTACCTGGGCCTATGTGGAAAACTCTAAAGCCTTCATTGTTTGGCTGAGGAGGTGTCTCATAACAGTGGCATCCTCCTACCTTCACCCCATCCAGCTGAGTCACTAAGCTCACACCTAAACTCAGCTCACAGGCATGGGATCACAAAGCATACCTGCTGGGGTCAAGAAGGGGACTACACCCAAAGGTTCTTAACAATTATATATATTTTTTTAAGTTTGACTCCCACATAAACATGACATGCAGCATTTATAGTATATTGGCTGAAATGTCATTTCATACCAGAAGTGTGAAAACACATCCCATCCAGGATTTTAAAAATGACACCTGTCACATTTATGAGTTGGTGTGAAAATATGGCTATGCTAAAAGTTAATTGGAGTCAAAACACTGAAAATTAGCAAAGTTATGAGTGCATTGAAATACTACAGTGTTCTCTCATAACCCGGACATTTTATCATATGTGTACACCAAATTTTCAACATAGCCTTCTTATTACCCCACCTCATTAACCCAGTAAGTGAACATTTTCAAATCCACCCCAAAATTTAATTCTGCGCCACTAAAACATCATTCTGCACCACAGATGCGAAAACGCATTTTAACCAGAATTTGAAAAATGGCAGCTGTCACATTCATGAGGTGGTGTGAAAAAATAGCTAAATAATGGTTATGTTGAAAATCTGGTGTCAACATATTTTAAATTACCAAAGTTATGAGTAAGTATAGAAAAAATTGCAACATACGCTTATAACTTCGCCATTTTTACACATTCTGACTCCAGAGCTTCAGCATTGCCTTCTTATGGCCCCACCTCATGAACAAGAGTGTTGACAATTTTCAAATCCTGCTGAAAAGGTGATTTTGCAAATCAACCATGAAATCTCCTTTCAGGCCAGATTTGCATAATTCCACCACCACTGTTCATGAGGTGAGGTCCCAAAAAAGTCCAGGTTGAAAATTTGGGGTTAAAATATGTAAACATGTCAAAGTTATGAATCAAAGTTCAAAACCACATTGAAATACATTGAACTGCACTTACTGTACCTGGTTTTCTCATATCACAATCACTGGTTCCAGTACCAAAACATGTCTTCCATCAAAGAATGGATCTACGCTGTGGGACATATTCAGGTGAGTGAGGGTGTGTGGGGTGATGAGTGCTGAGTGGGAGGTCAGGGTGGGGTGAGTTGGGGTGTGTGCGTGAAGGGTAAGAATGCTAAGGAACCATCTTCTTTTACAGGTTTAAAAAAAACATTGAGGGATGGTTTTCTTTTTTTTCAGGGATATTCTAACACTAGGGATTGGGATCTGTTGTTTCAATATATGACGGTTTGGTGAAATATGTTGTTTTGCTAGGAGCAGGGGTCACTGAAGCAGTCATGGAGTAAATTTTTGGTTCCACCACTGGAACGTGCCAGTGATCTGGCACCGGGCATTTAAGACACCAACCGACAATGTTGCCGATCATGTTTTTTTGCGGGTGGCTGTGCCCCCAGCACCCTCACGCCCCCCCCACTTATAGATTTTAACTCCAGGGGTGGACAGACCTCGGGAAGGGGGGCACATCCCAAATTTGATGCCCTGATTGCCCAGCACCATAATGCCAGCATTCTGAGCACCAGAAGGGTACATTTTCATGTCCTTATTTTAATTTTATGATTCAAGCACCTGGACCTTAAGTGATGAAAGTCTTATTTAAAGTAGTATCCGTTTGAAATTGCACTAGCTGATAACATTTCAAGCTTATGTCATATTGGTGGGTCAGACGTGAGGTTTGGCATCAACATGGCCATATACTTTGCCATCACCCCCTATCATTTTGATAGCAGGCCTTTACCTACCTATTTTTGGGGCCCCCTATCACCCATGACACTAAACAATGGACCCATCAACCTTACATTTATTTAAAGTTAATTAGCAGCCCTTTGTATCAATGTACTGCATTTGGTGAAAATATGTTAGTTGCCTTTGAAAGTAAGTTCCTGAAGCCATTATTAATCATTTCTCATTTGTTTCCATAAATTCAAAATTTTAAGTTTGGGTCACCCTTGCTACTATGGCCCTTTATTCTTTTTCTATATGACTCTTATTTGAAGTAGTCCTACCTGATACCTTGTTATGATTGTACCACATTAGTGGGTCGGGCATGGAGTTTGGCATCGATATGGCCATGTACATTGCCATTGCCCCCTATCATTTTGATTAGGGACCTTGCCTATCTATCTTTTGGGGCCCCTATCACCCATGATACTAAATGATGGACCAATCAACTCCTACATTTATTTAAAGGTAATTAGTATCCCTTTGTAACAATAGATGACATTTGGGGAAAATATGTTATTTACCCATGAATACATATCCAGGAAATCATTATGGTGACTTTCTATTGTTTGGTCCATGAACTCAACATTTTAAGCTTGGGTCAGCTCAGCAACAAGGCCTTTTATTCTTTGTCTAAGTGACTCTTTTTTGAAGTAGCCCTACCTAAAACCTTTTTATGATTGTACCACATTAGTGGTCAGACATGGCAGTCTGTGTCAATATGGCCATATTCATCTCCACTGGCCCCTATCATTTAGATTATGTGTCCTTGACTACTGGTTTTTTTGGGCTCTTATCACCTATGACACTAAATGATAAACCCAATGATCCCTACATTTATTTAATGATAATTCATAGCTATTTCTAATAAAGTATGGCAGTTGATGAAAACATAGTATTTGCCAACAAAAGTGGGTATCAGAAGTCATTATGATGAATTTCTATTTTCTTTTCAACAAACTCAAATCTTATATTTTGCTCCCCCCTCCCCCCCACACACACTTGCCACCAAGCCTTTTATTTTATGTCTCAGTGAATTTTATTTGACGTAATCCTCCCCGATACCTTTTTAGGCTTGTATCACATTAGTTGGTTGGACATGGTGTTTGGCATAAACTTGTCCATATATGTCACCATTGTGGACTAACACTTTGAGTACAGGCCCTTGCCTACATGTCTTTGGGGCCCCCTAACACCCATGACATTAAAGGATGGGCTCATCAACCCCTACATTTATTTATAGCTAATTAGTAGCCCTTTCTAGCAATGTTTGTCATTTGATGAAAATATGTCAGTTACCCATAAAAAGGGGCAACCAAGATGCCATTATGGTGAATTTCTTTTGGTTTTTCCATGGACTCAACATTTTAAGTTTGAGTCCTCCTTGCCACCACGGCTTTTTATTTTTCCGTCTCAATTACCTTTTTTTGAAGTAGTACTACCTAGTACCTTGTTACGGTTGTATCACATTATTGCACAAATCCAAAATTATCCTGCTCATTTCTTCTCAGGGGTTCTACTAAGTTGTGTGAGTGTGGGGGGGGTGTGTGCTAGTATCTTTGGATTGTATGTTGTATGTCACAACCTAGTAGCACCCCTTAGAAGAAATGTGAATTCCAGTGTGTGAAGTAACATAAAAGGTTTGAGCATGCCAATTTTGGATTTGTTTGAGTTTTGGGAATCTGTGGTGCCCCTTACAGTAGCATGCTCCCTTTCAAACACCTGTGTAAAATCCTTGATAGGAGTACAGTGTATAAAAGGAGTCAATTAGACACATTAGCCATTGAGGCACTGAAAAGTTAGGGACTAAATCGAAGGGTCCCACCTTGATGTTGGTGATTTAGCTTATTTGGAATTTCAGTCTGAAACTAAGAGGACCCACTCCTCATATGGAACTCAGAGTAAATATAGCCAATTCTCACAGTGGAAAGTTTAAATATGTTATGTTGTGGGGTGGGGGGTTGGTGTGCACTAGTGTCTTTGGATTGTATCACATTATTAGGCTAGATGTGCCATTTGGCAAAAATATGGTTATATATGTCACAATCACCCCATATCATTATTGAGTATGGGCCTTTACCTACATGCTATTGGGGCCCCCATCATAAATGACACTAAATAATGGACCAATCAACCCATACATTTATTTAAAGGTAATTTGTAGCTCTTCCTGCCAATATATGTCACTTGGTAAACATATGTTAGCTGCCCATTAAGAGCGGTACTGGAAACCATTATGGCAAATTTCTAATTTTGTTCAATGAACTCACAATTTTAAGTCTGAGTCACCCTTGCTACCAGAGCCTTTTTTTTTTTTTGTGTAGGTGACTCATATTTAAAATAGTCCTACCTGACACCTTTTTAGGCTTATCATATTACTGGGTTGGACATGGTGTTTGGCATTAATATGGCCATAAACTTCACTATTACCCTCTATCATTTTGCTTATGAGCCCTTGCCTAACTGCCTTTGGGGCACCCTATCACCCATGGCACAAGATATTGGACCAACTCCTGAATTTATTTAGAGTTAATTAAACTTTCTAAAAATGTATGGCATTTGGTGAAAAATGTAGTTGCCTATGAGAAAGTTGTCCTGAAAGCAATTATGGTGAAATTTTATTTTTTTCCATGAATTCAAAATTTTAAGTTTTGGTCCCCCTTGCCACCAAGGCCTTTTAGTTTGTTAATTGCCTATGAAAAGAGATCCCAGATGCCATTACAGTGAATTACTAATTTTTTTCAATGACCTCAAAATTTTAAGTGTGGGTCTCCCCTGCTACCAGAGTCTTTTATTCCTTGTCATAGTGAATCTAGTTTGAAGAAAATGATATTTGGTATCGATGAGCCCTATGCACTAATGGGGTGGGGGTATGCAGAATCTGCGTGTACCCCACTTGTGTAGCAGCACACTCATGGACAGGTGCACATCGGTGGCATTCACAGCCACCAGCCATCTGTCCATGGCCCCTCCCCATGGCACACAGGACTCTACAGGGTAGCCAGGGGTGGGGTTGTGGGTCCATCCAGGCATCCAGTTGAATGCCTGGACCAGGTCCTGCACTGGATCCCTTGCACAGTGGGGTGTGCATTGGCAGCATACCCTGCAGATGTCTGATGGCTGGCAGCTGTGGGGGTGAGAGGTGGCTATGTTGCCAGCATGTCTGGGATGGTGGACCATAGTGGTGCACCTGGAGGGAATGTACCCCTCCAAATGCCCTGAGAGGTTGGTGTTGGAGTGGGGTGGTGGTGCAAATGAGGGGCACCTTACATGTGCTGATGCCCATGAGTCACTGTGGGGGGAGGGTGCCTTGTAGGTGCCACACACCTGTGTGCTTGGCCAGGTGCCTGGTGGACATTAGGGAGCAAGGCTGCCATGGTCCTGGGTGTTAGCGGCCATCCCAACGATGGGTGCGGGGGGACGTGTATTATGTTTATGGCAGGTTTCTCACTGGCATAGCCTGCACACCCATCCACACACCCGTGGCAGCACTCCACTGCTTGGTGCTTGGTATGTAGTGCTGGAATGCACCTGGCCCACCCCGGCACATTGCTCTTCATGCAGGTAAGGGATCTAGCACATATGTGCTACACACCCCCCTTACAGTATCCTGCATGGGGGGCATTTAGGGTGCAGAGTGGTTGCACACCCCAGATATGTGTGCATAGCCACTCTGCCCTATTAGTGCATAAGGTCCAATATGGCCATATACATGTACTTCACCACTGCCCCCTATCATTCTGATTACATGCCCTTGTCCACCTGTCTGTGGGGCCCCCATCACCCATAACACTAAATGTTGATCTCATTAACTCCTACATTTATTTAAAGCAAATTAGCAACCCTTTCTAACAATGTATGGCATTTAGTGAAAATATTGCCTGTGGAAAAAAATAATGCCTCTCAGGCATGAAAATACAGTATGGTGAAGATTTAAGAATGGCAGTAATTGGTGCCCACAATGAAGAAGAATATTCCACTAAAAATCTATGCTTCTCCTATATAGAGATGCATTATAGTGAGGGTTGAAGTGTGGCAGTAATCAGTGCCCCTAAACGGAAAAGGCTATTCCATCTTTTTCCGGCAAGAAAAAAAAATTCACAAATTACAGTTATTTTTTGGCTGTCTAGTTAGGCAACTGGAAGTAATGTAACAGTCCTGATGGTAGATTTGTGAGGAAAAAGTTTCATGAGGGAGCACCTCACTTGACTTCCATAATTGTTCTGTCATTCAAATCTTCTCTTGGCATAGGGTCCTGCATCTCTGCACCTGTGGGTGGCAGAGGGCCCTGCATTTTGGCTGACAGATGGACTATTTGCTCTGTTTGTCTGTATCTGTAGACACATCAGAAAGCGAGGCCCAGGGGGCTCTGTGCTTATGCAACTCATCAGACAGCTCCACAAATTCCTGACATCCATTGCCACACTGAAGTGCAAGCCCTGCAGGGCCATGAACCTCAGCAGACAGACAAGCTCTTCCCTTTGTGCAGGGACCAGAAGGCCTGCACATTTGCATCTGTTCATACCAGTCCCAAAAGTCCTGTGTGAATAAGGATACAAGTTGGCTATCTCAAAAAGAAAGGAAATTCATTGCAAAAAAACTGCATTAATGCATCAGTAAGGGTTCAAAGTAATGCCATAAAAGTAGGTAAATGTGGTCTGGGTTTCTAACCCTAACTCACTGCCCTCCAGCAGCTAAAGGACAAGATCACACAAGCAACCACAGCCATCAATAAGACAATGACATACAACTGATTCCAGATGACACAAATTCAGTAGCACTTGTGCTACCTTCATGGATTTGTATCTGATGCTGCAGAAGCACAGGCCCCCATGGTGCCTGTGCTTCTGCAGTCATAGCTGTGTGTTTATGTCTTGCACTGGCCATGAGTGCCTGTCACTGCAGAATTACTGTTGCAATGTGGATGTGATGGATTTCTTTATGTGGCCCACACAAGTGCCTGAGCTTCTGCAGCTAGACATTGGTGTGTATGTCTTACACCTGCAGCTGCAGAGTGCCTGTGCTTCTCCAGACAAAAGTACTGTTGAATGTGAGTATCAAGGATTTTCTGGCACCTGTGCTTCTGCAGCTAGAAGTCAGCATATATTCCTTACACCTGTGGCTGCAGAAGTTGGTGTGTATGTGTAAATCTGCACTTGCCATTGTACTCTGACAGCCTGCCTCCCGTTTGCTGAACCCTGCACGTTCCAGCTGACAGGATCCGGAGAGAATACATTGCAGCTGTAAACCGTATGGTCTGAGTGAGAGTCTGCTATATGTCTTGCTCTGCTTCTCCATGACTCTGTTTTCCTGAATCCCTCTATTAGTGAGCAGGGGGATGGGGGAATTGGACGCTGGCATCATTTATTGGGAGGAGCTCTTGTATTTAAAGCTCCATGCTGCTTATCAGCTGTGTAAACCTGTACTTGCCATTGTACTCTGACTGCCTGCCTCCTATTGCCGAACTCTGTACTTTCCAGCTGAGGAGGATTCAGCGAGAATGCCCATGACTACAAACTATGGTCTGAGTGAGGGTTGCTATCGTCTTGCTCTGCTTCTCCATGACTGTGTTTTCCTGAATCCCTCTATTAGTGAGCAGGGGGCTGGGAGAATTTGATGCTGACATCTTTTGTTGGGAGGGGCTCTTGAGTTTAAAGCTCCACGCTGCTCGCTAGTATGAGTGGTAGCGAGTAGCACGAGTGCCACTCCACAGAGAAAAAACACTTTAGCATTTGGTGTTCTTTCATTTGGGGTGGATATATGCAGTGCTTTGCTAGTCTAGGTAATTTAGGTTAGTTTGTATTTTAAACACTTGTTTTCTGTTGAAGGTAGGAGTTGTTAGTTTAGTGAGTTTTAGTAGTAATTGCTCTTGAAATCAGTTATGTGTAAGGGTTGTTTGGGGGGCCGAGAGGAGGCAGGATAGTGTATGGGCCATCCCTCTTACATGATCTATGGCCCTTCACCAGTCTCTTGGTATTGGATACTATGGCAAGATGCTGCCAGGTGGTGGGGATTTGGAGAGGCCGGGGTGATCTTCAGTGGAGGGGAGCCCTGTGCGCAGTGGAGGGTAGCAGGATTAAGATAGTTAGGACTGGAAGGTGCCCTGGATTGCGACGGACACAGGAGAGAAGTCAGACATGTTTGGAGCCTGTCTCCAGGGAATCCACCAGACCGAGTGGTCAGGTAACCCAAGGAGCTGCCTTACCCATGAATCCCCTGAAGGCAGTGTTTTGCAATGCTAGATCGATCAGGAACAAGATTGCAATTATTGCGGACTTGATCTCCTCGGTTGATCTGGCTTGCATCATGGAAATCTGGGTTGGAGATGATGTGGGTCCTGTTTTTGAGGCTGCCAACACCCCCCCCCCTGAGTATACCGTGGTGCACTGCCCCAGAGAGCAGTGTAGGGGTGGTGGTGTTGCCATCTGCTATAGACCTGACTTGAGCTTCACCGTGCACCCAGTGAGAACTCCGGGTTCTTTTGAGTGTGTGGCCATTCGTGGGGGTCCAGGCCCTGATTGCAGGATTTTCCTTGTTTATCACCCCCTGAGGCAGCGTGGAACTTCCTGCAGGAGGTTGCCAAATTCATTGCTGGCAAAACATTAGGAGCCCCCAGATTCATTGTTCTGGGGAATTTCAGTGTTTGGGCCAATGACTAATTTTCTTGGCTTGGTCATAACCTCCTTCAGACTATGTCATCTTTGGGCCTGTCACAAGCTGTTTCAGCTGTGACACACCTGGGTGGCTGCACATTGGACCTGGTGTTCTCACTGGGGCTTGAAATAAATAATCTGAGGATTGATTGGGTAGTTTGGTCCGATTATTGCATGGTGCAGTTCGTGTTCGGTGCTCCCACCAGATGCCGTCCCCCTTACAGAGATGATGAGCTGTTGCCCTTTGCAGGGACTGACCCCGGAGGATTTTTTTGGAGGCAGCTAATCTATCTGATGTGAGTAATGCATGCGTCAGAGGCGTTGGTGTCATGGTGGACTCATAATAGAGTGCTATCCGATGTCATTGGCTCCCTCGCACCTGTTCTTGTATGACCCATATTTTCCCACCTGAGGTCCCCATGGTTTGATGGGCATCTCAGGGAGTTGAAGAGAAAGGGTTGGTATTTGGAGCACTGCTGGAGAAAGTCCAGCCTGGAGGTGGACAAACTGGCCCTGCGTGTGCATTTTAATGCATATCGGGGGCAGTCAACTGTAAGAAGGTAGTGTTTCTGTCCAGGTAGATTGCTGCCGGGAAGAATTGACCAGCTATACTTTTTCAGACTGTGGACAAGCTACTTCATCCTTCCTGTCTGCAGCCAAAGAAGGCTTTTTCAAATGCTGAATGTGAGGAGTTTGCTTGGTTTTTCTCGGACAGAGTGTCCAGTATCCGTCGGGGGGGGTTCTCCAGTCAGCAATGTTATAGCTGGCAGTGGTCTCCAAATGTGTTCTAAGTGCACTCTGTCTGGTTGGGGGGAGTTTAAACCAGTGGAAGAAAATGAGGTTATTGGGGTGGCGACCAATCTGAAGCACACTTTTTGTGAACTGGATCTGGTGCCGATGCGTTTCTTGATGAGATGCATCAACACCATTGGCCCGGTGTTTGCCCTGATTGCCCGGTGCTCCTTATCTGAGGGGGGGTCTTCCCTGACACCTTGAAGGAGGCATTGGTGAGACCATTCTTAAAGAAACCATCTTTGGACCCGGAGGTCAGGACAAATTACCGACCCATCTCCAATTTCCCCTTTTTGGTGAAGGTTGTGGAGAAGGTAGTGGCTCTTCAGTTGGAGGAGCACCTCATGACCCATGAGTTGTATGAACAGTTCCAGTTGGGGTTTTGTGCAAGGCATAGCACTGAAACTGTGCTTGTGCGAGTGCAGAATGATCTCCTCAGGGCGAGAGATCAAGGGGATAGGACAGTTCTTGTTCTCCTTGATCTCTCTTCCGCATTTGATACCGTTTACCATTGTATGTTGCTTAACTATCTCAGGGAACTCTATGGACTCACCGGCACTGTCATCTGCTGGTTTGAGTCATTTTTAACCAATAGGAGGCAACAGGTTGTGATGGGGAATTTCTTCTCCACCCCAGTCTCCTTTCTTGCGGAGTACCTCAGGGATCGGTTTTGGTCCCAATGTTGTTTGCAGTATATATGCTGCCCCTGGGGGATATCATTAGGAAGTATGGCTTGGGTTTAATTGCTATGCTGATGATACCCAGCTATACTTATCCTTTGCCTGAGGAACATCTAATGTAGTGGAAGTGCTAAACAGCTGCCTTGCTGAGATCAATGACTGGATGGCCTCCAGCTGGTTGTGACTGAAGCCCTCAGGGGCCTGTGCTTTTGTACATAGAACTGTGTGTATGTCTTACAGTGTAGATGAGTACCTGTGGCTACAGAAGTGCTGGACCCATAGGGGCCTGTGCTTCTGCAGATAAAACATTTCTTGTTATTTGGGTATCACGGATTTATATCTGTGGCTGTATGAGCCTGTGCTTCTATGCAAAGAAACATTGTTTTAATTTGAGTATTGTGGTTTTCAAGCTGCAGCCACAAGTGAGTGTGTATGTCTTGTGGTGTGTTTACACAGATAGACCATCTTAGGGTAGCTGGTTCATTCCACTAGGGTGTCAAACAGACGAGGCATACTGATGAGTCCTGGTAGGATGAAACACATGTCTATGTCTTCTGTTGGCACCCTTTGCAAACTGTGTGAGAGGGCTTTCAGCACCATGCATCTCTGCTTAAAGTTGAACCAGCTTAATATTGTGTGGTGATTTGCATATGCAGCCCATGATGCTTTGCATTGTGGGGACATGTGTAATTTTGTATTTCTTTGAAACTTGGCTTCCCAGTCAAATGCCCTTTGGGGTAACCATTTCCTAAGTGCTTGCACATAGAGGTTCTTTGTCTTTTAAATTGTTTTTTGTTTTAATTGGGTTCACCACAACATTACACAGATAGACCATCTTAGGGTAGTTGGTTCATTCCACTGGGGTGTCAAACAGACAAGGCATACTGATGAGTCCTGGTAGGACGAAACACGTGTCTATGTCTTCTGTTGGCACCCTTTGCAAACTGTGTGCACCATGCATCTCTGCTTAAAGTTGAACCAGCTTAATATTTTGTGGTGATTTGCATATGCAGCCCATGATGCTTTGCATTGGGGGGACATGTGTAATTTTGTGTACCACAGATACATATCCACGAAGATAGCACATTAATACTACTGCATTTTTGTCATTTAGAAACATTAATATGTTGTCTGTCTTACCTCATGACAACTGTTTGTGGTTGCTTGTGTTGTCTTATCCTTTTGCTGCTTGGGGGCGAGCAGTTAAGGTTGGAAATCCTAAAGCTACGTTTACAGCAGGTTTCACTGTACCTTTGTGGTGTTACATTGAATCCTAACTGCTGCATTAATGCAGTTTTTTGCAATGAACATATATATATATATATATATATATATATATATATATATATTCATAGCAAAACTTTGTTAATGTTCTCATTAGGCTTAAAGTAACAAAAGTAGGGAAATGTGGCATTAGGGTTTCCAACATTAACACCCCACCTCCACTCTGCAGACAGCAACAGGAAAAACCATTACAGTTTCACCTCTCTTGCCTCTTCACAGATTAGGAGTAGGGTGTGCCTTTGGGTTGTCAGCCCTAACACTCACCCCATTACACCAGTAAACAAATTCTGGTCAGATCCACCAGAGCTGCAGAATTAAGTTAGTGACGATATGTGGAATTGTTAAGAAGGTATGGAGAAACAACACAATGATTTCTAAGTAACAAGATTTGTTTTAGTTTCTGTTCTAAGGAAGGCATACACATTATTAGGAAATATATGGAGGTGCACACTGTGCTACAAGGACATTGTTTTAATTGATTTTCTTTTGCCTTTAAGATTTAACTGCAGCTTCAAATGCATTTTTCTCTGGCTAGCCCACTGAGATGGATTACCTAACTCTGCTTGAAAGCACAGTACAGGCATAGGTCATTATCAAGCAAAATGAATTATAAAAGTATATATAATATACTGTAAATGCTTCAGACAGATACAAAGCACCACAGTAGCTACAGAAACAGAAAGAGAAGAAGTTTAGAACATTAACAAGTTTAGCAACATCCTCGTAGAGAGCTTCAGGTCTGCTTCACAAAATGGATTTATAGGCAAAGCAGTAGAAATGGGAACAGCAGAGTCTTACTCTGCTACAAACAAAAATATACATTTGAGGCTGTAGTTAAATAAATACAAAAGAAATAGAAAGTTGTTTGCCTGACAGTATGTGTTCTGCTCAGTCAGAAATTGGAACAGCACTGGCTTACTCTGCTGCAGACACAAATATGCAAATTAAATAGAAAATCATTCTTGGCACTCCAAGGAGAACTTAATTGTCACCCTGACAGTATGTGTTCTGCAATGAAGACTGAACCCATGCAGATCAATTGGTGTAAGATGCCTTTTCTGAAGAACAAGTCAGTAATTGTAATGTTTGACATTATGTTGGCTGAGTGCGATGCTCAGAATAAAGGGTATGGGAACAGAGGGGTGGGGGTGGTACAGTGCCCAGTGGGCAGTAGCGGGAGGGTTTCGAGATCTTTTTGGGGAAGAGCTGCAGTAAAAGAGCACAGTGCTTAGCTGTTTCATGATCAGCCAGTGCACCAGACTTTCTAGTTTGAGAGGAAAAAATACTTTTTTTGGTATTTGGATTTTTACTTCATCTGGTGCAAATTGTGACCCCACACACAGTTACCATGACACATTAAGCGGGCACAAATGAATTGCTGTGCAAACATCAGTGATTACATTTGCAGACTTCTCCATGGAAATACCCCTCTTTTCATTTTCTCCCTCCTGCCTCCTTGTTGTGTCATCATAATGGTGTGTGGGGGTTACAATCTGTAAAAGATAAAGTAAACAACCAAATGCCAAGAGAAGCTTTTTCCCCAAAACAAAGTCCAGTGCACTAGCTAGCTGATCGTGAGACAGCTGAGCACTGTCAGCTCTAGCTACTGAAAGCGCCAGTGACACGATCTGATCTTGAACCTCACTGAAATCGGGGCACAGCAAAGGAACCTCAAATAAAGTGCATTATGTGGAAAACATGACAGGACTTGGCAGGCATAGTATTTCAGTTGTGGACTGAGAGCGGAGTCTGTTGATAATGTCACTGGGTAAATGCTGTTACTGGGCATGCGCAGAAATGAAGCTTTGCAGGCACAATAAATAAACATCTGTGGCAGGCATAAAATAAGATTTTAAGGTTAAGCCTTGAGTTGTGTAGGGTCCGATGGGGATGCACAGGTTGTAAATGTGCGGGGGGAATGCTTACAAGTAATGGCATTGATGACAATTCCCACTAGGAAACGCTCGTCAGGAGGAGGATTTTTTTCGAGCACTATGAGATTTGGCTGAGTGTGATGCTCAGAATAAAGGGGACAGGAACAAAGGGGTGGGGGCAGTGCAGTGCACAGTGGGCGGTAGCGGGAAGGGTTCGAGAGCTGCTATGCAGAGTCCTCATTCTGTCCATAAAAGGCCTGCAGGCTCCACTCATGCAGCCCTAAAAATAAGCAGAGCACCTATCCACAGATTTATGTATTGGACCTACAGTAGTTCTGCAAGGGGGCCCATTCCACTCCGCACTTATACCTCTCAACCTCTCAGCATTAAAATCCATAGCACTGGGCTTCAAAATTCAGAGCAAATGACCAGACTGTGTAGCTCTTTCTAACTTAAAAAAATATGTTTACAAATAGTGGGCCCCATATATTAAGTGTTAAGGAAATGTTTCTATCAAGTTAGTTTAATGATTTAATACTGTGTGTGTGTGAAAAAATAGCTGTAACATCATTGAGAAGATCAGTAAACCTTTGCAGAGCAAGGGTAAATTTGAGTGTAAAATTCATAGCAGTTGAGAGTTATGTCTGCACCTCAGCCTCTCAATGGGTGCAGGAAGATTCGGATATACTGCTTCCTTCTTTGCACACCCATAATGTTCTGGGAATGTGGGGGAGATAGCCTCAGTGTTGTGCAAAGGAGCTAAATGCAATGCATTTGTTTTTATAACAGTTGCATTTCCAACTGCATCTGATGCTACTGACATGTTGCTGTTGTAAATCAGTTGTTCCACCTCAGTGGGAAGAGTAACTAAATCTGGTGCATTGGTTTTCTCCACCCTTGCAGAATCCAGCCCCATGTAATATTAGTATAAGTAATATTCTGTACATAACCAGAAAGTTAAACCATTGAGAGTGAAGTCTCATTTACATGTGTCCTCCCCTGGAGGAAAGCAGAAGAGTGACAATCCTCAAACAGCATACACAGTAAAATAATAGTAATCATGGGAGTAGAACAATAACAGTTGGAGTAGTAATAAAGTATACTAATGTCACTATACAGTACAGTAAAATTAAAATAAAAAGATGAAGATTAACATTTCGTGATACTAAACTGTTAAAACTGCCCCAGACATGCTTTGAGTACACCATCTAAAAGGTCTACTCAAATATATGTCCTCCTGCACAATGTCTTCCTAATTAATTTGGGGATAATGGGGCTCTTGAAACATACTCGTAATTTACAGTATGTGTGATGGCTGTTTTTGAAAAAGGTCATGCAGGTGAAAACCAAAGGCAGTTCATGCGGCTACAAGTTATAGTATACTGCAAGTCTGTAGTCACACTCAATAACATTTCTAAAAAAAAACAGAAACTTATTCAAACTAGTATTTACTCCTAAAACAAGGCGCAAGAATCTCTCATCCGCATCTATCAGTCTTCCTCACCCTGAGATCAACAAGCAGATACAAAAAATGATAAAAGACTTCAGTCTCTTATCATGTACCAGTGAATCACAGCTGCCATCTCGTTGATGCTCTCAGTTATCACTCCCTGTCTCCTTCCATTGAATTACTACTGTGGACTTCTGAATGGTGACACCCACCCTCCCCCACCCCACACCTGAGGCAATCAGCAATGCAAGGTGGGGAACGGTGGGATTTCTTCTTTACTAACTGCACTGTGCCTGCAGCATTAAGAACATATCCTTTTTCCCTTATGAATTGAGACAACTGCCAGGAATGCAGGAACTTTTGGTTGTTGTATTTTTCTGTGATGCTTCTTTCTAAAGAAAAGTGTGCCTGATGCTGCAACAAGATGTTACTTCATCTTCTACTGACTTTGCTTTTGGTGCTGGAGCTAGGGGAATCAGGTCCCAGGAGGCAGCAGGTAAGAAGCGTTCTAGCATCTCAGCTTTGTCCCCTTGGATGGCAATATTATGTATAGCCAGGCTTAGTAGTCCAGGTTACAAGCTGTGCATTTTGGGCTTCTGTTCCAGTTATCATATCTGGGCTGCCAGGCTCTTTACCGGATCCACTACCAGTGATGCTCATTGTGGGTTACTATAGAGTCCTTGCAGTTACCTTACGGTACCCTAGTTAAGAAGAAGTGAGACGCTAGATTTCTGTATCAGTGGAAATACCAAAGGCATCTTGACAATGTATTTTGAACTGTGATAGAGCGGTTTCCCTGACTCACCTCACCAGGAAACGCTCATCTGGAGGTTGTTGTTTTTTTGAGTACAATAACATTTGGCTGAGTGCATGCTCAGAATAAATGGAATGGGAACAGAGGGGTGAGGGCGATACAGTGCACAGTGAGAGGTAGTGGGAGGGTTTCGAGAGCTACAGTAAAAGAGCATGGGCACCAGAGAGGGGTGGGTTGTGATGGGCGGGGAGAATCCAGTTTTTTTTTTAATTAAGGAAAATATGCAGAATCCTCACTCTGTTCATAAAAGGACTGCAGGCTCCACCCAGGCAGCCCTAATTAGCTGGGATGGGTACAGTATATATGAGAATGGCATGAGCATTAGGGTTTACAACCCCAAGGCACACCCTATGCCTGATTTGCAAAGAGGCAACAGCAATGAAACCAAAAGGGATTTTCTTGTTGCTTCCTGTAGGGTGGAGGTGGGTGTTAGGGTTGAAAACCCTAATGCTACATTTCCTTAATTTTGTCAATTTAACGCTAACTAGTGCATTTCTGAAGTTTGTTTGCAATTAATTTCCTTACTTTTTGAGATCTTTATTTGACTGTGGGAGCCACTCCCATCGTTCCATATGAATGGCTGAATCCATTTGCAGCAAACCAGCAAAATACACATCTGTGGGCCTTCCCCTTTCTACTCTGCAAATTTCAGGGGAAAATTCCAAAGCACCTGGGTGCTACAGCTGTCAGAAGAAGGGTACAGAAGCAAATGTCAAACGAAAATGTTCATATAAATGAAAATTTTCATTTGATATTATGCTGCATAACTTCTGAATAGCTGAAGATGTTTGCACCAAATCTGCAAAAAGGCACATTTGTTGGCCTTCCCTTTTCTACCCTGCAAATTTTAGGGCAAAATTCCAAAGCACCTGGGCACTTCAGGTGTCCGAAGAAGGGAACAGCAGCAAATATCAACCAAAAATGTTCATATGAATGAAAGTTTCATTTATTATTGTGCGTCATAACTTTTGAATGGCTAAATACTCTTGCACCAAACCAGCAAAAGGTACATCTGTGGGCCAGCCCCTTTCTACCCCAAAAATTTCAAACCAAACTTCTAAACTGTGTGTGCAGTACAGGTGTTCAAAAAACAGCAAAACCTCCCTGGGCCAGTATGAAAACAGATTCTGTTTTTGTTTGATATAGCTATCTGCAAGTGCTAACGGGGTATGCTCAGAACCCCAAATTTTAAAATGTAATAAATTGTCAATGAACTGTTTTTACACCAAACCAGCAAAAGGCACATCTGTGGACCAGCCCCTTTGTACCCTGAAAATTTCAGAGCAAAATTCCAAAGTGTCTGGGTGCTACAGGTGTCAGAAAAACAAGCAGCAAGAAATAAGGCAAATGAAAAGAGTTTTTTCTCTCATGAAGAAAGAACGACATCGATACGAAACAAGCATTTGTCAATGCCGCATGTTGGCTTGCTGGCATTGGCATTGGTAGTGCAGGAGTTAGAGAGATGCATAATAGGAATGGCATTGAAACATTAAACTGATGCCAACCCCACCCCTACCCTGCAGAGACTGGCAAGCGTTGGGGGTGTGCCTTTGGGTCATCGGCCATAACGCTCACATCATTTCACCTCACCCTACCCCACAGACACTGACAGGTGTCACGGTGTGCCTTGGTGTCTTCAGGCCTTATACTCACCCCATTCCATAAGGAAATACACTGAGATGGGTGCAGTAGGGGAGAATGGGGTAAACATTGGGGCCAATGACCCCCAAGGCACACCTCGATGCCTGTCACTGGCTGCAGGGTGGGTGTGGAATGGCATGAGTATTACAGCCGACGATCTCAAGTCACACCCCCAACGTCTGTCAGTCTCTACAGAGTAAGGCATTATGGATGGAAACCCTAATGCCCCGGCTGTTTGTTGGTATTTTCACTCCAAATTTTCAAAATGGGATTTTTGTGACCCCACCACATGAACAGTGGCACTATCATTTTGTTACTCAATCCCAAAAGGTGGTTTTGCAGAGCGACTGTGCCATTTTGCACCACAGGTGTGAAAACACATTTCTGGCAGGATGTGAAAATGACAGCTATACTGTTCATGGTGGTGTGAAAAAAATGGCAATGTTGAAAATCGGAGTGAAAATATAAGAAAATGGAGTTATGAAGCGTGCATAAAAACCGCAACGCACACTTGTAACGCAGTCATTTTTTGGAATTTTTTCACCAAATTTGCAACATGGGCTTTTTGGGACCTCCCCTCATGAACAGTAGCATTGTCATTTCATTACTTGGTCCTGAAAGATGATTCCACACAAAGACTGTGAAATCACCTTTCGGGACTGAGAAACTAAACAACAGTGACATGTTCATGAGGTGGGGTCCCAAGAACCCCATGTTGAAAATTTGGGGCCAAAATTCAAAAAAATGGCCTTCCATTATAAAGCTTACCATCATTTCTTCAGTTCACAGTTTGGCTTTGAAGAGTGCAGACGTGTCCCAGTTCACAGAAGATCATGACTCACGACCTCCGGAGGGTAAGTATGGGTGAGAGGGGTGCAGGGAGGTGGGTGCACAGAAGGAGGGTGGGGATGGGGAAGGGGGATGAGGATGAGGAAGACAATGGTGGACCATTTTCTTGTTTGCAGCGGGGGAAAAAAAGACCACGAGGGAAGGTTTTCATTTCCAGGTTACATACCAAAATAAAACAAGCATTTATCAATGCCAAATGTTTGCTTGCTGGCATTGGCATTGGTAGTGTAGGAGTTAGAGAGCTGCATAATAGGAATGGCAGTGAAGTATTGAACTGAAGCCAACCCCGCCACCACCTTGCAGAGACTGACAGGCATTGGGCTGTGTCTTTGGGTCGTCAGGCATAACACCCACGCCATTTCACCACACCCCACCCTGCAGACACAAAGTGTCATGGTGTGCCTTGGGTTCTTTAGCCCTTATGCTCGCCCCATTCCATCAGGAAATATGGTGAGATGGGTGCTGTATAGGAGAATGGGGTGAACTTTGGGGCCGAAGAGTCCAAGGCACACCTCGATGCCTCTCACTTGCTGCTGGGTGTGGAATGGTATGAGCATTACAGGCAAGAATCCCAAGTCATACCCCTGATGCCTGTCAATCTCTATAGGGTGGGGTGTTATGGTCGGAAGCCTCAGGCGTTCATTGGCATTTTCACTCCAAATTTTCAGCATGGGTTTTTTGTGACCCCCACCTTATGAACAGTGGCAATATCAGTTTGTTAGCGGAAAGCTGATTTTGCACAGCGACTACGCCATTTGGCACCACAGATGCGAAAACACATTTCGAACAGGATGGGAAAAATGACAGCTGTACTGTTCATGGGGAGGTGCAAAAAATGGCAATGTTGAAAATCTGCAGTGAAAATATTAAAAAAACTGGTGAAGTCACGAGTGTGCATAGAAACTGCACAACGCACACCCATAATGCAATTAGTTTGGGGATTTTTTTACAGTAGATTGTCACTGTGATTTTCTTAATCTGTCCCGAACAGCGATTTCCCACAGCAACCATGCATTTCTGCACTGGAAGTGCGAAAACACATTTCAGCCACAGTGTGACAAATGACAGCTGTATCTGTCAGGATCTAGAAGGCAGAATTTCACTGTTCGCTGATGACACAAAGCTCTGTAACAGAGTAGACACACCAGAGGGTGTAGACAGAATGAGAAGCGACCTGCAGAAGCTTGAAGAATGGTCAGGGGTTTGGCAGTTGAAATTCAATGCAAAGAAGTGCAAGATAATGCATATGGGGCACAAACACCCTGGCACAATATATCAGTTGGGGGGTGAGGATATAGCATGCACCAAGCAGGAAAGGGATCTTGGGGTTGTCATCTCCGAAAAGAAAGGGTCCTACAAGAGCTTGCTAAGCTCAGGGTGGATAAGGCAATGGGACCTGATGGCATACATCCCAGGGTACTTAAGGAGCTAAAGGAGGAACTAGCAGAGCCATTAGCAGAATTGTTTAGTGAGTCTCTGAGCACAGGAGAGGTCCCAGAAGACTGGAGAAGGGCTCATGTGATCCCGCTCCACAAGAGTGGTAGCAGGGAGGAGGCGGGGAACTACAGACCGGTCAGTCTTACCTCAGTAGTGGGCAAGATTATGGAGGCACTCCTTAAGGAAAGGATAGTGCAACACCTGGAATCCATAGGGGCACAGGATCCAAGACAGCATGGGTTTACAAAGGAAGGTCCTGTCAAACTAATCTCATAGATTTCTTTGACTGGGCAACCAGAGTGGTGGACCAAGGGGCAGTTGATGTCGCCTACCTTGACTTCAGCAAAGCTTTGACACTGTCCACATAGAAGATTGATAAATAAGCTGGGTAGGCTCAGGGTGGGTCCAAAGTTGGTCAACTGGGTGGCAAACTGGTTGACGGGCAGAAAACAGAGAGTGGTGGTAAATGGTATACAGTCAGAAGAAATGCAAGTCACAAGTGGGGTACCTCAGGGATCAGTCCTGGGGCCAGTCCTCTTCAACATCTTCATTAGTGACCTTGCAGATGGACTAGAGGGTAAGGCTTGTCTGTTTGCAGATGACACCAAGATCTGCAACAGAGTAGATGATCCAGATGGGGTGGGCAGAATGAGAAGAGATCTGGATAAACTAGCAGAATGGTCAGAAGAGTGGCAACTGGGATTTAATGCAAAGAAGTGCAAAATCATGCACATGGGAAGAGAAACCCTGAAGCCACCTATAGGCTGGGAGGAGTTGCTAGCAGTCACAAAGGAAGAAAGAGACTTGGGCATCATCATCACTGATGACCTAAAATCATCAAGCAGACCTCTAAAGCAGTAGGTAAGGCTAGGGGGTGTTAGGGTGTATTAGTAGGGGTATCACAAGTCGTAAGAGGGAGGTAATAATCCCTCTGTACAAGACACTGGTTAGGTCCCATCTGGAGTACTGCGTGCAGTATTGGAGCCACACCTTCACAAGGACATTAACAAATTGAGGCAGTCAGAGAAGGGCAACCAAAATGGTGCAGGGACTGCATCAGAAGACATATGAGGACAGATTAACGGAGCTCAATATGTATACCCTTGAGCAAAGGAGGAGAGAGGTGATATGATCGAGGCATTCAAACACCTTAAGGGCATAAACAAGGTGAAAGAGTCTAACATGTTTAAATATAAGAAAATATCAGGACAAGAGGACACAGCATGAGATTAGAGGAGGCCGATTAAGGGGGAATGAGAAATTTTTTCAGAAAGGGTGGTGGATGCATGGAATGGCTTACCACAAGAAGTGGTGGCTATGAATACAGTGCAGGGCTTCAAACAGGCATGGGATAGGCATAAGGGAGCAATACAAATGACTATGAATAGATAGGTCACTGACAGAGCAAAGGCCGAAGGCACATTTATAAGGTAGAAAAAGAAATGGGCAGACTGGATGGGCTTTGCGGTCCTTATCTGCCGTCAACTTCTATGTTTCTATGTTTCTATGATAACCTCAAGGTAGGGAAACAGTGTGACAAGGCAGCAGGTAAAGCAAATAGGATGCTGGGATGTATAGGCAGGGGCATCACCAGCAGGAAAAGGGAGGTCATAATTCCGCTATACAAAACACTAGTGAGGCCCCACCTGGAGTACAGTGTACAGTTCTGGAGACCATACCTACGTAAGGACATAGACAGGGTAGAGAAGGTTCAGAGGAGGGCAACAAAGATGGTGCATGAATTGCATCACATGTCCTATGAAGACAGGTTGAAGGAACTGAACATGTACTCCCTGGAGGAGAGGAGGGAGAGAGGGGATATGATAGAGACATACAAGTATCTTACAGGGAAGAACAGGGTGCAGGAAAACACTATTTTTAAGCGAAAAGATGTTCCAGGACTAGAGGGCATGGGATGAAGTTGGAGGAGGGATTCAGAGGAAACATGAGAAAGAATTTCTTCACAGAACGGGTGGTGGACAAGTGGAACACCTGCCAGAGGAAGTGGTGGGGGCTGAAACAATCACGGGATTTAAGAATGCATGGGATAGACATAAAGGAATTCTAGAGGTCAGGGGTAAGGGGCAACAGACTTCTAGGAAAACAAACTGAACTTACAAGCTCAAATGGGCAGACTGGGTGGGCCATAGGCCCTTATCTGCCTACACTGTCTATGTATCTATGTATCTATGTATCTGTGTATCTATGTACTGTTCATAAGGAAGTGTGGAAAAATGCCAGTGGTGAAAATCTGGACTGAAAATATTAGAAATCCATGAAGTTAAGAGGGTGCGTGGAAACTGCTCAATGGTCGCTCGTAACACAGTCATTTTATGGACTTTTTTCACCACATTTTTAACATAGCCATTGTAACACCTCTCCTCATGAACAGTGTCACTGTGATTTTCTTAATCTGCCCCAAACATTGATTTCGCACACCGACTGCGCCATTGTGCGCTACATGAATGGAAACATGTTTTGGGCAACGTGAAAAATGACAGCTGTACTACTTATAAGGAGATGTGGTAAAATGACAATGTTGAAAATCTAGAGTGAAAACAGTGAAAATTCACAAACTTACGAGCGTGTGTAGGAACAGCACAAAGAGTGCTCGTAAAACAGTAATTTTGTGGAATTTTTCAACCAAATTTTTAACATAGCCATTTTAAGACCTCTGCTCATGAACAGTGTCACTGTGATTTTCTTAATCTGTCCCGAACATTGATTTTGCACACCGACACGCCTTTTGTGCTACATACCGGAAACACATTTTGGGCAAGATGTGAAAAATGACAGCTGTACTGTTATAAGGAGTGTGGTAAAAGGCAATGTTGAAAATCTGGAGTGAAAATATTCAAAATTTGCGAACTTATGGCGTGCATGGGAACAGCGCAATGCATGCTGATAAAACAGTCATTTTGAGATATTTTCGCAATTTCAACATAGGGTTTTTGGGGGCCTACCTCATGAACTGTGACACTGTCATTTCATAACTCGGTCCCAAAAGGTGGTTCCACACAGTGACTGTGAAATCACCTTTCGGGCTGATTAACAAAATGGCAGTGACAGAATTCATGAGGTGGGGTCCCAAAAACCCCATGTTGAAAATTTGGTGAAAAAATTCCCAAAAATGCCTGAGATATGCATCAAAGTTGAAAAAACCCTATTTATTACATTATACAACTTACCTGCATTTCCTCAGCTCGTGGTTGGCTTTGAAGAAGTGTGAGCGTGTTCCCGGTCCACGAAGATCATCGCCCGGACTCGAGGTTGCAAGTATGGGGTGAGGTGGGGTGAGGAGGCAGGGTGGCAGAGAGGGTGGACGCTGGTGGGAAGGGGTCAGGACAGTCAGCGAGGGAAGGTTTTTTCTTGCAGGTTTCTTTTTCTTGGATGACGGGACTTGTGCCATGTTGGGGTGGGCTCCCAGCGTGGCAGCTGGAAGGCAGTTTGGGGGAGGCAGTGGAGCCGACAGGGGACTGGGCACCCCCGTCGGCCATGCAGACTGTTGCCATGCTGGGGTGAGCTCCCAGAGTGGCACGAGGTTGTCTGTTGGTGGGGGAACATTGGAGCCGATGGGGGATTGGGCACCCCCTGTCAGCCATAAGGACTGTTGCCATGCTGGGGTGGGCTCCCAGTGTGGCACCTGGAACTCTGTTGGGGGGAGTGCAGCAGAGCCGACGGGGGGATTGGGCACCTCCGTCGGCCATACAGTGTGTGCATGGGGGGGAGCGCATTAGCACGCAATATGCGTGCGTGTCTGTGTGGGGGGGAGCACATGTGCATGCAGTATCTTCTCGCTGCTCACTGAAGCATAGCTCTCCCTTTCAACTGTACGGCACTGCATTTTCAACTGTTGTCATAGACAGCTGCAGCATTCATTAGAGAACTGTGGCCATGCCTGCAAACACACTGACTGCATTGGAAGACAGGGTGCCACACCTATGAAAACTTGGATGATGGCACTATGTTTCTTGCACATGCATGCACGCAAACATAAAAATAGGCACACTGGGTTGGGCTCCCAGTGTACCACAATTCGGAGGAGGGATGCCGACACAGGGATTGGGCACCCTGATGTCGGCAAGATGTATAGATGGGTGTGGGGTGTGAATCCGACACTGGGAGTGGGCATCCTAGTGTCGGAAAGGAAAGGGGGAAACTGTTTAACTAGGAAAGACAGACTAAGAGGGGGGATGCCGACATGGGGATTGGGCACCCTGCTGTCAGCTTTCTGGGGATTGTGTTGCAGATGGCAGGAACTATTGAAACATAGAAATATAGACTTTGATGGCAGATAAGGACCACTTGGCCCACCCAGTCAGCCCATTTCCCTACCTATTGGCTAAGCTGCAGATTCTAGTTAACCAACAGCCTACTTCCTGCAACCCTCCCACCATAATTGCCTTATGTCTGCCCCATGCATGTTTGAATTCCCCCACTGTTTTAGACCCCACAATCTCTCCAGGAAGGCGGCTCCATGTGTCCACCACTCTCTCCGTGAAAAAAATTTTCCTCACATTACCCCTGCGCCATCCCCCCAGTATCTTTAAATTGTGCCTCCTTGTTCTTACACATCTCTTTTTCTGAAAGATGCTACCTCCTGGACTTTGTTGATTCCCTTGAGGTACTTAAAAGGTTCTATCATGTGCCCCCTGTCCCTCCTTTCATCAAGGGTATACATATTAAGCTCTTTCAGTCTCTCTTCATATGGTTTCTGATGTAGACCCTGCACCATTTTAGTTGCCCTCCTCTGGACTGCTTCCATCCTGTCTATGTCCTTGGAGATGAGGTCTCCAAACCTGCACGCAGTACTCAGATGGGGTCTCACCAACTGTCTGTAGAGAGGATAACCACTTCCTTTTTCTACTTGTGATGCCCCTCCCTATGCATCCCAATATCCCCCTGGCTCTCCTTACCGACTTCTCACATTGCTTACCCACCTTTAGGTCATCTGATATGACTACCCCCAGGTCCCTTTCCATTTTTTTTGTTGTTAGTACCTCCCCTGCTATTGTGTACTCTTCTACTGGATTTTTATTTCCCAGGTGCATTACTTTACACTTCTTTGCATTGAATCTAAGTTGCCATATGTCTGGCCATTCCTCCAACCTTGCAAAGTCCCTTCTCATCCTTTCTACCCCCCCTTGTGTATCAACTCTGTTACAGATCTGTCATATTTATTGAAATGTTTCACCAGGAAATGCGCGTAATGGATGCGTGTCACCTGCCACAGCAATGATGAGCCTGTCTCTGATTGCAGCCACAGATTTGTTTTAACTCCATGGCTCTCTCTGAAACTGCTGTCATTGGCAGCATGCTCACTGATTGGTGGCTGAGGGATGTACCCACTAAAGCATCCCCTACATTCACCACAACACTGACACACCTCTACTACCACAAGATGTTGCTTGCGCGTGTGCGCAAGCCAACATAAAAAATTATTTTTTTTTGTATCGTGAGTCATGAAAAAATATTTGTAATTATAAGCCCCCCCTCCCCACATCTAAGGGTATCCAGATGGCAAATGTCCTGGTGAGGGGGCTCTGCACAACCACAAAATAACAGTCCAGAAATAATAACAGGAAAACAGTACCTGGATTCCACGTGTGTTGCATGTGATGGATTAGCTCTATCAGGGGTGCCCACGGACTGCCAGACTATGCAGTGATAGTGCACTGGTGGGATGACGCAGACCTTCACCTGACTGGCCTTGCCAACTTTGCCCACAGGCCTTTATAGGCAGTCTTCACTAGGCAGGCCTCTCAATGTCCTTCTTGACGGTACGATGGCTCTCTGGTATCCAACCCTGGAACACACTGGTGGCTGGCTGTGGAGGCAAACTTCTTTTAACAGCAAAACAGTTTCTCCAACAAATGAGGCAAACACCAGAACTGCAGAAGCAGGGGGATCCCATTTAGTGAACAGTTGTTAAAAAAAAACAGGAACAGTCACCCCATGGAGCATGGGGAAATAGGTATGGTGGGTGTACTTCACAGGCCGAAACCTGACATTTCCTCTGCAACAATCTCTTTTTTCAACAGACTGATTTCTTGCATGCAGACATTCCCTTGAGCAAAAAAGTCTACATTCCTGACAGCAGCAATACAGTGGGCTGAAGAAGTCTACACATAGGTGCATCTCAGACTCAGCAGCACTTTCATTTCTGATCCTTTTACCTAATCTGAACTTCACACAGGCATTTGCTTACTTTTCCATTCCCTGAGTCTCAGCAAAACTTAAACTGAGGTTGCAATTGTGAAAGCATAAGACATTTCTACTGTCCCAATTCCATTTCATACTTTGCCTTGCTTTACCATTCTTGCCTTCTACACCGGGGTAAGTCATAACATTACAGGGAGCATTCTCAGTACTTTGGGGGCTTAACCATTTAATCTGGTGTTCTTTTAACAAGAACCAAACTCACTGAAGACCATCCCGATACCCAGTCACGGATGCCACACACCTGACTGTTCTTCCCAAGGAGTTCCAACAGTTCCCAGACCTACAGAGCCCGAGGTCTCCCCAAGGAATCTGGCACACTCCCAGACCTGCAGAGACCCAGAGGCACTATCCCCTCATGGAGTGATTTCAATTTCTAAACTGCCTTCACCCAGGGGACTGCTGCTTGTGCCACATGGAGCACCCGGACAGCCTGCCACCCTGCCAATGTGCCAACCAACCATTCCCCAAATGGAACTTTTTCTGCCTCCACAGGCTGCACCCCTTGACAGCCCAAACACTGTAGCAGCCACCAGCCAGGGGAAAAGGGGTAGATCTGCCACCACTATGCCCTCAACAGTCCAGGCTGCCACCTCTGGACCACACCTCAGGCACTATCTGCTACAGCAGGCCCACCCACAGAACACCTACTGGCTGTCAGGTTGCACTCGCCCATGGGCGAGATTACCTAAAATACAGGACCCTCATTGATATTTACCTTACCATGGTGCCAGAGATCACATGGTGGGCCTCCCATCTTCAACGTTTCATGGGCTTCAGCTCCCAACTGCACCAATTGGACCCAGGCTTGTTGTTCCACTGTTCCCTTCACACTTACTGCCCGAACCACTGCTCTTCATATGTGGATCTTTAAGGGAAGAGGGCTGGGGTGGTACGTGGCCAGCCCCAGTCCCACCACAGCCCTCTGGCCAAGCCTGCAGACTTGAACCCCAGACTTCTTTCTCTCTCCTCTTCAAAAATCTCTCTCAACTCTAATCTCTCACTTGTTTATACCCTTTCGTATGGGTCCCATCTGGTGCTAGCAGGCAGGCCCACATCCAAGACTTACCGGCACCACTAGCTCTTCCTGCCTAGCTACACCTTGTGACCAAAGTTAACTAGTAAGCTCCCAGCGGGTGCTTACATAATCTTGGGAAAATAACATTTTTAGGGCATTTGTCCAACAGTTAAGTGCAGAATACAGGTAACAGGGTCCCGATTAGCAAGATACATGTGTTGCTCGCTCTTGAGAATGTCATTTTTGTGACTGCTGAAAGGTGAATGTGTAGGAGAAAATGAAAAACAAGATAGAGGGAAACAAAAAGGAATTTTTCCTTCATGACAAAGTATGATGTCAATATCAAACAAGTATTTGTCAATGCTGAATGTTGTCTCGCTGGCATTGGCATTGGTAGTGCAGGAGTGAGAGATGCATAATAGGAATGGCAGTGAGGTACTGAAGTGATGCCAACCCCATCCCCACCCTGCAGAGACTGACAGGCATTGGGGTGTGCCTTTGAGTCATCAGCTATAACGCTCATGCCATTTTACCGCACCATACCCTGTAGAAACTGACAAGTGTCGTGGTGTGCGTTAGGATCTTTGGGCGTTATACTTACCCTAATCCATAAGGAAGTACAGTGAGGTGGATGCAGCATAGGAGAATGGGGTGAACTTTGTAGCTGAACACTGCAAGGCACACCATGATGCCTGTCACTGGCTGCAGGGTGGGGTTGGGGGTGGAATGTCGTGAGCATTACAGCCGATGGTCCCAAGTCACACCCCTGACACCAGTCAGTCTCTACAGGGTGGGGTGCTACAGTTGGAAACCTTAACACCATAGGCATGTGTTGGTATTTTCACTCCAAATTGCCAACATGGGCTTTTTGTAAGCCCACCTCATGAAGAGCTGTACTATCAGTTTGTTAACTGAAAGGTGGTTTTGCACAGTGGCTATGCCATTTGGTGACACAGAGATGAAAACACATTTTGGGTGGTATGTGGAAAATGACAACTGTATTGTTCATGAGGAGATGTAAAAAATGGCAACGTTGAAAATCTGGAGTGAAGTCATGAGCATGCATAGAAACTGTGCAACACACATCCGTAACCCAATTATTTTGGGGATTTGTTTAACCACATTTTTAACATATGCATTTTAGGACATCCCCTCATGAACAGTGGCACTGTAATTTTCTTAATGTGCCCCAAACGTTGATTTCCCACAGTAACCACGCCATTGTACACCACAGGTGCGAAAACACATTTGGGGCAGGATGTGAAAAATGACAGCTGTACTGTTCATAAGGTGGTGTGAAAAAATGCCAGTGTTGAAAATCTGGCATGAAAATAGTGCAAATTTGCGAAGTTACAAGGGTGCTTGGAAACAGCGCAATGCACACTCGTAGCACAGTCATTGTATGGAATTTTTTCACCAGAGTTTCAACATAAGCATTTAGGACCTCTGCTCATGAACAGTGTTACCGTCATTTCCTCAAACTGTACCAAAAACTGATTTTGCACAGCGACCGCGCTATTCTGCACTGGACATACGAAACCACATTTCGGCCAGGATATGTAAAATGACAGCTCTACTGTTCATAAGGAGGTGTGCAAAAATGCCAATTTTGAAAATCTGGAGTGGGCTGGCAGTATAGCCTAGAGGTTAGAGGAAAGAGGTGTGAACGAGCTTGATACATCCAGCAGACCAGACCAGAGTTTGATTCTCACAACCTCCACTTACATACTGTGTGACTCTGAGCGAGTCACTTAACTATCCAGTGCTCCCAGGTCACCCCTGAAAACAGGTACTTGTGCCTAGTGGGCCTTACCCAGTTACCAAAACACTAAAAAAAAAAACTAAAAAATTACAAATTCACAAAGTTACAAGCTTGCGTGGAAATTGCATAATGCACGCTTGTAAAACAGCAATTTTTGTGATTTTTCCCAGCAAATTTGCAACATAGGCTTTTTGAGAGCCCCCCTCATGAATAGTGGCACTGTTGTTTCGTTAATCGGTCCGGAAAGGTGATTCTGCACAGTGACTGCAAAATCACGTTTTGGAACTGAATAACGCCATAACAGTGCCTGAATTCATGAGGAGGGGTTCCAATAACCCCATGTTGAAAATTTGGTGTCAAAATTCTTGAAAATGCCTGAGATATGCAGCAAAGTTTAAAAACCCCTATTTATGCCATTATACAGCTTACCGGCATTTCTTCAGTTCATGGTTGGCTTTGAAGAGTGTAGACATGTTCCCGGTCCACCGAAGATCGTCACACCAGACTCTGGAAGTAAGTACTATAGGGTTGGGGTGGTGGAGACGCAGTTATGCAGTCAGAGGGTGGTTGGTTGCAGGAGGGAGCAGGGAGACGCGAGGGACCATTTTCTTTTACAGGTACATGTAAAAAAAATCACGGACTTTTTTTTAACAGGTAATCTGGCACACTGGGTGGGCTCCCAGTGTGCCACCTGAGTTGATGGTTTTTGGGGCTGTAGCATGCGAGGATTGGGCACCCCCATCAGCAAATAAAAGTGGGGTCGGAGAGCCTAGGGAATTGGGCACCCCTCGGCACACAACAAACTGGGGAGGGACATTATGCTGATGGGGAGTGGGCTCCCCCATTGGCAGATGAACTGGGAAGGGGTGGACTGAAGCCGACAGGGATTAGGCTGCCCATCGGCAAAGAAAGACTTTTTGGGGGGGCGCATGATGCCAAGGGGGATTGGGCACCCCCTTGGCACATAGTGGAAATGGGAGGGGGGACATTATGCCGATGGGGAGTGGGGTCCCCCATCGGCATTGTGACAGACGACAGAGGCAGTCACTGCCGCCATGTTACTAGCACATCGGGAGGCCTGTTGTAGTCCCGCTGCATGAGAGCTTTGCTCTCATTGCAGTGAACCTTTTCTTTGTTCTGGTGGCCACATTAGCTATGCAGGGTGTCAGTGCCTGCTGCTCGCTTATTGGGGAATGAGGGACGCACCTACTGATGCGTGCCCTGCATTCACCCAACAGTGACCGTGCCTCCAAGTCTGCTACTACAGCAAGATGTTGGCTGGCGTGCACGCACGAGCCAACATAAAAAAGGTTCTTTTTTCATATTGCAAGTCAGAAAAAAGGTTTATAATCTTAATCAAATAACATTTCTAGGGCATTTCTCCAACAGTTAAGTACAGAATCCAGCTAATGGGGTCCCAGAGGGTGCTTGCATAATATTAAGAAAATAACATTTTTAGGGCATTTGTCCAACAGTTAAGTGCAGAATCCAGGTAACAGGGTACCGATAAGCAAGATGCATGTGTTGCTCGCTTTACCGAATGTCATTTTTGTGGGTTTTGAAATTTGAATCCCCCCCCCCATTTTGCACTCCACCCTTGGGTTTTTGTATCCCAAATCCATCATTTTGCACCCCTTTGCATTGAAACTTAGCTACCACACCCTTGACCACTCCTCTAGCTTTTTTAGATCTCTATTTATTTTTGCCACCCCTCCGGAATGTCGATCCTATTGCAGATTTTTGTGTCATCTACAAGGAAGCATAGCTTCCATTCTAACCCCTTTACAATGTCATTAATAAAGATATTAAAGAGGACCGGTCCCAGTATGGATCCCTGTGGTACCCTGCTGGTCACCCTCCCTTCCTCAGAGTGAACTCTGTTTACCACCACCCTCTGTCACCTGTCCCTTAATCAATTCCTTACAAAGTTTACCTCCTTTGGGCCCACTCCAAGGCTTCCCCACTTGTTTACAAGTCTCCTATGTGGAACGGTGTGGAAGGCCTTACTGAAATCTAGGTAGACAACATCCACTGCTCCACCCAGATCTAATTCCCTGGTCACCCAGTCCAAACACTCTTTATCAGATTTGTTTGACATGACCTCCCCCCAGTGAACCCATGCTGTCTTGGATCTTGTAAGCCACTAGATTCAAGATAGTCCACAATCCTTTCATTCAGCAGTAATTCAATTAATTTCCCTACCACTGAAGTTAGGCTGACTAGCCTGTACTTGCCAGCCTCCTCCTTGCTACCACTTTTGTGAAATAGGATTTCATCTGCCCTCCTCCAGTCCTCTGGAACCACTCCATTCTCCAGTGAGTGGTTGAACAGGGCAGTCAGAGGTGCAGCCAGCACCTCCCTGAGCTCCCTCAATATTCCTGGATGCACCCCATCTGGCCCCATTGCCTTCTCCACTTTCAGATTTGTGAGTTCATTCAGAACCCTCTCCTCTGTAAATGGACTAGTGTCCACCTCCCTTCCTTCAATGCTCCTGGCACTTATCTGTGGTCCCTCACTTTCCCCTTTCTCTGTGAACACTGAACAAAAGTATTTGTTCAAGATGTCCACTTTTCCTGGTCCCCCTTCATGCACTTTCCCCCTTCCCTACTAGCCTTACTACCCCTCCTCTGGTCTTTATCTTTTTGCTTACATACCTGAACAATACTTGTCCCCTTTCTTTACAGCCTCAGCTATTTTCTCCTCTATTTGCACCTTTGTGCTCCTAATTGCTTTCCCTGCTTCCCCCTGTTTCTCCTGATACACCTCCCTAGCATACTCTCTCTCTCTTTTCTTTTTATTTGGTGGGTCCCTACTGTCAACCCTCAACCCTGGTTATGGCCCCTGGGACTTCCACCACCATCTATAGCCGTCCTCCCCAAGTTACCCCCGGAGGGTGGGGCTGCAGCATCGGACCCCTGTATCCAAGCCATGGAACTAGTAACTGGTCAGAGGAGTGATGGCGATGGTGGCTAATCAAAGCCCCAGGGAGGGCTTCACCTAGACAGTGGACCCACCCATCTACCCCTTTTTTCCCGGTTTTCAGTTTTGGAGGCGGGGACGTGCAATGACGCCAGCATCCGTCCTGCCTCCCTTACTTCAAGCGCCAGTAGCTTGAGCGACTCCTGGCCTCCACCAGGGGTTCTCCTTGTGCGGACACTACCCACCCTCCCCGGAGAGAGAGAGCATCCATGGGACACTCCATCCCTTCTCCCGGCCGGCTCTAAGGTGATCTGGTTCTGTTCCGAACCTGGGTCGAGGCATAGCTGAAATCCAACCGCTGCACCAGTGGGCCAGCTTCTCTCTCTCTCTCTCTCTCTCTCTCTCTTCTCTCTATCTCCTTATACCCCCTGAATGCTAACTTTTTTGCTCTTATGTTCCTGGCCACCTCTTTTAAGAACCATAGTGGTCTCTTTTTCCTCTTGCTTTTGCTTACTTGCCTCACACAGAAGTTTGCTGCCTTTTCTATCCCAACTTTTAGTTTTGCCCACTGTTCCTACACTACACCCAAGTCCCCCCCTTCCAGGGTATCCCTGAGGCATTCCATCTTTTTAAAATTGACCTTACTAAAGTCTAGGACTCTCACCTTTCTGTGGTTTGATTCTGCCACAGTACTTACATTGAGCCACACCATATGATAATCACTGTTCCCTAGGTGGCCACCCACTCTGACATCTGCAACGCCGTCTACATTGGTGAGTACATGGTCCACTATTGCCCCTTCATGAGTGGGCTCATTAACTAGTTGCTTGAGGAACGCCCCCTGGAGAGTGTCCAGGATGTTCATTCTCCTAGCTGAAGCAGCAGTTGGGATGCTCTAATCTATATCAGGTAGATTTAAATTCCTCACCAGCAGCACCTCCCCCCTTGTTTGCTATCTTTTGGATAGTTTCCACCAGAACCTTGTCCAACTCCCCACCCCACCCCCATGCTGGAGGTCTATAGATCACGCCAGTGTGAATAGCGCCTCCCTTCCCCATTCCTAGGGTGACCTACAGTGCCTCTGCCCTGTATCTCAGTAGCTTTTACACTATCCCTCACATAAACAACTGATCCTTCCCCTTTCTTTTTCACCCTGTCCTTCCTAAACAGAGTATAGTCTAGTATTACTGATCCCAGTCATGGTTCTCATTGCACCATGACTCGGTAATGGTGAGAATGTCCAGGTCAGCCTCTTCCATGATGGCCTCGAGTTCTGGGATTTTATTTCCCCGACTTCGAGCGCTTGCATACATGGCCTCCCAGATTCTGCTACCACCCTGCCACACTTGTCAACCCCCCTTTTCCCTTTTGCCTTCTCTCCTTAATTTCTCTGGTCTCAATCTCATCTCTCTTTATTGCTACCATATTTTTTTTGTTGGGTACCCTTGGGATTTTTCTCCTTTAGGATTCTCACTACTGACAACTTCAGCTTGTTGGGGGGCTGACAGTTTATGTCTCCCTGCTTCCTTCCACCACCCACCTTGGCTAGTTTAAATGCTTATCAATGTAACATTTAAACCATTCACTGAGGACTGTGGTTCCCCTCCTGGATGGATGCAGGCCATCTCCCCTGTATAGGCCCTTATCACTCCAGGTGAGACCCCAGTCCCCAATGTAGCTGAGCCCCTCCTCTCTGCACCACTCCTTCAAACATGAGTTGAAGCTCCTGGTACAGACTACCTTATACTCCCCCCGTCATAGACAGGCACACCTCAAAGAAGGCCACTGAGCATGCTACCTGCCTAAGACCCCTCCCCAACTCCCTGAAATCCTCCTGCACTATCCTAGCCTTGTCCCTAACCAGGTCATTAGTTCCTAGGTGGACAATGACATCCAGCGTTCCCTCCCAACCTGCTGCCCTAGCCATCCTCATAATTCACTTCCCAGCCCTCCAGGCCATGGCACCAGATAGACACCTAGCCTCCTTCTCCCTTGCCTTCTTGTCCTGAAATCTATCCCCCTCACAATGGAGTCCCCCTCCAGGAATTGCTTCTTCCTCCTCTGGGGTCCTCTTCCACTCTCCTTGGGGTCTCCACTACAGAAGACCCTCACATCCTCCCTGGTCACTACTGCAGGTGCCTGCATGGGACAGTCCCACCCCACCAGAGCAGTGTAGTAGTTGTGTAGTGGTACCATATGGGAAATGTGCCTCTGACCCACCACCCCCTCCTTTCCTGAGCCCACTGTAGTCCAGTCAGTCCTCCTGCTTGGCATCCTTTGAAATAGCAGTGGCAGACTTGGTGGTCCCTGGGTGGGGGAGTAGACCCCCCAAATCCTAACCAATAGGCTGTCAGTGTTGGCATTAAAAAGGTGAAAGACAATACTGGACATCTGGTTCCAACATTAAAAGAGTGAAAGCTGACATCATGTAACATGCTTGCCCGTTTACAGATTATCCACCTAGCATAGATAATAAGTAGATATCTTACCTGGGTCCTGGAGAGTCTGGAACGGGGTTCTCAAGGTGGCATCCAGAAGTACCTGTAAAGTAGGAACAGTGATGGAGTCGCAAAGTGGCTAATGTTTTTTTAGTGACAAAATAGGACAGATAGGGAAGGTTAAACATAAAAAAATACATATCTGATACATGGGGAATCTTTGTCCCATCAGACAGAGAATGGCATCCTGCCAGACCTTTAGGCCCCGTCCACACTACACCACTCTGGTCCAGTAACGGATGCAATCCGTTACGGCTGGGGAGCGGTGCAGTGCGGCCACACCTCGGTGGTGTCCATACATCAGGAGCCGGGCAACCGTTACGGCGGTGCCCGATCCCACAATGCAGCTTGCGCTGCCCTTCAGTCCTTGCAGGGGACTGTTACCGCCCGTCCACACTACCGCCGGTAACGTTACAACGGCGGGACCGGTTTCATAACCATTGTAGAAACCACCTCATATGTGGTTTCAACAACAGTTATGAAAACACCTCCTGTAACGTTACAGGTGTAAACACAAACTGTTGTGGTAACGGTTTGGGCACTCTGTAACATTACAGAGGCGTAGTGTGGACAGGGCCTTAGAAATAAGGGGAAAACTGTTTAGTATGAGGAAAAAATATTAGCAAGAGCACAGACGGAGTTGCACAAAGGTGCAGGAGCTTCTGGAAGAGCATAAATATTAAGTAAAAGGTGTTTTTGAAGAACAGGCGCAGTTTAAAGTAAATGAGAATGTGAAAATAGAAAAAATAAAAAACTAACAGACATGGGACTGAGAGACAGTGACAAAGAAATAAAGAAGGAAGAGCAGCGATGGAGTGGGTGTTCAGGCTTACCCTTCAGTGCCTGGGTGACTTCATTTAAATATAATACAGCCATAGTGGGCTACTGTAGGCCTTGTTGGGCAAAGGGTCATTTTCTTCTAAAATAGAGTATGCTTGTCATATAATGGATACAGGAATGTTTTTTTGACCACTTCTGCCTCAGCTTGCCCCCTTCTGCCAGCTACCTCTCAGCCCTGTTACCAGTCTAGTTTGGGACGTACCCCATCCTTTGTGCCCCTATAGCTATTACTCCCATGGTGGGGCTTCTAGTCATCAGGGCCACCACAGAGCCCTCTGTTCCAGGGTGTGGGTGTAAATGATAGACACTGATTCAGTCTGTGCAAGGTACAATAGGTTCCAAAAATGAGAAATCACAAGAAAATAAAAATAAATATAAGAGAATAAATCATTACATAGCATTTGTCAGGATACAACAGTCAGGCTCACATAACATTGCTGATATCCATATCCTTTTCTCATCTGTGCTTCAGATTGCTTTGAGGAGATGAAGACTGCATGTCTTTCCCTGTCTCATGCTTCAGGCAGACTGAAATACTGTACCAAGGCTGCTTGTAACTGTTTACAAGGCATGTCTTCAAATGGCTCCACAAGATTGCAGCACAGCCACCATCGCCAACCTGCCTCCTGGATCAGCACTGCCAGATCCAGACCTTGACTCGGGGCACCAGATCACTGCCAGAAACAGGCACGGCTCCATAAGCCTGCCGCACAGCCACCATCACCAACCCACCTCATGAATCAGTGCCGCCGGATCCAGCCCTTGGCTTGGGCCACCGGATCACCGCCAGGCACGGCCGCGGCTCCACAAGCCTGATGCACAGCCACCATAGCCAACTCACCTCCTGGATCAGCGCCGCTGGATCCAGACCTTGACTCAGGCCACCAGATCACTGCCAGGCATGGCCATGGCTCCACAAGTCTGCCGCACAGCCACCATTACCAACTCACCTCCTGGATCAGCGCCACCAGATCCTGCACTTGACTCAGGCCACCGGATCACCACCAGGCACAGCTGCGTCTCCACAAGCCTGCCTCACAGCCACCATCACCAACCCACCTCCTGGATCAGTACCACCAGATCCAGCCCTTGACTCAGGGCACTGGATCACCACCGGGTGCTGCCACAGCTCCACATGCCTGCCACACAGCTGCCATCACTAACCCGCCTCCTAGATCAGTGCTGCAGGATCCAGCCCTTGACTCGGGCCACTGGATCACTGCCAGGTATGGCTGTGGCTCCGCAAGCCTGCCGCACAACCACCATCACCAACCCGCCTCCTGGATCAGTGCCACCGGATCCAACCCTTCACTCTGGCCAAGGGATCATGGCCAGGAGTGGCCGTGGCTCCACAAGCCTGCTGCACAGCCACTATTGCCAACCCATCTCCTGGATCAGTGCCGCCAGATCCAGCCCTTGATTCAGACCACCGGATCACCACCAGGGACGGCAGTGGCTCCACAAGCCTGCCACACAGCCACCATCGCCAACCTGCCTCCTAGATCAGCGCCACTGGATCCAGCCCTTGACTTGGGCCACCGGATTACCGCCAGGCATGGCCACAGCTCCACAAGCCTGCTGCACAGCCACCATTGCCAAACCACCTCCTGGATCATCGCTGCCATGAAAGACCTCAGCATGGAGCTGGTGAAGCCATAAGCAGCTGCCATTGGTTTTAACGCTGATAGCTTTGTGCCTTGATTGGATCCCTGCTTCTTTGACTGATGCTGATTGGCTGGCTCTGTCTATCTGCGTTGGTCTCCTCGCTGGGCGCTGGGCCCATAGACTTTCATTGATTTTTGCCGTAAATTTTGTTCTAGCACTACTGCAGGATTTTACTGTGTAACTTAAGTGTATTTTAATGTTAAGACTGTTCTGAAAGTTTTATTAGGCCTGATTTCCCTGTTAATCCTCTCTGCTCATCATCTCTCCTGACCCTGGCTTCTCAACCTGTAACTCCTTACTAAGCCTTCCTTTCCGCCTCTCTCTTGCACCCAGCCTCCCATGGCACCAGGGCCATTACAACCAATTTGGTCTCTGTCCTTGGCTGCCTCCCCAACCCCCCTCAGTAGTTATCTTTTTTTTCTTTTTGACTCTGTACTTTCCCCGGCTTCCTGCACCCCGATTTAGCTCCTGCGTCACCTTTTTTCCAGTCACCTCCTCTCCCTACAATAATCTATCTCCTCTCTTCTCCCCCTCAAATCCAACCCTTGACTCGGGCCATCGAATCACCGCCAGGCGCGGACGCAGCTCCACAAGCCTGCTGCACAGTCGCCATCGCCAACCCCCCTGCTAGATCAGTGCCACCAGGTAAGACCTCAGCCTGGAGCTGGTGAAGCGTGAGTGGCTGCTATTGGTTGTAGCGCTCACCACTTCATGCCTTGATTGGACCCCTGCTTCTTGGCTGGCTCTGTCTCTCTGCCTTGCTCTGCTCGCTGGGCACTACGCCCATAGACTTTCATTTATTTTTGCTGTAAATTTTGTTCTAGTACTACTGCAGGATTTTACTGTGTAACTAAGTGTATTTTGATGTTAAGAGTGTTCTGAAAGTTTTATCAGGTCTGTTTTCTCTGTTAATCCTCTCTGCTCACCTTCTCTCCTGATTCTCGCTTCTCAACCTGTAACTCCTCACTAAGCCTTCCTTTCCACCTCTGTCTTGCACCCCACCTCCCATGGCGCCAGGGCCATTACAACTGATTTGGACTGTGTCCTCAAGCTGCCTCCCCCACCCCCCGTCAGTTGTTATCTTTTTTCCTTTTTAACTTTCTGCTTTCCCTGGCTTCCCACCCCCTGATTTAGCTCCTGTATCACCTTTTTCCAATCACCTCCTCTCTCTACCATAATCTCTTTCTCCTCTCTTCTCCCCCTTCAGATCCAGGCCTTGATCCGGGCCACCAGATCACCGCCAGGCACGGCTGCAGCTCCACAAGCCTGCTGCACAGCCACCATCGCCAACCAGCCTCCTGGATCAGAGCCGCCAGATAAGACCTCAACCTGGAGCCGGTGAAGCCGTCAGTGGGTGCCATTGGTTGTAGCACTCACAGCTCTGTGCCTTGATTGGACTCATGCTACTTGGACTGCCACTGATTGGCTGGCTCTGTCTCTGTGCCTTGTTCTGCTCACTGGGCACTGTGCCTATAGACTTTCATTGATTTTTGCCATGAATTTTGTTCTAGCACTACTGCAGGATTTTACTGTGTAACTAATTGTATTTTGATGTTAAAACTGTTCTGAAAGTTTTATTAGGCCTGTTTTCTCTGTTAATCCTCTCTGCTCACCCTCTCTCCTGACCCTCGCTTCTCAACCTGTAACTCCTCACTAAGCCTTCCTTTCCACCTCTGTCTTGCACCCCGTCTCCCGTGGCACCAGGACCATTGCAACCAATTTGGTCTCTGTCCTCAGCTGCCTTCCACACCCCCCTCAATAGTTATCTTTTCTTTCTTTTTGACTCTGCTTTCCCCGGCTTCCTGCCCCCCGATTTAGCTCCTGCGTCACCTTTTTCCAATCACCTCCTCTCCCTACAATAATCTCGCTTTCTTCTCTTCTCCCCCCTCAGATCCAGCCCTTGACTTGGGCCACCAATTCACCACCAGGCACAGCCGTGGCTCCACAAGCCTGCCATACAGCCACCATAGCCAACCCACCTCCTGTATCAGTGCCACTGGGTAAGACCTCAGCCTGGAGCTGGTGAAGCCATAAGCAGCTGCCATGGGTTGTAACGCTCACAGCTTCGTGCCTTGATTGGACCCATGCCTCTTGGACTGCTGCTGATTGGCTGGCTCTGTCTCTCTGTCTTGCTCTGCTAGCTGGGTACTACGCCCATAGATTTTCATTGATTTTTGCTGTAAATGTTCACCTACCCCCCACCCCCTCCTACCTTACTTAAATATGCCATATCCTCACCACCCCCCTCTAACACACTCCATCTTTCTTTGCCTATTGGACCACCCAAATAGGACCTTTCTCTACCCTACATGCCTACCTCCCACCCCTTTCTTGTCCCGCCCAGTGTCTACCAAACTTGTCTCTCTCTCTCTGCTTCCTGCTAATAGTTTATCTCTCCATGTACCACTTACAGTCTGTCCTGGTCCACAATTTACCCTCTGCCATCTGTACAACTATGCCAACCATCCGGGCATTTTCCCCCCCTGTTCTTTTCTCTCCTCCTCCTCCTTGATCTACCCCCCACAGTCTCCCTCCCTGGCCCCAGCCATCCCTACCCCTTCCCCCTCCCCTCACCACCACCATCTACTTAGGTATTACCTGCAACTCCCAGGGAGCCCTCCACTACTCACCCAGACCTCCACATGGCCCACCTCTTGGAAATACCTGGATACTTTTCAACACTGCTAAATTTCACATGTGGGACTGTTTACCCACACTGTGTCACTTAGTATCTCACTGGGGCTGCCACTTGGAACCTGCCTACCACCCCTTCTGGAAACAACGACCTAAACTATCTCTCAAGGAATTATGCTTATGTTCTATAAAACTCCTCCTCCTCCTCCTCCTACTAATCTCAGGAAATGTCCACCCAAATCCTGGCCCAAGCAGCTCATGCTCCACGAAAACCGCAGGGGCTCTTATTCTTGCAACCCTTAACATCTGCAGTCTACTGCCAAAGCTGGGTGCTTTTCAATCTTTCATATGCCAACACAACCCTGACATTCTTGCTGTTGTTGAAACCTGGCTTACGCCAAAAGTTCCTGATCTGGCATTAACCTTACAGGGCTACAATGTTCACAGACTGGACTGGGTCTCTAAAAAAGGTGGTGGCTGTGCCATCTATATCAAAGACACTCTCATGTGGCATCCCATAGCAACTCCCTCACCTGCTGCCTCGGCCCAGATCCTGCCCATAAAAATTCTCTTAGGACCAAATCATAAAGCTCTTACTATTGTCTCCATATATATTCCACCCAGGGATCAAAAACATGGTCTCAACGATGTTCTTAACCTCATCAGCTCCCAACCTCCTGACTCTGAACTTATTCTACTAGGAGATTTCAACATTAACTGGCTAGCATCGGATACAAGTGCTCATAAAGACTCCATTGCAGCCAACCTCACACAGATGGTTACCTCCCCTACCAGGACAAACTAAAAAACTGGCACCAGTACCTTCCTGGACTGGGTACTCACCAGCCACTCCACCAGGATCTCTCATACCACCATTCTCCCTGACTCTCTCAGTGACCACATTCCAGACATTTGTGAATGGTCTAACAAATTCCTCAAGCCCCCTCCCATAATCATCTCCAGCAGGGTCCTCCCTTCTGGATAATTTTCCCATCTCAAACACTACCTGAAACTGCAAGACTGGCTACCTATTTACAAGGCGACGGATGTTAACTTGGCTCTTGACAACTTCATCACTACTTTCAACAGGGCTTATGACCTCTTTGCCCTTGTTAAAAAAATGCAAAGCTAAAACTCTCTGTAACCCCTGGATCACTGCGGTACTTCTTACTCTGTTGAAATTGAGGGACCATCTCTGGTCTACCGGCAATCAATCTGACATCCAAAAATACAAACAAGCCCGTAATGCCTACACAAAAGCCATCCAGCTTACGAAAAATTCCTATTACAAGGATGTTCTTACCAACACCTGGGGAAACGGACGAGCATTCTGGGATAATATCAAGAAAATTACAGGGAAGCAGCCAAAAACCTCTCTGGCCATGCTAATAGTTGATGGATCCACTACCCTCAACCCAATAGTAATTGCAGACACCTTTAACATGGCTTTTACAGACCTCAGCGCTGTTCTCCTTCCTGACTTTTTCAAAGAATGTGCCACCTCCTCTAGCCCCCCTCGTGCCCAGTCAAACCACCCCCTTTTCTACTTTAGGGAGGTCAGGTTGAATGAAGCGTGCCGCTATATTGCCGCTGCTATCTCTAAATCCAGAACTAGTGGTGACACCCTGGACCTTAATCTACTGTCACTTACCCTCGATGATGTACTTCGTCCCTTAACAAAAATTCTGAACCTCTCTCTCAGCTGCAGTCAATTCCCGGATAGATCGAAAACTGCTATCGTGACCCCTGTCCACAAAAGTGGCAACAAGATCAGTCACTCAAACTATCGCCCTATCTCCATACTACCCCCGCTCTCTAAGGCACTCAAGCTCATCGTGGCAGACCAACTCACCGACCACCTGGATAAATATAATATACTATGTGCACAACAACACGGCTTCCGGAAAGGACCCACCACAGCCCTCTTCGAGTTCACTGGAGCAGAACACAGCTCCCTCGACAATGGCCCACTCACAGGGGCTGTCTTTATTGACCTCTCCAAGGCATTTGATACTGTCCACCATGGGCTGCTTATTGAACAGCTATTGAATAGAGATGGGTGAAGTGGTCCCAAAAGCGGAGTACTTTGCGTTATTAATGGATAACGTGAAGTCCATTGAAAACAATGACTTTGCGTTACTCCGCCTTCCCAAACCACTACTCCACTAATCCTTAAGGTGAAGTACATTGAAAACAATGTACTTCACCTTACTTCGCCTTGTTTTTAAGCTCCAAAGGTGAATTTTGCAGTGATTCATGGGATTTCAGGTCACATGGGCTCTAGATTGTTCTGCACAGCCTCAGTCTGGGGTAGTGTGTGTAGGAAGCTGTAGGAGACAATCTGCTCTGAGAGCTCTCCATGTTTCAAACCTTCTAAAAGCTGTTAAAAAAGCCTTTTTGAGTCATTTTTTTGCTGAAACTTTAGTTCATCGATTATAGAAAACCCTCCTGTGCTCATATCATTGAGCGTTTATTGTTTATGTGTGGATTTTGAATGTTAATGTACAACATTCAGTCTGTGTGTACTGAGAGACAGTGGAAGTATGCTTTGGGGAAGGGGCGTATCTCTGGTGTCGGTAGATTAACTTGGAGAAAAAGACAGTGCTTTCTGTTTTGGTGATATTATTCTTGTATAATTGTGTTAATGTACACACAGTAATATTTTCAATAATTCTTGTCATTTTTTGCTGATTATTGTGGTGCAGCAGTGCATAATTTTAGTTTGTTTAAAATACGTGGTTATATTACTGAAGTTTTCAATTTGCTACGCATTACTTAGAAACATAGAAACATAGGCTTTGACGGCAGATAAGGACCGCTTGGCCCACCTAGTCTGCCCATTTCCCTACCTACAGGGTAGGTCGCAGATCCTAGTTAACCAACAGCCTATTTCTTCCTACCCCCCACAAGAATTGCCTTATATTTGTCCCATGCATTCTTGAATTCTCCCACAGTTTTAGACCCCACAGCCTCCTCAGGAAGGCTGTTCCATGCATCCATTACCTCTCTGTGAAAAATACTTCCTCACATTGCCCCGGAACCACCTATAATTCTATCTTTTTAACTGTGTCCCTTGTTCTTGCACGCTCTTTATTCTGAAAGATGCTACCTCTTGGACTTTGTTGATTCCACTGAGGTACTTAAAAGTTTCTATCATGTCCCCCTCCCTTCTTTCCTCAAGGGTATACATATTAAACTCCTCTAGTCTCTCCTGCAGGCTTCTTGCAGACCCTGCACCATTTTAGTTGCCCTCCTCTGACTGCCTCTATCCTGTCTATGTCCTTGCGGAGATAGGGTCTCCAGAACTGGACACAGTACTCCAGATGGGATCTCACCAACTGTCTGTATAGAGGGATAACAACTTCCTGTTTTATGTTGGTGATGCCTCTCCCTATGCATCCCAGTATACCCCCAGCCCTCCCTACTGCCTTCTCACATTGCTTGCTAACCTTAAGATCATCTGATATGATTACCCCCTAGGTCCCTTTCCTTTTTTGTTGTTGTTACTACCTCCCCCCATTGTGTAATCTTCCCCTGGGTTCTTGTTTCCCAGGTGCATTATTTTGTACTTCTTTGCATTGAATCCTAGCTGCCATACTTCTGACCATTCCTCCAACCTTGCCAAGTCCCTTCTCATCCTTTCCACGCCTCCTTGTGTATCAACCCTGTTGCAGATCGTTGTGTCATCTGCAAAGAGGCCTACTTTTCCTTCCAGTCCCTCTGCAATGTCACTTATAAAGACATTAAAAAGGACTGGACCCAGTACTGAACCCTGTGGTACCCCACTAGTAACCCCTCTTTCTTCAGAGTGGACTCCACTTAGTATGTGTGTGAGTATGTGTGTGATGCGTGTCATCAAATCAGACACCTTTTATTGTGCCACATAATTTCAGCAATGTGAACCTGCTATCCACTGCAGCTGTGTAATTTTTTGTACTTCTTTGTGGTATCTTTACTGATACTCATACTAGTGACTCTAGTGCCTTACTGCAGCAGTGCAGTACACTGCCCACCCCGCCCACCCCAACCTGACAAAGATATTCTTTCCAGATTTGAATTTCTGATGGTGAGTACTGGTTAGGTGTTATGCCTTTGCATCTGCATCTCTTCAGTGAGCAGCGCAATCTTAATCTGTCTGTATATTTGCATCTCTTTAGGGCCCAATTTCCATCTTTAACTTAAGTCACAGTTGTTTCTTTGGCTTCCTTCAGAGTACTGGACAGGTGTGGTGCATAATTCAGCATGAACATTGTACTCATTAATATGCGTTTTTAAGTCAGGACCATCATCAGGAGTCACTCGTGATACAAATCACGTTCTTCATCATCACGGTCACAAATGCTGTCACAAATTACGATTTACGATCACGACACGAATCACAACAGTAATTTTTTTACTAGTTACTTGAATGTTTTGTAAGCCTGTTTTGTAGTATCTCTCCAGGCTTCACCGCCCCACCATTGTATTCATTAATAAGTGTTTTTAAGCCAGGGAGTTGGACAGTGTTTGCAGTACATACACAGACTGGAAAAAAAAAACTGCACCCATGCAGTTTAGCACAGTATACTTCCACTGCTCAGAATAGATATGGAAGACAACAAAAACAAGGCATAATTACATACAAGGGTCAGGGATGGTGGAGGAATACATTTTATAACACAACAAGGAAGGTGCGAGGGGGCACATGGTGTGAGGAAAAAAAAAATAATGTGGGATCCCATGGTGATCCAGCAGCAGTTCCAGCATGGACATAATTTGCAACTGATGTCTCTCTATGTAAGAAAAATAAAATTTACAGAAAGAACAAATTAAGTAAAAAAGAGTACAGACAGAAAAGACAAAAAAATGTAGCTTTTAAAAAAGCTGTTTGGTCCAAATCAAAGTTTAAATCTCCTCCTCGTTCTGATCTCAAAGTATCAGCAGTCACAAAACACACTCCTCTCTCTCTCCATCTGCACAGGAAACAGTAAATGTGTCTGCTTATATGATTCACTTTATTCCTACCTAGCTAAAGAGCATGTGACTTACAGTACTGTAAGCCATGTGATGTGTGTGGGGGGGAGCTGCCAAATCTGAAACACCAAGTGTATCACTTAGAATAATAATGAGGAACACGAAGTCCATTAAAAACAATGACTCCACCTTACTTCGCATTGCCATTCTGCCTTAACGTGAAGTGGTAATGACAAGGAGGAGTGAGAACTTTGCATTGCCCACTGCGCTACGTGTGAAGTGCCCACTTGGCGTTCACTTCGCTGGCAAATTTTAAATTCGCTGCATCTCTACTACTGAACATCGGTCTTTCACCTGACTCTGCACTATGGGTTAAAAGCTACCTAGAAAACCGGTTGCATAGAGTAAAAATTGCCAATGCTCTTTCAGATACCTTGCCTGTTTGCTCTGGTGTCCCCCAGGGGTTCATATTGGGCCCCCTCCTGTTCAGCCTCTTCTTAAATTCCCTACCTCAATCCTGCTCTGAACAAATCATACTGTATGCCGATGACGCAGTTCTTTTTTCCTCACAGAAAGACCCCATGTCATTACAACTCAGTCTCCAGCTTGGAGTCAGCACCGTTGAGTCACGGTTCTATTATCATAAACTTGTCCTAAATCACAAGAAAACTAAGTCTATGCTTTTCCGCAGCTCTCACAATCCACACAAGCAACACCAAATGGCTATCTCCACCGCACAGGGGAATACCCTCGAACAGGTTCTGGCCTTCAAATATCTAGGGATACTGCTTGACCCTAATATTTCCTACAGGGCTCATGTCAACAATGTGGCTTGAGCTGCAAATACACATCTCTGTCTACTTTACAAGCACAGACAATTTCTTACCCCAGATGCACTGAAGATTGACGTACAGAGCTCTGTGGTCCTGGTTATCGACTATGGACTCAACTTTGATGGCTCTGCCACAACGACAACCCTCAGACGTATATCAATTGCCTTTAACAAGGTGTGTTATTACTGGTGCCCACCATCTCACCCACACTTGTGACCTGTATGGTCAGATCGGTTGGCTCCAACTATCAAACCACATCAAGTATCTCACCTGTATCATGGCGAAAAAAATTTACCTTGGCCTTGCACCACCAGGTGTCTTAGCCCTGTTACACCAAAGCTCCAATTTTTGGAGCTTAAGGAGATCCAATAGGCAGCTCCTGAAAGTCCCCTGCTGTTGCACTACCCAGGGTCAATACTTTTTGCCTACAAAGCTCCACTTTGGCTAAATGGCCTCAGCCCCACCATCTCCTCAGCCCCAACAATTGGTATGTTTAAAACCAGACTCTGGCATCATCTCATTGCCGCCAGCTCCTGTGATTGCCGCACCTAAACTTAGAATCACTATCTCCGCCAGCTTTTGTGGCCCCTTCACCTCTCACCAGCCACATCTCAGCATCTGTGTACCCCCTGTTGCACTTTTTCTTACTTTCCCATCCCCGCCACCACATCTCCTACCTGCTCTACCTCCTGTCTGTCCAATCCCCTTGCCTCCCCCCCTCACCACCTTACCCCCCCCCAATAACAACACTTCTCAACAAATTCTTTGTCTGACAAATGCCACTGGCTGCTTCATTTTTTCATTTATTCCCAATGTCTCAGTATGCAAACTGTCTGTAATCACCACATTGTTGTTTGTTCTTTGACCTGCTGTTTCCTCAATCTGTATTTTCTGATGTGGAACCTTTGTAAAAGAGCCTTAGCTCAAAGGTAATTGTAATCCTAGACCTAAATAAATAAATAAATAAATAAATAAGTTGCAGGCAGTATGAAAATCCAGGGCTGTTTGAACTGTTTTCAAGACTGTTTGCAACTTGCTCTGGGCAGTCTACAAAACCAAGGCTGTTTATATCAGCTGCCATTAAGAATTTAAACAAAACAAATCAATTCTCCAGCCTTTGCCTTATTGCGGGACTCTTCATTTATGGGTCTGTCCACACTAAATGGGTACATTTATGCCATACCCTCTTTACATGCCATTAATTCACATAATTTAGCAATTCTAGTCTAAAAAACTGCACTGCACTGTGCTATATAACAAGCTTAGACAGGATTTATAACCTTGGAGTAGCATCACTAGCCAATCTATTTTATTTTAAAAAATGGCATAAATATCCCCTCCTTTTTTCATGCTTCGAGTGGGACATTTAAATGCAGTGTGTCTTGTGCACGCTATTTCTGCCATTCAGCCTGTACTGCCAAACATTTAAAACTGCATGTAGACTGGCAAGACATGCACTTCCAAATGTAGTGTGTGTTTGTCAGTTTGCTGCCTTTAATTTTTAATTTAAATGCCACCAAAAATAGCAATCACGTATGTAACCTACTCCGTCCCCCTTGGTTGCATACATGATTGCAATGCAAATTCCTCCTAGTCAGTGATATTTTTTTGGTGTTCTGATGCTTGCTCACAAAAACCCAAGGGCTTACCGGAAGACTGCACCTCTTTGTTTCCCCCAAAGCTCCAAGCTTCCCGAGCAGTCCCATTTTCAAATTGGGCATCTCCGATTCTGTCCCTTCCCCATTCCTGTATGTAAGAGTCCCCTTTCATGCCCTGGGAGCATGATCAGTGCAGGAGAAAGGATTGTATTATCTGTAGCCAATCATCCGTGGACCCTGAAGCTTTTCAAGCGTTTGCCCACAAGCCCAGGCCATTTTGTCCTCGGTAGCAACAGTAAAAGGTTTTCCGTCTCCTGCACTCCAGAGTTGTTACGTACAGGATCATTTACATTGAGATAGTCTTTTTATTTAAATTGCAGCACAATCTTGGGCAGTATAGTTATTTTTACAGAGTGAGGTTGTTTAGAGCTCTATTCTTGAACTAGGCATTTTCATGTTTGGCCCATTCAGCCGATTCAGCCGATGCTAGCAGGCTTGAATGCAAGGATCTGAATTTAAAGGGCAATCCTGTTTGTAACATGAACAGCATTGGTAGTATCTGTCCCTAGTTACAGCGGGATATAAACATTAGGCAATGTTTTTTGTAGCACAACTCAGCATTATATTATTTATTTCAATGTAATTAATAACTGCCATCAAAATAAATAATATAAAGTCAGAAAGTTGCATCTTATGATAAAAATGGCAAAAGTGGCCATAATTGTCTTGGGCAAAGTATGGAAAACTAATGTTTAGTGGTGTAAGCACTGTAAAGATGCAATGCTGCTATGATCTGGCAGTGAGTTTAAAGTCAGTTAATCTTTTAAACCTTGCTTTAATGTCCAAAAGTTGTTTTAAAAGATCCTTCCCCAGTGCAATCCTGTTTGTAACAGGGATGGATTTTTCTTATTTAGGTTTATAACTGGGGACATGTTATCAATATCCATCCCTGTTACAAACAATACTTTTAGTGCTTCCCCTTTTTTTGTCCAATTATTATAGTATTTGAGGCTCATTTTAGGAGCATTTTTTAAGCGGTTGTAACAAAGTACTCTTGGTTTTAAAATGACCACTGGCTTGCTGTGGGGGGGGGGAGAGATTGGCTGGTGTTGTAAAAAAATATAAAATGTTATGTGTACTGAAAAAATGTTATTAAACTCAAGAAACATACACTGCTACACCAATTTCCTAACATGTTCAAGCTGCAGAAAGTTATTTATGTCTTGCTTGCATTTGAAAAGTTAGCTTAAAAGCCCCCTCCCCAGTTCAATCCTGTTTGTAACAGGGACAGAGTTTTCATATTAAGGTTTGTAACTGGAGACAAGCTGTGAATCTCCATCCCTGTTACAAACCAGACTTTAGCACATTCCTTTTTCATGTGTGATCATTACAGTATTCAGTGTTCATCTTAGTATGAATTTATTTCAGTGGTGTAACAAGCTGCCTTTGGTTTTAAAATGGTTACTGGCTTACTCCGGGGTGGGGGGGGGCTGTCGGGTATGGCAAAGAAAAATATAAAATGTACTTTTGACTCCAAAAATGTTATTAAACTCAATAAATACACACTGCTACAACAATTTCCTAACAAGTTAAACTGCATGAAGCTATTTGTCTCTTTTTGCTTTTGAAAAGTTACTTAAAAGCCCCCTCCCCAGTTCAATCCTGTTTGTAACAGGGACAGAACTGTAAACATCCATCCCTGTTACAAACACCTTAACACCCATGCCCCAATCTCTAGTATCTGAATAAAAAACAAATCCCGTCGCTGGTTTTCAGCTGACCTCAAAGCTGCACTGCTGGAGAGAGATAAACTTTGGAAAGTAGCAAGAAAAACTAAGAATATCATGGACTGGATGATCTTTAGGAAAGCCAGGAATAAATGCACTAGGAAAGTTAGGGATGCAAAGGCTGCCTACTACCTGGCCCAGCTTGACTCCTCCTACCATAATACTGCTAGATTTTGGGGCACCATCAAGGGTATGATGGGCCAGGATGTTAACAACCCCCTTCCAACCCATTTACACAGTAACTATGGCCCCATTACTGGCACATTGGAAATCCTGGATGCATTCAACAACCACTTCACAACAGCTGGCCTTGCCTTTGACTCCTCCCCGCTAACCTATTAAGGGATCATTTAAGCTCCCACTATACTGGTGAACAAAGAGTTGACTCTCCTTTAGCTTCAAACCTATACTGTTGAAACAAGTTGAGGATCTATTATGGCATCTAGATACCAAAAAAGTGTAGGAGCAGATCTTCTGGACCCATTCTTTTCTAAACATGTGTGTCATGCTTGCAGTCCCCTAACTCACCTCTTTAACCTTTCCTAAACTCTGGCTCTATTCCCATGCTGTGGAAGACAGCCAAGTGGTCCCCTTCTAAAATCAGGGGACCCTATGGATCTTAATAACTACAGGCCCATTTCCATCCTACCTGTGTTATCCAAGATGCTGGAGAAATTAGTGAGTATTCAGTTAAGGGAATATCTGGACAATGCTAATCTATTAAATCCAGCTCAATCTGGATTCAGGGCCAAACATAGCACTATCACTGCATTAGCCAAGGTCACCAATGATTGGCAAACCGAACTGGATAAAAGAACAATGTCTGTGCAGTATTCCTGGACCTGAGCAAAGCATTCGACACTGGGACCATGAACTGCTACTCTCATCCCTACACTCCATTGGCCTAGATCCATCCTCCCTTAAGTGGTTCAGATGCTACCTCTGGTAGATCACAGCAGGTAAAGTGAGGTGACCTCCCCATTAAGACCACTGTCAAGAGGAGTCCCCAAGGCTCTATTCTGGGTCCTATCCTTTTGCCATTTATATAAATAAAATTGATTCAACCTTACCAAGTCCTCAGTACATCTCTTTGCTGATGACACTGTACTGTATGTCAGCAACCCTTCACCTAAAGTTGCTCATGAAATCCTACAAGCAGAATTCTCCCTGTTACAACATCAGCTACCGAGAAAAGCTTCTGCTAAATGCAAAGAAAACCAAAGCAATGATGTTCACAACCCAAAACTCCACCAACACATCCTCTTCAATCAGTCTCCCCCAGATATGCACTATACTTGGAGAAAATCTGGAGTATGTTGAAAATTTCAAATACCTAGGTGTGTGGATTGACAACAGACTTGACTTTACTCAGCATCTAGAACAACTGCTGAAAAAGCTTTGCCTAAGGCTTGGCCTCCTCTACAGATTAAAACCCTTCCTTAATAGAGATTCAAAGATGAGATTAGTCCAGGCCATCTTTCTATCAGTCATTGACTACGCAGACTTCCTCTATAGTCACTGCCCCACTCCCTACCTTCAAAAGTTGGATACCTTATACCATAGAGCAATAAGGTTCATTACAGACCTGCCATATAATACTCACCATTGTTCTCTCTATGATGCAGTTGGATGGGTTTCCCTTCATGTCAGGAGGAGCAGAAATGCAGCTCTATGGATCTACAGAGCCTTATCAAAAAAACTCCCAAGATATATCCTGGACTGCTTCAACCTGACCACTCCCAGCTCCTATGCCCTAAGAAGCAACAATATCATCCTGCTCAAATTGCCCAAAGTCAACACCAAAATAGGGAGGGCAGCAATCAGCTATTCTCTAGCCATAACATGGAACACTCTGCAAAAATCCCTAAAACTGTCCACTATCATTCCATTTACATCCTTCAAGCAGCACTGTACAGCATTCTTCACAGAGAAATGCAGTTGCTACCGCTAGAGATAGTATAGTCATCCCACAAAACCATATTCCAATCACATATGGCATATTCCTTCCAGCCAGACACCGCCAGTATATGGCACCTAATATTCCCTTCTCCATCCTTGTACTCATTATGTGAGTGACTGTCATGGCCCTCAGTGTGATATATATGTACTGTACATATTGTAGATGTTAGTTTAACTTTCTCTTGCCAAGCTTTATCTTGTGAATTCTCTGTATATTATTGTGTTATAATTAACATTTTCTTTTTTCTGTATGTATAACTGTCTCATAAGTATGTGATGTAACTGCTGTGCACCAACTCGAACCTTGACCTTATCAGGTCCATCTTGTAAATGAGCCTTTCTCAATGATGATTGCCTGAATAAATAAAGATTTGATTGATTGATTGATTGATTGAAACAAGATATTTATTACAAATGAAAATTAAAATGACGTTGGGGTAGTTTGTGAGTTAAAAGCAGGTGCCACATGGGCGCATAAAAGGCTGACTGTTTTGGGGAGAGGGAGAAAGTGTGTCACCAGGCCTCAGGAAAGGCTGTTCTGATAGGAAGAGGTAAGAAGGTGCCATCAGGTTCCCATGGAGAGCTGGAAGAGTGTGGGGTGGGAGATGAGAGGCACCAGGCCCTGGAAAAGGCTGAAAGAATTAAGGATAGGGAAGTTGGTGCCAGCAGGTTCCCAGAGACAGCCAGCAGGGTGTGAGGTAGGAGACAGGAGACACCTGGCACAGGAAAAGGCTGAAATTTGGGAAAGGGAAGCCAGTGCCAATAGGTCACCAATGATAGCTTTTCAGGGTGTGGGGTGGTAGACAGGAACCACCATGCACTGGGAAAGGCTGGTATGGTTAAGGAGAGGGAGGCAGGTGTCACCACGTCCCCATGGATAACTTACAGGGTATAGGGTGGGAGATGAGTGACACCAGGCTCTGGAAGAGGCTGTCAGGGTTAGGGAGAGGGAAGCAGGTGCCACCAGGTATTCAGGGACAGCTGGCAGGGTATTGAGTGGGAGATGGGTGAACCCAGGCTCCAGGAAAGGCTGTTAGGGTTAAGGAGAGGGAAGCAGGTGCCACCAGGTCCCCAGGGACAGCTGGCAGGGTGTGGGGTGGGAAACAGGAGCCTCAAAGTGGACAGGGTTGGGGAGAGGGAAGCCAGTGCCAACAGGTCACAAGGGACAGCTTGGAATGGTGTGGGGTGGAAGACGGGTGACACCAGGCTCCAGGAAAGGCTGTCAGGGTTTGGGAGAGGGAAGCAGGTGCTACCAGGTCCCCAGGGACAGCTGGCAAGATGTGAGGTGGGAGATGGGAGCCTCAAGGCTGACAGGGTTGGGGCAACGGAAGCCAGTATTAACAGGTTATCAGGAACAGCTTGGCAGGGTGTGGGGTGGAGGACAGGAGATGCCAGGCCCTGGAAAAGGCAGAAAGGGTTAGGGAGTCCCAGGCAGGGTGTGGGGGCAGATAGGTGCCACCAGGCCTCAGGAATACCTGACACGGTTAAGGAGAGGTAAGCAGGTGTTTACATCTTCCCTAGGATGCCAGGCAGGGTGTAGGGTGGGAGACAGGAGCCTCCAGGCCCCAGAAAAGGCTAAAAGGGTTAAGGAGAGGGAAGCCAGTGCCAAAAGGTCACCAGGGACAGCTTGGCAGGGTGTGGGGTGGGAGACAGGAGACACCAGGCCCCAGGAAAGGCAGAAAGGGTTAGGGAGGTGGAAGTAAGTGCTACCAGGTCCCTTGGGACAGAAGGCAGGATGTGGATGGCAGACAGGTGCCACCAGTTCTCAGGAAAGGCTGACAGGGCTGGAGAGAGGGATGTAGGCACCACTAGGTCCTCTGGGACAGCAGGCAGGGTTTGGAGGGAAAGGCAGGTGCCACCAGTCCTCAGAAAAGCCTAACAGGGTTGAGAAGAGGGAAGTAGGCACCACCAGGTTCCCTGGAAGAGCAAGCAGGGTGTGGAGGGGCAGACAGGGGCCACAACACCTCAGGAAAGGCTGACAAGGTTAGGGAGAGGGAATCAGGTGCCATGAGGTCCCCAGAGATAGCTGGCAGGGTATGGGGTGGGAAATGGGAGACACCAGGCCTTGGGAAAGGCTGTCAGGGTTAGAAAGAGGGAAGCAGGCACCACTAGGTCCCCAGGGACAGCTGGAATGGTGTGGGGTGGGAGACAGGAGCCTGCAGGCCCTGGGAAAGGCTGTCAGGGTTAGGGAGAGGGAAGCCAGTGCCAATAAGTCACCAGGGACAGCTTGGCAGAGTGTGGGGTGGGAGACAGGAGACACCAGGCCCCAGGAAATGCAGAAAGGGTTAGAGAAAGAGAAGCAGGCACCACCAGGTCCCCTGGGACAGCAGGAAGAGTGTGGGGTGGGAGACAGGAGCCATCAGGCCTCAAGGAAGGCTGACAGGGTTGGGAAGAGGGAAGCATGTGCCACCAGGTTCCCTGGGACTGCAGGAAGGGTGTGGGGTGGGACAAGGGAGCCTCCAGGCACTGGGAAATGCTGAAAGGGTTAAGGAGAGGTAAACAGGTACCACGAGGACCACAGGGTTAGCTAGCAGGGTATGAGGTGGGAGAAGGGAGACATCAGACCCTGGGGAAAAGCTGGAAGGATTAAGGAGAGGGAAGCAGATGCCACCAGGTCCCCATGGGTTGCTGGCAGGGCATGGGGTGGGAGACCGGAGATACCAGGCCCTAGGAAAGGCTGTCAGAGTTAAGGAGATGAAAGCAGGTGCCAACTGGTCACCAGGGACAGCTTGGCAGGGTGTGGGGTGCGAGATGGGAGACATCATGACCTGAGAAAGGCAGAAAGGTTTAGGGAGAGGGTAGCAGGCACCACCAGGTCCTCTGTGACAGCAAGCAGGGTGTGGAGGGGCAGACAGGTGCCACCAGGCCTCAGAAGAGGCTGACATGCTTGGTGAGAGGGAAGCAGGAGCCACTAGGTCCCCTGGGACAGCAAGCAGGGTACAGAGGGGGAGATGGGTGTCACCAGGCCTCCGGAAAGGCTGAAAGGGTTAAGGAGAGGGAAGCAGGTGCCACCAGGTCCCCAGGGATAGCTGGCAGGGTATGGGATGGGAGATGGGAGACAGGAGACACCAGACCCTGGGAAAGGCTGGAAGGTTTAAGGAGAGGAAAGCAGGTGCCATGCGGTCCCCAGGGATAGCTGGCAGGGTGTGAGGTGGGAGATGGGAGACACCAGGCCCCAGAAAAGGCTGTCATGGTTAGGGAGAAGGAAGCAGGCACCAGTAGGTCCCCAGGGACCGCTTGAATGGTGTAGGATGGGAGACAGGAGCCTCCAGGCCCTGGGAAAGGCTGTCAAGGTTTGGAAAGGGAAGCCAGTGCCGACAGGTCACCAGGGACAACTTGGCAGAGTGTAGGGTGGGAGACATGTTACACCAGGCCTGAGAAAAGGCAGAAAGGGTTAGGGAAAAAGAAGCAGGCACCACCAGGTCCCTGGGACAGCAAACAGGGTGTGGAGGGGCAGACAGGTGCCACCAGACCTCAGGAATGGCTGACAGGTTGGGGAGTGGGAAACAGGCACCACCTGGTCCCCTGGGACAGCAGGAAGGGTGTGGGGTGGGAGACGGAAGCCATCAAGCCTCAAGGAAGGCTGACAGGGTTGGGAAGAGGGAAGCTGGTGCCACCAGGTCCCCTGGGACTGCAGAAAGGGTGTGGGTTGGGAGATGTGAGCCTCCAGGCCCTGGGAAATGCTGGAAGGGTTAAGGAGAGATAAGCAGGTGCCAACTGGTCACCAGGGACAGCTTGGCAGGGTGTGGGCTGCAAGATGGGAGACACCATTCCCAGGAAAGGCAGAAAGGGTTAGGAAGAGGGTAACAGGCACCACCAGGTTCCATGGGACAGCAAGCAGGGTGTGGAGGGGCAGATAGGTGCCACCAGGCCTCAGAAAAGGCTGACAGGGTTGGGAAAAGGGAAGCAGGCACCATCAGATCACCTGGACAGCAGGTAGGGTGTGGAGGGGTAGACAGGTGCCACTAGGCCTCAGGAAAGCTGACTGGGTTAGGCAGAGGGGAAGCAGGTGCCAGAAGGTCCCCTGAGACACAGGCATGGTGTGGAGGGCTGTGTGTGCTGTCACCTGTGGTCTTCCAGGTCCCTGGTCCATTTTCTTCAGGGTCCTGGTGGGTCCACATGAGGAGTACTTCACACACCTGCCTGAATATGTCACTGTAGGCCAGCACCCATGTTCTCGTCTCATGGATTCAGCTCTGCTGTCACCTGTGGTCTTCCAGGTCCCTGATCTGTTTTCTTCAGGGCCCTGTTAGGTCTGCATGAGGAGTACCGTAGGCACCTGCCCAAGTATGTCACTGTTGGCCAGTGCCCATTTTTTTCATCTAGTTTATTTAGCTATGCCATCACCTGTGGTCTTCAAGGTCCCTGGTCCATTTTCTTTAGGGCCCTGGTGGGTCTGCATGAGGAGAACTGCACACACCTGCCCGGTTATGTCATTATATGCCACCGCCCATGTTCTCATCTGGTGGATTCATCTATGTAATCACCTGTGGTCTTCCAGGTCCCTGATCTGTTTCTTTATGGCCCTGTTGGGTCTGCATGAGGAGTACTGCAGAATATTGACAAAGTAGATGTAAACTATATAATAAGTGGACCACTGGTCATTGTGGGAGATGGGCCTTATGTGGTATAAGGTATAGAAACTGTCAACAAAGCCTTCAAAATAATGAAGCTGTAAAGCAATTGGGCAGTATGAACATTTACTGATATGACTGAGGCTGTAGTAATCAATGTATATAGTCTGTTTAGTGTGGTTTGTGTGTAGTGTAGAGTTTTGGTTAAGGTTTTAGTAGAAATGTTTTGTATGTATCTACTATTTTATTTAGTGATGGTGTTGATCTGTTGTATGATGAACTTCCTTTGTGGTGGTGGTATGCAATATTATAACTTTTCCTCTAATTAATTCATTAATAATATGACCTTAAACAGTAAACATATTAATTGGAAAAAATAAAGGACTTCAGTAGCCTAATTTTATGTTTTCCACAATGTTGTCAGTGACAACTTGCACTTTCTCTATTTTTCTCCATTCCTGTCACATACGTTAATATACTGCTCTTTCATTGGTTTTGGTGCGGGTTAATTTGTAAAATAATCAGAAAAAGTTTTAAATGTTATCTACTCTTATTCCCATTTACACACAAATGCATTTTAATCTATGAATACCCAGGAATTCTGGTTAAGGAAAAACTTTAAAATTACTTCACCCCATAGAATTGCACCATGCGCTAGATTGGTGGTCATCACACACAGCTGCATGCAAATATTTTGGTGTTGCTCAGTAAATTAACTAAATGAAGTGAAGTACTGCAAATTCATGTGAAGATTAAAAAATATTTACACGTTTTTTTTTTTCATTTTGCATATTCCCTGTCTATGTTATATACATTACATGGTTACTGTTTCCAAACATTGGGGACTGTACTGGGAAAACCACAACTGATATTATCTTCCTGTTTACGGTTTAAGTAAAGACCCTTAACAGTAATATATTGATGGTGAAAGAAGAAAGAAATGATAAAATACATTTTTCCACAATCATGTCCCACATATGTCCCCTATTATGGTGGACTGTCCTTATACTAAATCTGGTTTTGTCACACAGCAAACCACTATGTAGAATATAACATTTTCAATGTACATGTGCTGTTTTCGTCTGTGACTCCATGATATGCCATGCCCTTCCAACACCTCCATTAGACCATGGTGCCCAAGCCTTATCGTTAAAACTTACTCCAGATCTCTCCAGAGTCCCTGTAATTCTTACTGTCACATATGTACCCCCAAGAAACCATGCTTCTGCTATACAATCCCTTGCTAACTACATCTCCAGCATCCCCCCAAAACAGAACGCGTCATAGTTGGAGACTTTAATGTGAACTGGCTTGCCAGTTTGGCTTCTCATGCCAAGGACACCTTTGCTGCACTGGATCTGACCCAGCTGGTCAGCCAACCTACCAGGGTGAACCCCACTAATGGCTCTAGCACCCTGTTCGACCATCTCCTCACCAACTGTCCCCGCAGAATCTCTGACCTGGTGGTCCTTCCGGACACCCTAAGCGATCACTCACCCATCCTCTTTTCCTGGTCGTGTCTTCAGCAGAAACCCAAACTAAACTATATTGCCTGGTATCGTCTCTGACCCAGAGGCCTCACAAAACTAAGAAAGTACTTAACTGAATGGGACTGGTCCCCCATCTCCCGGGCCCCTACTATAGATGAAGCCCTTGATTATTTCACCTGTTCTTTTAATAAAGCATGTGACATCTATGACCCACTAGCAAAAGTGCTTTTCAAGAAATGTAATGCCCCCTGTGTCACACCTGCACTGCTCCAACAGCTAAAGCACAGAGATGATCTCTGGCATAAAGCAGTCACATCTAGCATGCAGGCGGACAGGCAAGCCTATAAAGTGGCTCATAACAGATGCACTTGGGCCATAAAACAGGCTAAATTGGGTTACTTCAAAATTACCCTTGCCTCTTCCTGGGGGAATGCTCGGTTGTTCTGGGACAATATCAAGGAACTCAACGACAAATCTCGGCTCCCACCTCCATTAACTGTCAACATTGTCCCTACCACTGACCCACTTGCCATTGCCAACTGCCTCAACTCATCATTCTCTGAACTTAGTGCAGTACTCCCAAATAACTTCTTTGAGCCCACGCCTGCAGCCCCAGCCCCTAACACCCAGCATCCCCCCTTCCATCTCAGGGTGATCTCTATGAATGAGGCAAGGCCTTATCTCATTAAAGCACTCAGTGGCTCCTGCTATTGCAAAGATTCTTTTGATACGAGATTCCTACATCTAGTACTAGATACAGTCCTCTCCCCACTGACTGACCTCATTAACTGCTCCCTAAGTCTGGGGCAGTTCCCCGCAGCCTGGAAGACTGCCACAGTCACCCCAATACTGAAGAGTGGTGACAGCACCTCCCCCAATAACTATCGTCCCATATCCATTCTCCCACCACTCTAGAAAGCCCTCGAAAACATTATAGCCACACAACTCAATGTGTACCTGCTTGATCATAACCTACGTTGCACTGAGCAGCATGACTTCAGACCTGGGCACAGTACAACTACAACTCTCACTGAGTTCTCTAATTTTATTCACTCTGCACTGGATTGAAAACACCTAGCTGGAGCTGTCTTCATCGACTTGTCAAAGACGTTTGATACAGTCTCCAACCCCTTACTCTTAAGCACACTCCACCACATAGGTCCATCCCAAGGACCCGTCTCCTGGTTTACCAATTACCTCACAGCTAGACTACAATGTGTCAAAATAAACAATACCCTCTCAACCACCCTGCCAGTCCACTCTGGGGTTCCCCAGGGCTCCATCCTTGGCCCTCTATCATTCAGCATCTACCTAAACACCTTGCCCAATTCCTGCTCCAGCAACCTACTACTCTATGTGAACGACACGGTTCTTTTTGTCTCGCACCCAGATCTCACAGTATTGCAGTCCTCCCTCCAACACGCATTTAACCAGATTGAAAACTGGTTCATAGACCAAAGACTTGTGGTCAATGTAAAAAAGACAAAGACCATGCTCTTTGCCCACCAACAGAATAAGGCCAAGAATGCACAGCTAACAATCCTCTCCCACTCTCTCCTTCCTCTAGAACATCCATGCATATAAATACTTGGTCCTTATATTTGATTCCAGCCTCTCCTTCCATTCACACATTGACACTCTATCATCAGCCATAAATGTCCATATAGGCCTATTGTATCAGCATAAGGATTGCCTACCTCCGGAAGCCCTTAATCTCACTGACGCCTCCTCAGTCCTCTCCCTGGTCGATTATGGGCTCATTATCTACTCGGCTGCTGACCACACAGCCCTTAACAAATTCCACCTGGCCATAAACAAAGTGTGCAGACTCCTCTCCAGGGCAGACAAGAGTAACCATAGTTGTACCCTATATGCTCTGACAAATCTCTCCGCCTTGGATGAAAGGCTATTTTATCAAACATTCTCCTCACAAAGAAAATACACCTGGGGCTTAGCCCCTTGGGGGTTTCTGCCTCTCTTCTATCCTCCCACTCCTCAGTGAACACCTGCACTGCCAACCAACAGGTGTAGTCCATCCTGAGAGTTAGAATCTCCTTAACCCAAAGGTCATTCCCACATAGGGCCCCAGCCTGGTACAACGGACTCCCCTCAGATGTCTCCTCCATCTCCAAATTAGGACCTTTCAAGTCAGCCCTCAAAGAGCACATTCTCACTTCACGGCACTGCCAATATACCAGGTAGTGCTGGGTCATCTATATATCATCTTACGGGACCACCCCACCACTGAGCTCCTATCGATAGTGCTACCAAACATTACCAATTAACAATGCCTCCTTTGGCTGCACTCACAAGATATTTGTCTAATTCTCTACTTTTCTGTAAATATCAAACATGTTACTCCCTTCCTCTATCAGCAAACTTATTGTTCTCTTGAAAACTGTAAAATACAGCTCTTGGTAACACGTACAATGCAATGTATAGCTGATCTTGATTCTGCAATTTTGTATAACTGAAAAAACCGTAACCTTTAGCTGTCATTCTATGTACATATGTATTAAGTGTTTATGTTTGTTTTTCTGATGCAGAGCTTTTGTAAGTGAGTCCCTGACTCAAAGGTTGTAATCCTAAAGTCTGTTAAATAAATAAAATAAATAAACATTAGGCGATTAAACATATTTTATGCTATGGGTGCTACATAACAACAGTGCAGCAAAAAATTGCTCATATTTCAAATGTGCAAATATTTAACAATGGATATCCATTTTTATATTGGCACATGAAACTGTGCTAGCTAGGTATTACATTGTTTGGTCACTTTGAGCCATGCAGGATGCATTTTAGAGGGACTTGAAAAGGAAACATAGAGTAAAGAAGACAAAACGGGGGTTCTATAGGTGGCCATTCTGACAGAACAGGTAGAGGATAGTACATTATAGAATAGTTAGAATGCTGTTGCAACAGGCTTTAGAAAAAGAAATTAGAATAGAGTCCCTCTAATTCCAAGGTAGAATGACCAGTCCTACCACACACACCCCTGTTCAGGAAGAAACCAATGACTCTTTAGTTAACTGTTTTTCATAAATTTAAGCATACTGGAGCAAGGGGTGCTTCCACCCACCCTTTACAGAAGCTCCACCCCAGGGTCCCTAGTAAACAATATAAAAACATTTCTTCAAGTTTCTATAGCTAGAAGCATATACATATGCCATGGGGTTATATAGTATCTAACATCTGAGATATATTTCACAGCATTATTTTATACATGTCTTATATCTGCTTAATGCCTAGACAGAAAATCTGCATTTTTTTGTTTGGCACCAGGTCTATGTTGCACAGTAAAATGATAGGACTGAAAGCAAGATACCATGTCATAATTTGTGGATTTTTATCTTTCATTTGTTGCATACAACAAAGGGGATTATGGTCAGTAGTCAATCTGAACTCAGCACCCCACAAATAAAGTTATAGTGCTTCTATGGCCCATCTAACTGCCAAACATTCTTTCTCTATGGTAGAATATTTTTGTTCTCTTTTGTGCAGTTTCCTTATTACATATGACAAGATGTTCTTCACCCTGTATTGTCTGGCTGAATACAGCCCCGAGACAGTCTCAGAGGCACCTGTCTATACCTCAAATGGGACTGTAAAATCTGGGCATTTTAAAACAGGAGCAGAACAAAGGCCTGCCTTAATCAACTTGAAAGCTTCTTCACAGGCTGGGCTCCATCTGACTTTATTAGAACAGCTTTTCTTACTGTAGTCAAATCTGTCAATGAGTAGCTAAAAACAATACCAAATTAATCTTGGAAAAGATTACTACCAAAAATAATGGTAAAGCTTTTTACAGGTATATAAACTCCCTTAAAAACAAGCATTTGTCAATGTTGAATGTTGCTTGCTTGTATGTGCTGTTTAGGTATTTAGAAGTGATAGTTCCATGCCTTCCTCCCAAGACCTGCACTGTGTCTTTCCATTCAGCATTCACAGAAGAGTGGGGAGGGGCAAGGGCCACAACAGTACAGCAGTTGCCAAGAGGGTGAAGAGGTAGACAATAGTCCATTCAAAGGCAAAAGAGTCCTGCAGGAGCTCACTAAATTGAAGGTGGACAAAGCGATGGAACCAGATGGCATACACCCAAGGATATTATTAAGAGAACTGTGAAGGGAGATAGCAGTACCTCTGGCAGCCATGTTCACTGAGTCATTCAACATGAGTGAATTGGAGGAGGGCACATGTGGTCCCTCTACACAAGTCCGGCAGCAGGGAGGAGGCAGGGAACAATAGGCAGTTCAGCCTCACCTGAGTAGTGGGGAAGATCATGGAGACATTGCTTAAAGAAAGGATAGTGGGGCATCTAGAAGCCATCAGAGCCCAGGACCATAGACAACATGGATTCACAGTGGGGACATCATGTCAGACAAATCTGGTTGATTTCTTTGACTGGGTGACAAAGGAAGTGAATCAGGGTAGGGCAGTGGACAACGCATACCTTGATTTCAGCAAAGCCTTTGACACCATCCCACATAGGAGGCTGATAAACTAGATGGGTAGGCTGAGCATGGGGGAAAGGGTGGTAAACTGGGTTAGAAACTGGCTAACAGACAGGAGGCAGAGTGTGGTGGTAAATGGGGTGCAGTCTAGGGAGAGGGAGTGACCAGAGGGGTGCTGCAGGGATCGGTCCCGGGGCCAGTCCTGTTCAATGTCTTCATTAGTAACACTGCAGAATGGCTGAAGGGAATTTTTTCACCAAATTTTCAAGATAGTAATTTTAAGACCTCTGCTCATGAACTGTATCACTGTGATTTTCTTAATCTGTCCCAAACATTGATTGCGCACACCGACTGCGCCATTGTGCGCTACATGCACGGAAATGCATTTTGGGTGATGTGAAAAATGACAGCTGTACTGCTCATAAGGAGGTGTGTTAAAATGGCAATGTTGAAAATCTGAAGTGCAAATATTAAAAATTTGTGAAATTACGAGCATGCATAGGAGCTGCGCAACGCACGCTCGTAAAACAGTCATTTTTAGGAATTATTTCAACACATTTTCAACATAGCCATTTTAAGACCTCTGCTAATGAACAGTGTCACTGTGATTTTCTTAATGTGTCCCATACATTGAGTTCGCACACCGACTGCACCATTGTGCGCTACATGCGCGGAAACACATTTTGGGTGAGATGTGAGAAATGACAGCTGTACTGCTCATAAGGAGGTGTGGTAAAATGGCAATTTTGAAAATCTGGAGTGACAATATTGAAAATTCGCGCACTTAGGAACGTGCATAGGAACAGCACGACGCATGCTCGTAAAACAGTCATTTTTGAGAATTTTTTCACCAAATTTTCATGTTGGCTTGCTTGCGCAGCCAACATAATGGGACAGTGCAGCTTTAGAGGTGCGGCCACTGTTGGGTGAATGCAGGGTACGCACCAGTAGGTGCATTCCGCATTCCTCAATCAGCCTGAATGCTGGCGCCACACCATGCATACTTAATGTGGTGAGTACATCTAAGAAAAGGTCCGCTGCAATCTGAGCAAAGCTCATCAGATGCAGTGGTCCTTTTCTTGCCACGCTCACCACCATTATGTACATAGCGGAACACTGGCTGTAGAACTGCTGACTTCGGGGGTGTCCAATCCCCCTGTCGGCTGCCCCAGCCCCCTGTGAATGTGCCGATGGAGGAACCCACTCTCTGTTGGCATAAAGCACCCCAATTGTTTAATGCTGTGGGGTGCCCAATCCCCTCGGCTGCCTCCTCCCCTTTCCTTGTGTGCAGAGGTCTGCACTCCCATCAGCAGAAACCATCCCCAGTTGTTTAATGCCAAGGGTGCCCAATCCCCCTCGGCTCTGCACCCCCTCTTTGTGTGCCGACGGAGGTGCCCAATCCCTGTCAGCATAAATTCAGCCCCACCGTGTTGTTTGCCATTGACGGTGTCCAATCCCCCATCGGCTACAGACACCCCCCCAACAGTTAGGTGGCATGCTTGGAGCCCACCCCAGTGTGCCAAATCCCCAGGAAAAAAAAACTGTCCCACTATGTTTTGTTTTCTCTTCCTTTTTAAACCTGTAAAAGGAAAATGGTCCCTCGTAGTCTCTGTGCCCCTCCCACCCGCACCCACCCACTGCGCACCCTGCCTCCCCACACCCCACCCCATACTTACCTCCGGAGCTCGGCGCAACAATCATCAGTGGACTGAGAACACGCCTGCACTCTTCAAAGCCGACCATGAACTGAGGAAATGCCGGTAAGCTGTATAATGGGATAGATAGGGTTTTTCAACTTTAGGACATATCTCAGGCATTTTTGCAAATTTTGGCCCCAGATTTTTAACATGGGGTTTTTGGGACCCCTTCTCATGAATTCTTGCACTGTCATGGCGTTATTCGGTCCCAAAAGGTGATTTCGCAGTCACTGTGCAGAATCATCTTTCAGGACCGCATAAGGAAATGACAGTGCCACTGTTCATGAGCGGGGCTATCAAAAACTCTATGTTGCACATTTGGAGGAAAACATCCAAAACATGACTGTTTACGAGCTTGCGTAGCAACTGCGCAACGCACGCTCGTAAGTTAGCAACTTTGCAATATTTTCACGCAAGATTCTCAACATTGGCATTTTACCACACCTTCTTATGAACCGTACAGCTGTCATTTTTCACATCCTGGCTGAAATTTGTTTTCGCACTTCCAGCACAAAATAGCGCAGTTGTAGTGCGAAATCAGTGTTTGGGACACATTATGAAAATGGCAGTGACACTGTTCATGAGCAGAGATCCTAAAATGCTTGTGTTGAACAGTAGGTGACAATACTCCATAAAGTGACTTTTACGAGCGTGCGTAGCAACTGCGCAACACATGCTAGTACGTTAGCACATTTGCACTATTTTCATGCCAGATTCTCAACAGTGGCATTTTACCACACCTTCTTGTGAACTGTACAGCTGTCATTTTTCACATCCTGGCCAAAATGTGTTTTCGCAATTCCGGAGCAGAATAGCGCAGTCGTTGTGTGAAATCAGTGTTCGGGACACATTACAAAAATGGCAGTGATGCTGTCACAAGCAGAGGTCCTAAAATGCCTGTGTTGAAAATTTGGTAATAATACTCCAGAAAATGACTGTTTTATGAGGTGCATAGCAACTGCGCAACGCACGCTCGTAACATAGCGCATTCACAATATTTTCATGCCAGATTCACAAATTTGGCATTTTACTACACCTTCTTGTGAACTGTACAGCTGTCATTTTTCACATCCTTGCCGAAATGTGTTTTCACACTTTCGGCACAGAATAGCGCGTTCACTGTGCGAAATCAGTGTTCAGGACACATTACGAAAATGACAGTAACACTGTTCATGAGCAGGGGTCCTAAAATGCCTGTGTTGAAAATTTGGTGACAATACTTCATAAATGACTGTGTTACGAGCGTGCATTGTACAGTTTGCACTCACGCTCGTACATTCGCAAACTTCTAATATTCTCACTCCAGATTTTCTACAGTGCCATTGTTCTGCACTTCCTAATGAACAGTACAGCTGTCATTTTTTATACCCTGACCAAAATCTGTTTTCACAGTTCCAGCGCAGAATAGTGTGGTCACTGTGGAAAGTCCATGTTCGAGACACATGATGAAAATGACAGTGACACTGTTCATTAGCAGATGCCCTAAAATACCTATGTTGAAAATTTGGGAACGAAAGTCAATAAAATGAGTGTTTTATGAGCGTGTGTTGCACAGTTTGCACTCACACTCATGACTTTGTGAATTTGTAATACTTTCACTCCAGCTGTTCATCATTGGCATTTTTCCATACCTCCTTATGAACACTGCAGCTGCCTGAAATGTGTTTTCACACGTCCGGCACAGAATTGCACGGCCGCTGTGCGAAATCAGTTGTTGGGACAGTTTGAGGAAACAACAGTGACACTATTCATGAGCAGAGGTCCTAAAATGCCTATGTTGAAAATTTGGTGTTGAAACTCCATACAATGACTGTGCTGCAAGCGTGCATTGCGCAGTTTCCACGCACCCTTATAACTTCGTCAATCTGCAATATTTTCATGCCACATTTTCACCACTGACATTTGTGCACATCTCCTTATCAACAGTTCAGCTGCCATTTTTCACAGCCTGCCCAAAACGTGTTTCCGCAGCTGTGGCACACAATGGCGTGCTCGCTGTGCAAAATCACCTTTTAAGACACATTCACAAAATCACAGCACTATGTGTCTCTAGCTACGCCACTCCCACTGCATATGCCAACATGACAACATTCGGCATTGACAAATGCTTGTTAACATAGCCATTTTAACACCTCTTCTCATGAACAGTGTCACTGTGATTTCCTTAATCTGTCCCGAACATTGATTTCGCACACCGACTGTGCCATTGTGTGCTACATGCGCGGAAACACATTTTGGGTGAGATGTAAGAAATGACAGCTGTACTGTTCATAAGGAGGTGTGGTAAAATGGCAATGCTGAAAATCTGGAATGAACAGATTGAAAATTCGCGAACTTACGAGCGTGCGTAGGAACAGCGCAATGTATGCTCGTAAAACAGTCATTTTTGGGAATTTTTTCACCAGATTTTCAACATAGGGTTTTTGAGGCCTACCTCATGAACTGTGACACTGTCATTTCGTAAATCAGTCCTGAAAGGTTGTTCTGTGCAGTGACCACGAAATCACCTTTCGGGGCCAATTAACGCCATGACAGTTACAGAATTCATGAGGAGGGGTCCCAAAAACCCATGTTGAAAATCTGGTGAAAAATTCCCCAAAATGCCCAAGATATGCAGTAAAGCTGAAAAAAAACTAATTATTCAATTATACAGCTTACCGGCATTTCCTCAGCTTGCAGTCGGCTTTGAAGAGTACAGACGTGTTCCCGGTCTACCGCAGATCATCGCGCCAAACTCTGGAAGTAAGTATGGGGTGAGGTGGGGGTGTGGGGAGGTAGATGCATAGAGGGTGGACGCTGGGTGGGGAGGGGTCAGGACAGTCTGTGAGGAAGTTTTTTCTTTAGTTTTTTTAACTTGAACATTGTTGGACTTGTACTTGCAGCAGGGTGGTGGGCTCCCAGCTGGCAGCTGGAAGGCTGTTTGGGGATGGGGCAGTGGAGCCGATGGGGAATGGGGAACCCCTGTCAGCACCCTGTTGCCACACTGGGGTGGGCTCCCAGGCATGGCACCCGGAGCAGTCTCGGGAAACAGTAGAGCCGTGGGGACTGGGCACCCCTGTCGGCCATAAGACTGCTGCCATGCTGGGGTGGGCTCTAGCATGGCACCTGGAACCTGTTGAGGGGGAGATGCACAGCCAATGGGGATTGCACCCCATCGGCTACAGTGTGTGCATAGGGGAAGCACTATATGCAGTATGCATGCATGTGTGTGGGAGGAGCGTGCATGAGCATGCGATCTTATTGCTGCTCAATGAAGCGTAGCTCTCCCTTTCAACTGTACGCCCACTGCATTTTTAACTGCTGTCTTAGACAGCTGCAGCATTGATTGGAGAACTGTGGTCGTGCCTGCAAACACACTGATTGAATTGAAAGAGGGCTGCCACACCTCCAAAAACTCAGATGACTATGTTTCTTGCACATGCGTGCAAGAAACATAAAAAACAAATGCAACGTGATCCCTCTAGTATGTGAAACGTTGACAATTATTGAGGTTACTAAAATGGCAGACTTATTTAACAGCCATTTTTGTAGTATACAGTATATGGTAAAAAACATGCATCTACCATAACTCTTGATGTATGCTCTAGTGAGTGCATAAAGATATCAGAAGAAGAGATCGGTGACAGAATTAGAGGTATTAAAACAGATTGTTCACCAGGTCCTGACATGGTAATGGGTAGTAAGATTAAACTTATGTCAAAATACCTCCTATATCCATTAAAGTTACATTTTGAAAATAGTATAAATACAGGTGAAGTCCCTAGGGACTGGAGGATGGGTAATGTTATTCCACTATTTAAAAAAGGTGACAAGCAGAATGTAGAAAACTACAGGCTCATTAACCTAACTTCCGTTATTTTTAAAATCCTAGAGGGTATTACAAAAACATAAACTTATCCACTCCTTGGGAAATATTACTAAGGAACAACATGGTTTTACTAGGGGCAGCTCCTATGTCACTAATTTGTTGGGTTTTTATCAAAACATCAACTACCAGTTGGATCAGAAAACTCCATGTGACATTTTCTTCTTAGATTTTAGTAAGGCCTTTGACTTGGTTCCACAATAGGCCTTAATGAAAAAAAAAAACTAGCACTGAGAGGCATTAACAATAGAATAGTTGATTGGATATTCAATTGGCTGGCTGATAGATCCCAGAGGGCAGTGATAAATGGTTGCTCTTCTAAGTAGGGAGGGGTGACTAGTGGAGTACCTCAAGGGTCTGTTCTCAACCCATTTATCTTCTATGTTTTCATAGCCAGTCTCACTGGTCTGCTAAATATGCTGATAACATGAACATAGGTGGTACCTGTACAGCAAAAGATGAAATTACCAGACTACAAGATGATCTTAATGCCATTACCAACTGGGCTACCATGTGGGACATGTGATTTAATTTAATAATAATAAACATAAATACAACTTATTTGGAAAGCAACTAATGAATGCAATATTTGAAAAAGATCTAATGGTTATAGCACCAATAAATTATGCTTCACAAGAAAGACAAATGAAATTATTAGTAAATCATATGGACCATTAAAAACAATATTAAGTCCAGAGCCTTAGAAGTATTGATGCCCTTATATAGATCATATGTTCGCCCTCACTTAGATTACTGTTCACAGTTTTGGTCGCCTTACAAGAAAAATAATATTAACCAAATAGAAAAGGTACAATGGAAACTATCTGAGCAAGTTCAAGGATTAAAAGACTTTGACTACAGTGGCATACTGAGTAAACGTAATCTTATGTCACTTGAAATAAGGGTTCTATGTGATAATAGTGACTCTGGAACATTGCCCCTGCACCTCCCATTGCAGGGGGCTTTGCCCCCTTGCACCCTCTTACTAAAATAACCAACTCTGAGATTGTAGCACCTCGGGAAGGGGGTAAAACTTATGGTGCCACTTCGGGCTCACCATAATTTCCTTGTTGACTTGTGGACTCACTGTTCTGAAGTCGCAGACATTATGTGCCACCAAAATAAGAAGACTAAGTGGTGATCTACTTCTGATATGAGACATAATTAATGATCCTTATTTGTTTAATGAGATCAGATTTTAATTTAAGCAGGATGCAGTAGAAACAAGAAGTCACCCTCTTCAACTGCGTTGCACAAAATATAATACTATTAAAAGAAAATTGTATTTCTCTCATCGGGTAGTTAATCCATGGAATCTCTTTCCCTTGCTATAATACTTAATAAAAGTAAGTCTGTTTTGAAGCACAAGCTGGATGTATTGCTCATGGGAAGTGGTAAGGTGTGCTGTGATGGGTTATGAGATGGGAGCCTTTCATGAGCATCTTGCCTCTTGCACCCTGTTTTACCTCAGTATGAACCTCAGTATTGTGGCAAAATTTGGGATGAACCTTTGATAGTAACCTGCCAAGCCCAGGAATTATGTAACATGTTTTTGATTTGTGGTATCGGACACCTTGCCACAGCTTCTAATTTCTCAGTCTCAGGCCTGACTTGCCCATTTCCCAACACAAGTTCTTGGTACTTGGTTTCAGTCATAGCAACAGCACATTTAGCTGGGTTGATTGTCAACCCTGCTGTTTTTATAGACTGTACTGTATAACATCAGCTAACTGTGTAACATGTGTCTTCCAGTCTAGGCTATACACTACCATATCATCTAGGGAGGCCAAACAATACCCTGTGTGTGGTGGTAAAATCTGATACATAAACCACTGGAAAGTAACAAGAGCACCATGTAGGCCAAAGGGCATGGCTACTAATTGGGAAAGACCTACTGGGGTAATAAAGGCTGTTATCCCTAAATTTATTTTCCAAAGGGATTTGCCAGTACCCTTTTGTCAGATCCAGTGTGTGGTAATGTACATGACATTTCCTGTATGGTCTATTGTATCATCTACCTGTGGCATGAGGTAACCATCAAAGCGAGATACAGCATTTAGCTTCTGGAAATCCAAGCATAGTCGGATTCCAACCACTACCGTAGGTGAGGCCCAGGCACTAGTAGATAGCTTTATGATTCCCAACTTTTCCGATTTTGTTTGTTTCTGCCATAACTTCACTTCTCATGCTTTCAAGGAGTCTATAGGGTTTTTGCTTTATAGGTTGTGCTTGGGTAACAACTATTTGATGTTCCACCACTTCTGCTTTTCCTGGAATACTCATAGAAGTGGTTTGAAAAGTCTGTAACAGTCGTTTTACCTCATTCTGTTGTGTGTCATGCAATGTAGGTTTGATTATCAGTTCCTCCAACCCACCTGGTTTTTCTAACCTTTTATAGGTCAAGTCCATCTCTGTGTCCTCTCTCTCTGGAAAAACTATCAAGCTCAGATCAGAGGGGTTGTCTTTCTTGTACCACTTATTTTAAAAGGTTTGCATGATATATTGTTTTACTCTGGCATCTCTCTGGGTTTTTATCTTGTATGTCACTGGTCATCTTTATCTAAGGGCCTGGTAAGACCCCTGCCATTTCACAAATAACTTGTTTTCAGAGGAGGGTAGAATTAACAAGACTTTTTATCCTTCTTTAAATTCTTTGTGTATCACTGCCTGATCATAAATACACTTTTGCTTTCTCTGGGTCTGTACATTGTTGTAATGTGATATTTCAGTATATTTAACCAGCCATTTACGAAGTTGTATCACATATGCCACTACACTTGTCTGTCCAATTTCTTTCCCTCCTTCCAATATTCCTTGACAACATCTAATGAGCCCCAAGGGTTTCTTCCAATTAAGAGTGAAAAGGGGGAATGACCAGTGGAAGCTTGGGGCACCTCATGGTATGCAAACAACAGGAAAGGAAAATACCTATCCCAGTCTTTTCCTTCATCATGGACAAACTTTCTCAGCATTCATTTCAGGGTTAGGTTAAACCTTTCCACTAGCCCATCTATTAGGGGACAGTAGGGGGACATCCAGCCTGCTACTACACCCAGTAGGCGGTACAGTTATTTTAACAATGTAGCTTTAAAATTGCTTCCCTGATAAGTCAGGATCACTTTTGGGATGATAAGTCTGCTGAATAGTTTTACCAACTCCTTGGCAATTTTTGGGGTTGTGATTGTATGTAAGGGTATGGCCTCTGGGTGTTTAGTGGCATAGTCACACACAACCAGTGTGATGTGGTTCCCTCAAGAGCTCTTCTCTAATGGGCCTACTATGTCCATAGCTATTCTTTCAAAGGGTATAGTCACCAAAGCTAAGGGTATCAGGGGCACCATATCCTTCCTCCCTATCTGTGCAACTTTTTGACATTCTGCATGATGTTATGCCTGGGTCCCACACCCCTTGCACCCTCATGCACACCCCAATGGCAGATGTCCTATCATTACTGTGATATTGCTGTATTGTGCTAACATGTAGTAATGGGTACTCACCATACAAGCATGGGTACTAGGGATCATGCTAGCTAATTGTATACACTATATAGTATACATTCATTTTACAGTGTTATTTCCTTTTTTTATGTTATATGCAATATTCATTTTGCTTATGTTTTACTGTTATGCATTTGCTTATATGAGGTATAGGTGCTTTGGGCCTAACCATATACCTTTTACCAAAGTATTCTTGTACACATGTATTTCTGTACATATGTATTTCTTGTACACATGTATTTCTGTACACATGTATTTCCACTGACAATGCTTTGACACCATAATGACCTTGCAACTGCTGGAGTGCTTCTGTGTCTTCTTTGTTCTAACTAATGTTATGTTTTTTGTATAACGTAATGCTTGGTTTTCTTTCTGCTGACTCTACGTTTTCTATCCAACACTGTAGTGGTACCATCTGCTTCAGCCAATGAGAACTGTTGCACCTTTCTCCTTCTTATCTCACTACCAGAAGCATAGCCTTACAAGGTTTCTCTGAGAATCTGCTATACCTAGGTATCAGGAAAACCTTTTTCTCCCAGTGCCTGCACTGTACAGGTTTGTAAGTCTGTGTTTTTTGTAATAAACTTATTACATGATTTGCCACTGTCTGTCATTCCTTCCACTTGTTTATGTCTAACAACCTGATGGGGGATTCCTTTCCTCCCACAACAGGCTCGACAATACTAAACTATCTGCTCATGGATATTGGGCCAAAAGAACCTTTGTGATAAGTGCGTCAGGGTGTCATCCCTCCCAGTATGACCTGCTAATGGTAATTCATGGGCCAAGTATAACAATTGGGGATGAAACCTTTCATGGAAGACTAACTGCTCTACTACTTCTCCTGTGTTTGGATTAACCCAGAACCAGTATAAAATATTATTTTTCTTCTTGCACGTGGGTGTGCCTTTACACATGCTGTTTCCCACCTGTTGGAAACAAAGGGTTATTATTTTATCATTCTTTTGTTCAACCTTAATATCTCACCCTTCAAACATTTTGTCTAAGTGAACCTCAGATAGTCCATTATGTTCTTTGTTCCATTTCTTCTTTAGTCTTTTCTTTTCAGGAACATTTATTCTTTCCTGGAGATCCTATTACATCTCTTTCAAAAGTAAAGGTGTCATTAAGTGTCCTTTCTTGCTTAACCTGGGCCCTGGTATTCACTGCAGACACTGTTTCATCCCTTTTTTATCAAAGTGACAAAGTCTGTGAAATCTTGCCCAATAGCCACAGGTACAGGGAGTCTAGGCACAAGTCTACCAGTTACTCTAGCTGGTTGACCTTGTATGGTCATATTTACAATGGTGGTAGGGAAATGGTGTGTGTCCCCATGAATATAAATGACACCTGTACAAGGACCTCTATTTGGCACATTGTTGAGAAGAGCAAATCGGATCAATGTCTGCTTACTACTAGAGTCTGTCAGTCCCATTACCTGCTTGTTACCAATGTTTACCTCCCTGAGCCACAATCACAAAGGAGAAAAAAGCCAAGGTTTAACTTTTCAGGAGCTTCAGGAACTGTACAATTTCTCTCTCCCCACCTTGTTTTCTAGCACCAAGCTGGCAGCTTTCCATCAGTCCTTCCTCCAGCCATCACCTCACACTCTGATTTCTACTGACTGTTCATACTGGGAGATTTCACACAATCCTACTGTGCATATGCTGTCCACATAACCAGCCCTATTTCCAGAACCACATCAGCACACCTCCTGAGAAATCCATCACCTCACACTCCTAACTCCTACTGACTGCTCAAGAGTGTGGTTTTCATGCAGTCCTACTGCATGTATGCTGCCCACATAACCAGCCCAACTCCCTGAGCCATGACTGCAGGCTTTCTCACAAGTCAATGAGCTCTTCAATCCCACAGACTCTGTGCTCTTAGCCACCATGGCAAGTTGACACTATAGGATTTTTCAAAAGGTACAGTAGGTAGTTTAGGGACCAAGTGCTAATAGTTGGCAGAGTAACAGTAGCAGAATGTGAGGTAGAGTAAGACAGAAAACTACAAGCTGTTCATAAACAGCTGCTGCTTCTGGGGTTAAGCTGTACTCCTTCCACTGTGGTGTCAGGAATAGAGGATTGGGGAGAGCATGCAGCGAGAGGAAGTGGAAGGGTTATTTTTTGGAAAAAAGTGTCAGGGGGAAGAAGGGAAGGGAGAGACACAAGGACAGAGAGAGAGAGAGAGAGAGAGAGAGAGAGAGAGATAGAAGGACAGAGAGAAAGAGAGAGAGCGCCCAGCCAATGATTCATTCTGATGTACTTCAACTCCACTTGGTGACTAGAATGTGGAGCAAATAACATGTTCTGCATTCAGTAGGGTCACATCCTTTTAGCAATGAGAAGGATTAGAAGTGACTGCACCCAGGAAATGAGCAGTGCCAGGCTAGAAAACTGAAAGAGAACAGGAAAGAAACCGGCACCTGCTCAAAAAGAAAACACAGCTTGTTTGCTCCACTCAAGTATTACAAACCATCCAGCCAGAAGCTTTAAAGTGAAATATGCTTTATTTTAGTGTAAAAAAGGCAAACTCACAAATAATCCAGCGTGCACAGATGCAGCATTGCTGTTTCAATATTCAAAGTCCATAAAACAGTCCATGCATTAACATCCAATGATTCGATAATCTAAAAACAACTAGCCGTGGAGACTAACGGCTGGCATAAGACTTCTGCAGCAAGAGCTGAGGGTTACTCCCACATGACGTCACCTGGCGCATTTCACACGTATCTTTCTCAAAGGGTGACGTCTGTGGACAAAGTCATTACATTTATACATCCACCTTAAAGAAACAGAACATTCAATCATTCATTAAAACACATAATCCCAAATAAAGAAAGAAATTGTGCCAGTTATATTTTAACAGCACCAATATAGGGTTGCACAAAATGCGGTTGGAAATATTCCAAGTAGCACCATATTTGTAATATATTCTTGACTCACCCTGGTAGGTAAAAGTCAAATCTGTGCAAAGCTGAAAGATAGAAAAAGAAAGAGTTTCTTTAGAATTGATAGAAAAAATAATAATACATATTAACAAACAGTACTATTTAAAAACCTATTTACTTTTTTCTCAATTTTAAAAAGGGTTTCATCTCTAGTCTCTCATTTAGACCTGGGGCATACATTGCTCTCATAGCAAAGATCCAATATTGTTCCCTTCTCAACAATAGGATTATTAGGAAGCATTGGAACTTGATTTTGCTGGACCCTAAGTTGAAAAATGTGGATACTAGAGGTTGAAAAATGGTATACCTCAGAGGGATCCTCACCTTAAAAGGTCTTTTAGTTTTACCAATGTAAAATGTACCACAAACACATTCAGCTAAATATATCACTTCGTGCGAGGGAATATGACATGTAATACTGCTGGAGTGATATATTTAGCTGAATGTGTTTGTGGTAAATTTTACATTGGTAAAACTAAAAGACCTTTTAAGGTGAGGATCGGCGAACATGCTACAGCAGTCCTTAATAAGGACATCACAAATGCATTAGCGTTGCATGTGGCTAGTAGTAACGATCAGAATTCACATTCTTTTCATTTTACAGCTATAGAAAAAACATTTATGACTGAAAGAGGTGGTGATTACGATAATTTACTTTTGAGAAGAGAACAATATCAGATTTTTTTCTATGAATGCTGTGCATTCTCCAGGTTTAAATGACAGGCTTGAGATAAAACCTTTTCTGAAGAAAAAATAATTTTTGATGTTGTTTTTTATTAGATTATTTGTGTCCTTATTAGTGTGTACTAATAGTATTTTCTTTTTCCCTTTGTTTCAGTTTAATTATGAAAATCGACTGATGACAAATCTTTTTGTATATTAGTTAGATCATGTTAGTAAATTGTAATATTAGTTTAAATATGTGATTGTTTATATCAATGGTTGCAATGGTTTTTCGATGTATATAATGTAACCCTTTTAAAAAAATGTTAGTGTTTCTTTAAGGTGCACACTATAAATAGATAGCTAGTCATTATAGACGTCAACCTTTGAGAAAGCAGATTGTGAAATGCGTCAGGGGATGTTGATGTGATGTGAGTGTGACATGGAGGACCCTCAGCTGCTGCAGTTTCACAAGCAGAAGCTGCTGCTTGTTGGATTTGGTCCCAGCTCCTTCCTTTCTTTGCACCATTGAGTGTTGTGGTTCATGGACTTTGGATTATGGACTATGGACTTATAATGAATGGTGAACCTATTTTTAAGAGTGATATTCACTGAGCCTATACTGTTTCACATGTTGTCAAATACATTGGTGGCATAAGTGATAAGGTTCTTTTACGTCCTTTTTAATTAAAGAAATTTATATACGGAAGATTGAGCTTATTGAATTTATTGATGGACCTGGGAGCATATACTTAAATAAGTGATACTTTTGAATAAGAGCTGGCATCTTTCATTTTTATAATTAAAGATAACTAATCACAAATTAATTTAAAAAAGCTTGGCTCATTTTCAGTCGCATTTATTTGTGCCACACCAGCAGAATGCTGCACTAAAAATAGTACTTGGCTTCAGGAAGCAATATTAAGATGGAGAACCTGCACAGTCCATCCTGCTACGCTTGTCTGAACACTGGGCACAGAAACACAGAATTTTTCTGCAGAAAAAGCTTGCTTGCCCCTTCCAGTCTGCCCAGATGTTCCCTACATAGTCCTATGTAGCAAGCAAGAAAATTCTATTTGATATAGCTTCACATCCTAAAGGCTCGAAGCTCTGTACTTGTTTCATTAACCAACTAAAAACATTTTAAATATTTATAAAGTCAGATAACAAGCACAGCAGAATCCATTTAATTCATAACATATTTAAAATAAGTTCTCAAATTCCAGTGAAAAAGATCAGTGTTGAGAGCCCTTTTTCAAAACTTCAGCAGAGGAAGATTTGATAAAGTTGGTTTGGTGAGGCATTCCACATGTGCAGGGTGGCCAAAAGGAAAGAGAATATTGTTTAAGCAGGAGTAGCACACTAAGCCAAAGCTTTTTTTCCAGATGCGACCTGGGAGCACAAGGAAGTTAAGTGACTTGCTCAGGATCACACAGTATGCACCTAGGCGGCTGTGGGATTCAAACCCAGGTCTCCAGATCTGCAGCTTAGACCCTTAACCCACTGTGCTATACTGCCTCCTAAAAGGCTCCTTCACTGAGAATTTCCAAGGGACACAGGAATCCACCAGCAGATTCTCTCATTGAGCGGAGCAGCAAAACTGGAGTATATGGGAGAAGAGTTTTTTAATGTAGTCAGGACACAGTCATCACAAGAGCCATGCATGGTGCATATGTGCATCATTACTACAGCCCCTGCTGGCAACAGGCTCCCACGAGCAAAGGGAGGTAGCCCATCTGAAATGGAATAGTGCCATCACTTCTGAGAGCCATATTCTGTGGCTGGCATGCTAAAGACTACATAAGTATATCATGTACAGTGCTAAAGGGCCATTTACGGTGGAGCCATCAACAATACATTGCAATAACTTGCAGTAGATGACATGTCTCAAAACACTGCAGTAAAAAAGGCTTAATTGTCATTGAATTGCTCTGTTTCCTGCAGCATATGTGATATATTGCAGCATAACTGTATTGCATCCTGGCTGGTGCTACTGTACATGTCATTATGCGGCCATTGGCTACTTGACACAATGCATCCATACACAGATTGAGGAGGTATTGTACAAAGCCTGGACCACCCCACACAGGAGCCCTATCTCCCATGGGTAGCGAGGCAATTATAATGATGGAACTTCAGCGAATCAATTACAGTGCATACAATCATAGCGAGAGGCACATTATAGCAACCAGTTAATTGTAGCACTCAGTAATTTCAGTGACTGGAACATATAGCAACAACAAAAGGGCTAAATACCCCCTGTATCCAAGTGCGTCTCAGAGTTGGTGTATTAAAGATAGGGGGGTCCAGGGTGTGCAGCCCCCTGGGGTGTGCAAGGGGACACAGCCCCTCTGCATACATCACCACAGCAATTAAGTGGTGGCAACTGCCTTCAATCATGCTATAAATAGGATTGCTGAATGGCACCCGTAGGATGCAAGATGGCTGTGGAGTTCTTGAGAAGTCAAAGGGGCATGCCATTGCTTGTGTATGCCGGCTTTATATATCGGAGAGATAAAGAGGTGGCTGACAAGGTGTATTGGTGGTGTGTGGATGGGCACAAGTACCGCTATCCCACCAGAGTCCATACTGAGGCTGACAATGTTGTTGATATCCCCTGTGGCCACAATCATATGGCTGATGCCACGGCTATTGGTGCTCACCGTGTGGTTGGAGATATGAGGGAGAGAGCCAGGAGCAGCAATGAAAGCACTGCTCAGGTTGTGTTGCAAAGTGCAGCTTCTGCAAGTGAAGCTGTAGTGGGAACATTAACTGATGTGCGTTTGCTGTGATGCACTGTGCAGAGGATCCGAAAGAGTGAGAGGCTATACCCAGTGATGCCAGTGACCGTAGCTGATTTAATGAGTCCACAAGGGTACTGCGTGACAGCTGGAGGTGAGCATTTTCTCTTGTGGGACAGTGGCTCCAATGATCATATCCTGATGAATGCTGCTGGCCGTAATCTAAACTTCTTGTCTACATGCAATGAATGGTTTATGGTCGGTACATTTCGTACCTGTCCAGAGTTGTTAAAACAGTTATACACAGTGCATGGGTGTCATGCAGGAGGTGTCATTATACCTGCGATTTATGTTCTGATGTCATCAAGAAGGGCTTGTTCGTATGATAGTGTGTTTCAGAGACTGAAGGGTTGGGTGGATGCAATGAATCCTAGTACTGTGATGTTAGATTTTGAGAGGTATGAGCTGAATAATACCATTGCTGAAATTTAGTGTGCTGTATTTGAGTCGCTGAAATTGTCACTTGCTGTATTTACCTCGCCGAAATGAAATGGAGCCCTCCCATGCCACCCCTGGCAGGCTAGCAGTACCTCCCTCCCTAACCCAATTCCAGTCTGCATTGTGAAACTGTACTAAAGCCCTTCCCTGGTCACCTAATGGATCCTCTACCTCACCCAGTCCCTGCTGGTATTGTAGAACTATACTAAACCCATTCCCTAGGAGACTACAGGACCCCCCTCCATCACTCAGTCTGGTGTTGTGGAAATGTACTGATGCCCATCTCTAGCAGTTTAATGCTACCCCCAACCAATCACTGTCAAAGCCCCCCTCCCCAATCCACTAACTGAGCAACCACCACTTCCACCCCCTGTCAGTCCATAACTCACTTATTCATCCAAAGCTGAGCTGCCATCAGGTCTCAGACATTGACAGGCACAGATCCCCAGCTCACCACCTCAGCCATCTGCCATGTGACTTATAGGTAGTGAGTGCACACATACTATAGAAAGAGTTGTTTCCACCATACATGTGCATTCACTCCTTATCTGTATGATGGGGGGCCTTCTGAGGTGGTAAGAGGAGGGTCTGTACCAGTCGCCATCTCAGGAACAAGTGTCAGCTCACCAATAGTTGGGTGGGTGAATACTGAGCAGACAGGAGGTGTGGGTGGTGGGTGCTCCAGAGGTGAGCCAGGGATGGGGACTTTGACAACAGTCCAGCAGGGGATAACGCTAGACTGCCAGGGACAGGCTTTAGTACATTTCCACAATACTGGATTGGGTGATGGAGAGGGGGTTCACTAAACTGCCAAGAAAAGGCTTTTGTACAGTTCCAGAACACCGACTGAGATTGGGTAAGGAAAGAGGGTTCACAGGGATGCAAGGGAAGGGCTTTTATACAGTTCCACAAAACTGACAAGGTTCAATTAAGGGAGGGGGCTCTACTAAACTGCCAGACAAAGGTTTTAGTGCAGTTCCACAATACTGTCAGGGACTGGGTGAGGGAGGGGTGCCCATTAGACTGCAAGGGTTCGGATCTGTAATATTCCACAGTACTCAATTGGAGGCAGGAGAACCGTTAAACTGCCAGGGTTGGAATTTGTAATATAGCTCTCTACTGACTGGGATGTGTTGGGTGGAGGCGAGGGTCACTAGCACCAGTGGTGCTGGTGGTCAGGAGTCATGCACCACTGTGCATATTAATAAAAGCAGGATTTCTTCAGGGTTAATTAGGATTGCCTCAGCAGCCTGTTACCACCTACAAAAGTCTTGGAATATACCATTGCATCCTGTATGCAAGAGGATGCACTCATCTGCAAGGTCACAATGATGTAGTCTACATATCAGTGCTATCCACTGTGCCAGGAAATCCACTGGCTATGGTCCCCACCATGCCCAGATGCACTGAGTCTGGTTAGACTGGAGGCATGCTTGTTAATGCTGCACTAACTTACATAATATGGTGACCACTGTGTGTCTCTACCTCTGCTTGCATACACTAACGTATCGCACTTTTTTGTGAAAATAGTTTCTACTTGAGGAGAAACACCAAGTCACACAACATACAAAGATGCACAACACCCTGGACACTGGCATAGCAGGTCCTCATGTTTCAACTTTTAACATTAAATTGTTACATCTAAAGAGCAAATACAGGAAAAAATAAAATACTATTACAAGAAGTATCACTCTAAACATGTAAGTATTTATAAAGTTATCTTTAGGGATGGCTGGGTCGGCTGTAACCCGGTTCTAATTCCAACTCTGATTTTTTTCCAAAAGGGTCTGATTTACTCTGATTTAATCTGATAAATAGTAGACCTATTGTAGTCTATTTGGGTATGAGAAATGCATCAGTGTTATTTGTTTAGATCATCCCTCTGTCAAAAAAAATTAATTTTGCCTTTTAAAAAAAATTGTATCTGTATTTTCGTGTCATTTTTCAAGGTCAGCAAGTAGCCAACAGCAAAGAAATAAATTGACTGTTGTTCTTGCCAACCCTGTGTGTCAGCCACCACATGACATTCATAGGAAACAGTAGGCTAGATTCACAAAACTCTTGAAAATCTTGAAGCTGCGCTAAAAACTTGGCCCAAGTGGGTTGCCATTTGAGGAACCATAATTTCTCCCACAGCTACGGTATTCTCAAAAGTGGAGCCGGTTTATGACTGGCTCCACAATTTATGGCATCTTGTGGGTGGTTTTGCCATGGAAATCCATTCAGCTGCAGTAAAATGTTAAGCCAGTGAGATCACAACTCCACCTTGTGTCTCCCAGGGTTCCCTGGTCATTGTATACATAGGAAAAATTATATCATTTTTATCCATAACTGCCACAAAAGTGGGAGTGAGAAGAATTCAGAAATGTGGAAAACAGAGTCAAACAGAACTTCTCACTCAACCCAAATAAATACTGGGAATCAGCATCCAAGTTCTTCAATTTATTTTCTTTTGCTCAACAATATTTCTTTTGTTTTTTGTAACGTTTCAGAACTATAATGTTCCTTCCTCAGACCACGAGCTTTACATTCAGTTATTAATTGTTGCTTTAAAAATAGAAGCTTGATTTTTGCATTTCTGTAATGAAAAAAATAATAAATAAATGTTATTTTAAACACTTAAATATGTGTTTATGTTATTTTATATTATTTGGCTCCTTTAATTTATATGTGTTAAATTATATAGGGGGAATGCACCTGCTTTTATAACATTAAACACTCTTCCCTTGATTATTTTGTACCAAACTTTCTTTTTCCTTTTTAGCCCAGAAGAATGGGGGCAAGGGTAGGGGTGTGCTGCTGTTCTTACTCAGATACAATCTGTGAAACACAGAGGCCAGGGTATTCAAAGGGGTTGCACCTGGCGCAACCCCGCATTGCGCTCCGGTGGGATATTTAAAAGGCTGCCAGCTGTAGTGCAAGTCCCAATGCACAGGGGCACAATGTAATCCTAAGCAGTGCAGATGCAGGCGTGCCCATGCATATCTTGACCTAACCAATGTTCAGCCCGGGATGTGCAGCGCATATGCTGGTGCAACCCCTACATGTGCCGTGCACTGGTGCTCAAAGATGAGCCAAAACAAACAGGCTCAAACGCTAGCCATCCACAGGTGGGCGGCTGTAGTGCAAGGCACAACACAACAGCCGTCAACCTTGGGGGGCCACCCGCACAGCAGGAACACCATCCACAAGCACCCTGACCCCCTGGTAGTCTAGTGGCCCCCCCCCGCTCCATACGCCAGATTGCAGGCTATTGTACAAAATACCGATTTACCTTGTGGTTTAGCGGTAACCCTCCTGTATGCCTGATCATGGGCTGTAGTAAATAGTAAATATCCCTGGTGGTCTAGCAGTAACCTACCCCCATATGCCCAGTCATGGGCCATTGTGGAAATGTAGAATTACCTGGTGGTCCAGTGGTACCACCCTCCCCACACAACCGCAGAGGTCCCCCAGCCACCCAGCCCCCCCATCATCGGTGGGCGGCAGCACCCCACCCGCATTCCACCTGGCCACCCACCAAATGACAGTGTACAGTATGATCTGTATGCTTATTGGTCCACAGTGTGGACCAATGGGCTTGCAGACCGATTAGAGACAGGACCAGAAATGTGAATAAATGCGCTCATTCACATTTCTGGTCCCTGTGTAGTACAGTATGGTCTGTAAGCCCGTTGGTCCACACTGTGGACCAATAGGCATACAGATCATACTGTACGCTGTCATTCAGTGAGCAGCCAGGTGGAATGCAGGTGGGGTGCTGCCACCCACTGATGACGGGGAGGGTGCTGGGTGGCTAGGGGACCTCTTTGGGTGGGTGGGGAGAGGGTTACCATTGGACCACCAGGTAATTCCTCATTTCCACAATGGCATACAGGGGGGCGGCTTACTGCTAGACCACCAGGGCTAATTATTAATTACTACAGCCTGTGATCGGGCGTACGGGGGGGTTACCGCTAGACCACCGGGTTTTACTGTACAATGTACAGCTGCCTTCAGTCAGGCATGAGGGGGACAGCTAGACCACCAGGGGTACTTTTCTATTAGCAGATGCCTGCGATTGGGCGAATGGGAGTGGGGGGCTGTAATAGCCCAGCAGGGTTCCGATCCCCAACAAGGACAGCCTGGCAGGGCGCCAGGCACAATTCATGGGGAGCCAGTGCATTACATGCAAATGGGGCCAGAATGACATGCAAATGGTTCCATTTGCACCTTGCATAAATTATGGCCTCATTTGCATGCCTCTGGCTGAATATCATGGGTGATGCGCCTAGTGCAACTGCGCTTGCGCTGGTGCATTCCCATGCTCCCTTTCTGTGTCTTGTGCTGGCATAGTGCCACTGTGCCTTGTGCAGTGTGTGCACCCTCCATGCCATATTCTACGGTGCTGAGCCATGGCACTTCACCATTGAATATCGCCTGGTCCTGGCCCCAGCGTAGCTCAGTTGCACTGCTTCCAGGCTTGCACCACTGCCCAGCACAGTCTGAATATCTAGCCCAGTGTATATTACTTAATATTAGTCAGGAGACAATTATCAGAATAACAAAAATACCGTTCTATGGTGGTCTTTACTTTGAGTGGCAATAATCTTTAACCATACCTGTACACTTGGTTTTATAAAGTCATCCATTATTAAACAGAGACAAGCCCATGCTTCCTTTTTCAAATTAGTCCTATAACAAAATGGAAAGACAGGATACTCACTTTAAGTATTTTGACTTTATTTCAAAAAGCTCCAAGTCTTAAATTAAATATCACTTCTTTATAAAATTCCATTTAACTTGTGCACCCGCTTCAAAATGCAGTTTGCTCCAAATTGTGACTGGAAAAACTAAAAAATACTAGCAGTACTTAATCCATGCACTGCCACTGCACAAAATGCCAGTTCACTGGTGCAGAAAACACCTTCTTCATGAAGGTAAGAGATGGGGGGTCAGGCCACAGGGTGAACACGCCGAGGCATGGTTGCATCACGAAGTGACGTCACCCTGGGCAGCCCGGTCAATAAAGAAACCTCTCCCTGGATCGTCCATGGTGAAGGAGAGATCCCCCTTCCACAATTGCTTAACTTAGCTATTCATAACATTATAGTAAAATCCAGGAATCTCAGTGGGGTTATCAGGACAAACTGTATCATATATTCACAACAACGCCATCTAGGTATATAAGGATATGAAGCAAGAAACAGTATATATAGGAATGTTTATGTATTGGAAGGATTTGGAACAATTCTCTATATAAGGGGAGGGAGAAATGGAATTACAGTTTCCACAGGGAACGGAGACAGTAAGTGGCAGATGATCATTGCAAAACTACAAAGTGATGACAAATTATAAAACATGTGGCTAATGGTATAGATGTCAGGCAAAAAACTTAAAAATAATGATTCTAAACTTTTGGGCCAAGAGGGAGCCAGAGGATGATGTAACATTGGCCATATGTATAAGCTAATGGGAATATGCTAACTTACTGTGGTGGGAGGTCAAAGTGATTTGATAAAGGACACAAGACCCTTGTGTATGACTAAGGACAGATGACAAAAAAGGGGGGGAACAGGGAGCTTATTTTATATGTATGGCTAACTATCTCAGAAAGTGAAGAATCATATTATTTGACTCAAAATAAAATAAAATGTGCGTGTCAGATCGCTTCACCCGTCTACCACGTCATATTATTCAAAGGTAGTCCATATAAGATTTTCATTCAATCCATATCTTTTCCTGTAAGTCCTCAACATGAAATTATACAACAGGCTCAAAAAATATAGAGAATCCTGCATTTGATTGGCTGGCTGGCACCTTTCCAGCACTGTAAATCCTCCAGAGTACCCACTGGAAAAGGTGCCAGCCACCACTCAGTCGCATCAGGAACTCCCTGGCAAATCCCTCCATTCCTTGCAAACACACCACTGCAAAACACACAGATGACAGCGAGATTACCTTGTCCTTAACCCGGACATCCGATACTCCGTCACTAGCCTCAAAAGTTCAGAAAAACTGCCGCACCATTCCGAAAAAACGAAGCGCCGGAAAGAAAAAAAGAAAGAAAATGCAGTTCATTCTCTCCAAAGCAAAGAAGCTGAAAAAATTTGGAACAGTGGCGGTGGAAATCTGCGATCCTCCGGCACATGCGCAGAACTCGCAAAAAAATCCGAGCAGTACCGCTGCAGTGAAAAACAAACGAGCAGCAACTTTTAAAACAAACGGACATTTTAAATATTTTTTTTGGTAAAAAAAACAAGCAGGGCCTTTGTATAATAGCAATATACCCTTCAAGGGAGTGGGCATATCTGTGGATTTACTACTACTGGTGTGGTTAAGTCCCTCGGCTGTGCCTCAGGACCGAACCACACCAGCCGTGGTAAATCCACCAGTATACCCACACCCTGTCGGGGTATATTGCTTAAATCTACCACACCTATCTTCTTAGTAAAGCTGATTCTCTGTCACCACCACGGTTAGATTCCATAACTCTTTTCAGCCCCAAAACTTTGAGAGATGATATTTGATGTCGAAATTCAAGGAAATGTCTCGCTATGGGAGATCTATTATCCTTTCTCCTAATGTTACTTTTATGCTCTGTAATTCTCTGTTTTAAGGATCTAGTTGTTTGTCCAATGTAGTAAAGAGAGCAGGGACATATTATGCAGTAAACAACATAATCTGAATTACAGGTGATGAAATCCTTAATGTCGTATATTTTATCATTCTGCGTACTTTTAATATGCTTACTCTTCATGCCATTATTACAATGTACACAATTACCACACATGTAAAAATCTTTCACATTTGTTTGTAGCCATGTGGTTATTGGTGGTTCTGAATTCCAGTGCTGTGCTTTAACTAGCATGTTTCTTATAGTTGTTTTTTTTTTCCCCGGTAACCCATGCTTTTTGATGGAAAACATTAATTCCAATCTCACTAGACTGCAGAATATTCCAATTATTAAGGATCACATTTTTGATTTTTTCAAAATGTTCTGAAAATTGTGTAGACATTGCAATTTTATCTACGGTATCTGACTCGTTTCTGGCTTTATCTTGTAGGGGGTACCTTCCTTTTTTAGAGTTGGCTTTATCTCTTGCCACCTGCCACAAAACTTCTTTCTTATAGCCCTGTGCCTAAAATCTCCCTGTCAGTTCTGTCATGTTGGTCTCACATCTGCTCATTGTACCGCTGTTTCTTTTGACTCTTAGCATCTGGCTATATGAAATGCTATTTTTTAGGTTTTTAGGGTGAAAACTTTGAGCATGCAACAGGGGTTTTTTTGCAATGTCTTTCCTGTATAAATCCATAGCGATTTTACCATTTTCCTTTATAAGTCTCAAATCAAGAAAAGTTATACTTGTTTCACTGCATTCCATTATGAATGAAAGGTTGGTGGTAGCTCCTTCTATGTAGTCATAGAACTTTTCCAGATCCTGAGTTGTGCCCTTCCATATGATTAAAAAATCATCAATAAACCTCTTATATAATATTAGGTTTAACTTGTACCTGTTGTTCTGAGATTGTATGTATTTCTCTTCAAAATGTGCCATATATAGGTTGACATAGGTCAGAGCCAAAGTGGCCCCCATAGCTGTACCCATCCTCTGCAAGAGTGCTGTTCTTCAGAATCAAAGTAATTATTCTCCAGCATAACTTTTGTTAGTTTTAAAATAAAATCCTTATCTGGTTAATTTTTTGGTCTTTGGGATAGGAAATGATCAAGTGCTGCAAAGCCTTCTTAGTGAGGTATATTAGTATATAAACTTTTCACATCAAGTGTTAGAAATATACATTCATCCAAATTACTCTGTTTCATTCAAATGTTCTATAATTTGGATACAATGCTTACTGCCTGTTAGATATGACCGTATGTTGAACACCATGGTTTTACAGTAATGGTCTACAAAAATGGACAAGGGATCAGTAATCAATCCTATAGCAGATATGATGGGACTTCCTAGTGGATTTGTTGGACTCTTCTGAATCTTGGGTAGACAACAGAATAAGGGTATTTTTGGTTTACTATTTATTAATTCTTGTTCAACCCATTGTTCAGTTATACCTCTGTCCACTGTTTCCCTGATTATTTCTGAAATCTCTTCCTTCAGCTGCAGTAAAGGGATCTTTTGTGCTTTCTCATAACTTAGTGCATTGTTAAGTTGTCATAGACATTCTTCTCACTAATCACTTTGATTCTGAATAACCACCCCCCCGTCCACCAGTTTGATTATAATGGATTTGTCATTTCTTAAAGTATTGCCTCTTTTTCTTCTTTAGTAATATTCATTAATTTGTTATCACTTTGTAGTTTTGCAGTGACAATTGGCCACTTACTGTCTCCATCCCCTGTGGAAACTGTAATTCTACTTCTCCCCCCTCCCATATAGAGAATTGTTCCAAATTCTTCCAGTGCATAAATGTTCCTATGTATTGTTTCTTGCTTCCTATCCTTGTATACCTAGATGGACTTCATGATGCAACCACACGTCGGCGTGTTCACTCTGTGGCCTGGCCCCTTCTTTTACCTTCATGAAGAAGGTGTTTCTTGCACCAGTGAACCAGCTTTGTGTGCAATGGTGGTGCATTGATTAAGCGGGCATGCTGCTAATATTATTTAGTTTTTCCAGCTGCAATTTGGAGCGAGTTGCATTTTGAAGTGAGTGCACAAGGTAAATGGATTTTTATAAAGAAGTGATATTTAATTTAAGACTTGGAGCCTTTTGAAATTATTTCCATTGTGGCTCATTGATGGGTCTGCCCACTAGTTTATGCCAGCACAGTCTGGAAGGTTGGGATGGGTCTGCAGTTGCATCTCTTAAGTGTCTGTACATTATCTCTGCCGGGCCTTTTTCCTTGCTAATTCAGACAGTTAGGGGAAGTGTGCTGTGGGTCTTGTGCTTTTTGGGCAGGCAGACTGTACACAGGCAGTCTTTTTTAGCCCAATCTTGAACTAAGTGCCGAATCTGCAAGTATTTCCAAAAGCCCCTTTTGGGTAGTATGTATCTGGCTTGCAGGGAGGAAAAGGAATCTAGTGTAGATTCCCCTGGTAGCATGATGTCCTTAACTGACTTGACCTCCTTTTCTTTCCACTCATTCCATAGAAAGATGTGGCTTTCTATTAGATGGTGAGGGTTAGACCAAAAAGTCATTAGGCTTCCAAGGCTGAGACAAGTCCCTGTACTATAACCCACCTTGTGCCTGGTCTTGTGCACTGCCCTTGGTGTAAGCCACTTTTTGTGGAGTGTAGCGAGTTTTTGGCCTAGTATAGTTTCCAGACCTGACCCTTGTAACAGTGCCTTTTCTGTGCTGATCCACAATGGTTCATTGGGGCCTAGGTTTTGGAATATTTTACATTTTTTTGCCATTGAGAAGGCATACGCATATTGCTAGAAGTGGGTAAGTCCCCATCCACATCTAGTCCAATGGGCTCAGAGCTTGGCTCTGCTATATCTGGGGATTGATGTCTCCCATAGAAAGTTTCCTAGCATGGCATCTAATTTTCGGAACCAGCACCCTGGGATTTCAACCGGTATGTGTGCCAGAAGGAAAAATACCCTTGGGGCTAGCATCTGTTTAATCGCTGCAGTCTTACCGGGCATGGAAAGGCGCAGATGCTTCCATCTGTTAATATCTGCCTGCAGTTTGGCAACCAGTGTGGCAAAGTTTTCCTCTGCAAGCAATTCCACTTTGCGAGTAATGTTAATTACTAGGTACCTAATTCCTTTGTTTGCCCATCCCAGGTCTAACGTGAAGGCGATTTCAGGGGTTACATGGTTATTAAGGGGGAGTACCTCCATTTTCCCTTTATTTATGCAGAGGCCTGATATATCTGTGAATGAGCTTAGGAGCTGCATTATGTGTGGGGCACTATGTGCTACATCCCTTGTCAGAATCAGGCAATCATCCACATAAAGCAAGGTGTGGTATTGTTTGCCCCCCAGCTCCATGCCCTGAACTTCTGGGTGTTCCAGTAATGCACTTGCCAGGGCCTTTATTGCTAAAACAAAGAACATGGGGTAGAGAGGGCAGCCTTGCCTGGTGCCCCAATGCAGGGTGAAGGGCTCAGATATGGTATTGTTTGTAAGGATTCTAGCTGTGGGGTTAGAATATAAGGTATGTGCCCAGCCCCTAAATGTTTCCCTAGAATTGCAGTGGCGGAGAATGGCATGCAGGAAGTGCCACTCAAGCAAGTCAAATGGCTTCTCAAAATCCACTGAGATGGCAGCTGTAGGGGTGCTTAGGGTGGCAGCTTGTTGTATTAGAGTGACCAGCGCACTTACATGGTCGGCACTAGCCCACCCTTTAACAAAGCCTACCTGTGAGGGGTGAATCAAGGAGGGGAGGATCTTTTCTAGGCGGGTGGCTAGGACTTTTGCTAAACTTTTTGTGTCTGCATTTAAAAGGGAAATGGGCCTACAAATGGATGGTAGTGAGTGATCTTTACCCTCTTTCAGAAGCACTATGATGATGGCTTCTCTCATTGTCCCTAGCAATTCTCTTTATTCTAATGCACTTGACAGCATATTTAACACTGGTTTGATCACTGAGCTTTGGACCAACTTATAAAGTCAGTCGAGAAGCCATCACCACCTGGTGCCTTGTGGGGTGCCATAGTTTTTATAGCAGCCTCTAGCTCACTAGGGTGAAGTGGTGCATCCAAGTCTATCTTTTGGGAGTCTGTAAGGCTGCGCATTTGAGCCCCTCCAGAAAAGCTGAAAAACTGCCCTGATCCCAGTTCAAGTGTGAGCTATATAGATTTCTATAAAAATCTACCATCATGTGATTAATTCCCTTAGGCGAGGTTTGGAATTCCCCTTTTAATTTTTTTAGCTGTGCGATGTGCCTCTCAGCCTGCTGCTTTTAAAGCCGGTAGGCCAGTAATTTCCTAGATTTTTTGCCATAGGCCCAAAATTTGTGCTCTGTATATTGGATCTGCTGTTCAGCTTTTCTGGTGGTCAGTACATTTAGCTGGATGCATAAAGATACCAGTTCATACAATAATTCCTTGTTTTTTAGTAGGGTCTGTTTTATACAACTTTTCCTTAGTTTCCAGCTGTTTTTCTAAGTTGGCAACCTCCTGTTCCCTTTGTTTTCTGTGATGTGTAGCATAACTATTTTCCCCCGCGTTGTAGCCTTAAAGGCTTCCCATATGGCCTCGGGGGATGCCGACCCTGCTGGATTATCAGTAAAATACTGCTCTGCTTCCTGGGTCACCCAGGACTGAAAAGCTGCATCCTGTGTTAAGACAGGGTCTAGCCTCCACTTTGGGGATCTAGAGGCAGATGGACCATTAGTGAAGGATATTGTCAAAGGGGCATGGTCTGAGAGGTATAAAGGGGCAATCGTGGCATCTATCACCTGCTGTGTTCGGTTATAGGAGGTGAACCAGTAGTCTGTTCTGCTGGCTGTGCTCTTTGCTACAGAGCAATATGTATAGTCTGTTTCAGCTGGGTGTCTGAGCCGCCAAACATCTTGTAGGGAGTGTAAGACAAGTAGGTCTTTGAGGGTCTGATTCGACCTCCTATGTGGCTTCAGCCTAGAATTTGACCTATCCATAAGGTAGTCCATTGCTAGGTTACAGTCCCCTCCTATCATTATGTCCACACCCTCTGCAGTCAAGTCCATTAGGGCTTGGGAAATTTGGTTATAGAACTCCAGAGAGTCCTCGTTTGGGGCATATATGTTCATTAGTAGCATCAGTCCTGTAGGTGTCAATACTTTAGCCAGTACTCATCTGCCTTCTGAGTCTTTCTTGTGGTCTTGTAAAGTCCACTTTAGTTGCTTGTGGCATAAAATAGATACTCCTCTCTTGGTAGTCTGTGCTGTACTGGTCACCTCTCATCCCACCGATTCCCTGGCAAGCTTTTTAACTTCTGGGCCTGTAAGTTTAGACTCCTTTAAGAAAGCAATTTGGGTCTTCAAGTGCTTTAATCTGGACAAAATCTTTTTCCTCTGAATGGGCGAGTTTAGGCCCCTCACATTCCATAAGATGGCTCTTGCAATGTCTAATTTATCCAGAATCAGTGAGGAGGTAAGATTCTTGACTATCAGTGTTGGTCTGCACCTGAATTCCTAACTACCCAGGGTGTTTGATTGCCAGTGCATTAATTCTCATTAGCCCCCCTGCACCTTTATCCCTCCATCCATTATACACTCCCACCAGTCCATTTGTGCTCATGTCAGTGTAAATCCTTAGTGTCTCTTCCACTCCATTTTTGTGTTCTATCTTGGGGTCTGCCTTCAGTCCCCGATAGTCTTCGTTTGTGTGTCATTTGGGTCCCAACATGACCTACTTCTCTAAACTCTTTAAATAGTGTGGGGAACAGTTTCCCAATCAAACATTCATGCACTATTAACACTGTACATATTGAGAGAACAGAACAATTTACCCCTTTGACCTGTTTTGGGGGGTCAGCCCATATCAGTCTGGCCTGCCTTGGCATTGCAGACCAATGACCAGGGTCGCTCTCCGGGGGTCAGAGTAAATTCCCCTTTTGTTCCTGCCAAGGGGAGATTTCTCTAATCCTTGGTTGTAGCATATCCCTGCCCAGTTTAGAGCAAGTTGCTCTGTGGTCCTTCTTCTTTGGATTAATCCTGGGAGGGCTATCTTACTACTGAGAAGTTTGGAGTGCCAGTCTCTAAGTCGGCACTTCCCCCACCCTCATGTTTTGTTTTTTGTTCAAATTTTTTCATTCTTTTTCCAATTTTCCTCTGTCCCTTCTGTCATTTGGGTCTACCCCAGACAGGTAGCTCTGCATACTCTGGCAATGGCGGGTTAACAAACACAGGTGTATTGCCTCTACCCCCCACTCTCCATTCGGGATGCATACTCACTGACAACTCCCTGACAGGATGGGGACCTGGAATAGAGTCATGACATTGTGGACACAGAAATATCAATGATAAGACAACCTGAAACCAGCATCCCTCCCATACACAATTCCCCATGCCGTGTGGCCACCTGCTTGGTATTGCGGGTTTACCTGCTTGGCATTGAGGAGTGCCATGACGGAGCTTCAAAAGCACTTTTGCAGCATCTGTACTTCCTCAATTACTGAAAATACCTCCCCTTCAGAAAAAGCCACACCATAGCCACCGTAGCGATGCTGCCACAGCATTCAATCCCCAGTGCTGCACATTGCTCGTTCCAGCCCGTCTATAGATTTACCTTGCGGCATATTAAAACAAGGCAACTGACACTTAGGGTGCAAAATGCATAGACAAGAAGACCCTCCTCAGCGATGTGTAGGGGGCTGTCACATTACTCCCCTGGTCTTGGGAGATTAGGCTCTAAAACAGGGTTCAATTTAAATTATTTGCAAGCCTGCATTCCATAGCCCTTCATTGATCATGATGCCATGCCAAGTTCAGGCCAAGGCAGCCTCCTGGTCGTGGCGCAGCAATGGGGCAAAACTTGGGTGATCATCCAGGAATGCAACAAAACCCTCGGATTATATACAAGGAGCTGCAAGGCAGGGGAGAAAGTCCATGGTGAGGAGAGGTGGGAGGGTGTACTCCGGTCTCAGTGGGAGCAGTCACAAGCTGCACAGGGTCATTAACAGGCAGCAATGAGCAGCAGTCCAACAGTTCAGAGGCCCTCCTTCAGCACTTCTACAGTAGGTCCTTCAGGCTGATCACTCTCCAGTGCTGTTTCTTCCACACACTTGGCCCATTCCTGGCACTACAGTGCCCAGTCCGTAAGAGGTTCGTAGTTCGGAGCATATTCCTCACCAGTGGGTTGTTTAGGATCAGATAGGTCCAGTGCTGTAGATGCCAACTCCCCCAGGGCAGTGTATCTGTTGGAAGTTTTTACAGGGGTATCTCCTGGGGAGCTGGCACTGGTATCTGGTAAATTCTGCTTTCTCTGTTGGTTACGAGATCTGTTCCTTCTTGGAGTGGACCTTTTTTGAGCAGCCTACTTATTAATCTTTTTGGACCTTCCTTTTTGCACTTTCTGCCATGAATCACCAGTCTCTGGGCTCCATGGGGTGCTAGGGTCAGACATGCACTCACTTTCTGTCATCACCTCCATGGGCTGCCATGCTGTGCCTCGTGGGCACTGTGGAGGCTGCCATGACACTTGAGCTTTAGTTTGAATGCTGGGCAAAAATTGTTCAACCTCACCTGGGTTATTAAGAGTGACCATTTCACCATTGTACTGGACTCAGAGCATTGCAGGATATCTAAGGGACATGGGTATATTCATTTGATACAGTCTCTGTTTGACCCCCCACATATGCCCTCCTCCTTCTTGACAGATCTGGGGAGAAATCTTGATAGATTTGCACAGGGTGCCCTTGCCAATATGGCTGTCTTTTGTCCCTGCCTGCCTTAAGGTACAGTTCCTTAATGGGATATTTAAGGAAGTTGCAGAGGATGGGGTCCAGGCCCTCTCCCTGCTGCGGCTTAGGGGCCAGGGAGCGATGAGTCCTTTCTAATTCTGGTGGGGGGCTCATTCTTCAACAGTAGCATGTTTGGCAGCAAATGCCTCAGAAAAGCCAGCATGTCCCTCTCTTCAGTGCCCTCAGGAATGCCAATGATGTGGATATTTTTCTTCCTGGCTCGGTTCTCCATATCATCAACCTTAGCCAGGAGGTACTGAATCTGGTTGTAATGCTCTCTTAGGTGCCCTTCATGTTGCTGCAGTTGAGACGTATGCTGTTTCATGATGTTTTCGGTGACCGCTACCCTCTCTGTCAGCCCCTCCAACTCCACATTTGTTTTAGCAGTGGTTATTTTTAATAAAGTAGCATCTTGAAGTACCTTTTCCAGTATCAGGGTTATCTGGTGGCATTCCATTAGTTGTCCCGGTATCATTTCAGGTTTGGCCATGGTGTATTTGCCCCCCAAGCTGTCAGGTGCTGTTGGAGTTTTTCAGTGGGTGCTCAATTACCAGAAGGCTGGTGCTGTCATGGTCTGTCAGGCAGGCACTATGTTGCAGGGATGCACATTTTCAAACTGGCACCATTCAAGAATGCATTAATAGATTCGAGTCAAAGTAAATTTGTTTGATGGCCCTCACTTTCCGATCACTTTTTTAGTATATTTAATTAGTCCACCAATGGGGCAAGTATGAAAGGGGGGTCTCAGGATTTTCCCCAGGCTTCTCTCACTTAATCATATGACCACCATCTTGGATTCCAGGCTCCTCCCCCTGCATCCTGTTTTTTATCAGAGGCACTGCTTTCTGATGAAGGAGCCTGATATGCACGAGTGGCATGTCATGCAGTGCCACATCTAGAGGTACTAGATAGAGCCTTTTCCTTAATCATGGACTTTCTAGGTCTAAGTGTTTTGGCTACCTGTTTTTGTGTTTTACTCCTATCTGATTTTTCTGGCAAAGCTGACAGTGCTGCATTACTTTGATCAGGGGATTCACCAGCATTCTTTTATTTTTCTGGTTGTCTTTGCTTCATCTTTTTCTGGTTATGTTGCTTTATTTTCATCAGTTGTAGTAATGATATCTTCAGCAGTGAATTTCCATTTATTTTTCTGAATTGTTTGGGAAATATTTTTATTGTTACGTATGCCAATTTCAGCCATACTGCTGGTGTTGGCCATGTTACATTTCCATAACAGACTCTGATTCTGAATCAGTTTTTTTGGGTCCAACTTAATTGCTTACTTGGCAGCATTAGTTCAGATGCAGCAATGGGCAACACAGAGTCTGAGATGTTACATCACCCTTCACAATCTGTATGGCACTATGACCTAGTAGTAGTTCAGGCACAGGGTTGGGCAACTAGGAGTCTATGCTTCGGCAGTATGACCTAAAAGTAGTTCAGACACAGAAATGGGCAACACTGAGTCTGAGACGTGACACTGTCCCCTTCACAATCTGTATGGCATTATGACCTAGTAGTTCAGGCACAGAGATGAGCAACACAGAGGCTATGCTATGGCAGTATAACCTAGTAGGAGTTCAGGCACAAAGATGGGCGACACAGAGTCTGAGACGTGACCCCCCTTCACAATATGTATGTATGGCACTATGACCTAGTAGTAGTTCAGGCACAGAGATGGGCGACACAGAGTCTGAGATGTGACCCCCCCCTTCACAATATGTATGTATGGCACTATGACCTAGTAGTAGTTCAGGCACAGAGATGGGCAACACAGAGTCTACGGCAGTATGACCTTTCAGGGCAGCACAGAGATGGGCAACACAGAGTCTGAGACGTGGGTGACACCCCCCTTCAAAATTTGTATGGCACAAGCCAGCCCAGTGGTGCTGGAGATTGAGGTGCTGGTTGTTACACCTCGCACCATGCCGGCGACCCGGGTTTGAGAATGAGCCCGGATCACCAGGAGTCGGTAGGGGCATGAGAGGCTTGAACATCCAGAGGACTGCTCTCTGCTCTTGGGGAATGGAGGTCCTGTCATTCCACTCGTTGACTACCCTCTAGTGGTGGCTGGAAGGCAGTATGGGTCAGGAGGCATGTAACCAGTGTCCTTACTTCGGTGGGGAGGGGGAACGGGAGAAAACGTGAAAAGGGAGCTGGCAGGCTCCATGATGGCCCAATGCATTCCCACGGCCACTCCCATTTCTGGATTATGCTCTGGGGGGGAGTCTACACTCCTCCCTGGCCCCATTATGGGGGGCAAGCTGTGGGGGGAATTATGGGGTAAGTTGAGGTGGGGATGCTTGAGCATGGAGGATGAATACCTCTGAGGGAGGGCCACAGCCACCTGCCAGGCTCCAAGGGGATAAAAATCTATATAAAAAAAAATCTGTATGGCACTATAAGCCCCCCTCAAAGTTACTGAGGCGCTGTGACCTTCAGACAGAGTCCTCCTGTCCTGTCTGACTCTGCTCCCCTTAATATATACTTTTTTTATTTTCTGCACTCTGCTGTTGTCTGCTGTTGAATTCATTGGGCTTTCTCTCTCTCTTTCTAATGAAAACAGGTGTTTTTTTTTTCATTTTTTTACTGTAGAGTGCAACGTCTGCACTCTGCTGTGGTGTACTCTGCACTCTGCTGTTGAATTTGTTGGTCTCTCTCTCTCTCTCTTGCTAATGAAAATATCTTTTTTTACAGAGTACTCTGCAGTCTACTGCAACGTCTGCACTCTGCTGTTTGTTCTCTGCTGTTGAATTCATTGGTCTCTCAGTCTCTACTCCCTCTCTCTCCCTCTCCCTCTCTAACAATATGAAAAGCATTTTCACCGGATTTATTTTTGGAAATCTCTCTGCACACACCCACACACACGTGGTGGTCTCCGTTGAATGCAAAGCTCCAAATGTGCTCAACACACTGTTTCCTAGGGATGTCCTATGGTGACTGACACAGAGGATTGGCTAGACATGAGTCAGCCACAGAACAGAAACCCTCATTGGCTGGCTGCCTTCAGTGGCCCAGGATCATGAGTGTTTGCCTTTGTTGGTCATGTGATGGTCCAGAGACTCAGGAGTCTTCACCAGAGATTGGGAAAAAATCATTTTTTTTTTATTTTCTGCACTTTTCTGCACCCTGCCCTGCCTTTTCCATACAGTACTGGTGGTAAACGTGTTATTCTGGACTGAACTAAACTTCTGAACTGAGCCAACTCAATGATTCAGGTTGAGCCACAAAAGGCTCGGTTTTCCCAGTCAGAGCCAAGTCAGCCTGTTCTGGGGGCATCCGGAACTGCACCAGAGTCAGTTTAACTAAAAACCTTCACTTAGCAAGTAGATTCTAGAAAAAATGTGCAGCATGTAGAGTTTGAAAACCATCATGCAGCAAAAAGACTTTGGAAACTGTCATGCAGGATAGTGATTTGAAAACCATCATGCAGCAAGTAGATTTTGAAAACCATTGTGTAGATATTCAAAATATATGTGCAGCAGGTAGATTTCAAAAAAAAAATTATTAGGGATTTCTGTGCTAACATTCTGTTTCTTAATTAAAAATATTTAAATACTACCTGCATGGCTTTTATTAAAATGTATTATTTTTACCTGTGGCTTGTATTCAAGAAGTTCCTGAACTGCTGTGCTGCAACCACGTAAAAAAACACCAAAACGACTTCCGGTTATGTCATCGAATGAGCTGCTGATCTCTTTGATCACTCCGTGGATCACCGCCAATTAAAATATCTCCTGCCAGCATACATCTGATTAAAACTGCACAAAAAACACCAAAAGACATACCAGAATACCACGGCAGCAAAATCTAAGGGTAGAAACTCGCAAGTGACCAAAATACGACTGCTGATGGACTTGGATAGATCACAGGCCTCTCAGAATGACTCACGCCCGCCATCGCCAGTCGCCAGGATCACCGACTCTGAAGAGGGTATTGAACTGCTTGATGCAAATGCCGTAATGGTAAAACTGGATGGCATAATAAAAGCTTTGCACCAAGCAGAGTCGTCCATTGCAGATGTTAGAGCCGACATTAGATAAATTGACAAGCGAACTTTGGCGGTGGAACAGGCGGTGGGTGACTTCTCTGATTCTACAAGCCAACATGATCGGACATTGTTGTATCTGCTTACCAGACAAAAGGAGTTGCAGTTTAAGATAGACGATCTGGAGAATCGATCACGCAGGAACAATTTCTGAATATACAGAGTTCTGGAGGGCATGGAAGAATCACATTCATCAATGGAAGATTTCACACTCCATGTTATCAGGTCAGTGCTAAAAATACCCGAGGAACAAAATATGATGATCAAGAGGGCCCACCACTCCCTGATACCTCGACCAAAAGAACAAAATGCAAGACCATGCTCTATTATTGTTAAGATGTTAAATTACAATGACAGACAGCTAATACTGAAAGCAGCATGGCAACAGAAAGAGGTTATGCTTGACAGACAGAGACTCTCTTTTGATCAAGATTTCTCAGATTATTTAAACAATCAAAGGAAACAGGTCTGAGATATCATTAAACAAGCCAGGGAAAAAACTGTGAAAGTACAAATGCTCTACCCGGCACGTATAACAATCCAAACAGAGAAAGGGCCAGTGATTTTCGACTCCTTGTATGAGGCAGCTTCTACCTTGCATAAGAAAGGCCTTAGAGTTCCTGATTTTCCAGCGGTGACATTGGAGCAGAGTATCGCAAAGGTGGCATGTCGAAGAGTTGGTAGGCCCCATAGAGGACAGTCTACTTCTGTAGCATGGGCTTCTCATTTAAGTGCGGACATACAAGAACTGTTGGCTTGGGAGAACAAGCTAGGAGAGGACAAAGACCATGCTTTCCAGGCCTCTTCAGCAAATCCCCCATCTTGATGGACACAACCCAGTAATGGCAATGGAAATATAAGAATTTCTGATAACATTGGGGATTAATGTGGCCAGGCGGCTGAAGTCTCCCATAGGGTCTGGCGGTACCTGTATTGGGTGGTTTGCTCTAATCAAACTTTATGTTATGGTGGTTTCTGTAAATTTGGGGTTATAGTCAGAGACACAATAACTGCATAATTATCCAGAACAGCTGGCGGGGGGGGGGGAGGTTTTTCTCCTCCACTTTATAACATTTTACTTAAGTGATACAATGGGCGGTGGCCCCCGAAGGTCTTTAATTTTATCACCCTCCCTTTTTCTTTCCCCATTTATATCCACGGGTATAATGTTAATAGCTTGTGACTGAACAAGCTAAGCAGCTGTCGCTGCACTTTAATCAAAACCTTGGAAGCATTTCACTTTTAAAAGTTGAATGTTCATGGTTAATACATGGTTACAGACAGTTAGCCCAGCACCTGATAGGTTAAAGGTACAGGGCAAAATGGTCTTATTAAGCACCTGTTGTGCAAAAAACATATTATTTATGGCTGGTGTAGATAGATACAGAGTAATTAAGGAAACCAACAACATCTGAGTACTATATAGACAAGTGGATGCACTAAACAACAAAGATGATTATCAGAATGGAGAGAAGGAGTGGGCTGAGGGATATGTTCCGAGCTTAGTATAAATGTGTTCCCTTAAGATTGCATCCCTGAATGTTCAGGTCCTCAACTCTCCAATAAAGAGAACGAAGATTTTACACTACCTGCAGAAATCACATATAGATATCGGGTTTCTACAAGAAACAAGGCTCACCCCAGAGCATGAGCAGCTTAAAAGATCATGGGTAGGGAATGTAGTGATTTCCTCTCACTCTAATGGGAAGAGAGCAGGGACAGCAATAATCATTAGGAAAGGCCTCCCCTTGGAGATTGTCTCAGAAATACTGGGGGTGACGGTAGGGGGGTGATAGTATCAAGGACGTTGTTTTCCTACAAAATACACCTTATTAACCTGTATGCACCAAAAAAGGATGATCCCTCATTTTATAAAAAAATATTTGGGAAAATTGCGTAGTTAGGGGAGGGAATGACCCTAGTCGGAGGAGACTTCAACTGTGTTCTTAATCCCGCATTGGACCATTCTTCCCAGAATTCTGCAACAAACAAAAATATAAGTAGAATTGTTAAGGGTGGAATTCAAGAGATGGCACTGGTAGACGTCTGGCAGGATTTGAACCCACATACCAAAGATTTCACCTTTTACTCAAACCCAAACCAAACGTACTCCAGAATAGATTTTTTCCTGTGTAGCCAGGTAGACAGACATAAGATACAGGAATGTACTATTCAGCCCAGGTGGATAGCAGATCATGCGGCAGTTTTTTTTGCAGCTTCAGATAGGAGATTGGGAAAAAGTCACCACGTGGTGGCTTAATGCCTCTTTGTTGGAAAGGGAGGAATTCAGAGATCAGATTACATAGGTTATCAAGGACTACCGATATCATAATAAACCAGATGAAATGGGTTGGAAATGGTACTGGGATGGTTTAAAAGCTACATTAAGAGGGGCGATAATCTCATATTCATCTCGACTGAAAAGGCAATATTCTGAAAAACAAATCGCCCTAGAAAAACGACTTGCTGCGTTAGAAAGGGAGCATAAAATGACAGGCAAAGGGAAGGAAAACAAAGAGCTACAACAGGTTAAGAAGGAGCTGCAGGGAATACTAGATAAACAAGTGCAAGGGAAATTACATTTTACAAGTCAAAAGTATTATGAGCAGGGAAATACGGTAGGATGGCTGTTAGCCTTCCGACTGCGAAGCTTCAGGCTGACAGATATATTAAAAAACTCAAAAAGACAGAAGGGGCAAGACAAATGGAGGTTTACACCCCGAAGGAGATAGCAGAGGTTTTAGGAGCTACTATGCTGCTCTATACTCGGATGAAGTAAATGCAGAACAAATCAATGATAGCATGGACAGATTTTTAAGAGAAATTACTTTACCCGAGCTTTCGGAGGAGGATAGAGCAACAATGGATGCCCCATTTATAATGGCAGAAGTAACAGCAGTAATAAAGGAGATGAAGAAAGGTAAGTCCCCTGGGCCAGATGGCTATATTATTGAATTTTATCAAAAGTTTGTGGAGCAGTTGACCTCTCAGTTGACGGAAATGTTTAACTCCTGTGCAAACTCAGATGATCTCCCAAATACATGGAGACAGGCCTTGATATCCATGATTCCAAAAGAAGGAAACCCCCTGGAACATAACACCTCCTACAGGCTGATCTCATTATTAAATGTAGACTCAAAAATGTTCACAAAGGTATTAGCTATCAGATTAAACAAAATACTACCGGCCCTGGTTCATCCGGACCAGGCAGGCTTCATCCTCCAGAGACATCTTCAAGATAACATCAGAAGATGCCTCAACATTCTACAAATAGGAGAACAAGCTAAGGTCCAACAAGTAGCAATAATGATAGATGCCGAGAAGGTGTTTGATTGCCTCCGGTGGGAATACCTCCATAAGATGTTGCTTAAATTTGGCTTTGGGGAGAAATTTCTAAATTGAGTGGGAGCAATATATAAAACACCAACAGCACGGGTGAAGGTAAATGGAACTATCTCGGACACAGTAATAATACAGAGGGGCATAAGGCAAGGCTGTCCCCTTTCACCGTTGTTGTTTGCCCTTAGTATGGAGCCACTGGCAGAACACATCAGGAAGGATCCACGGTTGGAGAGGATAAAAATAGGAGGAGAGGAAAACAGCATCTCGCTGTACGCAGATGATACAATCTTATATCTAAGAAACCCAGTGATAACTTACCCCATAATGGCAAATATTTTAGAAAGGTATAGTGAAATCTCAGGCTTTAAAATTAACTCTGATAAAACAGAAGTTTTATTGGTAAGTGGCTTCCATACAATGGAACTAATACAGACACTACCTTTTAAATGGGTATCAAACAGTGCCGTTACCTGGGAATTCAAATCCCACTGAACCTGGTATGTCTGTATCAGGTTAACTATAATAAACTGATACGGGAAGTATGTGAGGACCTATGCAGATGGAATCTTCTGCCATTGTCATTAATGGGGAGAATAGAGTCAATTAGGATGAATATTCTGCCAAGGTTTTTATTTCTATTCAGCTCTCTGCCCCTCCGCATACTCCAGGACAGACTGGACAAAATTGGATAAAGCCTTGCGGGAGTTTGTATGGAGCCAGAGAAAACCTAGAATAGCATGGAAGGTACTTCAGAAACCAAAGTCTCAGGCAAGTTTGGGGTTACCTAATTTAAAACTCTGCCATGAGATGGTCCAGATAACATCCTGGGTGGCGCACCTCCAAAAGAAACCGAGTAATGTCTGGGTACACATGGAAGATAGCACTACCACAATGGGTAGGTCCTGAGCAGACTTCACGGACCCACCGAGAATCTTAATGAGGGTGAAGTTGTCCAACCCATGGCGAGAACACTTATACCAGGTGTGGCAAAAGGTAAGAAGGAATTTAACATAACACAATCACTTTCAAATCAAACAAAGATTTCGGAGTACCATGGCTTTGACCATCCCTGACAGGATCACACATTTCAGACCTGGCGTAGATATGATCTTTCCTATATTTATCCATTCATGGCTCACAACCAAGTTAAAACCTTTGCACACATCCAGACAGAATTTGGGATACCTAAATCTCACTTTTTCACATACTTCCAGGTAGTGTCTTTCATACACATAGGTATTAACAAACAGAAAATTCAGCAGGACCCTCATCCCATCGAAAACTTAATCAGGAGAGCAGATACTAACCCAGAGGAGGGACATCTGATATCTAATTTAGTAAAAGTACATACGGGCAGTAAAAGGAGAAACCCTAAAGTGCCAGAAGGCATGGGAAAAAGAGATGGGCCAGGAACTAGGCGACCAACAATGGGAGAAGGTTTGGGAGGGTGTTTTTCGTACTTCAGCGTCCCAAAACTGGAAGGAGTTTCAATGGAAAATCATAAGTAGGTTTTTTAGTGCTCCCTCGAAATCTAAACATTTAATCCTGTGGGGTCAGAGCTTTGCTGGAGAGGTTGTGGGCTAGTTGGCTCACATTATCCTATATTTTGGGATTGCCCTATAATCAGGCCCTTTTGGCCAGAGGTGAAAGAGATATACAGTGGGTTGATGGGGATGGATACTCCTCCCTCTTTTGAACACCTGATTCTGGGAATCCCACCCAAGAGAAGAAGTACTAATGGTCAAAAGTCATTTCAAGGCTCTTTGTTAGCAGCTGCTGGCAAAGCACTTAGTAGAAGGTGACTCTCCCCAGAACCACTGACAGTCCAGGAATGGATAGATATAATTAAAAATATACAGAAAGAGGAAAAGCTTACAGCAAAGCTTCATCTCCACATGGATAGATTTAATGGGATATAGCTTCAATTTATGAGCCTCACGGAGAAAAGAGAGGGTACTACAATCTTATCCCAGCAGACATGCACACAAGCATAAAAGTAAATGACACTTGATCAAAATAATTGTGGGTACAGACAGATCAATTTAGGAAGGTCGTACTCTAATTAGGTGAGGAAAGAGAAGAAACAGACAAAATGAAATACCGGCCAAACAGTTTGGGTTAAAAATTTGTTTTTGTTTTTTTTCATTTAAACATGTTATGTTATTTTCGTGTTCTTGAAAGAGTTCGTATGCATATGTAAAGAACAATGAAAGGCACTTGAACAGTCGGAATGAACATTCTTGGTACACTCTGATCAAGAAACTCTGGAAAAGGAAGAGTGGGACATCTCAACCTATAATATAAAGAAAAAAAAGAAAGAGAACATGATTTAACACTCTAGGCATAACACTACGAGTATAATATACCTGAATGTTAATTAAACTCAGCTGGAATGATTTGAGATAATAATCTAGTGAAAAGTTGTATCAGTATTATTTGTGCCATGAAACAATAAAATCTAAAGTTCCAGAAAAAAACACCAAAACAGTTTAAACAACTAAATAGTTGAATAATAACAACAATAATAATATTTATTTATACCACACCTTTCTAAAAATCAAGGCGCTTTAACAAAAAATGTTAATAAAACAATATAATAAAACACACATACAATAAATACTAATTCATAAAAACAATAAGATAACATCAAGTCATATTCACTTGATACCACAGATGGGTCTTCAGGTCCTGTTTAAATTCCTCCAAGGACGCACACTCCCAAAGCGGCCGGGGTAGAGAATTCCAAAGGGCTGGGGCCACGATACCACATAAAGGGTGGGCCCCAAGATTTTAAAGAAACCCTTGGAATCTCAAGCAACCCCTCGTCCACCGAGTGGGGCGATTGCCTAGGGTAGTAAGGTGCCAGAAGCTCTTTCAGGTAGTCCGGGCCAAGTCCGTGTAGGGCTTTATATGTCAGAAGTCTGATTTTAAAGGTGATCCGCCACTGTACTGGCAGCCAGTGCAGTTTGTGCAACACGGGAGAAATATGACAGGTATGGGGAGTATCCACCAATAATCAGGCCGCAGCGTTCTGCACTGGCTGCAAGCTGCGGCTATCAACCCCTTGTAGCCCTAGATAAAGGGAGTTGCAATAATCAAGGCATGAGGTCACAAAGGCGTGGACCAAAGTAGGCAGATCACCAGACGAAACAAGGTGCTTAATCCTGGAGATGTTCCTCAGATGGTAAAAGGAAGGTTTGACGACCGCTGACACCCGTGATCACAGTGTCAGCCCATCGTCAATCACCCCCAGATTTCGCACCTGTTCAGAAGTGGGGAGCTGGGAGCCACCAAGAAAAAGTCCTGAAGGTAAACCAGCTCCCCCCTCTATCCGGTGACCCGGGTCCACAACCAACACCTCCATCTTCTCCGAGTTCAACGTCAGCCAACTCGAATCCAGTTCTGGATTTCAGTGAGGCAGTTGTTAAATGTCGAGACAATTCTATCCTGGTCAGGTGCAAAAGATAGGTAGAGCTGGGTATCATCAGCATAGCAGTGAAACCTCAGCCCATACCTTCTTACAATGTCTCCAAGGGGGCAGGATATACACTGCGAACAACATGGGGGACAACACCGAACCCTGAGGTACCCCACATGACAGAGAGACTGGGCCGGAGGAATTAATCCCCGACACCACCCTCTGAGTTCTGCTAGTGAGAAAAGATCTAAACCACCTGAGGACTGTACTAGACAGGTCACAGATGAACCTCAGGCTTTTGAGAAGAACCCCATGGTCCACAGTGTCAAATGCTGAAGAGAGAGAGATCAAGAAGAACCAAGATGGAATGGCTTGTCCAATCTCTCACTAGCAGGAAATCATTGAGCACCCGAACCAGTGCAGTCTCGGTACTATGCCTCTTTCGAAAACCAGACTGGAATGGTTCATAGATGTCATGGATGGTCAAATGGTTCTCCAGCTGTATTGCCACTACTTTCTCAATCACCTTCCCCACAAAGGGAAGGTTAGAGATTGGTCTGTAGTTCGCATGGCAGTCTGGGTCCAAAGAAGCTTTCTTCAAGAGGGGCGTCACCACTGCCTCTTTCAGGAAGCTAGGAAACTCACCCATCTCCAAGAAGCACCAGACTATCTGTGCTAGGACCGGGCCAATGGTATCCCAGCAACTCTTAATCAGGGAAGTTGGGCCCGGATCCAAACTACAGCATGTAGGTTGCATACCCTGGACAATCCACATAACATCAATGAGCTTCAGTCAGGCAAAGGAACTCCAGGAGAACTCGGGGTTAGTGACCAAGTGCCAATCCATAGCTTCTCCCATAGAAGGTGCAGGTCAGAGCACCACCCTGATGTCGGCCACCTTAGCCACAAAGAAGCGAATAAGCTCTTCACACTTTACTTGTGAAAAAGCTCTTCGAACCTGCGGGCAGGCTTGGTTGCACAGTCTGTCTACAGTTCAAAAGAGCTGAGCTGGTTGGTTCTGAGCAGCCGCAATCTCCCCAGACAGGAACTCTGCCTTCTTACGGGAGATTGCAGAATGATAGACTTGGTAGTGTTCCATCAATCTACGATGGTCGGCATCAAGGGGAGATCTCTGCCAACAACGTTCTAATCTTCGTCCTTGTTGCAGCATCTCCCTCAAGGTCCCATCAAACCATGGGGACCGAGGGCAAAGAGGGAGAGGACGAACACGGACAGGAGCAATGATATCCAGAGCCAGGGAAATGGCCTTATTATAAGCCAATACCAAGGCATCTGGGTCACTGCTCACTCCAGAAAGCTCCAATAGGTCAAGTGCCACCATTAGGCTCTCAGAGCTTACATCTCGCAAAGGGTGGTACCTGATCATCTCCACAAGGGTAGGCCTACAAAGGGGGGGTGCAAAAACTGAACCCCACGATGCAGTGATCGGACCATCCGACTGGTTCCACCCCCAAATCGAAGGCATCGATCCCCAGGAGAAAGAGAAAGTCAAGGGAGTGACCGCCTTTATGAGTGACAGAAGTAACAACATGTGTGAGATCCAAAGATGTCATCAGTTGGAGGAAGTGTTGTCCAAATTGTGAGAGTTCGTCATCAACCCTGGCATTGAAGGCACTAAGCCGAGGCACTAGGGGTTCTCACAAGGTGGATCTTTAAATACAACTATTTATTTGTTTAAACTGTTGTTTTGGTGGTTTTTTATGTGGTTGGAGTGCAGAAGTTCAGGAACTTTTTGCTTTATGGTTGAGGTAGCCACCCCTCTGCTGTGAACCCCTCACACATTGAGCGCATTCTGAGTTCATTTCTGTTTTGCTTGTATTCAAGGGTGGCTTGTATCTGAGGGCAGCTCATACTGCAAAATCAAATTTTTAACTGCTAAAATTAAAATATTACACATCATGGTTTTGACCAAGTTCATTGCTATTGGTCTACTTCATATTAGAATAAGCAAAGAAACACCAAGTAAGATAATCAGTTTAAAAAAGCTACAATAATGATCATATTTTCAAGAGATAAAATCCCATAGTCCCACACAGTGTTTTGTCCGATATAACTTCAACCCTGACTAGCAGCTTCTACTTTTATTTGAGGGCAGATTTTGTTAAAAGTATTAATTTTCATCTGCAGCCTGTATTTGAGGGTAGCTTTTAGTCGAGGGCAGCTTCTATTTAATGAAATGCAATATTTAGCTATATTTTTTCAGTGATCTGAGCAAGTACGAACAAAAAAAAAGTATAACTTCAAAATGAATCATTTTTTCACCAAACTACCAAAAGGACCTATAGCTCCACAACCTCTAAGGCCTTGTCCAGATTGTTAATCCGTTTTTAAAAATGTTTTTGAAAACATTCTAAGCAAACTGAGCTTGTGTGTTCAGATTACCTGCAAAGTGTGAGCTAGAGGAGGGTTGACTTACGGGTAACGTGAGAAAGTATTTTTTCACGGAAAGGGTGGTGGATCCATGGAACAGCCTACCAGCAGAGATTGTAGGGGCAAAAATGGTAGGGGAATTCAAAGACACATGGGACAGACATAAAGGAACTCTAGCGATAGGAAAGAGAGGGTAAGCTGCAGATCATTTAAGATCTGCGGTATATGAAATAGGTAAGGAAAATGGGCAGACTAGGTGGGCCAAGCGGTCCTTATCTGCCATCAGATTCTATGTTTCGATGTGTGTTTGAACAAGGTTTCAACACTCTTTAAACACACTTGTGTTGCACTTACACTGCACTTTCATTAGTGGTGTCTGAAAACATTTTAAACTTATCTTGTTATAAGTTAAATTTGGAGCATGGTTTACAATACTGTTTAGGCTGCAAGGTAAAGGCGTGTTTGGTTTAAAACACTTTTTAAAATGGACTCAGGACTACCCCTGGACCTGAGCTTGAACATGGTTTTTAAAAACATTTTAAAACTATGTTTAATGTCAATGCAAACCGTGTTTACTTGTTTTAATCAGAACTAAGCTCAGAAAACCATACTACAGAACATAATATGGATGGGGCCTAAGAGAACTGTAAGTTTTGAAATTTAACTCTTGGTAGACTTTGTTTTAGCTATTGTTTCAGTTAACTAAGCATGTATGAACACATATTGTTAATAACTACCAAAACCAATTAACATTTTTTCACCAACCCATAAAAAGAACCTGGTGCTCCATAACATGTAACGAACCTCCAAGTTTCATTACTTAATGCAGCACTGCAATGAAACTGGGCAGAAAATGTGACCCTTTCTCTTTTTCATGATAAAAGATTCCATGTATCTTCCAGTTTTGTCTGTGGTAAAATGTTCTAGTTCCACCAAAATCTGAGTATTTTATAAATGAGTTATTCTGCAGAGGATTGCCGTGAAATAACTGACTCAGTTCATATGAGGGGATAATAAGCATTGTCACACTCACTATCATAAGAGGTGGATTGACAGTCACTATCATTCGAGGCCTGCCGGGGGAGGGCCTTAAATCTTTAACAGCTGGAGTAGATGGACTCCATCTCCTTCTTGCAGCAGCATGCACCAGCCAAGGGGAAGCAATTACTGATGGTTCAGCATCAATAATAATTTGGCCGATGGGCAGCAAGTGATTATGGTGCATGGTCTTGACAGCTTTGGAGTTATTTTCTGGGAACACCTTGTACACTGGTAGATCATCCAATTTGCCAACTACTACATGGGGAAGATGGTGCCACCTATCAGCAATTTTGTGCTTGCCATGTAGTCCCAAACTGCGTAACAACACATGGTCTCCGGGCAGTATCTCTTGAACCTTCACTTTCTTGTCGTGCCTCTCTTTGTTGGCAAGGTTTCTCTTGGCAGCCATTGTCTTGGCCAGTTTATATGCATGGTTCAATTGAGCTTTCAATTTCTGCACATACTGCAAATAGTTCTCAGCTAGGACCCCATCTGAGGAAACCCCAAAGCAGACATCTATGGGCAACCGGGCTTCCTTCCCGAATATGATGTGATAGGGAGAGAATCGGGTAGCATCACTTTTGGTGCAATTGTAGGCATGTACTATGGTCCTAATCTGCTGACTCCACTTAGATTTGTCTTTAGGATGGAGAGTATCCAACATGTTCAGAAGGGTATGGTTAAAGCGTTCTGGTTGAGGGTCCTCCTGTGAGTGGTAGGAGGTAGTTCTTGACTTCCGCACCCCCCACAGGTAGAGAATTTCTTTGATTAACCTACTTTCAAAGTCTCTGCCTTGGTCAGAATGAATCTGCTGTGGGGCACCATAGTGGACAAAGAATTTTTCTACTAGCACTTTGGCCACGGTAGAGGCCTTTTGGTCATTAGTTGGGAAAGCTTATGCATACTGTATAAAATGATTGGTAACCACTAACACATTGCAAATATTCTTTTGGTCAGGTTCTGAGCACAAAAAGTCTATGCAGACCAGTTCCATGGGGGCACTGGTAGTGATATTGACAAGGGGGCAGCCCTCTGAGGCAAGGCTTTCCTTTGGAGGCAGTGACTGCAGGTCTTTACATGGTGCTCCACATTGGCCCCCATCTTCGGCTAGTAGAATCAAGATCATGCCAGGTCGAGAGTTCTGTTAATACTGAGGTGCCCCATGTGATTGTAGAGGGACCTCAGTACCAAGTGTTTAAAGGCCATGGGTAGTACCAACTGTTGCTTGTCTACTTGACCACTACAATCCACTGTCTCTTTGTATAATATCTGGTCATGTAGTTTTAACCTGGAGCCTTCCTTGAACAATAGAGCAGTTCGCAGGTCAGTGGAACGCAACTTGGACACATCTTTTCCCAGCATGCAAGCCGTCAAGTGTGGGTTGGATCATGGGATCTTGGGATTGAGTGTGTAATTATAAAGAATATAGGTTGCCCTTATTTTCTATTCTATATAGCTGGACTATCTTACTGTTTGGCTTAGAATATCAAACAATATGCAAATAAATTAGTAAGACATAAGTCCATAAATTCATAAAAAACTTTTGTTGTCTTTTATTCTCCTTTTTACTTTGTACCAAACTTTGTTCAACCGGCTACAGTTTCGTAGTTTCACACCACTTCTTCAGGCCATGTTTTGATACAGTGCTTTTTCTAAACATAAACAGACAAACAATCACATAATATCTCATGATTACATTCCTTAAGTACTTATACATTCTTAAATATTACTTTTATATCCAGTTGTTCATATTTCATATTGTCCACCAATACAGCATTTCTGATTTTATTTCTTAAATGTGGGTTGTATCATTAGTGTGAAGGAAATGACTTGTAAAATAATTGTGTTCTTATTACAATAACCATTTTCAAATTCACTTATTATCATACCTGATACTGTTTTTTATCTTTGTCACTGCTGGAATCCCCTGATTCTTTCAAAAATCAATCTTAACAGTTCTAATGAAAAAATAAACCTTATTTTAATATAAAGCATTATTGTATTATTTAATATATATAAATTTTATTACTCAAAGACTTACTCATGAAATTTGACTTTCATTTTGTTGGTTACCTTCTGTTCCTTTTTCATTTGTATGTAACCTTTTTATAAAACAGTGCAGTTTTTTAGTTTGTTTATAAAGCTAATAAACTTCTGTTATATTATCAAAACGATTCTATAAACTCTTCTCAAAAACATTTTTTATGTTTACCTTAAAAATTCAAAAAACTCCAATCCATTACAAAGCCTTATTGCTCTATTTGTGGTCTTCTCTGTACTTCTAAAAGGAATATATTCACTTATTATTAATTAAGGGATTTCTTTATGTAAAATGCATGTTTTTATATAGCCCATCAGTAGTCTTTTAAGTTTTTACCTGTTTTATTGCTTGTTTCTTCTTTGCCTTTTTAATTCTTTTTCTGTCTCAGAGTGCGCTAAAAAAGATTACCATGTTTAAATTTAGTAAGCATATTGCTTTTTAAGTTTAACACTATGATTTGGTAGAATGCTAAAACGCCACTTTAACCCTGTCACTAACGCCATTCCGGCTTCCTTCTATACAATGGAAAGAGTGATCTATGTCTACAGTCATGCGTGAGTTTAAAAAGACCACGAAAATGGCAAGAGGAACCTACGTCACCTTATGACATCATCCCATATATCTAATGGGACAATGTTATATAATGAAGGTGAAGTGACCTGTATTCTCCAAAATAGAGGTGGTAGGTGTAAATACACACCTCACATTCAGGAGGTCGGCAGTTCACCTCTCGCTTGCAGCTTTTTGCTGAAACTTCTATTTTTATTCGTTACACTTATTCAACCTCAACATTAGTTAAATTTATTAATTTAGTACTCTGCTTTACCTATAATTAAGATGAAGTACTCAAAACGCACTTATAATCAGGTATAAAATATAGTCAAATGTTCATCCTGCTTTAAAGTAATCAGCTGTTCACCTTTCATTTTCGGCTTTTCACTGAAATTTTCACTACTACTATAAATGTTTTTGAAATATTAAAATATGCTCCTTTCATTACTTTTCTTCATTGCATGCTGTATTGAACAACTGCTAAATTTGGCTGGGGTGACCTTATTTCACCTATAGATTTCACCCTATGAAACACAGGGTGATGCCTAGATGTATACATAGGTTTAAAAAAATGTTAGATGAAGAACCAAATTTCCAAAATATAATAACCTAACCAAGGGGGAAAGAGAGGTCCTAAAAAATTTACAAAGTGATAATACTATAGTGATTAAACCAGCGGACAAGGGGGGAGGCATAGTGTCATGGGACTATCAAGATTATAAAACAGAATGTATAAGACAACTTGAAAATGTTGACAATTACTTAAAATTAGAATATGATCCAACAGAAGAAATCAAGGAAGAAATAATTGATTTTTACAAGAAGCATTAGAACAAGGATGGTGTACTGAGACTGAAAAAAACATATTGTTTGATCTTGGGATTGAGCCCACTGGATACTGTCATTATCGAGCTGAGGTAGGGCACTAATGTCTAAAGCAGAGAAATCGCAATAGGCAGCCAGTAGGCAGGTATCAGAAGGGCCCAAGCAGTCCACCAGACACTCCACTGTATCCGCAGACTTTTGTTCATCTCTGTCAAACTTTTGGCACAATGCTTCGATGTCTGGTTCAGACAGTCTGTCCCAATTACCTTTAGAAGCTGGCCTTCATGACAGTGCGTCAGCATCAATGTGGTTTAGTCCCGGTCTGTATTCAACAGCATAATCATAAGTCGATAAGGCAGAAAGAAACCAATGCCCAGTGGCATCCAATTTACCTGAAGTCTGTACATAGGTCAAAGGGTTATTGTTGGTCTTCACCAATATCTTTGCTCCATAGAGATACTTGTGAAACTGGTCGACCATGGCCCACTTTAGTGTGAGGAATTCCAGTTTGTGGATGGGATAGTTCCACTCTGATGGGGTCAACTGCCTACTGGCGAAAGCTACGGGTCTCAAACCATCCTTGTGGTATTGATACACCGCAGCTCCTAGGCCCTGCAAACTAGCATCTGTATGCAGCACATAGGGCCTAGTAGGATTGGCATAGGCAAGCACTGGGGCATGGGTGAGTTGGTATATTACTTCATGGAAGGCTGCTTTACATTCAGGTGTCCACCGGGCCCAAAAGGTTCACCTGTTTGAAAATACACTTTCTCGGGTTCTTTGATAGCCCTCTTTTGTACTTGCGGTTGGTAGGTGGGTAGCCTTGAGTAAGGTTAAGGAGGGATTGAATCACCTTCGAATAATCTTTGATGAACCTGTGGTAGTAGCCGCAAAACCCCAGAAAATGTTGTAGCTCATTCAAATTGTTGGGCTGGGCTAAGTGGTCAGAGATTCAAGCTTGTTGGAATCTGTCTGAATCCCATCCACAGATACTATGTGCCCCACATATTTCACAGATGTTTGGAAAAACTGGCACTTGTTGATGGATAACTTGAGACCAAATTCTTTCACTTGATCTAGGACTTTGAACAGCCATGTCTCATGCTCCTCTAACGTACATCCAAAAACAATGACATCATCCAAGTACACTAAACACTCCAGTAAGTTCATATCTCCCACGGCACGCTCCATCAATTTCTGAAATGTGGCGGGGGCACCTGAAATCTCTTGTGGCATTCTCAGAAATTCATAGAATCCCAACAGACAGATGAAAGTTGTCTTCTCATGGTCTTCTGGGGCCATCGGAATCTGGTAATATCCACTATGGAGGTCCAATACTGAGAACCGTCGACTCCCCATTCAAGCAGTCCTGGGCATCCTGTATACGTGGCATGGTACATTGATCTGAGACAGTCCATCAATTCAAGGCTCTATAGTCCACGCACATCCTCACGGACCCATTCTTTTTCCACACAACTACAATGAGAGAGGCATATGAGCTCCTTGATTCTTGGATGACACCAGCAGCAAGCATTTCTTGTAGGTGCCTCCTAACATCATCTATGTCCACTGGGGTGAGGTGTCGGGATCTGTCTTGAAATGGCCGGTCATCATGCAGGCATATGCTATGCTCGGCACCCTGGACACATCCCACATCCCATTCTTCTAACGAAAACACCTGGTCTCTCTGGGCGAGTTTCTTGCTGATTTGAATCTTCCATTCGGCTGACAGAGGGGGAATCACTGAAGTCAAATATGTCTTGGGTCACCCTCACCTTATCACCAGACTGCTTGTTGTTGGGTAATATTGCACTGTCTGTGCAGTGTACTGTAGCTAGTGTGCACCCTTTGTTCACTCAGACGCATTTCAAAACCGGACCATCACTTGTCGTGAATAGGCATGGGCATGGGAAGGCAGGATGCTGGGTTTAACTAATAGTCCCTCAGGCGATTTTCCTTCCCCTGGTGCATCCAACATTAATATTTTGTTCTTCTCATCTTTTCTGAGGTGAACCTCCCCATGAATGGTACACTGGGCATTGGGTCCCAGTACCAGAGAGTCAGGATCCTTCTTCCACATGATCCCCACAGGCTGATCTCAGTCTACTTCATTGGGTTCCCATTGCAAGTCATATGCCCTTTTGATTAGAGCTAGAATTCTCAGTGACCATCCAGTCCGTCGCCCTTGTTTCTCATGGCAGAGTTGTGCTAGTCTCCCAAACATGTAGGCATTGGTTCCAATCAGCAGAGGAACCCCATTGTACAGTCTGGTGGGGGGACACACTAAGGCAAGTGTCTCAACTTGTTCATTGACCCTGGCCATGGTGGTAGGAAATGACAACCAGATCCGGATGTACCCTGAGTATGGGTAGGTCTTCTCACTCAACCCCTACATGTGCAACCCTTCCAAGGGCTGTAGAGGCAGTTCAGGTAGGTGCTTCTGGTACCAATCTTGAAAAACTATAGTTACTTGAGATCCGCTGTCAAGCACGACCCGGGCGGACACACTGCTCACTGTCACAGTAGTTGCTATTGAGGGGCCCACAGCCTCGGACCATTCGGGGGCATAGACTTGGACATTGGTTTTGCAGCTGCCTTAGATGAGTAACTTTTCCGGGCAGCTCCCCCCCACCCTTTGCAGCCATGTGTTGCTCCATTGAATCAATGGCAGCAGCCTGCTAGTAAGTTTTCTCAGATTTTCAGCCGAGCGACAGAAGAACTGGGTGTGCTCGTCCTCTCCACAGTGGCAACAAAAGATGGGCTCCTTTGAATCTCTGAGTGGAAGTGAGCTGTCTTCCTGCTTGGGCATGGCAGGTGTATCTTGGGGCACTTCTTTGACTCATGATTGGCTTTCCTTGCTTTTTAGATTCCACCGGGGCGGGTGGCTTGCGTAGTTCACAGCAGGTCCCCCACCAAGGCCCTCAATTCACGTACTACTTCCAACAGGTTACTCTCAGTCTGAGTTTCTGGAGAGATGATGTGTACCCATACCCGGCCAGGTGGGACCTCACTCTTTAACTCAGGGGGGGCAAATAGCAGTTAGCATCTCTGGCTGCCTCAGCAGCTTGTTGACTGACCCTCAATTTGGCCAATTCATTGATCAGGTCTCCCAATTGTTGCAACTCAGTCTCATCGCTTCTCTCAGGGGGCTGACAGGTATGGGCAACCCCAGCATAGGGCTCCCAACCCTCTTCGTCATTCTCAGCTTCACGAATCTCTTTCATGAGGTGGCAATACTCAGGGGGATCAGTCTTCCAGTCTTGCGATTTAAGTTTCAGCATCAACACATTAGAGTACCTGACTGATTTGAGGATATGGTCCAACCCGACCCAATTCAGTTCACTAGCAGGCACCTCTCCTTTCCTGTGGACCCTCTGCAGAGCCCTCTCACTTCTGGTAACAAACATAGTCAACTTCTCATTCTTTCATTGCTTTTCAGATTTAAATTTCCACAGTAAATTGTCCCCTGACTCAGTCCTACCAAAAACCCCTTCCAATGCAGAGAGGTATTCAGCAGCTGTAGCCTTTGGGCTAATGACTCATAGGAAGTGAATGGCCTCCAGTGCAGAACACCTCACATTCTCCATGAGTCTTTTTCTTTTCTTCCTCTCAGAGCACTGCCACTCCTGGACTGGGGGGGGTAGCATAGTCCATCCACGTTTCCAGGTCATCCTCCCCTACGGGCACTGGAACTATGCCTGAGAAAAGTCTAAGTCTATGGTAAGAGTCCAGATGCACAGAGGGAATTACTATGGGGGGGTGACCATGGGGGAGACCCTAGGGGTGGCAGGAGACACTATCGGGGACTGCAATGGCATGGTTTCTTCAGAAAGGTCTAGCATCCTTACTGACTCTTGTGCAGATCACCCCTCAGAAGCTAACAAATTAAGCAGCTTATCCTTGAATCCCTCTATACTGGGGGACCCTCCCGGGGTAGCTGGATCACTGTGCAAATGGATGATCCACCACCCCTTCTAGGACCCTTCTGACAGAATGATGGGAGGTACTTTCTCTGGGTCTATAGGAAAGCTGCAGGAGAGTAGGACCACCATGGTCTGGTCAAACAGGTCTGAATCCCTCCCCTTCACTTCAACCTTCCCCAAACACTTAACGTGCTCCACAGCCTCTACAATAACTGCATTAGTGGTCCCTAATGGGACATCCATTAACAGGAGGGCCTGTCAGGGGTCCACCCACTCAGCCTCACTCCAACCCATCATTTGGTGCACTAACAGCTTATGGGGGGCAATCTTGAGCTTAGGCGTATCAAGCGCCTCCATTTTGTCACAAGTTCTGAATGTGAGCATAGAACAGTTTAGACAAAGTGCCTTTGTAGCTAGTGGGCAGGTATAGTTTATAGAGTGAGGAAAGCTCAGTTTCTTATGTCTGTCAACTGTCTGTGCAACTCCATTTATTTTCATTTCTAGTAATCTTGTAAACCTTTTGTCCAAATGTAAATATATCCTGCTTGTAAACACTTGTAGTCACTAGAAAATAATCAATTTTAGATCGAAAAAGTGGCTGCCTGTTTATTTACTAAGGTAATTTGGTTATTTCTGCTGGACGCTGTTTGCAGTCCATCTCTGAAGAGCACTCTACCCACAGTTATTATGCTGACCTTCCTGACCTTTTACAAGGAGGAGGTAAGAAGCAGGTTTCCTAGTTCCTGTCCTGGTAAAACCTGGTGATGGCAGTGAACTAGAAGTCACTGGTGTGGGATTTTCATAACAACTAGTGGTAGCATGGTGGGATCAGTGCACAGATCTAAAGGCATAATTTGTGCAGTGTGCTTTCCTGTAAGGCAGGAACTCTGAGAGAGAAGTGAAAGCTTCACCTAGTACATGAGGTGACAGAGTGCCAGCAGAAATATACTTAAATGGTCATGCAACAGGATATACAAAAGGTTACATTGTTTACTACTTTTTTTATGCTTGCTTGTGCACATGCACAAGAAGCATCTTGTGGTAGTAGTAGTAGCACATTTCAGAGGTGTTTCAGTGTTGTGGCCAGTGCAGGCGATGCTTTCTTGGGCTCGTCCAGTAGCCACCAATCAGTGAGTATGCTGTCGATGACAGCAGTTTCAAAGAGAGCCAAAGAGTTGAAAGAAATCTGCCACTGCAATCGGGGACAGTTTGGTTATTGTAGTGGCAGCTCCTCCCTCACCCGACTCCAGTAGGCAGGCAGTCACAGCTGAAAATGTAGCAGAACATTTGGAAACTCAGCCAAATGTCCAGACTCATGGCATAGCATTGTAAAATGCACATGGCTAGAGTTATGAGCAACACGTTTGCTCAATGTGCCTTTTGTGGTGAAACATATCAATAAATAAAGATAACAAGCATTTGTCAATGCCAAAGGGTTGCCACTTTCGTAAACGAACAGCGTGGGAACACGCACCATAGTTTAAAGGGGCAATTTTTAAAAGCTTCTTAAAAAAAGGCAGCCGCTAACTAACAAGGTCCTTGTTAGTTAAGCGACTGCCTTTCTTTGACAAAATCATCACTGGAAAGTATAAAAAGAAGCTTTTAAAATTGCCCTTATTGAACTCTTTGAATGCGGCAATCTTTATGGAGTGGGTCCCTGCGCTGTACCTTTCTGCACATACGCAATAGCCATGGCACTACTGCACATGTGCAGAATCAGCTGCATTCCATACATATTTGTTTAGTCACCAAACAGCAATCAGCTATTTGGAGGCATTTTCCTATCAAGTTTTTGCACAGTGCCACTATTCCCGTGGTGAACATCCCCCTCCCACATTAATGTGGCACACTAGGAGCCCAGCCCAGTGTGCAAAATCATTCAGTTTCCAACACCATAATGCCCACTCCCAGTGTCAGATGTGCCCCCCAAAACCATCTGTAATGTTTACCAACATTGGGGTGCCCAATCCCCATGTCAGCATGCCCCTCACCCCACCCCCCTATTGTGGCACACTGGGAGCCCACCCCAGTGTGCCTAAAAGTATTTATTTTATTCTGTCCTGTAAAATAAAGAAAACATCCCCAATGTATTTTTTTGTTTATCTGTAAAAAGAAAAATGTCCTCATCATCTCCATGAGCCCCTCCCCATTCCCACCCACCCTCTGTGCACCCCACTTCCCCATCCCCTCACCCCATACTTGCCTCAGGAGGTCCGGCGCTATCATGTTCTCTGCACCGGGAACACGTCTGCAGTCTTCAAAGGTGGCTGGCAAACTAAGGAAATGATGGTAAGCCATATAATGGGAGTCAATGGGGGGGGGGTTTCAACTTAGGTTAATATCTCAGGCATTTTTAGCAATTTTGGCACTGAATTTTCAACATGGGGTTCTTGGGACTCCACTTTATGAACACTGTCACTGTCATTTTGTTTCTCAGTACCGAAAGGTGATTTCACGGTTGCTGTGTAGAATCACCTTTCAGGACCAATTAATGAAATGACAGTGCCACTGTTCATGAGGTGGGGTCCCAAAAAGTCCATGCTGCAAATTTGGTGAAAAAATTCAAAAAAATGAGTGCATTACAAGTGTGCGTTGCACAATTTATATGCATGCTCGTAACTTAGCCAATTTTTAATATTTTCACACCAGATTTTCAGCATTGCAATTTTTTCAAACCTCCTTATGAACTGTACAGCTGTCATTTTTAACATTCTGCCCAAAATGTGTTTTCACACCTGTGGCGCAGAATGGCATGGGCACTGTGTGAGATCAACTTTCAAGATGGAGTACTGAAATGATAGTTCCGCTGTTCATGAGGCAGGGTCCCAGAAAGACCATGTTGAACATTTGGTGAGAAAAATTCAAAAAAATTATTGCGTTATGGCCATGTGTTGCACAGTTTCTATGCTCACTCATAACTTCACCAATTTTTAATACTTTCACTCCAGAATTTCAGCATTGCCATTTTTTCACACCCCCTCATGAACAGTATGGCTGTCATTTTTCATATCCAGCCTGAAATCTGTTTTCACACCTGTGGCACCAAATGGTGCAGTCATTCTGCAAAATCACCTTTTGGGATTGAGTAACAAAATGATAATGCCACTGTTCATGAGGTGGGGTCCAGAAAAGCCCATGTTGAAAATTTGGAGTGAAAATACCAACAAATACCCACTGTATTAGGGTTTTCAACCATAACACCTCACCCTGTAGTGACTGACAGGCATTGAGGTGTGCCTTGGGGTCTTTGGCCCTAATGTTCACCCCATTCTCCTACAATGCACCCATCTCAGCTTATTTCCTTATGGAATGGGGTGAGCATAAGGGCGGAAGACCCCAAGGCACACTGCAACACCTGTCGGTGTCTGCAGGGTGGGATGAGGTGGAATGGCATGAGTGTTATGGCCAAGGACCCAAAGGCAACCCCCCAATGCCTGTCAGTCTCTGAAGGGTGGGGTAGGGGTTGGCATTAGTTTAATGCTTCACTACCATTCCTATTATGCATCTCTCTAACTCCTGCACTACCAGTTCCAATTCCAGCAAGCAAATATTCAGCATTGACAAATGCTTGTTTATTTCTAGACAGCTTAGTGCAGCATAGTTAGAGAATATGAGTTCCCCAACCTATGGCAGATTTAAAGTACAGCAGGTTCATGAGCTGTGCACAGAGAGGGTAATTGCCCATGAGGGCCTGACAAAGAGCGGACTCATGGAAGCCCTGTTGGCATATGACTTGATGCAAGGGAGGCAGATGGTGTCAGATGTGGATGGCCTAATAACTGTACAGCAGGTGGTCACTGAGGAAGATGACCAAGGTAGTGAGACTGAGGTCACAGTAACCATGTCAGGTACAGGTACCTTGAGCCATGATCTGGTGAAGTAGTACAGCCCAAACCTGCATTAAAAGCTGCTGCTGCAGAGGCTCAACATTGACATGAGATCCTGAAGATAGAGCTTGAGTTCAAGGATGCCAAACTGCAGAGGGTGAGGCTGGAGGCTGAAAGGAAGAAAGTAACGTTGGAGGTAGAGGAAAGAGAGAAGGCTCACCAGCATGAAATCCTCATGCAGGCAAAAAAAGAGAATGAATGGGCAGTGCAAGAGAGAGAGAGAACAACAGCATGAGATTGAGATGGTGGAATTGCACCAACAAACTCATTGGCAAACCATAAGTAATGGAGAAGGGGGTCCAACCCACGAAGCCACTATTAATTGAAACATTTTCCCACAATATCAGTAGAAGGAAGGTCTGGATTTGATTTCAAAATCACTTGAGAGGGTATGTGTGTAGTTTAAATTGGACAAAGCTCAATGGATGACCCACCTGACCCCATTGCTGACTGGACGTGCTGTGCATGCATTTGCTAGAATGGATGAGGAGGATTGCATAGACTATGACAAAGTTAAAAGGGTGTTATTGAAACATTTTGAACTGACTCCTGAGGCTTACAGGTGGAAAGGGGAGGTTCTGATAATGGGAGACTTCAACAGGCCAGATACAGATTGGTCAGTACCAGCAGGAACATTTGCCAGAACTAGACACATAGAGGATTCCCTGCAGGGGGATGGACTCAAGCAACTAGCACAACAACCCACAAGAGACAGGGCTATCCTGGATTTAGTATTGACCAACGGGGAAAGGATCACAGATCTCCAGGTAGAAGGCCACCTGGGGGCCAGTGACCATCACATGGTATGGGTCAATTAGGCCAATAGAACTAAATCATCCCATTCCAAGGCAAAACTATGCGACTTCAGAGGAGATGACTTTGATAAGATGACCAACAGAGTTAAGCTAGCTCTGGCAAGAAGAAATACAGGTGAGGGGTACAGGCAAAGTGGGCAAGCATTAAGGATGCAATACTTAAAGCAACATCTCATTGTGTTAGGGAGAAAAGCAAGAGCAAAAGAAGGAGGGAACCACTTTGGTTCTCAAAAACAGTAGCAGAAAAGGTCAGAACCAAAAGGTTGACCTTCAGGAAATATAAGGTAATGCAGCAGGACGAAGATAGGGAAGCATACCAAACTTCTCTAAGAGAAATAGGGAAGGCAGTAAGGCAGACAAAGGCCTAAACTGAAGAAACACTAGCACAAACAGTAAAAGAAGGGGACAAGACTTTCTGTAGATACATTAGGGAAAGGAAAAAGTTCAGAGGGGGTATTGCTAAGATCAAAGGGGATAAGGGGGATTGTGTGGAGGAGGACCAAGGAAAAGCATCTATCCTAAATAGATACTTCTGCTCAGTATTTACTGAGGAGAGAGTAGGGCAGGACCCACAGCTCAGCACCATGGACACAGGGGGGAGGGAGGTATGCACAAGCCCTTTCACAAAAGAAAGGGTCCTACAAAAGCTCGCTAAGCTCAGGGTGGACAAGACAATAGGAACTGATGGCATACATCCCAGAGTACTAAAGGAGCTAAGGGTGGAACTAGCAGAGCCATTATCAGAACTGTTTAGTGAGTCTCTGAGCACAGGAAAGGTCCCAGAAGACTGGAGAAGTGCTCGTGTGATCCTGCTCAACAAGAGTGGTAGCAGGAAGAAGGCAGGGAACTATAGACCAGTCAGTCTTACCTCAATAGTGGGCAAGGTTATGGAGGTACTTCTTAAGGAAAGGATAGTGCAACACCTGGAATCCATAGGAGCACAGAATCCAAGACTGCATGGGTTTACAACAGGAAGGTCCTGTCAAACTAATCTCGTAGATTTCTTTGACTGGGTAACCAAAGTGGTGGACCACAGGGGTGCAGTTGATGTCACCTACCTTGACTTCAGCAAAGCTTTCCATACTGTTCCACATAGAAGATTGATTAATAAGCTGGGTAGGCTCAGGGTGGGTCAGAGGTTGGTCAACTGGGTGGCAAACTGGTTGGCGGACAGAAAACAGAGAGTGGTGGTAAATGGTATACAGTCAGAAGAGATGCAAGTCACAAGTAGGGTACCTCAGGGATCAGTCCTGGGGCCAGTCCTCTTCAATATCTTCATCAGTGACATTGCAGATGGACTGGAGGGCAAAGTTTGTCTGTTTGCAGATGACACCAAGATCTGCAACAGAGTAGATGATCCAGATGGGGTAGTCATAATGAGAAGAGATCTGGATAAACTGGCAAAATGGTTGGAAGAGTGGCAACTGGGGTTTAATGCAAAGAAGTGCAAGATCATGCACATAGGGAAGAAAACCCCTGAAGCTACCTATAGATTGGGAGGGGAGTTGCTGGCAATCACAAGGGAAGAAAGAGACTTGGGCATCATCATCACAGATGACCTGAAATCATTCAAGCAGACCACTAAAGTAGTAGGTAAGACAAGAGGAATGTTGGGGTGTATTAGTAGGGGTATCACAAGTCGTAAGAAGGAGGTAATAATCCCTCTTTATAAGACACTGGTTAGGCCCCATCTGGAGTACTATGTGCAGTACTGGAGGCTGCACCTGCACAAGGACATTAACAAAATGGAGGCAATCCAGAGAACGGCAACCAAAATGTGCAGGGACTGCATCAGAAAACATATGAGGACAGATTAACAGAGCTCAATATGTATACCCTTGAGCAAAGGAGGGAGAGAGGTAATATGATCGAAACATTTAAACATCTTAAGGGCATTAACAAGGTGACAGAGTCTAACATGTTTCAATATAAGAGAAATAGCAGAACAAGAGGACACAGCATGAGATTAGAAAGAGGCTGATTAAAAGGTAATGTGAGGAAGTTCTTTTTCACAGAAAGGGTGGTGGATGCATGGAAAGGCCAACCTCAGGAAGCGGTGGTTATAAATACAGTGTAGGGCTTCAATCAGGCATGGAATAGGCATAAGGGAGCAATACAGATGAGTATGAATAGATAGGCCATTGACAGAGTAAAGGCCTATGGGAAAGGGAGGCTATAGAAAACCTCAAGAACAATAAACAGGTGATAATTAAGCCCACAGACAAGGGTGGAAGCATAGTTATACAAAATTGTTGTGACTGCATAAAGGAAATTGAAAGGCAGCTTAGTAACAGCACATTTTACTTGCTAATAACGGGGGATCCAACACAAGCCCTGAATGAAGGTTTTTTGAGGAATCACAATTACTTGATTGGTCATTTCTGGATGACATAATTGATATTAATGAAGCATATCAGAAATGTTGTTATTATTTTATTTTTATTTGTGGCAAATTAATACCAATTAGATCTATTAGGGTTAAGGGAAATAGCAATGTTTGGTTCACTTCTAATGTACTGAAATTAATAAGGGAAAGAAATCAAGGATGGAAAGTTTACAGAAGGACAAAACAATTGGATCATCAATTACTCTTTAAAAAGCTTAGGAATAAATGTCAATCAGTTATCCGTGCAGCAAAGAAGGATTATTTTAAGTGAAAATTTACGTAAGTTAAGGGGAATCCAAGTGCAACTTGGAACACAATTAATCTGTTAATGGGTAAACATAAGGGGAGTGAAAACTGTGTATTGGAGAAGGATGGTAGTATTATTAAGGATCCTAAAACTGTGGCAGAAGCCTTTAATTTACACTTTACTAACTTGGATAGGTATAGTTCTAATGTGGGTATCATGGATAGTTCCTGGAGCCATTTGGATGCACTCTTGCAATCAAGTAGTGATGGAATGTATGGGGGTGATAACATTCCAAAATGTTATTTTCGTTTCTTGCAAACTAAAGACGTGATTGAATTTGTGTCTAAAATGGATCCTAGACCTTATAAGGGATCTGATGATCTTGATTATAGGATACTGAAAAGAGTTATTAATAGTGTTGCCGGACAGTTGACAAAATTGTTTAATCATTCTCTATGTTATGGGACCTTCCCTGATGTGTGGAAGAGTGCAGTGGTAAAACCAATTTATAAATCAGGATCAAGACTTGATACAAATAACTATCGTCCAATTTCTATGCTTGCCTCCCTCTCTAAAATATTAGAGAAAATAGTTTCAGTTCCGTTAAAACAGCATTTAATAAAATACAAACATTGGTCAGATTCACAACACGATTTTAGGCCTAATCAAAACACGGAGACAGCCTTGGTGAGGCTCACTAGTCTAGTCGCTAGAGCAATAGATATTGGAGATGTTGTTGTAGCAGCTTTTGTGGACCTCACCAAGACTTTCGATCTAGTGAATCATGAGGTACTTTTGAAACAGTTATCTACTTTAAAGTTGTCAGAAGGGGTTATTTCTTGGTTTAGTGACTAGTTGGTTAATAGGAATCAGAAGACATTAATTAATGGAATACTATCTGAACCTTCTTTGCTGAAATGTGGAGTCCCCCAGGGCTCCATTTTAGGCCCTTTGCTTTTTTCTTTATTCGTAAATTCCTTGGCTATTAATTTTAAAAATACTGTTATTGTTCTATGCAGATGATGCAGTTTTATTTTGTTCCGGTTCAAATTTTCTGTCCTTACAGAATACTTTGCAGCATGATTTTGGTTTGCTGCATTATTGGTTTGATAAACATAAATTGGTGTTAAATTCAACAAAAACTAAGACAATTATATTTTCTCATCCTAGGAGAGTGCAAAATCAAGAATTAAAAATTATTGATAACTTGGTTAATGCAATTGAACAGGTTAAGCAGTTTAAATATTTGGGAGTAATAATTGATTGCCATTTAGCACTTGATTCTCATATTACAGAGTTAATTAGTAGGGTACATAAAAGATTAGGGTTTCTTTATCGAATTCGGGATAATCTAACGGTAGATGTTAAACTATTGCTTACTCATAGTTTATTATTATCTATGGTGGCTTATGGGTCTGTAATATATTCATTTACCTCTGAAAACGTTTTGTCTAGACTTCAAGTAATGTATCATTCTGTTCTACATTTTGTATCTGGTCAACCAAGGTTAACCCATCATTGTTCACTCTATAAACAATTAGGTTGTTTGTCTTTAAAGGGGCGGTTTAATTTTAGGGCATTGTTGTTTTTGCACAAGGGTTTTTTTTTAGGTATTCTGCTGCAAAGCATTAGTAGTTTATTCCCTAGGAACATACCTGGTTGCACAAGATTACAGAGTAGGGAGTGCTTTTTGGTTCCATTCTGCCAAACAATTCTTGGCCAAAATTCATTGAATTTTACTACTGTTAAGATGTATAATCAACTTCCTAAAAATGTTATAAGACAAAGAAATTGTCTACTTTCAAGTCTGAACTAAGAAAAACTTTGTTAGAAAACTCAAACTGTAAATGTTATGTGTAATGTATATTTATGCCTTGTTATTGTTTTTAATTTTGTATGTATGTTTTTGTATAAACTGGTTGTTTGTGAAAATGGGCTTGTCCCACAGACTTACCAGTATGAAAAATAAATAAATGAAATGAAATTGAAAGTGGATGATTTTATTAACTGGGCATTTTGTGAGAGCATGATTACTGAAAAAGAAAAACGGTATCTGATTATGGATTTTCCTCTAAAAACGCAAATATATTCTTTGCCAAAGGTACATAAGTCACTTATAAACCCTCCAGGGCATTCTATAATCTCAGGGGTCGGTACAGTCACTGAACCTTTGGTGAAGTGTGTGGATGATCACATTAAAAACTTAATAACTGATTTACCAACTGATCTGATATCTGATACTGGGGATATATTGAATACACTCAAAGATGTTGAATTTGAAGAGAATGTGCTATTAGTGACCTTAGACATAGAGTCATTGTACTCTATTATACAATGGCAAGAAAAATTCTTGGAAGCTGATTGGCGGCTGCTGATCCCTAGAGACAGTGATGTTATTAGACAATAACATCACTGTATCTAGGGCAGGCATGGAGATGGCCGCAGAGCAGTGAATGAAATCCCTCCCTCCCCAAGCCATTGCTGAGCCGACATGGCTGATGGTTATTCACACACTATCTTAACCATCAAGGCACTCCCCACCCAACACCAGTTACATCCCTCACTCCCCAAAAAACTGAAACATTCATTCAAAATATTTTAATTGAACACTCTGTGGCTGTGTGCAACAGTGTGAATGGCTTCACTGTCCCTGCCTGGAGTTCGTGCTCACTCCTCGGTGCTTATCCATATAGAACCGCAGCCCCGATTAGCCAAACCGAACATATCCCTCACTCCTGCACTGAAGAAAACAGACAAAAGAAAGAAAAGCCAAAAAAAATAACCTTTTTCTCATGAGTGCTACTCCCTGCTGCTAAAGGCTTTCACTATCAGCACGTGCCCCCTCGGTCATTTCCCCGAAAAGCCGCAGGCAGTGGCTGTAACTAAAACAAAAGAAAAATGCTTTTTTTTTTCTTGTCATCTCCCACAAATAGTTGCAGCAACACAACTCACTTCTGCAGCCTCAGGTAAACATCCTCCGTTCCCACTGTCCTACTCCATACTGCGCTTGGGTGCGCACTCCACACACTGCCTGTCCTGTATGAAGTAATGGCTGCGGTATCCACACTAGTTTCTCCTGGTACACAACAGACCCAGATGACATAGGGGTGGAGGACCCAGGCAAAAAGACAAAACTGAACCGTGACCTGAAAATTCAATTGCTGAGATGGGGAAACATAGTATTAGTTTAGCTACACAAGGGATGACACATGTCACAGCTCCATCTACTGGAGAAACACAAAAAGGAACTCTTTTTTTAATTATGCATCCACACATAAAATGTAAATACAAACTGTTTTAAGAATCAACTTATTTTCTTTTTTTAATTTTTATATACTGTAAATGAGCCATTGTATAATAGCAATAACGCACTTCAGGGATGTGTGCTTCAATCCATCCCAGGAGTGATGTTATTACACAATAACACACACTTTGTCAGGCCTTTTGCTTAAATATACCACATGATGGAGTACTAAGAGTCCTTAGATATTATTTAAACAAGCATTTGTCGATGCCGAATGTTGTCGCGCTGGCATTGGCACTGGCAGTGTGGGAGCTAGAGATGCATAATAGGAGTGGCAGTGAAGGATTGAAGTGACGTCAACCACACCCCCACCCTGTGGGGAGTGACAGGCATTGGGATGTGCCTTTGGGTCGTCATCTATAACAGTCATGCCATTGTACCTCACCCTACCCTGTAGCCACTGATAAGTGTCAGGGTGTGCTTTGGGGTCTCTGGGCATTAAACTTACCCCATTCCATAAGGAAATACACTGACGTGGGTGCAGTATAGGAGCGTGGGATGAACTTTGTGGCCGAACAGTGCAAGGCACACCACAATACATGTCAGTGGCTGCAGGGTGGGGGTGAGGGGTGGAATGGCATGAGCATTACTCAGCTCTATATGTCCTTTGTGCCTGAACAAAATGATGCAGTCTCGGTTTTTAACAACTGTCTCGCTGAGATTCAGGATTGGATGAATGAGAACTGGTTGAGGTTAAATCCAGATAAGACTGAGGTATTAGTTGTTGACCCGGGTCATTGTGTGAAGACGTTGACTCCTGGGGTCCCCCCTGGTCTTTTATTAGGGGATACCCAGTTGAGACCTTCTGAACAGGTGCGAAATCTGGGCATTATTTTTGACAGTGCGCTGACATTAAAGATGCAGGTGTCGGCCACTGTCAAATCTTCCTTTTACCATCTGAGGAATATCGCCCAGATAAAACACCTTGTTCCACATGATGACCTTCCTGTCTTGGTCCACGCTTTTGTTTCTTCCCGTCTTGATTACTGTAATGCTTTATATCTAGGGTTGCCGGGGGTAGATCTCCGTCACCTGCAGCTGGTGCAGAACGCGGCAGCTAGGTTGTTGACTGGGCTACCAAGAACTTGTCATGTCACACCTGTGCTGCGCGAACTGCATTGGCTGCCAGTGCAATGGAGAATCATCTTCAAGGTCGCATTGCTGACCTATAAGACCCTACATGGTCAGGGACCAGGCTACCTGCAAGATCTCCTTTGCCCCTACCATCCTCTCCGCCCACTCCGCTCCTCTGGCGAGGGATTGCTAGAGATTCCCAGGGTTTGTCTTAAATCATCTGGGGCAAGGGCCTTTTCTTTATGGCCCCGACCCTGTGGAATTCTCTACCTCGTCAGACTAGAGAGTGCCTGTCCGTGGAATCATTTAAGAGATCCCTGAAAAGTTATCTGTTTTCACTGGCATTTGGTTAGTTTATTTTATGGTTATTTTATTGTTTTATGCTTTTATTTATTATTGCTGATGTTTTATTTTTTGTTTTGTATCAGCGCTTTGATTTATTGAAAAGCGCTTTATAAATAAATTTTGATTTGATTGATTGATTGATTACATCCGATGATCCCAAGTCACAGCCCTGATGTCTGTCAGTCTGTACTGGGTGGAGTGTTACAGTTGGAAACCCTAACACCTTAGGCATGTGGTGGTAGTTTCACTCCACATTTTCGACATGGGCTGCTTGTCAGGCCACCTCATGAAAAGTGACACAATCACTTTGTTAGCTGAAAGGTGGTTTTGCACAGCGGCTGTGCCATTTGATGACAGAGGGACAAAAACACATTTTGGGGCAGGATGTGGAGAATGGCAACTGTATTGTTCATGGGGAGGTGTAAAAAAATGGCAACATTGAAAATCTGGAGTGACAATATGAAATATTGGTGAAGCAATGAGCATGCATACAAACTGCACAACACACGTCCGTAACCCTATTATTTTTGGGAGTTTTTTAGCCACATTTGTAACATAGGCAGTTTGGGACCTCCCCTTATGAACAGTGGCACTGCAATTTTGTTTATCTATCCCAAAAGTTGATTTCCCACAGTGACCATGCCATTGTGCACCACAGGTGTGGAAACAAATTTTGGGCAGGACGTGAAAAATGACAGCTGTACTGTTCATAAGGAGGTGTGAAAAAATGCCAGTGTTCAAAATCTGGCATGGAAATATTGCAAATTTTCGAAGTTACAAGGGTGCATGGAAATTGCAACACTGTCATTTTATGGACTTTCAGCACCAAATTTTCAACACAGGCATTTTAGGACCTCTGCTCATGAACAGTGTCACCGTCAATTCCTCAAATTGTCCCGAAAAGTGATTTCGCACAGTGACCAGGCTATTCTGTGCCGCACATGCGAAAACACATTTTGATCAGGATATGTAAAATGACAGCTATACTGTTCATCAGGAGATGTGGAAAAATGCCAATTTTGAAAATCTGGAGTGAAAATATTACAAATTCACGAAGTTACAAGCCTGCATGTAAACTGCGCAATGCGCGCTCGTAAAACATCCATTTTCTGGATTTTTCCCACCAAATTTGCAACAGAGGCTTTTTGAGAGCCCTTCTCATGAACAGTGGCACTGTCATTTTGTTAATCAGTCCTGAAAGGTGATTCCATGCAGTAATTGCGAAATCACCTTTCGGGGCTGATTAACGCCATGACAGTGCCAGAATGCATGAGGAGGGGTCCCAAAAACCCCATGTTGAAAATTTGGTGCCAAAATTCCAAAACATGCCTGAGAAATGCATCAAAAGTTGAAAAAACCCTATTTATTCTATCATACAGCTTTCCGGCATTTCCTCAGTTCGCGGTTCGGCTTTGAAGAGGTAGACGTGTTCCGGTCCACCGAAGATCGTCGCACTGGACTCTGGAGGTAAGTATAGGGTGGGGGGTGTGGGAGGCAGGGTGCACAGTGGGTGGACATGGGTTGCGGGAGGGGGAGGGAGACCATGAGGGAAGTTTGCTTTTTGCAGGTTAAAAAACAACATTGGGGACTTTTTTGCAGGGCTTTGGCACACTGGGGTGGGCTCCAGCATGCCACCTAAGTGTTTTGTGGGGTGTTGTAGCCGATGGGGACTGGGCACCCCCCTTGGCACATAACAAATAGGGAGGGGGGATGCATTTTGCCGACGGGGAGTGGGTTCCCCATCAGCACATACATTGGGGCAGGGCATGCTGACAGGGGGATTGGGAACCCCCAAAGTCAGCAGCATGGCAGGCTGTGTGCAGCCATGTTCATTTTGTTTTTCACCACTAGGGAAAACACGTCAGGAGGTCCTTTGCATATGACGAGCTTAGCTCGCATTGCAGAGGACCTTTCGTTTGATCCCATCACCACATTAAATATGCACAGTGTGGCTCCGGCACACAGGCTAATTGGAGAATGAGGGACACACCTACTGATGCATGCCCTGCATTCGCCCAACAGTGACCGTGCCTCCAAATCCGCAATACCGCAAGATGTTGGCTGCCAAGCATGCCAACATAATAATAAAAGGGGTACAGATTCAAAACCTGATACTGATTTTTTGGTTGAGATGACCAGGCAGGTGCTGGAAGGGAATTATTTTTGTTTTAATGATTCCTTTTATTACCAACAGAAGGGTACAGTGCTGGGGGCTAGTTTAGCCCATAATTATGCAAACCTTTATTTAGGATTTTGGGAGGAAGGTTGCATATGGAAAACCAGGCAAATCCCTTTTTCAGTAAAATGGTGATGTGGAAGCGTTTTATTCATGATGATCTCCTGGTGTGGCAGGGGTGTGAAAAGGAGTTAGAACTTTTTGTGGAGTATTTGCTTAGTTCAAATAATAATCTAAGGTTCACTTATACTGTAAACAATAGTGACATTTCCTTTTTGGACCTTAAGATAATGCTGAAACAGGATGGCAGCATAGCTACTGCACTGTACCGAAAACCCACAGACCATAATACTCTACTACTGGCTAGTAGTTGCCACCCTGCCACACCATGGAGAATATACCAAAGAGCCAATTCTATAGAGCTAAAAGGAATTGCAGTGAACCTACTGTACTCAAAGCTGAATTACAGAATCTGGAGGTTAGATTTAAAGAGGGGGGTATTCACATGATTGCATTAAAAAAGCTAAAGAAGCAACAGCTATTATGGAAAGAGGTGCTTTATTACTTAAAAAGTCATCTCATGTTGCGCCTAAGGATGGTCAAATGAATTTTGTTAGCACCTTTTGCATCAGATCAGGACAGATTAGAGATCTTATCTGTAAAAAGTGGCCTGTTTTGAGTGCAGATTATCGTTTAGTGGAAACTGCTACGGTCCCACCTAGAATGTCTTATAGGAGGGCCACTAACTTAGGAGACAAGTTGGTCCACTCAGCATATGTTGAAGAGAAAGTATGCCCTAGACATTGGTTGCCACCCCCACCAGTGGGTAATAAGACATGTGGTCACTGTAAATATGGTACAGTTATGAGAGAGTGTGGTATGTTCAAGGGTCCATCAACTGGAAAAATGTACAGTATCACTAGATTAATAACATGTGATACTACTTATGTAGTGTATCTGGCTACTTGTTCCTGTGGTTCCTACTATGTAGGAAAAACAAAAAGAAAACTTAAAGAAAGAGTGGGGGAACACATAAGGGCAATTAAGAATAGTGGTGGGCGAAGTGGCCCCAATTAAAGCTCCAGCGAAGTGATCCGGAGTGAGAGTTAGTCTACATGAGTACTCCATGTGTGAAGCGGAGTACTTTTGTTACAATAAGTAACGTGAAGTCCATTGAAAACAATGACTTCGTTTTACTCCACTTTCCAAACCACTACTCCACTAATTTTAAGGTACAGTACATTGAAACAATGTACTTTGCCTTACTTCGCCTTGTTTTTAAGCCCCAAAGGTGAATTTTGCAGTGTTTCATGGGATTTCGGGTCACATGGGCTCTAGATTGTTCTGTACAGCCTCAGTTTGGGGTAGTGTATATAGGAAGCTGTAGGAGACAATCTGCTCTGAGAGCTCTCTACAATTCAAACCTTCAAAAAAGCTGTTAAAAAAGCCTTTTTGAGTCATTTTTTTGCTGAAACTTTAGTTCATCGATTATAGGAAGCCCTCCTGTGCTCATATCATCGAACGTTTATTGTCTGTGTATGGATTTTGAATGTTAATGTACAACATTCAGTCTGTGTACTGAGAGACAGTGGAAGTGTACTTTGGGGGAGGGGTGTGTCTGTGGTGTAGGTAGATTAACTTGAAGAAAAAGACAGTGTTTTCTGTTTTGGTGATATTTTTCCTGTTTAACTGTGTTAACGTACACCCAGTAATATTTTCAACATTTCTTGCCATTTTTTTGCTGATTGTTGTGGTGCAGCAGTGCATAATTTTAGTTTGTTTAAAATATGTGGTTATATTACTGAAGTTTTCAATTTGCTATGCATTACTTAGTGTGTGTGTGTGAGTATGTGTGTCATGTGTGTCATGTGTGTCATCAAATGAGACACCTTTTATTGTGCCACATAATTTCAGCAATGTGAAGCTGCTATCCACTGCAGCTGTGTGATTTTTGCACTTTTTGTGGTATCTTTACTGGTATAGTACTAGTGACTGTTCCTGCAGCAGTACAGTACACTGCCCCTCTCCCCGGGTGGCCCGCCCCAACCGGTAAAGGTATTCTTTTCCAGATTTGAATTTCTGATGGTGAGCACTGGTTAGGTGTTGTGCCTTTTGTCTGCATCTCTTCAGCGCACAGCGCAATCTTAATCTGTCTGTGCATTTGCATCTCTTTAGGGCTCAATCTCCATCTGTAACTTAAGTCACAGTTGTTTCTTTGGCTTCCCTTCAGAGTGCTGGACAGGTGTGGTGCTTAATTTTGCATGAACATTGTACTCATTAATATGCTTTTTTAAGTCAGGACCATCATCACGAGTCACTTGTGATACAAATCACGTTCTTCATCATCACAGTCACAAATCACGATTCACGATCATTCACGTTACGAATCACATACATTTTTTTTCTAGTTACTTGGATGTATTGTAAGCCTGTTTTGTAGTATCTCTCCAGGCTTCACCACCCCACCATTGTATTCATTGATACGTGTTTTTAAGTCTGGGAGTTTTAAGCTACAGCTCATCGGGACCCAGGGAAGTACAGCCATAGGCATTCACATTTCTTCATCAACACAGTCACAAATCACGATTCACGATCACTTCATGAATCACAACATGATTTTTTTTTAATAGTTACTTGGATGTATTGTAAGCATATTGATCGCTGTGCTGAACAGGGATGGGATCCACACCTGGGCCCGGGGGAAGAGGCACATCCTGCTCCAGAGAACCTGGTGCTGGACTTGGTGGTGGAGGTTCAACTGCCTCAGAGTCAGGACAGGAGGCGGTGCTGGTCCTGCTTTGGGGGGGCACTCACAAGTTTTAAGGGGTCCAACAGGAATGGGTGCCCATGCCCTCCACACATGTACACAGTATGATGCTTACCACTACGACGCTTTCCCAGAGCTGCTCCATCCCAGACATCCCCTCACCCTGGTCCATCTCTCCTACTGAGCTCCCTCCGTCCGAGCAATCACTACTCACTCTGTCACACAACACACACACACACACAGTCACACAGACAGACAAACAACTAACTACTTATAAAGGTAAGAAAAATAAAATTTACAGAAAGAACAAATTAAGTAAAAAAGAGTACAGAAAAGGCAAAAAAATGTAGCTTTTAAAAAAGCTGTTGGGTCAAAATCAAAGTTTAAATCTCCTCGCTGTGATCTAAAAGTATAAGCAGTCACAAAACTCACTACTCTCTCTCCGTCTGCACAGGAGAAAGTAAAAGTGTCTGCTTGTATGACTCACTTTCTTCCTACCTAGCTAAAGAGCATGTGACTTACAGTACTGTTGTGATGTGTGGGGGGGCTGCCAAATCTGAAACACCAAGTGGATCACTTAGAATCCTAATGAGGAATGCGAAGTCCATTAAAAGCAATGACTTTGTCTTACTTCACGTTGCCATTCTGCCTTAACGCGAAGTGGTAATGACAAGGCGGAGTGAGCATTTTGCATTGCCCGCTCCACGTAATGGAATGGTAACACAAAGTGTCCACTTCGCGTTCACTTCACCGGCGGAATTTAAATGCGCTGCATCTCTAATTAAGAATAAGAATTTGGATTATGTATGGGTGACACATATGTTAAATGCTGAAAGTAGAAGTGACCACAGTTTAAAGTTTACAGGGATTGAACATATAGTCCTAGGTCCAAGAGGTGGTGACAGAGAGGGACTTCTAAGTAGGAGAGAACAGTTTTGGATATATACCCTTGAAGCCTATAAGGGCAAAAGGATTAAATTAACATACTGAAATAAAGCCATTCCTGAAAAATAGGCATTAAGGATTTTAATGTGTTCCTCTGCTTTATATCTCTATAGATTATTGTGGCTTTCAAAGAGTGATTTATTAATATGCATCAATTTTTTGTTTTGTTTTATTATTTCTTATAGATCCTTGTGTTTATCAAGAGGGATTTGTCAACACTTAAGGGTTTCTCTCTGTATATACTATTTACATTGTAGTGAGTACTGTTAATGGTGCACAGTGATATAGCTGTACCTTATACTGGTTATCTTTTGTCAATCATTGTCTGTTAAATCTGGAATAATAATAATTTTTTCTGGTTGTCAGTGTTGTCATAATTTTTTTCAAACTTTTTTCTTTCTTTTCCCCCTCCCCTCTTTTGTTTCCCCCTTCTCCTTTTCCCTCCCTTCCCCCTCCTCCCCATTCCTCCCGCTCCCTCCTTTCTTTCCTTGCCTACTCCTTTTTTCATCCCCTTCCCCCCTTTTTTTCTTCTCCTCTCTTTACACTAATCTAGCTCAATCTAGTCATCCCTTTGGACTTCCTCTGAAATAAATAAATAAATAAATAAAATCACACTCCCTCCTTTCCCTTAAGGTCTTTTGACCATAGTATTTTCCTTTTTTAAGATAGCTCTTCGGTTCATCTTATTCCTTTTCTGACTCCACTAAGGAGATATATATGTATTCACTTATAGTAAAGGAACTTAAAATATAGCCATTCTACTGAAATAAATGAATGAATTAATAATATATGTCTGTTATATAGAAAAAAAAGTCATTTTGAAAAGGAATTTTTAAATGGTGTCCTTCTGCATTATTACTCACTGTCTATTGGTGATTTTGCATCTGTTTTGTAAAATATTTGTCTTATAAGCACCATATAAAGTAATGTCAATTTATGTGCTTTATTACGTGTCCTAAAATGGTCATGTGACTGATTGATTGTGGGTATTTAATTAGTGATTTCAGTAAGAGGCACTATCTGTGAGAAAGCCTTGCTGAAGGTGAAACAAGAGAGTTTGTTCAGTTCCACTGTGGGCCGTTTTGGTCCGTTTATCTTGTCCATCTGCACTGCAAGTTCATAAGTCTGCAAGCTTGAATAAATGGGGCTTTTTTGATATACAAAGGTGTGCCCATCTTTGAATTGAATTTCTTCCTGCCTAAGTTATTAGTACTGTGACTAGAGTTCATTTGGCACATTCATAAGGTAGAAAAAATGAGCAGACTAGATGGGCCTTGCGGTCCTTATCTGCCATCAATTTCTATGTTTCTAAATTTCGAGAACTGAGAAAAAGCCCGGGAGATAGCTATGTAGGACTGAATGTCCAAATACGTGCCTATCTTGACCGCTGGGTAGATGGGGCTAAAGTGAGGACTGCAGAGCAAATTAAAGATTTAACTGTTAGGGAATAATTTTTTTAAATTGCACCTGATGACCTGCGCATAAGGTTGCTAGACAGGGCATGCAACTCCATCAAGGAGGTAACAGAAAGTGTTGATTTGTATGTAGCTAGCAGACCATATTCACAGTGTAGAACAATGAGGATGGGACAGCACATGGTTTTAATGGGACCCAGGGGGGAAACCTAAAGGAAACTAGCCTGCACCTAAGCCCAAAACAGAATTCACCAGTTCCAAGGGGAACTAAGAGCTGGGGACAAAAAAATGCTGGATTTGCCAGAAAGTGGGGCATCTGTCCTATGACTGCCCTAAAAAAGAAGCAAAGGGCAAAACCCTGAGAGAGATGGTGACCAAGATAGTACTCAGCAGTTGGTAGGCTATGCATACACTGTAGTGCCACCAAACTCCACCATGCACATGCGCCCTATTCTAGTCAATGCGACAGTAACAGAGGGATCGAGGGACACTGGCACCTCTGTGTCTGTGGTGAGGCAGGATCTGATCCAGGTGGAGCAGATTCTGCTGGGGCAGTTTTCCAAGATTCAGGGAGTCACAGGTCCAGTGGTCCAAATGCCAATGGCACAGGTCTTCCTGAGCTGGGAGGGTGGCCATGAGGTACGGGAGGTAAGAGCTGCACCTGATCTCCCTGTGGATCTAATCATGGAGAATGATTTTGACCACAGGGAAAACCTAGTATGTGTTACTGCCCATAGCCAGGCAAAAGAGCAAGCTTCTGAGGGCAAGGAGGGGGCGACACAGACAGTGCAGACCCCTCCCTCAGCAGCTGAGAAATCTGCTAGTGTGGGTGAGGAGCTAGCTAGAAGCACCAGCGCTGAGCCCCAGCTGCAAATTGAGGAGGCATCAGCCAGGGGCCAGATTTCCTCCTGAAGGGGAGTTGGGGAGGGCCAGACAGGAGGAGCTGGGCAGAGCACAGCGAGCTTATCCTACTCTTCAAAAACTGAGAGAGTTAGCAGACAGTGCTGAGGACTTTCAGGGGAGCAAAAAGTCAGTTTATTGGGAGAATGGGCTGTTGTGCAGGGAATGTACACCACAGAGGGGCTAGAGGGAGATGTACTCCGGCAGCTTATAGTCCCCCAGGACTACTAAAAGCAGCTTTTGGACCTGACCCATGACATCCATTTTTCAGGCTACCTGGGAATTAACTGCACCAAATGTCAGCTTGCCAACAACTTCTTTTTGCCAAGTATGCACACAGATGTGAATTACTGTCGGACTTGTCCACAGTGCCAGAGGGTGGGAAAGGTAGGGGACAAGTATAAGGCAGCGTTGGTGCCCCTGCCTATTATTGATGAACCCTTTGAGAGGGTAGCCATGGACATAGTGGGGCCCCTGAGTACCACAAGTCACATGGGTAAAAGATACATACTGGTTGTCATGGATTATGCAACCAGGTACCAAAGGCAGTGGCCATGTCTTCCATTGAGGCTGAACAAGTGACTAATGAGCTCCTGGGAATCTTCAGCTGAGTGGTATTTCTCCATGAGATTTTGTCAGACTAGGGGAAGAATTTCTTGTCCTTAATGACCAGTCTGTGGGAGAAGTGAGAAGTGAAGCAGCTCCGTGCTTTACCTGTCACCCTGAGACAAATGGCCTGGTTGAGTGATTCAATGGGACCCTCAAAACCATGCTGGGGACATTTGCTGATCACCACAAATGGGAGTGGTACAAATAACTGCCCCACCTCCTGTTTGCATACAGGTAAGTCCCACAGGGGAGTTCACAGGGTTTTCAGCCTTCGAGCTCCTGTTTGGTCATAGGATGAGGGGCCCCTAGACTTAGTCAGAGACGAATTGGAAGGTGACCTTGCCTCTTAAGGGGAGTCTATTGTGGAGTGCATCCTAAATTTCAGGACCCAGCGTAAGGAGCTCATGGGGCTCGCCCAAGAGCACTTAGCCACTGCACAATAGCAATTGAAAACCTGGTACGACTGAGGGGCCAGAGCTCAGGAGTATGAAATTGGACATTCAGTGATGGTACTTGTCCCAGTCTGACAGATTAAACTGCAGGCAGCATGGGAGGGACCATTCTCCATATTCAGGAATGTGAGTGAGGTTAACTATGTAGTAGGGCTGCCTGACAGAAGGTGCAGGCAGAGGGTATATCATGCGAACATAATAAAGCCCTGCTACGATAGGGAGGAAATGATCCTCACTGTGTGCAGCATACCAGAGGAGGGAAATGAGGCTGATCCCCTTGTAGACCTCCATGGAGAAGCACGGGAGGGATCCTCAGTGGGTAACCTCACACTCTCAGGGCAGCTGACACCAGTCCAGGCAGAGAAGATGAGGGGGGTGCTGTGAGCATTTGGGGACATGTTCACGGGGAAACTGAGGCACACCATGATGGCCAAATACCATGTGGACACTGGGACCCAAGTGCCACTGAGGCAGTCCCCCTACAGGGTACCAGAGGGGGTTAAGCAGACCACACTGGAGGAACTCAGGGAGATGCTGGCCCTTGGAGTGATCCAGGAGTCCAGTAGCCCCTGGTCCTGATCCCCAAGATGGACAGTACCACACGGTTCTGTATCGACTAACGGAGGCTTAACAGCTGCACGGAGTCTGATGCCTACCCCATGCCCAAAATGGATGAGACCTTGGAATGGCTGGGGGTGCCTGGTTCCTGACCATGATAGATCTGATGAAGGACTACTGGCAGGTGCCCCAACCTCTGCAGCCCAGGAGAGGTCTGCTTTCATTACCCCATATAGCTCATTTGAATTCCGAGTAACACCACTTGGGATGAAGAATACACCCACAACTTTCCAACATCTTGTGAATCATATTCTAGCTGGAGCAGATGAATTTGCACTGGCATACATGGATGACATAACGATTTACAGCCAGACCTAGGAGGATCATATCAGGCATGTGAGGGAGGTGTTCCACTGACTGAAGGTTGCAGGTCTGACAGTTAAAGTGGAAAAATGTCAAGTAGGAATGGCTGAAGTGTCCTACCTTGGGCACAGAATTGGCAGTGAAGCATCAGTCCAGAGCCAGGGAAAGTCAATGCCAATCAGGCCTGGCCCACCCCTGCCATGAAAAAACAGGTAAGGGCATTTCTGGAAAAAGCCAGGTACTACAGGAGGTTTGTCCCTCACTACATTAATGTGGCCAAGCCCCTGACAGTGAAAAAAAGTTTCTGGAGACCAGCCACTCAGTTCATCATAAGAAATGTAGTTTTATTTTGATATTTTCTTAGAACATCATGATCCCCTAGGTACGCCCAACGTTTCACCCAACACCTGGCTTCCTCAGGGGCTTAGGATCTATAACAGTATACAAATATGAGTATTACTATCATACTAAAATAATTTTGACTAAAAACATTTTTTGGAAAAAGCATTTCTCATAATTGGTGACAGTACCAAAACTGACCACTATATATTTTAAGTGCCCAAGATTAATACAAAAATAATTTTGAGGAAGCCTGGTGTTGGGTGAAACGTTGGGCATACCTAGGGTATCATGGTGTTCTAAGAAAATATCAAAATAAAGCTACATTTCTTATGATGAACTGAGTGGCTGGTCTCCAGAAACTTTTTTTCACTATATTGAAGTCAACCGTTCAACCAGACCCCAATAGGAACATTTGGACTACTTTATACAAAGGGCACCCACCCACGTTCTCATCCTTGGCAAGCCCCTGACAGACCAGACAAAAAATAAAATGCCAAAAAACATTCTCTAGACAGAGGACTGTGAATCTGTCTTCTGACAGTTGTAGGAAGCCTTATGTGGGTCACCCTGCTTGCTAGCCTCAGTTATGACATAAGGTACACAGTGCACGTGGATGTTTCGGACCATGGGCTGGGTGATGTCCTGAGATAGGTTACACCACAGGGGGAGGATCACCCCATAGTGTATCTGAGACTGAAGCTTCTGCCCAGGGAAGAGGCATATGCCACAGTTGAGAGGGAATGTCTGGGGATAGTGTGGGCCCTTCAGAAGCTGCAGCCATGTTTGTATGGGAGGGAGTTCACTGTGGTCACAGATCATAAACCCTTGACATGGCTCTATAGGACTAGAAGGCAGAACACAAAATTATTGTACTGGAGTTTGATACACAGTCGTATAATATGATCATCCAGCATGGAAGTGGGGCACAAAATGCCAATGCAGATGGACTATCGAGGCAGGAATGAGTGCATGACATGTTTCTTTTGGTGGCCCCCAGGCCCTACATGAATGGCAGTGTCTCTTGGGGGTTGTCCAAAAGAGACATACCTTCATTTCCCGGGGAGGGGGGATGTGATGAACATATGACCAGATTGATCTACAGCATTCATTTATTTATTTTTTTTATTTCTTTTGTTAGTGTAATTTTGCTTCTGTTATAAAGTGGACAAACATGGCTTCCAGGGTCACATGTCCAAGCAAGTCTTATGGGAAATATTGGCCAACTCAGCTACTCAGGGGAATTTTCCCTTGGGAACATCTAGCCACATATCCTGAAAGACAGATATGATAGTGCCATTTTGATCACCTCAGGCATCCTGAAAGGCAGGGGCGTGGGGTTGGACACCTCTTACATCCTGGAAAACAGTATTAAAATGGGACCAAGGGATGTCTGGGTGTAAAGTAAGCCAGTTGGCTTGGATTATTTCATCCATTCAAACACACATGTGGATATCAGGGAACTGTCACTCAAAAGGGGTAAGACCACCCCCACAGTGAAAGGGTATAACGTGGGGTGCTGCAGACCAGCCCAGTCTCTTTTCTCTGGGACAGTCAACATCCAAAGATGGGGGAAAGGGCTCTGCCACAAACAGCTAGCTGCTTGGTGAGTATAGAACAATTTAGACAAAGTGTCTTTATAGCTAGTGAGCAGATATAGTTCATAGAGTGTGGAAATCTCAGTTTCTTCTATCTGTCAACTGTCTGTGCAACTCCATTTATTTTAATTTCTAGTTACCTTGTAAACGTTTTGTCCAAATGTAAATATATTCTGCATGTAAACACTTGTAGTCACTAGTATAGACTTTGTTTTTGATAGAACAAGTGGTTGCCTGTATATTTAATAAGGTAATTTGGATATATTCTGCAGGACACTGTTTGCAGACCATCTCTAAAAGGCACTCTACCCACAGGTATTGTGATGACCTTCCTGACCTTGTGCAAGGAGGAGGTAAGAAGCAGGTTTTTCAGTTCCTGTCCTGGTAAAAACCTGGTGGTAGCAGTGAATTTGAAGTCCCTGTTGTGAGATTTCCATCACAATCAGGTTAAAAAAATGTGGAGCCCAGGGTTGTGGCTTGACCCACAACAAGATGGTGACCTAAACTGAATCCTACTCACTCTCCAGCTAGTTCATCTACCACCATCCATGCAAACAGCTAACATTTCACAGAACAAATGACCACTCCGTATAGCCTGTATCACACTCAACTGAGTGCTACTCACTATCCTTATTGTCTGCCCTTGTACACTGCAGGATTTGGCTCATTCCTCTCACCTCAGCTCATCTTTTCCTCATAGCCAGCACAGACAAGAATGCAATGGTTGAGAAACTGTCACTCAAGGCAGGAGCCATCAAAGTGATGTTCCACAAACATCTGGCTCCAATGAATGAAGTAAAGGAAGCCTTTGACCATACCACAGATGAAATAATGACGATCAATGCCAGACTGACCCAAATGCAGTGGAGAGTCAAGGGACATGACTGAGAGATACAGGAAATAAAAAAAAACTATCTGGGAGGAAAGCTATCTCATACCTTCCCTCCATGACAAGGTAGATGACTTGGAAACCGTGGCCACTGCAGCAACCTGCAGTTCATTGTTTTTTCAGAGGGAGTCCAGCTCGAGGATTCCAGGGCCTTTCAATAGCATGTTTTATGTGCCATTCGACAACTAAAGGGGGAACATAAATTCAACATTGAGAGGGCTCATCACTTGCCCCCCTCCAAAGAAAGGGGAATGTCCTCGACCCATTCTGGCCCAGTTCCTTAGCTATACTACCGAGGAGGCTATACTGTGATGATCTCGAGAATTGGATGAGTTGAGGAGGCAAGATCATATAATTCACATTTACTAGGACTTTACAAAAGAACTCTCACTGTAATGGAAAGCTTACACTGAAGCCTTACATGTGATACATCACCTTGGGGATACAATCTTTGCTGAGGTACCTGGCCACCATGAGAGTTACACGCAATGGGGTGTCCCTGCCTTTCTCAACCCTAGATACTGTTATGGATTTCCTCCATAAATACTGGCCTAAGGAGCTCAGGAAGTCATGGTATGCCTCTCAACGCATCACCCAGCACCCTCAGAGGACATGGAAACCAGCACTCCATTACATAGCGCTAGTCATTCTGCTGGCTACACAGCAAATTATGCAGATGCAGATGAATGGTCCCCGATACCCATAAGGAAAAGGAGGAACCATCAGTGCCAGACAAAGGACTCTCTGAATCAAGCACTGCAGTCCCAAAGCAACTGCAGAAAGGAGGACTTTTATAGTTCATCAAACAGATTGGGACCATTTTAGCCCAAAACAAATACTGTGTGCTTCCCTGAGGCCTTCCTCTCCACTGGTGGCATCATTGAACAAACAGATTGACTCCATGAAGCACACCCCATTTGAGTCTCTCCTACCATTAGGGGCCCAACACCAGCTCACCCAAACTATGGATCTGCAAGCTGTTTTGTGGGCTGCAGTGGTAGCTGTGAATGTTCCACTACTTATGTTGGGCTCCTTCCGTGGACCCTCTGCAGCAATCATAACCCTGGTTTCTTCTCTCCCATGCTCAGATGCCTGGATTAACTACAAGGTCTGTGAGTAATTTTTCCTACATTGGTGAGGCTATTGGAGGTGTGGGGTGGAGGGGGGGGACTAGTTGATTCTCATGGCCATTAAGGCACTAGGTTCAACCTTTGGGTTCGTGGGAGTCCCCCACCACCACCACCACCACTGTGCCCCCTTGCACACGCACCCCTCTTTTTCTCTTCCTGTTAAAACTATATGACTTCTGATCCACTGTTGCTCACCCAGACTTAGAATTCAGGATTGGGATACCCCATGGATTCAGAATGTTGTCACAGTGAGCTGCAGAACGCAAGGCAGAATCCAGTGCTGTGACTGCCATGAACCGTCCCACAATTCCACATGGTGATTCAGCTGAGAAAGACACTTTGGAAGCAGAGCCTGTTTCTTTTTACTTCTCAATATGCCATACTGAAAGTGCTTGAGGTACCAGGCTCAGCTCCTTCCCAGGCCTCACAAATACTCTTTGAACCACAGCATGCTAGCAACTTGAAACGTGGACATTTATTTGAAGCATTTTAAGGATGTACCAAACCCCCATGATTTTTTTACTATTGCATTGCTCATGGGTATACTAAATTTCTGCAGGCTATGGCCCCAAGGGGGCAGCACTAGCACAGACAAAACTGAATGTTCCATAGGCAGGACCAGCTGACCAGGTGTATACCCTATCCCTGGATTCAGACTCAGCAATGCATGTCTGAGCCCTCCCTCCCCGATCTGCATGGGACTTTTATCCCAGAGCACTCCAGGCAGAGGAGTGAGTAGTTAACAGCTAGCCTAAGCTCCACATCTGCACCACTAGGCCAGTAGACATGTTTATTAGTGATTGTTTTGTGTGTTAACCTACCATCACCATTATTCAGCTAGCCTAAGGTCCACATCAAGCTAAGATGGAGGCCACCTTTTTTAATCCTGGAGCCCGGTGTCTAGAATGCCCTAAGACATAGGGTACACCAGGGGATGCTGCCATAGACATAGCATCCATTCCAGCTAGCCCCCTTCCCCAACCCTGGGATATGCTGGGATGCATATTTGGTGCCCTTAGCCAGATATGGTCCAGAGCTAACAATTTACCTTTGCTTAAATACAGTATGTGTGCAGCTTTGTGAATCCATTTGACAAGGGGTCTGGCTGACATGCCCTCTTGAGATCACAGTTGACAGGAAAATTCTTTCCTGGCCCTCATGGAAGGCCAAAGGCCTCCTCTTCTGGAATAATATGATGAAGGACAGACTGGCTACAGACTCCTCTCAGGCCTTACAAACCAAATGGGGCATCCCAAGGACTGATTTCTGGGGGTTCTTACAAATACTCAGTGCTACACAACATATTTTGCTAAAGCAAAAGTGTTCCCCAAGTTGCCTCTGTGCTGTCTCAGTGGATACTAGTCACAAGGAGCCTAGCTGGTAAGATCTATGCAACTGTTAGGGATAGCATACCCAGTCAGTTGAGCCAATCAAAGAATAGGTGGGACAAGAGATTGAGCATCATTAATTCTGACCATGAATGCAAGGCCTGCTGGGTGTTTTGTCACAGGGCCTTCAAAGACAACCACAGCAGGCTGAAACAAAACAAGATTCTCCACTCCTGGCACAGGACCCTTCGATACTGCATAAGATGAACCTAATACCCACAGATAATTGCAGGAAGTGTGGAACTCCATGTGGAGATCTCTTGCAGGTATTATGGTCATGCCCCACCATTCAACCATTGTGGAATAAAGTGTGCCAGCTGGGAACAGTCGTTCTGCAATGCCAGATACCTCAGTCTGCTCCTCTATTGTTGTTGGACCCACATAGGAGGCACCCCACATAACATCTGCGGGCCACAGATGGCTTTCACTTCTTAGTGTACAGGCAAAAAGGATATTACTTTGTAAATGGCATACTTCTGAGTCATCCTCACCACACAAGCTGGTGTCATCTCTCCCAACTAGCTACTGGTACTTAAAACTTTATACATGCTGGCTACCATTTCTCAAATACCTCTATCTCAAGACAGGTGTGCGATAAACTTGGTGTACAATCTTCCCTCTGTTCCATTTTAGACAGATTGGAATCATCTCATATAATGTACGTGATCAACAGATGCTCCAGCTCTGGATAATTAGTTATTATGTACTTTGTATTGTTTATGATATGGTTAAATTGGTTTAACTAACAAAAACAAAGGCATGTTTATTGCTTTGTCATATTGCAGTTAGCAGCCTTCATTGCCCCTCAGGTATACGTATGAACGATGTTCCTCCTTATTCAGAAGTCCAGTGCTTTATGAATTTATGTACTGCTAATTCTGTATTAATGTTGCATATGCTTCTGTGTTGTATTGCAAAAAAAGGAATATGCCAATAAAAAATTTAACTGTAAAAAACGAGGTCTCTATTTCACCACAGTTTAACTACACACACAATACATAAATCACCTGTCCAATGTTTGTCAGACAGCCAATGTACTCCTCGATGTATTCACAAAAGAAGAGGAGGGGGAGGCACCGAATCCAGTCAATAGAAGCACTCTGGATAGGGGGGTAGATGTCAGTCCTTTCACAGAAGAAAGGGTTCTGAAAGAACTCCTAAAACTGAAGGTGTACAAAGCAATGGGGCCTGATGGGATTCACCCCAGAGTTCTAAAAGAACTAAGGGGAGAACTAGTAACACCACTGACTACCATTTTTAACAAACCATGGGAGGATGGTGTGGCACCTGAGGACTGGAGAAGGGTGGATGTGATTCTCCTTCACAAAAGCGTGAGCAAGACAGAGGCAGGAAACTACAAACCTGTTAGTTTGACCTCAGTGGTAGGGAAAATGATGGAAGCACTTCTGAAGGAAAGAATGTTTGAGTACCTAGAGGCCAGTGGAGCACAGGACCCAAGCCAGCATGGATTCATAGTGGGAAGGTCATGTCAGATGAATCTAATTGATTAATTTGACTGGGTGACCAAAGTAGTAGACCAGGGAGGGGCTGTGGACATGGCCTACCTAGACTTTAGCAAGGCATTTGATACAGTCCCACACAAAAGATTAATAAACAAATTAGCCAGCCTGGGAGATGGTCCCAGGGTGGTAGCCTGGGTAAAACATTGGCTGGACAACAGGACACAGAAGGTTGTAGTAAATGGAGTCCACAGTGAAGAAAGGGGGGGTTACTAGTGGGGTACCGCAGGGTTCAGTACTGAGTCCAGTCCTTTTTAATGTCTTTATAGGTGACATTGCAGAGGGACTGGAAGGAAAAGTATGTCTCTTTGCAGATTACACAAAGATCTGCAGCAGGGTTGATACACAAGGTAGGGTGGAAAGGATGAGATGGGACTTGGCAAGGTTGGAGGAATGATCAAATATATGGCAGCTTAGATTCAACGCGAGGAAGTGCAAAGTAATGCACCTGGGAAACAAAAATCCAGGGGAAGAGTACACAATGGAGGGGGTGAGATACTGACAACAAATATGTGGAACAATCTCTGATTCAGAAAGGGGTTGGGGGGCACTGAACAAATACCACTGCAGACAGTTGTTTCAAAGTCCAAATGTTTTCTTTTTTATTGTAAATATGGCCAAAACCTCAATGTTTCACCTACCATGTAGGCTTTTTCAAGAGATGCATTATGTTACTTGCAGTTGTTCTAAAATTCCTTATTTAATTTTGCATTCCTTTATTTAAATAATCTCAGGGTCCAGTACTCTGATGTATCAGTGCACCCTTTGAAACTCCAGACCCTTATTTTTTACACCCTATGTTGACAATCTGGTGGCCACTGTTAACAGAAGACTGGGTGCCTTATACTGTAACAGGAACAATTTCACTGAGGATGATAGACACCTTATTGTGGCCAACTTAATGCATTCTTTCACTTATAGATATGGGCGCCCTGTCTATGCTGCTGCCTGTGACATGGTGCTAAACAGAGTAAAGCTGATCTGTAATAAAGAGTGCCACTTTGTACTTGGTGCAGATAACCACACTCATAGTTGTACCTTTAGATTGATGGATCATTATGTTGTCTGTCAATCAGCACTCACCCCTAAGAATGCAGAGTTCCTGTCCAGGGAGATTGCCGCAGCATAGAACCAGCCTGCTCAGCTCTTCTGGACTGTTGACAGATTGTGCAATCCCATCTGTCTTCAGCCGGGTAGAGTCTTTGCACAAGTGAGATGTGACGAGTTTGCTCAGTTCTTCGCCGATAATGTTGTCACCATCAGGTTCGGGATCTGTCAGACCCCCTCTGTTGGGTATTGCAGAGGTCAGCTGGGGGCCGTGGATGCCCAGCTTGCTTGGTCTGACTTTGGCCATCTGGAATTCATGTACATCGTGAGGATCATTCAGACTTTGCAGCCAACCAGCTGTAGTTTGGACCCGGGCCCAACGCGCCTTCTTGTAGGGTGCGTTGATGAGATCAGCCCTTTCCAAGCTGAGATAGTCTGGAGTTCATTGGAGAGGGGGAGTCTTTCCAGACCCCCTAAAGGAGGCAGTTGTATGACCTCTCCTTAATAAATTCTCCCTTGATTTGGACTGTCTAACTAACTACAGACCTGTCTCTAACCTGCTTTTTGTAGGTAAGGTTATTGAGAAGGTGAATGCGCTGCAGCTGAATGATCATTTATTCACCCAAGAGGTCTATGATTCTCTCCAGTCAGGCTTTAGGAAGAGACATAGTACCAAGACAGCCCTTGTCCGGGTGCTGAATGATCTCCTGATAGCGAAAGATCGGCAAGGACCCTGGTTTTCCTTTTTTACTGATAACACCGGTAAAAATCACAGAATCCTGCTTGGTATGTGGATTTTGAATTCTTGTACTGGTGCCTCACGGAAATTGCATGTCACTGCACAGAATCCCTAAGATTTCAGCATGTTTTATTTATTTTTTAATTTTCTCTTCTTATGCCCTCTTCTTACAGCATCAGTCTCCATTTTTCAGAGGTTGCTAGGCTGTGTATCCCCTAGCTTCACCCCAGGTAATGCTCAGAAGCTCCTGTGGGCCTGCTCCATTTTGCCTGGGTTGTACCCCCCAGGTGGGAAAGGAGGGGACCCCAGGTCATCTGCTCCACTGCTCCTTAGTGGATGTTGGGCAGCCCAGTTAGTCCCTCATGGAGCCTGGTTATGAAGTCTGGGGTAGCCAAGTCCCTTCTACCAGTGTCTGATGTGGGGTGATTATTTCTGGTTTTCTGGTCTCTGCCCCTAAGGGCACTGGCACTTGAGGGGATCCAAGGAGGTAGGGCATATAGAAACATGCCACTGCTTCAGAGCCTGGCCAGCATCCTCCCATTTTGCACCACCACCTGTGGTCACCCAGGTGGTGGTAAAGCAGCAGGACCTATAGCCTACCCTCCCTGGAGAAGGAGTGCAGCCCCCCAGGAGAGGTTTTGAACCTACTCCCTTAGCCAGACCTCCAGCCACCTGAGTTTACTTCTAAACCTGGGTTGCTGGCTTTGTAAGCAGTAACGCTGCTGTATCGCTGGTGGGCTAGCCCATATTTCAGCATCTTAAAATGAATGCTGCTCTGCTTGCAATCTTTCTGCTTTGCTGCTTATATAATCAGTAAGGAAACCACCTGCACTGCTTTGTTGTAACTAGCCATGCTTCAGTTCAGCCACCCATGCTTCCCACCAACCTATCAGCTGAGGACTGCTTTCCTTTCTGAAACCACAGTTTTCATTTAGTATGTGCCTAAGCATCTTTTATTATTTATATTACACTTGATGATACAAAAAAAAATACAAGTATCAGCACACATAGGCAGGGCCACTGGAAAATGGCATGAAAAGTAACTTGAAATTGCAGAGATTTTTTGCAAAAATTGCTGGAAAATTATGTGAGTTCTACTATGGATCCTGAGTGAATCACAATAAATCCTTTACTGTTTTCTGCAGCATATATTAGTCAGCATACACTACTAAATGAATACACTGAAACTTGAATATGTTTTAAATATGAAAAAAAAATTATGTTTCTAAAATGAATCCTAAATGGATAAGATGTGTTGCCTCTCTTCCAAAACTTAAAAACATCTGCCTCATACAGCGCTAAACAGATTCTATTTAGAGAGCCACAGAAAATCAATATTAAATAAATCCAGAATAAAATTTTGTTATCTGTTTCTGGATGTAGAATAATGAAGCCTGATCAAAAGCTATTTACAGTGCTCTGTCAACTATTCACCCACTTTGGTGTAAGAAAAAATAAGCAGATGGAGTGGTAAATAATTCAGTTTTAGTAAAATGTTATAAAGCGTTTAATGTTCATAATTTGCGCTGTAGGTACTGTGCACTATTATTGAAAACATATATTACAACATTATATCTGGGTGTTATTATGGCTAGCAGTATAGCCCAGTGGTTAGAATAACAAACAGTGATTGAACTGGGTACATCCAGCCGACTTGGGTTTGATTCCCACAACATCCACTTGAATACTGTGTGGCTCCGAGCAAGTCACTTAACCTCCCCAGAGCTCCTAGGTCACCCCTGAAAACAGGTGGTTCTGGTTAGTGGACCTTACCTGGTTTACAAACAATATTAATAAAAAGCCAATATAGGTTTACTACATCATATAGTTGTCAGGATACCTTGTAATTTACCTGGGTTTTACTCAGGCTGCAATGAATTTGTATAGGTAAATACTGTATGAATGTTCAGATGCATTTTGTGTGTGTTATAAGCTTGTTTTTAGACTTTGGTCATGTTTTTATTGTATTCTTTGTATGTGAACATCTAGGTTGTAGCTTCCTAAGCGCAGCATCACTGTTACTAACTAGCTTATTCAAGTTTATAATCAGCAGAGCCATCCAAAATCCTCAGTTGTATGAATGAAAACTAGTCTGAATGAAAGTATGTTCACAAGGAAGAAACTGCCTTACCACCACTCACAAAAAGACTTCACAGTTAGCACCCCATTTAGGAGAATGGGATCATTTGCACCTTTTCTCCCACCTGCTGTTTCAGTCTCTGTGGCAACAAAAAGGTTTCTGATTGACTGCTTTAACAAAAATCAGATGTTAAGTGGTGTTTAAGTGTACTTGTGCTTGGCCAGTGAATTTGCTATATGGCCCAATTGCTGTTAACACTCTACCTGCCACTGTATAATGCCAATAGGGGTGAGTGGGTTGCTGTAAACACACCCAAGCCAGAAAGCACACTCAATGACACTTAGAAGTTACAACCCAAGGGGCTGTATGATGCTGGTGGGCAGAATGGTACTCAATTCACATCTCAGCGCAGACATAAAAACTGAAAGGCACACTTTTCATGGAGACCAAGTAAAAAAAGCATCCACATGTTTGGGAGATGCCATTTTCCATTTGAAGGTCCTCCACTAATCACTTTTGGATTTTTTAGGTGAAGATACTTTATTTCAAAGAAGTAAATTCAGGCTGCTTTTTTTTGCTTCTCCTACTCCCTGGCCAGCTACTGCTTCAGGCCTGCCAAGGCCCCCTACCACCACTGCTGAGTCCCAACCACCATCCACTGCCCCTTATTTCTGTGCTCCACGTAACCTAAAGTAACCCTTCATGGGGAGGACCCCTACCCCTGAAGGAGGCTACTAGGGGAGGAAAATCACCCCAAAGGGTATCTGTGTATCCCGGGCATGGCAGCGGTAGGAATGGATATGTGTGTCTGGAGCTTCGGGCATATGGAGGGACCAGCAATCATCCTCCGGTTGGCCAGCGGGTGTTTTTCCACATTCTTGGGAGTGTGATGGGCCACGTGATGTCAAGGCACAAACTGATGTCTGTCATGCTCCCTCCTGCAGCAAGGGCCAGCGTGTTCCCATGCCTCTGGCCTCCACCAGGGTCCAGCAAATGCTGAGCTGTGAACCCACCTTCCCTCCCAGGAGAAGATGAGGGGTCGTTGGACACTCGAGCCTTCACCCCCTGGCCAGCCCTCCAACACCCAAGTCCATTCCTGAACCCGGGACAGCGGTGTCGCAGGCAAAAATCCAATTCCGGCAATTAAATGACAGATAAGAAAAAATAAAGGTGGTCCACCTTAGAGGTGATGGCTCTGATTAATTAACATCTGAGTTCTAACAAGCAAAGAGATTAAGTAATTTGTAACTTGTTCATGTGAGGTGTGGGTGTTGAAGGAAGAGAATCACAGTGCTGTCACTACTACCATCACCCCTGAGGGAAGTGAACTGCATTGTTGCTACTGCCATCACACCTGAGGAGTGGGTGCCATAGTGCTTCTGGCATCACCACTGGTGAATGGTGAATGTAGTACTGCTGCTGTCCCACCTGAGGGATGAGGCCCATAGTGCTGATACTGCCATCACACCTGAAGGATAGGGAGCGTAGTACTGCTGCCATCACACCTAAGAGGTGAAGGCCGTAGTACTGCTGCTTCTGTCACACCTGAGGGAGAGGGCAGTAGTGCTGCTGCTGCTGCCATAACACCAGAGGGATGGGGGCCGTAGTGCTGCTGGTGCTGCCATCACACCTAAGGGATGGGGGCCAAGTGCTGCTTATATCACACCTTAGGGATGGGGGTTGTAGTCCTGCTTCTGCCGTCACATCTTGTACCTAAATTAACTTTAAATTGGTACAAGGATGGATAGATGTAAGGAAGTGGAAGTAAAAATTGCTAAAATGTATGTTAGCAGAGTTAACAATTGTTAAATAAAGTACTCGAAACCAAACTCCGGTAAAACCGAATTTTGGCTTGGCAGACACCGGTGACAATACCATTTTTTACAATGTGCAAAACGGAATTTGCCCTTTCTCAATCCCGGTAAACCAGTGTACCTGGAGATCGGAGGACTTGTTCCATCTTGTTCCTCCTTGATCTCTCTGCAGCATTTGACACCGTGGACCATGGTGTGCTACTGGAGTGCCTGCAGTTCATCTCTGGAGTGTCTGGTACAATCCTCAGATGGTTTTGATCTTTCCTCGAGGGTAGGTCTCAGAGAGTGGTGTCTGGGATTTATTCATCAGCCCCTCTCCCCCTAGCCTGTCGGGTAACACAGGGCTCCATTTTGTCACCCATGTTGTTAGCAGTGTACATGCTGCCGTTGGGAGATATCATTAGGTGGTATAGGCTGAGTTTTCACTGCTATACAAGTTCAAGTTCAAGTTTATTGCAGGAAAAACTCCGTTGAGCAAGCTCATTCACAAGGAGGTCCTGAGGCACATACACATACAGTTCGCAATTACATGGACAGGAGATATAAAATGTAGAACAACAAAGAAAAAAAAATATATAATACAAGAGGTATACTAGAAGTTCTTGTGCTATATATGCAGTACATTCCAGCTTTAACCTTGCCCTAAATTATGCAACACATTTCAGCTTAATAAGTAGAGGGCCAGTTGGTACCTAGGAAATTGACTTGGCGTTGGGGGCCTAGTAGCACCTACATATGTCTTTTAATTTAGAGATAGCTAGTGTTTTGTAGGAGTTAATTGATACGATGCTGGTTAGCTTCAGCATGGCTTGTAGTTGGTTCCAAATGTTTGGGAGGCGATATGAGACAGCTCTTTGGCCAGCTGTGGTACGTGTCCTGGGAACATCTAGTAGGATAAGGTTGGATTTCCTTAGGGAGTAGGTGCTATGCGAGATGTGTATGAGAGACATTAAATAGACAGGCAGTTTGTGGAGTAGTAATTTGATGGTCCAAAGGCCAGCATGCAGGAGGCGTCTGGTGGCAAGAGAGGTCCACTCAACTGCTGCATAAAGATCACAGTGGTGGGTCCTGTACGCAGAGTTAGTAATGAAGCGAAGAGCATAGTGATGGCTGTACATGTCCTTTGTGCCTGGGCAAGATGGCTGTCTCTTGGACTTTAACAACTCTCTCTCCGATATCCAGGACTGGATGAGTGCCAGCTGGCTGCAGTTGAACCCGGCTAAGACTGAGATGTTGCTGGTGGATCCAGGTCATCGAGAGGTTGGTTTGTCAGCAGGGCAGCCCTCTGGACTTTGGCTCAGGGGGGCTCAGCTGACTATCTCAGACCAGGTTTGGAACCTGGGCATTATTTTTGACAGTGGCTAAACCCTTAGATCTCAGGTGTCGGACGTTGTTATGACCTAATTTTTCCATCTGTCGAATATCACCACCAGGTGAAGCATCTGGTTCTTCGTGAGGCTCTTCCAACATTGGTCCATGCTTTCATGATCTCCTGCCTTGACTACTGCAATGCCCATTACCTAGGGCTACTAGGGGTTGATATCCACTGCTTGCAGCTGATGCAGAATGCTGCAGGCAGACTTTTGACTGGTACTTCTAGGGCCAGTCATATTATGCCTGTGCTGCGTGGACTGCACTGGCTGCCAGTACAGTGGCAGATCACTTTTAAGGTCAGATTACAGACCTACAAAGCCCTTAATGAACAGGGACCCCACTATCTGCAAGATCTCCTTCATCCTTACCGCCCCATCCGCTCACTTTGCTCCCCTGACGAGGGATTGCTGGAGATTCCCAGGGTGCGTTTAAAGACATCTGGGGCTCATCTTTTGCTTTTGTAGCCCCTACCCTGTGGAATTCTCTACCTCATCAAGTTTAAGAGTGCCTGACCATCCGGAGTTTAAAAACAGCCTTAAAAATATACCTATTTAACCAGGTGTTTCCCACTTGATTTTACACTATTATATATTTATACCTGTGCTGGCTGAACAGTGATTGTTTTAAATATGTTTATTTATATGTTTTTTTTATGTGCAAGCACTTTGGTTTTGGAAAAGCACTTTTTTAGAAATAAAGAATGATTTGATTTGATGCCCTTTACACACTCACTAACTGGCTACCTTCATCCAGCAGAACAGAGCTCCAGACCTGTTTGCTAGCCAAAGAGGCACTCTTTGGCCTTACACCCCCTGCTTTAACAAATTGCTTTCCTATCCACTCTGACCAATACAACACCAGGAACATGGTCAAGAATTGCATTAAGCCTCCTTTCTGTCGTACTCAGCTGGTAAAGTAGTCATTTACTATCAAGGCCGCTAACTGGTTAAATGAAGTGCCTGATACATTATCGAATCTTCCGAAGTTTAATCAGTTTAAGAAATCCTTGTGTTCTGCTTTTGCAGTTCAGTGCACCTATAATCATTGAACAGTTTTATTTGGTTTCTCACTGTACATAACCTGTGACTTGGGTAGGGTGTAAATAAACCATGTATTGCTTTCACACTCATGAGATCTAGTCCCCCCCCCACTCAGGGAAATAAATGGGTTATTTCCACTCATGCATACAAACATCATACTAAACATTTGTTTTATACTTTTGTATGTTTTAAAACCCATTATTTGATAAAAGCAATTAGACTAGACACTTCAGGGTGCTTGTGTGGGTAGTAATGTAATCACTGCTCTTCCAGGGGACAACATTGCACTCAGAGTCGGACTTCAGCCTGTGCCTTATTGAGCCCCTGGGCTTCTGTGCAGTGATTACACACCCGGTCATGTGTTACGATTTACAAGACATAAATTGTTTTCATTATCTGTGGTCTATGAGGAGAACATGAGTCTTCCCACCCCTTTATTAGTTTTCATTTCAGCCTCCTCCCTTGCCTTGCCCTTGGATGCACCAGGAGCATTACTACATTTATAATTTATTTATCTGTAGTTTTTGTCCCATAGAGATCTATAATATACAGTACTCCCCTTCCCAACAAAAATTAAAATGACAAGAAGTGGACACTTACGCTGTGGAAGACACAAGAACACTTTAAAACATTTTTTTTATTTTACCTTTAGCTTTGGCCTCCTCACAGGTCCACAGATGTTCAAAAGTCCAGGTCCAAGCAGACAGCAGGCAGAAGCAGCAAAATTCTTCCTGTTGGGGTAGTCCACTAAGTAATAAAGCCCATTACAAGTCAATGATCATTAGTCCTTAACTGTCTCTGCAGGCAGTAGGCCGAGTCTCTCAGGTTAGGCCAGGATCAGCAAAGTCACCAGCCTGACAGTTCAGCATGCACTCACTCCCATTCACAAATGGTGTGTCCATTCATGACAAGTGAAGTCCTCTGAATGACTGTCCCATCCCTAGCTGACTCCCCACTCCACTCCACACAAATAAGTATAGGTTGATATAAACTCACAGAAGACTGAACTAACAGTGTCCCACCACTCCCAGACTCATTGTGATGGACTGTTGTCATTTCTTTTCCTCAGGCAGGCACTGGCAGAGGGAACAACATGGCACTTGACTGTCTACATGAAGTGTCACATCAGGAGTGTAAGACCCCTACCGAACAATTGCAGATCACTGCAGCATCTTGCAAGTGAAGAGATGGACTGGTACAACTCCCATCAGTTTCCTGACCAATCACAGGACACCCCAGCTACCCCCCCCACACACACACACATACACCTTCAGACAACAGAACAACATAAATATTGGCAGTTGCTGGCTGCCTGCAATTAATTGCTGGGGATATTTTCAGCTTTATTGCAGACTTGCAGCAGCCAAACAGCAACACATACTGACAATGTGTGTGACTATTGTATTGATAGTCACTGTCACTGCCCCCCCTGCACCCTCCAGTTCTCATCTCTCATCCCTGTCCATCCCCAAACTGTCTCCGTCCCAACAGCCACAACACCACCAAACCACCCCAGTGCTGACACAAACATATGATCACCAGCCTCTTGAGGTTCATTTGTGCAAGTCCCTGACCCCAGGAAGAGATATAAAGTCTGAGGCAGGCAGATGAGCGTGCAGCTGTCAACTGTGAAAGAAGCCACCATTGCCCCTCTCAGATTCACCATCCTACACTCGTGGTGTTTGTTCTTGACAAGCAACAGGGATGAGTACCCTGGCTTGTTTGGGCGCTTGTTGGCTGCTACAATAGTGTTAGTGCTGCTGGTCGTCATCAGCTCCAGTCAGAAAAGGCTCTGCCAGAAAGGGGCGATGGAAGGGAAGGCAAAGAGGTGGTCAAAGATGAGGAGGTGGTGAATGAAGAAGGTGAATTTGGAGGCTGGGGAACCAGCTGGGTAAGGGGAATCAAAGCAGCCAACACAGCCATGATGACATGCATTAGTTGTAGTGAAATCAGTGCACAGAGACATAGAAACATAGAAACATAGACTTTGATAGCAGATAAGGACCGCTTGGCCCACCTAGTCTGCCCATGTCCTGTAAACTGAGGTGAACAGTCCACTTGGAGTTCTGGTCTGACTATGACAGAGTTAAAGATGCAAGTGTAAAGGAGGAGTTCTGAAGGACTTGAATTTTCTCTGGCAGTGCACTGATGATGATCACAGACTGAGAGACAGAATGACAGAGAGAAAATAAACTGGAAAAGGCTGCTGTTCTATAGAGGAGTTGTCTGTCATAGTGCAGGGGATCGAGCTCCAAGAATTTGAAATGGCCTTTGAAGCCAGCCAGTTTCTTGTATGCAATACAAATAAATTCAACAGCATGGCAGTGCTGGAGCAAAGACATGGCAGTGCTGTGGAGAAAGCCACTGATTCTCTGAAACCACAAGATTCTGTGTTCACGCTTCACAGAATGAGACGTGTTATAATACATCATTTTATCAGCACAGAGCATCAAACTCTTTCGGCACATCTGAAAGCAAAGTATAAAGAGTTAATAAAATATTAGGTTTCATGTTATATGCGTTTATATCTCTTAGAATGAATTGCTGGGTGCACCTACTGTCACATTTCTAACAGAAACACGCAGGATTGTTATGCTTAATGGAAATGATTCCTAAATAAGGAACGATGGAGATACTTACCACAACCAGGAGAGCAGGCCTCAATTTTATGTGTGACCCTAAAATTCTTTGGTTGCACTTTATGTATGACTGGAGAATTCTTGGCTTATGACCTGGAAAATTGCCCCCTTGCTAAACTGCGCAGCCAGAATTTTTGTGGTGCACAGAAAATGTGATTCTGGGACATTTTTTCAAGAAATAAACATCAGAATCTAGCTAAATGGGTCCTGTTTACCTAGGTTCAGGTGTTTGTTTTTTGAAAATCATCATTTAAGTATTTTCCAACTTTTATTTGAAAACAAAGCAAGACAGCAGCCATCATGACATGGCGTTTCCTCGTGACCACAGAACACTAATTTTGCAAAAGCAACTTTTTAGGATCATAGTAGAAGGTTGTCATGATACTCTACTGCGTATTCTCAGGAGCCAAATTTCAAAACCTTAGAACTGCGAAACCAATTAATATTTTTGTCACAAAACCTTCAAAAGACACCCCCATGTCACAAGCCCATTTAGCCCTGAAAGTTTCTGAACCAAATTCTCTACCTTCTATGCTGTAGGTGAGAGGAGGAAAATGGCAATAAGGGGTAAAATGTGATGCTTTTTCTGTATTTGCGATGTAACCAGATCTCAGAATCCAGATAAACAGCCCCTACAAAACTTCCAGGTCTCGAGAACTTGCCACCCAGACAACACATGCCAAATTTCTTGCAAATTTGTTCAGTGCCACCAAAGTTATTATGGTGCAAAGACTGGGGTTTAACATGGAGACCTCTGGTAATCAACAGCTACAAAATGAATACTGTTAGTGTAGCAAAGTTGTAGGCAGCTGCAGATGATACATGCCACCAAATTGCCTTATACAGACAGCCTACTAAATATGGAGGACATATTGGCCCAGATATTCAAAAGGGTTGCGCATGGTGCAACAGTGTTGTGTCATGCACAACCCACTGATGCGCCCCGGCGTGATATTCAAAAGGGAAAAGTGTGTGGCACAAAGCCCAATGCGCCAGAGTGCATCAGTAATGTATGCAGGCACAGGTGGGGGGGGGCGTGCCCATGCATAACCTGCACAGCCTGGGATGTGCAGAGCCATGCATGCACAACCCCTACCTGTGCCAGCACAAAGTTAAGCCGAAAAAAAAAGGAACAACTGATGGGCACCCACAGGTGAGCTGCCGCATTGCAGGGCACAACACGGCAGCTGCCACCTGCTGGTGGCCACCCGAGTTCTGGCTGCACCTGGCGGCGCCCCCCCCCATGCCCGATCGCGGGCATTTGTAAAGGAAGACGTCGTCCAATATCCCTGGTGGTCCAGTGGACCACACTCTTCCCGATCGTGGGCATCTGTTGTAATAAAAGAACCCCCTCCATCCAATATCCTGCTTTCTGCCTGATCGCGGGCATCTGTTGTAATAAAAGACCCCCCCGTCCAGTATCCCACTTTCTGCCTGATCGCGGGCATCTGTTGTAATAAAAAACCCCCGTCCAATATCCCTGGTGGTCTAGTGGTTCCCTTCCCACCCGCCCACTGAGCCCCACCACCTCTCCCGGTCAGCGGCGGGGCAGCAGCACCTACCCGCCTACCACCCGCGCCTGCCGACTGACAGCTCGGTATGGGCTGCCGCACATTGGTTCACAGCGCGAGCCAATGGGCAGTAGTTTATACAGACACATTCCAGATATGTGATTCATTCACATATCTGAAATGTAGTACGGTATGGTTGCACACCCATTGGCTCATGTTGTGAACCAATGGACGTGCAGCCTACTGAGCTGTCAGTCGGCGGGCAGCAGGGCAGCAGGTGAGTGGGGTGGTGCCGCCCGCTGGCTGATGGGGAGCGGTGTGGAGCTCAGTGGGCGGGTGGGGAGGAGGCACCACTAGACCACCAGGGATATTGGACGGGGGTTCTTTTATTACAAAAGATGCCCGCGATCAGGCAGAAAGAGGGATACTGGATGGGGAGGGTCTTTTATTACAATAGATGCCCGCAATCGGGCAGAGTGTGGTCCACTGGATCACCAGGGATATTGGATGGGAGGGGGTTCTTTTATTACAACAGATGCCCACGATCGGGCGGAAAGCGGTCCACTGGACCACCAGGGATATATGACAGGGAATTTATTTTAAACATATGCCCATGATCGGGCTGCAGGGGGCGTCGGTCCCTGACGGCTGCTGCCGGGCAGGGCGCCAGGCGCAAGTCGTCGGGGATCGGCGCACCTGCATGCAAATGGGATGCAAATAGGGCCATAATGACATGCAAATGGCCCCATGTGCACCTTGCATAAATTATGGCCCCATTTGCATGTCACCTTTTGAATATCGCGGGTGCTGTGAATGACGCAATGACACTTGCGCTAGCGCATCTCCATGCTCCACTCTGGCCACTTGCACTGGCACAGTGCCACTGTACCATGCACAGTGGGGGTGGCCAGGGTGCGATATTCAAAGCTGCTGAGCCATGGCGCAGCTCCTTTGAATATCGCTTAGTCCATGCCCCTGCGCAGCCAAGTTGAGCTGTGCCCAAGCTTGCGCCACAGCCTGACGCAGTTTGAATATCTGGGCCATTGTTTTTCCCCCCCAGAAAATCGCAAATACGTGTCCCAGGACACTTGTTTTTGAGCATCTACTTTGTCTGCCAGCCCCAACAGCAACCTAGACACTTGAAGACTGATTGTGAAGGGTACCCATCTGTGTGTCTAGTTTTGCATTTTCCCAGATGGAACCAGCAATACAAGTTTTTAGCTGCAGAAGCAGGTCAGCAGCTGCAGCAAAACCTTTCAAAACAGTCAGATGACTTGTGAAAAACACAGTCAAGTGTGATAGTCTGTATCATTAGTACTAGGCACACTGACAGCAAGCACAAAGCATGTTTTTAAGAAGATTGTTCAACAAGAAACGGCTTCAGAAATGCACAAATTTGAGAGCAGCAGCAAAGCACAACCTCTGAGCTCAAGAGAGTCTCACTGTGGACTGGCATTCAGTGCAGGCAGGTCACATGGTTAAGCTGTGGAAAGCTTTCTGAGCAACCTGGGTTATTGGCTGGTGAAATCACACATCTCAAAGTCTTGTTGAATAGCAGCTGTCAAATACCTATAATACACCCCAAGTACTTGGATATTCAGTTTTTCTTCAAGTATCCCTCATATTCAATGTACTGTATTGCTAATCTGAGTTTGATGCACACCACTAGTTGTGAGGCATGAGGCAAAGGTGTAGCCGAAGCCATGAATGACTTTACCAGATGCTAATTCTTTCATGTTTTACTAACCATAATGTACTTATTACTTTCCAGTCCCTGTACCCCTCTTCCTGGACATAGGCAAGTCTTACAGGGGGCATCTGCACCTAAGGCGTAAAATTTCTAGCTCCTGGGTATTTGGCACCTTCACAAGCCACCATCTGAAACCATTTGCCTGGATTCTTCTTTAGCAAAGCACCGCTAAAGCCATCAACCAATCAGACTGTGAGCACTTTTCAGCCCTTGCTCCCAACTGGCTTCTGCAGTTTACTTCTGCGATCCTTCCAATTCCTGCAAAATCGGATGGTCTGCCTGTATTTTGCTAAAATAGCTGCAATCACTTCTTTCCCTGACCGATGGGATCCTTTCCTTTACTACTCAGAGTGCAAATATCGGGAGTATGAGTGATTATGCTCCTTTTTTGAACCTTTGTCTGAGATTGGCCTTAGGCGCCTAAGCATATTCATCACCGACCCTGCCTTGTGACCTTCCCAGTGGCCTGACGGTCAATTGGACAGGGACAGCCAGTGCTAGCACCATAGAACTGGAAAATATGTGTGGTAGGCGCTGTCCCAGCCGTCGCCTCAGTACCTAGCTCACACCTTCTACTAGCAAATCACGGCATAGCCACCTCCCAGTCCTAATGTAAGCGCTCCCTGGGGCTGCCGTTGATAGTACCTGGCAGGCTGTTTGTTCCCTTTCAGACCTAACCATACCTGTTTTATTCCTTTTTGTGAACTGTGTCAAGAAAAAAGTTGTTATCACTTATTTTGTCTGACTGTTATGACAATACCTAGGTCGTGCTTGTGTTTTTTTTTAGGGAAATTCCTGTGATAATATCCATCTCTGAATCTCTGTGGTCTAGCCTGTTCTCACTATGTTATACTGTTCACTGTGTCTTACTGATGATCCCTATAGACTGTTATGTATGTTCTTTGTGTTTTGATTTGCACTTCTATTATGTTTTGTTCACATTGTAAATATAGCTGTTTGTACTATAATCTGGCCTTAACCAGGTCCATCTTGTAAATGAGCTTGCTCAATGATGTTCGCCTGGGTAAAGATTTGATTGATTGATTGAAAGGTGAGCCCCATTAACCATTCAAGAAGTGCCATTATCCCACTACAACACACACCTTGGATTCTGGTCCAAATTTAACAATAAGTAAAAGACAAATTTCAAGTTAACATTTTTTTTTTTGTTATAATTTTAAAATATATCCTTATGCCACAGATAAAATTGTCCCTCTTAACATTCTGTAAGTAGAATGCACCCCATGGAATAGAGAAGAATGTAACATTCTACTCAGTTCCACTGGCAGAATGTTCTTCCCACACACAGGTAAACAACAGAAGACCTCATATGGAGTCAAGGCCTCAATTTTATCTGTTGCAGGGTAAGCAGCAGAGATTTCCCCTCAAGCTGGAAATGTTAGACAGGGATATTTTTTATGGTAACAGAAGAAACACCGGAAAATAAAATAGTGAACAGCACTTCATTTTTTTTCGGTTTGTTTATGTGTGTAAGGAAGGGATCATGAGTAGAAAGAACATGTAATTTTTTTTAAATATTAGTGTTTAGTTGGAGCTTTTCATTGAGTAACAGCCATTGGGCCCTATACATGATGCCAACGTGCCTGCATACACTGGACGCATTGGCATCGTGCACGTGAATGCCAAGGAGTGGTGGCTGTGTGGCATTCATGACATGGGTGTGCAGGGGTTCTGCACCTGATCCCCTGGTCACATAGATAGTAATGCACCGGGGTGGGTGGAGGGCATTCCAGGGGCATGACAGCACTACGTGGTATGCATGAACCCGCGTAGTGCTGGCCTCATAGATGCAGAACGGGGCACAGGTTATGGCAGGGGGGACCCTGCCATAACTCACTGCATGCCCCCAGGGATACAGGCCACCAGTCACCGGGGCACTGGGACAGGGCTCTCTGTGCTGCCCCTGACCGCTGGGCAGCTGGTGACGGCAGGGGCAGCTGACAGGGTGAGTGCCCGGCAATGACGGGAGTGGTGGCACTGGGATGGTATGGTTCTGTGAGGGCATGCACAGCCCCAGATCCGCACCTCCCTACTTGAGGGATCCACTAGGGGTCCCAGAGGACTTCCCATTGGGTGCCTGCTCAGGATGATAACTCCTCCCCATGCCACCCCACAGTGTTCTGCGTGCCAGAGGAGTGGAGCCATGGACAGGCGGCCGTCTTTTGTGCATGGCGGTATGGACGCACCTGTCCATGGGAGTGCTGCTGTGTGGGTGGGGTACATGATAGTTTTGCATACCTGCACCCAAATAGTGCATAGTGCCCATTGTTTATGATGGCAGTCATTGGGTGAATAAAGTGAATCATGAATTCTGTATGTGATTTGCCCAAATTCCAAAGTCCACTGCCTGTATTTGTTCCAACTGTACATTCATGGGGGATTAACGTATGAGTCTCAAAACTTATTTAACCAATCTGGAAGCAATGCATTTCCAACCCATTTTATAATCAAAAATGTTTTAGTGACAGATGTAGGAGACAATGCTGTTCATCTATCTGTATATGCATCTGTGCCAAACTCTATGGGGGGGGACGATACACAGTTACAGGCAGGTTGGGTTCTTCTGGGTGAAACAGGCTTCCCACTGCCTCACCAGCAAAAACACCTACATAAAAAAGTAAGGCTTAGTCAATGGGGAGAAGTGTTACTCCCCGTGAATATGACACAATGCAAGTTGTGTTGCCAGATGTTAATGAGTGCAAATGGTGCTTATAAATGCTAACATACTGGACTGTGCTACACAGATGTATATGCTTGGCATTGTGCCTGTGGTATGATGCTATGCCAGGGCTAGAGGTAATGGGCAGTAGCGTTACTACCTTAGTCATTCCCCCACCTGGCCCTAGTCCTCTTCATTCCCTGGTGGTCCAGTGCCCCCCCATTGCTTCTCCCAATTAAATACATCACTGGCATCCAGTGGGTCAACCCTGCCCCAGCCACATTCCCTGCTGCTAGCACTCTTCGTACAATGTCTGTCACCAATCTCCATCTCCCATCAGAAAGTTTGATACAGTTCGCAGCCTATACACTACCATAGAATTACTTGTAATACTTCTATCAGCAGAGGACATTGTGACTTTTAACCATGTACAAGGAAATATAGAAACATAGACTTTGATGGCAGATAAGGACCACTTGGCCCACCTAGTCTGCCCATTTTCCTACCTATTGGATAAGCCAGAGATCTTGGTTAATCAACAGCCTACTTCCCCCTACCCCCACTATAATTGCCTTATGTCTGTCCCATGCATTCTTAAATTCCCCCACTGTTTTTGACCCCACAGCCTCCCGAGGAAGGGGGCCAGGACTAAGCATGATTCAGGGCCATTAGCATGTTATCCCCACATTACCATGGCAGACTCATCTCTTTCCTCTATACCACAGTTACAAGGGACTTAACAACCATGCAGAGTTAGGCTGGCCGCTCCATTGTATATAACTAAATGAGGTGTAAATCAAGTGACTGGCACTAAGTATTCACTGGGACCACATAGCATCAGTAATGTGCAACTGTACATGGGGTCCCAGAACTGTTTGAAAAGTTCTAAATCAGAATCTGAACCCAAAACTTCAGGGTGTTCTGACGCCCCAAGTTCTTACTGTAGTTTCTTCAGTTTTAGTATTCTACAGAGGTTGGTTGTGAACAGGATTGTTGAACTAAAGATAAAAGATCCAAATTAGTATCAGTGTTTTCTAAAATGAACACGTATTAGTATTCAAAGAAGAAATTCCCTAAGACTTTCCCATTTTACTACTCAGAAATTACATAATGGAAGCATTCTTTAAACTTGTTTTAAACAATGTATATGGTGACCACATTTTGCTATAACAGCCCAATATTTCAAAATAAATTATCTTTCAATGAGGTATGATCCTTTTCTAGTACCCTCCATGTCCAGCACTTTCACTTTTTACGTTTGCTTGTGTGCATGAGCAAAGAGAACAAATTGGTGCTGCTTGGGCAGTGTAGGGGACTGTGGAGGTGGATGCTGTATAAGCCAAAGAATGTAGAAATGCAATAGGCTTGATACACAAAAGCAAATGCTGAGAAGGCTAATGATGGCATTATCAGCTACCTGATGGATGTAAACTTTGTGTAGTTCAAAGGAAGCTGCCTCACCAATCACTTTGGTTTTCTGCCCATTAGCCAGTTAAAAGAAATTGTCATCAGGCTTTGAAGATATACATTAAAGGGGATAGGAAATTTGTTCTAATTAGTAGCAGTTAGTAATGTTTCTATTTACATAAATGAAAGTTTTACTCCAAATGACATACATTCAACTGTATCTGAATAAACACTGATGTGAAAAACTGTTTTCAATTGTTTTCTTTTTATGGATAACATTCTGCACAGTTCTCTACATGGAACCAATAATTTGGAGTTTTTAATATGTCACGGTTCATGTGCAGAATGCTAAGCTTGAGCTGTTCACCTATCCAAATCATGGTCAGAGTTCTATATACAAACCATGACATAGTTAAAACTCATGGTCCTAATATTCGAAATCGCACAAAGCGGGATGCAAAATTTGCACTCCGCCTTGCGAATGCCCTGGGGACTGATGATGCTATATTCAGTGGAATAGCACACCAGCTCTATTCAACTGAATATACAGCCATGTTATCCCAGCGCTAAGCCACTTAGCGCTGCCCTGATATGGCTCCTGAAGTACGGCACTACAATGGAAAGTGACGGAGGGCAATTTACTATATTCAAAGGGATCCATGTAAATGAAATCACTGGGCATGCAAAGCACTAACGGCCAATTTGCAAGCCCATTATGGGCTCATTTGCATAGGTAACCAGATATGTTTGCATGGCGCTGCCCCCCCCCAATTGCCCAGACCCAGGGAACTAGCAATTTCTAGTGCTACTGGTTGTCTTTCACTCCGATCCCACACCCATAAAGTATTCAGCATTTCCCCAGTGCTAGTGGTGCTCCCTGCATCCAATGCCATCCCAGTATTTCCTATACAATTCCCTGATGCTAGTGGCCTTCTCCCACCCCCAATGCCCTTCCCATAATTTCAGAACAGTTCCCTGATGTCCACTGCCCCCAATCCTCTGTCCCATACTGACAGATCCCCTCCCTGATGTCCAGTGGTCCCTCCTCCCACCTAATCCCTTGCCCAGTAAATGCCAACATATTCCCTGGTGTCTAGTGGTCCCTCCCTCCATCTGTACCCATGCCTGGTAAATGCCAGCGTATTCACTGGTGTCTAGTGGTCCCTCCCCGCACCCATGCCCAGTGGTCAATTGTTCAGTTCATGCTATTCGGTGGTTCCCACTCCCACCTGATGCCCTGCCCAAGTACTAAAAGAATATTCTCCCTGGTGTCCAGTGGTTGCTCCCCCTGTCTGATCCCTGTCCCCATACCAGTGACATTGGTGCCAGTAATGCCCACTCAAACAACAGAGCCCCAGCCTTGACTACTGGTCCCCCAAAGCCCCTCAGCCTATTCCCCGTTGATATCTACTGCCCCCCCTACCTCCCACGCACCAACAACCCACACCCCGGTATCCCTAACATGACTATCAGTACCACAGTGCAGCAATGACAAGCAAAACAGCCCTCCACACACCACCTTGGCTGTCCACCATCTAACAGAAGCAGGGAGCGCACTGCTTATTTATAGGGCAAGGGGACCATGCAAAATGCCTGTGTGCAGCACAAATACTCTGAATATCAGACTGCACTGATATGCAGGACCCCACCCCTCCATTTGCATTGCACCCCCCCCCCCACAGTTTTTCTGGGTGCAAACTCTGTTTGCATGCACAAACCAGGCTTTCGAATATAGGAAATCTGCCCAAAGCCTGGTTTGCACGAGCAAACCAGGATTTGCACCCAGGCAGACTTTTGATTATTGTGTCCCAGATCACTAGTTCCATGAAGAGAACTATAGCAGAATGTTGTCCATAAAAGCAAAACAATGCAGAATACGGATTTTAACATCACTTTTTATTCAGGTAGAGGTATGTATACTTACTTAGGGGTATGACTATTATTTCTGAAAATAGGAACATTATGAACAGCTACCAATATACAAATAATTTCCTGTCCTCTTTAAGCCTCACACTGTGTGTGTGTGTGTGTGTGTGTGTGTGTGTGTGTGTCCCTTTTAGGGATTTCTCCAGTTACAGACAGGCGTTTGGAAAGTATCTCTTTGACAGTATTAAACAGAGTGGGAAAAAACAGCATGCAGAATGCAAATATAATAGCATCAAATATGTTAACAGATATTAATAATGAATAGAAAACAACAGCAATAGTTGATTTAAATTACATATTGTTTATGTTCCTTTTAGAAAATGGGCTAAATAAATAAAGAAATGTGATTGGCTGGAAGGGGTACATTAACTAACATTGAGAGCCCTGTTAGTAAAAAGTCCCACCCATGCCAACCCTGCTAGCCTCATAAGTGGTATCCTTGTGCCCAGCCTGCCTCATCATTGGCTGAAGCACTGGATACACAATTTGAAACCGTCACCATTTTTTGTACCGCCTAGTGAGACAGCGAGTGAGACCCCACCATACACATACACATTCACTCCTTACACCACCCCGTAACTGCCCAAAATAATGTAATCTTGGCCAAGAAGCTTGAAGCCACCAATATGCCCACACAGAAAACAATTTAAACTCATTCCTCTATAAAATAAAAATATACATTTTTCCTCCAAGCAAGTTTAGCACTACAGGAGGAGCTGACCCTGTAAGTTGACCCCCTCATATCCACAGATAAAATGCTTTTTGATTTTTCTATTTCTTTTTGGCTATAAGAAAAACAACTCACAGCACCATCCTATGCCGCCCGCCCGCTCACCAGCTTCTCCCATTCCAGCTTCCTCTCGAGCACTCCACGTCCTCTGACCGATCGTGACAGCTCCGTATTACACAGCATCTGCATGTCCCACACTGGAGAAGGACCACTAAAGAATACAACAAATTGTGCATTCCTACAGACAGTGAGGTAAGAGCTCAAAAATGCTCAGTTCACCTCGTCTGATGTACAGTTCCCTCTTTTCACAGCAGAGGATCTACTGCCTCGAGTTACTCTGGGCTTTTAACTGAAAACATTTTACACGGGATTTTAACTAAAAACATTTTTATTACAAGTAAAGTTGCCTAGTGCTATGTATCAGTAAACGGGGTGGGGGGGACCAGAAAAGCAGTCAAAACAAAATGAAGGAGAAAATGCAATATAATAAGGGTCTCCCATAATCAACAGCACCCACTAGTAGCAATTCAGTAAAGGGACTATTTTACACAAGCTGCTATTTCTGGTTATGTTTATTAATATTATACCCTCTTTCTTCCATATCAAATCATTACTGTAATAAAAAAAACAATTAAAGCCCCTTGTCTAAGTGCAACAATTGCATCCAGGGTGGGTGGTATGGGCAATACCGGACCTTCCAGGGGCTATAAGGCCCTCCACTACTCATTACACCCCTGGGCAGTCCGGTATTGCCCAATACCGCCCACCCAGTCGGGTATTATTGCTTGCTTAAAGACCCCCTGATACCAACTGGATAACTTTGAAAAATGTGAGATTTAGACACATTTCAGTTTATAGGTCATATATTCTTGCAATTTTTTTTTCATATGGAGTTTATCCTCCTGCCCCACATCCATCGGCCTACCGCTACTGTCGACACTCGCTACATCACCCCACCTTCAGGACTTACTCCATCTATTTCTTACCTGGCTGAGTGAGTGAATGTCATGGATGGTGGCGGTGCAGTGTCTGCAGGGTTGCAGCACCATTCTGTTGACAGTTTTTTTTTGACCATTACTCCCCTTGAGTCAGAGCCGGCGGCATGCAATAGCACACACGTAGACCGTGAAGACAGTGCATGCTGTCAATGCCCGCTGTTGAATTTCAATTCTGGTAACCACTTCTGCACTACATAACTTCTGTTAGTTGGCATCTAAGCAGTGGTACACACTGTTTCCCTTCCCCAGAGGAGGAGAGCTGTTGATGGCTACTCAATCCTTCCCCCGCCAGCCTCTGAGTGACCCTGGCCTGTTCCTGAAATGGCTTCACCAGAATGGTGGGAGGTGAGGCATCCAACACCTCAGCCCTCTGAGCCACTGGCTCAGCTACAAGTTTACTGTAGCTCAGACTTCCTTAGAAAATAGTGGGGCCTATACATGGATACATGTGAACTGTACCCATAAGTGACATAGCAGCAGGCCACACAGGCAGTCTGTGTTTTGCACTACCTGTATGCACAAACATGTGCACCGGACAAATAGATGCATGGGTGTGGCATACAGACATATGAAGGACCATATGGAGCACACCACAGGTGGGCCTATGATATGTGGAAACACCCCTTGACCCCACTATATAAGGACATTTGCAATGCTCTGTACACATCCATGGAAGTGAATACAACAATAGACACAGGTGGGCATGATGCATTGGAGGATGCCAGGGGAGAGGCACTACCCATGGTACCTAAACAACAGCCAGTACCCGATGCCCCTGACTGGGGCCACTCAGCGACATGGAGACATGGATGGACACGTGGTTCTGGATGGACACAGTCCTCCAGCTGTTCTGGAGGGCTGGTGGCTGCCATGATCTCTGACATATGGAAGCACTATGGGGTCTTATATGGGACAGAGTTGCTGAAGGTGCCTGCTGAAACTAAACCAAGGATCTGGCTAAATATACAGGCTGCTGTCAGTGCTGCCAGGTTGGAGGCATGTACACTGGCTTTGATCAAGCACAAGTGGTGTGACCTCAGCTCAGATGTCAAACGAAAGCAGGTAGCTGTTAAGCGGTATCAGATCAGCACAGCCAGGTGTCCACCCACGCATGAGCTGAATCTATCCCCCATAGACAGGATGGTGGAGGAGAGCCTCACTGAGGTGTTCCTCCACAGGGAGGAGGAGGAGGGCATGGATACACTGCCAGATCTGTAGCACACCACATGGATGTGGTGGGGATGAACAACACAGCCAGGCTAGTCACCCTGTGTTGCACCCTACATACCCTGTTGTAGGACCCCCCCCAGGAGAAGTTCACAGTGCTCACCAATGTAGCCATGCAACTGAAAGCATGTGCAAGTAGCCAGGTACAGGAGGACAGCACAGGTAGGTTGTACTCCCTGTAGCCTGAGACAGACCCATGAGATGCCAACAGCTCTGCCACAGAATGTAACACCTGTACTGTGTCTCACCCCCAGATATGATGCAGGAGACACATGCCATGCCAGAGGAGGAAGAACTGCCTGTAGACACAGGCACTGAATCCTACATGGCTACACAGGTGGATGGGGAGGAGATGGACACACCTTCCCTGTTCAGCCCAAACCCCCCTGTGCTGCACCATGACATAAACCCACCTTGACAGCATACCCTGGATGGTCACTAGGGCACAGACAACACTGCTGTACAGCCACTCATGGCATGCCTGCTGCCATGGCCTGCCAGTGCTGTTAGGCAGACCCCCATGATGGACTGTTAACCCACCGGGAAAGAACGGCAGAGCACAGGTGGTCTATAGGAGACACACAACACCACTGCAACAGTGGGAGTGAGGGCCTTTCAACCCACCCACAATGCCGTACATGCAGGTTAGCCATGAGGGGAATACTACACACATATTACCCCGAGGTGAGGTCAATGAAACAGGACAGGCTTCATGCACAGGAGGAGAACACCCAGGCATTGCAGGAGCTGACCGCAGAGGTTAGGGGCACACAGGATGGTGGTGAGCTGTGGAAGGTAACAGAGCCTGCTGAGGTTGGTAACCACCTATCATGGCTATCCAGTGCATGCATGCCCTGTGTGTAGTGTTGTTTGTCAGTGACATTTTTCCCCCTTATGCTTCTGCAGGACTTATGTGGATGCCCAGGACAGACTGTACTCAAACATGTCCAGCAGCCAGGTGGGGCCCGTGTCCATTGTGGTAGCCTGGAGGAGGAGGTGGCCTCTCTACCTACCTGAGTTTTTGTCCTTGAAGGATGGGCTCCCAGGATTCCCACTGTAAGAATGATGTGGGTAGCTGTGGGCACAGGAGGAGTCATCTAAGATATGTGCTGTGGGGGAAGGGGGCACTGTGTGTTGGCTATGTTCAGTTTTGACCCTGCATGTGCAGCCCACTCATGACTGTCCTCTATGTTTATGTCATTTTAGGGTCTCATAGCCCACTCAGGAGGCTGTTACCTGTAGAAAGGGGCTACACCAACATCACCCCAAAGGGCTCCATTGAAGACTCCCAGGAGGAGGATGACAAAGTGCCTCAAGCCAGAGGAGGACTACACAAGGCAAAGCAACTGCCATATCTGAATTTTACTTCTATCCATCGATGGGTGTTCATGTTGTTTACTATTTATATTGTATTACAGTTTTGTAAGTGTACAGTGCTACAGAGGTATCTATCACCTCAGATGCTACTATATGTTATTAAAATATGTTTTTATACTACATCTGTCTCTTCTGGGACAGTTAGCCCTTGCTGTCCCCGGTATCTCCATGTTGTATTTCTATGGCACATTTCACTGTGTTACACTGCCAGCTTCAGATCTATGTGTTGCTATGGGCCATCTGTAGTGCTGTTCCATCTGGTCATGTGCCTATGGGATCATATGCTACAGGCATTCTGTGCTGCTCTGTATGCTTGCCTTGCATGCCTGCAGTTTATGGCAGTCCTCCACATGGCTTAATGCTGAATGTGCAGCAACACAGGCCAGGGTGACGTACTGCACATTGTGAATGCGTGTATTGTGGGATGCACATGCTGTTGCATGGTCACACCCCTCTGAATGAGCACAGTGCTCCCAGAGGGGGTGTTACATGGATGATGCATTTGCACACCTCTGCATTCCCTGCATGCATGTTGCATGACTGTGGCACGTACATTTGCGGGATGTATGCCCTTATGCATTCCTGTTGTGCTCCTCGCAGCCATTGTATTACATTAGTGCATCTGCCTCATTGTTTGTGTCCCTGAGGGGGACTGAACCTGAAACCCATTGTGTTACAGTTCTGCGCTTTTACTCTATGTGCTATTCAGCCAGAACTGTATCTCTGAAGTTCTTGTCACTTTTTTCTTTATTATTGAGGGACGTGACATAAAAACAAGATTACTCTCTCTGTTTGTTTTGGTTGCTTGTCTACACATGACATTATAATGCCCTGTGTATGACATCATAATTCTCTCCACATTAACAGACTGGGATGTCATAAACAGAATTGTGACTGCAGAAACAAACAAGCAGACAGAGCAAATAGGGCAGAGATCCTGTTTCCGGGCAAATGTCCTTAGTAATGAAGAAATAAGGATGACAATTACAGAAGAAGTATGACATATAAACTAAATTTTACTGAAACAGTATAGTTTTCAAAGTTGTCTCAATAATGCTAGGGGGCTCTTTAAAGCTTTAGTACACCGCAAGCAAACATTAAACACTGACAATTGACAGCAGAGGACAGGGAAGGGCGGGTGAGAATGCCGATGCCTTAATTTACGGCTACATTCTGGGACTGTATGTAGTGGGGATTGCTTTCTTTTAGTTCCGGAGGCATTGTTGGAGATTTTCTTTGTGGGGTTCGATTTTGCAGTAGTTCTGCATTTTTGGCAAGCTGCAGGAGTGGGGACCAGAAGCAAGAACACAGTGATACGGCTGCATGGTGGGATGGGGATTGCTTTAAGGGAAGTATCAACTTTAACTTTATTTACCCACTGTACTCTGACTGTTCAGGCATTGCTTTTAATTTCTACACTGCAAAGCTGAGTGAGGGGCAGTGTACATACTGACTTGTGTTAGTGGCTGATTGTCTCCAATGAGAGGGGGCACCACCAACCCACCCACACCCTTCCCCTCCCACCCCTGGGTTTTCTACCTTTATAGGTAGTCCATCAGAGGGATGGGTGTGGCTTCCTCTTTAGAGACAGGAAGAGGAGGGGTAACCACCCACCCTTTACCCAATCAGTTGGGGAAGGGAACCAGTGTCACATTCTTGTTATCTAAGGACACTCAACTGTACGTTTCAGGAGGGAATAGCAACACAACACAGGTAGGATGGAATAGGCCACATGCAAAAAGTGTGGGGGATTAGGAGTTGCTACAGTCAGCAGAACAGAGGAGGGGGGAGAGATGGAGGTAGGGTAGGGGGCAGGGTCTGTTCATGAGAAAGGGGTACCAATGTACCATGGAATATAATCCTTCCAAAAAAAACAAAATGTCTATAGCTACCTGGTCTATAATGTGTTCTTTTCCTAGACAGGCATACCCACAGATAACTAGGATAATCTGTGACTCCTGGCTGCAGTATGTTTTTTTTTTGCGGGGGGGCTTGTCTTCTCAGAAAAGCAGCATATTATTTATAGGCAAATTGTGACATGCCAGATCACCTCATTTTGTGAATGTAATTTGCTATATTTGTTTAGGTTTCTGTGAGTAAAATCCTTTTTAAAACAGTCTTTGTGTTCATTTCTGTAATATATTTGTGCTCCCCCTGTTTCATACAGTTGCTGAATGTACTTTATCTGCACTCACAATTTCCTTGGCGCAGGCAACATGTGGTTTCCTGTTCAGGGGCCACAGTTAATCTATCCCCCAGATTTAAACTTTTTGTTTAAAGCTTCCCTTAATGTCACTCCTAGTTTCTCTTGCCTCCTGCACATTATTCTAATTCATATTAAGACCTGTCCCACAGTTTCAGGTCTGAAAAATTGCGATCTTGTGCTCCAGATCAGTTTAGTGTCTCAGTGACCCGGATGTGCCTGCGCCACATGAGGACTGGTCCTATTATTCCCAGGTTCACTCTGGGATTGCTTGTGTCATCACAGGTGAGCCAGCTCTGGTGGGGTATATAACCCTGTGTTGGGGTTACTTCGATCCCTTTTGCAAGCCATGTTCTCCTGTGCTACATCAGTTGCGTTCACGGTCTGCAGTGCATATCTACACTATGCCCGCCTTCCAATGTAGGCCGTTTGCTGCACCGTGCTAGTTCCGTGCACCATGCTTGTTCAGTGTGCCACACTTGTTTGTTTTCCTCCCGTGTTTTCTGCTCCATGATTGTTTAACTGCATCAAGGTAAGCCCTTCTTGATGGGGAGTCACCAGGATATATTGAGAACAGGCAGATGATGGAAAGCATGTTTTTTACAGGAGGTGCTTAGTATGCTGGTATGGCTCAGACTGGGACTGCATTTGCAATAATTGGGGGAGGTCTTCAGCACTGGCACCTTTCAGTTTGGGGGAACAAAAGCCCAGCCACAGCAGCATTAAATGTGGTGTGTGATGCTGAGACCCTAGTGCAAACACCAGGTAAGGATTTTAAATGTAAGGCGATGCTTTGGTGTGCATGTGGGAAAGCTTTAGTGATGCCCTTGGTGATGCCCTGTTTGTACACATCCAGTGTTTAAGAGATGATTCCCTGGTGATGTATTTGTGTGCATTTGGGGGTTCTAGATGCCTTCCTGGTGAAGCATAATAAACTTTGAGGTCCCTAAGCCTGTGGCAGGACCCAATCCATTTGAGAATGGGTGGGGGAGTTATGCATGCTTAGGTGAGCTCTCTTTTCATGTTTTTGGATGCTTGCTGAGATGCAACAGAATTACTTTGTGGCAGGACTGAATCTTGTGTTTGGTGGTTAATGGGGCGTGGCCAAGTAAAACTTGGTGGGAGGAGGAGAGTCCAGGAGCGGGTGGTCTCTTTTCATTGCAGTACTTATTTTTATTTTAAAGTGCTAAGGGATTGCTCTAAAGGCAAAATGAGACTGGTGGTGGTAGTTGGGTGGGGGGACAAGGTGATGCATTTTTCGAGGCCTGCTTAAGACTCAGCAGCCATCTTGAGCACCATGCTTTCTTGGTTTTGGAGGGGCGGGTGGGATTGGTGGAAGGGTGTAGGCCGAGAAGCATGCCTGAAAAGATGCATCAAATGGGGCTGTGTGCTGAAATGATGCTTCATAGGGATTATTTGAGCTGAATTTTGTGATTGCTGCCTTTATTTGCTTAAAGCAAGACTTGTGGTTGTGGGAGGGGGGCAGATGATGCATTTTTCCAGGCCTGGTTAATGCTCATCAGCCGTCTTGAGCACCATGCTTTCTTGGTTGGAGGGTGGGATTGGTGGAAGGGTGTGGGTCGAGAGGCACGCCTGGAAAGATGCATAATCTATAGCTGGTGTGTTGAAATGATGCTCTGTTCCCTGTGATTCATGCTGCATTATGTGATTGCTGCCTTTTTGTTTAAAGCGACACCTGTGGTTGTGGGCCAGGTGATGCATTTTTCCAGGCCTGCTTAAGGCTTGGCCATCTAGAGTGCCATGTGCTTTCTTGATTTGAGAAGAGGGGTGAGTGGAAGGGTGTAGGCCGAGGAGCACACCTGAAAAGATGCATCATCTGGAGCTGGTGTATTGAAATGTGGACCTGTGGGTATTTTTAAAGCGAGACGCTGTGGGGTGTTCATTTTTAAATGCAAGCGAGATGCTGAGGGGTTTCATACAGGCAATGTTTCTTTCCAGGTGTGCTTGTTCAGAGACTCTGCCATCTTGAGCACCATGTTTTCTTTGCTCAGTGGGTGGCGAATAAGCACACCTGGAAAGACGCTTTGCCATGATTACTGTGCAGAATTTTGTGATTGCTGCCTTGTTGTTTAATACGATACCTGTTGTTGGGGGAGGGAAGGTGATACATTTTTCCAAGCCTGCTTAAGGCTCAGCCATCTTGAGTGCCATGTGATTTCTTGGTTTGGGGAGGGGGAGGTGGGTAGAACGGTGTAGGCTAAGAAGCATGCCTGAAAAGATGCTTCATCTGGAGCTGGTGTGTTGAAATGATCCATTCTCTGGATTATTTGTGCTGAATTATTTTGTGATTGCTGGCTTTTTTGTTTAAAGTGAGACCTTCTTGTTTAAAATGAGACCTTTGTGTCCCTAGGGCACCCCACAGGCTCCCCCCGTCCACTAACCACCAACCCCACATTGCTGCCCTCAAGTAACCCGATATATCTATTCGTCAGACGTTCGCGCCATTCCCCTCCGTCCAGCCCTCCAAAACCCTTCATTTACCTCACATCCATTTTGTTTGCAGGAAAGTGTGGGCATGCCTCCATTTTGTTTGCAGGGAAGGTGCACGCATACCTCCATTTTGTTTGCAGGCAAGTGCAGGCATGCCTCCACTTTGTTTGCAGGCAAGTGCGGGTGTGCCTCCTTTTTATTTGCAAGAAAAGTGTGGGCGTGCCTCCATTTTTTTTGCAAGGAAAGTGCAGGCATGCCTCCATTTTGTTTGCAAGGAAAGTGCGGGCATGCATCCATTTTGTTTGCAAGGAAAGTGCAGGCATGCATCCATTTTGTTTGCAAGGAAAGTGCGGGAGTGCCCCCATTTTGTTTGCAGGCAAGTGTGAGCAAACCTCCATTTTGTTTGCAGGCAAGTGAGGGCGTGCCTCCATTTTGTTTGCAGGGAAGTGCAGGCATGCCTCCATTTTGTTTGCAAGGCAAATGGGGGCATGCCTTCATTTTTTTTGCAGGCAAGTGCAGTGTGCCTCCATTTTGTTTGCAGGCAAGTGGTGGTGTGCCTCCATTTTGTTTGCAAGGAAAGTGCAGGCTGTGATGTGGACAGTCAGTTCTGAATGCTGTATCATTTTTTTTTAAATATAAAATGTATTACTGACTGTCTCTGCTGAGAATCTGGTACTCTTGAAATGACCTCCCCCCCTCACCCCCCAGGTTTCAGCATGAAAGATGAAAGCCATGAGAAAAGGCTGACACAGCATGTGAGATCACACACAAACTCACTCAGGTTAGATACCAGGTGTTACATGGCAAACCTGAAGCTAATGACAGAGTAGAACAGACCTTGATCAAGGATCTCCTGTTTGTCTGAGTTAATTATAGCTGCAGTTGCAAAAAGGGAAATCAATATCCCTTTTTATGACGTTGAAGGAAAACCCAAGTTATTACACAGGGGTGCAAATTGTAAATGCTCCTGTGAAGCCTGTGTTAGAGAGGATGCAGCATACATCAAAGGGTTATGGGAGAAATTTAATTATGCTGAGGTCACAGAATCTTAATGCCTTACTAGGACATCCTGTTTCATAGATATATTTTTTTATATATCCTGACAGGGAGGAGCTAGGTGACCTCCTGCAAAGAGGTGGGGTTAAAGTCAGCTTTTAATTTAGTCTGTTTTACTTCACAGAGACACTTTTATCTAGACTCTGACCAAGAAAACATCCTTGAGCACTTTTAAGCAGGTATTTGGAGGTAGAGACAAATCTAAGTACTGTAGGTAGGAATTGTACTGTTTAAACCTTGTTCTTTTAAAAGATTTGTATGTCTTGGGATATAAGAGTTCTGTATTGTATGTTTTACATATTTTTATCTATTTTAGTAAAACTCTTTTTACAGCATACTTGGTCTGTCTTTGAATTTTTTTTATTTGTAAGAAAAGTATATATGGTTATAGCAGACACAGTGCAAAGCTTGAATGGTGGTACCAAACTGCAAAGGTAAGAATAATCAGAAGTCTTATTTAAGTTTTTTAAGGGTTCATTTACTGTATACCTGGTTAGGTGCCCATAGGCAAAGATATCTGGCCCCCCCAAAGACAGAAATATCTGAGTCTGTGCATTGGGTACATTAGCAAGAGGTTCACAGTTTGAATCCTTCCAAGACTTGAGACCAAAGGTTGATTCAAACCCACAAAACAGACAAGAGGGTTACCTTGTTCTGTTAAACTGTTCACATGACTGCACTCAGAGGTTGGCACTTTGGGAGTAGAGGGCCTGACCTGCTGAGTGGGTTTGTGACAGACTGGTTGGCAGCGGTGGCATAATTTTGGTATCACAAGCTTTTATTGTTCTGTGTCAGCTTGAGACTGTAAGCTCTCTTGCAAAGAAAGAAAAAGGCAGAGTTTTATTTTAAAAAGGAAAACAGAACTATATATCACTTGGCGTGCAGTCAAGTTCCTACCCATTTTATTTTTTTTTCTAAAGTGCAAGTCAGAGTAGCCATAGTCAGGGGAAAAAGATGGCTTCTGACTACAGAAGGCACACTGTAGATTACTTGAAGCAGTTGTGCAGGGACAGAGGAGTCCCGTTCGAGGTGACAGCCAAAAAGCAGAACCTCATAGAGGCCCTGATGGTAGCAGATACCCACAGCAGCAAGTCACAGACCGTGACTGAAAGGGACCAGACCTCGAGTGTGGCAGGACTAGCAGCCAGTGCTGTATCCAGATCCGGTGAGGAGGACAGCAGGGCCACTGTCAGTGAAGGGCCACAGCAGATGGGGAAGATCAACAGTATCCTGAATCCAGAGGTACTCAGGCTGCAAACTGAGTTGCGCAGGATGGAGCTGGAGTTCCAGGAGAAGAGAGAGAGAGAGAGAATGCCAAGATGCAGAGCGAGAGAAGTGAGAGGTGGACCATAAGGCAGAGCGACAACAGAGGGAGGCAGACCGTCAGGAGCGTGAGCACCAGTGAGCTGCAGAGGAGAAGAGAGAATGAGAATGCTGAGATGCAGATCGTGAGGAGCAGGAGCACCAGAGGCAACACGAACTGGAGAAGATATGACTCCAACCAGCGGCACCAGAGCAGGTAAAGTGGCTTGGATTTAACTGGGACTGCAGGACGGGGTTACAAATTGAACTCCAAATTAATAGCCGAATTTGAAGAGGGAGAGGATACGGTTGCCTTTTTATGGATGCCTTTTTAAACTATTTTGAAAAAGTTTGTATACAGGCTAAAATTCCTAGAGAGTCCTGGAGCTTCCAGCTATCCCTGCTACTTACTGGGAAAGCTCAGTATGCATTGGGTCAAATGGACAATGAGGACAGGAATAATTACAGCAAGCTAAAAGCTGCACTGTTAAAAAAAGTTTGAATTAACTGCTGAATCATACAGAGCTAAATTCAGTAAGCTCAGGAGAAGCCCTGATATGAGCTATGTGGAGCTAGCCACAAAACAAAGTCAGTTTTTAAAATGTTGGTGGGAAGGAATTGAGGCAAACTCTGTTGATAAAATTGAAAATATGATTTTATTAGAACAGTTTTATTGGGCTTTCCCAGCAGAGCTAAAAACCTGGCTAGAGGACCTAGATCCCAAAACAGTGGAAGAGGCTGCTGAACTCTTGGACCGCTATGCCAAGTGCAGACCTGCTCTGAGAGCGAATGGGGTGGGTGTGGCAGAACAGAAAGGGAAAAGTGCACCTTCAGGGCAGCTAAAACCCTCACTGCCTCCACTGAAACCAGTTAGCCCCAGGTTTTAAAGAAAAGATTTCTCTGAGAGAAGAAATGAATGCTGGTTGTGTAAAGAAACTGGGTGTTTTGCCAGACAGTGCCCCAAAAAGGCAAGCAATACACAACAGGGTGCTAGAAAAGAAGTAGGTTGTTTGTGTGTCCCTGGAAGCATGCCAGTGAACATGAGGGAACACATGCACCCAGTCATGGTAAATGGTGTGCAGACGCAAAAGGTTAAGGGACACAGGGGCATCCCTGATGTTAGTAAAGGGGGATCTGGTACAACCTGATCAGCTTATACCCAATAAATATGTCACTGTCCAAGGGTTCACTGGTTAAGAGAAAACATTACCCCTCGCTAGTGTTCTCTTAGACTGGGGTGAAACAGGGGGAACTATGCAACAGGTGGCTGTAGCCAAAACATTAGCAGTGGATGTGATCCTGGGTAACAATCTCCAACAGGGGATAGTATGTGCAGTTACCCATAGCCAAGCAGCAAGGGAAAATTGTAGTTCCTGAAACTCACAGAAGCCATTGTGCAAACCACTGAGAGACTGGCTCCCCAGCCTGTGTCTCCTGATATGGAGATTAATGAAGAGGGGGTAGAAATTTCCTGGTAGCAGGTGACCACACAGCTACAGAGGGTTACTCTGAAGAGGAAGGGGTGACCCCTTGTCAGAGGGTTGGGCTTGACAGTGATTCTGAGTGTCCTGATGCTAGTGATAGGGACCCTAGTTTAGTGACTGAAGGGGACCTGTCCCATGCCTTGGGACTGTGTGAGGGATTCACAGCTGCTCAGAGAAGTGACCCTAGTTTAGAGAAGCTGAGAGCTTGGGCAGACTCGGACAGCACAGAGGGAAGTGATGGCAGACATAAGGTTTATTGGGAAAATGGACTTACTGTATGTATACTCAGGCAGTACAGACAGAGGGAGGGATGCTAGACAGGCAGCCTGTCGTTCCCCAGGGGTATCATGAGCAGTTGCTCAAAATAGCACATGATATTCCCTTGTCTGGTCATCTGTGAATCACGCACACTACGCAGCAGTTAGCCCAGAATTTCTACTGGCCTAACTTCACCCAGCAGGTGAAGAAGTATTGCAGGTCTTGTCACCGGTGCCAAGAAATAGGGAAGGCGGGCAAGAAAACCCAAGCAGCCCTGACCCCTTTGCACATAGTGGAGGAGCCATTTCAGAGGATGGGAATGGATATTGTGGGGCCTTTAAATACACCCAGCTCCTCAGGGAAGAGATTCATCCTGACTGTGGTGGATTATGCCACCCGGTACTCAGAGGCAGTCACCCTATCCTCACTGAGGACGGACAAAGTGGCAGATGCCTTACTTGGGATTTTCTCCTGTGTTGGGTTTCCGCAGGAGGTAATCACCGATCAAGGGGGTTCCTTCATGTCGGACCTGATGAAATGTTTATGGGAGAAGTGTGCGGTGGTGCAGATATGCACGACATCATATCACCCACAAGCCAAAGGACTTGTGGAATGATTCAATGGTACCCTAAAGTCAACGCTCTGGGCATTTGCTGAACAGCATGGGAGAGACTGGGAGAAATACCTTCCCCACCTGTTGTTTGCATACAGGGAGGTGCCCCAAGAGTCATCAGGATTTTCCCCCTTTGAACACTTATATGGATGCCGGGTACATGGGCCCCTAGACTTGACCTGGGAGGATTGGGAAGGCAAGCACACCACCAAGGGAACTCCCATTGTGGATTACGTCCTTAGGTTTAGGGAAAGGCTGAAGGAGCTTATGGAGACAGCCCAGAGCAACCTGACAGCTGCCCAACAGAAACAAAAAGTGTGGTATGACCGCAGAGCCAGAGCTCGCTCGTACATGGTGGGTCAGGAAGTCATGGTCCTTATTCCGACTGGAAAGACAAGCTGCAAGCTGAGTGGGCAGGACCATACAAAGTGGTTAGGAAGGTAAATGACATGAACTACATTGTGGAGTTACCTGACAGAAGACAGACAGAAAGGATGTACCATGTCAACATGTTGAAGCCGTATGCAAATAGGGCTAACATGGTGTTTGCAGTGTGTAGTCACTGGGAGGGGACGGATGAAGGAGACCCCCCTTCTGGATTTGCTGGAAGAAAGTAAGTGGGAGTTCTCTGTGGAGGCAGTAAAATTGTCTCCCCAGCTGTCACCGGACCAGATTCAGAAAGTAAGGAAGTTTTAACAGACTTTGCCCCATTGTTTAGCACCAAGCCTGGACTAACCCCCTTAGCAACACATGATGTGGAGACAGGGACACAAATGCCCATACGGTGGGCAGCATATCGAGTGTCAGAGGCTGTCCAAAAGGACAATAGGAGGGAATCGGAGGAGATGCTGGATTTAGGGGTAATCCAGAGATCTCATAGCCCCTGGGCCTCACCCATAGTCCTTGTACCTAAGCCAGATTGCTTTACTCATTTCTGTGTGGACTATCGTGGACTGAATGCAGTCATGAAGTCAGACGCCCACCAGATTCCCTGAACGGATGAACTCCTGGACAAGTTGGGAGGGGTGACCTACCTTACGACCATTGACCTGATGAAGGGGTATTGGCAGGTAGAGTTGACAGACAGAGCTAGGAGAGGTTGGCCTTCATCACTCCAATAGGCTTATTTGAGTTTAAAGTAATGCCTTTAGGAATGAAGAATGGCCCGGCCACTTTCCAAAGGTTGGTGAACCAGGTGTTAAATGGTGCTGAGGAGTGCGCCGTGGCATACCTGGATGACATTGCCATCTTTAGTACCAGCTGGGAGGAACACCTATCCCACCTTAGGAAAGTGCTGGACAGGATACAGAGGGCCGGGCTCACTGTCAAAGCCAAGAAGTGCCAGGTGGCCATGGGAGAAGTGGCATACCTCAGGCATGTGGTAGGCCAGGGACAGCTCCGTCCTAACCAAATAAAGATAGAGGTGATCCAGGCGTGGCCCAGACCAGAAACACAGAAGCAGGTCAGGAGTTTTCTAGGGACAACAGGGTACTACAGAAAAGTTGTACCCAATTACAGTGCCCCAGCTGCTCCCCTATCTGACCTGACAAAGAAAAGAATGCCAAAGAAAATTACCTGGGGCCCAGCCTGTGAGGAAGCCTTTACCAAACTAAAGAAGGCACTGTGCAGTGCTCCATTTTTGACAAGTCCTGACTATAGCAAAACCTTTATAGTTCAGATGGATGCCTCAGACGTGAGTATTGGGGCAGTTCTGAGTCAGACATCCAGCTAAGGGACAGATCACCCAGTAGTGTACCTGAGTAGGAAGCTACTTTCCAGGAAGCAAGCGTACTCCACGGTAGAAAAGGAGTATCTTGGTATAATGTGGGCCCTAAAGAAATTAGAGCCATACTTGAATGGGCAGCATTTTGTGGTGCAAACTGACCACAATCCCCTGGTTTGGCTGATGCAGATGGGGAAAAACAATGGCAGACTGCTAAGATGGAGTCTTGCTTTACAAGGGTATGATCTGAATATTGTACATAGGGCTGGAGCCAAAAAACAGAACTCAAATGGGCTGTCTAGGGTCTATGAGGAGTGAACTGATTTGGGAAGCTCATCCCGTGTAGGGGATATAACCCCCAAATTCAGTCTAGGTGGGGAGGAACTGTGATGTGGACAGCCAGTTCTGAGTGCTGTATCATTTTTTTTAAATATAAAATGTATTACGGACTGTCTCTGCTGAGAATCTGGTACTCTTGAAACGACCTCACACCCCCCCCCAGGTTTCAGCATGAAAGCCATGAGAAAAGGCTGAAACTGCATGTGAGATTACACACACACACACACACACACACACACTCACACAGGTTAGATACCAGGTGTTACATGGCAGGCCTGAAGCTAATGACAAAGTAGAACAGACCTTGATCAAGGATCTCCTGTTTGTCTGAGTTAATTATAGCTGTAGTTGCAAAAAGGGAAATCAATATCCCTTTTTATGACGTTGAAGGAAAACCCAAGTTATTACACAGTGGTGCGAAGTTGTAAATGCTCCTGTGAAGCCTGTGTGAGAGAGGATGCAGCATACATCAAAGGATTATATGAGAAATTGAATTATGCTGAGGTCACAGAATCTTAATGCCTTATTAGGACATCCTGTTTCATAGATACATTTTTTTATTTATCCTGACAGGGAGGAGCTAGGTGACCTCCTGCAAAGAGGTGGGGTAAAAGTCAGCTTTTAATTTAGTCTGCTTTACTTCACAGAGACACTTTTGTCTAGACTCTGACCAAGAAAATATCCTTGAGCACTTTTAAGCAGGTATTTAGAGGTAGAGACAAATCTAAGTACTGTAGGTAGGAATTGTACTGTTTAAACCTTGTTCTTTTAAAAGATGTGTATGTCTTGTGATATAAGAGTTCTGTATTGTATGTTTTACATATTTTTATCTATTTTAGTAAAACTCTTTTTACAGCATACTTGGTCTGTCTTTGAATTTCTTTTATTTGTAAGAAAAGTATGTATGATTATAGCAGACACTGTGCATAAGCTTGAATGGTGGTTCCAAACTGGAAAGGTAAGAATAATCAGAAGTCTTATTTAAGTTTTTTAAGGGTTCATTTACTGTATACCTGATTAGGTGCCTGTAGGGAAAGATAGATGGCACCCTGAAGACAGAAATATCTGAGCCTGTGCATTGGGTACATTAGCAAGAGGTTCACAGTTTGAATCCCTCCAAGACTTGAGACCAAAGGTTGATTCTAAGCCACAAAACAGACATGAGAGTTACCTTGTTCTGTTAAACTGTTCACAAGACTGCGCTCAGAGATTGGCACTTTGGGAGTAGAGGGTCTGACCTGCTGAGTGGGTTTGTGACACGGGCATGCCTCCATTTTGTTTGCCGGGAAGTGCAGGCGTGCTTCCATTTTGTTTGCAAGGCAAATGCAGGTGTGCCTCCATTTTGTTTGCAGGTAAGTGCAGGCGTGCCTCCATTTTGTTTGCAGGCAAGTGCGGGCATGCCTCCATTTTGTTTGCAGGCAAGTGTGGGTGTGCCTCTTTTTGGTTTGTAAGGAAAGTGCAGGCGTGCCTCCATTTTGTCTGCAGAAAAGTGAGGATATGCCTCCATTTTGTTTGCAAGGAAAGTGAGGGCTTGCCTCCATTTTGTTTGCAGGAAAGTGCAGGCATGCCTCCATTTTTTTTGCAAGGAAAGTGCAGGCATGCCTCCATTTTGTTTGCAGGCAAGAGCGGGCGTGCCTCCATTTTGTTTCCAGGTAACTGCAGGTGTGCCTCCTTTTTGTTTGCAAGGAAAGTGCGGGCGTGCCTCCATTTTGTTTGAAAGGAAAGTGCAGGCGTGCCTCCATTTTGTTTTCAGGCAAGTGCTGGCATGCATCCATTTTGTTTGCAAGGAAATGCAGGTGTGCCTCCATTTAGTTTGCAAGGAAAGTCTAGGCATGCCTCATGCTGCAGTACTCTACCTCGTGCAGCATTACCATGTGTGCTGCTCTACTTGACCTTGTGTGACGTCACCATGTGTGCTGCTCTACTCTACCTAGTGCGGTGTCACCATGTGTGCTCTACTGTACCTCATGTTGCTCTACTCTACCCCAAAAGGCATCACCATGTGTGCTGTTCTACTTGACCTCATGCAGTGTCACCATGTGTACTGCTCTAAGCTACCTCCTGCTGCTTTACTTGACCTCATGCAGTGTTACCATGTGTGCTGCTCTACTCTACCTCATGTGGCGCTACTCTGCTTTTTCCTGTGCCCTCCTCATTGTTTTCCATGAGTGAATTTGTTAATATATTCTGCACTGTTTTTTTATTATGGCATTGTGGATTTTTTTTGTCATCTTGTGTTATAATAGTTTTGGAAAGATGGATCAAAGTGAAACAAGAAGACGTCAAACACTGTGTGTGTCTGCTGCCGACTTGCTCCATGGGGCTCTGAAGAATTGTTCTATACTGCTCACAGTAAAAGAAAGAAGTCAGCGGTACCAGAATAACTTAAGAAAGGATCCACAATGCATTCAGTAGTATAAAGAAAAGGAAAAAGGACATGCACAGAAGCACAGAGAGAAAATGACTGAAGAACAATGCATACTTGCTTGAGAGAAAAGTTGATTGTGAATGCAGGAATCTAGGAAAAGGAAGAGGGACATAACACCAGCTAATGTAACTGTAAACCCTTCTGTAACTAAAGAACCAACTAAACAAACAGCAGAACAGAAAAGAGAATATTGGAGAGAGAGAAAAAGAGAGCAACGCATGATGATGACCTCCCAAAAACGCAGAAGAATCAATGAAACACAACAACAAGGATACCATGAAGTAAAGGAGATGCAGCCCACCAATTCCATTACCACAGCCACTAACACCTCAAATGCAATGGAAACTCAAGTGATCACACTGTCCAATACAATGGAAATACAAATGAGAACCACCTTCCATTAACAGTACAACCATGACATCAGTTGCCTTGGACAAAAGTGCAACACCGATGGACACAAGGTCAGAAAGTATAGTTAGAAAGGCTGTGCAGCGAGTACAAGAAGGACTACCCAAGTCCTCAACCAGGTTTGCTGCAACAATCACAAAAGTTATCTCCTTAGGCACCACCCAAAAAACAGGCTACCTTCTCAAGGTTCAGATATCGCACCAAACTGGGCAATAAATTAGTTGAAGTCCTTCAACAAAAATTAAATACTGTTAAACAGCGCAACAGAAAGGCAGACAAAGAACTGAAAAAAGAATTCATCAGCACATTTCTTGTTCTGAAAAAGTACTGCCTACTATGAAGAGCAAGCATGTGCCTGGGGATCAGTTGGAGAAGAATGATGAGGGTATTGAAGAGTGCGCAAGTTAAGAGGAGCACCAGTCACAAGTTGGGAATATCTGAGGAACTGCAGAAGAAAGTACAAGATTTTTTCAGTATATCAGCAACACCGCTTCCACACACATAGGCATTTTCAAAATGAACCAGAAATGCCAGATCATTCCTAGACAAAACTCTGAAAAGGCTGCACCAAGAATTTTGTGAGCAAAACACAGATGAGAAAATTGGACTAACCAAATTCAGCAGTCTCGGCCCTGATAATATTAAATTCGCACAGGAGCGAAAACTGGACCAGTGTCTATGTGAGTATTGCACCAATGGTAAACTAAAGCTGTTAGCAATAAAGTGGTTTGCCTAGCAGAAAAGAAGACTGGAGTGCAAAATTTCCAATATTTATGAAACAGTAGAGCTGACAATGTGCCCAAAGAAGGAAGGTGAGAAATTCTTTAAAAAGTCCTGTATTGAAAAAAAATGCAAAAAATGTAGCACTTCTGCTATTGACAAATCGCTGAAAGAACTTTTACATACACATGGAACTGAGGAGGTGAAATGGCAACAGTGAGACAGCGTGACCATTTCCAAGGTCATAAATGGATCAGAAAGTAAACAAACAAGAAAAGTCATGAAGTGAAAAGTTGGCACTTTTCGATATCTGGTTGAAGTCTTGAAGGAGAATCTCCTGTTTCTGGGTCGACATCTACATGTGGCATCCTGGCAACACCATCAATTCAAATCACTCAAAGATAACCTTCCCAATATCTTGGTATTGATGGTACTAGACTTAGTAGAGAAGTACCAGGATGAAATTCAGTCATGCCATTGGCACCATGAGCAAGCCAGTGTTCACCCTGTAGTGACATACTACACGTGTGAAAGATGTACAGACTTAGTTACAGAGTCACTTGTCTTCATATCTAGTGATCTCAGACATGACCACCATGCAGTTCTGCATTTCATCAACATGTCCAATTCCTACCTCAGAAACATCTGTGGCATCATTATTGAGAAACAGGTACACTTTACTGATGGGTGTGGGAGTTAGTACAAATCAAAATGGACCTTCCAGAATATATCATTGGCTACATCACTACATGGATACCCAATAGAAAGTGCATTTTTTGGATCCAGGCATGGAAAAGGATCCTCAGAAGGTGAAAGTGCAGTGGTGAAGTCACGTGCAAACCTAACTGTGCAGTCCCGGCAGGCTATCATTTCAAATGCTGAACACCTCTTTCAGTACTGTAAGAGGAATTTAATAAAGGAACCTGCCACTGAAGGTTGCACTCATTACCACAGAACATTCTTCTGGGTTGGTGATGGAAAAATTAACAGAAATGCAGCACCAGAACTAAAAACAATACCTGGCACACGAAAGGTTCAGAGTGTCCGATCGGCAGCGGATGGTGTTGAAGTCCAAGACTACAGCTGTTTCTGCAGGCCATGCAGAAAGGACGATGGTCACTGTGAAAATGCAAGATACATCAGTAGATGGAAGAAGAGGATTATTCAGACTGCACCTGGCTATGTGTCTTCAGTGAAGGAGACAGAAACTTCAAGGCCCTCTACATTGCTGATTCCAGTCTCCAGTGCAATCACTCGCACACCCATTTCTGCTTCTGATATTAAGACTCCTGGGCCCTCTACATTGATGATTCCTGTCTCCAATGCAATCACCAGCATACCCACACCCACTTCTGATATCGCACCTCCAGTGATGACCAGTACGTCTACTGTTGCAAACCAGATTAGTGAACATGCTGCCACTGTTGTGAACCAGATTAGTGAACATACTGCCACTGTGACAGATTTTGCAGCCAGCACAACAACCAATACATCATCTGTTGCCAGCGCACCTACCAGAAGACAAAATAACTATGACCACATACAGACAAGCCAGTTTTATGCTGTCTATCACTCTAACACATTTTACATTGGACAAGTAACATCATTTGATGAAATGAAACAAGAATTTGAATGTGAATTTTTGCAACGGAGCAGGGATGGTAAATTTTATTGGCCACGGCATCCGGACATCGATGTCATAAAGGAAAGATGACTTTTTATGGACCAGTAACAGTGCAAGGACAAGGACAATTTGACATATCACCAGATGACCTGAAAAACATCATCAATAAACATGAAAAACTGAAACAACATTGGAATTAACAGAATTTGAAGGGCATGTTGTCTTTTTAACATTTCTGAATGGTCCTGTAAAGAGGGTGGGCAGGTAGGGGAAGGTATACAACTAGATATGGTGGACAGCAGAAGGTGAGTAGATGGATGTAAGCATAGGGACACAGGGCAGGCTGACAGTGTACAGCTATTTGGTGGGTCATCGACTGCTGAAGGTGGACAGGTGTTAGGGAAGAATTCAAAGAATGTTGATGGACACAAGGGCTGCTGAAGGTAGACAGAAATGGGGTGGCCAAGTGGAGCTTGTCATATGGTGGAATTAAGTGGAAGGGGGTGCTGACAGAAAGAAGATGGGATAATTAATTGGGGAAGGTGTGAAGTAAGGTGTAAGGTGTGAAGAAGGTGTGCAGGAAAAGAAGAAAAGGGGAAGGTGTGAAGGAAGTGAAGAGATGGTTGGGGGGACAATGAGGTGTGAACAAGAATCATGGCCTCATTTGCACAGAGGACTGATAGAGGTATGGCATTCTTCTGTCATGAGGATGTGTCCATGGTGATGGCATGTCAGTTCAGGCATGTATTGAGCACCAGCTTAAAGAGGCTGGGAGTGAACTTGAAGGAGTTTAAACACCACTTATTTCAAGTTTGAAGAGTATCACATGCCAGGGTGGAAGGGCTCATGGATAAATGGATGCCAGCCCTCAAGCATTAGCAGAGCTTGATTTTTGTTATGTGTGGTGGTACATGACAAACCTAGTTTTGTTTTGGCAGGTGTCATGGGATGCAGGCCCTCGGGCATTGACAATGACTGGATTTTTGAATGTTATGTGGTGTGAAAACTGATTTCAATCTGTGTTTTTGTTTTGGCAGGTGTCAGTTCAAAGAAAAAGCTACTTTGGGTGTGCTGCTTTCCATGCAGTTGAATTCCAGGCAACTCCAGGGAAGTGAAAATCGATTTCTTGTGCAATGGCACTCTAATGAGCTATGAAATGTTCTATAAAACTATGAAGAATGACCGCTGGCTTAAGAATGTGGCAATGAGAACATTTATGGACACTATTGGGTGGGTGGTTGTGGTAAGAAAGGAAGGAATCAGGATTAAAGAAGGTATCAGGAATAAAGACATTGTTGTGTGGTGTGCGTTTGTGTAGCATAGGTTTAGACTGCATCCGGTGGGTAGTGCACCCACCATGCCCCACCATTGTAAAAGCAGGTGTGGGTCAGTATGATCTCGCTGTCCTTGTCAGGGAGATCGCCTTTGGGGTCATGAAGGAAATTTCCTGGTTTTCCCACAGGGTTTTTTGGGGTTATTTGCCTTCTCCAGTGAGATCAGATTAGGCAGTAGGCAGGGCCAGTTAATTAAGTTACTGTTATGTCTTGGGTGGCACAGAAGTCTTGGTTGATGCAGAAAAGGGAAGGTACCAGCATCCTTTATGCCCATTTTGTGCATCTGGATGCTTGCGTTTGTTTGGTGAAAGTTCCCAGAGACTCTCCTTTGCAATGCTCAGGGAGAGTGAGCTGTGCCCCTGTGGCTGCATGGCTTGTAGTGAAAGTATCTGCAGAGCTTGAGTGCACATTTCATTGGTTTACTCTAGGGCTGTTTTAGAGATGGTGACTGCAAACAAATTATGGCCACCCCTCAGCTAACAAGGCCACTGTTAGTTGCGTGATGGCTGTAATTTGTTTGAACTCACATGTTAACATTAGAAATTGCAGATTGAAACATGGTCCTATAGAGAACAATAGAGCACACCCCTGTGCTCCACAGAATCTTACATCACAAGCCATGCAGGTGCAGGGTCATGGCTCGCACGTATTTAAATGAGGACCCCTGGGAATTTAACAGGGACTTCCACTTTTGGGCCATGGCACTCCACCTTTTTTAAAAGAAAGTAGTGGACCCCCTTATCAAAACTCCAACTGAGAGCATGGCTGGAGACCGGTTACCTCATGTGGAAGCCCAGAGTCTCGAAGTAGAATACAAATCAAGACTATCTGGCTGCCTACATCATGCAGACCTGTTAATGTTTTTTTTTTTATCAAATAAATACATAGCTGAGGCCATTATTCTGCAGTGTTTGGTGTGTGTCACTGTTTCTTTGGGTGGAACGGGGAAAAGGACAATACAGCATAAGACAATGACAAAATGACAGTATTGGAATAGAAGATTTTTTGGGGATTGGTGGGATTGCACCTTGGAACACTTTAAAACGGTCAGAAAATTCAATTTGCTAGTTATGCAATGTTTGTTGTAAAATGGTTTTAGTATTATAATGATTAGATGCTGAGAAGTACACTGTTTTGGTGTCCAATGTTGCATGCACCACACTGTTTTGGTGTCCAATGTTGCACGCGCCACGCTGTTTGGTGACCCCTTTTGCATGCGCCACACTGAGTGGCTTTTATTCAAGTTTCTGTTAGGCAGCTATTTCACTGCCTGGTTACTTTTTCAACTTTGGGTCAGAGTGTTCAGAAAAGCTTATCAAAATTATTCTACTGTGGGTTTGAAAAAATGATCTCTATGTCACACTTTGGTAACTGTTTCTCATGAACAGACCCGGCACACTAAACTGTACCGCAGAGAAATTACTGTGAGCTGTAACGGATGTGGGGCTGCAGGATTTATGGAGTTGCTGTGGCACACAGAAGGATGCTCAGTATGCAGGAGCCTGGAGCAATTAAGTAGAGAAATAAGGTGGCTGCATTGGGAATTGGAAAACATGAGAGAGGAAAGCAGGATGGATCAGCAGAGACTGATAGAACAGGGAGCAGACCAATCAGGGCATGATGATATCAGTCACTAAGCAGTAAAGGAGGGAATTATACAGGGGCCAAGGGTGGACTACTAAAAAGGATTACACCAAGATTGCAGATCCAAGATATAGGTCTGGCAGATAGTAAGGAACAGAGGACAGGGAAGATTTACTCAGGGAAGGAGCAGCGAAAGACAAGATGGGTCCCTGGTTGAGATACCCATATCTACTTACTGTATATGCAGTACTGGCAGATGTGAAGTAAGTGGCCATGACAGGGATAAGGGTTGGAGAACTACAGGGAAGTAAGGAGGTAACAGTGCAGGTGCAACAGGTGGGGTGGGAAGGGAAGGGGGTATCTCAGATCAGTCAAGGTACAGATGACAGGAGGGAGGGGAGTAGCACAAGATGGCTTGGAGAGTGGGGAAACCAGAAGGAGGAAGGATGCGACAAGGGCGGTACAGTTAAAAGTGGGAGGGGTGAGGGAATAATAGGAGAAAAAAAATGGGGAATCGGGAGGAGAACGGATCTAAGGGGTGCAAAGAAGCAAGAAGCAAGTTGCTGATATACACAGAGAAGCTACAGTAAGGGACATGGAGGGACTAAGGAGAAGGGGAAAATGTTTAAGAAGAGAGGAAAGGGAAGCAGGGCACGGGCATAGGCACACTAGCAACAGAAAAACAGTGGTCTTCAGGGACTCAGTAATAAAAGGTATACAGTGGGGAAGAAAAGAGGACTCACACAATAAGACAATAGTAGCTTGCATACCAGGAATGGAAGCAGGGAGAACAACACCTAAAATCAAAGAGGTGATAAGTGAGGCACGGTAAAACCCAGACTTGATTTTACACAGAGGGACCAACAGCCTAGTAGGGGAGGAGGAGGTGTTGGTTAAAAATAAATTCAGAGAAATAGCAACATCAGTCAGGGATTCTGTGAACTCATTAGCCTTCTCAGAAGTAATTCCAGTCCCCAGGGCCAGCACAGCCAGGAAAAGGAGGATAGCAAAATTCAGTGAGTGGCTGGGGGCTTGGTGTAATGAGGAGGGGTACAGTCTTATAGGGAAGTGGGGAGACACATGGTCAAACAAGGGGGTCTATAGCCATGACAGATTACACCTTAGTTGGTAAGGTAAAAGAACACTCAAGGATAGGCTGGGGGAGTATATCGAAAGGGAACTGGGTTTAAGCTGCTAAGGGGGGGGTGAGGTGAGGGCCTAAAGACCTACACAAAACAAAAAGGGGAGGTCACAGGACCTACCTCCCACAAAGGCATATATAGCAAAAAGGGAAGGGAGAGAAAGGACCAGCCAGGAAAAAGGGGAAGGGGGAGCAGGGAGACAAGCCAGAACAATCTTGTTAAAGGTGGTGCCACTGAATGTCCGCAGTCTCGGAAACAAGATGGCAGAAATGCATCCCCTCTTGGCAGAGGGTACGGTGGATACAGCAGCTGTTACAGAAACCTGGGCCACAGTGCACCATGACTGGGATTTCCCAGTCCCAGGCTACAAATGGTACAGAAGGGACAGGGAGACAGGCAAGGGAGTGGGGTAGCAGCATATATCAGGGAGTTAATAATCTGCATGAGAGAGTAAGAAAAGTAAAAGGGGACCATTGAAATACTGTGGCTCCAGCTACAGAACAGCAGAGGAAGAAAGATCAGGATGGGGTCATATATACACCATCTGACCAGGTTGAGGACAAGGATGGAGAGCTGTGCTCACAGTTGAGGAATGCAGCAAAGGGGGAGGTGGTACTGATGAGGATTCATTTTCAACCTAACTAAAATGGACTGGGTCACCTCCACCATATCCTGAGCCAGAAATCAGGAAATCCTAAATGCAATCCAGGGTGGCTTCATGACGCATTATGTAATTGGTTCTATGAGGGAGGGTACAATCCTGGACCTAGTGCTCACCAATGGGGAGCATATACAGGAGAAAGATATTAGGGAACCTCTAGGAGGAAGTGGCCACAACACAGTGTGGTACAGTTTTGACATGGGTAGGGAGGACATCCCCACCAAGACAAGAGCATTAGATTTCAGGAGAGCAAATTTAAAAAAGATGAGGGAATTGATTAAGGAAGACCTAGGGAGCATATAAGAGGAAATGGGGGTAGGCAGAATAAGGGATACCATTAGGGGGTCCATTCAGAAGGCCAGAAGAGTAGCACATAATCAGGGTGACCCAAATACGGCGACTCAACAATGGCGAAGGCACAACAGCGAGAACAACTATGGCAACCAGCAATTAACTGCAACCAGTAATTAATGGTGACAATCAATAACGGCGACCTTCAATAACAGCCCCCCTCCCCATGGGCAATGTGCACCTCGGAATTAGATAATAAAAGATAGGGGGGTGCGGGGTGTGTGGGGAGCATAGCCCTCCATTTCACTAAAGGCAGCATGAGCTTGTGTCAGGTGCCAGGAGCACTGCAGAGAGATGGTGATATCAGGATCCGAATGAGTGCCTGAGATTGGTGCTGGGAGAGTACTCTATTCATAACCAGTACAAATATCCAAGAGGTCTGGCAGTTTTAAGTGTAGTCTGACTGCAGTTTGGGTGTCAGTCGGCTTAAGAAGTCGCTCATTTTGACAGTCGCTATAATTTGCAGTTGCCAATTTTGTCCTAGCCATTCTGGATTCACCCTTTTGATGTTCACCCATAAATACTCACCATATTGACATGGAACTGGCCACAAGGAGCTGCATCAAATGGAAGGGCAATAAATCAGGAGTTAGATCACCAAGCTGGTTTAACGGAGAAGGGTCCAAAGGAGAGGTGGCCAGAGTAGTAAGGGAAAAGAGGGCACCTACAGGAGATTCCAAAGAATGGCAAGAGATAAGGATAGAAGAATACCAGAGGCTAGCTAAAGTAGTAAGAAGGGAAGTGCGGCAGGTAAAGGCAAAGAAGGATCTCCAAATAGCAGAGGGAATAAAGAAAGGGGACAAGGCCTTTTTTTCGCTGCATAAGTGAAAGGCAGAACAAGAAGGAGGGCATTTTCAGGTTGAGGAAAGTGGATGTCTGGGTCAATGAAGATGGAAGCAAAGCAGAGGTATTAAATTAATACTTCTGCTCCTTCTTCTCAAAGGAAAAGGAGGGACCAGTACCACATGCAGGGAATAGGAGGGAGCAAACAGGAGAGATGCAATAGGGGTCATCGAGATTGAAAGGGTGAGGGAGGGGCTGATGGCACTAAGGTTGGACAGATCCCCAGGGCCAGATGCATTACACCACAGGGTGCTGAAGGAGTTAGTGGAGGAGCAGGCAGGGCCGCAGACTGTTCTCTTCAATACATCTCTAGAGTCAGGAGTAGTACCACTAGAATGGAGTACAGCTCATGTGGTGCGACTCCACAAGAGTGGACACAAGGAAGACCCAGGTAAGTACAGGCTAGTCAGCCTGACCTCGATAGTATGTAAACTCATGGAGACCATACTAGAGGAAAGGCTGGTGAGGTTCATGGAGGAGAATGGTCTACAGGACACTAGACAGCATGGGTTTGGTTAGGCAGATCATGTAGAATGAACCTAATCGAGTTCTTCGATTGGGTCACTAAGGCAGTGGACAAGGGCCAGGCAGTTGACATCATATACCTAGACTTTAGCAAGGCCTTCGATTCTGTACCACACAGATGATTGATAATGAAACTAAGGGACCTAGGGGTGGGGGAGAAGGTGGTAAGGTGGGTTAAGAACTGGCTGAGCAGCAGAACACAGAGAGTAGTGGTAGGGGATGAGCTCTCAAGCACCAAGGAGGTCACCAGTGGGGTCCCATAAGGGTCAGTGTTAGGGCCAATATTGTTCAATATCTTCATAGGAGACACTGGGGAAGGCATCCAGGGCAAAATGTGCCAGTTCCATGTCATAATAGCGATCGCAAAATAGCGACTGCTATTATGGTGAGTGTATATCACAGAAAAACAAATTGGCAATATACACACTGCAGTGACCCAACATCCGGCAACCAAAAACGTATTTTTGTGGTGCAAATCCCCCTTAATTTAAATTGCTAACTCCAGAGGGGGTGCATGTTGGGAAGGGGGTGACACTCTGGTTGCCGCAGCAAAAATAATGGTGGCAGCCTTAGGCAGTGGCAAAAATTCTTGTGCCAGTCCCCAGCCCCAAACCCGGTACCTACTCCACTAAGGCTAGCCACCCTCACCACCGCACCACTTGGCTAGCTCAGCAGCAGCAGGCACACCAGTCCCCTACAAACCCCTTCCCTGTCCCTTCTCTTCCTCTCACTATCTCTACCTCCTGGTCACCATTCCCTACCCTATCCTTCATGTAGGGTGGCTACCCTTGTATGGTAGCCAATGAGTATAGTGCCCAATAAGTTGCCATTCTGATGGTCACTCTTTTTGGTTCGCTATATTCACTGGATACCAAATGTGCCTGTTTGTGGACAACACCAAACTTCGTGGGAGGGTGGACACCCAGGAAGGGATACAGGACGTGAGGGAGGATCTAGCCAGACTGGAGAGGTGGTCAGGAATCTGGCAGCTTGGTTTCCATGCCAAAAAGTCCAAAGTGATGCACACAGGGGCCAAGAACCCAAGGACAGAGTACTACATAGGAAAGGTTCAAGTAACTGCTTCTGAAGAGGAAAAGCATCTGGGGGTGGTAATTACTAGTGACCTGAAACACTCTGCTCAATACAAGAAGGTTGTGGCAAAGGCAAACAGGATGCTAGAGTGTATAGAAAGGGGATTCAGTAGTAGGCAGAGCGAGGTTATTCTGCCATTGCACAGGTCATTGGTGAGACCGCATTTAGAATATGGGGTGAGGTATTGGCATCCGTACCTTAGGAAGGACATTAACATGCTGGAGAGGGTCCAGAGGAGAGCAACTAGAATGATCAAGGGACAACAGGATAGCTCATATGAAGAGATGCTAGGATCCCTAAGGATGTACTTCCTGGAAGGGAGGAGGCAGAGGGGTGATATGATAGAGACCTTCAAATACATGAAGGGAATTAACAGAATGGAAAATGAGGGTCTCTTTAAAAAAAGTGACAATACCACCACTATGGTGCACAGCCTAAAAGTGATCAGGGGAAGATTTAGAAGGGATGTCAGGAAGCATTTTTTACAGAGAGGGCGGTATCAATATGGAGCGAGTTGCCTGAGGAGGTGGTGGCAGCAGAGACAGTGGGAACATTCAAGAGAGTCTGGGACAAACACAGAGGGAACCCTGGGACCAAGAAAGGGAGAGGGAGGGAGGGAGGGAGGGAGGAGGGGCGGCAGGGTCATTGGCACAAGTTGTAAGGCCAGGACCCTGCATCACATATCAAGCAGACTCGATAGACCAGGAGGTATTCTTCTGCTGGCTATTTGCGTATGATTTGTATGTTCGTATCGTATGACAAATGCATGTTTAAAAATGTTTATGCTAGCCAGCCCAGTTGCATGGAGGACTGAGAATGTGGTGCCTTTCCTCCAGCCATGCCAGTGACTAAGATTTGGGAACAGCCCAGGGTCACTTGGTGGGGGGGAGCAGGGTGAGGGAAGATTGGGCATCCCAGGATGGCTCTCCTCCCTTGAGAAGGGAGGATTCTGAGTCCCGTCGCTTGCCTGCCACCCAGCAGATTCTGGGTGGCGGCACCGGTAGGACCAGCAAACATGGGGGTATATGCACTGATGCAGCATGCATGTGTGTCTATATGCAATGTGTGCATACATCACTCGCAGATGTTCCATGAGAGAAAATGGAGGAAAATGCCTCAACTCACTTGGCATCCCCCGCAGGCGCCACATGACCTGATGTGGCTGGCCACCCATCGATATGGCTCCATCTAAGTGGTGGTTAACTCGTACGTCCATGAGATGGATTGGTCATGGGACTAGGGGGATGCCACCAGGACTGGGGACGCAGGTGGAGAAATAAACTAAGAAAAAAAGTTTTTGCTTACAGTCGCAGGACAATCAAAGTCCTGTAACTACTGTAGTTAATTGTCCCTCTGCTGGCAGATTACATTGCAAAGTCAGACTATTAACCATTAGATAGCTGCAACATGATGGTATCAACTTTTAAAGGACTGTACCTAAATGCATTGTTAGGGTAGCAAAAGTCCCACACCCATTCCATCAAGGTCAAGGGTCAGCCATACAGTATATTTTTATAAAGGTATTAATTTCAGCAGTTCCACTGAAGAGAGCTTCTGCACGCATATGAAAACATGTGGCGCTCAAGCCCCTGAAGTTTGGGTCTAGCAGTGCCCCTGCGTACACAACAGAATGACATAGCAGAAGTAGTTACTTCTCTTTTAAACTGACTTAAAACGTAAGTGTCTTGACTGCTAATGAATTCTGAAATGTTGCAGTCCCAGCTAACCACTTTGGAAGCAGATTTAGATTAAATTCAGATTTGCAGTGTGGTACAGAGTCTCTCAGACTGTGTTTGAATATAATTGAAAAGAAAGTGAACTTCCATTGCTTTTTGAAAGTCCAATAAGGAATTTGCAAGTTGATCCAAAGACCATTCTGGAGAGTATGGTGTCATGAATAAGACTGCCCTTGTCAGTGATGCAAATGTAAAATAGCCTCCCTATTAACAGATTCGTGAGAGGATGCTCACAAGTACAGTATGTTAGTAACCTGTGCAAATAAACCAGAATGTTAAACAGAAGGGTGCCAAGAGGTGATATTACAACATTATGTACTCAGTATGCAGTTCTAGCAGCAACACGTTTAGCTGCAGTATTTGAACAAAGAGGTTACTTGACCCAAATGCAACGCTGAGAGAAACAAATGGCACGCTGAATTCGGAATGAGCCTCAGGAGATAAGAAAAGAGCAAGGAAGATCAGCCAGTGGGGAGTTTCAGTAATCACATCTGGAAATTAGCACACTACAAATTAATATTTTAGTAGCCTAGGGATGTTAAATAAAATAAGTAATTTTAAATAAAAAGTAGGAATTTTCAGGACGTGCAGGGCATGAATAACAGTGGTGGAATGCAGTTATGAGGCCATGCCCATGGGGTCTGAACAATATATTTTCGTAATAGGAAAGGTCTTACAGCAGGGCTTCATTGCATCACATATTATTGGAACCCCCTTTACTCATGTGCAAGCAATACAAACTAAATGCAGAAGCTCATTCAAGAACTAATCCAGGTCTAAACATTTTTTTTAATTCATATTTGCTCCCTTATCACTTGTTGTTTACCTCAGTCCCCTCCTTCAGTTCCCACCCTGCCAACAATCAGCTGGCATCCAGGAACCAAACAAAAGTACTATCACCTCCAATTGTGTCCTATACTGGCTGTGTCTCTGACTGCCTCTCCAACATCCAGTGGGAAAATAGGGATCTGAGAGGCTACCAAAAGGGCACTGGGGCACTTGGCAGGACTTCATTTGTGTTATGCCTTATAGGATGTGTTCTTTACCATATTTCACTTGTTCACGTCCCTTGTGATAGGAACCTCTCACCACCCAGCATTTGTGGGAAGGTCAAACTGCGTGTGGCAACCCACGATGTCCAGTCCCACTGCTGGCCTGCTAAAGGAGGCACTCATACTGCAAAACAGAGGACTGCAACTCTCAACCCCCACCCCAGAGTCCAGGAGAGCTTTGGCCTGAGCAGGAAGTCAAGATGGCGAAGCAGACCCAAGCCTCCCACATTGTAGCACAACATAATTCTGCCAGCCCCACCTGGTCAGGCAGCATAAAGCATTTTTAAAGAATCTAGGAATTTTTAAAAAATATAATATTCAGACATAATTCAACATACAGCATATACATGTTCAGTATTTATGTCCCCTCTTTCATTATTTTTGATAATAGCTACATGAAAACAGTATCTATGTTTGTGTCTCAAAAGAACACAAAAACACACATTCACTTGGGAAAAAGGGGTTCTGACCAAGCATGAAGCTGCTATGGAAAAAGACACAACAGTTGCATTCAACTAGCTATATGAAAAGATATAAACTCTCAAAAGTGAGTATTATAATCCTTTTCGTGCACAATGGTGCGGTGTGCATACATATGGAATTCAAACAGAAGCAAGAAGGAAATAAGTGCTTTAGCTGGGGTTTGAAACCAGGGGCCGATAATACTGATCTGGTTGCACTACCGGCTATGCCACCAAGGCAACCAGAAGCACCTTACTCTTTCTCTAATGCACAACCTGATGCTGCATAGATAATTACATATTCATACACAAAGCTGCAGTGTGCATATATCTGAAATCCAAACAAACTGAAAAGAGAAAGAAATAAGTGGCTTAGCCAGAATTTGAACACAGGTAACCAGGAATACCAAATCAGCTGACCCACAAAGGCATCCTGAAACCTGGGACTCCCAGATGCACTTTATTCTTTCTCTAATGCATAACACCGTGCTGCACAGATAACACTGCATTATAATAACTGGCTAGTGATGCTTATCAACTGTGGGCAGAAGCTGTCAAACATCATTATACATGGATGATTATGCATAGCCATGTATAATGGAGTTTGATTATACACATATGTGTATAATAACCCATGTATAGTGGAGTTTGAGTATGCACATGTGTGTATAAACACCCATGTATAACAGTTTGATTAAGCACCTTTTGCAAAAATTCTAAAATCACTCCTATGCTAGTGCTACTGGCTACTCGTGCTGTCAACTTGATTGCGTTAACCTCACTGAAACCGCTGAATGGGAATCTAACGTACATGCAGCTGAAGAAAGACACATTTCACACAGAAACAAAAAATAACCATTTGGCTACCAACATCTGTCTACCTACCTAAAAATGGCACATTCATCACCATTTCAGCAACCTCTAGAAAGACAAAAATTCATAGAGCAGCAAGAAAAAAGAAACACTCTAAGAAAAACCATGCCCCACATTAGACTGTTCACCAAGCAGCTGTCTGAGAAAAAAAATGAAAGCAACAAGTTATTATAAAAAAGAAAACATGGAGAAGTGTGTGTCAACTCAGATTTTATGCACACCCTCAGTGTGCGATGCCTTAATAACCCCTCAAGTTTCACTCTCGGGGTTTATAAGACATTACACGCCTCAGGTGTTTATAAAATCCTCATTACACACACTTCCCCATGCATCATTCTATATTTCATTCATGAGGGTGCAGTGTGCACATATATGGAATCCAAACAAATAGAAGAGAGAAAGAAATAAGTGCCTCAGCTCTTCTTCAATAATTTGGCCAAACCCCTTCAGTTCCAAATGCATAAACTGGCATGGGGAAAAGCAGACTACAAATGGGGGTACTTTTATTTTTGTATTTATTCGTTTGTTAACCAGGTGGGTACACTGGTCCCAGGGACTGTTTTCAGGCACAGTCTGGGCCATGAAGATGGCACCAAATTACAAAAAGCCAAAAAGGCATGGCTACAATAACTGAAAATGTACAAGGCCACGAATAGATTAAAAATACAATTTCACAACAAAAATGTACAAGGACAAGTCCATGTTGAAATGCATTGCAATAGAAAGAGGAAAAACAAAGGACAAGGATACAACGATATAAATGCATTGCACTACCAACTGTACAGAGGACTTGACAAGTTTAAATGCAAAGTGACAAGGCAGTGGTAGAACCAGGGTAGGAATTAAGTAATACAGTTGCAGGTGGATGCAGACAAGGGGATTGTAAATAAGTATGATTTGAAAGTCTGAGTAGGCCCAATATTATGGGCAGGGGTGGGGAGGTTATTCCAAAGCTTAGGGGCCACAATGGAAAAAGCCCTCTGACCCATGTTTGTGTTGGAGTGAGGGACACTTAGTGGCTGTTGGGAAGAAGAACTTGATACTCTTCAGCCCTGTTTGGTGCAGAGCAATCTGCCTAAGGGGGAGGTAGAGCCAGCCACAATTCATTTATGAACAAGAGTTCACAGGTGGATTTGGGGTGGTAGCCAACCAACGGAGGTGTAAAGGGAGCAGTGATAAGTAGTGAGAGGTGCAGACAGAATGAAATGACAGATGCTGTTATAGGCAGTATTGAGATGGGAGAGTTCCTTTGACAAGGTCTGGGATATGATAGGGGAACAATACTCCAGAAGAGGGAGCATCGTACCTCTTCCAATAGCCAGGCGCACCTCCAGAGTGAGAAAGTATTTCAGTCTGTAGCAAGCCCCAAGCTGCTGGCGATAATAGCCTCGAGATCATCAATGACCATTTATTTCTCAAGCTTCCTTTTGACTAGTGGTGCTGGCATGCCACTGGTGGAGGCTACTGTATTCATGGTAGTGTGATGGAGTTGGCAACCACTAAGACCACAGTGGCACAGACAATTTATTGTATTTATTTTTTGAGGGACCTGGTCACTGTCCAGCATCTAAGGGTATATGATGGCATCTCATGCAGGAGAGCACTAGTTCTACACCATGAACACAAGTTCCGTTCCACTGCCAACTACCTTGACATCATGGGTCAGGGCGATGGGGCCCAGGGACACCTTAAACAATACTCTGGGGTGCCAATAACATGAGACCATGCACAAACTATAATGTCCATACAACAGCAGGGATCAAGTAAGGTGGTTTCATCAGCTATAGAGGTGATACATAACTCTCTGGCATTCCCTTCAATATTCCATTGGCCATACCCTGCACAAATGTTCCTACAGTATCTCTTGGGGCTTCTACTTAAACCCCCACCACTAGTGTGGCATACGTTCTGACTTCTGTCTAAAATACTGATCTGATGCTACCCAGTGCACCAATGAGGCCTGTGACCCACCCTAAAATCATAATATTTTCCAGGTCCACCCTCTGAACTAAAGGTGCACAATTACATGTTGCTGAAACTACTAGGTCTCTTTCACAACCACAGATCCCTAACCTCCCTTGTGGAGTCTCTGGAGCCCTGGCACTCCCAAGATGGGTTGTGGAGTGGCACTCTTCCCATGCAGGACAAACACTACCCTTGGGGCAAGCTGTGCTGGCACATGTCTCAACATGCTCTATCACAAAGACTTGCACTTCTCAAACTAAGTAAAGGAGTCGCTATGTAAAGCACAAAATCTGAATCCAAACACTAAAACACAGTGCTAACTCGGTTTGTGTGCAAAATCTGCTTGTGCAGAAAAATGTATTCGTGTGAACTATGCTGCGCAAAATACAAACACCAAGACCACTTCCCAGCGCTTTGTGGCACTCTGCCACGTCGTCAGGGGAGGCGCAGTCTCATGAAGATAGACTCCTTAAATATACTAAGTGATTAATTAGTAAACACAGTAACTGTTTCATATTGAGGGTTAAGTTCATGATGGAATCTCACTACTTTAATAAGCAGACAGAATAGGGTATGCAATTAGTGAAGCAATGAACTGGTTAGTAATAATAAGTACCAAACCCTGTGATTTAATCACATATAGAAACAAGCATTTGTCAATGTGGAATGTTTACCACTTGCATTGCTGTTGTACCAGGTCTTTCTTGTACACATTTTTATTATATATTTGCCTAGGACAGACCAGATGAGATGCAATATCTCATTTCCAGTGGTGTCCTACTTTGACACATTTAAGACTATATTTACCCAGGAAAGGCCAGCTGAGAGGCAATACCTAATTTTCAGTGGCCCAGACATTTCAACCCCTAATTTCCAACAGTCTTTTTTATTTATTTTTTATTTTAGTCTTTGGTAACCGGGTAAAGCCCACTAGGCACAAGTGTCTGTTTTCAGCGGTGACCTGGGAGCACTGGGCGGTTAAGTGACTTGTTCAGAGTCATACAGTATGCAAGTGGAGGTTGTGGGAACCAAACCCAGGTCTGCTGGATGTACCAAGCTCATTCACAGCTCATTTCCTCTAACCACTAGGCTATACTACTCAGAACAGGTGGAATATTTTAAATTCTATCTGAAAGGTGATTTTGCGGTGTGACTGTGAAAACAAGCTTCAGAAGGGATTTGAAAAATGACATCTGTCATTTTCAGGAGGTATGGTAACAGAAGGGATATGATGAACATTAAGGGGACAAAATCTGCAAAAAATAAAGTTAGCAGTAAACACTGGAACAATTCAACAATTCTCCGTAACTTAATTGTTTTTTACATAGTGACCCCACATTTTCCACATAGTCTTTTTATAACCACTCCTTCTGAACATAACAGATATCATTTATAAAATAGAGGCCAAAACATAATTTCACACCACAAGTATGAACACACATTCTGGCCAGGATTTGAAAAATGACAACTGTCACATGCATGACATGGTGTGAAAAATGGTTATGTTGAACATTTGGGGTAAAAATATTGAAAATTACCGAACTTAAGAGTGTGTGATGATGAGACTTGGGGGGGCTCCAATTACCTGATTTTTATATCTATTACTTAGCTATTCACGCTAACAGATTTTTGCATTGGCTGTCTACTACGACTTCTTTACCGAGTTCTCACTCGTGGCTGCTTCTAGATTGCCTGCAAGCCAATGTTAGTAGGATAGATTTAGAGGCCCTTTTGTATATCCCATGGTCCAGGGTTCCGTTGCGGGTGAGGAACTCCCCTCTCGGGTGGGACATCAGGGCCTTACGACAATTGAGCTCATTACTGCAGGGGTCTAACCTAAAGGATATAAGGCAACCTTTATTGAACAATACAAACTTGCGGATAGGCAAGAATCCAATCTGAAATTTACCAGCTAACTACCCTATTAAACTATATTTATCTAACTTTGTCTCGGGTTGGACTCTTTTATCTGTCCCGCAATTGCAATCAAAGTTCGGAGTGGCTCAGAGGGGGTGCTTTCGGCTACAGCAAATACGTCAATGTATCTTGCAGTTTTTGGGGAAACCTCCATGGTCTGAAGGGGTTGGGGCCATTTTAGATAGCTAGCGAGCAGCAGTTAAGGGTCGGAAAGCAATAGCTAAGTTATATAAATTAATCCTGTCTCATGTTTCAGCTAAAGCTACTCCTGTAGCGTATTACTGGGAAATAATTACAATAAGGGCTTTCCGGTTAAAACCTGGGAAAGGATCTGGTCAGACATCTGTACTTTAATTAAACAAGACTGTTTAAGAAATATTCAATTTAATATTCTGCACAATTTATACTATACACCTGCCAAGTTATTTTGAATTAAAAAACTATCCTCAGCTGAATGTGGGGTTTGTGGGGTTGAATTTGCTACCTTATATCATAAACTATGGGCATGCCACAAGATCACAAAATTTTGGAACCTGGTCAAGCATTGGGTGGCACCATATCTTTATATTGCTCCTGTTTTTAACGAGGATACATGCCTGTTGGGTATGTACTCACAGATCCCTACTTTTTTCCAAAAGGTACAAATAGCGATGGTTGCTCTGGTCACTAAACTGTTAATACTCCATCACTGGAAAGAAGACTAGGAGCCCTCATTTAAGGAACAGTGGGCTGAACTGCTCAATGCTTTAAATGCGGAAAGGTGCGTAACTCACTTTTTTAATACCAATGAGAAATTTCAGAATTGCTGGGGTGACTTTTTAGCCTGCCTCAGAAGCAAGTTTGGTTATTAACGTAAGCTCAACCATTTATTTTTTTATGTCTGTCTCTCATTGGTATCCTTATAGGAACCCTCTGGGTCAAAGCCTCCTTTTGTTGTTTTTTTTAACTGATAAGTGTACTTCCCAGGGCAGACAGCGTGCCCTGATATACCCCCCCCTGCCATTTTATTTGCCATTTTATTCATTTTTTCCCCTTTCCCCTCTTTTTTTGTCCTTTTTCCTGTAGGGTATGTTAATACTCCCTTGGCATTATTTTTTCTGATAGGTCTCTTCCCCTTCCCTCTCTATAGTATAGCCTTATACAATATTTGGGATGGACTAGTGCCGTTTTTTTTTTGTTTCCCCCACTATAAAGTTTCTTACAGTTTGGGGTAAGCTAGTGTGGCTACTAATCGTTCATTACCCATAGTAGGGGATGGTAAGGGGCTGCTGCGGGTTGGGGAAGGGGGGTGGGGAGGTGGGTTGGGTTTGTATTGTCTTATATACTTTTTCAGATTTTGTTTTTATATGTCTTATGCCTTGCTGTGTAAATTTCAGCTGATTACTACTTATGGCAAGTGTTGATTTTGTTTATGTTGAAGAAAAATAAAGTTAATTGCAAAAAAAAAAAGAATGTGTGATGAAATATTTTGATGTATATTCATAACTTTGTTTTGTTTTTATATTTTTACTGCAAATGTTCAACATAGCCTTCTTATGACCTCACCTCATGAACAGGGGGCAGAAAAAATTTCAAAATCCTGCCAAAAGGTGATTCTGTGTCACAAGTATAAAAATACATTTTGGCCAGAATCTGAAAAATTACAGTTGTCACGTTCTTGAGGTGGTGTAAAAAAATGGCTATATTGGAAATTTGGAGGTCAAAATTCTGAAAATGACCAAACTTATGAGCATGCGTTGAAAAATTTCAATGTACTTTCATAACTTTGTTGCTTTTTGACATGTTATCCCAAATTTTCAAGATAGCCTTCTTACGACCCTACCTGATGAACAAGGGTGGGGAACATTGTCAAAACCTTCACAAAAAGGGATTTCGCACATTGACCATGAAATAACCTTTTCGGATGGATTTGCATAATTTCTCTGTCCTTGTTCATGAGGTACTGTAGGGTCCCAAAAAGGCAGTGTTGAAAATTTTGGGAACAAATATTAAAAAATAACCAAGTTATGATGACATGTTCAGAACCCATTGAAATCTATTGAACAGCACACCAGGTTTCCTCCGTTCCTGTTCCAGCATTGAAAAGTGAAGCCGTGCCTCTGGTCCAGAGAGGATTATGCATTGGACCCCAAGTAGGTAGGTAATGGGTGGTGGGGGAGGCGTGGGCTTGTGGGTGCTGAGTGGGAGGATTGGATAATGGTGGCAGTGTGCCAGCAGCATCAGATGTCGATGGACAGTTTTCTTTTTTACAATATATATAAAAAGAAAAAGAAAACAGACTATGAGGAATGGTTTTATTTCTGGTACCAACAGTGTGGAGTGGGGACCCCAGTATTGTTGTTATGTTTGGTGGCACCAGGTGTGCACTCCCTGGTGTCACACAGTGAAAGCGGGTAGAGTGGGGTACTAGTTAGTACCGGGGATTGCGCACCCTGGTGTCAGAAATTAAAAGTGTGAGGGTCGAATGGTGGGATGGTAATGGTGGCAGTGTGCTGGCAGGGGTAACAGACATTGATGAATGTTTTTCATTTTTGCAGGATATTTAAAAATAGAAAAAGACTGCGAGGAATGTTTTTCTATATTTTGGGTACCGACATGGGGATTGGGCACCTTGGAGTAATATTTGGCACTGGGAGTAGCCTCTCTGGTGTCACACAGTGAAAATGGGTAGTGTGGGGGTACTAGCTGGCACCAGGGATTGGGCATCCTAGTGTTGGCAAATTAAATGTAAGCAGTGGAGGGGTGTTCTGAGTGGGAGAGTCAAGTGGGGGGAGGGTATCGGCAGCAACAACTGACATTGATGGACAGTTTCCTTCTTTACAGGCTGTATGAAAGTAGAAAAAGACTATGAGAGATGTTTTTCTTTATTTCAGCAACTGGGAATTGGGCAACCCAGTGTCGATGTTATGTTTGGCAGAAAGGGTGGGCTCCCCGGTGTGACACAGTTGAAACAGGTGGGGTGGGAGGGTACTAACTCACACCAGGGGCTGGGCACCCCGGTGTCTGGAAATTAAGAAGGGGAATGCAATGGGACATTGAAGGGATACTTGGCAGAGAGTGGGAGGGATTGTGGGGGAGGACCACAGCAGGCTGATCATGACACTGATCAGCTTTGCTTGCTGCGGTGGCTTATGCAGATCAAAGTAAACAGCCACCATCTTCTCTTTAAACTACACAAAGTTTCCACCTAGCAAGACTGGAAGAATGTCATGATTAGCTTGGTTGATGACTGGTCTGACACTGTTGAGCCCCTTGCAGACTGCCCTGCATTGGACCAACAGTGGCACATCTCTCAAAACCCACTATCATACCAAAATGTTTACTCTGCCCAAGCGCAAAGGTGAATGTAAAAACTGCAGTGTACATCAGGAGGTTCTCCCAGATTAGTGAGCACTTACAATTCCTGGCACAACAAGTAATAAGTACTGCTGCAGGTGGAGTCATATACAGAAAATGTGGGCTACACAATGACCAAACTCAGAACATGCCACTTACCATCAGGAGTGAGGGAGCAGGACCATAACTCATGAGTGGCAGAGCCATGGGTGAGTTATGAAAGTCCTGGCCCCCCCAACAAGTGGGGATAAATGTTATATTCTGAGTGAGGCCATTGTGTGTCCAGTTTATAAAATGTTTTTTTTTTTAATTTTAGAGATTTCAGATTAATTATTTTATTAATTCTTTTAAAGCAGAAAATATTAGTTAGTTGGCAAATTGTTTTTTGCAAAAATGTATTTCTGTTATCCTAAGATTCATGCTCAGTATATTTTTAGTTTTCTCGGATGTTGTTAAAACAGCTCTTACAGCTAATTTTGTAATTAATGACTCGTGTCATTAAAGATGGCCTCCACTCACAGTTTTTAAAATCACATCTGCTGAGGTTGCTTATTGAATGTACATGATAGATTCATACTGTAGATGTATTCGGAGGGTGCTAGCACATGTTTCTGATGGTAAACAGCACAACAATGTACCAACATATATAATTTTTTTTTCATGGTGGGCATGGCAAGGGTTTAGAACTTTTAAAAACTCCAAAATCCTGCATCTCAGTTCAGGAATGAAAGGAAACAAAAAGAAAATGTGCATCTTGATATTTTAGCAAGACAAACATTGTTGCTGAAAAAATATATGGTTACTAACAAATACTGCTGCTTTAATTAGGCAATAAGGCATGACAGGATGTGCATTGTGGTGGAATAATGGCACACCTCAAGTGTATTGTGAGGCACAAGGCATCACCAAGTGCCTTCAACCACCCAAGAAGTGCCATTATCCTGCCACAAAGCACACCCTGGAGTGTTTTACTGCGATTATAAAATGAGTCAATATTGTTTGGGTGGGTAAGTTGAGAAAATGCACAAAAATGAAATACTTTTTTTTAAAAATGTCCATCCACCCAAGCAAAATAGTCCCAGCATATCCCAACATGCCATCTCAGGTTCAAATACAGTAAGCACAACAGAATTCATTTATTTTTAATTAGCCCTTAAACCCTCTATTCTCCCCAACCCATCCCCATTTACCTGTTTACTCAGCTTTCTTTCTTCTTTATGCTATTCCTTCCCTTCCCGCACCTTGTTTCTTTTCTGTCTTTCCTACATTCAAGAGATAGAGGCCTAGATATTCAAAAGTCCCCTGCAAACGTTCGCAAGTGTCTGCGCCGTGCATCTGAGATGCTCTGGCCCAAAATAATGAGATAGTAAGAAGATGCACTGCAAGATGCACTCATGCATGTTTGGCTGAATATCAAGAAGATGCGAGATCGCGCAGTGGGAGATGCGTGGCACAGCAGGTGACCTGATCCTTATGCAGAGCATGGAAAAATGCAAGATGCAAAACCGCTTGACAGTGCGCAAAACTGCAATATTCAGCCAGGATATGCAAATTACCTCATTGCACATTCCAAGCCCATCCCCCACATTTGCATCACATTACTGGAATGTATTCAGGCCATTTGCATACCCCAGGCATGCTCAGTTCCAGCATTGCAGGGCTGACTGACCACTCCACAAAGGTGAACAGGAGGTATTGCAGCCTAGCAGGCAGGTGTGATAAACATTATGCATGTGGGCAGGTGTATTGCATTGGCCTGGATACAGTGCTATTACCCATAGCCATGCACAGTGAAGCACAAAGAACTGGCACTGACCACCAACTGCAGTACACTCCTCTTGTAATGTTTTATGTCACCAAAACCTGACAGCACAGCACAGCACACCTACATGTGGAGGGATACTCACATCTGGTTGACTAGCTACCCATAGTCATGCACAGGGTCAGACAGGGGTACAGGGGGCCCAGCTGGACAGTGGCCACAGGGGCTACCTGGACATGCAACAGGGGTGGGCACAGGGTGACACAGGCTGCTAGCACTACCACATGCATGTGAAACACCAGTTCCATATGCTGCATACCATCACCTGCAGTACCCCCACACACCCCAGTATGGGAGGTACCTGGTGGGCACTGCAAGGGATGGCAGTGTGTAGACAGTGACTGGCTGCTGGGTGGCTATGTCCAGGAAGTGGTGTGGGGTGTTTCTCCCTGGATGGTGCTGGTGGCTCAGGGTTCATCCTGGCATGACTGCTATGTGTGGGTGCCTGGAGCATATCCTGCTGCACCTCCAAGGGCTGTATTTAGACAACCTGCCTGAGGTTCTGTGGCCTGCATGTGGGTGGCTGGCCATTTAGGCACGCTTTTTCCATGCCTGACTTTAGGCAGCTCATCTCTAAGATGCGCTGCAGATGCACCACACATTTTGGCTGAATATAGGGATGCACGGCACATTCATGGGAACATCCCCTCTGCATGTGCCGCATATATCATAGATGCGCAATGGTGCATCTGGAGATGCACGATGCATCTCTCCCTTTTGAATATCATGGTTCCACCCATCTTCTGAGATGCGCAGCACATCTCCACTTTGCACCATGCATCTGCTTTGAATATCTAGGCCAGAATGTTTACTATGGTTGGAATACAAAAATTCATATCTCGGCTCAGTTCTACTGGCAGAATGTTCACCCCTACAGTCACACAACAGAAGGCCTCATATGAAACCAGAGCTTTTGTTTTATCTGCAGCAGATTAAACAACAGAGATTTCCCTAGTAAGCAGGTGAGGATAGGAGGGGGATTTGTCATGGTCAGCAAAGAAACATCAGAAATTAAAATTGTAAGTACCGCAGTACTTCATCTTTTTTAATTTATGTATGTATGTGTGAGAAGAGAATTATGAGGGCAAATAACATTTAATTATTATTTTTTAAATTTAAGTCAGTTTTGTTTTTAGGGCCTAGGTGACTGTTTTTAGTGAGTAATGGAGACAACCATTTTGTGATGGCAATCAGGGACGTGTGTAGTATTGATTTTGGTGTAAAGAGTCTGCTGGATCTTTTTCCAGTGCTGTTGTGCTGAGATAACAGCACTGGTAAAGATAGCCCTCAGCTAATCAGGTTTTATGATATTTAAAACACATTTTATAATGATGAATATACTCTTTCTGTTTGATTCCACCTCTCTTTTTGGAGTGCAGCAGAGGTCAATGTGATGTCATAAGACATTCAAGCTTCTCTCCCATTTGTCAAGAGCTCTTTTGTGACCATCCTCAAGTGATGATAAATGGTGATAACCCACCTAGAATGATGATGTAATAGTAGTAGTAGTAATTTTTATTCATAAAAATCATGAACAGAGATAAAATAACTCCACTGAGCAAAGTTAATTTCCAAGGAGGTCCCTTTCTATACATACTATGTTTCATAAAAATATTTTAAGAAATTCTAATATGTCATGCAATTCAATAACACAGACAGGGAGACAAATGATCCTAACTTAAGTACATCGTTCTTACACAATAGGTTGAGGCTTATCAGTTACACAGTGGACAAAATATATCAATAAACGATTTACACAATACCTGTAAGTGCATAGTACAAATCTATACACTGACAGGCTGAATACTCTTCACAAGTTACAATTTTCAACAATACCAGTGACCCACCCACAACAGATATAAACTGAAGCATTTAGAGGTAGATTTATTATAATTTTAGGTCTTCAGACCAGATAAATAAATATTTTATCTATAAGGTTTCTTTCTCACCTACTGTATACTGTATAAAAAACATTTGTGAAGCAAAAAGAAGAAAAAGGAAATATGTCATAGTAACAAAAGTCAAAAGTGAATGGCATACAGATTGTCACATACATGTTATTGCAAATCTGAGAGGCCTTAAAATATTCAATATTTAAAGAGCAGTTGACACTTTTGAAAAAACATTGGAAAATGTAATGGACAAAATTCGGCTTATATTTCATATATCTTCTGTAGATTTCTCCTCTTCATTATTTGTTACTGAAGAAATTCCAACAAAAACTGGATGTTTATCCCTTAGAGCTTATCTGCCTCTATAACTTACTCACTACTTGACATCATAAAGCTCTGTTGTGACATAACAGTCTGTTGCTATGGGAGGTGGCTCTTTAAGCCTTTTACACAAGTATTGTTGCAAATTTTATATTATTTAATAAAGGCATATTGTCCCAAATACCAGGGGAAGGAGGTTTATTGGAAGAGGAAATGTGAAAGAGTGGAAGAAAAAGTGGATGAGAAAAACATGGGGAAGAGGAAAGTGGGCAGTGTGTAGGGATGACAAGAAAGGGGAAGGTGTTCACAACATGATAATGCATCACATGAAAAGTTAAAACATAGGAGTTGCTGGAAAACTGTTGCAAAAAATGGAACAGCGTATATAGACTACAATTCAGACTAATAACACCTCATATAAATGATTGAAAGTATGAAAATAGCTAGCAGGAGGGAGTGAGGTAACCAGGGGTTAAATTGGAAATGTTTTGGAGGTGTTACTGTAATCTCTACATTTGTAGGAGGTGGCACTGTCATCTCTAGGAGGTGGAACTCTCTAACAGTATTCAATGGAGAAAGGTGTCAGAGGAGGTGGAACTAAATTCCTGTGAGTTCCTACCCAATTTAACCTCTGGAGGTAATCCAGTGGTAATCAGTTGCCACCTAGCAGAACCAACAAGCTCTGGCAGAGCCACTACGACTGTGAATGCATTAACTAGATAAGGGTGTTTCATGAGTTTAAACATAAACATTTATTTATTTAAAAAATATCAGATTTACAAACCTTTGAGTCACAGACTCATTTACAAAGGCACCTCGTTGAAACTAATACAAAGACAGCACAGTTAACAAGTCCAAAAACAATGGCTCAGAGAGCAGACAGTTATAACAATCATTCACTGGAGATACATGGGTAACAGTAGATAAACAGATTACATTGTTTAGGCACACAGGCACCACATCAAGAAGACCAACGCAGTTCAAACAATATACAATAGCTAAAGCAAATAGACATCAGGAGTCAAAGAGAAGCCCAGAGTGTTCACATGAAGGCTGTTGCATACATTAACTGAATCAAAGTATAGTACATTGAGAAATGGCATATTTAAGCAATAGGGCATGACAAGGTGTGTGTTATCATGTAATAACGTCACTCCTGGGGTGGGTTGAAGTACGAGGCGAAGCCGAGTATTTATTGATTTGCACGTATTTATTTGATCCACTGGATCAGCAATATTTGCACAAGCTGTGCCCAGTGCAGATTTTATAGCACTGGTCCTGGTCTGATGATTTGGGTTTTACCCATACCACACTGCATATGGCTTAGTGATATACTGTACAGATGGCTGCAGAGTCTAACCCCTTGAAGGTTGAAGTTTCAGAAAACCATTATGCTACAAATGTCAAGACTCACTCCCTCCCTCACCCCTAGTCACAATTAATCCTCTACCAAAGTCATGCTTAAATACTGGTGCATCTACATCCACGCCACTAAGCTTTTAATGCCAACATGCTTCTTCTGCTGCTGTGAGTTAAACTCTTTATTTAGAAACATTTTGTTGAGAAATTTTTGCTTTAGTATATCCATGGTCAGGAAAAATAAATTTGTAAAAGAAGCGAAAATCCCCATTTATCAGTTCATTGAATCATAATGCAGCATGGTATGAATTTTCAGACTCTATGTACATCATACCCTACCTACTTACCACATATAAACTCAACTATATTAAAAAAATAATTATAGACACTTTTTTTTTACTAGGAGAGACACACTAAGCTGAAAGCTTGTTTACAGTTGTGACCTGGGAGCACAAGGAAGTTAAGTGATTTGCACAGGGTTACACAGTATGCAAGTGGGGGCTGTGGGAGTCAAACCCAGGTCTCCAGGATTGTAGCTCAGAGCCTTATACCACTGCCTACTTAACCATTTACAACATGGCTATTTAGTAGCTGTTGCATTACAGAAACCCCAGTTAGCTAGCTGTCCCCTAGACTGGGAAGGGAGAAGCCCAAGAGGGTGGGGGGCAGCAAGGTCAGCTCCCAGGGTGGGGACTGACCAAAGGAGCAGACATGAAAGCCCACTAGGCCTATTCTGCTTGCATTTGTGTATGTTAGAATGCTTACTACACCAACACCATGAACCATAAAACAGATGACTGCCATAACTAGGGAGGCAGTTTAGCACACTGGTTTAAGGCTTTTCTCTGCAAATCTGGAGATCTAGGTTTGAATCCTACAGCCCCCATACAAATGTGGAGTATCTTTTTAAGAAAGTATAAAATACTGTGGAATGATTTTAAAGCAGTGCACATGTTAAATCCTACTTCCACATTCAAAACATCATACCCTACCTACTTACCGCATATAAACTCAACTATATTAAAAAACTAATTCTATCACCTAGGGGCGCATGTTGCGTTTATACAGGAAACTCACCTAAAAAGAGTGGACCTTCACTATTTTAAAAGATCATGGGTAGCCCATGTTTTCGGAGCTGGGATCTCATCTCAGAGAGTAGGGGTAGCCATCCTAGTTGCTAGGGGTGTTGCTTTTAAATTGATACGTGAGTGTTGGGACCCAGAGGGCCGCTTTGTTTTTGTCTATGCTATGTTAGCATCCCAACCGGTTATACTGGGCTCGATTTATGGCCCTAATACTGACTCACCTGTTTTTTTCAAAGATCTTGGTAATTGGGTAGACTTAGACGCACAGAGTGTCACCATTCTTGGAGGAGATTGGAACTTGGTACTCCAAAATGATATAGACAGATCCATTAATAAGCACAAGGGCCTCACCCCATCTCAGCGAGCCCTGAAAGGTTTTATTAATAAATTTACATTAGTAGATATTTGGCTTATTCTATCCTGATAGGAAACAATACTCTTTCTATTCTCAGTTCATCACTCTACTGAGAATAGACTACATCCTAATGAGTCTATCTGCAGTTCCCAACGTTTCCAAGCAGAGATTTCAGCGAGGGTAATTTCAGACCATGCCCGTTAGTGTAAGAGTATAGGCCCTACCAGAGATGCTCAGATCTCCACAATGGAGATTAAATACCCAAATGCTGAAGGAAGAGCGTTCTAAGGGATATCAGGGACTATATAGCGCTTTTCATGGCAGATAATGGGACTCTACGGCTCAAAAGATTTGATCTAGGCTGCACTAAAATGTGCTCTCAGAGGGGAACTAATAAAGATGGCTTCTTAGAGGAAGCGGGAACAGAAGGACAAACTGGGATCTTTGCTGTCCTCTATTCAAAAGTTAGAACACAATTTATCTCGCACCTCAACTGACTCTGAATGGGTCAAACTGCACCAATTGCAGGCCCAATATTCTGATATAGTCTTTCAAAAAGCAGAGCTGGCTCTTTCTTGAGTTAAATTACAATACTTAGATATAGGAGAAAAGGCAAGTAAGCTCCTAGCTTGGCGGGTAAAATAAGTGAATCACTACAGTTCATAGTAGGGGTCTGAGCAGGTCATGGGGGGCAGATTTGAGCAGATCCGAGGGAAATTTCAAGAATCGTTGGGGATTATTTTCAGGATCTATACACCCAGGAGTCCGATGCCAGTTCCTCTGCTTCAGAAATTGCGGCCTACCTAAAGGAAGCACACCTACCAAAGCTGTCTGAGGCTGAGTCCAAACTCTTAGAAGCGCCACTTACAATGATAGAGATACACCAAGCTATTCTCCAGCTGCCTATGGATAGATCCCCAGGTCCCGATGGTTTTCAAGTAATTTTACAAAGTTTTTCTATTGGATGTCGCTCAATTTTATTTGATACTTTCAGATTTTGGTTTGATTTTGGCATCTCGGACCCGAGGTTCCTAGAAGCTACTGATTTCTCTAATTTTAAAGCCAGATAAGGATCCTCTAGCTTGGACAGTTACCGCCAATATCGCTCCTTAATACTGATATCAAAATTTTGGCAAAATATTGGCTAATAGATTGTCTAAGGTAATGGATCGACTTTATCTGTAGAGAGCAAGTAGGGTTTATGAAAGGAGGCTATCTCACGATCATATGAGGAAACTTACTCATCTGTTGCTGGTAGCTAAAAACTCCAAAATTCCAATGGCACTTCTGTCACTCGACGCTGAGAAGGCATTCGATCGAGTCTCCTGGCCTTTTCTATTTGCTTCCCTCTCGGCCGTTGGTATCCCCCCGAATTTTCTAAATTGGATTAAAATTTTATATTCTTGCCCCTCGGCGAGGGTGAAATGTAATGGCTTTTTGTCCCCATTCTTTAAATTGGAACGCGGTACCAGGCAGGGCTGTCCTTTATCTCCTTTATTATTTAATATATACTTGGAGCCATTGCTATGAAGACTTATGAGGAATCCTTTAATTGAGGGTATACAAATAGGTGACTCTAGATATGTATGCTCGGCGTACGCGGATGATGTGCTCTTGCATATTGAGAATCCGGGACTTCGATTCCTCTATTTTAAATGAGATCGCTTGCTTCTCTAGAGTATCCTCATATAAACTAAACTGCACCAAATCCAAAGTCCTTCCTCTCAATCATCTAGCGAGGAAAACAGACCTGCAGGATTTAGGGGTTGCTTGGGAACCTAAATCTATTACATATTTGGGTATCCACATTAGTGCGAATCTGTCTCAAATGTTTAGGGATAATGTAGACCGCATAGTACGAGAGACATCGGAAGATCTTAAAAAGTGGGAGTCATTGTCACTATCAATGTGGGGCAGGCTGAATCTTATTAAGATGCTGATTCTCCCTAAGCTCCTCTATCCCCTAGACATGATGGGTACTTACCTGCCCAAGCGTTGGTTCTCGAAGATACAGAAACTATTTAACCCATTTTGTGGCAAAATAAGGCCACCGGCGGTCATATTTTTAAACTTACGGCTCCAAAATCCAAAGGGGTCTAGCTGCCCTTCTTTGTTCATGTATTACCTAGCCCAACATGTGATAAAATGGCCTTTTGGAGAGAGAACAGCAATAATAGCCTACACCTCCTCTGGTTGGACATAGAATCGGCTTTGGTGAAGAGAAGTAAATGCTCTCTACACGCCTTACTGTATGCTCAATGTCATCCTTGCCTAAATCCCTCAAAGACAACCCTCTGGGATGGACCTTTAGAGCCCTATCATCAGCTGCAGCTATTTTGGGGCCTGATGGTGGCTTGGTGGCTTCAACCCGTATAAGTAACCCTCAGATCCGAATTAATGGGAGCTCTATCTTCGAGCCTTCTGGCGTGAATAAATGACTGCGTGGTAGAAGATTTCTGGGATCAGAATGGCCTCTACCCGTTTGAAGCTTTGAAAGAAAAATGGGATCTTGCAGATACTGACTTTTATAAGTGGTTGCAGGTCAGTAAGGCCCTCGCTCAGGTTTTTTCTACAACTGGTCCAGTGGATGAGGGCCAGATAAATGTTTGCAGTCTTTTTCAACTGCTAAGCAGCAGCATGCTGTAGCCTGGGTTAAGTAGACTCCTCCAAGAATGGGACCACAGACTTCCCTCTGGAATCTGCTTCTACTGGGTCAAGGCCTTGAACATCAGTGCCTCTCGAGAGTATGGCAAGCTCTTTGGAACTCAGTGTATAGATATATCAAACAAGATAGGCTAAGACTGGTGCACTTTAAAATTATGCATCACATATACTTAACTCCCACTTATTTACATAGAAGGGGTGTGCTTGACTCTCCTATTTATGGGAAATGTAAAAAAGAAGATGGAACACTATATCATTTATTATGGGAATGTTCAGAGGTTCAAAGGCTCTGGAAATCAGTGGGTGCCCTGTTGGGCCCTATCCTTGGCTCCCTTAGATTAGATACCCCAGAGATCTGGCTGTTAGGCGCCTTCCCTGCTGCTACCACTAAAGTCTGGAGGGCCTGTGTCTCTCTGATCTCTGCGGTAGTGAAGTTACTAATTCTGAGACACTGGACCTCAGATAAGGCCCCATCGCTGGTCGAGTGGCACAGAGAATGCGCGCTAGCGATACAACTAGAAAAGCACATAGCAAGTATGAGAGGTAGATGGGAGCAGTTTGCGTCTGTATGGGGCCCGCTGGAACATCTGTTATTAACTTGGAGGCTGCCTGATTAAAAGAAATTGTTTATTTACTGCAAGCATGTACTTAAGTCATAATTTTCTTGTACCCTCCCCCTGATACTTCATAATTTGGGATTGGGGTGGGGGATAGAGGGGGGTAATGGGTCTTTGAGGGGTGTTACTATTGACTGTTCTTATTCTTTTGGAAAGCCATGTTCCGGAAGTTCATATACATGCGTTAAGTTATTATGCTTTCTTTGCAATGCTTTTTGTGGATATGTGAAAACAATAAAAATGATAATTATAAAAAAAAAAACTAATTCTAGACACTTTTTTTTTTTACCAGGAGAGACACACTAAGCTGAAAGCTTGTTTACAGCTGTGATCTGGGAGCACAAGGAAGTTAAGTGATTTGCGTAGGGTCACATAGCATGCAAGTGGGGGCTGTGGGAGTCAAACCCAGGTCTCCAGGTTTGTAGCTCAGAGTCTTAAACTACTGCATACTTAACCATTTACAACATGGCTATTTAGTAGCTGTTGTCTTACAGAAACCCCAGTTAGCTAGCTCACAGACATGCCTGTGCAGTGGAGAACAGTACAGAATGGAATAGAAGATATTTAGCCATTTACAACATGGTTGCACTTATATATAATACAAACTTCTCAAACTTGAAAGAAAAAATACACTTTATCATCAAAGTTTGTATTTACCAAGTACTGTGCCCATGTTTAAAATAATTTGAACCCCCCCAAAAAATGTGCCCTGACATGAAACTGCATGTTTAACTGTAAAGACAATAAAAAATTGTATTTCTAAATGCATTGCTAAGACCAGTGCTTCATGATTAAAACAATTTCAACCCCCCATGACAGATTGCATTCTGGGAAGATTGCCTTAGCAAGATGCTATAAAAAAATGGAAAAACAGGTTTAAGGGAGTGAAAGCTGATATCCTATTTCTAGTGTTCATGAGAAAAGAAAAAATATTTAAGATTTTTTTTTATGTCAGCTCTGATCAGAATAGCTTTTAAAATCACATTTGATTGAATTAGACCAACTCTAACTAAAGGTAGAATTTATTTGTTAACCTCAACCTTTATTCAAGTAAATAAATTCTCTTGTAACAGTACTGAAAACTGAAACTAAAAACTTGTATCTCTTGCTAGATGTTTAAGAAAACATGTGGCTCCTACTGTAAATTAGAATGTGTGTCTAGGTCTCCGTCTGAGGCCCCAGGTGGCTCTGATAATCATTTGTTCCAAAGGATTTTTAAATCAATTTGAAGGCATTAAATATCTTCTGTTCTGTTCTGTTCTCCACTGCATGTCCCAAACTAACATATCTTGTTACAGCATGCTAGAACTATCTCATGCCCTCCCACATGAATCAGAAAAAAGTTTGGGGCGGAGGTGGATCTTACTCCAAAAAGAAACCTAATGCTGCCTCCCACTACTCAGCTTCCAGTTCTTGCACCACCCTTTTAAGAAAGAAAATAGTATCCTGCAACCATTGACTAACATCAAAGCATATTTATTTGAGGGTGGAAAACATTGCTTGGAGGAGGGTAAGACGGAGGAGACTATTTACACTTTCAGTCAGTTCCAAGGACAGAAAACATGACATCACTCCTTTTGTACATGTAATACTCCTGTAGGCTCTGCCCACAGTCGTAAAAACAAACATACAGATAAACTGTCTACAACCTGAAAGAGAGACATAACAATAATGTTGGTCAAACATAGAGTTTATAAGAATACACAATAATCCATTACTTCATTTAGTCCATTTCGCTGCATCACTTTCAAAGCAAAAATCCATTTTGTTTATTTTTAAAGAAGGTTTATATCCTATCTCCACCCCTCTGTCTCACTGGAATGTGTTCCAGCATACAGAAAGAGAAATCTGAGAGGTTAGAAGCATGATGATCCTTAAAATGTGGGTCCATTGATGATTCAGTGTTTCCATGTCTAATGTCACTGACATGTTCCCCAATCTGCTTCCTGACTGTACATGTAGTTCTAGCAATATCAACTTAATTGCAGAAACAAGTAATGCAGTAAATGACAAAAGATGTGTAGCAAGAAGTGAATTGGCGGACATCTACTTTAAAGCCAGTGGAGATATAAAAATGTTTTTGTGTTTATACCATAGTTACATGCAGCACATTGACCATAAAAAAGCACAAAGGTCTTTGTGGCAACCAGGTTGGTCTGATTGTATTAGAACTTTGGAGGTGACTATAGGGCACCAAATATTTAAGATTGGGGGTTCTACTGTAACAAACTTGGTCTGTTCAAGAACACATGTGGGTTCCTATATAGGGACAGAATATTCCAATTACTCAGTAAAATGTTTTTGATTTTTGGAACTATAGTATTGAACTCCAAAATGAAATTCAGGCAAACATCAGTTTTTTTGTTGTTGTTGTTTTTGCTTGTTTTTGTCCCTTGTCTGTAATATGGATTGTCTATCTAAAAATGTTACTTTTTGGAGGCCTTAATCTAATATATCTTCTCTGTAGCCCCTCTCCAAAAGTCTGTGATGCATTTCCCTGATTGTTTCTGAAATTCTACAAAGTTGGAGCAGTTTCTCCTTAATCTCAAAAACTGTCCATGGTGGACTGATGTAATCAGAAATGGGGGTGGGCACTAGTAGCATGAAGCACTGTATTACATGCAGTAGGTTTCCTGAAATATTTTGTTTCAATTGTGCCCCTTGTATCAGATCCAGGAAATCCACTGTTCTGTTGCTGATCGATGTAGTGAACCATAAATTGAATCCATTCTCTTTCAAGAAAACAACAAATTCTAATACAGTATCCCTCAAACCATTCCAAATGACTAGCATATCATCAATGCACCTGTACAAGTGTACAATTTGACCCCAAAATGTGTTTGCTGCATCACTGAAGATGGTAAGCTTTTCCTACGACCATAGGTGCAGATTAGAGAAAGAGGGGGCTACCATGACCCCCATGGCTGTACAATGTTTTTGAATATAGAATTGTACCACTGAATGTGAAAAAGTTATGTTTAATAAGAAGTTCCACAGAATCTATCAGAAATTGTGGGGATGGTGTACTGGTGCACATATATCAATGCAAAATGAAGCCTAGTGCCCTCAAACCAAGATGATGAAGAATACTGGCATAGAATGAGACCACATGTATCACAGTTCCCATAAAGTCTTGGTGTCACACTATTTGTTGAAGTTTTTGAAGCAGGTGGGTAGAATCTCTGACACAGGAGTCAAGCTGTATCACTGTTGGTTGGAGAAAAAAAAATCAGTGAATTTACAGAGATTTTCAGACAGTGATCCAGAGATTTTAGGCCTTCCTTGGTTGATTTGAATATGTGGGTCTTGGGCAGATAGCAGAAGGTAGCCATGGTAAGCTCTTTAACCTTGATGAATTCTGCTTCCTGATTGGTAATGTGCCCCCTAAACAAGGCATCATCAATAATTTGGACTAGAATGTTCCTGAATCTATTTGTGGGATCATAGTCAAGATGTTCATATGTATTAATGTCACTTAGAAGCAATAGATGCTTCTAGTACTTTAATATCTGTATTTAATATGACCATGTTCCCACCATTGTCTGCCTCTTGAATGACAATATTGTCCAATTATTTAAGATGTTTGAGTGCAGATATTTCATCCTCACTTCAATTTTTATGTTCCCAGCTCCACTGAGAATGAAAAAGTTCATCTATCTCTTGTAGTACAGTTTTCTAGTAGATGTGTATGACTGGATCTTGTGGCAGGGCACAACTTAGAAGCTGGTTTGAATATGTTGGTCCTCCTACTGTAGTCAAACACTGGAAACCTCTGACTGTGTTGTGTATTGTTGTTAAAAGTCATGGCATTGGTGGACTCAGGCATTTCATATTTGCCACTTCTGAGAGCCCCAGAAGAACAGAGAGATCGCTTCTTTTTTTTTTTTTTTTGTAAACATAGATTATTGAGGATCTACACAGAAAAATCTGTACATAAAATATAAACAGATGAATATTACAAAACATGAAATCATAATCTGAGTGTACATACTGTATTTAGGGTCATCATCTGAACTTGGTTCATTTATAGGAGCCCCTCCCATTATAGTGTATCCACTTTTAAAAAGATTTTAAATGAATCTTTCTGAATATTTTAAAAAGTTCCATCTGTAGGTTGAAGCAATTTACTTTTGGTGTAGGTATGACTGACTTGCTAGATTAATTATTTCTTTACCTTCGTTTTCTCCTGTTGTCACTTCCCTGTGCCTTGTCTGATTATTTTTCCTTCTTCATCTCCTTTTGCCCCTGCTGCTTTTTCTTTCGTGTTTTTTTACTTCTGTGCAGCTTTCTGTTTGTCCTGTGGAGGGGTTTCCCCCTCTGGTTCTCTCTATAAAAAAGCTACAGATTTGGGCAGAACTGTTCCTGTGCTTGTGCTTGTGCTAGCTTGCTCACTTGCATTCAAATCCATACTCTCAGTGTCACTGATCACCACAAGTTCCTTAGATTTGTTTTTGTGAGTCTCAAATTTTCTCCCTCTGCTGTTAGTACTTCTTTCTGTCTCTGTGTTGTAACCTAGCTCTGTTTCTACCCTGATTTACAGACCTTTCTTTTCTTTTCCAATTAAGTATTTCTACAGGTGTGTAATCTCTTTGTCACTTGTATGTTTGTTATGCTTCCTTTCTGATACCCTACCCTACCCCACCCCACCCTTCCTCCACTCTACCATCCTACCCTTACTACTACGCTATAACTTGCCTGCCTTCCTGAGGTCCCCATTAATCAATCCCAGCATCAAACTATGCCTGCTGCTCCACAGAGGGCATCATCAGTTCCTTCATTGATTGTCCCACTGGAGTACGCTCTTAAACTGAATGGCACAGCCCATGTTTGTCTGATGATATTCCCCTCCTGGCAACACCCCCCCCCCAACTCACTCTGACAATGCCTTTGGCTGTATCCCTACTCTGGAACAATGTTAGGCCATAGCCCTTAGCTTCTATCTATCCTGTAATTCCATGTTCCTAGTTGTTGTCTTTCCCTCATTTTGTCTGACAATGCCACTTGCCTGCATCTTTTTCCTCCTGTAGCCGGATCCCAACCCTAATGCCCTTTTTGCTAGTTAAGCTTACTCCTAGCTGCTATATGTTTGCAATATACCTGTTTTTGTAACTTAAATCCATATGTGCTTATTTTATTGTTGCAATTACTCCTAGGATCAGTATGTATTTTTTCACTATACTGTTTGTTCTTTTCTTTGATATGACGTGGAGCCTATGTAAAATAGCCTTTGTCTCAGAGGTATTAATTCCAAGCTTGAAATAAATAAATAAAAATAAGTAAATAAATAAATATCTCAGCTTCAGATTTATACAGCACACTATTTAGTTGCTTTTCTCTGTTTAAGAACTCAGGTGTGTCTTTATAAGCACTGAGCGCTTGTTGAATTTTGCTTACTTTTCCCCTTATTTGTATAGTTATCTTTGTCTTCTTGTATGAGAAGATCAATAAGTATCATGAAGCAGTCACACAGGACTGTTTCCCACCACTGCCTGTGTCTAAATGTTTCAATCCCTATGGATAGGGCTGAAATATTTTCACGGTAAAAACTTGTGTTTTTCACAGTGCCTGCACGGTAAACAAATGCTATTTTCACAGCTCATGCATGGCACAACATAGTGTAGCTCTGTTTTGTTCTGTTGTCTTCCCTGTTGCTCTTTTGGGCATTTCTGTTCCCTAGATGTCAGTAAAACAGTTACATTCCCTTTCCTTGCTAGTGTTTGTTGTCTTTTATTTAAAAGTATGCAGTGATGTAACCTTTTGCCAATGAATAGCTCAATGAAGGAGAAGTTTGTAATGGAGACAACATCGTCTGTGGAGTGTCTGTGAAGGATCGTAGATCTGGCAGGCTTGGTGAAAGGTCAGAGAGATGCTGCTTGAGCATTTAAGTAGTGAGATAGTGGTAGGAGAGCAGAGCTATCCCTCATAGTTCGGGTCGTTCTTTATTTTTTAGGCACTGGCTGTTCCCGGGCGTTTGGTCAGATGAATGGAAGGAATAGGAGCCACTGTCCCCTAGTACAGACTAGTCACTTAAGCTAGCAGTTACTGGGATTTGGTCAGTGAGAGATGCCGCTTAGTTAGTTAGTTAGTTTTCTGCCCCTGCATGCCAGCTTTTCAGGGCAGAAGGCAGAATGAGCAAAATGTATGTTTTTTTTTAAGTAATTTCTAAGCAACTGTACACTGGTGATTTTTCACGGAAATCGTGAAATCCGTGCAGCCCATGAAAACATTTCAGCCCTACCTATGGATAGCTGTTTGTCTATTCTCAGACCCAGGGGACATGACTTTGTTGCTCATATTGCTGCAAACTCTTTATATAATGTATGGAAGAGGGTTATTATTAACTGAAATAGATAATTTCCCAGTGTTGTTATACCATTGTTCTAATGTCAAGAGGTTGTTGTATCCTTCTGAGTACGTCACATCGATGGTACAACATCAAATGTTGGCGCATGCTACTGCTCTCATCTCCGATCACAATGCCAATGTTCAAATAAAGTTTTTTGGTGTCCTTTTACTTCTGTGTGTGTGCACTGTACTGCAAATCCCATGCTATGCATACCTTAAAACGATACTGTGGACCCCGGTTGATCACCGAGTAGGCTCGTTCTGGAGGGAGGATGGGGGGAGTGCAGCTCAATCATGGCAGAGGGGTTAGCAATCATGGAATGTCATTAAGAAAAAATACTAAAACAAGATCCGTTGTTGTCTAACTGTTGCCCATACTCTGTAAAAGACAATGGATGGGCAACAGTAAACAACACTACTGAGTTAACTGGTCGAGGTTTCATGACAAAGGTAAACCTCTTGAGTTTCACCCTCAAGGTTTACTTGGTTGTTTTGACAACCTCTCAAAGTGAACACAGCATTGTTTTTCACTGTTGCACATCCATTATCCTTTATATTGTACCATGTGTTTGTCTCCTGTTTTAGGATATGCTGTAATTTGACCAATAATGTTTTCATTTTAGGGCTAGAGGAATCAGAACTAGTGTCTGTGCTAATTAGATTCCATTGTCTCTGTTCCCATCTCTTTGTCAGGTTTCCAATATCTTCCAGGCAGGTCTTTGGTATGGTGGATGCTGCTACGTCATTACTGCTTACTCCTGCATGCATGGAGTTTTGCTCCATTTGTCAAGTTGCACCCTTGTGAGACCGGACTCACTGGGATATGAAAAGTTTATAATACTGACACCACACAATCAGTCAGTGACTTTTGGTACGTGAATGTGTAAATGCACTGGATGCATGAACTGAGACTGAATTAATTTAATTTAATGTCGCAAAACTAGGGAAATGTGGTGTAAGGGTTTCCAACTCTAACCCCCATCCCCCACCCCCACCCACAAGCAGCAAAAGGAAAATATCTTTACAGTTTTGGCTGTCCTGAGTCTTGGTGAATCAGGGGTGGGGTCTTCCTTGGGGTTTTCAACCCTAACACTCACCCCATTCTGATGCAGTGTTTAAACTTACAGAACTGTGTTGCCCCACATGTGGCCAACAACCTATGGACCCTGCCTGAATAAAAATGGTTGCATCTGAGCTTATCTGTTCACAGCATGGGGTGAGGGTTAGTCCTGAAACCCCAAGGAAGACCATCCATGTTTCACCAAGACTCCGGACAGCCAAAACTGAAATTAATTTTTCCTTGGGGGGGGGATGGGGAGTTAGGGTTGGAAACCCTAACACTACATGCCCCTCAATTTGTGGCATTAAGTTACCCTAACTGCTATATTAACAAAGATTTTTTGCAAAGAATTTCCTTTCTTTTTGAGGCAGTAGAATTGTATTCTCATTCTCAGGTCCCTTTGGGACCTGCATAAATAGGTGCAGATGTGCAGGACCCTTTTTATCCTGCACCATGGGAAGAATCAGTCCACCTACAGAAGGGCAGGGCCTGGCACACTCTTTACATATTCACTATACACATTCATATACACATTCACATTTAACATATTAACTCTTCACACATGCATTGATCACATATTCACTCTTTTTTTTTTATTTTGACCCCAAATACTCAAGATAGTCATTTTATGACTGCTTTTATAAACATGACATGCGGCATTTATAGTATATTGGCCGAAATGTCATTTCAAAGCAGAAGTGTGAAAAGATGTCTCATCCAGGATTTAAAAAATAACACCTGTCACATTTACAGTATGAGGCAGTGTGGAAATATGGCTATGTTGAAATTTTAGGGTCAAAATATTAACAAGTTCTGGCCAGAGCCAACAGGGCTACAGCCTAGGAATTTGGGGTAAAAATATTGAAAATTCCCAAAGCTACGAGCCTGTGTTTACAAAATGGCTCATAAATGTGTTGTTTTTTAATATTTTTACACCAAATTTTCAACATAGCCTTCTTATGACCCAGCCTCATGAAGAAGGGCAGAGAATATTTTCATCTCCTGGCCTAAAGGTGATATTGCACAGGGACTGCAAAATCATCTTTCAGGACACAAAAACACATTTTGGGCAGGAGTTTAAAAATGACAGCTGTCACATGCATGAGGTGCTTTAAAGAAATGGTTCTGTTGAAAATTTGGGGTAAAAGTATTGAATATTACCAAACTTACAAGCCTGAATTTGCAAAATTAAACATAGCTTCATAACTTTGTTTTTTATATATATATATATTTTTACACAAGGGGCTGGATATTCAAACTGTGCCATTCTGTGGTGCAAGACCTTGCGCTGCTCAAAAAAGTTGCGCTGGGGTGTGGCCGGGGCGATATTCAATGGAGTTGTGCTATTGAGCAACTCCTTTGAATAGCGCCCCCCAGCCAAAGCCACTGTGCATGGTGCAGTGGAACTTGCACCACCGCAAATGGTCAGAGTGGAGCATTCAAGATGCAGTGGCACAAGTTCCATTGCACCATGCACAATTTCAATATTCAAAAGGTGACATGCAAATGGAGCCATAATTCATGAAGGTGCAGGGGTGCCATTTGCATCTACTTATGCCATTTGCATGCCATTAGCATGCAGGTGTGTGCCAATCCCCGACGACTTGCACCTGGCGCCCTGCCGAGCAGCAGCCGTCAGGGACCATTACCTGCAGCCCGATCGTGGCATGAAGTAAATCCCCCCGACTGGCCCAATCACAGGCATAACATACATGACAAACCCCCCACTGGCCCGATCGCGGGCATAATGTGAAACCTTCCCCCCTCTGCTGGCCTATTGCAGCCAGAACAGAGTTCATCCCCACAAAGAGCAATATCACTGGTGGTCCAGTGGACCACGAAGCCCGATCGTGGGCATAAGAGTCAACCCCCCCCAAAGAGCAATATCCCTGGTGGTCCAGTGGACTGCGAAGCCCGATCGCGGGCATAAGAGTCAACCCCCCCAAAGAGCAATATCCCTGGTGGTCCAGTGGACAGCGAAGCCCTTCGTGGGCATTAGAGTCAACCCCAAGGTCCAATTACCCTGGTGATCTAGTGGCCCCCCACCACACCCACGCATGGAGCCCCACCATCCCTCCCCCTGTCAGCGGTGGGTGGCAGCACCCCCCGCCTGCCACCCCACTGCCCACTGATCGACTGCTCGGTGAGACCTGCCGCCATGGTTCAGAGCAAGAGCCAATGGGCATGCAACTATACTGTACCGGCAGTCCAGATATGTAGTGAATGAATTCATTCATTCACATATCTGGACTGCCTTGTACAATATGAGCTACACCATTAGCTCTTGCTTGAACCAATGGCATCTGCTTCCGAGCAGTCAGTCGGCAGGCGTGGCGGGAGGCAGGTGGAGGTGCTGCCGCCGCCCGAGGCTAATGGGGGTGGGGGATGAGACTCCGTGGTGGGTGGGGTGGGGGGCACTAGATCACCAGGGTAATTGGACCTTGAGGGTTGACTCTAATGCCCGCGATCGGGCTTCATCTGTCCACTGGACCACCAGGGATATTGCTCCTTTGAGGTGAACTCCATTTTAGCTGCATCGGGCCAGTGGGGGAAGGTTTCACATTATGCCCGTGATCGGCCAGTGGAGTTCATTTATGTTATGCCCGTGGATCGGTCCAATGGGGGTTGTCATGTTGTTATGCCCACAATCGGGCCAGTGGGGGTTCAGTTCTATTATGCCATCATCGGGCCAGTGGAAGTAGTGTGTTCTGTGCCCTTGATCGGGCTATGAGAGTTACTATTATGCCATGATCAGGCTGTGGGGGTACAGGGAAGAAGTGGAGGGCCACCCACAGGTGGCAGCTGCTGTGTTGCACCCTGCAATGCGGCAGCTCACCTGTGGGTGGCCCTCGATTTGATCCTTTTTTTTTGGCTCAAAGTCGTGCAGGCACAGGTTGGGGGCTGTGCCTGCACAACTCTGCACAGCCTGGCTGAATATCATGCTGTGCAGTTTATGCATGGTTCCTCCCCCTCCGGTTGAGCATGCCTTCATTAGCATCGCGCTGTTGCTCAGCATGACTTAGGGGGTGCAACTGCCTCCTGCTGAATATCGCAGACTGGAGCAATTTTGGACTTGCACAGGTGCAACCCTATTGCACATGGCACAACCCTTTTGAATATCCAGCCCCAGATTTATAACATAGCCTTCTTACGACCTCACCTCATGAACAAGGGCAGAGAAAATGTTCAACTCCTGTACGAAAGGTGATTTCATGCAGGGACCACGAATGCACCTTTCAGGATGTAAAAAAAAACATTTTGGTCAGGATTTGAAAAATGACAGCTGTCACATTCATGAGGTGCTGTAAAAATATGGCTGTGTTGTGAATTTAGAGTAAAAATGTTGAAAATTACCAAAGTTACAAGTCTGCATTCATAAAATTCAACATAGGCTCATAACTTTGTTGTTTTTAAATATTTTTACACCAAATTTTCAACACTGCCTTCTTAGGACCCCGCCTCATGAACAAGGGCAGAGAAAATTATCAACTGCTGCCCAAAGGGGGATTTCATGCAGGGACCGTGAAATAACTTTTGAGACAGATTTACTTAATGTCAGTGAAATTGTTCATGAGGTGGGGTCCCAGAAAAAGCATGTTGAAAATTTGGGGCACAGATGCAAACATGGCTTAGTTATGCCGCTAAGTTCAAAACACCATTGAAATATATTGACCTGCATACCTGTTTCTTCAGTCCGCAGTCCAGCTTTGAAGAGTGAAGACATGTCTGTGGTCCAGAGAGGATTATGGCATTGGATCCCCGATGGGTAAGTAAGGGCTTGGGGAGGTGCAGGGTGGTGGGTGCTGAGTGGGAGGGACAGGTGAGGAGACAGTAATGGCCACAAAAGACATTGATGAATGGTTATCTTTTTACAGGGTTAAAAATTAAAAAGGACAGAGGATTTGTAATCGCAACACTGGGGGATTGGGCACCCCTAGTGTCACTGTTATGTTTCTGGGGGGGTGGTAGGCAATGAGAGGAAGGGTAGGCTGGGTGGGAGGAAAAAATATATCTTTAAAAAAACAAAATAAACAACAGTCTCATACGCGATCTTGCTCGTGGAGGGCATGGCAGAACATGAAACAGTCAGCTGTATCCAAGATGGCCACCAAACTCTACTGCACATGTGCAAGTAGTCATGCATGTGCAATACAGTTTGGTGGCCATCATGGATATGGCAGACTGTGCCATGATGAGCCGTGACCTCCGTGACCAGAACTTCAATAAACTGACTGAAGAAAATGGTGCTGTGTGACTTGTAATGGAAAGAGTGGAGTGCTTCATGGATGTGGAGGCAACTGTGAGGCAACTCCACACTGTTGTTCAGTCAGAAAAAATCTACTTTTTTTCAATCGCAGGAGGTCTGCAGGACTCCGCTCACTGCAGCCCTACAAATTAGTGAAGTTATGAGTGAATGTTTAAATACTGCAATGTTCAGTCATAATCTGGGCATTTTATAGTACTTGTATACCAAAATTACAGCATAGTAATTTTGTTACCCCACCTCACGAACCCAGAAGGTGATAATGTTTAAATCCCTGCCAAAATGTGATCCTGTGCCACTAAAACGTCATTCCACGCCACAGGTGTAAAAACACATTTTGGCCAAGATTTGAAAAAGACAGCTGTGACATTCATGTGTTGGTGTGAACAAATGGCTATGTTGAAAATCTGTGGTCAAAATATTTAAAATTACCACAGTTATAAGGGAGCACAGACAGCTTTCAATGTACACTCATAACTTTGTTATTTGTACATATTTCTATCTCAAATTTTCAACATAGCCTTCTTGTGACCTCACCTCATGAACAATGACAATGAACATTTTCAAATCCCCCTGAACGGTGATTTTGCCAAGAGACCAATAAATCACCTTTCGGGCCTGATTGGTATAATTCAATTGCCATTGGTCATGAGGTTGGCTCCCAAAAATGCCATGTTGAAAATTCAGGGTGAAAATATGCAAAAATAACAAAGTTGTGCATCAAAGTTTAAAACCCCATTGAAATACTTGAACTGCACTTACCTTAGTTTCTCATGTTGCAGTTGCTGGTTCCAGCAGCAAGATGTGTCATTGACTGAAGAGTGGATCTACACCATGGGACCTGTTCAGGTGAGTGAGGGTATGTGGGGGATGTAGCGGGGGTGTCTTGTGGTGAGCGCTGAGTGGGAAGTCAGGGTAGCAAGGTCAGACTGGTGAGGAACCATTTTCTTTTTTACAGATTTAAAGCAGCAGTAATATGGAAAAAAAAATTGCTCTTTTTTGACAGTTTATTTCCTGTGCCCTGCTAATCATATACCTGGTGATCTTTCTCACCAGCATTGTACTATCGCTGAGTAATTTGCTAAGTTATTCTCTGCTTTTGTTTACATTTCTACCACCAAGCATGTTGCACTGGAACTCCCTCTGCTGCCAACTGCACATGTGAATGACTTGCAGGGACATCGGGAATGGTCAGCAGAGGGTCCCTCTGCTGTTGTCAAAAGACATGATGTGACCTGTAGAAAAAGCGCAGATGAAAATTAGTCAGCCACCATATTTTTTGTAGCGCTACAACACTTCAGATAAATTGCAAATAGCTAGAAAACTAAAGACGACTGAAAAAGAACATTTACAGGTATGGAAACTGGAACTTTGGCCGCATGCTTACAGCTGAAAAACAGAATTTTGATAGGTCACTTCCTGATTTCATAGTACTGCTGCTTTAAAAAAACATTTAGGGATGGTTTCCTTTCTTACAGCTAACATTTTCTGCATTAATGTGGGGATGGCAATCAGGGGTTGGGGGTGCCACTAGACCCCAAGGAAATATAAAATACATACAGAACAGAGATCAGAGGGTGGGGGGTGCCACTAGGCACCAAGAAAACATTATAAACATAAAGAGATTGTGATCAGAGGGTGACAGAGTGCCACTAGATCCCAGGGAAATATAAAATACTTAAGGGAATTGCAATCAGAGGGTGGGAGTGCCACTAGACGTCAGGAAAGCATTATAAACATCAGGAGACAGCGATCAGAGGGTGTGGGTGCCACTAGACAAAAGGGAAACATAAAATACATATGGGGATTGTGATCGGAGGGTGGGGGCACCACTATCCACCAGGGAAATGGTGGCTCTTTGTTTTCAGAGCAGCCCACAGCACAAATTCCAACTAAAGAAAGTCCCATTGTTCTCATACAGAGAATGCAGGTCAACAGCTCCTCTCACTAAGCTGGGTACCCAGGATTTGAGGGTGCCAGAAAAGGTATTTCTGGCCATTAACTGAGGAAACAAACATCAGAATCTTGCTAAGCAGGTCCTGTTTGGCTAAGTTCTTGTGTTTGTTTTCTAAAATGATGGCATTTTTATGTCATTTCCATGCATATTAGTATGAGGAGAAATGAAACAAGATGGTGGTTCTCATGGCACAAAAAATGTTTCATGCTGTGAGAAGTAAGTTGTGAGAAACCAAAAATGGTCTTGTGATGCAGAATTTTTGTGTTGTATCAGAATATTATCCCAATAACCCTACTAAGCATGCTCAGAACAGAAAAGCACAAAACTTTTAAAGCCTTATAACTCTGGGACCATTTAATATTTTGTCACAAAACCTTTCAAAGGCACTACTTTAGGATGTCATGCCTGTATGCTGAAAGTTTGAAGAAAAAATTCCATTCCATGTAGGCTGTAGGTGAGAACAAAAAAAATCTCATGTTAAGTAAAGGAAAAAATTAGACATCTGCAGAAAAATTAAATATATGGATCTCAGAAACTGCACAAGTTACTGTCACAAAATGTTCCACAGACTTACATCATCCCTCTTAGACAACACATGCAAAATTTCAACTGATTTCATCAAACACTGACAAAGTTATTAAGGTTCATAGTTAGGGGTTTAACACTGAACACCCTACTCAACCCTAACTATATGGGTGTTACTGCACCCCTATAATATATTTTTATTTTAAGGGAGGGTTTTTCCCAAGATTTAATGTGAGGGAATAAACTCCTCCCACTACTCCAATAAAAGTCAGCCTCTCCCAGCAAACTACTCTCAGAGTGTTTTGAGTACCTGAATGTCTGTGTTTTTCCTTTCTGCTGTTTGCTTATCCCTTTCTGTTGTGGTTTGCCTCCTTGCCTCCCATTCCTTCCTTCTGCCATTATCTGCTACTTTGCTGCTTTCTATCAGAATCCTTGCCACCCCCTGCACCCTCTGCCCTTTTCCTCTCTCTCCCCCTACTTCGTCCCTTCTTGCCTGCCTTTTCTTCTTCCTCATGTTGTTTTTTATGCTGTCTGCTGTTTGCCTCCTCTCTGAATCTTTTTTTTTTTGTAATTCAGATGTTTATGTTCCCCAGCCTGCCAGCAGGCTTTCTGTCTCCACCAGTCTCCAGCCACTGCCTTACCCCCCAAGAACCACCCAGGCCCTGTATCCCCCCTCAGATTATCCCTGGAGGTGGGGCAGAAGAGGGGAGTGTCATCCTTCCCCCTCCCAAGCACATATCTGGAGTGGGCCTGAGAGGTCCTTGAGGCTGTGGCACTGGAGTACCTGAGGGGCTTCCATGAAACTGGCAGCCGATTTTCCTCTTTTTTTGTGGTCCCTCCCCCTCGTGGCTGTGAATGTGCACGCGTGAAGGCGCACATGTGTCATGATGCCACACTATCTGTCTCCCTGGCTCTGGTGCTACCCCCATCCTCCACCAGGGGGCAGCCAAGGAGTGGGATGACATGTCCACCCTTCCCCAGGAGAGGAGAGCTGTTGTTGGATGCTTGATCCTCTCCCACCTCTGCCAACCCCCAGCGGCCCGTGCTCGTTCCTGAATACGTGTCACCAGCAGGGTGCGAGGTGTGGTATCCAGCACCTCAACCCTCAGTGCCACCTGGCTCTCTGCATCTTTAAGCAGCAGTTTTCCCACCCCCTTCCCTCCCATAACTCTCCTTGGCTTGCCTGTGTTCTCACTGGGTCTGCACTTCTTTGTTCTGGTGGTTATGTTCTCTTTTGGGGGTCCTCTCCCTTTTTTTTTTTTTTGCACCACTCACACTTCCTCTGCTCTTCTGGGTTGGGGCAAGGCTGATGTTTCAGCCAGGCTAAAGCAGCCACAGAAACTGGATGCACAGTACCATCAATTCCTAATACTACAATTCTCTATTACTACAGTTGGAAGGGCACCACTTGTCATTTCACTCCTCAGCTGAAATGAAATACACACTGCAAGCTCCCTCAAGATATGCTTCACTTTGGAGTACTTGGCACTATCCAGTGTCTTAATGCAGTATAGCACCACCTTCTCATGCTCTTTTGTCAGCATTCTGAGTCATTGACAAATACATGCTCATGCAGCTGCAGATCTTCAGAGCTTTGTACAAATCTGGACAGCACTTCTCTCTGTCTATGAAAACCAAACACTCCACAGCTCGATTAGGTCCTGGTAAATCTAGCTCTGCAAGCTGTTCTCCTAATGAACATTATAAAGAGATACAGTAGGCTTGTCAGTTCTCAGGAAGCATTTCACCCTGTATTTGTCAAAAGTGATAAACCTAACCAACCATTCTGTTACTTCAAGCACTTTGTTCACTAAATGCGTGATCTTGCAACTTTCAACCTATCTGCTGCCTATCAAACTCTCTAAGGGCTCAACTGCTTCTGCTAGAGTGTGATTCTGAAACCTTCAATCCATCAGCAATGCATCAGACTTTTTACTTGTTTCAACAGTTCTTCAATGAATACGAGTTTTAGGGCTTGACCTCATCGCCAGTGGTATGAGCCTGCAACTTTCAAAGCTACAAAGCACACATGGTCCCACTGAAGCTATTCTCACCCTCACCAGTGTCCAGCAACTCTCCTGAGCAGCTTGAGGTTGACCTCCTCTTTGATAATACCAGTGACACTTCCCCAAGAACGTATAAGAGAGCACATAGTTCCCTATTTCTTCAGGGGTCGTAAGGCTTGAATTCCTCCACCTGGGGCTCATTCCTCTGAAGTGCAATCACAGCAGCATATTGGCATATGACTTCTCCACCCCTACTCATTCTCATTTTCAGATCCCAAAGAAGGTCCTCAGGATTTACATGGACTTCTTCAGTTATGCTTCTGTCCGTAGAGACCTTCACATCCATAATCCTCAAAGCTTCTCCACTCCTACTGTTTTTTTTTTCTTTATCTTCAGATCGAAGAAGGTCCTCAGGATTCACACCAGACTGTCAGACATCTTCAGACTCCCATCTGTCTACAACAGACCTCCTCTAGTTTAATTGAAACTACAGCTACATATTCCAAAGAACATCCTAAGAGCTCCCCTCAGACTTCCTTAGGCATACGTCCATCTTGCTACAGACCTGAAAATTACCACTCCTTAAAGATTTGACTGTCTCACACCTTACATCTGAATTGAAAACTTTGGTATTTCACCTTCATCTCAGCCCAGAAATAAAAACTGTTTGATTTCATAGCTACTAAATCTCTGTCTTCCAACATCCTGCTCCTATCCTTCTCATTTCCCAGCCAGTTCCTGATGCTCCTTTGTAATACAGGAGTCATGGCTCAGGCTCACCACATCCATATCAAAGTTACAAACATATTGTTTCTCAAAGCATGCCTTTCTTGCAGCCTTCTCCTGCTCTAGCTTTGCAATATGCTATCCTTCCATCCACCAGCCTTCTCAAAAGAAAGAAGCTCCTCCAAGTATTATGCCAATCAAATGCATTATTTATTTAGAGCTGCCAGCTCATCAGATTCTAAGTACCAGTTCTTCCTCAGCCTTTCCAAGTTCATCTAGTTTAACAGATTATAATATCAAGCTACTTCCACTCCAAATACTGTCTTCTCACAGGAATTGGATTATTACCCAATTCATCATTATTCAGTACTTCTTTTAGATTTGCAGATCTTCTCATGATTTAGCTTACGATCATCAACAAGCCTAAAAATTCTGGTCCATCTAGCACTTGCTACCCAAGCAACTCATATTCTGCTTCAAAGAGGTATTCCTTATTTGTACCTTCCAATCAACTCATCAATCATGTCCTTGCATCCATAACACTGCCTTGAAATCATAATGAAACCATAAAGCTATATTTATCCAGAATCCTATGCTTCTTCATCAGATCCATCCATCTTCAAGTTATCCATGCTTATTTAGATTCCTCATCAATTGCAAGCTCCTAAATGACTCCATATCAGTGTACTTCTATTCTGGAACTCATCTGACATGCTGCGCACTACATCAATCAGTCTGGTCTCATCAGTCAATTGTCTAACCTCCTTAAAAGAGTTGCCCATGTCGTCAGCATCTTCTACCAAAAATACTCACAGAGGGCAATTTAAGATATCAAACAGATTATTACATCAAGTTACTCCCACTCTGAATTCCATCTGTCTTCTCACAGGAATCCAGATTATTACACGATTCATCATTATTGGTCCCCAGAATCCTTCAATTGATTCCTCCGATTTTTGCTTCAGGTCTTCTTTAACCTTTTCTGACTTCATCAGTCATACAGAAAGGTTCATAAAATGTTCATAGACTATCTGAGAACTGTTCTACCATGGTTTAGACTGAATTCTCATGCTTTCTCAGGACAATTCTCCAGACTGAGTCAGCACCATCATTATCATATCAAGATTCCTGCTCTGTCATCCAGAGTCTTGAATTATGGACCTTCATTCTAGAAACATTCACCTTATTCAGAAAGAAAGTAGTCAAGCATTTAAGATCATCTCCTCGTTGTATGCCCAGAGGACAGGCAGTTCAGTAGCCATGGATCCTCAGATGTTTCCTCCACAGGGGTTTTTCCTCTCCTTCATGATACTATTCACACCCTCTATGATTTGGAGGAGGTAATCTCTCTTTCTTTTTCAGCCTTCTATTCCCTAGTGCCACCTGGCTCTTCTATTGAGGGTGGGAATTGAGAAAGGCCAAGGTTTTTTTTTTTATTTAATAAGCTTTATTAAGATATGGTGATAACATACAGCAAACAATTAACAACACAAACAAGAAGAAAAACTAAAACCACCTCCTTCACCCCTTAACCCACCCCAGTGGAGTGACCAACCAACAACAGCACAAATAGTCATGCTAAAGTAACAGTGGACCATTATCATAGAAAGGAGAATGAGCCCACCCTGACACTGCCATTCCAAAAGATACATCGGCAGAAAATACTATGATAATACAAAACATGGTACCTATATCATATACAGAGTATGTAGTTTACTCCAACATTTATCAAATACTTTAGATTTATTACAGAGGCTTGCAATTGTATGCTCTACCTGGAGATCAAACAAGAGCTTCTGCAACAATTCCCTGTATGAAATAAAAGTCTGAACAAGCCAGTGACACAAAACTACTTTCTTTAAACAAAGAGAAATTAAAGATGTAGTATTTCCTTTCTCTAATCAAAATGGAGCTATAATCATCAATTATACAGATTTGGGGGGGGGGGTGAAGAGACCGGATAATCATAATAGAGGGTCTGCTTTGGCTTCAATCAGGGTCCATAGGTGGGCTACTTTAGGACAGGTCCAAAAGATATGTACAAGAGTATGATCCTCTTTCCCACATCTAGAGCATAGAGAAGATGATAGCCTACCCATTTTAGTACCCACACCCACAGGTGTGAAATACATGTTGCTTAAAATATTATTCTGAATAAGCCGAAGTATATCCTGGGTAACATACGTATAAAGGTCGCTCCAAACTTTCTGTTACTGGATAGGACTAAGGGGAAATTGAACATTCCAATGTGGAGAAGATCCGTCTAATTCAGCGAATAATTTAGAAAAGAAAAGGGAATATAAGGTGACCACCACATGCGGTTTCAGAACTAGTTCTTTAATGGGTTGCAGGAACTCAGACTGATCAATCGCCCAATGACCAGCTCCAAATCAGTGCATTAAAACATGATGTAATTGAAATATCTTGAATATTGTAACATTACCTAAATGACAATGTGCTAAAATATCCTTAGAGCAGTAGCATGATCCTTGATAAAGCAGGTCACAGACCTTAACATCGGTTAGTTGAGGCAACCAAGCTTCGGTCATGACACAGTTCCCCACCTTAAATTTAGGATTCCGTAAACCGGGCTGAGTAACATCTTTGGTAAAAGGGTATTTCAGCAGCAAGCAAAATTAAGAATAGACATTAACTGAGGTACCTATTACAGAGTCCCCCATATCCCCAGGGATGACCTTCGGTGAAATAAAAAAACTTAGATGAGGGGGGAAGGCCAGTCTTATGTAGTAGTAGTAGTAAAAACCTTTATTTTTATACAGGAAAGTTGTTGGCATAAATACATCATTAGGACGAAGTCCTGTTTGCAAGATGCTCCTGTTGTATAAAATTTTACATTTAGTGCAGTCATATAACAATCAAAACATAATAACCAAACAATCCATTCACAAACATAACAAAAAAAAAACAAATAATAAATACACTACAAACAATTATTGTTTAACAATATGACATACATTACTCATCGCTATTCTAAAATTACCAAGTCTAACCATAACATTCACACCTGGTACTTAAATCCAGCTTTAGGCTTGATGAAAATGCTTTCACATCTTTAAATTTTTTGTTCCCTACTGATTTTATCTTATTCCATATTCTATCTACAATAACTGGAAAACGCATATTACTATATGCATTTTTTAGTTTAGGAAGAGAATAGTTTCTTAAATTTATAATTTGCAGATTATAAACATGTATTTTCTTCTCTAATTTGTCACTTAAATACTCTGGCTGTTTTTGGTTTTATAACTTTATAAATTTGTGTTGCCCATGAAAGCTGCCTCTTTGCCTCCGGAGAAAGCCAACCTAATTCCTCTAGTATTCTTATTGATCAACTCCACCTCTAATTCCAGCCAGATAGGAATGTAGGTGGGGGAGCTGGCTGGGGAGAAAGGCCAAAGTTCAGTAAACACAAGCACCATCCACTATTCACCAGACATTGAATGGGAGGGTTTGACCAAGATTCTATGTGGAGGAATAAACTCCTCCCACTACTCCAATAAAAGCCAGCCTCTCCCAGCAATCTACAGTATGCTCAGAGTGTTTCAAACTCCCGCCATCCTCCCTGCCTCCTCCTCCTCCTCCTCCTCCTCCTCCAGCATGCTTCTCACCCTCAGTGCTGGGCCTTTTATTCCCTATCACTGCCCAGCTCCTCTACTGTAGGTGGGAATTGAGAAAGGCCAAAGTTAAATATACATAAGCACCATCAGCTATTCACCAAAAATGGAATTAATTTTTATATTGAATACTACAGACAGTTGTAGTTGTGATTACTGAGGAGGAAGATAAAGATTGAGAGGTAAAGTAGTAAACTGGCTAGTGGGGAGATGTGACATGTGTGACTGCTCATCACGTTCACAGTGGGGTCTTACTGTTAGTGCCTCTGTGTGTGAAACACATCATGATGAGCTAGTTGGTGGTAGCATGTACAATAATGTATGATAACGCTGTGTTTGCATCAAGAGGTCAGATGATATCACAGACCTTGAGAGAGAAGCTTGAAAGATGTCAGTGATGTCCTCTCTCCTGAATATGGAAACATCACCCTAGTTGTGTATGGTTGACCATACAATATTTTGCATAATATACTGTATATCTGTTTTAATTTTTTACCTTCTTTCTAATTTTGTCATGAACTTTAGTCAAATAAACCAAAAATAGAAAACAACAGGATAAGATTAAAACAGTTTAATTTGATTTAAGTAATAGTTACACAAGCTGGCAATATTTCTAGTAATACAGATTTTAACAGTTCACTTGTGTGGTTTTCAGTTTTAGTGGCATCTTCATTATGAGGGATCTGCCATGTAGGTAATCATGAGGAATCTAGACATAGGACTCTGTACTGCTGTACCACAGTAGTAACATAGCTACTGTAGTACAACAGCATTCTGACATCATTACTGTGGGGTACAACAACATATGGAAATGTATGTATTTCCATACACAATGACACTGAACCATATACTATACAGTAATAGCATAATAATAGCATTATTATAATGACTTGTGGTGATTTGTGTTGCGGGAGTCCTTGTGCTGTTAATGCCGGGAGTAGTGAGCTGGACTGTTCAAGTGAGGCTTATACCAATGAGAGTCCTCGGAGGCTTGTCACCGGGAGGTGTAGGGCTGGTAATGATACAGTTGATGTCACTGCTTGGACATATTAATAACATAATAACATAGCTAAAGCTGATCTGTGGTAAGATGAGTTTGAGAAAAGATAAGAATTCAAGATTCAAGATTCTGTCGTGAGCAATGTGATGAGGCAATATTCCTAGCTGTGTAGAAACATCTTTCTGAAGTGACATGTGTATGGGGAGGGTACCTGAATACAAAATATAAAGCCACTTTAGCCCATTCAGGCCAAAAGGCTTGCCTGTCTTGCCAGAATTAGATATTCCCAGCATTTTTTCTAGACTTTGGCTCTTCTAGATAACTCAGCATCATATACTTTGGTGACATATCTGACTCTCCTTCCAAAATGTCCTATCAGTGCTGGTATGCTGTTGTGTCAGGATAATCATTATCAAAATCATTGATGTCACACTTATGCCTGGCACTAGCACTATGAGAAGACAGTCAACAAGGAGCAGTATAACTAGAAGGGTGTGTGTGCACATTTTTTAAGCTGCTTTTGCTGCTCTCACATAGGTGCGCATTACAGTTTCTGTTGTATATATTCCCTCATTCCAGTGAGACTAAATATGTATTTACATCTGGGATCCAGTAGTATTGCAAGGGCAAGTTGTGTGTCCTAGGTAATGCTGTCAGACCTGTCTGCAAGTTGTATGAAATTACATCTGTGCCACTTCATTAAAAAGTATTGTATCCAGATGCTGCTGCTGCCACCACTGCTGCTCTGATTGCTCAGATGAACTAATGGTGTTACCTCCTCTACTACAATTGTCTTGGTCATCATCAGCACCTCCACCAGTACCATCATAGGTACCACCAGTACCATCGTAGGTACCACCACAAGCACTGCTTTTTGGGTTGCTATAGATGATCTGATGTGAGTGTGCAGCTTTCATGTATACTCACTATGGGAAGGACTGCGCTAAGGGGCTTCTGCACTGAAATCTTTAGCTGTCTATATGGTCACAGAAGGGAAACAAGCTTTTGCAGAAGACATCACTGCACCCATGATGGATATTCACCACAATCCACATACTCGAATTCCACAGCCATAAACACAGCTTTCTGTTCCATTAGTCTCTCCACCATATAAGAGGTGGAATAATTCCATGTTGAATGGTCTTTAACTAAGCAGTGTTGACATGAATTTGGCTTCTACTAGTACTGTAATGGTGGAGAAGCTTAGCAAATTTGGGAAAAGGGTGGAAATATTTATGCAACCCCCTGTTACCCAGGGTTACTAGAATCCCAGTAAGACCTAGTGGTAGACAGGGAAGGCAGCTTGTGAAACTCCAGTTAAATGGATTTCACACTGTCTCACTCTGTTCTCAGTCTCAGCTGAGACTGAGGGATGACATCACCATAGAACTATTGCAGCTGCATGAGCCACATTGGAATCTGCAGATGGGAGTTAGGTTAGAATGTTGGGAGTTTTTGAACAGTGAGCAAAAGCAGTTGTGTGTGAGCAGTCTTGAAGAGAGGAGCACAGCTGTCTGTGCACAGGCTCTTGGAGCCTAAGCTCTGATATAGAGCTACTTTTAGGGAAAGGTGTGTGTTTCCACCGAAAGAAGAACACAGTAAGCTGTTCTTGAAGTGGTGGAGACCGCTGTTTCTGGTCTCTGTGCCCCATCCCTGGGGATGGGGGTAAGTTTACCTGTTTATTCCAGGGCAACCCCTGGTTCTGAGCTAGGGAAGAAGCTGCCTTGTTTTTCCAAGTGTGTTGTGGCACCAGAAGCTGTCAAGATTCGCCTATGGGGCACCTGCAACCAAAGGGTGAGTTCTGCTCTTGTCAAAGGGCCTATGTTTCACCTGAACTGTTGTTAAAGTGGGGATTGGACTGCTTAATCAGTGGGAGGCCTAGAGGAATAGGCTTAGCCAAAGTAAAAGTATGTTCAAGTCCTGCACAAGGGGAAAGCCAAGACATGTAGAGGAGATGTGCTATACATTTACCCTTTAATCTACGTTGCCAAGCTTTTCAGGAAGAGATGTTTAAGTGTGTTCAAGTCTAGTAGAAGGGGAAATTCAAGACATGTAGAGGAGATGTGCTATACATTTACCCTTTAATCTACACTGCCAAGCTTTTCAAAAAGAGTTGTTTAATGTCCAGAGAAATGGCCGGGTATGGATTGTGGGAGCTGGAGGTGGGAGACCCCATCTTTAGTAACCAGGTTCACCTCTATGGATTTGTTCTGTGGCCCTTTTACTTTGCCTCAGGCACTTGGCCAGTGCTGAGGGAAGTACCCAGATGTGGGATTGAAAGGAAATTTCCTTTAAGGAGTCGAAGGCTCTAAGGTGGTTTGGGGAGCCACCAACGGAAAATGTGTCCACTGCCATATGGACAGGGATCGGGTGGCTGGCAGGGGAGCCAGGCCAGGAAAAATCCAAATAGTGTACCAGTTGGGCTGTGTACCCAAAGCAGCATGCAAGTCCGGGCTGTGCGCCTGGTGGGTTTAGAGCCTGAGGGCTGAAGTGTTGAAGAAGTGTTCTGTTACTCTTATCTGCATTACCAGGATGTAGCCCCATGGGGGTCCATCTATGCTTTGTTTGTTCAGTTTGGATGTGAATAAAATCTACACTTTAGAATCCCATTCCTGGTATTGGACATTATAGTTATTGCTTCCTGTGTTCGGATTTACTTGGGTGCCCCTGTGCAGAGTAGCCAAACCTAGGCCCCTTGTGCCGAGTAACCTAGTCCTCCCCAAACCCAGTCCCCACCTGGTACTGCTGTCAGCTTCAACAGCATACCACCTGTGTTTGCAAAAAGGCAGGGGTGTAGGGGTTACAAAATGGAGGCACTGCTTTGGATTTTAAATTAGGGAGGAAAGGTGCTTGGGCAAGGGGCTAGCATTTTGGTTATCTGGCAGTCGGTAGCCCAAAAAGCTGAAGCAAGTTAACTAGTGTGTCACTGTGTCCTGTGGTTCATATGCTGCCGTTAAAATGCCAACTGTTTACCAAGAAGCAGTAAAGCTGAAAGAGTATGCCCTTGTCCTGCATCAAATATTGACAGCATTTTTGCCAGCTTTCTAAAAACTGTGTGTGATAAAGAAAAGTGTGGAAGACTAGGGGTAGCAACAGGAAAATTGTGCCCTGGACATTGGAAATGCTTTTAGTAAACTGAGAGACTTGCTGTGTTAATGGCCATGCTAAATGGTTGAAATGGGATCCCGCCGTGGAGTCAGTTCGAAAAATAAGAAAGTGTTTTGCAGTTTAAATTTGCCTGCTCGACGATCACCGTGAAGAGAAGAGCACTCGCGAGGGAAAGAGGCTCATTTGCATGGCGTCGTGTGATTGGTGAGGCTGCAAGCAGTCCCGCCCCTCAGCCAGCTCTACAGTGACTGCCCAGCATTCGAGAGGGAGTGTGAGAGGAGTGCGTGTACTGGCTTGGTGGAGGAGCATCACGGTGATTAAAAAGCGCTGTAAAAGTATTAAAAATAGACTTTGCTGTTTAAAATCGGGCTCAACCCATATCTCGATCGACTGGATTGTGAGTGTGGTGATCAGAGAGATGATCGGCAGGACTACCCACCCGCTTCCATTCTAAGGCCTCCAAGACTGGCTGCAGGCCATTTTTCCATCACAGTAAACAGCTACTGATAACAGTGAGTACCAACAGTAAAATTGCTCAAACAGTGATTTTCTGCCAAAAGCCAGCTGAATATGTGTGCAGCAGTGTAGTCGCTTTGCAAATAAGGACTGTGTCAAGTTTTACCAGCTAAAGCAAGTCTGTTAAGCCATTGACTGTGAGCATAGTTATGGATTCAGCATCAGATTAAAGTTTCAAAGCCAGTAGAGAGACTGTGAGTTGTAGCAAAATATGCAGCACTGGTTACAGGCAATCCTGTGCTTGAAATCCTGAGGCTTTGAGGGACTGTGAGCTAAAGCAATGTTTTCAGCAAGTGAAAAGTCCATGGCAAATCATATAAATGTGTAAGAAAAAGAACAGGGCAAGTTTGTGCAGTTTTGAGCAAAGTTATCAGTAGTATGTGTAAATCGAATGGGCAGTGGCTTGACCCAATTTCTGAATGTTGATGCGCAGGAGTGCTGCCGCCACCATTACAGGGTGGGGTAGTAATGTAAACACAGCACCAGAGGAGCCATTTTAAAAGTAAAAGAAAGTGTTCAGTGAAGTGGGACTTTCAGTAACAGTGAGCATTTGTTTGTTTTCCCTGCAGTTATGGCCTCAGGACCAGCCTGCTACCCGGATCATGCCCGGGCTGCAGTAGCAACAGAAGTAAATAAGCTAAGGGACATTGAAAGGTGTTGCTATGGAGGACAACTGCCTTCTCATGTGGCAATTCCTGGATATCCAGTGCAAGTGTGTTTAATATACTTAAGTGCTGGAAGGGACGTCTTCATGGTACCTCACTGTTTGGGGTGCTTAGAGAAATACGGCTTGTTTAAAGTGCCCAAGATTCATTTGGTTCCCACACGGACAAAAGTTCTGGAATTTGTAGTTGACAGCACACAGCACCAGGCGGAGCCTGTTGAAGAAGGCCCCACGGGGGAGTGCGGCACAAAGCTAGAGGGTGCAGATTTAGAGACAGAACAGTACGCTGATGTTTCAGATGCTGGATCGCAGAAGGATAATTTAGACAGAGCATCAGTAGACCCCTGGAGGAGGGGGGGTCTAGCCCAAGTCTCATAGGAGAAGATAAGAAGAGATGAGGGAGGTCTTTGAATGGGAGATGTCGACCTCCGCATCTAGTGATGAGTGGATAGTCTCAGGAGTGAGGACGACTGCTCACTCCTGGGCACAGATTCTCAGTAAGGAAGAAGAAGAGGGGGAACCTATGTGGCCTTGTGAAAAAGGAATGGGTACACAGCCTCAAGCTCTTGCCTCGGAAGAATGCATGGAAGAGAGTGGTGATGCCACTACCCTGGCTGCGCAAGAAGTCTGGGATCCGTTTTTCATCTCGTTGAGAATGCGTAGCTGGCAGAACCAGGACTGGCTGCCCCCAAGCCAGGCCAGCGGTCTCAGGTTTATTTATTTAGCTTTTGTTGACCGGGTAAGTGCACTAGACAAATCCTGCCTATTTTCAGGCATGACCCGGGGGATGGGGAAACAGACGAATACCAACTGACCTTGAACCAGATTAAGCTGTTGGTGGTATTTTTAGTGAATGAGGGAAATTTGGCCAGGACACCAGGGAATTCCCCTACTCTTTTCGATAAGCACCATGGGATCTTTAACATCCACCTGAACTACCACCAATCCAGGCAGATGGGATCTCGGTTTACCGTCTCATCCAAAAGATGGCACCTCAGGAGTACAGCACCCCTCTCATGATGCACTACAGTGTCAGTACTGGGATATTAACCCAAGTGCCAGATGTGGGAACTGAACCCACAGCCCTCTGATCTCCCGGCCTCAGAAGCGAGTGTGCTACCTACTGAGCCACTGATACTGACCAAAGCTAGTAAAGAGGAGAGACTGGTTCATAGGAAGGCGAATGAAATCTATGGGATGTCCTTTCCTACCTTTCCTCGGAGAGTCTGGGAGGAGATTGAGAACAGCAGAAAATCCTGGATTTAGGCTGAGGCAATGAAATGTGTGCATCCTGGTGTAAACAAGCATGTCAGGAACAGACTGTTTCATGAAAAATACAGCCAGTGGAAAAGAGGCAGGACACTGTTTATGGACACTGTTCGAATAGTGGATGGAGAGAGACATGAAACCTTTCACTGTGTGAATTATGTGCGCCCAGACAGGGTAATAATTCAAGCTCCTGACCCCCTGTACTATTGGCCTCAATGCAAAGACCTCCCTGCAAATGTGCCCATGCCTACCAGATGGAAAGCAGAGCAGTGGTAGTCAATACTGCCACATCAGCCATTGCAGTGCCTTTGCTGTTCCACCAGTATGGACATTCAGGACTCAGGTGCCCCACATTCATCAGTTCTACAGTGTACTGGCCTTTCCAGAATCCATCGACTGGCCCACCTGATGACTTCAGATCCAGAGAGGACACCAGCCCAGCTGTATCCTGATCCATCACCTGGTAATAGGATGACGTCAGACCAGCTGTTTTTCTTTTTGTTCCTGTTCCAAGGTTCCATCTCCAGAGATGACATCAACCCAGCAGTTTCCAGATGTGCCCTCCTGTAGTTCCCGGAAGATGTCCGCCCAGCTGTATCGGAAGAATGCTGACAGGTAGAGTCTTCGGCTGAGGAGCAGGTTGGTGTGTATTATTCCTTCTACAAGGGGCTGGTATGTCCAAACTTTTCTATCCTTATGACATTGCAGTACACACCCTACACTAGCAGACTCCAAAATGTGTGAACTGTCCTCAAAGACTCTCCCCTTCGGGACTTTGGCCTGCTAGAACTGTGCTTCACCGGGCTCCGGCCCAGGAGAGACTCTAATGGACTAGCCTTCGGGCACTGTAGTCACTAGATGGGACTTTTAGGGCACTCCATCCCCCAAATATGTATTGTAAATAATGTCATTGTTTTTCTACTGTTTTTTAATGTATATACTGTTTTTCTACCTTTTCTAAAAAAAAATTTTTGGGATTCTCCAGTGTTTTGATGGTAGGGGTTTAGATAGACTGTGTATGCAGATTAGGAGTGTGTGTGTTGTCTTTCTTTTTCTTGCAGGTGTTCCTGAAGAAGATAGAAGAGAAGACAAGAAGAGGAGGAGGGGCTCATCAGAGTTCCTCACTAGTACTTTAGTGTGTAGAGTTTAAAGTACTGTTGTTGTTATTGTTCTTGTTACTGTAGCAACCCTTTCCTTCCACAGGTGTGGTTGTGGGGGTGTGAGGGAGGCAGTAATGTAATGTAATAGATGGTATTAGTTCCTAGTGTGTGGTTGCATGGTGCCCAAGGTCGGGGAGGTCCCCGGTTTGTTTTTGTTTTGGGGTGTTAAGTTAGAGGTAGACAGATTTTCCCTAGAGGGATAGGGGGGATAGACAGGCTGTGGTCCTGAATGGCCATAGGGACTGCAGTGCTGAGCTTTTAGGGCTATGCTCTGGACAGTTCTACCAGAGCCACTAGGCACCCATAGTTAGTGGGTAGAGTAGAGGCTGTTATGTCAGCCAAAGGTCTCTAGGCCCTTAGTGTTGCCTGCCTGTGCTAGCACATGGTAGAAGGGGGCCTGATCACCCCCCTCCACAGGTAGCACATAGGGTGGGATGGCCTAAGCCGGGTAAATAATGACTGCGGACAGTCATTTTCCTGGCCCAGGGTGAGTGTAACCCCCACTGTTACCTGGGGTTACTAGAATCCCAGTAAGACCTAGTGGTAGGTAGGAAAGGCAGCTTGTGAAACTCCAGTTAAATGGATTTCACACTGTCTCACTCTGTTCTCAGTCTCAGCTGAGACTGAGGGATGACATCACCATAGAACTATTGCAGCTGCATGAGCCACATTGGAATCTGCAGATGGGAGTTAGGTTAGAATGTTGGGAGTTTTTGAACAGTGAGCAAAAGCAGTTGTGTGTGAGTAGTCTTGAAGAGAGGAGCACAGCTGTCTGTGCACAGGCTCTTGGAGCCTAAGCTCTGATATTGAGCTACTTTAAGGGAAAGGTGTGTGTTTCCGCCTAAAGAAGAACACAGTAAGCTGTTCTTGAAGTGGTGGAGACTGCTGTTTCTGGTCTCTGTGCCCCATCCCTGAGGGGATGGGGGGGAAAAGGTTTGCCTGTTATTCCAGGGGCAACCCCCTGGTTACGGCTAGGGAAGAAGCTGCCTTGTTTTTCCAAGTGTGTTGCGGCACCAGGAGTTGTCAAGATTCGCCTATGGGGCACCTGCAACCAAAGGGTGAGTTCTGCTCTTGTCAAAGGGCTTATGTTTCACCTGAACTGTTGTTAAAGTGGGGATTGGACTGCTTAATCAGTGGGAGGCCTAGAGGAATAGGCTTAGCCAAAGTAAAAGTATGGTCAAGTCCAGCACAAGGGGAAAGCCAAGACATGTAGAGGAGATGTGCTATACATTTACCCTTTAATCTATGTTGCCAAGCTTTTCAGAAAGAGATGTTTAAGTATGTTCAAGTCTAGTACAAGGGGAAAGTCAAGACATGTAGAGGAAATGTGCTATACATTTACCCTTTAATCTACACTGTCAAGCTTTTCAAAAAGAGTTGCTTAATGTCCAGAGAAATGGCTTAGTATGGATTGCGGGAGATGGAGGTGGGAGACCCCCCATCTTTAGCAACCAGGTTCACCTCTATGGATTTGCTCTGTGGCCCTTTTACTTTGCCTCAGGCACTTGGCCAGTGCTGAGGGAAGTACCCAGATGTGGGATTGAAAGGAAATTTCCCTTTGAGGAGTCGAAGGCTCTTAGGTGGTTTGGGGAGCCACCAACAGAAAATGTGTCCACTGCCATACAGACAGGGATCAAGTGGCCGGCAGGGGAACCAGGCCAGGAAAAACCCAAATAGTGTACAAGTTGGGCTGTGTACCCAAAGCAGCGTGCAAGTCCAGGCTATGTGCCTGGTGGGTTCAGAGCCTGAGGGCTGAAGTGTTGAAGAAGTGTTCTGTTACTCTTATCTGCATTACCAGGAATGTAGCCCCGTGGGGGTCCGTCTACGCTGTTTGTTCAGTTTGGATGTGAATAAAAGCCACACTTTAGAATCCCATTCCTGGTATTGGACATTACAGTTATTGCTTCCTGTGTTCGGATTTACTTGGGTGCCCCTGTGCAGAGTAGCCAAATCTAGACCCCTTGTGCTGAGTAACCTAGTCCTCCCCGAACCCAGTCCCCACTTGGTACTGCCATCAACTTCAACAGCATACCACCTGTCGTTTGCAAAAAGGCAGGGGTGTAGGGGTTACATTTAGTTAAATTTTGCACAGTATCAGATGTTTCTTTTAAATGAGGTAACCACCCAAGACAATCTCAGCAGATTCATCTTGTTATTCCTGTTCGTCAACTCACTTCTCAGAGATGGCATCCTGTCCCCTACCAAAGTGCAAAGGCCCAAGTCAAACTTTCATCTACTCTTAAGGAAAACCTTTGCACCATGCAACAATGGTCCCTTGCCAACAGACTCTAGGTAAATACAAATCAAGAACAATGGAGCACTCTCTAGAACCTCTGTCAATAAAAATAAAGGAGTACAAACCTTAAGAAAGGAGTAATTTCTCTGTTTATTCAGAGGTGAATTTTCACAGCGTGGATACAGAAACAGCTATGCCACAGGTAAACCCTGTGGTGTAGCTGTTTCTGTATCCACGGTGTGAAAATTCACCTCTGAATAAACAGAAAATGATACCTATCTAAAGGTTTGGCCTCCTTGATTTTTAATGACAGAGGTTCCGGAGAGTGCTCCACTGTTCTTGATTTCTACTGTCATTAACTGGAGCTTGCAAGACCTCAAGTGGAGTACCAGGCCTTTTTCCCGTTGAGCACATCTTTTTCTTTATTAGAGTCTAGGTAAATGCCTGAAAGACCGAGGCCATGTTGTTCGGATTGAAACCTAAATTAGCTAGGTGGGCTGGAGGCACTATCACTCTCCATATCCTGTTCCCTGATGGCTCACCCCTTGAGTTACTGACTACTTTCAAGTATCTGATAGTCATCCTTGACACCCCTCTGACTTTCTCTAACCACATTGGACTCACAGTCCAGTGCATTAACCAGAGACTAGGAGTTGGTTACCAGCTCAAGGATTTCATGACCTGTAAAGTCAGACTCGCCATTGCCCAGGGCATCATACTCTCCCTGCTGGACTACTGCTCTCCCATCTACATGAAAACCACATCCTCCTGCCTATACTGACTAAACACAACCTTTAACAACATTTGCAGGTTTGCTTTACTGACCCCTTACCCTTTGCATCACTGTGCCCTCTACCAGGCCCTAGTCTGGCTCCCCCTTTCAGGCCTGCAAGGTCTACCTCATATCCTGCCTCATCGACAGACCCATCAAGGAAAAGAAGCTGTCCCCCTCCACCCCCCAACACACCTCAGGCCAAAGCTGTGCTATTGACACCTCTGGACCTCTGCCAGCCTACCACTGGAATGCCCACAAGTTACCATGTGTATGGGTCAGAAAGCCTTCACCTCTGATGCCCCAAATCTTTGTAACAGCCTGTCTGCTCCACTGTGGACCCTGGGTCACACCCACTATTTAACTCCCGCTATAAGACTTACATCACTGTCACCACCACTTGTAAATGCCCCCCTCAATGATAAACTGACCCCACCCTAGGGTAAAACATCTGGTCTCCACCTTTGTCTTGTTGTGACAATGGGGGTGCCACAATTACCCTGGAAACCTCTGTTACTACAATAATATCTGACTATGGAAATTGTTGTTGTTAGAATGTTACATGATGGGCACTACTGTGCTTCATAGACTCTGTGCATTGTAATTGCTCACACTAATGTCACTTTAAACCCAATTTGCCCAGTTCTATACTTGTTGTATCACTTAATTTGTATTGTAGCTGCTTACTTTACTTTGTATCTTTTGTACCTGTGTTCTCTATACCTTGTATGTGCCATCTTTCAGGCCCAGGTAATACCTGAAAACTGTCATTGGGATCACTGTACCCACCTGGTTAACAAATACATAAATAACAAGAAAAAAAGTCTGTCAAGCATATAACTCACTACAAGATTTGCTACATTTTCAAAACAAGTACATGATTGATATCTCCTTGATGAATCAGCTTCACCATATTATTGCTGCCATCTATCACAAAGATGTCCACATTCAGATTACGAAGGTACACCCAGATGTCTACCAGTGAGAAGATGAACCACCCACAGAATATCCCCCCTCCACCCCCCCCTTTTAAACAATGCCTACTGGGCTGCTATAACCTCATCTTGCAATCCCTTTCCCTGGCTGTCTCAAAATCCCCTTCCCCCTTCCCTCCTTCCTATTTAAACAATGCATGCAGGGGCTGAAACTTCCCCATTTGGCATCCCCACCCCATCATGCCCTCCTCTTTCCAGTTACCTCTGCTCTCACCCCATCTCTCCTCCTCTTCATCCTGGACAATGCCCGCATGGGCAGCTACGATCACCACTTCCTGCACTCAGCAACACTATTGGTGTCTGCCTAGCAATGGCATTGCTATGAAGCTTTTGTCAATACCCTGCACTTGTTGTACTTTACTGTACACTTGTACAGCCTGATATATGTAACATTTTGGTATATCCTTTGTACTTTGTAATGCATATTGTCTGCTTGACTTGGAACCTTTGTAAAGGAGCTTCACAGCTCAGAGGTTGTAATCTGAAACTAAAATAAATAAATATTTTCCCCACTGTGTTTCCCCTCCATTACTGGTTACTTCCACATTAAGTAAGGCACTTGTTCTAATGCTAGGCCTTTGTGATTCTGTTTACTTTACTTTTCTGTAGGTGCTAGTGTTGGTAGCAGGATGGATCATGGGAATGGTAGTGGTGCTTGATTTGGAGACAACTCTATGATTATTGAGATTCAGAAGCTGTGATTTGCATGAATGCTTCAGATGTTGCTAGATGCACAGATTAGGTGATTTGATACCTTTTATTGGACCAACAGAGATTACTGAAAAAGCTTAAGCGTTTGAAGGGAGGAACAGGGTGCAGGAAAACACTATTTTTAAGTGAAAAAGATGTTCCAGGACTAGAGGGCATGGGATGAAGTTGGAGGGAGGACGATTCAGAGGAAACATGAGAAAGAATTTCTTCACAGAACGGGTGGTGGACAAGTGGAACACCCTGCCAGAGGAAGTGGTGGGGGCTGAAACAATCACGGGATTTAAGAATGCATGGGATAGACATAAAGGAATTCTGGAGGTCAGGGGTAAGGGGCAACAGACTTCTAGGAAAACAAACTGAACTTACAAGCTCAAATGGGCAGACTGGGTGGGCCATAGGCCCTTATCTGCCGACACTGTCTATGTATCTATGTATCTATGTAACTCAAACAGATGTCTTCTTCAGAAGCAATGGCGGATCTTTAAGAAAACTCACTTTTAAAAGCCCAGAAAGATTTTTTTTACACATGAGTGTGACAGTTAAGAAATACAAGCAGAGATGAACAGGCATCCCTGAGACTATCGCAATGAGTAAGTCAAATGTAGTAGAATGGAATGTTATGTAGTAAATCATTTGATGTTACAAGTCTCTCTGAAGATAAGTTAAAGAAAATGTGTGTGCAAGTGTGTGTGTGTTTTGTGTGTGTTCTAAGCATTTAGAACATCAGTTTTGTATGCGCAAAACTTAAGTCTAAGAGATTACACCCTCCCTTACCCCCTTTAGTTAAATCACCCTTATAAACCCAGGAAGCATAATAAGAAACTGTGTCTACATGCTGAGCACTCAGGGAAATTGCAGACATGCTGCACTAGCAGAAAAGAATCCTACACTTGATTTTTTACACATATTTGCAATGCTGGCACTATGTAAACATGTTTCTGTCTGTCCTTGAGTGCTCAGCATATAGACACAGACAGTTTCTTATACTTCCTGGATTTAAAGGTTGATTTTAAATGAAAAGGAAGGGGGATTAATCTCTTAGACTTAAGTTTGGAACATACAAAACTGCTGTTCTAAATGCTTAGAAACACATACACATTCCAAATATCCAAGGATACGTGGTTTACATATTTCTAATTAATGTGCTTTAGCACATACACACACACGCATATGCACACACATTTTTTTTAACTTATCTTCAGTGAGACTTGTAACATCAGATGATTTACTACATAACATTCCATTCTGTGACATTTGACTTACTCATTTCTATAGTCTCAGGGATGCCTGCTTTTCTCTGACTGTATTTCTTAACCAATTGCTAATTGGCATCTTCTCCAGTGATAGCCTCCACTCCTCAGTCCTACACTCATCACCACTAGTTGGTGAGCAGCCTGACATCACACATTCACAGTCCTCTTGTTCATCATCCTCATCTTGTTCATGTTTCCCCATGCCCCTCCATCTTCTCATGGGTTCCCCCCCCCACCGCTTCTGTTGCTTCTCTTGTGCTACTCCTCCCTGACCCTTCTCCTCTTGTGCTTCTTCCCCTTCTCCTCATTATCCCCTTTTACTTCCCATGCTCCTTCTCCTCCCCTCCCCTATTCCTCTTCTAGTTGTCTGCCTCTGCATCTGTCCACTGCTCTTCCAACAACTCCACTTCTATGTTCTCTTCTTTATTTGCAACTCTCCCTTAACAGCTGGTTTGGTGCTACTTTCTTCATTTTGTAGAACACCCTCCTCATGTGAACAACTGTACTCATTCTCTGATGACAGATTATAGTGGTGCCCTTACCAGAGTCAGAATCAGTGCCACCTTTCTCACACATAACAGATAAATGAACAGCACCAGTCTGTGTGGCGCAACTGCATGATATGGGGCATCATGTATAGGTAAATGGGCCTTCCAAAATGTCTCTTGGCTTATCAAGATTTTCATCTCAAGCATTCCTTGGGTTCAAGAACCTCAAAGTGAAGCTGAGCCGTTCTGGAACCCTATGGATGTGGAGGTTTGAGATGATATTTTTGATGAGCCAAGCACTATCTCAGAAGACCCATTTGGCCTTTAAAAATCATATGAGCCTTCTAAATGTTGCCAATAAATTCAAACATACGGAACAATAGCCTGCCACCAGTAAAGATTATGTGCAGACACACAATCCCACAACTCTCAGTGAAGAGACAAAAAAATAGCTCACACGTGTAATAGATGCCTGCCGTCCTCTAAGTATGCATATGAATCTCTACCCCACACACACACACACACACACACACACACACACACTTCTACAGACAAACTGTTAGTCACAGTCTGCAGAATGCAATATGTTGTTCTTTAAGGGGGAAAAAATTAAGTGTTTTGTTGTAAATTCTTACTTTCTATGACGGCAGTATTACAGGGTGAGTAAGTTGTAAAACTATCCCTTCCTTCCTCCTTGTCCTCACCTGAATGTCCTAATTATAAAATGTTCTCATTTGCAGATACGTACCAGAATAAAAATGTTTAATATGCTGCTGTGTTTCAAGTTTGTATTTGATGTCCTTTTTTATTTGGTTTAGGAAGAATGGTTAAGATGATTCTTTAGGTGTGCACTTCATTGGTGTCCATTCACAGAGGTACATGTGCACAATGGGGCTACCCCAAAAAAAATTACTACTAACACAAAAAAAGAGTGATTTCCATGTATGCATTGGGTTACTGTTGGTGGCAAAGAGGTATTGATGGCTAAAGCAGTCATTCAGTATTGATTTCTGAATCAAGATTGAGGAGCTGATTTTAGAAAACCAGAGAAACGGCACGAATGTGGAACTCAGAACTTTCACAAAGACAGAGTCTAAAGCACATGAAGACCTCTGTGCTGTACTGTATAAGAGGTCTTCACGTGCAACATTCACTCCAATTCACTTCTGTGGGAAAGGAAGACACACATGATTTATACTAGTGGTTACAGGTGGATCGGCAGTTGCCACCTATGCACAGGAGCTATGACAGATATTGTCTTGTCCTTATGAGATGGATGGGGGGGTTCATGGCTTTACATTTATGGATGGATAATTTTTTAACCCATCCTTCTGTTGGGAAGGAAGAAATGGAGCTGGCAAAATTAAAAGAATAGGACAAAACAAATGTGCTTCTGGATTGTTCAAGATGGTGTCATCAGATGCACTGGAAAACCATGGAAAGCTAATAGGAGGAGTGGGAGTGGAACCAGTGGACTTTTATGGACAATTAAACCATGGTTTCTTCAGTCATACTGTCACATACCCGGTCCTAGTCCTCTTAAATCCCATTTCTATGATCATCCCCACTCCCAGTACCACCAGTTGCAGAAGTTGTACTTTTCACAATGGAATCTTTACCTGTGCCTTTCTCTCCCCGTATCTTTCTACTCCTCTTTTTGTTACATATTTTTTACACAACAATGATGCAGCAGGATTCAGAGCAAAGTATAAAGACTCATTACAGTACTATGTATGTCAAAATTTAGACAACTATGTCATGTGTGACAAGAGGGGGACACCAAGCGAGAGTGAGTACACCATAGTACCTTACACCACTGAAAGACCCAAGAGAGAGATACTGATTCAAGAGACCTAACACACTCTCAAGAAAGTCTCACACAGCAGCTCCCGACTTCAGTTTCCTTCACTGTTCACTTCACTGGCTGTCCGTCATCTGTCTGGCTCACACAGAGGGAAAAAATAAAAAGATGGATTCTGCAGTCTGTACCCAGACATCAGTAAAATAGAAATGAACTGTAAAATGAAACCTTCAAAAATACCCCTGCCCTGTCCCTATACCCTGTTATACTGCCTCAAAGTCTTTGTCCTGCTGCCGGCTGCAGCAAGCACACAGTGCACTGTGCTCCACTGTGCTGCAGCAAACACATGTCTGGTTTGTCTAGCACAAGAACTACAGGAAACTGCTGTTAAATAAGGAGGCAAATTAATGTGAGGACATTAGGGACATTAGTGCAGGGCCCTATTTGTGGAGGCCATTTTCACTGAACTTCTTTGTAATTGTAAGGGGGAGAAAACTGTGCTTTTGACAGCCAGAACAGGCCTGTATGGTTAGAGTCAGAGCAATTGATGGGGTTGGTGGGTGAATGCAGCCAGGCAGATCTGTGTGCATTGTTGCTTTCTGTGATTGTCTTGCCTGTGCTGTGGGCCCAACCCTATCTGATGGTTTCATTTTTTTTTCAGACAGTCACTAGTTAGATTGACTGTACTGTGCATGTCTGTACTGGCATCCCATGGAGGGGGGACATGATGTGTGAGCAGTCTAATCAGTGGTGGTGGTTGTGCCCTTGCTCAGCAATGATGCCCACCCCCCCCAGTGGTGATGTGATGCCCTTTTGCATGCTGCCCCAAAATGGACTACAGTCCAGTGCTACCACAACTCTTAGGAAGGGAGCATTTTTCCAAAGGAAAAGATGCTCGAAGACAAGAGGACACAATATGAAGCTGTGGGGGGAGGCTCAGGGGAAGCATGAGAAAGTATTTCTTTGTGGAAGAGTGGTGGATACTTGGAACAGCCTACCAGAGGAAGTGGTGGGGGCTAAAACAGTCACCAGATTTAAGAATGCATGGGATAGACACAAGGGAATCTTAGAAGCGGGGGGGGGTTGTAAGCTGGTGTTCAATTAGGGTCTCAGGAGGCCCTATAGGTAGTGAACTTAGGGCAGACTAGGTGGGCCAAGTGGTCCTTATCTGCCAACAGCTTCTATGTTTCTGTGTAATTCATGCACCATGAACTGGCTGCTGTTGTGCTGCTGCAGATTGGTGGCAATCACATTTTGCTGTTAAACAGCAGCAGCAGTGCAGAAGCCAGAAAGATAAGAGGACAGCATGAAGGAGACAGACCACAGATGGAGGCACCATGCAGCTCTGACAGTCTAGCGAACCAGAGTTCTAACTAGGTAACCTCAACCGGTAACTGAGTGAGAGCAACAGGACCAGGAAGCATGTACAGTATTTAGAGCCTAATCTGGCCTGCCCAGCCCTGAGATCAGTCAAGTGATCATTGATAGACTTTTTTTTTTTTTTGGGGGGTGAGGGCTTTTGGGTACAGTTACAAGTACGAACTGTTGTATAAAAATGTGATTCCCAGATTTAGCTTGTCCAAGTATAGATGATTCTGTAGTGTATAGGTAGGCATTTACTCAACAGTCTAAGTGGCCTAATATAATGTAATTCCATGCACCAGGAGTCAAACTTTCTTTTAAGGTGATAGGAAACAGTTTTTACACCTCTAGATGCCCTCCAGTTGTTCTTTTATTGACTACCCAGTATTCTAATATGTTTTTGACCTTTTTTTTAAATTAACAATCTAATTTTTTTTGCCTTTTAACTACCCAGAATGCCTCTCTCCTCAGCAGTTGCTGCTGTCTCTTTTTACACTGCTTGAACGGTCTTTGACATCAATAACACCATTCTAGGCCATTCAGATGACTAGCATGGAATGGGAGTTATTGATTTCATAGAATATATTGGAAATATGAAAATAAAGAGCAGTAGCTGTTGAGGAGAGTGGAACTCTATGTAAATCTTAGGGCATCACAAAGCTTATTTATCAAAAAAGCATCCAGGCGTATCAGAATACATGACTGGCATGGAAAGGAAGATGGAAGGGCAGTTAACTATGTGAAAATAATTTCCTACCTCCTTTAAAGCTGTCAGTCTGCTCCTTGTTAAAATGAGATTTCCCTGCCTTTATGGAAGAGTGGTTGGTTGATGCAAAATGTATGTATGAGAAGCGTAATTAGAAAATGGATATGCTATTGGCACAGCTGTGTCTAGACTCAGCTTCTCTGTATGAGACTTTTGCACACTGGTTTATTAGATAAATTTTAGTCAATAAATCTCTAGAATAGCCTCATTTTTATCTGTAAAAACTCAAAACCTTTATAACTCCCCCCAATCCGTAGCCGTATACTTTATTGTTATATGAGGATATGGTCTGGCCCTGGTTAAATAGTAAAGGATAACAAATTATTCTTTGATGGTTTCAAAGTGTTTTGGTATCAAACACAACTATTTCTTCAAAGAACAGAAGAGCTCCATCTCTCAATGCCTACACTTCTTTCTCTGGAGTGAGAGAGAGAGAGAGAGAGAGAGAGAGAGAAAGAGCGAGAGGGGGGAGAGAGGGAGAGGGAGAGAGAGAGAGAAGAGAGAGAGGGAGAGAGAGAGAGAGAGAGAGAGAGAGAGAGAGAGAGAAAGAGAGAGAGAGAGAAATGGTGCTGAGACATGTGCAACATGAGGAGACAGGACATCATGATCCTCAGTGTCGCTGTTTGGCTGCTGCAGCTCATGTGTCTTGCACGTGCTCAGTGCTGTGTCATGCTGTCAAGAAGCCAATGGGAAGGCAGGAAACCTTGGACCTCCTAACCAGAGCCAAAATGCCAGTTTTCAGCTTGTCCATCGAATTCAGCTTCAGCATCGGATAGACCTTACCTGGGAGTAAATATTCTTGGTGTTATAGCAATGTCAGTCTGAAAAGTTTCAATTTAACTGGATGCATATGTATAGTAACCCTATAGCAGAGGTAGCTGTATCTACTTAAAACCTGATACTATAGAGAGGGCCCAGTTTATTTGATGCAGTGCATCTGTAATGCTAATTCTTACTGCTTTAACAATTACAACAATTCCTGATCACTTTATAATGCAGACGTTGCAAAATGTGCAGCAAATTAAAACAAAACTGAATGTGAAACAATCATCATTTGTTACTACTATAGATTCAGTTTTACAGACAGACTGGGAAGTTGGTGATTTGTCAGATAGCAATATTTTAGCCTTAGTTTCTAAAGACTTATCCTTAGTTTCTAAAGGTTCTTTGTCCCTGTTTTTCCTGCTTCAGAGTAGCAATGAAAGGAAACAAGGGAGTTTATCTCTCCACAGTCCCAATATGGAAACCAACGCTGCAAAACAAGATTGAAACCAATCTCCCAGTGGAGCCTGTCTTGCGAATATACTGGCTGCCATTTAATCTTCAGGTATTACAGCAAAAAAGTGGACATGCTGGGTTGGATACATTTGAAATTGAATTCCCAACACCGATAAAGCTGTTGAAGAGCTTGTGATTAATACCCAGAAAATAGAGGTTGCAAGTCATGTGACCGATGAGCTGGTTAAAGAAACTATGATACTCAGGGCATGCCTTAAGATTTTAGAGAACATTTCTAGAAATAGAAATAGATATAGAGGTGTTAACACCTTCAGGCTTTGAAAGCGGAAACTCAATGGTATTTGTATAAATGTTTTTCAGACAAATATTTTACTTGGCTTTAGATTTTATCTGTGAGATCAAAAAAGCTTCCATAGCCTCCCTTTATGAGAATTTCCACTCCAAATGTTCAGTCTGATATTATTACTGATTATATTAGGCAACATCCTATAAAAGAAGGATATAGCAGCAAAGCAGAAAACTCAGGTTCCCCACTTTTCAAAATTGTCATGAAAGATTCTTAAAGAGCTAGGGTCTGTTGCAGTCGATGATGGTGCAATTTCGGAGTGCAAAGAGGCACCTGTTATTCCACCACAGAAAACTGCCACACACAGAGCCCAGATTTATCACATGGGGGAGATCTCACCAGCAGCTAAAAAGAACAGGAAATTATGTTTAATTGGCAGCTGCTTATAATGCTCCTGTTCACAAAAATTAAATTCATAGCCCTGCTGTAAATGATCCATATGTCATTGTACCTAAATAAAAAGTGACATTAAAAAAGTTCCATTTTGCCTTGTTTCATTTTCATGGGCTGCATTCTGTTACAGTTCTGTATATGAAATCAGTGACCTGGCATTTTAGCTATGTTGCGATTTGTGTACAGAACTCATAGCATGGTTCTAATAGGCAGCAGCTTATGCTTAGCATTCTGTACACAAAGCATGACGTAGTAAAAACTCCAAATTACTGGTTCCATGAAGAGAACTATGCAAGATGTTATCAATGAAAGGGAAACAACTGGAAAAACTGTTTTTTTTTTCATGTCAGCATTTATTCAGGTACAGTTAAAGAGTTACTGTCGGCTCAAAGAAAACTTTAAAAAGCATAATAATTAGTTACAATTCTGCTTGCATTCCAATTATATTTTATATATGTCTCATGCCCATTATTTAATAGTAAGGAAATTTGCATGAATATATGATCTTTATCCCTTAGAGTTTCTTTAGAGTCCATCTGTCTCTATAGCTTACTCCTTACTTCAAGTCATGTCCTCTGTTGTGACATCACAATCTTTTGCCATGAGAATAACTGTGATGTCACAAGCAGTGCTCTGTGATTTCAGGTAGGGAGAAAGCAGCAGGAATAGACAAACTCTTTAGGAGCAAGAAAACCTGTTTTCATACAAATGACCTCAGTAATAAATAATGGGGAGGAGGAATACAGCACTGATGGGAAATACAAGCTGGACTGTGTCTAAATATTAAGTTTTGTTAAAGTTGTCCTCAACGGGTCACCAGATCTTTATATATGGATCATCTGGAACTATAAATCTCATTTTTGTTAATAGGAACATTACAGAACGTTGCCAAGTAGTACAAATTTCCTGTGCTCTTAAAGGAAAACTGCGCTGAATCTGTAAGTAATTTTTCCCAGTAAATGCTTTTTCATATATTTGACCCCTTTCTGATATTGTTTCATCTTTATTGGCCTTTTAGTAAACACAGTGGATGTTTCTGATTAACATACTGCTGGCAAGTGCCATTTTAGAACTGTATGATGCAGTTTATGTCCTTTTTGGGCCACAGAGTTTTAAAGCAAACACAAATGGATTGTGAAAACAATGTAAGTTCTGTAACAAGGGCATAAAGTACATCATATGGTTATAAAATGGTACTGCCCACCATAGTGAAAAGCAGAAACACCCAGTGAATCTATTTAAAGACCAGTACAGGTGTAACAACAACAGAATGTGAACCAGTATTAGAAACCCATCTTCTACAGAAAACACAGGCTTGCAGATTAAAGGCAGTTCTCCTTTAAGTCACAATGCAAGTTTAGCCACAACACATTGGTAGGGGCTACCTGAGTTTTTGCTCACTTACACACTGATGTGCAACTCCCAAAGATATCTAAGCATGGCATTGCACCAGTCATATGGAGTGATGCCATGCCCAGAGGTTGAAGTCTTGCGTGTTACCACTTTAGTGTTCTCCCTCGCCCACGCACCATACCTTAACACCCCTTTGAGGGCATGCTGATTTAACTTTTTTTCAGTCCCTCACTCCCAAGGAGAAGGTTGGAGGCCAAGAGACCCCCACAGAGACTGGTATCAGTCTCCATGGTTTCTAGTGGAACCCCCTTTCCAAGTTTAAATCCCCTGCATGTATTACCGGTGTCTCCAGTGCCTCATCAGTTTCATTCCCCTCACAATCCTCTGAAACCATGCTGTCACCTGCTTCACCCTAAAGAACTGCGTGTACCAGTTCTACAGCAAGGATGGTGCTCCAACATGCAGCCTGGCTGCACAGGGCTGATATGTGTGTGTGTATGATACAGCACACATTTTACGCACCGGCCCTACACCTGTGCTGTTACAATGACCAGTGTGACAGGGCAGTGAAAAGCATCCAGTCTTACTGTGTATATCACAGTGAGGCAAAAAGCAGAAGTGTGGTGTCAAATGGTTATTGCAAACACTTTGCACCACATAATTCTGTGTATTGAGCCCCTGGTATCTATTATTAAATAGCAGGCACAATGCTTAGTCATACTTTCATCTACCAGAAAATGGAGCAACAAGTGTGCCTCATTGCATCAGCACATAAAAGTGCTAAATGGAGAGGTAGAGATACTGTATGCAGCAGGGGGCAGAGACCACCTGGTGCAGGTCACAAAATTCAAATGAATCGTTACTGTGCATGAACATGGAAATCTTTGTTGAAAATTAAATCTCACAGACTATAAGAAATCTGTTTGATAATGTTCTTTTTTCTCTTCTTTTTGTTCTTTTGTGCAGAAGGTGTGTTGCTGGATTTTTAAAATCTGTTGGAAGTTCTTGAAATTCAGCTGCAAGCACTGACTCGGTGGAAATCATAGTATGTGGAGGGATCTTTAAGACGTTTTCCAAAAATGCCACAAGTTATGGCAAATGTCACGCTTTATGACCATGTGAGAAAGTGTTTTACTCTGCATCAGTGCTAATAGTATATCATTGTACTTTCCCTCCTAATTCAGGGGCGTGCCTCTTGGGTTATGTGCAACTTCCCCACCCCTACAGTTGGATCTTCACCTAGACCCCATGAACTACAGTGTGGAGGTACAAGCAGGAGTAAATTTTTTTGTCTTCAGTGCTTGCTAGCAGCACATGGTTTGTGGCTGGAGTGCTACTGCTAAGGGAAGGGATCAAACTTGCCTGCCTGCATGTTGCCTGCCAATCAGGCTGAAGGAGGGCGCTTGGACTTTCTGCACTTTTTGTCTAACACGTCCTCCAATTATGGCTCACTCAGCTGTGCTTGTGTTTGTGATAGTAGTTCTTGGCTATATGTATAATTACTGTTTTTGTACCATTAACTGCTAATGACTGCATAACTTAGTTACAGTATAGCTTCAGTTATGTGACTGCTTCACATTTGTGTAACCTCTAGGCTATAGTTACAACTTCCTCTCTGCCTGTTACACTGTAGCTGTTGCCTTCCTTAAGGTAGCCCTCCATACTGTTATGCAGGTACTGCTCTCTTATATCTGCTCTACTCTGCTATGCTACTCTGTAGTTGTTCCCTACCAGAAATTTATAGAAATAGAAAATTGTATGTCTTGTAATCCTGATTTAGTCATGATCCACCTGACGCTGGCAACACCCTGTCTGAATGACCTTTACATCATCACCTAATACCCAGTTTAGCCAGTACCTACCTGTAGCAAATAGTGAAATGTGTAACACTAGGATATCATTCACCCAGTAATTCTTCTGACATAACCCATAGCAAATAATGAAATGTGTAATACTAGGAAATTGTACACCCTGTAATTCTGGCATAACCTGTAGCAGGAAGAAGAGGGACTCTAGCACTACGCACCAATGACACAGGACACAGAAAAAAAGTTATTTTCTGTTCCTGTGTGGGTAGTGCTGGAGTCCCTCTTCTGCCTGGTAATTCTCTCATTTGCACATCCAGCCATGGGATGGCTTTGTCTGTATTCCTATATCCTGTAGCAAACAGGGAAATATGAAACAGTAGGAAATTGTACACCCTGTAATTCTTCTGGCACAGCCATGATCCAAGCTACACCCTATCTGGGTGGCCTGTGCCTTGCCTCTCAGTAGACAAGTTTAATCATACAAGACTTTCATTTCCAACTCTGAAAGGTCCCAGCAGAATAACTTCCACTGCTGTGAACCTTCCTTAACACTGTAAAATGCTTCTAGTATACATGGCAATAGCCTTTGGCCTAGGTTTCTGCCATAAACCATACAGCTTAGAAACCAACAATGTAGAGGAGAAACAAGTGGATTTCTATGCCTGTGGGACTCCCCCTCACTCCCACAGAACTCAATACACAAGCATCCAAGGAGAAATGCTTTTTCCAATAAACAGCATGGTTACCTGTGACCAGTAATTAGGACTGATAGAAATCACCAGAAAGTAAACCAAGCATGTTATCCTACACAATTCTACTTATGTGTGGGGACATGGAAACAAACCCAGGCCTGGACCAGCAAGCCAAGAAATTAAGTTAGTCCATGAAAATGCAAAAAGTTTAGCTAAAAAAAATACCAATTTACAGTTTGGGCTCAGAAGGAAGATGGGACATCATAGGTGTAATGGAAACCTGCCTAACAAAAAATGTTTCTGACAGAGAAATCAGCATGTACACCTACAACTAAAATCAGACTGGATAGTCCAAAGGGGAGGGGGGTGGTAATACGCTATAGAAAAGAAGATCTTGGCAACATGGAAACAATTATCTCTGGAGCCCTAGAAGGCCTCCTTATAGTGTATGGTGGAACGTTGTTCTCGCTAGAAATCCCACCTCATCAAAAGGCTGTTCATCCACACTTAGCAAAATAAATGGAATGCTGTTCTGACCGTACGTGCAGAACAGCATTCCATTCATTTAGGATTGAAAGCTCAAGCCGCAGTTTAAAAGCATAAACAGAAAACCACCAGTGCGTCAACATCATTTATGGGTATACGTTACTTGCAGCAGCGGTTTTCTGAAAGGGGAACAGTTCATTTGCCATTACACAGACTGGGGGATCAACCAAATATGTAAGGTTAACTCAGTTTTCGCCATCGTGTCCGTTTCTGCTCTCGCTAAGCGAGAGGTTCCGCCGCCATGTTTTTTGTTTTGTAAATCACACCTACAGCAGAGCAGCAACCAATTGGCATATGTGCTGTAATGTTAAGGATGCCCAGTGCCTAGCAACCACCCAACTCTATCTCCTAGCGAGGGGAGACAACATCTTCTTTATCCATCATTAAAATATACTTTAGGAGCCTAAAAATGTTTTAAAAATAATTTGTGGGGCACCATACACTATAAAAAATACAGAATGGGTAACCCCATGCAGAACTTGTGTGTTCTGCCACCTCAGGCCTGATTCCCAAGGACCTCTTGAGCTTCGCTCTTGAGGTCATGGGAATCAGACCCCTCCGTGGCAGAACACACTGGTTCTGCATGGTTACCCATTCAGTATTCTCTATATTGTAGCTATAAGTTCCTTAAAACTAAACCTAAGGGTTATTTATTCGCCACCAAAACTAAAGCCATTTCACTTTGACTTGCTGGCCCAGACCCTACAAGAAACCATTAAAGGGGGTGAACTAGTCTATGTTGGGGACTTCCATGTTGCCTGAGGCAGCCCAAGGGGATGCAGACTCACAGAAAGTGTGGCAGCCCTGGGTATGCTCCAGTTGGTTGACTCTTTGACAAAGAAAAGCTTGTACAACAGTGCTGGGAATATTCTGGATTTGATATTCATCACCTGAGATTTAAAAAGTCTAAGTCCCAGCCTGGGAGACTACAGTCCAGCAACTTGCAGTCTCGAGAGAACAACTACAAAATCAACTAACCAAAAGTATAAAACAAGTAAATACTATAGAAATTTCAGGGAGAAAAGCTTTAACATCAGCGTATCAAATGAAATGTGGGACAGCATGGACCTCATTCCAGATGTAAACACAAGAATTCACTCATTTTTTCTTGCAGGCTGCAAAAAGGATGCCCCTTAATAACTAACAGGGTTAGAAAAAAAAAAACATGCCATGAGTAACAGGCCACGTAAGAAGCAAATTAGGATCAAAGACAGAGCATGCAGAAAAGCAAACAGGACAGCTAGAGGAGATGATTGGGACAATTAAAAAAAAATAAGAAAGGGCAAAGGCCAATCATTTTATTAACAAAATCAAAACCATCACTAATCCCTCCATGTACTGTTTTTTAGGGATCCCATGGAAGTAGTAAAAGGGGCAAATTCGTGAAGAAAGACAACACAGCCCAAGACCCCAGAGCTGCAGCAAATCAATTAAACAAGTACTTCTGCACACCCCCTGATGTAAAACTCCAACCAACACAACTATCAACTGACTATGACAAGATAAATTGGGGTCAGGATGTAGAAGCCACTAACACAAACAGACCTAACTTCCATTTTAAAATAATAAAAAACTACAAAGTATGAAAAGAAGTATGCAAACTAAATGCAAATAAGTCCCCTGGGCTGGACAATGTAGAAATTAAATTCCTAAAAAAAGCAGCAGCTCATATACAGTACAATCCTGATTATCTGAATCCTGAGTATCCAGAAATCCCTATCTAATGGACCAGACCCTTGGCCCTTGAGTGTTTAACAAAACACTAGGTTAGAATGGGGATAATTAGGTCGGATAATCATAGAAACATAGAAACATAGACTTTGATGGCAGATAAGGACCACTTGGCCCACCCAGTCTGCCCATTTCCCTACCTATTGGATAAGCTGCAGATTCTAGTTAACCAACAGCCTACTTCCTGCAACCCCCCTCTATAATTGCCTTATGTCTGTCCCATGCATGTTTGAATTCCCCCACTGTTTTAGACCCCACAACCTCTCCAGGAAGGCAGTTCCATGCGTCCACCTCTCTCTATGAAAAAGAATTTCCTCACATTACCCCTGAGCCATCCCCCACTAACTTTAAATTGTGCCCCTCGTTCTTACACATCTTTTCTGAAAGATGCTACCCTCCTGACTTTGTTGATTCCCTTGAGGTACTTAAAAGTTTCTATCATGTCCCCCTGTCCCTCCTTTCATCAAGGGTATACATATTAAGCTCTCTCAGTCTCTCTTCATATGGTTTCTGATGTAGACCCTGCACCATTTTAGTTGCCCTCCTCTGGACTGCTTCCATCCTGTCTATGTCCTTGCGTAGATGAGGTCTCCAAAACTGCACGCAGTACTCCAGATGGGGTCTCACCAACTGTCTGTATAGAGGGATAACCACTTTCCTTTTTCTACTTGTGATGCCCCTCCCTATGCATCCCAGTATCTCCCTGGCTCTCCTTACTGACTTCTCACATTGCTTACCCACCTTTAGGTCATCTGATATGACTACACCCAGATCCCTTTCCATTATTGTTGTCGTTAATACCTCCCCTGCTATTGTGTACTCTTCTCCTGGATTTTTATTTCCCAGGTACATTACTTTGCACTTCTTTGCATTGAATCTAAGTTGCCATATGTCTGACCATTCCTCCAACCTTGCCAAGTCCCTTCTCATCTTTTCTACCCCCCCCTTGTGTATCAACTCTGTTACAGATCTTCATGTTATCCACAAAGAGGCATACCTTTCCTTCCAGACCCTCTGCAATGTCACCTATAAAGACGTTAAAGAGGACTGGACCCAGTACTGAGCCCTGAGGTACTCCACTAGTAACCCCCCTTTCTTCAGAATGTATTCCATTCACTATTACCTTCTGTGTCCTGTTGTGAAGCCAGTTTGCTACCCAGGCTACTACCCTGGGACCCACTCCCAGGCTGGCTAACTTGATTATTAATCTTTTGTGCGGGACTATGTCAAATGCCTTGCTAAAGTCTAGGTAGGCCATATCCACAGCCCCTCCCTGGTCTATTACTTTGGTCACCCAGTCAAAGAAATCGATTAGATTCATCTGACATGACCTTCCTGCTGTGAATCCATGCTGCTTTGGGTCCTGTGCCCCACTGGCCTCTAGGTACTCAACAATTCTTTCTTTCAGAAGTGATTCCATCATTTTCCCCACCAATCAGTGGTTGTACAGTACTGTTGTTCTGCTGCTGGTTTTATTTCTGACACAGGGGATCACTCAACTCATGTCAATGACTGCTGTATTCTAACCTGACCTAGCAGGCACAGTAGAAGACATCTTGGTGAGAGAACCATGCGTTCGGAAGGAAATGTAAGTATGTGTGGGGCTTGCCTTCACAACTCTCCCCTGGGTAAATCTGTCTCTTTTAACTACAGTAACTGAATGGCTCACACAGGAACCTAATGTAACCCCCCTACAAATGGGGGTTCCCGAAAAGTCTTCCTTGAGCTTGCCTAAATGCTCACTGCCAAGCTGGTGTCCTGCATTTTATAGCTATATAGCCTCTGTGTACTGTCTTTTTAAGAGCTGCCTGGATTGCAGTCATAGGTAATCTGAGAGAGAGCTCTGTTGAAAGATGTAACTATTTGCTGAAAATCATTTAGAGTGATAATGATAATGTAGTTTGTCTAACCTGCCTTCTTTGCAGCAATAACTGTTTTTTTTTATCTCCACTATCTTAGTCCTGGACTGTGATCTGGACCAATCAGTACTGGTGGGACCTAAAATGGAGCCGGACTACAGGAGCTGTCTGGAGTCAAAATCTGTAGGAATTGTAGTTTTGGGCTTTTTGCACCTGAAGAGGAAGCTCATGTTGTGACTGACAGGAGGATCAGCCAACCGAATCTTTTGGATCTTGGGGAATTTCCCAGGCTGCTGTAGCTAGTTTCAGTTTTGAGCTGAAAAGTGAAGAAGTAACAGCTCAAGTGATTTTGAGCAGCAGTTCTGTGTAGTTTTGCATGGGAGGACTGTGACAGGGCTGAGTTTTGGCCTGCCTGTCTGCCTGCTGTCCCTGAGAGGGGAAAATAGAGTTTATTTGGTCTGAATCCGAGTTGTGAGGACTATTTAAGCCACTGAACTGTGACCAGGCTTTAACCTGAAGAAGACCAAAGATTTGCTGAATGCGATCAGCCTGTCAAGATTTCCAGCTGCTTTTGGATCTCCGGTTTGTGCAGAGACTTTGCAATCATGACCGGAGAGCTGTTTGCTTGGTACAGTAGAATTTCCTTACATGTAAATGTGCTGTGTATTGAAAGTGGGTCGTGATTTGGATCCCCACTGTGTGAACTGTGTTCTGCTTGCTGGTACCGTAGAATCATTTACATGTAAATGTGCTGTGTATTGAAAGTGGGTCGTGATTTGGTCCTCCACTGTGTGAACTGTGTTCTGCTTGCTGGAAGCTTTATCTGGCCTAATTGGACTGAATCTGCATTCATCTCCATTCGGCCTGGGCCATGCCATGCTGGCCCTGCCAGACTACCCAGCTGCACAGAGAAAGCCACCGATGAGAGACCTGCCTGGGGATTAGCCCCCTGGTCCACGCTTAAACAGGATCGATGCTTCGCCAAATCGTGTGGGCCCTGCTTCTCCTGGCACTCCAGATTAACCACCTGCTGCCTTGATTTTCATCCAGCCTGTGTCCAGTCTTGGGTATCATGAGTAATCATCAGGGTAGCTTCCTGCAACAACAGCCTGATCTAAAAAGAGTGTCATCTGATTGTCTTGTTGTTTCCTTTTCACGAACTGAGCCCGCCGGCTCCGGATTATAAATAGTGTGTGTTGTGCATGTTGTTTTCTTCCATCACAGGGCCCCAACCAGCTGCAACATTCCTGGCTAGCCGACCATTCTCTATATGGGTACCCAGAATGTATGACTGTTTATGGACCCTGAAGTGCATGCATAACTGTTTGATTGATAGAGCCTTTAAGCAAATTAACCTGATTACGCCCCTCTCTTGTTCAAACCCCTTAAATAGATCAGATCTAACTCTTTTTGCATTTACCCTGACTGTGGTTCCTGTTTGTGCAAGAGTATTGTACTGCTGTTATTTGCTGTGTATAACCTTGTTTTACAGGGGTTCCCCAGGGCCCGGGCCAGAGGAAAGCCCTGGTGGTAAGTGCAAACAGTGTGGGTACTTGTGTGGTGTATCAAGGGTATTGTGAAAGTGATAATTGTGTATTGTTCTGGCCACTAGTAAGGAAAGAGGGTGGTTACAGTGTCCGGAGGAGCTATGCCCAGGTTAACTTGGACTGCTACCAACCCTGACCTCCTGTGGAGGCAACCTGTTTAGAACTCAGACCCCTTAACTTGCTACTAGCCAAGCAGGCGGGGTAGTAGCCCTTGGGATAGCGCCTCCTAGGGGTTACACTAACATAGAGCTCTGGGAGTATGTATATATATATATATATATATTTTTTTAATCACCGGTTTGAGAATTCAATGCATTTTGTGTATTTTCTGCCCCCCCCTTCCTCCTGGTCCACATGGTTCACACCATCAAGCTTATATGATAAAAGCTTCTCTTGGTGAGTAGTGAGTGAAATTTATATTTAAACTCTAATGAGAATTCATTACAGTATGTTAGAGAGACAGTGAGTGTTAAAGGAACTTAATCACCATTCAACTGGTGCACAAGGGTGAAAAAGTTAAAGCCCCCCACAGCTGTCCACCACTATCCAGCTACTCAGAGCATTTCCTAGTTTGCTGTTCCACCAAAAAGGCATGTACTATATGAAGATTGGGCATTTTTTGCATTCCCCCCACACACACACACACACTGTGGCTCATGCATTCCAATATCTTGGAGCATTTCTGAGTTTCAGTTTCAGTCCACTGAACAGTCATGTATGCAGAGCAGATGAGCAGGATGGTAAATGGAAAGCATCTGCCAGTGGGTGTGCAGTTGTTTAGACATGGGGTAGGAAGGAAAGAGGCTACAGCATTACAGCAATGTACTGTCTAATTACTTAAATCCTGATCATCTGGACTCTGAATTATCCAAACTGATCTGATGTCTCCCAGGCAGTTCAGATAATCAGGGCTATACAGAAGTCTAATAGAAGGATCCTTCCTTGAGACCTGGAAACATGTGAAAGTGGTCCCAATCTACAATAATGGGAAAAATGACCCCTCCCACTACAGACCTATGGATCTACTATTCGTGATATTAAAATTATTTTAAAAAGTTGTCTGCAAGCAACTAGCCTTATACCTAGAAAAATACAACCACCTGACTGTTCACCAGTTGGGATTCAGGGCAGGCAAATCCATGTCCACCGTGCTCACAAATTTCATTGGGGATGTTGCAGGGGCCCCGAGCAATGGGGATTCTGTTGGAGCTGTGTATGTGGACCTCTCAAAGGCATTTGACATGGTGGAACACAACATCTTACTAGAAAAACTAAGGAAAATGGGAGCTGCAGCAGAAGTGAACTCCTAGTTCACATCTTATTTAACCAACTGCAGGTATGCCGTAGCCATAGACAACACCCTGTCAGAGGTAGGGTACCTGTTCAGGGGGGTCCCACAGAAATCAATCCCAGGTCCCCTGTTATTCCTGGTTTATGTGAATGACCTATGATACACCAGAAACTCCAGCACTACTCACTGCAGTGAAAAAAACAAATAAGACCCAGAATGAAAATCACTCAACAGGCAAACTGCCTGTTGACAAATAGTTTTAATATAGAAATTCAGGACTTACACACATTAAAAATAGTCAAAGAGACACACAATATGCCATCTAAAGAGAGGGGCTCAGATGGGACCCATAAGCCTCCTACTGGTTTCGCTTCAGAGCATCATCATGGAGTGCTGAACAGGTGATGCACTCTACTCTTAAAGACCAATTCTTAAAGTGACAGTGTATCATCCACCAGCACATCTCACTATAGAGTGACACACACCCCTAATAAAGTATATTATAATTTGGAAAATGCAAACAAAAATGCAAAAATAAATACATTTATAAACAAACTCACTACTATACAAATGGAACAGACAATTACTATAATTGTACTATAATTTAAATACAAAATTCTAAACAGCATGTAAGAAAAAGACACCTGAATATAAACATACAATGTTGTTGTACCTATATTTCCTCATGAAGGTTTTATGGCAAAAAACAGTCAAAGAAAGGATTGCGTCTAAATATAAAATCATAATAAACCTTTACAACATCATAACTATCCATATAAAGTTGTATAAAGCAAAAAGCATCATTGACTAATATAGTAAATTAATGTAAATCATCACCATACTAAAATACTGAAATAGTAATGATAACATCTATGTATGTCAGCAATCATAACTCGGCTAGACAAATTTACTGTTTCAAAAACGGTGTCAATTCAAAGACATCATTAAGTCCCGGAGGAGACAATGCATTTAGTTTATAAATCCAAAACTGTTCTCTCTGAGATAGAAGTAGGTCAAGAGTGCCCCCTCTTGGACCTAATCTAACCCTTTCTATGCCACAATACAAACATTGATGCTGTTGTGGATCTTGCTGTGAAACAACATGGTAGTACAGGGGATTTCCATAGTCCCTTGTCCTAACATCACTAAGATGTTCACCTACCCTGGTTTTAAATGCTCTTTTCATTTTTCCCACGTAAAAAGCACCACAGTTACATGTGGCCAAATACACAACACATAGGGTACTACAGTTAACAAATCCCCTAATATCAAAAGTAACTGTAGCATTTGCTGATGAGAATATTTTGGTTTGCTGTATCTTTGTACAGTAGATACATTTACCACACCGACAGCATCCTAACGGTGGTCCTGGTAGCCAGATATGTTTTTGTAAAACTGGCAAATAACTATGTACTAAATAGTCTGATAAATTTCTAGCTCTTCTAAAAGTTATTCGTGGTTTCTGTTTTACAATGAATTTTAAAGCCGGCTCAGTACCCAAAATGTGCCAAAACTTATTGAATGTATCCCTAATAATACGACTCTTGGCACAATATTTTGTAATAAATCTAACCTCTCGATTACCATCATTAGAATTCTTGTGTTTATATTGTCGCAGCAAGATCCACAACAGCATCAATTTTTGTATTGTGGCATAAAAAGGGTTAGACTATGATGCTGTAAAGGTTTATTATTATTTTATATTTAGACGCAGTCCTTTCTTTGTTTTTTGCCATAAAACCTTCATGAGGAAATATAGGTACAACAACATTGTATGTTTATATTCGGGTGTCTTTTTCTTATATGTTTTTTAGAATTTTGTATTTTAATTATAGTACAATTATAGTAATTGTCTGTTCCATTTGTATAGTAGTGAGTTTGTTTATAAATGTATTTATGTTTGCATTTTTTTGCATTTTTCAAATTATAATATACTTTATTAGGGGTGTGTGTCACTCTATAGTGAGATGTGTTGGTGGATGATGCACTGTCACTTTAAGAATTGGTCTTTAAGAGTAGAGTGCATCACCTGTTCAGCACTTCCTGATGATGCTCTGAAGCGAAACCTGTAGGAGGCTTATGGGTCCCATCTGAGCCCCTCTCTTTAGATGGCATATTGTGTGTCTCTTTGACTATTTTTAATGTGTGTAAGTACTGAATTTCTATATTAAAACTATTTGTCAACATGCAATTTCCCTGTTGAGTTATTTTCATTCTGGGTCTTATTTGTTTTTTTCACTGCAGTGAGTGGTGCTGGAGTTTTTGGTGTATCGTGGGTGATTTGCTCTCACTAGCACACTCAGCCGGGTGGGGCGGCTTTTTTTGGTTTTGGTTTATGTGAATGACCTCCCTGACCATATAAACCAGTCCAATATAAAACCATATGCAGATGACACAGTCCTCATCATGAGAGCAATACATTTCTTCCAAATAGACAAAAAACTCCAATCAAACTTTGATACCCTCCAAAAAGTGGTTCGGCCCTGCAAAGATGATCCTAAGTGTGAAAATGCCCAGTCTATGGCCTTTCACAAAAAAGGATAAAAAAAGAGACAACAGGGAGCTGAAAATCCAGTTCCTAGATGGCTCTACCATCAAAGAAACCAAAGAATACAAATACATAGGAGTGGAAATTGACTATACCCTAAGCTTTGAGAAAAATATTAAATCAACAATCAAAAAAGTGAATACCAGGATGAGAGCACACCACTACAATGCCTATACCATACCCACAAATGTAAGAATGACTCTAGCCACCCAGCTGCTGCTTCCAGTTCTAGAGTATTGAAGCATAATATACCAGTATTCAAACAACTGCTTACTAAAAAGACTGGACGTGATCTATTATAAGATGGGATTCATCCTCAGATGCCAATACCCCATGCACCACTGTGAAATGCTCAATAGACCAAACTGGAATTCTCTCAAACCCAGAAGGGAAAAATCCAGTTCAGTCATGGCTTGCAAAATAGTTACAGGCCCAGATAACTGGATACCGAAACTTAGTAAACAATTCTTCCAAAAACCAGTACGGTATGCAAGAGATCAAAATTAGGGGCATCTACATCCCCAGGGCCCAAACCAACTATGGGAAAACGACTCTCAATTACTTCATCTCAAAAACTTGGAACTCCTTGCCTCCTGCATCATGTAGGAGCAAAACTCTTCCCGAATTTAAAACCATACTGCAAACAGAAGTCACCAACATTTGTAACTGTAACTAAATTGGAATTGACTGTCTGAGTGACTCTTTAATAGTGGAACAATCTTCCCTGGTTGAACATCTGCTGTCTTGGTCCATACATTGTGTTTGTACAATCTGTTAATGCCGATAATAATGTCATGAGTTTGCCCTTGTATCTGTAAATGTTGAAGACACTGTAATGTAATTAATCACTGGACAACTTTCAAAATAGGCCCATGGTGGGCCTAACAGTTCTTAGCCTGTCTTAAAGTAAAAATAAAGAACAGAATAAAATTCTGGGACCAGAGGACTAGTAACAACATTATCAAGCACATTTTTAGATTGTGGCCTGAGCTACATACGAGACATGAGAGTTTGTACCAAAAATGGCAGGGATCATTTTTATATATCCTCTGACCCTGGAATAGCTCAGAAATAAGGTCAGTGTTCATCCTAGACATTGGCCCACGAGCAGACAACTAACTAGGAGAGAAGGGTCCCTGTTGCCAGTGTTATGAAGGCAAACAATCCACACTGGTATTGAGGGTATAAAAGAAAGCTACAAAACACTTACCAAGCGAAGACTGTGCTTTTGCCCACTCGGCCCACTTCTACAGAGATAAAGCTAGAGGCTGGGGAGGAGGAGTATAAGAACCCGCTGCAGAAGCAGGAGAGTGCTCTTTTTTTCAGAGCGTGCAGGAGTAGTTGCTGTGAGTAAGCATGCTGTAAAAGGACATGAGAGAGTATATCTGTCCTACTTGTACAGCAGAAGTAGACCCTGTGAGGACTGTAAAGCTGAACCAACTGACGGCCTAGTGCATGTTCATAGTTGGCAGCCCCCTGCAAAGATTGACTCCACAAGGGATTTCTTGATTTAAAAAGCCAAAACTGATGTGTGTGCAGGCAACAGCCTGAAAATGGGGAGTTTCACCCATGGTCTAGGCAGAGATTGAGTAGAGTGAGTGAAACACACACCCCTTCAGCCCACCTAGCCATTGTGGCAATCCTCATGCAGGAAAGAAAAGGAAGACAAAGTGCCTTTCTAAAGGGTAAATAGAACAGTCTTCGTGTGGGGTATGACGAGCAAGGCGGAGATGACTGACCATAACTGCTGTGCCATGTGTAAGCTGCTCTACTATCCCAGTTGCACCCTGAACTGCTGAGGGTAAACTACCCAGCTACTAGAGGCTTCTAGGGGCCCACTACAGAGTAGAAAAACTATGAGTAATGTTCAAGGACTTGTTCCTGAACTTGGTATTAGTTACGTGGTCAGATAGGGTGTTGTGGCACCAGACTCTGGGCTTAGACTGTGCCACAATCCCCTATTCAGAAGACCAACATGGGCTTTTGTCACTTCTAACTCCCTTTCGGTCATTGTCAGCTCACTCGTGGCACTCAATCTGTGAAACCGTTTCTGCCCTTTTACTTCCTGCAGTCTGGCCCCAACTACTGTACATCCATAATTAGAAGTGTTCCTTCCCCTGAAGTTTGTAATAATAAAAAAAAAGCATTGTGTATTTTTTTTTTAATTCCAGAACCACTGTTCTCGGCCCTCAGTCCTTTGCATGCAGTCTCACTATCCGCTAACTCACTTGGTATGCTGACAACTCTCTCACTCAACAGTGCTGCTGGTCCCATGATTTCAACAAAAACAACAAGGTACCTCAATGTTTTTTAAAGGCAGCCTTTTCCCCATTCATTTTAGGATTTGTTGTTGGGGGGGTCCGGTCCTTCTGCTACCTGCTAAAAATTGTACTATTGCTGGTTATAATTCTCCCAATGCATCTCCAAGGAGAAAAAAGCTTACGTCGACGGGTCAGGGAAAATATTGGCTCAGCATTTGAATAATTTTTGTTTGCTGTTTACAGCAAAAAAAACCCCACAATTTTACCGTGTTCCAGGTCTAGGGAAAAACGCTTTAGCACTCTTTTTTCTGAGAGAGCAGCATAGGCTGTGCACACTACACATGGCAACTTGGAGTCAATTGTCAATGCAAATAAGCTTATGAGTCCACTCTGAAGAAAGGAGGGTTACTAGTGGGGTGCCTCAGGGTTCAGTATTAGGACCGGTCCTCTTCAATGTCTTTGTAAGTGACATTGCAGAGGGACTGGAAGGAAAAGTATGTCTCTTTGCAGATGACACAAAGATCTGCAACAGAGTTGATGCAAGGTGGGGTGGAAAGGATGAGAAGGGACTTGGCAGGTTAGAGGAATGGTCAAATGTATGGCAGCTTAGATTTAATGCTAAGAAGTGCAAGGTAATGCACCTGGGAAACAAAAACCAGGGAAGAGTACACAATGGGGGTGAGATACTAACAACAACAAAATGGAAAGGGACCTGGGGCTAGTCATATCAGATGACTTAAAGGTGGGCAAGCAATGTGAGAGGGCAGCAAGGAGGGTTAGGGGATACTGGGATGCATAGGAGAGGCATCACCAGTAGAAAACAGGAAGTTATTATCCTCTGTACAGACAGCTGGTGAGACCCCATCTGGAGTACTGCATGCAGTTCTGGAGACCCAATCTCCGCAAAGACATAGACAGGATGGAAGCTGTCCAGAGGAGGGCAACTAAAATGGTGCAGGGTCTGCACCGAAGACATATGAAAGAGACTTAGGAGCTTAATATGTATAGCTTGAGGAAAGGAGGGAGAGGGGGACATGATAGAAACTTTCAAGTAACTCAAGGGAATCAACAAAGTCCAAGAGGTAGCATCTTTCAAAAAAGGTGTGCAAGAACAAGGGGCACAATTTGAAGATAGAGGTGGGGGCAACTCAGAGGTAATTTAAGGAAGTATTTTTCACAGAGAGGATTGTGGATGCATGGAACGGCCTTCCAGAGGAGGTTGCAGAGTCGAAAACAGTGGTGGAATTCAAGCATGCATGGGACAGTCATAAGGCAATTCTAGGGGGTGGGGGTAGGAAGAAGTAGTCTGCTGGTTAACTAGGATCTGCAGCTTATCCATTAGGTAGGGAAATGGGCAGACTGGGTGGGCCAAGCAGTCCTTATCTGCCGTCAAATTCTATGTTTCTATGTTTCTATGTTCATGCTAGTGTTTCCTTGATTTGGGACTTTGCCTGCCTTACTGCCTTCCCTGCTTCCCTTAGGGAACATACAGTAGGTGGAATAACAGCAGTAAGTAAAATTGGGCCTTAAATCTATTAAGCACAATGACAGGTGTGGGCACAGATATAAAGGGTTCTCAGGTAGTGGGACAGAGTGTCTGTAGGTTGGAGGCATACAGTAAATAGGCTGGGGTGGGGAGGGATGGGAGTTTATTTCAGGGATCCAGAGCAGAATCTGCAAAGGCCTTTCTGCCAGAATCCAGTTGCATTCTGGTAGTTGAAACACCTGGCACTGCAAATGAGTGGAGCAAGCAGGCATTGCTACATTGTCTGTGGTAAGTTAAGAGATAATCAGGGGCTCTGCCATGCACACAGTTGTACAGTATAACTATGAGATTCAGTGATAATCACATCTGCCTGAAGAGTGTACGTTGATGGGTGGACAATTCGTATAAAAATATAAACCTTCATGGCTTGTTATACCAGTAGTACTGTAGTTTTTATTTCTCCAACACCCATTCCATGGGGCTCAGAGCACATTACAACATAAACAATAAACATAAATAAACAACATATAATAACTTAGACAACAAATATAAAATATTATTTAAAATTATTGAATTTGTGCAAATTAGCACAGTAAAACCCACAAGAAAGGCAAGATGTGGCAGCATCAGGGAAGCTACTAAATAATGCCAAGAGCCTCCTGGAAAAGAAAGGACTTCTAGCTCCTCCTAAAGTCCTCCAAAGACAATGTAGGGGTAGAAGAATGGATTTGTTTGCTGGTCAATGTACAATGCCTCCATAGTTATTATTTGGGAGTAGGACGTGGGAAACTACCTCCTCGTGTGCTCACAGAGGCAATGTTTGGTCTTGTAGATAAAGGTGCTCTTGAACCCCACAGTAGCTAGGATTTGGTCTATGTGTTAGCTGAGAGAGAGAGAGAGACAGACAGACAGACAGAGAGAGAGAGACAGACATGAAGCCATACCCCATGATCTAAAAACAACATTGATTTACTCAATGGGGCTGCTGTTTACTGTTTAAATCAAGTGGTTCTATTGAATTCCTCACCACGCTTTGGAAACCAAATATCATTGCCCTAGTATTGGTTGCATTTAGGATTAGGAGATCATATCAAAGTCAGACTGGAGGACTGCCTTGACATGGGGCATGGACTGTGCAATGTACTAAGGGATGATATTGTCTGTATACTGTACATGTGAAGATGAAACCTCACCCTGTGCCTTGGGAGATTTTTACAAAAATGGAAAACAGAAGAAGCCCGATTATAGTGACTTGCAGGACTCCCATCTTGATGTCAGCTAGATCTCAACAAATGCTTTGTATGAACATTAACTTGGTATGGCCACTCAGGTAACCCTTTAGCCACTTTATGGATGTTGGGATGAGACCTTGTTTCCTGATTTTCTGCGAGTGAAGTGCATGAGCCTTGAAATCAAAGGCATTGGAAAGGTCTATATTGATGGCCCCTGTAAAAGGACCATTATCCATGGCTGAGTGAAAATCACTGGTGACACTAAGCAGGGCAGGGATGGTGGAATGTCCCTCCCTGAAGTCAGATTGCAAGGGTGAGTGAAGTTGGGTGCAGGTTGAGGTAATCAATTAGCTATGAATAGATGCAGTTTTCAAGAATTTTGGAGAGAGCAGGGAGTATGATATAGGTCTGTACTGGTATAGGTCATGCTTGCCCCCCTTGTAGAAAGGAGCAACTCTTGCTCACTTCCAGAAACATAGTATCTCGCCATAGGTAAGGAACCGGATTTAACAGTGTAGCAACATGGATGCAGATATGATGCACAGTGGGACAAAGATACTTTAGATCCAGGGAGTTGGAAACAGCAATTTTATTTGGACTCAGGACATTCTGCATTTTGTGGACCTCTACAGGAGTCAGATGCCTAAAGATAAAAAGTGGTAGGCTTGGCATATCAGGCTCTGAGAATTCTAATGAGTGGCTATACAGAGGAAGGGCAGAGGGGCCCAACAGCTTAGCAGCAATACTGAGATTTGTGAAGTGGGCATTAAAGCAATTATCAACATCTGAAAGGGAAATAAAAAGATCCCCAGAATGGATCCTGATCTGATCAGTTTGCTCTTGATGCTCCATCTCTAATAGGTTTCTTATCCCTAACTGGAATTTACTGGAAAAATGCTTGTTATCCTCACAATAGTTTTTCCTCCCATTATAGAAACAAAGGAATACAGATAATGGTGGCAGAAAAAGACCAAAGGTCCATCTAGTCTGCACCAAGTTCCATGTCTTAACACAGAAACATAGAATTTGATGGCAGATAAGGACCGCTTGGCCCACCCAGTCTGCCAATTTCCCTACCTAATGGATAAGCTGCAGATCCTAGTTAACCAGCAGCCTACTTCTTTCTACCCCCACCCCCTAGAATTGCCTTATGGCTGTCCCATGCATGCTTGAATTCAACCACTGTTTTTGACTCCACAGCCTCCTCTGGAAGGCCGTTCCATGCATCCACAACCCTCTCTGTGAAAAAATACTTCCTTACATTACCTCTGAGCTGCCCCCATCTTCAAATTGTGCCCCCTTGTTCTTGCACACCTCTTTTTTTGAAAGATGCTACCCTCTTGGACTTTGTTGATTCCCTTGATGTACTTGAATGTTTCTATCATGTCCCCCCCCTTTGCTCAAAGCTATACATATTAAGCTCCTTTAGTCTCTCTTCATATGTCTTCTTGTGCAGACCCTGCACCATTTTAGTTGCCCTCCTCTGGACAGCTTCCAACTTGTCTATGTCCTTATGGAGATTGGGTCTCCAGAACTGCACATAGTACTCCAGATGGGGTCTCACCAGCTGTCTGTACAGAGGGATAACAACTTCTTGTTTTCTACTGGTGATGCCTCTCCTTATGCATCCCAGTATCCCCCCAGCAATCCTTGCTGCCCTCTCACATTGCTCACAGTAAAAGAAGGGGACAAGACTTTCTATAGATACATTAATGAAAGGAGAAAGTCCAGAGGGGGTATTGCTAAGATCAAAGGGGATGGGGGAAGTGTGTGGAGGAGGACCAAGGAAAAGCATCTATCCTATATATATACTTCTGCTCAGTATTTACTGAGGAGAAGGTAGGGCAGGGCCCAGAGCTCAGCACCATGGATGCAGGGGGAGGGAGGTGTGCACTAGTCCCTTCACAAAAGAAAGGGTCCTACAAGAGCTTGCTAAGCTCAGGGTGGATGAGGCAATTGGATCTGATGGCATACATCCCAGGGTACTAAAGGAGCTAATGGTGAAACTAGCAGAGCCATTAGCAGAATTGTTTAGTGAGTCTTTGAGCACAGAAGAGGTCCCAGAAGACTGGAAAAGGGCTCATGTGATCCCACCCCACAACAGTGGTAGCAGGGAGGAGCCAAGGAACTACAGACCAGTCAGTCTTACCTCAGTAATGGGCAAGATTATGGAGGCACTCCTTAAGGAAAGGATAGTGCAACACCTGGAATCCATAGGAGCACAGGATCCAAGACAGCATGGGTTCACAACAGGAAGGTCCTGTCAAACTAATCTCATAGATTTCTTTGACTGGGTAACCAGAGTGGTGGACCAAGGGGGTGCAGTTGTTGTCGCCTACCTTGACTTCAGCAAAATCTTTGATACTGTTCCACATAGAAGACTGATTAATAAGCTGTGTAGGCTCAGGGTGGGTCAGAAGTTGGTCATCTGGGTGGCAAACTGGTTGGCGGGCAGAAAACAAAGAGTGGTGGTAAATGGTATACAGTCAGAAGAGATGCAAGTCACAAGTGGGGTACCTCAGGGATCAGTTCTGGGGCCAGTCCTCTTCAATATCTTCATCAGTGACATTGCAGATGGACTGGAGGGCAAGATTTGCCTGTTTGCAGATGACACCAAGATCTGCAACAGAGAAGATGATCCAGATGGGGTGAGCAGAACGAGAAGAGATCTGGATAAACTGGCAAAATGGTTGGAAGAGTGCCAAATGGGGTTTAATGCAAAGAAGTTCAAGATCATGCACATAGGGAAGAGAAACCCTGAAGCCAGCTATAGGTTTGGAGTGGAGTTGCTGGCAATCACAAAGGAAGAAAGAGACTTGAGCATCATCATCACAGATGACCTGAAATCATCCAAGCAGATCACTAAAGCAGCAGGTAAGGCAAGAGGGATGTTGGGGTGTATTAGTAGGGGTATCGCAAGTTGTAAGAGGGGCGGTAATAATCCCTATTTACAAGACACTGGTTAAGACCCATCTGGAGTACCACGTGCAGTACTGGAGGCCACACCTGCACAAGGACATTAACAACAAGCATTTGTCAATGCCGAATGTTGCTTGCTTGTATGTGCTGTTTAGGTATTTGGAAGTGATAGTTCCATGCCTTCCTCCCATGACATCCACTGTGTCTTTCCGTTCAGTATTCAGAGAAGAGTGGGAGGGGCAAGGGCCACAGCAGTACAGCAGTTGCCAAGGGGGTGAAGAGGTGGACAATAGTCCATTCAAAGGCAAAGGAGTCCTGCAGGAGCTCATTAAATTGAAGGTGGACAAAGCGATGGAATCAGATGGCATACACCGAAGGATATTAACAGAACTGCTAAGGGAGATAGCAGTACCTCTGGCAGCCATGTTCACTGAGTCATTCAACATGAGTGAATTGGAGGAGGGCACATGTGGTCCCTCTACACAAGTCTGGCAGCAGGGAGGAGGCAGGGAACAGTAGGCCGTTCAGCCTCACCTCAGTAGTGGGGAAGATCATGGAGACATTGCTTAAAGAAAGGATAGTGGGGCATCTAGATGCCATCAGAGCCCAGGACCATAGACAACATGGATTCACAGTGGGGACATCATGTCAGATAAATCTGGTTGATTTTGACTGGGTGACAAAGGAAGTGAATCAGGGTGGGGCAGTGGACAGCTTACCTTGATTTCAGCAAAGCCTTTGACACCATCCCATATAGGAGGCTGATAAACTAGCTGGGTAGGCTGGGCATGGGGAAAGGGTGGTAAACTGGGTTAGAAACTGGCTAACAGACAGGAGGCAGAGAGTGGTGGTAAATGGTGTGCAGTCTAGGGAGAGGGGGCGACCAGTGGGTTCTGCAGGGATCGGTCCTGGGGCCAGTTCTGTTCAATGTCTTCATTAGTAATATTGCAGAACGTCTGAAGGGAATTTTTTCACCAAATTTTCAACATAGCCATTTTAAGATCTCTGCTCATGAACAGTGTCACTGTTTTCTTAATCTGTCCCAAACATTGATTGCACACACCGAACGCACCACTGTGCACTACATGCACAGAAACACATTTTGGGAAACATGTGAAAAATGACAGCTGTACTGCTCATAAGGAGGTGTGGTAAAATGGCAATGTTGAAAATCTGGAGTGCAAATATTAAAAATCTGCGAACTTACGAGCATGTGTAGCAACTGCGCAACACGCACTCGTAAAACAGTCATTTTTAGGAATTTTTTCACCAAATTTTCAACATAGCCATTTTAAGACCTCTGCTCATGAACAGTGTCACTGTGATTTTCTTAATGTGTCCCATACATTGATTTTGCACACCGACTGCGCCATTGTGCGCTACATGGGCGGAAACATGTTTTGGGTGAGATGTGAACAATGACAGCTATACTGCTCATAAGGAGGTGTGGTAAAATGGCAACATTGAAAATCTGGAGTGAAAATATTGAAAATTCACGAACTTACGAACGTGCATAGAAACTGTGCAACGCACGCTCGTAAAACAGTAATTTTAAGGAATTTTTTCACCAAATTTTCAACATAGCCATTTTAAGACCTCTGCTCATGAACAGTGTCAGTGTGATTTTCTTAATGTGTCCCATACATTGATTTTGCACACCGACTGTGCCATTGTGCGCTACGTGGGTGGAAACACATTTTGGGTGAGATGTGAAAAATGACAGCTATACTGCTCAAAAGGAGGTGTGGTAAAATGGTAATGTTGAAAATCTGGAGTGAAAATATTGAAAATTCGCGAACTTACAAGCATGCATAAGAACTGCGCAACGCACGCTCGTAAGACAGTCATTTTTAGGAATTTTTTCACCAAATTTTCAACATAGACTTTTTGAGAGCCCACCTTATGAACACTGGCAGTGTCATTTCATTAATCGGTCCTGAAAGGTGATTTCACGCAGTGACCACGAAATCATCCTTCGAGCCCGATTAACGCCATGACAGTGCAAGAATTCATGAGGAGGGTCCCAAAACCCATGTTGAAAATTTGGGTCCAAAATTCCCAAAAATGCCTGAGATATGCAACAAAGTTGAAAACCCTATCTATCCCATTATACAGCTTACGGCATTTCCTCAGTTATCGATACGCTTTGAAGAGTGCAGGCGTATTCCAGTCCACCGAAGATCGTCGCGCGAGCTCCGGAGAGTAAATACGGGTGAGGGGTGTGGGAGGCAGGGTGCACAGTGGGTGGAGTGCGGGTTGTGGGAGGGCAGGAGAAGTGCCAAGGGACAGTTTTTATTTACAGGGTTTTTAATAAGATGACGAGGCGTTTGCCACGCTGGAGTGGGCTCCCAGCGTGGCAGCTGAAAGAACTGTTGGGGGGCTGGAGCCCCTGTCATCCATAACATCATTTTGCCATGCTGGGGTGGGCTCCCAGCGTGGCACCTGGACTCTTTGGGGGTGTGCAGCCGATGGGGATTGGGCACCCGTCGGCCATAAAACATTTTGCCACGCTGGGGTGGGCCCAGCGTGCACCTGGATGCTTTGGGGCGTGGAGCTGATGGGGATTGGGCACCCCGCCAGCCGACAGTGTGGGGGGGGAGGCGCATGAGCATGCAGTGTGCGTGCGTGCATGTGTGTGTGTGGGAGGGAGAGCTCTGCTCACTGAAGCGGAGCTCTCCCTTTCAACTGTATGACCATTGCATTTTCAACTGCTGTCATAGACAGCTGCAGCAGTGATTGGGGAACTGGGGCCGCGCCTGCAAACACACTGACTGCATTGGAAGATGGGTGCCACACTTCCAAAAACTCGGATGATGGCACTATGTTTCTTGCACATGCGTGCAAGCAACATAAAAATGGAGGCAGTCCAGAGAAGGGCAACCAAAATGGTGCAGGGGCTACATCAGAAAACATATGAGGACAGATTAACAGAACTCAATATGTATACCCTAGAGCAAAGGAGGGAGAGAGGTGATATGATCGAAACATTCAAACATCGTAAGGGCATTAACAAGGTGAAAGAGTCTAACATGTTTCAATATAAGAAAAATAGTAGGACAAGAGGACACAGCATGAGATTAGAGGGAGGCCGATTAAGGGGTAATGTGAGTAAGTTCTTTTTTGCAGAAAGGGTGGTGGATGCATGGAACGGCTTACCTCAGAAAGTGGTGGATATGAATACAGTGCAAGGCTTTAAATAGACGTGGGATAGGCATAAGGGAGCAATGCAGATGAGTATGAATAGATAAGCCAAACACCTATGGCACATTCATAAGGTAGAAAAAATGGACAGATTGTGAATGGGCCTTAGTGTCCTTATCTGCCGTCAACTTCTATGTTTCTGTGCTGCTATGTATCTTATCCTATAATGAATTATATTTGTATCTTATTTCCTTTATAATTGTATTTCTACTTTGTATCTGTATATTGTATGTGACTGTTTTTCTGATATGCTAAGTTATTCTGCTGCCTACTGTTGCCCTCCTTGGGACCCCCATGAAAAGGAGGTGCTACAACTCATGGGTTATTCTAGTTGGAGAAATTTTAAATATAAAAATAATGGTTTACCCTTATCCCTCATTCAGAGTTTTATCTGTTAGTAATTGCACTTTCCTTTCTGCAAAAGCATTTAACTTTTAAATCTTCCTTGGAAACTCAAATCTATTACCTGTTAATGATTTAATAGCAGCTTTGATTTACTGACAGTATTATTAAGAAATGGGAGATTTTTTTTCTTTACATTCAATTCAAAAGAATAACTGGCTATGGGGTGCATGGCATTTTTAAAACATATCTTTTCTGATCTCTCTGTTGTAAATAATATGAACTTAAATTCATTTGATTTATGAAAAGAACTGTGTTATCATTTTATATATATATATATATATATATATCATTGCAAAAAACTTTATTAATGCATCATTTAGGGTTGATAGCACACTGACAAAAGTTTGGAAATTCGATGTTAGGGTTCCCACCCTTACCACCCGCAACCTCCACACACAGATGTCGCGGTGTGCCAAGGGGTCATCAGGCCTAACTCTCACCCCATTCCATGTGTAAACAAGCTGACATGAGCCAGGATGAAGTGCAGAAATGCTGCAGCATATCACAGAATACTGCAGTTTACTGCAGGGGCCATTGTAAGTCAGTAGCAATTAAGCTCTTTTGTCATGCAGGATTTTGTGACATGTTATTACTGCAAGTTACTGTGCTTCATCATGGCTGACACATCTGTGTGTGTGTGTATGTGTGTTTATATTATATATATATATAAACACACCTCTACCTTGAATTCCCCAGAAGTGACTATGGAGGTGATTTGGTGAGATGGATAAAATTCTGTAGTGACAGGTCGCACTCTCCGTTTTGCCACTAACTGCATAAGGTAGAGAATATGGGTGTAACTCTCATTGGAGAGGCAGATAGTTGATCTCAAGGCAGAACACAAAATCACGTTGGATGAGCAGATTAAGCAGCAGTTGGAGAAATGTCAAGCTAAACTCAGTCACCTGCTGAAGGCCAAGATTGAGGGGACTTTCTGCTACTTTCACCAGCTAATTTATGAGTCTGGCAACAGAGCAGGGAGACATTTAGCCTGGCAACTGTGCAGGAAGCAGTTAGCAGGATTGTTCTCTGATTTCACAAAGAGGAGATCCCAAATCAATATAAATCATACCCCCATTAAAATCATGTAGCAATTCGTCTCTTTCTATAAGGAGCTATACACACAGAATGCAGTGGAGCATTACCAGCGGAAGCCAGAGTCTTTCTTCAACAAGCTACAGGTACCACACCTCACGTATGTGGCCAAAGTGGAACCTGATGCTTCAATTACCCAGTCAGAGGTCCAAACAGCAATCAGTAACCTGAAGGCAGGCAAGTCCCTAGGGCCGGATGGGATAGCCTCAGGTTCTTCAAGGTTTTCTCTGACTGTCCCAGAGTTGTGCCTGACAAATGGAGCACTGCAACAGGGGGAGGGGGCGGGGCACCCTTTATGGTAATATGTCCAAATATCAGTTATTCCCAAACCTAATAAGGACCCAGTGACCTGTGGGTCATACTGCCCTATCTCCCTCCTAAATGGTGAACTGAAGCTATTCACTGCAATTCTTGCATCCTGGCTGCAGATGTGGGTGAGGTCCTTTCTTCACCCAGATGAAACAGCATTTATTAATAGCCACCTGATCCATGACAACCTCTGGTGCCTCCTGAACATTATCTCCTGGCAGTGCCATCAACCTGACCTTGTCTTGGTATTGTTCATGGACACTGAGAAGGCCTTTGACCAGGTGAACTGGAGATTCCTGCACCACACATTGGTGGAGATGGGGGTTGGTGAGGCATTTTACACTAGTATTAAAACCCTATGTGCCTCACCACAGGCAAGAATCAAGGTGAATGGTATCTAGTCAGGCCACTTCACACTGAGAAGGGCAATGAGTCAGGGATTCCCCCTTTTCCCACTCCTGTTTGCACTTTGTATTGAGCCACTACCAGTGGTCATTCGGCAGAACCCAGAGATCAGGGAGGTCAGGACTGATGACAGAGAACACAAAATTTCAGTATACACATACTGTATGATTCCCTATACTTTCTCACATCCCCAGATAACTCTGTCCCAACACTCCTGCAGGACCCAGACACCAACGCTAAGGTGGCAGGGTAGAAGATTAATTTTGATAAATTAGGGGCCATCAGACTGAGTGGTACTTGGTCACAGATGTTTCGGGCTTTCTTCCATTTAAGTAGGGCTTTCTTCCCCTTTAAGTGGGCCCTGCATAATACGGTCAGGCACTTGGTCACAGATCTTTTGGGCTTTCTTCCCCTTTAAGTAGGGCTTTCTTTCCCTTTAAGTGGGCCCCACATAATACAGTCAGGTATCTGGGTGCATCTCACCTAGTATCTCAGAACTCTTCCAGATGAGCTGTGAAAAGTTGATCAGAAGTTTAAGCAGACTTTGCTCTGTGGGAACTGCTCCCCTCAGTCTTGGTGGCAGAATTGCTAAACTCAGGATGAATGGACTGCCAGGGTTCCTTTTTTTTTTTCAGGCATTGCCTCTAAAAATCCCAGAGGAGTTCTGGAACTGCCTTCTAAACTGTTTACGCTACTTTATCTGGGCATAAGTAGCCAAGGGGGAAGGCACTGAAAAGGAGAAGGGAAATCCTAGCTCCCCTTCGAAAAAAAGTCAGGGTAGTTAGTGAGGTAAACACCAAGAGAGAGAAGTCGATAGGGAGAAGGGCAGGGGTAAATAGAGAAAAAGACAAAGGCAGTAAGGATAGAGATGGGGCAAAAAGGGGTTAGGCCATCAAAAAATGAAGGGTAATGAGTACCAATGCCCATAGTCTAGGCAACAAGCTCCCTGAACTGGTGGCCTTGATGGAAGAAGGATGCCTGGATATCGTGACAGTCACAGAAACATGGTACACAGAGAACCATGACTGGGATGTCAACATACCAGGGTATACAATCTACAGGAGGGGCAGGGAGGGTAGAAGAGGAGGAGGAAAAGCTCTCTATGTAAGGGAAGGGATCAAACAATGGAACTAAAGGGTAAACAGGGAGGAGAGGAGGCACTGTGGGTGAACCTGGAGACTGGAAATGGCACCAGGTTGTATACAGACCTTCTATCATTTCTTTGGATAAGGAAATGATAGAAGGTATCCTTAGGATGGCAGAGAAAGGGGAGATATTGCTGATATGGGACCTGAATATGCCAGATGTTAACTGGAGCACCTTTGCTGTAGCCACATCCAAGAGCAGGGCCATTCTCGATGCTCTACAGGGGGCATTCCTCAGACAGCTAGTGTTGGAACCCACTCAGGAGGGAGCAGTCTCAGACCTGGTACACTCAAATGTGGATGGAGAGAGGATATCAGATCTAGAAGTGGGTAGCCATCTGGGAACAAGTGACCACCAAACAGTGTGATTCACGATAAACTCAGTTGTAGAGTCAAGCCATGCAAAAGTGAAGGTACTGGACTTAAGGAGGGCTGATTTTGTCAAAATGGGAGAGTGCCTTAGAAAAACACTAGCAAACAGACAAGAAGGAGGGGTGAAGCAACAATGGGGAAACATCAAAACTGCCATCACAGAGGCAACAAGCCTTTGTGTGAAGCAAATAAACAAGTCAAAATGAAAGAAAAAAACACTATGGTTCTCAAAAGAGGTGGTGGGGAAGGTTAGGGAGAAAAAGATAGCATTCAGGAAGTACTGTATAAGGAAACACAGAAGGAGCAGGACAGAGAACTGTACTAGTCAAAGTAGAAGGAAGCAGGGAAGACAGTCAGAATAGCAAAGGCCCAAACTGAGGAAAAGATAGCCATCTCAGTTAAGAAGGGGAATAAAACCTTTTTTAGGTACATTAGGGAGCGAAGAAAGACAAGGGAGGGATACTGAGACTGAACAGAGAGGAGGGTGGGTGGGCAGAGAGGGACAGTGAAAAAGCAGGGATACTGAATGAATACTTCTGCTCAGTATTCACAAAGGAAGAGGAGAGGGAGGTACCTAATCTAGTCAATAGAAGCACTCTGGATAGGGGAGTCGATATCAGTCCTTTCACAGAAGAAAGGGATCTGAAAGAATTCCTAAAACTGAAGGTGGACAAAGGAATTGGGCCTGATGGGATTCACCCCAGAATTCTAAAAGAACTAAGGGGAGAAATAGTAACACCATTGACTACTCTTTTTAACAAATCATGGGAGGATGGTGTGGTACCTGAGGACTGGAGGAGGGTGGATGTGATTCCTCTTCACAAAAGTGGGGGCAAGACAGAGGCAGGAAACTACAGACCTGTCAGTTTGACCTCAGTGGTAAGGAAAATGATGGAATCACTTCTGAAGGAAACAATTGTTGAGTATCTAGAGGCCAGTGGGGCACAGGACCTAAGGCAGCATGGATTCACAGCAGGAAGGTCATGTCAGATGAATCTAATTGATGTCTTTGACTGGGTAACCAATGTAGTAGACCAGGGAGGGGCTGTGGACATGGCCTACCTAGACTTTAGCAAGGCATTTGACACAGTCCCACATAAAAGATTAATAAAAAAATTAGCCAGCCTGGGAGTGGGTCCCAGGGTGGTGGCCTGGGTAAAACATTGGCTGGACGACAGGATTCAGACGGTAATAGTAAATGGAGTCCACAGTGAAGAAAGGGGGGTTACTAGTGGGGTACTGCAGGGTTCAGTACTGGGCTCGGTCCTTTTTGATGTCTTTATAAGTGACATTGCAGAGGGACTGGAAGGAAAAGTATGTCTCTTTGCAGATGACACAAAGATCTGCAACAGGGTTGATACACAAGGTGGGTGGATAGGATGAAAAGGGACTTGGCAAGGTTGGAAGAATGGTCACATGTATGGTAGCTTAGATTCAATGCAAAGAAGTGCACCTGGGAAACAAAAACCCAGGGGAAGAGTACACAACGGGGGGTGAGATACTTACAACAACAAAAATGGAAAGGGCCCTTGGGGTAGTTATATCAGATGACCTAAAGGTGGGCAAGCAATGTGAGAAGGCAGTAAGGAGAGCTGGGAGGATACTGGGATGCATAGGGAGAGGCATCACCAGTAGAAAACACAAAGTTGTTATCCCTCTGTACAGACAGTTGGCGAGACCCCATCTGGAGTACTGCATGCAGTTCTGGAGACCCCATATCTGCAAAGACATAGAGTGGAGGCTGTCCAGAGGAGGGAAACCAAAATGGTGCAGGGTCTGCACCAGAAGACATACGAAGAGAGACTAAAGTAGCTTAATATGTATACCCTCAAGGAAAGGATTGTTGGGGGGACATAATAGAAACTTTCAAGTACCTCAAGGGAATCAACAAAGTCCAAGAGGGCAGCATCTTTCAGAAAAAGAGATGAGCAAGAACAAAGGGGTACAATTTGAAGATAGAGGGGGACAGCTCAGAGGTAATGTGAGGAAATATTTTTTCATGTAGAGGGTTGTGGATGCATGGAACAGCTTTCCTGAGGAGGTTTTGGAGTCAAAAACAATGGCAGAATTCAAGAATGCATAGGACAGACATAAGGCAATTCTAGTGCGGGGGGGTAGGAGGAAGTAGGCTGTTGGTTAACTGGGATCTGCAGCGTATCCACTAGGTAGGGAAATGAGCAGACTAGGTGGGCCAAGCAGTCCTTATCTGCCATCAAATTCTGTTTTTCTATAAGGGAGACATAGAATCAGTAGGAAGCTGATGGTTTTTGCCACAGAAAAAAAGATGGGCCGACAATGCAAGACTTTAGCAAATCTATCTGGCTGCCTAACTAGCCCCCATAATAAGCTGGATCAAAAAAAAAAGAGGTCACACAGGCTGGCTGGAAACTGAGATGTGGCAGCCCCTCCCAGTCCTGCAGCATGCCCTCCTACATGTACAGGTGACACCATGAATCAGGGCAGAGATCTTCAACCCATAGAAGAGCCACACCCTCCAAATGCTCAAGAAACCTAAGTCCCTAACTGACACTCCTAACAAGATAGGACCTCTCTCAGCTATAACAGTGGTTCTTGGATTTCCTCAACCCAATACAGATCTGGACTTCTGGAGGTGGAATAAACTGGGATTAACAAGATACTAGCACTTTGCAAATGGGGGCACCTCTGTCCTTTTTGGATTTGTATTAGAGGCTTTGACTTCCCCCACAGGATCTCTTTCGATACTTCCAAGTGCATCACTACCCAACATCACAGGCATTGCTGAAATACGTAAGCAGTGAGATGTCACCCCTTGAAGAAGTTTTGTACTGGACGGCAATGCTTACAGGCAACGGAGACACAATATCACAGGCTTTTAAAACCCTGGTGGGAGATGTACACCCAGAGTTCATACATCTTCAGATCCAATGGGAACAAGAAGTCTCAGTGACAACTGAGGAAGAAGTGTAGGCTAAACTGTAGGAGAGAGGATGGAAGGTCACCACGTTACCTGGGTGGCAAGAATTTCAATGGAAATGCCTCACCAGATTCTTCCGCACAACAGCAATTACCAATCACTTCAGGGATGGGGACTGTAGCCTATGCTGGAGGAAATGTGGAGGGATCAGATCCCACTACCATGTTTTTTAGAGATTCCCACATGTGAGGTCATACTAAGAGTAGGTGTACTCCACCTTGGAGACAGTGTGGGGTGTGGAAGTTCCCATCAGTTTTGAACATTTGATCTTGGAGCAGTGGGTCCCCAGAATAGGTAACCAGGTGCAACAAGGCCTTTTCAAAGCCTTTTGCACAGCCACCCTTAAGGAAGTACAGTAAATTGGCTACAGAAGACCCCACCCACCTGGCAGGCCTGGGTAGATCAGGCAAGGGAGATGAGCAGAATGGAGAGAATTACAGCTTCCCTCTGGCCAGCACTGGAAATGTTCAACAAACTCTGAGAGAGGTGGGAGCCCCACGATGTCATATTGTGACAGCCTAGAGAGGGTAGTCTTGGTCCATGGAAGAGAGGCAGCGGGATCAGCAAAGGGGGACAATATTCAAAGGGGAGTGGCAATTGGGTGCCCTGTGTGCAGAGTAATACTTCCCCTATATGAATGAAACAAGAATATATACAGGTCTGGATGGGTCATCCATAGCACCTGCTGCAAATGTTGGTTGAACAATGCTGTCCAAGTTTTTTTTTAATTGTTCGTGTTCACATAAGTTAAAACCCATATGTTCCCATAAATAATGACGGATGCCTGACCTCTGTGTTTCTTTGCTGGAGACAACTGACAATTCACATCATCAGAGACACTCAACTGGAGGATCTAAGACATCAGCAGTCTCCACTGTTTCTGTAGTGAAGGAAAGAGACAGACAGAGGGGCTGCTATTTTTGTTTTTTGTTATTTAGACTCCCAATGCAATCTGTAGTGAAGCGATGAGGTGAATTGACTTTGAAATGAACACAGACAATGGGTTTTTGTTTATGGAAGTTTTCATGTTGATTGAATGAGTAGAAGTTGTTGTGTGTGAAACTGTGCACACAGCAGTGAGCAGGAGCCTCCCATAGGAAAGATGGCATGTGTTCACTGTTATAATTTGTGACTTATAATGGCAAATTATGAACAGCTTTATCTATGGGAAAACAGAGACCAGGTATTACGACCATATATAATTGTTTTTGACTGTTATTTTCTGTATAACTACAAGCCTTTGCTTTCAGCTTTATTACCAGTGAACTCCTATGCAATTTTATTATTATTGGCTAATTTGTGACTCAGTAATGAAGCAGAAAAATATAAAAGTAGCAGTATTCATTAGTCTGAAAACAATATCATCATACAGCTTTTTAGTATTAATTTATTTCTGAGATAAATTAATCAGTGTACTTTTATTTCTCTAATACATTTTTAAAACAGCTTTTGTTGCCAATGTTATAATTAATTATTTCAAGTAAAGTTACTATTTGACATTGCATATTAGATTCAAACTATGGATATATTAAGAGGATGCTAGCACACATTTCTTATAGTAAACGGTACAGCACGACTCCAAAATTTAATTAATTTTTTTTTTTACCAGGTGAGACACACTAAGCTGAAAGCTTGTTTACAGGTGCGACCTGGGAGCACAAGGAAGTTAAGTGACTTGCTTAGGGTCACACAGTATGCAAGTGGGGGCTGTGTGACTCAAACCCAGGTCTCCAGGTTTGCAGCTCAAATAAACCACTGCACTATACTGCTTCTGCAAAGTGGGCGTGGCCAGAGAATAGGTTCTTGTAAAACTCCATATCAGAGTTTAGGAGTGGAATATAATGCAAAGAATAAACGCTGTATTGCTCTTTTTGCCAGAAATACATTATTACTACAAAATGATTTGGCAAAATGTTGCCCACTAACAGTTACCGCTGCTTTAAATAAAACTGGGTTTCCTTTTTTACCAGTTTGTAGTTGCAGTGTCACTTATCAGCTGCTGATTCAATTAGATGATTGTCAGTACACAAAACCTGTGCTGGCATTAATCCGAGATGGGATTCAAAGAAAAAGAATTCAGAGTTCCATATGTCTTGTTCTTATCTGGTAATCACATTATTTATTAGTTGGAATGTGTTCCACTCTATGAGAAGGAAAGCTGGTTTGGAGAGGTGCCAAGAAATTGAGTTTAGAAAGTGGAGTGAGGCCCTCACAGATACAGAGCCAAAAACATTCCAAATAGTAAAGAATCTGATTATCAGATAAGGACCAACATTTACAGTAATCAGTTATAAATAACTTTTCTTCTTTGGTCCCGTCTCAGCTTTAGTTAACTTCTTCTGCATCATCATTGAAATGTAGAACAAAGCTCAGATTAGACTTTGGGAGTCCTGTGAAATTAGACTTTGATGGACTCCTTTCAACCTGTTTAAATAGACCAGGGGTCCAGATGCCACAATGGCCCCTTTAAGTTGTTGGATTTTTTGATGACTTGAACATGATTTTGAGACTTCCCCTGACATAAATCTTGCTTAATCAATTCAACAATCCTCCCATACATTTAGTCGAGCGGTCACTTTTATTTCTTAAAATCCTGACATTAAATATGTATAAAACCTTTGGAAAAATCACACCATTCAAGTCAATGGGGTGCGCACACGCAGCCTTCATTTATTGACATCACAAAATGGGGCTACGTGTGCTGGCATAGGGGCGTGGCTGTAGGATTCTGTTTTCAGCCAGTGGGTCAAGGAATAAATTTACAAGTGATACAACTTTTTAAATGGCAGTCCCAGTAGAAAAGATTTATGGAAAATGACTCCTGGCCAGGTCACTTGTATTATATGTGACAGTGGGAGGCTAGTCGAGAGCTGCTCTTTAATTCCTTCAGCCTGTCCTCATAGGACTTGTGATGCAACCCCTTGTACCATCTTTGTTGCCCACCTCTGAACCTTCTCCACCCTGTCTATGTCCTTATCTAGGTAAGATCTCCAGAACTGTACACTGTACTCCAGGTGGGGCCTCACTAGTGTCTTGTATAGTGGAATTATGACCTTCCTTTCCCTGCTGGTGATGCCCCTGCTTATGCATCCCCGCATCCTATTTGCTTTACTTAATGACTTGTTGCACTGTTTCTCTACCTTGAGGTTATCAGAGATGATAACCCCAAGGTCCCTTTCCTGCTTGGTGCATACTATATTCTCACCCCCCCCCCCCAACTGATATGTTGTTCCAGGGCTTTTGTGCCCCAATATGCATTATTTTACACTTCTTTGCATTACATTTCAACTGCCAAAGCCTCGACCATTCTTCAAGCTTCTGCAGGTCCCTCTTCATTCTGTCCACACCCTTTGGCATATCCACTCTGTTACAGAGCTTTGTGTCATCAGTGAACAGGGAAATTCTGCCTTCTAGGTCCTTCACAATGTCACTGATAAAGATGTTGAATAGGACCGGTCCCAACACTGATCCCTGTGGTACCCCACTGGTCACTCTTCCTTTTGTGGAGTGATAGCCATTTACCAGCACCCTCTGTGTCCTGCCACCCAGCCATTTACCCACCCACCACACTACTGTCCTGCCACTCCCATATTCCCCAGTTTGTTTAATAGCCTTCTATGTGGCACAGTGTCAAAGGCCTTGCTGAAGTTCAGATAGGCCACGCCCACTGCCTTCCCCTGATCCACCTCCCTTGTCACCCAGTCGAAAAATTCAATGAGGTTGGTATGGCATGACCTCCCATCAGTGAAACATACACACACTCACACACACATATTGCCTAGGTGCATGTTTTGATAACAGTTAAGTGGCAATGTAATGCTCAAGAAGTTAATTTTGTTCAATCAATAACTGCCCCAGCAAATACTATAAATTATTAATACATTTTACTCTTTCTTTCTCTCTCTCTCTCTGTCACACACACACACACACACACACACACACACACACACACACACACACACACAGTGATCTTTTTATCATATTTTATTTTTTTGGTCTTTTTTTCTCTCCATCCTCCTTTTTTCATCCAAGTCAGGCTGTCTGTCTTGTCTTATCTTTTCCGGGCTGTTATACTTTTTCCTTTTTCTCTTTCCAATTTGTGCCATCTAAGCTCATTTTTTGCATCCTCTTCTCTGTCATCTGTTCACTTCATAGAGCTGTTCTTGTCACTTCTATTTCATTCTTTTGTTGACTGCCATACTCTTCTGTGCTTCTTTGAAAACGTCTCCTCTTTTTGGCTTTAAAAAGTACTCTTTGCTTACCTTTGTGTTCTGTTTATTTACTGTTAACCCCCCTCCCCCATGTGCCTTACCTGAAGTCATCATCAGGATCCTGCTGGGGGTTAGGAGGGCTGAAGCCAGAGCCCTACCTCACTGCCCCCCCCCTCCATGATCATCTCTCCACACCTGCTGAGCCATCAGGAGCCCCTGTAACACAGTTGTGCCTCCACCAGAAGCCTCAGCCAATCAAGAGGCTTCATTCATGATAGGAGCTTAGCTTGGAAGCCTGCAAAGTTTGGACAATGAATAAAGACTCTGACCCTTGTCACACAGTGCATCTCACCTAAAGCCATCATCCAGAGCCTGTTGGGGGTCAAGAGGGCTGAAGCCAGAGCCGTACCTGTCCATTCCCATCTGATTACCTCCTTGTCCCAGCTGAGTCATTGAGAGCCTCTGCAACACAACTGTGCCTCCACCAGAAGCCTTAGCCAATTAGGAGGCTCCATTCCTCTTGTATATGCTGCACCCAAGTGGTCCTTCTGTGCTGCAGTCCTTTTGTACTAATAACCATATTGCAAAGCACAGCAAGTGAGTCTGCCTGGAGACTGCCAGCAGCCAGGAACTCTGCCAGCTGTGCTACCCACTATGAATAAACTGTACGTGCTTCACTTTAAGATACAGGCTGTGTGCATGGCATTTTGCTGGGTTAATATGATACTGACCAGATGTGATTTAACATACCCAGCTTTATCTGTATTTAGAATGTGCCCTGTTTATTCTTCCTGCATGGGTAGTATTGCTGTGTGTTTCCCTACCTGAAGTTGTGCTGTATATAATTCAGTATTGTTCCGTTGCCCTGCTATAGTTCCGTTGCCCTGCCATATCGCATTGGGAAAGGTCATTTTCAGTTTAGCTACACCTTCAGTGGCGTTCCCCAGTATGAAACCCACTTTTAAAGCACTCTGCAGTATGCTGCATCAGACCTACTGAATAAAGCAATGCAATTTCAAGGGCAATTAGTCCCTTTTGTCATACAGGAAACTGTGGCATTCACTTCATCCTGGCAGTGTGACATTTTCCTGAATGACAAAGGGACTAATTGCCATTGAAACTACATTTTTTACTCAGTAGATCTGCTGCTGCATTCTGCAGAGTGCTGCAAAATGCTGCAGAATTGGGTTTCATCCTGGGGGAATACCACTGTAAATCCATCACTGTTGTGCCTAATTACCTTGTTTCCTCCAGTTTGTTAGGGTCCTATATTAGTATGTTAGCCCATTAGTCAGTTCATTACACTAGCCTAGTAGCTAGCCACCTCCTGTTTGCTAAGCCAATTATAAAGGTGCTGTTTTAGTCTGTTAGCTTATCAGATTTGTTCATTTTACCAGTTTAAGTAGCTACCTACCTCTTGTTTGTTAGGCCAGTTTTAAGGGTGTTGTATCAGTCAGTTTGTCCATTGATCTATTCTATCACTAGCCACTTGTGTTTTGTGCCTTACTTGTGATAATAACCTATTGCTTTATTTATTTCCCTGCCTACCACCATTATTATGATTATCCTATTGTTAGCCAACCTTCTGCACCGGCATACCCCCTTGTTCATGGGATATGGCCAGCACTCTCCATTATTCCATTATACATCCTGGCCTCTTCCCATGCCACTGACTTACTCCTGAAACTCTGCTTCGGATCTGTGACTTTGATAATCCTGCTCTAGCCCCAGCATTCCCACCAAGAAGGAAACCCCCTTGCCTATTCCACCAAATTTAGCCATTTATTTGTGACATTCCTCTTCTTCCTTAGTGGGGATGTGGAGGTAAATCTTGGCCCCACCCCTCACACTAGTAGCTCACCAAGTCCACTGAAAGGACTTAAGATGTGTCACGCCAATGTCAGGAGCCTAGTCCCCAAAATTGCCCTGGTAAGAATTTGAATTGCCATAAAAATCCAGGCATCCTCATTTTGATACATCGCATAAATCAAAAACTGGGGATCAGCCACCATCTAATCAATTACCTCACTCCTGAAGCCCATCTCACCATTACGCAGAACAACCTCCTCCCACTTATGGATTATGGCTTCCCCATCTACTCACAAACCTCCTCCACTAGCCTATCAAGATTAAACACCACCTACAACAACATCTGCTGTTTTGCCCTTTGGGCTCCTTACTCCTCCCACCACTGCACCCTATATCAGATGCTTGTATGGCTCCCCCATCAAGCCAGATGAAGCAGCCTCCTGGCTTGCACTGAAGGCATGGTGATCCATTATCCTACGACATCCCCCCCCCCACACACTTTGGCCAAAGATGTTTTGCTGTGACCTCTGCCATCCTGCAAGCCTTATGCTGGAATGCCCACAAGTCTCCCCTTGCATGGATCAGAGGGATTTGTCTTCTGTCAACCTCCCTGAGAGCCCTTGACTCCCCACAGAACTTTTAGAGTCTCCCCAGGGTGCACCTACTGACCACTACTGCCTGGTCTTGCTCCCCGGGTGATTTTGTGATGGAGCCATTCCCCTGGTTACACATTCTAAGTCTTGGCCAAAATAGGAAGTTTCAATTGAACTTCTTTTACATTTGTACTTTTTGCTGTCTCAGTGTATTCTTTTGTACTGTCTGGGTGTTACACCCTACCCCCCCCTTTACACAACCTCTGTATAATTTCTCCCGTTATTTTTGTTTACCTAGTGCATTGTATCGACTTTGATGTATTTGTTCCCTGATGTACTGTATCTCTATATTCTTGTGCCATCTCTGTGGCCTGGGTTGTGCCTGAAAACGGTCCTTGGATCAGTGCACCAACCCACTAAACAAATGAATAAATTAAATTAAATGAAGAGATGTTGCCTGGGGAGGCACAATGCTACTAAGAATCCTTCTGATAGGTAAGCTTTTGCTCAGCTCTGAAACTATTGTACTAGAGTCACCCAGCAGGCTAAGGCTGCCTATTTCCAAAATAAATGCTTGTTCAATGGCTCAGACCCTTCTAAATTTTGGAAAGCAATTCACTGTCTCCTCAATACCTCCTTGACTGCTTCAGGCTCATGGAGTGATGTAGGTCACACCTTATCTGCTTCCGTGCTAAACCAATTATTCGTAGATGACCCCAGGGCCCTCATATTTCCTTGGCAGCCACTCGCCTGACATTACCTCCTTTTGTGTATGGGACATTTGATGTTTCTCCAATCCAGGAATGTGATGCCGTTAGTGAACTCCTCTCTCTAAATGTTCTGTCTTCTGGGGAAGCTGACAGCCTCTTGCCCAGACTCCTAGCCACTGAAGTTCCAGCCCTGGTCTCCCTTATCACACACATTTTCAATCTTCTTTGGCCACTGGCACCTACCCTTCATGGTGGAAACATGCCCTGGTTGTCCCAGTCCATAAAGGAGGTGCCACAGATGCCCCGACTAGCTATAGTCCCATATCATTACTCCTCTCCCTTTCCAAAATACTCAGAAGACAACTCTCTAATCATTATGACAAATCAGGTTTCATCAATCCTTTCTAATTGGGTTTCCACCTGGTCCATTCCACTTCTGTCTCCCTGCTCAGAATTACAGACCACATACACTCACACCGGCAATGGGACTGGTGCAAATATCATAGCCTTGCTAAAGCATTTGATACTGTTAATCACATGTTGCTGTTAGCTAAGCTAGCTTCCACTGGTGCCTTTGTATCCTCTGTACACTGGTCCAGTTCCTAAATCTCTGATAGTATGCAAGCTGTCAAATTAGGGTCCTCAATTCTGTCTTGGATCCCAGTCCCTTTAGGGGTTCCACAGGAGAGAGTCCTTTGTGCCCTTCTGTTCTCTGCCCCTTTTGTTCTTTGTCTGCCTTAACAATCTCCCTAACTGCCTCAAAACATGCAAATCACACTTGTACGCAGACAATACAATCGTCTTCTCCTCTGGTCTATCCCTTCCAGATACTGAGCTATCTCTTCAGTCTGATTTCATTAATGTGCAAAAATGGTTCCTCGCCAATCAGCTTGTTATGAATCATAAGAAAACAGCTGCTATGCTCTTTGGCACAAAACATTGGTTAGGCTCATCCCCCTCAACTCTGAAGCTTAATTCCCCATCTGAGGACCCCATTGACTCTGTACAATCCTATAAGTACCTTGGGGGTAATCTGAGATCAACAGTTAGACTGTTCACTGCACATAAACTATGTAGCAGAAAAATGTTTTGCCAAACTAGGGTCTCTCTATAGAGTTACAAATTGTCTCCCATTTAAAATGAGAAAAACTGTGGTTGAGCATTCGCTCATCCCATTGCTGGGCTATGGGGATGTAGTTATTTCTGGAGCCTCCTCCTCTGCCCTAGCTAAGCTCACTATCTCTTCAATTCACTCTGCACAGTTGTGTTGGCCTGCCCTCCCAATACCCATCAATGCACAGTGTATATGGACTTAGTTTGGGTGTCCCTTCCGATGAGGAAATCCCTCCGCGTTCCTTTGCTAGCTACCAAATACTGATCTGGGAAACTACTAGGGTATCTCAGTGACATATTTACCCCTTCTTTCAATCTCTTCTGCTCCTTAAGGTCAGAGAATGGAAAAAGGCTACAGATTCCTAGGTGTAAACTCTCTGCAGGACAAGCTTCTATCAGGTATAGACTTTCCCATAGATGGAACAGTCTTCCTTCCTCACTCACCTCCATTGCCAGTTTCCAGTCTGTGAAGGCTAAGCTTAAGGAGCACCACAAGGTCCCTCTTACTGCCCAAACTGCCCTAGGGGTATTCATTAATTTAATAGGGGCTTGGTCTTGGTTAGTTTACTTCTACCCCGACCTTGTTCAGTGTTGGACCTTCTGTACCTGTGGCACCCAAAGGTGATTTGACTATATGTGTTCTAGATCACACCTGGAAATGAGACTTGGCTCAGTGTGCCTCTCCCAGTTACCAATTTTCAAATAAATAAGTATGTTTGCACTCTGTAAACTGGTGTATTTGTATATATCTGTGCCTGGACATTGGATTTTGTTTTGTATATACATTGACTTGTATATATTTACTAAAGGTTTTGTTGTATTGTATTTTTTGATCCACCCCCCACCCGGTCACAACTGGAAATGTGCCATTATGGTAACATATGTTACAAACAAGTAAATAAATAAATCTGTCTTTTTCAGTCATCTTCTCTTGCTACTGCCCTCTCTAAATCCCACATGTACATGTTTGTTTCTGCACTAACCCTATCCCAACAACTAAACCATTTTTATTCCTTGATGACCTCCTCAGTAAGATGATGGCATGTTGAAAGACCACAGTCATTATGGAATGGTGGACTTGGTTTGAAGGGAAGTGAGAATACAGCAGAATGACTATGGGGGGCAAACCCCAAGGAATCAATAAAGGAAGTTTGGAGGGGTCTTAAACTCTTTGGTGTTCACACTGGCTACAAAACCAAAATGCAAGTGCTCAAATTTATCTTTAATGAATTTACTCAGATAAAGAAGCTGTACCCCTCAAAATGGCAAGCAAACAGAATTAAATATCTCGGCATTCAAATCACAAAAAACCTGACTAAATTTTATGAAGCTAACTTCATCCCCCGGAGCAGAAGGTCCAAGAAGTCTATAGGTGCAGACCTTCCCATAACATCCCTAAAATGGAATCCTTAGCTATGAACATTCTGCCTAGATCCTTATATCTTTTCCAATGCACACCAGTGTTAATCCTATGGAAGAGATTTCAGGAATGGCACAAATCATTCACCGGATACTCATGGGCAAGGAGGAGATCCCTTATAAAATATAGATTCCTACAACAAGGGAAAGTTGCAAGGGGAAGGGCTGTACCAGATCTAGAATTGTACTACTACACAGTACACACTAGGACCCTGCTTCTGTGAGCTGCACCTATGTATGAGTCAGTTGGAAGACCCAGGAACATGTAGAGGTAGGGTGCATACCATTAAGTGCTAGGGCTTTTAAAAGTGCTCATGCAAGACATAATGTGGACCAAACATTATGGGCAGTAAAACACACTACAGAGGTGGGATACAGAGCCTGGGACAGGCTGAAGGTGGGCTCTCACCTCTGGCCATTCCACTTGTTGGCGTGGGACCCTGCATTTCCACCAGCATCCTCTGATCCAATATACCACTGACTGGCCCTACAGGACCTGTGTTGCCCAATCCACTTCCTATCCCGGGGGAGATGTTAGACTTTAAAAAGCAAGTGCTTAGTAAGGATGTATATCTTAAAGAATGAAGGTGTGGGGCCTTTAGATGCCTCTGCAATCATTGTGTTTGATTTTATTTGTTTCTTCAATTACCTTTTCATAATTTTATTTGTGTTTTGCCAACTACTAGAAAAAAAAGAATCCAATGAAATTCTTGTAATTAGAGTAACGAGCTTGGTACATTCAGCAGACAAGACCTGGGTTTGAGTCTCACAACCTCCACCTGCATACTGTGTGACTCTGAGCAAGTCACTTAACTGCCCAGTGCTCCCAGATTGCCCCTGAAAACAGGCACTTGTGCCTAGTGGGCCTTTACCTGGTTACCAAAGACTGAAATAAAAATCAAAAAGTTTTACTGGCAAGGTAGGAAGAGTATTTCAGTGGGAAACTGCAAACCTATTTTCAAATTTGTATAAAGAAATAACATTTTCTACAACCAAAATATGAAATATTTAATAGAAATATGCGCTTTTTGATAATCTGTGATTCTTTGTTATAATGTAGCAGGTGAAATTTTCTTCATAATCAAATTTTACTTGACATAAAGAAAAGAGAAGCCAAGTGTTGATTTAAAAATAATAAAATCATACAAATAGACCACAGTTGTGCAAACATATAAAAGGCAAAGTCTGTTGCTGAAAGAAGTATGTATTTCTTTTGAAAAAGATAGAAAAACGTATTTATTTTCTCACTGAAACACACTATGCTCCTAAATAGCTGGCAGTTTCTGACATCACAATACCAGAACACTGTTGAATTCTTTTTTACTAGCTGTGTAAAAAGCAAAGGTAAAAGCCCATTTGTTTTACTGTTCAAACAAATATTTTATTATAGAACTATAAAGTAATTACTAATATATCAACATATAATAAATAAAATAATCAGTTGTCTATGTATTAGAAGTAAACAGCTGCTCTTTATCACTGTGAAGTAGGCGTTTCACTGGGGCAATGCTCACCATTTTCAGTACCAGCAGATCAGGACATACACAAACAATGAGAAGGCAGTTGCCATCACCCCCAGAAATTAAAAACATTAGGTACGCACTGCAGGGTATCTTGGGGCAACAAACAGTGACCAGGCAGATTTCAGCCCTCTATAAAACTTTTCAAGACCAGAATAAGACCAGGCTGCCAGAATCAAATACAAGTGGAAGGAGGAAATGATCTAGTACTTACTGTACAGAACTGGTCCAGTATATTCCAATCATCTTTTCAAACTACCAGCTCACCACTCTGGCAGGAATACAGCTACAAAATAAGGACCTGAGTCTTCTATACACCAGAAATTCAAGGGAAATGGGCTTCAGACTCCTCACATGCATGTTGGAAGGGTTCAGGTCAGTAACATTGCAGAACAAAATTAAGTGGACAAAAATAAAGTGGCAGAAACAGTGTCACCATTAATATTGGCAGCATAAAATGTAGCATGCCAGAACAATGCAGGCCACATGACATGCAGGTAGCAAACAACATCCACTGCATGGAGACACTGCACTAGAATACACAGCAGCAGGCACCCGTGCACAGGAACAGGACAGGAGTGCAGGGAGATGGAACAGGGCAGGGTGCAACCACAACTGGGGGATGCAGGCCATTGGACACCTACCATGGTAATCTAATGGCACAGGCACCCATATGGTGGGATACCCTACCCAGAATGCTGAGTGATGAAGAATGTGCACCAGGGTAACCACTGGAGGACAGGTGGACCATGGCCACCATGTGGATGGTCATGTATAATGCAAGGGGCCAGAAGCACAAGTCAGCATGTCCCCAGTAACACACACAATACACAGGACAGGGGAGATGGCATGCTGGCTTGTACTCCTGGCCCCTGCAGTTCCAGTGCAGTGCTTCCATGTGGTGGACGTTGTTTGCTACCAGCGTGTCATGTGGCTTGCATTGTTCTGACATGCTACATTTTGTGCTGCCAATATTGATGGTGTTACTGTTTTTGCCGCTTTGTTTTTGTCCATTTTATTTTGTTCTGCAGTGTTACTGAGCAGAACCGTTGAAGGATGTTTGCAGAAACTAAGGTGCACTACTCAGACATTTTCGGGTCCTGCACAAAGCTAAGGGAACACTGGAGGGAGCTGGAAACAGTCCTAGCCGAACTTTTCAATTTAGATGCACCTCTGTAAGTGCTGCACTCAATACTAAGTCTACTCCCAGAAGGAGTATGGGGCACAGACGCCTTGTACCTGTGAAGGGTATGGTTAATTGAGGCATGAAATACCATAACATGCACTTGCTTCAAACTGTCCCTCCCACTATCCAACAGCTACACAACAATTTGCTCCAGACTTTTGGTCCCCTGACAATTTGTAATCAACTCTAAACTCCCTGGGTAGTTCACCACACTGACAATTGCTCAGGTATAAATAAGCTTTATTGGCAGTTCATTCCTCACAAAATTAGTTCCCTTACAAAGGTGTGCCCCAAATAATTAGCTCCCGAAGCCGACACATATGTTCCAATCACAACCAGAATGAAAGCACACCTCCAAGGATGAGAAAATGCAAAACACATCCAACAGGTGTACCTAATAAAAGTAACAAGAAGTACGAAATCTCATGCACCTAGAAACATAGAATTTGAAAACAACATAAAAGCAAGTAAGAACCACATGAGCATACCAATCCCATACAAACATACAACGAACACCAGTAAAATACATTTTGTCTGAGTAAGGCAAACAAAAAGCAGTTTACGGCCAAAATTATCTCTGTACATTTCACAAATGCAGCAAACATAGAATTTTAATTTTAATTTGACGGCAGATAAGGACCGCTTGGCCCACCCAGTCTGCCCATTTCCTTACCTAATGGATAAGCTGCAGATCCTAGTTAACAAGCAGCCTACTTCTTCCTACCCCCACCCCCCTAGAATTGCCTTATGACTGTCCAATGCAAGCTTGAATTCCACCACTGTTTTTGACTCCACAACCTCCTCCGGAAGGCCGTTCCATGCATCCACAACCCTCTCTGTGAAAAAATATTTCCTTAAATTACCTCTGAGCTGCCCCCTTCAATCTTCAAATTGTGCCCCTTGTTCTTGCACACCTCTTTTTTTAAAAGATGCTACCCTCTTGGACTTTGTTGATTCCCTTGAGGTACTTGAAAGTTTCTATCATGTCCCCCCCCCTCTTTTCCTCGAGGCTATACATATTAAGCTCCTTAAGTCTCTCTTCATATGTCTTCCGGTGCAGACCCTGCACCATTTTAGTTGCCCTCCTCTGGACAGCTTCCATCCTGTCTATGTCTTTGCGGAGATTGGGTCTCCAGAACTGCATGCAGTACTCCAGATGGGGTCTCACCAGCTGTCTGTACAGAGGGAAAATAACTTCCTGTTTTCTACTGGTGATGCCTCTCCCTATGCATCCCAGTATCCCCCCAGCCCTCCTTGCTGCCCTCTCACATTGCTTGCCCATCTTTAGATCATCTGATATGACTACCCCCAGGTCCCTCTCCATTTTTGTTGTTGTTAGTATCTCACCCCCCATTGTGTACTCTTCCCCTGGGTTTTTGTTTCCCAGGTGCATTACCTTGCACTTCTTAGCATTGAATCTAAGCTGCCATACATTTGACCATTCCTCTAACCTTGCCAAGTCCCTTCTCATCCTTTCCACCCCACCTTGTGCATCAACTCTGTTGCAGATCTTGTGTCATCTGCAAAGAGACATACTTTCCTTCAGTCCTCTGCAATGTCTCTTATAAAGACATTGAAGAGGACCGGTCCTAATACTGAACCCTGTGGTACCCCACTAGTAACCCCTTACTTCAGAGTGGGCTCCATTTACTATACTCTCTGTGTCCTATTCTCCAGCCAATTCTTTACCCAGGCTGTCATCTTGAGACCCACTCCCAGGCTGGCTAACTTGTATATTAATCTTTTGTGTGGGACTGTGTCAAATGCCTTGCTAAAGTCTAGGTAGGCTATGTCACAACCCTCCCTGATCTACTACTTTGGTCACCCAGTCAAAGAAATCTATCAGATTTGTCTGGCATGACCTTCCTGATGTGAATCCATGCTGCCTTGGGTCCTGTGCCCCTCTGGCCTCTAGATACTCTACAATTCTTTCCTTCAGAAGTGATTCCATCATTTTCCCTACCACTGAGGTTAAACTATCAGGTCTGTAGTTTCCTGCTTCTGCCTTGCTCCCACTTTTGTGAAGGAGAATCACATTTGCTCTCCTCCTGTCCTCGGGTACCACCCCATCCTCCCATGATTTGTTAAAGAGGGTAGTCAGTGGTGTCACTAGTTCTACCCTTAGTTCTTTTAGAATTCTGGAATGAATCCCATCAGGCTCCATTGCTTTGTCCACCTTCAGTTTTAAGAGTTCTTTCAGAACCCTTTCTTCTGTAAATGGGCTGGTATCAACTTCTGTATCCAGAGTGTTTCTACTGTTTGTTTTGTACCTCCCCTCTTCCTTTGTAAATACTGAGCAAAATATTTGTTTAGTATCTCTGCCTTTCACAGTCACCCTCTGCCCACCCTCCCTTCCCTTTATTAAGCCTCACTATCCCTTCCTTGGTCTTCCTTCACTCCCTGATGTACCTATAAAAGATTTTATCCCCCTTCTTAACTGAGTTGGCTATCTTTTCCTTGGTTTGGGCCTTGGCTGTTCTGACTGCCTTCCCAGCTTCCTTTTGCTTTAACTGATACAGTTCTCTGTCCTGCTCCTTCTGTGATTCCTTGTACTTCCTGAATGCTTTCTTTTTCTCTTGAACCTTCACTGCCACTTCCTTTGAGAACAATAGTGGTTTCTTACATCGTTTTGTTTTGTTTATTTGCTTCACACAAAGGCTTGTTACCTCTGTGATGGCAGTTTTTATTATTCCCATTGTTCTTCCACCCCTCCTTCCTGCCCATTTGCTAGTGCATTCCTTAGGCACTCACCCATTTTGGCAAAGTCAGCCCTCCTAAAGTCCAGTACTTTTGCCTTTGTATGGCTTGACTCTATTGCTGTGTTTATTGTGAACCATACTGTTCGATGGTCTCTAGTTCCCAGATGGCTACCCACTTCTACATCTGTAATCCTCTCTTCATCTCCATTTAAGAGAACCAGGTCTAAGATTGCTCCCTCTCGAGTGGGCTCCAATACTAGTTGTCTAAGGCATGCCTCCTGTAGGGCATCTAGAAAAACCCCACCCTTCGAAGTGGCTGCTGCAACTGCACTCCAGTTAACATCTGGCATATTCAGATCACCCATCAGCAATATCTCCCCTTTTTCTGCCATTCTAAGTATACTTTCTATCATTTCCTTGTCCATTTCCTCCCCCTGAGAAGGGGGTCTGTATACAACCCCTGTGCGGATTGTGGTGCCATTGCCGGTCTCCAAATTTACCCACAGTGCTTCTTCTCCTCCCTGTTTACCCTTTTGTTCTGTTGCTTTGATTCCTTCCCTTATGTAAAGAGCTACTCCTCCTCCTCTTTTACCCTCCCTGTCCCTCCTGTAGATAGTGTATCCTGGTATGTTTACGTCCCAGTCATGGTTTTGTGTGTACCATGTTTCTGTGACTGCAACGATATCCAGATGTTCCTCCTCCATCAAGGCCACTAATTCAGGAAGCTTGTTACTCAGACTATGGGCATTGGTACTCATTGCTCTCCAGATTGACTGAAGCAGTACTGGCAATGTGAAGTAGGCAGAAGGGCAAGAGCAGTATGCAAAGCAAGAATACACACCATCAAAGACACAGTAATAGCAAAAAAGCAAAAATTAGAGTCTACTCCATGTGAACGACCCATCAAGAGTAGAGATACTACAAACAGCAAGCTAGCAGCACTCTGGAAACATCGGCCATACTATGACAAGCCAAAGAAGGACTGTCACTAAGTGCTTTGGGGAAATTAAGTGACTACAACCTAAAAATTACTGTACAGAGAACCTGCATAACAATGATGTCAGCACCATCAAACCCAGCCACAAGGAAAGACATCAAAATATTAGATGATTACACCTCCTTCACAGCCCCAAATGGAAACATTGAAAACTTCTTATTGTATGACAGTAGACCTGAGGACAACAGAAAACTAATCTTCAGATCCCCCCAGAAGTCTGAACTTCCTAGTCGCATCTCAAAAGTACTTCATGGACGGCACCTCTCAAATACCCCCTCCCCAATTATTCAAATAAATCTACACCATAGACAGAGAATGATTCAGAAAAGTCATGCTCTGCCAATTCATACTCCTATCAATCCAGAAAAAACACACATATATGAGCCCTGAAATACACCCTACAAATACAACCACAGTTAAACCCATGATCAGGGCCCCTGGTGTTCTGCGGCAGAATTTTCTGATTTCTGCGGCAGGGTTCCTTGACTTCTGCGGCAGCATTTTCTGATTTCTGCGGCATGATTTATTCATTTTTCTGGCAGAATGCAGTCCTGTCATTGGCTAAATATGATGTGATGTCATCGATGACATCATATGCTGAGCATAGAGGAGGGGCTTCAGGATAAACGAGTTGGGAAAGAAAGCCTGACACTATGGAAAAACTGTATATTTATATGAAAATTCACTAAAAACAATGAATTCTGCGGCACTATATATATTCTGCGGCATGATGCAAATTCTGCCGCAAATTCTGCAACCGCAGAACCACAGAATTCCAGGGGCCTTGCCCATGATTGAGCTTCACTGACTTTGAAGTAGCAGCAATACAAGACATAGAGGAAGCCTTCCCCCAAGCTGAAAGAAGAGGCTGCTTTTTTCAGTTGTCTCAAAACATCTAGAGGAAAATACAATCAGAGGGATTCAGCACCAGATATAGAGAGGAGTCCAACTTTGCCCTCCTATGCAGGTGCATACCTGCTATGGCTTTCGAACCCCTCAAAGGCATAGTACCAACATTTGAAATATTTGCAGATGAAGAGCAAGGCTTCATACCAGAACAGCTACACCCCATACTCGACTACTTTGAGTCAACATACATAGGACACATGAACCACAGAAGAATGGAATGCCTACGGCCACTATACCCACCTAAATTCTGGAATTGCTACCCAAGAGTCCTAGACAAGAACCTCTGCACCAACAATGCTGTTGAAGCCTTCCACTCACCCTCAATGATCTACTTGACATAACAAACCTGAAACTATGGAAATCAATAAACAGTCTAAGAGCCATACAGAGGAAAATAAATGGTGGCCTGGAACACCTTTTAGCAGGCAACACCCTTAAAAAACCTAGGAAAAAACACCAGGACATAAACAGGTACATAGAAGTAGCAATAAAAGCATATAAAACATACACGCTATTCGAATATCTAAGGGTCATAGCTCACAACTTTGGATTCTAAGAACTATAACCCAATACAGTTCTGTATACCAACAGTAAAACCATTAATGATATAAAGTAAAACTGTTCGTCACAAACTTTGTGTTCCTTATGAAACAATGTAGGAACTGTCAACATAAATAAAAAAAGTAAACAATAAATCATGAAAACTGACTGTAACAAACATTCTTTTTCTTATAAAACAATGTATGGACTGCGCACGCATGTAATAAACGTAAACAATAAATCACTAAAACAGCATGTACTTTCTCAGAACTACACTACAGATGTTATCTTTAACCAATATGTTCAAGTACTATAAAGAAATAAAGTACCAGAGCCAGCCCGGTGTCGATGAGGATCGAGGTGCTGGATGCCACATCTTGCACTATGCTGGCGACCTGAGTTTGGAACCAAGTTCGGGTTGCTGGGGATCAGCTGGGAGGGGTTGAAGAATGGGACTGAGCTGCCATGAGGCATCTCTCCTCTCCCAGGTAGGATTTGGAGTCTTCTGTGTTCCTGGCTGCCACCAAGTGGAGGCTTGATGGTAACATCAAGCCCAAGAGGAGATTTGGCGCTAGGAAAAGCAGGGAGACGGGTCCATTATGCAAGTCACAGGGCACATGGTTCACCTCCACAGGTATGTGTGACCATGTTCTGGGGTCCTGGGTCATAAGAAGGAAACTGGGGAAAAAAAACAGAAAAAATAATAAACAGAATATAAAAAAAAAAAGAAAAGAAATAAAATACCACATTTCGTTCAAACTCAGAAACCCTCTCTACCATGTAAAAAATGTTAAAAAACAAAGAAATCTTGTTACCTTAGCAACTACCGTAAACCCAAAACACCAATACCCATTGCACTACACTCATACGTTATGTTTCACAATGCCAAGATGTACACCAAGCACAGCATCTGCAACAAACTGTCCCCTGCATGAAACACCCAGAAGACCAACTGCCACAGCAACAAGAAGCATAGAGAATGACATCTAACAGGTACATACTTATGTAGTAACTAATTTCTCCCTGGAACAGCCATACCACACTACACTGATATGGACTGAAACAACGGGAATGGGCTGAAGCGTCCCTCTATCCGAGTGGATAGATGTAATGCAAGAGATATACAAGACAGAGCAAATAACCTACCAGGTAAACCAGTGCATTAATAAGTTCTCAGCAAGGTGCCAAAAGTGTGTGATGTACGTGAGAGACAGAAACCCAAATGACATCCCATAAACTCTAGGCAATCAGGGAGACTTTAACATACACCCTGAAATTATTAAGGCTAAAAGGGAATATGGGGGAAGCTGAAGATGTATGCAACCTTGCAGAGTCTAGAGAATATACAAGAGATGATGGAAAATATTTTTCTGTTCTTGGAAGAACCAGTCACATGTCATGCTAACATATATCCTTGTGTATCAAGTTATAAATACAGCTTGTAACTACAGGTATTGTACTCATGTTGTTCAATAAACTTGAATTTTGGCATGGCCAAAGGAACTCCTGTATCTAGGGATATATGGTGAAACTGCTCAAAGGGAACCCCTTGCATTCAATGGTATGGGTTGCTTTACTGCCTGCTGGAGTTGGTGGACATGGACACCTTAGATAGCAGAACAAAATACACTAGACCACTGGACTCCAAGCACCTGGCTCTTTCACTTTCCTACTCTAGTGGACAGCCTCATGCCAAAGTTCATTTGCACAACTAGTAGTCACGGGCTCAAGGACCCCAGTTGATCAGCACATTTGAGCTGCCACAGGACGCCATTCCACCCCTTGTCTCAGATTATACATCATACTAGCAACTGTACATAGAAACCACCTGCTGTGGGGCATGCTATCCAGTTCTTACTCCCAACAGTTATCTCTCAGAGCACGGTGTCTGACACTTTCTATCCTTTCCGTTTTTTATCAAGGCATTTACAGACAGCCTATCCATACTTTTCATACAGCACCATGTTCACGGATTCCACATTCTCCCCTCCTGCGCTAAATTCCTGTGCTTCTGTACTTCATCTACTTGTACTGCTTGTACACATGGCACATTACTTGCTACAGATCACCAGCAAACCAAAAAGTGCCCAAAATGTCAGGCTTAACTCTTGACCATAGATGGCAGTTAAGGTTGGCACTTTCCTCACCAGATCCATGGTTCACCTAATTATGGGCGGCCAGCATGGCTTACTGGGCATTGTCACTCTACACCATTATAACACCATTAATCGGTGTGTATAAGGTGCACATTTTGACCCACCCTACTGAGATGGCATTCCAGCGGTAGGGTCGGATTAACAATTTCTGGGCCATGGATAATGTAAAATAGGAGGGCCCCTTGTGACGTCACCAATGGGTGGGGCATGGGGGACCTAGGCCCCCAAAAGCTGAGGGGTTTTTGATATCTAAAAATGCATTTGGAGTATTTCTAGCTACTCTGAATGCCATTTCATGGGGTGGGAAATAAAGGTTAGAATATTTCAAATTGTATGGCTATGTTTTTTTCTAATCTACCTCAGTGAGTGATGATGACCACCAGTTGGGAAAATCCTGGACAGATTACAGAGTAGCAGCCCTCTGCTCTTCTCCACTCCCTGTCCGTCGCTGTATACTGTGACTCGTGTGACCCAGGCCAGTGGTGGATGGTCTCGATGGTCTCAGAATACAAGGGAAAAGGACACTGAATTGCTTTTCTTTCTTTGACAGTGACACACTTACTTGTCCTAGCCTGCTGGCTTTTATCAGAGCAATGGACGGGATCACACAATGACTTCATGAGTCACTAGACTTACTAGTGACTGACTAAGGAGTTTCAATCACAAAAGATTTTTTTTCTGATTTTTTTATTTTTTTACACTTGGTTTCCAGCAGGAGTAGAACAGACTACTGGGTCCTCAGTGATGACACTGACTTACCCTGACCTGTTGGCCTTTATAATCCATCTGACGGATCACACCCTCGTACTAGTACTAATAGTGACCGACTAAGGACTCATTCTTATTTCAGTCACAAAATACTTTTTTTTTAAGTTAACTACCAACCATTTCACAACTTTTCCATTTCACCCTGAACAACTTTAATGTGCTACTACCATGCCTGCCATGTGAGCCTGTGCTCTGGAGTCTGGGAGGGAGTGTTCAAGATTGCATCATGTGACTGTCTGACATGCATGTTGTCATGGTGCCACTTAAAAGCATTCACCAGCTGGCCACCATCACTGCTGCAGTGTCATTTTTTTTTTTCAGAGTAGGACTTAGTCCCCTTCCCCTGCACAGTAAGTACAGTCACTCACGGTGGTGACAGACAGGTGAGGAGGAGTGAGTCATCACTATGGGAATGTCCATGAGTCAGGCATACTATGTTGGCCCCCATTAAAGTTCTGAAGGGGGAGGTGGGTCAAGTCGGGGGGGTGTTGAAGAAGGCCGCACAACACAAGCACTCACACATGAGTGTGCATCAGATGTCACAGAGTGAGGACTTTGAGAAATCTGCTGGATGACTTGGAAAGGATCAGTTCTATGAAGAGGTGGAGCCCAGCTCATCATGCAAAGGATGGGGAGAGGGGTCTGAAAGTGAAAGGGTGACCTGCCCTCAAGAGGCATGCACATGCTTTAGATTCTTTTCCCTTTCACTCGGTACTTGGTGACTCGGCTGTCACTTCTCTGTGTCGGCTCTTGTCTAATGTACGAACATATGAATATACAAAAATTGCCAGCAGCAAAAGGCCATCATGGTCTATATAGGCTTCTCAAGAGTGCAGCTGCCCCACACCCCCTCCCCTTAGGCAGGGGCTTAGGAGGGGGACTGTTTCTCTTCCCCCTCCAAGCTAATAAAGTGAAGTGTGACTGGTAAACAGCAGCACAGCTGTTAAAAAAAATGGTACTGACTCTGGGAGCCCCTCTCAAACTTGGGGCCCTGGGCAACTGCCCATTCTGACCAGTGGTTAATGTGGCCCTCCCTACAGTGCAGGCCTTTGGTGACCTTTATGATCATCATGAATTACCTCTCCAAAACACTTCACAGAGATGACTCTCCTGTCTTTTTCATCAGGCACAATCCACTACCTGCTTTACTTGTGTCAATAGGTGCTTGATGGTCTCCAGACACAGGCTTCTGGGATTATTACCTTCACCAGGATGCCCACGATGACTTTCAAGGGAATCTACCTCAGGTCTAAATGCCATCAGGAGCTATGTCACAAGGAGACACCACCCTGAGGTTCCTGAAACCTGGTAGTAATTCTTCTAAACTACCACACTGTGTGCAAGTTCTCCAGATCCTCACACACAATCCCCATTGCCATGGGACACATCCCTGGTGCCTGAGGTCCCACCATGCAGCCTCCAGGGTCCCTCTCAGTGTTGCACTAACATTCTCACCATGGCAAGGTATGGCATGAAATGTTTGGTGTTCTGACAGTAAATTGCAACCTGTGCTTCTAGCTAGCAGAATGTCTTATGGATCTCCTGTACACTTGGCCCAAGTCCTGCAGCTAGCAGCTTGGTGAGCACAGTGTGGGTGTCCAACCCTTCCAAGCACACAGGAGCACCTGCTGACACCTGTACCATGGGTGTCCCTGCTGCCTCCTCTCTGCACATCTGAGTGAACCTACCCAGTGATGACACCTAGAGCATCAATGATCCCTGCCAGCTTATGGTACTGGAACCTCATGATTCCCACTCCAAGAACACTATCACCAAGAAGACACTGTATTTATATACTCCCAGTAGCTCCTCCCACACCATCATCACCTATAGAGGATAATGGCAGAACAGCATAACCCCACTGGCTACATCTGATTACAGCCACATCCCCATACTGTAAGAAGGGGGTTGTTAAATGTGAAAATAGGGTAAGGTAGGGTGATTGGGATGGTATATGACCAGACGGATCTATTAATTTAGGTTTGTTAATCTATTTTGTTATTGTAATTATACTTCTGTCACATGTTCTGCTATTTGCAATGTGGACACAAAAACATGGCTTCCAAGGTCAAATGACCAAACAGGCCTTATGGGGAATATTGGCCAAAGCTGCTCAGGAAAATGTTCCCTTGGGAATAGTTAGCCACAGTATTCTGTAAGGCAGATGTGAGAGTGCCATTTTGAACACCTCAGGCATCTCAAAAGGCAGGGGCACAAGGTTGCACCCCTTGGGCATCCTGCAAAACAGAATCATAAAAGTGGGCAGAGCACATCTGGGTGTGAAGGGAGCCAGCTGGCCTGTTTGATGTCATCCCGCCATACATCCACCCATTTGGGGAGGGGGGGCAGTGGAGAACTATCAGTCAGAGGGGTGAGACCCTTCCTAACAGTGAGCAAACAAATAAATTGAGGTGCTGAAAGCCAGCACTTTCTCTTCGGTCCAATAACATCTGAAAACCCAGAGTCCTACAGCTAGAGATCTGGTAAGAAAGACAGCTTAGGGAATAGTGTTTTCTTCAGACAACAGCAGGTAAAATAAATAGGTTGTAGAGTGAGAATAGCTCAGATTCTTCTATCTACTAACTATCTGGTGTAACTCCATTTATTTTTCATCTCTAGCAAACTGTAATCCTTTTGTCTGACTGTACATAAATCTTGCTGTAAATACTTGTAGTCTTTTAGTAACAAATCATATTTTGATAGAATCAGTGATTGCCTGCTTATTTGTTAAGGTAATTTGGCTATTTCTGCTGGACTGTGTTTGCAGTCTATCTCTGAAGGGGCACTCTACCCACAATTATTGTGTTTTTACCTTCACGACCTTGTGCAAAGGAGGAGATAAGAAACAGGTTTCCTGGTTCCTATTGGTAAAAACCTGGTGGTGACAGTGAACTTGAAGTCTCTGGTGAGGGAATTTTTGCCACAGTAATACAGAGGAAAAAAGTAACAGGATACCGTAGAACAAGACAGGAGCAGTAAGGTGTTATGAGAAAGAAAGTGCAGATGTAAAATAAGCAATCCCCCTTTGCCCAACAGCTGTTTGGCAATGGCTCAGTTCCCCATTCTTCTCACAGTGCAAGGTGCCTGAGAAGCAGAATCACATGCTCCATGCCATTCTCTGTCTAACCTTACCCTGCTTAGTGCTTGTTCAGCTGATTGTGTGTATGTTTACAAACACCCTGCAAAACAAATAATTTCATAATTTTTTGGTGTACTGCACAAACCATGCCCACCAACTCCCTATTCCTGACCTCAACACCATCCTTGACCTGATGACCACTGTCAGATGAAAGGATGACCATGGCCTTTTTGGTCTTGCTGCCTTTTTGCCTGCATACTGTGGTTTTTGTTGTTGGGCTGCTTCTGACTTAAGCTTGTTTATGCTTAGTGCTGAGGTGCTAGCTGCCTTGTCAGCCTCATTGTAGGTTTCATTGTCTCTTCTATATGGTCAGTGGTAAAGCAGACTAACTGACAGCCTGGGTCTGGACAGGAGGTCAGCTTAGCACTGCCCAGCTAGCAGGTGGGTCTGATCAGTCTGTCATGATCGACTGATGGCCATGATGGTCTGCAGGTGGCCAGCTCTACATTTTTTTGCAGTTTGGTGGTCACTGCAGGTCAGACAGATTGCCTGAAGTTGTGTGGAGTAAGACCCAATAGAGGGGCATGGCAGAATCATTGTCAGGCTCGAGGCAGAAGAATCAGTAGAATAACCCAGTATTGAAGACACTGACAGTCTGGACAGAGGCAGGTGGACTAGGGAGGAACACTGCTGAGTGATCACAAGCATCGCTGCTGTGCCAGGTTAGCTAGTTGAGGACTGGAAAGAGTGTAGAAGAGTGGGATAGTAAAGACTACACTCTCCCCTCACCAGCAGGAGCCAAGGCCAGTGGAGGGCATCAAACTGTTCTGTTTTAGTTATTCATCCTTATGATCAGCTTCTACTGTCCTCTCCCTGGCAGTAGCCAGGAAAAATGAGGGAAATCAGTTCTATTTTTACTATCGGGCTTTGATGATCTGACTCCACTGTCCGCTCACCTTCAGGATCCAGGACTGGTAGGTAGAATCCAACACTTATTTCTTATTTACAATAACTAGACAGATGGCCTTAGGTTAAAGTTAAAGTTAATGTCAGTGTAAGGAAGAGGGTCATAACAATGATCAAACTTTTTGTACTAAGTATACTTAACTATATCATGATAACTAGATTTCCCTTTTTCCCATAGGGAAAACCATGGCATAATTTGCCATTATAAAGGAGTGTTTACAACTGCAAACACATGCTGGGTTTCCCTCGCTGCACCCATGCACCAGCTACAGCTCTTCCACTCGGACTCTGGCCACCTTGTCTTGCCCCTTGAACAGCTACTTGGATTCAGCAGTAAGTTATTTTAAAAAACAAAATCAACCACCAGGAAAAGAAACTTACATTTTGGCATGTGACCAAAATAAATAAATTACTAAATAAATAAACTTTTAAATAAATAAATAAAGGTGACTGCAGACCATGCTGAAAGCTAATCGGGCAGTGGCCACACAGGTATGTCTTTTTATTTTATATAACTGCTGAGGCAAAAAAGCGAAACCCAGCAATTATATAAAATAAAATATGGGGTGGTGCAGAAACTCAAATTTTACACACACCCTCGCTGTTGGATGCCTAGAGAAACCCCTCAAGCTTCATTTTTGGGGTTTATGTGGCATCCAACACCTCGTGTGTGTGTGTGAGATTCTTGTTACACACTCCACCCCATATATTATTCTATATATTATTAGTGATATGTACTGTAAAATGATTTATAGTATTACTAAGTGCAGCAGGTGCAATTCTGCACAATTGTATCCCTCACATTAGACACAGGGTATAATGTATGCTCCAGTGATGTTAGGGAAGTGTTATGCACTTCTTGTTGCAGTCAGATTTGCATCACAGTCCTGATCTACTCTTTATTCAAGGGCTAATTGTGTCTTCACTGAGTGCCTTGGGTCTGTTCCCATTACAGGGGTCATAGCAAAATATAATCCCCCAGCACTGGCTAGCATGATGGCCAGCCTGACAATTGCTTATTGAGCATATATTCTTTGCTCACTCAACCCTGACACAATCACCCTCCCTATCCAGTCTCAGCAAGACTCCTACCTAAACTCCCATACATACACAGTAGTGCTGGCTGGGGCTTCCTCTCACTGGTAGACAACTTAGAGCCACGCACGATGGTAATCTGAAGTTAGTGTTCCCTCCCATTCCCTCCTCATAGTACCTCTCATGGCTCCAGCTACCCCAATCCCCAGTTGTACCACACCAGAGTTGTTGATTCAAGAGCTTGGGATTCCCTTTCATTTGAAGCCCCCTGTGGTACTGTCACAGGGGAGGCCTACAGGAAGGAGGCGGAGGACACCACAAGGAAAGGAAGCAGCTCTTGGTGGGGGACTCAATTATTAGGGGGATAGAACTGGGGGGAGCAGGGAAAACTGAAGTAAGGTTCCTGCCTGGTGCCATGGCTTGGAGGGACAGGAAGCGCATCATCAGGATCATGAGAACAGCTGCACGGGAGTCTGAGCTGCACATCATTGTCCACCTAGGGACAAATGACTTGGCTCATCGTGAGATTAGAGCAGTGCAGAAGGACTTTGTAGAATTGGGGAGGGGCCTAAGACAAGTAGCACACACAGTATCCTTCTCTGAGTTGCTGCCTGTCAATGGCATGAGTGAGGCGAGGGTACATTGCACCATGCAGTTTAATGAATGGTTGAAAAAATGGTGTGGAGCACAGGGGTTTGGCTTCATTGGGGACTGGGGTTCCACCTGGAGGGACACCAGCCTACACCGGCAAGATGGTCTGCATCTGTCCAGGAAGGGAACAAGTCCTTTGAGCAATCGGTTTAAATGCTTCATTGGCAAGCTTTTAAACTAGTCAAGGGGGGAGGCACTGATAAGCAGCAGGAAAATCCCAGCCTCTCCCTACAAAACAGGGTACTAAATAAGAAAAAGCCTGAGGTAGAAAGGTCAGTGGGGGATGCTGCAGCAGAAGGTAAAGCCATCAAAATATGGAGAGCAATGAGTACCAATGCCCATAGTCTGAGTAACAAGCTTCCTGAATTAGTGGCCTAGATGGAGGAGGAATGTCTGGATATCATGGCAGTCACAGAAACATGGTACACACAAAACCATGACTGGGACGTAAACATACCAGGATACACTATCTACAGGAGGGACAGGGAAGGTAAAAGAGGAGGAGGAGTAGCTCTTTACATAAGGGAAGGAATCAAAGCAACAGAACAAAAGGGTAAACAAGGAGGAGAAGAAGCACTGTGGGTAAATTTGAGACCAGCAATGGCGCCACAATCCCACATTATGGGTTAGATATAAGATCTCTTCCTCAGGGGGAGGAAATGGACAAGGAAATGATAGAAAGTATACTTAGAATGGCAGAAAAAGGGGAGATATTGCTGATGGGTGATCTGAATATGCCAGATGTTAACTAGAGTGCAGTTGCAGCAGCCACTTTAAAGAGTGGGGTTATTCTAGATGCCCTACAGGGGGCATGCCTTAGACAATTAGTATTGGAGCCCACTCGAGAGGAAGCAATCTTAGACCTGGTTCTCTCAAATAGAAATGAAGAGAGGATCACAGATGTAGAAGTGGGTAGCCATCTGGGAACTAGCGACCATCGAACAGTATGGTTCACAACAAACACAGCAATAGAGTCGAGCCACAAAAGGCAAAAGTACTGGACTTTAGGAGGGCTGACTTTGCTAAAATGGGTGAGTGCCTAAGGAATGCACTAGCAAATGGGCAGGAAGGGGTGGAAGAACAATGGGAATAATAAAACTGCCATCACAGAGGTAACAAGCCTTTGTGTGAAGCAAATAAACAAATGAAACGATGCAAGAAACCACTATGGTTCTCAAAGGAAGTGGCTGTGAAGGTTCAAGAGAAAAAGAAAGCATTCAGAAGTACAAGGAATCACAGAAGGAGCAGGACAGAGAACTGTATCAGTTAAAGCAAAAGGAAGCTGGGAAGGCAGTCAGAACAGCCAAGGCCCAAACCGAGGAAAAGATAGCCAACTCAGTTAAGAAGGGGATAAAACCTTTATAGGTACATCAGGGAGTGAAGGAAGACCAAGGAGGATAGTGAGGCTAATAAAGGGAGGGAGGGTGGGCAGAGGGTGACTGTCAGAAAAGGCAGAGGTACTAAACAAATATTTTTGCTCAGTATTTACAAAGGAAGAGGGGGAGGTACCTAAAACAAACAGTAGAAACACTCTGGATACAGAAGTTGATACCTGCCCATTTACAGAAGAAAGGGGTCTGAAAGAACTCTTAAAACTGAAGGTGGACAAAGCAGTGGGGCCTGATGGGATTCATCTGAGAATTCTAAAAGAACTAAGGGTAGAACTAGTGACACCACTGACTGCCCTCTTTAACAAATCATGGGAGGATGGGGTGGTACCTGAGGACTGGAGGAGGGCAGATGTGATTCTCCTTCACAAAAGTGGGAGCAAGGCAGAAGCAGGAAACTACAGACCTGTTAGTTTAACCTCAGTGGTAGGGAAAATGATGGAATCACTTGAAGGAAAGAGAATTGTCGGTATCTAGAGGCCAGAGGGGCACAGGACCCAAGGCAGCATGGATTCACAGTGGAAGGTCATGCCAGACAAGTCTGATAGATTTCTTTGACTGGGTGACCAAAGTAGTAGATCAGGTAGGGGCTGTGACATGGCCTACCTAGACTTTAGCAAGGCATTTGACACAGTCCCACACAAAGATTAATATACAAGTTAGCCAGCCTGGGAGTGGGTCCCAAGATGACAGCCTGGGTAAAGAATTGGCTGGAGAATAGGACACAAGAGTAATAGTAAATGGAGTCCACTCTGAAGAAAGGGGGGTTACTAGTGGGGTACCGCAGGGTTCAGTATTAGGACCGGTCCTCTTCAATGTCTTTATAAGCGACATTGCAGAGGGACTGGAAGGAAAAGTATGTCTCTTTGCAGATGACACAAAGATCTGCAACAGAGCTGATGCACAAGGTGGGGTGGAAAGGATGAGAAGAGACTTGGTAAGGTTAGAGGAATGGTCAAATGTATGGCAGCTTAGATTCAATGCTAAGAAGTGCAAGGTAATGCACCTGGGAAACAAAAACCCAGGGGAAGAGTACACAATGGGGGGAGAGACACTAACAACAACAAAAATGGAAAGGGACCTGGGGCTAGTCATATCAGATGACCTATAGGTGGGCAAGCTATGTGAGAGGGCAGCAAGGAGGGCTGGGGGGATACTGGCATGCATAGGGAGAGGCATCACCAGTAGAAAACAGGAAGTTATTATCCCTCTGTACAGACAGCTGGTGAGACCCCATCTGGAGTACTGCATGCAGTTCTGGAGACCCAATCTCCGCAAAGGCATAGACAGGATGGAAGCTGTCCAGAGGAGGGCAACTAAAATGGTGCAGGGTCTGCACCAGAAGACATATGAAGAGAGACTTAAGGAGCTTAATATGTATAGCCTCGAGGAAAGGAGGGAGTGGGGGGACATGATAGAAACTTTCAAGTACCTCAAGGGAATCAACAAAGTCCAAGAGGGTAGCATCTTTCAAAAAAGAGGTGTGCAAGAACAAGGGGGCACAATTTGAAGATAGAGGGGTGGCTCAGAGGTAATTTAAGGAAGTATTTTTTCACAGAGAGGGTTGTGGATGCATGGAACGGCCTTCCGGAGGAGGTTGAGGAGTCAAAAACAGTGGTGGAATTCAAGCATGCATGGGACAGTCATAAGGCAATTCTAGAGGGTGGGGGTAGGAAGAAGTAGGCTGCTGGTTAACTAGGATCTGCAGCTTATCCATTAGGTAAGGTAATGGGCAGACTGGGTGGACCAAGCGGTCCTTATCTGCCGTCAAATTCTATGTTTCTATGACACTTGTCAGTGTCCACATTGTAGGGTGAGGTACAATGGCGAGTGCATTACAGCTGACGACCCAAAGGTACACCCCAATGCCTGTTGCTCTCTACAAGATGGGGTCACTTCAATACTTCACTGCCATTCCTCTTATGCATCTCTAGCTCTGCCACTGCCAATGCCAGTGCGGCAACATTCGGCATTGACAAATGCTTGTTACTACTGTACTGCCCAGCAGGACAAATGCTCTTATCACAGTTCTACCAGTGATATCTTGCAGGATCCTGAAGGAACACAATTTAATCCATAGGTAGTTAATCCAATTTATCCTGCAGAAATCTATGTACTCTTTTTCACATAGTATTTCATCTGGTGAATGGCACTGCCTGTTACTGATTGATTTAGTAACTTTATTTTGTGGCTCTAATGCAGTATCTATACTTCTAAATGTTGATTTGTTGCCTGTTTTGCCACAGCTTTCTGGCTGGCGAAAGAGAGCTCAGTCTGCATGGGAGTTCCAGGCTAAATAAGACTTAAATCAAAACGTTTCCCCCTAACAGGAAAGGTTCTTAAAAAAGTAGTATTCATTTTGCCTGCAATAACCTCCTTGACTGTTTACAATCCAAGTTCCAACTTTACTACAGCACAGACATAAACCCTCTCCATGTAACCAAAGACATTGAACTTAACCATGATCTTAGATTTCTTCCCTTTCTCTTCCCCTTATTGACCATAGTGTCCTTTTCAGCACAATCACTTATAACACTTTCATGTACTATATATTTTTGGAAAACCTATCAGCAGTTCATGTACTCCTTTAACCTACTTTTCTTCTTAGCAATTCTATCAGTCCTTCTTAATTATCACTAGAGGGTGATTTATTCTATTCCTCCTACAAGCCCCTCCATTTAGGTGTTCCTCAAGGTTCTGTTCTTGTTCCTCTTCTGTCTATGGTAACTTCTCCCTTTCGGACATCTAATCTCTGAATTCATTCTAGACTTTATTTTCTATACCAACATTTCATAACTCTATATATTTGATTTGACTTCTTTCTCAACATTCCTACTGCTTCCCTGTAATCTTGCATGCCTCCATCAATACCTGACTTGCTATTCACTTTCTTCAGTTCTTCATTTCCAAAAGAAAAATTCTATTATTGGGGAAAAACAGCATCCTTAACTGTGTAACCCTTGTATTTTTTGTTGTTGCTAATGCTTTTTCTCTCTCTGGAGAAGGCTGTGGCTCCAGCCTGACCCTCCCCCAGCACTATCAGCCAGCTTCTCAGGGATTTATTTGCAATCCCAAGCATGTTCCTCCATGGGTTGTGTGGGTGAGTTCACTCAAACCAGCCAATGGAATGGACACACTGTTGCCTGGGAAAGTTCCCTGCCAGTGGTTTGGAGACTACATATGGTTGGGTCCATCATGGTGTGCTGCCCAAGGTTTTTTTTCCTGTTACATGGGATGTCAGTACAGTGGTGTCACAAGCTCGCGCATGCAAGCATGTGGAGGGTGATACTGTCGGGTATCCCATCCCCACTGCTATGCCATTCTGGGTGTACTACCACCTGTGGTCATCCAGGTGGCAGTATAATGCCAGGATCAGTAATCCCCATTCCCCAGTGGAGGAGAGTATTCTATGGGATGCAGTAAACTAAATAAGAGATCCCTTAAGCTTTGTAAATAATCTTCTAGCAGCTACAAGCACATCAAATCCATTCCTGATGGAGGAAGAACACCTACAAAGGGATCCAAGTAGAGCATCACAAGCTTTACATGACGTCTTCTGTGATCTGGAGAAACTGGTGACAAAAGCAAGAAACATTTATTGGAACCAGATCAATGCTGAAACTTATATACAAGTATCAAGAATTCCAAGGGGACTGCGAATTTAAAAAAAAAAAACACTTGGCTTAGAAAATGAAGAATTTATGACATGTTGGAGAGCCATTTTAATCAAGGCAAGCATTAAATTAATGCAGTTATTGATTTTGGGAAATGAACAGATGCAAAATTGAAAAAGGATATTAAGAACAAAAAAGCTGAATTTTTAAAATTCATTGACAACACTGAGTTTGATAAACTAAATTATAGACTTAAAAGAACTTTAGCTACGTTGGATAAAGAAATACAAGCAGCCAAAAACATTAAGTTTAGAAGAGATAAAGTGGATTATGAAAGAGGAATTGAATGTACTTGGAAACGGAAAGGTTTAAAGGAATTTTAAAGCAGAACTATACAGTTTCCTTTAATTGCAGCATGGAAGAAAGTTAAAGTGAAATGGGGGGAGTGGAGGCACCACTAATGAATATCAAAATTTAAACAACAAGGGTCCTTTTTTGGAGGACAGAAACAAGCAACTGGAGCAGCCTCCACCACCTCCTGCAGCAGAATTCAGATGTAGCCACAGGAAGAATAAATATCAAGGGGCTTACCAGTATTAACACCCAAAGAGAAAAAGATGAGAAGAGGAAGAAGGGGCAGATCATGATGGATATTACAGGATTATGGGAATCAGGAGTGGAGAAAACAGCAGTGGAATAACCGATGGGGCAGACAACCAAACAGGAGAGGCAGAACAGAGGCAGAGTCTTCATTTAGTTGGGGCAGGAGGGAGGAATTCTAGCTAGTGAGTTTGTTACTGTGTGTTTGTGATTGAATTTGAGGTATTTTCTTAACTGTCATGTATGTGTGCTTTTCCATTTAGTTTGGGCAGGATTGAGGGATTCTAGCTGATATGTTTGTGACTGTGTGTTTGTAATTGGCTGTGTCTGAACTTTAAGTGCAGGCATCATATTATAGGGATTAGTGTAGTTTGAATGTGAGCTCTTAACTGCCATTTCAGTTTGATTCTTCATTTAGTTGGGGCAGGAGGGAGAAATTATAGCTGGTGAATTTGTAACTGTATGTTTGTAATTTAATTTGAGGTATTTTCTTAACTGCCATTTCTGTGTGCTTTTCCATTTAGTTTGGTCAGGATTGAGGGATTCTATCTGGTATGTTTGTGACTGTGTGTTTGTAATTGGCTGTGTCTGGACCATGGTGAGAGGAATGAGGAGCCACTGCCAGAGGAAACCTTGGCTGATTGTTTTTAGACACAGCCTGGAGACATTCTGGAGGCTGCAATGCTGCCCTATCTGCAGGCACCTCTCTGGGCTGAAGGAGGAGGTTGCCTGTCTCTGAGTAGAGGCGGCCAAGCTGAAGGTGGTATCCACCCTCACTCAGAGACCACTGGGTCCATAACCTGTACCTCAAATGATGCCAGGGAAGAGGAGTGATTGGACTATGGTGGGCTTAGGGAGGGGGTCGAAAGCATATCCCCCAACCAGTCCCACTTAGTAACTCCTACACTGTTTTGGAGGAATGGGAATTCCCCACGCAGGAACCCAAGGCTGGGACCAGGGAGGATGGGATGGTCCTCCAGGATGGAGCCCCAGGGAAGGGAGGCAGGGGACCCCAGAAGAGGTGGAAGCTTCTCCTAGTAGGGGACTCTGTTGTCCGGGGAGTGGAGTTAGGGACACCTAGCGGGGGAGAGAGAGGGAGGGAGGTCAAGTGCCTTCCAGGAAGCACTGCATTTAGGGATGGGAAGAGGATCCATAGGATTGTTATGGCAATAGCTAGGAGGGATCAGCTAGATGTCATTGTTTGCCTGCAGACCAATGACCTGGCCAAGAGAAGGGTGGAGTTAGCCAGAGTCCAGGAGAATTTCAGGAAGCCGGGGGGAAACCTGAAACAAATAGCATGCTTCGTCTCTTTCTCAGAGGTGATACCGATCCAGGGCACATGGAAGCTAGGGCACTCCGCATCCGTACCTTCATCTCCTGGTTGAAGGATTGGTGTGGAATGGAGGGTTTTGGCTTCATAGGGGACTAGGGCCTGACCTGGGCAGATGGGAGCTTACATAAGGAGGACAGCCTGCACCTGTCCAAGAAGGGGACCTGGGTTCTTTGTGAGATGTTTAAATGCTTCAGCTGTGAGCATTTAAACTGCCCAAGGGGGAAGAGCTAGGAGGGACAGGAGGCTCATGAACACTCCCCCATGGGAACATGCAGGAACATACATTGACTACAAGAACAGCTAAAGCAGGTAGCAAGGGGCAGGTAGAGGAAGAATGTTTAATGAGTGATACAGGGTGGGCAAGAGCATGTAAAAAAGGAAATGGGGGGGATGCTGGAGAGGGAGAACAAGAGCAGAGGGAGGACAGGCTGTAAAACATGGAAGATCATGCTAACAAATGCCTGTAGCCTAGGAAATAAGGTTCCGGACCTGGAGGTCTTGTTGGCAGATGCAGATCTTGACATAGCAGCAATAACAGAGACATGGTACTCTGTTAATCATGGCTGAGAAGTCAATGTACTAGGCTATGTGCTGTTCAGGAGGGACAGGAAGGGTAAAAAGGGTGGGTGAGTGGCTCTGTACATCAGAGCTGGTATAAAGGTTATAGAAGTTCAGAAAAGACAGGGGGAGGCCTAGGTAATGTGGTTCACCCTGGAGCCAGGGAATGGAACAGCAACATGCACAGGGGTGATTTACAGACCTCCAACACAGAGGAGTGAAGTAGACAGGGAACTAATGGAGAACATACATGACATGTAGCTAAAGGTGAAATCCTGCTACTGGGGATTTCAATGCCTGACGTGGATTGGGACGGCTGCTTCAGCCAGAAGCACAGCCATCCTGGAATCCCTGCAAGGGATCCAGCCCAGGCAGTTGGTGCATGAACCAACCAGGAACAAGTCAATTCTAAACCTGGTATTGGTCAAAGGGAACAGTGTCAAAGAAATACAGGCGGAAGGGCAGCTGGGGTCTAGTGACCACCACATGGTGTGGTTCAGCATGGAAACATGGAATCAATTAAGCCCCACAAGGGCAAGAGTATTATATTTCATGAGAGTGTATTACACTGAAATGGGTGGATGTATACAAGCAGTCCTGGGGAAGGGAGAGGTAATAGAGGAAGTGGAAGAACAGTGGGAGGAACTGAAAGAAGCCATAGTGATATAACAAACCAATGTATTAGGACAGTGACCTAAGGCAAGTTAAGAAGGAAACCACTATGGTTCTCCAAGGAGGTGGGGTACAAAGGCAGGGCTAAAAGGCTGAGTTTCAAGAAATATAAGGGGAGCCAAAGGGAGGAAGACAGGGAGGTGTACCTTGAATGTCTAAGGGAAGCAGGGAAGGTAGTTAGGAGGGTGAAGACACAGACAGAAGAGAGCTTAGCACAATCAATAAACAAATGGGATAAGGCATTTTATAGGTACATCAGTGAAAGAAGAAAAAAACAGGGAGGATTGTGAGGCTTAAAGGGGAGAAGGGAGAGTGTAAGGAAGGGGATCTGGGCAAAGCAGAAATACTGAACAAATACTTCTGCTCAGTATTCACTAAAGAGGGGGAGGGTCAAGGACCTCAGCTGGGTTGCAGAGGCAATGAAGAGGACAAGTAGACACCAGTCCATTCACAGTGGAGAGAGTTCTGGAAGAACTCACAAAGATGAAAGTGGATAAGGCCATGGGGCCAAACAGCATCCACCCGAGGATATTAAAGGAGATGTGAAGGGAACCAGCAGCATCTCTGGCAACCCTGTTCACAGAGTCATTCAACATGGGTGTTGTTCCAGAGGACTGGAGGAGGGGACCTGTAGTCCCACTGCACAAAAGAGGCAGTAGGGAGGAGGTGGAGAATTACAGGCCAGTCAGCCTCACAACAGTGATTGGAAAGATCATGGAGACACTGCTGAAAGATAGGATAGTGGCACATCTGGAACCCAGCGGTGTTCAGGATCTTAAGCAACATGGATTCACTGCAGAAAAGTCCTTTCAAATTACTCTAGTAGATTTTTTTGATTGGGTGACTAGGGAAATAAATCAGGGAGGGACGGTAGACATCGCCTACCTAGATTTCAGCAAAGCCTTAAATACCATCACACACAGAACGCTGATTAACAAGATGGGTAGTCTGGACATTGGAGACAAGGTGGTGAATTGGGTTAGGAACTGGTTAACAGACAGGAGACAGAGGGTGATGGTAAATGGGGTACAATCAGGGAAGCGGGGGTGATCAGTGGGGTACCACAGGGATCAGTACTAGTACCAGTCCTTTTCAATGTCTTCATTAGTGACATTGCAGAGGGGCTGGAAGGAAAGGTCTACCTGTTTGCAAATGACACCAAGATCTGCAACAGTGTGGATACTCCAGAAGGGGGGACAGAAAATGAAGAGGGACCTGGAGAAGCTTGAAAGTTGGTTGGAGATGTGGCAACCAAGATTCAATGCAAAGAAGTGCAAAATAATGCACCTCGGTAGAGGGAACTCTGGGGAGTGCTACAGGTTGGGGGGGAGCAGACTGTCACCAGAGAGGAAATGGACCTAGGGGTTATCACCTCTGCTGACCTTAAAGTGTCAAAGCAGTGCACAAAAGCAGCAGGGAGGGATAGTGGCATGCTGGGATGCATAGGCAGGGGTATCCCTAGCAGGAGGTGGGAGGTGATGATGCCATTGTATAAAACACTGGTAAGGCCTCACCTGGAGCACTGTATGCAGTTCTGGAGGGCACACCTGCGCAAGGACAAAGATAAGGTGGAGACTAGCCAGAGAAAGGCAAGAAAGATGGTGCAGGGCTTGCACCACAAAACATATGAGGAGAGACTAAGGGACCTCAATATATACTCACTGGAGGAGAGGAGACAGCTGGGGGGGGGGGCATAATTGAAACTTTCAAGTACCTCAAGGGCATAAACAAGGTGCAAGTGGGGGACCTTTTCCAATGTAGAAAAAGTACTAGAATATGGGGGCACAATATGAAATTGAAAGGGGTTAGATTAAGAGGTAATGAAAGGATGTTTTTCTACACAGGAAGGGTAGTCAATGCTTGGAATAGTCTGCCACTGGAGGCAGTGGGGATGAGCACAGTGGAGGGATTTAAGCATGCCTGGGACAAGCACAAGAGAAAACTGAGAAGGGAAGGAGTGATGAAAAGCCATTGATCACATAGGATCAGTGGCCACATACAATGTATAGAGCCTATGGGTAGACTGGATGGGCCTAGCAGTCCTTATCTGCTGACAATGTTTATGTTTCTATGAATGCACAGCAAATATGAACAGAATTATCAATATCTCAAATGTGGCATTAACATCAGAACAGAAATGCTTGTTAAATAAAGGACTGTGTTTTACCCCAACTGCCCCAATAAATACATTTGAGACTTATATTGATTTACAAATTGCTTGTAGAAACTTAAGTTTACAATCTTTCCTCAACTGCTAGAAGTCAAGAGAAATGATTAATGATAACACCAGTTCCCAGTCACAGCAATATGCTATTAGATGAGAAAATTTCAGACAAAAATCTATCTTTGCCCCGTGCTGCTATTTTCATGTTCAAGAACCTATGTGAAAAGGACCTGGAAATTTTATTTCGCCCCGTGACACGATCTGGAAACTTAATACCCAGTTATTAAAGGAAGAACACTCTCTCCTCAGATTAGGTCTCTTATTAGTGATTATCTGAAAACTAATCGAGGCTCAGTGACCAGGATGGATATCCTTTTGGTGCTCTTTAAAGTGCTTTCTGAGAGGGAACTCATCAAAATTTCCTCTAGAAGAAAGAAACTCAGGTCTCAGAATCTCCTCTACCTCTCAAACCAGATTAAAATAGCAGAGAATATATTGGCTACTTCTAACTCGCTGAATAATCTAGAGCAACTTTACAAACTTAAAATGAATATGAAGGACTGATAATGGAAAAGACGGAGTTTGCTCTGCTGAGAACCAGGGCCAAGTATCTAGATCAGGGGGAAAAACCGAGTAGACTCCTGGCACTGAAACTTAAGGAGGTGGAGAATTCCAGGCTGATTCCTGCACTGGAAGACCAAGAAGGATCCATCAAAACAGAGCCCCAAGACATAGCAGCAATCTTTAAAGAGTTTTATCAAAATCTATACAGCACTAAAGTATCCCCCTTCCCACACTCAAGGTTAAAGGAGTTTTTCCGGTCACTGACACTTCCTCGCCTTTCGGAGGATCAAGTGGCCTTCCTCTCCTCACCTCTTTCCCAGGAGGAAGTAGAACAGGCCATTCATAGTCTCTCATCAGATAAAGCCCCTGGTCCGGATGGGTTTCCGGCCAACTTTTATAAGGCCTTCTGCCAGGACTTGGCCCCCCTGCTCCTGGACCTATATAATTATTTGCTGTCAGCAGATATCCTAGATTCTTCTTTACTGGAGGCTATTATTATCCTGATCCCCAAGACGGCTGAACCCTCCCGGAACCCGGCCAATTACAGGCCAATCTCGCTGCTCAATTCTGATATTAAAATTTTGTCCAAGATTCTAGCTTCCCGTATTAAACAAGTGTGGACCCCATTATTGAGTAGTGAGCAAGTAGGATTTGTACAGGGAAGGTCAGCGATGGATCATATCAGATCACTCTCTCATGTTTTTAGGGCTGCTCAAACTTCTTTGGTCCCTATGGGTGGTATGTAGCCCTGGACACGGAGAAAGCGTTCAACCGAAGTTAACCGGGGAGTTCTTTTGGCATACTATGTCCAGGAAACTGGCTTCCGGGGATTTCCTGGGTTGGGTCAAAACTCTATATAGAGCCCCCATGGCAAAGATCTACTGTAATGGGATCCTCTCACCCTCCATTCAATTACATTCCGGGACCCGACAAGGCTGCCCCTTATCCCCGTTCCTATTTAATCTCTATTTGGAACCTTTGCTGCTCAGCCTCAAAGCTGCCCCAGGGATCCAGGGATGCCCTGTCTTTAACCAAACTCCTAAGATCTCAGTGTTTTCGGATGATATTCTCCTACAGTTAACTAATCCGGCCGATTCCCTGCGGGTGGTAATGGAGATAATTACACAATTTGGAGAATTATCCAATTATAAACTTAATCTGGCAAAGACGGAGATCTTCCCACTTAACGTACATCTCACCCGGCTTCTGTGTCCCACCTGGGCATGAAGTGGACCCCATCCTATTTGAAATACTTGGTGCTTATCTGACACGGACTTCTCCCTAACTAAAAAGCTCAATTTAGAGGATTGTTGGACAGAATTAAGTCTGACCTGCAAAGATAGGGAAACTGCCATTAGCTGTGGGGGCCGGATCAGCATCATCAAAATGAACATTCTTCCTCGGCTCTTCTACCCCTAAACCTCCTGGACATCTGGTTACCTAGGTCCTTCTTCAAAAAATTCATTGACCTTAACTGATTTTATTTGGAATCACAAATCTCGAGGTGAGCCTTCGATAAACTATGCCTTCCCAAAGAAATGGGGGTCTTAGATTACCGAACTTCAATTCTATTACTGGTCTAGTCACCTTGCCAAAGCAGGTAAATTGTTGGGGGAATCGAAGGATGCTTATTCTCCTATATGGCTAAATATGGATCTTGACCTTATTAAACGCTATAATATAAACCCCACCAGTCTTTTTTATTGCTGTTTCACATCTCTTTCCCAAGAGATCCAAGAGTCTCCAGTGGGTGTCACAGTTAGAGTACTTAACCAACTCTTCTCCTCCGCTAAAGTCAGATATATTAGAGACCCTGGCCAACCACTGATGGGTAACCCTAACATTAGGATAGGGAACAAAATGTTAGTTCCTAATTGGCTTTCCCAAATACAGGGGCTCTCAGTGGAAGATTTTTATGTGCAAGGTAGGCAGGGCTCAACAGCTGATTTATTACTGGTCTTGAATATCCCCACCAATGTCATCTTCAAGATATATCAATTAAAGCATCTGGTAGATAAAGAGTTTGGCATAGCAGTGCCCCCCTCAACTGTTAAACCACTATTAGTGGAGGTTAAGGGCTGTGCGACTAAACCCCATGGAGTGTCTAAGCTGTACACTTATCTCTTGAAATTGGTTCACCCCATTCCTCTAACTGGTTCCAAATACTGGGTGTTATCTCCTTCTGGTTCTCCATTCCCATGGGGTCAAATCTGGAAAGATTTATACATTTACAACACTCTAGATAGAAATAGGATGATTCAATATTTCATAATTAATAATATGTATATCACACCAGTCCGGAAATCAAAATTTGACTCCTCTGTCCCCCCAAAATGTTTCAGGTGTGGATAGAGCAAGGTGACCTCCCTCATTTTCTGGCATTGCTCTAAATTGCTCCACTCTGGAAGATAATTGAGGATAAACTAGACCCCATACTAGGTTTGAAAGACCTCTTCACGCCAGAGATTTGTATCATAGGGGATTATGCAAATATCAGGGTTAGGGAGAGGAAATACCATATGGCACTCATCTCTATGGCGGTGAAGAGGCTGGTCCTCCGACACTGGACAGATAGTTTGGAAATTTCATACCTAGACTGGGTGGAAGAAATGTCCCAATGCTTCAAAGTGGAGAAGTTGATTGCTAATTTTAGATCCTCCCCATTGACCTTTCAGAAGAAATGGGGCAAGTTATATGCTCTGTATCTTCATTGATAGTGACCCCATGATATATAAGGAAACTGAGCGAAGAAGTACACCCCTCCTGTCTTGGACTTTCCTGGCTTCCCTCTGTTTTTCTCCTATATTAAGTTATAACCTCTCACCATGTCAGTTTGTAGAAATCAGTCTCCTGGCCAGTTTCCTAGGTTAAGAATTTTTATAACACCTAACTACGAAGGTTAGTTTATCATCTCTCTCTCCTTGTGGTGACGCCCTCATTGGGGGGAGGGGGGGATTGTTGAACTGGTTTATCCTGTTTAATGTTTTCTAGCTTCTCTTGATGCATTTAGTTTTTCTTTCTTTTCCTTTCTTTATCCGGCTACTGAAGTATACTCTACTCTGGGCTATATTGGATATTTGTATTATATCCAGATGTTATTGGTATATTGCTGTAACTATAGTTGAAATTTAATAAAAAGAGAATTTCAAAAAAAAAGAAATTTTATTTGATAACTTTCCAGATTTGCACTACAGGAATATAACCACTTCAGAAAATAATGCCCTTAAAGAACTGGAAAGCAATGCAGACTTGATAATTAAACCCGCTGATAAGGGCAGAAGTACTATACTGTTCAATAGACAGGATTATGAAGCAGAAGCTTTCAGACAATTGAATCAGGTTGATTTAATTAAAAAGATTAAATGGTGATCCAACATATGATTTTAAAACATGTATTAATGAATTGCTAAATGATGCAAAAAATTGGGGGGCTATTGATAGTCATGAAAATTAATTTTTGATGGTAGATTGTCCTATATGTGCAACTTTATATTCATTACCAAAAGTGCATAAGTCCATTGAGAAGCCTACTGGGAGACCTATAGTAAGTGAGAAGGGTTCCCTAATGCAGACCCTTTCCATTTATGTAGATTTTTTGCTATGCCCTTGTACTGTATATCACAAGTCAAATCGCATCTTACAGACAAAAAGGAGGTTTTGCAGTTATTTGGGGATGTTAAGGAAAGAGACTCATATCTAGTCATGCTGGATGTCGAGTGCCTCAACACCAACACCTCCCATGACGGAGCTCTGAATACAGTAACCCATTTTATGAATATGCGAAACAATGAATTTTCTGTCCATGCAGAATTTCTAATTAAGCTCACAGATATGGTTTTGTCATGTAACATTTTTTTTTTTAATTCAATATACTTTATTGGCATTTCAATCATATATTAGGTGGTACACAGACCAGACATTTGGACACAGTTATAATAACCCTCCCCTGCCCACCCAAACCTGCGCTTATCTACTTATATAACAATCACCCAGAGTATATATCTACTCTCTGATTACAAAGTAAGAACAATTGTTACAAGCAGCTACCTTCAGCAATATCCATTCCTTCTCTTAAAATTTCACCAACTCCAGCAAAGATAGGAGTGGCTCCCATATCCTCGTGAATCTACAATAAGTATTTCGCAGATTCGATATATGTTTTTCCACCTGGATTGCAAGTAAAATTTCTTGATACCACTCTATAACAGAGGAAGGGGACTTCTCCTTCCAGTGCCTTAAAATGACAAGCTTCGCTGTGGCTGAAATCAGTGCTATGTGTGCTATACGTGTCTGTGGAATCCCCCAGGGAAATATAGCTAACACACAGCTCTCTGGGGTAAATAGGGCCTCCAATCCCAAAATTGAATCTAAGATCTTTCGTATCACAGCCCAAAATTTCTGTATTAGCGGGCATTGCCATAGCATGTGGTATAATGACCCTGGAGCCTGACAACCACGTGGACATAGCGGGGATGATTCTAGGCTCATTCTATGAAGCTTTTCTGGGGAATAGTAGATGTTATGCAAGATATTGAACTGAATCAACCTAAATTTGTCCTGCTTGATGTATTTATAGATTCCTTTCCATACTTTTCCCAATAGACAGGATCTCTAGGGAGTGACAACATTCACACCCAATAATAGCACACACCTCTAGGCAACAAAGTATCTAGAGCCTGGAGGTGCTTATAAATTCTAGAGACTGAGTGAGGTTGTCCCGCTCCCTGGAGAGCCTTTAAAAGGCCTTCCTCCACCTGTGACACCCATTCTTGCCTTCCTATAAATGCCCGAATAGCCATTTTAATTTGTAGGTATTTGAAGAAATCTTGACCCTTTAGCTGGTATCTACTCTGTAGGACTTTAAAAGGGGCCAGAGCTGTGTCCTGGAGAAGGTTCTCCAGAATACAGTGTCCCAGTTGCGGAAGAAAGGAGGGCGGAATAGGTCTTTTCCCAATCTGAAAGTGCCAATTATTGGTTAGTGGTTGAGCCCTAGTTACATACCACTTTTCTGAAAATTGTATTTGCATTTGCTGGAACACTTTGAGTGACCAGGCCATTGGGAACTTTTTAAGTTGACTAGGAAGACACACAGGCTTCATGAACATTATAGCAGATAATGGTTAGGATATACACTGGCTAGTTATACCAATATCAAGCCATACCGTGTATAGACTAAATCTGCTCTTGGTTTACCTCAATTAGCCAATAGGCTATCCTACTTATGTGTTGGGCCCCATAATACAGGAACAAGGATGGTAGTGCAAGGCCACCTTTAAATCTGGGTGCTGTTAACTTGAAGTATGCTCTTCTCACCGCTTTGCCCTTCCACAAAAATCTATTACATATTCTCTGGATGTGCAGAAACCAGGATTTCGGGAGAGAAACACCCATCATATTCAAAGGGTATAATAGCCTGGGTAATACATTCATTTTCAATACACTACCTCTGCCCCAGAGTGACAATGGGAGGGCGTTCCATCTCTCCAAATCCACCTTAACTACCTGTATAAGGTTTGTTAGGTTAAGATTGATCATCGATGGAACACTTCTAGAGATTTTAATCCCAAGATAAGTTAAGATCTTAGGTTCCCATGTAAGACCACCAGGAGCACACATACTCTTGTCACAGAGGTAGTTCAATGGAAAAACTTATGTTTTAGCAAGATTTAATTTATACCCTGATACTAAGGAAAATTGATTTATTTCCTCCAGTAGATGGATCGAATCCTTAGGATTCGCAGTGTGGATTAAAAGGTCATCAGCATATGCCGAAACTAGATATTTCTCTCCCTGAATCTGGACTCCACTTATTAATGGGGACGAGACTAACCTTCGTATTAAAGGCTCAAGGTAACAGTTGAATAGAAGCAGGGAGAGCAGGCAACCCTGACGGGTGCCTCTCTACAGGGTAAATGGGTCTGAGAGGTATCCATTACCCCACACTCTAGCACTGGGAGAAGAGTAGAGTATTCTAACCCATTGTACAAAACTGTAAGGTAATCCGAAATCATGAAGGGATGCAAACAAGAAACGCCAGGACACCCGGTCAAAGGCTTTTTCCGCATCAAGGGAAACCAAAGCTGCCGGGGTCTTGTCATCCCTCGATGCCTCCATTAAATACGTTATCTTTCTCATATGATCTGCTGAGCCTCGCCCCTGCATAAACCCAACATGCTCTATGCCAATAATTTGTCCGAGTACTGAAGCTAGCCGAGACGCCAGAATTTTGGCTAGGATTTTAACATCGGAGTTGATCAGTGATATGGGTCGGTAGCTTCCTGGACATGATAAATCTTTATCTGGCTTTGGAATCAATATGATCCAAGTCCTTAAGAAACATGAGTCTTTTATTCCTTCCCGGAACCAATAATTGAAAATCTCCTTTAAGAGGAACTAGTTGAGGGAGGCAAGTTTTATAGAAACTATTGCACAACCCATCTGGCCCCGGAAACTTATCCAAAGGTAGCTGGCCGATAGCCTTCTCTACCTCAGTTAACGTGACCGATGCCCCTAGCTTCTCTGCCTCTTGGGGAGAGATCCTTGGTAAATCAACCTTAGCCAGATAGTCTACAATTTCTTGTTCTGTCACTACCTCTGACTCCCCCGTAGAATATAGGGACTTATAATACCTACCGAGGATCCCAACTATTTCTTTAGGATGGGAGATCAGGTCTCCCGTTGTGGGTGATTTCAACACAGGAATAAATTTGGATATTTCCGCTTGCTTCAATCTTAACGCAAGAAGCTTCCCTGTTTTCTCCCCTGCTTCTAGGTATGTCAGTTTAGTGCGATGAATAGCTAGCTCTGCTTTTTGTGCCATTAAATCATAGTATTTGGACCTCAATTGATGGAATCTTGCACATTCCTGCATTGATGCTTTGCGATTTAATTGGCCTTCTAAATGCTGAATTTCTTTTGTTAACATTTCTAAAGCCCCTGTCAGCCGGCCCGAGTGGCTCATATAATGTATGAATTCACCTCAAACCGCAAACTTCAGAGCGCCCAAACTGTGTCTATTCTTCTCGACTGTCCCTAGATTCCATTTTAGAAAATTGGTTATAAAGTCTTGAATATGTTTTAATGTATTGGGACATTTTAATAAACAAGAGTTGAGGCACCACCTGCATCCCTCCTGTCTTTTACATATAATATATAGGTCACCTTTACAGGGAGTGATCCGAGAGTACCTTGGAAGAATGGATGCCTCCACCACCCCAGGAGTGCAAATGAGCTGACTAACCAAAAGTCAATCCGGGAGGAAGTAGCATGCGGAGGGGAGTAATAGTGTATTGCCTCTCTAAAGGGTTAAGGACCCTCCATACATCCACCACCCCCACTCCTGTGAAGATATCCCTCAAAGCTCTCTGCACTGGTGATAACCCCAATATCTTACCTCCAGTGCGGTCCATCTCTGAATTGGGGACTAAATTCCAGTCCCCGCCAATAAACATCAAGAGGGGGGTTAGAGACCAGCAATGGCAGCAATCGAACAAAAAACGAGGGAGAGTCTGTGTTAGGACCATATATTGAGGCAATCATTATTGGAGTTGCACCCAACCACCCTTGTACTATAATATATCGCCCTTCCGGATCCCACCATTCCTTGTCCATAACAAAGGGCACTGTCTTAGCTATTAATATTATGGTGCCATTTCGTTTGGTGGAATTGCCACTTCCAAACACCTGCCCTACCCAGTTTTTTTTAAACAGTGAGATTTTTTTCTTAGAAGATGAGTCTCCTGTAAACAAGCTATTCCCACATGGAGCAATGATAGATGCCTCAGAATCATAGCTCGCTTATTTTTACTCTGAGCCCCCTTAATATTCCAACTAATAAAATTATAGGAGCCACTCATATCCCTGCAAGGTTGCTGTATAGAACAAAGATAAACCACTGGGGCAAACGTCCAGTCGCTCAAACTGCCCTCCATCGTTCAGAGCAAAACTAAACTCCCATAAATAGCGCAGGTTTCCCCTACCCTCCAGACCCATCCAAGGGGCCAATTTATAGTTAAAACCATATAATAAGACCCTTATACAAAAGAGCCCTCTCTTCAAAAATGAAACCCGTCCCTTCCCATTCCAAAACACACAAACCCTCATTGTAACTTACAATTTAACTATTTACAGATCCTACCCTACCCGGTTCTAGTAACCGACCTCCTAAGATATACCAGGGCATGTGAAAAATCTTTCTGACTGCCATCTGGGAGCCCACCCTCCCTCCACTCCAACCGGGTATAGGGACTTTTAAACCTGTTGTCTATACGGTCTACTAAGCAATACAAGAAAGCAAACATAATACTCCTCATTTGAGAAGCCAAAAGGATACCCCTCAGCATTGAGGACCCCAGAGGAAATAAGGTGTAGTCCAGATAGTCCACATGCCATTCTCTACGGCTTGAAGTACAAAAATTTTAGCTTTCATTTACACTCCCACAAACTTAAAGAAAAATACACGCTTAGACTACTCAGCATAGCGTTCCTTAAGTTGGAAAGTTCTCACAACTGCAGGTATGGAAAACAGCTGAAATCCGATATTTTCCTCGAGACAAAGTGTTGATGTTGTAGCCATTTGAGCTATACTGTACTTTCACAGCGTCACTTACAGTCATTTCGCCTCTCTCCAGTACGGAGCTAAAGTTCATTTAAAAAGATCAGGAAAAAGATTACTCAGCTCCTCCATGGCTTTTGCTGGGGCTTCAAAGCTAAGCCACTTCTCGTTGTGTTTCACATGCAACACTGCCGGGTAATGCATTCGGAATGCCTTGCCAGCTGCAATCATTTTAGACATGATCGGATGGAATTCTCTTCTCTTCAGACGAACAGATTGGGGTAGATCCTGCGATATTCGTAGCTTTCGGTCTTCCCATTGCACTGCATCAACTTCCTTGACTTTAGCCAGTATGTGCTGTTTATCGAGATAGTTTAGGAGTTTGAACACCAAAGGTCGAGGAGGAGAGCCTGGTTGGGGAGGGGGACACAAGGAACGATGTGCTCTTTCAACCACATAACTGGTGCCATTTGGGGAGGGACCAGCTATTCGCTCACAAAGTTTTTGGACAAACAGTATAGGATTGCTGCCTTCTTCCTTCTCTGGCAGCCCAAATATTATCAAGTTATTGCACCTGCTGCGCCCCTCAAGGTCCTCCATTTTATCCTCTACTTTACGTATTCTTTGCCTTAATTTCGCATTCTCCAGGCTAGCTTTATCTCTTTCTTTTTCCAAGGACATAATCCAAATTTCAGCATCTCCCATCCGCAGTTTAAGTGCCTCTAAATTGCCCTTAATAGCGTGGACCTCCTCTGACATGCTAGCGATGGTGGTCTGAAGGGGCTGCATTACCTCCAGGAAACGCTCCTCCGTGAGCCCTACGGTGGGTGCTGAGGCACTACTTGACATCGCTGTCTGCGATTTGGGCCTCTTGGGGGGCTTCTCCTTCTCTGGAGTTGATGGAGGCGTGTGACGTGGCGGCGCTTTCTGCATCTCTATCTCCATCTATTTTATCCCAATCGTTGCCAATACTACTCAGCAGCAGATGAATTGGGAGCCGAAACTTTGCAACCGGAGAGAAAAGTCATTGAAACTAAAACGCAATGCATTATGTCGGGGAGCGAGGGTAGGCAGATGCTCTTACTCGGCAACCATCACGTGCCCTCCCTAACATTTTTTTTTTACTTCTGTATAAAAGGTACAGGCAGATTAAATGGACCACCATGGGGCAACATTTGCCCCCACACTAGCAGATCTCTATAAGGAACTTTGGGAATCTGAATTTGCGTATAACCTCCAGAAAAATAAGCACATGCATTTCATTGATTTATGGCAAAGGTACCTGGATGACATCATACTCATCTGGAAGGGATCATTCCAAGAATTAGAAGAATTTATTACATATTTGCATACTACTAATATAAATTTGTGATTTAAGTATGCAGTTGATTTGAATAAAATATCAGTTTTGGATCTAGAAATAATAAAGGATGGTAATAGAGGGTTAAAAACCAATATTTTCTGTAAAAACACAAATAGGAACACTGTCTTAGAATCGTCCAGTTGTCTCCCTCACCATGTTACAGAAAATATTCCTAAGGGGCAATTTCTATGGTTGAAAAGAAATTGCAGTGACCCTGAAGTATATAAGGTGGAGGAACAAAAAATGGAAGACAGGTTCCTTGAACAGGATTACAGCAAAACCTTAATTCATAACGAAAAAGGAAGTATCTGAAAAGAATAGACATGAACTGGTGCATTCAAGTAGACAAAGGACATCTGAAGACACAAATGATAAGTCCAATTTGAATTTGAATTTTGTTACAAAGTTCTCTGCACATGCTGGACATGTGGCAAAAATAGAAAAAGAAAAGTGGCACAATTTAAATGGAGATACAGCATTAAAAGAAATTAGTGCTCAGCCCCCTCCCCATGTCCTATAGGAGGACAACCACAATAAAGTGCAGATTGGTGCGTAGTCATCATGCACCAATATATAAGAAGACATGATTAGACAGGGATCTAAAAGGCTGTTTCAAGTGCAAAAAATGTAAATTTTGCAAATGGATATTAGAAGGGTCTGAATTTGAGAGTCTAGATGGTAAAAAGTATGCAATCAGACAGTTCTTTATATGTGATACAGAGGGGGCTATTTACAAAGCCACATGCTCTTGCGGGGTATTTTATATAGGTAAAACAAATAGGAAACTTACACAGAGAGTCACAGAGTATGTTATCACAGTTTCTGCCAGTAATGTAAAATATGCCACAGCTCTACATATTAAAAATGCAGACAAACCAGCAGATCACAGATTTGGGTTTCAAGCAATAGACAAGGTAACACAGACCCCATGAGGGGGTGATTTTAATTCCATGGTTCTACATACTGTAGGGAATAATTTTAGATATATAATTTAAAAGCAACACAGTGGCCAGGACTAAATGCACCATTTGATTTAAAACCATTCCTCAAAAATAAAAAGAGTTATGCAAGGGTAAGTAAAGTGACCTTGGAATACACACTCGTTCATAATTTATGCATTTTGCTTGTCAGTGGTTTTGTTTATAATCTAAGTAGTCTGGCATAGAAACTCATGGTGAACTGGCTAACAGGACACTGATTGGTTAATAAAAATCCTTATATAGTTTTTTCCAAGGTGTGGGTTAATTTAAAAGTAAGATACATAACACAAAATAACATCAGTTTGTGCTTGTGAAAATTTTAATAGAAAAAGGAAAAAATAATTCTCTGTCCATTGTGTGCAGATTTGCTATGAGCTACTGAAACTCAAAGTTCCTATAATAATAATGGGAATAGTATTGAGCTTAAGGTTATTATGGGACTTAGTTTGAACTTTGAATATTTGCAGGTCTGATCAATGAAAGAGACAGGAACCAGTTTAAAAACCCCTTGTGAAGTTTTGGTAGCAATGAAATAAGAAGGGGCATTCTGAAATGTTGAATGAAAAGATAGGAACAATGGCATGTGTTTTAAATTAACAATTAAAATAGAGTAGATTTAATCATTTAATGTAATTAGGTTTATTTCAGTAAGTGAGTTTTTTATGCATTTGCACGTTTTGTAATTGAGAGAGTAGAGGAATAGTGGGGGAAACTAAAAGGAGCCATAGTGGAGGTAACTAGCCAATTCGTTAGGACAGTGGCCAAAGGGAAAAGAAGGAGGAAACTACTATGATTCTCTAAAGAGGCAGCAGACAAAGTAAGGGCTAAAATAGCAAGCTTCAGACATATAAGGGGACTCAAAGGGAGGAGGACAGGGAGGTGTACCTTGAATGTCTAAGGGAAGCAGGGAAAGCTGTTAGAAAGGCCAAGGTACAGACAGAGGAGGATTTAGCATGGACTATGAAAAAAGGCGACAAGACATTCTATAGGTACAGTACATCAGTGATAGAAGAAAAAACATGGAGGGATTGTGAGGCTCAAAGGGGAGGAGGGAGAGTGTAAGGAGGAGGATCTAGATAAAGGAGAAATACTGAACAAAAACTTCTGTTCAGTATTCACTAAGGAGGAAGAGGGTCAAGGACCACAGTTGGGGAGCAAAGGCAATGGGGGGGGAGTGGACACCAGTCTATTCACGGTGGAGAGCGTTTTGGAGGAACTTGCAAAACTGAAGGTAGATGAAGCCATGGGGCCAGATGGCATACACCCGAGGATATTATGGGAGCTGAGAAGGGAATTAGCAGCACCTCTGGCCACCCTGTTCACAGAGTCACTCAACACAGGCATGGTTCCAGAGAACTGGTAGAGGGCACATGTAGTCCCACTGCACAAAAGTAGCAGTAGGTAGGAAGTGGGGAACTACGGGCCAGTCAGCCTCACCTCAGTGTTGGGGAAGATCATGGAGACACTGCTGAAAGAAAGGATAGTGGTACACTTGGAATCCGATGGTGCCCGGTATCTGAGGCAACACAGATTCACAGCAAGAAGGTTTTGTCAAACAAATCTGATAGATTTTTTTGATTGGGTGACTAAGGAAGTGAATCAGAGAGGGGCAGTAGACATTACCTACCTAGATTTCAGCAAAGCCTTTGGTACCATTCCACACAGATGGCTGGTTAACACGATGAGTAGTCTGGGCATGGGGCATAAGGTGATACATTGGGTTAGAACCTATATGACAGACAGAAGGCAGAAGGTGGTGGTAAATGGGATCCAATCCAGGGGGGAGAGAGGTGACTAGTGGAGTACCACAGGGACCAGTACTGGGACCAGTCCTGTTCAATGTCTTCATTAGTGACATTGCAGAGGGGCTGGAAGGAAAGGTCTGCCTATTTGCCGATGACACCAAGATCTGCAACAGGGTGGATACTCTAGAAAGGGTGCAGAAAATGAAGAGGAACCTGGAGAAGCTTGAAAGATGGTTGGAGGTGTGGCAACTGAGGTTCAATGTAAAAAAAGTGCAAGACAATGCACCTGGATAGGCGGAATCCTGGGGAGAGCTACAGAATGGGGGGGGGGTGATGGCTGTCACCAAAGATTAAAGGGATCCAGGGGTTATCATATCTGATGACCTTAAGGTATCAAAGCAGTGGGCAAAGGTTTCAGGGAGGGCCAGTGGCATGCTGGAGTGCATAGTCAGATGCATTATTAGCAGGAGATGGGAGGTGGTGATGTCATTGTATAAAGCACTGGTAAGGTCTCACCTGGAGTATTGCATGCAGTACTGGGAGACCACACATGTCTTAGGACATAGACAAGGTGCAGGTTATCCAGAGAAGGGAGACGCAGATGGTGCATGGCTTGCATCACAAAACATATGAGGAGAGACTAAGAGACCTCAATATGTACTCACTGGAGAAGAGGAGAGAAAGGGGAGACATGATAGAAACTGTCAAGTACCTCAAAGGCATAAACAAGGTGCAGGTGGGGGATGTTTTTCAATGTAGAAAAAAATATCAGAATGAGGGGACATGATATGAAATTGGAGGGGGGTAGATTAAGAGTTAATGTGAGGAAGTTTTTCTACACAGAGAGAGGATGGTGGATGATTGGAACAGTCTGCCACAAGAGGTGGTGGGGCAAGGACAGTGGAGGGGTTTAAACATGCCTGGGACAGGCACGAGGGAACATTGGGTGGGGAGGGAGTGATGAAAAGCCATTGATCGCTTAGGGTCAGTGACTGTATATAAGTATAGAGCTTATGGGCAAACTAGATGGGCCTAGCAGTCCTTATCTACCAACAGTTTCCATGTATCTATGTATCTTGCATGCTTTTTGTTGGGATTAATTTAAATAACATTGTAATGTTTTAATTATGATGTCATCACAACTTTGTTTTAAATATGGAGGAATACTGCCGTATGTTAGATCTTTGATAAAGGACCCTTACATTGTCCAAAATGTATCATGTCCTACTTGATGCTTGCCCTGTGGCAAAGAAGTTTATTATTTTACAAAAAATGAGTTTTTAAAAGATAACGAATTGGTCTGGTGTCATTATGAAAAGGTGAGAGTGCCAGAGTGTTCATGAGTTACTACTGAATTCAATTTCCTGGCACCTCTTCCTTGTGCAGGTATTTTTTCCAAAAGTTAATATTCTCTGGGATGCTCAATCTGCCTCTCCTGGGCCAGCCCCCAATGACCCAGGTTCATTTCCAAGTCCAGGTTGCCGACACCACAAGTGGTAGCACTAATGCTGTTCCAACGGGCTGGCCCTAAAAAAGGTTTTACAGAAAAGTTAATGGAGGTACAAGCATGGTTTGTTAAATTGTCTGATATCTAACAGAGAAAGTTTATAAATGTTTTTTTAGCTGATATCCATTGAGCTGTAGAACTTCTGTAGGGTAAACCACTGTCTTGAGTCTTCATGATCAGAGATTGATTTGGACAGTCTGATCTGAAAGTAGATGCTTGTTGGCTTAGGGAATTGAAAACAGCAGTACCATTTTCCAAAGCACACACATGAAAGGGAAATAAGAAGGTTGCTGTCTAGTAAAGTGAAAGCTGTATTGCTTTACAATAGTTTAGTCACCTCAAAGATTTCTGTGAGTAAATGAGAAAGAACTTAAATCTGAAATCATTTGCTATGCATACGCCATTGAACAGTAGTAGTAAAATGTATTTATACAGAGATTTTACCATTAGGGTTATAACAACCATATTTACAATGTGTACCTGTTAAATAAGATCATCTAAAAATTACAGTAATAAGTATGAATACATAAATCAGTTAGTAGATTAAGGTACAACATTAAATCACATGAACAACAATACAACTCACTAATTTATAACCAAAACAAATACACATTAAATTCCTTTATCTTATGAGTCACTTATTACATTCACATCAGAAGGCTAGTTCTTGCTTCATTGCTGTCTTTTCTTTTAATTCAATAAACTTTATTTATAATTTGCAATAGAACAAGAAAAATAAATACACAGTTGAGGTACACTAATGACAGGACCAGTAAAAGTTAAATCAACAACAACCAGAAGAAGCAATATAACAATATAACACTATACAAACCCATAAACTTACTCTCCCCCAGCAGAGATTCATGTATGAGATACCAAAAGTGCATAAGCTGTAATTAAGATGGTCTAATAAAACTCAATATTTAAAAAAGATAATAAATGAGAAGCAATATGCTGCAAAAAGGAAAAAGCAAAGGGACTTAAAGGTCATAGACATAAAAGAAATGAAAAGGAGATGACATCACAGATTATAAAATGGCAGGGTAAAATCATGGAATCTGATTTATGTGTAAAATATGGTTTACACATGACTGAAAAAAAGGACTATGAAGAGTCTGGAAACCAGATCAATGGGCATTTGAAGCACAGGCATTTCAGTTAGCCCCCTACAGCCAGAACTGATCTTCCACTACAAACATGGCTGCTACATTTACACTGTAAAAAAAAAACTTCATCTGAGCCCTAAAAATAAAACTACTTTAAATAAAAAATAAATCAAATTACTTAACTGTAGTTTCCTTGATTATCACACTTTCCTTACGTACATAAACACATTAGGAACAATAAGTATTGCTTATAGTTTTCACAACAGTTTCTTTGTTGTCAGTGAAAAATCCCCTTCTGTCGTTACCTGCTCATCAGGGAACTGTCTTCTTCTTGCCCTGACAGTGAGATAATTGAGTGTCTGGCTGTAACAAAGGCCTCTGTTGTATGTGTGTACAGAGTGTTAGGAGAGAAACATTCTGCCAATGGAACTGAGCAGAATTTTGAATCCATGTATTCATTGGTAAACATTCTATGATAAACATTCCGTATCTTGAATGTGGGAAAAAAACAGGAAGAAGAATGTAGGCAATAATACAATGACATTATCATCAATTACATCATTTGTAGTGGGTGGAAGGAATATTTTATCATAAACGTACACAAGTAAATCTATTGTTTATACATATAAACATGCTTTTCCCAACTGTAAAAAACTTTAAAAAAAGGAGCCAATTTTATAAACGCAATAAGGTACTCTGGGATATGCATGAAACATATTTTACCACATGGCCAGGGGCGTAATAAGTAAGTAATAATACCCAATAGGGTGGGCATTATTGGGATATAACAGACCACCCAGGGGTATAATGAGGCCCGATGCCACATGCAGAGGGCGTTATAGCCCCTGGAAGGTTCGTTATATCCCATAACGGCCAGCCTAGAGGGTATTATTATACTTAAATAATGAGCTATAGGTGTAATGTTTTGGAAAAATATATAACAATAAATATTTGTATATAAAAATTATATAAAAAAAAGTAACTTTTGTAGTAAAGTAATCCCTGCAGTAGTGGAATGACCACAGGAGGGTGCTGCCTTGTTTGTATGTGTGACACATGAGCTTGTGCTGTTGCTTTCTTTTTATACACAGTGATATAGGAGAGCTGCTTCTTGAGCTTGTTGCCTCGATTTGTGTCTGTCTTGTTCGTTAGTCAGACACGGAAAGAGATGCAACGTCTTTATTTTATTTTATTTCATATTGCCTAGTTATAGCTATTTTAAAACAGGTACCTGTTTATTTTTCATTTTGCTGAGGTCTAAAATGTGGCGCTGTGCAACTCTGGAACTCACTGTAGAAGTATCTTGACAGGAGCATCGCTGCACTAAGTAAGGACATTTAAGTTATTTAAAAGGAAAAAAAAATGTTTAGTATTGCTGTACATTTCTTTTGGAGTGTAGTGCGACAGTGTGTAGAGAAGTCAGTTTGACTAAGTGAGCAGGAGAAAAATGTTAGGTGGCAGGTTTCAATTTCGGGGTGCCCAATGATAGTGTTAGTCATAGGGCAGTGCCAAGTGGAACTTGTTTTTCAGTGGGCTGTTAAAAAATAACGGACCGGGTGGCAGGCTGTTTCAGCCAATCAGGAAATGAGTTTGAATTTACCTATTATCTAAGGCAGAGTAATATCACTTTGTTCAGGTATTACCTTTGGTGCCATTCAAAGGAGAAATCAGAGGGAATACAAGGTATGCAATCGATTCCATATCTTGTTGAACCCCTTGATATTGTATCAAGAACTGGCAATCATCTTTTCCAGATGGAGGTTATTCAGAAGTTCCTGCAGCCATTCGTTATAAGAGATATCCATTTGATCTTTCCAATGGTGAGGAACCACTCACTTCACAGGAAGGGAAATCTTGGCCTTATGATTGCAGTCTTAAAAACAGTAGGTGAAATTTCCAAAGCTCGGGGGGGGGGGCAGAGGGTAGTTCATTCCAGTAGTTAGCAGCCTTGTACTTGAACATCATTTTACTAAAACAGTTAGTTACTTTTGGTACTGTTGTAACCTGGGCTCAGGGAGAACATGTCACTTGGCATATTGGCTAGGTTTGGTTACTCTGACCAGGGGTACCCAAGTAATCCAGAGACTAGAAGCAATAACTGAATGTCCATACAAGGAGATGAGATTCAAAAGTGTGGCTTTATTCAACAAGACTCTGAATAAAAACATAGACAGACCCCCAAGGGGCTACACTCCTTGTAATGCAGATAAGGTGCTGACACAGACACACATCCATTCTCGGATCCTAAAATTCCATATGTCATGGACTCTTTAACTAGCGGCACACTACCACCCTCTACTCCATCCCTATGTTGGGGCACCCTCTTCAGGCACTGGCCAATACCTGAGAGAAAAGGTATCTGGTGTCTCAAAGTGAATCCACAGAGGTAAGCCCTGTTATGCCAGATGGGGGGGGGGTCTCCCACCTGTTGTTCCATAGACCCATACCTGGCCATTCCTTTGTTTACACACACATCCTTGGCTGCTGTAGTGCAGACAGTACATGGCTTTGTAATGCAGAAACTGTCTTTCCCTTGAAGACCCCCCACATAACAACAGTCATTACATCTCACTGCTCCATAAGCCCCGGACTTGGCATCCTGACTGACCCACAGCCCCAGAGACCTATTTACTCACTGTTTTGGTGAATGACACTAGCATTTTATCAAAGTTTCATCACCCTCCATGTTGCAGGTGTCCAAAACTCTGAATGAATCTCATTCCTCTAAAACTGTAGTGCCCCAGCACTCTCCATCAGGAAACTTCTTCCTTTTCCCAGGCGAGGGGATTTCCCCTGGGAGTTGGTTCCTTGTGACTCTCTTATGGTGGAAGCACACACCCTAAGGTAGCTCTGTGTCAGAGCTGAGGGCAGGGAGGGCCTGCCTGTGCAGGGCACCCCTTCCCTCCACTGTACTGCAGGATCTACATCCTTCTCTTTCGAGCCTGCTCCAGACTGAAAACAAAAACTAGACTGCTGACTTCAAGGATCAACTCTAGACTGACTTTGAAATTCCCCAACGTTCTATCTAACTCCCAACTGCAACATTCCATTGTGGCTTATGCTGCTGCAGAATTCTAAACGATGCCATAGCCCCAGCTCAGCAGAGACTGAAAACAGAGCAAGACATAGTGAAATCCATTTAACTGGAGTTTCACTAGCTGCCTGTCCCTGCCTGCCACTAGATCTAACTAGGGTTCTAGTAACCCCAGGTAACAGGGGGGTTACACTGTCAATACCTTAGCACCCCTTTTCTTTAAGTTTATGCCATAGATTGGCTTTTGTGACTTTCCAATCAATCCAGACAGTATGTTATTTTTTATTATACAATGACAAAGAAAAATCTTGGGCTCCCATTGGTCACTCAGGGACTGGACCCGTGATGTTATCCCAGCACAACATCAGGCTCTAGTCCCAGCACACAGATGACCATATGAACCTATTTTAAATCACTACACACTGACCACAATCATTGATCCCTCTTTCTGTAGACAGCCCACTTCCCCCATTCGCAACCCGCCTTCCTTACTCCCGGCTCCTTCATTATAAAACTAAAACTACCCAAAACAGAAAAAGGCTTCCAATCCCAAAATGTACCAGTTTATATTGGTACAGCTGTTTTTTGAGTGGCTTTAAGTGCCATTCAAATTCTGCTTTCACATCAGCGCTCTCCCCCTCACAGCGCACACAGCCGCGTGCAGTAACTGTGAGACCTGAGCTTCACAGCAAACATTTTTTACCCCAGAAACTCTGGCTCCCGTACACAAATTAAAATATTTACAGAAGCCCTTAGTTCAATCTTCTACCCTTCCCCCAGTCTAACCACACTGCTCATGGCATTCTTCGCTGACAATCCTACACACAAACACTAATGGCAAGTGTGAGAGCATGCCTCAGTGTGTCTTACCTGATCATTGCGACTCGCTGTTTTTAACACCGCAGGACCGACAGATGAGGAAAGACTTAAAACAAAAAAATGAAAGCTGAAAAAAAAACATTGGGCTTAACAGTACACCTGAGCAAAGCCCTGACAAAAAAGAAACAAACAACACATAAAGGTTGTTGTGCAGACTCAGGACTGCAAAGCCACAGATAAACAGGGCAATTCCACCTACTGGCAAGAAATCAGCACTATTTTTTTTAAATTGTACACCTCCTCATTAAAAAAAAACAGCAAACAAACTAGTTTTAAACATATTTCTTCATCTTTTTTTTTTCCACTCATGAGCCATTGTATAATAGCAATAATGCACTCAAGGGTGTGTGTTGTACTGGGATAATGTCACTTCTGGGGTGATTAGTCGCACTCGGCCTGTGGCCTCGTGCCTAATCACCCCAGGCGTGACATTATCGCAGCACAACACACACACTGTCGTGCATTATTGCTTAAATACCCCCTGTATATGATTTGCCCATATGCCCTTCCTTCTTATGCCAAGGGAACTCCACCCTAAAAGGGTGTACATTGAACAATTGTGGGTACTATATTTACACCTTAGTACATATCTTGCCAATCTGCTGTATGTTGTGTCCAATTTCTTTTAATGTTTTTCATAGGCATGACAGATAATATGACTCCTGTAGTTGATAACTGACATGATTAACAGGTTGGCTACCTTCAATTGTACGTTTTTAGTTATGCAATTTGAAATCCATCTCATTACTCCAATTCTGACATTATTTTTTTTCATCAGTTCCTATGTACGGTGTTCAAATGTTAAATGTTGATCAAAATAAATGCCCAAATATTTATACACTGAAGCTTGAGTTAACATATTTCTGTCTTGTGTCTTTACTTCAAGCTTAGAATTTGTTTTATTTTTCCTGACAGGCTTAGACCAAAGAACACGGTTTGTGTTTTTTTGTTATTAATTATCAAGCCTAGGGAGGTGAACGACTACTACATCACTAAAAAATATGCTTGTGATTTCTGTTCCATGTCCTCAGGGCTATTTCCTTTGCTACAAGTACTGTATCATGTGCATACAATCTAATCTGGGAGTGTTCTATATGATTGGGCAAGTCATTTACTGTATTTATATACTGTAATGAACAATAGGGGACACATGATTGATCCCTGGGTACCCCTTAGTTTACATGCAAAGATTTGGATTGATGGCTATTTACAGTGACTACCTGGATCCTGTTGATTAAATAAGAACAGAACCATTTGCAAGATTCATCAGACAAGCCAATTTTCTCAAGAACTTTCAATAAGAGTCCATGGTCTACTAAGTCAAATGCTTTGGCACAGTCCATGTACACCGTACCCATGGACTAGGAAGTCTATGAGCACAGTGGCCGTGAACCTGCCCCTCCTGAAACCAGACTGAAATTGAGTCAGCCTATCATAATATTAATTTTTGCTTTTATTTAAACTTTTTGGTCCCTGTTACCTCCTCCCACCAACTGGAGACACAAAAACATCTGTATTTTTATGGTTTTCTCTCCTGACCCCCCCCGAGGCCCCAGCACATGGTCATGCAAGCATGTGAAGGCATGCTTCTCACCCTGTGGCATCAGTTCAGCCCCTTTCACCTCCTGATACTTTTTCCACCCCCTTCACCTGTGCTGCCCACTGGACCTCCACACAGTGGGAGCAAAACTACAGGGGAGCAGCACCAACCCACCCTCACCACCCTCAGGAGAGGACAGCTGCCCACCAGCATAGCATGCTCAGTCCTGTTCCACCCCCCTCCCCATGCTGACACCCTGATGACCTGAGGTCATTCCCGAACTCCGGTCACTGACGTAGCGCGAGGTAAGGCATGCAGTGCATCAACCCTCTGCACCACCAGAACGGCTAGCCTATCATATTTTTCAAGATAATCTATTAATTGGCTATATACGGTTCTTTCCAGAATCTTAGAAATAGCTGAGAGAAAAGCTATTGGGCAGTAATTGAAAGGATCCAATAAATCACCACCTTTAGCAACCGGGATTACTTTAGTCATCTTCCAACTTTGTGGGAAGATCCCCTCACTTAAACTCCAATTAAAGATATCACTCAATATTGGTGAGATCTCCAAGACTGATTCTTTTAACAACCTGTTTTCTATGTTGTCCAAGCCACTAGCTTTATTAATTAGAACAGATGTTATCAGTATAAAGATCCCGTTATGCCTGAAGGTGGTACTGTATCTACGGTTACCACAAGTGTATACTTACTAGATTGTGACTGATTTTCATGGTGGCCACTTGACTTCAAGATTGCCTATTAAATGGAGCTGCATGGCTCACAAAACTTATGAATATTAGTGAACAAGTGAGCAATAACACCCAGTGGGGTGTAGGTTAGTCTGGAGAAATGCACACCTATGGACATAATGAGGCACAAGGTGTAAGGCAGAGTACCTTTACTGCCTCTAGAAGTTAAGTTTAGTTTAGTTCAGTTTAGTTTAGTTTACAGTATTGTACTTTTTAAGAAGTTCCCCTCCTAGGCATGGAGCACCTGTACAATAAAACATATAAATAGTACTGTCATAAATAAACATACAGTAAAACAACAAGACATAGCAATTACATTCATAAATACAGTCATCCTGTCTAATACTACTATTTATGATCTATAATACACTTGAACAGAATACAGTCGGTAGAGGTAAACAACAACCTCTTCACATTTGCCAAAGTCCAAGTGGGGATTCCTCACGGATCCATAATAGGCCAATTGTTATTCACATTGGTGGCTATTCTCCAAATTGCAAAGTGTCTACGTGCCACATTTCTGGGGGCACATAGACACTCCATAGCCACCTCAGCCCCTGCACCTTATTCTCCAAGGGGGCATGGGGTTGGTATGCACCCGATCCTTCAACCGCACACCAAGATCCGCTAAGGGGGTGGTCCGGGGGAGTGTCCCCATGCTCTGCACTATTGTGGAAAGTGTGGAGTGCTGGGTGAGGGGGTGCAGGCTACATGTTCCAAGATCAGATGTAGGCTGTAGGTGCCCCCCCAGGAAGCTGCCGCCAGAGGTGGTGGGAATGTCAGAGCATGGATAGGTCTTGCAGCATGCTGCCCCAGCCCATGGGTTGCACACGGTGGGCTGGGGGCAATTGACCAGGTGAGCACCCACCTGCCCCGATGCCGTGGGTGCACCACAGCCACCCAACATTTGGTGTGCCCTAGTATGTAGGTGAGCCAGTGGTGGACCGGGTCTGGGCATCCCACTGGATTCTCACCCCTGTCTGTGGATGTGCCCCTGTGCACCTACACACTATGGGGACTGGACCGCGTGGTGGCTGAGAATAAGGCCCCCGTGCAGTGGTCCCCAGGTGCGGACCTCCACAGGTGGAATATGCACCAGTGATGTGTACATCCTACACCATGGAGAATTGCCACCATTGTTCATAAATGACTTACAAATACCAGATATACCATGGTGCACTGCCCCAGAGAGGAACGTAGGGGTGGTGGTGTAGCCATCTGTTTTAGATCCAACTTGGGCTTCACCGTGCACCCAGTGAGAACTCTGGGTTCTTTTGAGTGTGTGGCCATCTGGGGTCTGGGCCCTGGTTGCAGGATTTTCCTTGTTTATCGCCCCCTGTAACAGCAGGGAACTTCCTTCAGGAGGTTGCCAAATTCATCGTCGGCGAAACATTGGAAGAAGAAGATGAAGAAGAATCAGCATTTATATAGTGCTTTTAAAACACAGTATCCCAAAGTGCTTTACAAGCAATGCTAGACTGGTAGTGAAGTGACTGAATGTGTGGTGGCAGCCATATCGCACATCATCACCCACACACAGCCTGGATAATTGCATGAACCAGTTTATGGGAAGGAGAACGTTGGCCAGGACACTGGGACTGTTCCCTGCTCTTTACAAAGAGTACCCTGGGCTCTTTTACTTCCACCTGGATGCCCACCATGATGGGCAGAAGGGACCTCAGTTTAATGTCTCATCCGAAGGACTGCACACCTCAGCAGTACAGCACCCCCCAATACTGCACTCGGATGCCAGTGATTTTTAGGTGCAAGTCCATCCCAGTGTGGGACAAGAACCCACAACCTTCTGGTCCAGAGGCGGATGTGCTACCAACTGAGCCACACTGACACCTGAAGCTGGAAGCCCCCCCAGATGTATTGTTCTGGGGGATTTCAATGTTTGGGCCGACAACGTATTTTCTCGGCAGATAGATTGATCCACTTTAGGCTCAACCACTCAATCAGTGTGTGCATAGTTAGTGTCCTACTTCCAGACTATGCACTGGGTCTCCTTCACCCTAGTTTGTTTAGTCTCTGCCTGCCTACAAGTTTTTATGGAGTTGCTGCCTGACATGGTGGGCCCTGCCTATCCTGAGACTGCCCTAATGTTATCCTACTCTGCATTGTTAAAATTCTGCTGTCTTCTAGTGCTGCCTTGTTGCTTGATGCACTTTAAATGTAACCTTACTTGTTTAGCCAGTTCATGAATGTACCATTGTAATCTCCTGGGTCGCACCTGAAAATAGGCACTTGGTTGTCTAGTGTGCTCACCCAGTTAACAAAAGCAAATATATAAATAACCTCCTTCAAACTGTGTCATCTTTGGGTCTGTTACAAGCTGTTTCAGCTGTGACTCACCTGGTCGGCCACACATTGGACCTGGTGTTCTCGCTGGGGCTTGAGATAAATAATCTCGGAATTGATCAGGTAGTTTGGTCTGATCATTGCACGGTGCAGTTCATGTTTGGGGCTCCCACCAGATGTCCTCCCCCTACAGAGATGATGAGCTGTTGCCCTTTGCAGGGATTGAGGCCGGAGGGTTTTGTGGTGGCAGCTAATCTATCTGATGTGAGTAATGCATGAGTCGGAGGTGTTGGTGTCGTGGTGCACTCTTATAATAGAGTGTTATCCGACGTCATTGACTCCCTCGCACCTGTCCATGTACAACCCAAATCTTCCTACCTGAGCTTTCCATGGTTTGATGGGGATCTCAGGGAGTTGAAGAGAAAGGGTTGGAGGTTGGAGCACTGCTGGAGAAAGTCCAGCCTGGAGGAGGACAAACTGACCCTGTGTATGCATTATAATACATACCAGAGGGCAATCAACCATAAGAAGGCAGGGTTCCTGTCCAGGGAGATTGCTGCCAGGAAGAACCAACCAGCTATACTTTTTCAGACTGTGGACAGGCTACTTCATCCTGTCTGTCTTCAGCTGAAGAAGGTTTTTAAAAATGCTGAATGTAATGAGTTTGCTTGTTTTTTCTCTGACAGATTGTCCGGTATCCGGCAGGGATTTCCCCAGACACAATGCTATAGCTGGCAGTGGTCACCAGACATGTTCTAAGTGCACTCCATCTGGTTGGGGGGAGTTTAGACCAGTGGAGGCAAGTGAGGTTATCAAGGTAGCAACCAATCTGAAGCACACTTTTTGTGAACTGGATCTGGTGCCGACACATTTCTTGATGAGATGCATTGACTCCATTGGCCCGGTGTTCCTTATCTGAGGGGGCCTTCCCTGATGCCTTGAAGGAGGCGTTGGTGAGACTACTCTTAAAGAAACCATCTTTCGACCCGGAGGTCAGGGCAAATTACCGACCTATCTCCAATCTCCATTTTTTGGCCAAGGTTGTGGAGATGGTAGTGGCGCTTCAGCTGGAGGAGCACCTCTTGACACATGAGTTGTATGAACAATTCCAGTCAGGGTTTTGAGCAAGGTATAGCACTGTAACTGCATTTGTTCGAGTGCAGCATGCTCTCCTCAGGGCAAGAGACTGAGGAGATAGGACAGTTCTTGTTTTCCTTGATCTCTCCTCAGTATTTGATACTGTGGACCATTGTGTGTTGCTTAACCATCTCAGGGAACTCTACAGACTAACCGGCATTGTCATCTGCTAGATTGAGACTTTTCTAACCAATGGAGACAACGGGTTGTGATGGGGAATTTCTCCTCCACCCCTAGCCTCCTTTCTTGCAGAGTAGCTCAGGGATCAGTTTTGACCCCAATATTGTTCGCAGTATATATGCTGCCCCTGGGGGGGGGTATCATTAGGAAGTATGGTTTGGGTTTTCATCGCTATGCTGATGATACCCAGCTATACTTATCCTTTGCCCCAGGAACATCTAACACAGTGGATGTGCTAAACAGCTGTCTTGCTGAGATCAATGACTGGATGGCCTCTAGCTGGTTGTGACTGAACCACTTCAAAACAGAGGTATTGGTGGTAGAGTTGAACAGCGTGCGTGATAGGTTGGCCTCTGACTCAGAGACTGGACTTGTTCTGGGTTCTGTTTCATTGAAGGCCTCCTCTAAGATGCAAAATCTTGGCATCATTTTGGATAGGAGTTTGACTATGGAGATATAGATTTCCTCTGTTGTCCGCTCCTGTTTTTTCCATTTTAGAAATGTCGCCAGGATATAGCCCCTTGTTCCGCCTCTGGACCTCCCCACTTTGGTGCATGCCTTAGTTAAATTGAGGCTTGACTACTGTAATGTGCTCTACCTCAAGGTCACGGGAGGATCTCTTCGCAGTCTGCAGCTAGTGCAGAATGCAACCACTCGATTGCTTACTGGGCAATCAAAGTTTTGTCATATTACACCTATGTTGCGTGATCTGCACTGGCTGTCGGTCAGGTGGAGGATCCTCTTTAAGGTGGGGCTTCTCATCTATAAGATACTACATGGTCAGAGACCTGGTTACCTGTTAAACCTTCTTCTACATGCTGTCTAGACTCACCCCCCCTGCTCCTCCTGTGGAGGCCCCTTAGCAATTCCGAGGTCAAGATTAAAATTGGCTGGTGACAGGGCTTTCAGTGTCACTGCTCCTGCCCTGTGGAATTCGCTCCCCTCTGGGTTTAAGGGGGCCCCCACTTTGGAGGTTTTTAAGACCCACCTCAAGGCCCTCTTATTTGCCCAGGCATTTTTAGATTAATATTAATCTATGAGTAATGCTATAAGTATAGATGCTGAGAATCTGATATTAGTTTTAATGTTTATATGAATTATTTTTTTAATTAATAATTATTTTTGTGTTTTATTGATATTGCTGAAACATGTGTTTGTATTTCTGTGTGGCGCCCAGAGCCTCCGGTATTGGGTGTCTTTTTAAATAAATCTTGCCTTGCCTTTTGTGATGTTTTTGTTCAACTACATGCTGACAACACAGTCATTCATGTTAGTGGATCAAACATCCAGGATGTTACAATCAAACTTCAAAAGGACTTTATAACTATGTTTTAGCTGCCATTTTTGATGTATTGCTCTGGTACTCGATGTCGTTACTTTAATGTTTCCATAATGATTAAATATTTTTTCTTTAGAGAAACAGTGAAGCCAGAAAGTCATAATACCATTGTTCTGCTGTCAGAATGATAGCATAACAGCTTCAAATTACTCAAAATCTGCACTATGCTAATGGTTGAAAACCTGAAGCAAACTGAAAGAGGGGAAAGCAAAATTTGACATGAAATGACTTGATTACTAGGACCCCAGCAGACAGAAAGAATGGTTGAGCTGTTTGTTTCTTATTTAATTGTCCCTTGTTGGCACAAGCGGTCAAGTGGGATGGAGAAGTGACTTGGAATGGCAGTGAGAGGGAGATCCACTTGGTAAGGGGGTCTGTAAGACAGTTGGCAGTGGGGGCTCACTAAAACAATAGCAATCAGTTAGATAGGTTGCCATATTTTACAAAAAACAACATACAGCAATCCATCTGTTACGGTGTTGAAATTTCATCTCAGGATTCTGGTGATGTGATAAACCTCTTGAGCTTCACTATCAAGGTTTATGATGTCATCAGAATCCCTCAGTGAAGTTACTACACTATAACAGATGGATCGCCATATGTTTTTCTATTTGTAACTCTCCCAGGATATGCCTGAAAAGAGGCATCCTATGCCTAGTGTATCGTATTTGGTGATCAAAAACAGCTAAATGTATAAACGATCTGAAGATGAGTAACAATCCAATCTACTTGTAGCATATCATCACAGCTACTGTAGAACTAGGCATTTTTTCATTAAAAAGCAATCAGTGATCCTCATAACCACAATAATGTATCAAATTCAGCATGTGAGAAGGTTAATACAAGGTTGTGATGCAACATGTGGGCTTGCAATTCATGACACTGGAGCCTGGCCTTTGAGGCACACAGCCTTGTCTTTGAGAAGATGGGCATTTGCCCTGGTACTGGAGCAAGTGCCAAGGAGCATTTGATTGCAGCTATTAGGTGATACATTGGATCTTGGACCTCGAGGGCTACAACCCCACATTTAAGAAGTAGGGCATTTTCCCTAGTGCTGGTGTAAGTGCCCTGAGGCACTTGACTGTAGCTGGGGGTGTAACAACTGGAACTCAAACTTTAAGAGGTTAGGCATTTGCCCTTGTGCTGGGGCAAGTACCTGGATGCATTTGACTCTAGCCAGCAGGTACTGCATTGGAGCTTGGTCCCAAGGAGCACAGCACAGTGCTGAGGTAAGTGCTTGGAAGAATTTGGCTGTAACAGGTGGATACAATGTTGGAACTTGGTCCACATTTGGTGCAATGCTGTGCAGAGGCTATTGCCAAAATAATTTCACTGCAGCAGGTGAGTACCAGGATCGGGTACTACGAAGGCAGAGGAGCCCTGCAAAGGAGAGTTCCACCTCTAGAGGTGTATGGGAATAGTACCTCTACTAGCCATTTTGGATACCAAAAAGGCAAGTGAACCTTCTTGAGGAGTGTTCCACCCTAAAAGCACCACAGAAACAAAGTTTCTTTCAGTTTAATGTAGTTGATTGTAGCAAGTAGGTATAACGGTGAAGCCTGACCCTCATTCAGCACAACCCAATGGTGGGTCAATTGCCCAGAAGCATCTGATTGTAAGCAGTAGCTGTTACATTGGAGTTTGGCCCTTGATGGGCACAGCCCAGAGCTGAGACAAGTATCCAGAAGCTTTTGACTGTAGCAGGTGAGCACCCTGACAGGGTTCCATGAAGGCACAGGGACACCATTAAGAAGTGTTCCACCCATTGGTGCCACAGAAACATAATTCCTTTAGGCTAAATGTACCTCTATCACCCTTTTTAGGTACTGAGAAGGCACAAGAACCTTCTTGAGGAGGTTTCAGCCCTAGAAGTACTTTGGAACAAAATTTCTTTAGTTTAAAAGTAACATGGGTGAGAGTCTAGGCATGACATTTAAGGCATGATAGAGAGAGAAGGAATGACTTTGCAAATGAAATCATAGCAATCAGGTGGGGAGAGCCCACTTCATCAAAACAGGTAATCTAGTCCATGACTTATCTAGTGCTTAGATTTTAAAACAGATTAGGTCACTGAATACAAACAAATCGATATATGTTCATATTTCTCTGGACATGTATAAAACAAGCAAGGAGTTCAGAATGTATTGCAGAAGCCACTTTTCAAAAAAGTTAATGGCAAATCAAAGGAGCTGAAAAAGGGGAAAACTGGATAAACATTAGTTTGTAAAGTACGCTAAATGTAAATTTGTCAAAGTATAAAGTGCATCTAAATGAAGCAAACTGTGGAACAGGCATGCTAAGAGCACATGAGGAAGTCACAGTACACTAGAGCAGATACTGAGCAAACCCATTAATGACACATTAAAGAAAATTAACTGTAAAGGGGAGTGTGATAGACATAATTGGGGCTGGCAGTATAGCCTAGAGGTTAGAGTAATGAGATGTGAATGAGCTTGGTACATCCAACAGACCTGGGTTTGATTGCCACAACCTCCACTTGCATACTGTGTGACTCTAAGCAAGTCACTTAACCTCCCCAGTGCTCCCAGGTCACCCCTGAAAACAGGAACTTGTGCCTAGTGGCTTACCCAGTTACCAAAAGACTAAAAAAAAAAAACATAAGAAAGATGCATTTTGATGCAGCCACAGCTAGCTGAAGGTAACAGACACAAATCGAATGCAGAAAATAATACTGACAAAGCAGACAACCACAACATTAGACACCGTACATGTCAAAAATTCCCTAAAAGGCAAAGAGTAGCATGAACATAGTCATACCGCAGAAGTTCCCAGGGAGGCAAGGGAGAGGGGGCTGGGACTCCTAGCCATCCCAGAGGTAGAACTGCAACAAAGAAAATTCTCCTCAAAAGGAAACTTGAGCATGCTGGCTTTAACAGCCCTGGAAGGCAGGACATAGCAAATGTCACTCACTGTCCCACCAAAGACCAGACCATAGTCTTGCAACTAAACAGCAACAGTACCAGCAGCAACTGATGACCTACTCCACTCAACACAACCTTTTATTCCAAATGGGGACCATCCTTCACCACTCTGTTTCCTACTTGTCAGACAATTTGTTATCCACCTCTATATGCTTTGTGGACATCCATATTGTTTTCCATGTGGTACAGTGTCAAAGGTATTGCTGAAGTCCAAATAACATAGAAACATAGAAACATAGAATCTGATGGCAGATAAGGACCACTTGGCCCACCTAGTCTGCCCATTTTCCTACCTAATGGATTAGCTGCAGATCCTAGTTATAGATGGACTATATCCAGCCCCCAATCCCTATCCTCCTCCCTAGTAACCAACTCAAAGAATACAACTGAGTTGGTTTGGCGAGCCCTACCTTTTTTAAACTATACTGTGCACTGGAGAACAGTCCATTTACATCCATGTGCTGAACCACGCACATCTTTTATGATTCACTCACTTTGCCAAGCACTGAAGTAAGATACACACATCTGTAGTTACCTGGGTATGACCTTACTCCATTCTTTAACAGGGGAATGACATAGGCTGTTTCCCAGTACTCTGGCACTATCCCTGTCTGTCAGGACAGAGTCCTGAAAGATATCAGCTAGAGGCCAGCCAGAACCCCTTTTAAGTCCACTCTTACCCTTAGATGGATACCATCACCTGGGGTGATCCTGGATCTGCACCCTTCAGGTACCAACTACTTCTGGTGTGGTCAGCACTGCCTTCTGTTTGCCCTGCATCTCTCCCTTAATTTTAGCCACCTGATGGCCATGCTCCTAGACCTCCTGGTTGATTACTGACACACACTACTTATTCAGTGGCTCTGCTTCTCTCCTGTCTTGCTCAGTGGTTCCTTCCTGTCCTCATTGATCAGTGGCTCCACCTCATCCTTGATTCTCTTCTGTTTCTTAAGAACTGAAACAAGTATTTACTATTTCCCATGATCCCTTGAATGATTCTACTTTCCAGACCAGCCTTAGACTGGGCAATCTTGGCCCTACAGTAATGTCCTATACTTTACTTACACTGCTCTGTCACCAAAGTCCTTCCACTTATCATACTACTTTTTTAACCCTCAGCTTCCCCTGAAGTTCTGTTCTTTGGATAAACATGGAGGACCCCCACCTAGCCCTTTGCCCTTGTTGCACACAGAGACACATCTAGTCAATGCCTCCATTATACTTTGCATTATACTCTCCCGCTTGGCTGTAGCTCTCCCACTCAGTGGTGAATTCATCAAATTAACCATAACCATCTCTCTCTTGGCTTATAAAAGTCAGCTCTCCTAAAGTTCATTTTTATGGTCTTCAGTACTATTATGGTTATTGTTACCCACTGGCTCCTGAACCTTTACTGCTCCGATTCTGTCATTTCCACTACTCAGTAGCAGATCAAGAATGACATCCAGACTTGTTCCATGCAAGACATTCTGAATAAGGAAACAGCCATTCACAAGCGACAAGAAATTCCTACCTAGTCTTCCTTGAAGACTTTCCACTTCCCAATCAACAGGTAGTGTGAAATCCTCCATGAAAACCATGGGGCTCATACTGTAGTTGTTACCCTTTTAATTTCACTTGTTAGTTCCAGTCTGCTGTACTACCTGGTGGTCTGTAACATACAACACTCCCAGAGCTGTTGTTTTGTCTACCATGTATCTTAATTCCAGCCACAGACTTTCTTTAGGGCTCCCATCCCTCCTGACTCTCTCTTTCTCAACTTGCTTCTATCCCACCCTTGACAAAGCAAGAAACCCCTCCACCTGTCTGACTTTCCTTTCCTTCCTGAAGACACCGTACCTCTCGACCCTTGCATCCCTGCTTATTCCCTCCTTCCACTAGGTCTCTGTGAATCCTACTACATCATATCTTGCCTCAAGAAGACACTCTCCAGCTCATCCATTTTGTTTGTTGCACTCCACAAACTCGCTGTCATAAAGTGAAGGTCTGTGTTTCTCTCCCTCCTTTTCTTATGCTTCTTACAGCTGACTTCCTTCCTACATACTTTGATTGGGGACTGGATGTTTTCCTACACCTATACCTACACCCCCTCTGCCCAAGTTTAAAGCCTCCTGCACCTCTCTGTTTATTCTGTATGCCAGCACTCTCACCCCTGCTGGGCTCAGATGAACCTAGCCACAGTATACAGGCATCTTCTGCACCAGAATGCTTCCCATGTGCAAGGAACTTAACTTCTTGCTCCCTACAACAGACCCTTAACCATATATTTAACTGCTCAAAGCAGCAGTACATAACAGCAGTGAAAATTTTGACCTATACTTTTTGTATTTTAAATTGCCTCTTATCTCTCATCTTGAATAGTACCACTCATTCCCATTTTGAGTCAACTTTAGCACTTTTTCACTTTTGGAAATAATAAAATGAGTGCTCCCTTCATTCTGGCTTGAACCAGGCATTCATCAGTATACTCAGTCATTTCTGTACACGTGTTATCGAGTAATGTCAGGAAACCATGTCTGATGCAAGCTAGTTCATTATCGTCACATGAAAACTGATCTTATAACCTGGGGTACCAAAACTAAAGTTTTAATTGGCTGAACAGTACCACTTGACTATGTGTTAATGTCTGTTAATGCACAGTTAGGGTGAAAAGTCCAGGCAGCAGGATCCCCGTGCACAACCCAGACTTCTTCGCTGTGTAGGCACAGCAAAAAATTTCAGCAGCCATTTAATTTCCTCGCTAAGAAGGAGTAGGTAAAAGGAGAGTTTCCTACCCAGGTTATACAAAAAGTACATCTCCCCACATCAGTACAAGATTTTCCACCCACCTGCCCCCAGTGGATCTCTTACTTTTCCTTGCAGTGCCATACCAAGAGCAGTGGGTTGTGAATAGATTCTGACCCCCCACAACGGTACGTAACTACCTCCACCCACCAACTCCTGCTATTCCTGGCACACCATTCCCTGCAGTGACATAGCAAGAGAAATGTGGTACAATAAGGGTAGTATTGCATGTATCATGCTTGTTTCACTCTCTCTCTTTCTGGGCTCTGAGAGAGAGAGAGAGAGAGAGAGAGAGAGAGAGAGAGAGAGATGTAGCACTGTTGTGCTGCAGCCCCCCACCCTGAACACGACCTTGCAGCAAATCTGTATGTTCTGGTGTCACCAGTAGTGTTGGTAGTCCACCAGGGTACAAATGCAATGATAGGTAGCGCATCCTGTGCTTAATTACACTATTCCTGTCACCATAGCATTGTAGAAATGCAGCAGTATCAGGCGCATTATTTACCACATCATGTGTTTAATAGCAGTGGTATCCCTATGGATCTGACTGCACAGTTGTGAAACCCACCCAGCCAGAACTTATGTCCCACTGGTGTGCCACATCACAGTTCTGCTTATTCTGTTCCTGGAGACAAGGAGTGACAGTGTGTGACACAACAGCAAGAGAGAGAGCAAGAGAGAGACAGGTTGCACCTGGCACAGCTTGCTTCACAATTTCTGCCATCATGGTGTTTACGCAGAGCCCTTCTAGGAGAGAAAAAGAGAGACAGTCTGTTCGTAAAAGTTGCTGTATTGTTGTCTGTCATCTCTCTCTCTCTCTCTCTCAGCTGTGCTACAGTACCACATCTGCAATCTCCTCTTTCTGTCCTGTGCATCTGTGGAGTGAAACTCCAAGAGCTCCCCCCCCCCCCGTGCTGTCCCAGGAGCAAGTGACAGTGCACAGAAGCGGTGCGGCATGCATTATTTTCTCTGTCTCTCTGTCTCTCTTTCTCTCTCTCTCTGTCTGTATCTCTCTCTCTGTCTCTCTCTCTCTCTCAACACAAACACCTGTCATTTTGCAGTGCTGTACTGTCCTCTGTGTTCCCCCGCTGCCATGCTGTTTTTCAGGGAGAGAGAGCAGCTGAATGTGGTGCTGTCACTCTGTAGCTTAACAATGTGTGGCAGGCAGAGAGAGAGAGAGAGAGAGAGAGAGAGGGAAAAAGAGCAAGCAGCACAGACACACATTTAGAGGCACACACAGCATTAAATCAAAGTTGCACTGTCCTGTGTGTGTCTCTCCATGTAGTGAGTGTGTCAGAAACTGTTCCTGAGGGCTCTTTCTTCCTACAGTAACCCTGCCCTTGGTTCAGTACTCTGCAGGAACTACTTTGTGTGGGAGAAGGATACTTCTCAAAATTCACATTTTTTTTTTATTTCCAAGAGCTTCCTGAGGTTTATTAACATGGGGCAACTCCATGTTATAAGTGCAATAACCAAGACAGGGTGTGCTGTTATTGGGGATTAACGCACACCCGGGTACTGTGAGGACACTCGGCCTGTGGCCTCATGCTTCACAATGCACCCGGGTGTGTGTTAATCCCCAATAACTGCACACCCTGTCATGGGTTATTGCTTACAAAATATTCCCTTCTGTTATGCACTGTTGCTTTAATCTCACTGGACCTGTGTGTTGCACTGGCAGTCTCTACGTTGGAAGTCCTGCTCCTAAGGCTGCTGCCTACTGTAGTTCCCTAAATCTATGCTGCAGGACCTCTGGTCTACCTCTGTCTGTGTCATTGATGCCAGCATGTGCCACAGTGGTTGGTTCCTCTTCCCCTCCTACATGAGCTTGTCCACCCTCGCCATAATGTCTGCAACCTGCGCACCAGCTAGGCATGTAAATGAACAGTTCACATGGTTCTGGTGTCCCAACATTCCACCCATCTTGCTAACATACTGTACTTCTCTACAGAGTCCCTAACACTACTACTTTCTTGCTACCCTGACTTGCTCCCCTCCCTGAACCCACCTATATTGTAGGAGCCCCTTTGCTCAAGCCACAGTCATTAACACTGGCCACCTGGTGGTCACCCTCCACTTTCCCAGCCAGTGGCTGCTACTAGTTTTGGACAACCACTGGTGGTTTCCCTGCCCCACCTTTGACGGGGGCAGTCACAAAAGGTAGTATTCTCAAAGGTCTGAGATGATCATGTCTCTGGAATCAGAGGGGTTGCACCCTAGAGTACCAGGGGGTAATCAGTCTGTGGCTGTACCTGTAACAGATTTTTACAACTCTCCCTGGTCTCTGGAGTGGACTCAGCTGATTGGAGAGTTGCTGCCATGGTTCCTTGCCATATGAATGGAGACAGAGGTGACTCCAGGAGTTGCAGACCAGTTAGTCTGGTCTTAATTGTGGAGAAACTGTTAGTGAAAATCATCAATGAGCAGTTAGCAGAGTTCCCTGAGGCCAACACGCTCCAGTACAGGAAATAGTATGGTTTTGTAAAGGGAAGGTTTATCAGAAGAACCTCATCAACATCTTTGACACAGTATCTTGGGCAGCAGATAAGGGCCAGTCGGTGGATGTCCAGTATTTGTCAAAAAATGTGATGGAGTTCTTCAGTTAAGTTAGTAGGGCTTTGTATGATGGGCATCCTGTGGGTGTAGTCTTTTTGCATTACAGCAAGGCCTTCGATAAAGTACCATATAATGAACTTGTCAAAGTCCTACAGAACACAGGGTTAAATACCAGTATAGAAGCTTGGCTAAATCTGTGGCTCCCCAATAAGAAACAACAAGTGTGAAAAGTAAGGGTCACTTTAAAATGAATGACAACAGCACCACTAGGGGGCACAGCCTATAGTTGATGGGGGGTTCAGAAGGGATGTAAGGAAGCATTTCTATATGGAGAAGGTAGTGTCCACCTGGAATGAGCTGCCATAAGAGGTTGTATCAGCAAGGATGGTGGGACCATTCAAGAGAGCCTGGGACAAGCACAAAGGGAACCCTTGGGACCAAGGAAGGGGATAAGGGAGGGACAGTTTTGAGGGGGGCAGGGTAATGGCATAAATTGTAAGGCCAGACCCTGCATCACTTACCAAGCAGCCATGATAGACTAGGTGGTCTTCTTCTGCTGGCTTTTTTCGTATGTTTGTAAATGCATTTGCTGGGGAACAAATCAAAGTGGGCAAATGTCATTAGTGGAGTATCTCAGGGATCTGTACTGAGACCGTTTCTATTTATTATTGATGTGAAATCAGTGGCCTGTAATGACGGGGCTCTAGCTCTCCAAGTTTGCAGATGATATGAAGATAGGTTCAGTGGTATGTAATATGATGGAAATTGATAAACTACAAAAGGAATTAACTAAACTGGAACAATGGACCATAAAATACAAATTAAATTTCAATATAGAGAAATGCTCAGTAATACATCTGGGAAGAACTAATGCAAAGGCGAAGTATACATTTAAAGACCATACCTTAAGAGAAACAACCGAGGAAAGGGACCTAGGAGTAGTAGTAACAAATTACCTAAAGTTTAAAAGGAATTGTCAAACAATGATGACAAGGGCAAATGGAGTACTGGCATACGTTAGACGGAGGAGGGAAATAGCTCCATTATATGTCTGTCAGGTTAGGCCGCATTTGGAATATTGTGCGCAGTTCTGGTCACCAAGTATAAAAACGGAAATTAAAATCCTGAAGGGGATCCGGCGCAGAGCCACCAAGATGGTAACATCCATTAAAAATATAAGCTATGAAGAAAGGTTGGATGCACTGGGTTTATATTCACTTGAATATAGAAGGCTGTGAGGGGACCTATGTTTAGTACTGTATATGGAGCTTTTGTCATTGACGAGCTATGGGACTCTTTGGGATTACAAATTGCAAGACATTGCCATAATACTAGAACTCATATATTGCAGCTGAAGGGAGACATTAACCATACTACAAGAAGGTTTTCCTGGTTTAGTGAAAGGGTGGTGGCCATGTGGAACAGCCTTCCATTAGAGGTGGTAGGAAGTAGAAATATGATAGAGTTTAAAACAAAACTTGATTAGTGTATGAGGAACAAGGATATTCCCTTTGAGTCAAAGGGTGAGTTGTAAATGGGCTTCTGCCTTACTTAGCTCATAAATGACCTATGAGACCTATGATCTGGACTTCAACAATGCCTTTGACTCAGTGCTACATCAAAGGCTAGTAAAGAAGCTAGGAGAGTTACAGGTGGGGAATAAAGTAACCAGGAGGATAAGAAACTTGTTTAGGGGAAGGATCCAAAGGGAGGTGTGAACTAGCATGCAGTCTGAGATTTGGCAGGTAGTCAGTGGTCAGGGAAGTGATGAGTGGTATACCACTGGGGTCAGTCCTGGGATCAGTAACTTTTATGTTTGCTTGCACGCATGTGCAAGAAACATTATGCGGCAGCTTAGGAGAGAAGCGAGTTGTGGAGGTGCGGCACTCTGGCAGCCAACAGGGGCACTGCATTTGGGGGCTTGGTACTGGTGGACCAATGTAGGCCCAGTGTCTTGATGACACTGGTTCTGCAAAAGTGCCACCAAGTTGAAACAGTTTCACCTCTGCAATCAGGGGCTGCCTCGTCATTGCAGTGTCAGGCATTCAACTGCAATGAGGGAGCGACCTGTCATTGCGGGGCGGTACCTTGCCGTGGTGCCCCCACTAGTTCATTTGCTGACAGGGAAGCCCACTCCCCATTGGCATACTGTGACACCCCTCCCCATTTGTTGTATGCCGAGGTGCCCAGTCCCCTCAGCATCATGAGCTCCCCAACAGTCTTTCTTTTTGGGGAGCCCCCCAGGAAGAATCCTATCGGCTTCAGTCCCCACTCTTCAAAAATAATTTGCTGACAGGGAGCCTACTACCCCTGACATAATGTCCTGCCCAAAAATTTGTTATGTGCCGATGGGGTGCCCAATCCCCTGTTGGCTACAGCCCCCAAAAAAACACTTCAGATGGCACGGTGAGCCCACCCCAGCGTGCAAAAGTCCCTGAAACAAAAAGTCCTGCAATGTTTTTTTTTTCTTTAACCTGTAAAACAGAAAACGGTCTCGGAGAGCCTGGGCTGGTCCTCCCCAACCTGTGCCTCACCCTCTGCACACCCTGCCTCCCACACATCCCCACCCCATACTTACCTTCTGAGTCCAGTGCAACAATCTTCGGTGGACCGGGAACACATCTGCACTCTGCAAAGCCAACCACAAACTGAAGAAATGCCAGTAAGCTGTATAATGGTATAAATAGTGTTTTTTCAACTTTGGTGCATATCTCAGGAATTTTTGGGAATTTTGGTGCCAAATTTTCAACATGGGGTTCATGGCACTCCTCCTCATGAATTCAGTCACCGTCACTGCATTATTCTGTCCCAAAAGGTGATTTCGCGGTTATTGCTCGGAATCACCTTTCAGGACCCATTAATCCAAACGACAGTGCCACTGTTCAGAGGGGTGGATCTCCCAAAAGGCCTATGTCGCAAATTTGGTGAAACAAATCCCTCGACAAGGCCCCTTGGCTGCACTGTCTCCCACCCCGCCTCACCTCCTCCCAGATCTCCACTCCTGCCCCACCCCAACCACCTCTCATACCCCCACCCCTACACCTCCTTCCCCTCGATCTCCTACCCTCACTCCCCCCCCTTCCCTTGTCTTGCTCATAACTCAAGTCTTTGTACTGGTTATTACATGCCTGTAAGCCAAAGATTATATGTTTGTAACTAAAAATGATGACTACTGTACATGCTGATGTGGAACCTTTGTAAAAGAGCCTCGGTTCAACGGTATTGTAATCCTAGATGGAAATAAATAAATAAATAAAATGACCATTTTACGAGCGTGCTTTGGGCAGTTTCCACAAACGCTCATAACTTCACGAATTTATAATAATTTCAGTCCAGATTTTCAACATTGGCATTTTTCCATACCTCCTTATGAACAGTACAGCTGTCATTTTACACATCCTAGCAAAAATGTGTTTTCGCACTTCTGACACTGAATAGCATGGTTGCTGTGGGAAAACAGTGTTCGGGACAGATTAAGAAAATGACAGTGACACTGTTCATGAGCAGAGGTCCTAAAATGCCTATATTGAAACTTTGATGACGAAAGTCTATAAATTGACTGTGTTACAAGCGTGCATTGCGCTGTTTCCACACACTCTTGGAACTTCACAAATTTGTAAAATTTTAACGCCAGATTTTCAACATTGGCATTTTTTCACACCTCCTTATGAACAGTACAGCTGTCATTTTTCACATCCTGGCCAAAATGTGTTCTTGCACTTCTGGTGCAGAATAGCGGAGTCACTGTGGGAAATCAGTGTTTGGGGCAGATTAAAATCAAGTGAGTGAGAGAGGGGGAGTGAAAGAGCTCAACTGAGCTCTGTTGGGACTGCTGCAGATTTCTTTGTGGGCAGAAAAAGGCGCCAACGCGAACAGGAGTCCAGTATGAAAGGGCAGCCTACAGTTCCGGGAGAAATAGAACAAGTGAGTGAGTGAGGGAGGGGGAGTGAGCGAGCTCAACAGAGTTCTATCAGGACTGCTGCGGATTTCTTTGTGGGCAGAAAAAGGAACCAATGCAGGCAGGAGCCCAGTACAAAAAGGCAGCCAGCAGCACCGGGAGAAACGGAATGAGCAAGTGAGAGAGGAGGAGGAGTGGACGAGTTCAGCAGAGCTCTGTCGGGACTGCTGTGGATTTCTTTGTGGGCAGAAAAAGGCACCAATGCAGGCAGGAGCCCAGTACAAAAGGGCAGCCTGCAGCACCGGGAGAAACAGAATGAGCGAGTGAGAGAGGGGGAGCAAGCAAGCTCAACAGAGCTCTGTCATGACTGCTGCAGATTTCCTTTGTGGGCAAAAAAAGGTGTCAGTGCAGGCAGCAGTCCAGTACAAAATGGCAGCCTGCAGCACTGAGAGAAACAGAAGGAGTGAGTGAGAGAGGTAAAGGGAGTGAGTTCAACGGAGCTCTGTCAGGACAGCTGTGAACTTCTTTGTGGGCAGAAAAAGGTGCCAATGCAGGCAGGAGCCCAGTACAAAAGGGCAGCCTGCAGCGCCAGGAGAAACAGAATGGGCAAGTGAGAGAGGGGGAGTGAGCGAGCTCAACAGAGCTCTGTCAGGACTGCTGAGGATTTATTTGTGGGCAGAAAAAGGTGCCAACTCAGGCAGGAGCCCAGTGCAAAAGGGCAGCCTACAGTGCCGGGAGAAATAGAACAAGTGAGTGAGAGATGGGGGAGTGAGCGAGCTCAGCAGAGCTCTGCCAGGACTTAAAGTTGCCCACCCTCCCGCCCAGTGTCCTCTGTGTTCCTCATTACAGCAGGGTCTCTGGGTGGAGAAAAGCAATGATTGGATACTTTGAGGAGTGCTGTAATAATACAGATTTAGTTGTTCTGTTTATTTCTCTAACTGAGCTAAGTACTGAGCTATACTGTTATGATTCTTGTAATAATACATATTTATTTGTTCTGTTTATTTCTCTAACTGAGCTGAGTAATACTTGGAGTGCAACAGGATTTCTAACTGGGCTAAGGGAAACTATACGAGAACTGAGAACAAAAAGTCTGGTAGCTGAGGGGTGAAAAACAGTCAAGGAGGTTTTAGGATTGCTACAGTAATACAGTATCTAACGGATGAGATATGAGGCTGAATTACCCCGGTCGGCAAGGGACCAGTAGGAGGACTAGCATTGGGGGAAGCAAGAATTTGAGTAAATAGGGACCTAACAGTTGTAGTAGGGTACAGAACCTGGGAGTAAGAGCCCATAACATAAGATGGGGGCCAAAATGGGGTGGGTGCCACATGTCAATAGGGCAGGCATCTTTGGAAGGGTGGTGGGGTGTACAGGGTGTGGGTCTGCCATGATCCTGGACTGGGCTTGGAGGATGGGAGGGCGTATGGTCTGCAGATGACTGACTAGTTTGAGGGAGGAACTGTGGAGGTTAGGGAGGAGTCTAAGTGGCAGGGCAGATTAGTATGGTAGGCATCCTGGCTGGGGGGGCATAGGGGATGGCAAGGTGGGGCGGAGGAAGAACAACTAGGGACTGAAACTGACCCCAGTATCAGAGGCACTAGCAGAAAAGAGAGGACAAGGGAGGTGGTGCCCGAGGCTGGGGGGGCCTCCTGTTGGGGGAGGAAGAGACCACAAGGAGTACCAGGGGAGAGAGCAGATGGCTGCGGGTAGGGAGGGAGCAGGGGTGGGACCAGGGATGGCATGGAGGGAACAAGTAGAAGGAGGAACCGATAGGGGGAAGAGATGTAGGAGGGGTATCATCTAGGAATAGATTTGAGCCTCTGCTATGGGAGAGAGAGGGGGAGCAGGAACATACTGAAAGGGGAGGACAAGCGGGGCATGAGAGGGATGGCAACAGCCAGGGGAAGAGATAGTGAGGATGAAAGGGTAGAAGGCAGACTAGTAAGGAAGGAGGGGGTAGTGACTGGAGGAGAGAAGACTACAGGAAGGGGGAAGGATGGAAGGGGCATCACTATCAGGGTATAAGAGAATAGGGGCTCTAAATCAACAACAGCAGGGATAGGAGAGGGGTTGGTAATCAGCAGGGAAGGAGGGCACGTCAACATCGGAAGCCCAGTAGGAAGTAGTCAGTCTGGGAAGGGGTTCAAGGGGGATGGTAGGAATATGGCAGAGAAAAGGGTGAGGCAGAAGTAGGGGGTACAAATACAGAAATCACAGAGGGTGCAGCTGGAGGGGGTAAGGGGCAGGGGAGATCGAATACTGGGGTGGTGGAAGAGGCATTAGAAGGAAAGGGCTAAGGGATGGGGGATCATCCTAGGGATTGTATACTGAAAGGGGTGAGATGGGCAGAAGGGGAAGGCACAGTATTTGAGGTTGAAGCATCCCCAGGTTGACTGCAGGAGGGGCAGGACAGGCACTGCTCAAGTGTGCAGAGAGGGGAGGAAGAAACCTCATTTACTGTTGCATGTGGGTACAAATGACCTGGTGGGGGAGACTGTGGAAGTAGTGAGGGGCAGGTTTGAGTAGTTGGGAAAGCAGTGTGAGGGGGTGGGGGAGTCAGTGGCATTATTGGAGTTACTCCCTGTACCATGTGCAAGCATGGGGAGGAAGGGTAGGGTTGAGGAGTTCAACAAGGGGCAGAGCGATCGGTGCCACACCAGAAATTATGGATTAGTGACTAACTGGGGTAGGGTCTGAGGAAATAGTGACTTGTACATGAGGGACAGGGTACACTTGAGCAGGAAGGGTAGGGGAGTATTAAAGGCAGGATTAGAGGGGTATATCTCTACTAAGGTGGATTTAAACTAGTGAGGGAGGTGGCCAAAAGACTGAGGTTAGTAGAAAGGTCCAGACAGGGGAGACTAATGAGCTCACTCCCCTAGATTTAGGTAAAGGCGGAGGCATAGTAACCCTGGGAGGGGGTGGGCAGTGTGGTCTGAGTGTAATACAGAAGGCACCACCAACCAGTTTGAATAAGGAGGAGAAAGGGTGCGGACTACCAGGAGGAGAGACACAGGCCAAGGAGGAGAAGAGTAAGGAGAAGGAGGGGTATGGGTGGAAGGTGGTCTCTCTCAATGCAAGAAGCCTGGGGAACAAAACTGCAAAGCTTCAGGCACTCCTTTCAGAGGGGTGGGTGGACATTGCTGCAGTGACAGAAACTTGGGCCACAGAGTACCATGACTGGGGCTTGGCAATCCCAGAATACAAGATATACAGGAGGAACCGGGGGGTTGGGGGGGGGGTTGCACTGTATGTGAGGGAAGGGTTTAAATGCATATGGGATGAGGGAGAAGAGGAGAGGACAGAGGTGCTTTGGGTGCAGCTCCTGCACTCCAAGGGCAGAAAGTTGAGGCTGGGAGTGGTGTACAGACCACCAGCCCAATCGGGGGAACTGGATGGGGAGTTGGCAGAGCAGATAAGAAGGGTGTGTAGAAGGAGGAGTGTGATGATAGTGGGGGATTTTAACCTACCACGGGTTGACTGGAGCACCCCGTCACTAGCAGTACCAGGGAGCAGGTGTTCCTTGATGCATTCCAGGATGGCCTTCTCACCCAATTGGTAAGTGGGCCTACAAGGCTTGGTAGCACTCTGGACCTAGTACTGGCAAATGGGGAGGTGGTGAGGGAAGTTAGGGTGGAGGACCCACTAGCAGGTAGCAACCACCAAACAGTGTGGCTTGTTGTCGCACTGGGCAGGGAGACAGGAGACATGGGCACTAAAGTGGTGAACTTTATTAGGGTGGACATTGGGGGGATGGGAGCAATACTGCAAGGAAGACTCCAGGATAAAAGGCCATCGATGGATGCAGAACAAAAGTGGGGAGGGGAGTCATAAAGACTGGGCTAAAAGGCCACAGTAGCCTGCACCAGGGCCAGGAGTAAGAAGAGCAGAGGCAAGAAACCATGGTGGCTGAACAAGGAAGTGATGCAAGGGGTGAGGGCAAAGACGGCTGCATACTGGAAGTTCAGGAGAGCAGGGAAGGCAGAGGATAAGTAGGCTTTTGGGAGTTGATCAAGGAAGGTTGCCAGGAGGGTGAAAAAAGCTAAGGCCTCCAGGCAATTAAGTTCCGTACAAAGCATAAAAGGAGGGGAAAAGGAATTTTTTAGGTAGGTCAGGGAAAAGAGGAAGTGTAAAGAACATATTATGAGAATAAAGTGGGGAGGGGATTGGCTGGAGAAGGGGGAGGAGCAAGTGGAAATTCTAAATGAGCACTTCTGCTCCGTTTTCACTAAGTAGAGGGATGGCCCACTACCAGAATGGGCTGGGGCGGTAGGGAAAGGGGGGGGGAGACGGACAAACTGATCACAGGAAGTAGGGTGCTAGAGGAGCTGAGGGTAGTAAGGGTGGACAAAGCATCAAGTCCCAGTGCCTTCCACCCCAGGGTGCTGAGGGAAATGGCGGTGCTGTTGGCTGAGCCACTGCCAGATCTGTTCAACTCCTCCCTGGAAAAAGGGTGTGTGCTCCAGGACTGGAGGGTGGCCCATGTGGTGGTGTCCATACACAAGAGTCGACCTAGGGAGGAGCCAGGAAATTATCAGCCAGTAAGTCTCATGTCCATAGGGGGTAAGATTATGGAGCCGATACTGAAGGAGAGGCTGGTGGCATTCTTAGGCAGTAACGGCCTCCAAGATGGGCAGCAACATGGGTTTGTCTCAGGGAGGTCTTGTCAAACCAACCTAACAGAGTATTGTGGCTGGGTTACAAGCAAGTTGGACAGGGGCCATGTGGTACATGTCCTGTACTTGGACTTCAGTAAGGCCGTTGATACCGTGCCTCATGGTAGACTGGGAGGGAAGCTGACGGCAGTGGGGGTGTGGAAGAAGCTGACTAAATGGACAGAGAACTGGTTACAGGGAAGGGTGCAGAGGGTGGTGGTGGTCGGGGAGTTCTCGGCACCCAGAGCAGTGACAAGCAGGGTGCCCCAGGGGTCAGTGCTGGGCCCAGTGCTATTTGGGACTTTATCTCCGATATAGCACATGAAGTGGGGGGCAGGGTTAGTCTGTTCACACATTATACCAACTTGGAGGCAGTGGTGGATGAAGAGGATGGATGGGGAAAACTGCAGGGGGACCTAACCAAACTAGAGACATGGTCAGTGGAGTGGCAGCTAGGATTCAATGCAAAAAAATATAAGGCGATGCACTTCAGGGCTAAGAACCAGAAGAGGGACTATTGGTTGGGGATCAAAGAGGAGGAGAAGGACCTAGGGGTCTTGGTAACTGGGAGCATGAGCAACTCAGCCCACTGTACGAGAGCAGCAGTGAAGGCAAACAGGGTGATGGGGTGCATCACACGAGGGTTCTCATCCAGACAAAGGGATGTGATCCTACCTCTCTACAGATCATTGGTCAGACCGCGCCTTGAGTACTATGTGAAATACTGGAGGCCATACCTTAAGAGAGATATAAAGTTACTGGAGGGGATGCAAAGGAGGGCAACAAAGATGTTAAAGGGGATGGAAGGAAAGAAATATGAAGTTAGGCTGAAGGACCTGAACATGTACACAATGGAGGAGCGGAGGGATAGGGGGGATATGATTGAAGCATTTAAATGAATGAGGGGGTAACTAAACCTAGCACCAAGGGGGTGCTTAAACTGAGGAGTGGAAGAGAGACAAGCGGGAATGGACCAAGGTTGAAAGGGGGATGTTTCAAGAGGGAAATGAGGAGTCAATACTTCTCTGAGAGGGTGGTGTCTAGTTGGAATGCGCGGACAGAGGGTGTGGTAACATGTAGGACAGTCAGTATCTTTAAGGAGGAGTGGGATAAAGCAAGAGGAAGAGTCGGGGAACAGGGGCTGGGACAAGCGGGGGAAGAACTGAGGGGGAGGAGGCTTGGGCAGCTGCAATCTGGGGTGCTAGCTGCACACTCGGGCAGACTTACATTGACCAATTGGTGTGTTCTGCTGGCAGATTCATATGTTCGTATGTAAAATCACAGTGACTCTGTTCATGAGCAAAGGTCCTAAAATGCCTATGCTGAAAATTTGGTGACAAATATCCATAAAATGACTTTGTTACAAGCGTGCGTGATGCAGTTTCCATGCACTCTCGTAACTCCGCATATCTGTAGTATTTTCACTACAGATTTTCAACATTGCCATTTTTTAAGACCTTCTTATGAACAGTACAGCTGTCATTTTTCACATCCTGCCCGAAATATGCGTTTATACATCTGGCACAGAATACTGCGGTTGCTGTGGGAAATCAATATTTGGGACAGATTAAGAAAATCATAGTGACAGTGTTCATGAGCAGAGGTCACAAAATGCCTATGTTGAAAATTTAGTGAAATAATTCCACTAAATGACTGTGTTACATGCATGCATTGTGCAGTTTCCACGTACGCTTGGAAGTTTGAGCATTTTTAATACTTTCACTACAGATTTTCAACATTGCCATCTCTTCACACCTCCCTACGAATGGTACAGCTGTCATTCTTCACATCCTGTCTGATCTGCGTTTTTATGCATCTGGCGCACAGTGGCACGGTCACTGTGGAAACTCAAATTTTGGGACACATTGACAAAATCAGAGTGACGCTGTTCATGAGAAGAGGTCCCAAATGCTTTCATGTGGTGGGGGCCACAAAATGCCCATGCCGAAAATTTGTACTGCAAATACCTGGGCTGTACGGTTTCTAACCATAATGTCCCACCCTGTACAGACTTACAGGCATCAGGGGTGTGCCTTTCGATTGCCGTCTGTAATGCTCATGCCATTTCAACCCTACCCCCAACCCTGCAGCCACTGACAGACATCGAGCTGTGCCTTGGACTCTTCAGCCCCACAGTTCACCCCATTCTATATTGCACCCATTTCAGCGTATGTCCTTATGGAGTGGGGTGACTGTAAAGCTGAACAACCCAAGGCACACCTCAACACTTGTCAGTGTCTGCAGGATAGGATGAGGTGAAATGGCATGAACGTTATGGCCGACAACCCAAATGCATGCCCCAATGCCTGTCCATCTCTGCAGGATGGAGGTGGAGTTGGCATAAAGTTCAATACTTCACTGCCATTCCTACTCCGCATCTGTCTAACTCCTGCATTTCCAATGCTAATACCAGTAAGCAAACATTCGGCATTGACAAATGCTTTTTTAATATGTTCATGTTGTAAGTGACATTGGGAAGGGGATCCAGGAAAATTTGCCTCTGTTGCAGTGACACTGAAATCTGTAGCAGGGTGGACATGAAGAAAGACTTGAAAAGTTAGAGAGGCAATCAAAAATCTGGCAGCTCGAGTTCAAAGCTGAGAAGTAAAATGTCATGCACATTGGCAAAAGGAATCCTAAAATGTATTATAGGATGGGCGGCATTGGGGCAGAGCACAGTTCAACAAAGCTCATGAGAAGGCCAACAGAATGCTGGGGGCCAAGACAGGGGCATTCCAGCAGCAGAAAAGAGGTGATCCTGCCCCTATAGGTCTCTGATTTGGCCACATCCTTAATACTATTCTCAGCTCTTTTTCTGAAGCAGGATAAGGATTGAAGTAAATCAGTCCAGAGGAGGGCAACCAAAATGATACAGGGGCAGCAAAGGAAATCATATGAGAAGCATGTGAGCAGCCTGAACATGTACATGTTGGACAGCAGAAAGGAAAGGGGAAATGATACAGAGATTTAAATTTCCAAAGAGAACCATAGGTTGGATTGCCAAGGCCTGTTCAGACATTGCAAGGGGACAATTACAAGATGACATAATTACTTTACAAGATGCTGAGAGGTGGGGGAATTCAGGTGGGATGTAAAAAAGTACTTTTTCTTGGAGAGAGTGGTAGACAACATGGAGACAAGAAAGAGTGGGACGCTATGCAGGGGAAGAGAGAAGAGAGCAGGCAGAGAAAGACAGCATGCCGCAATTAGGGCGCTCAGCCAAATCCAGGCTGGCAATAGATATGATGTAGGTAGGGTTATGGCAGATTTGATGGACTATTGGTAATTTTCTGCTTACAAATTTGTATGTTTCTATGATCCCTTTTCTCCCCACCCCACCCCACCCATACCCAGTCCTTATCTCTAACACCTAAATGTATCTCCCTGGTGCCCTCTGCTTGTATCCAAGACACTGACACTCCTACCCCTGCACCCTGGACCACTGCTAGTTGTGCCTTAAGCATGCAGACTCTGATCTTGAGTAAACTGCAACCAGCTTGTAGCTGTCACTGAAAAATCCATTCATGGCCATAGTATTGAAAGAGAACATTCCACAACCCTTGAAATGCACCAGATACATTGCCATGGTAACCCTTGAAATGCACCAGATACATTGCCATGGTAACCCTTGAAATGCACCAGATACATTGCCATGGTAACCCTTGAATTGCACCAGATACATTGCCATAGTTCTGGACTAATTCCCTTTCTACCTTCTTAGGTAGACAAAGACATTAGGCACATAAGCATACCCTGCAGACTTCCAGGGGGATGTACAGCAATGTATCTTGCATAGCCTTAAAACATCCATTGCTTATTAATCCAAGTATCTTGCTGTTGTTGCAACAAAGGCAATGGCCAGTGGTATTTCCTGAAATGTATTTTTGTCCTGTGCACCACCCCATCCCACGCTAGGGTGTTTATCCTGTTCCCTTAGTTTCTGAAGTTTAATTACATTAAAGAAAGAATGTAATTACTAATTCAATGTCTATAGCCCTGGGAGGAATATAAAAATACAGAGAATTCCTATAATATGTTATTAATAATCCTCTTGATGATATCTTCTTGACTGACTGCAGCTTTTCATTCCTTTTGCCTGGGTAATCAGCTAGTTATTTTTTTATTTAGAATGTGGGCCTGGGAAAGACACAGTGAGCTTAAGCCCATTTTCAAGTGCAACCTGGGAGCACAGGGATGTTAAGTGACTTACTCAGGGTGACAAGAGTATGTATGTGGCAGTTGTGGGATTCAAACCCATCTCTGCTGGATCCAGTTCCACGGTTCAATGCTGTAACCTCTAGTCTATAATATTCCTGTCTTATATTAGTTACTTATGAGCTATCACTGATATCCTATTTGCAAATTCTAGACCAAACAACTTTTTCTTCTTTCTAGTACATTTGCTGCACTTGTACTATATTTATGCTTTATTTCTTTGAAAAAGTTTCACCGGGAAGGTATACTGAGCTACAAATAGCTCGTTTTGAGATGAGTCCTGGGGGAAGGGGGGGATGGGATGCAATATACATAGCAAGATACAAACTACAATGAAATTAATAAAACAAAATCGAACAAGATACAATTGAACACATAGTGCACAACAATTCAAACATAATACTGTGGGTAAATCAAGATGCACAAGATGCAACTATCCATACAAATATTTAAGCAATAAGCCACGACGGGGTGTGAGTTATGCTGAGATTTACCCACGCCTGGCATGGTTCGGTCACAAGGCCACAGGCTGAGTGACCAAACCATGCTAGGTGTGGGTAAATCCCAGCATAACCCGCACCCCAGAGTGGTTTATTGTAATTATACAATGTCTACCTTCATTCCTTGTATGAAAAAATAAAGAAAACCATATTTTTTTGCATTTCTTATGATTTTTATTTAATTTGCTCTTACGCCAGAAAAAACTGTCCATTTTTGTCACTATTAGCATTTCCCTACTAGTTGTTTCAAACTGCCTTCAGCACAGTTGTCACACGGACATAAAAAAATTAACTGTGGGCTTAAACTTCTGGAAAAGATGTTACTGTATTTGGCTCCCTAAAAAGTCTAGCCTAAAAGAGCCATTTGATCTGTGCCAGCTTAATGACTGAGCGTGGTGCAGCGAGTGTATAAGATCTGTCTGCAGTTACTTTGCTACTGTTTTGTTCACAGGTGGAATCACTCAGTGGCTGCAGGAGGAAACAGTGGGGGAGCAGTAGGCGTCTATTGTAGGAGCACTCATAGAGTTCAATATAAAAATATAATAATAATAAGCTTTATTTATGAAGCACAGTTCTCCAAACCAAAGTGCTGTACATATTAAAATGTCGACATTAAAACAATACATTAGTAACAATCCATAAAAGCTGACAAAACAGAATACAGATGAGTTAAATAATATACTCACTAAATGCCTGTTGAAATAGGTGAGTTTTTAATGCGGTCTTAAGGCTACCCATGGTCTTGCTCTCTCGAATCTGATGAGGTAGAGAGTTCCACAGAGAAGAGGCACAATACATAAAAGAGCAGGCCACAGATGTTTTCAGCCAAACCCTGGAAACCTCTAACAACCCCTCATCAGCTGAGTGGAGGAGACAGCCAGGGCTGTAGGGAATCAGGAGATCCTGCAGATAGCTCGGACCCAGTCCATGCAGGGCCTTATACGTCAGAAGTCCGACCTTAAAGATGATCTGCGACTGTACAGGCAGCCAGTGCAGCTCGCGCAACATGGAAGTGATTTGACTGGAACGAGGAGTCTCTGTCAACAACCATGCTGCCGCGTTCTGCACCAGCTGTAAGTGATGGATATCAATCCCCAGAAGCCACAGGAAGAGGGAGTTACAGTAGTCTAGGTGCGAAGTCACCAAGGTGTGGATTATTGTCGGCAGGCCGCCAGATGGAACAAGGTGCTTAATCCTAGTGATGTCCCTAAGATGATAAAATGAAGACTTGTTGACTGCCGACACCTGCGAACGTAGTGTCAGCCCATTGTCAAGAACCACCCCTAGGTCTCGCATCTGTTCAGAGGAAGACATCTGGGCACCTCCGAGCCAAAGACCGGAAGGTAGCCCCGCTACTGACCTCTCAGTCCGGTGACCCAGATCCACCACCAGCACCTCAGTCTTCTTGGAATTCAATTTCGGCCAGCTGGATCTCATCCAGTCATGGATTTCCAGCAGGCAGCTGTTAAAGACTGAGACCGCACTATCCTGGTCGGGCACAAAAGACAGATAGAGCTGGGTATCATCTGCGTAGCAGTGAAACCTCAGCCCATATCATCTTACAATGTCTCCAAGGGGCAGCATGTAGACTGCGAACAACATAGGGGACAGCACCAAACCCAGGAGGACCCCACATGACAGAGAGAATGGGTCGGAGGAAAAAAAAAACACCACCCTCTGAGATCTGCTGGAGAGGAAAGATTGAAACCATCTAAGGACTGGACCAACCAGGCCGCAGATGACCCTTAGGCGCTCGAGCAGCACCCCATGGTCCACAGTGTCAAAATTCTGAAGAGAGATCAAGAAGCACCAAGATGGAACAACACTTTGGTCTCTTGCCATCAGAAGATCATTGAGCACCCAAACCAGAGCGGTCTCAGTACTGTGCCTCTTCTGGAAACCAGACTGGAGGTGATCGTAGACATCGTGGATGGTAAAGTGGTTCTCCAGTTGCAGCTCAACTACTTTCTCAATCACCTTCCCGACAAAGGGTAGGTTAGAGATAGGACTGTAGTTAACAAAGCAGTTCAGGTCCAGAACAGCTTTTTTAAGGAGTGGTGTCACCACTGCCTCCTTCAGGGAGCTGGGAAACTCACCCAACTCTAAGGAGCACCAAACAATCTTTACAAGGACTGGGCTGATGGACTCATTACACCCCATTAATAGGCATGTTGGACCCGGATCCAAACCACAGCACATTGGTCACATACTCTGACCAATCCGCACAAAGTGCCCATAATCTCTGGTTGGTCGAAAGATGTCCAGGAAAACCAAGGAGGAGTGACCAAGCACTGACCACCATCAACCCGAATAGAGAGTGCTGGACTGATCTCAGCCCTATAGCAGGAGCACTGAAGCATGAAGAAAATGGGGAGAAATCTCTACGCACCATCCTTCATGTCCCAGCCCACCCTCATGATCATGTTTCCAGGATTACGCCCTATGGTGCTTTCAAAAGGTAGTGGTGGATCAGTTGTTTATTTATGTCCACTGCCACGATATGGAATAGATATGGGGCCAGGCAAAGTGGAGGGTTGGTCCAACAGGGAGCAGTCAGCCAGAGCAGCTTGTGTGGAGCCAGGAGGGGGCAAACTAAAAATTGCAGATGAGGCTGGCCACCGTTCTGTTTTGGAGGCAATGGTACAACACATTTTTCTGAATCTTGGTCGCTGTAGTCGATGTGTTTTATGAAAGTTTTGTGCTTCTTACACTGGCTGAGGACTCATGTGGTACATGACTTTTGTAGAGTTACTTTTTTGCAGACAATTACAATGGGAGTTTTAGTTTGTGGTTTAGCAGGCATGTGACATGGCGGCCATAAAGTTTTGATTTGCAGGATCAGATTGATTTTTTTAAGATGTGGCTGACTGACACCTTTACAGTCAGAATCAGTGATTCTAGGACCTCATTGTATAAATATACATATATCTATATAAGTACTAAATACCCACTGTAAGGTGTGCGGTCGCGCTCTGATATATGCACGCCTTGGTGTACGTTGTGATACACGAGGACACAGGCCAACTGCATTCAACACATCCTACAGTGGGTTATCCATCTTATAAAATGGCTATTATGGTTTTGGATAGGGGTGAAAGTGCAGGCGTGCGGTCGTGCTCTGATATATGCATGGTCATGTGCTGTGTGTCAGCCAACCAGCACAGAGTATTTTCCCTACCTATTTTATAAATATATATATATATAGCCTGTAGGAACAGGCATGAGGGGTGTGTTTTGGGGTTGTGAACCCTAATGCTCACCCCATTCTCCTATGCTGTATCAAACTTTTTTACCTTACTTACTCATGGAATGGGGTGAGGTGAGCATTAGGGTTTGCAACCTCAAAACATCCCCCTCATCCCTGTTCCTACATGCACAGAGGGGGTGGGGTCTTAGGCTTGGGAGCCCTAAGGTTGTATTTCTCTACTTTGACGTTTCAACCCTAATGGTGCATTAACAATGCTTTTGCAATGAATATATATATATATATATATATATGCATATACATGCACATTTGTATTATATACATACATACACATACATAAGCACAAACATACATAAAAACAAAGTGGAGGGAAAAAATTATGTAAGGGGAAGCAAATGTAGAGAGCATGTGGATGGGGTAGTAAGGTAAACCTTAACCCACAGTAGAGGTGCCCCAAGGGAAAGAAAGCAGGCCGAAGTATACTCTGCCAGTGTAATAGGCCAATTGCAAGCCAGAAGAGGGAAGGAGTGAGGGTAGGTATGAGAAACAGGATAATAGTAATAAAAAGAGATAGATCAGGATAGGGAGTGTCAGGAGCAGTTGCAGGAAGGGGAAATATAGTTATGGAGGAGACAAGACAACAAACTAGTTAACGAGGCTGAGTGAATATCTAAGAGGAGGGAGTTCCAAAGATTAGGAAAATGATAGGAGAAGACAACCCTACTTGAAGTGGAGGTTTGGGCAGGGAGGGCTAGAGTCCTGTAAGGGAGAGTTACAGAGGGAGTAGGTGATAGAAGAGGGGGTGGAGAGGAGTGGGTTTAGGTAGGATGGAAGGGAATCAAACCAAAACTTACCAACTAATGAAGCACAATCAGCATGACATCTGGCCCCAAGAGGTGGGAATGAGAGGGTGGTGTAGAAGTCACAATGGTGTATAATGGCAGACAATTTAGGGCAAAGCGGCAGAAGGAGTTGAATAGGGTGTCCAGTCTGGTGAGGGTGGACTTAGGGTGACACAGTAAACCATGTCTCCAAAGTAAAAAATCGGGAGTATCATCTTCTGGGCGATTTCACGGCAGGCCTGAAGGGGGATGCAGCCTCAGTGTCTGTACAGAGCACCTAACTTGAGATGTAGCTTTTTGTGGATAGCATCCACATGTCCAGAGGAGTCAAGGTTCCTACCGAGCCAGAGCCTGAGGTACTTAAAGGAGGAGGCATCTTTTAATAGGGATCCATCAAGAGTATGGAAAGTAGGAGGGATGTAAGCCTGGCGAGTCTTTGCCTGGTGCCAAAAGTCATAGAGACCATTTTTTTGGCATTGAGGAACAGTTGATTCGATTGAAACCAGCACTTGGCATTATTGAAAGCCAGTTGAAAGCTGGTCACCACATCAGAAGAGGAGGTACTAGAGGTAAACAAAACAGCATCATCCATGTATATGTGGATACCTGCTGTTGAGCAGGCAGAGGGTAAGTCATTCAGAAATATTGAGAAGAGTATCGGACCAAGTACTAAACATTGAGGGACTTCAGTGTTGATGGGGAGAGGAGGGGAGATGGAGTTACCTACCCTAATGGATTGAGATCTACCCATAAGATAGGAATGGAACTAGCTAATGGTGGTCTCAGAGAGACCACCTGTATCCAACTTGGTGAGGAGCAGGGTGTGGGCAACAGTGTCAAAGGCTTTGGCCAGATTGACAAAGATGGCAGAGGTGATATGGCCCTGATCCATGCCAGAGAGAATTGAGTCAGTAAGCCGGAGCAGGGAGGTCATGGTGGAGTGGGACTTTCGGACCCCTGACTGGAAAGGGGTGAAGAAGGAGGAGAAGTCAAGGAATGGGGAAAGTTGAGTCAGTACCAGATGTTTTTTGGATTTTTGCAAAAAGTTGGAGTAGAGATATTGGGCAGTAATTACCTGGATTTGAAGAATACCTATCCTTAGGAAGAGGGACAACAGTGGCAAGTTTCCAAGCATCAGGGACAGTAGCCAGTGAGAAAGAAAGATTCAGAAGGTAGGTGAGTGGGTGAGCAATGGCATGGGCAGAAAGGTGCAGGAGCTTAGGGTCAAGCCCATCCGGGCTTTTATCCTTATGGGGACTGAGGGCTAGAAGAGCTTATAGGGTGTCAGCGATGGAGACCAGTGAAACGGAGAAACGGGGGGACAGGGAGTGGAAGGAGCTGTTGCGGTAGGGACTGAGGGGGGTAGGAAAGCAAGAAGGGTAGAAGCTCAGGTTGTGAAGGTGTTGAATTTAATAGTGACAGAGGGATGGTCCAAGATAGTGGTGTCATCTTTCTTTAGGACTGGAGGAGGGGATTGGGTAGGTGGGGAGAAAAGGGCATGAACTACTTTGTAGAATTTGGGGGGATTGTTGAGGTTCTCCTGGAAGGTGAAGGCAAATAGTCTGTTTTAGCAAGTCTGATAGGTGTAGTGGAGGCATTTCAGAGAGATAGATATCTTATCAAGTCGACAAGTATGCCTGAGGCCTTGTAAGTCTGCCATGCATGGTCACAAGCATGCTGATAGGCCAGATGATTGGCTGTTACCTTGGGGAGGTGACAGCATCGGACCTTGGTTTTCCTGATTGGAACGTGTCAATCCCAAACATTCAAGAACTTGGTTTTGAAGTTGGCCAAAGCTGAGTCGACTGAAGAGTAACTTGCAATTGGAGACCAGTCAATACCAATGAGTTCCTCATGGAAGGATGACAAGTCTAGCGACCTAAATGGGCAGGGGGGTAGGATGTTTGGTGGCAATTTGGGGTGGTGGATTTTATGCACGCAGTAGACCATGTGGTGGTCACTAAGCGCATCTGGCAGGATTCCTGATGTAACTACCTGGTGGGGGTGTGATGATAGCACCCAGTCAAGTAGGGAGTGCTTACCCGACTTGTGGTTTAAGCGAGTTGAGTCAGAGATCAATTAAGTGAGATTCAGGGAGGAGATATGGTTACAGAGCTTGGATTGGATGCTGGAAAGTCAATTTATATTGAGGTCCCCAAGGATGAGGAGTTCACCACTTGAAGAGTGGGTAGAAAGTGTAGTGATGATGTCTGAAATGGAGGAAGAAGGGAGGCTAGGGCAGCAGTAGATATCACGTATAAAGATAGGAAGGGAGCAGGGGAAGGAAAGTTTTAGTAGCAGAAGTTCATAGGCAGAGGTGGAGGTAATGGAGAGGCTGAGGGAATACTGGATGGATGATGCGATGTATATGGCTACCTCCCCCACACCAAGTTGACCAGACCTGCTGAATGAGGAAGTTATCAGGGATGGAGATGGAAGAGTCAGGGATTTTGGAGGAGAGCCATGATTTAGAGATGATCATCACATTGGGTTTTAAGCTAACCATGAGAGGCTGGGGCAGATCTATCTTAGGAAGAAGGCTCCTAATGTTAAGATGAAGTAACTTTAATCCTTTTTGGAGATCAAATGGGAGGAAGATGGGATGACCCTGGGTTGGGTTTGGTATCACCCGCTGAGAGAAGAAGTAAAATGATAAGCATCTTAGGGGGAATAGATATGTGGCTCCAAGATAAGGAGGACTTATGAGATAAAGAGGAGGAGGTATGAACAGGTGTGCGTTGATGTGTGGACCGTATGGAGTGAATGGAGGCTAAGTGGATACAGGGTGAGTGGAGAATGGAAGGATCTGGGCACCAAGGAGAGTGCAGAGGAGGGAAGAGACTAGAGGATGGAAGAGAAGGGGAGGAGGAATGAGGAAAGGAGGGAGACGTTGGTAAGGTAGGAAAGAAAGTTGGAGGGATGGCAGTCTGGGTAAATAGTAGGGGGAAGATGGCAAGGATATGGAGGAACATAGTGTGAGAACAGCACAGAACATAAAAATGAGTAAGGAGTATAGAATACAAGTCACAGCACAGTACAGGTTGTCGGGGGTCAGCAGGGAGGGAGGCTGGGAGATGGACTGAGCGGCCATTGGGCAGCTCTGCTCTCCAGGGTAGGGACCCAGTCATGACCGCTGCAAGGCTGCCCCTGGGTGGAGGCCCGAGGGTAATGCAGATGGGAACGGCAAGAGTCAGGAGGGTGCCGTGTGTCGCTGTGTGTACATGCCTCCACATGCAGCTGCAGCAGGGGAGGGGAGAAAATGTGAAACAGGAGCTGGCAGTCTCCATGGTGGCCTTCCCCAGATTCTAGATGTTGGGTCCCGGGGGGAAGGGAAAGTCGATGTCCTTCACCCTGCCATGGGGGGGCAACCCATGTGGAAACTACTGGGAGGGTCGGGTGCAGGAGAGGCAGGGGACTGGAGAATGATCCCCTCTGAGGGAGGGTCCAGAGCTGCCTGCTAGCCCCACCAAAAGGGGAAAAAAAAAAAATCTGAAAAATAATAAAATAAAAAGGTAGGCCAAATCTTACAGCCCCACTTTTAAATTTCAACATGGAGCAAGTATAGCCGTTAATAGCAGGAGTTAGTCTCCTGTAAACATAACTTAAAAAGAGGCTTAAAGTTAAAAAATGTGTTGCAGGGGAGGGTAGGAAATGAAATTAATTACCTGCCCTCAGACCATTGATATCCTTCACCAACTCCAGCAGTGTCTTACAGCTTTTAAATGCAGTCCCAGAAATGTCTGAAGTCAAACTTCTGGTGTGATGGCTGCCTGCTGAGGAGTGTAGTTGGACGGCTCCCCCCACCACTCGGCCACTTTCTAGCCTAATCCTGATCAATAGCACTTGTATCGTGTAAAAAAAGTAACTCTTACGGTTCCAGAGTAGCCACTGTAGACTTATTTTCCACTCGCCACAGATCATCAATGGTATGGCCGCAGACATGGAGAAGCAATGGCTCAAGCATACCCCACCACTGACCCCCAGGAAGGATAAGGCCTCGAAACGGACCAAGGCTGAAGAAGTTGGGCCAATTTAGGTAGTCAGCTCTTAAGCTCTCACTGAAGCTAAATTTTTGGAAGAGCTTAACCCCATGAAAGAGACGCTGCTTATGTTGGCTTCAGAATTCTGGGCTCTGAAATCAACGCTCGATCAGCTCACCCTGCGTACAACGGACAACGAATCCCGCATCTAGTCATTGGATGACTGGAAAAGCAAAATGGACCCTGAACTGGTTAACATGCACCAGCATTTAAAGAAAACCAAGGAGCGCCTGGAAGACCTGTAAGGGCGCTCCCGCCAAAATAATTTAGTGTTCCTGGGCCTGCCGGAAGGCAAAGAGGGGACAGCACCGATTGTTTTTGCCCAGAAGCTCTGCAAAAAGCTACTAGGGCCCTCGCTATATGGCTCTACATATATAATTGATCGGGCACATTGCTCACTCATACCCATGCCCCCAACCGGATCACCACCAAGGCCTTTCCTGTTTCAGATGCTTAATTACCTCGATAAGCAACATGTCTTCACTAAATTGAAAGAACTGCATGAAATCCAATGGGCGGGTAAGAAGCTGCATGTTGCCCAAGATTTGCCCTACTCTGTTCGTCAATAACAAGCCGCAGTGCATCTGCTGGTTAGCAAGCTCATATCAGCCAGTATCAGGATTAGAGTCTGGTATCCCACAGCCTTGCAAGTCTACAAGAACGGCCAATGGAATTCCTTTGATAGTCTGGAATCCACTACTGAAGGCTGTACGCTCTTGTTCCCTGACTTGGTCAAGTGAAACCTACATTTGAGGCGCAATGTCCGTTGATGTTTTGAACAGACACAAGAATTTTGTTTGTTAATTTGTTTGTATCTGTTCAAGATTTCTCTCCAAACTGAACTTCCTGCATGAGTCCAGCTGGGAATTTCGCCTTGTGGGACTATGTACAGCGTCTAAGCTCCTGAGTGACTCATTATGTTAACCTCCACAGAGAAAATGACTTTTTCTTCTGCGGGTTCAAAAGCTCGCTCCTCGTTATGTTTTTTAGGACAACGCTGCCACCTAGCAACACTGAAGCAGTACTGCGTGTCAAGGGTTTTATTTTTGATAATTTGCAGCGAGTTTTTCTTTGCAGCTTAAAAGACTTTATTAGTTCTGACTAAAATTGCTTATTTGTTCTTTGTCAATGTTGTTGGTGGGCCATGAATTGAGGGTTTTCCTCTTCAACTCTGTGGGCTTCACGCTTTCTGGTCCATCTTTTGTTCTGGTCAATATTGGAACCTACAAGTGCATTAGCAATGAGGAACCCCAGTTGTTTCACAGTCCCTAGGTTCAATCGGGGAACCCCATTATCCAGGATATCCAGGATCTCCTAGTGACTCTACTGGTTTGCTTGGAGCATATCCCTGCAGGGCAGATAGCGGAGGGGCCGGGAAGAAGCTTAGCAGGCAGCATGATCATCATCACGCCACGTGTATTGAGCGGTGAACAGTCATTAGGACTGGGGAGAGGTGCTTCTACTCTCCTTTTCTATTTCATTTTATGCATGTTTGGGGTATGGTTTTTGGGAGGGGTGGGTGGGGAGAGGGAGTTTCCTTTTCGCTCTACCAAAGTTGGGAGTATTGGTTTGGAGATGGAGGGAGGGGGATGGGGTACGGTCGGGAGCAGCTGGGTGCATAATTCTTTTTTTTTTTCCTATTTTTGCCCCTGCAGCCGGCCACTTGATATCAACCTGGTCATGGCGCCCTCAAGCTTCCACCTCTGGTGTCTTATTGCTCTCTCCCAACACCCCTGGCTTACGCCCCAGAGGGTGGGGATGCGGCACCGAAGTGCCAAATAACCAGTGACTGTCTGGGGAGAGCAGGTCCCAGAGGCTAATCGAAGCCAGGGGCAGGCTTCACTGGCACGGCCAGCTGCAAGGATTTTTTTTTTCCTTGCTGCAGGGGCGGGGACGTGCAATGATGTCCAGCGTCTGCCCGGCCCCTCTTAACGTTGGTGCCAGTAGCTGCGCGAACCCCCCCCCACTTCCACCAGGGGTCCATCGAGCAACCCTCACCCTCCCCAGAGAAGGAGGCAGTCCATGGGACGCCCGAGCATACCCCCAGCTGTTCTTCCAGCGACCCGCCGGGTCCATTCCCGAACCCGGGTCACTGGCGCCACAAGCAGAAATTCAACCACTGTGCCAGCAGGCTGGCACTGCATAATTCTTGATCTAACAGTTATCCTCACAAGCCTATTGGTTAAACTTTGTCATACTTTCAGCTTAGGTAATGAAAATCGCCTCTTGGAACATTAAGGGTGCCCGCTCATGGGTGAAATGATACCAAATACTCAAACATCTGAATTTCATGCAATGTCACATTATATTTCTGCAGGAGACGCACCTATTGGAAGCAGAGGACAACTTATTTCATAGGGGATTTGTTGGGCACTGTTGCACCACAGGTAATTCTTCTTCACAAAGGAGAATAGCAATCTTATTTGCTAGAGGGACACATTTTCAAGAGTTGCAAAAAATATCAGATTTGACTGGCAGATTCTGCTTCTTAGAGGGATCTTAGATCACTGAGAGATTTTACTAGCCACTATATACGGCCCTAATAAGGACTCCCCTGAGTTTTTCTCTAATCTTTCTCTTACTCTGGCCCCCTTTAGTCACTTGCCAATCATTTTAGCAGGGGACTGGAATCTTGTCCCCAACCAAAAGTTGGATATGATGTCTTACAGGGGAACCGGTCTATCACCTGCCCAACAAACACTAAATGAGATGCTAGACTCCCTTGGTTTGTTTGATCCTTGGCATCTACTCAATTCCACTGCTAAGGAATACACATTTTATTCCCCCTACCATAATTCCTTCTCACGCATCGACTTTTTTGTAATAAATCAGACAGTATTGCCCAGGTTATTGGGTTGTGGTATCGCCCCTAGAGTGCTTTTGGATCACTCCCTGATCTGGCTGGAGGGCAGTATTGACCCATCTAAGCAAAAATATTCCATTTGGAAACTGAATCTCCAGTTACTTATCCATGAGGAGACATTGGAATGAGTTTGTGCAACTATTAACCAATTCATGGCACAAAATTCAGGTACTATCCCAGCTTTTGATCAGATATGGCGTACTCTAAAATGTGTCCTCAGAGGGGGATTTATCAGGATAGCTGCTACTAGGAAATGCAAACAAGAAGCAGCCTCCAAAGCATTGTTGCAAGCCATCAAAGATTTGGAGGCATCACTTCTTACACAGTCTTCAGGGACAGATAGGGAGCAACTTGTGGCCCTTCAAGCCCAATATGAAGAGGCCTTGAGAGAGAAGGCAGAATATGCACTTTTCAAAACCCACACTAAATATATAGAGCAGGGCAATAAGGCAAGTCCCCTGGTAGCCTTAAGGCTCCAGAAACAGGAGGAATCATGCTCAAGGCCACTGATTTTCGTTTTTTACCGGAAAACCCGGTAAAATTCTGGAATTAGAGCTGCCTGAACACCGGTAAAAATAAAGATTTCATGGAATCTGGCATTTTATATCAGATCAGTAAATCTACAAAACTTGTATTTTTCTTATAGTTCCTTCCTGTACTATTTTCAGTTTGCTTTATTTAATGCTCTGTATATTAAGCCTTCTTTTATTTTTATTATTTATGCACATACTAAAAGAATGACAGCAGAATTCCGGTAAAATCTGGAAATTAGAGTAACAATCACCAGTGCAATTCCGGAATCTAATGTCTTGAAAATGGAATTTCATTGTTTTAATCACCGTAAATCAGTGGCCTTGATCATGCTTAATCACCTCGCTTTCCTCCTTGGTGGATAATAAATTACTAACTGAATTTTGATGTGGAACCTCTGTAAACCAGCAGTTTCTGCTCAAAGGTATCTGTAATCCAAGAATTTAATAAATAAATAAATACATAACTACCCCCAAGATGTAGCCCAGGAATTTGAATTATACTACCGGCAACTGTATAGCTCCCCAGAGCAAACCTCTACAGAATCTGAGATACAGTCCTATCTAAACAATGTACTTTTACCCACACTTACTCCCTTCCAACAGCAGCTCCTAGTCTCCCCCATTACTCTGCAGGAAGTTGTCATGGCCATTCATTCTCTTCAGCCGGACAAAGAACTGGGCCCGGATGGGTTTCTGGCTAATTTCTACAAGGTCTTTGAAACAGAATTAGCTCTCATCCTTCTTCAACTATTTCACCACATTTGTTTGGACGGAATCACTGACCCTACCTTGCTGGAGGCTATTATAGTGGTCTTGCAGAAGCCTGGAAAACCCAAAGATAGAGTGATCGACTATCACCCTATCTCACTAATGAACTATGACATCAAACTTTTTGCCAAGATACTTGCTGTTAGAGTTTCGAAGGTCTGGGAGTCTACTCAGTTGTGAACAAATTGGTTTTGTGCAAGGTAGGTCCTCATCGGACCATACTAGGAAGCTGGCACACATCTTTTCCGCATCCAGGGATGCTGAGCTCCCCATGGCTCTGATCTCCCTGGATGCAGAAAAGGCCTTTGACAGAGTCAGCTGGCCTTTTCTTTTTGGGACTTTAGCAAAGTTCGGCTTCCCCATCACTTTTATTGCTTGGGTTAGAACTTTGTATTCTAGGCCTAGTGCCAAGGTCTACTGCAATGGAGTTTTTTTCCCCCACTTTTCCCTTGTATTCTGGTACTAGGCAAGGATGCCCACTGTCCCCCTTATTATTTAATTTATATTTAGAGCCATTACTTCAGCAGCTGAATTCCTCCCCCTCTATAACAGTTATTGTCATAGGCCGTTTCAACCGTAAGCTTTCTGCGTACACAGATGACGTCCTACACGTCACAAACCCAAAGGAATCCATTTCAGTAGCCTTAACTATTATTGAAGGTTTCAGTCAACTGTCCAACTATAAGTTGAATCAGAATAAAATGGGAGTCATGCCCCTCAATGCCCTTGTAAACAAATCGGACATTGATGCATTAGCTATGAACTGGACCACCCGGCTTAAATATCTTGGAATTATATTATCCACCTCAAAATCTCTCTTGAAAAAGCTTAACCTGGATGATATAATCCTCACTATTAATCAAGACCTGGATAGATGGTCTCCCCTCCATTTGTCCCTTCAAGGTCGGGTTAGTGTGATTAAAATGAACGTTTTACCCAGATTATTCTACCCGCTTAATATGTTAAATCTTCACCTCCCTCTAAGCTGGTTTAATAAACTCCACGCCATTATCTCTAGCTTTCTGTGGCAAAATAAACCTCCTCGTAGGTCGTATATGCGATGATGTGCTCCAAAAACCGTGGGGGGACTTAAATTACCAAATTTTTATTTCTATTACTTGGCCAGTCACATGGCTAAGTATTTGCATTGGCCTACCTCATCTAGCAGAAACAGTCATTCTCTGTATACCTCCCTATGGTTACAGATCGAACGACACCTGATTGGGGTCCAGGGAATCACTGCTTCTAGTCTTCTCCATATTCTTCCCAGAAACTCCTAGCTTCCTTAAGACACACACTCATATACACATCTATCAAAATTCACAACCAACTCTGTAGATCTCTCAAATAATAATCAGAAAGACATATCCCAGCCGCTTCTTGGTAAACCTAATTTACTCATAGGGAAAATAATTCTTTCCTCAAGGATACTGACTTCACTTGCACAGGTCAAGGTTAGTGACCTGCTCACAAATGGTAAACTGGCCTCCACCTAAGCACTACTAGAACAGTATCATATACCACAATAACACTCCTTTTACATCTATCAAATTAGACACATGCTCATACAGTGGTTTGGCCCTGGGCAGTGGACGACCAATCAAGAAGCTCCAGGCAGCTGCCTGGCAACCCCATGCAGTCTCCCACATTGTATCGTCCCTGTTCACCAAGTTTTGTAAAAGATTTTTATTATGTGGATAAGCTTACAATACAGACAGATGACACAAAGGCTGTAGGTTGTACAGTGTTGACAAGTACAGAGGTTTGTCAACAAATCAATGAGAGCACTACAGATACCATATTCAACTTTCAGTTTGCTAAGTGGAGAGCGAGCATATATATAGAACATCATATGAAGGTACTTAGAAGCAGACATACAGAGCTGCAGAGTTAATACCACAAAATTAATACCACTATTAACACCAGTATTTTCCCTTAGTGGCCAGATCATACCGTGGATTAAAATGCTATATGTACTTCAGTCCGGTATAAGCCCATTTTCAACTGCTGACTACCAAAGGCTCCAAATGTGCCAGCACTGAGCTACTTTACCCTGAGCACTTAGCTGTGCCCTTTCCAATATCATGTGAGATTTCACATTGTGCACCTATCTGATAACTGAAGGAGGAACCGGAGACATCCACAGTTGCACAATGGTTCTTCTAGCATTGATAAGTGCAATAGACCAAAGGGGATGCGATGAGAGGTGGCCTGGTTGGGATGGATCCACCCCAAGTAATAGTTCAATGGGGGATTTAGAGGAGCTGTAACCTAAAACACTGGTCATTATATCATGCATTAAATACCAAAAGAGAGCCACTTTAGGGCACACAAGCACCAGGTGGATGAAGTCCGTCCTGTCACCTACACATTTGGGGCATTGATGTGATTTAGAGGCATCCAATTTGTTTAAGCATAGAGGGATGATATGGGTCCTATGTAAGAAAAACAACTGAATTTGCCGCAGTTTGTAGCTGTGTGAGCATTGCAAATAATGGGTGCAGGTCAATGACCACAATTTCTGGCTTAAGGGTAATAAGAGGTCCCCACTCCATTTTATCCGACTAGATGTTTGCACAGGTGGGGTAGAGCTATGGAGCAGCTGATAGTACATAGCCATAGACTTGCCCCCAGGTTGGGGCAGAGCATCTGCACCTCTATAGGGGAGGGCTCAACCCATCCATTCATAGTGGTGAGGGTGGTACCACACTTCTGGCAAATTGTCAGGTATAAAAAGAAGTCTCCCACATGTATCCTCCACTCTTTACAGATTTGTGCGTAGCTCTTCAAGAGTCCCCCTTCAAATAATTGGTTGACCATAAGAAAACCCATCTTCCGCCACACCCATAGTCGCTGCACCATCACTGCAGTACAATTCCCGCCAGATTGAATAAAATGGAGTAAGCTAAGGTTTGGAGAATTAGCCCCCACGTGACCTATACATTTATGCGCCCATACCCAGGTGTGCATAATGTTGGCAGTGAAGGGGTTTCTCAAAGGTACTTCCCCCAGGTCTTGTAGACATCCAACCAGTGTATAATTTTTGTAGTTGCCCTGCAACATGTCCTCCTCCAGACCAACCAATGGGCAGTCTGACCCCAAGGTTCCTGAAGAGAGAAAGGCCAATTGAGTGGCCCAATAATAGAGTTTAAAATTTGGTAACCCAGTGCCACTTTCCTCTGGTATCTTTTGTAGTATAGCTCTGAGATTTTAGCATGCCCCCGGCCACAGGAATTTATGTGTTAAAGCATCCAATTGCTTAAAGTGAGTTTGTGGTATTCTAATAGGTAGGGCCTGATAAAGGTAAAGAAGCTTTGGTAATATAGTAATTTTAATGACTCCAACTCTCCCAAGAAGGGAGATGGGTAATCTTGCCCATCTCTCACAGACATCAGCTATCCCAGCTAGTAAAGGTTTCAGGTTCAATTTATACAAGGCTCCCATGGATGCAGAGATCAATATTCCCAAGTATTTTAAATGATGTACTAATTGGAGACCACCCAATTGGGCTATGAGCTGGTCCCGCTCTAACGTGCCCACAGGCATCAGCTCACCCTTAGACCAATTAACCTTATGCTTTAAGATGGCACCAAATGACTGCATTAACTTATGGACCATAGGTAGGTCCTCAGCAGGGTGCTGTAAATAAAGAAGTTGATTATCCGCATACATAGCAATTTTGTGTTCCCTACTCCTTCCCCCCCCAAAAAATGTGATCCCCTTATGTGCTCTTAGAGCAGCTCCTAGGGGTTCCAATGCCAGGACATAGAGTAATGGGGACTGGGGACAGAGGACAGCCCTGGCGGGTACCTCTGCTCAAGTTAAAGGGGTTTGACAATTCTCCATTAACCAGAACATGCGCCACAGGGCCTTGGTATCAAGCTCGGACCCAAGAGCAAAAAGATGGGCCTATCCCCATTCTATCCAAAGTGTAAAACAGATACCCCCACTTCACACGGTCAAAAGCTTTCTCAGCATCTAGAGCTACTACTGCCACACCAAGAGTTCTTTTAGTATGGGCCCAACTAAATACAATATTAAGCATATGGCAGATATTATGTTTACCCATGCGAACTCGAACAAAGCCAGACTGGTCCGGGTGAATTACATCCAGGAGCATCCCTTCTAGACGAGACGCAAGGGCTTTTGCCACAATTTTATAATCTGCAGTTATTAGTGAGATTGGCCTATAGGAGCACATTGGGTCACATCTTTACCTGGCTTAGGCAATACTGTGATTGCTACAGGCCGTGTGGATGGGGGCAACTGTCCCAGTAACAGACCCTTCGTCACCGCTTTGAACAATGGGTCCAAGAGTTGGCTCTCAAAAGCTTTGTAAAAGTCAATGGGGAGGCTATCAGGCCCCAGGGCCTTCCATGTTCTTCAAAGCCCTCAGTGCCGTTCGAAGCTCCTGTTTAGTTAAGGGTTCATCCAATCTTGCAGCCACGTCTGCACTGATCTTATCTAGGGGTAGACCACCAAAAAAAATTTCATAAGCCTCTCTAGGTGGGTTACATTCAGAGGTATACAGGGACTTATAAAATGTGCCAAAAGTATTACCTATTGCCCGGGAGCCTTGTATCATATCATCCTGCACACCCTAAACTTGTGTAATTGTTTTAGCTGCTTCCCTCCATTTCAGCTGCCAGGCTAGATATTTCCCTGATCTGTCCCCATCAAAATAAGCTCCTGAGTTGAATAAAAGGATGGTTCTCTCTAACTGCACACTAGAAAGGGTATTAAACTTCCATTTCAATTTTTGAACTATATTATATAAGGCTGCTGTAGGATTGAACATGTGCTCCCTTTCGTAGGCAGCAATTTACTTTCTAACAGACTCTAGTTCTCTGGTTTCGTTCCCCCTAGCATGTGAGGTAAAAAAGATAGTCTGCCCTCTAACATAGGCCTTCAGGGCTTCCCAACGTATAAAGTGAGAAGTATTCCTGGGGCGGTTAAAGTCCAAGAATTCTTGCAAGGCCTTGCCCATGAAGGCAAGATACTCCTGGCTTTTCAAAAGTAAAGGATCCAACTTCCAGGCTCTAGAGCCAACTGGGGCCCCCATGTTCTGAATAGTGATATGGTGCAGCGCATGGTCTGACACCAAAATAGGTAAATAACCGGCCCCCCTCAGGTTCACCAGCAAAGTGCTGGAAATAAGTAATCTGTCTATGCGTGCATAGGAGTTAAGGGCGTGGGAATAAAAACTATATTCCCTCCCCGAGGGGTATTAGTGTCGCCATGCATCAACAAGTCCAAATTGAACTGCAATGCTGCCAAGGCTTTTGCATTATGAGATTGGGGCAGAGGGGTTCCTCTCCACCTGTCCAACACAGTGTCCAGAACACAATTGTAGTCTCTCCCCTAAAATCCATGGTCCCTCCCAGCTGGCCAGATCTAAGGCTAATTTCTGAAAAAAAGCAGGACTCTCCACATTCGGGGCATAGGCGGAACCAAACAACAGAACACCCCTACCAGGGATAAGGACCTTTGCCAGTGCATATCGACTGAAATTGTCCACCAATTTATCCAGAAGCTGGACTGGAGACCCCCTAGGAAGCCAAATAGAGGCTCCACGAGCCTTAGAGGAGAATGTGGAGGAAACCCAAGTACCCCCCATAAAATCCGCATTTTTTTGTGACTCAGCGAGGGAGAAGTGTGTTTCTTGCAATAGTAAAATAGATCCTTTATGTCTACGGATCTCTGCAGCAGCCCTCTTCTGTTTTATAATAGATTTGCGACCATTAATATTCCAAGATAAACATCGAAGGTCATCCCCCATCATGCCCAAACCATCTCAAATCAAATTTACATCTGCCACGTAGTAAGCATATATCCACATATTTTCCCCCATATACCCCAACCCCCACCCTCCTCCATAGACATTGAAAAAGTATTCCCCCAACCAAACCCTAACAACTACTCCAAGTTGATCCCAAAGGCTGAGTAAACCTAAATAAGGAGCCACGCCAAGCCCATACCAAGGACAGCAAAATTAGGTACAGCAGTGGCAATACCCCTCCCTTCCTTCTATGCCAATGTGGCGACAGTATAAAAAACACTTTAGGTAACATCCCCTACCAGAGATCCCACCTCTCCCCTCCAAAGATTGAGCAAGATTCCCCAAGAATGGTCCAAACAGAACCGCCTTCCCCCCACGAGTAAAGACCCGCCAGAGTTCTCACTACAAACAAAAGGCAAGGGTAGAACATCTTGCCCATCTCAATTATCATACTTGGTGGGGCAACAATCCTAACAGATGAAAGAACATGAGAAAGAAAACAATAATATGAACAGCTGTAAACAGTAACTCAGTGATGTGGTTATTTAAGCAACAGTTAAAAATTGCTATGTTAGAACTAAAACATTAGCACTAATAAAGCAGGAGTGCAACAGAATACAAATGAATATCTGCAGGTCTTAATCTGCAAAACTCGCTCATATTTGTACGTTTTCCATCTAGGGTCTAAAAGCCAGTGTTGAGTAAACACCCACGTGGTGGACAAACATCCAACCCACTGCTACCCGTGCCCCCAGGCACGGTCGGGCTCAAATATAAAACTAGCTCAGGCAGTCCATAATATCCCCATCAAGATGAGCTAAGATTAGAGCGAAGGCTCGCCTGCCAGCGATCAGAGTTAGAAGGGGCTTCCTTTAAGTCCCATGCACTAGCTGGTGCAACAAACCACCAACCAAAGCTCCTGATTCTCCCACACCAGTCAAGGGTTCAAGCAGTGAATGCGGGTAGTGCAGGGAAGTATATTCTTTGCCTGGCCTTCCATTGTGGTGCACAAACTCCTCAAGCCCCCATTTGATCATACCACATAAAAGAGCATAGCTAATATATCCATTGCCCTCCTCTGAAAGCCGGAGAGGTTGCATCCACAACATGCACTCCCCGCTGATACTCGGGTCCCCAGACTCGGTCAAGGGTGCAGAAGAACAGTCCTTTATCAGACATCAAACTTCATAGGCTCCCAAAACCAGCCACCACGACAATGTGCCTCACAATAGCAGAGGGGGAAATTAGAGCACCAGGAAAAAAGCAGCAAGTTAAGTAAACAGTGCTGGAAGCTCAAGATCTGCAGATCAGACAACACTTAGTCTAAATGTACCTTATTCTGCAGCAGGCTGCACCCGCTCCCTCCTGGCCTTTTCCTCCTTGATCCATTTTTCAGCAGCTTTATGACGAGTAAAATGGCGAGGACTTTGTCCCGGCCTATCCACCCGGAGCCGTGCTGGGTAGATAAAAGAAAATGTCCAGCCAAGATGGTAAAGCCTGTTCTTAGCTTGATTGAATTTTTTACACTTGGTCTGCAGATCCCAAATGAAATCTTGAAATACATAAACTTTAGTATTCTCAAAGCTGATGGGACCCCATGACTTTGCCTTCCCCAACACAGTTTCTTTATCGCCATACCTCAGATACTTGATTAGGCAATGTTGGGGTCGATCACCAGGTTTAGGCGGCGGGCCTACACAATGGGCACGCTCAATTTCAAAATTCAGTGATTCCTCCGGGAGGCCTAGATGTTTAACCAGCCACCTGTGAATTTTCTTATTAGGGTTCCCACGCTCAGTCCCCTCAGGCAAGCCGATGACACGGAGGTTGGAGCATCGGGAGCGATTCTCCTGGTCATTGATATGCTCCCAAAGCTCCATAATAGTAGATAGCAGGTCATTCCTCTCCACATTTACTTCCACATAAGAGTCTTCCATATTGCTCACCCATTTTTCCAACTCGCAAATTTGCGACCTGTCCGTAGTGGATGTTTCTGTAAGGCCAGTGACTACAGACTGGAGGTAAGTGAATTGTGTATTCAAGTTGCTGAATCCAGTCTTCATGCCCTGTTGCATTTGTAGTAGTGTGTCAGGGATTCCCGCAAAGGATTTAGTGAGCTCCATCAATTCAACGTCAGCCAGAGCGCTTTCCATGCCCGCGCCCGGGGATGGAGACCCAGAACTGCGTGGTTCACTCTCACAGTTTTTCAATCGATTTCTAGCCCCAAACTGCAGCTTTGCCTGTTTATTTTTCAGCTTACCAGTTGCCATTTGTTCTCAGGAGGAGGAGTAGTGCTAAAAATTAAAACCACAAAATGCTGATACAGCTGAAACGGCATACTATAGGACTTTGCCCTGGGAAGCAGTTCTACCAAGCAACCGCCATGCTTGCCAGGCTAGCGGCTCCCCCCCCCCATTCACCAAGTTAAATCCTACAATAGGTGGCAATTCATCATACTGGGAGGATGCTCTCTCCTCTGATCACAGTAGTTGGGATAAGATATGGCAGAATGTATATCAATACACTGCTAATGATAGGCTGCGACTTGTACAATTCTACATTCTACATAACATCTATTTTACCCCTGTCAAAATGTATGGCATGGGTAAACTACAGGATCAGCTCTGCTTTAGGTGTGGACAGCAGCCAGGGTCGCTTTTGCACTAAAGTTACCCCCCCTCTGGTCTCTTATCAAGTCTAGGGGCCGATCTGTTACTGGGACTCCAGGATCCATTCACCCCAACATTTGTATATTAGGGGACTACTCCACTATTTTGATGAAGGGGAAGAAGTACCACATTACTCTCATATCTCTCTCTGTGAAAAAACTAGTCCTAAGACATTGGAAGGACTAACAAGTCCTATTATACCTGGAATGGACTAAGGAACTGTTCTGCACTTTACGTTTAGAAAAGTCCACAGCTAGTATCAGAGGCCTGATGCCACAATACCGTGCAAGGTGGAATAAGCTCCACACTCTATGATTCATTGTCCCTGAATCTTAAGCTGGCCCTTGTATCAGTTGCTCTCTGCTTCCTGGCTCTCCACAAGTCTATTTCATTGGATGTTTTACCCTTAATTGTTATGTGAGTGCCTTCACTTCATGTCTCTTATACAGTAGTTTATCTCAGCATGTCATTTCTAAAGAACCACAAGCTCCCAGGGGAGGTGGGAGTGTAGGGGGAGGGGTTTATGGGTAGGGATGGTTTCATTGCCTTTTAAATTAAAAAAAATGTATCTCTCATTGACTTTCTGGAAAGCACCAAAAATCCTGATACCTGGTTGTATTATGTGTGATGGGTGTTAATGGAATCAGTAAAGTTCATTAAATTAAAAAAAAATGTCTGAAGTCCATAAAGTATAGTAATTAACAGAGTAGCAGGGAGAGGGCTGGAAGAGAGGAACTCTCCAACCCCTGATGTAGAACCACTCCAGCTGCAATCTAAAAGGGCTGAGTGGATGTTTGAAAATAAGAATTTATTTCACTATATTTCATTCACACAACCAGCTTGTTTATTTAATTCACTGCTAGCTCATCCAGGACATCACTGTGAAAATCTTTGCTTCAAAGAAGAACATTGGGTATGTCCATGAAAAGGAATTACCAAAGTGTGACATGAGGTTAATTTTTTCAAATCCACCATATATCAGTTTTGATAAGCTTCTCAGAACACCGTGACCTAAGAGTGAAAAAGGGACAAGATTGGGAGATGACTTCCTAACAGATATTTGAGAAAAAGGGTATGCCATTGCTACAGCGACAATTTTACCATGGTCTACACTACAGCGACAATAGTAACAGGTCGCCGTAGTGTCGGTGCAGGACCCCGACACTGCTTTCTCGGAGTCTTGCACCCCCTCCCCAAATCAACTCTGGCTTGGAGTTGATTATTTTAGTTATGGGGGTGTGGGGGCAGAGCCCCCTGCATTGGGTGTTCGTGGGTCGAAGACCCCAAAGAAAACAGTTTCAAGTGGCTGCCCTTATGTTGACCAAGAATTGCGGTCAACAGAAAAGTGTTGTTGTAACGCCAGTCGACAACGAATATGTTGACCGACTGTCATGAATCTGAGAAAAAGCACCTTGCCATGTTGCACATATAACTGTAGACACCACAGTGTTGCACATGCAACAATGGGCACTACACAGCTGTTTAAGATGAAAAAAAAAACTTTACTTTTCTTTATTTTACTAAGCATTTCAAGGCACTATGACCCTAGAGTGAAAAAGCAAAAAAGGGACCATGTTGTTGGATAACTCCTTATCAGAGACTTGAGAAAAAGCACCTTTGACATTGCTCATGTAACAGTGGACACCAAACAGTGTTGCATGTGTAACAGTGGACATCACAGTGTTGCATATGTAACAATGGACACCAAACAGCTGTTTACGTTAAAAAAAGCATTGCATGGACCCCACTCTCACCAAAATCCTGCAGCTCCTTTAAGACACAATCCCCAATGACCCCCACCCACTCAAAAAAAGCTGGATGCTTTTGCTGAAATTTGAGGGAACATGTAAAGAATATAATTTGTTGGGACACCAAAGTTGCTCTCACCACATAAAACTTTGAGTGAATCAGAAATTTTAAGTGCATTTAAAACCCAGGGTGAAAACATCTTCATTAACAAAAGAAAATGTCAGAGGCACTTTTCAAAATAAATGTTTTGAACTGCAACTAAAATAAAGTCTATACAGAAGCAGTGGAACATACTGTGGTTATTCATGTCACATCTTGCTGAGAAAAATCTGTGGCATTTTGGAGCTGGACATTGAAAAATAAATAAAATGGGTTCATCTGGGTTTTTCAAATTATGTAATGTATCTGTACATGTGGCCACATTTTAAATTCACTTATCATAGCTGCAGTGGCAATTGTTATTTTTTTAAATTAATGCACAAAGTAGTTGGCACATTGGTACCCATATTTCATGGAATTACCCCATTCTGTAATTCACATTCAAATGCAGGGCTTGTGTTTCAGAGTAGGGACCCATGTACAGTACTTCGGAGGATCATTTGTGAACTGGGACACTGTACTGTAGATGTCAGCACACTACCTCTGTGTTATGGGCTTAGATAATGTTGAGGGGCCTGGGTTGATAACCCCTGTGAGGATTCATTACCCAAAGATAGTAAGTTAAAGACTTAATCTCCCAGCTCGGATCTCTTCTACCCCAGTTGGTGTTTCACTTAAGGCTCTCTCTCAAATGTGTACCTATCTGAAAATCCCTTTCGCTAAAGACCAAGCTCAACCTATCTTCTCTAACCCAAACATCCAGATTGATGTATGCTCCTTATCTCCGAGTTGGCTCCCCTTACCGCAGAATACCACTGTTCTGACTTTTATTCCCAATCCTCCCTATTAACATCTCCAGAATTGTTGGGGAAGTTCCAGCTAGCACCATCCAATAGCTTCAAAATCTACCAGCTTTGGCATCTGTTGCTGCAGCAGTTTGGGGTTGCTCCGTTTTCTTCTGGTCTCAGCGACCTTCACACCCAGTTATCGGATTGGGGCTCTAAGCTTCATGGCACTTCTAAGTTATATCTGTGGTTACTTACTGCTCATCCCTCCCTTTCCTCGGTGGGCTCCAAGATATAGAATACCTTGCTCCCAGGGGTCAATATTAATTGGTAAAATCTATGGAAAGACCTCCACACTTGCCTCACTCAGAACCGGCTTAGACTCTCTCAATGTCATATGTTAAATAATATGTATTACACTCCAGTTAGGTTAGCAAAAATTGGTTGCCTCTCCTCTCCCACCTGCACCAGATGTGATAAGATGGGTGACACTCTTTTACATGTTCTTTGGTCCTGCGAGAAGGTGGCTTCCTTGTGGGAACAAATCAAAAACCAAACTGACCCACTCCTGGGCTTATCTGGCCTTTTTACCCCTGAAATTTGTGTTCTTGGCAATTCATCACAAATTCCTGTTAGGGAGAGGAGACACCATGTGGCCTTTATCTCCTTGACAGTCAAGAAGTCATTCTTAGGCAGTGGCTGGATCAGTCCTACATCACATATGCTGAGTGGTTACAGGAGCTCTCCTTTTCTCTTTGAACTGAATGTATGATTGCCAGCCTCTGCCATCGCTTGTCCATGTTTAACAAGAAATAGGGTAAATTGTATGCCCTATACGTAGCTTGATTTCTTGAGTGGTTACTGGGTCCCCCTTCTGATGCTTAAATATGTCATCCTGGTTTAATGTCACACTTCAGGATCAAGTATTGTGGGTTAACAGGCACACCCTGGGGGTAAAGGGTAGGGAGGGAGGGGCTTAGTTGTTTCTTTGTATTTTTTTTTCTGCAGTCAATTGGTCTTATTCTGCTGTTACTGATTGTGTATCCTTTTTCTTCTCTTGAAAATAAATAAAGTTGATTAAATTTCAAAAGTTAAAGACTAGATGTAAATTGCATGGTACCTCAACCCAGGGAGAGATTAAGAAGACTAGGTATTAAATTCATGCTATCCCTTGGGAAAAAAATGCCAACCCACTATGATCCCCACTGGTACCTTGAAGTGAAGGAAGTTTTGGCTTGTGTGTCATAGGTGTGTGTGTGTGTGGTCCATGCTCTGTGCTGTGCTACAGGAAGGGTCTGGCCATCCTATGTCTGGGATGCCCTCAGTGTCCTTAATGTCCTGGGTGGCCTGTATCTCCTAGGTCTCTTGGGTATCCATGGTGTCAAGGAAGTCCAGGTACATGCTGTGTGGGGTAACTGTTAGAGAAGAAGTAGACAGGTGTAAGGCATGCTGTGTGCCCACATTTTCAGAGTATCCCCACTTCCCAGGGCCCCATAAATTGTGAATGGTTCTGCTGCTCTCCCCAGATGACCATGTCTGTGCACTACAGCTTAGGTAGGGGCCCACCACCTAGATGTGTCTGTCATTCCTGGCCTCCACCTACACTTATGTGTCCACTGTGGAGCAGGCAACATGTCTGTGCCACATGCCCCTACTGCATGTGGCTGGGAGTGTGGCACCCTACACCTTACCTGTGCCCTGTGTCTTCCTATCACCATGTCCTGTGCTGCATCCAATGCAGGGATTGCTGGCCCATTTCCTGTAGGGGAACATAAAGTGCATTGGGTTAGCTAAGGTTGATGGCCATGCTACACCCAGCCCTGGGGGAAAGGAGGCACTTGTACTCACCCTCCAGCTTGTCAAGCCCATCATCCTCCCCTCTGACAGTCTGCTTGCTGACACTGTCAGCCATGATGGTCTCCACTTCTGTGTGCTCCAGTTCCACCACAAGGCATCTGCCATTTGCTGCCAGCTGTGCCTGCTGTTCACCGTCCCACACAGGTTACATGATTTGTGTTTGAGTGCGCTGATTATCCATGGCGTATTCCTGTCAGCATTCATTGCTTCCTGGATACCTCCCCACACCAACTGTTCTTTGGTTGGGTGTCCCATTTAGTGCCCCAGCCCCATACAGGATGACATAGTTTAGCCATACCTCTGTCACCAGTATGGATGTCTCCTCGACCTTGAGGTTCAGCATCCATTGGCTGACACACCATGCACTACCACTGTGTCCTCCAGCACCCCCTCCCATGGCCATGCAATGACCTCCCCTGGCCCTGGAAATGGTGTTGTGACAGTGGTACAACTAATCCAGTGCCTCATTGCACCACACCTGTTGTATCCACAGATGCCATTTCCATGCAGCAGTCTGTGGAGGCCTAGTATCACCTTATATGGTATGGTCATGGATCTTCTGTGGGTATGTATGGGCCTACACAGATGCCAGGCCAGGCCCCTCTGCACCACTACGCAGTGCCACCTGCACCTGTGGGACTGCCCATGGCTGCTGTGGATTGCTCCACTTGCGCAGCATGTGCTAATCTGATCATGGTTTTTCTGCCTATTTGTGGATCAGGCCCTTAGGTGATAAAACAGAGAATTTGCTTTCTCCAGTTTTCCACATCAGGTGGTCTGTTTGCAGCACTACTCTGCACTAATGCCAAGCCCAGTCACCCATGAGGGACCAAAAGACAAGGCAGTATAGCAGTGCATGACATTACTTCAATTTTAGAGGACCCACAAGAGCCAAGAAAACCCTTAAAGCAAGGTGCAATCATTCCTTCTCTAAAGGCCTGAAGTAATGATACACAAGAAAAAAATGTTCTAAAATGAAAAAAGCTGTGCCCTCCAAGTGTTGTTCATTACAAATAATATAAGTTTTTTTTATTTAAATCTGAATCCTTTGATTCTTGGAATAACTTTTAGAATTGATATTTTGGGTAAAAATGATGAAGTATTCCTCTTGTGTTTGAATACTGAAATGTATATTTTTGGGACTGTCATAAAAAAAATTTAAGTGCCATAGCCAGTTTTGGAACAAGATACCATGAAAATTAGATTAGAGAGCCATCATTATTTAAACTTTTCTCAGTTTAACAGCAGATCAAATTCCACATCTGCAACAAATCATGGTCCTACAATGGTTTATCAATCTTTGGAGACTGCAGCTCCTCTTAAAAGGGATTGCCTCCTACTTAGCAATTTAACGTATATATTCCAAGCTATACCTGTTTCTAGTTTTCAAGTACCACGGTGCTTTCTTCATGACATTGCAATATGCAGCCATATCAAAGTCACTGAGAGTCCTTCAAATTATTATGAGATCCCAATATTTATTTCTTTGGAATTTTTAACCAAGTAAGGGACACTGAGCTGTGATACAGTAGCTCATTTCAAAGTTCATCTTTGTGGGTGCGTTGCATAGACTAGTAGTCAGTGACATGATGTTCTATATATCTGGATATACCATATCAGGAAATAGCACAGATCTCCAACTGAAATGAAAGAGGAGTTCCTGTGATATGCCATGATATAGCTGGATATGCTGCATCATGTCACTGGCTACCAGTGTTGACCTGTTTTGCTGATGGGGGATTGCTGTCCAGGACACCGTGAAAAATCCCATAGTGCCACAGGATCTTTAACGTTGACCAGGACAGTGACCGGACATGGGCAGCAGTCACCTTGGTTCAATGTCTCATGCAAAGGAAGGCACCTCAACAGTTCAGCACCCCTCCTTTACTGCACTTCTGTACCAGATATGAGTATTACCCCAAGTACCTGGTGTGGGGTTAGAAGGCACAACCATCTGAACATCTGGCCCTACTGACCCACTGACACTGATGAGATATCTGGCATAAGATGGAAACTTAGGACCTACTGTATACTCAAAACACACCCTCTGCTGTGAGATTAGTTACTGCTTACCCAACTTCTCAGCATCAGGTCCTCACATAGCATTCTCAAAACTGCAGGATATCCACTGTGTGACCCCATGTGGCTCTTAAGGGCTGCACTGAGATGAAGAGGAACAGGAGTAATTCTGTGCCCAAGCTGGATCCTGTGCCTGAGGTGGATCCTCTGATCTGTGTTTGGAGGGCTCATAATCCAGACTCCAATGTGGCTGGAGAAGTTTATAGAGAAAGGCAGGTCTGCAGTTAAATCCAGTTTCTGATAATACTTTTGTTTAGAACTGAAAGGTTTCACCTGTGGTTCAGTGAGTGGCCTACAGACTCCACTCCTCTGCCCTACATAAGAAACAGACTCACACAGCTCACCTGCCTAGCGTTTATCACGTTTGGTCTTACCTCAGTGCTGCGTCCTGATTCTCTGCTTCCTCTGCCATTTTGTTTTGTGTCTCTCTCCTTGTGTCTCCTCACTCCTGTCCAGTTTGCCTCTGTTGTCTGTTCTTTGTTCTACTGTTTCTGCTCCCTTTGCTGCTGCTGTTGTGCTTTCTGTGGCCTGCTTGTTCCCTTTGCTTCTGCCCCCATCTTCCCTAGTTTTTGTTTCCTCACTTTTCCTTCCTGGTTCCATTTGCTGTGCTTTGCTTTTCAGTTGTGTGCTGCTGTCTTGCTCTCTCTCTCTCTCTGGTGCTTGTTTGCTGCAGTACCCCCTCCCTGCCCCCAATTCTTGTGCATTTCTGCCCCAGTTGCTTGTAGTTTGCAGCTCCCGGCTTCTGTCTGTCCCTCTTTTTTTGCACTTGTCTTGTTTGTGTTTCTTTCAGGTATCCTTCACCATCCTAGTTCCCAGTTTCCTGTTTTCCTTTGCTAGCCAACTGTCTCCTTTCCCTGAAAGATCCAGCCGCATCCTTCTTTCCCTTATTTGTGGCTTTTGGATGTCTACCTTACAGTGGTGTCTCTCTTTTGTTCATCATGCTCAGGTGTTCAAGTGGCATCACTATCCCTCTGAACCTCATATGACATGCTCTGGTGGGTGCCAGATTTGGAGACCTCTCGTTTGTTCAGTAGTTCTTTGCTGACTTTGTTGTTGACTGATTTCTATCGCTCCTGGGATAAGTGTTGTAATGGTAGTGCAATGGCCTGTAGGAGCACAGTCATACAGTCATGTGCCTAGCCTAGCTTATACTTGGAACAAGGTTCCATCCCCAGAGCATTGCATGGGAGACTCAGGGTCATCCGCTCATAGCAGTTACCTCTTTGAGACTGATTCAATACCCTGAGCTCCACACAGACTCATCCAATCCTCTTCATTATCCTTTCTAGCTCTCAGCTTCAAACCTTATGGTCACTTACTCTGTCAATTCAAACCCAGAGGACAATAATTTAGGGCAGTCTGTCATCAACTAAATTCTTCGCCAAATGCCTCCTTGAAATCTTAGTTCTGAATTAAGGAATGGACTTTTCCCAAGCTGATGCCTGCACTCCGAGTACTGAAGGCCCATCATTTCTTCCTCTGACAGAGAGTGGAACTGTTTGATTAGTATCTCATAGCAGCAGCAGCAGCAAATAAGCTTCACTTTCACCACCAGTACCTACACCTATCTATCGAGAGTTAAATCATGAGTATCCTGGGTGGCTCTGAATAATGACTTATATTGCAGGCACAGAGCCAGACTACATGCCCTACTTGTTCAATATGTAGTCATTTTGTCATTTTGCAGATTCTGTCCTCTATTTTCATGAGGATTTGAAGGCCTCTAGTTAATCAGTAGTTCTGTTTTGTCTTTGTTGTTCATTCTCCTGTCCATTTCCACATTCCCATTCATCTGAAGCTTCAATATCTGATCTAGTATTTTCACACACAAATTAATCTTTTGGATGAAATGGATAACAGACTCTGTTTTCTTCAGCTCAAGCAAGTCTGATTCAATTTTTCCTCCAGGCATCGACAAAGGCTTCCATACTGGATTTCATTCCATGCCATCCATCTTAGCTATTTGTTCACTTCTACAGAGCAAGATGTCTCAAGTCAGACTGTTCAACATTCCAATTTGGTCTCTTCTGCCTCATCCGAATGATCCTGTACAGATGAGAAACTGTTTTCCTTACTAGGACACCTTAAGCGTGCAATAAAGAGTATTCACTGAGGAAAGTTTTATATCTCTTTTTAATATGGCACATTTATTTACTGGCACCACTCTGGATTATCACTTTTTCATCACTGCTTTTACTTGTTCAGACCTTCAAATGTGGCTACATTTGCTCTCAGATTAGAATGGCATATCAATGTTCTTAAAGAGTCAGCTCCAGAATTAAATACTCAGACTTTCCTAGATGCATCCCCATCCTATGGTTTTGAGGCATTTTGTGGCCCATTTTGGTTTACTCATCCAAGGCCATCAGAAATCCAGGATTCCTCATTTTCAATCCATGTCTTCTTTTTTCAAACTGTAACCCCTTGCAACAGCCACTCTTACCTGGGGTCACCTTTTTTGAACAATCAACCTGTCATATTCTATTCTGATAACCAAGCAGCATTAGCCATAATAAAAAAAGGCCACTCTTCCTCCACCATGACGAATGTCCTGAGAAGATCAACCAGAACTTCATAAGCAATGTAGAACTTCCATCCTCTCCCTGCAGAAGTTATGACTCTTACTCCATCATCCAAAGAGCTACACACTGCTCACAAGTAACCACCCTCTCAGCTGCATCATACTACACACAAACAAGCAGCCCTTCAGCCACATCATACTGGTCAATAGCAACTGACCTGTTGTCCATATCATGCTGCTTATAGCTGTTCAGCCTTTCAGCCTCATCATACTGCTTACAAGTATCCGGCCTGTCAACCACATCATACTGTTCACAAGTATTTGGCATGTTGGATTCATCTGACAACTCACAAGCATTTGGCCTATCAGCATCATCATACTGCTCATAATCATTCACCCTGCCAGCCACATCATACTGCTCATAAGCACTCGCCCTGCCAGCCACATCATACTGCTCATAAGCACTCGCCCTGCCAGCCACATCATACTGCTCATAATCATTCACCCTGCCAGCCACATCATACTGCTCATAATCATTCGCCCTGCCAGCCACATCATACTGCTCATAAGCACTCAACCTGTCTTTCATATCATACTGTTGTTCATAGCTGCTTGGCCTGTTGGCCACTTAATACTACTTATAAGCAATTGACTTGTCCTGCGTGTCATGCTTCTCTTAGCTCTTTAGCCTGTTGGACTTACCATACTTCTCACAAGCAATCAACCTTTCACTTACATTGTACTGCTCCAAGCACTCAGCTATCAGCTACATCTAGTGCTCTCAAGCATTAGGTCTGTTGGCCGCTGCTACAATATAATATACTGTATATTAGACATTCACTTTACCTTAAAATCCACCTATCCTTGCTCCTACTTTTCCAATCTAGCAGTTAAAGCATTTCTTTGAGATCTGAGAAATGTATTCCTCAAGGACCAACCTCAAGGAAGCTTGTAGTTAGTGCTGCATATTGCAAACTAACAAATCTCTTACAGAATGAATTCTTCAGTCCCCTTTCCACTCAACTCTTACAATAGGGTATGATCTTAGCCTTCTTTGTATTCCTAAGATATTGGGAATGTACTGTCTCCTCCTCGGCTGTAGTTGATCCCTCTATCTACTTGTGGGTCTGTTCATGAAAAAGGGGTTACCAAAGTGTGACATGAGGGTGAATTTTTCAAATCCACAATAAATCAATTTTAATAAGCTTGTCAAGACACTGTGACTGAAGAGTCAAAAAGGAACCAGATTATGAGATACTCCCTAACAGGGAGTTGAGAAAAATCACCTTCAGTGTTACACATGCAACGGGGACACTAAATGTTGCATGTGCAACAATGGACACAACTGGTGTTTAACTTGAAAAAAAAAATACTTTTCTTTTTCTTTTATTTTACTAAGCATTTCAATACACTATGACCCAAGAGTGAAAAGGGGACTATGTTGTGGGCTAACTCCATATCATACTTAAGAGAAAAGCACCTTCAGTGTTGCACGTGCAATGGGGACACCAAACATTGCACATGGAAGAGTGGACACAACGGGTGTTTAATTTAAACAAAAAAAATGTTACTTTCATTTTTATTTTATTTTACTAAGCATTTCAAGACACTATGACCCAATAGTAAAAAAAAAGACTATGTTGTTGGATAACGCCATATCAGATGTGAGAGAAAAGCAATTTCAGTGTTGCACGAGCAACAAGGGCACCAAGCATTGCACGTGCAACAGTGGACACCACAAAACTGTTTAAGTTAAAAAAGCATTGCCTTCACCCCTCTCTCACCAATGTCCTGCAGTACTTTTAAGACCCAATCCCCAAAAAAAATCAACCACTCAAAAAAATCTGGATGCTTTTGCTGAAAATTTGTGAACATGTAAAAAATGCCATTTGTTTGGACACCACAGTTGCACTCGCCATGCAAAACTTGAGTGAACCAGAAATTTTATAGGCATTGAAAAACCTGGGTGACAATGTTTTCATTAACAAAAAACAACACCCGAGGCAGTTTTTAATGTAAATTTATTGAAGTGCAACTAAAATAAAATATTCACAGAAGCAATGGAATGCACTGTGGTTTTTTTTTTTTTTAGTTTTTGTTGACCGGATAAGTGCACCTATTTTCAGGCATGACCCGGGGGAGTGGGATACAGATGAATGTCAACTAATCTTGAACCAGATTAAGCTGCTGGTGGTATTTTTAGTGAATGTTTTGTATGTCACATTTTGCTAGGGAAAATCTGTGACATTTTGGAGCTGAAAATGGAATAAAAATAAACTGGGTGCACCTAGGTTTCTCAAACTATGAAATGTATCTGTACTTGTAGCTGCCTTTTAAATTTACTTATTATGACTAGTGTGGCTGTTGTTAATTTTTAAAAAATCAACATACAAAGTATTGGGCACATTGGTAACCCCATTTCATGAACTTACCCTTGTCTAATCAATTCAGAGCTGCTTACCTTCACGCCAACAAGAAATGACTCTTTCCCTACCATTCCAAGAGCTGCAAATGAAATAAAAACATTTTCAGCCACATCACTGTCACCATCTGGATTCTCTAGCTGCATTTCAAATCTGCCTTCAGAGTAGCGTGGAAGAAATACATTACATTCTGTACCCTTCACAAAACAAAAATCTTCTGTAGTATTCTGTGCCTCATGTTCTGGTATTTGCATCCTTCTGCTCTCAAACATTTAGCTTGATAGCCGCAACAATCAAACAATGTATATACCTTGTTGTCCATCCATCCTGATACCACATGCTCTACCTTCTCCTAACAATCAAAGCTTATTCAAGGTTTGACAAAATCTACTCTTCGACATCCCTCAAAGAAGCCTATGGATTACAACCTATATTCTTCACCAATGGACCTCTCAAAAAATGGAGTTTTGGATTTTCCCCAGATCTCAATCTTCAAGCAGCCATTAAATTAATATTCTTTGGATTCCTAAGACCTGAAAAATTTACCTCTTCTTCTGTCTTCAGTCCTGCAATCCGCCTAACAAGGAACAGCCTCAAGAAAGCCTCAGCAAATCACTTTACCAAGATCAAAACTGAAGAAGTAATAAGGGTTCCACATACACTGTTTTGCAACAACACAGCTTGGTGTCCTACTTAAGTCCTCTTTATTTATTTATTTAAAAGTTTTACCAGGAAAGCATACTAAGCGCTACAAACGCTTGATTCCAGATGCATCCTGGGGGAGGGGAAATTGGAGAGAACTATACATGAAGTAGTACATTACATTGATGAAATATTTACAGAGTACAAGATACAAGATACACCTGCCCTAATGGCAGGGAGGTAATAATGTGCAGAAACACCAGATTTGGAGCTAAACCAGGCCGCCTCCATGATAAAGGATTTCCTATAAAGTGAGCACAGACAACAAACATACATTTGATGCTGATGGCTGCTATAGGGGGCTAGCTGCACGTGCAGGCAGAGATGAAATGCTGCTTGAGGAGAAGGTTAAACTGCTGTGAGGAGGTGGAGTGTCTGAGCTCAGCTGGGAGGGAGTTCCATACATGAGGCATGCGGTACTCAAAGGCAAGCTGACCTTTGGCGGAGGTCATTTGAGGAAGTTGGAGTAGCCCAGCGTCAATGTTCCAAATGGAGTAAGTTGGATGAGTTTGAGTAGCTAGAGTAGCTGCTAGGTAAGGGGGTAGGGACTGGGTCCAGTATTTTGATATTAACCTTGTGCAGTGTGCCATTCTCCAATCCTATAAAGAAGGCAGGTCTAGGTATCTGTAGAGGTCACAGTGGTGAGTTGTGGGTGGGCAGTCAAGGGCAAAATGGCAGAAAGAATGGAAGAGGGGGTCAAGCCTGGCAAGGGAGGACTTGGAGGCTGTGCTGTAAATTATGTCCCCATAGTCAAATAGTGGGAGAATCATTTTCTCTACAATTGCTTTGTGGGTTGGCAGTGGGATACAACCTCTGTTCTGATATAGGGCACCCAGTTTTGGGTGAAGTTTTTTGTGGATCACATCAATATGGACTGAGAAGTACAGATGTTGATCGAGCCAGACCCTGAAGTATCTGAATGAGGTGCAGGTCTCCAAAAGGGACCCATCTAAGGTGTGGAAGGCTGAGGAGGAGAGGACACAGGAGAGCCTTTGCCTAGACCCGAAGGTAAGTGAGACAGTTTTCTTCGGGTTGAGAAACAGCTGGTTGGAGTGGAACCAGAGCTGAATTGCATTAAAATCCTGCTGGAGTCTGGCTGACACTTCAGCAGGAAGGACCTGGCATAAAGTACGAAGAAGTGGCAGCCATATGTATGGCTGCAAAGATAATTGAGGGCAGGTCATTCAGGAAGATAGAGAAGAGTAGCAGGCCAAGGACCAAGCCTTGAGGAACCCCTATTGTAATAGGTAGAGTAACAGAGGAGTGAGATCCGATTCTAACTGATTGTTGCCTCCCTACCAGGTATGAGTGGAACCAGCTGGTGGCATCACCTGAGAGGCTGGCGAGGGTGAGTTTGGATAGCAGGAGAGAGTGGGAGACTGTATCAAAGGCCTTAGCTAGGTCAATGAAGATAGCTGAGGTGACGTGCCCTTTATTCATACCAGTGATTATGTTGTTTGTTAGCCTTAGAAGGGAGGTGATAGTGGAGTGTGATTTCTGGAAGCCAGCCTGGTATTGAGAGAGGAAGGAGGAGGAGGAGGAGGAGTCAAGGAAGGTGGATAGTTGGGCAAGAACAAGTTTTTCCTGAACTTTAGCTAGAATAGGGAGTAGGGAGATTGGGCGAGGAGGGGTCACCTCCTTTAGGGAGGGGAATGACAGTGGCAAGCTTCCAATCAGCAGGGAGTTTGGTGAGAGAAAAAGAGAGATTGTAGAGGGAGGCCAGTGGGGTGGTGATGGCAGTGGCAGATAGGTATAGCATCTTGGAGTCGAGGCCGGAAGGGCATTTACCTTTGGTTGGGATTAGTGAGTGCAGGGATGTTAGTACCTCTGCTGTGAAGACCAGGTGAAATGATAAACTGGGGCACCATGGAGGGGGTGGCATGGGGTGAGTGGGATCATAGGGGGTATGGGTTTGTGGGTAGTAGGGGGAGGCACAGTTAGTGAAGAAAGTGTTGAGAATGGTGGCCACTACGCCTGGATCAGTGACCATGTTGCCAGTGACATTTAAGGCAGGAGTGGGTGGCTGGGAGGGGGAAAAAGTAGCGATTTAATTATCTTCCAGAATTTAGCTGGTTGGTTGAGGTTTGAGTGGAAAGAGACCTTGAAATAGCTGGCTTTAGCCTGATGAATTATCTGGGTGCATGCATTGTGGAGTGTGCAGTAGTGTTGGAGTGCTGCCTGTGAGCCAGTAACTTTGTAAGATTTCCAAGCCTTGACCCTGGTGTGGAGTTGATCTATAATGTTAACGTTTACCCAGGGTAGGTGGGCACCTCTTACCCGGGCTCTTCTGAGAGGTGCGTAGTGGTCAAAGATTGTGAGAAATTTGGATTGGAAGCCCATGGCCAAGTCAATGATTGAAGCATGTTGGATGTACAGTAGCAGCCACAGACACTGCCAGCTATTTCCCAAAATTTCTGTGATATTTCCAGATATAGCTAATGCTTTCTCCATTTCTACAGTACAGGCAGCAGAGAGAAACTCTTTGGAAATTTCATGAAATGTCTGGAAATAGCTGGCAATGTCTGTGGCTACTACTGCATGACCAGTTAGTGTTAGATAGATTGTTTAGGAGGGCGGCAAGGTCTAGTGATTTGTAGGACCTAGTGAGTAGAGTTTGTGGGGGCAGGGCCCAGGGCTTGAAAATTTTCCTTATTACTTAAATCATGTGGTGGTCGCTTAAGGCGTCGGGTAGGCGACCAACTTTTAGAACCCGATGGGGGTGAGTGGTGAGGACCCAGCTGAGGAGTGAGTGGTTTAGAAATTTATGATTTAGACAGGTGGGTTCTGTGATTTGTTGGGAGAGATTTAGTGCAATCACCTGGTTTTTGAGCTTGGAGCTTGTGTTTGAGTGCCAGTTAATGTTGAAATCACCAAGGCTGTATAGTTCGCCCCCCGTGGTGAGTGATTTTAGGGTGCCTAGATGTTCAAGGATGGTGTGCTGGGGCATGTTGGGGGAGCAGTAGGACCCCACTACATAGAGTGGGATGGAGTTGGGGAGCGATGTTTTGAGTAGGAGAGAGTCAATGGGATGCGTGGGATTGGGAAGTTGGACTGGTGCAAATTGTAGCTTGGTGGCAATGAACATGGCAACACCCCTACCCTTCCTTTTTCCCAGGTGGTCATAGCGAGTGAGTGAATAGCCAGGCAGAGATAATTTTGTGTCCAAGTTATGGGGTTTCAGCCAAGTTTCGGTGATTATGAGGATATCAGGGCATAGGGAGAGGACGTCCGGTTGTAGGGTGGTACATTTATTCAGGATGCTGCATATGTTAAGATGCATGATTTTAAACCCCTGTGGTAATTGGAGATTTGGGGAGGAGATTCTGGGTGGGGTAGGTGGCCCTGGGTTTGATTCAATGTCCCCTGCCAGGAGTAACAGTAATGATATCAGTTGTTTTGCTATGAGCGATGCCCATCTCACCTTGTGGGGGGGTTGATAACTGCTGTGGGGTTAATGAGAAGATGTTAGAAAGTGACGAGTGTAAGACTGACTGCCCAGTGTGGAAACAGGGTGGCAGGACGGTAGCGCCTAGGTCACAATTAGATAAAATGGTATGTGGAGTTGGGCTGGGGGATGGAGGTAGTGTGGAGGGGGGAGGAGTTGCCAAATTGACTTCTATAGTGGGGGAGTAATGTGTATCTGGGTAGGTGGCAGGTGGAAGTGATGTTAGTGGGATGAGGAGACCAAGTAGTGCAATTTGTAGTGGCAGCATTTCGAGGCGCTGGTTTTGTGCAGCTGGGAAAGTGATGGGAAAGTGATGGGTGGCCGCTAGTGTCAAGGTTGTATAACCTGCAGATGAAGAAGCAAGCTGATTGGTTATTTTCATGTGTCACACATCCTATACACATCACGCAGCCTATATAAGGCAGTGCTCACCAAGGGTGGGGGTGGGAGTGGTGGGGCAGCTGGCGCATAGCCCCAGCGGGGTTCCAACTGTGCAATTGCAGCTTTCAGTGGAATGGCCACCCGGCCTTTGCAAAATTGTTGACTCATACCTGCAGCAGTCACCGCCATGGAATTGGCTCCATTTTGGGGGTGGGCAGGACACTTGATGGCCTTCATGACCACCGGCTGTGAAGAGGAGACAGAAACAGACAGATTATATCAGGTGAGAGAAGGAGGGGCTGTTACAGCTTAGGCAGGCTATCAGAGATCATATTCGCAAAGGACAAATGGGTAGGGGGAAGGGGGAAGGGGGGGCTGGCTTAAGGTAGATCAGATTAGCAGGGTTTTAGGGTAAAGGTAATTCTAACTCAAGTCTTCCACTGTAAGCAGGTACTGCTAAATCAGTTTTGGAGGTTTTAAGTGTATCACACCAGGGTTTTAAATAATTGATTAGCAGTTTTTTTCTTGGGACAATACTAACTGTACAGAAAGCATTTATATAGGTTTTCTAGAAGTGTTACGTTTGTTAAACACGATGAGGCAAGTGCTATGCATTTTTACAATGTTTTAGAACTTTTATGAGCAAAACGCTAATCAAGAGTTAAATAAAACCCTGCACCCCGGGCTGTAAAAACTTTAGCAGGCACTGCTGCACTGTTGAGATCGGGTTGCAGTCTGTGCATAAACTCAAACTTCCAAGCTGTTACAAACTCTACATTTGGATCACCTAAGCTGTATACACATATTTCTTAATTGAATATTGATGGCTAAAATTGCTTGCTTAAAATTCCTAAGCTCGGCGCTGTTGCACTTCACATTGCTTAAACATACAGAGTTTGAAAACTTTCCTATGCTTTAAGGCTGTGCAGTTTGAACTAACATTGCTTAAGCAAACAGACTGAGTTCCTAAGCTAATTACCTGCCGTTTACTGCTAAATTAATTAGAGTGCCCCAATGACTAAGCTCCAAAATTACTTGGGGCTTAAATGCAGATAAACACCCTCCAGTTCAACTTAAGGTGACCACCAAATGAGGATAAAACACTGCTCTGCTGAGGATTTCCAATTAAAGTACCCTGATGAGAGTGGTAAAAACACTGCGCCCTCTTTGTAAAATGGCTGCGGGAAGAAACAATCTTTATTGCTCTGCCAACCAATATTTTGAAAAGGGCGCCAAAAGGTGCAAGTCCTTTGTCCCCAACTGCACGGTTGCAGCTTTCAGTGGAACGGCCACCCGGCCTTTGCAAAATCGTTGACTCATACCTGCAGCAGTCACCAGCATGGAATCAGCTCTATTTTGGGGAGGGCAGGACACTCGGCTCTCACGACCATTGGCTGCAGCAGTCACCTGCATGGAATCGGATCCATTTTGGGGAAGGGCAGGACACTTGATGGCCCTCACAGCCACCAGCTGCAGCAGTCACCAGTGTGGAATTGGCTCAGTTTTGGGGAGGGCAGGACACTCAATGGCCCTCACGACCACCGGCTGTACTACAAGCTATGGATGCACATCCTGATTCTACTCATCCTCTTCTGTGTACTGAAAACTATTATATCATGACTACTTCTGGTTTGTACTTCATGTCAGAGTGTTTCCATCTTGACTGGATCTTGGGTACCCACCTCTTTTCCAGCCAGTTATTCATGAGTGCACAGCCATCTTTGCTTCAGGAGAACATACCAGCTCACATCCTAAAGATCATGGTTCATTCACATTATTCTGCTTGAAGACTAAACATCAAAATTTAAATTCCAACAAGCATATCAACAATAGTCTCATACTTTTTAGAAACCTGGAGGGAAGGCTAACCCAGTAACTTTGGTTCCTTGGAGGTTCCCTCCAAAGGGGGTTTTCCTCTCCTCTGTGTTACTGGGTCTATTCCATGAAAAATGGTCTGACTAGGAGGGCCAAGTGGTCCTTATCTGCTGTCAAATTCTATGTTTCTATGTGAGCTGGAGGAAACATAGAAACATAGGCTCTGACAGCAGATAATGACTGCTTGGCCCACCCAGTCTGCCCATCTCCCTACCTACAGGATAAGCTACAGATCCTAGTTAACCAATAGCCTATTTCTTCCTACCCCCCACACAAATTGTCTTATGTCTGCCCCATACATTCTTGAATTCTCCCACAGTTTTAGACCCCACAACCTCCTCAGGAAGGCTGTTCCATGTGTCCACCACCCTCTTTGTGAAATAATGCTTCCTCACATTGCCCCGAGCCGTCCCCCCCTCTATCTTCAAGTTGTGTCCCCTTGTTCTTGCATATCTTTTTTTCTGAAAGATGCTACCCTCTTGGACTTTGTTGATTCCACTGAGGTACTTAAAAGTTTCTACCATGTCCCCCCTCTCCCTCCTTTCCTCAAGGGTATACATATTAAGCTCCATTAGTCTCTCCTCGTAAGGCTTCTCTTGCAGACCCTGCACCATTTTAGTTGCCCTCCTCTGGACTGCTTCCATCCTGTCTATGTCCTTGCAGAGATGGGGTCTACAGAGCTGGACACAGTACTCCAGATGGGGTCTCACCAACTGTCTGTAAAGAGGGATAACAACTTCCTTTTTTCTACTGGTTATGCCTCTCCCTATACATCCCAGTATCCCCGCAGCCCTCCCTACTGCCTTCTCACATTGCTTGCTAACCTTAAAGTCATCTGATATGATTACCCCCAGGTCCCTTTCTATTTTTGCTGTTGTTACTACACCTCCAATGTGTAATCTTCCCCTGGGTTTTTGTTTCCCAGGTGCATTATTTTGCACTTTTTTGCATTGAATCCAAGTTGCCATACTTCTGACCATTCCTCCAACCTTGCCAAGTCCCTTCTCATCCTTTCCACGCCTCCTTGTGTATCAACCCTGTTGCAGATCTTTGTGTCATCTGCATAGAGGCATACTTTTCCTTCTAGTCCCTCTGCAATGTCACTTATAAAGACATTAACTCACTGAGGCCTCATGAGCTCCTTGAGAGTTTCACCACATGTGGCCTGTATACTTTTAACAGTGCAACCTGGAGCTTTCTAAGTAAAATCAAGTTACAATCAGCATGCCACGAACAAATGTGAATACCTCATGAACCGTAAGTGCTACACACAAAGTACGAGAGGCAAAGTTGTTCAGCACAAACATGCCTTTCCAATGGTACTATGCAATTAATTATAAGTAGTTACTATTTTTTCTATATTGGTTGAAATAGCAAAGAAAAAAAATTTCCAATAAAAAAGGCAATGGAAATAATTTACCAGATAAAATAATTTTTTGTCAGAAAATATTTAACATATCAACACCAAAGTAAGAATCCATACATTAGATGGAGGTACAAAACTAATTTTGTACTAAAAAGCAGTTTTTCTAATATGATGCATGTATTTCTTTTCTCTTATTAAGGTGGCTAAGTGAAGCTTTTTTTTTTTTTTTTTTTTTTAATCAACCTACACCCAGGGCATCCTTCAGGAGTGCCCACACAGATCTCCACCCTGCTCCCAACCTGAACCCTCCACATCTCCCCGACTTCCTCCCCCGATCAACCACAGGCAGACCCAACCCCCGGTACCATCTCCGGGGCTGATTCTGCTCCTCCCTCAGTGGCTACTCCTAAGTGTGAGGGGCCTACCTGTACATCGTCAGGTCCTCCGGAGGGAGCTCTTGGGTGTGTCTGGGCCGGTATCTGAGATGTGGGAGAGGCCACCGTCATCTCACCAGTGCAGAGGAGGCATTTCTCTTGTTTTTGTTCCCACCCCCTCAGAGCTCAGCTAGCACACCAACGTAGCACCGTAGCTCCGCCCTCCCCCTGGCATGTGCCACGCTGCTCAGTCGGCCGGACCCCAGCCACCGGCAGAGTCGCTCCATGGTATCGCGTTCCCATTCCCTCCCTGGGAAGAGAGCAGTCCTCGATCTCTTCCCCCTCCCACTGACCCCCGGCAACTCCCAGCTTGTTCCCGAACCTGGGTCACCGGCGTGGCGCGAGGTGTGGCGTCCAGTGTCTCAACCCTCAGCACCACTGGGCCAGCCGGCTAAGTGAAGCTTGAGAGACAAATGTCAGCCATTAACACCATACCATACAAAAATGTGAATATTTTCTAAAGTATACATAACAGACAAAGTATCAGTGGCAAAGCTGTTCATCAGAACATTACCTTTTTAACTGTGCTATGCAGTCAATTCTACTCAATTTAGTTTGTGAAATATTTAAGTTTTAAGCAGAGACGTCCTCTGGCATCAAAAGTCCTCAGCGGCACAAAGTGCAGGACATCTGGAGGTGTTAAAGACCTCAGGAGTAATTTTTCTGCTGCAGCCTACAGGCTTCTTGGGGCCTCAATGAGTTTAAAAGGACTGGACCAAGTACCAAACCTTGCGGTACCCTACTAGTAACCCCTCTTTCTCCATTTATAATTACCTTCTGTGTCATGTTGTCCAGCCAATGTTTTACCCAAGCTACCACCCTGGGACCCACTCCCAGGCTGGTTAATTTGATTATTAATTTTTTGTGTGGGACTGTGTCAAATGCCTTGCTAAAGTCTAGGTAGGCCATGTCCACAGCCCCTCCCTGGTCTACTGCTTTGGTCACCCACCCCAAGAAATCAATTAGATTTGTCTGACATGACCTTCCCGCTGTAAACCCATGCTGCCTTGGGTCCTATGCCCCACTGGACTCTAGGTACTCAACTATTCTTTCCTTCAGAAGTGATTCCATCACTTTCCCTACCACAAAGGTTAAACCGACAGGTCTGTAGTTTCCTCCCTCTGTCTTGCTCCCACTTTTGTGAAGGGGAATCACATCTGCCTTCCTCCAGTCCTCGGGTACCACACCATCTTCCCATGATTTGTTAAAAAGGGTAGTCAGTGGTGTCACCAGTTCCCCTCTTAATTCTTTTAGGATTCTGGGGTGAATTCCGTCAGGCCCCATTGCTTTGTCCACCTTCAGTTTTAGGAGCTCTTTCAGAACCCTTTCTTCTGTGAAAGGACTGGGATCAACCCCCTATGCAGAGTGCTTCTGTTAATTGGATTAGGCGTCTTCCTCTCCTTCTCTTTTGTGAATACTGAGCAAAAGTATTCATTCAGTATCCCTGCTTTTTCACTGTCCCTCTCTGCCCACCCACCGTACTTTCTATTCAGCCTCACTATCCCTCGCTTTGTCTCTCTACGCTCCCTGATGTACCTCTAACAGGTTTTATCCCACTTCTAACCCGAGTTGGTTATCTTTCCTTAGTTTGGGCCTTTGCTATTCTGATTCCCCCTCTGCTTCCTTCTGCCTTAACTGGTACAGTTCTCTGTCCTTCTCCTTCTGTGTTTCCTTGTACTTTCTAAATGCTATCTTTTTCTCCCTAACCTTCCACGCCACCTCTTTTGAGAACCATAGTGGATTTTTCTTTCATTTTGATTTGTTTATTTGCTTCACACAAAGGCTTGTTGCCTCTGTGATGACAGTTTTGATGTTTCCCCATTGTTGCTCCACCCCTCCTTAATCTATCCTGTTTGCTAGTGCTTTTCTTTTTTTTTTATATATTTACCTTGCTTTTTTTGCCCCTCCCTTGTCCGTCAGAGCTCCGCCCTGGTCACAATGCCCCTGAAACTCCACTGCCTAATGAGCCCCTTGCTCCCCCACTCACTTCTGGCTTACCCCCCCAGGAGGTGGAGCATGGCACTGTAGGAGGCACCGGCGACGTGGGACCATATCTGGTTGACGGAGCCCTCGGTCAGGCAGGTCATTGAGTCTCAGGAGCAGGGCATCATAGAGATATCTGACAGAGAGGAATTTTTATCCCTATAGGCTGGGGCAGAGACATGCAATGATGCCGGCGTCTATCCCGCCCCAGTGTCCCTTGACTATGCGCCAGTGCTTGGGGTGATGCACCCAGCTGCCGCTAGGCATCACTCCTGCACCAAGTGCAGGAAACTCCACTCCCTCTGGAGAAGGAGAGCAGTCCTAGGGATGCTCAATCCTTCTCCTCCCAGCTGATCTAATGATGACCCAGGCTCATTCCCAAACCAGGTTCACTGGCGTCACAAGCGGAAATCCAACCGCTGTGCCAGTGGACCGGCTTGCTAGTGTTTTTCTAAGGCACTCTCCCATCTTGCCAAAGTCAGCCCTCCTGAAGTCCAGTACCCTTACTTTTGTACATCTTGACTCTGTAGCTGAGTTTATCATGAACCACACTGTTTGGTGATCACTTGTTCCCAGATGGCTACCCACTTCTAGATCTCTCACTGCCCCATTTGAGATTACGAGGTCTAAGATTGCTCCCTCATGAATGGGTTCCAAAACTAGCTGTCTGAGGCATGCCACCTGTAGAGCATCGAGAATGGCCTTCCTCTTGGATGTGGCTGCAGCAAAGGTGATCCAGTTAACATCTGGCATATTCAGGTCCCCCATCAACAGTATCTCCCCTTTCTCTGCCATCCTAAGGATGCCTTCTATTGTATCCTTGTCTATTCCCTCCACCTGACATGGGGGTCTGTATACAACCCCTGTGCGGATTGTGGTGCCATTTTCAGTCTCTAAGGTGACCCCCTCAGCCCCTCAATGCCTCCTCTCCTCCCTGTTTACACTTTTGTTCAGTTGCTTTTATCCCTTCCTTACATAGAGAGCTACTCCCCCCCCTCTTCTACCCTCCCTGTCTCTCCTGTAGGTTGTATACCCTGGTATGTTAACATCCCAGTCATGGTTCTCTGTGTACCATGTTTCTGTGACTGCTATGATATCCGGGCATCCCACTTCCATTCAAGGCCACCAGTTCAGGGAGCTTGTTGCCCAGACTACGGGTATTGGCACTAATTACCCTCCATTTCTTGATGGCCTTACCACTTTTTCCCCATCTCTGTCCTTATTACTTTTGTCATTTTCTCCATTTACCCCTTCCCTTCTCCCTAGTGACATCTCTGTCTTGGTGTTTACCTCACTTACTACCGTGATTTTTTGAGGGGGCTAGGATTTGCCTGCTCATTTCCAGTGCCTCCCCCCTTGGCTAGTTTAAATGCTTGCCAATGAAGCATTTAAATCTATCACCTAGGATCCTGGTTCCCCTCCTGGACAGACGCAGACCATCATGCCAGTATAGGCCTGCATCACTCCAGGTGGACCCCCAGTCCCCAATAAAGCCAAATCCCTGAGCCCTGCACCAGTTTTTCAACCACTGATTGAATCCCATGGTGTGGAGCACCCTAGCCTCATCCATGCCATAGACAGGCAGCACCTCCAAGAAGGTTACAGTGTGTGCTACTTGTCTAGGGCCCCTCCTCAGCTCCACAAACTCTTCCTGCACCACTCTGATCCCTTTCTCAGCCAGGTCATTTGTCCCTAGGTGGACAATGGCATCCAGCTCCCTCAGCGAGTTCTATTACATCATGCTTTATTCCTTTGGCTCTTCTAGCTACCAATTTCCTTAACCTTGAGAATCTTCTTCTAGCATCTCTACCGAGGGTGGAAATCCAGAGGAATGATACAAGCCAAAATTAACACTCAAAGTAGCAGGGCACAGGCACTTACAGAACTGGCAGCCACACATTAAATTGAAAGGTTTCACCTGTGGTTCAGTGGTTAGATGACAGACTCCATCCTTCTGCCCTACATAAGTCACACACTCACACACCTTTCTTCTTAGTGTTTTCCATGAATACCTCCCACCCTTCCTCCTTCTCCAGAGCTCTGCTTCTGGTGTGGCAGTTTCAGCTGCCAATTTCTTTTAGCCTCAAGAAACTTCCTTGGACACCTCTACCAAGGGTGGAAATCCATAGGAAAGAGACAAGCCAAAATAACACTCAAAGTAACATTGCACAAGCGCTTGCACAACAGGAAGCCACACACTGAGTCTTTAAATTAACTTCAGGGACAATGGTTCTGGAATTTAAAAAGATTTTTGTCAGATGTATGAACTAGTTAGAAAAAGCTTATTATGTATAGAAACATTGAATTTGTTAGCAGAAAAGAGCCACTTGGCCCACCCCATCTGCCTAATGCTCGCTGCCAAGTCTGTCTCCAAACACCCTAACTGGTTTCTGGCAACCATCCCCTCCTCCCTGCCAATTTACTAATATTTCCCTATGCCTATGCCATGTGTAACACCTCCCCCTGCAAATATGGGGACTTACCTTGTGGCCATTTCTCCCATTTTTGCTCCTGCTCCTGGAGCACCTACTGATATGCCTGTGGTCTTCCCCAGCTTTACTGCTGCAGCCCAAGTCCCTTGTGCCCCGTTTCCCCCAAGCAGCCCTGTTACTTATTTTTGCCCATCTCAGGCTCAAAGGTGTGGTCGCAATCACCCGCTAATTGAATGAGCACTCCAGTACCGGCGGGGATCGCGCATGTGCAAGTTGCGCCTTTGATCTCCCGACCACCTGATTTTTATGGTCAATTGGTAGATACTCTTCCAGTTCCAACACCCCTCTTTTGGTTTCTGGGTGCTGGTGACCTAAACAAGGTGGCAGAGAAGCCACAAAAATGTCCAATAGTGAAGTTTGGGGACAAACATTTTCGAGAGACTCATGAATATTAATGAGCCCTTCATGCATATTAAGGAGGGTGTTGTCTGCCCCCGGGAAACTGTATGTTTTGGCAGCTGCTGCTGCAGGGAATAAAATTGTAAATAAATGAAATAGTGTAGCCACCGCAAGGACAGTGGGGCTAAAGTCATTAAAGGGGTTATTGTTGTGAAAAGGGGAAATAATTAAATAAATGTTTCTGGCTACACCAGATGCAAATGTTGGGACTCAAATAAACAGCCTGCCTGCTGTCTGGGGGTACTTAATTTAGGCAGCAATGACAGGCAAACAGACTGAGAAAACTGCTAAAGCTGGGCAGCGATCTTAAGGGCACACAAGCAGCTATTGGACTATGGGTCAACTAAATAAATTAAGCATTCTTTCTAGCTGCACCAGGACATTAACTTTGGGACTGTGTAAATCTGCTACAAGGACTGTGTGTTCAGCAGCCATTTTTGAGCAGCAACAGCCAATCGGAAAGCTGGAATTTCAAGCCAGGACTTGTGGGACTTTTGCCAAAGCTCATGGGACTTTGCAAAGTGCTTATGGGGAAACCGCAGGGACATAAATTCAGGTGCCAACACAGGGAGCCTGTAGTGCATCGAGGAAGGTTAATGAATAATTCATTATTGTGATTGACAAGCCCTTCAGCCAATCATAGTAAAAGCAACAGATAGCTTCAGCCAATTGGGAGCCTCAACAAAGCCCCATAAAAGACAGTGTTTTCTGGTGGTGCGAGCAGATCCAGCACATGTCCCCCACAGGAGTGGGGGCTCTGGCCCTCAGAAAAATGGGCCTAGCAATCCAGTGCAAGCCCTCCACAGGGGAGATGGGCTTCTCCTCTGCCAAAAGAGGAATAGTGACTGCATGAAGCAGAGTTCACTAGCCTGGGGGTTGCCAAAGAATGTCCTCCAGGGGCTAGCTCAAGCCTTTCCACATTTAGAAAAAATGTGGGCCCAGCAACCTGATACCAAGCCAGACATGAGAGGGCTGAACCTGCCTCAGCAGTGAGAGTGCTGATGTTTTCAGGAACCTCAGATGAAGAAAAGCCATTCCTGCAATGATACCCAAGTAAGTAAAATTGCATCTGCCAAGTGTAACTTAAAAAGAAGCTTATAGGGGCAGCGAAGCCCATATAAAACTAATTGTGACTGTCTGCCTATCTGTACCCTGTATTTACACCAGTGCTAAGAGGGTGGACATCTTCCAAGTGACCAGAAAGGGTCCAGTTATTATATAGAAATGTGTCTGAATTGTTCAGTGCCTTCAGGTCTAGAAGGAGAGTACTGAGAGTTGAGGCTCTTTCTAACTTTGCTTGGGAGGTCCAGTATTTTGTCCATGGGAACTGCAAGAGCCACCAGAGTCAAAAGGGACTGCAAGTTGTATTTGAGCTTAGAGAGCTACAGAAACCATTTGCTGCCAAGTGCAAGTTTGTATTGAAGGAGCCCAGGGAACTGCTATAAACCGTTATTGCCAAGAGCAAGTGTTTGTGTCATAAGAGACTACTGCATCTGTTGCTAGCCAGTAAAGTCTGGAAGATGGCAGAGGGCTTTGCCACAAATCCAGTCAGGTTTCAAGCTTCTTAAATGGTAGTGAGCCTAGCCTTAAGCTCTGTCTATTGTGGTAATGAAGGTTGTGCCTTAAGCTACGGCTCTTCCTGGCACAAAAAGTGAAAGATGTCAAAGGGATGGATAAATGTGCTGAATGTGGACTTGAAAAACCTAAATGTGCTGAAAGTAACAGAGTGATTTCATCCCAGAGAGGGGCACTGCTTCAGAGGTTAAAGTGTTGTTTCCATCATCAAGCTTTAAAATCCTTGCAGTCAGTTTAGGCATGCCTGGCTGTTGGCTTGCCTGCAGTTTGACCTCTGGAGATGGTACCCGCTTGCTGAAAGTACTCAGTCTTGATCTGCCTATGCCTATGAAGACATCTAAATATAAGTAATGCAGGGCCATCCCTGCACTCCATGAAAAGGGACTTGTAAATACTTCAAGCTGGTAAATCCTGTATGCTCCACTTAAGCAAATGTTCAAAAGTTCAACCTAAACTTAAATCACCCTAGTTCTCCTGAAGGGCCCCAACTCGCCAGCCAATATACAGCTACACTGTCCATCAGGCCTGCACTATTTGAGAACTTTAATTACTGGGTACCCCGGTTGTGTGGGATTGCGGGGTCTCATACCAAATTTGGGGACTAGCATCTGTATGGGCATAATCTTGTACATATAATTTGATAATTATGTAGCTAGATAGATAGTTAGGGACCTGGCTATTTCAGAGGTTGGTGGGTGGCCATTAAAAATAGTAATTGATTTAAAATGCAAAATGTAATTTAATCCAAACTCAATCAAACCAATATAATTACTGTAAATAGCATAACCTCTACTCCAATTCACCCTTCCTAACCCTCCCCTTGTAAATAAACTTGTTTGTTTTTGCAGATACCTGTGTCATGAGCATATTGGCCCCTATGCACTATGGTGCTGAGTGGCTACGCACTGTGTATCTGTGGTGCATTGCCACTCCACACCCATTGCGCCCCCTGTGCGTCCGGCCATGGTAGTCATCTATGGGGTGTGCAGCCTCCTCCGCCAGACTGCACAGAGGGCAACATGGTTGGGGTGGGAAGGGGGCATGCCAGTGGGTGTGCTCGCACTCTGCAACATTCACAGAGTTGCAGAACGCTGGGTGCAGGGGGCGCACAGTAAGCAGGGAGAACCTCTGCCATAAGGTCTGAGCGCCCCAACCGGATGCCGCCCCCATGGCCGCCGAATGTTAGGTGGGGCATGCCTTCCTCCACACCATGCCAACACAGACCACAGACAATGACCGGTGGTTCAGGGACAGCCAACCAGGCACCAGCCCGCTTCTTGGTTGCTGTGTGCAGTGACAGCCATTTCTTGGCACCTGTGGGTGCAAGGGATCCACCAGTGGACCGTGTCAGGCATCCCATTGGATGCCTGCATGGTCTGTGTATCTGTTCTCCATGCTCCTGAGCACCAGGGGGGTGGGGCCAAGGACAGGTGCGCACTGGTAGTGCAAAGCTCCGGGAGCATACCTGTCCACAGGTGCAGCCCTTCCTAGGCAGGATACGTGCCTCTGGCGTGTACTTCATGCCCCTGTGTGCATAGGGCCCAATATTAGTAGTAAATCAATAAATGCAAAATGTTTAAAATGTGGAGGGTTGAATATTGGGTCACGTCTGGGGTGGCTTTATGGTAATGTGAGTGGGTACAGCATCCCAGAGGGTTGTACCATGTTTTAGTCTATTCCAGTTAAAAGTATACTCTGGGTGGAGGCACTGCGCAATATTTTATGTTGGGTAAAAACTCGTTTAAAGTTAATTTTGAGAACCCAGGCCCCTCAACCTTGTTTTGGATGGCAAGGCAGGTTTGATAGCCCTAGGAGTAGTGCCTCCTAAGGGTTACACATGCATGCTTGAAGCACCCTACCATTTTAGCATCCACAGCTTCCACTGGCAGTCTGTTCCAGATGGCCACCACTCTTTCAGCGTAGTGGTACTTCTTCACATCCCTCTTAAACTCCACCCCCCCATAGGTGCCAGGGAGGTCCACTAGGGCCATGGCCTGACCACTTTCATAAGTGGCCCTATCACTTTTTGCAATCATATTAATTTATTACTAGGAGAGAAGTTACCGCTTACATCCTTGGCCCTACCCCTTTCAGAGCACTCTACCACCAATCCCCCATTTACTGCATGGCCTCTGGTCCAGGTGCTCTTTCTCATCTATAAGAGACTCTCCTATCCACCCCTGTTCAATTCTTACGGGGTACTTGTAGGTCTTTATCATAGAGACCATACTGGTGTAGAGCAAAAGTGGGGTAAGATCAAGGGTACAATTCTGAAGTGATCAACTCCTGTGCAAGGAGGGTCACCAGAAGAAACAAGCACAAGTGTATTTAATTCTCAAGGACGGTGAGAAAGGTTGTAAGGGCTAAAATATCAGTCAATAAAATGGTACAAAGGGATTAGAGGGGAAGAAGAATGGAAAGAAAACCAGACCAGACATAAAGAGACAAATATGCTAGTCAGAAAAGCAAAGGTGGATACAGAGCTAAGGACTGCCTAAGGTGTGATGGGAGGGAAAAATATTTTTTTGGGATACAGTACATTATGGAGAAAAGGAAAACTAGGGAAGGGATTATTGGCTACTGGAGATTGGGAGGGTAACTGAAGAAGATGAGCATAAGGCAAATGTACTGAACAATTACTTTTGGCCAGTGTTCAAGGAGAGTGCAATCAAATCAGCCATAGGAGCTATTCAATATATGGGGAGCGTAGAGTTCAAGGCTGAAAGGGTGAGAAATTATTTCAATGCCCTCAGGGTGAATAAAGCACCTGACCCAGATCACCTACATCCAAAAGTACATAGGCAGTACCCACAGAATGAGCCGAACCTTTAACCTAGAGTTTTAATGACTCACTGGAATCTGAAGTAGTGCCAGCTGACTGGAGGGGTGCAGATATGGTCATACTCCACAAGGAGGTGGCAGGAAGTATCCAGGCAAATACAGGCTGGTCAGTCTTACCTCCATAGTAAATAAACTGATGGAGACCATTATTAAGGAAAAGCTGGTGGTCTACTTAAAAGACAGTTGGCTGTGGGACACCAAGCAGCATGACTTTCTGATGGTTAAGTCATGCCAGGCCAACCTGATATTTTTTACTGGATTACTAGGGCAATGATAGATACAGGGCTGGTGGTGGATTTGTTATACTTTTATTACAGCAAAGCCTTGTACTCAGTACCACACAAGAGGCTGCTGGAAAAGCTGCAGGACCTAGGGGTAGAGACTGGTTTAATCAAGTGAATAGGAAACTGACACAGTAGGAAACAACAGAGAGTGGTAGTAAATCAGGGAACAGGGGGGTCATGCGAGGCATGCCACATGGATCAGTGCTTGAACCTGTACTATTCAATATGTTCATTTGTAATATTGTGAGCAAATCAGAGGGAAATATGACTCTCTGCTGATAATACAAACTTATGTGGCAGGGTAGATAGTGTGGAAGGGGCTAGGGAACATCAGCAAGATCTAGAGAAGCAGGAGAGGAGGCCAAAGATCTTGCAGCTGCAATTTAGTGCCAAGAAGTGTAAGGTGATGCAACTACAGAAAAGAAAAACACACAGAGTATTGGGAGAGAGGGTTAGGCTGGCCATAACAATGGAGGAGATGTATCTTGGGGGGTCATCATCAATGACTCCCTTAAGCAAACCAACCATGCTGGGGTGTATCGGGAGGGGGTTTGATAGCAGAAAAAGTGAAGAAATTCGGCCCCTATACATGACACTGGTAAGGCTTCACCTAGAATACTGTGACCAGTTCTGGATACCTCACATGAGAAAGGATATAGTCTATAGATAGATACAGCACAGAGAAAGATCACCAAAATTATCCTTGGTCATCAAGGAAAATCCTACTGATGTCCATGAATATGTACTCACTTGAGATCAGACACAAGAGAGGATGTGATTGAAACATATAAGTTTGTAAAGGTTATAAACAGAGTTAATAGTTAAAGAGATTCACTAAGTTAATTGAGATTTGCACCACAAATATTGATGCCTTACCTCTGCGTAATGCTACTGATACATATGCAACCAAAATATTTCCACTAGTTTAGATGTGAGATAGATCACAAAATTTCCCCCTACTGGGTCACTTACACTTCCCGGTCTGTAGATCCACCCCCAATCCATCCCCACGCTCAGCCACATTACGACGTGAACCCAGGGAGAGCACAGGAACACACTCCATTATAGTCTATGGGGGACAACTTTAATAACATTTTTATATATCACAGTGATCATCTGGTGATTAATCAAGAGCACTGGTTGACTAACAGGACCCCTGTTAGTACCTGATCTACCACTCTTTCTTCCCCCTCCCTTTCCACTATGATTCCCTTGTGCCTATCTCATGCATTCTTGAACCCTGCCACTGTCTTTACCCCCACTATCTCTGCTGGAAGATTGTTCCAGGAATTCACCACTCTTTCTGTGAAGAAGTACTTCCTAACATCTCTCCTAAATCTACCCACCTCCAGCTTCATAGCATGTTCCCTTGTTCTTGAGCACCTTTTCTTCTGAAAAATACATCCCTTCTATACCTTATTTACCCCTTTGTGGTATTTAAAGGCCTCTATCATATCCCCCCTCTCCCTCCTCTCTTCCAGGGTGTACATATTGAGGTCCTTTAGTCTTTCCTCATAGGGATTTTGATGAAGACTATGCACCATTTTAGTTGCCCTCCTCTGGACAGCCTTCACTCTGTCTATGTCCTTCCAGAGGTGTGGTCCCCTGAACTGCACACAGTACTCTAGGTAGGGTCTTACCAGTGATCTATACAGAGGCAACACCACTTCCCTCTTTCTGTTGGTGATACACCCCTATGCACCCCAGCATCCCACTAGCTCTCCCAACTGCCTTGTTGCACTGCCTGGCCACCTTTAGGACATCCAGTATGATTACCACCAGGTTTCTGTCCTGCTTGGTGGTTGTCAATACCACTCCACCCATTTTGTACTCTACCCCTGGGTTTCTGCTCCTGGGTTTCTGTGCCTTAAGTGCATCATTCTGCATTTTTTCACATTGAAACCCAGCTGCCATACCCTTGACCACTCTTCTAGTTTTCTTAGGTCTCTGCTCATCCTTTCCACTCCCCCTGGAGTGTCTACTCTATTGCAGAGTTTGGTGTCATCTGCAAAGAAGCAGATCTTCCCTTTCAGCTCCTCTGCAATGTCACTTATAAAGACTTAAAGAGAACTACTCCCAGCACTGATCCCTGAGGCACCCCTCTGATCACTCTCCCTTCCTTGGAGTGAACTCTATTGATCACCACCCTCTGTCACCTATCCCAAGACAATTTCTTACCCAGTTTACCACCATTGGACCTACTCCTTAGCCACCCAGCATGCTTACTAGTCTCCTATGTAAAACGGTGTAGAAAGTCTTACTGAAATCTAACTAAGTCATGTCCATAGCACCACCCTGATCTAACTCCTTTGTCACCCAGTCAAAGAAATCTAGCAGATTCATTTGACATGACATCCCCCTTGTGAAACCATGCTGCCTTTTGTCTTGTAACCCGATGGCCACTCTCCCTTCCACTTTTGTGTAGTGAGACTATGTTAGCCCTCCTCCAGTCCTCTGAAACCACTCCTGTTTCAAATGAGCTGTTAAACAGAACTGTGAGAGGTGCATCTAGTATTTCCCTGAGCTCCCTCACTACCCTTGGATGCACCCTATCTGATCCCATTGCTTTGTCCACTTTCAGATTAGTGATTCCCTTTAGGACTCTCTCCTCCGAAAAAGGTCTAGTGTCCACCTCCCTCCCTCCCTCTCCCCAAAACTTTGTTACTTTTTTGTGGCCACTCACCTTCTCCTCCTCTGTGAACACTGAATAAAAGTATTTGTTTAGAATGTTTGCCTTTTACTGTCCCCCTCTGCACAGTCCACCCCCTTTCCTTTTTAACCTTACAATTCCACCCCGGTCTTCCTCTTTCCACTTATATACCTAAACCATGTCTTGTCACCTTTTGTTACCTTCTGGGCTATTCTCTCTTCAGTTTATGCTATTGCACTCTTTACTGCTTTCCATGCTTTCCTCTGTTTCCCCTGAAGCACCTCCCAATCCTCCTTCCTCTGCAACTCCTCATACCTTCTGAATGGTACCCTTTTTGCCTTTACCTTTTCAGCCACCTCTTTAAAGAATCATAGCAGTCTCTTTTTCCTCTTGCTTTGCTCACTTGTTTGACCCATAGGTTTTCTGCCTTTACTATGCTCCCTTTTAGCTTTTCCCACTGTTTCTCTATCCCTCCCAGACCATGCTCCCCTGCCAGATCATCCCTCAGGCATTCACCCGTCTTTATAAAATCTGCCCTCCTGAAGTCCAGGACCCTCACCATTGTGTGGCTCAATTCTATAGCTGTACTTATATTGATCCACACCATACAGTGATCACTGGTCCCCAGGTGGCCTCCCATCTAGACATCCACAATACTGTCCCTGTTAGTGAGCACCAGGTCCATTATTGCCCCCTCAAGAGTGGGTTCACTGACTAGTTGCCTGAGGAACATCCCCTGCAGAGAGTCCAGAATGTCTGTGCTTCTAACTGAAGCCACTGCTGGGAGGGTCCAATCTACATCTGGTAGGTTGAAGTCCCCCACCAGCAGCACCTCCCCTTAACTACTTAAAACAAGCTAGCTAATGTAGTAAGCCCTACAGCAAGGCGACCAAGATGCTGGGGTATATCTGGAGGGGGGTTGACAGCAGGAGGGAAGAGGTGATACTGCCTCTCTACAGAGCACTAATGAAACCACATCTGGAATACTGTGCCCAGTTCTGGAGCACCCACCTAAGAATATCCCTTGTAAATCAGCCTGCTTAATGGAGTTTTTCCTCCCAATAGAAAAGACAAAGATAGGCTAGAGACAGTATAGCGTGGGGCGGATCAAAATTATTCAGAGCCAGTAGGGCAGATATTAACAGGATAAGGTTAATGCCCTGAAAATGTACTCACAGGAGACCAAAAGGGAGAGAGAGAGAGAAAATATGATAAGAAACCTTTAAGTTCCTGAAGAGGATGAACAAGGTAGATTGTGGGGAACTGTTCAGCTGAACTGGGGAATTAAGAACACAAGTACAAGACTGAAAGCTGGCAGGGGCGATTCAGGAGGGATGCAAGAAACTTTTACTTTACAGAGTGACTGAGCCATGAAACAGCCCACCTGCAGAGTTGGTGGGTGCTGGAACCTTTAATGGTTTCAAACACAGCCAGGACAATGTAAAAGGCTTAATAGTTATAGTGGGCAAAGCAGTAAGGCAGGAAGAAGGTGGAGGGAGGTGAGGGCAATAATCCCAACAAGATGTTAGGTCCCAGGGTAGGTAGGATGGGGTAAAACAGTGCAGACTGGATGGATAAATGGTCTGCCTCAGCTAAAATAGTCTGTGTTTCTATGTTAAACACCTCTCTAAGGAGAGCACTGGGGGGGATTGTTGAGGAAGGGTGGGGTACAGGATGACAACCCCTCTATGGCACTATGCCAGGAGGTGAGGTAGTACAACACTAACAGACTCGATGGACCATCAGTCTTTTCCTGCTGACAGATTCTATGTTTCTAAATGAACACGCTCAGCACTCTGTTTTGATAAAGTAATAAAAAATAACCAGGTTAAAAAGGCTGGACCTTGGGTTCAGGGGAATATTTGGAATAATATTCACCATAAAATAAATTCAACTTGCCAGCCCACTGGTGCAGGGGTAGCACTACTGCTCACAATGCTGGTGATCTGGGGTTAGAAAGGAGGCTCGCTGGCTGGGGAAAGAAGATCAGGCATCCCACAAGGCACTCTCCTCCTTCTTCAGTGAGGAGAAGGTAGACAGTGCCCGCTGCTGTGCTGCCATCTAAGTGACCACAAGTGGTAGCGCTGCTGAGGAGCTCACGGAGTGGGAAAAATGCTGCCCAGCATCAGCACGATCAAAGTGTTGTCAGTGCATCGGAGCAATTATATCCCTAGTGTGGCAGCATACAGGGGATGTTGGGAAAACAGGAGAAAATAGCCTCAGCCACTGCAGGATTATGTCTTCCTGACTCGTAAACTGCACAACACCGACCACAGCATCCTTTCTATATGCTGGCAATAGGGTCTGTCAAGGGGGCTTGAGGGTACCCCTGATTATGTCCTCACCATGGGGAAAACTATGAAGGCATAATGAAGGACCTACCAGGTCATAACCATGCATGAAATACAGTGCGGTATGACTCACACTGTCAAGAGCATGCTACGAATTACAGTGACAGGGGTACAACAATGATAGGGAATTACCGCTGCCTCTGTTGCTGGATGATTTACTACGAAGCCATCTAGTTACCATGTGCTGAGTGCCTGGTTCAGCCGCTCCCGTGGCAGATCAGTTAAGGCACCAACACATGGCATAATTGGGAGACCTGTGGCTACAGTTCGATTCCCCACAGGTCCTCCCATGCTACTACTTTTGCCATGATTTTAAAAAAAAAGTCCCCCCCCCAACTTTCTCCCCATCTTCTGAGTCCACCTGCCCCAGAGTTTGTTATTTTAATTCCGGAAGGGGGTGTGGGTGGCAAAGTCCCCCACATTGAAGGGTTCAGGGGGTGATGCCTCCTGAAAAAAACAGAGTAGCCCATTCATTCAATGGCATGTGCTCTTTTGATAGGTCAGTATATTTCCCAACCTTATTGTACTGCATGCCGTTCTGCTTGTGGCATTTGTTGCCACGCCATTCTTCATCGTGTGGTTATGACCCCTTGCCAGTGAAGGAGGTGAGTCATGCTATATCTGTTAATTTCAAGTTTCAAGTTTTTTAAGTCTACGGGCAAGAAATTTACTAGGTTTCTCACCTTGGTCCATGTAAATAGCTCTGGATTTTAAAATGGAATATTCTGCATATTCTCTAGTAATTTCAGAGTAATTATTCCTTAAATTTCATAATGTAATCAAATCCTGTTCATTAGCGTTAAAACTACATTGGGCTTCCAACTTTATGATATTGTCCAGAAGCTAGGCACATCTAGATCATTGTTTCTTACATTTAGAAGCAAAATGTAAAAAGGCCCCCTAATAAAACGTTTAGAAGTCCAGATCAAGTCCAGCGTATCAACTGAATTTGCGATTATATTTAATAAAGGTAGCTATTTTCTGTTTAATATAAGATACTACATATTCATCTTTTAATAACTGATTATTCAGTCTCCAAACTAATGAACTCTCCTCGGGGGAAATCCTAACTTTAATTATAATTTAACCAAGGAGTGATCTGAAATGACTCTGGGTGTAATGTTTGATGCAATTACATTTAGGGTCAAACTGTTACTTATCAAAGAATAATCTATTCTTGAATAAATACTATGCACAGGCAAGTAAAAGGAATACTGCTTGCTTGTTAGATATAAGGTTCTCCAGGGATCAATCAAGTTGAAATAATCTAAAAATTTCAACAATGCTCTATGATCTTGAATCTGGAGCAGATGATCTATTTAACTGTAATATTGTGTGAAACGTAAGGTAGTAAGATATTCTGTAGTAATTTCAGAGTAATTATTCATTAAATTTCATAATGTAATCAAATCCTGTTCATTACCATTAATACTACATTGGGCCTCCAACTTTATGATATTGTCCAGAAGCTAGGCACATCTACTTAATCATTGTTTCTTACATTTAGAAGCAAAATGTAAAAAAGCCCGTTAATAAAACATTTAGAAGACCAGATCAAGTCCAGCTTATCAACTGAATTTGCGATTATATTTAAAAAGGTAGCTATTTTCTGTTTAACATAAGATACCACAAATTCGTCTTTTAAAAACTGATTATTCAGTCTCCAAATTGATGAACTCTTCTTAGGGGAAAATCCTAACTTTCATTATAATTTAACCAAGGCATGATCTGAAATGACTCTGGGTGTAATGTTTGAGTCAATTACATTTGGGGTCAAACTGTTACTTATCAAGAAATAATCTATTCTTGAATAAACGCTATGCACAGGCGAGTAAGAGGAATACTGCTTGCTTGTTAGATATAAGGTTCTCCAGGGATCAATCAAGTTGAAACAATCTAAAAATTTCAACAATGCTATATGATCTTGAATCTGGAGCAGATGATTTATTTAACTGTAAATCTCAAGGCAGATTCCATAATATTGTGTGGAACATAAGGTGGTAAGATATTAGTTAAATCTGCCAAAAAGGAGGAAGTATTAAGGTTTGGACCATAAATACTACCCACCAAAACATGTGAACCATTTATGGAGCCCTCCAACAGAATGTATCTACCAGCAGGATCCAAAATCATAGCTGAATGAATGAAATGAACACTTTGGTTTATCAATATGGCCGCACCTTTTTTGTTTGTTGAGTCAACTACCCTGAAAGTTTGAGAATAACCCATTTTACCCAAAAGATTAACCTAATCTGTCATAAAATGGGTTTCTTGTAAGAATACAACCTGACAGTTAAGATGTTTAGTATGTTATAGAACTGGTATTTTTTTTACATCTAGATCTAGCACCTTTAATATTCTATGATGCTAAAGTTACCAAATTAGATGTAGTATCAACTATAAAACTGTGGAATATAATAGGAAGCAATTAAATTTAGAAATTGGGCCCAGGGAAATATATATGTCTCAAGAAAAGTATCCCCCCCCCATACAAAAAACTCCAAAACATGAAAGAAACCTTAAAGATTGCAAAACTAAATCTTAACAGCATCTCCCCTGGTTCTAAAAACTGAACTCCTGCAAAAAACTTCTAAACAGTGATGCTCAAATATCAGCCCGCATACCCCCTTAAAAACCTATAATTACATCTAAACAATGTAAACTCAAGCACGTATAAGAATGTTTGTGTTTCCAAAGGGAACCTGCCAAGTTTAAAGAAGAACCCATTCTAACCAAGCAAACTTAGTAGTTAGTGAACAATACAAAAATTTAAGTTTAACCAATAACAATTACAGCACTGCCCAGACTGCCAAACATTTATTGTTTGGCTGAACTATCAAACTTTAAATACCATGAAATCTCAACCAGGTTAAATGTTGAAGTTAACCAGAAAGGAAACCAAATAAAGATATTATAGAAACAACTCAATCAGTGTACAGTATATAGTGGAAAATGACATACTAACAGGCATGTTATGAAACCAAATTAAAACACCATTTACTGAACTTTCAATACCCCAGTTATAAATAACTGAAATAGAAAATTAAATGATAAAGTACCCCCTTGAGTATATATAGATTACGTTAAGCTCTGTTTCTAAGGAATTTGTCAAAATCTATATAGGGGTCCAAATAATAATGATAACAACCATTATGTCAATATAATAACTGGTAACCTCTAATATCAACCTGTTTTTGAGACTTATAAAAAGTCATATCAACCTGAAAGTTGATATGGCAAAGTCATGTCAACCTACGAGTTGGTATGACTTTTACTGTCTCATGCTAGGTTGTGTGTACCATGTTATGGTGCTTAACAAGTTGGAAAATTGAACCGTTCAGAGTTTTTTTTTTCACGTTGAACAATGAAGAATCCGTTGAACCTTCACCTTGTCATCTTAGCAACCAGCATGCCAGGGAGCCCAAACAGAGGTCAAATCAGCAACACAGGAAGCATGTCATGCTAAGACTCTGAGCTTTGTTTACTTAGCACCAGTTATAAAAAATAACACATATGTAGGTGTGTGATGTGCATTTTTTTTACACACCCTTGATGTGTGACAATATGTAAACCTCTCAAGCTTCGCTCTTGAGGTTTATATATTATTACACACCTTGAATGTGTAAAAAAAACTACATTACACACCTACATATGTATTATTCTCTATATTAAAGTTAGGTTCAACCTGATAATGAATCAGCCCTACATTCTTATAGCAAGAGATCATAAAAAATGAATTTAAGCCTCATTAATAACTAAGTAAAAGTTAACCTGAAGGGGAGTAAGGAAAAATAATTTCCCAGTCACCTTAATACTCATTAAAAACGTTGCATACATTAAAAGAGATCAAGAAGAGTGACCTACAGCATTTATAATTGAGGAAAAACAACACAAAGGAAAAATACCCTTCCAAACCTGAAGCAGTAAGAGTGTTATAAACTGCAAATGAATCATTCTGAATATCTTATCATGCCCAAAGTACAGTGTCTATAAAGCAGAAAAAATCATTGGGCTGTAAAAACACTTCAAAGACTCTTTTGGGATTGTCTAAACCAATCCTAATGCAGTGTCCACAACTCCAATCATAAGGAAACACAGCACTATGTGCCCTGATCTGAAACTGCTTCCAGAATGTTCCACACAATGGTGATCATAAAAATCCAAAACAGACTAAGAAATCAGTCCTCTCCCATCTCAAATCAAAATAAAACTTGGTGTATAGTCACAGCACAGCAAATTCTACCCCAGTCTTAAAGGTTCAGCATCTGCCACTCCCCATTCTTACAGAAATAGAAGCCAGCATCTCAAACTACTGGAGATTACCGTAGGCTAAATATGTCCAGAAATATAGTAGTCAACTTGATCCCAGCTTTCTCTGTAGATTCAAAAGAGTACCAAGTGTTATTCTTTTGTCTAAGCAGCATATTTATAACATTTTGAACCTGATACTGGCTGCAATTAATTTAGTAATGAATAGAACAAATTCTTGTCTGCAAGCCCAAACAGCCTGAGGAAGGTCCTGTGATATTTGTATCTTATGCCCGTTCCAGCTCTGGCTTTGAGTTGACTTAGTTTTTATCAGGAGATGTTGGCAATCCAAGTAATTCAAAAATCTAATAATAAACAGCCTCAGTTTCTTGCCAGCTGGAAGGATCAGTTTTAGGGCTCTGTGCTCTTTCTCTATAATGTATGCTTGTCCATTTGATGAGGGTCCGGCAGTGTTTGCACATAGGATCTGTGCAAAGTGAACTGGATTAGTGCCTTCCGAGTTTTCAGGTAAGCCAAAAACAATTATGTTTTTGCAATGACTCTGTCCTTCAAGATCTTCAAGTTTAGCTTCCGATTTAAAACTTTTGTGGTGTAAAGCAGGGAATTCTGGTTCTGTTCACAAATGCCAGTCCTCCACCAATGAAATCCTTTCTTCTGCATCAGACATCCATCTGGTAAGTTCCTCCATCTTCTTTTTAATAATTTTGCTATCAGACAGTAAAATTTCCAGAGTCTCCTTTAAAGGTGTTAATTCTGACATAAATTTCTCCTCCGTAAGCACTAAAGTTCCAGCATTGGCTGTATTCGATTTAGGTTGATTCTGCTTAGTCCTTTTAGGCCCCCACGCTCATCAGGAGTCAGAGGTGGCATGTGCCTGGCCAGCAGAGACCTCATTTCAGTATTCATAATTCAAAAATAGTAGTTCAAATGATTCTTGGCAAGTTCGAAGCAGATAGAAAACTTGAATTGAGCAATTTCTTCAAAATTCACTTGAATATTGAGATGAAATTAAGGGTATTTCTTCAGGAGCTGCAGAGGACCTGTCATTCCTTTAGATCCATCACGTGATCTCCAACCCAACCCTCTCTTTTACTGCTCACATTGACACCTTAGTCAAAACAGTCAGCTCGAGGCTCGGGATCCTATTTCACCACAGAAACAATTTCCTTCCTGAAATCAAAAAGCTGCTTGTTAGGTCCTACATCACCAGTATTATAGACTATGGGATCACAGTCTACAGCTTCACTAATGATAATGAACTATCTAGAGTATGAGGTCTCCTCAACAGGGCCTGCCATTTTGCCCTTGGCTTAAAACATGACACACACACACAGGTGTTCCGTACAGTACCTTAAATTGGCTTAATCTTGAATCCTGGCTGCATTTCCATACTCTAGTCTTTAAAGGAAAAACACTTTATGGCTCTCTGTCCCCTAGCCTTCAAGCCATGTTCGGCTTTGTGGACCAAATTTATACCACCAGGGGAGTAATGTAACATTCCCTGCTTCTCCCCGAAGGAAAACCTTACTACACCAAGCCGGCTTTTCTTACAGATTTGCCAAACTCTGGAATGAGCTGCCTCCCTCCTTAAAAGCTGACTGCTCCCTGAACTAATTTAAATCCAAGCTCTTCTCCTCTCTCTTCCCATCTAGATCTGCTGAAGCTAAATGGGGCAAAGTTAATTTGAATTGTTTTTATTGATGCCCACGTCTTGCACGTGGTAGCACTAAAATGTAGATGGTAATTAGTTAGTGAATTTTAAAGTATTTATGCATGTACCTCCACTGTCTGTATTAGCATTTCTTTAACAAATTTCCCTTACTGCCTTACCTGTTGCCTGCTGTAGCACATTTCTTTTGGATGACGTGTTGAAAGTATTGCCCTTCCTCTGTCTTACTTTGAGTTGTACTGTACTCATGCTACTCTGCAGTCTCCTCTGCACCTGTTATTGTTCTTGTTGCTGCTGGCACTGAACCTTTTATAAATAGGCCCTGCCTAAAGAGTTTTATGTGGAATAAATAAATACAAATAAATAAATAGTTGTCCTGTAGTCTGAGCACAGTGCAGAGGTGCAAGTCTGTCCAAGACTTCCTTTGGACATACAACTGGAACTGTGTCGCACCCTTGGCCTATTGAACCTAGGAGGTGTTTGGGCAGCTTGTTTACTTGCCACTGATTTGTCCACTGTGTCTGCTACAGTGTGTACATGCCCAGTCTCTACCTGTACCCCTTCCTTTAGTGGGACTTTGCTCCCAGGAACCTTGCTCTTTAACCAAGGGATGGAGCCCCAGCATTTAAGACTCCTTTAGATGAATGAATGCAACTTTGTGACACACCCCTAGGTTTAGGCTTCCCATGGGTGTGCAGGTTGGGCATTCTTCCACAGCAGAGTTCTGCTTCTCACAGGTAGCTAATCTTCTTCATTATGGGAGCCAAGCCTCCTTCCTCCAAGGGTGTGGCCTTTTCGCTGGGTTCCTTTAGTTGCACGATATCAGCTCTATGACACTTTTCAGGATGATTATCCTGTTTGATGGATGGAGTGAATTCCTACTTCTTCCAAAGTATGCCAATCCCCTGCACCCCCAATTACACAAAAACTCAAACCATTTGAGTTGCCCAGTTTTCCTCATCTTCTCCACAGTCAATTGTCAGTGTTTTCTATAATACCTAGACATAAAACACAATCTCATGTCTTGGATGGATGGTGATCTAAAGCCTTGGATCCATGGAGGTTTCGGCGATAGTGGAGATTAAAGACTGATTTGAAAAAGCAGCGTAACTTGATCCCATGCTAATAACATAGGTCCGTTGGTGGTCAGATAATCTCCACTATCTCCAAGGTTTCTTCCTTTCCTCCTTGGGGGTGGGTCCTCTCCTCTGTGCTGAAGGTCATAAATAGCAGATAGGTACTGTACATGTTTAGTTTACTATACCAGTCAAGTTAGAATTTGGATGGAGGATCCTTCATTCTGTATGGCTGTGTCCTCCCCTTCACTCATTAGCAGAATGATGAGATGGTTTTCTACGCCTTTATCTCTGCATTTCTTTGGCATTATCCCTAATGTACTGTACCTTCAGCCAAGAGACATTGCCCCTGTGGCCCCTCTAGAGGTACAATCCTCCTCAAGAGGGTTTTGTGCCATCGTACCTTGAAAGGGTGGTTATTTACCTCCAAAATAGAAAGCACGAAAGACCACACAAATCCAACTACTGTATAGGCAAGGCAAGGCAAATTTTATTTAAAAAACATCCAATCCCAGAGGATCTGGGCACTGTGCAAATAAATAAATACAGCATCAAAGATATAATACATCATGTATTTATATACACAAGATAAAATGTTTGGCCTATCATATAATTAATCATATTCCTCTATATAACCTCTGTATAACCTCTTCCACTATAGCACAAGCACTATCATGTTGCACAAGCATCCTACACACTTAGTTATCCACTGGACCCATGAATCACAAGATATCACACATATTCCCATTCATTTCATTTGGATTTCTGTGCCACTTCCAGATAAATTCAGATATATAGTGCATCCTGTCACTGGCTACCACTTTATTTTAGGGGTCCTTGGTCCCATGAATTCAAAATGAATTCAATTATTTATTAACAAGGTGATCCCTGCAGATGAGTCATGACTTCCAGTGCAAAATCTTTTAATCCTGACTGCCACTAGGGGTGCAGAAGCAAATGGCAGCCTGAAGACATAGCTCTCTGCCTCTGAGGGCCAATCCTAAAGAATCCTTTTAAAAATATTGGAATTTGCCATTGAAATATAACCCAAATTGTGCAGGATAGTGTCAGGAACCCAGAGGTGCAAAAATACATTTTTTTACTCTTCGGATATCTGAGATTTTGAAGTGTTAACTTACCTGGAGCAGAAAAGGCCTGTGGTCTGACTATGGATCAGCCCACACCTCCTGTAACTTGGGACCCCGCTGCAGTGGAGCGAATGTTCGGACAACTCCTCACCCAAATGGCCCAGGTAACAATGGCCATGAATCACTCAGCACAGGTTCTTCAAGAAATGGAAGCACGGCTCTTCCAAAATGAGAGCCAAATCACCACCACTGAGAATTGTCTCCATGACCACACTGCCACTCTTCGTGAACATCAGGCCATCTTGAACAGACTACAGCAAAAAATCAATGATCTCGAGAACCAGGGGAGGAGGAACAACCTCTGGTTCTTGAGATTTCCAGAGACAGTTGAAGGACATTGCACTGAGACTTTCTTGCAGGCAGCACCGACCGATATCCTGCAGCTGGACCCTGGGCGCATGGTGCAGGTGGAAAGGGCTCACTGCACCCTCACCCCAATGCCACAGGGGACTGACAGACCAAGTCCGATAATTGCCTGGTTCCTGGACTACTGGGACAAAGAAATGATCATCATCAAGCCCAGGGAGCTGCACAACATAATGTGCAGATCCCACAAAATCAATGTCTAACCAGACTATTCTAAGGACCTTTCTGATCGTTGGCATGCCTACACAGAGGCTCACCATTTCATGCACCACATAGGTCTGGCCTTCTCCTTGCACTACCCGGACACAATGTGGGTAGAGCACAATTTGGTCTCACACTCCTTCATTTCTCCCAAAGTCCTAATGGACTTCCTCAAAAGGAACTGGCCGGGGAAGCACAGTGCCAAGCTACACAGCAGTGCCCTCCAAAAAGCTCAACAGGTAGCCTGGATAGGATGTCCCCTCCCCAAAGAAGTCGAGTGAGCTGGAGTGGGCCTTGGTACTGGGTGACACTTGGGAGTGCCCGGCCAGAAATCACTGCAAGCGTCAATCCCCTAGACGCCATGGAAAGAGAGATCATCCATCAGAGAGGCCTCGCAGCTCCAGTCCAGCTCTACGACTGATGGAAATGATGGAACCAGCAGGCCTGGAAAACTTCACAATGCAGAACTGATACAGCACTTTGAGGCCCACCACCTTGGATCCTTTGCTGAAGAACACTGAGGGCTTATTCACCTCTCACCTCCTTCCCAGTCCCAACCTAGAACCACTGGCTAGATCCTGGGCAGACCATGTTGCCTCACCCAGCAAGGCCCAGCCCTCCCAACGAGATCAATGCTACCTCCTGAAGATATTGCCGGACAGGAGGAAAGGAGAGCCTGAGGAGCTGCGGCCTGCTTCAGCGGGTCAAAGATCCTCATCACAACCAGCCTCCCTTACCCCTGGACATTCAGATAAGTAATCCAGGTGGTTTTTGCTTTAGGACATTGGTACAAATGTCTGTTATGTTGTATTGGGGCTGGGTGGAGGGGGGTAGGGGATTTGTTGCTTGTTATTTCACCATGTGGTTCCAAAGTATTAATCTGCCCTAGTGTGGCCATGCGCTGGCTCAATACCAGGCCTCCCCCCGACCCCAGAGCTCCCGGCTTATCATCCACCTCCCCAGGTGGATCTAGTAAGGGTGGCACAGGAAGCGCCAAGGGCAATGTCAATGGTGTGCCACAGATCAGACCCCTTGGTAGGCCCCAGCCCCCTTCCCCTCCATACAGCTTCCATCTAAATAGTTTGTAACTGTACAGAAGCTGGCTGCGTTCACCATGGTGGGACCCCCTGCCCTCTTTAGCCCTCCCCAACTTCCTACTGCCATCCAAGTCTTCTTCCACCAAGCTGCGAATGCAGCGGCCTGTGGCTGTGTACCTAGTCTGGACAGCCAACTGGGGAGGTGGGGAGTCCCGCTGGGTACGATTTTCTCCTATGCTATCCCACCTCTAGAGTACTCAGTGCCTCCCCTCACATTCCTTCCGGCCTATCTTCAAGAAACCTTTCATTTTTGCAGTGGTTGGCTGCTGGAGATGCCGAGAGTCTCAGTACATTAGCTATCTCCTCCCAGCCCCAGGACTGGTAGGCCATATTGGAGCACTTTAAAGAGGTGGTGAGGGGCAAGAATGGCACAAAAATACAAGGGTGGTCAGCCGACATAGACCCCCTCCACGGTGCCACTCCGGTAAGCAAAGGTAGATAACAGCACTCCTCAGCCTTTCTCTGGAGCCAGCCAGGTGGGTTAGGGAAGTGGATAGGTGGAGATCTCCCCTCCACACCTTGAGATTATGACTCAGGGATAATAGGGTTCTTGCAACTCGTCACTTGACAAGTGACACAATACAAGGCCCTCACGTAGGAGGTGGACAACTCTCATCTGCACACCTCCCAAAAGGGCACCCCCTCTATCTGTTCTCTGGGAACAGAGGTAGGCCTTCAGTGAACAGCTGTGGCCTCTCGTATACCCCTGTCTCCCAAAGGGAAATGCTGAATGCCAGATGTATCCAGGTTAACTGTTATGACGTGTATGATACTGTTAATGTTAGATTACTGCAGATGTGAATGCACAGAAGCATTTGAAACTGAACAATGCCTGACTAGAATTTTTTCCAAGGTTGCTTGCTGCAGATACCAGCTCCATGCCCCACCTCCTCACCATGCATTTTGGGCCTGCCAGGGGTTCCAGGGTTCCATCCCACAATCTCTACTTGCTGTCATAATATCTGCTAAGCACTGCCTCCCCTCCAAGACCCCAATGGGTGGTATTAATGCTTATACATGGAATGTGTGTGGGCTAAATACCACCACAAAGTGGAGACAGGTGCTCACTCATCTGAAGAGATTGGGGGCGGACCTGGCATTCCTGCAGGAAACAAAACTGAGCAGGGAGAATCACAAGAGGTTGAAAATGGACTGGGTGGGACAGATAATGCATGCCTCATTCCCCACAAAAAAAGGGGGTGGCAATAATTATTCATAAAAAATTGTAGTGGAAGGTTAAGAAAGTGGAGAAGGATGAGAAAAGTAGATGGGTACTAACACAGGTAGACACCCCAGAAGGACCGCTGCTCCTGGGGAACATATACAGACCCAATAAAGACACCTCAGGACTCTTTCACTCTCTGGCCCAGAAGATAGGGGAGCTGTCAGAGAACAACGCCCCCATGCTGGTAGGGGGAGATTTTAACTTAACACTGGATCCCTTTGTTGATAGGAACCCATCCAAAGTGGAGCCTCATGGCAGAGGTGCGGCTGCCCTGGTACTCCTCATGCAAGAACTAGCTCTTACAGATATATGGTGGGCTTTCCATCCAAGAGACCGGAACTATACCTTCCACTCCCCAGTGCACAATTCCACCAGCCATACTGACTTCTACCTGATGTCTCCTGATATCATGAAGGCATCTCTGGACACCACCATACACCCCATAATCCTCTCTGATCATGCCCCAGTCCAGCTTACCTTCACTCATGGCCCTCCAATGTACCACTGCCCCTCATGGAGACTGGACCCCCTTCTGCTGAGGGACCCAGATTTTGCATCCTGGCTGCAAAACAAAGCCACGCATTTCTTCAAATAAAATCCCATGGTTGACACTTCTGCAGGCAATACTTGGGAGGCTTTTAAGGCCACTCTCAGAGGTGCAATAATGGGATATGCAAAAACTCGACAGAAAAAAAGGAAACAGCAGCTATTAGAACTGGAAAGAGCTTTGATAGAGGTGTAAGACCTTTTCAAGGCTTTCCCCATCCCCCAGCACAAGTCCCAACTAGGTCTCAAGGTGACAGGCATTCGCCTGCAGATAAACGAGCTGATCGCCAGGAAAATGGAGATCTCAATCTTACGGCTCAAGCATAAATACTGGGAGCTGGGGAAAAGGGGAGCAAGGTTCTAGCATATCACCTGAGGAAACAGCAGGTGGACAGGCATATTGCTGGCCTAGCCAATGGCACAGGGCAGACCCACATCATACCAGAAAAAATAAACATTAATGGTGGATTTCTATGCCACATTATATACATCCACAAGGGCCCTGAATCCAGTAGGATCTGCCTCCTTCTTGCAAAAACTAAATCTCCCCAAGCTGTCTGGCCAGCAATTCACAGCCCCAGGTGCCCCCATAACACTGGATGAGGTAGCCTTCACCCTGCAGTCTTTGAAAACTGGCAAGGCCCCCAGAGGGGGATGGCTTTCCGCCAGAGATCTAGCAGATTATAAACCACACGGTCTCCCCAGTCCTCTGCCAGGTCTACATTGAAGCCTGGGGTCAGAGCTCCTTCCCTCATTCCTTTCAGGAAGCAGTAATCACGGTGTTCCCAAAAAAGGGCAAATACCTCCTAAAAGCCTCAAGTTACAGGCCGATCTTCTTGCTGAACGCAGGCACGGGATCATAATGTTGCACGGCAGAATGCCGTGAGGCAGAATTGCGTTGCGCGATTTCTTTTTATTTATTGTTCTGTTGGGGGCTCCTCTCCACACCCCCCATTACAGGGGGTTACACCCCCAAATCCCCCCACTAAAGATTCCAATTCTGGGGGGGTCCAACTTGGAGTGCACACAGGTTTGGGTTTCGCCATAATGCCGTACACTATTAAGCGTACAACATTATAACCCGGTGCGTTGAACACAGACAGCAAGGTCCTGGGTAAACTTCTGGCCTCCAGACTTAATCCTTTACTCCCTCAGCTCATCCACCCCTCTCAAGTCGGGTTTGTGAAAGGTCAGGAAAGTGCAGACCACCTCCGCTCTCTTCATAATTTGATGCATATCGCCAAATCCCTCCCCACCCCGGCTGTGGCAGTGGCCCTCATTTTCAAAAAAGCGTTTGACTTCCTGGAGTGGGATTTCATATGCTTGGTCCTGCAAACCATGGGCTTCGGTTTGGGGTTCCAGGCCTGGGTAGATGCCATGTACCATCTCCCCACGGTGAGGGTACTGACAAATGCTAAGTTGTCCTCCCCCCCACCTTTAGGGTATGGGACCCACCAAGGTTGTCCACTTTCCCCTTTGCTCTTTGTTCTGGCCATGGATTCTCTGGCCGTAGCCTCGAGGCACGCCCAAGGGGTTAAAGGAGTGACAATTGGGGACATAGAATACATGTACGTGGATGAACTCCTCTTGTCTCTGGCAGACATTGAAAGGTCAATCCCTGCACTTTTGGACATACTGTCAGACTTTGGTGGTTCTCCGGACTCCGGCTGAGACAGACCCAGACAGAGGTTCTTCCCCTAAATGACCACTGCACCCACCTGATGGCCATAGCCCACAACCTACAGTGGGAGCCAGACGGCATCACCTCTCCAAAATATGGGAGGCTAACCTGAAGCCCTTAATAGCCAGTATTCACCTGGAACTAAAAAGATGAACACCCCTTCGGCTTACCCTAGCAAGGAAAATAGCAGCCATTAAAATAATCACCACCCCCAAGTTTCGATATGTAATCTTGCATCTCCCCATACATCTCCCTCCCATATGGCTCAGCAGGATAGACACTCTCCTGGGGCATTTCATCTGGAAAGGAAAACAATGAAGATTTGGTAGGAATATACTAAGGGCACACTGGTCTGCAGGGGGGTGGAGCCTGCCATGGTTTGAGGGCTCTAAATGGACTTTCCAGACAGCACAAACACTAAAGTGGTTTACAGCACCAGATGAGGAAGCACCACAGTGGCTGGTCATGGAGCTGGTAGCGAGTGGGGTGGTCAGTCTGCCCCTGCTTCTCTACAACATCCCTCCCCGGGTACATAAATCACATCCTACAATCAGCCCCCCATAGAATACTGGATGAAAACTCACAAAAAAAGTGAAGACAGACCCCACCCCTTTTGATTATGTGCCACTCTGGGGCAATTCAGATATTAGGATAGACCGAGAGCCCCATAGTATGGCGGGCATGGGCCAACGCCAGCATAAGGTGTCTGGCAGATCTTTATATGCCAGGCACCCACATAGTGGATACTTTTCAGGGCCTCTGGGGCGGTTTGGAATCCCGCCTGCTGACCATTGGAAATACCTCCAAATTAGGATTGCTGTGATGCAGTATGTCAGACATTGATCCAAGGGACCACAGAAAGACTCCCCCTACTATGCTGGCTCTCCTTCCCCAAGGGCTGCTCTAGTGTGATATATGCAGCACTCAGAACCCAGATCCCCTCCCAATCCGAGGTCGCCACGGCCAAATGGAAAGTAGCCCTTGGTATCGAAATACCAGAGAAAGACTGGGCAGCTGGCTGGAGACTAGCACATAGGGCCTACCCAGACTCACGTAGCACATTAATCCAGAACAAGATCATGCAGTCCTAGTATAGAACCCGGTGGCTCTACATAAAGCTAAGCTGGTACCAGAAGACCGATGTGGGAGGTATCAATCCCAGAAAGGGGACTTGTTGCACATACTTCGGGCATGCCAGTAGATCAGGCCTCTATGGCAGCACGTGTGCTCCCTAGGATCCCAGATTCTACATAAACTCCTTCCTTCAGTGCTGGAGGTCCTCCTGCTGGGCCTTCACAGTGGTATGACACAATTCACTCTCAGGGAGCAGAAATGGACTGCCTTTATTAGCATGCTTGCAAAGTGGTTGATCTTATACAAATGGAGGACATCAGACATCCCTACTGCCCAAGAGGTGATGAATGCCCTAGCCCAACAGGCCACTATGGTGCGCATGTCCCATGTGATTGCAAACATAATGCCACAGTATATTGAATTCTGGGACCCCTTCCTAGTGCTATTGAAACCAACAGAGGGGAGTGGATGAGTAACCACTGCTCCACTTCCTGACATCCCCCAGACCCCCGCCCCCGCAGCACAACCTGAGAGTTTTGGCCATCAGACCTAGTCTAGGCACAGTGCAGAGCAGTATCCAACTGCAACATGTTCATTAGTTTCGTCATCCACTTCATGATTTCTCTATCATACCTAGTGTTCCTTCAAGATACTTTGTGTGTGTTTGGTTTGTATTTTATACAGGCACTCCTATGGAACCTGTTTAACAGTATTGCACTCTGGGAAGCACCCGGGAATAACCTCTTAGAGTTGATCTCCACTCTGCTCCAGGTATGAAAGCTACAGTACTGTTTTTTTTCCTTACTCTTTTAGACATGGTCGCCAAAGGAGCCTCCTATTCTCCTCATGTAACAAGGCAGGTGTTGGAAGCCTGAGGGGTTTGGAGTTTCTCCAGAGTGATAAGTGTCATTGCATGTCATCATAGTTCCAGTTTTAAAAGTGGTGCCGATTGCCTCCAGCACAGCACATATGCCTGTACATGCAATTTCCCTGTGTATCAACTTATATGGAAAATAAAAAAACTTTATCAACAAAAAAAAATCTTTTAACCCCAATGAAACTCATGGGACCCGACTTTCAAAGAGCCCTTAGAGCGATGCAAGTTGCATCACTCTAAGGGCTGCAGCAAACTCTAGGTGCATCAGAGACCCTGTGCCTGATTTTAGAAGAAGCAAGGTCCAGGCATCAAACTCCCCAAGTTTGCCACAAGCTGACAGCTACACCAAACAGTTGGCCTGACTGCAGAAATTGCCACAAGGATTCCCCCCCCCCCACACTCAGCACAACACCAAAGCCAACAGGAGCCAGAATGTTTGGGGGGGAACTGCTTGCCAAGGAGGAGGGCAGGGGGCATAAGGGGCATGGGAGGTGCCATGGGGGAGTCAGGGAGACAGTTGGGGATAAGAGAAGTAATGTGGCACCCAGTGGGGTGCATTTGCCTTGTTATATATGTGCTACTGTACATCAATGAATGTTAATGCACTACACAGTACTGTACATATTAATGCTACTCTAAATACAGAACCTATGATAATCCTGTCTGCTTATTTGATGCAAAAAGAAGGAAAGCACTAATGGTCTGTTTCGTTTATGCTGTCAATTATTACTGTAACCTAACTGTAACACTACGTGCATTGTATGTAAAATACTTAAATGGTACTGTGTTGTTTCTTTTTCTTGTTTGGAAAATTCAAGAAAAACTATTAACTGCAGAAAAATAAATACAGAACCTGATCCGGTTCAAGTAGTTGCAAGTGATGCAGTACTTCTGACTAACATGGCAGCATATTTAAATGGAACTCAGCGGACTTCATAGCGCTTCTATTATACAGATCATAACAATCAGCTCTATGTTAGTCAGAAATAGAAATATTGTATCACTTGCCCCTCCTAGGACCTGATCACGTTCTGAATTTTTTTTTTGGGGGGTGGCTACAATTAATAGTTTTTCTTGAATTTTACAAACAAGAAAAAGAAACATCACAGTACCATTTAAGCATTATACGTACAATGCATATAGTGTTACAGGTAGATTACAGTAATAAGTGACAGCATAAACAAAACAGACCACGAGTGCTTTCTTTCTTTTTACATCAAATAAACAGACAGGATTATCATAAGCGTTTAGAGTAGCATTATACGTACAGTACTGTGTAGTGCACTAAAATTCATTGATATACAATAGCACATATATAACAAAGCAAACACACCCTGCCAGGTGCCACATCACTTCTCTTCTCCCCAGCTGCCTCCCATACTCCCCCAATGGCATCTCCCATGCCCCTTATGTGGCAGCCCATTGTCCAACCCTGTCCCACTGACGCAAACACTTTGACCACATCCTGGCTGGTCTAAGTGGCACCCCTTGCTGCGTCCACAGTGGGGCTTGCAAAATCCCAGAAAAGGCAGTGTTGCAGCCCTGTCATGGCATAAGCCCCTTTGCAACCTGGCGCACCAGGATGTTTGATGCAATCCTGGTGTAAGGGGCTTTGGCACAGCTGCATCTGGATTTGACACAGGGAGCAAGAGAAAATCATGTTTGACGCAAGTTGTAATGCAAGTCTTCTCTTGCATCAAACTCTTTTGATGCAAGTTCCTTGTGTCTCTCCAAGCCCTTTGAAAATTGAGCCCCATAGATATAGTATTTTTCAACTTACTGATCAGACAGGGTCTTCTAGGCACTCCTAACTGTATGCTTTTACAAATTACTTCTTACACAGACTTTAAGAAACATGAAGGCATGCCCTGCAAGTTAAACAATCTTCATCAAGTCCTATGGAATTTTATTTTACGGGTTATTTACATATATAGGAATGTACAAATTAGCCAACAGAAGGCCATTTGGTCCATCTAGTACGCTCAATTGCAGAGCCCCAGATTCAGAGATTACAGTTGGCTCCACCCCCTTCTTTCTAACCTTGCCCCTCCCCTGAATAGCCTAGATGAAATGAACCATTTTATTTCAAGTGGGTATTCCTTCATCTTAAAGGGCCACTGTCACCCTTTTTTTTTTGTTTTGCATCATGTAATTTCCAATTAAAAAACATTTATAATTGCTTATCTTCTCTAAAATTCATTGATGTTGCTGGTTGTTTTATCTGCCTTTGTTTTTAGTTGAACTGAAATGCATGCTAGTGGTGTAAGTACTGTAGTACCCATCCTCGATGTGTTTCAAATCCATGATCTACTCTCATTGCATACTTCCTGAACATTAGGAACACCCCCAAACAGTGCAGCCACTCATGATGCAATAGTGTTTTCTCTTCCCACTGCATCATGAGTGGCTACACTGTGTTAGGGTATTCTAAGTCCAGGTAAAGTTCAGTGGGGGTTGATCACGGAATGTAAATAAACCTGTTTTTGTGTGGTAACTCCAGTATGGTAGCAATCTGTTTTCCACTTTTTAAAGGAAAATAGGATTCCAAAGCAAACTACCAGCTACATCAGAGCAATCATTACATGTTTTTTAAACTAGGGTCACTTTGAGGTCTAAGCAGGTTAACATTGTCCCTCTAAACACTGGGGGGTTAAGAGACTTGCTCAATGTCACATATTTAATACACTCAGAGGTAGTATTCATGGGAATCAGAATTCAGGAAGGTCACCGAGTAAATGACTTTGGTGGGCTATGAGCCTGGTTCTCCACAATTATGTGCACTAAACACTAGGCTACACTGCATTTCCTGATCATCTTGAAAGGAAATGGAAAAAAAATATGCAGACAAGTCAAAAGTGCACATTCTTTTAATAACATGTCTATAAATAACCAGACTCAAATAATCTGGACCCAATTAAGTGGAATTTTTGGAATAAGATTTCACAGAAAGTTTATTTGGTCCATATCTTCTAAACAATGAAAGCAGATACACAGTTCAGAAACAATAGACATTCTGAATCATGTTTATCCACAAGAAGGAAATCTAACAGTTATTTCAGGCATTTCCTGCCTCAGGAATATAAACTGAAGCAAATGGTCAAACTCAATGAATAGCATCAAGGCAACAACATCTCATTTTCTAAGGAACCACTGGTAAAGCTTTGAACCTGCTCTGGAAAAAAATCATCTTCCTTCCTCTTGCTCTCTTAAAGTGTTGTCAACACTCTTCACCCAGCTTCGATACATTGCCTACCATAAGCTTGGTACTGCTGATTGGCAAATGGAAATAATTAAGAAACTCTTATGTGCTCACTGTGTCCCGCAGACTACATGGGTTACAAAGTAACCAAATCTGGCATGTCAGAAGCTGAGAGAGTATGAAACACATGTGGAGGAAAATCAGCAATTAAGTGGGAAACAAATGAAAAATACAGCAATCCAGATGTGAAAATGCGTAAAAAGTGACATTCTACACACACACACACACACACACACACACTTGGTTGGCACCAGACAGCTCAGTGGTAGTGGTGCTGATGCCTTCATGAAGCTGTCAGTAAAATTAACAAGCATTTGTCAATGCCAAATGTTGTCTCGCTGGCGTTGGCATTGGTAGTGCAGGAGTTAGAGAGATGCATAATAGGAATGGCAGTGAAGTACTGAACTGACGCCAGCCCCACCACCAGCCTGCAGAGACTGACAGGCATTGGGATGTGCCTTTGGGTTGTTGGCCATAACGCTCACGCCATTTCACCACACCCTACCCCGAACACCGACAAGCGTCACGGTGTGCCTTGGGGTCTTCAGGCCTCACGCTCACCCCATTCCATAAGGAAATATGCTGAGATGGGTGCAATATAGAGAATGGGTGAACTTTGGGGACGGCGAATTAAGGCACACCTGATGCCTGTCACTGGCTGCAGGGTGGGATGGGGTGGAATGGCATGAGCATTACAGCCGACAATCCCAAGTCACACCTCTGACACCTGTCAGTCTCTACAGGGTGGGGTGTTACGGTTGGAAACCCTAACACCATGGGCATTTGTTGGTATTTTCACTCCAAATTGTCAACATGGGCTTTTTGTGACCCTACTTCATGAACAGTGGCACTATCAGTTCATTAGCCGAAAGGTGATTTTGCACAGCGACTGCACTATTTTGTGCCACAGGTGCGAAAACACATTTTGGTAGGATGTGAAAATTACAGTTGTACATGTTCATGAGAAGGCATAAAAAATGGCAATGTTGAAAATCTAGATTGAAAATATGAAAATTGGTGAAGTCGCGAACGTATGATAAACTGCACAACCTACTTCGAACGCAATTATTTTGGGATTTTACCAAATTTTCAACTTAGGCATTTTGGGACCTCCACTGATGAACAGTGGCACTGTGATTTTGTTAATCTGTCCTGAAAGTTGATTTTCCACAGCGACCACGCTATTGTGCGCCAGATGCGCAAAAACACATTTCAGGCAGGATGCAAAAAATTACAGCTGTACTGTTCATAAGGAGATGTGAAAAAATGGCAATGTTGAAAATCTGGGGTGAAAATATTAAACATTTTCAAAGTTAAGAGCATGCGTGGAAACTGCGCAACAAACACTCATAACGTAGTCATTTTGGAGAATTTTTTCACCAAATTTGCAACATAGGCTTTTTGGGACCCCACTTCATGAACAGTCACACTATCATTTCGTTACTCGATCCCGAAAGGTGATTCTGTGTGACAGTGAAATCACCTTTCAGGACCAAATAATGAGATGACAGTGCTTGTGTTCATGAGGTGGGGTCCCAAGAACCCCATGTTGAAAATTTGGAGACAAAATTCAAAATAATGGCTGAGATATCCACCTAAGTTGAACCCCCCCCCCCATTGATGCCATTATACAGCTTACTGGCATTTCTTCATTTTGCAGTTCGACTTTGAAGAGTCCAGATGTGTTCCCGCTCCACCGAAGATCGCAGCACTGGACCTCTGGAGGTAAGTATGAGGTGAGGTGTGTATGTGAGGAGGAGGGGTCTGCAGAGGGTGGGTGTGGGTTGGGAGGGACACTGTGGGCAATGGACTGTTTCTCTTTTCAGGTACAAAAACTCCCAAAACAGACACTGCACAACGGGATGGTTTTCCTTCTTTACAGGTGAAATAAAACAAATGTTGAGCACACTGGGGTGGACTCCCAGTGTGCCCCAACTCTTTTGGGGGTGATGTTGGCCACAGTGGGTTGGGCTCCCAGTGTGCCACACAATGGGGTTGGGGCGGGGGAGGAACATGCTGACGCGGTCAACTTTCTGTGAGTGGAGGCACACAGGGGTGGGCTTCCAGTGTGCCACACAATGTGGAAGGGGTGGCGGACATGCCGACATGGGGATTGCACCCCCGATGTCAGCCCTTCTTTGGGAATTCCACTGCCATGTTTATTGAAATGTTTCACCAGGAAAGACACGTATGGGAGGCATGTCATCTGTGCCACTGATGACGAGCTTGCCTCTGATTGCAGTGGCACATTTCTTTCAAGTTGGTGGCACTTTACATAATACTTGTGTCAGCACTAGCATGCTGGCTAATTGGAAAATGAGGGATGCACCTACTAAAGCATGTCCTGCATTCACCACAACACTGACACACCTCAGAAAGTGCTACTACCCCAATATGTTGTTTATGTGTGCGCGCAAGCCAATGTAAAAAATGACTAGGGTACAGGGACTCAATGCACAAGAAGTAAATGCATCGGGAGGGGATCACTAGCAGAAAGAGGAAGGTAATACTGCCCTGTATGTCTGGTCCAACTGCATCTAGACTACTGTATGCAGTCTGGGAGCTCACACCTAAGGAAGAACAGGGATAAGCTGGAGACAGTGCAGAGAAGGGCTATTAAAATGATGCAGGGGTAACAAGGAAGATCTTATGATGATCACTTGGGGATCTCAGTATGTGCAGGCTGGAAGACAGGAGGAAGAGGGGAGACTGAGTGAGACGCTTAAGTATCTCTGTAAGATAAACAAGGTGTACAACAGAGAGGTGTTCGGAATGTGAGCTATACATCAATGATGGGCTGGGTATGTGCAATTCACGTGTACCCAGTCCACATAACTTCATACCTGCAGACAGGTGCAAGGTAACCTGCATGCTTGAATGCTGGTCACCGCTGTGTGCCTGTCCACGGCCCCATCCTCTGGTGCACAGCTACACGGTATGGATCTGAAGACACAGGCGTGAATCTAATCAGATGCCTGTCCTGGTCCCTTAGTGGATCCCTTGCTCTGAGCAGAGGATTCAGGGATGGAGTGTGTGACAGTTTTTGTGGAACTCCCCATTACCACTAGACACTCCTCTCTACTCTGGACCCTATTTCTAAAAAAATCTACTGCAGTAGTACTTGTCTTCTCTATAGGTCTCCCTTGACCTTTTTCACCTTTCTACCACAATGGGGTGGCTTCCTATTGTGGTATTCTTCTCTCTTCTAACCCACTAATTTTCTACTTTTTGTCTAGGTGGTGATACTGTACAGGCTGACCTAGCTGCCTGTTTTGGCTAAATAAACATTGGGAAGTAATCAAATTAAGCTATGCCCCTTTCAGTTTTAAAAAGGGAAGCTTGGAAAATAATTCATACTGTTTAAGTAAAATGCAGTAAAGCAAAACCTGGTTGGAAAATAGAAAAGGGGTGGTTGCTTTGCACCACTTGATAAATGCATTCACATTCCCAAACAGACCCTGTTAATTATGTGCACACGTCTCATCAGTACTTTTCCCTTGCCCTATGCCTCCCATATCTGTACGGCTAACGTGGTGCTGTTCACTCCTTTAGGGCTTAAATTGTATTGCATACAGACTGACACTTTTGGAAGCTTTTGGGGCTTAAAACTAAAGAAAATACTTCTTAGAAACCAGCCTTGTTCTGTGATTGGTAATGCATTTAAAGGTTCTGATAAAGAAATGTTTCATGACATTCTTAGGACATGTTTTGTTTTCAAGTTAATTTAAGCAAGAAATAAAGGAGGTACCTGTATGCTCTTGAGGCTTGCTCAAATGTGCCCTTGATGCCTGCTCAGATGAAAATGAGTTTCCTTAAGGGCTGGAGGCCCCCTAGTGGACTCTATTTATTATATATTTATGATGATGTCATGATTTGGAGGAGCAGACAAGGGTCATTATAGGACTCTTTCTTATTCATCTCTATTTATTTCTCCTATGAATAATGCTGTTTTATAGTTTGTAAAGATTATTACAGTACTCTTCAAGTGTGATAGATCTAGCAGAGTCTGAAGCCCCATTTCTTGTATTAGTATAGGATTATTCTCTGTATTAGATTAGGGGGTGGATCACGTGATTGATGATGTCACGGTTTTCAGTATATATAAAAAGACTTGGACTCAGTATGTGGTCAGATAGGTGGTGGGGCACAGATGATGGTGGTTATGCTGTGAGGGAGCTAGTACCACTCTGTGACATTTGTTTTTTTTTTTTCTTCACAGAAGAGTATCTGAAGCTATTTCTTTTGGAATTAAGTTTATTTTCTTGTTTTCCTGAAGTTTTCTTTATTTTGTTTACTTTAATAAAAGTCATACTACATCAGTTGGTGTAGTTTCAAGAGAAAACTTGTATCAAGAGTTGTCACTACCCACACCCACTCACAGAGTGAAACAGAATATTTTAAAGAAGAGGGGTGGAATGGAGGGGTGTGCAATGTATATAGCCATATTCTGCACCTCCCTCACCTGGCACTCTGCCCCTTCATGGATTGCATGGACTGCGGGCACACACCCCCAGTAACACCCCCAGACCATCCATACACATAGCTGCATGTTCTACTGGGGGATCTGGTGTGGAAGACGTGCAGACCCCTTTCATGAATGCTGCTCTACTGGACCCCCATTGTGCAGCATTCTAACTCAGGATTGCCTACGTACCATAGATCTGTGGCATAAAGGCAATCCACCTTTTTGTGCATAGACCCCAAAGAGAGGTAACACAGGCACCAGGGGAAACTCCATGAAATCGGTTGGGGGGGTTTCAAAAAAGATGTCAAGAATTCTTTTATAAGAATAGAGTGGTGGTAGACTGGAACACATTTCCAGAAGATGTAGTTTGCCCTGAGATAATGAGGGGGTTCAAAAGGCAGTGGCAGTGGGACAGGCACATGGGGAAATTACAAATGGGGGCAGTTGGGAGAGGGAATAGAAGAAATGAAGAATGACATGGGCACAGTCCTGTAGTTAGGCAGGCCTGGACAGACTGTCTAGATGGGCTCACATCAGCCAACATTTTCTGTTTCTGTACAAGTAACTTGTGCCATCAGGTTCTGCTCTGTATTGAAGTTACCTGTACGTGGGCATTATATCTAAAATTCAGGGTGCATATGGAATAGATACAGTAGTCTGAAATGGAATACATTGGAGCTGAAAGCTGTGGTATAAAGTAAACTGCTCCTCTTATAGGGAAGGCAATAGAGTTATGGAAAATTTGAGGCTTCAACACTTTGTATGCCAGTGTTATTTTTAAAAATGTGTTCCAGTAAATTACACTGATATTTAAAATAAACACTAAAGGAAGTTCAAATAAGCCCAAAATGCAACGATATACAAAACAATATACGATGCAGTTAATAATCCTTGTACTCTAGTGTCAGACTGCAAACTTCATTCCTAGCAACTAAAAAAGTGCTACTGAAAGTACTGAGTGCTGTGCAAAATCCTTCCATGTAACGCTGCACATAGGCAACATACTAAACCAAAAAGAAGTCCACCAGGCCTCACAGCAGTGGGTTTGAAGTTGTTTATTGATGGCGAAAAAGTGCAGAGAATATATAAGGTGCTTACATGCACAGCCTCAGGAGCCAGACAGGACTGCCAAACATGTTGTGTGGTCCTGCATTTTGACAGTAGGTGGTGTACTGATGTTTTGAAAGACAGAAACGTTTTATAGTCATGAATCATTTATAATTTTATTTCTATGGTTCATCAGGCAACTGTGTGTAGATGCATGGCTGCTGCAAGGGAGTGTCTGTAGGAGGTTTTGACATGTGTGGCTTAAGTAATGCTCTGAGGGGGGCATAGTGAGAGTCTCCTGATGTCCCATTGAACCATGGCAATAAAGCCCTTCAAATATTCTCTCATTAACTTTTTTTACACATTGACAGGATAATTATGGAAGATTGTTATTAACCCTTAGGCTGACGGAAGATTTAGAACTCATAGGTTTTTAGGACAAGATAAGATATCTTGTCGGCGGCAGTCTAAGGGTTAATACACTTCAGCTCCTACATTTGCAAACATCCAGCTGTATGGGCAAGGACTTTTGTATGTTACTAAGGTTCTATGTAATCATATGAGAAGAATATTATTTGCAACACTAAGACTAGGGTTCTGTGGGGCAGTGGGCCTACCGAGTACTACTTAAGAGGGCATCCCACAAACGTCCTCTGTATGCTTTCCTGATTGCTTGCCCCATCCTGCCCTTACCTGCCTTACATAGAAACATAGAATTTGATGGCAGATAAGGACAGTTTGGCCCACTCAGTTGGCCCATGTTTCCGTACTTACGTTATTACCGTAGTTGATCTACAGCTCTTTCTCCTTCCCCCCTTCCTTTACACTATGATTCCCTTGTGCCTATCTCATGCATTCTTGTACCCCACCAATGTTTTCTCCCCCACTGCCTCCACTGGAAAGCAGTTCCAGGAATCGTCCACTCTTTCTGTGAATAAAGTAATTCCTCACATCTATCCTGAATCTACCCCCCCCAGCTTCATAGCATGTCCCCTTGTTCTGGAGCACCTTTTTTCTGAAACATACTCCCCTCCTGTACCTTATTTACCCCCATGAGGTATTTAAAGGTCTCTATCATATCCCCCTCTTCCTCCTCTCTTGCAGGGTGTACATATTGAGCTCCTTCAACCTGCCTTCATAGGCTGTTGATTCAGACCCTGCACCATTTTGGTTGCCCTCCTCTGAACTGTCTCCACTCAATCTGTGTCTTTCTTGAGATGTGATCTCCAGAACTGGACATAGTATTTAAGGTGAGGTCTTACTAGTGATCTATGTAGCGGTCAAAAAGCAAGGTGCTGGCTGCATCAGCATGTGGTCTGAAAATGAAACTAAATGGTGATATTAAATGCCTGCTGAAAAAAGAAAATGGAGTTAGAATCAACATTTCGACCATAGATTTTCTTCAGGAATTATTAAAAAAAAGATAATTCCTGAAAAAGAGCTGTGGTCAAAACGTCGATTCTAACTCTATTTTCTATTTTCAGCAAGTATTTGATATTACCATTCTGTTTTGTACATAGGGCAACACTACCTCCTGCTTTCTGTTGGTGATATCCCATCCTATGCGCCACGGCATCCTACTAGCGCTCCCGACTGGCTTGTCACACTGCCTGGACACTTTAAGGTCACCCGATATGATCACCCCAGGTCTCTTTCCTGCTTGGTCATTGTCAGTAACACTCCACCCATTTCGTACTCTGCTGCCAGGTTTCTGTGCATTTACTCAGTTTACTCAGTTTATTAAGACATAAGAAGGTTTAAATCCATCATGAATGTCTCCCATGACATCGTGGATATATTTGATTACCTAAAGCTGTTTGTATTCCATCCTAAAAATTAGTTGAGTCTAACTTTAAATATTTCAAATGATGAAGCATCAACGACATGCTGTGGCAGATTATTCCCTGCCTTTACAGCCCTTATTGTGAAAAATGTGTCCCTTTTTGTGGTGTTGACCTTGAATACTATTAGTTGTTGGTTGTGGCTTCGCAGATTCAGTGCTCTGTTATGATGTTGTATGCCACAAGATGTTTTTAATTCAGGGGTTTTATCAGTTTATATAATTGTTGCGAATCGCCCCTTTTCTGTCTTTCTTCTAGGCTAACCAGTCCTGTTCTTGCTAGCCTATCTTTATATAAGAGATATTTGAGCCTGGGAATTATTTTATTGGTCCTTCTCCGAACCTTCTCCAGTAATTCCACATCCTGCCCTAAGTATGGACTCCAAAAGGGGAGCATATGTCTAGATGCGGGCTTATATATGATTTGTGCAACTTCTTTGCATTAAAACCCAGCCACCATACCCTTGATCACTCCTCCAGTTTTTTCAGATCTGTGCCCATCTCTACCCTACCACCACCAGAGTGTCCACCCTGTTGCAGATCTTGGTGTCATCCACAAAAAGGAAGACCTTCCCTTCCAGGTCCTCTGCTATGTCACTTATAAGGACATTGAAGACCGGTCCCAGCACTGAGCCCTGAGTACCCCACTGGTCACCTCCCTTCTTCAGAGCAAACTCCATTTACCACTACCTTCTGTCTCCTATCCCCTAACCAGTTTCTTATCCAGGTTACCACCTTGTTACCCACCCCAAACTTACATAGCTTGCTTACCAGTCTCCTATGTGGAAAGGTGTTGAAAGTCCTACTGAAATCCTGGTAGGCCATGTCCACTGCTCCTTCCTGATCTATTTCCTTAGTCACCCAGTCAAAGAAAGCTATCAGATTTGTTTGGCATGACCTCCACATGTGAATCCATGCTGCCTCGGATCCTGTCACCTGAGGGGTGGCCTCCCAAAGGTCAACAAAGTAAAAAACGTAACTGCTCAAAATAGTGTAAGTAAATATTAGAAAATCAGCTAACAGGTAGTAGTCCTGGAATCAAACTTTCACCTAAGTCCACAACCAACTAAGTAAAAATTTATTTATAAAGTGCACCATCCCCGGAGGCTCTAGGTGCTATACTAAAAAATAAAACATACAATAAAATACAATAGACCAAAATAAAACAAAAATAGGTTCTAAAATATAACATACAACCCATTTTGCAATAAACTAATTAAAACTTAATCTCATTAATGAATATTCAGCAACTCAGTAATTAAAGGAAAATGCCTCCTTAAATAGATAGGACCTTAGACCCCTTTTAAAGGCTTCTGCCAAGGGGACCTCTCTCAAAGACCTTAGAAGCAAGTTCCACAGGGTTGGACCGGCAATTGAAAATGCATACTCACCAGATGATTTCAGTTGTAACCTGGGAACTGCCAGGAGGCCCTCCTCAAAAGAATAGAGAGGGCAAGTGGGTTGATAGGGAGACAGAAGGTCCTGAAGGTAGCTAGGCCCCAGGTCATGTAGTACTTTATAGGCCAGCAAACTGACCCTGAAGGCAATCGACCACCTCACCAGCAGCCAGTGAAGACCACGCAAAACTGGCATTATATGGCAGGTCCTTGGAATGCCCACCAATAGCCTGGCTGCTGCATTCTGCACCAGCTGCAGGCAATGCAGGGTGCCTTCCATTAGCCCCAGGTACAGGGCATTGCAGTAATCTAGTCTGGCTGTCACAAAGGTGTGTATAAGTGAGGGCAGACCATCAGGAGGGATAAAAGGTTTAATCCTGGTGATATTCCTCAAGTGGTAAAAATCGCTTCAGACAATGCCTGACACCTGAGACTCCAATGTCAAACCACTGTCAAGGATAATGCCCAGATTTTATACCTTAAATGAGATGGTCAATTGGGAGTCATCACGTATTAAGCCAGAGTTCTCCCTGACACGTCCAGCATCCTGCCGATGGCAAGGCTCAATCACCAACACCCCCTTCTTATCTGGGTTGAGGTTTAGCCAGTTGGACGACATCCAGCTCTGGACCTTAGCTGGACAAGAATTAAATACTGAGATTGCACACTGTTGCTCGTGCATAAAAGACATGTACAGCTGTGTGTCATCTGCATAGCAGTGAAAACCCATGCCGTACCATCTAATAATGTCTGCCAGGGGCAACATATACACTGCAAAAAGCACACATGATAGGATCGAGCCCTGCAGAATTCCACAGGACAAGGGCATTGAGTGGTAGAAAAAACAAATTACCACTCTCTGTGTCCTGCCTTCAGATAGGACTAATACACAGAAACATAGATGTCGTCGGCGGATAAGGACCATCTAGCCCACGAAGTCCACACTGCTGATCTTGCCTATAGTACCTCCTCAGCTCCCTTTAAGCTCTCAGATTTGCCCCACATTTGTTTTGGTGCTAGGATTCCCTTATGCTTATCCCATGCATTCTTGAAGGCTGTCATCATTTTAGCTTCCACCATGTCCACCAGAAGTCTGTTCCAAGCTTCCTCCACCCTCTCTGTGAAGAAAAACTTCTTGATATTCACCCTTAGCCCCCAGATTCATTGTGTGACTCCAAGTTCATGCTTAAGTCCTTCTCTGGAAAATACTCCCTTCCTGCACCTTATTTACTCTGTGAGATATTTATATGTCTCTGCCATGTCTCCCCTCTCCCTCGTCACCTCCAGATAGTACATGTTTAACTCTCTGAATCTGTCTTTATATGGCTTCAGGCATAGGCCTTGCACCATCTTGGTTGCCCTCCTTTGAACCCTCTCAACCCTGTTTATGACCTTGCTAAGGAAGGGCCTCCAGAACTCCACACAGTATTCAAGGTTAGGTCTCACCAATGACCTGTATAGGGGCATTATGGCCTACCTCCAACTGCTAGTGATCCCTCTACCTATGCACCCCAGCATCCTGCTAGCTTTCCCCACTGCCTTGTCACACTTCTTAGCCATCTTCAGGTCATGAGTAATAATTATCTCCAGGTCACTTTCCTGTCTTGTGACTGTTAGTTCTCTCCACCCAGATGGTACTTAGCCGCAGGGTTCCTGTGAATCAGGTGCATGATTCTACACTTCTTTGCATTAAAGCCCAGTTGCCAGACCCTTGACCACTGCTCCATTTTGCTAAGATCCTCCCTCATTTCTTCCACCCCCCCCGGAATGTCCACTATGTTGCAGATTTTGGTATCATTCACAAACAGACACACCTTCCCTACCAGCCCCTCTGCGATATCACTGATAATTATATTGAAGAGCACTGGACCTAGTACCAACCCCTGTGGCATCTCGCTAGTCACTTGCCTTCCCCAGAGTGCACACCATTTACCACCACCCTCTGGCTTCTATCCTATAGCCAGTTTTTCACCCATCTAATTACCTTTGGTCCCACTCCCAGGCCATTTAGTTCATTCACCAGTCTTCCGTGGGAAAGGGTGTTGAAGGTTTAGCTGATGTCCAGGTAGCCCACATCCACTGCATCCCCCTGATCCACTACCCTGGTCACCCAGTCAAAGAAGTTGATCAGGTTAGTCTGGCAGGACCTCCCCCATGTGAATCCATGCTGTATTGGATCCTGCAGCTCGTTGGCATCCAGATACTCTACCAACCTTTCCTTCTACAGTGACTCCAAAACCTTGCCCACTACTGAGGTCAGGCTGAAGGGTTTGTAGTTTTCCACCTCCTCTCTGCTTCCACTTTTGTGCAGTGGGACCACATCAGCCCTCATTCAGTCTCCCAGAATCTCCCCTGTCTCCAGAGAGAGGTTGAAAAGGGCTCTCAGGGGTGCAGCCAGCTCCATCCTGAGTTCCCTCAGCACCATGGGGTGTACTCTTTCAGGGCCCAAAAGATGCAGCAATCCCAATTTTCAAATACGGTCTACATTGAAAAGAGGAGCCATTCTGCAAAATGGCTCTGCACTAGCCTTGTGCCATAAAGCTGGGTGCACCTGGTCACAAGGGGGCTTGCATCACTGCAGGGCTGCGACATCCCCTTTTTTCCAATTTTGCAAGCCCCACTGTGGATGCAGCAAGGGGCTCCACTTAGACTAGCCAGGAGGTGGTCTAAGAGCCCTGCATAAATGCAGGACAATGTTGCCAGTGTGGGGGGACCTACCAAAAGGAGGCTGGGGGCAGACAGATCATGGGTGGGTTGCCTAGGGGGCATGATGGAGACAGAGCAAGTGCAGCATTTGTTGACAAATTGACAGTGCCAGTGATATCTTATTTTTTATTTTGTTTATTCAACCATTTCCTCATAGTAATGCCTCTTCCTATATTGTCCTGCCCCCACGCTTCTTCACCTATGCACCAATAGTGACATGTGCATATTGTATTTAATTACTTTAAATTACCTGCCAACCAACAGGGTGTCCAGCCGGTTGGTCACCATCCCTTCCATACCTGCCGCAAGCCTATCTGCAGTTTGCGGCATTCCCCTCTGGTGCGCCATTTCTTTGGAGCTGCTGTCAGCTTGCAACAAATCCAGGGAGTTCAGTGCTGGGACCCTGATTTTTCTAAAATCCAGCACAGGGTCCCTTTCTCACCTGGAGTTTGCCACAACTCTGGAGTGATGCAATTTGCATTGCTCTAAGGGCTCCTTGAAAATCGAGCATACCGTGTCGGCAGTTTTATCAAGAGGTTATGATCAAACTAGCAGACAAATAGTGAAATAAGTGTGAAATGGATATTTGCTTCTTTCTTTGGCCCCCTTTAATAGGCTTCCATACAGCTCAAAAATGGGGGGCCCTTTAAAAGTCACACGCTTGACTCCAGTTTCTGTTTTTCCAGAAAACTTCTTTATTTTGAAATCCCCTATGTTTCGCTCAGTATCTGAGCTTGTTCACAGGTTTTTTTTTGTCTTTTAGAATCTGTTGAATTTAAAAAAAAATAATAATAATTTAAATGTTTGCTTTTATATGTTATTACCAAAAGGTTAACATGCTTACATCAATTATTTGCACAGATGCACATACCAAACAAGAAGTTCCTGCCTTGAACACACTCTTGCTCATTTATTGAGCAGGTTTACATTGCTTTCATTGGATTCTTTAACATTTCCTGTAAATAAGCACATTTGTGTAATAAGATTTTTTTAGCCACAGCGCTTTTGCAAATAAAAGAAGCATTCTGTTACTGCAGCCATAGGCTTGACCCCTCATTTTACTGGAAACATTATACCTCAATTTATGTTGTAAATACTCATGAGGCTTGTAAGTTTTTTATCTCCTTGTCTTCTGTGGAAACGTGATGTTAAAAGCTTTTGTTGAGCTTTCTATTCTCTCCTATTCCCATTTTAATTAAGTTACATATTGCTCAGGTCTTTGAATTCCATGGTCGTTTTCTCTTACATTCAAAGACACTCTGCTATTTTTGTTTATTTTGCTGTGTAGCTGCAAAGACGCCAACTGATACCCCTCAGTGCTGTTTGAGTGACCTCCTGCCTGTTTTGAGAAGTCCTATGGTCCTACATTGTGAATTACATGAGTATGAAAAAAGACTCAAACAACAAAAAATAAGAAAAATTCATACGGGATACCAATGATTATAAAGAGAATACAGTACAAAAAATTCAGCAAGAATAGACAGACACAATACAACCAATATAGTGCATATGAAAGCACGGACAGTGAGAGTAGTCACACAAGGGACCCACAATGAGGTAGAGATGAGGCACAACAACCTGACAAACAAACACCAGGAACATCAGGCACTAATGTGAGAGAAAACAGATATGAATTAAGAAATCAGAGAAACACCTATAGGCAGGGGGAAGGATATGGGGGGGGGAGGCAGGGAAGGAAACGTAGATGGAAGACCAATAAGGCAAACAACAGGAGGACAAGGCAGGAACCAATAGGGGATGACCTAATACCTATTTTCAATCTTAGTAAAAAAAACATTAACTGACAAAGAAACCAATGTGTTAAGCCTGGGTCTTTCATTTGCTCCAACACAACCCATAAATCTTTTTGACCTCAAGGTTGATCTTCAAAAGTTTTACAGATCCTTAAAACTGAAACAACAAATTGGAGGGAAACCAGAAACCAATACTGACCAATATAAACAGAAACTAAACCAAGATTTACAAATAAAATCCAAGTATTATCCACCAATGGGTAGGAACCACGGGATAGAGACATTTTGTAAAGTAACTGAAAGGGAAATAATGGCATTATTTCAAAACCATAAGAACTTAAATTCACACTATAATGATCTTACAACAAAAGACAGAGCAGCACTTGAAAATTCAAAACAGGACAAAACCATAGTGATTAAGAATGCAGACAAAGGGGTGGGATCGTTATACAGGATAGGTATAAATATAAACAAATGTGCATGAAACTCCTTGAGAACAAAGAGAATTATGTACGAATTCCAGCAGACCCCACAATTACAATCAAATAAGAAATGGAAATGCTGCTTGAAGAATATTTAACCATGGGGTGGTTAGAACTGTGGGAAATCCTTTCACAAATCCCAGTCTGAAATAGATGCTTTCATATGGCATTGATCTCCCTGAGTCTAGGGTGATGTCAACAGAATAGAGGAAGACTCCCCCCTTTTTCTCTCTTTTATTAGGACATGGTTTCATGGCTTTAGATGTGGTTTTGGATACCTTTAACAATGTCAAGTGGGAAGGGGGAAATTAAGTGGGGGGGACTGGCATGTGTCTGAATCTACTTGCCTCTGAATGTTTTATGATATGTGCATGTCAGTTTGTTTGTATATAAAAAGCTCAATAAAGTTTGAATAAAAAAAAAGAACCATGGGGAGTGGAAATCTTAATAAAAAAATATCCTAGAGTCTGCACCTTTTATTCTGTTCCAAAAATATGTAAACACCTTACAGATCCGCCAGGGAGACCAATAGATTTAGGTACAGACTCTGTCTTTGAACCATTTTCCAGATACATTAATTTTCATCTTCAACCTCTAATTGAGCAAACAAAATCCTATGTAAAGGATACCATGGACATGATTTTGAAACTACAGGACATCTCTGAAAGGGGTGTAACAGAAGAAAGTATACTGGTAACATTAGATGTAGCAGATCTATATACATCTATACCCCATCAGGAGGGAATACAATGTATAGGGACTATACAAGACACAAGGGAAAGGGGCAGTAAATCTAAAACACAGGTACTTTTAGAAATGGCTAAAATAATCTTGAAAAATAATTATTTTGAATTTGGTGGGATATTTTTTTCAACAAAATAAAGGGACGGCAATGGGATCTACCTTTGCCCTTGCCTACGTTAAAGCTTACATGGATAATGTTGAGAAATTGTACATTTCTGCCAAGACTCATACTAAGATCTACACATGGTTATGTTTATGTTTTATAGATAATATATTCATGATATGGCAAGGAACATATGAAGAATTGATGCATTTCTATAAAGACCTTAACCATATAGATCCTAATGTTAAATTTGTCATGAAATCTGACAAAAAACTAATACCTTACTTAGATCTATGGATTATCCTGGATAATAATACGATTGAGACATCACTTTATAGAAAAGAAACTGATAGAAACACAATTCTGCATGGCAACAGTTTTCATGAGACAAAATTGAAAAATGGCATACTCTGCTCACAACTTACAACAGGAAAAAGAAACTGTAGTATAAAATGATACTGATAGAGAAACAGAGGTGATGCTGGAGAGATTCAGAAACAGAGGATATAAACAAGGGGTTTTGAGACAAGCAGAAAACAAAATCAAACAAAAAGACAGGTTGGATCTATTCAGGTCAAAAGAACGGGGGGCTGGAGCACAAAGCAACCTAGCAACCAAGTACAATCATAAGATGCCTGAAATCAGGAAAATAATAAACAAACATTGGTACATGGTACAAGCTGACAATGAAAATATTCCTGAACTTCAACAGAGACCATTAATAGCAGCAAAAAAGGTTACAAATGTGAAAGATCAACTTGTCCAATTGCAATTTAAAATACCAGGAGACAGACAAAAAATCAGTTATTGTTATAACCACTAGCACCAGGCATGGTATCTTGTGGCAAATACTCACTGTGCAACCATACCTCCAAAAAGCAAGTTTTCATATGCCCATGTACAGGACATAGACATTATATTAACCAGCATATAGATTGCACAACAGATGGCACTGTATATGTGATACAGTGCCCATATGACAGGTTGTATGATGAGCAAACAAGCAGGATGTTGAAAACATATTATATATACATAATATATTACTGTTTTTACCTGCTGTTTTAAGTTTTCTAATGCACCTTGATATTTGAAAGGTGCAGAATAAATAAAGGTGATGAAGAAGAAGAGGAGGAAGAGGAGGAAGAAGAAGAGGAAGAAGAAGAAGAGGAATAATAATAATAATAACAAAAGAACATAAAGGAGACATACTCAGAAAGGATGAGACTTCACCAGTTGCTACACACTTTGCTGCAGCTGGCCATAATGGGGCCTTACTACGTTTCTGGGGAGTTGAAAAAGTAAGTATACCAGAAAGAGGGGGACATCATACAGACTTATTATTAAGGGCTGAAATGCGCTGGATTTTCCATATGCAGACCCCCAATGAAAATATTGGGATGAACATAGAAACAAACTTGTATGCTCATCAACTAAATCTAGCTGGTGATGATAGGACTGCAGGGGAGATCACATTGGTAAAAGAAAAAGATATTGAAAAAGCCAATAAACGATAGATAGTAGTAGGAAATGCTATATTGATTATGCAATTTATAATGTAATATAACAATATGACCTAGAAATGTAACAAAACAATTGTTAAAAACATCTGAAAGAATGTCTAAGGTCACATGTATCTGACCCACATGCAGGAAGGAGATACAAAAACAGGCTTTAATCAAGCAACTATACACACACATATATATAAAACACAGCAGTCAGAAAAAACATATAGGAAGCACAGGAAGATTCAAAAGAATGCTGAAGGTCACAGAGAGGTAGCTTATGATGTTTGGTAAAAAACAAGATTTAGTGGCATTTCCCATAACCTGGAATAGGCACCACAGTGTAAGAAATAATGGAAAATAAAAGAATGTTTATGAACGTGAGAAACTATCCTGTACATAAAATATGTATTCCCTGCATGGGTTGGTCATAAACATATGATCTGTTCAAAGACACATGAAGTAAAAATCCACCAGAGTCACTTCCTCATTAATTATTTCCCGATTGATACCAGCAAACAATCTGCAGCATTTTGCAGCATACTCTATGTGTAATTGTAAAAAATGTTTAACTTATATGCCACAGAAGCTTGCACAATAAATAAAGAAGATAAGCCTGTTTTGAGAAAGCCCAACCGTGCTTTCTAGCACGATAGTGTGTGGCTGCTTAGCAACCTTATCGTGCATGTGCGATTACACTCAGTTCTGCATCTCACAATGTAGGACTGTGGGACTTCTCAAAACAGGCGAGAGATCACTCAAACAGCACTGAGGGGAATCAGATGGTATCTTTGCAGCTACACAGCAAAATCAGCAAAAATAGCAGAGCGTCTTTGAAGGAAAGCGGAAACGAATATGGAATTCACAGACCTGAGCAATAAGTAATGTAATTAAAATAGCAATAAAAGAGAACAGAAAGCTCAACAAAAGGAGTTTAACATTATGTCTCCACAGAAGTGAAGGAGAGAAAAAACTTACAAAGCTCATAAGTATTTACAACAGAAAATGAGGTATGCTGTTTGCAGTAAAACAGGGGTTCAAACTGCAGTAACAGAATTCTTCTTTTATTTGCAAAAGCACTGTGACTAAAAGACTTATTACACAAATGTGCTTATTTACAGGAGATGTTAAAGAATCCAATGAAAGCAATGTAAACCTGCTCAATAAACAAGAAAAAGTCTGTTCAAGGCAGGAACTTCTTGTTTGGTATATGCATCTGTGCAAATAATTGATGTAAGCATGTTAACCTTTTGGTAATAACATATAAAACTAAACATTTAAAAAAATATATTTTTTTTAATTTAACAGATTCAGAAAGAAGAAAAAATCCTGAACAAGCTCAGATACTGAACGAAACAGAGGGGTTATCAAAATAAAGAAGTTTTCTGGAAAAACAGAAATTGAAGCCAAGCGTGTGACTTTTAAAGGGCCCCCTCCCAATTTTTTGAGTTGTTATGATCAAACTACTCTGGATGAAGTGTACAGTAAAGTTTTTAATCTGAATAGAGCTGACGTCTTGACCTCTAAAAAGCAAAGAGAACAGACAATCTCAGATATGAGTGGAACCTCTATGGTCACTTTTATAACAGAGTACATACCTTTGGCAGGACACATGAGCAATGTGGTTCATAAACTATTGCCAGTTTTACTGACTGACCCCATCCTTAAAGAGAGCATCACTTTTAAACCTTTGGTCACCTTTAGTAAAGGTCGTAGTATTGGGGACTTCCTGGTAAACTTTGTTTATGACATCTCCAAAAAGTAGCACACATCTGCACTGGCTACCAAAAAAGCCATATGACTTTTTTAAATGTGGAAAATGTGGTGCTTGCAAAAATGCAAATACAAGTAATAAAATGAATATCTCAGGAAAAGAAGTAGAAATATGTCAGTTTATTACATGCATCAAGGCTTTTCTAGTTTATATCTGTTGGTGTCCCTGTAGCCCTTTTATGTGAGTCACATCATCCGTCCACTAAAAGTCCATGTTATGAAACACCTTAAAGCCTTAGTTGATGCAAACCAAAATAATATCTTGGGTGCCCACTTTTTAGTCTGTCACCAAACTAATGAGAGATAATTGAGATTTATGGTGTTGGAACATATTCATGAGACCATTAAAAGTAGAGGCTAACTTTGTCTCTTTCTTCAAAAGGAGACAAGATGGATAGTCATTTTGTGGACTGCCTGTCCAACAGGACAATATGAAGAAGTAGATTTTACCCTGTAACTGTAATTCTACATCTTAAATTCATTAGATGATCTGAGACTAAGATTTAAGTGCTAGTAATTTGTTCTGGTTTGTAATTAATTTTTCGTTTCCTTTTTTTCTTCATTCTTTTTCGGATGTGTCCAATATTTCTTTTGAGATGTGAATTTTTGAATGTAATGAATTCATCTTATGACATTGCTTAATTTACAGCTTGCTACATCACCAGACTGGTGATCCTATTTAAGTGCATCCCAGTAGAGCCAGGAAACCTTTTTGGGCATCTGGTTAATTATTGTTAGACATGTTTTTTGTCTATAAGTTTTGTCATGACTGGTCCTACGTACACCTTCATCAACATTTAATATTAATAGTCTAGCTTTTGATTTGTTGTATAGTATTCCCCCTCTTTTTCCAATTTTGTAAAATTTGTACTTTTGATAATCCTACCACCCCTATCCGTGCCACTTCTCCCTTCACCCTATTTCTTATTTCTTGCTTCTTTCATAACACCTTCCTTGCAATGTCTACACTTGTACACCTTCTTGCCTTTCTCATTATATAATTTATTCATTATTATTATTTATAGATGCAGCAAAATTAAATTCCGCTGGTGAAGTGAACACAAAGTGACCACTTCGCATTGTCACTCTGCTATGCGGAGTGGCCAAAGCAAAAGACTCACTTTGCCTTGTAATTATTACTTTGCATTGTCATTCTGCCTTAACACGAAATAAGGGAGAGTGGCAACAATACTGGCAGCCCCCTCACACACACAGTCACCAGAATTAATGTGCATCCCCAAAATGCTACTGTCTTGTGTCCAGAAAACTCCCCAGTGCTGATGAAGTGAAATGATAGCACAACAAGAAATGCAAAGTCTCCCAGAATTGATGGTGCACTCAGTCATGCACGCAGTGGCCACACACAGTCACCAGAATTAATGTGCATTGCCATAATGCTACTGTCTTGTGTCCAGAAAATTCCCCAGTACTGATTAAGTGAAATGATAGCACAACAAGAAATGCAAAGTCTCCCAGAATTAATGGTGCACTCAGTCATGGGTGCAGTGGTCACAGCAGTCACCAGAATTAATGTGCATCCCCAAAATGCTACTGTCTTATGTCCAGAAAATTCCCCAGTGCTGATGAAGTGAAATGAGAGTGTAACAAGAAATGCCAAGTCTCCCAGAATTAATGGTGCACTCAGTCATGCACGCAATGGTAACACACAGTCACCAGAATTAATGTGCATCCTTAAAATGCTACTGTCTTCTGTCCAGAAAATTCCCCAGTGCTGACGAAGTGAAATGATAGCACAATAAGAAATGCAAAGTCTCCCAGAATTAATGGTGTACTGCAAAGTGCAAAAGCAAGACAGATTAAGATTGTGCTGCACACTCAAGAGACGCAGATGCAAAGGCACAACAACACCTAACCAGTGCTCATAAGTCACAAATCCAAATCTGGAAATTAATACCTTTTGCTGGGTGGGGGAGTAGTTCACGGCAGTAACAGTCCACTACCAGTAAAGATACCACAAAGCAGTATAAGAAATTCAAGTATTTGCAGTGGATAGCAGGTTCACACTGCTGTAATTACTCTGTCGCACAATAAAAGGTGTCTGATTTAAAGGCATGCATCGCACACACACACACACACATACACTACAAGTAATGAGTAGCAAATTGAAAACCTTTAGTAATATAACCAAATATTTTAAACAAACTAAAATTATAGACTGCTGCACCACAACAATCAGTGAAAAAAATTTCAAGAATTACTGAAAATATTACTGTGTACATTAACACACTTATACAAGAAAAATATTACCAAAACAGAAAGACTGCCTTTTTCTCCCAGTTAATCTACCTACACCACAGACGCCCTTCCCCCGAAGCACAGTTCACAGTACACAGACCGACTGTTCTAAATTAACATTCAAAATCCACACACAAACAATAAACACTCAATGATATGAGCACAGGAGGGTTTCCTACAATCGAATGTCTCAAAGAAGCTTTTTTAATAGCTTTTAGAAGATTTGAATTGCAGAGCTCTGAGAGGAAACTGTCTCCATCTTCTACTACACACACACTACACAGAACTGAGGCTGTGCAGAACAATCTAGAGCCCATGTGACCTACAGTCTCATGAAGCACTGCAAAATTCACCTCAGCGTGCAATTACAAGGTGAAGTGCTGCAAAGTATATTGATTTCAATGTACTTCGCCTTAGAATTGGTGGAGAAGTGGTTTGGGGAAGGCAGAATAACACAAAGTCATTGGTTTCAATGGACTTCGTGTTCCTCATTATAACATGAAGTACTCTGCTTCATGTTGTGGGCACTTCGTGGATTCTGCATTACTCCACGAATCACTCCACAGAGTGAATTTCAGCCACTTCACCAACCACTAATTATTATTCACCTATTGTAGCTTTTTCTATCTTTTGCACTTCCCTTTACTTCATAGTTGCTCCTGGATTTATTCTTTTATCTCTTTTAAGCCTCTTTTTTGATATGCATGGTTTAGACTTATTACAATTACCATCTATTTTTCGATTGAACTTCTTCCATCTTTTCCCTATTTCCCTTATCCTTTTTAGAGTATTATACTGTCTCCTTACAGTTCTTATTATTGAATTATTTATGATGCTTTAACTAATTGATAACTGTTTTTAATTATTTCTATTTATATGGGGATATAGAAATCACATTTTTGATATGCTTGACATTTTGCTGCTTTTTTGTACTAGGAAATGCATCCCCCACCATCTTTTTTTGCACTGTGCACTTTTTCTTGACCAGGCTCTCCAGAAGCTTATCAACAATTAAGATAAGACTGACTGAACTGTAATTACTCAGGTCTTCCCTGTGCACCATTGTGCAGTGGTACCACATATGTGGACTTCCAGGCCCCAAAACTGCATCTGTTCCCGGGAAGAACCTGAACAGATCTGTCAGAGAAGCTGCCAGTACTGGCCACAGTTCCTTCAGCGCCCTTGGATGTAGACCATCAGGGCCTGGTGCCTTGTCAACTCTAAAGGCTGTGAGCCCTTTTTGCACTCTGTCTTCTGTGAGATTTGCCACCACTATTCCTCTCATCCATCTAAAAGAAGCCTTTACACTGCTTTCTGATAGAAGCCCCACATTCTCCACCATAAATACTGAGCAAAATAAGCTGTTTAATGCAATCATCTTTTGCTCATTGTCCTCCACTAACACCCCCCCCCCATTTAATCTAAAAATCCCACTTTATATTCTTTTTTCTCTGACATAATTGTTAATTTTTTACTTATGACTTTGGTAATTGGGTGACTGCGCTGATCCCAGAGACCATTTTCAGGCATGTCCCAGGCCACCATACAGTGGCACAGAGTTACAAATAGCAATGCATAAGACTGTTAACAGTTAGACAATAAAACGTGATTACAAATAATGTACAGTTTACAATAAACAGGTAACAATGGTACACTAGAATACAAGGTACAGTAGCTAAAGGGCAGACTTCCACAAAGGTACAAGGTTTGTAATACATAGATCTACTAAGCTTATACCTGTACTAGTAGAAGAACAACATTCATAAATATTTACATGCTATATAGGGCAGTATATGGACTATCCAGGGAAGCAGTGGCACCCCGGAGGTTGCCATGAGGCACACTTTGAGGTGAAACTTGAAGTGGCCGTGGGAGTATCTAAAAGACCCCTTGTCTCCCTTTAACTCCTCCCACTACCAGCAATTTGGTTTCTTCTTTTACCTTCCAGACTAATCCCCTTGCCACCTTTAATTTCTATTGCTAGTCCTTCCAATCCACCTCACCCTGTATTTCCTTTTACCTCTTGAAGGCCCTTCTCTCAGCCCTCACTGCCTCCACCACTCCCTCAGAAACCAGATTGGTTAGAGTTAGGGTCCAGTCTGCAAAAGCTTCAGGGGGCCTATGAGGACACATAGAAAAGTGAGTAAACACTTCCACACCAAGGTCATTTTCAGACTGAAGGGATTGTCAGAAAGGAAGGGTCAGGGGAAAGTGCAGTTCAACCCTCAGTGCCTTTGTAAGGGGCTGATACCACGTGACTGTTACAGACTAGTAATGGTCTTCTAGTAGTCCAGTATTTAACTTGCACAGGTGCAAGGGATCCATCTTGTAAGCCATCCCAGAGCTGTAGGACAACATCTACAGGGGCATCATCAGGAATCAACAGGAGACTCCGCCCATTTTTAACCAGATTGCAGGCCCAGGTAAGATCACCTTGTTTCACCAAGAGAAGGTCTTAAGCTACTGTCCATTTCATAACTGAAGTCATGTGTGTCTGTGTCATCCAAACCAAGGTACTGTGATATTGGTAAGGCCTTGGAGTACTATAAGTGGGTATGGTTCTATCACGGCTGCAGGGACCAATTGTATCATCCATGGCTGTGGAGGCTGGTAAGCACTTAACTGGGGTGACCCTAGGCATTAGAGAAACAGGGATGCTGGTAAAACAGGGCTGCTGGTGATAAATCCTAGTTGGGGTGCACTAGCAAAGCCATGCAGAGCTGGGTATGAAGAGGGGAACCAGTAAGAGTTGGCAAGGGGAAGGCTTAGATAGCAAAGAATCAAAATGGGGAATCAATTCTCAGTAGAGTACTATGCAGGTCCCAGGGTACAAAGGGGGCTAGTAAGTTGTAAGGACTGTGGTGTATCCCTTTTCACAAAGGCGCATAGAAAGAACAGCAGTACCCAGTCTGTAGGAAACTGTCAGCATTCAGCTCAGAGCTGGCTGCAGTGTAGGCAGAAATAAGATGGCTGTAGAACATGACTGAGTGAGGACTGAAGCTGCCACAGGCCATTCCAGGAGTGCATCCCTTAGTGTGGACTCCATTACCTTCTCCACTCTAGACGTCAGCCTGCCTGATCTATAGTTTTCTGGCTGATTTTTCTTTTCACTTTTGTGCAGAAGTACCAAGTCCATCACCCTCCAGTCTGTAGGGACCACACCTGTGGCCTGTGCACAGCTAAATATGTCTACAAGTTGAGCTGCTATTACTTACATAGTCTCCTTGAGCATCCTAGGATGCAGTCCATCAGATCTTATAGATTTGTCTACTTTTAGCTGTTTTAACTTTTCCATCACCCTTTCCTCCATTATACTGCCTATGCTGTTTGTGTGCCTAGCCCCTCATCCTTTCTTCATTCCATCCTTACTTCCATCCTTGCCTCACATTCTGGCAGCAGTCCCTCTTTTTACCATGTAAATACAGATCAAAAGTATTAATTCAGCATCTCTGTCTTAGCTTTGTCTCCCTTCTACCAGCCTTCCTCTCTCTTGAGCCTCACTATGTTCTCTTGACCTTGCACTTCTCTTGTATATCTGAAGAGCACTTTATCCTCCTGCTTCGCTGTCTTTGCTAACCTGAGTTCTGTCTCCACCTTGGCATCCCTGACATTTCAGCTAGTCTCCTTGGCTACCTTTATGTATTCCATCCTATCCTCCTCCCTTTGGCTGCCATTATACTTTATAATTGCCCTTGGTTTTGCTCTTAATATGTTCCTCCTATCCAATGTGAACCACATTGGGCCTTTGCTCTTTTGCCCTGTGATACCCTCCCAATGCCACCTACTGCTACTTCTAGCATTTCTGTTTTGAATGCGTCAAATTTTTTCTCTACCATTTTTATCTGTTCTACTACTTTAATGTTTTCCCCCAACAGCCCCAGCATCCTGTCAAAGTCTTCCTTTCTGAAATCCCATACCTTTACTTAGCTTGCCCCCTCGAAGTCCACCATTTTGGCCTCCAACCTCACTGACTTGAGGTCACAGGTTCCTAAAAGTTTCTGGACGACCACATTTTGGATCCTCTCACAGGTAGCAATTACCAGATCTAGCAGGGCCCCTTCTCTTGTTGGATCTTAACTTGTGATACCAGGAATGCTTCCTGGCATGCTTCCACTGATTCCTCATACAGTACTTTCCATGAGTGAGACATTCCGGCATGTTAAAGTCCCCTAACATTACCAATGCCCTTAATTTGGCTGCCATCCACAGCATTTCCCCTAGTTCTATATCCACCCTAGCACTGGTCTGGTGGTCTGTAGACCATTCCAATCCTAATTTGTTTCCCATTACCTGTTGTTGTTAGTACCCAGAGAGTTTTCAGCCTTCCTGAGTCTCCCAGGTTATCCATTTCTGTTGCCTGTATTCCCTTCTTTATGTATAGTGCTACTCCCTGAACTTTACCCTTTGTACTACCCTTTCTGAATAGTAAATATTCTTGTATGGACTTGTCCCACTCATGGTTCAGGGTTGCCCACATATCTGTGACAGTCACCGGATTGAGGTTACCTTCAGTGTCCAGCGCATGTAGTTCTGTCATTTTATTGTTAGGACTCCTTCCGTTGGTGCACACCATCCTCCAGCAAATGGTCCTGCCCCTCTCTTTATTGTTTTCTGTGGTTTTCATTACCTTTAATCCATGGTTTGGCGGAGGGAGGCTGGCAACTTGTGTTCCCCTCTAACTAGTTTAAACTATGTACAATGTGTTGTGCCCACCTAGCTCCCAGCACCCTCCGGCCTTTTTACTAGGGTGAAAGCCATCTTCTCTAAACAGCCTCCAATCCCTCCATGTCAGGCCCCATTCCCCAAGGAGCTAAAATTCTTCCTCCCTTCACCACCCATTGTACAATGATTAAACTGAAACACATAGAACTGTTCCCTGTCATTTATGGTTGGCAAAAGGAGCACATCAGAGAAGGTTACTTCTCTCTCTCTCTCTCTCTCTCTCTCTCTCTCTCTCTCCTTTGCTACCTTCTTCAGAGCCCAGAAGTCTGTCTTTGCATACTCTTTGCTCCTCCTGCTCAAATCCTCATTGACCATATGCTCAATTAGATATGACATTCTGTCCTCCTCTCCCATGAGTTCCACCACCCTGGCTATGAGACATTTTGCTGTCATCCAAGGGAAGCAGCAGGACGGCAGCAGACAACCTCTTTACCATAATGCATTATCATCTTTAGCTGCCTTCATAATGCTCTTTTTTTTATAAAGCTGTTTGCCCCCCAAGGCCACCAGCACCTTTCATTGGATCTCCTTCCAGCTCCTGACCCCGTCATCCTCTCCCCCCTTGGGGATCAACAAGGAGCAGGGTTTCAAAACTTCAGGACCATCACTAATGGCCATGGGGAAACACAGGATTTTATATTTTTCTTCCTTCCCTCCCAGAGTTACTAATGCTAGAAGCCTACCAAACAAACTCACCATCATGGAGGTGGAAAGGCTGGACTGGGTGACTGTAACAGAGACCTGGTTCGATGGAAAACAATGGTTGGGACACAGCTAAAAAAGAGTTCAACCTGTTCAGGAAAGACAAAAAGGGAAGAAAAGGAGGGAAGTAGCTATTTATTTTCAGGAAGAAATTAAAGCCACAGAGCTGCAAGGGTCCTCTGGAGAAACCGAGTCACTGTGGCTTACAGTGGATGCAGGGAAGTGGATATCCTTCAAAACTGGCATAGTCTACACACACCTAAATCAGGGAGGAAAAGGGGACAAAGACCTAATAGAAGAAATACACAGAATGACTAACAGATGAGAGGAAATACTGGTTGGGGACTTTAACCTCCCAGATATAAACTGGAGCACACAAACAGTAGCAACAAGAAACAGGGACTTCTTATTGGCGCTTCAGGGTGCTGGATTGTGTTAGCTCATCAAAGTCCCAACAAAAGGAGACGTGGTTCTTGACCTGATCCTCACCAGCAGTGAGACGGTTAAAGAGATTGATGTGGGATGCATCTTGAGAAATAGCGATCACCTTATGATCAGTTTCCAAGTCAACATAGTGGAGGACACTTGTCACTCAAAAACTAAGGTTCTGGACTTTAAGAGGACAGACTTTCAACAAATGAGAGCCACCCTAAAAGAAAAATTAACTGAAGATGAAGAGGAAGAGGAAGAGGAAGAGGTAGAAGACATGTGGGAGAGACCGAAGGGAGCATTCAGGACAGCCACAGACCAATGCTTCAGGAGGGTTTGTAAGGCAAAAGGAAAAATAAATCCTTTATGGTTCTCCAAAGATGTGGCAACCATAGCAAAAGAAAAAAAGAAGGCATACATGACATACAAGAAAAATAAGAATGGAAAAGACTGGGATGCATACAAAGAAAAAATGAAAGAAGCAAGCAAAAGGATAAGAAAAGCCAAAGCCCAGATGGAGGAAAAGGTAGCTGAAGGAACTAAGAAGGGTGACAAATCCTTCTTTAGGTATATCAGGGAATGAAAGAAATCAAAGGGGGGGTATAGTAAGGATAGCATCAAGGGATGGGAAATTAGCAGAAGAAAACGACAAAAAAAGCAGAAATCCTAAATAGGTACTTCTGCTCAGTGTTTACAGAGGAGGATGCAGGAAATGGCCTAGTACTCACAAAAAACAGCACAATCAGACCAGGAGTTGACACTAGCCCATTCACAGAGGCCCAAGTATTGCATAAGTTAAATAAACTGAAGGTAGACAAAGTCATGGGACCAAATGAGATACAGCCCAGAATCCTAAAGAAATCTCTTAAATTATTACAGGTGGTGCTTTACAGGTTTTACAGTTTTTCCTAACATTAGGATAAGCTTTCAGGGTTACTGCATTTGTTGTTGACTGATTGTTTCTGCTCTTACTTCCTTGTTCTTTCATCCGTGGTTCTTCTTTTTTGGCAGGGGAAGGGCCTAGCCACCCACTCCCATCCCCAACCACCCCACACTAAACTCCTTTTATAGGGTACCTCAGTTGTGACATTTCCTGTGGCAAAGCAGGAAGGGGCGGATCAGTGGGGCATCCACAAGGTGAGCTCATTTACAGGGGCACTAGTCATTTAACTTGTTATAAGAAGTTATACGAAAACAAAACACAAAATCAAACCATTACTTGCATTTTCTTCCTTCTAATTACTTTGACCAGGTTATGAACCCAGCAACTTATCTGGAATGGATATCATTAACTGCAGGTACTGTGGAGCACTTTTCAGAAGGACAGTCTTACAAGATTTAGGACACTGTCCTACATGCTGGGCCATTGGAGATCTTAGGGCTCAGCTCGGGGCAGCATGAGCAGAGATTGCGTGCCTCAAATTTCATATTCAAGAGGAAATACATTAAAAGAACCACCCGCCATTTCCCCAACATCCAACAGAGGAACGTCGACCGCAGAGGGTAGTTGGTCCAGGAGGTTGGCAGGTGGTTAGGAGGGGCAAATCGGGTGCCCCATCACTCTGTGCTCTCCAACATATTACCTCCAAAAACCATATAAACACTACAAACAGGTATCTGCCTCTATCTCCGAAATCAAACAAAGGGGCAGAGGACACTGCAGAGCAGGTCACTACAGCACAGGACCTAGCACAACAAAACTCTCCCAAAACAGGAACAAAAGCAAAAAGAAAATCCAAAAAACTTCTGATCATAGGAGACTCCATGATTCGGGGAGTTGATACCCATCTCCAGCCAGAGGTAATGGTCAGATGTCTCCCAGGTACATCAGCATGGAGAGACACTGACCGCATTGCTAAAATCGTTCAGAAAGCAGGAAAAAACATTGACGTCCTGGTACACATAGGGACTAACGATCTCACCAGCCAGTCAGTTGTGGAGACCAAGGAACACCTGACCAGGCTGGGTGACAAACTATCATCCATTTCATCTGACATCTCCTTCTCTGAGATCTTGCCAGTCTGGGAGAATGGGGCAGATGGACGGAAGGTCAGAGAAGGGGAGATAGAGGAGCTAAACATGTGGCTCAAGGGCTGGTGCCAGGAAAAAGGACACAGATTTGTAGGGAACTGGCAACAGTTCTGGGAGCGAAAGTTCTTTAAATTTGATGGACTGCATCTCACTAAGGAGGAGTCAGTGATTGGAGCAGACGTTTACTGCCTTTGCAGAATATTTAAACTAGTAAATGGGGAGGGGTGCAGCACCCCATACGTCGAATGGAAGAACACCTCCCCTCAGCTAGTGGTCAAACAGGGATTCAGCAGGTCGCAGTTCATTTGCATCGCCAGGTAAGAAAAGGTCTGTCTCCCATACGACACACAGAGGAAATGCCAAACCTCACCCAACAACTAACACACCAGAATCTGGCCAATGGAAAATCATGTACACAAATGCTCACAACCTGGGAAATAAGATCCCAGACCTGCAGGCAATAATGTCAGAGGCTAAACTGGACATAGTAGCAATTAGTGAGACATGGTTTACCAGTAACCACACTTGGGAGACTTCAGTACCTGGCTATTTACTGTTCAGAAGAGACCGAGGTGCAAAAGGAGGGTGGAGTGGCCCTGTATGTCAATGAAAATATCAAAGCTACAGAAATTCAGAATACACATAGAAGCCAGAAGAACTGTGGGTCACCCTGGAAACAGGAAATGGGACAGCCATATGAACTGGGGTTGCCTACAGGGCACCAGACCAGGGGAGGACATAGACACATTACTGTTAGAAGATACAAAACATGACAGCTAAAGGGAGGTTCTGATAATGGGAGAGTTCAACATGCCGGATACAGATTGGTCAATACCAGCAGGAACATCTGCCAGAACTAGACACATGGTGGATTCCTGCAGGGGAGGGCCTCAAACAACTGGTCTAACAACCCACAAGAGACAGGGTTATCCTAGATCTAGTACTGACTAACAGGGAAGGGATCACAGATCTCCAGGTAGAAGGCCACCTGGGTGCCAGTGACCATCACATGGTATGGTTCAATTTGGCCACTACATCTAAATCATCCCATTCCAAGGCAAAAATATGGGACTTCAGAGGAGCTGACTTTGATAAGATGGCCAACAGAGTTAAGCTAGCCCTGGCAAAAAGAAACACATGTGAGGGGGTACAGGCAAAGTGGGCAAGCATTAAGGATGCAATACTTGAAGCAACATCCCATTGTGTTATACAGAAAAGGAAGTGCAAAAGAAGAAGGAAAGCACTTTGGTTCTCAAATACAGTAGCAGAAAAGGTCAGAGCCAAAAGGCTGGCCTTCAGGAAATATAAGGGAATACAGCGGGATGAAGATTGGGAGGCATACCAAACTGCCCTAAGGGAAGCAGGGAAGGTAGTAAGGCAGGCTAAGTCCCAAAATGAGGAAACACTAGCACCAACAGTAAAAGAAGGTGACAAGACTTTGTATAGATACATTAGTGAAAGGAGAAAGTCCAGAGCGGGTATCGCTAAGCTCAAAGGAGAAAAGGTGCATGTGGAGGAGGAGGATCTGTAAAGCATCTATCCTGGGCAGATACTTTGGCTCAATATTTACTGAAGAGAAGGTAGGGCAGGGCCCACAGCTCAGCACCATGGACACAGGGGGAGGAGAGCACTGCACCCTCTCACAAAAGAAAGGGTCCTACAAGAGCTCAAGTAAGCTCAGGGTGGACAAGGCAATGGGACCTGATGGCATACATCCCAGGGTACGTAAGGAGCTAAGGTGGAACTAGCAGAGCCATTAGCAGAACTGTTTAGTGAATCCTCTGAGCACAGGAGAGGTCCCAGAAGACTGGAGAAGGGCTCATGTGATCCTACTCCACAAGAGTGGTAGCAGGGAGAAGGCAGAGAACTACAGACCAGTCAGTCTTACCTCAGTAGTGGACAAGATTATGGAAGCACTCCTTAAGGAAAGGATAGTGCAACACCTGGAATCCATAGGGGCACAGGATCCAAGACAGCATGGGTTTACAAAAGGAAGGTCCTGTCAAACTAATCTCATAGATTTCTTTGACTGGGTAACCAGAGTGGTGGACCAAGGGAAGCAGTTGATGTCGCCTACATTGACTTCAGCAAAGCTTTCACACTGTTCCACATAGAAGATTGATAAATAAGCTGGGTAGGCTCGGGTGGGTTGAAGTTGGTCAACTGGGTGGCAAACTGGTTGACAGGCAGAAAATAGAGAGGGTGGTAAATGGTATACAGTCAGAAGAGATGCAAGTCACATGTGGGGTACCTCAGGGATCAGTCCTGGGGCCAGTCCTCTTCAATATCTTCAGTAGTGACATTGCAGATGGACTAGAGGGTAAGGCTTGACTGTTTGCAGATGACACCAAGATCTGCAACAGAGTAGATGATCCAGATGGGGTGGGTAGAATGAGAAGAGATCTGGATAAACTAACAAAATGGTCAGAAGAGTGGCAACTGGATTTAATGCAAAGAAGTGCAAGATCATGCACATAGGGAAGAGAAACCCTGAAGCCACCTATAGGCTGGAAGGGGAGTTGCTGGCAGTCACAAAGGAAGAAAGAGACTTGGGCATCATCATCATCATCACTGATGACCTGAAATCATCCAAGCAGACCTCTAAAGCAGTAGATAAGGCTATGGGGATGTTAGGGTGTATTAGTAGGGGTATACAAGTCGTAAGAGGGAGGTAACAATCCTCTTTACAAGACACTGGTTAGGCCTCCATCTGGAGTACTGCATGCAGTACTGGAGGCCACACCTTCACAAGGACATTAACCAAACTGAGGCAGTCCAGATAAGGGCAACAAAATGGTGCAGGGACTGCATCAGAAGACATATGAGGACAGATTAATGGATCTCAATATGTATACCCTTGAGAAAAGGAGGAGAGAGGTGATATGATCAAACATTCAAACACCTTAAGGGCATTAACAAGGTGAAAGAGTCTAACATGTTTAAATATAAGAAAATAGCAGGACAAGAGGACACAGCATGAGATTAGAGGGAGGCCGATTAAGGGGGAATGTGAGGAAATTCTTTTTCACAGAAAGGGTAGTGGATGCATGGAAGGGTCTACCTCAGGAAGTGGTGGCTATGAATACAGTGCAGGGCTTCAAACAGGCATGGGATAGGCATAAGGGAGCAATACAGATGAGTATGAATAGATAGGCCACTGACAGAGCAAAGGCCAATGGCACATTTATAAGGAAGAAAAGAAATGGGCAGACTGGATGGGCCTTATGGTCTTTATCTGCTCGGCCAACTTCTATGTTTCTAACCTAGGAATGAAACTAGTAGCTCCATGACAAAACTATTCACCAGATCCCTGGAGAGCAGGGTGGTACCCAAGGACTGGAAAAGGGCAACGGTAGTCCCATTCCATAAATCTGGCAGCAAGGAGAGTCAGAAGACTACTGGCCAGTAAGTCTCACATCTATAGTGGGAAAATTGATGGAGTCACTGTTCAAACAGAGAATAATAGCATTCCTCGAAGCCAGTGGGCAGCTGGACCAAAACAGCATGGATTCATTGCAGGAAGGTCATTCCAAACAAATCTGGTTGAATTTTGACTGGGCCACCAAGGCTGTGGATAATGGAGGAGCAGTGGATGTGGTCTACCTGGACTTTAGCAAGCCCTTTGACTCAGTTTCACACAGAAGACTGGTAAAGAAGTTAGACTCACAAGGGTCAGACAGGAAATGGTAAATTGATTAACAAATTGGCTCCAAGGCAGAATACAAAGTGTCCAGGTAAATGGCATCATATCGTCAGAGGGGAGGGGAGTGGAGGGTAACCAGTGGTGCCCCAGGACTCGGTGCTGTACCCTGAGACCTGCATAGTACTCTACTGAGAAATGATATATTCATAGCTGACATCGCAAAGGGCTAGAGAGGAAGGTGTGTCTATTCACCAACGACACCAAGATATGTAATAGGGTGGACACTATAGATGGAGTGGACAAGATGAAATCAGACCTAATGAAACTTGAAGAGTAGACAGGAGCATGGCAGCTAAGATTTAATGCCAAAGTGCAAAAGTCATGCACATAGGAGGAGGGAACCCAATGGCAGAGTATTACTTGGGAGGGGTACACAAGCTACCCTCAACCGGAGAATGATCTGGGAATCATAATTACAGATGACTTGAAGGTGGGGAAACAATGCAAAAGGCATCACTCAAAGTCTGTGGAATGCTGGGTTGTATAGGGAGGGGAATCACAAGCAGAAAGAGAGAGAGGCGGTCATGCCGCTGTATAAAGTACTTGTCAGGCCACACCTGAGTACTCTGTGTCCACTTTGAGACCACACCTCAAAAAGGACATAAACCGGTTAACAACAGTACAGAGAAAGGCAAAAAATGGTTCTGGGGTTGCAGCAAATGTCATATGAAGAAAGATTATGAGAACTGAACATGTACTCCCTGGAGCAAAGGGGGAGGGCATGATAGAAACCTTCAAAAATATTAAAGGCATAAATAGAGTACAAGCACAGGATCTCTTCCACTTCAAAAAAGACATCAGAACAAGGGGGTACAATCTGAGGCTAAAAGGATGGAAGTTCAGGATCAATGTAAGGAAGTTCTTCTTCAAGGAGAGGGTGGTAGATGCGTGGAATAGCCAGTCCCTGGGGTGGTGGAGGCAAAGATGGTGGGGCACTTCAAGACAGCATGGGATAGACACAAGGGAGTCCTCACACGTACGGGAAGTTGGGGTAGGATAATCCAGGGCAGACTACATAGACCAAACAGTCTCCTTCTGCCATCACTTTCTATGTTTCTATGTTTCTATGAGCAATGGCAAACACAGGTGTGCACATGTATGTGGAGGCGAATGCACACTTCCAGAAACCAAGTGCTCATTCCACCTTCCCCACACACATCAGTCCCCTAGACCTCCCTTGACCAGACATACAGCCTCCACTGGTGTCAGTCGAGAGCAACGTGACTAGCCTCCCCAATCCGGGAGAGGAGAGCAGCCCAGTGGCCATTACAATCCTCTCCCAGCCCTCCCCCCTGCTGATCCCCGACACCCCAAGCTGTCTTCCAAACACAGGTCACCAAGGCAGGTGTGTGGCATCCAGTGCCTCAACCTTCAGTGCCACTAGGGCCAGCTTCCTCACAATGCTCTTTACATCATCTAATACTATAAAACCTGGCATTAATGAGTATGGTGTCAGCCACTCATCAGATATCTAATGAAGGAAGTGTAATGAATCTTCTGGATGATGGTCCTGGTCAAAGCCAATGATATGTAAAGCTGCCTGACTGTGGAGGTTGAGGGGCCCTGGTGACTTGTGGCTACTGCTGCCACTTAACTCAGAGGAGGAAAAAGAGTAGGAAAAGGGGAAATTGACTTAATGGGTGATCACTGCCATGTAATCAGTGGTTTGATCACTCATCCACATGTCAGTGGTAATGAGAACTGCTGGTACAAACAGTGTTTTCTGGGTATGCGATGCAATCTTGTGCACACTCTGATACAAATCTGTGGAAAACTTTGTACAGCTGGGTACTTGGTACCTTGCACTGCAACTCACATTAGCAACAGAAAGCCTGTATTACTCACAGAGAAACATAGACAGCAAGTCAGGGGCTAGCATTTCCACAATTGCTTTCATTAGTTTTTTGGCCTTGGGTCTGTTGGCTTTATATTTCTGGCTCCTTTCCAGAAACTCCACCAGAGACAGTTAAGTGTTTTGTCTTTTTGTTTTGTTCTTTTGGCTAAACCAGTCTGCTGGCTTCTACATTTGCCGCCACTGGGGTGGGAGGGGTTGGGGATTTGCAGCCAATCTGAGGTGTGGAGCCAATGGGCTAAAGAACAAAGATGTTGGAGTTGTGCTTCAGCTGCCACTTGAATGACTTCCTTCCTCTTCCTCTCTGCCTTCAACATTCTCCTCCCTGTCCATCATCATGATCATCATTAGCTTCCTGCCTACTTGTACTGCTGCTGCTAATGCTGTTGCCATGCATTGGCACCTCTTCTCATACTGAGATTTGTGGGATTTCAGCAAATGCCTTTTATGGTACATGTCCCCAGCCTTGTTCCCTCCTTAATCTGAATCAGCTTGTTCGTACATACAGTATAAGGAACACTATGTGTGTCTCTGATTCTTCTGTCTACTCAAAAGAAATCCCACGCCACTGACATTATCAATTTGGTCTTTCCTAGTGGTGCTCTGTGCTGTTAGCTACAGGGTTAGCTACCATTGACATCTTCTTCCACATCTACCTCCCCTAGAACAGTTCATTGGGTTCAGGGAAGGGTTCTTTTTCTGCCTCTACCACATGTCAGTGCCTGTGTTAGCAGCCAAAACAGAGTTGAAAAGTGTGTGGCTGATATACCCAGCAGGAGTGTGTGTGTTTTTAGACAATTAGCTGCAGTGTGTGGCAAATTTTATACAAGATTAGCACAATTTATAGGTTGGAACACCTTTTCTCTCTCTCAGGGTGCTCCTCTGCTTTTAGCTAAAAATTTTGGGTACATTTTTCTTTAATAATTTGTTAACTAAGTGAGGCCCAGTGGGCCTAAGATCCATTTAGGGAGGTGACCCAGGAGAACTGTGGTGGTGGTTAAGTATGACAGGTTCACACACTATGCAAGTGGAGGTTGTGGAAATCAAACCCATGTCCGCTTGATGTACCAAGTTCATTCACAGCTTGTTACTTTAACCTCTAGGCTATACAGCCAGCCCAAACTGAGGATATTGAGAGTGTGTGACCCTCCTTAGACATCTGCAACACACCTGGGGCAATTGGACCTGTAAAACATTAGAACACCCTGGCAAATGTATCATAGGCTGGCAAATTGGTATTGTTTTAACTATGCTTGATATAAATAAAACTTTGGGGGTCAGTGTTACAAGTGAGTGAACCTGAAGTTAGTGCCACGCTGCTTCCAGTTTACACCCTATATCTGCCGCATCTGTGCAAGTGGCTGAAATAGATCTGAAAAGTGTATGGTTAGGCTGACCTGCTGGTGCAGACCTACTAGAGCAACTGTAGTGCTATTGCTCATGATGTTAACGACCTGGGTTCAGGAACGAGCCTGGGCCATCGGGAGCTGGCTCAGGGAGGAGGATTGAGCATGCCAGTGGACTCTCTCCTCCTCCAGGGAGGGGATGATCCCATTCCACAGCTCTACCACCACCTGGGTGATCACAGGTGGTGGTGCAGGGAATTGTGATGTAGAGCAGGAAGCATCGGTGTCCACCTGTGGACTGGCTGTGTAAGACCTGGCAGTCAATCACACTATGTGATCCTGGTGGGAGGTTGGGCAAACAGGGAATAAGGGCTCACAGTGCTGAGAGGACAAAGCTCCACCTGCAGCATACACCCACACTGGGCTCACATTGCACCACTCCTGGGGGCTACCCTCATCCTCAACTCCACCTTGGATGGCCAGGGAAACAGCAAGGAAGAAATGGAAAAGGAGCTGAAGACATACCTGGCCCCAGTGGATAAGTTGGGGGGGGGCAGCAAAGAGGTGTGTTGCAGGTAAGTGGGGAAACCAGGGGTAGATGCCGGGGGCCACGGTAGGGTGGGTAGCATGAATTGATGGCAGCAAAAGGAGTTCCTAACCTTTGGCCAAAGAAGCATAACATATGCTGAAAAAAGTGTATTTCTGGTATACCCAGTAGGAGTGTGTGTGTTTTTAGAAATCTAGCAACTGTGTGTGGCAGTTTTAAAAGAAGATTAGTGCACTAGATAGATAAGAGTGTCCCTCTGTTTTCTCTCTCTCTCTCTGGGCATTTCTCTGCTGTCAGTGTTTAGCTAGGAACTGTGGGATATTGAGGGTGGATGACCCTTCTCAGAACTCTGCACTATCCTTGTGGCAGTTGGACTCGTAAAACATTAAAACACCCTGGCTAATCAGTCACAGACTGTCAAACTGCTGTTGTTTTAGCTACACTTGATAGAAATAAAAATATTGAAGGTCAGTGTTACAAGCAAGGAACCAGACATTAGTGCCACAATACTTCAGATTTACACCCTATATCCACTGGAGCCTGTGTGAGCATCAGCAAGTGCCAGTGAGGCGACACAGAAGAGACACTGGTTGTACCTACCATGTCAGTCGCGGCAGACCGATAGATTGTGCTCCACCTAATGATTGCAATAACATGGGGTCAACAACAAGTCAATGAATATATTAAATTCTAAACCTTGAAATTTCAACAGGTGTATCCAAGTAGGGCCCAGTTCATAGGGCAACTGATTTACACACACAAGCTCAAGTTTTAATTATTTTTGCAACATTTAGAGTATATATGGTTAGCTTATTCTGCTTTTCTTGTGTGACTTGTCATTAAATTCATAAAAAAAACTTATAACTAAACTCCTTTTATAGGGTACCTCAGTTGTGACATTTCCTGTGGCAAAGCAGGAAGGGGCGGATCAGTGGGGCATCCACAAGGTGAGCTCATTTACAGGGGCACTAGTCATTTAACTTGTTATAAGAAGTTATACGAAAACAAAACACAAAATCAAACCATTACTTGCATTTTCTTCCTTCTAATTACTTTGACCAGGTTATGAACCCAGCAACTTATCTGGAATGGATATCATTAACTGCAGGTACTGTGGAGCACTTTTCAGAAGGACAGTCTTACAAGATTTAGGACACTGTCCTACATGCTGGGCCATTGGAGATCTTAGGGCTCAGCTCGGGGCAGCATGAGCAGAGATTGCGTGCCTCAAATTTCATATTCAAGAGGAAATACATTAAAAGAACCACCCGCCATTTCCCCAACATCCAACAGAGGAACGTCGACCGCAGAGGGTAGTTGGTCCAGGAGGTTGGCAGGTGGTTAGGAGGGGCAAATCGGGTGCCCCATCACCTGTGCTTCCAACATATTACCTCCAAAACCATATAAACACTACAAACAGGTATCTGCCTCTATCTCCGAAATCAAACAAAGGGCAGAGGACACTGCAGAGCAGGTCACTACAGCACAGGACCTAGCACAACAAAACTCTCCCAAAACAGGAACAAAAGCAAAAGAAAATCCAAAAACTTCGATCATAGGAGACTCCATGATTCGGGAGTTGATACCCATCTCCAGCCAGAGGTAATGGTCAGATGTCTCCCAGGTACATCAGCATGGAGGACACTGACGCGTGCTTCGTCGTTCTCAGCAGGAAAAACGTGGCGTCCTGGTACATAGGGACTAACGATCTCACCAGCCAGTCAGTTGTGGAGACCAAGGAACACCTGACCAGGCTGGGTGACAAACTATCATCCATTTCATCTGACATCTCCTTCTCTGAGATCTTGCCAGTCTGGGAGAATGGGGCAGATGGACGGAAGGTCAGAGAAGGGGAGATAGAGGAGCTAAACATGTGGCTCAAGGGCTGGTGCCAGGAAAAAGGACACAGATTTGTAGGGAACTGGCAACAGTTCTGGGAGCGAAAGTTCTTTAAATTTGATGGACTGCATCTCACTAAGGAGGGAGTCAGTGCATTGGAGCAGACGTTTCACGTCTTTGCAGAATATTTAAACTAGTAAATGGGGAGAGGGGTGCAGCACCCCATACGTCGAATGGGAAGAACACCCTTCCCCCCTCAGCTAGTGGTCAAACAGGGATTCAGCAGGTCGCAGTTCATTTGCATCGCCAGGTAAGAAAAAAGGCCTGTCTCCCACACGACACACAGAGGAAATGCCAAACCTCACCCAACAACTAACACACAGAATCTGGCCAATGGAAAATCATGTACACAAATGCTCACAACCTGGGAAATAAGATCCCAGACCTGCAGGCAATAATGTCAGAGGCTAAACTGGACATAGTAGCAATTAGTGAGACATGGTTTACCAGTAACCACACTTGGGAGACTTCAGTACCTGGCTATTTACTGTTCAGAAGAGACCGAGGTGCAAAAGGAGTGGGTGGAGTGGCCCTGTATGTCAATGAAAATATCAAAGCTACAGAAATTCAGAATACATAAGAAGCCAGAAGAACTGTGGGTCACCCTGAAACAGGAAATGGGACAGCCATATGAACTGGGGTTGCCTACAGGGCACCAGACCAGGGGAGGACATAGACACATTACTGTTAGAAGATATACAAAACATGACAGCTAAAGGGGAGGTTCTGATAATGGGAGAGTTCAACATGCCGGATACAGATTGGTCAATACCAGCAGGAACATCTGCCAGAACTAGACACATGGTGGATTCCCTGCAGGGGGAGGGCCTCAAACAACTGGTCTAACAACCCACAAGAGACAGGGTTATCCTAGATCTAGTACTGACTAACAGGAAGGGATCACAGATCTCCAGGTAGAAGGCCACCTGGGTGCCAGTGACCATCACATGGTATGGTTCAATTTGGCCACTACATCTAAATCATCCCATTCCAAGGCAAAATATGGGACTTCAGAGGAGCTGACTTTGATAAGATGGCCAACAGAGTTAAGCTAGCCCTGGCAAAAAGAAACACATTGAGGGGGGTACAGGCAAGTGGGCAAGCATTAAGGATGCAATACTTGAAGCAACATCCCATTGTGTTATACAGAAAAGGAAGTGCAAAAGAAGAAGGAAAGCACTTTGGTTCTCAAATACAGTAGCAGAAAAGGCTGAGCCAAAAGGCTGGCCTTCAGGAAATATAAGGGAATACAGCGGGATGAAGATTGGGAGGCATACCAAACTGCCCTAAGGGAAGCAGGGAAGGTAGTAAGGCAGGCTAAGTCCCAAAATGAGGAAACACTAGCACGAACAGTAAAAGAAGGTGACAAGACTTTGTATAGATACATTAGTGAAAGGAGAAAGTCCAGAGCGGGTATCGCTAAGCTCAAAGGAGAAAAGGGTGCATGTGAGGAGGAGGACCCTGTAAAAGCATCTATCCTAAATAGATACTTTTGCTCAATATTTACTGAAGAGAAGGTAGGGCAGGGCCCACAGCTCAGCACCATGGACACAGGGGGGAGGGAGGTGAGCACTGCACCCTTCACACAAAAGAAAGGGTCCTACAAGAGCTCGCTAAGCTCAGGGTGGACAAGGCAATGGGACCTGATGGCATACATCCCAGGGTACTTAAGGAGCTAAGGGTGGAACTAGCAGAGCCATTAGCAGAACTGTTTAGTGAATCTCTGAGCACAGGAGAGGTCCCAGAAGACTGGAGAAGGGCTCATGTGATCCTACTCCACAAGAGTGGTAGCAGGGAGAAGGCAGAGAACTACAGACCAGTCAGTCTTACCTCAGTAGTGGACAAGATTATGGAAGCACTCCTTAAGGAAAGGATAGTGCAACACCTGGAACCATAGGGCACAGGATCCAAGACAGCATGGGTTTACAAAAGGAAGGTCCTGTCAAACTAATCTCATAGATTTCTTTGACTGGGTAACCAGAGTGGTGGACCAAGGGAAGCAGTTGATGTCGCCTACATTGACTTCAGCAAAGCTTTCGACACTGTTCCACATAGAAGATTGATAAATAAGCTGGGTAGGCTCGGGGTGGGTCAGAAGTTGGTCAACTGGGTGGCAAACTGGTTGACAGGCAGAAAATAGAGAGTGGTGGTAAATGGTATACAGTCAGAAGAGATGCAAGTCACATGTGGGGTACCTCAGGGATCAGTCCTGGGGCCAGTCCTCTTCAATATCTTCAGTAGTGACATTGCAGATGGACTAGAGGGTAAGGCTTGACTGTTTGCAGATGACACCAAGATCTGCAACAGAGTAGATGATCCAGATGGGGTGGGCAGAATGAGAAGAGATCTGGATAACCAACAAAATGGTCAGAAGAGTGGCAACTGGATTTAATGCAAAGAAGTGCAAGATCATGCACATAGGGAAGAGAAACCCTGAAGCCACCTATAGGCTGGAAGGGGAGTTGCTGCAGTCACAAAGGAAGAAAGAGACTTGGGCATCATCATCATCATCACTGATGACCTGAAATCATCCAAGCAGACCTCAAAGCAGTAGATAAGGCTATGGGGATGTTAGTGTATTAGTAGGGGTATCACAAGTCGTAAGAGGGAGGTAACAATCCTCTTTACAAGAACACTGGTTAGGCTCCCATCTGGAGTACTGCATGCAGTACTGGAGGCCACACCTTCACAAGGACATTAACCAAACTGAGGCAGTCCAGATAAGGGAACCAAAATGGTGCAGGGACTGCATCAGAAGACATATGAGGACAGATTAATGGATCTCAATATGTATACCCTTGAGAAAAGGAGGGAGAGAGGTGATATGATCGAAACATTCAAACACCTTAAGGGCATTAACAAGGTGAAAGAGTCTAACATGTTTAAATATAAGAAAAATAGCAGGACAAGAGGACACAGCATGAGATTAGAGGGAGGCCGATATGGGGAATGTGAGGAAATCTTTTTCACAGAAAGGGTAGTGGATGCATGGAAGGGTCTACCTCAGGAAGTGGTGGCTATGAATACAGTGCAGGGCTTCAAACAGGCATGGATAGGCATAAGGGAGCAATACAGATGAGTATGAATAGATAGGCCACTGACAGAGCAAAGGCCAATGGCACATTTATAAGGAAGAAAAGAAATGGGCAGACTGGATGGGCCTCTGGTCTTTATCTGCCGTCCAACTTCTATGTTTCTAACCTAGGAATGAACTAGTAGCTCCATGACAAAACTATTCACCAGATCCCTGGAGAGCAGGGTGGTACCCAAGGACTGGAAAAGGGCAACGGTAGTCCCATTCCATAAATCTGGCAGCAAGGGAGAGTCAGAAGACTACTGGCCAGTAAGTCTCACATCTATAGTGGGAAAATTGATGGAGTCACTGTTCAAACAGAGAATAATAGCATTCCTCGAAGCCAGTGGGCAGCTGGACCAAAAACAGCATGGATTCATTGCAGGAAGGTCATTCCAAACAAATCTGGTTGAATTTTTTGACTGGGCCACCAAGGCTGTGGATAATGGAGGAGCAGTGGATGTGGTCTACCTGGACTTTAGCAAGCCCTTTGACTCCAGTTTCACACAGAAGACTGGTAAAGAAGTTAGACTCCACAAGGGTCAGACAGGAAATGGTAAATTGATTAACAAATTGGCTCCAAGGCAGAATACAAAGTGTCCAGGTAAATGGCATCATATCGTCAGAGGGAGGAGTGGAGGGTAACCAGTGGTGCCCCAGGACTCGTGTGCCCTGAGACCTGCATAGTACTCTACTGAGAAATGATATATTCATAGCTGACATCGCAAAAGGGCTAGAGAGGAAGGTGTGTCTATTCACTAACGACACCAAGATATGTAATAGGGTGGACACTATAGATGGAGTGGACAAGATGAAATCAGACCTAATGAAACTTGAAGAGTAGACAGGAGCATGGCAGCTAAGATTTAATGCCAAAAAGTGCAAAGTCATGCACATAGGAGGAGGGAACCCAATGGCAGAGTATTACTTGGGAGGGGGTACGACAAGCTACCCTCAACCGGAGAATGATCTGGGAATCATAATTACAGATGACTTGAAGGTGGGGAAACAATGCGAAAAGGCATCACTCAAAGTCTGTGGAATGCTGGGTTGTATAGGGAGGGGAATCACAAGCAGAAAGAGAGAGAGGCGGTCATGCCGCTGTATAGAGTACTTGTCAGGCCACACCTGGAGTACTCTGTGTCCAATTTTGGAGACCACACCTCAAAAAGGACATAAACCGGTTAACAACAGTACAGAGAAAGGCAAAAAAAATGGTTCTGGGGTTGCAGCAAATGTCATATGAAGAAAGATTATGAGAACTGAACATGTACTCCCTGGAGCAAAGGGGGGGGAAGGGGCATGATAGAAACCTTCAAAAATATTAAAGGCATAAATAGAGTACAAGCACAGGATCTCTTCCACTTCAAAAAAGACATCAGAACAAGGGGGTACAATCTGAGGCTAAAAGGATGGAAGTTCAGGATCAATGTAAGGAAGTTCTTCTTCAAGGAGAGGGTGGTAGATGCGTGGAATAGCCAGTCCCTGGGGTGGTGGAGGCAAAGATGGTGGGCACTTCAAGACAGCATGGGATAGACACAAGGGAGTCCTCACACGTCACGGGAAGTTGGGGTAGGATAATCCAGGGCAGACTACATAGACCAAACAGTCTCCTTCTGCCATCACTTTCTATGTTTCTATGTTTCTATGAGCAATGGCAAACACAGGTGTGCACATGTATGTGGAGGCGAATGCACACTTCCAGAAACCAAGTGCTCATTCCACCTTCCCCACACACATCAGTCCCCTAGACCTCCCTTGACCAGACATACAGCCTCCACTGGTGTCAGTCGAGAGCAACGTGACTAGCCTCCCCAATCCGGGAGAGGAGAGCAGCCCAGTGGCCATTACAATCCTCTCCCAGCCCTCCCCCCTGCTGATCCCCGACACCCCAAGCTGTCTTCCAAACACAGGTCACCGGCGTGATGCGAGGTGTGGCATCCAGTGCCTCAACCTTCAGTGCCACTAGGCCAGCTTCCTTCACAATGCTCTTACATTATCTAATACTATAAAACCTGGCATTAATGAGTATGGTGTCAGCCACTCATCAGATATCTAATGAAGGAAGTGTAATGAATCTTCTGGATGATGGTCCTGGTCAAAGCCAATGATATGTAAAGCTGCCTGACTGTGGAGGTTGGAGGGGCCCTGGTGACTTGTGGCTACTGCTGCCACTTAACTCAGAGGAGGAAAAAGAGTAGGAAAAGGGGAAATTGACTTAATGGGTGATCACTGCCATGTAATCAGTGGTTTGATCACTCATCCACATGTCAGTGGTAATGAGAACTGCTGGTACAAACAGTGTTTTCTGGGTATGCGATGCAATCTTGTGCACACTCTGATACAAATCTGTGGAAAACTTTGTACAGCTGGGTACTTGGTACCTGCACTGCAACTCACATTAGCAACAGAAAGCCTGTATTACTCACAGAGAAACATAGACAGCAAGTCAGGGGCTAGCATTTCCACAATTGCTTTCATTAGTTTTTGGCCTTGGGTCTGTTGGTTTTATATTTCTGGCTCCTTTCCAGAAACTCCACCAGAGACAGTTAAGTGTTTTGTCTTTTTGTTTTGTTCTTTTGGCTAAACCAGTCTGCTGGCTTCTACATTTGCCGCCACTGGGGTGGGAGGGTTGGGGATTTGCAGCCAATCTGAGGTGTGAGCCAATGGGCTAAAGAACAAAGATGTTGGAGTTGTGCTTCAGCTGCCACTTGAATGACTTCCTTCCTCTTCCTCTCTGCCTTCAACATTCTCCTCCCTGTCCATCATCATGATCATCATTAGCTTCCTGCCTACTTGTACTGCTGCTGCTAATGCTGTTGCCATGCATTGGCACCTCTTCTCATACTGAGATTTGTGGGATTTCAGCAAATGCCTTTTATGGTACATGTCCCCAGCCTTGTTCCTCCTTAATCTGAATCAGCTTGTTCGCACATACAGTATAAGGAACACTATGTGTGTCTCTGATTCTTCTGTCTCACTCAAAAGAAATCCACGCCACTGACATTATCAATTTGGTCTTTCCTAGTGGTGCTCTGTGCTGTTAGCTACAGGGTTAGCTACCATTGACATCTTCTTCCACATCTACCTCCCCTAGAACAGTTCATTGGGTTCAGGGAAGGGTTCTTTTCTGCCTCTACCACATGTCAGTGCCTGTGTTAGCAGCCAAAACAGAGTTGAAAATGTGTGGCTGATATACCCAGCAGGAGTGTGTGTGTTTTTAGACAATTAGCTGCAGTGTGTAAATTTTATACAAGATTAGCACAATTTATAGGTTGGAACACCTTTCTCTCTCTCAGGGTGCTCCTCTGCTTTAGCTAAAAATTTTGGGTACATTTTTCTTTAATAATTTGTTAACTAAGTGAGGCCCAGTGGGCCTAAGATCCATTTAGGGAGGTGACCCAGGAGAACTGTGGTGGTTAAGGATTATGCAGGTTCACACACTATGCAAGTGGAGGTTGTGGAAATCAAACCCATGTCCGCTTGATGTACCAAGTTCATTCACAGCTTGTTACTTTAACTCTAGGCTATACAGCCAGCCCAAACTGAGGATATTGAGAGTGTGTGACCCTCCTTAGACATCTGCAACACACCTGGGGCAATTGGACCTGTAAAACATTAGAACACCCTGGCAAATGTATCATAGGCTGGCAAATTGGTATTGTTTTAACTATGCTTGATATAAATAAAACTTTGGTGTCAGTGTTACAAGTGAGTGAACCTGAAGTTAGTGCCACGCTGCTTCCAGTTTACACCCTATATCTGCCGCATCTGTGCAAGTGGCTGGAAATAGATCTGAAAAGTGTATGGTTAGGCTGACCTGCTGGTGCAGACCTACTAGAGCAACTGTAGTGCTATTGCTCATGATGTTAACGACCTGGGTTCAGGAACGAGCCTGGGCCATCGGAGGGCTGGCTCAGGAGGAGGATTGAGCATGCCAGTGGACTCTCTCCTCCTCCAGGGAGGGGGATGATCCCATTCCACAGCTCTACCACCACCTGGGTGATCACAGGTGGTGGTGCAGGGGAATTGTGATGTAGAGCAGGAAGCATCGGTGTCCACCTGTGGACTGGCTGTGTAAGACCTGGCAGTCAATCACACTATGTGATCCTGGTGGGAGGTTGGGCAAACAGGGAATAAGGGCTCACAGTGCTGAGAGGACAAAGCTCCACCTGCAGCATACACCCACACTGGGCTCACATTGCACCACTCCTGGGGCTACCCTCATCCTCAACTCCACCTTGGATGGCCAGGAAACAGCAAGGAAGAAATGGAAAAGGAGCTGAAGACATACCTGGCCCCAGTGGATAAGTTGAGGGGCAGCAAAGAGGTGTGTTGCAGGTAAGTGGGGAAACCAGGGTAGATGCCGGGGCCACGGTAGGGTGGGTAGCATGAATTGATGGCAAAAGGAGTTCCTAACCTTGGCCAAAGAAGATAACATATGCTGAAAAAAGTGTATTTCTGGTATACCCAGTAGGAGTGTGTGTGTTTTTAGAAATCTAGCAACTGTGTGTGGCAGTTTTAAAAGAAGATTAGTGCACTAGATAGATAAGAGTGTCCCTCTGTTTCTCTCTCTCTCTCTCTCTCTGGGCATTTCTCTGCTGTCAGTGTTTAGCTAGGAACTGTGGGATATTGAGGGTGGATGACCCTTCTCAGAACTCTGCACTATCCTTGTGGCAGTTGGACTCGTAAAACATTAAAACACCCTGGCTAATCAGTCACAGACTGTCAAACTGCTGTTGTTTTAGCTACACTTGATAGAAATAAAAATATTGAAGGTCAGTGTTACAAGCAAGGGAACCAGACATTAGTGCCACAATACTTCAGATTTACACCCTATATCCACTGGAGCCTGTGTGAGCATCAGCAAGTGCCAGTGAGGCGACACAGAAGAGACACTGGTTGTACCTACCATGTCAGTCGCGGCAGACCGATAGATTGTGCTCCACCTAATGATTGCAATAACATGGGGTCAACAACAAGTCAATGAATATATTAAATTCTAAACCTTGAAATTTCAACAGGTGTATCCAAGTAGGCCCAGTTCATAGGGCAACTGATTTACACACACAAGCTCAAGTTTTAATTATTTTGCAACATTTAGAGTATATATGGTTAGCTTATTCTGCTTTTCTTGTGTGACTTGTCATTAAATTCATAAAAAAAACTTATAACTAAACTCCTTTTATAGGGTACCTCAGTTGTGACATTTCCTGTGGCAAAGCAGGAAGGGGCGGATCAGTGGGGCATCCACAAGGTGAGCTCATTTACAGGGGCACTAGTCATTTAACTTGTTATAAGAAGTTATACGAAAACAAAACACAAAATCAAACCATTACTTGCATTTTCTTCCTTCTAATTACTTTGACCAGGTTATGAACCCAGCAACTTATCTGGAATGGATATCATTAACTGCAGGTACTGTGGAGCACTTTTCAGAAGGACAGTCTTACAAGATTTAGGACACTGTCCTACATGCTGGGCCATTGGAGATCTTAGGGCTCAGCTCGGGGCAGCATGAGCAGAGATTGCGTGCCTCAAATTTCATATTCAAGAGGAAATACATTAAAAGAACCACCCGCCATTTCCCAACATCCAACAGAGGAACGCCGACCGCAGAGGGTAGTGGTCCAGGAGGTTGGCAGGTGGTTAGGAGGGGCAAATCGGGTGCCCCATCACTCTGTGCTCTCCAACATATTACCTCCAAAAACCATATAAACACTACAAACAGGTATCTGCCTCTATCTCCGAAATCAAACAAAGGGGCAGAGGACACTGCAGAGCAGGTCACTACAGCACAGGACCTAGCACAACAAAACTCTCCCAAAACAGGAACAAAAGCAAAAAGAAAATCCAAAAAACTTCTGATCATAGGAGACTCCATGATTCGAGGAGTTGATACCCATCTCCAGCCAGAGGTAATGGTCAGATGTCTCCCAGGTACATCAGCATGGAGAGACACTGACCGCATTGCTAAAATCGTTCAGAAAGCAGGAAAAACATTGACCTGGTCCACATAGGGGACTAACTATCCCACCAGCCAGTCAGTTGTGGAGACCACAGAACACCTGACCAGGCTGGGTGACAAACTATCATCCATTTCATCTGACATCTCCTTCTCTGAGATCTTGCCAGTCTGGGAGAATGGGGCAGATGGACGGAAGGTCAGAGAAGGGGAGATAGAGGAGCTAAACATGTGGCTCAAGGGCTGGTGCCAGGAAAAAGGACACAGATTTGTAGGGAACTGGCAACAGTTCTGGGAGCGAAAGTTCTTTAAATTTGATGGACTGCATCTCACTAAGGAGGGAGTCAGTGCATTGGAGCAGACGTTTCACGTCTTTGCAGAATATTTAAACTAGTAAATGGGGAGAGGGGTGCAGCACCCCATACGTCGAATGGGAAGAACACCCTTCCCCCCTCAGCTAGTGGTCAAACAGGGATTCAGCAGGTCGCAGTTCATTTGCATCGCCAGGTAAGAAAAAAGGTCTGTCTCCCCATACGACACACAGAGGAAATGCCAAACCTCACCCAACAACTAACACACCAGAATCTGGCCAATGGAAAATCATGTACACAAAAGCTCACAACCTGGGAAATAAGATCCCAGACCTGCAGGCAATAATGTCAGAGGCTAAACTGGACATAGTAGCAATTAGTGAGACATGGTTTACCAGTAACCACACTTGGGAGACTTCAGTACCTGGCTATTTACTGTTCAGAAGAGACCGAGGTGCAAAAAGGAGTGGGTGGAGTGGCCCTGTATGTCAATGAAAATATCAAAGCTACAGAAATTCAGAATAACATAAGAAGCCAGAAGAACTGTGGGTCACCCTGGAAACAGGAAATGGGACAGCCATATGAACTGGGGTTGCCTACAGGGCACCAGACCAGGGGGAGGACATAGACACATTACTGTTAGAAGATATACAAAACATGACAGCTAAAGGGGAGGTTCTGATAATGGGAGAGTTCAACATGCCGGATACAGATTGGTCAATACCAGCAGGAACATCTGCCAGAACTAGACACATGGTGGATTCCCTGCAGGGGGAGGGCCTCAAACAACTGGTCTAACAACCCACAAGAGACAGGGTTATCCTAGATCTAGTACTGACTAACAGGGAAGGGATCACAGATCTCCAGGTAGAAGGCCACCTGGGTGCCAGTGACCATCACATGGTATGGTTCAATTTGGCCACTACATCTAAATCATCCCATTCCAAGGCAAAAATATGGGACTTCAGAGGAGCTGACTTTGATAAGATGGCCAACAGAGTTAAGCTAGCCCTGGCAAAAAGAAACACATGTGAGGGGGTACAGGCAAAGTGGGCAAGCATTAAGGATGCAATACTTGAAGCAACATCCCATTGTGTTATACAGAAAAGGAAGTGCAAAAGAAGAAGGAAAGCACTTTGGTTCTCAAATACAGTAGCAGAAAAGGTCAGAGCCAAAAAGGCTGGCCTTCAGGAAATATAATGGAATACAGCGGATGAAGATTGGGAGGCATACCAAACTGCCCTAAGGGAAGCAGGAAGGTAGTAAGGCAGGCTAAGTCCCAAAATGAGGAAACACTAGCACGAACAGTAAAAGAAGGTGACAAGACTTTGTATAGATACATTAGTGAAAGGAGAAAGTCCAGAGCGGGTATCGCTAAGCTCAAAGGAGAAAAGGGGATGTGGAGGAGGAGGATCTGTAAAGCATCTATCCTAAATAGATACTTTTGCTCAATATTTACTGAAGAGAAGGTAGGGCAGGGCCCACAGCTCAGCACCATGGACACAGGGGGGAGGGAGGTGAGCACTGCACCCTTCACAAAAGAAAGGGTCCTACAAGAGCTCGCTAAGCTCAGGGTGGACAAGGCAATGGGACCTGATGGCATACATCCCAGGGTACTTAAGGAGCTAAGGGTGGAACTAGCAGAGCCATTAGCAGAACTGTTTAGTGAATCTCTGAGCACAGGAGAGGTCCCAGAAGACTGGAGAAGGGTTTTGTGATCCTACCCACAAGAGTGGTAGCAGGAGAAGGCAGAGAACTACAGACCAGTCAGTCTTACCTCAGTAGTGACAAGATTATGGAAGCTCCTTAAGGAAAGGATAGTGCAAAACCTGGAACCATAGGTACAGGATCCAAGACAGCATGGGTTTACAAAGGAAGGTCCTGTCAAACTAATCTCATAGATTTCTTTGACTGGGTAACCAGAGTGGTGGACCAAGGGAAGCAGTTGATGTCGCTTACATTGACTTCAGCAAAGCTTTCACACTGTTCCACATAGAAGATTGATAAATAAGCTGGGTAGGCTCGGGTGGGTCAGAAGTTGGTCAACTGGGTGGCAAACTGGTTGACAGGCAGAAAATAGAGAGTGGTGGTAAATGGTATACAGTCAGAAGAGATGCAAGTCACATGTGGGGTACCTCAGGGATCAGTCCTGGGGCCAGTCCTCTTCAATATCTTCAGTAGTGACATTGCAGATGGACTAGAGGGTAAGGCTTGACTGTTTGCAGATGACACCAAGATCTGCAACAGAGTAGATGATCCAGATGGGGTGGGTAGAATGAGAAGAGATCTGGATAAACTAACAAAATGGTCAGAAGAGTGGCAACTGGGATTTAATGCAAAGAAGTGCAAGATCATGCACATAGGGAAGAGAAACCCTGAAGCCACCTATAGGCTGGAAGGGGAGTTGCTGGCAGTCACAAAGGAAGAAAGAGACTTGGGCATCATCATCATCATCACTGATGACCTGAAATCATCCAAGCAGACCTCTAAAGCAGTAGATAAGGCTATGGGGATGTTAGGGTGTATTAGTAGGGGTATCACAAGTCGTAAGAGGGAGGTAACAATCCCTCTTTACAAGACACTGGTTAGGCCCCATCTGGAGTACTGCATGCAGTACTGGAGGCCACACCTTCACAAGGACATTAACCAAACTGAGGCAGTCCAGATAAGGGCAACCAAAATGGTGCAGGGACTGCATCAGAAGACATATGAGGACAGATTAATGGATCTCAATATGTATACCCTTGAGAAAAGGAGGGGAGAGAGGTGATATGATCGAAACATTCAAACACCTTAAGGGCATTAACAAGGTGAAAGAGTCTAACATGTTTAAATATAAGAAAAATAGCAGGACAAGAGGACACAGCATGAGATTAGAGGGAGGCCGATTAAGGGGGGAATGTGAGGAAATTCTTTTTCACAGAAAGGGTAGTGGATGCATGGAAGGGTCTACCTCAGGAAGTGGTGGCTATGAATACAGTGCAGGGCTTCAAACAGGCATGGGATAGGCATAAGGGAGCAATACAGATGAGTATGAATAGATAGGCCACTGACAGAGCAAAGGCCAATGGCACATTTATAAGGAAGAAAAAGAAATGGGCAGACTGGATGGCCCTATGCGTCTTTATCTGCCGCCAACTTCTATGTTTCTAACCTAGGAATGAAACTAGTAGCTCCATGACAAAACTATTCACCAGATCCCTGGAGAGCAGGGTGGTACCCAAGGACTGGAAAAGGGCAACGGTAGTCCCATTCCATAAATCTGGCAGCAAGGAGAGTCAGAAGACTACTGGCCAGTAAGTCTCACATCTATAGTGGGAAAATTGATGGAGTCACTGTTCAAACAGAGAATAATAGCATTCCTCGAAGCCAGTGGGCAGCTGGACCAAAACAGCATGGATTCATTGCAGGAAGGTCATTCCAAACAAATCTGGTTGAATTTTGACTGGGCCACCAAGGCTGTGGATAATGGAGGAGCAGTGGATGTGGTCTACCTGGACTTTAGCAAGCCCTTTGACTCAGTTTCACACAGAAGACTGGTAAAGAAGTTAGACTCACAAGGGTCAGACAGGAAATGGTAAATTGATTAACAAATTGGCTCCAAGGCAGAATACAAAGTGTCCAGGTAAATGGCATCATATCGTCAGAGGGAGGGTGGAGGGTAACCAGTGGTGTGCCCCAGGACTCGGTGCTGTACCCTGAGACCTGCATAGTACTCTACTGAGAAATGATATATTCATAGCTGACATCGCAAAAGGGCTAGAGAGGAAGGTGTGTCTATTCACCAACGACACCAAGATATGTAATAGGGTGGACACTATAGATGGAGTGGACAAAGATGAAATCAGACCTAATGAAACTTGAAGAGTAGACAGGAGCATGGCAGCTAAGATTTAATGCCAAAAGTGCAAAGTCATGCACATAGGAGGAGGGAACCCAATGGCAGAGTATTACTGGGAGGGGGTACTACAAGCTACCCTCAACGGAGAATGATCTGGGAATCATAATTACAGATGACTTGAAGGTGGGAAACAATGCGAAAAGGCATCACTCAAAGTCTGTGGAATGCTGGGTTGTATAGGAGGGAATCACAAGCAGAAGAGAGAGAGGCGGTCATGCCGCTGTATAGAGTACTTGTCAGGCCACACCTGAGTACTCTGTGTCCAATTTTGGAGCACCACACCTCAAAAAAGGACATAAACCGTTAACAACAGTACAGAGAAAGGCAAAAAATGGTTCTGGGGTTGCAGCAAATGTCATATGAAGAAAGATTATGAGAACTGAACATGTACTCCCTGGAGCAAAGGGGGAGGGGCATGATAGAAACCTTCAAAAATATTAAAGGCATAAATAGAGTACAAGCAGGATCTCTTCCACTTCAAAAAGACATCAGAACAAGGGGGTACAATCTGAGGCTAAAAGGATGGAAGTTCAGGATCAATGTAAGGAAGTTCTTCTTCAAGGAGAGGGTGGTAGATCGTGGAATAGCCAGTCCCTGGGGTGGTGGAGGCAAAGATGGTGGGGCACTTCAAGACAGCATGGGATAGACACAAGGAGTCCTCACACGTCACGGGAAGTTGGGGTAGGATAATCCAGGGCAGACTACATAGACCAAACAGTCTCCTTCTGCCATCACTTTCTATGTTTCTATGTTTCTATGAGCAATGGCAAACACAGGTGTGCACATGTATGTGGAGGCGAATGCACACTTCCAGAAACCAAGTGCTCATTCCACCTTCCCCACACATCAGTCCCTAGACCTCCCTTGACCGACATACAGCCTCCACTGGTGTCAGTCGAGAGCAACGTGACTAGCCTCCCCAATCCGGGAGAGGAGAGCAGCCCAGTGGCCATTACAATCCTCTCCCAGCCCTCCCCCCTGCTGATCCCCGACACCCCAAGCTGTCTTCCAAACACAGGTCACGGCGGTAGTGCAGTGTGGCATCCAGTGCCTCAACCTTCAGTGCCACTAGGCCAGCTTCCTTCACAATGCTCTTTACATTATCTAATACTATAAAACCTGGCATTAATGAGTATGGTGTCAGCCACTCATCAGATATCTAATGAAGGAAGTGTAATGAATCTTCTGGATGATGGTCCTGGTCAAAGCCAATGATATGTAAAGCTGCCTGACTGTGGAGGTTGGAGGGGCCCTGGTGACTTGTGGCTACTGCTGCCACTTAACTCAGAGGAGGAAAAGAGTAGGAAAAGGGAAATTGACTTAATGGGTGATCACTGCCATGTAATCAGTGGTTTGATCACTCATCCACATGTCAGTGGTAATGAGAACTGCTGGTACAAACAGTGTTTTCTGGGTATGCGATGCAATCTTGTGCACACTCTGATACAAATCTGTGGAAAACTTTGTACAGCTGGGTACTTGGTACCTTGCACTGCAACTCACATTAGCAACAGAAAGCCTGTATTACTCACAGAGAAACATAGACAGCAAGTCAGGGGCTAGCATTTCCACAATTGCTTTCATTAGTTTTTTGGCCTTGGGTCTGTTGGCTTTATATTTCTGGCTCCTTTCCAGAAACTCCACCAGAGACAGTTAAGTGTTTTGTCTTTTTTTGTTTTGTTCTTTTGGCTAAACCAGTCTGCTGGCTTCTACATTTGCCGCCACTGGGGTGGGAGGGTTGGGGATTTGCAGCCAATCTGAGGTGTAGGAGCCAATGGGCTAAAGAACAAAGATGTTGGAGTTGTGCTTCAGCTGCCACTTGAATGACTTCCTTCCTCTTCCTCTCTGCCTTCAACATTCTCCTCCCTGTCCATCATCATGATCATCATTAGCTTCCTGCCTACTTGTACTGCTGCTGCTAATGCTGTTGCCATGCATTGGCACCTCTTCTCATACTGAGATTTGTGGGATTTCAGCAAATGCCTTTTTATGGTACATGTCCCCAGCCTTGTTCCCTCCTTAATCTGAATCAGCTTGTTCGTACATACAGTATAAGGAACACTATGTGTGTCTCTGATTCTTCTGTCTACTCAAAAGAAATCCCACGCCACTGACATTATCAATTTGGTCTTTCCTAGTGGTGCTCTGTGCTGTTAGCTACAGGGTTAGCTACCATTGACATCTTCTTCCACATCTACCTCCCTAGAACAGTTCATTGGGTTCAGGGAAGGGTTCTTTTTCTGCCTCTACCACATGTCAGTGCCTGTGTTAGCAGCCAAAACAGAGTTGAAAAGTGTGTGGCTGATATACCCAGCAGGAGTGTGTGTGTTTTTAGACAATTAGCTGCAGTGTGTGGCAAATTTTATACAAGATTAGCACAATTTATAGGTTGGAACACCTTTTCTCTCTCTCAGGGTGCTCCTCTGCTTTTAGCTAAAAATTTTGGGTACATTTTTCTTTAATAATTTGTTAACCAAGTGAGGCCCAGTGGGCCTAAGATCCATTTAGGGAGGTGACCCAGGAGAACTGTGGTGGTTAAGTGACTCATGAGGTTCACACACTATGCAAGTGGAGGTTGTGGAAATCAAACCCATGTCCGCTTGATGTACCAAGTTCATTCACAGCTTGTTACTTTAACCTCTAGGCTATACAGCCAGCCCAAACTGAGGATATTGAGAGTGTGTGACCCTCCTTAGACATCTGCAACACACCTGGGGCAATTGGACCTGTAAAACATTAGAACACCCTGGCAAATGTATCATAGGCTGGCAAATTGGTATTGTTTTAACTATGCTTGATATAAATAAAAACTTTGGGGGTCAGTGTTACAAGTGAGTGAACCTGAAGTTAGTGCCACGCTGCTTCCAGTTTACACCCTATATCTGCCGGCATCTGTGCAAGTGGCTGAAATAGATCTGAAAAGTGTATGGTTAGGCTGACCTGCTGGTGCAGACCTACTAGAGCAACTGTAGTGCTATTGCTCATGATGTTAACGACCTGGGTTCAGGAACGAGCTCGGCCATCGGAGGCTGGCTCAGGGAGGAGGATTGAGCATGCCAGTGGACTCTCTCCTCCTCCAGGGAGGGATGATCCCATTCCACAGCTCTACCACCACCTGGGTGATCACAGGTGGTGGTGCAGGGGAATTGTGATGTAGAGCAGGAAGCATCGGTGTCCACCTGTGGACTGGCTGTGTAAGACCTGGCAGTCAATCACACTATGTGATCCTGGTGGGAGGTTGGGCAAACAGGGAATAAGGGCTCACAGTGCTGAGAGGACAAAGCTCCACCTGCAGCATACACCCACACTGGGCTCACATTGCACCACTCCTGGGGGCTACCCTCATCCTCAACTCCACCTTGGATGGCCAGGGAAACAGCAAGGAAGAAATGGAAAAGGAGCTGAAGACATACCTGGCCCCAGTGGATAAGTTGGGGGGGGGCAGCAAAGAGGTGTGTTGCAGGTAAGTGGGGAAACCAGGGTAGATGCCGGGGCCACGGTAGGGTGGGTAGCATGAATTGATGGCAGCAAAGGAGTTCCTAACCTTGGCCAAAGAAGCATAACATATGCTGAAAAAGTGTATTTCTGGTATACCCAGTAGAGTGTGTGTGTTTTAGAAATCTAGCAACTGTGTGTGGCAGTTTTAAAAAGATTAGTGCACTAGATAGATAAGAGTGTCCCTCTGTTTCTCTCTCTCTCTCTCTCTCTGGGCATTTCTCTGCTGTCAGTGTTTAGCTAGGAACTGTGGGATATTGAGGGTGGATGACCCTTCTCAGAACTCTGCACTATCCTTGTGGCAGTTGGACTCGTAAAACATTAAAACACCCTGGCTAATCAGTCACAGACTGTCAAACTGCTGTTGTTTTAGCTACACTTGATAGAAATAAAAATATTGAAGGTCAGTGTTACAAGCAAGGGAACCAGACATTAGTGCCACAATACTTCAGATTTACACCCTATATCCACTGGAGCCTGTGTGAGCATCAGCAAGTGCCAGTGAGGCGACACAGAAGAGACACTGGTTGTACCTACCATGTCAGTCGCGGCAGACCGATGATGTGCTCCACCTAATGATTGCAATAACATGGGGTCAACAACAAGTCAATGAATATATTAAATTCTAAACCTTGAAATTTCAACAGGTGTATCCAAGTAGGGCCCAGTTCATAGGGCAACTGATTTACACACACAAGCTCAAGTTTTAATTATTTTTGCAACATTTAGAGTATATATGGTTAGCTTATTCTGCTTTTCTTGTGTGACTTGTCATTAAATTCATAAAAAAAACTTATAACTAAACTCCTTTTATAGGGTACCTCAGTTGTGACATTTCCTGTGGCAAAGCAGGAAGGGGCGGATCAGTGGGGCATCCACAAGGTGAGCTCATTTACAGGGGCACTAGTCATTTAACTTGTTATAAGAAGTTACACGAAAACAAAACACAAAATCAAACCATTTGCATTTTCTTCCTTCTAATTACTTTGACCAGGTTATGAACCCAGCAACTTATCTGGAATGGATATCATTAACTGCAGGTACTGTGGAGCACTTTTCAGAAGGACAGTCTTACAAGATTTAGGACACTGTCCTACATGCTGAGCCATTGAGATCTTAGGGCTCAGCTCGGGGCAGCATGAGCAGAGATTGCGTGCCTCAAATTTCATATTCAAGAGGAAATACATTAAAAGAACCACCCGCCATTTCCCCAACATCCAACAGAGGAACGTCGACCGCAGAGGGTAGTTGGTCCAGGAGGTTGGCAGGTGGTTAGGAGGGGCAAATCGGGTGCCCCATCACTCTGTGCTCTCCAACATATTACCTCCAAAAACCATATAAACACTACAAACAGGTATCTGCCTCTATCTCCGAAATCAAACAAAGGGGCAGAGGACACTGCAGAGCAGGTCACTACAGCACAGGACCTAGCACAACAAAACTCTCCCAAAACAGGAACAAAAGCAAAAAGAAAATCCAAAAACTTCTGATCATAGGAGACTCCATGATTAGGAGTTGATACCCATCTCCAGCCAGAGGTAATGGTCAGATGTCTCCCAGGTACATCAGCATGGAGACACTGACGCGTGCTTCGTCGTTCTCAGCAGGAAAAACATGGCGTCCTGGTACACATAGGGACTAACGATCTCACCAGCCAGTCAGTTGTGGAGACCAAGGAACACCTGACCAGGCTGGGTGACAAACTATCATCCATTTCATCTGACATCTCCTTCTCTGAGATCTTGCCAGTCTGGGAGAATGGGGCAGATGGACGGAAGGTCAGAGAAGGGGAGATAGAGGAGCTAAACATGTGGCTCAAGGGCTGGTGCCAGGAAAAAGGACACAGATTTGTAGGGAACTGGCAACAGTTCTGGGAGCGAAAGTTCTTTAAATTTGATGGACTGCATCTCACTAAGGAGGGAGTCAGTGCATTGGAGCAGACGTTTCACGTCTTTGCAGAATATTTAAATAGTAAATGGGGAGAGGGTGCAGCACCCCATCTACGTCGAATGGAAGAACACCCTCCCCTCAGCTAGTGGTCAAACAGGGATTCAGCAGGTCGCAGTTCATTTGCATCGCCAGGTAAGAAAAAAGGTCTGTCTCCTAAACGACACACAGAGGAAATGCCAAACCTCACCCAACAACTAACACACCAGAATCTGGCCAATGGAAAATCATGTACACAAAAGCTCACAACCTGGGAAATAAGATCCCAGACCTGCAGGCAATAATGTCAGAGGCTAAACTGGACATAGTAGCAATTAGTGAGACATGGTTTACCAGTAACCACACTTGGGAGACTTCAGTACCTGGCTATTTACTGTTCAGAAGAGACCGAGGTGCAAAAAGGAGTGGGTGGAGTGGCCCTGTATGTCAATGAAAATATCAAAGCTACAGAAATTCAGAATACACATAAGAAGCCAGAAGAACTGTGGGTCACCCTGGAAACAGGAAATGGGACAGCCATATGAACTGGGGTTGCCTACAGGGCACCAGACCAGGGGGAGGACATAGACACATTACTGTTAGAAGATATACAAAACATGACAGCTAAAGGGGAGGTTCTGATAATGGGAGAGTTCAACATGCCGGATACAGATTGGTCAATACCAGCAGGAACATCTGCCAGAACTAGACACATGGTGGATTCCCTGCAGGGGGAGGGCCTCAAACAACTGGTCTAACAACCCACAAGAGACAGGGTTATCCTAGATCTAGTACTGACTAACAGGGAAGGGATCACAGATCTCCAGGTAGAAGGCCACCTGGGTGCCAGTGACCATCACATGGTATGGTTCAATTTGGCCACTACATCTAAATCATCCCATTCCAAGGCAAAAATATGGGACTTCAGAGGAGCTGACTTTGATAAGATGGCCAACAGAGTTAAGCTAGCCCTGGCAAAAAGAAACACATGTGAGGGGGTACAGGCAAAGTGGGCAAGCATTAAGGATGCAATACTTGAAGCAACATCCCATTGTGTTATACAGAAAAGGAAGTGCAAAAGAAGAAGGAAAGCACTTTGGTTCTCAAATACAGTAGCAGAAAAGGTCAGAGCCAAAAGGCTGGCCTTCAGGAAATATAAGGGAATACAGCGGGATGAAGATTGGGAGGCATACCAAACTGCCCTAAGGGAAGCAGGGAAGGTAGTAAGGCAGGCTAAGTCCCAAAATGAGGAAACACTAGCACGAACAGTAAAAGAAGGTGACAAGACTTTGTATAGATACATTAGTGAAAGGAGAAAGTCCAGAGCGGGTATCGCTAAGCTCAAAGGAGAAAAGGGTGCATGTGAGGAGGAGGACCCTGTAAAAGCATCTATCCTAAATAGATACTTTTGCTCAATATTTACTGAAGAGAAGGTAGGGCAGGGCCCACAGCTCAGCACCATGGACACAGGGGGAAGGGAGGTGAGCACTGCACCCTTCACAAAAGAAAGGGTCCTACAAGAGCTCGCTAAGCTCAGGGTGGACAAGGCAATGGGACCTGATGGCATACATCCCAGGGTACTTAAGGAGCTAAGGGTGGAACTAGCAGAGCCATTAGCAGAACTGTTTAGTGAATCTCTGAGCACAGGAGAGGTCCCAGAAGACTGGAGAAGGGCTCATGTGATCCTACTCCACAAGAGTGGTAGCAGGGAGAAGGCAGAGAACTACAGACCAGTCAGTCTTACCTCAGTAGTGGACAAGATTATGGAAGCACTCCTTAAGGAAAGGATAGTGCAACACCCTGAATCCATAGGCACAGGATCCAAGACAGCATGGGTTTACAAAGGAAGGTCCTGTCAAACTAATCTCATAGATTTCTTTGACTGGGTAACCAGAGTGGTGGACCAAGGGAAGCAGTTGATGTCGCCTACATTGACTTCAGCAAAGCTTTCGACACTGTTCCACATAGAAGATTGATAAATAAGCTGGGTAGGCTCGGGGTGGGTCAGAAGTTGGTCAACTGGGTGGCAAACTGGTTGACAGGCAGAAAATAGAGAGTGGTGGTAAATGGTATACAGTCAGAAGAGATGCAAGTCACATGTGGGGTACCTCAGGGATCAGTCCTGGGGCCAGTCCTCTTCAATATCTTCAGTAGTGACATTGCAGATGGACTAGAGGGTAAGGCTTGACTGTTTGCAGATGACACCAAGATCTGCAACAGAGTAGATGATCCAGATGGGGTGGGTAGAATGAGAAGAGATCTGGATAAACTAACAAATGGTCAGAAGAGTGGCAACTGGATTTAATGCAAAGAAGTGCAAGATCATGCACATAGGGAAGAGAAACCTGAAGCCACCTATAGGCTGGGAGGGGAGTTGCTGGCAGTCACAAAGGAAGAAAGAGACTTGGGCATCATCATCATCATCACTGATGACCTGAAATCATCCAAGCAGACCTCTAAAGCAGTAGGTAAGGCTAGGGGGATGTTAGGGTGTATTAGTAGGGGTATCACAAGTCGTAAGAGGGAGGTAACAATCCCTCTTTACAAGACACTGGTTAGGCCCCATCTGGAGTACTGCATGCAGTACTGGAGGCCACACCTTCACAAGGACATTAACCAAACTGAGGCAGTCCAGAGAAGGGCAACCAAAATGGTGCAGGGACTGCATCAGAAGACATATGAGGACAGATTAATGGATCTCAATATGTATACCCTTGAGAAAAGGAGGGAGAGAGGTGATATGATCGAAACATTCAAACACCTTAAGGGCATTAACAAGGTGAAAGAGTCTAACATGTTTAAATATAAGAAAATAGCAGGACAAGAGGACACAGCATGAGATTAGAGGGAGGCCGATTAAGGGGGAATGTGAGGAAATTCTTTTTCACAGAAAGGGTAGTGGATGCATGGAAGGGTCTACCTCAGGAAGTGGTGGCTATGAATACAGTGCAGGGCTTCAAACAGGCATGGGATAGGCATAAGGGAGCAATACAGATGAGTATGAATAGATAGGCCACTGACAGAGCAAAGGCCAATGGCACATTTATAAGGAAGAAAAAAGAAATGGGCAGACTGGATGGGCCTTGCGGTCTTTATCTGCCGTCAACTTCTATGTTTCTAACCTAGGAATGAACTAGTAGCTCCATGACAAAACTATTCACCAGATCCCTGGAGAGCAGGGTGGTACCCAAGGACTGGAAAAGGGCAACGGTAGTCCCATTCCATAAATCTGGCAGCAAGGGAGAGTCAGAAGACTACTGGCCAGTAAGTCTCACATCTATAGTGGGAAAATTGATGGAGTCACTGTTCAAACAGAGAATAATAGCATTCCTCGAAGCCAGTGGGCAGCTGGACCAAAAACAGCATGGATTCATTGCAGGAAGGTCATTCCAAACAAATCTGGTTGAATTTTTTTGACTGGGCCACCAAGGCTGTGGATAATGGAGGAGCAGTGGATGTGGTCTACCTGGACTTTAGCAAGCCCTTTGACTCAGTTTCACACAGAAGACTGGTAAAGAAGTTAGACTCCACAAGGGTCAGACAGGAAATGGTAAATTGATTAACAAATTGGCTCCAAGGCAGAATACAAAGTGTCCAGGTAAATGGCATCATATCGTCAGAGGGGAGGGGAGTGGAGGGTAACCAGTGGTGTGCCCCAGGACTCGGTGCTGTACCCTGAGACCTGCATAGTACTCTACTGAGAAATGATATATTCATAGCTGACATCGCAAAAGGGCTAGAGAGGAAGGTGTGTCTATTCACTAACGACACCAAGATATGTAATAGGGTGGACACTATAGATGGAGTGGACAAGATGAAATCAGACCTAATGAAACTTGAAGAGTAGACAGGAGCATGGCAGCTAAGATTTAATGCCAAAAAGTGCAAAGTCATGCACATAGGAGGAGGGAACCCAATGGCAGAGTATTACTTGGGAGGGGGTACGACAAGCTACCCTCAACCGGAGAATGATCTGGGAATCATAATTACAGATGACTTGAAGGTGGGGAAACAATGCGAAAAGGCATCACTCAAAGTCTGTGGAATGCTGGGTTGTATAGGGAGGGGAATCACAAGCAGAAAGAGAGAGAGGCGGTCATGCCGCTGTATAGAGTACTTGTCAGGCCACACCTGGAGTACTCTGTGTCCAATTTTGGAGACCACACCTCAAAAAGGACATAAACCGGTTAACAACAGTACAGAGAAAGGCAAAAAAAATGGTTCTGGGGTTGCAGCAAATGTCATATGAAGAAAGATTATGAGAACTGAACATGTACTCCCTGGAGCAAAGGGGGGGGGAGGGGCATGATAGAAACCTTCAAAAATATTAAAGGCATAAATAGAGTACAAGCACAGGATCTCTTCCACTTCAAAAAAGACATCAGAACAAGGGGGTACAATCTGAGGCTAAAAGGATGGAAGTTCAGGATCAATGTAAGGAAGTTCTTCTTCAAGGAGAGGGGTGGTAGATGTTGGAATAGCCAGTCCCTGGGGTGGTGGAGGCAAAGATGGTGGGGCACTTCAAGACAGCATGGGATAGACACAAGGAGTCCTCACACGCACGGGAAGTTGGGGTAGGATAATCCAGGGCAGACTACATAGACCAAACAGTCTCCTTCTGCCATCACTTTCTATGTTTCTATGTTTCTATGAGCAATGGCAAACACAGGTGTGCACATGTATGTGGAGGCGAATGCACACTTCCAGAAACCAAGTGCTCATTCCACCTTCCCACACACATCAGTCCCTAGACCTCCCTTGACCAGACATACAGCTCCACTGGTGTCAGTCGAGAGCAACGTGACTAGCCTCCCCAATCCGGGAGAGGAGAGCAGCCCAGTGGCCATTACAATCCTCTCCCAGCCCTCCCCCCTGCTGATCCCCGACACCCCAAGCTGTCTTCCAAACACAGGTCACCGGCGTGGTGCGAGGTGTGGCATCCAGTGCCTCAACCTTCAGTGCCACTAGGCCAGCTTCCTTCACAATGCTCTTTACATTATCTAATACTATAAAACCTGGCATTAATGAGTATGGTGTCAGCCACTCATCAGATATCTAATGAAGGAAGTGTAATGAATCTTCTGGATGATGGTCCTGGTCAAAGCCAATGATATGTAAAGCTGCCTGACTGTGGAGGTTGGAGGGGCCCTGGTGACTTGTGGCTACTGCTGCCACTTAACTCAGAGGAGGAAAAAGAGTAGGAAAAGGGGAAATTGACTTAATGGGTGATCACTGCCATGTAATCAGTGGTTTGATCACTCATCCACATGTCAGTGGTAATGAGAACTGCTGGTACAAACAGTGTTTTCTGGGTATGCGATGCAATCTTGTGCACACTCTGATACAAATCTGTGGAAAACTTTGTACAGCTGGGTACTTGGTACCTTGCACTGCAACTCACATTAGCAACAGAAAGCCTGTATTACTCACAGAGAAACATAGACAGCAAGTCAGGGCTAGCATTTCCACAATTGCTTTCATTAGTTTTGGCCTTGGGTCTGTTGGCTTTATATTTCTGGCTCCTTTCCAGAAACTCCACCAGAGACAGTTAAGTGTTTTGTCTTTTTTTGTTTTGTTCTTTTGGCTAAACCAGTCTGCTGGCTTCTACATTTGCCGCCACTGGGGGTGGGAGGGGTTGGGGATTTGCAGCCAATCTGAGGTGTGGGAGCCAATGGGCTAAAGAACAAAGATGTTGGAGTTGTGCTTCAGCTGCCACTTGAATGACTTCCTTCCTCTTCCTCTCTGCCTTCAACATTCTCCTCCCCTGTCCATCATCATGATCATCATTAGCTTCCCTGCCTACTTGTACTGCTGCTGCTAATGCTGTTGCCATGCATTGGCACCTCTTCTCATACTGAGATTTGTGGGATTTCAGCAAATGCCTTTTTATGGTACATGTCCCCAGCCTTGTTCCCTCCTTAATCTGAATCAGCTTGTTCGTACATACAGTATAAGGAACACTATGTGTGTCTCTGATTCTTCTGTCTACTCAAAAGAAATCCCACGCCACTGACATTATCAATTTGGTCTTTCCTAGTGGTGCTCTGTGCTGTTAGCTACAGGGTTAGCTACCATTGACATCTTCTTCCACATCTACCTCCCCTAGAACAGTTCATTGGGTTCAGGAAGGGTTCTTTTCTGCCTCTACCACATGTCAGTGCCTGTGTTAGCAGCCAAAACAGAGTTGAAAAGTGTGGCTGATATACCCAGCAGGAGTGTGTGTGTTTTAGACAATTAGCTGCAGTGTGTGGCAAATTTTATACAAGATTAGCACAATTTATAGGTTGGAACACCTTTTTCTCTCTCAGGGTGCTCCTCTGCTTTTAGCTAAAATTTTGGGTACATTTTTCTTTAATAATTTGTTAACCAAGTGAGGCCCAGTGGGCCTAAGATCCATTTAGGGAGGTGACCCAGGAGAACTGTGGTGGTTAAGTGACTTTCGCAGGTTCACACACTATGCAAGTGGAGGTTGTGGAAATCAAACCCATGTCCGCTTGATGTACCAAGTTCATTCACAGCTTGTTACTTTAACCTCTAGGCTATACAGCCAGCCCAAACTGAGGATATTGAGAGTGTGTGACCCTCCTTAGACATCTGCAACACACCTGGGGCAATTGGACCTGTAAAACATTAGAACACCCTGGCAAATGTATCATAGGCTGGCAAATTGGTATTGTTTTAACTATGCTTGATATAAATAAAAACTTTGGGGGTCAGTGTTACAAGTGAGTGAACCTGAAGTTAGTGCCACGCTGCTTCCAGTTTACACCCTATATCTGCCGGCATCTGTGCAAGTGGCTGAAATAGATCTGAAAAGTGTATGGTTAGGCTGACCTGCTGGTGCAGACCTACTAGAGCAACTGTAGTGCTATTGCTCATGATGTTAACGACCTGGGTTCAGGAACGAGCCTGGGCCATCGGAGGGCTGGCTCAGGGAGGAGGATTGAGCATGCCAGTGGACTCTCTCCTCCTCCAGGGAGGGGATGATCCCATTCCACAGCTCTACCACCACCTGGGTGATCACAGGTGGTGGTGCAGGGAATTGTGATGTAGAGCAGGAAGCATCGGTGTCCACCTGTGGACTGGCTGTGTAAGACCTGGCAGTCAATCACACTATGTGATCCTGGTGGGAGGTTGGGCAAACAGGGAATAAGGGCTCACAGTGCTGAGAGGACAAAGCTCCACCTGCAGCATACACCCACACTGGGCTCACATTGCACCACTCCTGGGGCTACCCTCATCCTCAACTCCACCTTGGATGGCCAGGGAAACAGCAAGGAAGAAATGGAAAAGGAGCTGAAGACATACCTGGCCCCAGTGGATAAGTTGAGGGGGCAGCAAAGAGGTGTGTTGCAGGTAAGTGGGAAACCAGGGTAGATGCCAAATACGGTAGTGGGTGGGTAGCATGAATTGATGGCACAAAGGAGTTCCTAACCTTGGCCAAAGAAGCATAACATATGCTGAAAAAAGTGTATTTCTGGTATACCCAGTAGGAGTGTGTGTGTTTTTAGAAATCTAGCAACTGTGTGTGGCAGTTTTAAAAGAAGATTAGTGCACTAGATAGATAAGAGTGTCCCTCTGTTTCTCTCTCTCTCTCTCTCTCTGGGCATTTCTCTGCTGTCAGTGTTTAGCTAGGAACTGTGGGATATTGAGGGTGGATGACCCTTCTCAGAACTCTGCACTATCCTTGTGGCAGTTGGACTCGTAAAACATTAAAACACCCTGGCTAATCAGTCACAGACTGTCAAACTGCTGTTGTTTTAGCTACACTTGATAGAAATAAAAATATTGAAGGTCAGTGTTACAAGCAAGGAACCAGACATTAGTGCCACAATACTTCAGATTTACACCCTATATCCACTGGAGCCTGTGTGAGCATCAGCAAGTGCCAGTGAGCGACACAGAAGAGACACTGGTTGTACCTACCATGTCAGTCGCGGCAGACCGATAGATTGTGCTCCACTAATGATTGCAATAACATGGGGTCAACAACAAGTCAATGAATATATTAAATTCTAAACCTTGAAATTTCAACAGGTGTATCCAAGTAGGCCCAGTTCATAGGGCAACTGATTTACACACACAGCTCAAGTTTTAATTATTTTTGCAACATTTAGAGTATATATGGTTAGCTTATTCTGCTTTTCTTGTGTGACTTGTCATTAAATTCATAAAAAAAACTTATATTACCTAATTGAGTTGGTCAATGAAAGTTAAAATGGCAATGGACACCCCAAGGATGCAGCATGGTGGATTCCTGGTTGAATGTTGCACTTGTAGAATGTGTGTGATTAAACACATTCATATAGTGAAGGATTTCACATGTAACAAATGCTCACTGATTGAAAAAATGCTGAAAGAAACTGAGAAACTTAAAATAGAATTAGGAAGGGCTAATTGATTGAAAAAATGCTGAAAGAAACTGAGAAACAGAATAGAATTAGGAAGGATAATGGGGGGCGTAGCCTGGAACCGGCAGTAATGGCAGCCTAAAAAGTTAGCTCCGTCTCAACCTGGTGAACAATCACTCACAATCCGCTAGTATGCTGGACTGAAAATTTATTATTGCAACTGGAAATCCCCTCCTCACCTCTGCCACTCTTTAACTGTCAGTTTTTAGATGAAGGAGATGCGGCAGGTCGGCAATATCCCATGCATTTCTGCTAGGAGCTGAGCAATCCTGATAGGCCACAGTAGCCTGAACAAGCGGTTGGTCCGGTTACCTACACCCGGAACGTCTGGCACCCAATGATAGCGGAATGGGTCACGACCCATAGCAAACCTGGGTTACTGAGTGGATGGGGGAAGCCGTAGCAGCCTCTTTTACCCCTGCAGTCACAATGCTATGATCCTGATGGAAGGGCAAGAATCTAACAAGCAGGAGACCCGCGGGCAGCAGGCCTCTACAATCCCTGACCAAGCTCACTTAGGGGAAGTCTTATCGAACATCACAAAAATGTTAGAGGCTTTACTGATGAGGGTGGACAATATTGGGGCATCCCTGGCAGGTAATGTTGTGGATGTCCAACATCTTGAGGACAAGCAGAATGTGTTAGAACAAAGGACAGAAGATCTGAAGAAGCAGCATTTAGCAGTGCTACAGCGCCTGGGGGAACATGAAACCAAACTTGCTTGATTATGGTCTCGAGCAGAAGACCAGGAAAACAGGGGGCGTAGAAACAATGTTAGTATCCTGGGGGTCCCAGAAGGAGCAGAAGGGCCTAACATGGAGTGATTCTTAAATGACTGGATACCCCAACTCCTGGGAGACAGGTGGTGAGACCTGATAGGCGTGGAGAGGGTGCACAGAATCCCTGGCAGAGCTGACTACAATGCTCCAAGAGTGATTATTGCCTACATCCTGAAATATTCAACCAAGGAGAAACTACTTCGAGTCACTAGACACATCGGGGAAATCATTTGGAAAGGAGCTACAATTTCTTTTGACAGAGACTTCTCTCCAGAAGTTGCTGCCAAGAGGAGAGAGAGTATGGGCCCATTAAGAAGTTTCTTCAAGCTAATGCCTTCCAATACAGATTTAAAAGACTTACTGCGCTGCACATCTACAGGGAAGGGAAGGCCTTCATGGCAGAATCCCCAAAGGAAGCCAAATCATGGATTCATCAACACTGGTCCAATCTCATGCCTCGAACTACATCTCCCAGATGCCTCTGGGCTCAAGGGGACCAAACACAAAGAGGAACAACAGGCAAGGAGAAGCGAGCAATGGGAGAAGAAATACACAACCAGATTGGTACGGCTAGAACATGGTCCCCACTCTCACGCATAAAGAAGCCCATGAGCCTCAGGAAATAGTACAGGGTTGGGCAGCTCACAGCCCCTAAAATATGGACCACTCCTCACTACCAGGGCAACAGCAGACAAGCTGGGGGTTATGCACATCCTACCAATGCCTGAAATCACAGCGCTCAAGTCCAACCCAGCCTAATGCCAAAATTCTTTCCTCATCCCCTCCTTCCAAACTCTCTTGGGCAGCAGCAAAATGAGTTGAGGGACTGGATGGCTCAGATTCGGAACCTGGCGACCCAATGGAATCTGGTGTATCATTGAACTGGGCAACTACAATGGAGGAAGATGAAGCCAAAAGAGCAGCTGCTTCTGGATTGCTAAGACCTGGGAACAAAACATTTGCAAAGGCTTTGGGTGCCCTCTCCAGATTAACTGGAGCTGAAAAACCCCCAGCATGAAGACATGCTGCCTCAGGAATTGACAGCCGATAATCAGGACTCTCCAGACACTGGCTAGGCCTTTTCTCTTTTAGCACAGCTATCGCCTTAAGTCAGGGGCTACACACAGGGTGTAATGGGAGGAAGCTTAATTAGGGTGGCACGTGGATTTTGAAATTTCCACTGTTGCCCACCCCACTTCCCCTCCAGAAGTCCTGGAATACTAATGCCTCCAGCTTGCCCACCAAGCTATGTGTGGGGATACGACTGCTAGAGGGGCATCCCCTCACTGATAATAGGACACCGCTGAAGACAGAGTAACCATTTGGCCATAGCCCTTCCTTCTAAGAAAGGACGCTGAAGGGGCTAAAAACCCTGTTGGCCTTTTGTCTACATAGGGGTTTAGTCGGCCACCAATATCACTGCCTTCTATACTAGCCCTTAAGGCTTACATGCCAAACTTGCTCACTGATATGAAGAAAGAGGGCCCCCCAGACCATCTCCCTCCCTTCCCATTTTCAGCTGCTTCATGCTCTCCTAATTTTGGGAGATTTTGACAATGGTAGGATACCTTGAGACCATTAGTCTTCAGATCTGGATCCATTGAGATCTTAGAGCCAAGTAGGGATGGATCACCTATCTTGGCTGTGAGCCTTCCCAATACTTGGTGCTAGAAACAGTGTGGCATAGAGCTTAGACAGCTCTTTCACATGACAACTTCAGCATCATTAGCTGGTTCATATTAGCTTTAGGCGAAGATACTAGCTCATATATTCTGTGTAGTGTGCTTTTCTTTTTAAGATAGTGATTGTTACTTTAGTTTATTAAGTGTTATTTGTTATTTCTTCCTTACACAGTCTAACTTGTCTATGCAGACAACGCTGCAGCAGTCTGTGACTCTCATACAGTTCTACACTTCTATTTGTGAAAATACCTAGCAGAGCAGAGACCCTTCTGGTTTGACCTTCTATTAGGTGACTCCTCTTTCTTTTCCTGTTTTCTACCCCTGGTGTCGCTGGTGGGTGAATAATTTACTGACTTGTACTTTTCCTGTTTTCCATCCGGTGGGCAATAATACCCATGGCTGGCAGCTCATCGTCTACACAGTAATGGAAATGTGTCCCCTGGAATGTGAAGGGGCTTAACCATCCAGCTAAACGAACTAAGGTGCTTCAATTCTTAAAATCTATGGGAGCGGATATAGCTCTACTTCAGGAGACTCATTTAACAAGCAGAACAGTTCATTGGCTGCAAAAGCTCTGGATGGGCTTATTAGTTGCCAGTTGTGCAACTTCCAAATCTAGGGGAGTTGCCATTTTACTTCAAAAGGCTTCACCATGGGTAATGGAAGACAGGCATACCGACTCCCAGGGGCGGTGGGTAGTGGCTAGACATTAGTACCCAGGAGGAAGGATAGTGATTGCAAATGTTTATGGACATAATATTGACTCAGGAAACTTATACTCAGAAGTCAGCCATGCTTTTACAGAGCTTATGGCTGGCTTCTCAGATATACCAGTCATGTTAGGTGGGGATCATAATCTACTACAGGATGTTTTTCTGGACAAATCCTCCCAACCCCACAAACACACCCAAGGCCCTGGCAGGTCTGACTGCAATGATGGAGGAATGGGGAATGTCAAACCCATGGAGGATGAATAATCTAAAACGGAGAGACTATTCTCTTTACTCCACAGTCCATCGTACTCATAGCAGACTAGACTACTGGCTGGTAAATCATGTGGCAGTGCCTGGAATTCTGGACAGCTCAATTGACAGTATCATCATTTCTGATCATGCCCTGGTGCCGTTACCTTTCTCCCACCTGGCCAGGGGGCACAAGCCACCAGATGGAGATGTAACCCACTACTGATCCAGGACAATGCTTTTCAATCCTTTATAAGTGAAGAAACTCGTGCGCATTTCTCTCTTAACACGACGGATGAAATCTCAGCCTCCACAGTTTGGGAGGCATTCAAGGTGGTCATCAGGAGAATTATATCATTTACTGCTGCCAAAAATAAAGCCCAAACCAAAATGGTACACCATTTGCAAGAAGAACTTGCGAATCTAGAGAAGCAGTTTAAGGTTACCGCCCAATGCCCACTTAAATCTCCACTATTATCTAAGATTACAGGTTTAAAATACCAGATTAATTCACTGCTACACAAAAAGGCAGAATGGCAATTGCTGCAGGCTAAACATAAGTCATGGGGGGGGGAACAAAGGGGGAAAATTACTAGCCTACCAGCTGTGCAAACAGCAGGCCACATACAGAATATTAGCATTAAGAAACAAAGAGGGCAAGGTTGTATCCACACCCCAGGACATTAATGACACAATGCGAGCTTATTACCAGAAGCTCTATCAGTCCCAATCCTCGCTGACACCAAAGGAGCTGTCCGCACATATGCTAGAATTCTGTAAGGGGACATCCTTCCCAAGACTATCGCAAGTGGACTGCAGAACCTTAGATGCTCCCATCTCCCCAGAGGAGTTGCACACAGCCCTTTTACAAATGGCAAAGGGCAAATCCCTGGAACCAGACGGTATGATGTGGAACTCTACCACCTCTTGGGAAAAGAGATCACCACCCCACTCCTACGATCTCTTCTGGAAGCCCAGGCAGTGACATTACTCCCTCCCATGATGCGGGAAGCCTTAGTAACATTGATTCCCAAAAAATCCTCAGATGCATTAGACTGTGCAAACTTCTGGCCCATATCATTGTTGTCAGCAGACACCAAAATATTGGCCAAAGTGATGGCTAACAGGATGAAGCAGGTACTCCACAGGCTAATCCACCCCGCACAGTCTGGCTTTTCCAAGGGCAAGTCGGGAGCGGACAGTCTCCACCTGGTCTTCAATCTGAAATGGCTAGTGCTCTGCTCTAAGACATCAATGGCTGCGCTGGTCATTGATTTTTCAAAAGCTTTTGACTCCCTGGACTGGAGCTACCTACATGAGGTCCTTACCCTATATGGATTCGGTAGCTCCTTCTGTACATGGGTCTCAATGCTATACCACCTACCCACAGCCAGGATTGTCACCAGTCATGACACCTCTTCCGCATTTCCTTTACAACGGGGAACCAGGCAAGGCTGCCCACTCTCTCCCCCCTATTATTCCTTTTGCCCTTGACCCTCTCATTCAAAAACTCACTGACTCTCCGGATATCACAGGTATCCCAGTAAAACAAAAGATGTTTCTAGTCAATGCATATGCAGATGATATGCTACTTACCTTAACAAACCACAAAACATCCCTCCCTTCGGCTCTGCAACTGTTGAGACAATTTGTCCACATTTCTGTCCTGGTAATAAACCAGAAAAAGATACTTCTTTTCCCATTGAACACCAAATGTAATAGAGATTGCCTGAAGGGCACTGGCATATCCTGGGCCCCCCAAGGGTGCCCCTATTTGAGAATATATATAACAGCAGCATGGAGTGACTTGGAGAAAGCAAATCCCCTCCCCCGATGACCCTGACGGCCGAGGTTCAATGCTAGCATAAGCTCCAACTATCCCGGAATGGCAAAGTTGAAGCTGTTCGTATGTTTATACTACCATGGGTCTCATACTTGCTGAACAACCTCCCAATTGCTCTCTCCAACAAGCTGTTTTGTTCCTTGGACAAACTCCTTTCCTTCTTTCTATGGGAAGGTAAGGCAGCATGCTGGGGATGAGCAAAATTACAGACTCACTGTACCAGGGGAGGGCTGGGCTTACCCTGGTTTCAGGGATACTACCTAGCCTTTTAAATGGCCCAAGCTACTGCATGGTTTACTTCCCCATCTCCCCACCCCCCACAATGGGTCAGTCTTGAATCCATCCTGGCGGCAGAAGATTCTCTGCTCATTCTACTTGTTTGCAAGAAAGGTCTGGAGGCGGAGCACCAACTGACTCCCCTATTAACAGAAACTTCAAGGTATGGCACAGAGTGATGACCCTGACTGGCACACTGGGACAGCTAGATCCCCCAGTTTCCTGTGCTCCCCTATGGCACAACAGGCTCATCACAGTGGACCGTGACTCCTATACTGGCCAAGCTGGGATAAAAGGGGATCCCACAGTTGGCGATCTCCTTCTTCCACATACTAAAACACTCATGTCCTTTGAACAATTACAAAATAGCTTTGATCTTCCCAAAAAGGACTTCTGGCATTATCTCCAGATAAGGAGTGCACTCCAAACCCTACTGACACAGCCTACAGATGAGCTATCATGGGGATGGCTAAACTCACTTCATAAACCAAGGCAGGGCCCCAGCCTAGTGGGCACCTTCTATAGGGTACTAAGTGACATGCAGCCAGACACCACCTCTATCTGTTGGCAGGCTTGGAAAAATGAGCTTCAGAGCCCAATCTTGCAGCAGAAATGGTCCACCTGCTTAAAGGCAGCGCATTACAATGTATGAAGATGCTAGGAGTCAACCAATACTTTATAAATCCTTCTCAGATGGTATAGAACACCAGCATTTTTGACCAACATTAAAGTACTAAACCACGCTAAGTGTTGGAGATGCCAGTCATCACCGGCACATCTACTCCACATCCTGTGGACACGCCCTGTACTTTGCAGTTTCTGGTCCACAGTACTATGGGATTGCTCCAGAATTGCAGGTAAACCCATACTCCTGTCTCAAAACTCCTTGGTGCTGGGAGATGACTGCTCCTTACAACTCCTACAGGGGCTGCTTATAGCCTGGGCTATGACTGCAATCATGGAAGCAAAGAGGGCTATACTGGTGAAATGGAAACAACCCACCGCTCCCATGGTCTCTACCTGGAGGGCAGCTATATCCAAACTAGCAATTTTTGAGAAGCGCACAGCAGTTGGGAAGGGCTGTTTCCCAAACTACCATATGAAATGAGATGCGTACTTGCACTCTTTTATATGTATGGTTCCTCCAGCTAATCCTCCCTTGGGTTAACATCTTTCTCCACTCTCACTCACATTAGTAGGCTACACACTGGAGCTCTCACCTCTTCCCCCAGACTTTCTATACCATTACTACCTAAATCTACTTACACTCTCTGTCATGGGACTGCTGCAAGCAATTAAACATGTGCACAAGGCATGAAATATAGTAACCCCAAGCTGTTGGTATGTTATTTTTCTACCTGTAGTTACGAATGGTATAACTGTATAATAATAACAACATGCATGGAATTTTCAACTTACACAACATGACTAGATATTCTGTGATAGGTTTAAATTCTGTCATCAACTAACTCTTCTGTAAGAATTAGGCTGATCATTAGTTAAACTCATGCTGGATATGTACCACGGTTGGATCTGCATGCAATTCTACAGTTTAATGTGACATAAAACAAGAGATGTGATGTACACAACATGAGAAAATTCAATAAAATCTTATATGATAAAAAGGAAGGATAATAAAATCAAACAAACCGGAGCAATTCATTATCTCGCTGGAGGCTGAAAATTTGTCTGTTCTATCTGGGTATGACACAGTCCCACACAAAGATTAATATACAAGTTAGCCAGCCTGGGAGTGGGTCCCAAGATGACAGCCTGGGTAAAGAATTGGCTGGAGAATAGGACACAGAAGTAATAGTAAATGGAGTCCAGGCAAAAAATGGTTCTGGGGTTGCAGCAAATGTCATATGAAGAAAGATTATGAGAACTGAACATGTACTCCCTGGAGCAAAGGGGGAGGGCATGATAGAAACCTTCAAAAATATTAAAGGCATAAATAGAGTACAAGCACAGGATCTCTTCCACTTCAAAAAGACATCAGAACAAGGGGTACAATCTGAGGCTAAAAGGATGGAAGTTCAGGATCAATGTAAGGAAGTTCTTCTTCAAGGAGAGGGTGGTAGATCGTGGAATAGCCAGTCCCTGGGGTGGTGGAGGCAAAGATGGTGGGGCACTTCAAGACAGCATGGGATAGACACAAGGGAGTCCTCACACGTCACGGGAAGTTGGGGTAGGATAATCCAGGGCAGACTACATAGACCAAACAGTCTCCTTCTGCCATCACTTTCTATGTTTCTATGTTTCTATGAGCAATGGCAAACACAGGTGTGCACATGTATGTGGAGGCGAATGCACACTTCCAGAAACCAATGCTCATTCCACCTTCCCCACACATCAGTCCCTAGACCTCCCTTGACCAGACATACAGCCTCCACTGGTGTCAGTCGAGAGCAACGTGACTAGCCTCCCCAATCCGGGAGAGGAGAGCAGCCCAGTGGCCATTACAATCCTCTCCCAGCCCTCCCCTGCTGATCCCCGACACCCCAAGCTGTCTTCCAAACACAGGTCACGGCAGTGAGTGTGGCATCCAGTGCCTCAACCTTCAGTGCCACTAGGCCAGCTTCCTTCACAATGCTCTTTACATTATCTAACTATAAAACCTGGCATTAATGAGTATGGTGTCAGCCACTCATCAGATATCTAATGAAGGAAGTGTAATGAATCTTCTGGATGATGGTCCTGGTCAAAGCCAATGATATGTAAAGCTGCCTGACTGTGGAGGTTGAGGGGCCCTGGTGACTTGTGGCTACTGCTGCCACTTAACTCAGAGGAGGAAAAGAGTAGAAGGGAAATTGACTTAATGGGTGATCACTGCCATGTAATCAGTGGTTTGATCACTCATCCACATGTCAGTGGTAATGAGAACTGCTGGTACAAACAGTGTTTTCTGGGTATGCGATGCAATCTTGTGCACACTCTGATACAAATCTGTGGAAAACTTTGTACAGCTGGGTACTTGGTACCTTGCACTGCAACTCACATTAGCAACAGAAAGCCTGTATTACTCACAGAGAAACATAGACCAGCAAGTCAGGGGCTAGCATTTCCACAATTGCTTTCATTAGTTTTTGGCCTTGGGTCTGTTGGCTTTATATTTCTGGCTCCTTTCCAGAAACTCCACCAGAGACAGTTAAGTGTTTTGTCTTTTTGTTTTGTTCTTTTGGCTAAACCAGTCTGCTGGCTTCTACATTTGCCGCCACTGGGGTGGGAGGGGTTGGGGATTGCAGCCAATCTGAGGTGTAGGAGCCAATGGGCTAAAGAACAAAGATGTTGGAGTTGTGCTTCAGCTGCCACTTGAATGACTTTCCTCTTCCTCTCTGCCTTCAACATTCTCCTCCCTGTCCATCATCATGATCATCATTAGCTTCCTGCCTACTTGTACTGCTGCTGCTAATGCTGTTGCCATGCATTGGCACCTCTTCTCATACTGAGATTTGTGGGATTTCAGCAAATGCCTTTTATGGTACATGTCCCCAGCCTTGTTCCCTCCTTAATCTGAATCAGCTTGTTCATTTCATACAGAGGAACACTATGTGTGTCTCTGATTCTTCTGTCTACTCAAAAGAAATCCTACGCCACTGACATTATCAATTTGGTCTTTCCTAGTGGTGCTCTGTGCTGTTAGCTACAGGGTTAGCTACCATTGACATCTTCTTCCACATCTACCTCCCCTAGACCAGTTCATTGGGTTCAGGGAAGGGTTCTTCTTCTGCCTCTACCACATGTCAGTGCCTGTGTTAGCAGCCAAAACAGAGTTGAAAAGTGTGTGGCTGATATACCCAGCAGGAGTGTGTGTGTTTTTAGACAATTAGCTGCAGTGTGTGGCAAATTTTATACAAGATTAGCACAATTTATAGGTTGGAACACCTTTTCTCTCTCTCAGGGTGCTCCTCTGCTTTTAGCTAAAAATTTTGGGTACATTTTTCTTTAATAATTTGTTAACCAAGTGAGGCCCAGTGGGCCTAAGATCCATTTAGGGAGGTGACCCAGGAGAACTGTGGTGGTTAAGTGACTTGCGCAGGTTCACACACTATGCAAGTGGAGGTTGTGGAAATCAAACCCATGTCCGCTTGATGTACCAAGTTCATTCACAGCTTGTTACTTTAACCTCTAGGCTATACAGCCAGCCCAAACTGAGGATATTGAGAGTGTGTGACCCTCCTTAGACATCTGCAACACACCTGGGGCAATTGGACCTGTAAAACATTAGAACACCCTGGCAAATGTATCATAGGCTGGCAAATTGGTATTGTTTTAACTATGCTTGATATAAATAAAAACTTTGGGGTGCAGTGTTACAAGTGAGTGAACCTGAAGTTAGTGCCACGCTGCTTCCAGTTTACACCCTATATCTGCCGGCATCTGTGCAAGTGGCTGAAATAGATCTGAAAAGTGTATGGTTAGGCTGACCTGCTGGTGCAGACCTACTAGAGCAACTGTAGTGCTATTGCTCATGATGTTAACGACCTGGGTTCAGGAACGAGCCTGGGCCATCGGAGGGCTGGCTCAGGGAGGAGGATTGAGCATGCCAGTGGACTCTCTCCTCCTCCAGGGAGGGGGATGATCCCATTCCACAGCTCTACCACCACCTGGGTGATCACAGGTGGTGGTGCAGGGGAATTGTGATGTAGAGCAGGAAGCATCGGTGTCCACCTGTGGACTGGCTGTGTAAGACCTGGCAGTCAATCACACTATGTGATCCTGGTGGGAGGTTGGGCAAACAGGGAATAAGGGCTCACAGTGCTGAGAGGACAAAGCTCCACCTGCAGCATACACCCACACTGGGCTCACATTGCACCACTCCTGGGGCTACCCTCATCCTCAACTCCACCTTGGATGGCCAGGAAACAGCAAGGAAGAAATGGAAAAGGAGCTGAAGACATACCTGGCCCCAGTGGATAAGTTGAGGGGGCAACAAGAGGTGTGTTCAGGTAAGTGGGAAACCAAGGGGATGCGGGGCCACGGTAGTGGGTAGGTAGCATGAATTGATGGCAGCAAAAGGAGTTCCTAACCTTTGGCCAAAGAAGCATAACATATGCTGAAAAAAGTGTATTTCTGGTATACCCAGTAGGAGTGTGTGTGTTTTTAGAAATCTAGCAACTGTGTGTGGCAGTTTTAAAAGAAGATTAGTGCACTAGATAGATAAGAGTGTCCCTCTGTTTCTCTCTCTCTCTCTCTCTCTGGGCATTTCTCTGCTGTCAGTGTTTAGCTAGGAACTGTGGGATATTGAGGGTGGATGACCCTTCTCAGAACTCTGCACTATCCTTGTGGCAGTTGGACTCGTAAAACATTAAAACACCCTGGCTAATCAGTCACAGACTGTCAAACTGCTGTTGTTTTACTACACTTGATAGAAATAAAAATATTGAAGGTCAGTGTTACAAGCAAGGGAACCAGACATTAGTGCCACAATACTTCAGATTTACACCCTATATCCACTGGAGCCTGTGTGAGCATCAGCAAGTGCCAGTGAGGCGACACAGAAGAGACACTGGTTGTACCTACCATGTCAGTCGCGGCAGACCGATAGATTGTGCTCCACCTAATGATTGCAATAACATGGGGTCAACAACAAGTCAATGAATATATTAAATTCTAAACCTTGAAATTTCAACAGGTGTATCCAAGTAGGGCCCAGTTCATAGGGCAACTGATTTACACACACAAGCTCAAGTTTTAATTATTTTTGCAACATTTAGAGTATATATGGTTAGCTTATTCTGCTTTTCTTGTGTGACTTGTCATTAAATTCATAAAAAAAACTTATATTACCTAATTGAGTTGGTCAATGAAAGTTAAAATGGCAATGGACACCCCAAGGATGCAGCATGGTGGATCCTGGTTGAATGTTGCACTTGTAGAATGTGTGTGATTAAACACATTCATATAGTGAAGGATTTCACATGTAACAAATGCTCACTGATTGAAAAAATGCTGAAAGAAACTGAGAAACTTAAAATAGAATTAGGAAGGGCTAATTGATTGAAAAATGCTGAAAGAAACTGAGAAACAGAATAGAATTAGGAAGGATAATGGGGAGCCTGGAACCGGCAGTAATGGCAGCCTAAAAGTTAGCTCCGTCTCAACCTGGTGAACAATCACTCACAATCCGCTAGTATGCTGGACTGAAAATTTATTATTGCAACTGGAAATCCTCCTCACCTCTGCCACTCTTTAACTGTCAGTTTTAGATGAAGGAGATGCGGCAGGTCGGCAATATCCCATGCATTTCTGCTGAGCTGAGCAATCCTGATAGGCCACAGTAGCCTGAACAACAAAGCGGTTGGTCCGGTTACCACCGGGCGTCTGGCACCCAATGATAGCGGAATGGGTGCGCACCCATAGCAAACCTGGGTTACTGAGTGGATGGGGGAAGCCGTAGCAGCCTCTTTTACCCCTGCAGTACACATGCTATGATCCTGATGGAAGGGCAAGAATCTAACAAGCAGGAGACCCGCGGGCAGCAGGCCTCTACAATCCCTGACCAAGCTCACTTAGGGGAAGTCTTATCGAACATCACAAAAATGTTAGAGGCTTTACTGATGAGGGTGGACAATATTGGGGCATCCCTGGCAGGTAATGTTGTGGATGTCCAACATCTTGAGGACAAGCAGAATGTGTTAGAACAAAGGACAGAAGATCTGAAGAAGCAGCATTTAGCAGTGCTACAGCGCCTGGGGGAACATGAAACCAAACTTGCTTGATTATGGTCTCGAGCAGAAGACCAGGAAAACAGGGGGCGTAGAAACAATGTTAGTATCCTGGGGGTCCCAGAAGGAGCAGAAGGGCCTAACATGGAGTGATTCTTAAATGACTGGATACCCCAACTCCTGGGAGACAGGTGGTGAGACCTGATAGGCGTGGAGAGGGTGCACAGAATCCCTGGCAGAGCTGACTACAATGCTCCAAGAGTGATTATGCCTACATCCTGAAATATTCAACCAAGGAGAAACTACCTCGAGTCACTAGACACATCGGGAAATCATTTGGAAAGGAGCTACAATTTCTTTTGACAGAGACTTCTCTCAAGTTGCTGCCAAGAGGAGAGAAGTATGGGCCCATTAAGAAGTTTCTTCAAGCTAATGCCTTCAATACAGATTTAAAAGACTTACTAGCTGCACATCTACAGGAAGGGAAGGCCTTCATGGCAGAATCCCCAAAGGAAGCCAAATCATGGATTCATCAACACTGGTCCAATCTCATGCCTCGAACTACATCTCCCAGATGCCTCTGGGCTCCAGGGGACCAAACACAAAGAGGAACAACAGGCAAGGAGAAGCGAGCAATGGGAGAAGAAATACACAACCAGATTGGTACGGCTAGAACATGGTCCCCCACTCTCACATCGCAAGAAGCCCCGCAAGCCTCAGGAAATAGTACAGGGAGTTGGGCAGCTCACAGCCCCTAAAATATGGACCACTCCTCACTACCAGGGCAACAGCAGACAAGCTGGGGGGTTATGCACATCCTACCAATGCCTGAAATCACCAGCGCTCACGAAGTCCAACCCAGCCTAATGCCAAAATTCTTTCCTCATCCCCTCCTTCCAAACTCTCTTGGGCAGCAGCAAAATGAGTTGAGGGACTGGATGGCTCAGATTCGGAACCTGGCGACCCAATGGAATCTGGTGTATCATTGAACTGGGCAACTACAGTGGAGGAAGATGAAGCCAAAAGAGCAGCTGCTTCTGGATTGCTAAGACCTGGGAACAAAACATTTGCAAAGGCTTTGGGTGCCCTCTCCAGATTAACTGGAGCTGAAAAACCCCCAGCATGAAGACATGCTGCCTCAGGAATTGACAGCCGATAATCAGGACTCTCCAGACACTGGCTAGGCCTTTTCTCTTTTAGCACAGCTATCGCCTTAAGTCAGGGGCTACACACAGGGTGTAATGGGAGGAAGCTTAATTAGGGTGGCACGTGGATTTTGAAATTTCCACTGTTGCCCACACTTCCTCCAGAAGTCCTGGAATACTAATGCCTCCAGCTTGCCCACCAAGCTATGTGTGGGGATACGACTGCTAGAGGGGCATCCCCTCACTGATAATAGGACACCGCTGAAGACAGAGTAACCATTTGGCCATAGCCCTTCCTTCTAAGAAAGGACGCTGAAGGGGCTAAAAACCCTGTTGGCCTTTTGTCTACATAGGGGTTTAGTCGGCCACCAATATCACTGCCTTCTATACTAGCCCTTAAGGCTTACACGCCTAACTTGCTCACTGATATGCGAAGAAAGAGGGCCCCTCCAGACCATCTCCCCCCTCCCCTTCCCATTTTCAGCTGCTTCATGCTCTCCTAATTTTGGGAGATTTTCGACAATGGTAGGATACCATTGAGACCATTGGTCTTCAGATCTGGATCCATTGAGATCTTAGAGCCAAGTAGGGATGGATCACCTATCTTGGCTGTGAGCCTTCCCCAATACTTGGTGCTAGAAACAGTGTGGCATAGAGCCTAGACAGCTCTTTCACATGACAATTTCAGCATCGTTAGCTGGTTCATATTAGCTTTAGGCGAAGATACTAGCTCATATATTCTGTGTAGTGTGCTTTTCTTTTTAAGATAGTGATTGTTACTTTAGTTTATTAAGTGTTATTTGTTATTTCTTCCTTACACAGTCTAACTTGTCTATGCAGACAACGCTGCAGCAGTCTGTGACTCTCATACAGTTCTACACTTCTATTTGTGAAAATACCTAGCAGAGCAGAGACCTTCTGTTTGACCTTCTATTAGGTGACTCTCTTCTTTTCCTGTTTTCTACCCCTGTGTCGCTGGTGGGTGAATAATTTACTGACTTGTACTTTCCTGTTTTCCATCCGGTGGGCAATAATACCCATGGCTGGCAGCTCATCGTCTACAACAGTAATGGAAATGTGTCCCTGAATGTGAAGGGCTTAACCATCCAGCTAAACGAACTAAGGTGCTTCAATTTTAAAATCTATGGGAGCGGATATAGCTCTACTTAGGAGACTCATTTAACAAGCAGAACAGTTCATTGGCTGCAAAAGTCTGATGGGCTTATTAGTTGCCAGTTGTGCAACTTCCAAATCTAGGGGAGTTGCCATTTTACTTCAAAAGGCTTCACCATGGGTAATGGAAGACAGGCATACCGACTCCCAGGGGCGGTGGGTAGTGGCTAGACATTAGTACCCAGGAGGAAGGATAGTGATTGCAAATGTTTATGGACATAATATTGACTCAGGAAACTTATACTCAGAAGTCAGCCATGCTTTTACAGAGCTTATGGCTGGCTTCTCAGATATACCAGTCATGTTAGGTGGGGATCATAATCTACTACAGGATGTTTTTCTGGACAAATCCCTCCCAACCCCACAAACACACTCCAAGGCCCTGGCAGGTCTGACTGCAATGATGGAGGAATGGGGAATGTCAAACCCATGGAGGATGAATAATCTAAAACGGAGAGACTATTCTCTTTACTCCACAGTCCATCGTACTCATAGCAGACTAGACTACTGGCTGGTAAATCATGTGGCAGTGCCTGGAATTCTGGACAGCTCAATTGACAGTATCATCATTTCTGATCATGCCCTGGTGCCGTTACCTTTCTCCCACCTGGCCAGGGGCACAAGCCACCAGATGGAGATGTAACCCACTACTGATCAGGACAATGCTTTTCAATCCTTTATAAGTGAAGAAACTCGTAAGATTTCTCTCTTAACACGACGGATGAAATCTCAGCCTCCACAGTTTGGGAGGTATCAAGGTGGTCATCAGGAGAATTATATCATTTACTGCTGCCAAAAATAAAGCCCAAACCAAAATGGTACACCATTTGCAAGAAGAACTTATGAATCTAGAGAAGCAGTTTAAGTACTCAATGCCCACTTAAATCTCCACTATTATCTAAGATTACAGGTTTAAAATACCAGATTAATTCACTGCTACACAAAAGGCAGAATGGCAATTGCTGCAGGCTAAAACATAAGTCATGGGGGAACAAAGGGGAAAATTACTAGCCTACCAGCTGTGCAAACAGCAGGCCACATACAGAATATTAGCATTAAGAAACAAAGAGGGCAAGGTTGTATCCACACCCAGGACATTAATGACACAATGCGAGCTTATTACCAGAAGCTCTATCAGTCCAAGTCCTCACTGACACTAAAGGAGCTATCCACACATATGCTAGAATTCTGTAAGGGACATCCTTCCCAAGACTATCACAAGTGGACTGCAGAACCTTAGATGCTCCCATCTCCCCAGAGGAGTTGCACACAGCCCTTTACAAATGGCAAAGGGCAAATCCCTGGAACCAGACGGTATGATGTGGAACTCTACCACCTCTTGGGAAAAGAGATCACCACCCCACTCCTACGATCTCTTCTGGAAGCCCAGGCAGTGACATTACTCCCTCCCATGATGCGGGAAGCCTTAGTAACATTGATTCCCAAAAAATCCTCAGATGCATTAGACTGTGCAAACTTCTGGCCCATATCATTGTTGTCAGCAGACACCAAAATATTGGCCAAAGTGATGGCTAACAGGATGAAGCAGGTACTCCACAGGCTAATCCACCCCGCACAGTCTGGCTTTTCCAAGGGCAAGTCGGGAGCGGACAGTCTCCACCTGGTCTTCAATCTGAAATGGCTAGTGCTCTGCTCTAAGACATCAATGGCTGCGCTGGTCATTGATTTTTCAAAAGCTTTGACTCCCTGGACTGGAGCTACCTACATGAGGTCCTTACCCTATATGGATTCGGTAGCTCCTTCTGTACATGGGTCTCAATGCTATACCACCTACCCACAGCCAGGATTGTCACCAGTCATGACACCTCTTCCGTATTTCCTTTCAACGGGAACCAGGCAAGGCTGCCCACTCTCCCCTATTATTCCTTATTGCCCTTGACCCTCTCATTCAAAAACTCACTGACTCTCCGGATATCACAGGTATCCCAGTAAAACAAAAGATGTTTCTAGTCAATGCATATGCAGATGATATGCTACTTACCTTAACAAACCACAAAACATCCCTCCCCTCGGCTCTGCAACTGTTGCGACAATTTGTCCACATTTCTGTCCTGGTAATAAACCAGAAAAAGATACTTCTTTTCCCATTGAACACCAAATGTAATAGAGATTGCATGAAGGGCACTGGCATATCCTGGGACCCCAAGGGTGCCCCTATTTGAGAATATATATAACAGCAGCATGGAGTGACTTGGAGAAAGCAAATCCCCCCCCCCGATGACCCTGACGGCCGAGGTTCAATGCTAGCATAAGCTCCAACTATCCCGAATGGCAAAGTTGAAGCTGTTCGTATGTTTATACTACCATGGGTCTCATACTTGCTGAACAACCTCCCAATTGCTCTCTCTCAACAAGCTGTTTTGTTCCTTGACAAACTCCTTTCCTTCTTTCTATGGGAAGGTAAGGCAGCATGCTGAGGATGAGCAAAATTACAGACTCACTGTACCAGGGAGGCTGGGCTTACCCTGGTTTCGGGGATACTACCTAGCTTCTTTTAAATGGCCCAAGCTACTGCATGGTTTACTTCCCCATCTCCCCACCCCCCACAATGGGTCAGTCTTGAATCCATCCTGTCGGCAGAAGATTCTCTGCTCATTCTACTTGTTTGCAAGAAAGGTCTGGAGGCGGAGCACCAACTGACTCCCCTATTAACAGAAACTTCAAGGTATGGCACAGAGTGATGACCCTGACTGGCACACCGGGGACAGCTAGATCCCCCCCCAGTTTCCTGTGCTCCCCTATGGCACAACAGGCTCATCACAGTGGACCGTGACTCCCTATACTGGCCAAGCTGGGATAAAAAGGGGATCCACACAGTTGGCGATCTCCTTCTTCCACATACTAAAACACTCATGTCCTTTGAACAATTACAAAATAGCTTTGATCTTCCCAAAAAGGACTTCTGGCATTATCTCCAGATAAGGAGTGCACTCCAAACCCTACTGACACAGCCTACAGATGAGCTATCATGGGGATGGCTAAACTCACTTCATAAACCAAGGCAGGGCCCCAGCCTAGTGGGCACCTTCTATAGGGTACTAAGTGACATGCAGCCAGACACCACCTCTATCTGTTGGCAGGCTTGGAAAAATGAGCTTCAGAGCCCAATCTTGCAGCAGAAATGGTCCACCTGCTTAAAGGCAGCACGTACAATGTATGAAGATGCTAGGAGTCAACCAATACTTTATAAATCCTTCTCAGATGGTATAGAACACCAGCATTTTTGACCAACATTAAAGTACTAAACCACGCTAAGTGTTGGAGATGCCAGTCATCACCGGCACATCTACTCCACATCCTGTGGACACGCCCTGTACTTTGCAGTTTCTGGTCCACAGTACTATGGGATTGCTCCAGAATTGCAGGTAAACCCATACTCCTGTCTCAAAACTCCTTGGTGCTGGGAGATGACTGCCTCACAACTCCTACAGGGGCTGCTTATAGCCTGGGCTATGACTGCAATCATGGAAGCAAAGAGGGCTATACTGGTGAAATGGAAACAACCCACCGCCCCCATGGTCTCTACCTGGAGGGCAGCTATATCCAAACTAGCAATTTTTGAGAAGCGCACAGCAGTTGGGAAGGGCTGTTTCCCAAACTACCATATGAAATGAGATGCGTACTTGCACTCTTTTATATGTATGGTTCCTCCAGCTAATCCTCCCTTGGGTTAACATCTTTCTCTCCACTCTCACTCACATTAGTAGGCGACACACTGGAGCTCTCACCTTCTTCCCCAGACTTTCTATACCATTACTACCTAAATCTACTCTACACTCTCTGTCATGGGACTGCTGCAAGCAATTAAACATGTGCACAAGGCATGAAATATAGTAACCCCAAGCTGTTGGTATGTTATTTTTCTACCTGTAGTTACGAATGGTATAACTGTATAATAATAACAACATGCATGGAATTTTCAACTTACACAACATGACTAGATATTCTGTGATAGGTTTAAATTCTGTCATCAACTAACTCTTCTGTAAGAATTAGGCTGATCATTAGTTAAACTCATGCTGGATATGTACCACGGTTGGATCTGCATGCAATTCTACAGTTTAATGTGACATAAAACAAGAGATGTGATGTACACAACATGAGAAAATTCAATAAAATCTTATATGATAAAAAAAAGGAAGGATAATAAAATCAAACAAACGGAGCAATTCATTATCTCGCTGGAGGCTGAAAATTTGTCTGTTCTATCTGGGTATGACACAGTCCCACACAAAAGATTAATATACAAGTTAGCCAGCCTGGGAGTGGGTCCCAAGATGACAGCCTGGGTAAAGAATTGGCTGGAGAATAGGACACAGAGAGTAATAGTAAATGGAGTCCACTCAGAAGAAAGGAGGGTTACTAGTGGGGTACCGCAGGGTTCACTATTAGGACCGGTCCTCTTCAATGTCTTTATAAGCAACATTGCAGAAGGACTGGAAGGAAAAGTATGTCTCTTTGCAGATGACACAAAGATCTGCAACAGAGTTGATACACACAGGGTGGGGTGGAAAGGATGAGAAGGGACTTGGCAAGGTTAGAGGAATGGTCAAATGTATGGCAGCTTAGATTCAATGCTAAGAAGTGCAAGGTAATGCACCTGGAAACAAAACCCAGGGAAGAGTACACAATGGGGTGAGATACTAACAACAACAAAATGGAACGGGACCTGGGGGTAATCATATCAGATGACCTAAAGGTGGGCAAGCAATGTGAGAGGGCAGCAAGGAGGGCTGGGGGATACTGGGATGCATAGGAGAGGCATCACCAGTAGAAAACAGGAAGTTATTATTCCTCTGTACAGACAGTTGGTGAGACCCCATCTGGAGTACTGTGTGCAGTTCTGGAGACCCAATCTCATAAAGACATAGAACAGGATGGAAGCTGTCCAGAGGAGGGCAACTAAAAGCAGCAGGGTCTGACCGGAAGACACATGAAGAGAGATGAAAGGAGCTTAGTATGTATAGCCCCGAGGAAAGGAGGGAGAGGGGGGACATGATAGAAACGTTCAAGTACCTCAAGGGAATCAACAAAGTCCAAGAGGGTAGCATCTTTCAAAAAGGAGGTGTGCAAGAACAAGAGGGCACAATTTGAAGATAGAGGGCAGCTCAGAGGTAATTTGGGAAGTATTTTTTCTGCAGAAAGTTTGTGGATCATGGAGCCGGCCTTCGAAGGTTGTGGAGACAAAATCAGTGGTGGAATTCAAGCATGCATGGGACAGTCATAAGGCAATTCTAGGGGTTGGGGGTAGGAAGAAGTAGGCTGCTGGTTAACTAGGATCTGCAGCTTATCCAGTAGGTAGGGAAATGGGCAGACTGAGTGGGCCAAGCGGTCCTTATCTGCTGTCAAATTCTATGTTTCTATGTATATATTCAGATAGCAAAGAACGTAGAAAAAGGAAAATGGACAATGGGATGAGGACAGTCCTATTAGTGACCAGGAAAATGACATACGGAGAAACAAATGGGGGGAAGGAGGATGAAAACAGCAATGATAAAAATAATGATAATGAAAGGTGCACCACACAAGCATCACCAAAATAAAAAAGGGAAGAGTGCAGAAAGATGTGACACAAATCTTATACCAACTGGTAATAGCTCTGAGGTACCCAATGAGCCAGATACAATACACACTGGAGTATTAGACAATAATCTGGAAATGGAAAACGGACACAAATGTCACTAAAAATGCCAAACCAACACAAGAAGTTATAGTAGGTGACTAAATAATATGCTACTGATTCAGCAATATGAATAAATTGACAGACTGAATACCATGGCAGCTGATCTCCCAGGGACTACAATTAGGAACATAGCATACAGAATTGACAGTATATTCAAAGAAAATAGGTGAAAACCCCACAATAATAGTACTGTACATATGGGTACAAATAATATTAGGAGGATGCCAGAAAACAAGCATTTGTCAATGCCGAATGTTTGCTTGCTGGCATTGGCAGTGGTAGTGTAGAAGTTACAGAGCTGCGTAATAGGAATGGCAGTGAAGTATTGAACTGAAGCCAACCCCACCACCACCCTGCAGAGAGTGACAGGCATTGGGATGTGCCTTTGGGTCGTCAGGCATATGACCCGCGCCATTTCACCACCCCACCCTACAGGCACTGACAAGTAGTCACGGTGTGCCTTGGGGTCTTTGGTCCTAGCGCACTCCATTCCATCAGGAAATACAGTGAGATGGGGTGCGTATAGGAGAATGGGGTGAACTTTGGGCCAAGAGTCCAAGGCATACCTCGATGCCTCTCACTGGCTGCAGGGTGTGAATGGTATGAGCATTGCAGGCAAGAATCCCAAGTCACATCCCTGATGCCTGTCTTCTCTACAGGGTTGGGCGTTATGGTTGGAAACCGTAATACCTCAGGATTCGCTGGTATTTTCACTCCAAATTTTCAACATGTTTTTGTGACCCCACCTCATGAACAGTGGCAATATCAGTTTGTTAGCCAAAGCTGCTTTTATGCACAGTGACTACGGGTATTTAGGCACTACAGGTGCAAACACATTCCGAATAGGATGTAAAAATGACAGCTGTACTGTTCATGGGGAAGGCGAAAAATGGCAATGTTTCAAATCTGTAGTAAAAATATTAAAAACTGGTGAAGTCATGGCGTGCATAGAAACTGTGCACGTACCCGTAATGTAATTAGTTTGGAGATTTATTACAGCAGATTGTCAACATAGGCATTTTGGGACCTCCGATCATGAACAGTGTCACTGTGATTTACTTTATCTGTCCGAACAATGATTTTCCCACAGTGACCATGCATCTCTGCGCTGAAGTGTAGAAACACATTTCGCCATGTTGTGAAAATGACAGCTGTATTGTTCATAAGGAAGTGTGGAAAAATGCCACTGGTGGAAATCTGGACTGAAAATATTACAAAGACATGAACTTCGATTATGCGTGAGAAACTACGCAATGCTCACTATAACACAGTCATTTTATGGACTTTTGTCACCAAATTTTCAACATAGCCATTTAAGACCTCTGCTCATGAAAAGTGTAACTGTGATTTTCTTAATCTGTCCAAACATTGCTTTTGCACACTGACTGCACCATTGTAGCTTGCATCTTGAAAACACATTTTGACGACATGAAAAATGGCAGCTGTACTGTTCATGGAAGTGTTATAAAATGGCAATATTAAAATCTGGGTAGAAAATATTGAAAATTCGCAAACTTCTGGCGATGTAAACTGTAGCGCTGCGGCTAAATAAAACTCTGATCATTTTTTAGGATTTTTTCACCAAATTTTCAACATAGCCATTTAAGGCCTCTGCTCATGAACAGTGTCACTGTGATTTTCTTAATGTGTCCCATACATTGATTTCACACACCGACTGCGCCATTGTGCGCTACATGGGTGGAAACATATTTTGGGCAAGATGTGAAAAATGACAGCTATACTGCTTATAAGGAGGTGTGGTAAAATGGCAATGTTGAAAATCTGGAGTGAAAATATTGAAAATTCGCGAACTTCGGACGTGCGCGGGAACTGCGAAATGCATCGCTAAAAATTAGAATTTTTCACCAAATTTTCAAAATAGGCTTCTTGAGAGACCACCTTATGAACGCTGGCAGTGTCGTTTTGTTAATCAGGCCCGAAAGATGATTTTGTGCAGTGACTGCGAAATCACCCTTCGGGCCCGAATAACGCCATGACAGTGACATCATTCATGAGAAGGGGTCCCAAAAACCCCATGTTGAAAATTTGGTGCAAAAATTCCTAAAAATGCCTGAGATATGCAACAAAGTTGAAAAAACCCTATCTATCCCATTATACAGCTTACCGGCATTTCCTCAGTTCGCGGTCGGCTTTGAAGAGTGCAGACGTGTTCCCGGTCCACCGAAGATCATCGCGCCAGAGTCCGGAGGTAAGTATGGGGTGAGGGGTGTGGGGTTGTAGGTGCGCAGTGGGTGGAGTGCGGGTTGTGGGAGGGGCAGGAGAAGCGCAGAGGGACAGTTTTATTTACAGGTTTGTTTTTTAAACTGCCGACAGCGGGCGGTTGCCACGCTGGGTGGGCTCCCAGCGTGGCACAAGAGATGACTGGTTGGGGGCGTGGAGCGATGGGGATTAGGCACCCCGTCGGCCATAGCATCAGTTGCCACGCTGGGGTGGGCTCCCAGCGTGGCACTAACTCTCGGGGAGGACAGTACAGCCTATAGAGTTAGGCACCCGTTGGCTATCTGATAACACCCGCGCTGGGGTGGGCACCCAGTGTGGCATGTGGAAAACTTTGGGGGGCGCACGGCGGCCGGAGGGATTGGGCACCTCCGCCGGCTACAGTGTGTGCGGGGGCAGCACGCGGTATGCGTGCGTGTGTGTGTGTGTGTGTGTGTATGTGTAGGGGACTGCGCGCGGGCAGGCGATATCTGATCGCTGCTCACTGAAGCATAACTCCCCTTTCGCTATGCCACTGCATTTGGAGCTGTCATAGACAGCTCCAGCATGCATTGGTGGACTGGGGCCGCGCCTGTCAATACACTGACTGAATTGGAAGAGGGGGTGACACACCTCCAAAAACTCGGATGATGGCACTATGTTTCTTGCACATGTGTGCAAGCAAACATAATGAAACAGAGGACGTTTGAAGTTCTGGGTGAAAGAACCAAGAAAAGGAAGGGTATATAATCTTCTCCAAAATATTACCATTTCTTTTAGCTTTGAACTATAAACAACAAATCATTGCCGTAACTGCAACCAGTGACCCTGCATGTAACACTTATGCTGTAGACTAAAATGATGCTATTCTGATGTCATGCATTGTATGGAATGTAAAAATGTAATTAACTCTATATGCCTTTTTGTATTGTGACTGTAAATTTGAGTTGTATTGAATTTAGTTTGTTTTCTGAGCTCCTACATCATGTATGTATACCATTCTGTTTCAGTACTGTATGTGAATTAACTCAGAGTAGCCCCTGAAAAAGGGACACTATTCTCAGTGGGCCTACCCAGTCAACAAATTTCAATAAATAAATAAAGTCTAATAAATGGTTGTGAGAATCTACCATAGAGGAAATGTTCAACTCATCAGAAACTGGAGTAGCTTCTCAGGCAGGAACAACTTATACGTGCAAAGGATAGTCTGCACATCAATAAGAAGGATGCAGAATGTGTTGGCAGAAAAGAACCACTTAGTCCACCTAGTTTGCTCAGATGTTCCAAACCTAGTCTGTTTCCAAAGACCCTAGCTAATCTCCAGCGATCCGCTCTCCTCCCTGCCTATTTACTGTTATTCCCCTATGTCTATCCCACGTGTGCTTGAAGCCCCCCACAGTTTTCACCTCCACTACTTCTGCTGCCAGCCTGTTCCAGGCATCTACCACCCTCTTAAACTTCCACCCCCCCACCACCAGCTTCATCTCATGCCCCTGGTCAAGGTGCTCTTTCTTATTTCAAAAAATATCCCCTCTTGCACCCTGTTCACCTCTGTGAGGTACTTGTAGGTCTATATCATGTCCCTTCTCACTCTTCTGTCTTCCAGAGTGTACATGTTGAGATCCCTCAGTCTTTTCTCCTAGGGGTTTTGGTGCAACCCCTGTATCATTTTACCTGCCCTCCTCTGGACTGTCTTCCACTGTCTATATCCTTTCAGAGAGGCAACCTACAGAACTGGATGCAATACTCTGAGTGGGGTCTCTCCAGTGGGATATAAAGTGGCAACACCACTTCTCTCCACCTGCTAGAGACACCCCTCCATGTGCACCATAGCATCCCACTAGTCTGACCCACTGCTTTGTCACTCTGTTCTGTCACTTTGATTACTTCATTTATGATAACCACCAGGTCCTTTTCCTGCTTAGTGACTATCAATACCTCCCCACCATCCTATACTTAGTCCCTGGGTTCCTATGCCCTAGGTGCATGATTTTGCACTTTTTGACTCAGAACATCCAACTGCCATGCTATTGGCCATTGTTCAAGTTTCCTAAAATCCCTGTGCATTCTTTCCACCTTGAGTGACCTCCCTATTACAGGTGTTGGTGTCATTTGCAAAAAGGTATACCTCCCCTTCTAGTTCTTGTGCAATGTCACTTATGTCACTTATGAAGACATTGAAGAGAACGGTCCCCAACACTAAGCCCTACGGCACTCCTCTGGTCACACACCCATCATTAGAGTGTGTTCCATGAACTACCACCCTCTGATGCTTATCTATTAGCCAGTTAGTAACCCAGTTCATCACTTGTGTTACCACCCCAAGGCTGCTCCATTTCTTTATCAATTTCCTGTGCAGCACTGTGTTGAATGCCTTGCTGAATTCCAGATATGCCACATCCACTGGCCTCCCCTGATTGATTTCCCAGTTACCCAGTCAAAGAAATGAATCAGTTTTGTCTGGCATGACCTCTGCCTTGTGAATCCATGCTGCATGCGGCCTTGCAGCCCACTGGATTTAAGATATTCTACCACCCTTTCCTTTAAGAGGGTTTCCATTAATTTCCTCACTACTGAAGTGAGACTGATCAGGGTATATTTGCTGGCCTCCTCTATGGAGCCACACAAATATAAAAGAACCATGTGTGCTCTCCTCCAATCCTTTTTTTTTCATATTAAACATATTTTATTGATTTTTTTACGAAATACAAGAAACCAGAAAAGTAAACAACAAAAACATCAGTAACAACAAAACAAAGAAAATACAAATACACAAAAACTCAACACCCCGCCATCAACACACACCCCTAAGAATTCCCCCTCCCTTCCACCTACCCCTCCTCCCCATTCCCAGCATCACCCTCCCCAGAGCACAGCGAGGTATATCTATAGAGTCTAAAAAAGGGGGTAGTCATCTGCGAGTATATTGGGAAGAGAAAATATTGATCATAATGGGGCTGAGCCAGAAAATGATTCTAATGAGACAAAAGGTCTTCCAGTGGCTCCCAGCATTCCCTGAACTTCTCAGATCTATCCTGCCAGGAGGCAATATTCTTCTCAAAAGCCAGGGCCTGTAGCATCTTCTGGTGCCATTCTCTGTATGAAGGTACCATGTTGTCCGTCCAGTGATGGAGGATTGCCAGTTTGGTGGTAATTGAAGTCAAGGCCATGTAGACCTTATGGGGGCCAAAAAACTCATTAGAATAAAGAACGGCAAGACATACCTGGGGAGTGAAATAAGGGTCTAGGCCCAACCAAGGGTCTAGGGTAGTGCAAATAAAGGTCCAGAAGGGAATCACTTTGGGGCAATCCCACAGAATATGTCTAAGGGAGCCAACACCAGAGTCACACCATGAGCAATCCACTGAGGCTGTACATCCCATTCTGTGCAACCTCTGAGGAGTATAGTATGTATTGTGTAGAATACAAAATTGTGTAAAATGGTATCTATTTTGCTTGATATAGGCGTGGAGCATCTTCCAGAGTATTTGCCATTCTTTAGAGTACAATTGCAGACCCAGCATCTGCTGCCAATAAAAACAAATTCCCGGCAGGCCTCCCAGATCACTGGTCTGAAAACATTTATAAAAATTAGAAATGGGGCGGGGCTGATCCACAATTGATAAGAAATCAGAGAGAAGAGGGTCTGAGTCGGTGGACCAAGGACCCGGGTCTAAAAAAACAGTGGTCGCTCTAGTGAGCTGATGGTGTTTAAAGGGATGGTACACCAGAATGGAAAAGTGGTGGTGTATTATTTCACCAGAGCACATTCTGCCATTATCTATAAGGGGCACTATGAAGGCATGACAAAGCTGCGGGCAAAAATCCTAGTGGTATAGGGCGGTTAGCTATCCGAATATTGGGGTTGCCCCAAAACAGGTTGCAAAAATCCCAGCTCCAGTCAGCTGTCAGGTATGCACAAATTTGCTTCAGGGCTTTGAGTGACCACATCAAGGGAGTGTTATGTAGCTGGGAGGGGAGAGACAAGGGTTTAAGGAAAAGCAAGCTGCAAAGTTGCAGGCCATATTTTTTGCAAATTTGGGTTTCAAAGAAAGCTATTAGGGGTGGTACACTGGGCCTGTGGGGGCAGACAAGGCGAGGCCCCAGGGGAATAATTTACTGCTATGTAAGGCACAATAATAAAGGAAAAAAATCAGGTAAACACAGTCCTCCCCTCTCCCTGGGAAGTGTCAATTTAAAATAGGCACATCAGACAGCCCCTTTCTTCCAGAGGAAATTTGAAACCAGGCTCTGAAGTCGGGTAAACCATGCCCTTGGTAAAAATAGCCCCAGCATGCCCAATGGGTATAAAATATGGGGTAGAACACTTATTTTAATAATGTTGACCCATCCCCAAAGGAAGAGAGGAAGATGCATCCACCTCCTCAGATCCTCCTCAATCATCGAAAGTAGGGGAGAAAGATTCACCTTCAAAAGCTCAGAAAAAGAGCAAGAGATATGAATCCAAATGTGGATAATGGCCCTGGGTTCCCAACAAAGGCCCATATCCAGAATCTGTTGTCAAGAAACCTGGACATTTAAAGGTAGGACCTGGGTTTTGTCTAGATTAAGCTTATACCCTGCGACTGCTGAGAACTTCTGTATTTCCATTAAGGGCACTGGGATCGAAGATAACAGGGATTCAACATGGAAGAGGAGATCATCTGCATAAGCAGACAATTTGTACCTGGATTCTCCCACTAAGATACCACGGATATCGGGATTGTGTTGTATTCTGTAAAGGAGAGTTTCCAGGTACAAATTAAATAGGAAAGGGGAAGTGGGCACCCCTGCCTTGTGCCACATTGAAGTGCCATAGGAGCTGAGGTAACTCCATTGTATCTAATTCTTGCAGTCGGGTTGCAATACAATACCTTTATCCAATTGCAGAAAATTATGGGAAATCCAAATTTCTGTAGGGTAGAAAATAAAAAAGGCCAGGAAACCCTATCAAAGGCTTTTTCTGTGTCCAGGGAGATCAAAACCACTGGTGTTCTGCTCTCCCTAGATGTAGAAAGGAGATAAAGCAACTTTTGGATGTGGTCACTAGAGTAGCACCCTGCCATAAAGCCAATCTGCTCAGGAGAGATTAATCCATTCCATACTTGAAGTAAACAGTTGGCAAGTACCTTAGAGAGAATCTTAAGGTCAGAGTTGAGGAGGGATATGGGACGGTAGCTATTTGGGAGTAATTCATTTTTCCCCTGGCTTGACTATAAGAATTATCCAAGCTTTGGTAAAGGAAGACTCAGTAAGGCCTGGTGCAAGCAGGTAATTAAAGATTCAGGTGAGAAAAGGGGCTAAGGTATCTATGTAGGTAGTATAGAAGATATTAAGGAAGCCATCCAGCCTGGGGGCTTTCTCCTTCAGGAGATGCTCAATAACTTGATGAACTTCTAGTAAAGTTATAGGGGCCTATAGAAGGTCTTGTTGTTGACTGTACAGGGTGGGGAGAGGGAGTGGGTCCAGATAAGCTTTGATCTGCTCCGTGAGAGAAGGGGAGCTTGGATCCTGGCTGTATATGCAAGGGTAATACTCATGGAAGGCATTCACAATGTCACGTGGGTGAGTAAGAATTATCTTCTGGGGAGGGCTGGAGACTAGGGATGACTTTGAGGGAATCCAGATGTTTCAGGCAGAGAGTTAGCAATTTTCCAGCCTTTCCTCTAGACTTGAGGTAGTGCAGTTTAGTGTGCTGTAAAGCATAGTATGCCTTCTCTGCTAGAATCCTGTAGTATTGTGCCCAGAGATCATTCAGCCGGGCCTAGCAGGTGGCATCGGACCGAGAAGACAAAGTGTATTCTAAGCTAAAAATCTGAGCTAGAAGATCCTCTAGCCTCTGAGTTCTACGTTTCTTTGCTATGGTAGCTAGTCTAATACAATCCCCTCTTATCGCACGTATGCTGACTGCTCAGCGAAACATCTTCAGCAAAGACCATTACAGTGGCAGGAATCGACATAAATCAACAGGTCACTGTAATGGTCCCCGCTGACACCAGCAGTGCATCTCCCGGTGTTTCTCCCGCACCCGAGACAACTCCGACTTGAAGTTGGATATTTAAATACCAGGGAATGTGGGGCAGAGTCCCCCACATGGGGTGTTCAGGGGGCACAGCCCCCCCTGAAGAAAACACACCGACATCCCCAACAGCAAAATGCTGACACTCAGCATTATGTCTGTTGATGTCAGGGATGTTGGCTGTGTTGCTGTCACTGCAACATGGGTAAACCCTTATCAAACACTTAGTGGATGCCCACAACTCATCCAGGGCCGCTACTGAGCCTTCGTTATCTTGCAAAAAGTTATTAAGGTAGTTTTGGATGGCCTGTCGCAAATCAGGGTTCTTAAGAAGGAAGGGGTTAAGGTGCCAGATCTTGTCTTGCTCATCCAGTCCTCATATAGAATGATCCATCATCACAGGAGAATTGTCACAAATGACCAGGGGCTGGATCGAACTGGAGATGAATCCGGTCAGATTCTCTTTACTGACTAAAAAGAAATCAATACTAGAAGAAGTGAAGTGAAGGATGGAATAGAAAGTGTATTGGCGAGCGGTTGGATGGAGGATATGCCAGGGGTCCACCAACCCAAGAGTATCCATGACTTCCTGCAGACCCTTCTGTCCAGGAGAGAGGCCTTTTCTACAGGACCCAGAATGGTCCAGATCCCCCTGGAGGACCAAGTTCCAATCATCTCCCAGAAAGATGGGTAGGTGAGTGTAGAGTTGAAGCTGACTCATTAACTTTGAAAAAAACTTGGGAGAATCGGTATTGGGGCCATATACAGTACCCAGTAATACCTCAGTCATGCCCAAGCGCCCCCATAAAAGCAGAAAATGCCCATGTCCCACCATTCCTAGATCAGACTGAAAGAAATCCATCTGTCAATCAAAATAGCTACCCCCACCTTTCCCTTTACTACATCCAGCCCTAAAAGTCTGTCCAACCCACTCCCTATGAAAGTAAATGATACTCTCCCTGTGAAGGTGGGACTCCTGAAGGAAAACCACCCCTGGATGGAGTTTTTTAAGATGTTTCAGAGCAGTGGCTGTCTTTCATTTGTCTTGAGCCCCCTTCATGTTCCATTATATGAATCTAAATTGAACACTCGTGATGGCTGGCAAACGAGGAGAGTAAACATTAGAAGGGCCCCCAATCCACAGAATAACAAATGCCACAGAATAAGCTGTGCTCCAATCTCACCCATACCATCCCCCCCACCAACAGAACACTAACAACAATAAAAACTTAATAACTACCTTAACCCCCAGTCCTAATGACTGAACTCCTAGTAACATCCAGTCCATGATATGTGTCATTTCCTGCCCAACAGCCCCCCCTCCAGAACCATAAGTAATAACTAGAACAGAAACAGTGATATAAGCAGTAACAATCACCCAGTATTAACACCAGATATTGTGAACCCCACCAATAATAAATACATAGAATACCCACTCCAAACAGATGTCTAATAAAATCCTCATAAAACTACTTACTTAATGGTTATACTAAATGTGCCAGATCTCTGTCAAAAAATGTACGATTAAAATATAAAACTGTATTTTAAGTAACAGCATAGCAGAGAAACTAATCTAATAGGGTGAAACAAAATAGTCATATAGTCTAAGAAGCTGGCCTTTGCAGAAGTCCTGGCAGAGTAGATAACAAGAAAGTTTAGAAGATAAAGCTGGCACAAATAACTGCAGCAGAGTCAAAGTCCTCTGTTACATTTCAGTCGGTAACGCAAACCAGTGGAATAGGAGAGCCAAATTAAATAAGGAACCATCCGACCCTGTATATGATAGCCGACCTTCTGATCCCACATTATGAGCAGACAGTTCCACCTAAGAGTACTGCCTGGGAAAGTGCCAGTCAAAATTCAGGGACATGAAGCATGAGTGGTGCAGAGATGTGTAGAAAAAAGGGAAAGGAAGGTGCATATCTTAAAAATGTCCAGCATCAAGGCAGAAAAACAGTATTGACAAATTCAGACAGCTAAGAGACCCAAATAATCAAAGGAGCTCTAGGCAAGATTGTTAAATCCCAGTGATGGTTCAGCAGATCTCTGCATCCGCTGCATGGAGCCAATGTTAGGGGCCATCACTTGCCTTCCAAATAACTGAAAACTGAGCAAGGGATCTTAATGACCAGTAGAGTTGGGGCCCTCATTTAATGTGATGCACAGCTGCCAAAAATTAAAGCCGGGCTCCAAATCAACAAGAACACAAGCCACAAATTTGGGTCTCTGTCCCATGTCAGGGGAAGCTGTATTGCCCAGTTTGTTGGAACTTGCAAAATAAATGATACCCTTCCCAATCACAGCTGTTATGATCCAGACCTCTTGAGATAAAGACCATTGATGCCTTGCCATAGAGAGTAACACATAGAGGAGCTGAAGCTGATAAGTATACCCTTAAAATCAGACTGGTTTGAATAAGTTGGGGAAGAGTACCTTCAACTCGGTGGTAGCTTGTTCCAGAGTATCGAAGCTCCGCCACTCTCCTCCATTGTTGGACCTGAAGAACAGCAGGATAGCGGACTCTAAAATGTATGCTAGCTGCTATTAATTTAGAGACCATCGGGTGAAACGCCCTTTTCCTTTGTTGTACAGTAATAGGGAGGTCTTGCACTATTCAAAGACAGTTCCCTTCCCAAAGTACCTCCTTTAAATCCTGGACTTTCAACAGGAGGTGTTGCCTGTCCAAATAGTTCAAACATTTGAAAATAAGTGACCATGGAGGTGAAGCTTCAGGCAGCATTGGGCACAGGGAGTGATGTGTTGTCTCAGTGTAGGCTGGTCTGTTAGGCGAGGGTCTCACAACCTTCTCACCCAGGTTTTGCATGAATAAAAGAATGTTGGGACCCTCCACCTTTTTGGGCAAGCCCAAAATGACCATATTATTCTTCCTGCTCCTTCCTTCCAGATCCTCCAAGCAATCTTCCATCTTTTTAAATCTTTGTCGGACGGAGCGAAGTTCAGGGTCAAGCTTGTTGTGCCAATCTTGTAACAAAGAGGTCCGGGCTTCATTATCTCTGACCAGGCATGTTAGGGAGTCCACGGATGATTACATTCTTTGAATTTCATCCATTAGGGTTTATACAGCCATTTTCAGAGGACCCAGCTCTTCTAAGAATTTTTCCTCTGTTAAAGCCACCTGTGATGTAGAATTTCTAGAAGCATCAGCGGTCTGTGGCTTGGACCTTTTAGAAGCCTTGTCTCTTTCAGGAGTAAACGGAGGAGTGTGCCGAGGCAAAGGATTATTCATTTCTGCATCTATATTCAGGTAAGAAGCTTCTCCAGTCCAAACAACTAGCCACAAGGAATGTTCAGTGAGGGAATAAAACCTTAGCTGAGTGGGTATGGATATATTAATAAAAGTTTTTCAGCGGAGGAACGGGAGACAGCAGAACGTGTGTCTGATCAAGCAGCCATCATGTGACCTCCAGTTCTCTCCTCCAGTCCTTTGGAACCATGCCTGTTTCCAGTAGATTGTTGAATAAGGCTGTCCATGGGGAGGCTACCACCTCTCTGAGTTCCTTCAGTACTCTTGGATGTACCCCATCCTATCCATAGCCTTGTCCACCTTCAGAGCTGCAAGTCCCTTCAGGGCTTTTTCCTCTGAAAAAAGAATGGACTTGTGTCCACCACCCCCACCATTTGCTACTGCTGCTTACTGGTTGCCCATCCCCATCCCTCTTCTGTGAAGACTGAGCAAAAGTACAGATTCACAATGGCAGCTTTTTGTTGGTCCTCTTCTGCACACTCTTCCCCTGCTGCCCTCCTCGTCCTCTCTATCCCTGCCATTGCTTTCCTCTTCTCACTTCCATACCTGAAGAAAATCTTATCTCCTTTAGCTGCCCCTTTGGCTACCCTTTTTTCTGTCTGTGTCTTTACTCCCCTTACCACCTTTCATAGTTCACTCTGTTTTGCTTGGTACACTTCCCTGTCTTCCTCCTTCTGCATTTCCTTATACATCTTGAATGCTATGCTTTTTTTGCTTCAGCACCTTGGCCATTGCCCTTGAGAATGATAATGTTCTCTTTTTTCTTCTGCTTTTACTCACTTCCTTCATGCAGAAGCTGGTTGCCTTAATTATGCCCTCACTTATTTTTCCTCACTGTGCCTCTACCCCTCCTTGGTGATCCCCTCCCATGAGGCAGCTTCTGAGGCAGTCTCCAGTTTCTTTAAAATCCTCTCTCTTAAAGTCCAGACCTGCTTCCTCATGTGGTTAGCCTCTGTTCACATCTAAATGTTAAACCACACTGCACAATGATCACTGGTACCTAGGGGACTGCCAACAGTAATGTCTGCAATGCTGTCCCTGTTTGTAAGCACCAGGTCCAGCGCCATCACATCTCTAGTGGATTCTTTGACTAGCTGCATGAGAAAAGTCCCTTGTAGGGAGTTAAGGATGACCCTGCTCCTTGCTGAAGCTGCAGCGCTAAGGCTCCACTCCACGACTGGCAGATTGAAGTCACCAACTAGCAGCACCTCCCCCATACTTGCCATCCTGATGATGACTTCCTCAAGTGCCCTATTTATCTCCTCTCTCTGTGTTGGAGATGTGTACACCACCTCTGTATGATAGTGGCCCCAGAGCCTGTCTCCAGAATGACCCACACTACCTCTAGCCCTTCCTTTTCCTCTGGCTGCCCCTGTACCTCCATGGCCTTGATTCCCTCCCACAACTATATAGTACAACCCTCCTTTCCTCCTTCCTGCCCTGTCTCTCCTGAACAGAGAGTTTCCCAGTATGGCCACATCCCTGCCATTGTTGTCAGTGCACCACATAGACATGGATATAAATATAGACGTAGACAATGCCAGCAGAAAAAATACATATGGTCCATCCAGTCTGCCTGTGGTTCCCTATCTATTCCCGGGACCTAATTGTCATCCAAGGTACTAACACTCCACAACTCCATTATGGCCATCAAATCAAGGCTAGACTCTACCATGATGGCTTGCAGGTCTGAAATTTTATTTCCCAGACTCCTTGCATTGACGCACATGACTCTCTATACCTTATTGCCTCCCTCCCTGCCTGCTTCCCTCCTTTCTGCCTGTGCTGTTCCCTGAAGCTCTCCATGACCCATCTCTTCCCTGTTATCTTCTCTGTTCCCTGTCTCATTTACACATCTGCACTTACTCTGTTCTTACTTTCATGATTTATACCCCCCTTGTCCTCTACCTTGTCCCTACCCCCTCTTCTTGCTGTTGGGTAGCAAAATTCTGAATTCCACAGAAAACAATTTAAAATAGTATTGAAGGGGCAATGGGGAGATTCAGTCTAATGTTACACCCTCATGGCATGGTATGGAATGGCAGCTGGGGTTTACTGCCAAAAAGTGCAAAATCATGCACCTAGAGAACAGAAACACAGGACCTGATTAGAAAATGGGTGAGAGATACTGCCTGTCACTAAGAAGGAGCAGGACCTTGGGGTTATAATATTTAATGGCCTCAAAGTCACATGACAGTGTGACAAGGCAGTGGGCAGGGCCCGTGTGATGCTAGGATGCATAGAATCACCAGCTAAAGGAGAAAAGTGATATTGCCACTGTGTAAATCATTAGTGTAACCACACCTGAAATATTGTATCCAGTTTAAGCAGGATGGGGCAGGGGGTCTTGAAGCATAGGCTGGAGGATTACTTAGCATCAAGGGGGCTTTTAAACAAGGATGGGGAGGCAAGTGTGCAGTTAGTAGGCAGGGTCACCAGGAAGGGGAGCTGAACATGCTGAACCCCCACAACAACAGGGTTTGGTACAGGGGTGTACCACAGGGGATAAGCCAAGTTAAAGTAGCAAGGGGCAAAGATTAGGAGGCAACTGGGTGGAGGGTGGTCTCATGGAATGTAAGGATCCTGGCTAGCAAAACAGCCAGTGTTGGGTAAGTTACTTTTTATGTTTGCTTGCACGCATGTGCAAGAAACATAGTGCGATGATCCAAAATGCAGTGCCGTACAGTTGAAAGGGAGAGCTCCGCTTCAGTGAGCAGTGTTCCCCCCACATGCGTGCATGCATGCGCATGCGCGTATGCATGCACTCCTCCCCCGCACACACATTGTATGGCCGACAGGGGTGCCCAATCCTCCGTAAGACTTCACGCCCTTAAAAGCTTTGCAGGTGCCGCGCTGAGCCCACCCCAGCATGGCAGAAATTGTTATAGCCACAGGGTGCCCAATCCTTGTCGGCTCCAGACCCCCAAACAGCCTTCCAGCTGCCACGCTGGGAGCCCACCCAGCGTGGCAAGCGCCCGAGTCGTCTTTTCTAAAATAAAACAAAAACCTGTAAACAAAAATCGTTCCTGCGCGGTCTCCCTGCCCACCTGCGCCCACCCTCAACGCACTCTGCCTCCCCATACCCCCACCTCACCCCATACTTACCTCTGGAGCTCGGGGCGATGATCTTCGGTGGACCAGGAACACATCTGCACTCTTCAAAGCCGACCGCGAACTGAAGAAATGCTGGTAAGCTGTATAATGTAATATAGGGTTTTTTCAACTTTGCTGCATATCTCAAGCATTTTTTGGAATTTTGGTACCAAATTTTCAACTTGGGATTTTTGGGACCCCTCTTTATGAATTCTGTCACTGTCATGGTGTTAATCGGGCCAGAAGGGTGATTTCATAGTCACTGTGCGAAATCACCTTTTGGGACTGATTAATGAAATGACAGTGCCAGTGTTCATAAGGTGGGCTCTCAAAAAGCCTATGTTGCAAATTTGGTGAAAAAATTCTAAAAAGTATTGTTTCTGATGTGGATTACACAGTTCCTCATGCGCTTGTAAGTTTGAAATTTTAATATTTGCACTCCAGATTTTCAACATTGTCATTTTACCACCTCCTTACAAGCAGTACAGCTGTCATTTTTCACATCTCGACCAAAATGTGTTTCCGTTCATGTAGCACACAATGGCGCGGTTGGTGTGCGAAATCAATGTATGGGACACATTAAGAAAATCACAGTGACACTATTCATGAGCAGAGGTCTTAAAATGGCTATGTTGAAAATTTGGTGAAAAAATTCCTAAAAATGACTGTTTCACGAGTGTGCGTTGCACAGTTCCTATGCACGCTCGTAAGATCGCACATTTTTAATATTTGCACTCCAGATTTTCAACATTGCCATTTTACCACACCTCCTTATGAGCAGTGCAGCTGTCATTTTTCACAACTTGCCCAAAATGTGTTTCCACACATATAGTGCACAATGGTGCAGTCGGTGTGCGAAAGCAATGTTTGGGACAGATTAAGAAAATCACAGTGACACTGTTCATGATTGGAGGTTCCAAAATGCTTGTGTTGACAATCTGCTGTAAAAAATCCCCAAACTAATTACACTACAGGTGTGCATTGCACAGTTTCTATGCACACTCGTGACATCACCAGTTTTTTTAATATTGTCACTGTAGATTTTCAACATTGCCATTTTTTACACCTCCCCATGAACAGTACAGCTGTCATTTTTTACATCCTGTTCGGAATGTGTTTAGCATCTGTGGTGACAAATGCCGTAGTCGCTGTGCAAAAGCAGCTTTCGGCTAACAAACTGATAGTGCCACTGTTCATGAGGTGGCGGTCACAAAAAAAACATGTTGAAAATTTGGAGTGAAAATACCAACGAATGCCTGAGGTGTTAGGGTTTCTGACCATAATGCCCCACCCTGTAAAGAATGACAGGCATCAGGGTTGTGACTTGAGATTGTCGCCTGCAATGCTCATACCATTCAACCCCCACCACACCCTGCAGCCACTGAGAGGCATTGAGGTGTGCCTTGGACTCTTTGGCCCCAAAGTTCACCCTATTCTCCTATACTGCACCCATCTCACCATATTTCCTGATGGAATGGATGGGGTGCGCATAAGGGCCAAAGACCCCAACGCACACGGTGACACTTGTCGGTGACTGCAGGATAGGGTGTGGTGAAATGGCATGGACGTTATGCCTGATGACCCAAAGGCACACCCCAGTGCCTGTCAGTCTCTGCAGGGTGCTGGTGGGGTTGGCTTCAGTTCAGTACTTCACTGCCATTCCTATTATGCAGCTCTGCAACTCCTACACTACCAATGCCAATGCCAACAAGCAAACATTCGGCATTGACAAATGCTTGTTCTATTACTTTTGGAAACTTGTTTCAGAAAGCTCTGTGCAGTCACTAGCAAGGATGGAGAAGTACTGGAAAAAGTAATATACCTTACAGTTACAATTGCTTATGTCTTTGTACACAAAAGAAATACATAACTGCAACTGATTACATTTATTTGAAAGTAACTAGTAACTAACCTATTACTTTCAAAAAATGTAATCTGTTATAGTTATTTATTATTTCTGTATTGCTTTTGTATAACAATAAATAAGTAACTATGATTGTAGGTGTATTACTTTTCTAGTAGCTTCTCTATCCTGTTAGTGACTCGCTTCCTGAAACAAGTTCTAAATATAATAGAAATAATAGAAAAAGTAACATACCCAACACTGAAAACAGCTGAGCTCCAGGTTCAGTTAGCTGAAGGGGTGGTGAACATGGCAGACATCACAGAGACTTGGGTCACCTGACATCATGACTGGGATCTTGCAATCCCAGGGTACAGAATGTATAGGAAGGATAGAGGGGTGAGGAGGGGGGAGGGGTGGCAGTTTATGTAAGGGATGGAATTAGATGCACAAAGGACAAGGGTGAGGAAGGGAGGACAGAGGCACTATGGATGCAGTTCCTGGATTCTAGAGGTAGAAAACTGAGGCTGGGGTGGTGTATAAACCACCAGCCCAGTCCAAGAAACTGGAAAGGGAGTTAGCGGAACAGATTCAGTGGGTATGTAGGAAGGTTGTGGGGGACTTCAACCTGCCTGGGGTGGATTGAAGTACCCAGCCACCTCTAGTGCCAGGGAGCAGGTACTCCTGGATGCATTCCAGGGTAGTCTTTTGGTGCAGTTGGTCAGCGAGCCAACCCAGCTAGAGAATATGCTGGACATGGTCCTATCGAATGGGGAGGCAATGAGGGAACTAAGGGTGGAGGACCCACTGGCTGGGAGTGACCACCAATTGGTGTGGTTCATTCTCAGCTTGAGCAGGGAGGCTTTAGGATCAGCAGTAAGTGTGGTGGATTTCAGACTGGTGGACTTTGGGAAGATGTGGGAAATCCTGAAAGGGAGTCTAGAGGGGATAAGGCCGGAGATGGACGCACAACAGAAGTGGGAAATCATCAAACTTGGTCTGAGGGAGTCTACTGAGACATGCACCAGGTCTTTGAGTAAGAAGAGCAGATCAAAGAAGCCAAGATGGCTGAACAGGAAAGTGTTGGAGGGGTTAAGGGCAAAGAAAGCAGTATTTCAGAGATTCAAGAGGGCCAGGATGGGGGAGGATAGGGAGATATATGTGAGGAGGTCCAAGGAGGTAACCAAACTAGTAAGAGAGGCCAAGGCCTCCAGAGAGCTAAGGCAGGCTCAGGGCATCAAGGGAGGGGAGAAGAACTTTTTTTAAATACGTGAGGGAAAAAAAGGAGCTGCAGGGACCAAATTGTGCAGATCAGGAGGAGTGGGTGGAAAAGGGAGTGGAACAGGTGGAAGCTCTGAATCATTACTTCTGCTTTGTTTTCACATGGGAGGAGGACAGGCCACTACCTCCATGGACTTGGAGGGGTGGGGATGAAGGGGAAGAGATAACAGATGGGGTGATTGCAGTGAGTAGAGTACTAGAGGGTATGAGGGCACTGGGTGGACAAGGCACTAGGTCCTGATGGCTGCTGAGGGAGATGTCAGAGGTTGGTTCTACGATGCCGGTTTGACAACTAAGTTGTTGACCGCCATCACAGCAATGGATTTATGTCACCCACAACTTGTAGTTGACATAAATCCAACTTGAGACCCTGGACATTTTTCCATCTAGGGGGGCTTTATCCCCCCAAACCCCCTATGCAGGGGGCTCTGCCCCCCACGCACACACACCTGATCTTGAGGATTCTAACTCCATGTTGGAGTTGGATCGGGGAGGGGGTGCAGGACCGGGAGAGATAGTGCCGGGGTCTCGGACGGTCTATTACAGTGAAAAGTTGATGTTGTCGGCATCGACATTTTCTCTGTAATAGAGTCACCATCCTGGGTGCATACCTCAGAGGTGTTGGCAGGGCCACTGGCAGACTTGTTCAACACCTCCCTGGACATGGGATGCATGTCAGAGGACTGGAAGATAGCTCATGTGGTGCCTATCCACAAGAGTGGCCAAGGGACAAGCCAGGTAACTACAGACCTGCACTCATTAAGCAGGAAAGACCACAGACTCTGATGATAAGCTTCACAGATTTAATTCAGCTTTGAAACAGGGCAAAGGGTTAGTTTGACCCGAAGCACCAGGGCAAGTAGTGGTCTCCTTTATGTTCTCAGGCCACACTCTGTTTCAAAATTGAATTAAATCAGTGAAGCTTATCATCAGAGTCTGTGGTCTTTCCTGCTTTATGAGTGCTCTCTATCTTGAAATTGTTAGAGTTTATTGGGCTAGCCAGCCCCTGGAGGTGCACCACACCACATTCCCAGTGTTCGCAGGTATTTTGGATCTTCTGTAACTACAGACCTGTCAGTCTCACTTCCATAGTGAGTAAACTTATGGAAGCGATCCTGAAGGAGAGACTGGTGACATTTCTCAAGGTTAATGGCCTCCAGGATGGGCAGCAGCATGGGTTCAACTTGGGGAGATCTTGTCAGACCAGCCTAATAGAGTACTACAACTGGGTAACAAAAGAGCTGGATAGGGGCCATGCAGTAGATGTCCTGTATTTGGACTTCTGCAAGGTCTTCAATTCAGCGCCACATGGGAGGCTGGGGGGCAACTGGAATCAGTGGGGGTGTGGGTGAAGATGGTTAACTGGATTGTGAACTGGCTGGAGAGGAGACAGCAAGAGGTGGTGGTGGCAGGGACTCTCAACCCCTAGGTCTGTAACAAGTGGGGTGTCACAGGGATCTGTGCTGGATCCGGTGTTATTTGGGCTGTTCATATCAGATATCTCACACAGAATTGGGAGCAGGATCAGTCTATTTGCTGATGATACCAAGATGGGGGTGGTGGTGGATGATATTGAGGGTTGGAAAGGTCTACAGGAGGACCTAACCAGGCTGAAGGAGTGGTCACTGAAGTGGCAACTGGGCTTCTATGAGAAGAAGTGCTAATAATTATGAACTTCAGGGCAAAGAACGCAAGGAGGGAATACTGGTTGGGGGGTGAGGCTAGGGGTCACTGAAGAAGAAAAAGACCTAGGGGTGATGGTAACGGGGAGTGTAAACAACTCAGCCCAGTGCAGGAAAGCTGCAGCCGTGGCTAACAGGATGCTTGGGTGTATCACAAGAGGATTCTCATCCAGACATAGGGATGTGATCCTGCCCCTCAACAGGTCCTTAGTTAGACCACATCTGGAGTATTGCATGCAGTACTAGCATTTGTAGCTGAAGAGGGATATCAGGCTGCTAGAGGGGGTGCAGTGAAGGGCGACAAAAATGATACGGGGATGTAAGGCAAGATCTATGAGGACAAGCTCAGGGAACTGAGTTTATACACCCTGGAGGAGAAGAAGGATTGGGGGGGTATGACTGAAACGTTCAAATACCTGAAGAGGATCAACAAATCATGCACAGATGGGTTTTTAGGAAGAGGAAGGGACAAGACACAAGAGGGCATGGGCTGAGACTGGAGTGGAGCAGATTTAGGAGAGAGATAAGGAGGCATTTTTTCACAGAAAGAGAAGTGGTGAAATGGAACACTCTACCAGAGGAGATGATATCATGTAGGATAGTGGGCACCTTCAAAAGGGCATAGGACAAGGCATGAGGGGGGGACTGAGTAAGGGGTACTGAGAAAGGGCCGGTGGTGAGTGAGGAGGAGGGGTGGTGCACCTGTGAACTAGGGGGCTAGCTGCACACCCAAGCAGACTTGATAGACTATAAGGCCTGCTTCTGCTGGCAACTTCATATGTTCGTATGTACCTATGTTCTGGAGGCTGCACCGCGGAAAATACATAGAGAGGGTAGAGGCATTCAAGAGAAGGACAATTAAAATGGTGCAGGGGCTGCATGAGAAGCCATATAATGGGAGACTGAGGGTATCAACATGTACACCTTGGAGGAGAGGAGAAGGAGGAAGAGGGAGGAAATGATAACGACAACCAAGCACCTCACGGGGGTGAGTAGGGTACAAGTGGGGAGCTTGTTTCAAATGAGAAAGTGCAACAGAATAAATAGGCATTCAACAAAGCTGGAGGGGAGTTTAGAAGGGATGTCAAGAAATGCTACTTCAATGAAATAGTGGTGGATGCCTGGAACAGCCTGCCAGGTAGTAGGGGTGAAAACAGTGGGGAAGGGGGGTTCAAACATGCATGAGATAGGCATAGGGGAATACTGGTAAATAAGCAGGTGGGAAGGCTGCCAGAGACCAGTTAGGGTCTGCAGAGGAAGAACAGGCCAAGAACATCAGGGCAGACCAGATGGGCAAAGTGGTCCTTTCCTGTCAACAAATTCTATATTTCTGTGTTTCATCTAGAAATAATGCTAAAGCAAGTATTAAGGAACAAAAAAATAAGCAAATAACAAAACCATATTAAACATAAGCAGCAGAATGGCATACTGATAAATTCAAGAAATTTAAACAATAACAAGGAAGAGCTAGAAATCTTAATTGGAAACAGAAAAAACAAAATAGTTGGCATCATGGAGGCATGGTGGGATGAAAAAGGTGTGGAATGCAAACATCAGAGGATATGACTTGTTTAGATTACACTGGAATGAGAAAAGTGGTAGAGGTATTGCCCTATATATTGATACTAACACAGCAGCAGCTACTAACACAGGACTCCACACCCGAGCAGCGCCTAAGAATCTCGGCGGCCCCTCTTACAGCCACCCTTGGCCACCGCCTGCCTGGACACACTCTTTCTGCCCGCCCTCCTGGTTCCCAAAGCCGGATTCCCAGCACAAGGACTCCACACCCGAGCGGCGCCTAAGAATCTCGGTGGCCCCTCTTACAGCCACCCGTGGCCGCCACCCGCCTGGACACACTTTTTCTGCCTGCTCTCCTGGTTCCCAAAGCCGGATTCCCAGCACAAGGACTCCACGCCCGAGTGGCGCCTAACAATCTCGGTGGTCCCTCTTACGACCACCCGTGGCAGCCGCCCACCTGGACACACTCTTTCTGCCCACCCATCTGGTTCCCAAAGCCGGATTCTCAGTACAAGGTATGGTCACTGCTGCTTGCTTGAGCTGCTGAGTGACGTCTGTCACCTGATTGGTGCGGCGCTGTGCTACTGGAGCCTGATTGGTCCGGCCTGCGTCTCAGACTTCTCCGGATTGGAGCGCCTTTTTACCCTTCAGCAACATTGATTTTTTGGCTCTCCGACTGTTAATTACGATATGATTTTCTGAAATTTAACTGCTGAGTTCTGTAGTGATGCATGTTTAGATATCTGCCTATTTGCTTGTTTGTACCTGCACTGATTTGAAGTTATGTAATTCTACTTGTAATATAGTCTACTGCTCTCTCTAAATAGATAAGTTTGGCAAGCTACTTTCTGCATTGCTGCTTGGATCTTTGTCTTTTGCTTCACTTTCTTTTCTGTCTACCCTCCCCTTGTTATCTTCACTAGCTAAGCAAGTCCTCTCTCCCATTCTAAACTGATCCACCCCTATACCCGATTCTCTGGACTTTCTTAGCTGGCCTCTAACGAACCCCCCCCCCCACTCTGTCTCTCTAAGCTGCTCTGACCTCACCTGTTGTCTCACACTAATCCCATCAAACTCTAGTCTCACCTTGGCTACCTTTTGATTAATCGCTTGATGGTCCCCACTCCCTGCTGTCTGTCTGCTGACAGCCTCTACCCCCCCCCACCACTGCTGATAGTATTTAATCTCCCCTTTCTTTGCTGTCCTAGGATTCCGCACCCGAGCGGCGCCTAACAATCTCGGCGGCCCCTCTAACGGCCACCCGCGGCCGCTGCCCACCTGGCTGCACTCTTTCTGCCCACCCTCCTGGTTCCCAAAGCCAGATTCCCAGCACAAGGTACAGTCGCTTTTGCTTGCTTGAGCTGCTGAGTGATGGCCGTCTCCTAATTGGTGCAGCTCTGTGCTACCGGAGCCTGATTGCTCCAGCCTGTGCCTCGGACTTCTCCTGATTGGAGCGCCTTTTTACCCTTCAGCACTATTGATTTTTTGGCTCTCTGACTGCTAATTACAGTATGATTTTTCTCCCTCTCCCCACCCCTCCTCCCAGGCCTCCTTTAAATAGTCTCCCAGCCCCACCCTCCTCTTATAACTCTCTTTTATTGGGTCTCTGGCTCTGTTTCTCCTCCCTACACCTCTTCAAATGTGATGGTAGGCTGGTTTACTACTGGATTAACGTGTTTGGTTGATTGATTTTTGTGGGTCACTTTCCAATCTTCCCTAATCGTGCCCCTCCCTGCCTTTGCACTCACATCTTACCTCCCACGCAGTTCTTCTTTGGCAGCTAGTGAATATCCGTGTGCTGCTGAATTTAGTAGCTCTGCCCTCTCTACCAGTATTTCTCCCTAGTCATCTGTTTTTTCCTCGAATTTCCCGTCTTTATTACCTGGGTACTGACGAATAGTATCTATTAACCTCGGCCCCCTCTTATTCCCACAATCTCTGTCTCCTCTCCCAGGAGTAAAACAGATTTTCTTCAAGCATACCACCTCATTATTTGTGCCGGCTAAAATGACTCAGTGCCTGATGCTGGTTTTCTTCATCTCCTCTATCCCATTACTCCTCCTGCTGCTGTTAAATATACCCCCAGCTACTCCAATCATCCCTCCCTTCCCATGATTTCTATTTCTCTAACCTTTTAGTGATGCCAACTGTGCACTGTGACCCCACTCCTTTTCTACTATGTAAGGCATGGTTCAGCGTTATCATTCATGTCTTCAAAAACTACCAATTTCGCTTGCAGACCCTATGCCCTTTCCTGCTCCTCACACTTTGGTATCTACACCTTATGGCAACTCTGCTCTCTGGCGACAACACAGCTAAACCAGGGCCAGTTAATCTCACACCTAACCCTGTTAGCAATATAAAAGGCCTAAAAATTGCTTATCATAACATCAGGAGCCTTGAGCACAATTTCTCTGAACTTGAAGCTTGGACCTTCCTTAACAAGCCTGACATCATTTGCCTAACTGAAACTTGGCCAAACCCTCCACCCCTGACACTGTTTGCTCCCTCCCATCCTACAATCTTCTAAGACAGGACTGATCTGCAGCCAAGAGGGGTGGTGGCATAGCTATTTATTTTAAAAATAACTTTCAGCTGTCTGTTATTACCTTGTCTCCCCTCCTGCACTGTGACGCGCGTCATGCCTGTCTCATTCTCAGGACCAAACTACTTCATATTGTCTGCGTTTATAACCCCTCTAAAAGTGGCCAAAGAGGTCTGGATGAACTACTGGCTCAAACCTCACTGCTATCCAGAAAAAATGAAGTTCTCATACTCGGAGACCTAAACATAAACTGGCTGGGAAGCTCCCAAGCCTTATCCCTATCCAAATTACAAAGTTCAAACCTGCACCAACTGATCTCTGAACCTACAAGGACCGTCCCCCACTCCAACACCAGTACATTACTGGATTGAATAATGGCTAATCACCCAGAACACACAGTCTACTCAGGCATACTAGCTGATGCCATCACTGACCACTCCTCCACTTTCTGTATCTGGGGTAAAGGGAGGGCAGAATCTACTCAGCCCAGGTACATCTCCTTTCACAACTATGCCCATTTTGACTCTCAGGCATTCTCACAGGATGTTGCTAGCATTGACTGGTCTTCACTGTATGAGTCTAGTGATACTCAATCTGCTCTTGGTCTCTTTCTGGCCCACTTCCTAGCGCTGCAGGACAAGCACTGTCACATAGTGACGCATCGGGTGAAAAACAGACAAACCCGATGGCTAAAATCTGATCTACTCAGTAAACTTCGCCAAAGAGATAAAAGTTGGCTCCGCTTCAGATGCACTGGCCTAGCTACTGACCTTATCACCTGCAGGACTATGCATAACACCTGCAAAAAAGAGATCAAACAGGCCAAAAGCGCCTACTGCAAAGACCTCTTAATGAACTCCTATGGTGACTCCAGAAAATTCTGGTCCCACATTAAGTTCTTCCTTGGCTCGAGCTTATCCTCCACACCTAATGAAAAGGTACTAAATGGAGTCCATTGTAACAATTTACACACTATTGACAACTTTTTCAATGAAACATTCTTTGACCTAACTAACTATGCCTCCATCTTTCCCTCCAACCTGTCCTTAGCATATCCAACAAATGCCGCTGGCCCAAACTTTTTCTTTAAATCTGTCTCCAGACTTGATGTACTGAAATTGCTTAATAATATCTCTGAGCATATGGCTGCCGATTCTGACAATCTTGAAACCAAACTTCTTAAACTAGTTGCGCTGTTCAAAGCTGCTCCCTTAGCCAAAATCTTTACCCTCTCCTTATGCCAGGGACACGGCCCAAATATCTGGAAGATAGCAAGGATTACCCCTGTTTTTAAAAAAGGTGACGCAAAGGACCCCTCAAATTACAGGCCAGTTGCTATCCTGTCTATTCTCAGGCAAATCCTTGAAAAGCTTGTAGCTAACCAAACTATTGAATTCCTTCAAAAAAATGACCTATTAAACTCTGCCCTGCATGCCTTCCATAAGGGCCACAGTACCACCTCTGCTCTACTCAAATTCACTTCCGATGCACTGATGGCCATGGACTCTGCTTCTCTCACAGGGGCCATTTTCATTGATATGACCAAGGCGTTTGACCTAGTTGACCACCCCATCCTCATTGCCACACTTCGATCACTAGGTTTCTCACCCAACGTTACGAACAGGTTCAAAAGCTACTTGACTGACAGAACACAATTTGTGAAGTACAACTCCACCTTCTCTGACACAGCCATGACTAACATTGGAGTGCTCCAGGGGTCCATACTTGGCCCCTTGCTTTTTTCTGTCTTTATAAACAGCATCACCTCAAACCTTATGAAAACTATCTCCCTGTTGTATGCAGATGACACAGTGCTGTACTCTAGCACCAAATGTATTGAGGATATAAATCTGAAGCTCTCCCATGACTTTCAACTACTCCAGCAGTGGCTGGTTACACACAAGCTAGTCCTAAATGAAACAAAGACCCAAGCTATGCTCTTCAGTTCCAGTGCTAAGCTTAAACACTCCCAGCACAAGTTTAAAGTCTCCATGATTAGTGGCACCTCAGTAGAAGTTGTTAACTCTTTTAAGTACCTGGGGGTCTCACTGGATCCACTACTAAACTATGATCTCCTTAGTCAGAGGACCTGCAAATCTGTAAACTCAAAACTTGGAGCTGCCTATCAAACCAACTATGCCCTCACCCCATCTGCCAGGCTTGCTGTAGCTCATGGGATACTCCTTCCATCCATTAACTATGGGGCAACTACTTATATTTCAACAAGCAAATCAAGCCTTCCCAAATGGGATGTTACTTACAATAACAAATGTTGCTATGCATCCTCCTCTCACCAGCTGAAACACCATTGCCTCCTCTACTCTGACCTTGGCTGGCTTCCTCCTCAGGCGTCAAGGTTTTATTCTTTCAGCTCCATCATTGACAATATAATTAGGACTCAAATACCTAAATCCCTTGTGGAACTCTTCCAAAGCCAGGCCTCCTGCTATGACCTTTGCTCTGCTGACAATGCCTCTGTTTGTAGCCCTAAATATGCTACCACTAAGGACTCTTGTGCTCTTGCCTGTCAGGTCCCCCAGTTCTGGAACTCTCTCCCCCTAACCATTCATCAAGCGGCTTCCCACACCTCCTTTAAGAAAGCACTGCACCACCATCTCATATCCTCCTGTATTTGCCCCTGTTTTAAACCTCCATAGATGCAAGGTTTTATTCTGACTCCCCTTGCCTCCCCTTTTAATTTTGACCACATTCCTGCCTCAGCACTTTCTCTCAATCTAACAGGGTTACTCCTGTACCCTGCTGTTTTGCACTTCCTAATCCTATTCCCTACACACACCCCTCTATCGTTTCCCTCCACTGCAACTTGCTACTACTTACTTCTCTAACTTTCTTCTTTTGCTCAGACCTGCTCTGGTCATCAAAAGATTACTTTCTCTATTCCTTCCTCTCAAATCTACCCAGTTATTGTCTGCTTAAAGTGATACTGCATTTTTTCTGTAATTTATTTCCTCCTCATGTTAGCATAAGCCCTCATTTTTCTTGCAGTTGTCTGTGTTGTTTACACTTACCTGTGATACTGTATTACCTATGTTGCTACCTGCTTGTATGTACCCATTATTTTGACTATTTCTAAAAATGTACTGTTACTGTTAGTTCCAGAAATTTGTTTTGTATTCTCCTGGGTCATGCCTGAAAATAGTCATTGTTATGGCTAGTGCACCTACCCGGTAAACAAAAACTAAACAAAACAAACAAACTGTAGATGTCTCAAGCAAAATTAAAAATTAGGATACTCAGACTGAAACATTATGGGTTAAAATGAAAACAGGACTAAATGATTTTGCAACAATTGATTCATGCTATAGACCATTTAGTATGACAGAGCCTGAAAAACAAACGCTGATTGGAGAAATAAATAAGGCTTATGATTCTGGTAACATCTGGTTAATGAGGAATTTATATCTGTCTGATATAACCTGGGAAAACATGAAAGGCAGTACACAGTGGGTGGGATATTCAAAAGGGTTGTGCCATCACATTAGGCGCCAGTCCAAATTGCGCCATCTCATGAGCATTCAGCAGGAGGCAGTTGCACCCCCCAAGGCAAGCTGAGCAACAGCGCAATGCAAATGAATGCATGCTGAACTGGAGGGGGAGGAACCATGCATAAACTACATAGCCCGATATTCAGCGGGCTGTGCAGAGTTGTGCAGGCGCAACCCCCTACCTGCACCTGCACAACTTTGAGCCAAAAAAAAAGGAGTAAGTTGAGGGCCACCCACAGGTGAGCTGCCGCATTGCAGGGTGCAACACAGCAGCTGCCACCTGTAGCTGGCCCTCAACCTACTCCCTGTGCCCCCCCTGCAGCCCGATTGCGGGCAAAAGTGTAAAAAATCCTCCGACCCCAACTGGCCCGATCGCGGGCAAGAGCATAAAATCCCCCTCCCCTGACTGGCCCATCGCGGGTAAGCTTAAATAACCCCCCACCAGCCCAATTGCGGGCAGCAAAGTGTCTCCCCAGAGCATATCCCTGGTGGTCCAGTGGACCACTAAGCCCGATCGTGGGCTGAAATGTTTAAACCCCCAGAACATATCCCTGGTGGTCCAGTGGACGCTAAGCCTGATTGCAGGCTGCATAATAATGGCGACACTCCCAAGACCATATCCCTAGTGATCAGTGTCCCCCACCCCACCCACCCACAAAGCCCCACCACCCGCTCCCCCTGGCAGCCAGCGGGCAGCAGCATCCACCACCTGCTGCCCTGCCACCCACCAACTGACTGCCCGGTAGACTGCCGCTCAATTCATTCACATATCTGGACTGCCCTATGCAGTGGGCTGCACACCCATTGGCTCTTGCTCTGCACCAATGGGCGTGCAGCCCACAGCAGTCAGTCAGTGGGTGGAGGGTGGCAGGCGGGTGGGATGCTGCCACCCGCCCGGCTGCCGGGGAGAGCGGGTGGTGAGGCTTCATGAGTGGGTGGGGTGGGGGACACTAGATCACCAGGGATATGGTCTTGGGAGAGTGTCGCACATTATGCAGCCCACGATCAGGCTTAGCGGTCCACTGGACCACCAGGATATGTTCTGAGGGGTGTTTAAACATTTTCAAGCCACGATTAGGCTAGCGTCCACTGGACCACCAGGGATATGTTCTGGGGGGGTGTTTAAACATTTTCAGCCTGCGATCAGGCTTGGCGGTCCACTGGACCACCAGGGATATGTTCTGAGGGGGTGTTTAAACATTTTCAGCCCACGATCAGGCTTAGCGGTCCACTGGACCACCAGGGATATGTTCTGGGGGGGTGTTTAAACATTTTCAGCCTGCGATCGGGCTTAGCGGTCCACTGGACCACCAGGGATATGTTCTGGGGGACACTTTTCTGCCCACGATCGGGCTGGTGGGGGGGTTATTTAAGCTTTTGCCCACGATCGGGCCAGTCGGGGGGTGGGGAGATTTTTTACACTTTTGCCCGTGATCGGGCTGCAGGGGGTGTCGGTCCCCAATGGCTGCTGCCTGGCAGGGTGCCAGGAACAAGTCCTCGGGGATCGGCACACCTGCATGCTAATGGCATACAAATGGGGCCATAAATAGATGTAAATGGCCCCCTCCCGTGCCTTGCATGAATTATGGCCCCATTTGCATGTCACCTTTTGATTATCAGAAATTTGCACATGGCACAATGGTACTTACGCCACCGCAACTTGAATGCTTCACTCTGACCACTTGCGGTGGCACAAGTTCCACTGCGCCTTGCACAGTGGCTGTGGCCGGGGGGGGTGATATTCAAAGGAGTTGCTCAATAGCACAACTCCTTCTTGAATATTGCCCCTATTATTACCTTCAAAGAACTATTTGTGCAGCTAAGGCTTGCACCACAAAATAGTGCAGTTTGAATATCCAGCCCAGTTTTTCTAAACAATTTATAGATACTATTTAGCAGCTAAAATTTGCTAACATGTAGACTTACCTACAAGGAGATACAATATATTGGATTTAGCTATTAGTTCTTTAAATATCCCAATTTCGAGTTGTACAATTACAGAACCCTTTCCAACAATACCATGCAGTGGTAAATTTTACAATTAGAAAATATGAAATAAAAAATAAGGGAGTAATTGAAATATTCCAAAATAAAATTGATAAATGAAGTGAAGAGAAATTACAACAGGAATGGTGTACTAAAAACCAAAAACACAGAGGAAACATGGAATACATTGAAAACAATAGTACCGGACACATAAAAAATATATTTCTAAAATTAAAAAAATATTATCTTAAAGGACATAAACCAAAATGGTTAAATAGAAAAGTAATGATGGCAATTTACTGCAAAACCAATGTGTAAATAACTTATTAAACTAATGATACACTGGAAAATTGGGATAATTACGGAAATAAATTCAAAATTATGCAGAAATATAATCAAGAAAGAAAAAAATATAAGATGAAACAGAAAATGGCAAAACATGCAGTGAAAAAAATTGTAAGTTTTATGATTACATAAATTCCCTGAAAAAGAAATGTTGTATAATTAGGCCTCTAGAGACAGACAATAAGACAAGTAACACCCCAAAAGAGATGGCAGAAGTCTTTAACAGTGCTTTTGTGTTTTCTGGAATAACAAACAACCATGATATTTCAAAAGACAGCATTCTAACAAATTCATCAGAATTTGTTAACAGTACACAGGAACAAATAGAAGAGAAATTCAGCAAACTCATTTGCTCCAGACAATATATGTAGTGCAATATTAAAAAGAATGAAAAAAAAAAACTGTATCTGTGCCTTTACAAATAATGTTTAATAAATCTACAGTATGAATAAAGGCATGCTTCCAGCTGACTGGAAAGTAACAAATATCATGTCAATCTTCAAAAAAGGATCATGATCAGATGTAGCTAATTATAGACCAATTCGCCTTTTATTTATTTATTTAGTTAGTTAGTTTTTCTTAACCGGGTAAGTGCACTAGCCATAACCATGTATATTTTTAAGGCACTACCTGGGAGGATACAGTACAATACAACAACAAAAACATGACAATTTACATAAATATATTTGGGGATAACAACAGTAAAACAAAGTAGGTCTGGAGAAATAGGTAATTACATCAAACATTAATTTATTTATTTATTTTATTTATTTATTTATTGAAGAATCAGATTTACAACCTTTGAGTCAGTGACTCATTTACAAAGGTACCTCGTCAAATGGGGGGGAGACAACAAATAGTGAGGTTTTAGGACAGGGACTACATACAGGTGAGATACAAAAACACCTGGAGTTACAGACAGCAACTATACAAGTACAAGCATAAGTTGAGTAATATACATAAGTTAACTTACATATTATACATCATATTACACATCAATTAATAACAACATAGTTACAGACAGTATCCAGTCATCTAAGGGAACCAGGGGGCACAGGGCAAAGGGCTGGGTTAGGTCAGCTATTGACATTTGCAGCATCGACTGTCAATAATGTGTTGACGGAGGGCAGTTTTGAACCGGCCAATCACGGGGATCTTAGAGATAGCCTCAGGAAGGGAGTTAAACCAAAGGGGGGCTTTATGATGGAAGGATCTTTGGCAGAGAGAGGTCCTAGCCCTGGGAACTATGAAGGTGGCTGCGATGGAGTTATGGGTAGGCAGGGGCCGGACAGCCAGCTGCAAGCCCTGACAAGGATTTTTTAGCGAGTAGGCAGGTATGGTATTTCAGTCTTTCATCAAGAGTGAGTAAGTTGGAGGTAGAGTATAGCAGGCAGATGTGAGTTCTGCTGTTGGCACCTGTAAGGAGCCTACAGGCTTTGTTAATAGAGGTCTGTACCTTAGATAAGGAGGTGGGGTGAGCCGCAGCATAAATAGGAAGTCCGTAGTCGGCCAGAGACAGCACCGATGAGGTAATGGCTAATCTTAGCAGATTCCGGGAGGCAATCTTTGTGGCGGTAGAGGAGCCAATCCTGGAGTTCATGGCAGATGACAGGGTTTTGTGGGCGTGGAATGTAAGGCCAGGGTCAAAGTGATGCCCAGGTACTTATAGGATGTTACCTGTTCTAGAGTAAGGAGCTTGCTGGTGGTGATGAGAAGGGAGTGTTCTTAGCACTGTTTTGCCAGTGTGAGAACAGCATGGACTTAGTTTTCTTCAGGTTCATGACTAGTCGATGATTATTGAACCATTTTTCAGCTTGGAGGAAGGCGCTTTGCAGTGTGCCTTGGAGTAGGAGAGGGTCAGGGTGAGATGCTAGGGTTACTGCGTCATCAGCATAGAGCAGTATTTTGCTGGAGCAGGAGTTTGGGAGAGAGTTTAGGAATAGACTGAAGAGGGTGGGTCCGAGGATGGAACCTTGTGGGACCCCTGAGAGAACCGGCAGGTTGGAGGAGAGGTCCCATTTAGTATAACTCTTTGGGACCTGTTTGCAGGTAGCTAGAGAACCAATTCATTGGGCCAGATGAGAGTCCCAGTTGGGATAGGGAGTTTAACAGCAGGGGGTGACACACCGTATCGAAAGCCTTAGATAGGTCTATGAATACTGCCCCTGCAAGACAACCCTTGTCAAGCACGGAGTGTAAGTGGTGGGAGAATTCCAGAAAGGCAGTGGTTGTGCTGTGGCCTGGACGAAACCCATGTTGCTCCGGACATAAAAGGTTGTGCTTAGATAGGTATTCTAAGAGCTGTGTGGATACTATTTTTTCTAAAGCTTTGGATGGGGGGGGAGGATGGAGATGGGCCTGTAATTATTTGGTAGCATGCAACCCCCATACTTATGGATGGGGATTACTTCAGCATGCCTCCAAGCATCTGGGAATTGACCTAAACATAAGGATTTGTTTAAGATAAGCGTGAGGGGGATTAGCATGACATCCAGTGTAAGGCGAGTATCTTGGAGTCAAGAGGGTCATTACTAGGGTTTTGGGAGGCGAGGGACTTTATGAGAAAAGGTTTGGCATCACAGGGTGAGATCGTCTGGAAGCAGAAAAGTGGCCTTGAGATGTGTGAGAAGGTGGACGTGGTAACTGGGTCAAAAAAGTGGGCAGGAGGACTGCACTTAAGTCCGTGAAGGTTTTATTAAGGCAGTCAGCAATACATGTTAGGTCAGTCGAGACAGCCCCGTTTATGTCAATCTGAGACAGAGGGGAGGGGTTTACCATTCAGCTCTTTAATGTTATCCCAGAAGGCTCTGGATGAGCCCAGGTGGACGCCAACGCAGCCTGATAGTATTTAGCTTTTGCCTGCTTGATGGCCCAGGTGCACTGGTTACGGGCAGCCCTGTAGGCTTGTCTGTCAGCCACTCTACCAGAGTCATTTGCAATGTGCCAGAGATTATCCCGTTTTTTAGTTGCTGGATCAGAGCAGGGATATCCAAGCAGCAGACCGCTTTTTCCTAGATGTGGAGATGGGGGCAAACAGATCACAGGCGGGGTGAAGGCAGTAGTGAGGTAGGTTAGTGCAGAATTTATGTCTGGAGCACAGGCCACTGGGGTCCAGTTGACTAATGCAAGGTGGCGTTTGAGGTTGTCAAGACCCTGGGGAGAAATCTACGTCATGGGATGGTGCAGTACACAGGGCTGAGGGTGGGAGAGGACCAATGGCAGATGACGGGGGTGGTCGCTGAGAGAAGTCCCAAGGACAAGTATGGAAGCCACTTTATGTGGCGGTTAGAAGGATTACGTCCAAGAGGAGCAGGTTCCGTTGCTTTGTTAAGAGCAGTGGGCTGAGTGACCAATTGAGACAGGTCAAGGGCATAAGCTCATCCTTTATAGTATCAGATGAGGAACTGAGCCAGTTGGAGTTTAAGTCACCCAATAATAGTTGTTCAGCCTTCTGGGGTAAGGAGGATAGATAGTCAAGGAGGGAGGAGACCGCTAAGTTTTTGTATTAGGGGTATGTAAACCGTGGTTAGGTAGAGGGCCACGACCAGGGTAAGGGTGATTTTAAGGGTAATGGCTTGCGCCCGTGGTTGAGCTCAGGGTAGGGAGGACATGGCCAGGACCGAATCACGAGATAGATAGCACACCCCTCCCGCCTGCCCAACCTATCAGCCCTGAACAGGGAAAAGCCTGGTAGAGAGACGGCTGAGTCAGGCATAAGTGGGGAGAGCCAGGTCTCTGCTAGCATGAGGATGTCCGGGAGTGTTAGTAACCCAGCATTGGAGGGCAGCTATTTTTGGGAGACTGCATATGTTCATGAAAGCAATTGGAACCCTTCACAGGTGGGCTTAGGCGTGGCAGCGTAAGCGGGCCCAGGGTTAGGGTGCACATTGCCGGAGAGCAGGAGCAGCAGAACGATTAAGCGCCTCACAGGGTGGTGGTTGGTGAGGAAGGTGCATATGCGGGAGCCGAGACCTCACCGGGATGTGCATGGGATGGGAAGAAGAGAGACGGACCACCGAGGAGATTGACCACGTGTGAAAGGGTGCATGGTACTGGGGATAGCGCACAGGGGTGGGTGGGTGGGGGTTGAGTGGTAGTCGAGGTTCGGGATGGATTTAGGGGAATGGTACGGTAGTCCAGGGTACAGTATGGAAAAGGGGGGATGGACAGAGGGGTAGATGTGCAAAAAGCTGAGGGAAAGACAGGGAATTGGGAGTGGGGGGATAGTGGTTCGGAGGGGGGCAGATCAGATGGAGATAAAAAGGGGTCGAGGGTGAGCAGTGGGTCTCGTGGTAGGAGGAGTACCAGAACAGCAAGGATCATAATTGTGGATGATACAACATTAGAGAGAGTAGGAACTGAGTGCAGGCTCCCTCTAGTGCTGGAATGGTATAACCAGCAAATGGGAAAGTCGACTGATTGGTTCTGGATCCCCATGTGAGTAGCTCTATAAAAGGGAGAGCCAACCAAGGGTGGTGGTGGGGGCAGTGGGGAGCGAGCAGCTGCGTGCGGACTCACCTGGCACTGTAAGAGAGAGGCGTTCAGAGCGCGAGCCTGGAAAAGGCGCCAAAACCCCAGTTAGAGCAGACTGCAGGTTAGTCCACAGCCAGGAGAGCTCCCGACGGTCGCAACTGCAGCAGGGCACTTATTGGGAAATTACCTTGAGGCGTTCAGCAGAGAATCTGGGCAGGGAGGGCTTTTCAGTCTGGCCCTCGCGACCTCCTGGTCCTCGGGGGGAGGGGGGTGAAATTCTGGCAGGGAGGGCAGTACAGCACAGCCCTCGCGACCTCCGGCTCCTCGGGGGAAGGGGGGCTCGAAATCTATGGAAGAGGGAGAAGAGCAAGGTTAAGTAGGCAGGTACAGGGGATTAGCTTGAGGGGGTGGGCAGTCTTAGGGAGGGAGAAAGAATAGTGTCACAGCAGCAGCAAGACTAGCAGGAATTACAACAGTTACAACAGGCTAAACACAATAACCTCTTTCCTGGATTCCTTTAAACTAGTTACTTTTTTTTTTTTTTTAAAAATTAGTTAATCAGGCTAGCTAAGCTGGGCACAGGGAATATACAGAAATAGTCCAACTGAAACACCTGGCACTGTAAGAGAGAGGCGTTCAGAGCGCGAGCCTGGAAAAGGCGACAAAACCCCAGTTAGAGCAGACTGCAGGTTAGTCCACAGCCAGGAGAACTCCCAACGGTCGCGACTGCAGCAGGGCACTTGTTGGGAAATTACCTTGAGGCGTTCAGCCGAGATTCTGGGCAGGGAGGGCTTTTCTGTCTGGCCCTCGCGACCTCCTGGTCCTCGGGGGGAGGGGGGTGAAATCCTGGCAGGGAGGGCAGTACAGCACAGCCCTCGCGACCTGCCCCTCGGGAGGGGGCTCAAATCTTGAGGCGTTCAGTGGAGATTCTGGGCAGGAGGGCTTTCTGTCTGGTCTCGCGACCTCCTGGTCCTCGGGGGGAGGGGGTGAAATCCTGGCAGGGAGGGCAGTACAGCGCAGCCCTCACGACCTCCGGCTCCTCGGGGGGCTCGAAATCTTGAGGCGTTCAGCAGAGATTCTGGGCAGGGAGGGCTTTTCTGTCTGGCCCTCTCGACCTCCTGGTCCTCGGGGGGAGGAGGGTGAAATCCTGGCAGGGAGGGCAGTACAGCGCAGCCCTCGTGACCTCCGGCTCCTCGGGGGGAGGGGGCTCGAAATCTCAACAGTAAATCTTACAATAGGCTTACATTAATTAATAAACAATAGAGATGCAGAAAGGAAAGAAGCAATGTTGAAAGGTGGTTCTACAGTATAGAGCGTAGAGAGATTTAGAAAAGAGAGAAAGGGATTAAAAAGAGATAGAAACAAAACTGAGTGTAAGTGCAGGATGGTGCTGGTGTAAAGGGAGGGGGCTAAGGGGGTTTGAAACAGAAGCAATTGTTTGTTGAGATAAGGTACTTGTGGAAGCTCAGACTTAAAGGCATTGTGAGAGGGAGCAAGGCGCTCAGATAGGGGGATGGAGTTCCAGTATTGGAGAGCTAGAATGGTAAAGGCACTTGCTCCCTTGGAAGAACTGTGCTAAGGGATATTGACAAGGGACTTGTCCACAGAGCGCAACCCATAGTGAGAGGGCCGTCTGAGAAAGTACTTGGCAAGAAATGTAGAAGTTTGTGAACTGATGATCCTATTGGTGATAGTGCCAAGAGAGTAGAGCCTTGTCTCTTTAGGTGGTAGCCAACTCAGGTCCAAGTAGAGGAGACAGTGGTGTTTAAGTTGATGGGCAGAGGAGGCATAGCGACAGATGCTGTTGTAGGTGATATGCCACTTGCGTAGATTAGACTTTGGTGCAGCAGTATAGGTGGCAATGCCATAGGTAAGTGAGAGGAGTAGAACACCTCAAGCTATTGCTAGCCTGGTGGGAGGGGTTAGCACATAACTAGTGTGATAGGCAATACCCAGCTTTGTGTTCACAGACTTGCATGCACTTTGTATATGGAGATCAAATGTTAGTGATTGGTCGAGGGTAACACCAAGGTATTTAAAGGAGGTAAAAGATCCAATAGTGGAGCCATCCAAGGCTGAGACTTTGAGATTACTTTGGGGGTGCTTGATATTTGAGTTTGTACCAAAAAGCATAACCTTGGTCTTGGACTCATTTAAGACCAGCTTGTGGTTAGTTAACCATGATCGTGTAATTTGAAAGTCAGCCGAGTGACTCTAATTTATGTCCTTTATATTTTTGGCACTGGTGTAAAGGATGATATCATCAGCATAAAGAAGGGAGGAATTCTCAGATAGCGTAGACATCTTGTCATTTATAAAAATGGAGTAAAGGAGTGGGCCGAGGATGGACCCTTGGGGAACTCCAATATTCAGTCCTGCCTTGCGTGAGAAGGAAGAGTTGTAGTTGACCATTTAAGTACTGTTTGATACGTAGCTATCAAACCACGTTAAAACATTAGGTGCAAAGCTCAGTGAATGCAGGGTAGAGAGGAGAATAGGGTGGTCAACCAAGTCGAAGGCCTTTGTCATGTCGATGGAAATTGCCCCTGTGAGAAGGTCAGCATCCATAGCAGATAGGGTGTAGGATGAAAATTTGAGGAGAGCAGTAGTTGTGCTGTGACCCTCACTGAATCCATGCTACGCAGCAGTTAGAAGGTCATATTTCTGTAGGAATTCAATAGTTTGGGTTGCTACAAGCTTTTCGAGGATCTTACTGAGGACAGACAGGATGGCGATGGTCTGTAGTCTGTGGGGTCTTTGGGATCACCTTTTTTAAAAACAGGGGTAACCCTTGTTGACTTTCAAATATCAGGTACTTGACTTTGGCTAAGACAGAGAGTCAAGATCTTACCTTGGGGAGCTGCTATACAGTAAAAGGGGCAGCCAGTTTTAGCAGCTTGGGTTCCAGGGTATCAGAGCCAGTAGCCGTTGTTGCTGAGGCTTTCTTTAGGAGGAAAAGGACTTCTTCATGTGTAACTGACCTGAAATAGAAAAGGGGGACTGACCTAGCAAGAGGAGTATTTGGAATTTGCAGTGCCGGGAAGGAGGAGGTAAACGCTGTACGGTCAGATAATTTGCGATTAAAAAAGTTTGCAATGGTCTCAGGGTCATTACAATTTACGCCCTCAAGAATCATGTCACTAGGTGATGAGGGTTGGTGTGATCCCAGGAATGACTTGACATGGGACCAGAATTTCCTGGAGTCACCATAAGAGTTTGTAAGCAATTCCTTAGCAGTATGAGCTTTTTGCATGCTTGATGTCTTTTTTTACATGCATTCCTCTGAGCTCTATAGAGGTTATAGTCACTTTGTAGGCCAGAGGTTTTGAACAGGTGCCAACTCTTGTCCCTCCTCCTTAATTTAGCAAGAAGATCGGCCTTTAGCCAACGGGTTTTCCTCTGTTTGACCCGTCGTGTTTCCTGGTGACAATGATGTTTCTGAATGGCTAGAAGGTTGGTTAGGAAGATATTTAGGGCAGATTGAACATCCGTAGCCTCGTACAACTCAGCCCGATCAATGCAGGAGACATCCTGTAGAAAGGATTGAGGTGCAAGGCTTGCATAATTACGGAAGATGATGAGATGGGGCTTTAATGGAGGTGGGACAGCTTTGCCTCAGATGCAGAAAGTAGGGGAGTGGTCAGTAATAGCATCAGCTAGCGCACCAGAGTTGAGAATATTTTCAGGATGATTTGTCATAATCCAGTCCAGCGAGGTGCTACTGTTCGAGTGCAGGGCTATTCTGCTAGGTTCAATGATCAGCTGGTGGAGGTTGAAACTTTGAATCTTTGAGAGTAACATAACATGGGTATTGCCAAGCCAGTTTATATTTAGGTCCCCAAGTATAAGCACCTAATTTCTACCAGCAAATAAAGATGTTTGATTGATCAGTTCATCCAGTCCCTTCATACCATTTTTCGGTGGGTTATACACACAGACAATATGCAATTTCTTTGCTCCCAGTGAGAGAATTGCGTGTTGCACCTCACATTGGACTTGGGATGAGGAGTGTGTAGCAGTAAGGTTGAGGTGATTTTTGAAATAAATAGCACCTCTTTTATTTGTACTTCTGTCATTCCACAGTAGATTATAGGAAGGTATTTGGAAATGAAAATCCTGGACGGAGGGTTTGAGCCATGTTTCAGTTAAGCAGAGAATATCAGGCTTGTAAAGGGCAACCCAGGTTTCCAGTTCAGCAAAGTTATGTTCAAGGTTCCTGATATTATAGTGAGCTATTGAGAGACCTCTGGTAGTGGATATTGAGTTAACTGGGCCAGGGTTCAATTGCACAGCACCCAAGGGCAGTATAGCCAAAAAGAGAAGATATCATAATTTGCAATGCAGGAAAGGGAAGAGAGTTAGTTGCCACAGGGGATATCTTGCTAGTTTACAACAGGCTACGAAATTGCAGATCCTATTTAGCAGGAGGGGAGTGGATTCACATTGAAATGGAGGCAGCGCTAGGAGCTTAGAGAAAACTAAGTCATGTGTGAATGTTTGGAAAGTAGGGTCAAGCTGGGTTTGTAGGAGGCGCTGCAACCAAGGACAGGTGTAGAAATAGGAAGGTGGCTATGAGGAGGAATACTAGCACATGCTTGTCCATTTTGAGCTGCAGTCTTTATACTGGCAGACGTTTCCTATTTGGTGTTGTACAGTGGTTGAGAATTCTGAGAAATAATGGATGAGAAGAGCAAAAGGCTGTGACTAGATCAGCAGCTCCAGCACCCCCTAGTGCTTGGTTCTTATAAGCGTCCAATGGGAGAGTAGACACTTGGTGGGCCTTGGGAGTGTGGGCAGTGGCTGTTTCAGGGCCGGCCACACTGCTCATGAGTTGTTGAAATCCTCCGGTGGAGGGTGAATTCACAGTCGGGTCTCCCACTACAAAACACAAGGAAAGAGCTGTTATTTCTTGTACTCTGAATTGTGGGGCATGGGTCAAAAGCAAGAATGCTGTTCTTGTGCCTAAATTGGTGGGCATAGGTTAGACAGGCTAAGGAGACAGTAGAACAGCAGGAGGTGGGGGAGAGGGCAAGTGGCAATTTGCAAATACAAGGTCAGAGGCGGGGGGAGAGTGAGAGCTTGAGAGAGAGAGATAGAGAAGGAGAGAGAGAGAGGTGAAGCAGAAAACAAAATCACAGTGTATTAAGATAAGGCCTACAAGTTCAACAACGTATACAGCATTAATCACTTAATAACTCTTAAAATTTCAAGGATAACAGCTTATTTACTGAAATTATAGCATACAGGAAAGGTAATGTAGTTTTTTGTGGCAAAAGGCGCCTTTGGAATACAAAGCAGAGTAAAAACAGAGAGCAGCCAATCAGGGTAGACTCCAAAAAAGGCGTTTGATTCCGGTTGGTTGATAGAGCACAGTACCTGCAGAGCTGTGCCAGTGGGCCTTGGCAGCACGGGCGGCAGCTGTTTCAGGGCCGGCCGCACTGCTCAGGAGTCGATGAAGTCCACCAGTGGAGGGGGAACCCATGGTCAGGTCTCCCACTGCAGAGCTGTGTCAGCGGGCCTTGGGAGCGTGGGCAGCAGCTGTTTCAGGGCCACCTGCACCGCTCAGGAGTTGGTGAAGTCCTTCAGTGGAGGGGGAACCCACGGTCAGTTCTCCCACTGCATAGCTGTGTTAGCAGGTCTTGGAAGCATGGGTTGCAGCAGTTTCATGGCAGGCCGCACCACTCAGGAGTCAGTGAAGTCCTCCACTGTAGTGGGGAACCCATGGTCGGGTCTCCCAACAATCCCTGAGAAAATCACTGAAAGCATAATTAAGGATTAAATTACAGCACATAATATTCATTCCCCACCAAAAGACAATCACCAGTGTGGATTTTGTCAAGGGAGACTATGTTTAACTGATATACTCAGCTTCTATGAACATGTTAGTAGAGAGTTATAGCCAAAAACAATCGAGTTGACCTGATCTACTCAGATTTCAGAAAGCTTTTTGGCCTGCTAACACTTTAGGTGGTTGTGAACAGCACTGTGATGGAAGCCAATTAACACTGTCAAAACCACTGACTAGACAACAAGGCCCAGTATGAAAGAGTGATACCTCATTTACATGGACGCAGTGGTATATTCTGTGTGATCACTCTAAACAGTAAAGCACCATGCATTGGGGTCCGTTAAATATGACTTGCACCCTATTCAGTCACACTATTTCCATTTAACACAGTGCTAACAGGGTTAGTGCCACGCTTACAGTAACTTCAAGTATGGGGGTATTAAGACTCAAGTTTCCTTCATTCACTGTATATATTTGCACAGTGGGTTATACAGTACAGAAAATAATTTATAACATTTTGTACATCTCCTTATTTTTCATCATATCCTAGATCGGGTAAGTAAGGTTCTATGCGATAACAGTGATCACAGAATAGCGATTGCTGTTTGGGCGATTGTACATCGCCAAAAATGAATTTCGGTGATATACACTCATGGCAAAGTAAAAGGCAGTGTGGATTCTAGTTATGCTCCTTCCCCACCCCATTTAAGGATTCTCAGCTTCGGGGTGCAAGTTAGAGTAAAAATCTTAAAATAAAACAAGCCGCCTGCTGGCACAAAAAAAAGCACCGTGCCAGACCCGAACCCTACACCCTGCACACCCCAACTGACCACCCTCCCAGGCACCATGATTGAGTTTCCCTTTTTGAAAGCGCTCAATCGCGGTCACTGTGCTAACTGGATACCAGTAAGTAATGCTAAGATAGCTGTGAATGCAAAAATAAACATGTTAACAAAAATAGAAGGGAGTCCCTTAAGTCTTTCATAAACAATCGATTTTTTTTAAATAAATTATGTCTTACAATAAGATTTTATGTTAAGTGGGATTTAATACCTTAAATTGGGCTTAATGTTTTGAAATAAGATTTAATATCTTGCCAGGATCATAAAATAATCTTATTTTAATATTTTGCCAATATCTTAAAATATTCTTATTCTAAGACTTATTGGCAGATTTTAGAAGATGTCAAAGTCTGAAAATAGAAATTAGGTTGCTTAATAGGTTATTGCTGTGTGCAGTTTTGTGCATAAATGATTTGTCACCCCCCCCCATCTGTTCTTTTCTACACTATAAAGGTTCAGGTTATCCAACCATTGTCCTTAGTTTATCTTTCTCATGCCCATGGATCATCCAGGTTGCCTTCTTCTGGATGCTCTCCAGTCTGCTACTGTCTTTTCTGAGGTATGTACTCCAGGGCTTGGAGCAGTAGTCCTTGTGTGGTCTTCCAAGGGATCTATACTATGGTATAATGAACTCCTTACATCTACTAATGGAGTGGTGTCTAATTGTTGCCAGTATTGTGGTTGACCTTATTTGTAATGCTTCTGTTGTGTATGCTGGGCTTCAGCTTATTGGTCATAATGACTCCTAGATCATTTCAGTGGCTGCGTTGCTTACATCGCTTTTTATGTTTGCTTGCGCATGCGCAAGAAACATGATGTGACAGCTTAGGAGAGAAGCAGGTTGTGGAGGCGCGGCAGTGTTACAGCCAAAGGAGGCACTGCATTTGGGAGCTTGGCACTGGTGGACCAATGGAGGCACAGTTTGCCAATGACACTGGTCTCCAAAAAGTGCACCAAGCTGTAACATTTTCACCGCAGCAATCAAGGGCCACCTCGTCATTGCAGCATCAGTCATTGTGCTACAATGAGGGAGCGACCCGTCATTGCAGGGTGGAATGTTAGCTAACCTAATACTGTTTGTAAACATGGCGGGCGGCTTGCCACCACATTCACAAACAATATTAGGCAGCCTCCCATGCCGAGGGGGTGCCCAATCACACTCGGCAGCATGTGCCCCCCCAGAACTGTCTTTGTTGGCCACAGGGGCCCCAATCCCCACCGGCTTCAGTGGCCACAAAGTGTTTATTCAGCCGATGGGAGATCTCTCTCCCCATCGGCAAGATGTAACCGCCCCACCCACTTTCGTTATCTGCTGATGGGGAGCCCACTCCCCATTGGCATGATGTAACCCCTCATTTGTTGCCTGCCGGCCAGGTGCCCAATCCCCGTCGGCATAATTTCTCCCCCCTTGTTGTCTTGTGTGCCGATGGGGGTGCCCAATCCCTGTCGGCTGCAGCTGGCCCCCCCGAAAAGAGTCCCTTGGCACACTGGGAGCCCACCCCAGCGTGCCAAATGCCCCTGTAAAATTGAAAACCATCCCGTGTTGTCTTTTGGTTTTTTTTCTTCCCTGTAAAGTAAAAACAGTCATCGCAGTCTGCCACACCCCCCTCCCACAACCTGCTCCCACCCACTGTGCACCCTCCCTTCCCACACCCCCCTCACCCCATACTTACCTCCAGAGTCTGGCGTGACGATCTTTGGCGGACCAGGAACACATCTGCGCACTTTTAAAGATGACCACGAACTGAGGAAATGCCGGTAAGTTGTATAAGGTAATAAATAGGTTTTTTTCAACTTTGCTGCATATCTCAGGCATTTTTTGGAATTTTGGCACCAAATTTTCAACATGGGGTTTTTGGGACCCCTCCTCATGAATTCTGTCACTGTCATGGCGTTAATCAGGCCTGAAGGGTGATTTCACAATCACTGAGTGAAATCACCTTTTGGGACCGATTAATGAAATGACAGTGCCATTGTTCATAAGGTGGGCTCTCAAAAAGCCTATGTTGCAAATTTGGTGAACAAATTCCTAAAAATGGCTGTTTTCTGGCGTGTGTTCTGCGCGGTTCCGGCATGCGCTTGTAAGTGCGTGAATTTTTAATATTTGCAGTCCAGAAGTTCAACAATGCCATTTTACCACACCTACTTATGAGCAGTGCAGCTTTAATTTTGCACATCTTGCCCAAAATGTGTTTCTGCGCATGTAGAGCACAATGGCGCAGTTGGTGTGCGAAATTAATGTTTGGGACAGATTAAGAAAATCACAGTGACACTGTTCATTAGCACAGGTCCTAAAATGTCTATGTTGAAAATTTGGTGAGAAAAGTTTATAAAATGACTGTGCTACGAGCGTGCATTGTGCAGTTTCTACGCTCGCTCGTACCCTCGCACATGTGCAATATTTTCACTCCAGATTGCCAACATTGCCATTTGCCTGCACCTCCTTATGAACAGTACAGCTGTTATTTTTCACATCCTGGCCCAAATGTGTTTTTGCACTTTCGGTGCAGACAAGTGCGGTCGTTGTGGGAAATCCGTGTTCGGGACACAATAGGAAAATCACACTGACACTGTTCATTAGCAGAGGTCCTAAAATGGTTATGTAGAAAATTTGGTGACAAAAGTCCATAAACTAACTTTGTTACGAGCGTGCAGTGTGCAGTTTCCATGCATGCTCGTAACTTCGCACATTGCACTATTTTCACGCCATATTTTCAACATTGCCATTTTTCCGCACCTCCTTATGTACAGTACAGCTGTCATTTTTCACATCATTGCCGAAATGTGTTTTTGCACTTCCGGCACAGAATAGCACGGTCGCTGTGGGAAATCACTGTTTAGGACACATTACAAAAATCACAGTGACACTGTTCATTAGCAGAGGTCCTAAAATGCCTATGTTGAACATTTGGTGATGAAAGTCCATAAAATGACTGTGTTACGAGTGTGCGTTGAGCAGTTTCCACGCGACGCTTATAACTGCACATTTATAATATTTTCACTCCAGATTTTCAACATTGCCATTTTCCCACACTCCTTATGAACAGTACAGCTGCCATTTTTCACATCCTGGTTGAAATGTGTTTTTGCAGTTCCGGCGTAGAATACCGTGGTTGCTGTGGGAAGTCAGTGTCCAGGACACAGTAAAAAAATTACAGTGACACTGTTCATGGCCACAGGTCGTTAAATGCCTATGTTGAAAATCTGGTGATGAAAGTCCATAAAATGACTGTGTTATGCGCATGCGCTGCACGGTTTCCACGTATGCTCAGAAGTACAAGCATTTTTAATATTCCCACTACTCATTTTCAACATTGCCATCTCTTCATACCTCCTTATGGATGGTACACCTGTCATTCTTCACATCCTGCCCGATCTGTGTTTTCGTACATGTGGTGCAGAATGGCACTATCACTGTTGGACGTCAGTTTTCAGGACACATTGACAAAATCACACTGCCACTATTCGTGACAAGAGGTCCCAAATGCTTTCATGAGGTGGGGTCACAAAAAGGCCATGTTCAAAATTTGTACTATGAATACCAACAAATGCCTGAGGCATTACGGTTTCTAACCACGACGTTCTACCCTGTACAGAAAGACAGGCATCGGGGTGTGCCTTTGGATTGCTAACTGTACTGCTCATGCCATCCCACCCCAACCCCCCCAGCCACTGACAGGCATCGAGGTGTACCTTGGACTCTTCATCCCAAGACTTCACTCCATTCTCCTATGCTGCACCCATTTCAATGTATGTCCTTATGGAATGGGGTGACTGTAAAGCCAAACATCCTAAGGCACAGCTCAACACGTGTCGCTGTCTACAGAATAGGGTGAGGTGACATGGCTCGACCGTCATGGGTGATGACCCAAAACCTTACCCCAAATCCTGTCCATCTCTACAGGATGGAGGTGGGATTCATGTGAAGTTCAGTACTTCACTGCCATTCATATCCTGCATCTGTCTAACTCCTGCATTTCTAATGGTAATACCAGCAAGCAAACATTCTGCATTGACAAATGCTTGTTTCCCATTAAGGTTATATATTCATGTTTGGGGGTTGAGTTGCCAAAATGCATCACAATATTCTTATAATAGTAATCAACATGCCTTTTCTCATTGCTCATTCAGATACCTTGTTTAGGTCATCTTGCAGTAAATCTGCCCCTTTCCTGTAAGGTACAGTTCCTCCCAGTTTGTTGTTATCAGCAAAATTCATCATCTAGTTAGATATATCATAATTTGCAGGCCCATCAGCACAGTGGTAGCACAACCGCCAGCGACACTGGAGACCTGGGTTCAGGAACAAACTCGGGACATCGGGGGCCAACTGGGGAGAGGAGGATTGAGCGTCCCACAGGATGCACTCCTCCTCCTTGGGGTGGGTGCCATCGTCCACCACAATACTGCCAGCTGGGTGACCACAGGTGGCAGTACAGATGGATGGGCAGTGGGAGGGAGGAGACATCACTGATGCCAGCGTCCAGAACATGCAATGCATGGGCAGGGTTGCCTTGTAGTCCTTGCATGCCACATCTCTAGGGGTATGGAGAAAATGGAAAAATGGCCCTGATGCCTCCATGATGATGGCCTGCAGGAGCTTCCTGGGCCTCCATCTCTTTCCGGATCTTGGCACCTGCCCAATGAATTGTGGAAGTTTGGGAGACCACCTCCTCCCACCCTAACCCCACCAGATACAGAGGCCAAATGGAAAAGTCAGGCTTTATAAGACTGCTGGTCCTCACCGCATTCTTGTGCATTAAAGAATATCTCAAATGTGTCTCTGAACTGAGGGACCAAGAGAGTGGCCATGATGTAGTGGTCATCGGTGCATATTTTTGAAATGCATGTGTCATTTCTGATTTGTGATCTTATCCTTTCTATGTGGTTGACAGAAGTGGTACCCTCCTTTTCCTCATATTGAGTTTTCATATGAAGAAGTCACAGGTTAATGAGAGTAATGCAGGGGAGTACCTGACTTAGACCAGCTGCAGCAACACTTACCTTCCCCCCCCCGTAACCTCCTTAAAGGGCTTCAGCGCAGTGCAGAGGGTCTCATCAGGTACCACTGATTTGTGCTGATGTTGACATCTCCCTTGCCAATACCATGTTTAACGGCATACTAGTGGTTGGACTTCTGTTGTTCTAGCAGCTGTTCCATCATGTAATAGATGGAGTTCCAGCATGTTGCCACATCCTGTTTCAGGTGGTGAAGGGGCAGGTTGTTCCACTGCTAAATGTTATGTGGCAGCTTATGTACATTTACAGAATGGCTAAAATGACCACAGACTTTTTGGGCCAGACTACACATGTCTGTACAATGGTGCCTTCCTCATCTAGGAATCCCTGAACTGTCATATTTATACAGTGAGCAAAACATGGAACATGTGTATGATTGCCATTTTCAATTGCCTTTAAAATGTTCTTTGCATTATCTGGTGTTAGTGAGTGTAGTGTCAGCCACTCCTCAAACTTCTGCTGAAGGAAGTGTAACAAGTGTTTTGCATGATGGTCATTGTCAAAGCCAGCAATACATAAGGCTGGCTCCTTGCAGAGGCTGGGGGTGCTCCAGTGAGCGGCTATTACTGCTGCTAGCACTTAACCCAGAGGAGGAGGATGAGGAGGAGAAGAAGGGGATTGAAGAGGGGAAACTGACTTAATGAGCAGTCACTGCCTTGTAATCAATAGCGTGACCACTGGTCCACATGTCAGTGGTGATGTGAACGAGTGGAACAAATTATGCTTTCATAGCATGTGACACAGTCTTGTAGATACTCTGATACACATCAGGAAGAGCCACTGTAGAAATGTAGGTACAACTGAGCACTTGATACCTTGGCACTGAAACTTGCATTAGTGAGAGAAAACTAGTGTTGCTCACAAAGAAGAATGGCAGCAAGTCAGTAGCTAGCATTTCCACAACTGCTCATTAACTTTCTTGCCTCTGGTCTTTTGGCTTTATATTTCTGACCCTCTTCTGGGGACTCAACCAAAGAGAGTTAAGAGATTTTTTTCCACTGGATGAGACAGTTGCATACTATAGTTGCCACACGGGGGGGGTGAAAGTGGCTGGGGATTGTGGCCCATTGGAGGTACTGGAGTCAGTGAACTAAAGAAGAGATGAATGGAAAATGTTGGAGTTGTCTATCAGCTACCACCAGAAGGACTTTCTTCCATTTCCTCTCTACCTGGTCTCCTAGGAGTCAACCCTCCCCACCCACCCATCAGCAGCAGCAGAGGCTTCACTGCCTGGTGGTGCTTCTGTTCATACCATGCAATAGCATGCATTCTCAAACTGAAATCTGTGGGACTTCAGTAAATATCTTTTCATGGTTGATGTTCCCAGCCTTGTTCCCCCTACTCTGACTCAGTCTGTCTTTACATAAAAGACACACTGCATGTGTCTGTGATTCTTTGTCCACTCTAAAGAAACACCACCAATATCACCAGTTTGGCCTTTCTTACTGGCACTGTCACCTGTTGCCTAATTGGTGGGCTACTGGGGGCTGCTTCCACATTATCACCCTCTTCCGCTTTCTCCACCAGTTATCCAGGATCAGAGAATGGTTCTTCTTCTTCCCCTACCATGTACCCTGGGGGGGGCACCAGTTTTGCCTGTCTTCTTCATCTGCTGTGGCGTTTCTTTTTTTGGTTTTAACACCACTTTTTATCTTTTTGGTTCTCTTACAGTATGTGCACCTGCCCCAAGACAAACTTCCACCTGCTCCACCTCCTCCTCCTCCCAGAACTGCTGCTGCTATCACTTTTATTGGGTATTTAGAAAATGGGCTTTTTATTTCCTGGCATCTGATTGGCTAGTGCCCTTGCCGGGGGGGTACATTAACTTTCAATAGATGCCCAGGAAATAAAAAGTACCAGCCTAGAGCGCACCATCACTCACTGGAGTATGATACTGCCCACGTTGCTTCCTAACTGGCTAAACTCCCTAATTTCAATATGAAGTTGCCGCCATTTTGTTGTCTCGCTTAGCGAGAGACACTAGCATCCCCACTTTGCTCACTAGTTTAATGCCAGCTGACTAGAAAAAAAACAACACATATTTTCCTGGGTTCATGTCTTACTCTACTGTTTTTTTTTCCCTTTTACTCTTTTGCCATTGCCCTGTAATTCTGCTTCATGCAACTCTCGCAGCATTGACCATACTCAGCTTTGCGTGCCTCAGTCACAAACTCCTGTACCTTGTGACATTTGAAACAACCACTGTTTTTCCCCCACCTGGTAATTAGGGCACAATGCCGCTGACTCAGACCGAACACAAAAACATTGTACCACAACCCTGCCAGTCCCCACTACTGTACACCCACTTTCACCACTCAAACACAGCTTTTTTTTTTTTTTTATACAGCATTCATTCCTCAGGCTGTCACAACAGCACCTTCATTCCTGTTACACAACTGCAGTCCTCCGCGATACTGCCTGCCATCTGCCCATACTCAACAGCTCCATGATGCGGCTGCCTGCAACCATCGCTCCTCACCGATGTCCCAAATGATTCACTTGCCAGCTCATAGCACCCATAACAACAAAGACAGACAAAGCAGAGAATTTCAAATCTCCACCAAGACTATCTAGCAGACTTACTTTTTCTTTGTTTCCTGGCAGATCGCCCGCCCATCAGAAATGCTTTTGTTTAATTTTGTAGCTCGATCAACCCCTCGCTCTTCAGCTCCCAGCTCATCATTGCTCTATTTTTTTTTTAAAATGGCAAAAATAGAAACCACGGGCAGCAGCACCATGGAGCTGCATAGAGGGATGGGAGGTCGGGAGTTAGAGAGTAGGGGACGGTCAGGCGAGCTGTAGATTGAAAAAAAAAAACAGCTGTGGAGAAACAGATCATTTCATTATTTGGTAGTTTCTGCCTGCAATTTTTAACATGAGGAACTCAGCTGGCTAAAATGTTTCTTTGCAGCATGGAAACGGCCCAATGGGGGAACAGCTAGCCACAATGGTGGGTTTATTTAGAGCTATGCAGCTGCTCCGAGGGACAAGTCCCTAGCTCAGACAAGAGAGAAAAAAAAACAAAAAAAACATTTGAATATAGGTGGAGGAACTATTTTATTACAAAAACCCATTTTAAATAATTTTTTTAATTCATACCTTAACTAACCTATTTTTTATGACTGAGCCCATTTTCTAAGCACAATAATACCCTCCAGGGCAGGCGGTATTGGGCTATACTAGACCTTCCAGGGGCTATAAGGCCCTCTGCCTGTGGTGTCGGGCATCATTACGCCGCTGGGCGGTCTGGTATAACCCAAAACCGCCCACCCTGTTGGGTATTATTGCTTACATAATCACAGTCCATATCTCTGTCCCCAAGATGGTACACCAAATCACTTTCCTCTTCCTCTGCCTGTCTCACTACCCGATGCACTCATTTCTTATTCCTTTTTTTTTCTACAATGATTGCTCGTGTTGCATCCCTTGCAGTGCCACTACGAGTGGTTCCTACAATGTGTGATCCTCTATGGACTATTTTACTACTACTGCCATCTTCCTCCACACTTGTAGTTCCAACTGAGGCAGAGGATCAATGACAAAGCCTACTATGCTTTGTTTTTCTTTGATGTGACTGAATCAGGTGATCCCTTGTCATCATCTCTTTGACCAGTCTGTTGCTCTATTTCCTAATACTTGTTACAGGACTCAGTCACTTGAATGATGAGAATGATGAAGGCTTTATATTTAATTTTGTGATGTTATTTTTATTTTATTTTACCAGTGGGATGCCACCAAGGATTACCAGAAGCTAGGCAAAACTTGCAGACACAGGGACCGGGCCATGGCACACTGCAAGCTGGCTCATACTTGTTGCCCACTGCTCAGAGCAAACTGCCAAGAGCACACTGCCCAAAGCACACTGCAAAAGATTGCTTCAGGACTCAGGAAGAGGAGGAAGGAACTTCAGGAACATGGAGAATTTGTTTTTCTTTTCTTGTTTTTTTTTTTCATGGGTTGCCACCATGGTGCCACCTACCAGGGGCCGGTAATTGGCATGCTGCCAGATGGCACACACTTGCTGTCCACCATCCAGATCACACTGTAAAAAGCTGCTTCAGAACTCAGGAGGAGGTGGATGAAGGAACTTCAGGAATGTGGATATTTTTTTTTCTTTTTCATGGGATGTCACAAAGGTGCCACATACCAGGGGCCAGGCATCAGCATGCTGCCCTTGCAAAACTTGCTACCCCTGCCAAGATCACACTACAAAAGACTGCTTCAGGACTCAGAAGGAGGAGGAGAAGGAGGAGGAGGAAGAAATTTCAGGAATGTGTAGATTTTTTTCATGTGATTCAACCAAGGTGCCACCTACCAGGTCCTTCACCAAAACCACTGATCCAGTGCAGCAAATTAGAGTGAGAGGCAGCCACCATAAAAACCTCAAGAGTATAAACAAAGAATGAGAGGTGCTCACCGCAAAAAAAATCAGCAACAAGGATCAGTGTAACTTGTTGAATAAATAGTAATAAATACCCCAACATGAAAGGTGCATCCAAATTAATTTACTGTGGATCCAGTCCAGAACAAAGAGCCACAGCCGACACGCAGTACCCCAGCACTTCACACCCTGACTGGGTTCTTCCTCAGGGGGTCATGGCACTATGCAGTATATACTCATCCTTCAAAGTGCTATCTTAAAGTGACAGTGCTTATTGTTATCTAAAGCTAATAACTGCATGATAGTGTCCAGGGGCTGGGCACTGGTAACCTGACAGCTTACACGCACTTGCTGCCACTGCCCAGACCATACTACCCAGATTACACTGCAAAAGTCGGCTTCATGACTCAGGTGGAGAAGGAAGAAGAAGGAATTATTTTTTAACCGATTGATGGGATGCCACCTACCAGGGACCGGGCACTGTCACGCTGCCAGCTGGTACACATTTGATGCCCTGCTCAGATCACACTGCTAGAGGCTGCTTCAGGACTCAGGAGGAGGAGGAAGGAATCATGTTTTTACCTTTTTTATGGGTTGCCAGCAAGGTGCAACCTACCAGGGGCTGGGCACTGCCATGCTGCCAGCTGGCAGACACTTGCTTCCCACTACCAATATCATACTGCAAAAGGCTGCTTTAGGACTCAGGAGGCACAGAAAGAGGGAGGAGCTATTTTTTAACTTTTTTTATAGGATGCCATGAAGATGCCACCTACCAGGGACCAAACACTGGCACGCTGTCAGCTGGCATACACTTGCTACCCACTACCCAGATCACAGTGCCCATATCATACTGAAAAAAGGCTGGTTCAGGACTCAGGAGGTGGAGGAAGCAGGAATTTTTTTTTTCTTTTTTATGGAATGCCACTTGTGTGCCACCTAGTAGGGGCTGGGCACCGGTACACTACGAGCTCAGCTGGCACACGCTTGATGCACACTGCCCAGACCACACTGCCTAGATCACACTATAAAAGTCTGCTCCTGACTTAAGAGGAAGAAAAAGACTAACGACTAAAAAACAGCCACAAAAAGAATTGAAACTGACTCAAGAGGATGCCACCATGGTGCCAACTACCTGTCACCAGGCACTGTCCTGCTGCCAGCTGGCACACACTTACTGCTCAGGCCAGTAAAATTCCTGACAGAGTACACCCCAAAAGGCTTCTTCCAGGGATTATAATGCCCTGCTAAAAGGCAACTTCTGCAACAAAAGATGGGTACTGGCAGACTGCCACCTCATATTCCACATCTGTCGACTAGCCAGCCAAAAGCACACTCACCCTGCAGTCCCACAAATCAGGCAAGCCCATGGCCCCAGAGGTCTGATGCAAGCTGTCAATCTGCAACACTGCTGCTGCCGGGGTTTTTTTTTCTTCCTTTTCTTCTCTACCCCAAGTTGCAGCCTTGCTGTTCCACCAACTGTCTAATCAAACTTTTAATGGTGAGAGAATTACACTTCCTTCTTTCCTAGCTAATCTAACTAGATTTGTACAATGCCCTGCCTGAGCTTCCTGCCAGCCTGATGCTGAGTGCACAAGTGAACTCTGCTGCTGGTTCACATGGGGTTGAGCTGTGTAGCTGTGTCCAAAAAGAGGCTGGACTAGCTGGTGACTCACACAATGAAGTTTAACTGTCTCGGGTGTGAACTGTGGTGCCATTTTTCAGATCCTGGCCAAAATGGGTTTTTTTTACATCCCGAAAGGCGATTTCACAGTCCCTGCACAAAATCACCTTTTGGGCAGGAGTTAAAAATGTTTTCTGCCCTTGTTCAAGAGTTGGGGTTATAAGAAGGCTATGTTGAAAATTTGGTGTAAAAATATTAAAACTCAACAATGTTATGAGCCTACTGTACACTGAATTTTGTGAACGCAGACTTGTATGTTTGGTAATAGTCAATATTTTAACCCCAAAGTTTCAACATAGCCATTTCTTTACAGCATCTCATGAATGTGACAGCTGTCATTTTTCAACTCCTGCCCAAAATGTGTTTTAGCATCACAAGAGTTGGTTTCACAGTCCCTGCGCAAAATCACCTTTAAGCCAGGAGTTGAAAAATGTCTCTGCCCATCTTCAATAAGCAGGTTCATAACAAGGCTATGTTGAAAATTTGGTGTAAAAATATTAAGAAAATAATTTAAAATAATTTTACCCCATATTCCTCAGCTGTAGCCCTATCAGCTCTGGCCAGATTTTGTTACAAACAGGTAACTCCAATGCATATCTCAAGTCAAGGTACAGAGCATGAGATTATAGAATTAGTCAATATGATAGTAAGTGGGCCAAAAATCTCATCATTTAATGGGAACATAAACAATGTTGTTTGCATTTTTCATTATAATTGTAAATTTGGGCATGTGTGAAGTCTGTTGTATTGCCCCAGTTAATTTCTTTGTTTGTTTGTTTTGAAACGGTCCTATTTTTCCCATTTTTAGCACCCCATATTAATGTAATGTAGGCTTTTTCCTGCCAAACATTGATAGTTTTCACTTACTTAACAGTTTCAGAACCCAGTGACATCAGTTGACCTGAAGACTACAATTATTATTATTAGCTTTTATTGACAGGTAAGTACACACGAGGAATGCAATGTCAGCAGTAACGATACAGAGGCAGCTTCAGATAATCAAATGAGCACAAAACTGAGAACAACCTATCAAGTTGTACTAGGTAAACAAGTAGTGTGAGCAAGTGAAGAAAAACAAATAAACGTTATAATACAGATGAAGCAGAACACAGTGACATAAGCTGAGCTGATGTCATTGTGTTCTGCTTCATTGTACTCTTCAGCTCAACTTATGTCGCTGGTTCCAGAACAGTTGAATTAAAAAATGAATACTAGACAGAAAAAAAAAACAGCATTAATATGGGGCCCAAGATAAGGAAAAATAGAACCATTTCAAAACAAAAACACAAAGCAGTACACTGGGGTGATAAAACAGACTTCACACATGCCCAGATTTACAGTTATAGCAAAAAATGCGAACAACATTGTTTATGTTTTCTTTGAAAGGAAGGGATAACGTCCATCAAGTCCTGAGGATTTAGACCTTAATCGCTCCGTTATGCATGTGTGGCCAATAGGAGTTTTCTTTTACAGAGTATTATCTTTTGATAGCATGTCTGAGGGCAGCTTATTGTGTTTTGGGTAACTTGGGCTGAATACAGAGCAAAAATATTTTTTGTAAAGTGGTTAGGCATATCCTGATTTTGCTCTAGTTCATTACCATTAACCATTAGGGGTCCAACTGTTCTATCTGTTCTATAGGTGTCAGCATGGCTCAGTTGGTAGCACATCTGCCTCTGGACCAGAAGGTCATGGGTTCTCGTCCCACACTGGGATTGGACTTGCACCTAAAAATCACTGGCATCTGAGTGCAGTATTGGGGAGTGCTGTATTGCTGGGGTGTGTCGTCCTTCAGATGAGATGTTAAACTGAGGTCCCTTCTGCCCATCCTGGTGTTATCCTGGTGGGTGTCCAGGTGAAAGTAAAAGAACCCAGGGCACTCTTTGCAAAGAGCAGGGAACATTCCCGATGTCCTGGCTAACATTCCCCTTCCCATAAAAAACTGGCTCATGCAATTATCCAGGCTGTGTGTGGGTGATGATGTGCGATATGGCCACCACCACACATTCAGTCACTTCACTACCAGTCTAACATTGCTTGTAAAGCGCTTTGGGATACTGTGAAAAGCACTATATATAAATGCTGATTCTTCTTCTTCATCTGTTCTCTTGACTGAGTTTGTATAACAGTAAAATTCCTTTATCTCCCCTTTTTCCATGTGCTAGCTTAGTCTCTACTTTGATATTCTCCTTTTGACAATATTACAATAATTTTTGTTTCTGCTTGTAGTTTGTTTAACTTTGTCAGAACCTGTTTGTGTGAGCAGTTTATGAGCCCTTTATTACAAAACAGGTAGGGAAATTACTGAGTCCTGATTGGTTAGCAACTGTGTAATGTTAGACTACTACCAATGGTTGAGCAAGCATTTGTCAATGACAAATGTTTGCATCTATGGTATGAGTGGCAGTCATGTGCAGTGACATGAGTAATTTGTGATGGATCCCTACTTTCTACTGACTGTATGTCTCTGCGTACACTGTAATTTAAACTGTAAGGCTAACCCACTTGTCCAGATAAAGTGCCTGGACCCATCGAAGCACACGTCAACCCCTTGTGAATGAAGGCTCCCCGGCCCACCACAAGGTGTGGTGTGTGTGCCAGAACACTGCTCCATCTCTCCCTGGGCTGGGACCAGTGCTGCACATTGCAGCACCTTTCTCCCAGCCTCTGCCCATTCAGACAGCCCATTAAGCATGCACCTGAATTCATGTCTCTGGCAGGGGAAGGCAATATGGCCCCAATGGGCAACAGCTGTCCCTGGAAACAATGTTACTTTATCATTTTTTGTAACAGTTTTGACCCCAAAATTACAACATAGTCTTTTTATGAACCCCATTCTGAACATGAAAGGTGTCATTTGTAAGATACTCAAAATGTCATTTTGTGCCACAAGTGCAAATTCCCATTTTGGCCAGGATTCAAAAAAATGACAGATGTTGGGTTCATGAGGTGGTGTGAAAAAAATGGATATGCTGAATATTTGGGGTCAAAATATTGAAAATTACCAAAGTAATGAGCAAGCATTGTAAAATGCAAATACACTGTCATAACTTTGGTTTTCTAGTATTTTGACCCCAAATTTTCAACATAGTCTTCTAATGACCCCACCTCATAAACCCAGTAGGTGAAAATGTTCATATCCCTGCCAAAAAATCATTTTGCACTACAGGTTTGAAAATGCATTTTGGTCAGGATTTGAAAAATGGCAGCTGTCACACCCACGAGGTAGTGTGAAAAAATGGCTATGCTGAAACTTGGGGTCAGAATATTGAAAATTGCCAGACCTATGAGACAGCATTGAAAATGTTCAATGTACAGTTATAACTTTGTTTTTTTGTAATATTTTCTACCCAAATTTTTATCATAACCTTCTCATGACCTCACCTCATGAACCCAGTAGGTGAACATTTTCAAATCAGCCCAATAGGTGATTTTGCGGAGCAACTGAGAAAACATCTTTTGGCTTGGAGTTGAAGAATTTCACCCACTTGTTCATGAGGTAGGGTCACCAAAGGCCATGTTGAAAATCTGGGGGAAGAATATTAGAAAATGACCAAGTTATGTGTTCAAGTTCAAAACACATTGAAATACATTGACCACATACCTGATTTCCTCAGTTCCCGGTCCAGCGCTGAAGAACAAAGACATGTCTCCAGTCCAGAAAGGATTACAGCATTGGACACCTGGTAGGTAAGTAACTTGTAGGAGTGGTGTGGGATGGTGGGTGCTGAGTGGGAGGGCCAGGTAAGGGGAAGGTAACAGTGGTGGCAACAGACATAGATGGACCATTTTCTTTTTCACAGGGATTTAAATTAAAAATTAAAAAAAAGAGTGTGAGGGATAGTTTTCTTTATTTCAGGTACTGACACTGGTGACTGGGTACCTCAGTGTCAGTGTCTTGTTTGGTGGCACTGGTGGTGGGTTCTCCCATGTTGCATAGCTGAAACAGGCCAGGTGGGGAGGTACTAGCTGGCGGCATGGGGTCATAATGTCGTGGACAAAAACAATGCAGCAATAAATGCCGTAAACAAAACTGCACGTGCCAAAAAAAGGTCAGTCAAAACACTGACCATACAACAAACATGCACACCCCGTTCAAATCAAAGGGACTTTTCCTTTTTGCAGGGGGCTTTGCCTACCTCACCCTCTCTGATGTGGGGCTTTGTCCCCACCCCGGACTTTAAATAACCAATTCCGGTGTGACACTGGGGATTGGGTGAAACTGGAAGGGAAATTTTTTTTAAGTTGCAACACCAGGAGGCCTGGGAGGAACCAAACCATGGTCCCAGGTCTCCTTCATTGCTGTGTGCTGATGTCTTAGCCACTCCATCATGGGAGAAGCTTGACCAGGCACAGCAGCACAGGCTTCTTCAGCCATTCCTCCACTTCATGGTCAGCAACAGGAGTAGTAGTAATTCCCTACTGCTATTATACCCCTGTCGCTCTGTTTCTATGCTTTGCACAGCATGGCTTTTGTAGGCGCTATATTGATTCAGTACCCTAACTGGCATTGGAGATTGGGCACACTGGTGTTGGACCAGGGATTTTAAAAAATGTAAAAAGACTAAAAGGGATGGTCTATTTTATTTGAGGTACCAACACTGGGGATTGTGCACCGCAGTGTCAGTGTCATGTTTGGCTGCATCAGGGCTGGGCTCCCCAGTGTTGCACAGTGGAAATACGCCAAGTGGGGGAGTACTAGCCAGCACTGAGCTTGGGCACCCTGGTGCCAGAAATGGAGATGGCAGTGATATGTGGTTTGATGATGTAAGCCAATATAATGGAATGCAGAGGGAGAAAGAGAGCATCCCCCTTACACTGCTCAGCTGGTTGCTAGAAAGCTGTATGTAGATAAAATGAGACAGCCACTATCTGATTGGGGTGACTGGCTCCTTTCAACTACACAAAGTTTCCGCCTAGCAAGCAGTGAGTAGTGTCATGACCAGAGTGTCTGGTTATTGGTCTGTTACTGACAAGCCCATTTCAGCTTTAAATGCCAGGTCCATGGCAAATAAGACCACCACAATGGTGGAGCTAGTGGCTTCTGTGGACCTGATGTGCATAACCAAGACCTGGCTGGGGAACGCTTCAGGCCTTGTGCTGGCAGCGTCCATCCCAGATATTTTTTCTGTGGTACATTGCCCAAGGAAGGATCACAGGGGTGGGAGATAGCAATTTGTTTTAAGTTGGAGCTGGGCCTGATGGTGCACTCTATGGGAGACACCAGCTCTTTCAAGTGTGTGGTGGTGCTGGGAGATCCTAGGCTGGATGTCAGAATCCTCCTTGTCTACCATCCACCTGGTTGGGACAAGAGGTTTCAGCAGGAGTTGACAGCTTTTTTCACTGACAGGGTTTTTGGAGTCACCGAGATGGCTTGTTCTCAGTGACTTCAACACCTGGGTGGACAATGAGAGCTCATCTGGGATGTGGGACTTCTTATGCAGCATGGAGCCCATTGGCCTTTCTTTTGCATCCACTGCTGGGACTCACTGCTCCAGTCATGCCCTTGACCTGGTGTTTTTGATGGGTCTTGAGGTTAATTCCATTAGGCTTGATCTATCGGCTTTGCAGTGTCCTCCGGCAGCTCTGCTACCCCCCGTACAATTTAACTTCATTTTTACACATTAGAACATTTTAGTTTTATATTTTTTGCACAGTTCGGCTTTACTTCCCTTTCAGCATCGAGTGGTGTACTTCAAATTTTACAACATGTATGTGGAGATGAAGCCTGGGGGTGTGCGTCACAGTCCACCCCCCCGACTCCTGAGTCAGAGAAGGCTGCAAAATGGAGTAAAGCTCAACCCCCAGCTTCTACCAAGCCTCCAGACTCATCTGTGCTCACCGAAGCGTGATTTCTACAAGAAATCACCCATCTGAAGACTGCAATAGAAGCCCTTACCTTGGAGTTAAAAAACATCAATACCGTAGCCGAGAAATTGACCCAGCAGGTCGGTGATGTGGAGGCCCGAGTAAGCTCACTGGATGACTGGTGGGCCCGGCTGGAACCAGAGACTGCATCCCACAGACAGCATTGTCATAAGCTGGAAGAAAAATTGGAGGATCCGGAGGGACATAGTTGAAGAAACATCCTGGTAATTATTGGCCTGCCAGAGGGGTCAAAAGGCTCCTCCACTGTTACCTTCTTTCAAACATTTCTAGAGAAGATAGTGGGCTCCTCCCCAAATGCCCCACAATATATTACTGAGCGCGCCCATCGCTGTCTACGTCCACCGCCTCCCGTTCATTCAGCACCCAGACCTGTCATAAAATTATTAAACATCCTCGATAAGGTGCACATCTTATCGAGGGGCTGGCAGTATAGCCTAGAGGTTAGAGTAATGAGCTGTGAATAAGCTTGGTACATCCAGCAGACAGATCTGGGTTTGATTCCCAGAACCTCTGCTTGCATACTGTATGACTCTAAGCAAGTCACTTAACCTACCCAGTGCTCCCGGATCAGCCCTGAAAACAGGCACCTGTGCCCAGTGGGCTTTACCTGGTTAACAAAAGACTAAAATAAAAAATAAAATCAAAGAGACTAAAGAAATCATGTGGGAAGGACATAAACTAAGAATTGTCCAGGACCCGTCAAAGTTGGTGTGCCTGAAATGTGCAGCCTATGGTCCTATTGTCTCTAAACTGTTGGCTGCACATATTAGATTTAAAATGCTGTATTCAGCCAGACTTCAGCTCAACTACAAAGGCACTCCAAAAACCTTTGACTCTGCAGAGCTTGCCAAGAAAGACCTACCACATATGTTTCCGGACTTGTTCACCAGTTTTACTTGAGATAACAAACTTTCCTGTAACTTTTTATGGTCTTAATAACTTCAGCTCATCTATTTAAATGCTAGTGATAGCAATGTTTGGATCCAGGAACTAATGAGCACCAAGTGACTGCTGGATAGTGGTGAGGCTTGGGGTATATTCAAGGTACATTTTTGCACTGATTCAGGATTGTTGTTTGCATCAGACATTGGCCTTGAACCAGGATTTTATATCTGTTTAGCTTTACGTACATATTCCCCACCTAGATTAACCTATCATCCTTCAATGACATAAGTAGACTGCAGCAAGGTTTGCAAGGATTCCCTGATTCTTATGTTAATTCTTTCCTTTCATTGATGCCCATTTCTAACACTGCTTGATTCGGACCAGTATTGTGCTTCGCATTGGTGATTCTAGAGAGCTATGTACCAATGCAGATTTATATGCCAAAGTTCCGGATAGCCTTCTCCTCTTTGGTGGCAAGGTGGAGGTAAGTTAACTTTGGGGCTAATGGCATAAGAGTGATATTTGTGCAACCATTAGGTGTGGAAATCCACCTCGTACCCCTTTCTCAACTGAAGGATGGAGTCTTTATCTTGCCTAGTTTCAGTGTCCCTGTTAATTAGCATCCTACTTCGGTGCACCTTTCCTACTCGGGGGAGGGGGAGCAGAAAACAAAGAGGATTGCTATTAGTATTGGGCATCTCACAGCCTTCAGACTGAAAGCATTTCAGTAGACTGTGCTTTCCTTTTTTGTCTGACCTACTAAGGAACTTAGACTTAATGCAGCATAGAATGGTAGAGAGAGACAACTATCTGATTTAATGCTGTTCCACTATGTTACTACTTTCTGTATCCCGCCTTGAGTTTCTGCTTCATATTTTGTTTACTGAGACCAAAACTGTATCATATATATATATATATATACAGTAGGTTAAGCTATTCTTTTTTAGGAATAGGGGGCACTCAAGTTCATCGAAACTGTGGGGTACTGTTCCGTGTTTATAAGCTGGGACTTCTTCATTTTAACACACTACATGGTTCCTGGTCACATTATAGATGTGACAGGCTGATTTAGCTTGTGTTTTTCTATGGTAGCTTTAATAAATGGTTGTTAATATTTTAGCTCTTTTAAAGCTAGGTAGCTCATTGACTGGGCTAATGGGAGAACTTGTGGTTAACCTCCTGCGATTACAAATATTCTGCCTTTGTTATATTGGGACTCTGGCTACCTTAAGAGAAAGGCAGGAGCTATGGTGGCCTCCATCTGATTCATTGGTTTTGCTGTGCAGATGTGCAGTGGATACTGATGCCTTTGATCTCCTCACCACTACCCGCGCTCCCTATGGGTGATGAGAGGTTGGGATTCCCTTCTATCCAAGTAAACTCATTTATTGATTCATCGGGACACTTGCCCTACATAAATTATTTGCATTGAGGGATTTGGGCTGAAGAACGGTGAGTGGTGCCTGGCAACTGGTAACCTGTGCATAACAGGACATTTTTTTATTTAGTTGTTTAACCAGGTATAGCACACTAAGCTGAAAGCTTTTTTAAAGGAGCGACCTGGGAGCACAAGGATGTTAAGTGACTTGCTCAGAGTCACACAGTATGCAAGTGGAAGCTGTGGGATTCAAACCCAGGTCTAGTCTGCTGGATGTCACCAGATTTGCAGCTCAGGGCCTTAGACCACTGTGCTATACTGCCTCCTTAGGACATTTCATGGGCTACAGGTACGAAACAGTTCATGGTTCCAGACATTATGGTGGTATGACCTCCATAGTGTTTAAAGTGCACAATAGTATTGAAGAGACTCGAGTCAGTGAAGTGGGTTCACGGTATTGGATCCACTTCCCAGTGCAGCACTTGTTGGAGGCTATGCATGTGGCCTTGGAATAAGCGGGTATACTAATAGCAGTTAGAAACCTGTAAGAGGTATACATGCCCTATCCCTTTTTGTGTTACACTCTGGGGCGATGTCTTATGTGATGTTGTATCAGTTTTTCTGAGATGGTCTGGGGATCCTGGCTACTTGTTTCCTGGGGGATATGGGGGTGGGGTCAGATTCAGAAGAACTAGGAAGTGGTCCCTCTTTTGGGTGGCTGTAATTGCTCCAGGATTGGAACAGAGGAGCCTACCAGATACTGGCAAACAATGAGGAATTGACTATATGAATACTGATGAGAAATGCCTCCTGTACGGCCTAGTCATTGAGCTAGTTATCATGGTTATGTCTGGCTCTAGCCAGGCCCATACTGGGGAGCTTACATAGGTTTTATTGTAGAAGCCTAGAGTTATTTTGACTGTGAATTGTTTTGGATTCTTACTATGCTTATATTTCAGTTTTATGCACTTACATGTTTTTACTTCTCTACCTATAGATATCATCAGATTTTCTTTTAGAGGAGCGGGGTAGGTAGCACGGGGATTGGCTATTGGTGAATGTACATACATTAGGGACCAGATGTTTTGTTTTTTAGGAGATTGTCAGTCATAGGACCGGGGACAATTGGGTGTATAGATGTGTGGGCTCGGGGGCGTAGGAGGTTGTTTGATTGTGTCCATATATATCACACCTTTCTCTATGGTAACAGATATGCTGACTGCTTTGGGGACTTTTTTGGGAAGGGGGGAGGGTCTGCCTTACCCTTCTATCTAATTCCATGCTTAGAAATAATCATTGAGTTGGTGAGCATGCCATTATTTTCTTATGATAATTATTATGGTTAACTACACATTTATTACTTGGAACATCAAAGGATGACAGAACAAGCATAAGCATCATATGGTCTTATTGCACTTGAAAAAGTTGCACGCCCATATAGCCTATCTCCAAGAAACACATACTAAACGGCAAGACATTTTATCGTTTAGGCAGCAGTGGGTAGGCCAGGCTTACAGTGCCAGCTCTAGTGGTCAACAGGGAGGCTTTGTCATTCTCATTGTGAGAGGGCTGCCTTTCACATTACAGAAAGAGGTCTGGGATCTCCTAGGGCAGTATATTTTTCTTCTTGGTAACTTAGGGCATACCAAGGTATTATTAGACTCGATAAATGGTCCTAATACAGACAACCCAGCCTTTTCACTGCACTCAGTCTCATTATTGTCTCTTTGCCCTGTTCCTTTTATATTTAGGAGGGGACTGGAATTTAGTCTTTCAATCATATCTAGACAAATCCATCTCGCATAAATTTGGTCTGTCTCTGGGACAGCTGGGTTTAAGAAGTTTCATTGCCAAATTAGGCCTCATCAATCCCTGGTGTTTAATTCATCCATTGCAGAGAATACATCTTTTACTCCTTGCATCACAATACATATTCTCGCCTAGATTATTTTATTTCCCAAAGTGCTGTCTCCGGTCTTATGTTCTTTGAAATTCTTATTACTGTAATCTTGGATCATGCTCTGGTTAACCTCATACATAATGCTGGCAATGTGGAGGACAGTGATTTTATCTGAAGACTCAATGCCCAATTGCGCCAAGATTCAACTACATCTCGCATTCTTTCCAATTGGCTCAAGAATTTTGTAGATGCTAATTTCTACTTTGTAGTGGCAGCAAACGTTTTCTGGGGTGCTCTTAAATGCTCTTTCAGGGAGGAGTGTATTCGCCTCACCTCCAAATGTCTTAACAGTGACAGACCCACATCTCAGAGCTCTAATCATCCATTAGGCAATTAGAACACACACTTTACTCCACCTCAGAGTTTGCCACATGGACTAAACTTCATAAACTGAGAGCAGAATACTCTGACCTTGTAGCTCAGAAAGCAGAGCTTGCTATAAAATGAACTAGAACTAGATACCTAGAATCTGGGGAAAAGGCAGGTAGGTTATTCGCCCTTTGTCTCCGGGCCTTAGAATCCAGTAATTATGTTCCAGTCCTCACTAATCCTGACACAGGGTCCCTCATTACCAAATCTAGAGAAATTGTAGAGCTCTTCCACAATTAGTATTCTAAATTGTACTCGGTGGATATCCTAGATCTCCCATCAGAGGAAGCTATTCTGACATATTTATGTGATATTCTTCTACCTAGTCTCAGTCCACCACAACAAGACTTTCTTGGCACACTCCATATCGCACAAGAGATCTCACAGGCCATTAAGCAACTTTCTATGGATAAGTCACCAGGACCAGATGGGCTGTCTAAAAATGTTTTTATAGCTGTAACCAACTAGTTCCGCTTCTTTTAGAGGTCTATAATTATTGGCTTCAGCAGGGTTTTTATACTTCCAATTTTATGGAAGCCCATATTACAGTACTTACGAAGTCAGGTAGAGACTTCACCAATCTGGGCAATTATTGGCCAATACCATTATTAAACACAAATGTCAAAATATTGGCCAAAATTTTAGCCAGTAGATTGACACACATTTGGAGTGGCCTAATCAATCCCACCCAGGTTAGTTTCATGTTTGGACGATTATCAAGTGACCACTTATGGAAGCTCCACTATCTGATCAGTGTCTGGAGAGAGTGGAACCCTGCGGCTCTGGTCTCCCTTGACGCTGCAAAGGCATTTGATAGAATATGATAGTCTTTTTTTATTTGCTACACTAAATAAATTTAGTTTCCCCTCTAGCTTCACTAAATGGATTTAAGTTATTGTACACAAATCCAACAGCATGAATAAAATGCAGTGGAGTCCTCTCTCGCTCTCTTTCTCTTCAACGAGGCATGAGGCAAGGCTGCTCACTTTCATTGATTTTTATTTAATCTCTACCTGGAACCCTTAATATGTCGTCTACAACATAATCTGGATATTAAAGGCATCCCTGTAGGTCCTACTAGATATGTTCTTTCGACGTACACAGATGATCTCCTTCTTCATTTGAAAGACCCCTTGTGCTCTATGCCAGCAGCATTAAAGGAAATTGTTGACTTCTCTTTATTATTGGGATATAAATTAAACACGCAAAAAAATAAGGTCTTGTCTCTTAAATCATCTGTTGAACAAATAGGATGTTACCTCGATGGGATTAATATGGAAACCATGGCACATCAGATATTTGGCTGTCCTCTTAGGTCACACACCCTTGAGTCTTGTGAAAGACAACCTTAGTCCTCTCCTTTCCTCCATACAGCAAGACCTTAATAACCCTTGCTTCCATTAACATTGGGGGGTCATACCAATGTGATTAAAATGAACGTGCTCCCCAAATTATTGTACCAGATGGGCATGTTAAACATCCATCTTCTTAAATCATGGTTTGTGTACCTTCAAGCAATAATTAATTCATTTTTGTGGCATGGAGGTCCAGGCCAGAGATCATACTTTAAACTCATGTTGCCTAAGCTTAATGGTGGCCTACAACTACTGAATTTCTTTTTTTATTATGCAGCTTTACATTACGGTAAGGTACCCTGGTGGTTAGCACAACAGCTGGATCCCATACAGGGTTATATTCTCATTTGGGTCAACATAGAACGTCTTTTATGCAGACAACAAGGCATAAGTCTTAATAGCCTTCCATATATTAAGCCATCCCTGCTACCCCACCGCCTTAGATACACACACATCTATATTGGTCTTTAAAAGTGATACATCAACTGAATGACCATATAGGCTGGAGGTGGCATAGAGTGATTACTCAACTGAGAATCAGAAATCCTAATGTAATGATTGCCAGACACCCAGTACAGCAATCTTTCTGTCTACAATTAACAGGGCTCTCAGTCCAATCTTTCCTGGCTGAAGATTGGTTAATTTTGTTTGCTTCAGTTTGTTCGGAACTTTATTTTACCCCTCACTAGGCTTTAAATAGTACAAAATAATTTGCTCTTTTTGGTGATTTTTGGGCCCAAAACCGTGGGACATCTGGATATCGCAAGTACCTAATTTCTCCTTGACTCTACTTTCCCAGCACTATATAGTTTCACAGATTTATAAAATCTTTCAGTCATAGGATCTAAACACTTTATCTGAAATTTGTTTTTATTGGCAACAGGCTTTATCTCTCCCTGATGACATTGCCAAATGGCAAATGGTTTGGCGTCAGTTAAATAAATATATTAAACAAGGTAGATTGTACATTACACAGTTACGCATTTTACATAATTTATACAGCTCTCCAGTGAAACTGTTCAAAATGGGTAAGGTTCCCTCTGCTCAATGCTCACATTGCGGACAAGTGGATGGTTCTTTAAAACACATGCTGTGGGACTGTCCAGTTATACTTCCCTTCTGGGAGAGTATTAAATGCTCTCTAGATCCCCTACTGGGCCTAGAGGAGTTATTTACTCCAGCCATATGTCTTGCCAGTGTCTATCCACCTGGCCTGCCCAAGGTATGGAAAATGCTCATGGCAATGATTAGCATTATTGCGAAATTGATCATACTTAGGCACTGGAGGGATACTCCTCGCCACATTTCAAGGAATGGCATCAGGAAGCTCTGTCAGCTTTAATGGTTGAAAAACAACTTGCTTTATTACGGTGTAGTGAGCACCACTACAGAACGAACTGGGATCCTTTATTTACGCTGCTGTCTCTGTCCTCTTAATGACTATCAAGTGACGTGTTCCAAATCTCCCCAACCTTAACTATGGGAATGTTAAATAACCAGCATTCTGATATCCTGGCTCTGTTTGATGTCTATATTAGGATTATGATGGATGGGCAAGGCAGCCTTAGCTTAGTTTGGGGAGGATACTTGAGGGGGGATTTTCCCTTTTTGTTGTTTTTATCTACACCATCAATGGAATTGATTAGCGTTTTTATGAAATGTTCTTGTTGATGTTATTTGTTGGTATTATTGTTCATGTTCTGCAAACTTTAATAACATTTACTTGATTAACAAAAAAAAAAAAGGGATTGATCCGGTCACCTGGTCAGATTACTGCACCATCAGGTTTAGCTTCAGTACCCCCCCTCAGTTGTCCCGTCCCCAGTGGAAATGATCCAGTTCCACCCTTTAAAAGGGATTCAGTCTGAGGGACTTTTGGTGGAACTGGACATTTCATCTGTGCTAGAGGCTTGCGCTGGTGGCCTGGTGGAGGCCATGGCAGTCTATAGTAAGGTTGTTACAGAGGCCCTGGACCATTTTGAGCCAATCCATATACAGGGTTTTAAATAATTGATTAGCAGTTTTTTTCTTGGGACAATGCTAACTGTATAGAAAGTATTTATATAGGTTTTCTAGAAGTGTTATGTTTTTTAAACACAGTGAGACAAGTTCTATGCATTTTCACAATGTTTTAGCACTTTTATGAACAAAATGCTAATCAATTTTTGGAGTTAAATAAATCCCTGATATACACCCCTGGTTTCACACCTAGACTTGCCTTGGTTTGTTGGTGAGCTGAGGACTTTAAAAACCACGAGGCAGAGGCTAGAGAGGCAATGGAGAAAGACTAGATCCCAGGAGGACATGCTGGTTCTGAGGAATTAATTACAATGATTATCCGAATGCACTAACCAATAAAAAGGCAGCTTTTATGTCAATGGTGATTGCAGCTGGGGAAAATCAACTGGGTCACCTCTCTGGGTTGTAGACAGACTATTATAGCCTGTCTCTCTGGAACCCGTTAGAGCTTTTTCAACTCAAAAATGTGAGGAGTTTGTGCAATTCTTCTCAGACAGTGTCCTCTGTGAGGACTGGGATTTCAACAAGTGGAATACCAGCATCCAGCAATGGTGGGCCTCGGGATGGCAGGCGCATTTTACCTGCCTGGGAAAAGTTCCATCAAGTTACGATGATGGAGGTCTGTGAGGTGATCTTGAGACTGAAACCAGCATCCTGTGACCTGGACCGAGGCCCAACGTGGCTACTAGTTGGCTGTGTCAGAGTCCTGGGCCCGATGTTCTCCAAGATTGCCCGGTGTTTTTTAGTGGTTAGGAATTTCCCTGGGCCTCTTAAGGAGGCTGTAGTAAAGCCCATGCTGAAAAAACACATCTTTGGACCCTGACATCTTGGTGAACTATCAGCCTATCTAAAACCTTTCCTTTCTTGGGAAAGTTATGGAGAAAGTGGTCACAGAACAGCTCGAGAGTCACCCCATAGATTTCCAGATCTACAAAATTTTCCAGTCCAGGTTTAGGGCCATGCATAGCGTGGAGGGAGTGTTAGTCAGGGTGTGGAATGACCTGCTCAGGGTGAGAGATAGAGGAGAATGAACCATTCTTGTCCTTCTCAATCTCTCTCTTCTGCATTTGACACTGTGGACCATGGGGTGTTATTGAACAGGCTGTGGGAGTATGTTGGACACACCGGCAAGGTCATCAGCTGGGTGAGTCCTTCCTCTGGGGCAGGTTCCAGAGGGTTTTTCTTGGAAATTATTCCTCCAGCCCGATGGCCCTGCCCTGTGGAGTGCACCACATTCGTCTGTCACAGGTACGTGGGTATAAAGATAACACTGGACACAGTAATTGGGTACAACACACCCACAGTGTGTTTTATTTTATATAAAAATAAAAAATAAATAAATAGAACAGTTCAAACAGAACAAGAAAATAAACAGTAGCTGAAGGCTATTCCACCTTACATCAGGTATCTCAAAATTATTCATCAGCTTTCCTGCTGTTAGAGATTAAATTCCTGTTCAGGCACAGGTCCTTCTTCTTACCTTCCTTCAGGTAAGTGAGACTGACTATGCAGCTAATCTGACTCTTTGTGTTTGAGGAGGACTTATATAGCCCTCCCACTTATGGGAAAGTTCCTCTATAGTAAATCCCCTTCCTGAGGTCTTGATAACTGGTCAGCACCTTATTTTCTATATATTCAAACAGTGCAAACATATATTGTATTTATACATGTGCTGTATTGTTGTAGTATATGGACATTAGCCCTTTAATTTATATCTCAGGGCTCTATACATAATGAGGCTCCTTTAGAGACTTTCAGTGTCTCTTTATTCTTTAATTTGTTTAATTTCTTTATTGTGTTTATTTTATCTTACAGCCCTCTCCTTATTCTGAGGGCTACTGTCTCTGTAAAGCATTTCCACATACATAGGGACACTCCTCTCCCTTTAAATCATTTGTTTTCTATGTTGTAGCAGAGCGGCAGACTGCTAGATAATCATTAACTTGGCTTTCAGCCAGAATCCATGACTCAGCCCTCTATCCCTGAGTTCAACCTGTTCTGCCAAGACCACAGGAAGCATGGTGGTGGTGTTGCCCTTTATGTAAATCAATCTCTCTCCTGCTCAATAACCTTCAAAGAGTCCCACGCTTTCTCCCATAAAGTAATCCTGGCACTATTATCCCTCCCTTCCTCTGCCCCTCTCTTTATTGGGACCCTTTATGCTCCTCCTAAAACAACTTCTGATACCCTAGTTTCCATGATCACTTCTATCTCGTCCCTCACTTCTAACGGTGAACTGCTGCTTCTAGGTGATTTCAACCGAGACTGGCTCTCCCCCTCCTCCAAGCAAACCTTTCTTAAAATCAAAGCCCTAAACCTCACAAACCTGATTTATGAACCCACCCACTTAAACCACTGCTCCCAAAACCACTCATTGCTAGATTGGATGTTATCCTCTTACCCCCACTGGATCATCGCATCAGGTACTTTACTAGATGCCCTCAGTGACCACTGCATTACTTTCTGTATATGCAAAATTCACTCTCTCCATGTGGTGACCAAATACCTTTGGACCTGGGCCCTCCACAAATTAGATGCCACCGTACTCCAGCATGACCTTGCAGTAGCAGATTGGCAACCTATACCCGCAGCAACTGATGTTGACAACACCTTATCTCACTTCACCAGCCTTTTTCTCCGCATTTGAAATCTCCACGCCCCCTTAAAAATCAAGAGTAAGAAGACATCATCATCCCTGGATCTCTGCTGACCTGTAGGCCAAAGGCAGAACCAGGGACAAAGCTTGGCACCTTTATAAACAGTCTAGATCCAAAGGGGACCTCCAGGTCTACAAAACTCTCAGGAACAAGTACACCAAGGCCATCCATCTGGCCAAAGCAAGTTATTTCAGGCAATACCTGCAGCAAGACCAACACATAACTGCCTCCTTTTGGAAAGCAATCCACACCCTCCTTGACTCGCCTGTGAAACAGATCTCCCCCTGTTCTCAGAGTTGATGGCACCACAGTCTCAGACCCAGCCTCAGTAGCTGAGATGTTTAATAAATTCTTCGCATCTTGTGCTCTCCTTGATAATCTATCCCCCTTACCCCCCACCCCCTGTACCCTCAAATACCACTGGATCACCCTCAAATATTAAATCCCCACCTTTCTCCCCCTCAAAGTCTACAATGCTCTCCTTGCCCTTAACTCCTCTAAGTCCAGCCCTGATGGTCTCACCCCAGGCTTCTCCACATCTCAGCCCCAGCCATCACAGCCCCACTCACCCACATTCTAAACCTTTAACTCCTCACCTCCACCATTCCTAAGGCCTGTAAATCTGCCAAGGTCTTACCCCTCCCAAAGGGAGGCGATCCCTCAGCTCCAGGTAACTATAGGCCCATTTTCTCTCCTCCTTTCTCTCACCAAACTTCAGGAATCTCTCATTCACATTAGGCTGTCAGACATTCTGGCCTCCTCCAACACCCTTTCTCCAGTGCAATCCAGCTTTAGAAAACAACACTCGACTATTTCCTCACTCTTGAGAGTTACAGATGCTTTCTTCTTTTATTTTATTTATTTTATTTTAGTGTTTGGTAACTGGGTAAGGCCCACTAGGCACAAGTGCCTGTTTTCAGGAGCGACCTGGGAGCAATGGACGGTCAAGTGACTTGTTCAGAGTCACGCAGTATGCAAGTGGAGGTTTTGAGACTCAAACTCAGGTCTGGGCTGCTGGATGTACCAAGCTTGTTCACACCTCATTCCTCTAACCTCTATGCTATACTGCCAGCAATGGTCCTGAGCCACATCACAGCTGCCATCTTTATAGACCTTGTCAAGGCTTTTGATTCAGTCTCCCATCCCCTCTTGTTACATAACCTATGCTCAGTTGGCCTTGCTGAATCATCTGTAAACTGGTTCCATTCTTACCTTCTTGACAGGCAGCAATCAGTTCAAATAGCTGATGCACTCACCCCTCCTCTCCCTATCCTCTCAGGTGTTCCCCAAGGATCAATCCTCGGCCCCATCCTCTTCTCCCTTTTTATAAACAATCTCCCCTCTGTCTGCCAATCTTCAAAAATGCACATGTACGCTGATGATACTATCATCTTCCTCTCCTGGCCCTCAGCCCTTAGTGTACAGTCCCCCCTCCAAGACAATTTCAACTGAGTCCAGACCTGGTTCTTGAAAAATCAACTCAAACTTAATGCCAAAAAGACTGTGGCCATGACCTTTGGAACCAGACAAAAACTAGCTACCATCCAGTCACCACCAATCTTCACTAATCTGGATGGCTCTCCCCTTGAGAATGTCTCTACTTTCAAATACCTGGGGGTGTGGCTGGATAGCCACCTGGATTTTTCTACTCATGTTGATTCAATCTGCTCTAAGCTGCATCCTAAACTTGCTCTCCTCTACCATCACAAGGATAGGCTCCCCCTCCCCACGCACCAGGAACTGGTAAACAAACAATTGTACCCGTCTTTGATTACATTGATGTGGTCTATGGAACAGCCTCTCAATTCTCTCTTACCAAACTAGATACTCTCCTGAACTCCTTCTGCCACTTCGCTACCACCTCCCCTCCTCTGACGCACCACTGTCTCCTGTACTCCATTTTTGCCCTTGCCCCCCTTTCCCACAGGCGACAGATCCACTGCACCTCTTTTGTTGCAAAATTCTGGTTTGGCACCCTCCTTACCTACCTTTCTGCCCACCTGTGCCCAGCTTCAGCCTCTACTTACTCCCTTCACCATCATGACCCACATACCATTGCCAACCCTGCACTAACTCTACCTCTGGCCAGTCTGCTTTTTCCTTTCATTTCCCCTCTCTCTGAAACAAACTCCCCCCAACCTCTGACTATCCTCCTCCTCTCTTTCCCTCAGAAGACTCCTCAGACCTCTACATCACCCTCTGTGCTCCCTGTGCTCTCCACCCCCCTCTTTAGTTCTCTATTTTGTCAACTACTTTGTAGTCTTACTTCCTCCTGGTAGTGGCACTCCTGCACTGAATCACGCCTCTTGACCCCTGCTGCTCTCACCTTGGTCCCTTACTTTTCCTAGTTTATCGGTCCTGTTACTGAGATTGAATTATATCTGTATGCCAGATGTACCTTTATTTTTGATGTACTAGCTTAATGTCGACCAACTGCTTTGTCACATTTCTGTACCTTGCTGCGGACAGCTGCCATTGTGTCTTGTAACCTTGACTCTGACTTTGTAAATCATGTCATTGTTTTTGCTCTTTGCTTACTATTGTCCTCTTATTCCCACTTCCCCAGGATGCACCTGGAAACGAGCTTTGACTCATTGGTGCTTTTCCTGGTTATCAAATTTTAAATAAATAAAATAAAATTATCTAGCCGCTCTGCTTTAGGGCTCTGCATAGCTTTGGTAAGTCCTTTTTTTATTTTCAAGCACTCGCTTTTGAGACCACACTGCATACTCAGTGAAGCAGGGAGGCTGAAAGTGAAAGTTTGCCACTTCATGAAAGCCTGCCTCTCTAGCAGCCTGGACTGGCTGCCCACATGTCACGGACTCCTCCATGGCTAGCTGGCACAATTCTACAGCATATTTTATATGAAGCCAGCAGCCAGGAGTCCCAATAATACAGGGGCATCAGTAATTATTTACACAGATACCAAGCGGCAGCAAAATAATTTAAACAAGGGAGACATAATGCTGTTCCGTTATACTCATATTCTACCTATCAGCGTGGACTTTATTTTGTATTTAACTGCCATTTTAAACATTTCTAAACATTCTTGCACCATATACATAAAAATGGCATAAGCATTAACTTAATTAAGCACTGCAGGACTTTAAACTCATAATACGGCACAAATGCACTCTGTGCACTTTATTTCTTAAAATGCACTTTACATTACTGCACTTTTTTCAACCAGCACCTTTATACTTAAAGGCACTTTATATCTTTTGGCATTAAATGCCATAAATGTACCTTATTTTATTCCTGCCAGCTGGCCTTAGCCTGGTGCATTATATTGGGAAGTTCTTGGTGAATAATGGAAATATGAAAATTAGAAATAAAAATAGTAGGAAAAAAGTTTAGTGAAAGATAGAAAAGACTGCCATAGGTGGCCAACTTATGCCAGGGGTAGAAAAGGGTAAAGTATAGCATAGGAAGATACTGTTGCACAACAGATTTCAATAGGAAAAAAAAGAAGATAGGAAAGGCATCCGTCCACCGGGGTTATCAGACTGGCAGAACACAGTTCTGCCACACCGTCCTTTCCCCCATGTTGTTTGCAGTATATATGCTTCCCCTAGGCGAGATCATTAGGCGGTATGAGTTGAGTTTTCACTGCTATGCTGATGATACTCGGCTCTACTTGTCCTTCACACCTGGAAGATCCAACGCTGTCAATGTGCTGAATAAATGCATGGCTGAGATCTGGGTTGGGACATCGTCTAACTGGTTGGGGCTCAACTCAGGTAAGACTGACTTATTGGTGGTGGGGCCATATTGAAAGGGGGGAGAGGGGGCCTCTGGGGAAAGTTTAGGTCTTTTTATTAGTCCAACTGAACTTGAGGCCTCCCCTAAGGTTAAGAATTTGGGCACTGTTATGGACAGTGGTCTGACTCTTGATTCTCAGGAGCCGAACCATTCTCCATGTCAGACTTTACCATCTCAGCAACATCACCCGAATTAAATCTCTTGACCCTCCTGATGATCTGGCCAGTCTAATGCATGTGTTTGTCACCTCAAGGATCGACTACTGTAACGCACTGTACCTCGGGGTCACTGGGGGTGCACTGAGGCACTTGCAGCTGCTGCAAAATGCTGCAGCCTGGCTATTGATGAAGCTGCTGAGATCTTTATTTTTATTTTTATTTAGCTTTTGTTTACCGGGTAAGCATGTTAGACAGTCAAGTGCCTATTTTCAGGTGTGACCCGGGAGAATTACAAAGGTAACAGGCAGTAACATTACAGAGACAAGGTAACAGCAATTAACAGGGTATAGTCAGGTATAGGCAGAAGACCTCAGGCAATAGCAACTTCAAAGATAAGGTAATGGCTATCACATAAGGTATTGACAGGAAAAGGTCAGAGAACTACAGTCAGGTACAGGCAGATAACTAATACAAGGCAGTACAGTGTTAGGACATGTCAACTGAGAATTTCAAAGATATAGGCAATAACATTACAGAGACAAGGTAACAACAATTACCAGGGTACAGTCAGGTACAGGCAGGAGACCTCAGGCCACAGCAACTACAGAGACATGGTAACGGCAATCACATAAGGTATTGACAGGAACGGGCAGAGAACTACAGTTAGGTACAGGCAGATAACTAAGTCAGGGCAGTACAGTGTTAGGACATGTCAACAAAGGGAGGCGGTTGAGGGGGAAGGCTGGTATCAACAGAACATTTTTGAGGAGTGCTCTACGGACTCTGCGCTCATTGCAGACAAAAGGGGTGTTGGCGCACTGTGGAGGGTAGGTCAGCTAAGAGCAAAGGCAGGCAGAAGTTTGTTTTAGGTAGCCCCAGAGGGAGGACCTGAAGTGACTGTGGAAGGGGGCAGCCCTTACATAAACAGGGAGAAGGTTCCAGGCTCTGGGGGCGAGGGCCGCAAAGGTGCGATTCTGTCTGAGCTACACTGGCTGCCACTGCATTGGCGCATCTCCTTTAAAATAGGTCTTTTCACCTATAAGACCTACACCAGTTGAGCCCGGGTTACCTGAAAGAGCTCCTGTATCCCTATACCCCAAGTTATCCCCTTAGATCAGTAGGGGAGACCCTCCTGGAGGTACCCTGGGCAAGACTAAAATCATCCGGAGACCAGGCATTTGAGGTTGCGGCCCTGGTTCTCTGGAACTCATTGCTGGGCCACCTCCAGGAGGCAACCTCCCTTGAGAGTTTTAAAAAGAGTTTACATAGAAACATAGAAAGTGACAGCAGAAGGGGAGCACATGGTCCATCTAGTCTGCCCATAAGCCTAGCCCCCCTCCCTTAACTGCTATTCAGTATTATAATATCTTTGTACCTATCCCATGCCTTCTTGAATAATCCGACTGACCTAATCTCCACAACCTCTGGTGGAAGGCCATTCCAAGTGTCCACCACCCTCTCGATAAAGAAGAACTTTCTTGTGTTACTCTTGAACTTGCCTCCTTCAAGCTTCATGCCATGCCCCCTTGTTCTTGCATGATTCTTGATCTGAAATAGGTCCTGAATCTGGACCTTGTTTATTCCCTTCAAGTACTTGAAGGTTTCAGTCATGTCCCCCCTTTCTCTGCATTGTTCTAGGGAGTACATGTTTAGGTCGTGCAGACATTCCTCGTATGTCTTGTTGTGGAGTCCAAGTATCATTTTGTAACTCTCCTTTACCAAGCGCTTCTAGGTATGCTTACATATTGACTGTGCTCTGAAGAGAGCGTCTACAATTAAATCGTAAACATACCGAAGTGTTGTGCATGCATGCCGAGGGTCGTGGTTGTGCGAGTAGGTCTCTCTGGCGTTCTGTTTTTACTGCATGGTAGCATTTTGGGTTGTGTTTTACCTAGAATCAGTTTGGCAGTACATTTAGCCATCCGTTTTTATGTTAGGTGAGTTAGCACATAATTTCCACGCTTCACACCGTTGTATAGTTTCTAGAGAATGCCGACTATGCACACCTGCACTTACTGTATCTAAGATCCACAGAAGTTTTGGGCTGCATGAAACTTTAGACATCAGAGTCTGCACCACGACTTTGCTTTTATGGGTGAGATTAATGCCATTTATTGTGTGTAATTTTTGCTGTGCTTTTTTATGCTGATATTTATTAAAGGTGTATTGAGTGCTGACCCTTTTGGGTTTTTTTGGTTTAAATTTAATTGCCAAGTTTTTGTCCACCTTTCTAGACTTTGTTTAAAAATCTTTCTTTTCCTAGCAGCCTTTGGGTCCTGAATAGTAGAATTATTTATATATTTTAGTGATTTATCTTTGAGGAATATATAGGAACTGTTTTCATTGATATGATCAAGTGTATTTTAAGATTATGTTTTAGATCAACTGCCTGTCCTGTATTTATAAGGGCACCCTGAGCCTTCGGGGAAGGGCACCCAATATAAATAAAATCTATTACTACTACTAGTTTCGGTTACCTCCTGGGTCTGTGTGGTGGCTGCTTGTGTTTGTCTGTGTCTGTAGCTTAGTTTTTGTGGATTTACATGGTTTTCTGTTTAGAGTAACTACACCATTCTTGCTCACTACATGCATGAAAGTCTCCTGGACTGGATTTCTGCAAAACATCATCACCAGGTATCTGCATTTTTATTTTAAATGGAACTTTTTGGAATCTATCCCAAGCAAAACATAAGTCAATCAACCAAGTCTTATAAACTCTGTGACTCTGGGTCCTGCTTGAATTCACATTTTCGTCTGACCTTCTCCTAAAGGATCTGTGTGTGGGCTTTTCAACAACCTCAATGAATGACAAAGGGAGCATACAAACAAAAGGATTTCACATCCTGCATATGCCCAGGCACAGTTCATCACCTTCATCACCTTCAGGAATTTTAACACATTCTGTGACTCTGGACCTCAGCAGTTGATCATTTCTTCTGGCTTTTGACTTAACCACCAGGTAGCAACATTTTCAATTAAAATCAACTTTTAATGTACTTGTCTCTAAGGGCTATCTATCCAACAATCAAAGTTGACCTTCATAAAATGTCTAATACTGCTACTACTACTTATGTCAGGAAACGTACTCCCTAACTCTGGCTCTCCCCTATGAGTTAGTGCCAAAGAACAAGTCAAGGCTGGGAAACTCTCCTTGGCAAGTATCAACATCTGTAGCCTCCTCAATAAACTCGACTCCCTCACAGCCTGAACAGCACATCACAACCCTGATATTCTGTCCGTAATTGAGACATGGCTTTCCCCAAAGATCCTGGACTCAGCAATATCGATCCCAGGGTATACAGTCTTCAGGCAAGACAGGCTGTCCAGGAGAGGCAGAGGCTGTGCCCTTTACCTAAAAGAATCTCTTAAGGGTCATGTTTTCAGTGTGCCTCTCCCTGAGAATGACATCCAGGTCCTTGCCATGAAGATACTGCTTGGAGCACAAAACAAAAACCTGACAATGGCATCAGTCTATATCCCCCCCAAGCTGACCAACCAAGGGCTAAACCCCATACTAGACTTCTTACACACATTTAATCTAATCAAAATGCAGAAACAATCCTGCTTGGTGACTTCAATGTGAACTGATCCTCCCCCAGTGTGAACAAATAGGATGCGCTGACTGCTGCCAACTTCTCGCAAATGGTCCAATCATCCACAAGGGTGAACTACAGAACAGGTACTACCACCCTTCCGGACTGGGTTCTCATGAACTGCCTGGATCACATAATAAAAACAGTAGTTCTGTTCGACAGTTTAAGTAACCACTCCCCAATACTTTGCTCCTGGCTGAACAAATACACTAAGCCTCCTCCTAAAACTATTAACTGCAGAACACTTATTCCTGGTTGTCTTGAGTCTCTAAAAACCCTCCTACAAGACCATGATTGGTCTCTGATAGACACAGCCTCCAACATTGACACTGCTCTTGAATATTTTATCCTCGGCTTTAACAGCGCCTGTAATGACCATGCCCCATTCAAAAGACACAAGATTAAAGGCGTCAACAACTCTTGGAGTAACTCTGATCTTCTGGAACAATTGCTGTCCTGGGATCATCTCTGGCATCTGGCCAGCTTGACTGGCACCCAGGCTGATACCCAGGCTTACAAAGCAGCAAGAAATGCCTGTACTAGAGCAATTCAAAACAAAAAGGCAAGATACTACTGGAGCATACTCGCTAACTCAAGGAAAGACGAGAAGACGTTTTGGGTGAATCTCTCTGAAGTTGCAGGGCATATCCCCAAAAGTACCACCCTCTATGCTCAGTGTAAATGGTAGCCTCACTCTGGACCAGGTCACCATGGCTAATGCTTTTAATGCGGCATTCACCGATCTTAGTCATGTGCTTCCTCCAACCTTCTTTAACCCCTCCCCCACCAGACTCTCCAGGCTTGGACAAAGAAAGAATAACACAGGGCCATCCACCTTTCTACTTTAAAACTATCTCAGAGGCCCTAGCCAAAAAACAACTGCTCAAAGTGCTTGGGAAATCCAGATTCAGTAGCGATTCCCTAGACCTGAAACTCCTTGCCCTCACCATTGACAAAGTCCTGACCCTGCTCACCAAAATCCTCAACTAATATGGAAATCTGCTGTTGTGACGCCAATTCACAAAAGTGGGGATAAGACCCTAACCTCTAACTACAGACCCATCTCCATTCTTCCCCCTCTCTCGAAAGCACTGGAGAGAATAGCTGCTGATCAACTTACAGAATACCTTGCTAACCACAACCTGCAATGTCAGGAGCAGCATAGTTTTTGAAAAGGACATAGTACCACCACAGCTCTCCTTGAATTCACTACTTACATCCATAATGTTCTGGATCAGGGATATCTTGTCGGTGCCACCTTCATCGATTTGACAAAGGCGTTCGACACTGTCAGCCACTCCCTGTTATTTGAACAATTATCTTGCCTTTGCCTCTCAGATGACGCTGTACATTGGTTCCAAAGCTACCTTAGCAACCGAACCCAACAGGTCAGAGCTGGTGAGTCCCTCTCACCCTCCCATCCGATTCGCTGTGGAGTTCCCCAAGGGTCCATCTTGGATCCCTTTCTTTTCAGTATTTTTCTGAACAATCTACCTGCATCATGCCCTAATAGACTCCTTTTATATGCAGACAATGCAGTTATTTTCACCTCCCACACTGATCCCTTCCTCCTACAATTGCAGCTGCAGACAAGCTTTACGCAAGTGGAGACATGGTTTAAATCTCAAAAACTCATACTAAATCACAAAAAAACTAAAACAATGATGTTTCATGGCATCCATAACAAACATAAAAACAAATGTCTATCTATTACAAACAGTGAAGGGACGTTGCTCAAACATATTCAACTGTTTAAATACCTGGGGGTTACCCTCGACAGCACCTTGTCTTACTCTGAACACATTGAGAGCATTGTCAAGATCGTGAACGCCCGCATAGGACTTCTCTTTAGACATACAGTAGGAGCTGCCTCATCAGTGAAGCCCTATGCATTGCCATTCAGAGCTCTGTTATATCAATAATCAGCTATGGGCTTGTGATCTATGGCTCTGCCACTGACACCGCACTTCGTCGAATAGCCATTGCCTTTAACAAGGCATGTCATCTGCTAACCTCTGCTCCATGCCTCTCACATACAGTACCTGTGACATCGACAAGCAAGTAAACTGGCTCCAACTCCCCAGCACACTCAAGTACCAGACCTGTATGCTAGCAAAAATGATTACCTTAAATCTCCTACCCTCAAAGGTTCAGTCCTTACTGGCCTCCAGCTGTGGCCCCCGCCTAACCAGGAGCTCAGAATATCTTACTTTTTCTGTTCCACACTACCACACTACCCAAGGACAATGCTCCTTTACATACAGAGCCTCATCCTGGTACAACTCGCTTCCACCTGCTGTTACCAATGACACTACCCTGGGCACTTTCAAGTGCTACCTGCATCAGCATGTTGTCACAATGGCCTTCTGTGAATGTTTCTCCTAACTAAACTTACTCTCCTTCCCTCTCATTTCCCCCCCAAGTGCCTCCCACCTTTACCCCTCTACTTTCTCCTATCTCCTCCCTTTTTATTTCCCCGCTATCATCTACATTCTCTCCCCATAGCTTCCTCTACATGTATCTACCATCTCTCCTAGCAGTTTCTAATTTATTCTAGTAAACCATATTACAACTGTATTTTTTATTGTACATATGTTCTTGAATAATATACACAAATTACTGTAACTTAACATACATACTGTGAATCATTACACAGATTACAGTAGTAATTCCATATGAAAGCTTTAATGTACCCAACAAAGCCTATGGCTGCTTTAAACTACTGTACTTGTTATTGTCCTCACTATGTTCTGTATTGTTTCCCTGACGTGGAACCTTTGTAAAAGAGCCTTGACTCAAAGGTGTCTTCCAAAATAATAAACTAATAAACTGGCTGCAATGGGCTTGGCAGTAACATATCTCTGAAATGCTGTTCTTCATAACAAAATGTTTACTGAACATGCACGTGCACACAAACAAAAAAAGTGCTGGCTATCATTTCTTAGCTCATTAATGTATCAATGCCTTTTGTAAAAATGTTCTGAGTGCTATTATAAACAAAAAAAGTTAGATAGGCCTGAAAAATGAAATAACCTTAAAATATAGGAAAAAAAGACTTTGGCAGAAGTTTGCATTCATGAATTCTGTGATAAACATTTCATCTACTGAGTATGTGGTAAGACGGAGGGAAGATAGGTGGGGAGATATACTTTTTAATGTCACTTTTAACAAAAGAAAACACCTGTTTTAAATAAAAAAAAAGTTAACATTCTTTTCCTTTTTTTTAAGATTTCTCAGTTTCCTCATTGTGTTGCTTGCACGCATGTGCAAGTAACACATTGTGTCAGCTTCCTTCGCAAGCGGGTTGTGGAGGCACAGCAGTGTTGTGCCGAATGGCAGCAGTCCATTCTGGGGCTGATCTCTGCTTTGGCCAATAGAGGAGCATGCTGTCGACAATGGCCATTAATGAGCAGGCCACTATGTTCAAAGAAACTCGGCTGCTGCAATCAGGGAGCGCCCCATCACTACGCAATCAGCTGTTTTTGCTGCGGGGTGTCTATGACTGCAACAGCCAATTACAAGCTGAATTGTGTGGTATCTCCATGGTGACGGCTTCTCTGTCGGCCTCCCACAGTCCCCACAAAGCTGACGGAAAGCTGCCGCCTGCCTCTCCCAGTTCTAAAAGCCGACGGGGGTGCACAATCCCCCTGCCAGCATGCCCCCTCCCCAGTTCATTTGTCAACGGGGTAACCTAATCCCTGTTGGCATGATGTACCCTCCCATTTGTTGTGTGCCAAGGGGGGTGTCCAATCCCCCCTTGGCTCATGCATCCCCCACCTCCAGCACATTATATGGCCAACAGGGTGCCCAATCCCCATCATCTCCACTCCCCATTTCCCAACAAACATCCAGGTGGTACACTGGGAGGCCATCCCCAGCATGCCAATAGTCCTGCTGTGTCCTTTTTCAATTTTTCTTTTTAGTCCTGTAAAAATAAAGAAAGCAGTCCCGCGCTGTCTGTGACGACCCCTCATCCAACCCACGCCCACCCTCTGAGCACCTCACCTCCCCACGCCCCCCTCACCTCATATTTACCTCAATCAGGAACACATCTGCACTCTTCAAAGCAGACCGCGAACTGAAGAAATGCCGGTAAGCTGTAAAATGGCATAAATAGGGTTTTTCAACTTGAGTGGCTAGCTCAGCCATTTTTAGGAATTTTTTCACCAAATTTTCAACATGGGGTTCTTGGGACGCCACCTCATGAACTCAGTCACTGTCATTTTGTTATTTGGTCCAGAAAGGTGATTTTGTGGTCACTGTGTGGAACCACTTTTTGGGACCGATTAACAAAACAACAGTGTCACAGTTCATGAGGTCGTCCCCCAAAAACCCTATGTTGAAAATCTGGTGAAAAAATTCCCCAAAATTACTGTTTTATGAGTGTGCATTGTGCAGTTCCTACACACACTCATAACTTCAAGAATATTTAATATTTTCACTCCATATTTTCAGCATTGCCATTTTACCACACCTCCTTATGAACAATACAGTTGTCATTTTTCACATCTTGCCCAAATTGTGTTTTCGCACATGTAACACACAATGGCACGGTTGGTATGCGAAATCAATGTTCAGGACAGATTAAGAAAATCACAGTGACACTGTTCATGAGCAGAGGTCTTAAAATGCCTACAGTATGCTGAAAATTTGGTTCCTATACTGCATCTGTCTAACACCTGCACTTCCACTGCTAATGCCAGCAAGCAACCATTCGGCACTGACAAAAGCTTGTGTTCATTTGCAAGGCAAGCAAACATACTGGTATCGGTCTGAACTGTGAGGTGGCTTTGGGGTTGGGGGGCTTTCCCCTCCTCCACCTATCAAAGCTTCAGAATACTGAATCTACTCTCTAATTACATCCACTGTCTGCCTTTCTTTTCCCTTTTTATGTTGCTTGCACTTGCACAAGAAATGTTTTGCTACAGAGAATGGCATTGCAGAGGTATATCACTGACCAGCCCAATGCAAGTCAAGCTGCATTGGGCTCATCCTTGACAAACCAATTATCATGCAAGTTAAGTATGACAATGGTTTACAGTTTATGGGTGGAAACTTTGTGTACTTGAAATAAATGAAATGCTCCAATGAAGGAACACTTCTTCCGTTTTATATACATAAAGCCACCCCCCTTCCCTTCATTGCTCTGTTTTCCTTGCTGTCTCTCCCTCCTCCCCTGCACACTCCTTTTGTCTTGTGTGTTCCCTGTATCTTATTTCTCCTGTGTTCCTCTGACCCTCCTGTCTCCTCATGTTTTGCATTTCTTCAAGTCAGGCTCCAGTGATCATGTTAACATGACTGGCTAAGCTGTGCTGCTGTCAGCCCCTCACAAATTACAGGAGGAACCAGAGAAGCTTTAGCTTAAATGATGCACCACAAAGCTGCCAAGTGCTCCGTGGGACAAGCATTGCTGTAAGAGCTGATACCTAATATGCTCCAAGAGCCAGAGTGGATGGCCGACTCAGACTGTGCATGTATTTCATGAATAGCAGAATACTCCGGTAGCGCTCCAAATATACCACGGCTCTAAGAATACACTTTTTTTCTTAAAGCGAATCCGTACAATTCTTCTTTTGAATGAATTTGATTCACTGTGTGGCAGCACCTGACAGTGCAATAATGCAGACCTCCGAGCAACCAGAGCACAGTTAACAACTTCTGTGTACACATTCAGCCACCCCGTGGACCACTGGGCACCGAGCCCACAGTGAAATCAGTACCATCCTGCACAATTTGTAGCTTCTGAGGCCCCATTCCATGCTGTGTGCAGTCAGATTGTATTTTCAGACTGCAGTCCAGCAGCACAGACAGACTATGTCCCCAAGTTGGTGCAGTGCAATGTGAACAAGCCAGGTGAAGTGATCCCACTGTGTAGTCTGACACAGACAGAGAGCAACCGGGACAAAGACAATGTCAGGCAATGGTACAGCAATCTTGTGTCTGTGTGACAAGTTGTGGCTAGGGGACACAGAAACACCACACAGTGTAAGACAGCGAGATGCGCATGGCAGCTGTGTAGTCTGTGAGCTCAGAGACAGAGCATTTATGTGTGTTCCGCCTACCACGACCCTGTCCAGTTTGCAGATAATCAGCAGTCCAAGTTGGCAAGGAGGTAGTTGAGAGTGACAGTGGCCATGCAATCTGGCATGTAAGAAAGACAGAGAGAGACATAGACAGTGGAAGACGGTAGGTACCAAAGTTGTGCCAATGTCCTGCATCTCTCTCTGTCTGTCTATGTCTCTGTCTGCAAAAACAGTGGATGCAATAATCTGCAATATACAGCCCTCTGACAGGTTGTAATACAGGAGAGCAAAGGAGAGAGAGAGAGAGCATGACAGTGGCCACCCAGAGTTTCCTTTTCTGGCACCCCCACAACTGTGGCTGCCCCATTGCCCATTCCCCACCCTCAGTGCACAGACGATAGAGAAAGTGATAGACAGCATCATCACTCTTTCACACCTGCCCCATGGCTGAAATGTCCTGTGAGACAGCAAGAGAGAAAACATTGGAATGTTGTTGTCTGTGGCCTCCCCTTGCTTCCCGGTACAGAACAGTGCTGCAGTTTGTGTGCAGGAGAGACCTGTGTATTTGCTGTGTGTGTGTGTGTTTTTCTCTCTCTCTCTCTCTCTCTCTCTCTCTCAGTGTCTTTTTCTTTGGGAGCCTCTATGCTGCTTTCCAACCTCCCATAAAACAAGTTCTGTGTCCCGCTCTGCCAACCCACCCATCCCCCCATCCCAGTAAGAGAGAGTGAGAAAGCACAACTGAGTTTTTTCCCCCGACGTTCAAGAGTGGAGCTTGGTGCTTAGACAGAGAGTGTCATAGAGAAAGCGAGACAGGGAGAGTAACAGTGGGGGGTGGGGAGAGACAGAGACACTGGGAGAGCAGCATTGAAGAGACGATGTGTGCTGTGTCCTCTCTCTCTGTGTCTGTGGATAGTAGTGTGTTAGGGAGGACATAGTTGGGAACAACACTTGCAAGCGGCATATGCTTGTGTGTCTCTCTCTGTCTGTCTATAATTCATAAGACAAAGAGACACAAACATAGAAACATAGAAATTGTCAGCAGATAAGAACTGCCTGGCCCATCTAGTCTGCCTGTAAGCCCTTGTACTGGATTACTGCTTCTGATCCACTCGCTACTGTACCTCTATGGTTCCCCTATGCCTGTCCCAAGCATGCTTGAATCCATCCACAGTGCTCGCTACCACCACCTCCTGAGGCAGACCATTCCACACATCCACCACCCTCTTTGTGAAGAACTTCCTCATTTTCCCTCTTAACCTCCCACCTTCCAATTTAATGTCATGCCCCCTCATTCTTGTGCTCCTCCTGTATTGGAAAATGTCTCCCCCCGCACCTTGTTTATACCTCTGAGATACTTGAATGTTTCTGTCATATCCCCTCTTTCCCTCCTCTCTTCCAGTGAGTACATATTGAGGTCCCTTAATCTCTCCTCATATGCGTTGTGTTGCAAGCTCTGTACCATCTTATTCTCCCTTCTCTGGACCATCTCCAGCCTGTTAATATCCTTATAAAGGTGCAACCCCCAGAACTGCACACAATACTCCATGTGAGGCCTGACCATGGTTTTATATAATGGCATCACTACCTCCCTCCTTATGCTGGTGATACCCCCTACCTATGCACCCCAGCATGTCACTGGCCCTCCCAGCTTCCTTAGCACTTTACTTTGACATTTTCAGGTCATCTGAAATAAGAACACCCAGGTCCCTTACCTTCTTTATGACTGTCAGCAACCCCCCCCCCATCATGTAGCTTTCCCCAGGGTTTCTGTGTCCCAGGTGCATAATTTTGCTCTTCTTTGAATTAAACCTCAGTTGCCAGTCCTCAGACCATTTTTCAAGCTTCCCCAGGTCCCTCCTCATTGTCTCCACCCCCTCTGGGGTATCCACTGTGTTACAGATCTTGGTGTCATCTGCAAACAGGAAGACCTTTCTCTTCAGCCCTTCTGCAATGTCACCAATGAAGACATTGAACAGGACTGGCCCCCGGACCGATCCCTGCGGCACCCCATTGGCCACCCCCTCTCCTCAGACTGCACCCCATTTATCACCACTGTCTGTCTCCTGTCTGTTAGCCAGTTTTTAACCCAGTTTATTACCCTTTCCCCCATGCCCAGCCTACCCAGCTAGTTTATCAGCCTCCTATGTGGGACAGTGTCAAAGGCTTTGCTGAAATCAAGGTAAGCGTTGTCCACTGCCCCACCCTGATTTACTTCCTTTGTCATCCAGTCAAAGAAATCAACCAGATTTGTCTGACATGACCTCCCCATTGTGAATCCATGTTGCCTATGATCCTTGGCTCTGATGGCGTCTAGATGCCCCACTATCCTTTCGTTAAGTAATGTCTCCATGATCTCCTCCACTACTGAGGTGAGACTGACCAGCCTATAGTTCCCCACCTCCTTCCTGCTGCCAGATTTGTGTAGAGGGACCACATGTGCCCTCCTCCAATTCTCTGGTACCACCCCTGGGTTGAATGACTCAGTGAACATGGCTGCCAGAGGTACTGCTATCTCCCTTCGCAGTTTTCTTAATATCCTTAGGTGTATGCCATCTGGTCCCATTGCTTTGTCCACCTTCAATAAAGTGAGCTACTGCAGGACTTTTTTGCTTGTAAATGGACTATTGTCCTCCTCTTCACCCCCTTGACAACTGCTGTGCTGCTGTGGCCCTTGCCCCTCCCCCTCTTCTGTGAATACTGAACAGAAAGACACAGTGGATGTCTTGGGGGGGTGGGACACATGACAGTTCTGAGGCATGGTACTATCACTTCCAAATACCTAAACAGCACATACAAGCAAGCAGCATTCGGCATTGACAAGTGCTTATTTTATAAATGCAATAAGACATGTCAGGATGTGGTTAGTTATGTGATAACAGCATGTCCAGGTGCTGAAGACACTCGGCATAACTGTCTCATGCCTCACAATGCACTTGGGTGTGTATTTATCACATAACTACCTACACACTGTTGTGTCTTACTGTTTGCAGAAATTAGGTTTATCATATTTCTAATAAATAGGGGTACCTTTTTCATGAACAATATTCCTGGTTAAATAACATTTAATCATACTATCACCACAGTTTTCTAGTGGTTCTTGTACCCTGCATTTTTCTATTTGGTTCCAGATATTAGTTTATATGATGTTAAGGGAGTTAAATTTTCATTTGGATGATTTAAAAATCTGCTTGAGACTACACTCATTCACAATGTCCAGGAAATTATTACATTTAGTACCTTTTGTATTGCCACTAAACAAATCAATTTCGAGAAAATAAAGGTCATCCAATTTTATTGTAGTACAAAGGAGAAATGCCTCTTCAGTGGCATTACGTAACTGTAGATTTGTTGCTTTAAACAAAGCCTGGCAGTTTATTGCACACTCCCAAAATGATAGCCTTGTTACTTGGTGGTGGTGCTTTAACCTAAAAAACTTCCCATTGATGATTTATGTAATCTGACCACTTCTAGTCTAAAGTTTGGTATTTTATTGTTGGCATAGAGTGCCACTCCTCCTCCTCCAGCTCTATTTCCTATCCTCTCAATAGAAGCGGTATCATTCAAGCTCTTTGCCTCATCTCCCACCTTTACCCTAACTGGTACTCCCTTATATCTGCTGGTATGTCCCAATCAACATCCATCTGGATGTATCATATACATACGTATCGTACTGAATTCATATTGCTCCCTGCTTTGTAGTTGTAAACTTTTATTTGTTGTATAGTGAATTGTTCCTGTCTGATGTCTGTTAAGAGTGACTACTATTTGTATCTGGAATTTGTGATTATGTGGGTACACACTCCCCACGGTACTCAGTATCCCAGGACCCTCTTGAGAAATAGGTAATATAACTAAATGTGGCTATCCTGATGTATGGAATTAAATATTTAAAATAACTACATTTACAATGTTACAATAATTAGCTTAGTCAGGAAATGCTGTGTACAAAATAGCAAATAACAGAACTAAACAGCCAATTACTTTTATGGCCTTTTTTTGTTATGGACCTAAATGTAGTAGTAAGCATGGCGCTACTACAATGGAGGTAAGGTCAGTAGCTTTGACTCCTTTAATACATCTGAGGGGGAGGTCCAGTGATACTGTGAATATGCCAGAACTGGGACTAGTAAATATTGCCCCCTTGCTTATGAGTTTCACTGCAAATGATGCAAAAATGAAATATGTAACATAAAAATACATTAGGCTTTTAATATAACCTGTTAGAATTTTGCAACAGTAACAGTTAAACTCATAAACAAGGAGATACTGGAATAGGCCCCTATGCCTGTGCAAGTTAACAGTATCAGAGGAGTTCCCCCTTGAACAACATAAAAGTGACAGACAGAGCAAGCAACTCTGCATCCATTTTAGTGCAGTACCACCATTCTAGAGGAGGGGGTCTGTTAGGACCTTTAGTGTAAGCAAAATAATTAATTTTCACTTTCGAAGCATCATTGTTTTTAGACTGAAGATTACTGCCCAACAGTTACCATCTGTCTAATTTAGGGAGATATTAGACTAGCTCTTTACCTTTAATGGGCTATTCATCACCTTTTTATTTACTGATGTTTTCTGTCGGATAAAAAACATTCTTGAGGTCCAGTCTATTTTGTCAAGTAAAACAGAGTCTAAAGAATTAATTTTTCATAACACAACCAGCTTTAATAAGAAGTTGACAAATGACTCATTAAACTTAATGGATACAATTAGTTTTTTCACTTTAGTTATTTAGTTCCACTGGGCTCATGTACAGGCACCAATTTTGCATGAGTACAGCTGAGTTCCAGCATTTACATACTGGCACAATGAATGGAGAACCCCTTCATTCATTGTGCAAACATGACTGAATATGGCAACTATTCCCGCTGTGTACTTTGTGTTAATGAAATATTGGCTTGTATGAATGGTGAACTACTGTTTAAACATCAAGCCTTTAGCTTTATGAGGAGATTTAAATGGTTCTCCACATTTGCATAGCTGTGCTAGCAACTAGGTTTTATTTGTGCTTACCTGCTGCGTTTACTCCCTCTCCTTCAGGTCCTGCAAAGCTCTGTCTTCTCAGTGGGGCACTGCATCAGGTTGACATTCATTTATTTATTGATTGAATGATTGATTGATTGCTTTCAAAAGTTTCACCAGGAAAGACATACAGAGCTGGTAACAACTTCTTTCCAGATATACCCTTGGGTGACCGGGGATAGGGAGTAAACAGTACAAGATGTGCAAGTGAAGATAACATACTGAAGGTGCAATAGTAATAAGAAAATAAAATACCATAAAAATACATTATAGTAAAAATAAAAGGAAACTACATTACAGTTGTGCAGTCACAATATAAATGCAGATAGTCAGGGCAAACACAAAATAAAAATGTACAATACAATACTGGGATCAGACTCCAGAAAGGAGCAGAATAAAACCACCCAGGCTGCAAAGGTATGAGAGTTATGGATGCCAGTGCAGTAAGGTAGAAACATAAGCAAAATATTACCAGATGTTAATCACTGGTGAGGAGCAGCTTAAAGCCACATAGACTGGGGACCTAAGGTGAATAGAAAATTGTTCACAGTTGGGGAGGAGGCCATAAGTGGACATTAACAAAACAGGAAAGGAAGGGGAAACACAAGGGTCAGGGGTCAGCTACGGTTGCAGAAGGGGGTAGTAAAGTCATGAAGAAGGGATTTGAAGCAGGAGAAGGATGTGGCTGAGTGGGTAGACAGGGGAAGAGAGGACTACAGCTTAGGAAAATAATGCAATGAGGTAACTTATCCTGTATAACTTTTCCTAGAAGAGAGGGAATGGGAAGCAATGTTCTGGAGGGGGTAGGAAGAAGCTGGGGGGAGTCAGGAGGGTAGAAAGATAGGGAATGAGACAGCCAAGCCCAAAGAATTTGTAGGTTAAGAAGGCACATTGGGAGAGGTGTCTGGCATGAAGGGAAGGGAAGGAGAGGGAGGAGTCCTTTGGATGCTTGAGGGGCCTCCCCCCCAGTTCTGTCTGGGGGTTGGGGTGTCACTTCCTTTCACTGTAAAGGGGAGCAGAGGTGTGCTGAGTGATTGGTGTGCAGGGAAGATATTGAGGGAAGTGGGGCCACTATAGACAGGACCTGGTGTGGGGGGGGGGCTACAGCAGCAACCATCATCCTGTTGTTGGATTGGCTTATATTTTTCTTTTCCTCCTTGCCCACCTCTGGGATACTAGGTCATGCTGTCTGCACTCCTCTGAGCAGCAGTCATAGCCTGGCATCCCTTCCATGCTATGGTGTCTCTTTGTGCTGACTCCACCTTGTGCTTGGATGCAGTAAATCAGTGGGACATTTTAACCATTGCCCAAGGAGGACAGCATCTGAGCAGCCATTGATTCTCCTCTGCTGGCATCCACTCCTGATATCCTAAGCTTGGACTGTAAACCCAGATCAACAGAATTCCAAGTGGTCCCATACCAGTCAGTACCATGGAACTAGTAAATGTCCTCAGAACTTCAGATCAATTAAATATAAAATAATGTATGGGGTGTTGTACATTATGAGTTTTTTTTACACACACTCAGTGCATACCTCTCAACTGTCCCTGATTTTCAGGGATATCCCTGATTTTGCCTCAGAAATTTCTTCTGTCCCTCCTAAATTTCTCATTTCTGTCACTGAAGAGTAGGGATTTGAATCACAAAATAATGCCAGCCATTGGTGTTACGGTCTAGTTCTCATTAAGAAAATGCTATTCACACTAAGAAGCATGTTGTACATAGCTTCTGGAACTAATATTACTATTTTTTCAGAAATGTCCCTGATTTTGGTCATTTGTCCCTGATCATTTTAAGCTTTGTCCCTTATTTGTGATGAGGGAGGTTGAGAGGTATGACTCAGTGTGTGATACCAAATAAACCTTGAGTGCAAACCAGGTGTGGTTAGTGATGGTATTACACACCGAGGTTGTATAAAAAAACAATGTTAACACTCCGTTGTCTATTTCATATACTGTAATTGTTTTTTTTTTTATTTGAAACAAAAAAAGAAGAAGGAGAAGCTCTGTGGAAGTTTGAAGAATTTATTTGCTTTGCCATTTATTGTCTTTAATGATAACATATTGCAGAAACACAAACATTTACGCATTGTGTAAAATGTCTTTTTGAGAAAAACAAACATTTGCTAACTTCTAGGGGGCAACTCGTTCTGAAAATGTGCCCAAAAATCTAATAAGTACTCAGAAACGCACACTGAAAAGAAAAATAAGTTCACTAAGAGATATTTTTACTTCCTAGTATGGTACTGCAAACTTTGTGACAATTGTTTAAAGGCTTTTTGTACTGAGAATGGAGGCTATGAAGTATACAACTGCAAGAAATAGCAGTTTGTTTAGTGGCTTAAATGCCACGAGAAAAAAGTGTTTTCTTTATTTGAATGGGTTTGACTGAGAGCTATGCCATAATAACTGACCATGTATTATGGTAAAAACCAGTTATAACACCATTTAAATATATGCCACCAACCCAGTTATTAAATCACATGAGTATCACATGAGTATTAGATATATACCTTTTAAATATTAGATTTTTCATAAGATTGCAGTAAAGTCCTTACTTCAGAAATGGTCTCCATTTTGTCTGTTTCCTGGCCTGTGAGACAGAAAGAAGTTATTGAAAATGTAGACTAGCCGAAATAGCTTCAGTATGTGGAAGAAGAAAGTATTGTACTGTACTGTACACCATAGCATTTCATGTTTCTTAAACTGATTCAGCAACTCGGAAGAAAACTTTCATATCACAATTCATTATTCAGGTCAGCATGTAGTAGTAATAGTAGTAATAATAAGTTTTATTAATAAAACATGAACAACAATATCCCAACTGAGCCAATGATCATTTCCAATGGTATGCAAGTGCATATGTATTACAAACGATAATAAAATACATAACAAAAATGTTTCAATACATCTTTGTACATGAGTAGCAAGTAATAATAAAGAAGATCTACTACATACAAAGTATACAATACCCCCACCTCCCAAAGATGTTGATTAAATCTATATATAAACAGGATTAAACAGAGTATCTACAGCATACTCGTAAATCATATGTTTCCGGCCTGCCAGCTCAGCAGCAATGGCAATAGTTCATTTTGTGTGCCAACTGGATGAATTATCCTTGGACACCCAATATGCCTCAATGGAGCTCCTCAAAGGGGGCCAAGAGGTGAGTAGAGTTGCCAGATGCCAATACAGGATTTTGTCACAACCTATCCACCCCCATACTCACCCTCCTAATGCTACCATACTGAGAAATCACTAAGCACTTCATTCTGTCGCAGAAGTGCTTGAAACCATTAATGGTTTTTGGCACACACTATATCAGCTGGCAGACTGTTCCATGGATCAACCTCTCAATCTGTATTATAAAACTTTCTTACGTCCCTCTTGAACTTCGTTATTGACAGCAGATGTTTTCTGTCTTTTAATTTGACTCTGTTAACTACTACCCTTTGTTGCCTCCCTTCCAACCAATTACCTATCCATCTAGTGGTGACCTTTTCTGCACCCATGTCCTCTAACTTTTTTAGCAACATTCTGTGAGGCACCAGTTCAAACCCCTTGGTGAAACTGAAATTGTGTAGACCGACATCATGGCTCTTATCCACTACTTTAGTAAGCCAGTCAAAGAAAACTATCAGGTTAGTCTGACAAGACCTCCCTGCCATGAATCCAAGCTGTTTACTTAAATGGAGTCCAGTGCATTCAAGGTAGTGTAGTCCATGAGACCCTCTTTGATCAGTGCCTTCATCAGTTTACCAATAGCAGAGGTAATACTGGCAGGTCTGTAATTACCTGATTGCTCTTTGCCCCCCCCCCATAAAACAGGACTACTTCTGCTACCCTTCTTAATGAACTACCACTGTCTGAATTGTGCTATTTAATACCATTTCCATGGGTAACGCTACTTCCGATGCCAATTCCTTGAGCAATCTCAGGTTTAGTCCATCTTGACTGAGCATTATCTGTCTTTATTGCTGATATCTTTTCTGGACTCTTTCATTGATAAATACTTACTGCCTCATCTCAGGGTTCCACCTTACAGCAGCCTTAATGCCACTCTCTGGAAGATACTTGTTGTCTCCATTTGTGAAGATAGAGTAGAAATAACTGTTGATGATGGCTGTTTTCTGCTTGTCCTGCTGTATTACCCTCACTCCCCTTATTAGCTTAATTATTCTGCCTCCTTCCTTCTACCTTACTTACTATTGTACCTCTTTCTTTTGTTTACTGTTCTCATGCATGCTTTTATTGCCATGAGAATGGCCAGCTTAATTGCCCCCCTATCTTTCTCCACACATCTGATGCCGTCCACTCCAAATAACTTCTCATGTACCAGTTCAGAAAGGTTATTTTTTACTGGTAGGATTGTGTTTGTATATCTGTGCATGTTTGAGTGTAGGAAGTGCTGTCCGCAGCACTTTATTGCTGTGTGTGTGTGTGTGTGTGTGTGTGTGTGTATGCGTCAGGAGGAGGTGATACTTACTATTGCGGTGATTGATACTGTATATTGACATCCTTCTCCAACATACAGCAACTTCTAAATACTTTAGCCTGCCACCATCTAAATGATTTGAACTAGTATTACCCAGTTTAGTTCCTTTTGTTTTTAGACCCATTTTATAATTGCAGTCAATATATAAACTGTTATAATACAACATAACTGGTGTATAACTATCTTATTTTCATTATACTGTAGACAGAGGTCAATAGACACAGAAATCAATTGTAGCTGCTCAGCCAACACAGATGTACGGAGAGCTAACCAGGATGCAGCACATTATCTTGCAATATTACTTCAAAATGCTGTAGCATGCTGAAGGGAACAATGTAATTCAAAGGCAACTGAGCCCTTTTATCATGGAGTATTTTTGTGACATGTCACTTACTGCAAGTTATTATGCTGCGTTCTGGCTGGCTGCACTGCAAACAATACCAAAAAGCAGTGTGGTAAGTTTTAAATATTGAAATTCCACTTGGAATTCAAGTTATTGAATAACTGATTGCACTATTTATTATGTGTTAAATTAATTAATGTATTAAGTAATAAGGTAATCACCTGGGTTATGTTACTATTCCAGTAAACCACTCACCTTGAGCCATAATGTGAAACTGAATGGAGCATGCATCCTTGGTATGATTATTTAGAACATTGGAATGAACCATATAAGTATTATTATTTAGTTTTTGTTAACCTGGAAGAAGGACTAGGCAAATCTGTTTATTTTCACCCTCGTCCCAGGGGAGGGAGAATACAAATGGAAACTATTTCACACTGTACCAGATTAAGCTGTTGGTGTCATGTTTTGTGAATGGGGGAAATTTGGCCAGGACACCAGGGAACTTACCCTACTTGTTTCAAAAAGTGTCATGGGATCTCTATTGTCCATGTGGACAACCACCAGAACAGGCAGATGGGTCCTCAGTTTACCATCTCATCTGAAAGATAGCACCTCAGGATTGCAGCACCCCCCTCATTAGTATTGTTATGAATAAAATGGGGATGTTGTATAACAAAGTTATCTTTAGTTGTAATTATTTTATTAGTTTTTGCGGCTTACTATTCCTTTCGCACTAATGTGAAACATCAAGAGCAGTTGAAGGGAGCTGTTTTTGTGCACTATAGTGAGTTTTGTTGCCAGGCAACATAACTCCATGTGCAGACTATAGATGACAGAGATTAAACTTGTAGACTACCAAGATTAAAATAAATGTGTGCAGACTTGCACAGATAAATTCTGTAAAAAAGTGTCTAAAAGTTCATATTAGGCAGTGCAGTGTGGGTTTTTTATATGCAGGCAATAAGATGATAGAGGACATAATACTGTATATACTTGCATATAAGCTGAGTTTTTAGTGCCAAAAAGGGGCACTAAGGAATGGAGACTTGACTTATAGGCGTGGTCAACTTATGCACAGAGTTTCTTTTACCTATAATTTCTCTGGGTTGACTAATGCCCTGGATTTCTAAGACATACACAAGATTACAAATTACTGCCCCTGCCTACCACCCTAGTAGCACCCCTCCCACCCTCCTCCTCCCAGTACACAATTTTAACTGATGAAGGTGACTGGCACAACCCACCCTCCTCCATGGCCATCTGCTATCTTTGTAGTTTGCAAAAGCACTTATAGCACTAAATTTAAGATTACAATTTACCCCCCTACTCCCCACCCGAGTAGCACCTTGCTGCCACCCTCCTCCCCTAACACCCAATTTTAGCAAAGGGAGGCAACTGGCACAACCCACCCTCCTCCATGATGAACACCTTCAGAATGAACAAAAGCGCTCATGCACTTGTTTTGTCTAATAGTAAAACAGCTGATATAAACTATAAGCGCTTTTAACAACTATAAAGACAGCAGCCTGCCATGGAGAAGGGTGGGTTGTGCTGGTCACCTTCTTCAGATAAAACTCGGTGCTGGGGAATGGGGAATGAGTGTGCTGTAAATAAAGTATGGCATGTTGAGCAATATGCTAGGTATATCTGCAAAACTGCTAAAATTAGATATAAAAGGGGGGTTGATTTATATGCCAGGTTGACTTGTATGCTAGTATATACAGATAAATCATTCTAATATCATTCTAACTGCCCTATGTCAATCTTTTATCATACAGTGGTGGAGTCAGTACATGCAAGATATTTGTGATGTCATATGCCTAGTTTCATTCTATGTTGAAGTAACACAAAACTTAAAAATAAATATCGTTTCTTATTGCATCCATTAAAAGGAGACATCAGACAAACCACATATGTTAATTTTTTTTGTGTTGTCGTGCTAGTATTCCCTAATAATATGTTTTATGTAATACTTTTATCTTAGACAATGAACAGTAATCAGCTGTATTTGACACATCCAATCCAACAGATGAAAACAATATCAGTTTTAGTTTAAGAAGTAAATATCAAACATATATTTGAGTTGTTATGTTTTGAAGTTGCAACTATTAGTTTATTGTGGCTGGGATATTCAAACTAATGAAGAGATCACAAAACATGCAGGTGTGGATATGCAAAGCAACTAATTGCACTTTGCATGTAAGTGCACTGGTATACTGGTAGGTTTGGAGAGGTGGTTAGTAGTCATTAGTGCTGCATTAATTACTCTCTCCCCAAACAGGTCTTAACAACTGCACCCTCTAACCACCACCCCCTCCTGTGGTCACCCACCCTCCAACTCCAATATGTTTGAAGCACTCCTTTCATCAGCTCACTTTGTCCCCACCATGATCACACACCCACAGCCCCCCCACCTACTGTAGAGTTGCACCCTAACCCCTGTCAAATCTGCCGCTCACCTCCAAAGCTGGATGCTGACTGACAGTTTGCTATCTTGCATGTCTAGTAGAAAAACAGCTGTTTACAGTAGGCATGTGATCAAGAACTGTCAGTCTGCAGCCAGCTGCAGAGGTAAGCAGAGGGTCTGTGCTGGTAGCTAACTGAGGTTAGGGAGCACCTCTACTGTAGGAGGGGCACTGGGGGAAATGTGGTGGGGACAGATAGACTGGTGAGGGAGGGTTTTGAACATATGGTGGGCCCTCTGGACACAATGGAAAATAAGAAAATGTACCGATGGGGTGATCAGGGGCAGGGGACCACTTCACACCAGGGAGGGTATGTAATTACTGGTGGGTTGATCGGGAGGGAAGTAGGATCACTGGACATCAGGGTTGGTTATGCTGTATAGCATGTTTGGCTACCCTCAAGGGAGAGGGGTTGCAAATCATGTATAAACTGAGTCTGTAATGAGGCCCTAATGAGATGTAAATGACCCCATAACCAGTGTTGGAATTACAGTGGTTTGCCAGGGCTTGGCGCCCTGGCTCTAAAATTTGCCCCAGTAGCTCACACATCACTGCCATTGACTTATAATGGGAAGTGGTGTTCACTTTAAAGATATGACCCTTATGAGCCCCCCCTCTGTAAAGTTTAATTCCAGCACTGCCCAAAATGTCTTCCTAGTACTATGGGGTCATCCGCAGCTTAAGGTACGACTATTTCAGATTGTTCCAGAGCAGCAGTCGCCAGTAATGGGCCTTAACAAACAGACTGATCCCTCAATCCACACAGCACCATATTGGCCACACATTCCATCTGGACAATGGAGTGCTGGGGTTTGTGAGAGCTATCCGGATGGTGCTTAGCTGGTATACTGGAACGTGCCTTTAGCACTCTCAAAGCACATATGCATGTTCCAATATACCTCTGGTGGCTCCATGTACTAATTGCTATTTAAGCAAAAATTTAGAGAGCCCAAACCAGGACTATTGAATATCCTAGCCTACAGTATGTGTTAAACAGCGCAGACTACTGATTCATAAATACATTCTATTACCTTCTCCCTGCTCATTTGTACGTGTGCCTCATGGTGTTTCTGTTCTCTTTTTTTTTCTTGCAAAAAAATAAACCAGTGTCAATCTTAGTAGTTTGTTTGACGTATTAGAAGGTCTTTTTTATATCCCTCTATCTTTTCTCTCATCCAGAAAGTACATGTACAGGTTCACTGGTTTCTCATCATGCTTGACACGCTGTTGTCCTTGTATCATCTCTGTAGCCGTTCTTTGCATGGACGCCATCTGATTTATGTCCTTATTAAGTTGATGGCTCCTGTTATGCACACAGTACTCCATATGTGGATGCACTGTGGACCTGTACATGTGCAGAATGTCATCCTACCTCCTGCTGGTGAACCTCCTTGGCATGCAACACATCATGTTTGCCTTTCCCATCACCAGTTTTGCATTTTGTTGAAGGTTTCAGGTTGCTTGTGATTGCTGTCCTCAGGTTCTTCTCCTCTTCTGAATCTGCAACATTCACCCTCTACCGCCTCACCAAGTCTATACTTAGCCATGTGGTCCTTGGTCCCTATGTCAATCACCTTGTAGTTTTTAGCATTAAAACCCACCTGCCAGTTTACATGCCACCATTCAAACTTTACCAGGTCCTCCCCTTTGTTCCCCTTATCTATGACATTCTGGGATATCACTCTCCATATCTCATGATTCCCGACCCCCAAATAAACTTCCTAGTATATCCTCCTTAATTTGTCTGTCCCACTGCTTTCCTCCATTTCCATCATACTACTACCCTAGTGTGTTCTCTATATACAGGGCTTGAAATCATGTTTTGGAGATGACTGCCCAAGTGACAGGTAGAATGTCAATTTTTCCTGTCCCACGGAATTTATAACTGTTTATTAAGTTTGGGGTAAATAATTTCAATATCTATTTCTTAATTAGAGCTGAGTCCTAGGAGTTGGTACCCCCATCCCACACCCACTCAACTTTTAATTCCATCCACTCATCAGGTTAACACTTTCAAGGCCTGTGTACCTGATGGGTATTGACTGAGACATTCCAGCAATCATGGGGGAACCAAAGGTCTGGCCGTGTTGGATACATTGCATAGCTGGCTACCAGTGCAACTGGTTAAGGAACCCAATATACAGCAACCATTCTCAATTTGGTGCTCACCAGCTCAGAGATGGTGTGTGGAGTGAGGGTAGGGAAGCCACTGTGGTCTAGCAACCATCACTTCATTTGAATCAGGCTGCCCCTTGGGACCAGTATGCTCCTATCAAAAATTAAAATCCTAGACTTTAGAAGGGCAGACTTCAACCAGATAAAGGAGCTGGTCCAAGGCAAATTGACCAGGGTGGACAGCATGGAAGTTTAGGGGAAAGATGGGGGGCAATCAAGGGGACCATTCTTGATGGCACAGAGTTATGCATGAGAATCATTACAAACTGAAACAGATACAAGAGACCAATATGGTTCTCAGAAAGGGTCAGCAAAGCAGTGAGTGCCAAGAAGAAAGGTTTTCACCAGTTACAAAGAAAAGCAGGGGAAGGAGGAATGGGAAGAGTACCAAATAAAAAATAGGGAAGCAAAGAGGAAAGTCAGGGAGGCAAAGGCAGACACAGATCTACACATTACGGAGGGGGTCAAGGGTGGGGAAAACAATTCATCGGATACTGTGTATTAAGGAAAAAGGAAGCAGAGAGGGGAAATTGTTAGGCTACAAGTAGTACTAGAGGAAGATGAACAAAAAGCTGCAGTCCTTAATGATTACTTCTGTCTTCACAAGACAAGGCGGTGGGCCCCTGCCTAAAAGTGGCATCAAGGCAGCAGCCAGTATTTACCAGAGAAAGGGTCCAGAAGGAGCTTGAAGCTCTAAAGGTAGATAAAGCCCCTGGGCCAAAAGGTGCCCAAGTAATTTGCTACAGAACTGGTTGTCCCTTAGTAGGACTATTCAATAGTTCAGTTTAAACAGGGTAGTTCCAGAAGACTGGAGGGTAAAAGACATAGTCCTGCTACATCAGTGGGTGGGGACAAGTAGCATCTGGGGAATTATAGACCTGTCAGCCTAACCTCTGTAGTGAGTAAACAGATTACCAAACAATTGTGGCTGGGACCCTTGAGAAATGGCAGTTGTCTTTGTGGTGGATGTTTTCAGTGTAACAATACTAGTAGGAAGACCTATTATGAGTATCCATATACCGATGTGAAATTCAATATAAAGCAACATATACCATGCCAGTTGATCATGTAGTATACAACATTCAGTGTCCAATGTGATGAATTATATGTTGGTAAAATGAAGAGAGAATTGAAAACACGTATCACAGAACACAAGAGTGATATCAGACTAAAGGATGTAAACTCTTCTATGGCAAAACCTTTCAATGTTGCTGGACATTTGGTGGCCTCCCTCCACTTCTGGGGACTGGAGAGGGTGGCTGAACATTTATCTGGAACTATGTCATGGGATGATCTATTGCTGAAGAGAGAAGTGTTGTGGATTTTTTTAATGGGCAGTATAAATCCTAACATTGGACTGAATGAACAATGTGACTGGCAGCTGTACTGGTGAATGATCATTTGCTGACATGGTTTCCAGTTGTCTGTAAATAGAAAATTGACACGTATGTGGTATTTGGTGGCATTTGGATTCTGATGGATTCCATTACCACTTTCCAATAGTATTGTTTTACTGCAGTATTGAAAAACATGAAGACATATTTAAATTATATTTCAATTTAAATACAATTTAAAATAAATTTTAACACAAAAAAAACAAATAAATCTATACAACAGCACTTTAGCCGTGATTGTGGGGCAAACCACCAACCTTGGAGTTCCAGCTTGCATGGCTAAGATGATCCACTGTGCCTTAACCCTCTGAGCCATCACTTCACCTCCTTGGGATCTGTTCTCACAGATCATTGGCAATACTCACTAGCGGAGCGAGCAATGGCGTCATCATGAAGTCTCCACCCCCACTGCATTGCAGTATTTAACTGAGCTTGTGTGAACTGCAGGCACTCCTTAGGTTAGAGTCAGCCTGAGCCATGTCCTGAATCCTGGTAAGTGCCCCAGATTAGTTTTACAAACAAACTCTAAAGAATAGAAACATTACACATGTGGCTTTTTCTTTTTAGAGTTGTGATTTGGCGTGGACGGAAAAACTGAAAAGTAAAGCAATCTTGAAGGAACCAACTTATAGAAATCTCTGTCTTAGGTGAGATATTTTCCCAATCTATGCACTGTTGCAAAGGCCAAAAGTTATGTACTAGCTTTGACAGGATATATTTGATTTTCATTCATGGTTAGAAGGAAAATGATGCAGAACTAAAAAATCATAAGAGAATTGAAGCACTTAATTTATGAGGTGAGTATGTTTCAGTAAACGTTTTCAAAGTTATAACTTGATATAGGACATTTGGATATAAAACATGTTGGTAATATTTTCTTTAAGAATAAAGCACATGTAGTATATTAACTTTGTGGATATAAGAACTCATCGGAAATTAATTTAAAAGGTACACATCTGTCTCATTCTGAATTGTGATTGATTTTTGAAAACACTTTTTACGGTGGAATGACATACACAAAGATGTGAAAATAAGGGATATAAAGGACACTCCTTTACACTATTTGCATGTGATTTCTTTATGAAAACTCTGGCAATCAGGGCACATACCAAGGGATTCAGGATTTCATGAGAATTAGATCACTAGCTGACAAGGGTAAAATGTTAATAGTGTCTCCTTAAGGGAACTGGCATTAACTGTGGTGCTTGTATAAGTGTAAATCTATGAATTTTGTTAGTAATTTATTTTTCATATATGTTTCTATGCAGTCCCAACACAGAGGGCCTGAGGAAGTGGCACCACCACGAAACTGTTGCCCATATGTTTGTGTGGAATTAAAAATAAAGGCTTGAAGACATTTTACTACAGTGAAGTTCATCCTTTTGTACTATTGTTTCATGTGGAAGGAGTCATACGTTGGGATGACCAAAGTTGGATTATTTTCGATTATTGCATTGGCACCCTGACCCTCCATTGCCTTGTTGTATAAACTGCTGGAGTCACTGATCAAAGAGGACCTTTTGGACTACCTTGAGAGCAGTGGTCTATGGGATAGTAAATGGCATAGGTTTGTGGCAGGAAGGTCTTTACAGACTATCTTAATAGTTTTCTTTGACTGGGTAACAAAGGTAGTAAATAAGGATCATGCTGTGTTATTTATTTATTTATTTATTTTGTTAATTGGGTAAACATATGAGCCAAGATCCTTTTTCATATGTGACCTGGGACTGAAATACAGTCACAAGATGTTAATAGAGATTACAAGGTACAGGTATTTTATACTGTACATTTACATTCACTTGATACAAACAATACAAAGTAGGACATACGATATAGACAAACTGACTGTTAATACAAAATGTTTAAAAAAAGCAGTGACATTGTACACCCTTTAAAAGATGCTGCTTTAATTTCATTTTAAAGGAGCCATGGCTAATCCCAGATTTTATTTGAGATGGAGGAGTATTCCAGCATTTTGAAGCTTGAATAACAAAAGATTGATCACCCATTTTTGTTTTTGTGATCCTCAGATTTAGATTTGAGGTCATATTTGATCTTAAGTTTCTAGAAATTTCCCAGTGAATACAAAGGAGACAAATCTTTTTGTCTCATTATATTATCCATTATACAACAAAGAGAGTATATTGAATTTACTATTGGTGGTAGCAAACCAGAAACCTGGTACAATGTACGGTGATGAGTACTATAAGGTAACTTATAGATAAATCTACAAATACTATGAAATGTCATTGTAAGATTGTTCAATACTTGTTTAGACAAGGCTGTGAACAAGAATGAATTATAATTCAGTTGGGAAAGTAAAATACTTTGAGCTATTTGTTTTCTTGCCTGTAATGTCAGCACACTTTGAAGTCTAAACAACATCCCTAGTTTCTGATTTACAAGTCTAGTTGAGTTTGGTACATGATGTGTATAAATTAGATTAACATCCAAATATAATCCCAAATATGTAAAATATTGCACTTGCTCTAGATGATTTCAGTTTTTTTATTTAAATCTTGAGTTATTTTATCTAAAGAATTAGCACTTGTAAATAATATTATATCACTTATAAAATGTTTTCAGTACCAACCAACTTACTAGGTATCATATCAACAAATATTGAAAATAGGAGGGGTCCCAATATAGATCCTTGGAGTACTCCCTTTTCCAATAGTCTACCAGCTGACACTGATCCATCATAAAGAATTCTCTTCCTTATAGATAACTTTCTACCCATTCTAATGGTAGTTTAGATAAACCCTTATCAGCTCGGCTCCCGAGCATCAAGCGATGATCAACACGGTCAAATGCCTTGGACAGGTCCATGAAAATAGCACCAGTGAGCTCTCCTCTATCCATTGCCTCACTGATGTGATTCGTGAACCTGGCCAAGGCAATACCTGTACTATGATATTTCCAAAAGCCATGCTGCTCAGGAGCCCACAGCCCATTCTGTTTCAGGTAGGTACTTATTTGTTCATTAATAAGTTTTTCCATAGGTTTGCCCAAAGGATGAAGAAGGGAAGTAGGATAATAATTCCCCAAATCTTTGGGATCACCCACTTTGAAAATTGATCTTATTATTGTTTGTTTCCAGTATTGTGGAAATATTCCTGTAACTAATGATAAATTAAATAATTTTGTTAATGGAACATAAATATATGAAGCTATCAGTTTTTAAAAACTTTGGTTGGATTTCATCAATTCAGACATTTTTTAAAGAATTTGCTTTAGTATTTGATTTGGCTTTATCTTTCTAAAATATAAAACAGAATCATTCTGGGTCTCATTAAATAAGCTCTTTGACTACTGGTCCTTAATTTCTTGACTATTCTTACCCAGATTTAAGAATTTATTTAAGAATGCTGTACTTCTGATATTTCCATCAGATCCATGACAGGTGGTTGACAAATTTCCCGTTGAACGTCCTGACAGCAAAACCGGCAGGTCGACCGCATTTTGCAGTTGGCTACCGGTTTCTGGTTCCACTTAAGGCTTATCAACTCCAAATCAGAGCTGATTCGGTGGGGGTGCAGGACCCCTAACAGACAGTGGCTGGTTCCAGCGGGTCCCCTACAGTGACATAGAGCTGTAGTCGCTGTGGGGAAACCTCGCTGTCGAACTGTCGCGGTCGGTGGGTAAACCATTTCCATCTACCAGGAACTCAGTAGATTGTTCCCTAATAGACAAAGATATTAAATATGTAATGGAAGACCAGAACATTTTAGGATTCTGTAGAATCTTGTTGTCTTGTGTAATAATCAGATTTACTCAACCTTAGTTTATGTTTACATTTGTTTCTAAGTTTACGATGTGTTTGAAAATCCCTCTCATCTCTACTTAAATTGAATTGCTTCCATGCTAAATCCTTTTGTTTCATCAGTTTAAACATCTCTGGAGTAATCCATTTATTCACTGTTCCCCTTACCCTTCTAGTTATATTAAGGAAATATTTATCTTGCAACATTAATAACTCGGTTGTAAAAAAAATCAACTGCTGATTCTATGGAAGGTATGGCATCCAAATATGACTTAACTATTGCACTCGTATCAGACAAAAGTCCATCACTTAACTCCTCAGAAATTTTCCTATAAGAAATCAGGCTAGGGGGAGTAATTATTCTCTTAGATTTCCAAGTGCAATCGATTGCCTGATGGTCGCTTATTATATCTGGTAAAACTCCTATTTTCCTTACTTTATTTTAATTGTTCATTAATATCCAATCCAAGATTGCATGATTATTGGTTTTTACATTCATTTGTGTAAAAGTCTGAATTAATTGACATAAGCCTATGCCAGTTAACAAGGACTCAATTTGAGAATTTACAATAGTATCCCAGTGTAGATTAAAATCACCCAAAACCAAAAAGTCACCACTAAATTGGTAATTAGAAACAAATCACAAAAAATCATCCAAACCTTTTTGTGCTAATTTTGAAGGATTATATACAGTACCATGCTTAAGCTTATAACAATCTCCTTGTTTTATCCCAATCAGCAGTCATTCACAATCAGAGGAAAATCATGATCTAGATCCAATTTAGAAATAATTAAGTCATGTTTATAATAGATTAAAATTCCTGCCCCTTTCTTTTTACCAGCCTGATCTTTCCTAACTATATTATACCCATCAAGAGCTAATACACCATTTGTTATTGAAGGCTTTAACCAAGTTTCTGTTAAACTCAGAACATCTGGGTTGTATTTAGAGACCCAAGCCTCTAATTCTTGCTTTTTAGGGAAAAGGCTACAAATATTTAAGTGGGCCACTCTTAGGCCCCCTTTCCCCCATATCTGTTGATCATTTTGTAAGTTTGAATTTAAAGGACCAGGATTAGTTTCAATATCTCCTGATAGAATTAATAATAACCCTATTGAGAAAGATAATACCATACTTGATCTAAGTTTAAAACCAGAGAAACTATAGTCTCCTAAATTGTTTTTATGCTCTTTTGTTTAACATTCCCATCACCTCAAATCTTAATAACAAATCATTTGTTAAATCGGATAATAAATTCAAATACACATAGTTTTTCTCTGGTCTACTTTGATCTAACTGGCCCTCTACATCATTAGCAAGAATCCACAGACTGAAATCCATGAGCAAAAGACTCAGTAAACAGCCCATTACAATTAAAAGCCTTTTCAATTTCATGGCTAGCAATATCTTAAACTTTCAACTATTAAAAGTAAACCTTGCCTGATATAACAACGAAGTAAATATATTTCATGCACTCAGTCAGCTACTCGCTTTATCACGCAGTTTCCTCCACCCCTTCTTGCACCTGATTGGTAGATTGACTCGCCCCTGAGTCCTCTCAACAGTTACAGATTCAGGCGCACTTGGGAAAACACAGTGTTTGAGTAAATGAAAAAGTACTTGCAAAGTCCCATAGAAGCTTCTATGATGGTCTGTGAAGCAACTCTTTACACAGGACGCTGTTAATCAGCGTAGTCAGCCACATGCTTTTTCAAGCAGTTTCCTCCGCCCCTTCTTGCACCTGATTGGTAGATTGACTCACCCCAGTCCTCTCAACAGTTACAGACTCAGGCACACAGGGGAAAACATAGTGTTTGAGTGAATGAAAAAGTACTTGCAAAATCCCGGAGAAGATTCTATGATGATCTGTGAAGTAGCTCTTTACACAGGACACTGTTAATCAGTGCAGTCAGCCACATGCTTTATCAAGCAGTTTCCTCCACCCCTTCTTGCACCTTATTGGTAGATTGACTCACCCCAGTCCCCTCAACAGTTACAGATTCAGCCACATAGGCGAAAACACAGTGTTTGAGTGAATGAAAAAGTACTTGCAAAATCCTGGAGAAGCTTGTATGATGGTCTGTGAAGCAGTTCTTTACATAGGACGCTGCACAGTACTTCAGTTTCAGCAAGGTATTTGACTCGATGCCACACAGAAGACTGCTGAAGAAGCTGGAGAACCTGATCACAGCTAGGAATGTATTGTAATTAGATGGGTGGGAAACTGGTTGAAGGACAGACATCAGAGGGTTGTGGTAAATGGTCAAATCAGAAGAAATGGAGGGTCAAGAGTGGGGTGCTGCAGGGATCTCTCCAGGATCCCGTCCTATTGAGTATATTCATCAGCTACATAGAAAGCTCAATGGTAGGGCAGATAGCAATGAAGGTATTAGGGAGATGGAGGGGAGTTTGCAAAAGCTTAAGAGGTGTCTAAGGTTTGGCAGTTGAAATTCAATGCCAAATAATGCAAGGTTATGCACCTAGAAGAAAAAACCCAGGACAGAGTACTGGATGGTAGGGGTTAAACTGAGCACTCTAGCAGAGGAAAGGGCCCTGGGAGTCATCATTAGTGACTCTCTTAAATAATCAAGCCAGTGAAACAAGGTCTATAGTAAGGCCAATAGGATGCTGGGATGTATCAGACAGGGTATTGGCCTTTTCAATATATGTCCTTTTCAAAGGCCCACAGCATGTATTTTCTTTTCAGGCTCTGGAAAAAATCTCACCTCCAACTAGGGGTGGAGGCATGGACAGATTGCTCTGTAAATCGGAAAGCTATTGGCAATATTTGGGGGTATAGGTGGTTCAGGCTGAAATGACAGGTTCTAGTTATCGCTGTTTTTACAAGATATCTTGGTAAACTTGTGCATAGTCACATACCTTAATTTCAATGGGGTCCTATGTAAATATGGACTAAAAATAGTGCTAACGGGTGGTATTAATTGTATTACTGCCAATAATAAGATGGCTTGTATTGTAAAAAGGATTTTCAGATTTTATGGGTCTATATAAAGTTCTTGTGCAATTGTACTTGTATTTCATGTTCTACAGTAATATATGATGGAAAGTGTTTTAACTAGGCTCACATATGATAATTTTATGTTTTTGTATTAGAGATTCAAACTATGAGACATTTATCAACTATCAGATCCCCCCCAACACACACACACACACACATATCCCCCCACCTCCTTTTACGTATATGTATACTGTAGGTGTGGACATTTGAATAGCATATACCTGTTCTTAATGATTATAAAATGTGTATATATACCTTTAAGAATATAACAAAAAGGATTCAGGTACCTGCTTCGGCTACGCCTTGAGAAAGAGCATGAGGAGCTCAAAAACGTTTGGCTTGTACTGGGAGTATGCCTGCATTTTAACATGTTTTGCTTTAAATTAATGTTTGAATCAACCAAACACGGTTTTATCTTGGTGCTTGCCTTAGCATGGCTCTTACTTGTCTCCTGCCTGAAATGATGTGTTTGGAGCTTGGCAGTTTCATACGATGGCCACCTTCTGTTTTCTTGGTTTACGTCAATAGGTTGTTAATCTGCACTAGTGATTTCGCTATTGCTGCACAACAACTTAGAATGCTGCCACACAACTGCTTTCCAAAGGACAATCTAGCTGGAAGTGAAAACCGTTTAGTTTTTTCTAAAAACTTGAACTTGGATAACAGTTGCAGCTGTAGTTGCTAGCAGCACGTTGAACCAGTAATTTGAGCATGCCACCAATTCAAGTTCTTCCACATCCACACCAAATGCCAGTTCACAGAAGAGACGTGCACTGTCCAGAAAGGGCTTGGCTACCCATACCCAATAGATCATTTATGGGCATCCATGCACAGATAAGACTGTGTCTTCATCTCTTGTTTTCCATGGCAAACCTCTCGAGATTCACTCTTAGGTTTCTGGATGCCACAGAAACTTGTGGTATAGACCCATTTGAAGTTGTTGGGGAGTGAATGGGCCTGCTGGCGACAGCTGAGTATGGGCTATACAACAGAGAGCATTTGGAGTAAGAAGTATTGGTGAGTGAGTGAGTGAGTGAGTGAGTAAGTGAACGAGCAAGTGAGTGAGTGAAAAAGCATGTGGGCAGGTGGGAAACTATAGCTGCAGTAATGTATAGTGAGCAACTAAGTGATCGGGGAATGGAGGCAGCACACAGCTTGTTGGTAGCAGTGTAACTTACTATTTGCCAGGTTTTGTAGAAGCCAAAATTATAGAAAACAAACCTAAAGCAAAAAATAGTTTCCAACACAATATTATGGGAGGGGGCGAATGCTTGAATGTGTTGCTATGGAAAGAAAAAGTTGCCATTTTTTTACATTTTTTAAAAACTTCCCAGCTTGGGCTTGCACATGGATTTTACTTATTATATGTCCTGTTTGGCAGAACTTGTTTCTTAGTGTGTACTGTGCTTCTACAGTGCATTGCTCATAGCAAATCAGAACCCTTGCTGTCCTCTAGCCATTTTATATTTCTGGGTTACTGTTCCCATTTCTGCAGCTCTCACATGAGGATAGACAACAGCAGACTAGAAAAGGTGAAGTGAAGGGTCACCAATATGATCAAAGGACCAGTCCAGAAAAAGCTGCTTTCCACTTCAGTGGTGCATGTAGTACAACAAGGCAGTATAGTGCAGTGATTTAAGTCTCTGAGCTGCAAATCTGGAGACCTGGGTTTGAATCCCACAGCCCCCACTTGCATACTGTGTGACCCTAAGCAAGTCACTTAATTTCCCTGTGCCTCCCAGGTTGCACCTGTAAACAAGCTTTCAGCTTAGTGTGTCTCACCTGGTTAAACAATTGAAGAAAAAAAAAAAACAACATGTAGACAAAGGAAAAACCACCATACTCCAAAAGTTCAATCATGACTGCTTGCACAAATGGATGTTGTGTCCAAAACTTTATTACAAAGTTAAAAGAAAAACAGCAAATTGATTAAAACCCTGCCCAGAACAAGCACCTAATGTTTCACTCCATGTGCTTTTTCAAAAGGTTACTGTTGCCTCTTAATGGTACCCTTTATATATAAAAAATTCCTTAAAGTGACACACACACACACAATTAAGGCAACACTTGCATTTAATTTGTCAGTGCTCAGATACACACAAACATTAGAATTTCTGCAGCTGGCCTGGTGGTGCCGAGGCTAGATGCCACACCTTGTGCCACCCTGATGATCCGGGTGAGAGAACAGGCCTGGATCATCGGGGCTCACTGGGAGGGGGATTGAGTGGCCAGGATGCCACGCTCTCTCCTCCCAGGGACAGACATTGCTACCCCGCCATATGACTGCCACTGAGTGGAGGTCCGGTGGCAGTGTTGGATGAGGGCAGTACATGGAGAGGGTGTCGTGAGAACGCAGTGTGCATGCGCTTCCACACACTTGTATACATCTGCAATGGGGGCAGGGAGAAAATGGAGCTGACATGCGCCATGATGGTCCCGGCTGTGTTCCCAGTGATTGGAACACAGATCGGGCTGGATGTGAACCCATGGTGGGGGGGGGGGGAGCTGCAGTTCTGCTTTCCATCTCCTGAAAAATTGGGATAATAAGCTATATGGGGAAAAAAATCAGAATTTCATCAGGATACACAATAAACATATACTGTATTTACAACAGTAATCTTAATAAAATAAACAGACTGGTTCCAAATATATCATAAATACACAGACTTTGTATAGTTCTTCAGATAAATGGTATCTCCTTGGTTTTATCATTTAGACCAGGTTTAATGGTAGCACGAAGTTTAAAAATCCAAAAACCCTCATGCCTTGCTACATTTAGCTCCAAATCACACCTTCCCCCACAAGGTACCACTTGAACCTTTTCTAGTCCCTTTAATTTCCAACCATGTTCCGTTGCATTGCTGGAATGCACTACATGGACAGCTGTGGTGTACTCATCATTTTTATTTGCAATTGCCCATATATGTTTTCCCACTCTTTCTTTGAGTTAACGCTTCATTCTGCCTACATAGTATGCTCCACACAGACAATACCCAGATAGATTACATGTGTTGAATCCCAGCTGATGAACCTGTTGATTTTATAACTCTCACTGGTATGTGGGTTAACAAAAGTGTCTGTGTTCTCAGTTGCTTTACAGAATTTATAACATTGACATTTATAACACCCAGGAGGACAAGAGGGCAGCCAGTTTGTTTTAGTGTGCCAACTCTAACACCACAGCTGTCAATGTAGTGCACTCCAGCAATGCAATGGAACATGGTTGGAAATTTAAGTCCACAACTACCACCACTCTGTGCACTCCTGTGGAAAACGTTATAACCTTGTTTCTACCAAGTTACTGCCAGGTGGCTACCTGGTTTTGTTGTAAGGTACTTAATAGTGCAAGCTTCAGGTGGCTACTACAAGAAACATTCGTAAGCCCAGATTGTTGATTGCTGATTATTGAAAATATTTATTACAAATGCAAAACATAACAAACATAGAAGCAGGTAGAAAGTCAGTCAAGTCACTGACTACACTCACCCCGGCGCTTTGGGTCCAAAAAACCCTTCCTCAGGGGACGTGGCCAAAGGGCAGTGAGGTCACCTTTAAATGCTAACCTGTAACACATATTCATGACATTGTAATTAAAAAGGCCCCTGTCAAAGTAGTGTCTATACACAAATTAGTGAGAAGTGCAACAAGTACAAAAGGTGGCATTTAAAATAAACATTCAAGTAGCAGATGAAATACATACATGATTAGCAATAAGACAGGCTGCTAAATAAATAGCGCCACACTGCATAAGATAGCACTGGCAAATACATTTGGTGCTCTAATACATTTAAAGAAAGCTTTTGAATTTTTAGGTGTCTGCATAATACTGCTTTCCCCCCATTGGAAGTCCCTAGAGTCTCCACTGTTGTGGGGAGAAAAGCTTTATCGGTTGCCACACCATCTCTGTGGAACAGCCTCCCTCCAGTTAGCCACATGCCCACCTCGCACCACTCCTTCATATCCAATCTCAGAACCTGGTTACTTCTGAAATCCACCTGCTCATGCTTTCTAGGGTGACCTTTCCACTGTGGGGTGCAGTTACCTCTACCCCCTCACTCACTCCAGCCCCACCCCTTGTTTTTGGTCCTTTTGTCTTTTCCTTTCCCACCTCTCCCTTATGTCCTTGCTGTTACCCCTCCCCATCCCTACCCCTGCTACTTTATGTCCCCTTTGCCTCCTTCTGCCCCTCTCCCCAGCTCTTTTCCCTAGATGTCCTGCCTTGTCTTCCTACTCTCTTTCCCTCCCCTCTCCCTGTTACCTAGTTTCTTAGCAACCTGGTGCATGCCTATGACTCCACTGGCACTTATTTTCACTACTTTCCATCCCTCCCCTACTATAGACCCCTCCTTGGAAACTCACCTTGTCACTCGCCTCAGTACCTAGTGCCCTCAGTGGATGACTCTGAACTGGCTCTGTTGTTCCCTACCTGCACTCATCTCCCCTGCTTCTCCTTGTTTCACCTACACCTAGGTATTGTTCTGTCTGCCTACTGTTTACCCTTCTAGGTTTTGTTTGCTGTGTCTCAATGTAGTATTTACTGCTGGTACCAAATGTTTTGGCTACTATGTTTTAAAACTTGTAACTGTACATTGTGCATTTTCTCTCTGTACCACTGCTTACTCTGTCATGTACTGTTTCTTTGTGATTTATCTGTATTGCCTGTAACCTGGTACTACTAGTTGGCTTGTATAATATCTCAAATCATTTGTTCTGTGCCACTGTTTGTGGCCCGGGTCATGCCTGAAAATGGTCCTTGGATCAGTGCACTTACCCACGAAACAAAGACTTAAATAAATAAAGACAGTCAAACTGGCAGGTTTGATTGATTTTTGGGATATAAACCTTTTTATGATTGTATTACTGTTATGCCATCCAATGCCTTGCATGTTATAAAAAATTCCACCGTTCATAAATAACCTCTGCCATCTTCCTTGTCTTCCTGTTCTTCCTAGTTAGCTTAGGGTTTCCTAATTTCTAACTTTTTGAGTATTTAAAAATATTGGTTATATATTACAGTGATAGAAATGCATTGAATTGTTTAGAGTTAATATGTATTGTTTCTTTCTCAGAGATATTTCACATTCAAATATTGGACTAGGGAATACTGTGTTGATCCACCTGCAAAAGCATTGGACTAAGTGTTGATCGACCTTTATGTTTCTACCATGCCTTTTTGTTGGCTCGTGCTTGAGTGCCAGCCAACATATTGCATTAGTGGCAGATCTGGAGGCACGGTCACTGTTAGGCGAATGCAGGGCATGCATCAGTAGGTGTGTCCCTCATTCCACAATAAGCCAGCATGCAGGCGCCACACCAAGAATACATAATGTGGTGAGCACATCTAAGAAAAGGCCTGCTGCAATGATAGCCAAGCTCGTCATGCAGCAGCACCAAAACACACCCTCCCTACATGCATTTCCTGATGAAGCCCTTCAATAAACATGGCAACACTGACTGCCGCCATGCGGAGAGACAACTTCAGGGGTGCCCAATTACCCTGTCAGCATGCCCCAACCCACTTCATTTGCCGATGGGGGTGCCCACTCCCCGTCGGCATAAAGCACTCCCCCCATTTAAAGTGTGTACGGAGGTGCCCAACTCCTCAGCATCATGTCCCCTTCTCAGTTTCATTTGCTGATGGAGAGCCCACTTCCCATTGGCATAATGTCCCCTCATTTTCTGTGTGCTGATGGGGTGCCCGATCCCCATCAGCTATAGAACCCCTAAACTTCAGGTGGCACGCTTAGAGCCCACCCCAGCGTGCCAAATGCCCCTGTAAAACAAAAACAGTCATGCAATTTTTTTTTTTTTTTTACAACCTGCAAACCAGAAAACGGTCTCTCGTCCAGTGGCCCTCCCCAACCCATGCCCACCCTCTGTGCACCCTGCCTCCCCACACACCCCTCACCTCATACTTACCTCTGTAGCGTGTCGCGATGATCTTCTGTGGACTGGGAACACATCTGCACTCTTCAAACCGACCGCTAACTGAAGAAGTGGCAGTAAGTTGTATAATGGCATAAATAGGTTTTTTTCAACTTTGGTGCATATCTTGGGCATTTTTGAATTTTGGCACCAAATTTTCAACATGGGGTTATTGGGACACCTCCTCATGAATTCAGTCACTGTCATGGCGTTATTCAGTTCCGAAAGGTGATTTCATGGTCACTGCGCGAAATCATCTTTCTGGACTGATTAGTGAAACGACAGTGCCACTGTTCATGAGGGGGGCTCTCAAAAAGCCTATGTTGCAAATTTGGTGAAAAAAATCCTGGCTGTTGTATGAGCGTGCACTGCACAGTTTCTACGCACGCTTGTAACTTCATGATTTTGTAATATTTTCACTCCAGATTTTCAAAATTGGCATTTTTCCACACCTCCTTATGAACAGTATAGCTGTCATTTTACATATCCTGGCCAAAATGTGTTTTCGCATGTCCAGCACAGAATTGCGCAGTCGCTGTGCGAAATCAGTTTTTGGGACAGTTTGAGAAAATGACAGTGACACTGTTCATGAGCAGAGGTCCTAAAATGACTATGTTGAAAATTTGGTGATGAAAGTCCATAAAATGACTGTGTTACAAGCGTGCGTTGCGCAGTTTCCACGCACCCATGTAACTTCACATATTTGCAATATTTTCATGCCAGATTTTCAACACTGGCATTTTTTCACACCTCCTTATGAACAGTACAGCTGTCATTTTTCACAGCCTGCTCAAAATGTGTTTCTGCACCTGTGGCACACAATGGCGTGGTCACTGTGGGAAATCAACTTTTGGGGCAGATTAACAAAATCACAGCACCACTGTTCATGAGGGGAGGTCTCAAAATGCCTATGTTGAAAATGTGGCTAAAAATCCTAAAAATAATTGGGTTACGGACATGTGTTGCGCAGTTACTATGCATGCTCATGATTTCACCAATTTTTCATATTTTCACTCCAGATTTTCAATGTTGCCATTTTTTTACACCTCCTCATGAACAACACAGTTGTCATTTTTCACACCCTGCCCAAATGTGTTTTCATCCCTGTGTCACCAAATGGCAAAGCCACTGTGCAAAACCACCTTTCAGCTAACAAACTGATTGTACCGCTCTTCATGAGGTGGGGTCACAAAAAGCCTATGTTGAAAATTTGGAGTGAAAATACCAACAAATGCCTATGATGTTAGGGTTTCCAACTGTAACACCCCACCCTGTAGAGACTGACAGGCATCAGGGTTGTGACTTGGGATCATTGGCTGTAATGCTTACGCTATTCCACCCCCACCCCCACCATGCAGCCAGTGAGGAGGCATCGAGGCGTGCCTTGCAGTGTTCAGCCCTAAAGTTCACCCCATTCTCCTATACTGCACCCGTCTCAGTGTATTTCCTTATGGAATGGGGTAAGTATAAGGCCCAAAGACCCCAAAGCATGCCATGACACTTGTCAGTGTCTACATGGCAGGGTGAGGTAAAATGGCATGTGCTTATGCCTGACGACCCAAAGGCACACCCCAACGCCTGTCAGTCTCTGCAGGGTGGGGATGAGGTTGGTATCAGTTCAATACTTCACTGCCATTCCTATTATGCATCTCTAACTCCTGCACTACCAATGCCAATGCCAGCAAGCAAACATTCAGCATTGACAAATGTTTGTTATTTACCCTGCAGATCCTCCCTTTCCCTTTTGAGTCCTCTCCTTGCCATTTTCTTTCTCTTGCTTTTTTTTTTTTAGCTATTTGGCTTTTGCTTGCTTTCCATTAAGTCAATTTCCTTTTTTCTTCCATTTATCTTATACATTTTTCTTCTGTGTTTCTAGGTTTGATTGGAAGTAGTAGCATTAATTAGTATGTACTTTAAATGCATTAGAGCAACAAAGGTATTTGCCAGTGTTATCTTATGCAGTGTGGTGCTCTTTATTTAGCAGCTTCTCTTTATTGCTAATCATGTATGTATTTAATCTGCTACTTGAATGTTTATTTTAAATGCCATCTTTTGTACTTGTTGCACTTGTCACTAATTTGTGTATAGACACTACTTTCACAGAGGCTTTCAATGTCATGAATATGTGTTAGAGGTTAATATTTAAAGGTGACCTCACCACTCTTTGGCCGCGTCCCCTGAGGAAGGGTTTTTTGGATCCAAAACGCCAGGGAAGGTGTGGTCAGTGACTTGAATGACTTTCTACCTGCTTCTATGTTTGTCATTTTTTGCATTTATAATAAATATTTTTGATAATCAGCAATCTTGGCTTTCAAATGTTTTTTGTAGCAGCCACCTGAGGCTTGTGCTATCGAGTACCTTACTATGGAACCAGGTAGCCACCTGGCAGTAACTAGGTAGAGACAAGGTTATAACATTTCCCCACTGGAGTGCACAGAGTGACAGTAGTTGTGGCTTTGTTGAGGGGTGCCCCCCTCCCTGTTGCTGTACACCCTCCCACATGTGTTTTGCAAATTCTCTTCCTGGACATGGAAAGTTAAGGCAATAGAAAAGGTTTGAGTGGAACCTCAGGGTGGGGGTGATTGGGAGCTAAATTTAGCAAGATGTGAGATTTTTGGGATTTTTAAACTTCGTGCCAACATCAGACTGGGTCTAAACGATAAAACTGAGGTGATGCCATTTTTCTGATGAACTGTACAAAGTCTATGTATTTATGATATATCTGGAACCAGGCTGTTTATATTATTATGATTACTATTGTAGGGCTTCTGGTTCTGGCTGCTTGAGAGATGGAAGCCTAGGTGGAGAGCTCCCGACAGAATAACAGTCGATCCATCGGAATCCAGCTCCAAACTGTTCAAATCCTGTCAAAACCTCTAGCAAAAGGAAAGCTTACAATGCCTCCTAAATGGAAATACAAAGATGGTGGTTCGTACTCACACCCAAAACTAAAATTTCCATCACAAAGCGCACTGCCACAGGCCGCGTTTCGAGCCGAGACAGCAGAACTAATCAACCAAACCCCTGCGGCTTCAAATAATAATATAGAGGGAGAGTTCACAATTACATCAAAAACCCTGTGCAGTACTTTACAGCAAATGAATAAAACACTCACCAGACTAGAACAGAGAGCCAAAGAAGACAGGAAAAGTATAATGGATTTGGAAGAATGCATGGATCATCTTGAAAAGTCTATGACGGAGTATACCAATGTATCTGATGTCCATAATGCTGCCCTTAGAGACCTTCACTACAGAGAACTGTGTCTGCAACAACAATTAGAAGATCTGGAGAATTGGAACAGGCGCAACAACTTACGTCTACATGGCCCCCCAGAAGGCACTTATTCGGGGCCCATGCTACAGTTTATGGACAGCTTCCTAAAAGAGCTCCTGGATCTTGAAAAGGAGAGAGATCTGGGAATCATTTGTGCTCATAGGTCATTGGTGGCTAAACCTAAAGACCCTAAAACACACCCTCGCTCAATAATTATGGCGTTTGTGGATTTTAGGACCAAAGAAGAAATAAATAAGACGGCCTGGGCCAAGAAGCAAATTTTATTCGGCAACACGCATCTATTTTTTGATCAAGACTATGCCCTCCAAACACTAGCACGTAGACTAAATGCTTATAGCATAGTCAAGCTGATTAGACAAGCCGGTTTCTCCGCACAGCTCGAATACTGAGCAAAAATAAAAATAAATACCTCTGAAGGCTGGCAAAAGTTCCCAGATGTAACTGAAGCAATGTCCTGGGCCACAACACAAGGAATATTGATTCCAGCAGAGGGCGCTGAAGAAACAGAGAGAGCTCTTTTAAAGAAATCCTGGCAAACAAAAGGAACAAAGAATACCAATCAGGGGATTCTAAATCAGTGTGGGACAGTGTGTACAAAAATGTAGTCCCACAGCCCAGTTCATCTTTGGCAGCCCTATCCACGGAGATGTCCCCTGATGAAGCAACAATGTCTAATGGCTGAGTACCCTTTGGTTAATATGTCAATTAACCCTGCTGACAATGGCTGAGCCGTTTTGAACTTAAGGCCAAAGGTTTAGGGTCTTGGGGCTAGAGTCCCGGTTTAGGGGATCCGTCCTGGGCTCAGTTTGATCCGTACCAAGGAAGGAAGGAGAACTATGGACCTGAAACCCAACGGTGAACTTGTCTCTGGCTTTTCAAGGACTCGATGGGGTATTTACCCCAGGTTTAATGCGGGCCTCAAGACCTCTTGTTTGTTTCCTTTTAATAAATAGGCCCTAATTTAAATAGAATTTGAGACCACCATTGACCGGATGGTTTGTTAAATAATTTTAACTACTAACGAGGTTTAACCTAATTGCAATTCAAATATTTGAAGGTACAGGGTACAGATGTTATGTTGACTCCTCATACAGGGATAAAATGTTAAATCTGTTTATTAGTTTGGGAATGGAGCTGGTGCCAATGGATTGACTAAGTGGTATGGGGGGAGGCGGCGGCCCCCATCGGCCCTTTGGGGGGGCCCGGTTGGTATGGGCAGATCCTGAGGTAACAACTGGGGCAGTAGTCCTTGTCCTGTCTGAGCAGCTAACATGTTGTTAACCGCGTGAGCAGGGCTTGTGCCTCCTTTGTGATGCCTTGTGGGGTTCCCTTGAAAGGTCTCATGCGTAACTGGGGTGGAGGACAGTATCTGGAGAATGAATTCACTGTTTGCCACTCAAGACGGTAAAGTTCTCGATGTAAGCTTTTTTATATCAGGATAAGGAGTTTGAAACATAGGAAGTTTCTTTCTTAAGGTGGGTCTGGAAGGGGTGTGCTGTAGGGTGCCCCCAGCCGGCTTGCTACAAACAAATAGAGTTATAACTGACTGGCCTGAGAAAGCTAGGTGGTGCTGTCCTGGGATCTGTCTCCCCCTCAGGGCTGTGATGCTTAATACTGATTAACAAACTTAACTAAGTGTGTCCAAGAGGTGAGCCTCTGAGAAGTCGCTGAGTTGGAGGAGGAAAGTGGGTCATGCCATTTGAGGGTTGACGATGTGTGGCCTGTGATGATGGTGATGGGGGTTCGCCCAACCAGTTAGAAGTCCCTATGGTCTCAGATCAGGGGGAAAATAGAAGAATGCTCTCTTGAAATGGCAATGGAATTGTGACTCGGGCCTGCCTGTGGTTCCGGGGGCTCCCATCTCCTGATGTGGTGCGGGGGGTGTTGCTTTTCCCAGCCCCCAATGACACCACTACAATAAAATAATATAACTAAAGCAGTTAGTCGGGCCTTCATGTTGGGCAGACAGATAATTTTGTGAGCAGCCAGACATAACCTAGTTGGGTCATCCCACCACTTTCTGAAGAGTGGTTTGGTCCTGACAGGGGGACTAGAGAGATAGTCCTCTGCCACACCTCGTTGATGAGTCCTGAAATGTGGAACAGGGTATATACACACCTTGAAGTCACCTTAAAGTTTTTTATACTGCCCACAAGGCAGTTTGTATATAGTTCTGATATGTTTATGTTATACAATGTTTTTGCCCAATCTAGCTGCTTATCCTTACAGGCATCTAAGAATGTGAAGATGATTCTATATGGTACTAGCTTGACAACATGGCAGACCTTAAGATAGTTTCTTGGAATGTTAGGGGTATAAATAGTCCTGTTAAGAGGGCCAGGATCATACAAGAGCTGCAATGACAACATGCTACTGTAGCCTTTCTACATGAGATGCATTTGAGCCAGATTGAACACAGAAAGTTACACAGGGGGTGGGTGGGGGAGGTGTATGCTGCTGAATATAAACAGCAGACCAACCGAAGGGGAACAGCAATACTGATTAGAAGAGACATTTCTCTCACAGTCTCGCAGACTGATATGGATCCATAGGGAAGATTTGTGAGATTAAGGGAAGTATATAAGAGCCAGAAGTGTGTGTTTCTGAATCTCTATGCTCTGAATGAGGAACAAGATAGGACTAACTAAAACACTGACAGAGTCTATAATAGACCCTAACAGCTTAATCTTTATGGGGGGGATTTTAACTCGATACTGGATCTTGGCTTAGATAAGGTAGGCTTTAAATCTGTAGGTCCAGCCAGATCCAGTAAAACACTAGTCAGATTATGCTCAGAACTTTCTTTGGTGGATGCCTGGAGGTTCACAAATCCCCAAAATAGAGGCTATACTTTTTATTCCCCAAAACACAAAATGTATTCCAGGATAGATTTTTTGTTAGTATCAATGAACGTTCTACCTTATCTTTTGGGGGCAAATATAGGAAAGATTTCTTTATCTGACCACACCACCACATCCTTGGAGATAGCCCTGACACCGAAACCCCCGGAATCTGTGTGGCACCTTAATGTGAGTCTGTTGAACCACGAAGAAGTTAAACATTTAATAACCTAATCAATTAAACAATACTTGGAGGTAAACTTGGTAGAGGACATGGAGGCGGGGATCAGATGGGAGGCTCTTAAGTGCTACTTAAGGGGTATTATAATATCCTATGCCTCTAAGTATAGGAAAGCAAAAATTAAGGAATGTCTGGACTTAGGAAAAAAGATTTTGCAATTAGAAACATTACATAAAAGAACTATGGAGCACCACATCAAGGAGGAACTAGGCAGGGTCAAAGCCAAATTAAATAAAATTTTAGACATGCAAGTGGAGGGACAACTTCGCTACACCAGACAAAAATATTATGAACACGGTAACAGAGCGGGGAAACTTCTGGCATGGCAACTCCACAAGGAGAGAACTTCTCGGGCGGTTCCTAAGCTCAGATCCGAAATGGATAAAGCCCTACTCTGGTCCTCTCATCTGATCACAGCTCAGTTTTAAAAATATTACTCTAATTTATATCAAGCAGAGAGAGGTCCAGACCATCTCGAAAGCATTTCAGCTTTTTTTAATAAAATCCAATTTCCCCACTTTATCAGTAGAACAAAGACTGGAATTAGAGGCTCCCATATCTAACACAGTGATAATTCAAAAAATCAAACAATTGAAAAATAAGAAAGCCCCAGGGATGGACGGTCATGTAGCAGAGTTTTACAAGGCTTTTATGGAGCCTTTGGTGCCAGTATTGTCTCACACATACAAATGAGTTCTGGGAGGGTGAGGGGGCAGCTCCTAAATCCTGGAATCAGGCTCAAAGGAGGACTGCAGGTCCTATTGTCCCATCTCCCTACTCCCAGAGGACCTAAAATTTTTTACTGGAATTATGGCAGATTGGCTACAGTTAGTGGTGTGTTCCCTAGTATATAGGGACCAAACAAGCTTCATATCAGGCCAATACTTGCAGGATAACATCTGACACCTGCTAAATATAATTTCAGCTCACAAAAATTCTAATTCTTTTCAATTGGCCATTAGCATGGATGTGGAAAAAGCTTTTGACAGGGTCAACTGGGTGTTCTTAGAGGAAAGCCAGAAAAGGTTTGGACTAGGGGACAAATTTATTGATAGAATAAAGGCGTTATACAAAGCTCCTGAAGCCAGAGTCAAAGTAAATGGCCACCTTTCAGAGAGATTTTCCCTATTACATGGAACAAGACAGGGCTGTCCCCTCTCCCCACTCCTCTTCACTTTATCCCTCAAACCTTTGGCAATAGTTGTTAGAACTAACCCTCAAATCCAAGGGGTAGAAGTAGAGGTCACACCCAAAAAATCGCCCTCCATGAGGATGACTCCCTTTTTTTTATTTCTCACTGGGAAACTTCAGTTTTGGCTCTTCTTCGGACTCTTGATGAGTATGGCATTTTAGCAGGTTAGAAAATTAACCTCTCTAAATCAGAAACCCTTATCCTGAATGGTTCCCCACATGAAGCCTTTAAGAGGGTCTTCCCTTTCACCTGGGCAAAGAGAAACATGGTACGCTATCTAGAAATAGTAATCTCAATAGATTTGTCCCTGTTATACAAAAATAATTACCTGAAACTATTCCAGACCCTTCAGGTGGATATGGCCAGATGGTGACTATTACCCTTGCCACTATACGGGAGAAACCAGGTTCTTAAAATGAATGCCTTAACTAGGTTTCTTTTTTTGTTTCAAACTCTTCCAATACAACCCCCCAGAGAATTTTGGGTGAATCTTCAAAAGGAGGCACAGAGATTCTTATGGCACAGGAAAAAAACGCAATTGGCTAGAAATATATTAGAGTCACCCAGAGAAAAGGGTGGTTTGGCCCTCCCAAATTTTTATCTCTATTTCTTGGTGGCTAGGGGAGCTCAACTGTGTACCTGGGCTAAGCGTAGGGAGGACTCAGAGTGGTACCATTTGGAGGAGGCCTCACTCAAAGACTGGGCACTTTGGACCCTCCCAACAAACGATATTCCTCCAAAAGTGCTAAGGTCAGTGACAAACCCTTGGATTTGCCTCTCCTTATTAGTTCTTAGAAAACTCAGAAAGTTCACCCAGACTCCAGTGGGTCCTGGTCCATTATCATTAATTCATTTTGAACCACAGTTTATCCCACCCAGGACAGACCCAGGTTACAGATACTGGGCTATACACCGCCTCTCCACATTTGCACAGTGCATAAATAATGACTACTGCTGGACTTTCGCACAGTTAACTAAAAAATGTCAACTTCGTAAGGAAGATCAATTCAGATATTTTCAAGTCCGTCACTTTATTCTCTCTGAGAACAGAATGCAGGCAATAAACAGAGAAAAAACACAACTTGAAAATTACTTTCATTTTTATATAACAATTAAAGGTGGTTTACTTCCCCTTTCCCAGCTTTATAAAATTCTGACCAGCACTAACAACACTGGTTTAGACCAGGTGAAACAGAGATGGGAAGATGAGTTATACATTTCAATCCCCCAAAATATTTGGCACAAGAGATTAAGCAGAGGGTGGCAGGTTTAAAGTTCTCCCACTTGGAGAGAATTCCATTGGAAGGTACTCCTAAGATATTTCCTCACACCTTCTACAACATGGCATTTCGGCTCACAACAGTCAGATCTTTGTTGGAGGGGCTGTCAGGCTGGGGATCTCAAATGCATATTTTTGGGGATTATCCTGTTTTGCTTCCATTCTGGAGGGAGGTACATGATCAAATACAAACTATCACAGGTCAACAGATGCCTTTCACTGGAGAGGATCTGATTCTAGAACGTCTGACCTTACTTACAGAGCCAGGACAATTGAAGAAACTGCCGCACTTGATGAGGGTGGCAGCTTTGAAATCAATCACTTCGAGGTGGCTTTTCCCTCTCCCTCATACAGTGGAAGTTTGGAGGTCTAGAATGAATCAATTAGAAAGAATGAAACATATTACCTATACCTCGAGGCAAAGCCAGGAAAAGTTTATTAATATGTGGTCTCCATGGCACCATCATATGCAGGCTCTACAAGAAGCCCCTTAAAGAAATACGAGGGAATTTGTTGCAAGCTAGCGGATGGTTGCAGAAGTTAAGGGTTCTCAGATGCCTAAGTTTATTGAGAATATGTGTAGTTGGACACATTTTATATCTTATACTTTATAGTTTAATATGATTATTTTAAATTAGTTGAAGGAAAAAGAGTGTTAATGAGAGCAGCCACTGTATTAGAGGTGGGTTTCAATTTATGTAACAATTGTAATCAGTTCTTTGATAAGATAAACTGTACAGGGGACTGTATCTGTTGAATATGTTGAGATGTTTTGCCAATCAGATGGAAAGTTTGTAATTAAGGATAATCAAACAGTTGTCATGGTCATCTGATATATAGTAAACTGAAGTTTAAAAAAAATTATTACTATTGTAAATATGTGTTTATTGTGTACATTGATGAAATTCTAATGTTTGTGTGTATCTAAGCACTGACAAATTTAATGCGTGTTGCCCTAATTGTGTGTGTCACTTTAAGGAATGTTTTGTATATAAAGGGTACCATTAGGGGGCAACAGTAACCTCTAGAAAAAGCCCATAAGGGTGAAATGTTAGGTGCTTGTTCTGGGTGATGTTTTAGTCAATTTGCTGTTTTTTTTAACTTTGTAATAAAGTTTTGGACACAACATCCATTTGTGCCAAGCAGTCATCATTGAATTTTAGGAGTGTGGTGAGTGCTGTGGTTTTCCCTTTGTCTACACATAGCTGTACTACAGGCATCACTAGTGGACAGTGCCTTTTTCTGGATTGGTCAATTGATTACTTAAGCTATGCTCCTACAACATTCCAGTTCACTGTGTAGCATACCAGTAGTTTTTACCAGCATGTCAACCAAAGAATCAATGCCAGCAGCAGCTCAGCAACAGCAGTTTCTACTAACACTACCCAGGTATGGATTTGCTGATTGCTATTTTTATGATGCCTGGTTTCGATTTACCAGTGACCCAAGAAATAACTATTGCTAATCATGAAACTGACCAGTTGGGTCCATTAACAGTGCAAGAGGTGTTATTCCTTTCTTTGGTTCTTTTTTTTATTCTCTTGGTAAAAGTTGAGAGAGAGGAAGAAATAAAAAAAAGGAGGGGAGCAGAAGAAGTAGGAAAAAGAGGAGAAGATGACTGAAGTAACCCAGTATATTGACTGGTTACAGGGGTGGTTTCCTCTTCATAAGATTCCTTTTTCCCCTTTAATAGAATTAGAGGGTTGCCTGGCAAATGTTACTCAGACTGTAGCACACAAGGGGCCAACCCAGTTCTAAATGGGCATCTTTACGAGTGGTTAGTTTGTGTTTTATACAGAGATGTGTTGGCTGCACAAGGTGCAATGCTCCAGGCTTACCCATTTAATAACATTAGGCTCATAAGTTGGGCCATGGGGCAATGCCAGTCCAGGATATTTAATACCAAGCATCAGGGTCCTAAAGTTGTCCATGGGCCCGCTTATCATTAGTGATAAAGAGGAATGTTCTTTCTTCCCCCCAGCTGGGGGGGGCACTATTCTGCCTTTCTTTTATTGCTGTATATACTGAATGTTTTACTAACAAATTATGATATTAAAGGTGCACAGCCCAGTTAGTGTTCTCCACCATAGAACAGGTGGAAGGCTACATCTAAGGATAGGTGTTGATCCAGATGCAACTAAATACTGGATTCAAGCTCTCCATTGGATCAGTCTATGGACCAAATTTTAACTGCCCTGACTTTTTCCATAAATTATCAGTACAAATGGCAGATTTTGTAGGCCCATGGTTGATAGGGGAGCCTTTCCTTACAGGATATGGTTCCCTACCGTATCACCCCGATTGGGCTCCCCTCATTACAGGCTGCACACTCAAACTGCAGCTTAACGCAGCTTCAGCCGACCCATAGAAAGTATCTGGCTCCCTGCTGTGTCACCCCAGATAGGGTTCCCCTCACCACAGGCTGTGCGTTCAAATAGCAGCTGCCCGCAGCTTCAGCTGACCCACAGGAAGTATCTGGCTCCCTGCTGTGTCACCCCAGATAGGGTTCCCCTCACCACAGGCTGTGCATTCAAATAGCAGCTGCCTGCAGCTTCAGCTGACCCATAGAAAGGATCTGGCTCCCTGCTGTGTCACCCCAGATAGGGTTCCCCTCACCACAGGCTGTGCATTCAAATAGCAGCTGCCTGCAGCTTCAGCTGACCAATAGAAAGGATCTGGCTCCCTGCTGTGTCACCCCAGATAGGGTTCCCCTCACCACAGGCTGTGCATTCAAATAGCAGCTGCCTGCAGCTTCAGCTGACCCATAGAAAGGATCTGGCTCCCTGCTGTGTCACCCCAGATAGGGTTCCCTCACCACAGGCTGTGCATTCAAATAGCAGCTGCCCGCAGCTTCAGCTGACCATAGGAAGTATCTGGCTCCCTGCTGTGTCACCCCAGATAGGGTTCCCCTCACCACAGGCTGTGCATTCAAATAGCAGCTGCCCGCAGCTTCAGCTGACCCATAGAAAGGATCTGGCTCCCTGCTGTGTCACCCCAGATAGGGTTCCCCTCACCACAGGCTGTGCATTCAAATAGCAGCTGCCCGCAGCTTCAGCTGACCCATAGGAAGTATCTGGCTCCCTGCTGTGTCACCCCAGATAGGGTTCCCCTCACCACAGGCTGTGCATTCAAATAGCAGCTGCCCGCAGCTTCAGCTGACCCATAGAAAGGATCTGGCTCCCTACCGTATCACCCCGATTGGGCTCCCCTCATTACAGGCTGCACACTCGAACTGCAGCTGCCCGCAGCTTCAGCCGACCCACAGAAAGGATCTGGCTCCCTTCCGTGTCACCCCTGATCGGGCTTCCCTCACCACAGGCTGCGCATTTGAACCACAGCCACCCACAGCTTCAGCCAACCCACAGAAAGGTTTGCAAGATCAAACTTAGGAATCCTTTGTTTAAATTTGGCTTCATTTCTTGGACCAAGCACTATTGGCTTGCACAGCGTGAGTGTCCTCGCAAAAAGCTTGGCTTAACTTTAACTTGCCATGTCAACCAGGGTTACTCTGAGCTGCATTCCATACAGCTCCACTTAGCCTTTCTTTATTTGCAGTTTTAGGAGCTTTCTTTACAGTATTTAGTGTTTCAGGAGCACTTTGCACTACTTTGATTCAGTCAGGGAGGATTTAGACAGGGACAACCAATGCTGAATTACTTGTACTGCTGGGGACTGAGCTACTGAAGTAGGAAGTATTGTCCCATTTAACTAATGTGTAAAAATTCTCACTGTCTTGTTGCCATCTGCTCAGTGAGAGGGACAACCAACATTTAATTGGAGAAATAGGAATTTTGTCCCGTTTTGCTGCCGTGTAAATCTTTCACTGACCTGTAATCATCTGCTTAGATTGAGGTACAGCTAATATGTTTTTTATAGAAATCAGGAAATATTGTGCTGTTTTTCTGCTGCACAAAACTCTCACTGATCTGTAACCACCTGCTCAGCTAGAGGGACGGCTAATTATTGAACCTGTAGATTGGTGTTTGGACTGATTATTAAGGGAAACCTTGTCTCACTTCACTTCCCATTTAAACTGCCACCCTGATCTGTATCTAATTCCTCCATTTTTTTTCCTTTTTCTTCCCCCTGGCTGTCTGTCTCCCTGTTGTTCACCTCTCTCTCTCTCTCTCTCTCTCTTCTCTGCCCTCTCTCTCTCTCCACAAAAAGCAAGTCCATGCCCTGACTCTTTGCCCCTCAGTCTTTCTCCTCTCCCCCCACTGCCCTTGCCCACCCAGCCTTTTGTTTTAATTTTCCTGGAACTTGACCCACCCAGTGTACTGAGCCTTTATTCCCAACTTGTTTTAATCTATACCTCCCTTTCCTTACAGGATCTGGATCCCTGCCATGTCGCCTCGATCGGGCTCCCCTCACCACAAGCTGCACATTCAAACTGCAGCCACTGGCAGCTTCAGCCGACCCACAGAAAGGTACACTGGATCAAACTAAGGAATGCTTTGTTTGAATTTGGCACCGCTTCTCGGACCAAGCACTTGGCTTGCACAGCATGAGTATCCTCCCAAAAAGCTTAGCTTAACTTTAACTTGCCATGCCTAACCAGAGTTACTCTGAGCTGCATTTCATAGAGCTTCACTTAACATTTATTTGCAGTTTTAGGAGCTTTCTTTATTTACTGTGTCATGAGTGCTTTGCACTACTTTGACTCAGTCAGGGAGTCCCCGCCGGCACTGTGTGCCAACTCCCCACCCTCCCACCACTCACCTCGCCCTACTTGGCGCATTTCATTTATAGACCTTAGCAGTAACATGATCTAGGAGGTAACACCCACTGGCTTAAAAAAAAATTAAGTGTTGGCTTTCCCAATAGCACTTAATACAGTAGGACCACTGGAGGACTCCTGCCCTGCATTTATCCCTACATTACTGTTGAATCACTCACTTCTCCTTTTTTAAAAATTCAGGAGACGGGGATGGTAAAAGACATGGAGATACACTCTCTGTGCTGGCTCATTCTTCTGTATAGCCTCTCTTCTACTGATGGTCCTCCATCTTACTGGTGCCACCCTGAGTTCAGACCTTACACACTAGCTGCTGCGCAATTCAAGTGCACCACCAGCACAGATTACACTGGATCTCTTGCCACCATGCTGCACCATGCTAGCTTCCCACTCTACGATTAGCCCACTAATACTTCCAGCTTGTGTGGTTATCACTCCAATGCTTATTGGCCATTTTACCTCTTATCATTCGCCTATTCCCATACCAAAATCTACCAAACCAAGACAACTTTCGCACGTCTGAAGCTTAATAAATGGCCTTAGGAATTTGCTACGTATACTATTACTGTACTTTGTTCAGGAAACATTGAACTAAAGCTAGGTCCACTCTCCCTTATTGCAGTCCCCTCTGATCTATCACAACTTAAGGGACTAAATTTTCTTCATATTGATGCCTGCAGCCTACTCAAGAAACTAGACTTAATCCAGGTCTGGCTCTGCCATTCTAAACTGGATGTGTTAGTCATCACCGAATCCTGGTTAAAAGCTGCAAACCCTTACAACTACATAAATGTCCCCTTGTACAATGTGTTCAGGGCAGATAGACTCTCAAGGGGGGTTGCAATATATGTTGTGGATAAACTTCCACTAGCAGTAGTTGATATATCCACTGCCCGCAATGAGTTTGAAAACATTACCTCAAAAATATCAATATCCCCTAGAGAGACTCATGGGGTGTTACAGACCACCCTTAGGTGGTTTGGGGTTGTTAAGCCATCTCCAAAAGCTGCTTGACACCTACAGCTCTGAATTAATTATAATAGGAGATCTTAACCTCGACTGGCTTCTCCCTTGCTCAAAACCCTTAAAAGATCTTTGTAACTGCTACGGCCTTTCACAAATTATTAATGATATCACTTGGCCTAACCCTAAAACCCAAAACAAAGTACTGTGCTCGACCTAATCCTGGTAAATAATCTCCACAAAATGTCACATCTCGGGATTTTTCATAATGATATCAGTGACTATAGGGCCATAGCCTGTGCCAGGTCACTACCTAAGCCTATATCAAACTCAAGTTTCAAGGTTAAGCAGAACCTCCATAAATTCAGCTGCTCTGACTTCCTCGCAGATCTAAGTAGAATCCAATGGCATGATTTTTACCTAGCACCCTCAGTTACAGAGGCCTACAACCTGCTCCACAGCCTTGTTCTTAAGGTGACTGATAAGCATGCACTGTTTGTAAAAATCAGAACAAGAAAGAAGCCACCCCCTTGGTTTACTCATGAATCGAAGTCAGCCTTGCATGGCAGAGACTACCTGTGGAAAAGGGCTCATAAAACTAAACTTGCCTCTGATTGGGCAGCGTTTAGAACTGCTAGGAACTCCTGCACCAAACTAGTCAGGGCCAAAAAAGCAAGATATTTTCAAGCTGCCCTGGAATCATCCAAAAATGATGCAGCAACTAAAGTTGCCTTTCAGCTCTTCACTTGTAAAAATAACTTGTCTTCTTAGCTCTTCTTAGCTCACATATTTTGTGTTCTGTATGGACTAATCTATCTGATAATGACCTTACTTTTTTGACTACCACCAGAGCCCCCATATGGAATGCCATTTCTCCCATTTGGGTAGGCTCTAAGACCTTCCAATATTTATTGACTATTTTTTTAATCTAATAAAAAATATCTGTCCTAAATCTTGACAAAATCTCTTTTAGCACTTTACAACCTTCCCAATGTGGTATAGAAGTATAAAGGTCTTTCACATCGAAACTAACAAGGAATATTGATAGAAAGGAGCTATTAGTCAGGGAAAATACTGAAGGGGATAATTTGACAGGTAAAAAGATTTTTCTTGCTCTCAAATACAGTGATATTTTTTATGAAATTAAAAAACAGTCAATAAATATTGGAAGGTCTTACAATCTACCCAAATGGGAGAAAAGGCATTCCATATGGGGGCTCTGGTGGTAGCCAAAAAAGTAAGGTCATTATCGGATAGATTAGTCCATGCAGAACACAAAATACCTGAGCTAAGAAGACAAGTGAAGAGCTGAAAGGCAACTTTAGTTGTGGCAGATGTATTCATTGCCACAACACTTATAAGATCAAAAGCATCAGGAATACAAGTAGAAATGAAGATTTTAAAATAAAAAAATGTATTAATTGCCAGACAGAGGGTGTGATATATTTGATAAAATGTCCATGTGACTTCATGTATATAGGTAAGATGAAAAGAGCTTTGAAACAGAGAGTGGGAAAACACAAAGGCTATCTCAAAAATAAGGACTTAACGTCACCAGTAGCACGGCATTTTATTGAAAGAGGACATTAATTACCTTCTTTAAGGTTTTTTGGCATCACAAAAGTACATAGGGATAGTAGGGGAGGTAATTACAATAATAAATTATTGCTTAGAGAAGAAAGCTTTATAAATTATTTCCAAACAAATAATCCTCATTTTGGACTAAATGAAATAATTGAGTGGCAGCCTATACTTTAATAGTGATAGATTGTAATGAGCTTTCAGGGACATTTCTGTCCTTAAGAGGGTACAGTGATTGTATAGCAGTCCCTTATTATTGCAGTTTATAGCGACATAAATAAATTTTTTGGTACATTAGAGGGTTTTTACAATGATTGTATATGGTGAAATATTTAGTACCCTTGACACCTAGAAATACAGTACTAGGTGCCGCCGTTAGGCAGGTCTGGCTCCCAGGCAGGCATAGCTTGCTTGCATATATGTGTCAGCGTTAGGCTGCCAGATTCGGAGGTGGAGCTCCTTTCCTAGATAAAAATGGGTGCAGCAGGCCCCACGTGTTACTCCATCAGGAATGGACGCCAGAAGTAATGCAAAGTAAGCTGTAACTTTACTTTGGTAATTTAAGACCTTTTTTGATAAAAGTAGGAGGAAGATAATGAACATTAAGGTCCATTTTTCTTTTGTGTGCACTGTAAAGTAAAGCGCAGTGTTGTGGCACTCAGAAAGATACCACACAAACAGGATTCACAATGTGTAAACAGGCCAGCATTTTGAATGGTTTGAATTTTGTGAGAACAAAGAATTTAAAAGTTAAAGGTTTGATGTACTGTTTGATTTGATGTACTGTTTGAATATGCTTTGCAGCTAAATGAGATGTAACTCAAGTGTTCAATGACCAGCATTACAAGTGATTTACATGCATGGAGTTTATGAGGTTAGCACCCTTTTTTTAAATAATCATCATTATTTTGGGCAAAGTTCTGAACTGGTATTTAGTAATAAGCCTATGTGGTTGACAAAAACTGTAATTATCGAACTTAATATTAATATTTTTATTTCTTGATAGTTGTGGTGCCTGGTGGGAGTCAAACCTGAATATGAGCAATACATTTACTTGGAGTGTGTAATGAGTATGAAATGAAATGTAAGAAAGCCAGTAACCTTTTTATGGTTCCTTTCTTGGCTTTTATTGTAGTAAAAGAGATTTAATAGAAGAAATAATAAATGATCTTATTATTAATTATTTATAGAACCAGTATCCTGATGAAGGGTTTACACAAAACGTTGAGATGCTTTTATACTGAAAGTTATATAATTAAAAAGAGTGAACACTACAGAATTTGTGGTTTATGTATTTTTTAGGGTGAGTGAGTCAGCCTATCCAGTATCAGTTTTTGCCTGTATTTTGAATAAACATCACACAGAGATTGTGTGCTGAACCTGAAGTTTGGTGTCTGGCCATCTGTCATCCCACAACCCCTCCACAACCTCCAAAAGAGCACCAGAAGGTAGTTGAGCTGCAGGTTGACTGCCAGCCAGAAGGTCACCAACAGGCACAAGATCAGCCACTGGAAAATGTTGATGAGGGTGGGCAGCAAACCAGTACCTCCCATCACAATCTGTCACCACCCTTCAGCATCGAGGATGTGACCCTACTGCTCAAAGAAGTCACCAAACATGCCAAATCATTGTTTGGTGCTGAAATAGTCCCATTTAAGAAAAGCGAGGAACTGTGGGGGGAGATCCAGAGTGCTATGAACGCTCAGCCCGGAAGTGTCTCATGCACGATAAAGCAGCTAAAGCATAAATGGGACGACCTTCAGCGCCGAGACCCTGAAGTGATGGAAGTACTTGGTAGTGCCTGGACCAAGCTTGAGACAGTGTTGAAGAAGCAAAAGAGAGAGGATGCTGGGCCAAGCATGAGTAAGTATTAACATTTATTTAATTGTGATTCAAAGTAGTTAGTTACTGATTCATATGTTATTTATTTAGCAATAAAGCATGACAAGGGTTTACATTTACACTCTGTTAATCACCCCCTAGTTGTGTAATGTGGCACGAGGCACAGCCGAGTACCATATTTCCCATAGGGGGTATTTAACTGACTGTTAATCTAACTTCCGGGTGTGCCTTCTTACTATTATTAAAATTATTCCAAAAGAAAAATGTTGAAAGTATTCTTTTTTAATGTTTTCCTTAATTAGAGGGAATTTTTTTACATACGATCTTATGAATATATGAACATGCCAGCAGATAAGGGCCTTTTGTTCCATCGAGTCTGTTTGAGATGCAGCTAGCAGCCCTTATAGTGCAGCTGCCCCTCCATCCCCTCACCCCTCCATTGACCCTCCCCCTTATCCTTCCTACCTCATCCCCTTCTGAAGCAGCCCACTGTCTTACAGGATACCATTTCTTCCTGTAGTGCATTCCACCCTGTCACTACCCTCTCTGTAAAGAAGTCTGTCTTCATTTCCCTTCTGATTCTAAACCTCCCCTCATCCAATGTTAGGTTGTGTCCTGCCCACTGTGATTTCCTTGTCTCTCTCCTCTTCCCCTCCTGTGCCCAAATCCCCATCCCCCTTTGGTATTGCTCCCCCTTTCTCTTTTGTAAAAACTGAGCAGAAGTATTCATTTAGTACCTCTACCTTTTCTTCCCCTTTATCCACCCCATCCCTTTTTATCCTTAATATTTGTCCTTGCAGCATGTTTCATACCTGATGTACTTGTAAGTCCTTTTCCCAAAATGTAATTCCCTGGGCTCGCCTTAGGTTCCAGGATACATTGGCTGCCCTAACTACGCTTGCCACCTCCCTTCAGGTAATCCTCTCTGTCCTCCTGTCTCCCTGTTTTTTCGTACCATCTCAAGGCAGCCCTTGTATTATATTTTTAATAAAATAGTTCTTCCACCAACTGTTTAAGAATGCTTGTTCATAATCAGAATTCATCATTCCAGTCATTCATCAGCGCTGGCAGTGCTAGAGGATTGAAGCTGTCATGAATTCCGGTGCCATGTAATCATGCTGTTCATGACAGTATAGCAGGGCTTAATCATGCTGTAAGGGTGCTGGAACTCTAACAGTCAATCATATTGCAGCATTTCTGAATGCCTTTTTATAATATCAGATCTACATTTGCCTTCTCCCAGTATATCACACATATTGTGTGTGTCTCTCTTCCTCTCTATCTCTTTCTCTCTGTCGCCCCCCCTCTCTCGGTCTCTCTCTCTCACTCTCCTGCTGATGATTGCTGTCTTAGTATCCTACCCCTATTTACTCTGTTCCCCTTTCTGTGTTTAATTGTTGTATTGCTGCATGTAAATTGTTTTCCATGTGGCTGTGATGTGCCACCTTTTTGTTCAAAATTGCTAAGTAAATATTGGAGCTGAGTTCTGACTGCTCAGCTGAAACCGACATTGAATTGCTGTGGTGGTTTACAGTACTGTTCTCATTACATCTTTATTTATTTTGCTATTCTGATCTGCTAACCTGTTTGTTGGTGCCAAACTCAAACTGTATCAGTCACATAAATCACTTCAGGCCATGGCTAAGCAGATCAGTGTCAGTAATCCATGAGAAAGGGACCCACGTTATGATCTTCGTAGTAAAATTACTGCCGGTGTCCAAATCTGATAGCCTCAAGAAAATGACAAACAAGAACCCTTTGTCAAGAGCAAGTAACAGAAATAGAGAATGTTATCATTCTTGTAATCAGAACAAAAGAAAGAAAGAAGAACACAATCTTGTCACTCACTGTAGTGTAGCTGGGGGCGTAGCCTGGATCTTGCCGGCACACTTTGCACTACCTGCTGCAGCAGCACCCTGTTGCAGCCTCATTTTCATGTCACCAATTGAAATGGCCCTCTTCCATTGCTGAAATGTGTTATAACCTTATTAGAAATGTTTATATTGACTTTTTGGGTTCTGTTAAACTGTTATTTTAATTAATTGTCTACAGGTACTGAAACAAAAGAAGCTGACTTGGCCTCAAGTGAGGATGTATAGCATGCCGGGCCTGGTTGCAATGCATCTGGTTCAGGTGAGTACCTTTTTTAAGTACTTTTTAAATTAATCCTTGTTAGACAGAGGTTATGCCATGAATGAGCTATGGACTATATGAAGGGACTAAATCAAGTTAGGGAAGAAAGCATGTTCATCAAGTGTGAAAAAAAAAGCAACATTTGCCATGCATTCCAGTTGGAGGGGGCCCATTGAGATGACACGTTAGTGGGCATTTCTTTACTGATAGAATGGTGGGTGATTGGAATTGGCTTCCACTGTCAGAATGTGCTGTTGTACTAGATTCAATGAGCAAATTCCAGGGCATTGGACAACTAAATGGCTATAAATAAAAGTAACAACAGCATGGAATAAATGGAAAATGTGTATGTTACCGCACCCCTATGTTATGTAAATAATTGTGGCATATTTTAACACAGGCCATTGTATAGCCTCAATATTTATTTATTTGTTAATTATTTAAAATCGGCGACCGGGAAAGGCACATTGAGTCAAGGCTCATTTCTAGGTGCAGCCTGGGTATAATGCAAAGCAAACACAGGAGTCTGAACATTTTTAAAGTAAACGTATGTTAAAAGAATATACAAGCATAATTAGGTACAGGCATAATTTATACAATATGTACAAGGGTAAGCCACAGTGTGATAAGGCGAGAGTATATCAATGTAAAGCAATAGTTATATTTTAAGACACTAGTAGGCCCATTGGTGGGGAACTGGGGCAAATAGAGGCTGAAGTTATGTTTAGAATGTTAGCCGACACAGGCCAGCCAGGGCCTAATTTCTCCGGGAGAGAGGGTAAAGACGAAAAGGAACATGTTTGAATTAAGGGGGGGGGGGAGTGGAGCAGAACCACCAGGGAGGATTGTGGGGAAAGCTTAAAAGGGGTTAGAAGTGAGATGGAGGCATGGTCAGGAGCATTGGGGGCACTGAGTTGTTCAATAATTGTGTAATTAACATTCTCTTTTTAAATACAATACAGTTGTCTATGGGCCGATGTTGTATTATATTTCATTAAACAAAGCCAGGGGACAGGAACAGATTACAGATGTGCAGCTGCTTGTAATAGCTCTAGTTTCAGAAATGATATTCCCCATTACAGATCCCTATTGAACTGTGTCTGAATAAAAGCTAAAGCTATCACTTTTGTTTTGAACTATTCTATTTATGGGCAACATCCAGTGAAGTTACTTTCACGGTACCAAGAATTTGGAGTTTTCTACCATGTCAATGCTGCTTTGGCATATGATGCTTTCAAAACCATTGACTCAGTACTGATAAGTTCGTGCTCACATTTCTGAAACCACGAAGTGACATACTCAAAACTTCTAATTGTTTGTTCCATGAAAGGAATTGCACAGAATATTGTCCACACAACGTAAACAATGCAAAACACAGCTGAAACAGCTTTAGGTTTTATTCATGTAGAGTTAACTCTGGAGCATTTAGAGTTATGAATGAACACAATTTATTAAAACAAAAAAGAGACTGTTCAAATAGCTGCACATAAGTAATCAATTCCTGACCCCTGCAACTGTTATTGCTGTGTCACTGCCAGTTATCTTTCTTGCTTATTAATAACAAGTTCCCTTCCCCGTTGCCACACGCGATATGAAACTGTTTTACCTTTGGGTTTGTCTGTTCTCGGACCTAAACCTCCTGTAGTTACTGTTATTATTATCCTGTAGCAATTCCCCTGGGGTAAGTATTAACATATTCTTTGCAATGTTGCAATGCAATGATAAGGAAATATATGCTATTTATGTACAGAGACTACTGACAGTCAGACTAAGGACACAGCAATATCTCCAGTAAAATGCAAGATCAAGTGAGCCGAGAACCAACTGTCACGCCTACAAAAGGCGATGCTACAACATGCCAGTGCTGAACTGGACCAGACACAGGAGGTAGGAAAGCATTTCGCCAGCATTCAAACTGCTGAAGCAGCCTCAAAATCTGTCCAAAAAAACAAACTTGTTACCAAAAATATTGAAATGGTTACAGCATCCACCAGTCACGAAGATGGCAGTATGACAAGGGCAGACTTTAGGGAGTTAATGACTGAAATAAAGTCCCTGAAGGATGGTTAATCCCTGATGAAGACTGAAATGCTGGAGCTGAAAAAGTCAGTCAAGAACCTGACTTCACAGATAAAAAAGGAACGGGTGCATAAGATGCATTTGCAACAGGGTGCTGCATCAAATACTGCAAAAAAGGCTGGGAAGATGGAAGCTACTCCCCCAGTGACACAGTGAATTTCATTTGCATTCTTCTTTATTGTGTTGTGATTGAAAGAATGATACTACTCTCTCTCTCTTTTTCTGTTATTGTTGCAGACATAAAAGATTAAGAACTGTTAAGCACGGCTGTTGTTTTTCTTTTTGTACATAGAAGTTGAAACAGTTTTTGTTGGTTGTTGTTTCCTTGAGGTTGTTCTTGTTATGTTTCCCGTTGCTGATATTTTCCAGATAAAGATTGTTTGAAACACCAAATTTACTCTCCATTGTGAGTTACTTTACTATGCGTGTGATACAATTTTGATGGTATCATATTAAACCATGAATGTTAGTGGGTGTACGGCTTCACACAGCGGCACATTCATCAGGAGCGGCAGCAGCAGTCTGTGGCCTAGTTCTTCCTCTTTATGCTGTTCATTGTTGTTGAACAGTGGTGGTGGTGTGTGCAGGTGTTGATGGCACAGAATTATTGGTGAGTGTAAGGCTTCACACATCAGCAGTTCTGGGCCTAGTAGTAGTTCTTCATCAAGGTGTTCCTTACTTCAGTATTGTCAGTGGTGGCAGCGTGCAGGCTTTGATGGCAAAGCAGGTGTGGTGCTCAGTCAGATCATCCTCAGCAGCAGTGTCTCTTGGCCTAGTAGTTCCTCATTAAGGTGTTCCATACTTTCATACTGTCAGTGGTGGCAGTGTGCAGGCTTTGATGGCACAACAGGTGTGGTCAGGTCAGCAGTAGCAGCAGCACTGGCATGGCATGTAATCGGCATACCAGAAAAATATATCTTAAAGAGCGTTGTAGAGAAACAACATAGGAAGTAACATTTAATCCACTTATAAAACCATGTTTGGTTCAGCAATAACAGCAGTTTTAACAGCAATAAGTAGCCTAGGCAATGTCTCCCCCCTGAGTGAACATAGCAATAACAGCAGTGGTGTGAGCATGAGGCCACATCACTACCTCCACCTCCCCCCACAAGCCTGTCATATTTTGTTACCAGCTGACCTCTGCAATACATGAAGGATGTGCATACAATGTACAGTGAGCTATCTGACTTAGTTATTACGCTGTATGTTGACAGAGAAAAAAATGTAAGCAGCACACTCAGCAGAAAATACTTACCTTCACAAACAGTGAAAAACACCGCAGGTGGAAATAGGCTGGCACAATACATTCTGCTATCAATAAACAAAATTGAACAAAAATGAATAAATCTTTACTAACCTAATAGATTGGCATGTGAATTATGTTGTCATCTGGATCTGGACAAATGTCATCAATATAGAGGCGTCACATCAGCATCCTTTTATATTAGGGAGGAGCTGTTTATTACGGACATCAAAGAAGTAGTGGATGCTGGTAGCAAAACGGTGGGCAGATAAGCAGCACCACCTTGTGGCCTAGTAGTTCATGTTTATGTTGTTTTTTGCTGGCCATCTTAGCATTAGTGGTCATGGCTGATACCGGTGTGTGGACAGCGGGCACATCAACAAAGGCCCATCAGCAACAGCTTGGGGACTAGTAGTTAATGTTTATGTTGTTATGATGTTCAAAATGTCTTTCCTAACAAATGTCCATCAGACCTATCACACACTGACATCATCTGTGGAGAGACAGAAGGCTGTCTGTGCTAGTTAAATAATAATCCTGCACTAATGAAAAACAGCACTGAACTGATCAACATCGATCAGAGCTTTGTATATTGGCAAACAATAATATGGCAGGATTTCACAAATTTTATTTACTTGGACAGACCATGGAATAGGATTTAGAGAATTGATTATTTAAGCCCGACAAACATCCATCTAGCTCGCACTTATATGGCATCTTGCCATCCATGGCACATCTGACATCCATTGTATATAAGAGATAGTTCAGTGCTTTATTTTCAAGGGAGAAGACTTTGTTTAACACTATTGAAATGATACCAAAAATGGATTCATGTCTGTAGCATAAGTGCTGCAATGCAGTTTTTTCGTTATTGTAACCAATATGTAGTTCAAATGCAAAGTTAGGCCACAGATGGACGGTGATGTGGCCAGGATACAATGCAATGCTTAGTTTTAAGGCAAGCCACACTCACCCCTACACCTTCAAGAACAGCACAAACACGTAAATGTACTTAATGATTTTTGTTCAGACATCTCCATTGGGTGACAACATCAGAATAGTGTACTTAACTTTTGAACATTAACACATGCTTCATCAGAAAATTACAAACATTTGTGAATAGGAGGCATGTATAGTCCATATCAGACAATCATAATTTATTTCATGGTTGTTATGTCATATCATGTTAAGTCACATAACTAAACTGTATAGTTAATTTATAAAAGATCACAGTCAGAAGTACATTCAAATGATAATAAAGCAAACTGTTTTAAATTAAGGCATGAAGCAGAAAAAAGGGAATAGTTTAATATACTATTTTAAAAAATAGTGCATACTAAATTGTATAACAATCTGTATGTCAAATATGTGCCAAAAGTAATCCATAATTGTTTTTTCTTTAATGTTATCATGCTACATGCTCTTATTGCTTGTTTAAACATCAGGTTTCACAAATCTGGATTAATTGTTTCAGTACTACAATCATTTTTTTGATAAGTGATTGCAGTAATGATATACCATAATTGAACCATAGATATATGGGTCTCACACTCTCTCTCTGCTGTCTTCTTTCAGATTTTGAGAACAATGAGGCCCACAGAAAATAAACAAGCACAATTTGTGAACCTAAAGGTTAATCCAGGAATAAGAGTATATACCACAATAAAATGAAATAAGAAAGAATTACGGATTCATTTTCTAATGCATATAAAACTATTCTCTTTTTTTAACTTTATCCCATAACTTAAAACTGATGGATTTATATATAATTTCATGTAGTTATGAATGTGATCTTTAAGGAATTATTTTATTTATTTTATTTTATTTAGTTTTTGTTAACCTAGTAGGTGCACTAGCCAACAGGTGACTATTTTCAGGCACGACCCGGGAGACACAATTACAGTATAAAATAGGTCAGTTTAGTTAACATAATACAGGCAAAGGTACAATGGTACAAGTACAGACATACGATTTTCAAAGGCAGGCATATGGTTTCAAATAGGCAGAGGGTACTGGTGGGAGGTCACATTTGGGGGAGAGAGAGAGAGGAAAGGGAAGGTAAGGGGGATTTTAGGACAACAGGGGAGGGTGTGAAACTGAGGAGAGGTGGAGGGCAATGAACGAAAGGATGGAAGATAGCAGCTAATGGCCTTGTGGTGCTGGGCAGGGATACACAGCCGGGCTCATGGAACCAAGGGATGGCAGAGCAGGGGGAAGGGGATGAACGGCAAGTAGGAGGGAAGAGTGTTGCAGAAAGCAAGAGGATGAAACCAGAGGTTAAGGGGCAAGGAGGAGTCAAGGGACACAGTTTCAAAGTGCAGCATTTAGTGGGAAGGCACAAAGGATCCAATAGCAATGGAGCCGGATCAGGAGAGGTGGCTGGACTGAAAGCATGTACGGCAAGGGGCAGCGAATTATGGCTTTAGCGGAAAAAGGCACTAGGAAGACCCGGGCTGTGGAACTCAAACCCGCTGGGCCTGTGGGACCCGCGCGGTGAAGCACGGCTAGTTGCGGCTTTTAAGGGAAAAAGGCGCGAAGGACCCGGGTTATGGAGCTAGAACTCGCTGGGCGAGAGATGCACACGGCAGCATGGCTAGATAACGCCAGGTAGGGGGAAGAGTGTTGCAGAAAGCAAGAGGATGACGCCAGAGCGTAAAGGGCAAGGAGGAGCTGAAGGACACAATTTCAAGGTGCAGCATTTAATGGGAAGGCACAAAGGGATCCAATAGCTACGGAGCTGGATCAGGAGAGGCAGCTAGGCTGAAGGCACGTATGGCAGGGAGCAGCGCGATTACAGCTTTAGCGGGAAAAGGCACTAAGAAGACCCAGGGCTGTGGAACTAAAACTCGGCTGGGCTCAGGGACTCGTGCGGCAAAGTACGACTAGTTATGGCTTTTGCGGAAAAGGGCGCTGAAAAGACCCGGGCTATGGAACTGGAACTCAGCTGGGCAGAGACGAGCACGGTAAGTGCGGCTAGATACGGGTTGGCGGAAGGCTGCAAAAGGGGTTTTAGAACTGAGACCAGGTAGGACTGAGGGGGAGAGGAGTGAGAGGGAAGGGGAGGGGAGAGGGAAAGTAAGAGGGACCAGTACCCATTAACAATTAGATACATCTTATGGTTTAGTACTACACAGTAGAACTGACAAAGGATAAAACAAAAGGAGGATTATGTCATAATTATACACAAAGTCAGAAGAGAATAAACAATGTTGGATATGCAGTAAAAAAGGTCAGAATAATATACATATTACAACGTTAAGGCAATTAGGCAGCAAACATGATTGGAATAGAGTGTCCATATGAGAGGTTTGTAAGCATTACATTGTAAGTGCAAACAGTCTTATAGACAGTTCATTAAAGTGCAATCAGACAAACCAGGTGACAGAGTAATCGAGGGGAGGTAGGCTATTGAGTACATGGCAAGGGAGGATTGATTTAGACAGGTTACAAAGCTTAAGTGATCAAACAAGTGCTATGGTCCATAGAGTAGAAGTACCAGAAGTCTCCACTTGAAGGCTAGGTGTGATGGAGCACTTCTCAGATCCATAGGCAGTAAGTTCCAGGCGAGAGGGGCAGCGCACCTGAAGGCACCAGCATCCTTGGAGGTACGGCAGTGGGGAACTGATAAAAAAGACTTGTCTGATGACCTCAGGTCACGCGATGGTACTACTGGTTGGAGTAGTTCAGACAATGTGGTAGGTTTCGACACTCTGATTGTCAACCTAACCCTTTGCATAGTTGGCAATGGTGCGTCAGATGTGGTACTTTAGCTGCATATCTACAGACATTATTGTAGGCGGTGTCCCATTTCTGTAGAACAGTTTTATTTGCCATGGTGAGGATAGGTGCACAATAAGACAGAGTGGGTAATAGGATACCCCTGGCAATAGCAAGTTTGGCGGTGGGTGTGAGCATAAAGTTCGTCCTGCAGGCAGCACCCAGCTTACAGTTGACATTCTTACATGACTCCTGGATATGCTGCTTCAGATCAAGATTTTGGTCAAGCTGTATCCCAAGATAGCGGAAAGAACTTACAATCTCAAGGGTGGATCCATTGATATCAGGAATTGTCAGTGGAGATGTGCAGGCTCTAAGCTTATGCTTTGATCCACAGAGCATGGCCTTAGTTTTGCTAGCATTGAGTATAAGGCGATGAGCTTCAAGCCAGTGCTGTGTAAGGTGGAAGGCTGATGATAGTGTGGAATTCAGGTAAGAGATGTTGTCAGAGTGAGCATGTATAACAAGATCATCAGCATAGAGTAGTGAGTTGCCTGACGTTATTACGGTGGGCAGGTTGTTGATAAATAATGAGAAGAGAAGTGGACCAAGAATAGAGCCCTGTGGTACGCCAATATTGATCATGGTACCGTCAGAGATGGCTGAGTTAAGCTTTACAGCTTGAGACCTGTTGGTGAGGTAGCTACTGAACCAAGACGTTACTGGGGGTGAGAAGCATAGGTTTTTGAGGGTAGCAAGCAGTAGTGGATGATCGACAAGGTCAAAGGCCTTTGTAAGGTCGATGAACACAGCACCTGTTAGCTGTCCTTTGTCCATATTTGAGAGAACGTCCGATGTGAATTTAGTCAGAGCAGTTGTAGTACTGTGGTGCTTCCTGAAGCCATGCTGCGCTTCACAGAGTGCATTAGTGGAGTCAATAAATTCAGTGACCTGGGTGGCTACTATCTTTTCGAGTATTTTACTCAGTACCGAGAGTATGGCAATGGGTCTGTAGTTTGACAAGTCATTTTTGCTCCCTTTTTTGAAAACTGGCGTGATTCTGGCAGCCTTCCAAATCTCGGGGGCAGCACCTGTAGAGAGAGATAAGGTGAAAATCCTGGCAAGTGGGCAGGATATGAGGTGGGCAGCTATTTTCAGGAGTCGAGGTTCCAGGGTGTCAGTGCCTGGGCTAGTGTTCTCAGATATCCCCAACAGTAGTTTGCAGACTTGATTTCCAGTAACCCTTTTAAAGTAAAACAATCTTTTAGAGGCAGGTTGTGGATTGGAGCTTATCATGTTGGAGTATGGTTGAGAGTTATCAGGCAGAGATTTTAAAGAGGATGTGATAGCAGATATGTCCAAGAATTGCTGGTTGAAGGCATTGGAAATGGTGAGGGAGTCATTGCAGTGGACCCCTTGTAGTAGCATGTCCAAGGGGGTGAAGGATTGAGGGGTTCCGAGGAAGGTTTTTATATGATTCCAAAACCTTCGAGGATCATTAGCAGAGCTGGTTAAAAGGTCTTGGCAGTATCTGCTCTTCGCAAACCTGATATGTTTCTTACATTCGTTTCTATGCTGTTTGTAAGCCTGATGATCACAGGGCAGCCCGTGGATTTATAATGTTTCCAGAGTTTGTCCCTGAGTTTGAGCTTGTGGAGAAGATCTTTGCTCAGCCACCTAGTTTGTTGCCCCCTGACCCTTCTTTTTATCTTAGGTACATGCCTCCTTTGTACCTCCCCAAACCTGCTGAGGAACACATCCAGGGCAGCCTCAGCACTTGTAGCACTGTAGATGTCGGACCAGTCAATAATAGATATGTCATTGAGAAATGCTTGTACATCAAGCGCTGCAAAGTTGGCAATGGTGATGAGGCGGGACCGAGGAGCAGGTGGCTGACAGGAATGCCAGTGACAGACCGTGGGAGAGTGGTCTGTCAGAGAGTCTGCAAGTACAGTGGTTTTGGATACATGGTCAGGCCTGTTGGTGAGAACCCAGTCTAATAGCATTCCTGTCTGCGTGTTAGTCATTCTCGTGCATTCTGTTACAAGTTGGTGAATGTTATATTTTTGGACCATAGATGCAAGGTTGCCTTGATTCGGCCTAGCCAGTTTAAGTTGACGTCCCCCAACAGGATACACTCATTCAGTTTCACGGTTTGAGACACATGTTGTAGTAAGATCTGGAGACTTTCCAAACCTCCAGTGGGTGGGTCGTACAAACACAGGATGTGCAAGTGTTTGGCTCCTAGGGACAGTGTAGCATGTAGCGATTCACAGCCCATGCGGGGGACAGGATTTGGAACCGCTTTTAATAAGAGGTGATTTTTGTAATAAATGGCAACGCCCCCACCCCTTTTTGAGCCACTTTGATCCTGCCGAATGATGGCATACCAGGCAGGGGCGTAGGGCATCTAGGATATTGGGTTTGAGCCATGTTTCAGTAAGGCACAGGATGTCGGGGTTAATCAGTTTTGCCCAGGCTTCAAGCTCAGCCAGGTGCCCCATAAGACTCCTTATATTCATTTGGGCTAGTAATAGGCCTTTATTAGCTTTGGCTGTGGTTGGTATAGGGATATTATGTGGCAGACCTGGGTTCAACTCGATGTCACCAGCTATCAGGAGCAGCCTTTGGGCTAGGAATTTGAGCAGGTTTCTAGTCAGAGTGTCACATTTTTATGTCTAGCCCTATGCTGTAGGTAGTACAGGAGTGACAGGTAGGTACAGCTTCCAGGAGTGCATGATGTAGAGCGGAAGGAGTGACGGTAGGAAATGAGAGAAGATTAGAGAAGAAAAAGTCCTTTATAGATTCCGCTTTGTGATTAGTGACAAGCGGCACAGATAGGGAGACACTACTTAGACCATACAGGTGACACAGGCAGAAAAAAAGAAGCCAAGCCGGAGCGATATATAGTGACATAAGGAGTAATTTAAAATGGGAAGGTAGAAGGGGCACAGGAAAGGAGGAGTATCGGATAGAGCAGTGCTAAGTGCGGCAATGCGATATAGAGAGAAAATACTGGTAGGCCTGGGCAAATACTTTGGAAGGAAAAGAAAATAGGACGCTGTGATTCAGGCCAGCAGGTGGGCTTGGTAAAAGAAATAACAGAGCCGTTAGTTTGAAAGAATAGCGAGCTGCCCCTAGTGGAGGCAGAGTATAAGGAGCCAATGGAAAAGTAGACACTTCGTCATATGACCCCCTGGTGTCTATAAAGCTAATTAAGAATGCACTGCAGTTTAGTCAGAAAGCGATAATACCCAACAGGGTGGGTGGTATATACTGGACCGCATAGGCTGCTATGAGCCTGACGCCACAGGCCAAGGGCCTTATTAATGAGGCCCGATGCCACAGTCCAAGGGCCTTATAGCCCCTGGAAGGTCCAGTATAACATAATACCACCCACCCTATAGGGTATTATAGTGCTTAGAAAATGGGCACTGTAAGAAAAAAAGAGCTTAATAAAAAATGTTATTAAAAAATAGCTTCAGTTAAGTTTTGTAATAAAATAGTTCTTCCACCTGCATTGTAATTATGTTTCTTTTACTTTTGTTGTGGGTTTTATTTGCAGGGTCCTGATACTCAAGATTTTCCTGCATTTTTTTATGCGCCAATGTATATGGAATGTGGAGAGAAGAAGGGAGACTTTTTGCATAAAAAAAACAGAACCGATGCATTTTCACACAGATGGGGTCGCTATTGTGGGCTATGCTTCTAGTGGACAAGCGTGCTATGGGCATGATGAGAAATAACCTGTACAGAGTTCGTTTAGGTAGGCTACACTTATGTCTACAGTGATGTCTGGCAGTAATTTACTTTCCTTGCTTTGTGCTCTTGTTGCATTTGATGGCGGTTTTATTGCTCATAGTGGAGGTCACTGCCAAATTAGGAAGCTGGTAAGAGTGGTGTGTGGGGCTGCAACACTTTGGGGTCCCACTGCTACTCTGACTCATTTGGTGATGTGTTCTGCCAGCTTGGGGATTAAAACTGAGCCACCGGCTTTCAAGGTGGGACAGTGACAAGTATACAGATGTATGCTGATGCCTGTGGAGCTTTTTATACCGAGTGCAGGTGATCGCTATTAATGTTGGTTTCTGACTTTACTTTTTTTACATTTTACATTTGTTTACACTGGCTCATGTTATGGTACTGGATTCAGGGATGTGGGGCCGGGGGAGGCCACAAACTAGCCTGCTAAGCAGTGAGGAAAAAAATATCTGCTTTTTAAAACAAACGTTCTATTTGAATACGGATCTATGTTCTTAGGCTTGTGGCTAGCTGGCACTTTTAATTCCTGGGCTCTGTTGCCTGATAGATGCCCACCTTACCAGGGATATCAGCCAATCAGAGCCTGGGGATTTACTTGCACATTTTATAATGTGATGTAATTAACATGACATAACAACCAGGAATGAAACTGTGATTAATGATTATCTAATAAGGAAGGACTATATATACTACCTGTTCACAAATGTTTGTAATCCTCTGATGAAGCATGACGTAACGTGAGAAATGTAAAGAAACTATTCTGATATTCTCACCCGATTGAGATGGCTGAATAAAAAAGCACTAAGGACATCTAAAGAGCATCTTCCTACTATCACAGCAGCTAACCTCCCCCTGCCTGTTCAATGAATGACCATTTCAGGATCCTGCTCATGAAGTTTGGCTTAAATATTACCTGTAGTGTAGAAGTTCTGTCACTCCAGATTTGCTTTTTCGGCATACAGGCCAAAAAAGGACCGACTTCAACATCCAAAAAACACTCCCCACGCCAGCACACATAGCCTTGTTTTGTGATGTCACACAAAGAAGGCTGTGTAAGTGCACTCCATTGACTTGTATGTGGCAGATATTTATTTTCTACATATTTTTATACCCTTTACTATTTCGATTTCATTTAATCAAAGAAATCAGTTGACTATTAGGGTCCGCATTAGTCATTCGATTGCTTTGATTTAATGAAATCCAATCAGGAAAGGATATAAAAATATGTCAAAATATCAGCCACATACAAATCAATGAGGCACGCTCACACAGCCTTCATTGTATGACACTCATCAAAAAACAGGGGTGCATGGGTTGACATGATGGCGTGCTTTTTGGAGGGGGAAGTCGGTCTTTTTTTGGCCTGTATGCAGAAAAAGAACTTTACAAGTGAAAGAACTTCCACACTACAGGGAATATTTAGGTTAAACTTCATGAGCAGGATCATAAAAAGGTTAGTCATTGACCAGGAAGGGAGAGGCAGCTACTATGAAGCTGCTGTTTAAGCGTTTGTAACCAATATGTACTTGCCTGTGGAGTAGAGTTTTTAAATATGTGTGACAAAAAAAAGAAAAAACTTATTTTGGACTTACATTGGGTAACTAAAAATAATACAAATAAATGCTGTCAGCATTGCTGTCATAAAACCAACTAGAGAATCATGTAAACAAAAAGATGTGTCCCTCTGATGTATCCTCAGTCTGAACACATACCCTCTACCTGACTAATATCATTTTCAGCATCATCTATGCCTTCAACATCATCACTAGGCATTACAGTGCACTCGCCAGACAAAGACCATTGAGGTGGAATAAAATGATTATTCATTTTTATGTATGTCAGTCGCTCAACATTTAAATCGGTCAGACATGTCTGACTGTCTGACATAATTGCCCCAGTGGCACTTACAACCCTTTCCGATGTTACACTGGAACAAGGGCAACTTAAAAATTCCAGTGCAACTAATGCCAGTGCAGGCCACATTGTAAACTTGTGTTGCCAGTCTACCAACAAAGGGTCATCCTCAACAGAAACCTGCTCAGGATTATCAGGATAGGCAGTGATCATGTTTGCCGTTGACATCGGCAGTTTGCTGCTGTATTCCTGCTTCTGGGCCTGGGAACCACCCACCTGCTGCAGTATTGACCACAATGGATTGTGGCTGGGTTGGGGTACTGAAGAAGCTGATAACTTTGATGACACAGAGGGTTGGGAACTGGCACGCACATGCTGCTAAGTACTTCCTGCATTCATTTTCTTGACATCGGACCAAAGCATTTTGTTGTGTACTTTGTCATGAAGAGCAAGTGAACAACAATCGACCGCTACACTATCCCCTGGCAGAAATGATGCAACGTTTGTACCAGGGATCCAGTAAAGTGGCCATTTGGTATGAATCACTCTGCAACATGTCATACACATGATGATCACTTTCTAAGATGTCTATCATGTGGTTACACAGGTCCACACCAACCTCGTCTGCTGCACATTCAAATTGGTCATGCAAATTGACCAGTGCCTGCTTAATTATCCACAACAGAATAACCTGACATGCCAATTCAACACTAATAGCCTGAGTTGCATGCTCAAAAGGGCACAAAACCTGTATGACACTGTCCATGACTCTCCACTGCAATGGACTGAGGGACATTGCCTGTTGAGTCAGGGGGTCATGAAGCTGCATGACATAGTCATTGACAGGTTTACACTGCTCAAACAGGTATTCCAACATATAAAGAGTTGAGTTCCACCTTGTGGGAACATCCTGCTTGAGGCGATGCTGCGGCACACCATATGAATGTTGCAACACATTAAGCTCAGACCGAGCTTTGGAAGAATGACTGAAATGTCAACAAATATGATGACTAGTGGTCACCATACTGTCCACTGCCTCATGTTTCGAGAACTCATGTACCATCAGATTTAAAACATGAGCATGTCCTACATGCTGGGCTTTTGGAGATCTTAGGGCTCAGCTCCGGGCAGCATGGGCAGAGATTGCACTCCTCAAATTTCATATTCAAGAGGAAATACATTATAAGAACCACCCGCCATTTCCCCAGCATCCAACAGAAAAACCTCAACCGCAGAGGGTAGTTGGTCCAGGAGGTTGGCAGGTGGTTAGGAGGGCAAACGGATGCCCCATCACTCTCTGCTCTCCAACATATTACCTCCAAAACCATAAACACTACAAACAGGTATCTGCCTCTATCTCTGAAATCAAACAAAGAGGCAGAAGACACTGCAGAGCAGGACACTGCAGCACAGGAGCTAGCACAACAAAACTCACCCAAATCAGGAACCAAAACAAAAAAAGCAAAAGGAAATCCAAAAAACTTCTGATCATAGGAGACTCCATGATTCGGTGAGTTGATACCCATCTCCAGCCAGGGGTAATGGTCAGATGTCTCCCAGGTACATCAGCATGGAGAGACACTGACCGCATTGCTAAAATTGTTCACAAAGCAGGAGAAAACATTGATGTCCTAGTACACATAGGGACTAATGATCTCGCCAGCCGGTCAGTTGTGGAGACCAAGGAACACCTGACCAGGCTGGGTGACAAACTATCATCTGTTTCATCCGGCATCTACTTCTCTGAGATCCTGCCAGTCTGGGAGAGGGGAGCAGATGGACGGAAGGTCAGAGAAGGGGAGATAGGGGAGCTAAACATGTGGCTCAAGGGCTGGTGCCAGGAAAAAGGACACAGATTTGTAGGGAACTGGCAACAGTTCTGGGAGCAAAAGTTCTTTAAATTTGATGGACTGCGTCTGACTAAGGAGGGAGTCAGTGCATTGGGGCAGAAGTTTGACGTCTTTGCAGAATATTTAATCTAGCAAATGGGGAGAGGGGTGCAGCACCCCATACGTCGAATGGGAAGAACACCCCTCCCCCCTCAGCTAGTGGTCAAACAGGGATTCAGCATATTTGCAGTTCATTTGCATCACCAGGTAAGAAAAAAGGTTTGTCTCCCCATACGACGCACAGGGGTAATGCCAAACCTCACCCAACAACTAACACACCGAAATCTAGCCAATGGAAAATCATGTACACACATGCTCACAGCCTGGGAAATAAGATCCCAGACCTGCAGGCAATAATGTCAGAGGCTAAACTGGACATAGTAGCGATTAGTGAGACGTGGTTTACAAGTAACCACACTTGGGAGACTTCAGTACCTGGCTATGTATTGTTCAGAAGAGACCGAGGTGCAAAAAGGGGGGGAGGAGTGGCCCTGTATGTCAATGAAAATATCAAAGCTACAGAAATTCAGAATACACATAAGGAGCCAGAAGAACTGTGGGTCACCCTGGAAACAGGAAATGGGGCAGCCATAAGAACTGGGGTTGTCTACAGGCCCCCAGACCAGGGGAGGACATAGACACATTACTGTTAGAAGATATACAAAACATGACAGCTAAAGGGGAGGTTCTGATAGTGGGAGACTTCAACATGCGGATACAGATTGGTCAATACCAGCAGGAACATCTGCCAGAACTAGACACATAGTGGATTCCCTGCAGGGGGAGGGCCTCAAACAACTGGTACAGCAACCCACAAAAGACAGGGCTATTCTAGATCTAGTACTGACTAACAAGGAAGGGATCACAGATCTCCAGGTAGAAGGTCACCTGGGGCCAGTGACCATCACATGGTATGGTTCAATTTGGCTACTACATCTAAATCATCCCATTCCAAGGCAAAAACATGGGACTTCAAAGGAGCTGACTTTGATAAGATGGCCAACAGAGTTAAGCTAGCCCTGGCAAAAAGAAACACAGGTCAGGGGGTACAGGCAAAGTGGGCAAGCATTAAGGATGCAATACTTGAAGCAACATCCCATTGTGTTAGACAGAAAAGGAAGTGCACAAGAAGAAGGAAACCACTTTGGTTCTCAAATACAGTAGCAGAAAAGGTCAGAGCCAAAAGGCTGGCCTTCAGGAAATATAAGGAACACAGCGGGATGAAGATAGGGAGGCATACCAAACTGCCCTAAGGGAAGCAGGGAAGGCAGTAAGGCAGGCAAAGTCCCAAACTGAGGAAACACTAGCACGAACAGTAAAGAAGGTGACAAGACTTTCTATAGATACATTAGTGAAAGGAGAAAGTCCAGAGGGGGTATTGCTAAGCTTAATGGAGAAAAGGAGCATGTGAGGAGGAGGACCATGTAAGGCATCTATCCTAATAGATACTTTTGCTCAGTATTTACTGAAGAGAAGGCAGGGCAGGGCCCACAGCTCAGCATCATGGACACGGGGAGGGAGGTGAGCACTCACTCCCTCACAAAAGAAAGGGTCCTACAAGAGCTTGCTAAGCTCAGGGTGGATAAGGCAATGGGACCTGATGGCATACATCCCAGGGTACTTAAGGAGCTAAAGGTGGAACTAGCAGAGCCATTAGCAGAACTGTTTAGTGAGTCTCTGAGCACAGGAGAGGTCCCAGAAGACTGGAGAAGGGCTTATGTGATACCGCTCCACAAGAGTGGTAGCAGGAGGAGGCGAGGAACTACAGACCAGTCAGTCTTACCTCAGTAGTGGGCAAGATTATGGAGGCACTCCTTAAGGAAAGGATAGTGCAACACCTGGAATCCATAGGTGCACAGGATCCAAGACAGCATGGGTTTACAAAGGAAGGTCCTGTCAAACTAATCTCATAGATTTCTTTGACTGGGTAACCAGAGTGGTGGACCAAGGGGGAGCAGTTGATGTTACCTACCTTGACTTCAGCAAAGCTTTTGACACTGTTCCAATTAGAAGATTGATAAATAAGCTGGGTAGGCTCAGGGTGGGTCAGAAGTTGGTCAACTGGGTGGCAAACTGGTTGACGGGCAGAAAACAGAGAGTGGTGGTAAATGGTATACAGTCAGAAGAGATGCAAGTCACAAGTGGGGTACCTCAGGGATCAGTCCTGGGGCCAGTCCTCTTCAACATCTTCATTAGTGACCTTGCAGATGGACTAGAGGGTAAGGCTTGTCTGTTTGCAGATGACACCAAGATCGGCAACAGAGTAGATGATCCAGATGGAGTGGGCAGAATGAGAAGAGATCTGGATAAACTAGCAAAATGGTCAGAAGAGTGGCAACTGGGATTTAATGCAAAGAAGTGCAAAATCATGCACATAGGGAAGAGAAACCCTGAAGCCACCTATAGGCTGGGAGGGGATTTGCTAGCAGTCACAAAGGAAGAAAGAGACTTGGGCATCATCATCACTGATGACCTGAAATCATCCAAGCAGACCCCTAAAGCAGTAGGTAAGGCTAGGGGGGTGTTAGGGTGTATTAGTAGGGGTATCACAAGTCGTAAGAGGGAGGTAATAATCCCTCTTTACAAGACACTGGTTAGGCCCCATCTGGAGTACTGCGTGCAGTATTGGAGGCCACACCTTCACAAGGACATTAACCAAATTGAGGCAGTCCAGAGAGGGCAACCAAAATGGTGCAGGGACTGCATCAGAAGACATATGAGGACAGATTAACAGAGCTCAATATGTATACCCTTGAGCAAAGGAGGGAGAGAGGTGATATGATTGAGGCATTCAAACACCTTAAGGGCATTAACAAGGTGAAAAGAGTCTAACATGTTTAAATATAAAAAATAGCAGGACAAGAGGACACAGCATGAGATTAGAGGGGCCATTAAGGGGAATGTGAGGAAATTATTTTTCACAGAAAGGGTGGTGGATGCATGGAATGGCTTACCACAAGAAGTGGTGGCTATGAATACAGTGCAGGGCTTCAAACAGGCATGGGATAAACATAAGGGAGCAATACAAATGACTATGAATAGATAGGCCACTGACAGAGCAAAGGCCAATGGCACATTTATAAGGTAGAAAAAGAAATGGGCAAACTGGATGGGCCTTGCGGTCCTTATCTGCCGTCAACTTCTATGTTTCTATGTAAAGCATGGAATGCAAGGAAAACCACCATCACTTATGACTTTAATGACATTTGCTCCATTGTCGCTTGAAATGAAAGTCACTGTGAGTCCATGTGGTTTCAGCCAATGAGAAATTGTCTCATTTAGGTGTTCAAGAATTCTTTCAGCTGTGTGCAAGCCATGCATACTTTGCATGCTTAGTGTTACATGTTGATACACACCACCACTGCCTCCATATGTGGTTTTCAAATGACAGTCACTTACAAGACAAGGTGAAGTACTGTACACACCAGGGATGTATGCCCAATGTTCTGTAACACACATGAAGCTAACTGTGGATCCCAGACCACTGGTCCACATATCAGTGGTGAGATACACACTGCTGACCACAGAGTGTGACAATGAATGAGAAACTGTACAGCATAATGTGTTGTACAGCTCAGGGACACCTTTCATCGAAAAGAATGTACTACTTGGCTGTTCATATTAGGGTACTGTCTTACTCATGAGCTGCCAAAAACCAGATTTTTTAACACAAGAGTAAGGAAGAAGATCTGTTGCAAGCATTTGGGAAACTGCTACATTCAAGTGCCTTGCAACTGGATGATTCCTATGGTACTTTGTATTCTTGGACAATGCATCCTTAATATTAGGTTGCCTCATAGTGACCACTGTCAGTGCACTTTTTTTGGACTTGAGCAAGGCTTTCGACACCATAGACCATGAGTTACTGTTACATATGCTGCACTATAATAGACTGGATGATTTGGCACTTACATGGTTCTCCTGCTACCTGACAAGTAGAAAGCAGTAGGTCAAAGCCCAAGGCAAGCTCTCACCCCTAAAGTCAGTACTAAGAGGCATGCCACAGGGATCTATACTGGGTCCACTATTATTTGCAATTCATATTAATGACATAGATGCTGAAATCAGTACAGCAAGTGTTCATCTTTTTGCAGATGACACAGTTCTCTATGTTGCTAGGCCCTCCCTCGAACTTGGGCGTCTCGACTTGCAGCAAGAGTTTAACACGTTGCAACATAATCTTCTGCAACTAAAGTTATTGCTCAATGCTAAAAAAAACTAAAGTTATGCTGCTATCTCTGCATATCAAATTAAACAGTACTAGCCCTGCCAATATCATTACCCAGATTTTTACTTTATTAGGAGATCCACTAGAAGTAGTGGAGAAATTCAAATACCCTGGTCTTGGATTGATTGCAAACTTTCATTTACTACACATATTGAGGAACTTGCAAAAAACTGAGGCAAAGACTTGCCCTCTTTTTCAGAATCAAGCACCTGCTCAACTACAAAGCCAGAATAAGACTGGTTCAGACCACTTTCCTCCCCCTCGTCGATTACGCTGACTTTATTTATAGTCACTAGTTCAACTCTACCTTAGCCAAGCAGGATAATTTGTATCACTGAGCTCTAAAATTTATTACTGGACCCCATTCAAGGCCCACCACTGCTCCCTGTATGCTCAATTAGGTTGGACATCACTCAGCACTAGAAGAATAAATAACACCTCACTCTGGGTTTACAGAGCCCTAACCAACAAACTGCCCTCCTACATAACTGACCTTTTTAAACTTGCATCTGGAGCCTACACACTTAGAAGATATTCACATCTCACATTAGATACGCCCAGAATCCACACTCGATATTGCTCCTCCTTCCTAAGTTATGCTGTCCCTACCCTTTGGAATTCTTTGCAAAATTCCATAAAACTAACCTATTTTGTTGAGAAGAATACCTTCAAAACCCTACTTAGACAGTCACTGAAAGAAAGTTGTACGTGTTATACCTAGTCTCCACCTTGCCTCTTTCACTTCCTTATACTCTGCCCACTGTACTTGATTCTATCACCCTAGCTTCCCATAGAATATACTGTTCCTAGTACTTATAAACTCTGCTAATTTCCACAAGCTTATATACTCTCCATGTACACCGTACTCTGCTAACTGCCTTGGAGCACCTGTCACTACGTAGCCCCCCCATAACGATTCATGATCTACTCAACCACAACCCCCTAACCCTCTCCCACCATATAATCCAGCCTCATTCCATAACTACCCCTCACTATCAGTCTCCCTGTTTCCTCTTCCTCCCTACCTACTCCCCACTTCCTGCTATCACCTTCCTCCACCTCCCACCCTCTCTGACCGCTCTCTGAAGTCGAGGATTCTACAACATTTAGTATGCATTTTCTTATGTTTGTTTATTGTGATAGCCATTGTTAACCCCTTCCCTTATTTATGTTGCATTATGTTATATTGTCATAGAAATGTATTTGTTCCTGATTTATCATGCCTTTTGTATTATAAGCTATGTTATGTCCTTCCAGGACCACCTTGTAAAAGAGCTTGCTCAACGGTGTATTTCCTGGTAAAATAAACTTGATTGATTGACTGATTGTTTGATTTAACTGTGTTAAGGATACTATATTGTATAGCTCCTCATCAGTTGTGGTTCCTTTATCTAACAATGCCAAAGCTCTAATACACTTACGAACATATAAATATACAAAAATGCCAGCAGATTAGGCCTTGAAGTCTATCGCGTCTGCTCGAGATGCAGCTCACAGTTTGATAACTGCTGTTGCCCCCCCCCCTTCCATCCCTCCCTGGTTTCCATTCAGAGTCCCCTGGTCTCAACCCAGCTTACTTGTACACTGACCATGTATCTATCCCATCCCTTCTTACAACCTTCCATGGATCCCCTTGATACCAACTCTTCAGGTAGCATATTCCAAGGCATCACCACCCTTTCTATGAAGCAATGCTTTTTCAGGTCTCTTCTGTACTTCCCACCAACCAGTTTCAGGTTTTGATCCCTTGTGGTCCCTTCCCCATTCAGTCTGAACACCCCCTCTGTGTTTACTCTATTAATACCTTTTAAGTATTTCAAGGTCTCGATCATGTCCCCTCTGTCCCTTCTGTCTACCAAGGAGTACATGTTTAGCTCCCCAAGTCTCTCCACATAGGGCTTATCCCTCATTCCATGGATTATCTAAGATGCCCTCCTCTGGACCCTCTCCAGGAGCATAATGTCCTTCTTTAAGTAAAGGCACCAGAACTGCACACAGTACTCCAAGTGCAGACTCACCAAGAATTTGTACAATGGCAGAATTACCTCCTCCCTTCTTGAAGTGATCCTCCTAGCAATGCAACCCAGGATTCTATTTGCTTTAGCTGCTATTTTCCTGCATTGTCCTGAGTGATTCATTTTACCAGTGATCACTACTACCAGATCTTTTTCTTTCTCCGAGACTGTTAACTGTCCCCCCCATTTGTAGCTGTACTCTGGATTCCTAGATCCCAAGTGAAGTACACTGCACTTCCCAACATTAAACCCCAGCTGACATGTGGCTGATCACTGTTCTAGTCTTCCTAGGTCTTCCTGGAGTGTCCTCCTTCCCTCCTCACTATCCACCTCCGCACCTAGTTTGGAGTCGTCAGCAAACAGGATCACATTACTCCTAACTCCCACTGCAATGTCCGAAATGAAAACATTACATATCAATGGATCCACAACCAAACCCCGAGGGATCCCACTAATGACCCTTCTGGGTAGTGATAGCTCCCTCACCACCACCACCACCCACTGTTGATGTTGATGAAGGACAACTCACTGTTAGATGTGTGGAAATATTCATATCCCATGGGTAGAGAATACACCCACTATCCTCATTTATCCTCTCATTATGGCAGGCTAGATGCTATTCTGATTTCTCAGAGTCTTATTCTGTCCTTGTTAACAGCTAAACATGACACAATAATTTTAACAGATCATGCACCAGTGCTGTTGGATCTTAAGGATCTGGGGGTAACAATGGTTCCCAGAACATGGAAACTGGACCCAGTCCTACTCAAAAAATCTGATTTTATTTCCAATATCAAGGATCATATTTCTATGTACCTTCAGATTAATTGTAGGGAGGATACTTCAATGACAACAAGTTGGGAAGCCCTGAAATCTTATTTAAGAGGGGTGATTTTTTAATATACTAGCCACAGTAGATGGGTGGAAAATCAACATTTATTTAATTTAGAACAACAAATAGCTAATACTGAAAAGCAGCATATGGATAAATCTACAGTATAGTTCCCCTCTATATCAACAACTTCAGAAGCTAATCCTTGCTTCTCCTCATAACATCATCATCCTGCTGACTCACAAAGGGGGCCTCCAACTACATCAAGCTGTAACAACTTCACACAGAATTTCTTCAGTAATCCAAAAGTATAGTAAATACCTTGTTGATACAGTCTGGGGATTACTGTATAACAGGAAATATTCACTGTCTTTTTATTTTCACAATATTTGCTGGTTTCATATTAGAGTGAAAATAAAAAGACAGTGAACGTTTGGTAGATCACCATATGTAGCAGCACTAGTGTTTCACCAGTGAAAATAAGAGGACGTGAACATGTGGGCGTGTGCTTGGAGCGCTAAATATAATGGGCATGAATTTAAACTGCTATACAGTATTTTAAAAGTCACAGTGACACTGTTTTACAGAGAATTTACCTCAGTCCTTCTGAATTTAAGAGACTATTGTCAAAGTGAAGGACTGAGCCTGAAGGAACTGAGGGGGGAATTCTGTCACAACTTTTAATGTACCAGTATACAACATTGTTTAATGCCATTGTTCATTTTAAATGTGTTATAAAAATTATTTACTGAAATGTCAACTGACTTTGAATAATTTTAGAGTATAAGAAAGGGGTCAGTGGGCTGATTGAGGTAGATAATGCCTAGTAGTCACTGTACACCCTTTGGGCAAGTTAAATTGGCTACCAAGGAGGGTAAGGAACCTGGGGTTAGATATAACAGATTATCTAAAAGTAGCCAAACAATGTGAGAAGGCAGTGAGAGAAGCCGGTGGAATTCTGAGTTGCATAGGGAGAAGTATCACCAGTAGAAAGCAAGAGGTGGCGATGACGCTGTACAGGAATGCACAAAATGGCTCCTGTGAGCTCTCTTTACAATGTGTGCACTCCTTTGCTGTATGTGAGTTCCCTGAACCCTGATTTCCAGACTGTGCCTCCTTTTATATTTGTTTCATTTTATTTCACTAGGAGCCAGTTCCTCAACATATTCTCTGGTGCTTTTCACCGTGCCAAATATTACCAAGGGAATAAATTATCTGGTTGATCCTGCTTCAAGAGGAGTGCATCGTTGTGGCTGCCTCTCAGCTGTGCATGTAGCAGGAGTGAGTGCCAGGCCAAAGCCTAGCTTCCGTATGACAATCAAATGAGGACACTGCCCAGGAGAGTAGCCTTAGGATTCCTTTACTGAGCACCAAGCACTCTCACTGTGGAGCCGATGCTTGGTCACTCATATTCCCTCTCACTCGGTATTTGGCACTCGAAGCGCCCACAGCTGCCACTCTGCATCCAAACTTTAACCACAGAGCAGCTATTTTACAGGAGTGATTGCAAAATATTAAATAATTATTTGAAGCATAAAAAAAAATCTATACAGGCAGTCCAAATCTTTTGCTGGGCTACCAGCACTTTTATAACAAAATCAGGGTTCTCAGTTAATCGCCCATTGGCCACCAATACTTATATAATGATTTTTACCATTAAAATACTACTTTTTACCACAAAAATAATGCCAGTTACTACAATCTATGTAAAACTGCATTTATGTGAGAAAACGGCAGGATGAGGGGAAGGGAAAGGGGAAATTGTTTAACCAGGAAAGGCACACTAAGCTGAAGCTTGTTTCTAGGTGTGACCTGGGAGCACAAGAAAGTTAAGTGACTTGCTCAGGGTCACACAGTATGCAAGTGGGGGCTGTGGGATTCAAACCCCGGAGTGCTTTGTACTTCCTCCCTGTGCTGTATCCCACTGTCTTTAATTAATTATATGCTTACTGTGTTTTTTCACAACCAAACTTATTTTAAAATGTTATTCTCTATTGTGGTATAATTATGAACACTGAATGTAGTCTTTTTATCACTGCTGGGGCTACACTATATTTCTCTGGCAGTTCTTACCTACACTGGGTCTCAAACCTGCATCCTTAACTATTTATTTTGTACATACAGTAAGATATTAGGCTGTCCCGATTCACTTGGTAGAACAGGCTACCTTAGGCTGTTACAGTAAGCTACTGAACTTTATCTGCCAAGATTATAAAAGATGGGGTGGCCTCCCCTTTACCTCAATAGGTCACTTAAATACCATTAAAATTATTTGTTTCCCCAAGTGCCTTTACTTATTTTAAAACTTACTCATAAGGGTATCAGAAAAGTACTTTCAGGCTATCAGTGCAGTTCTGATGAAGTTCGTTTGGGGTGGAAAGAAAGCTAGAATAACTATGGCCATTCTGCAATTACCTATCAATAAAAGTGACCTGACGGTTCCAAATCTTATTGGCAGAGGCTAGCCAGAAATTTCCCCAGACTGGTATAAATTGGAAGGAGAAAGGGAAGTATCAGAGTTGTTAGGGGAACACTTTTTGCCAGTCATAGTGTAGCTAAAGTACAGTAAATTATACATTGAAAGTGAACCCATTCACCCGTGAACTTGGCAGAATATGGCATGGCACTCATAAAGTTATAAAGCACCCCAGGGTATTATACCCGTGGGTGGGTTTGGTTGCTATTTGCACATTAATGGGGGGATATAATGTTCAGATGCATCACATTTTGCTGAGGTGGAAGAACAAGGGACTAGAATATATAAGAGACCTATATGACGGGGGAAGGGTGTTCTTAAATCACAGCAATCAGAGGGGAGTTCTTGCTTCAAGCAGGAGAATTTTTTTATTTCTTATGAATTAGGCATTATATTGCTGGCTTTCGTATCACAACTTTTATAAAAGCCCCAACCTGGATCAAGATCTTTGGCAGCCTTATATAAGTTATTTATAGGAGCAGCACCGCTACTAGTAATGAGAGCAAAAGAGAAGCGGAATACTGAATTAATGTTATGGACTCTGAGACCTGGGATCTGGCCATTAAACATGTACACACTTCTACTAGTTCTAATAGAGTGCAAAGAATTCAATACAACTTTTTATATACAGCGTATATTACTCCAGTGCAACTACACCACTACAAACCTTCACTTAGCCCCCTGTGTCCTAAATGCCAGGTGGAGGATGTCAGCTTGTGCATATGGCTCTGACCTGCAGCAGGGTTGCACCTCTCTAGATAGAGATGCATAGGACAATGGAAGTGGTGATGCTGTGCAAACTGGCAAGATCCCCCTCTGAGCTATTGTTGGAGGCTGACGTATCTCACATCCTCCAATCTCAGATTGGGTCTAATCTTAAACTATGGGACATAGAAACATGGAACATAGAAACATAGAATTTGATGGCAGATAAGGACCACTTGGCCCACCCAGTCTGCCCATTTCCCTGTCTAATGGATAAGCTGCAGATCCTATCTAACCAACAGCCTACTTCTTCCAACTCCACCCCCTAGAATTGCCTTATGCCTGTCCCATGCATTCTTGAATTCCACCACTCAGGAAGGCTATTCCATGCATCCACAACCCTCTCCATGAAAAATTACTTCCTCACATTACCTCTGAGCCATCCCCCCTCTAGCTTAAAATTGTACCCCCTTCTTCTTGCACACCTCTTTTTCTGAAAGATGCTACCCTCTTGGACTTCGTTGATTCCCTTGAGGTACTTGAAAGTTTCTATCATGTCCCCCCTCTCCCTCCGCTCCTCAAGGCTATACATGTTAAGATCCTTAAGTCTCTCTTGATATGTTTTCTGGTGCAGACCCTGCACGATTTTAGTTGCCCTCCTCTGGACTGCCCCATCCTGTCTATGTCTTTGCAGAGATTGAGTCTCCAGAACTGCACGCCAGTACTCCAGATGGGGTCTCACCAGCTGTCTGTACAGAGGGATAACAATTTCTTGTTTTCTACTGGTGATACCTCTCCCTGTGCATCTCAGTATCCCACCAGCTCTACTTACTGCCCTCTCACATTGCTTGCTCACCTTTATGTCATCTGATATGACAACCCCCAGGTCCCTTTCCATTTTTGTTGTTGTTAGTATCTCACCCCCCATTGTGTACTCTTCCCCTGGGTTTTTTGTTTCCCAGGTGCATTACTTTGCACTTCTTAGCATTGAATCTAAGCTGCCATACATTTGACCATTCCTCCAACCTTGCCAAGTCCCTTATCATCCTTTCCACCCCACCTTGTGTATCAACTCTGTGGCAGATCTTTGTGTCATCCACAAAGAGACATACTTTTCCTTCTAGTTCCTCTGCAATGTCGCTTATAAAGACATTAAAGAGGACTGGTCTTAGTACTGAACACTGCGGTACCCCACCAGTAACCCCCCTTTCTTCAGAGTGGACTACATTTACTATTACCCTCTGTGTCCTGTTCTCCAGCCAATTCTTTACCCAGGCTACCATCTTGGGACCCACTCCCAGGCTGGCCAACTTGTATATTAATCTTTTGTGTGGAACTGTGTCAAATGTCTTGCTAAAGTCTAGGTAGGCCATGTTTACAGCCCCTCCCTGATCTACTACTTTGGTCACCCAGTCAAAGAAATCTATTAGATTTGTCTGACATGATCTTCCTGCTGTGAATCCATGCTGCTTTGGGTCCTGTGCTCCTCTGGTCTCTAGGTACTCAACAATTCTTTCCTTCAGAAGTGATTCCATCATTTTCCCAATCACTGAAGTTAAACTAATAGGTCTGTAGTTTCTTGCTTCTGTCCAACTCCCACTTTTGTGAAGTGGAATAACATCTGCCCTCCTCCAGTCTTCATGTACCACCCCATCCTCCCATGATTTATTAAAGAGGGTAGTCAGTGGTGGCACTAGTTCTACCCTTAGTTCTTTTGGAATTCTGGGATGAATCCCATCAGGCCCCATTGCTTTGTCCACCTTCAGTTATAAGAGTTCCTTCAGAACCCTTTCTTCTGTTAAAGGGTTGGTGTCAACCCCCATATCCAGCGTGTTTCTATTGTTTGGTTTAGGTACCTCCCCCTCTTCATTTGTGAATACTGAGCAAAAGTATTTGTTTAGTATCCCTGCCTTTTCACAGTCACCCTTTGCCCACCCCCCCCTTTATTAAGCCTCACTATCCTTCCCTTGGTCTTCCTTCTCCCCCTGATGTATTTTAAAGGTGTTATCCCCTTCTTAACTGGGTTGGCTAACTTTTCCTTGGTTTGGGCCTTTGCTGTTCTGACTGCCTTTCTTGCTTCCTTTGCTTTAACTGATACAATTCTCTGTCCTGCTGCTTCTGTGATTAAAGGCACTAATTAATGTAAGGAAAACCATAGAACAAAATTGATGAGCCCCCCGCCCAAGATGGCTCACTGGCTCGATTACATGTCTCATTGCATGAAATTAGAAAGTTACCATTATAATACTAGTGGGGAGGGAAAAGTTTTTAAACAATTATGGGATCTGTTGGTAAGAGCAATTTCACAAAATGTTATTTCAATATAGAAATCGGTGTGGCAACACCTTCTGGCTTTCTATAGCCCCTTATCTACCTGGATTTTAAATGGGTAGAACTTAAATCTTTGTGTATTAAGGAAAACTGATGTAAGGCTAGAATGATCCATGACTTATCTTTACTGCTGACTATCTTTATTGCTAATTATCTTTCTTCCTGATTGAAGTATTCTCTCATTATTCTGTAACTTATTTTACACTCCTGCGTTTTATGTGATCTATGTGTTATATGCTATGTATTGATCTGCAGTAGCTCAATAAAGTTTATTTACAAAAAAAGAGACAAGTTATTAAAACATTAAAATTGTCTGGATGTTTATTATATTATTTATCTGTTAAAGTGTTAAAGAGCTGGGATTGTAGTTTCATCCATCCTGGGACTAAGTCCCATGCCACAGTGGCCAGTGTGGACCGAATTCTCCACACCCGCAGACGTCCATATTTTCAGTCTGCACTGCTGTGGGAGATGGTGTGCCAGGGTTTCACAAGGCATACCATTTCGGCACAGCTATGACAAAAAAACACCACAAACTGCTGTGCATTGGTGAGATGGTCATAAATCGGCTCCTGTTTTGAAAATACGGTTCATGCAAGTAAAACTGCAGATCCACAAGTGAAGCCCCAATTGCAGCAGTTTTTCCCCACAGCTGCACAATTTCAGATGGGCTGAAAATCCAGCCCCATGCATCAACGCACTTTCCTAATTATATTGTTTCATTTTTACAATTGGCTGGACAGAGTTTTTAAAATACTTACATTCCTTTCCAGAGTTCAGAGCAAATTCTAATAGATTATCATGTAGGTCTCTATAAAAAATGTTTGTCTCTGTCCAACTGACCTCATAGTGCTGTTGTTTATTACATCACATATCACCATGATGGCATACTGTGATATCATAATCACAGCAATTGTGAGGTCAGTTGGGAATAGACAGATACTTTTTTAAAAACAAAGTGAAATAAGGGCTGATTAGACGTCAAGTCTGGAGATGAAATAAAAAAGAACTATTGACTCTAATATTTGCATCTTATATTTCTGCAAGTTTTTTATTTTTTATTTTTTTTATTGTTACTAGGATGGAGCTTTATGTAGCTGTGTGCATGAGGGGTGGGGTTTTTATGGTATATCAGTATGTCTACTGAGAGAAACACATTAAAGGAAAAAAAGCAACACTTTGCCAACCCAAATGAACTGCCAAATGGATCACACAGTGTTTTGATTTCAAATAATATTTTTTTTTCTGTGCTTCATTGATTGAAGCCTTCGCTTTAGGACTTTTCTTCAGAAAAGAATAAAAATTGAATTTACCCTCAACCCTAATTACTCCCCCATACCTCCTACTATGATTAGCCATAGCCCCTGTCTGAATCCCCCACCAGCCCTTCCATGTCATTTGTCAGAGGCTGTTATCACCACTTTTCTTTTTTGCAGTCAGTCACTCATTATACCTGTTTGCCTGCTTTAGTTTGCCCTGGAGCCTGTAATTCTGGGTACCCTATGTTGCGTGCTTGCTGTTGCTCCTCTACTGGGATTTGTACATACTGGATTCTTCTAATGTATTTTTGTTGTATCCTACCATGTCCTGTTAGGTTTAATCAACCTTTATCCTTGGATTATTGTATATACGTTTATATTGCTGTATCTGTTTATTTACAAGTGTTTTGTATATAACTGCTAATGTACCAACCATTGAACCTTGACCTTATCAGGTCCATCTTGTAAATGAGCTTTGCTCAATGATGTCCGCCTGAATAAATAAAGATTTTGATTGATTGATTGATTGATTGATTTTGCACAGTGTGTCTATTGAATTGATCACGGTAACTAAAATCCGCAATTTGATCACTCCCACTTGACTGCCAAGGTTGCCCAGAATATCCAGACATTTTTGGCCATTCTGTTAAAAAAAGAACAATAATTTTGTTTTAATCCCACCCATGTCCTCTCATGCCTTCTGTCCCTCCTCATTCCCAAAAGTTCATTAATTGCAAATTTTTTTAAATGTTTACCTTAGCCATGTTTAAAAAGTGTTTCTTTTCACTCTGCTGTTGTTTACTGTCCTGCTTGCAGCTTCGCTTTTTGTCTGTGGGAACTGTCACACTGTCAAGTCAAATGTGCATGTGGCAGTTCTTTCCCTTTCAAAACAAAAAGGATACAGTCTCTAGAGGTTTCAGAATGCTGTTGTACCACAGAAGGGTACAATCACATCCCATGACCTTTGAACTGTGGTACAACAGCATTTTGAAAGGGATGGAATTCCATGCAGAGCAAAGCTCTGCTATACAGTACTTGGTAAAACTCTAATTAAAGCAATGCCCTTTGTGTGTGCACAACTGTTGTAATAACTATGTGCATATGTGTTTTGCTCTGTGTGCACACATGCACATGTGGCTGTGTGTGCGTGTGTGTGTGCACATGTGCGCATGTCTGTGTGCCCACATATGGCAGTATTGGAGGGGTGCACGGTATGTTCAGAGCCAACAGCATCTGCTTCTTCATTATCTTGGCCTTTAAGGATTTTTTTATATCATTATGATGAAACTCAGGAATTTTAATATCACAATAACAAAACAAATAAAGTAGCATCTGGACAACACTTTAATACTATTTATGCAATAGAAGTGAAAGAATATCTCATGAGATATATATATCCATAAAATCACCAGCATTATATAACTAAACCATGACATATCCACAGTGGAATAACTGAAAATAAACTGCTGTCTGGATATATCAGCACTAAAATAATTCACTCCAGATACATCACCCTCCAGCCAGCCAAACAGTAACTTACTTTAGTAATACTATCATCAACGCAAAGCACATAACCTTCAATGTAATACAAAGCACACATAAAACTTTAAATTGATAAACCCTTAACAAAGAAACCAGATTAGTTACATTATACTATTCTATCTTCCACATGTGACACATTGAAGAAAACATCCAACAAGAGACCCAGACTCATTGACACAGACACCAATTCGGACTAGAAGATACATACAGCAGTGAAGAATGTAAACAATAAAACAAAACAGTGGAAGACACAATATAAAACAACAGAAAATGCTTGAAAGATAAACATACTGTAACACAGACGCACCTAAGCACATATACAACACATAAAAAAACTAATAAAATATCCGAACCTTGAAAGCATGAATTTCACACACAGATAAAATCATCCCTACATAATAAGCATTGACATACCTGAAATCATGACCACATAAAACACATCCCACATAAAAAAAAAACAAAATTTGCAATAAATAAAAAACACTACCAGCAAAACATATTGCAAACCCGGAAACAGAATAAACCCAACCCTGAAAGTATGCCACCCAATCAAAACTGATAAATGAGTAACGTGATCAGTATCCGAGTAAACATCCCCAGAGAAGTACGAATAAACCACCCAATCCAACTACAACACATCACACACCCAGAAAAAAAGCCATCAGGAACAACACCACACTAGAAAATAAACTCCTTCAAATAAAAATAAACCTAAATAAAACTACTTACAATACAAACTTACAAACACTCAGGGACCATATTGTATAAATCGCACACATAATATGCAACTGTGGAAGATGGAAAATATTTGCATTTGTGGAGAGTGGCCTCTGATAATATCACTCATGACTTTGACACTTGTGATATTATCAGAGGTCACTCTGCACTCATGCAGATATTTCACATACTCCACAGTCAACCGTCATGTATCCCCTATATATCTTTTATAAGGTTAATGCATTAGCAGCCATTTTGACTCTGACCAGAGTTTGTTTAATATTTCTGACTCAAATTTCCAACATGTCCTTTTTTGTATGCCACCTCATTAAGGGTATTTCTGGGCTATGAGGGTCTGGAGCACTAAGGTTTGACTACTGGAGCACATATTTGTATATAAGTTGTGGAACAGCTCCAGCAACTAAACAGAAAGACAAGCAGTGCCCTGTGATCCCCATGCCATGAGTGTCTTGGGCGCCAACTGTCACTGCCTCTGGTGGTTGAGGTAGCTCTTTGTGCACTCCTGTTAGTGTTTGTCCTGCTTTTTTAAAGGTTGACAGTGACATAGTCCTGCTGTTTTGGGCTAAGGATGTTGCATTGCTGAGCAGACACTGATGTCACCACTCAGAGCCCTATAAAGCTCCAAGTCCAGTGAACGGAGTGCAGAGGGTGTTTCTGGGCTATGAGTGTCTGGAGCACATATTTTAAAGTTTTAATTAATCTGGAGAAAAGGCTGTGTTGTGAGGCAGCCCCAGCAACTTAACAGAAAAACAAGCAGCGCCCTGTGATTCCCATACTACAGTCAATTCCAGATGTGTGCACATGGTCAGGACCTGCAATAATTGTGCACACATCCGAAATTGCATACAACTGAAATTTAGCTTTGTTTTTAACCGTTGGTGTAAATAACGACATTTGGTGCTGAAAAGCATGTAAATGCTCTTTTATTTATAAAATAAGTGCAGAATTGTAAAAAATACGTGCAAAATAAACATTAAATATTAAAAAACAGACTCTTCACTGTTTTACTGATAAAAGTCTGCAATGTTTGCCTGTCTTACTGTCTTGACAGACAGTTGTTCCACCTTTTTCTCAAAGAAATAGAACCATGAGAAGTCTGCCTGCTCGCGATGATCAATATAGTGTCCTGAGATTGCTTCTTTTTTAAAGGTGAGGGTGCCGTCTGGTGTGGCTCTAAAGAAGAGTGCAGTTTTGTCCGCGTTGATGTCTTTGGGTGCAAATGATGCTGCTAATGTTGGCAGCACTTCCCGCAACCACCTCTCTGAGCTCTCGAAATCATTCTCTGCTCTCTCACCGTGCACTTTCTTGTAACCAATGTTATGGCACTATTTCCATCTTGACAACCATCCAGCTGATGGCTCGAAGTCGATGCCCATTCCGGCAGCCAGGTTACATGCCTTTTCTGTAAGGATATAGCCAGACAGAGGGACCCCATGATCTCGAGCAGCTGTAAACCACTTCAGAAGAGCTTCATCGACGCGAGAGTCTTTGCCCTCCCTCTTTCATTTTCTTTCTTTTTTTGCACCTGAGTGCCATTGTGACAATATCAACTCTCTCTGCTTCAGTATCCGACAGACACAGGACACATTCGATGGAGAACTCTGTGGCTAGTTCTTTACGAGACACACCAGGTATGAGGGCTTTCTATAGGAGCTGAACCTTTTGCTCCAGGGATAACACTGTGTGTGACAACTTCTCCATGGCAGGCAGGTCAAACAAATAATCTGATTGCACAACTACTGCTCAGAGGTAATGAGAGGTAATTGCTAACAGGCTACAGGTGAGGGAGATGCAGACTCATTGGGTTGGAACAATGACAAGCTTCACACTGTCTCAATAGCACACTTGTAAAGGTGTTGAATAGAGTTAACTACCGTTTAACATGCTGGGGGGAGAAAATAAATAAAGTAATTAAGCTGTAAATAATGACACCGATTAGTGAGTTCAGGTCAAAATGTGTGCACACAACCGAAAATAGCAGTGCACACATCAGGATAAAATAATTAAGGCATAATAGACAGTGAATTGGGACCTGCCAAATGTGTGCACACAAGCGGAATGTGCACACAACCGAATTGCACAGAAGTGGAATTGACTGTATAAGCATCCTGGGTCCTGACTGTCACACCTCTGGTGGCTGGGGTAGCTCTTTGTGCACCCCTATTGGTGTTTGTTCTGCTTTTTTTAAAGACAGAACACTGCCATAGTCCTGCCATTTTGGGCTAAGGATTCAGCATTGCTTATGAGATGCTGATGTCACCACTCAGAACCCTATAAAGCTCCGCCTCTAGCAAGCAGAGGTGACATGGGCAGAGGCAAGTGGTGTCTACCAGCATCAGCCACAGAAGATGGGGAATGGGGCCAGAATCCTTTAGATGTTTAGAAAGGTAGTGAATACACAGCTTTCAACTGCTATGGTTGCATTCTAAGTTATTAAGTCATCACATATTGTATAGAATAAGGGAGCGGGACATGTGGGGAGTGGTGCAATGCACTGGCTGTGGGGCAGCAGTTTTCCGGGAAACATTCTGGAAACTGCGTTGCTGTCCTATTTGTAGGCAACTGTCAGCTCTGAGAGAGGAGGTTGCCCACCTCCAGGCTGAACTAGCAAGGACTAAGGAGGAGGGGTGGAAGAACAATGGAGAAAAATCAAAACTGCCATCATGGAGGCAACAAGCCTTTGTGTAAAACAAATAAAGAAAACAAAGCGGAGTAAAAAAAACACTATGGTTCTCAAAAGAGGTGGCAGGGAAGGTTAAGGAGAAAAAGGCTGCATTCAAAAAGTATCAGGAATCACAGAAGGAGCACGACAGGGAACTGTATCAATTAAAGCAGAAAGAAGTAGGAAAGGCAGTCAGAATGGCAAAGGCACAAACCGAGGAAAAAATAGCCAACTCGGTCAAAAAGGGGGATAAAACCTTTTATAGGTACTTTAGGGAGCAAAGAAAGGTTAAGGGAGGGATAGTGAAGATTAATAAAGGAGAGGGGAGGTGGGCAGAGGGAGACAGTGAAAAGGCAGAGATACTGAATGAATACTTTTGCTCAGTATTCACAAAAGAAGATGAGGAGCAGTTACCTAAACCAGACAATAGAAGCACTCTGGGTAGGGGGGTTGATACCAGTCCATTCACAGAAGAAAGAGTCCTGAAAGAACTCCTAAAACTCAAGGTGGACAAAGCAATGGGGCCTGATCGGATTCACCCCAGAATCCTAAAAGAACTAAGGGGACCTAGTGACACCACTGACCACACTTTTAACAAATCATGGCAGGATGGGGTGGTACCTGAGGACTGGAGGAGGGCAGATGTGATTCCCCTTACAAAAGTGGAGCAAGGCAGAAGCAGGAAACTACAGACCTGTAAGTTTGACCTCAGTGGTAGGGAAAATGATGGAATCACTTCTGAAAGAAAGAATTGTTGAGCACCTAGAGGCCAGCGGGCACAGGACCCAAAGCAACATGGATTACAGCAGGAAGATCATGTCAGACTAATCTAATTGATTTCTTTGACTGGGTGACCAAAGTAATAGACCAGGGAGGGGCTGTGGATATGGCCTACCTAGACTTTAGCAAGGCATTTGACACAGTCCGCACAAAGATTAATAATCAAGTTAGCCAGCCTGGGAGTGGGTCCCAGGGTGGTAGCCTGGTAGCTAACTGGCTGCACAACAGGACACTGAAGGTAATAGTGAATGGAACACATTCCGAAGAAGGGGTTACTAGTGGAGTACCTCAGGGCTCAGTACTGGGTCCAATCCTCTTTAACATCTTTATAAGTGACATTGCAGAGGGTCTGGAGGGAAAGGTATGCCTCTTTGCAGATGACACAAAGATCTGTAACAGAGTTGATACACAAGAGGGGGTAGAAAAGATGAGAAGGGACTTGGCAAGGTTGGAGGAATGGTCAGACATATGGCAACTTAGATTCAATGCAAAGAAGTGCAAAGTAATGCACCTGGGAAACAAAAACCCAGGAGAAAAGTACACAATAGCAGGGGAGGTACTAACAACAACAAAAATGGAAAGGGACCTGGGGGTAGTCATATCAGATGACCTAAAGGTGGGTAAGCAATGTGAGAAGTCAGTAAGGAGAGCCAGGGGGATACTGGGATGCATAGGAAGGGGCATCACAAGTAGAAAAAGGGAAGTGGTTATCCCTCTATACAGACAGTTGGTGAGACCCCATCTGAGTACTCTGCAGTTTTGGAGACCTCATCTACGCAAGAACATAGACAGGATGGAAGCAGCCCAGAGGAGGGCAACTAAAATGGTGCAGGGTCTACATCAGAAACTATATGAAGAGAGACTGAGAGCTTTAATATGTATACCCTTGATGAAAGGAGGGACAGGGGGACAATGAAGACACGTTCAAGTACCTCAAGGGAATCAACAAAGTCCAGGAGGGTAGCATCTTTCAGAAAAGAGATGTGTAAGAACAAGGGCACAGTTTAAAGATAATGGGGATGGCTCAGGGGTAATGTGAGGAAATTCTTTTCACAGAGAGAGTGGATACATGAAACAGCCTTCCTGAGGAGGTCGCTGGGTCTAAAACAGTGAGGGAATTCAAACATGCTTGGGACAGACACAAAGCAATTTTAGTGCGGGGTTGCAGGAAGCAGGCTGTTGGTTAACTAGAATCTGCAGCTTATCCAGTAGGTAGGGAAATGGGCAGACTGGGTGGGCCAAGTGGTCCTTTTCTGCCGTCAAAGTCTATGTTTCTATGTTTAGTTATTTTTCAAGTTCTCTGGCTTTGTTTTTCTACCTGAATTCTAGTAATTGGCAGCTGACATATGAAAATGGCCTCAATTTAAAAAAAAAGTACTATAAAAACATTTGTTTAAGTTGTGGACAACATCTGCCCTCTGGGGTCTCTTTCAATTGGATACAAACATTATCTCTTTCGGACAACCCAGGCTTCTGGGGCAAAATCTGGGAATCCACTTATAAACTAATTAAGCAGGATAGACCGAGGCTTATCCAGTTCAATATACTGCATAATTTGTATTATACTCCTGCTAGATTGCATGCTATGGGATTACGGGTGTCCCCACTCTGTCACAGGTGCGGGGAGCAGTCGGTTACCATTTACCATATGCTATGGGAGTGTCCAAAGGCCCAGAAGTTCTGGAATGCCACCAAAGAGACCCTTGACCCTATTTGGGGCCTAGAGCCCTTGTTCACCCCTGAATCCTGCTTATTAACCCTTTTCCTGCAGGGCACCCCCAACAATCGGAAAGCCCATCTCACCGTAATTGCAGCCACTGCTAAGCTGGTTATCCTTAGGCACTGTAAAGACAATTCATTACCCTCAGTTCTAGAATGGTATCAGGAAGTCCTGTCAGCTTTCCAGCTAGAAACACACATTGCCAGTATGCGTCACAGGCTCAAAGCCTACTGATCATTATGGGAGCCTCTTATGGCCCTTTTATCCCTTTGGCGGCCCTTAAGGACTGTTCCTTGACCTTTATAATCTCTACTTATTGACACGCAGGTGGGGGAAGGGGAGAGGGGGTCTTGGTGTTTGTTAATTTTGTGTCTTATGTCTCGTCTACCTTTGGTTCTTTTTTCTTGGTTTTTCTTTTGTATGTTTGAATTTTAATTGTTATGCAGCTGTACTGGTTTCATTCTGCTATAAATGTAAAGTGCTGCTGGAAATCAATAAAGCATATTTAATTTAAAAAAAGTTATGGACAACAACTTCATAAATTTAGCTAGTGGGGAAATCAGAGTGAAATGTTGTATATGTAATACATTTTGTATATAGGAGACTACTGAATTCAACCAGTCTACCTGCAAACATTGTTTGGAATTAAGGGACCTGAGAATTAAATTAATTGGGTTGGAATTAGAAATTAAATGTTTGAAAAACTTGTCTCCTATCCAGCGATTAGGAAATAACAACAACTTTGATGAAAACAACCTTGAAGGTACTAGAAAAAGAATTAGGGAAATGAGGAGGTAGAAGAAAGATATAGTAAAGAGAGTTCAAAACAAATCAAGAAAGGTAGAAGGGCAATGGAGTTTACATTACCAACTAGCAACATATATATGCCTTTGCTAAATCTTTTAGAAAATATAGAAGATAAATCCTAGGAATTAATGGATATGATTACAAATGGGGATAACCAAAGAGAAACAGATGAATCCACACAAATCAATCATTGGAAGCAGTGTATGCATAATGGACACATCAGATGACAAAAAGAAACTGTGTCCAATTTATATCACAGGAGATTAAATCATCAAGAACACTAACTCATTTACCACACAAAACAAAAAGGAACAAGTAACAAGTATCGTATGTTACTTCCAGGAGCAGATGTGCAGGATATTTACACCCTGTTACCCAATATTGTGAAACAAACCTTAGATAAACCAGTGGTCCTAGTATATGTTGGAACAAATGATTTAAAAAAAGAAGAAATCTTTAATAACCTGAAGAAAGTACATATATATCTAAAAGATTCAAATTGTGAAGTAATCATGTTAGAAATGATGCCAGTCCCTAGAGCTAAATACAGGCTTAACAAGAAAATAGTCAAAATAAATAACTGGCTTCAGCAATGGTGCTTACTCCAATGATTTAAGTGTATAAAAACATGGGAGATTTTTAAAGGGAATAGGAATCTCTTCTGTCATGATGGACTACATCTAAATAGAAACGGTAGCCAACTTTTAGGAAATATATTTGAAAAACCATCAATCAGTATTTAAACTGCTCTAGAGCTCAGTCACTCCTTTAAATATTTGGGTGTTACCCTGGACCCATCACCCACATTTGAAACCCATGTCAATGTACTAAGACTATCAACCAGAGGCTAGGTTTGTTGTACCGCCTCCATCCCATTCTGTCTTCAGCCTCATGTCATAAAATCACAATGGCCACTCTCCTCCTTATACTTTCCTATGGTGCCCTGGTTCTCCTCCAAGTGGGATCACTACCTTTTCACACCTAAATCAACTTTATCTGAGAACTGAACATTTTGCATTGGGAGCTGACCCCCAACTTTGCCATTGCAAAGTCCTCACAACCCATGGCTGAACACCCCTGGAGTGCAGATTGCAATACATTACCACGTGCTTCATGTTCAAGCTAGTATACCTTTACACCCCACCATGCCTGGGTGACCTCATCAACTGTAAAAGCTTCCTGCAAGGCCTATGCTCCTCAGCCTTCCCTGTATTGGTCTCACTCAACCCCCGTTTGATTGTCAGTAGAACTGATGAATTGAAACGTATCTTATATACAGACCACATACCAATAAAGGTATGTGCAATAACGGAAACCTGGTTTAGCAAGGAAGACTGGGGTATGGAAGTATAGGGTTACCAACTGTTTCCCAAAGAAAGATCAAATAGAAGAGGTAGAAGAGTGGCACTGTATATTTCCAATAATATAAAAACAAAAGAAATCATTAACAACAACCCAGAGATGGAAGAAGGGGAATGTATCTGAGTCCAGCCATGCATAAATAATAAAATATTGAATATAGGTGTTTGTTACCACTCACCAAATTAAAGCAATGAAGAAAAAAATATATTCATGGTTACTAATGAAAGAATGGGTTTAGAAGGGAACTATTTATTTCTAGGAGATTTCAATTTCTCAAAAATAAATGGGATTAATCTCATAGGAACTTCTCAGTTGGAAAATAGGTTCAGTGATATTACAGTACAGAAGAATCTACATCAAATTGTTTAGGAACCAACTAGAGGGAGTAATATTTTGGATCTTATACTTACCAATCTAGAAGATGAAATTAGTAGTACCAATGTTATTGAATCTCTTGGAGATAGTGATCATTACATGATTAAATCAGTGATCGAGTGGGACTTTAAATCATATGGTGGAACAACAATAATAAGGTGTTACAATAAAGCTGTACTGGGTCAGTATGCCATTTGAAAAACAGCATAGTCAAAACCATGCAACAGATGGAGCTTCAGGAATAAAGTGACAAGGTACAAAACACCACAAGTAGAAAATGTTGCAAGAGCAATTTTGTACCCTGTCACTATTGGCAAGGAGTGATGCAGAGGATATGACCTCTGCCGAGGGGGTGGTCCACTGAGCAGCTGCTGTGGCTCAGGGGGATGAGCCATTGGGATTAAAGGGATGTGGCACTCCTGTGGACCGGGACACAAATCTCGATCCCAGACCTTTTGGATTTTTATAGTATTTTGTTGTTTTAACAAGTTGTGCAAGATAATTTTTCCCCCTGCCTGTGTTTCTCCCCAGCCTCGTGGTGCCACCCCCCCCCAGAGATCATTATCATAATTCTGGGAGATTCAGGTGGCACAGACCCCCACAACAGGGGATACATGGGCAGAGCACCCAGCAAAAAATTAAGATTTTGTGTCCCTTTTTCGGTGATGTTTGTCTTGCTGTTATTGCTGCGTGCTAGCAATGTATCCACTGTATTGACAATGTGGTACATTGCTGCGCTGTTTTTGTTTGGGGTGTAATGACTCTGTGCCCAATCAAGCCAACTATGAAGATATAATATCAAATTTGAAATCCTGGAATTGGAAGAAGGACCTACAAGGTGAAACTATGAAATTAACATGGCGTCAGATAAAAGACAAGATCCATCCTTGCATAAATACCTTCATACCTGTTGTTAAGAAATATAATATGTCAGGTAGAATACCAAAATGGTTTTCTAAGAACATAAAGAGAAGTATTACAAAAAAAAAAGAAGGGCATATAAAAATTATAAACAGAATCCTGCACCTGACATGATATAGATATAAATCCAAGGCCAATATATGTAAGACACTAATAAAAAGATCTAAGTCAAAAGCAGAATTAACAATGGCAAAATCAACAACTGATAATAACAAGCATTTGTCAATGCTGAAAGTTTGATGCTTGTTAAACATTTTTTTTGTTTTTAATGTTTTAACCCCAACTTTTGAAGAGACTTGTTTTAGGATTTGCCTTATAGGCATGACACGTACCATTTATAGTATATTGGCTGAAATGTAATTTCTCACCAGAGGTACGAAAACATATCTCGCGCAGGATTTTAAAAATGACACGTCGTGTTTATGAAGTGATGTGCAAAAATTGCTATGTTGAAAGACTGGGACCAAAATATTGAAAATGATCAAAGTTATGAGCCTGCATTCATAAATTGCAACATACAGTAGGCTCGTAACTTTATTGTGTTTTAACATTTTCATTCCAGATTTTCAACATAGCTTTCTTATGATCCCACCTCATGAACAAGTGCAGAGAAAATTTTCAACTCCTGCCTGGAAGGTGATTACACACAGCAACTGTGAAATCACCTTTCAGGATGTGAAAGCATCTTTTGGCCAGGATTTGAAAAATTACATCATTCATGAGGTGCTGTGATGAAATGGCTATGTTAAAAATTTAGGGTCAAAATGTTGAAAATTACCAAAGTTACGTGCCTGTGTTCGTAAACTTCAATGTAGGCTCATAACTTTGTTGTGTTTTAATGTTTTTTATGCCAAATTTTCAACTTAGCCTTTTTATGACCCCACCTCATGAACAATAGTGGGGAAATTTTTCAACTCCTGCCCGAAATGTGATTTCGTGCAGTGACTGCAAAATCACTTTTCAGGATGTGAAAACACATTTTGACTAGAATTTGAAAAATGACAGCTGTCACATTCGTGAGGTGCTGTAAAGAAATGAATATGTTGAAAGTTTGGGGTCATAATATTGAAAATTACCAAAGTTACGGGCCTGCATTCGTAAATTTCAACATACAGTAGGCTCATAACTTTATTGTTTTCAAATATTTTTGCCCCAAATTTTCAACATAGCCTTCTTATGACCCCACCTCATGAACAATAGTGGAGACAATTTTCAACTCCTGCCTGAAAGGTGATTTCAAGCAGCAACTGTGAAATCACCTTTTGGGATGCGAAAACACATTTTTGCCAGGATTTGAAAAAGTGACAGCTATCACATTCATGAGGTGCTGTGAAGAAACGGCTATTTTGAAAATTTGGGGTCAAAATATTGAAAATTACCAAAGGTATAAACCTGCATTTGCAAACTTCAACGTGGGGCTCATAACTTTATTATTTTTAAATATTTTTACACCAAATTTTCAACATATCCTTCTTATGACCCCACCTCTTGAACAATGGTGGAGAAAATGTTCAACTCTTGCCTGAAAGTTGATTTTTGTGCAGTGACCTTGAAATCACCTTTCAGGACAGATTTACCTAACACCAATTGCATTGTTCATGAGGTGGTGTCTCAAAAAAGGTATGTTGAAAATTTGGGGCAAAAATATTGAAAAATGGCCATGTTTATGCCACTAAGTTCAAAACCCCATTGAAATATATTGAAACATATACCTGATTTCTTCAGGTGGCTGTCTGGCATTGAAGAGTAAAGATGCATTTGTGGTCCAGATAGGATTATAGCATTGGACCCCCAGTGGGTAAGTAAGGGCTGTGGGGGGTGGGGTGGTGGATACTGAGTGGGAAGGCATGAAGTAATGGTGCAACAGTGCTTGTCCTGTGGTGCAGAGGACAAGATACAAGACTGCAGGACCCAAGGTCCTTGGTTCAAAACTAGTCTTTGTAAACCCTAGAGGAAAGGAGAAAGAGGGGAGATATGATTGTATACCCTAGAGGAATGGGGGGAGAGAGAGAGAGAGAGAGAGGGGAATATGATTGAGACATTCAAGTACCTCAAGGGGATAAACAGGATTCAAGAGGTCAGCACCTTTTAGAAAAAGAGATGTGCACGAACAAGGGGTCACAATATGAGGATAGAGGGGGGAGACTCAGGGGTAACATGAGAAAGTATTTTTTAACAGAAAGGGTGATGGATGCATGGAATGACCTCCCTGCTGAGGTTGTAGGGGCTAAAGCAATAGGGGAATTCAAAAATGCATGGGACAGACAGAAGGCAACCATAGTGATAGAAAAGAGTAAGCAAGCTACAGATCATTTAGGACCTGCAACTTATGTAAGTAGGGAAATGGGCAGAATAGGTGGGCCAAGCGGTCCTTATCTTTCAGACCTCAATGGATGGTTTCATTTTTTTACAGGGTTAAGAAAAACACACATCAAGGGCTGGACTGCATTCTGACACTGGGATTGAAACCTCAGTGTCGGGTTTGTTACTAAGTCGTGGTGCATGACCTTGGGGAAGGGGGTTGTCAAGAGAAGCAGCAGCAGGGGTGGACACTCTGCTCCACTTACATTAGAAATATACATGTAATGAATGTAGGTGGGAAAGGGTGGATTGGTGGGAGGCACCTGCAGGGGATGGGGAGAAAGAAGCGGTGGTAGGAGTGGGCACCCTGCTCTGGTTACTTTAGAAATATAAATGATGAGCCTACATGGGAAAGGTGGGTTGGTGGGCAGGCACCTACAGGGGATGGGGAGAAAGAACTGGTAGCAAGGGTGGGCACCCCGCTCCGCTTACATCATACAAAATAATTATTTATAATGGAGTTTACCTGAGTTCAGCTATGTACAACAAAGAAAGCTGAACTCAGGGAACTAGTTACTTTTTTTCAAAAGAGGGCTAAAACATACTTTATTTGTGCTCAGAAAGTGGAGCCAAGACACAGGGCATGCATGTATGCATATGCACATACCCAGTATCAAGGCTCCACTGTCGGAGCGTGATTAAAGTACATTTTAGCCCTCCTTTAAAAAAGCTAACTGGGTTCCCTAGTTTAGATTTTTTTTTAGTACCTAAAAAACATATTTAGCTAAACTCAGGTACAGTGATCTGTGGACAGCACTGACAGGCTGCTTGTGCTGACAGCCGATCAGCTACTTGTTGACTAGCTGGCTTCAAGCAAATCAAAGGACCGAAGCCCTCTGATTGGAGCAGCTTGGTCCTTTGAAATAAAGTTTATAGCCAGCTAGCAGCCAGTAATGTAAAGACCACAGTGACTGGCCATTCATCTAGACTGCCAAGCCCCTGCTATTTTCGGCAGCAATGGGCTCAGCAGTGACACACCCCAGCAATCACCTTTTACTGTAGTAAAATGTTTGGTGTACAGCCGTGCATCAAACTTAAAAAGGAACTTTTTAACTATATTGGACATCTAAGGGGAGAACAGAAAACAACAGGACAACTAAAAGATGGAAACAGAGAAACATAGACTTTGATGGCAGATAAGGACCACTTGGCCCACCTAGCCTACCCATTTCTCTACATATTGGATAAGCTGCAGATCCTAGTTAACCAACACCCTTCTTCTTCCTACCCCCCACCAGAATTGCCTTATTCCTGTCCCATGTATTCTTGAATTCCCCCACTGTTTTTGATCCTAAGACTGCCTCAGAAAGGCCATTCCATGCATCTCCACCCTCTCTGTGAAAAAATTCTTCCTCACATTCCTCACGTAATGGAGATTCTATTATTACAAATGAACAAAGTATGGCCAATAAGTTTAAAAAATACTTTTTTAGTGTTTTGGGGCCAAAATACATTTTCAACAGACCTAATAATCACAAAATACAAAGAAAGAATATAACAGCAGAAAGTGTACAAAAAAACGAAACAACTTAAGGTTGATAAGTCAGAGAGACCAGATGAAATCCATCCCAGATTTCTTAAGTAACTTGCTAATGCACTTGCAGGATCATTGGCTATGTTATTTAATGCTTCCTTAAGAGAAGGGAAGTTAGTTTATGAGTGGAAGAAGGTAAATGTAACCCTTATCTTTAAGAAGGGAGATAAATTGGATATAACAAATTATCGTCCGACTAGCCTAACCTCTACTATTGGAAAAATAATGGAAGGCTTTTTAAAAGAGATTATAGAACACCATATTGTACATAAAGGATTAACAGATGTCACACAACATGGGTTCGGTTTAGGAAGATCCTGTGTGATAAATCTCATGCACTTTTTTGAAACTGTAAGTTGTGCATTAGATAAAGGGTTACCAGTAGCTGTAGTATATCTTGATTATTCTAAAGCTTTTGGTTCAGTACCACATAGAGAGCTTATAGATCAGCTCATAAGACTGGAAGTTCATCTAAATGTTGTTCTGTGGGTTGAATCATGGCTGGGAAATACATTCCAAAGGGTGTGTATAAGAGGCTACCATTCTGATTGGGGTGTGGTCACTAGTAGGGTCACACAGGGGTTCATGTTGGGACCTACATTGTTTAATGTATTTGTCTCAACAATGTAGATGGCAGCAAGTTCATGGCTTTGAATGTATGCTGACAATACTAAAGTTGGAGCCATTATTAATAATAAAGTAGCAGTGGAGCATTTTCAAAATGAATTAGAACATCTAGAAATATGGGCAAAAAAAAAACATGGATTGGAGTTTAATAGTGAGAAGTGTAAAGTAATGCACCTTGATAGAAATAATATAATGGCTGAATATAAACTAAATAATAGGATTCTAGCTACAACCGTTAATGAAAAAGATCTAAGTGTCATTATCATGGATAACTTAACTTTTGATACACGTGCCAGAGAAATGGTTACAAAAGCAATACAATCTAGGGTTTTATATTTAAACATATCAAAAGCAGAGATGCAAATGTAATTATGCCACTTTATACTTCACTTATAAGGCCTCGCCTGGAGTATTGTGGTCCATTTAGCATACCGAAGAATATATGTAGTATCAAAATAATAAAGTACAAAGAAAAGCAACAAAAAAATTAAGAATCTAAATTACAAAACATACAAAGAAAGACTGAATACATTGCAGCTGTACTCTTTACAGTATAGAAGATTGAGAGGCAACCTCTGCTATGTGTATAGAGCATTCCATAATCAAGAACTATGGAAAACTACAAGGCTATGGAGAAATGAAATTGATAGCGCTACTAGGACACACAGACTACAGTTTAGGGCTGAGAACTATACAACAAATAAAAGAGGAAAATAGTTCAGTCAGAGGGTGGTGTTATATTAGAATGCCTTACCAAGAGCCATTGTTTGCTGTACTATGATGGACCAGTTCAAAAAAGCATTGGGTAGTCATATGGGTGATAAACTGGTCCTGCTATATGCCACTGATGTGTGATGAATCAAATGTGGCCTTTGCCGACTAACTCATTTTCAAATCTACGAATCTACAGTATGAACCAGGTAGGTGAAATTGCTCAAATCCCCCAAAACATGTTTTCAAAGCAATTCTGCAAAATCTCAGTTCTAATTAGATTTAAAAAAGGTCACCTGTCTTGATCATAAGATGGGGTCTTAAAATTGCAGTGTTGAAAACGTGGCGTCAAAATGTCAAAAAACAATGAAGGTATGAAAAAACATTGACAGTTGTCATTTTTTGAATCCCTTCCAAAGCATATTTTTGCAGTTGTACCACAAAGTCACCTTTCAGACAGGATTTTAAAAATTCCACCTGTCTTGATTATAAGGTGTGGTCAGAAAAAAATGTGTTGAAAATTTGGAGCTAACATTTCAAAAAACAAAGTTATGAAACAATGTAGAATTATTCGAGCATTTTACTGATATAGTAACTTTGTCATTTGAGCAAATTTTCACCCAAGATATTCAACATGGCCGCTTTAGTACCCCACCTCATGAACATGATGGGTGCCATTTTTGAAATTCTCTCTGAAACATGTTTTCACAGTTAGTCCATGAAATCACCTTTCAGATGAGATTTTAAAAATCACTCCTGTCTTGATCATAAAGTGGGGCCATAAAAAGACTATGCCAAGAAATTGGGGTTGACATGTGATAAACACAACTAGGTTATATGAACACACATTGAATATGTCCAATGTTTACTCATAATGTTGTCTTTTGTGACAGCTTTGGCCCCAAATTCTTAACATAGACCTTGTGTTATTCCACTTCATGAACATGACAGGTGCCATTTTTAAATCCCCTACAAAACATGTTTTCACAGTTGCACCATGAAATCGCATTTTGGATCTGATTTTAAAAAATTCCTAAATGCAGTGAGTGGCAGTGGGTGCAGGTTGTGGAGTGCGTGTTGATGGACAGGGATGTGTCCCAGGCACAGTGACATTCCCCATTTACATAGAAACATAGACAATGGCAGATAAGGACCACTTGGCCCACTCAGCCTGTACATTTCCCTACATATTGGATAAGCTGCAGATCCTAGTTAATCAACAGGCTACTTCCTCCTACCTCCCACTAGAATTGTCTGTCCCATGCATTCTTGACTTCCCCCATTGCTTTTGACCCCACAACCTCCTCAGAAAGGCTGTTCCATGCATCCACAGTGGCTTGCAGATGCCCGACTATTATGCAGAGGACTGCGGGTCCTGTGGAGTAGGTGCCAGGGCTTCTGTCACCTGTGGAGTCCAGGCCACGATGGTCTGGCCATGCCCCCCATTCCTGGCCTAATCCAGTTGTGTGCTCTTAAGGCACCACCACTGGGTGCATCCACATGTCCCTCCAACTGCTACCATTCCCCCTTTGCTCCCCATGGCATCCCTCAGGGCTGCACCATTGGGCCAACCCAGGACCCCAATTTTTACAAAATTGGGCACAGGGTCCCTGATGCACTCAGAGTTTGCCACAGCCCTTGATCACCACAAATTACAGCAATCTAAGGGATCTATGAAAATCAGCCCATTGTATCTCTGCTGTTCTATTCTAGGTACATACAGTCTATAAATGTGTGAAAGGAAAGATACCATTGAAAATGAGATATTGCTTCTCCACCTGGCTATCCTGGGTAAATATATTGCAAAAATGTGTAAAAGCAGGACAGCATTGAAAATGAGACTGCCTCTCATTAGGTCCAACCTTGGTAAATATATAGTAAAAATATGTAAAATAATGACCCCAGTACAGCAGAACCCCACTGAAATGTACATCTATGCTGCTCTGTCCTGGGAAAAGAATGGACCCACTGAAACTGAGAAAGTGCCTCTCAGCTGAGCTATCATTGGTGGCTACATTATGAAAGTGGATAAATGCAGGACCCCACTGAAAACAGGATGTCACATCTGAGCTATGCTGTCCTCTGTAAAAAGAGTATAAAAGTGAGTCAAATCAGGCCCAGCTGAAAATGAGATATTGCATCTCATCTGGTTTATCCTGTGTAAATATACAGTAAAAATATAAGCAAACAGGATCCCAGTACAATACTGTATAAAGTAAAACTTTCAAGGTGAGGATGAATGTAGTCTTCAAATAAACAACATTGTGAAAGTGACATAATAACTGCTATAGTAAAATATGTATATACAGTACAATATTAAAAGAAAATTAACAAACAACATAAATAAAAGCAAGACCAGCCTTGCTGGCACCAGCCAAATCTTGTTTACCTTATGAATGCACGCTGTGGAGTTTGCTATCCTGAATGCACACTGTGGAGTGTGCTACCCAACTTATAAAACACACGCTTGTACCGTATTTGTTAAAATTGTATATTGTTCATGGTGAAGTTGTCAGAAAACTGGAACTGTATTCCCGGTGGCCTGGGTTCAAGTCCAAACTGAGGCACTCATATACTGTATAGCAGAAAATATTGGCTCCCGTTAATATTGGTGCTCTGCCATCCTAAAAGTTGTTCGCGCCTGATAATATTCGCGGTTTACCACTGTCCAGCATTGTATAGCATTGTATTGTACAGCATCACATACTTAACCCAACGGCAAACCCCAAAGTAGTTTCTCATAAGGAAGGGTTCCCAGGGAGGTATCCAGCAGGTGAGGTAGTCCAGAAGCACTTTCAGCAATTTATAGCCAAAGCTGAAGAAGAGGAGCTCCCTTTCGAGTTCTGGGGCACACTGCCAAGTTGATCCAGGGCCTCCTGTGAGAGCTGGAGAGGGGTCACCAGAAACCATTCCAAGTGAGAAGAGTGCCTATTAAAGATTTGTTCCTGTTCTGTCAATGGTAGAAATAGCCCCCTAAGTTGCATCACTTCAAGCGCCTTATCCGCCGATGAATATAGCTGGAGACTGTTGTCCCAGAAGATCTTTAACTTCGAAGGAAACAGCATTTGGAACTTGATGCCTTTTACTTTCAAAAAGCCTAACTGGGAATTCAGATATGTCAATTCCTTTTTCACCCATGGAGAAGATCTTCTCTGATTTTATAACTGCTGAGCTTAAAAACAATCGAGCTTACGTGGGCTGAAGGTTTGCTGGGAAGTGGGGCAAGCGAGCGATGAGCTCTCTCTTCTGAAAGGGCATATCCAGGAGGCAGCTACTGTCTGTATGGCTAATGTCGGATGCTCTGTAGTATCAGAAAATATTGGCGATCAGTTAATGTTCGCGCATTAAGACGCAGCAGCGAATATAGCGAATATTATCGGATAGCAAATATTTCCTGTTATACAGTATTTCTCTCCTCTGTTTGTATGTACCATAAATATATACATCACAATCTTGTGATTGAAGAGGTTGTCAGAAAATAGTAAATGAAGATGTGACATATTTCAACCAGTGAAGTTACAGGATTTTCAAGGCCCATTTTATGATCCCCTTAAGAAAATATTTCCTCCACTCCATCTTAATTTTATCCAGGTTCTTCACAACCAGTCTCCTCAATACATTGAAAGCTACCCTTTTAAAGTTTTCAGGATACTCCAACTGAGATGCAACATTTAGTTTCTGGTGAGCTCCTGCAGCTAACCATTTCCACAGCTGAGTGGACTGGAGTTCTGGGAGTTTATGTGACCTTCACAAGGTCACTTACTGAGTATTTGACTCTGTTGGGATACGGACCTGTGCTCTCCTGTTTCCCAAGCCAGTCCTCCTCTAACAATTAGACCACACTGCCTTCTAAAGTTTGGAGGTTTCATTTCTATGGCTGCAGTGGATGTAGTCCTGCAGATGTCTTGCTATGACAGTAGAGAAAGGGAGCGCTCCAGATACCCAATGGACTTCATAAAATTAGAGGTTTTGTTGAATCACTGTGCTAATTGAAGCAGGCAGTCTACTATGTTCATTTGAGCTGAGCAGTCTTGAAAGTTTTGGAAAGTCTTGAAACTGTTGGTCCATTACTTATAAATGGAGAGGCAATCACTGATGATCTCCAATTGGCAAACTCACTCAATTATTTTTTGCTTCCATTTACAAATCTTCACCCCATTCTGACATAAAACTTACTGACCCTAAGGTACCTGACATAACTGTTGAAATAGTTACATCTGCATTAAATTAAATAAAACTAAACACTTCTCCAGTTTCAGACAGTTTTCTCCGCAGGGTCTTAAAACATCTATTGACTTCCTTAGCATATCCAGTTAAAATACTTTTTGATAAATTATTAAAATCTGGTATTCTTCCTATGGATTGGAAAGAGGCGATTGTCGTTTCAATCTTTAAAAAGGGAAACAGGTCCAACTGCTCTAACTATCGTCTAGTCAATCTGACTTAATTATGTAGTAAAACCATGGAAAGAATTATTAAGGACTTTATTGAAGAAGAAATAAGGGATTTTGGCCTAAATGATATTACTCAGTATGGCTTCAAAAGGGTTAACTCATGTGCAACAAACTTAATTTCATTTTATGAAATGGTCAGCTCCAACCTAGATAATGGCCTCCTTGTGGATGTAATTGTACTTGATTTAGGAAAGACGTTTGATATGTAATTGTACTTGATTTAGGAAAGACGTTTGATACTGTTTCCCATAATCTTCTTGTAAAAAAAATTACTCAAGATGGGTTTTTCAAAATCCTTGGTTAAATAAATAAATGCTTGGTTACAAGGATGCTACCAAAGAGTGAAAATTAATGGGGTGCTATCTGACAGTAGCGAAGTAGGCAGTGGTGTGCCCCAGGGGTCAGTACTGGGACCCTTGTTATTTAATATCTTTATGTTTGATATGCATCAAGGTATTTCTAATAAACTTGTCAAGTTCACTGATGATACTAAAATAGGTGGACAGGTTGATACCTTAGATAAATACAATGCCTTGTCCAAAGATCTTAGCTTGATATAAAATTGGTCCATAAGAAATAAAATAAATTTAAATCCTGAGAAATGCTCTATACTTCATTTTGGGAGAAGTAATCCATGTTATAATTATGTTTTTGGCAATGTTTCATTAAAATCTGTTAACAAGAAGCATGATCTCAGAATAATTATTAATAAAGTGTTATCTTCAGTAGATCACTGCTAACATGTGTCTGTAGTAACAAATCAAATCCTACATTCAGTTCAACGATCATTTGTATCATGCAGTAAAAATTGTATTCTACCCATTTTCAAATCCTACAGTAGTAGCCACAGACATTGCCAGCTATTTCCAGATATTTTGTGAAATTTCTAAAGAGTTTCTCAGTGCTGCCCCTAGTGTGGTAATGCAGAGACAGGAGCTTTCTCTAGAAATATCACAGAAATTTTGGAAAATAGGTGGTAATGTCTGTGGCTACTACTGTACATTATTCTCCACCTAGATTTCTTCTCACAGGTCTGGAGTCCCTATCTCTGGAGTGATATATAATTGGTGGAGAAAACCCAGAGAAGGGCAACCAAAATTATCTCTGGGTTTAGGAACTTAAGTTATTCTGAGAGATTGGATAAACTAGGTTTGTTCACTTTAGAGGAAAGAAGGGCTAGAGGTGAGGTTTTATTACTTTTTAAAATCTTACACAATCCAGAATCATTTAAACAAAGTACCCTTGAATATCTAAATAGGAGTCTGACCCTAAGGTCTCATAATATGCAACTAGTTGTTCCTAAAGCTTCAACAAACAAGAGAGCTAATTTTTTCACTGTCGGGGCAGTTAAAACCTGGAATAAGTTCCCCAAAATGGTAGTAGAGCAAAACAATGTCCTCTCATTTAAAAGGGAATTAGACATCTTTCTCCTGAGTAAGAGAAATGTTCTACTTGCTTATCCCACTCGGAGTGGGAGGTAATTGCGATGGGCCACTGGTCTTCTTTTACCACTACCAACAAGTAAACCAAGCAAGCTAGAAAGCACTATTTTGTTCAGTGTGGGTAGAATTCTCTTCCGAGAAAGTTCATAGCTCATCAACATGTCAATTAATCAGCCTTTCAACCATAATTGAGATTGATATCTCCCTCTCTTTCTAACTTTTCCTCTTCCCTGTGTCACACTGAGATGCACAAAATAGGTGATTTCATAGCAGGCCTTCTTAAAAAAACAGTTTAATTCTGTACATGAATTCCACAGTTTTAGACAAACAATTAGCTGGGAAGCACAGCACTACAGATAAGATGTAGCAGTGTTAAGGTCAAAAGCCACAAAAGGAATGCTATGCAGATATATAAAGGTCACAAAACATCCAGGGCCAGACAGTTAAAGCTTTGTGCTGGGCACAAACCTATAGCACTGGAATAGTGCTGAGGTTGTGCCAGGCTGCAATATTCAAAAGCTTAATTAGCACTGGTGCTATGTGATAGCGCCAATGTTAAAAGTTAATGTATGCAGGGGAAAGAGTGAAGGGAGAGGCCATAAATGCCAGTGCACCAGCATATTCAAAAGAACAGTGCCGCACTACAGGAGTTTGCGCAACCTGTAGCGTAATGCACAATACCACCAGCAAAAAGCATGCAGCAATGCAGCGTAAGCAGGGGAAAGCTGATCCCCCAGTCCCCGCTGCATGCACACAGCATACCATGCCCCCTACCATGATCCTTGTCATCCATGTTTAACAGTTTCACAAATTTCCCTGGTAGTCTAGTGGCCCCCCAATCATGATCCCCAACACCCGTGTGTAACACTGTCACAAATTTCCCTGGTTGTCCAGTGGCCCCCTCAGTCAAGATCCCCGACACCCATGTTTAACACCTTCACAAATATCCCTGGTATCTAGTGGCCCCCCACCCCATCATGATCCCCGGCACCCAGTTTCATTTAATCCAGTACTCTTATTGGTAGGCTATTGGTCCCCCACCTGGCAGTGCCAACCACCCTGCTCCTCCCATCCCAGTACAGAGCTGGCAACTGGCTCGGCCCACCACTGACCTCTGCAACCAGCCACCGACTGAGTTATGAATGAGTTTGTACTGTTTGCATTCATTCATAGCTCAGTGGCTGGCCACAGAGGTAAATAGTGGGCTGAGCCAGTAGCCAGCTCGGTTCTTGGATGGGGGAGCAGCGCGGTAGGCACTGTGGGGGAGGGTTTACTAGACCACCAGGTATGTGGGGTGTGCGCAATTTACGGTGGCTGAACAACTTATATATTTGAAACTAGGGTGAAAGTGGCATATTTCCTACATGTCAATACCGTTACACTGCAGCTGCCATCTGAATAGCGATTGCATTAATGAACTGTACATTCCACAAAATGTACTCCAGACACTGAATATGGGTGCATGTACCATGTTTGTTATTGGATGACAAAACCATAAAAGCCTTAGCACCATATGGAAATGTTTCTCATAGTACAGTATTACAACAACAACCGGTTAAGTCATTAGTATCATCAAAGCATTTTCATGTGCATGAATATTGTGCAAGTGAACTTGTTGAATATGTACTGTATCATCCATAGAATAAAACTGTCATCACCAGGATGGTTCAGTTCTGTTTTGTTGGACACTGGCATACTATAAGCTCTTACACACTGGCAATCAATGTATAAATTAATGTATAAATGATTTCAGATACAAAACTCGTGCAAACACTGGTGCAAATAAACAAATAAACCCCCACATCATCTGGTAATGCAGTAATGTACAAAACAGGGCACTGTGAAGCTGTAAAGCTATAAAGCCTTAAGCCCTCATTAAGTTTAATTGCTAGAAACCGGAGAGCACAGATAACACATTGGGGGAGCTGGAAAAAGCACTGTGGGATAAGGAAAGAGCAGCACTGTGCAAAGGATGATTGGCTGCTCCTTTTGTGTTTCTGTCATGGCTAGCTGATCAAGGTGGAACTGACATCCTGTTGTAAACTGTACGTACTGCTTGTTTCTGTTATTAAGGGCAAAGGGGGGGCAGAAATGACATGAGCGGTTAGGGGGAAAGCACAATGGGGTAACATCTGTCAGACACAAGCAGCACATAAACAACAGGAAGCTGCTTCCATCTGGATCTTCCCCCTTGATCTTGCCAGCAGCAAGCAGACTTTTAAAAGTCAGCTTGACATGAAAGACACACAAGTACTGTATTTCTGACAGAGCAGCTATTCATCATTGGCTGTCATACTATACAGTACATGGAAGAATGGGAGATTTGGGCCGCACTATGACTATTTTGATACAACCATTGTAAGTGTTACAGGTAGCCAGGGGGCTATGCATTTTGGCTTTCACACATGCTCAGTTTGGATTATGACTGTGTGACAGGTCTGCACTGAGTGAGCCTGTCGACAACCATGGCCTGTTGCTACCGAACTGTTGCTTGGTCTGACATACAGAAGGAGCTGTGTGTACCTCCCAGCCTGTGGCTTCTGACCTGTAGTTCCAGTCTGACCTACAGATGGAGCTGTGTGCTCCATGCAATAGTGCTGGGCAAACTACATGGGAGTGCATACAAAGCAGGCCTTCATGAGATGCTAATGTGGCTATTTGGCCACAGATTGCCTGAGTAGGCTCATTTGCATAGGAGCTTTGAGTATAGCAAACTTTAGCCTCGGGCTAATGTGTTTGTACAAGGCTAATGTGTTAGCACCATGCAAATGAGTTAGCCCCGGGCAAACCTCTCACAATCATAGCACAGTTCTGCTGTGTTTGGCCTGCAATGTTGTTTGCAGTTGTGCACCACTTTATTGCTATCACCTACATTGGCCACCTACTGCATCTCTGCCTTACTCCACCCCTGTGTGCACTGGGCTACTGTTGCAGCTTGGCCTTCCCAGTTGCTGTATTCAGAGCTGCCTTATTTGCTGGGCTATTTTTGCACTGCACTCTCAGCCTTGTTTGCACGGCTTCATTTGCATGCTATGTTCAACTGATTTAGCCCTGGGGCTATTCCTTTGGATATAGCATGCAAATGGTTCTGGGCTAATTTTGCATGCCATGCAGTGCTCATTTTGCCCTGGGGCTACATTTTAAATATCTTGTACCCAATGTTGAAGTCTTACTTTAAAGACTAGAGAAACTGAAAGACACGCTGCAATTGCATTTTCAATGCTGGCACTGTGTAAACATGTTTTTGTCTGTAACTATGTGTTCATTTGTCAATATTATTTTTGAATATTCAAGCTTGCACTATTTAAACCTGTTCTATTACTCTGTGTTGCACTGAAAACTTAATATCTGATCTATATGGTTTTCTCTCTCCCATTAATACTGTACCATCTAGCTGAAACTCTGATATGTATTTCTTTCATATTACCATCAAGACACAGTCTACACAAAACCTATTTTATTATCACACCTGCACTGATCCTGCACTTCTTTGCAGTGAATCCCCACTGCCATTCTTCAGACCATTTCTCCAGTTTTTTAAGGTCTTCCCTCGTTTTTTCAACCCCCCTGGCATGTCCACCCTATTGCATACCTTCATATCATCTGTAAAGAGGCACACCCTCCTCTCCAGTCCCTCTGCATCATAACAATTAGCAGAAATGAAAAAAATCCCCAGTTCCACTCACACACGTGCCACAAGTCTTGAATTCAAATGTCCAGAAGCAAAGGTACCGCAAGTATTGAAACCCACTTTAATGTAGCAATATAAAATACAGCTGCCCTGCAGTATTGGGAAGAAACTCAACTGGTTTCGCACCACTCATGCGTCATCAGGAGGATGACGCATGAGTGATGCAAAACTGGTTGAGGTTGTTCCCTGTGCTGTAGGGCAGCTGTATTTTATATTGCTACATTAAAGTGGTTTTCAAAACTTATGGTACCTTTGTTTGCTTCTGGACATCCCAACAATTAGAAAGTGCATTTAGGAGATCACGTGATGAGCTGATCGGGGAAGGCAGCACTGAGCAGATCTCCCGGGCCCTATCGATTTAATTGTCTTATAAAACTACCCTAGACTCGGTGGTGACAGCTGAACTAGAAAGATCAACCTTCTAGAGCTTCCTCTTACCTTCAGGGGGGAAAAATAAAAAAGATTTCCTTTTTTCTTCTTTCGAATCCCAGCCCGTCACTTGCACTACTGTAGTGACTCATGGAGACAGGCGCGACATCCAAGATGGAGTACAAAGTTCCGGAGGGCCTCAAGGCTAGAGCACCGGCAATGAAATGCCCGAAACCCCCATCCTCTGTTCTGGAAGACCCAGGGCCTAACTCTGAGAATGCAGGAGGAGCTCAGACAGCGCCGGAAGATATTGCAGAGATTAAAGCTTTGCTTCGGGGACTAGTTGCTGACTTTTCATTGGTCAAACCCACCTTACAAGCTCTGGCCCAAAGAATGGGGGACGTGGAAGTGCATGTGGCCTTGCAGGAGCATAACGCTCTTGCTCAGGAGCAGGATCTGATGGCTCTCCGTAGGCAAGTTAAAAAATTGGAGGATCGGGTCGAGGACCAGGAATCTAGAAGCCGAAGGAACAATTTAATCTTGGTGGGTTTACCAGAGCGATCGGAAGGAGCAGATTGTATTACTTTTACCCAGGAGATGTTGTTGAAGCTCATAGGCCCCACACCATATGGAGATTCTTATAACTTGGAAGGAGAGCACCGCTCTCTTAGAGAGATACCTCCACCAGGGGCCAGACCGAGGGTCATCATCATGTGTTTTCTAAACTTCAAAGAAAAGACATATGTCTTAAGCTGAGCCAGAGCACTTAAAAATCTGCAGTGGAATGGTGCACCTTTGTTAATGTTTCAGGACCAAACTCCAGCAATTCGGGAGAAGCAGAAGGAATATGGGGATATTAAGAAAAAGCTTTATTTGGCTAGAGTGAAGTTTAGAGTCCAGCATTCTGCCACTCTGGTTGTGAAACTACAAGCTGGCGATTGGAGGTACTTAACGGCGAAGGAGGCGGCCGAGGGACTGAGACTGGAACTCCCTGACTTGTTTAATTCCAAAACCTGAATAAGATCCACAAGGAAGACACTATTTTGTGGTGGTCCTTTATGAGGTTTAAGATATCTAATGGACTGGTGGGCAATAACGAAGTATTAGGCTAAATAATTAGTGTGAAGGGAGAAAACGGGACATGAAGGACAGAAGAAGAGAAGAAGACTAAAAGGACGAGAAGAAGGGAGACAAGAAAGAAAAAGACGGAAGAATGAGAACGCTTCCCCTTTCTCCCCTTCTCCACCCTTTCTTACTATCCTTCCCATATTTTCCTCCTCCCCTTCCCCTCCTTTCTCTCCCCTTCCCCTCCTTTTTTTTTTTTTCTATTCAGATCCGAGAATTCATGGCTCAGTTGTAATGTACCTTAAGGGAATCGTAGGTTTATAATATGTTCTTGATGTTAGTTGAGATTTAAGGAGCTTAGATTTTAAGTCCAGGACCCCACTGAGGCAGGAATCTATGACTTTAAAGAGGTTGCTACATTATCTCTTAGCTCTGTGGGGTGAATGGTATTTACTCTAGTTTAAGACGTTAGTATTGTCCTCTTCAACCCTATACAATAGAGTAGACGATACTTAAACTGTGTGAGCAACTTGTAGGGGGTGAACGAAAAGTTAGGTCTGTTTTTTATAAGGGAAGGTAGGCAGTTATAAGGGTACTAGGAGGCCTTTAGAGGGTCCGGGAGCTTGCTCACCGGATAGCTCACTTACATATCCAAGTGAGATAGGAGGACGATCCAAGGATCGGGGCTGAACGGGGGTGCTTGTGGGAAATGGGAAAGAGAGAGCCCAAAGTTCTTTATGTTTACTCAGGCAGACTCTGTTGGTGTGGAAGTCAGGGTATTAAAAACTGCATGATCAATATTAAAATTACTACTTGGAATGTTAAAGGCCTCAGAGGGCGGAGGAAAAGGATGGTGATATTAAAGTACATCCTCCAATTGGGAGCCCAGATTGTCGCCTTGCAAGAGACACTCCTTCTTAAGGAGGAATTGGGTCTTCTCAAAAAACAATGGGTAGGACAGGTTCTAGGAGATGGAAATGCTAAGGCCTCAGGGGGAGTGGCAGTCCTGATTGGACGGGATTGCCCATTCATAGTTTCACAAACTAAAACTAGAGAAGACTGCAGAGGGATTTATGTTACAGGTGCCATCATGGGTAAAGCATTAACGATTGCTTCTATCTATGCTCCTACACTGCCCAAGCCTGATTTTTTTGCATCGATAGAAGTCGATTTAGCTCTACTTCCAACCCACCCTCTAATCCTTGCAGGAGATTGGAATCTTTGTCTCAATAATAGGGTGGACAAAAAAACTCCATCTTATCGTCAGCCTTCTATGGCACAGGCAGCTTTGACTAAGCTTCTGGAAGTTGCGGCGTTGGTTGATCCCATTGTGGTCTGTAGTAAGGGGGGGCATGCTATGACCTTCTACTCTGGGGTGCATAAAACCCACTCAAGAATCGATTTCTATTTGGTTAACAAAGAAGCAATTCAGGGAATAAGGGAAGTGGTTACCCACACTAGAGTTCTATCAGACCACTCTCCAGTTCAATTAAACTGGGTGATAGAATCTCTCCCAACGAAACCATATCGATGGAGGTTTGATGACTCCTTATTATTGGACAAATATATGTTAGCTAAATCGGAGCAGGTACTGGTGGAAATTATCCAGACTCAACTTCCTACGCTGTCAGATAGCAGACTAAGGTGGCCTACATGTAAAGTTTTATATTTGGGTATGGCCCAGAGAATTATAGTTAGGAGAGCTCGTATGAGAAGGGCAAGGGAAGAGTTTATTTTGGGCACCATTAGCTCACTGGCTCCCCTAGAGGGCACTGCAGAAGGGATGGACTTAGAGCTTAAGGAACTTAGAGAGGAGCTGGCAAATATCCTTATGGTAATTGATTGGAGTGGAAGAAAGGTACAAGCAAATTATCTGTTGCAGGGGATGCTCCAGGAAGGCTTCTTGCTAATAGAATAAAAGAGTGGGAGGCGGCTAGGGTTATCTCATTTATAAAATACCAGGGAGAAATAATAACAGAGCCCCAGAGAATGGCTGATACCTTTGCAGCCTATTTTGAGGGGATCTATCAAGGGGGGGTCTTGGCTAGTGAAGGGGACATTAAAGGGTTCTTGGAAAATATACTTCTTCCGAGACTGGACCAGGAACAAGCCCAGTGGCTAGTGGTCCCTATCTCAGAATCTGAAATATTAGAGGTGATCAATTCACTTCCGAATGGTAAGTCACTGGGACCTGATGGTCTAACGGCCCAATTCTATAAATCTCATGCTACAGTTATATTACCCTTGTTGAAAGACTTATTTACAAATATTATGCAAGATGGGGTCCCACACTCACAGCTCTATCAGGCTTATATAACACTCATTCCAAAGCCAGAGAAACCCAAAGAACTCCCTGAGAGTTATAGACCTACTGCCCTGATGAACCAGGACTTGAAGTTGTTGACAAAGCTACTAGCCAATAGAATTTTGAGAGTCACCCCTGGTTTAATTAGCCAAGAGCAGCTGGGGTTTATGCCAGGTAGAGGAGCACATGATGTACTCCGGAAACTTCACCATATATTACATAAGGTCTCTACCTCTAAATTGCCTATGGCGGTAATTACGCTTGATGCCGAGAAGGCCTTTGATAGGGACTCTCATGATTTCCTATTTGCCACCATGGATTGCATGGGTTTCCCGGAGGGTCTTCTTAATGGTATAAAAAATTTATACGCTGGCCCTACAGCTAGAATTCTATGTAATGGCTATCTATCGAAGGAAATTGGTTTAGATAATGGGACCAGGCAGGGATGCCCTCTCTCGCCAATACTATTTAATATTTACTTGGAACCCTTATTAAGGGTGATTCAAAAGGATCCAGCGGTACAGGGGATTGTTATTGGGGGGACAGAAATGAAACTATCTGTTTTTGCTGATGATATTTTGCTGCACCTCCAAGACCCGGCAAAGAGCTTCAAGCAGATCCTGGATATAGTGGAAAGATTTTCTAGGGTGTCAAACTATAAGTTAAACCTGAGTAAGACTGAGGTTCTTCCTCTTACCTCATTTACTTATAAAGCGACTTTGAACCACTCCAAGTGAAGTGGTCTCCTAGAAAGCTTAAGTATCTTGGCATTTGGGTCACACTTAACGAGACCAAGGCTGAAGCAAATCTAGGAGAGTTACTATCAACAATTACAACGGACTTAACTAGGTGGAATAAACTCCCTCTAAATTGGGCAGCAAAATTGAGTCTGGTCAAAATGAATTTATTGCCTAGACTCCTATATCCAATACATTTATCCCCTTATATCATCCCTAAGTGTTGGTTTATTAAAATACAAAAACTGATTTCTAACTTTTTGTGGAATGCTAAACCTCCTAGAAGAAAATATAATGTGTTACGACTACCTTATAACATGGGAGGCCTCAAAATTCCAGACTTACAAGTATATTATGTAGCTGGGCAACTTGGGTTAATGAGTCAGTGGTGTAAATCGGTGAATGAGGGGGACTATATCCCAACCTGGCTTCAGGTTGAGAAGCAAGTCCTTTCGCATATGGGCCTTTCCCCAGAAGCGGTATTGTTTTTTAGTCCAGGAGAGCTACTGGATGGAGGAAGACGAACTCCAATACATAAAGCAATGCTGGCCTGGTGGACAATTTTGTCCCCTTACCAAAGAAATTCCCAAAAAGCTTCTAGGGACCAGCCCCTTTTGGGCAACCCGAATATGCTTATTGGAAGGCAAATAATCAAAAGACAATGGGCTACTTACTTGCTTAATTCAAAGTGGGCGGACTTTATAAGAGGAGATAGTGTGGTTCTCCCGGACCAGTGTAAGAACCTGAACTTCTTTAAGAAATTGCAACTTACTAATTTGATGCAAAAAATGGAAGATGGGAGGGATAGTCTACAGGATAATGCATTTACATGGATGCCCTTAAGGAGGTAAACTGTGCTAGAAACCCCCTGTCCAAGATCTATAAATTGCTACTAGATTTTCTAAGTGGGGGCTCCTTTGTTAAGATCTCATACTGGGACAAGCAAGAAGATTTTGGCCCTCAGAGACCTGATTGGGAGGAAATATGGAGGAGTAGTAGATATATTCCTATTCCTAAACACAGGATCATGCAGTTTTTCGTAGCCTCTAATATATATTATACCCCTACTAAGCTATGTGCTAGGGGCCTCAGACAGACAGACCTATGCTTTAGGTGCAGTGCAACCCCAGGGGATTTACTCCATGTACTATGGCACTGTTCCAAAGTTTCTCCCATTTGGGAGCAAATTAAACACAATATGGACCCAGTGATGAATTATAACGAATTCATTACGCCTAAGATTTGTGTGCTGGGGACATGGCAAACATCCCTAATATGACTATTAAAAGACATATTGCTTTGATGTCATCCTTGGTTAAAACATTTGTCTTGAGACACTGGAAAAGTGATTTGATTTATACATATGACCAATGGGTGGGGGATTTGCTGTTAATGTTGACCAGACTTAAAAGGCAAATGCTTCGGGGTGGATGAAAGGCAACTTATGATAAAAGATGGAGGGCTTTAGAGGCAGTATACACCCTGCAGCATAAAATACCTCAGACAAGGGTCTGTCTGTCGGAAAGTACGTAATCAATAATATGCCAATATGGGATTGATGTCTTAGTAATAGGGGGCTTACTTAATTACTGTTGGTTTATGGAATTATATATGCCCAGATCAAAAGCTCCTTTGTTAGACTTGATAGTAGGTGCCACAGAGTCTGTCAGATTGTGGTGGGGGGGGCTCTCTCTTTTCCCTTGGGACGCAGCTGCAGGGTACTACCCTGAGGATCCTACAAGTGATATAGGGCCCTATAGCTATGAAAAGACATCTTGGGATGCAGACTTTGATGTATGGATATATTTCTTCGATAGGGGTTGTCCTAGTTAATACAATATAAACGCAGATCTGAACAAGATGTTAGAGGGTGTGCAGTGCAGCTGTGTATGTACTGTACATAGTTATGGAGTGTACATAGTGACCACGCTCAGTTTTGGGGTGTGGACCCGGGATTATCCTGGGTATTTGTATGTTTGTCTAATGATTATTGGAATAAAAACACAATAAAGAAGTTTAAAAAAAAAAAAAGAAAGTGCATTTAGGTGGCTCAGTGGTTAGTGCAAAAAGTGTTAGTCTACATTCCTCTGCTATCTACAGTGGATCAGTTTCAGCCTTATGCATGTCATTGCTAATTTAAATGAGGTGTCTAGTGGCAATCCCACACCCCCCGATGTCCCTCGGAGCCTGAAAAAATGAAAACGGTCCATCGACATCTTTTTTTTTAATCTGTAGAAATGTGTGTAGACAGTGCACTACTATTTTACACTGGACTATATATGTGTATATGTATTAATCAGTGTGTGTATCACAACAATTAGAAAGTGCAGTTAGGTGACTCAGTGGTTAGTGCAAAAATTGCTAGTTTGCACATTTCTCACTCCCCACAGTTCTATTATTTTGCAGCTTTATATGCTCCTGCTAGAATTTGTTGTTTTACCTGCCACCTTATCTCTTCTTTGCATGATACCATAGAATAGTCCCTGAACCCCAAATGCTCATCTACACCAACAGAAACCCCTGACTGTTCTGATTGCTCAGAACTAAATCCAAGACATCTAATGCCCTCTTTCATATATGCGACAGGAATAAGTCCCCCACTATACAGTATTTAACAGTTCCTGTTCTCTTTTTAATTGTGGAATGGAGCAAAAAGGCAAATTTATTTAGATCCTTTTCTAATAGCTTTATACCCCCTCAAGCACAGCACTTTTGAACCAGCAACTATAGATTCTGAGATCTGTACATGAATAAAAAGTAATGTTGTACAATATTATTCCTACCCTTTCAGCATAGTAATTTAGCATTCTCTGCTTACTTATCACAAAGATTTAATTTACAACCAAATGACAATTTGCATTACACCATCACACCAAGAAGTTGGCTTTAAATCATTTTTAAAGCAGGCAATGCATTGGCAATTCAGAGTGTCATTTTATGAGTGTGTTGTTTTATAACACTTTAACAGCTCAAAAATAACTTTTATAAAATATTTTTGTGACTCAGTTGGACCGCATCTGCATTTCTTTCACAATGAATTACATAATTGAATTACAATTCTTACGTAATAGTTTGTGCACAATTTTATACAACTCACTGGTATGATAGTTTAATGAAAAAAAATGTACTGTACTTACAGGCTAGGGCAGAATTAATAGCTCAAGATTTGGAAACATTGAACTCTACACAGGTTCTCAAAACCATTAAGGTGTCAGTTTTAGTGTGTTATAGAAAAAGACAATCTAAATTTTATATAAAGCTCTACAGGACACACAAAATGAAGACACATTTTATGTACTTCAGAAAAAGGAGCAACAGTAAGTCCTTTCCCTGACCCCAAAAAATGGCAACAAGCCTGTGAAAAATCTGCACAGACTGGCTCAGCACAATAGTTGGAGGGAATACGTGTGGAAAAAGCTATTATGTTTTTTTCAAACAGCAGCTGTTTTAGCTAAGCAGTCTCGGCTTGCCAGACCGCAGAGCTGGAGACGTTGTAAGGAAACTAAAGTCACACACTGGAAGCCCTTCTTAATAAATTATTGTTCCAATTGTGATATCTTTCAATAAATATACTTTACTACTGCTACTATTACCACTATTTGTCTTTGCCCAGCCATAGCACCCCTTTCATGGGGCATCAGGAAAAGAGAAGGCATTCTTTGTGCCTCGCTTCATCTTACTCCATGCATATTTTTGCTACTTATTTATCTAAAGCATATTCAAAATCTACATAAGAGATACATGTTTGGCATAATAATTGGGGCAGCCAAAAATGTATGAAACTTTGACAATCAAAACCAACTCTGGAGTAGCATGGCTGGTACCAGATTATCAAATACATAAATAAGAAGTACATTTTTATTATATGACAGATACCAACAATTTCAAGCAGAATTGGTCTCCTAGGTCCATTATGTCATGACTTATAATTCCATTGTCATCCCTTCATTTGTGAGTACAGAAAAGGGGTCATTGTTTGGGTGCTTAGGGTGTGGAAGTATACCGTACTTGTCTTGGGCCTGCTGCACTCTCAGGGCTTCTGGTAACCTGAATCTCTCAGCGATGAATGTATTTGCTCTAAGTCCAATGGCATATTTTTGTTTTTACAAATATTCATCCAGTTTGAACCTTCAGTTACTATTGGATTTCAGTCTAAAGGTGCAGATTTGACACTGTATAAATATTTAGTTACTAAATATTTAGTAACTGCTTCACCCACTCAGACCCAGTACCGGGTGTCTGCACTGGTATATAGCCACGCCTAGACCCAATTTTAAGTACTGACCCCCCAGCTTGCTCCTCACAAGCCTAATTGTTCTCTCTCTTATCCCCCGTCTTATCAACACTAGGCCCGTCCATCCCCTTATCCTTCCTTTCCCAACCTCGGATAGGAGCTCACTACCCATGGGTTGTGACATCCTACCATGCCCCATACTTTATAGCATTCAATCCCAGGGCTCACACATACTCCTTTTCTCCATCCACCTTCTCTACATCCCATTTTACCAACTCCTTTCTGTGCACCATGCCCTCCTAGCCTTTCTCCCCCTACCTCCCTCCCTTCCTTCCCCCCTACCTTCATCTCTACCTGGTGTATATTTTAATTTTTTCTTCCGTTACTTCCTCCAGCAACCTTAGATAACCTGCTTTATCTTCCTATAGACACTTCTATGTAAGTAAATACCATGTAATCTGTACAATATCTGTATAATTCTATGTACATATGAACTTCTTTTTCTTCCTCTCTGTAAACAGTATTATCTGTATTGCCTTGTAAATACCTGTGTTGACCTGTATATACAATTGTTCATGCTCCACCCAGGTCCATCTTGCAAATGAGCTTCTGCTCAACGATGAACGCCTGATTAAATAAAGACTTGATTGATTGATCGATTGAGTTACCATAATGTAAAATCAGTACACTCTAAAATAAAAAAAGGACATAATTACATATACAGAATGGATTATGTTAGTATGTAGTCATCAGCACCAATAGCTGGATCATTACCGTGGCTGATACTGAACTGCTGCTGCCCAATAAGTCAGCCTGAGTAAATTTTGTCAAGGCATGGTCACCTGGAAGGATGGCATTGACAAGTAAAGTGTCCAGGACTGCCACAATGTACTAGAGATGCTGGCAAGGAGTCAGGACAAACTTTTTCTTATTCACTACCACACCGAACTGTGACAACAAAGTCATTGAGCGGTTTAAGGTACAGACAGCCACTTCCCTGGATGGTTCCGTCAACAGCCAATTGTACAGCTAGTAACAGACATGAAGCTACTACCAGAAAACATGTGGCACTGAGGCTAGATACCATAAAAATTGCAGCTTATTTGACCACTGTACAGCCAGTTATAGTGAGTTTGCTAATACTTATTAAGGCCTCATATGCCAAGTGTTCCCTTGTTAGCACCAGTAACCCTATTTTAATACCTACAATGAAATCAGAACAGTGAGCAAACAGTACATGCATCAATAAACAAATACCAACTAAGTTAAAAATGTATCTTGCTGCTACTGATATGCTTAGGTAATGTAAAAATTAATACTGGCCCACCCGCTCCAGTTGCATCCCCTGCTGACTTATCGCCTCTAAAAGGATTGAAACTCATCTTAATCAATGTGTGTAGCTTGCTCAAAAACTAGATGGGGTAAAAGCTTGGGTCTCATACACAAACCCAGATATTATTATTACAGAAACATGACTTAATGAGACAGTATCCGACCATGAAATTGCCCTACGCTCTTCCACCTAGACATACCCACTAGAGGAGGAGGCCTTGCCATCGATATCAATGCTGTTGAATTCAGTTCCCTTTTAATGCCAAAGGAATTTGAGTGCCTGGCATTCAAACTTTCATTATCAGCAGCTGAAACTATTAACATCATAGGCTGCTACAGACCATCTAAAGGTGGGTTAGAACTCCTGAAGCATATTTATAACTTCCTACATGGACACCCTAATGAAACAATAGTATTGGAAGATTTTAATCAAGATTGGAAGTGTCACAAATCTAACAGCTTAAAATATCTTTGTGACAATTTTGGACTAACTTAAATAATTTCTGAACTGACAGGACCAAATATAAAGAACCCTAGCAACAATGTCACACTAGACCTCATATTGACCAATAAGCCCCACAAGTTCACCTATGCAGCTGTATTCCACAATGACCTCAGTGACCATAATATTGTAACCTGTGCCAGAGGTCCACTTAAACAAGAACCTCATGCAAAATTCATTTTTTTTAAATTTGTTTTCATATTTACATTTTATTCCCCGATCTCCCCTCAGCAGCCCCCATCCTACTGACCCCTCCAGCCCTGTCACCCAGCTCCTCCTGGACCTTACCTTAGCTGTCTGTGGCTTGGAATAGCTGCCCAGTCACTCTTGCGGAGCCTGCAGGGGGTCAGTCACTATCCTACCACCACGAGGTGTTTTCCTCTGGTTTTCTCCCCAGACCAACACACATGCAATGGGCAGGACGACTGCCCATGCCTCTGCATTGGAAATCTTATACCCTGTGCATGGGTCCACCCCATTCTGAGCAGCGCACCTGTGCTGACCCCCAGCCTCCACTGGGTGTCAGGCTACAGCATGCAATATTGTCCCCCTTCCCCTGAGGAAGGAGAACTATCATTGGATGCTCAATCCTTCCTCACCCTGGCTGATCCCCGAATTACCCGAGTCTGTTCCCAAATCCAGGTCACTGGCGTGGCATGAGTTGTGGCATCCAGTGCCTCAACCCTCAGCGCCACTAGGCTGGCCACAAAATTCAGTTTTAAAAAGAGACTCATAAAATTAATAAAATGGGGAGAGAAAATCCTGATTTCTGATTGGTTATTACCTGTACATGAAACCCCTTCCATGCACAGGTAATAGCAAGTTCCCTAAAATCAGGATGGAGAATGAAAAATAAATCAAGGTGCCACTTAGAATGTCCATTTTGAAAATCTGCCAATTTTACTCCTTGTTAGCGAGGAAAACATAACTGAGCAACTCAACTAAATGAAGTACAAAAAGTTAAACACGCAGAACTCTCTTTTGCTGTACTCATTACAGATCAGGGAGATTTTCAGTGTGACCACGATCCTGTCAGCAGTGCGTTTTCAGTGCATAGTTATCTCATCAGCTGTTTTGATGCTGTTTAAAAAAACAGTAAATATGAAAACTCCCTGCTAAAAGGACCATGGTCGCAATGAGATCTGCCTGGTCTATGATGCCAAACCTCAGCGCTGTCTATGTCATACTCCTTTTACTCAGCACTCAGCAGCTAAATTGTAGTGCAGCCCCTCCCTTCCATTATTTAAGTAATAGCTCCACTCTGCTGTAATCTGGCAACTTTCCCAATAAAATCCATGGACTCAACTCACTCCTCACCTCCCTCAGTTGCTCAGCCACTCCACTTCTGTATCAGCAAGCAATGTGATTTTTTTTTTAAAGTGTAACTTAACTGAATTCTGTTCTAGAGCTGAGGTTGGCATGTCCACTTTCAGCTCTTGATTCTACTCAGACTGCCAAGATTAGAGTATTTCTTCCACTGCCTACTCACACCTGTCAGGAAGGACCAGCACCACGTTCTACCAGCCACAAGCTGATGAGTCTCCCGCAAAACATAAATTAAATGCACAACATATGAATGGTATTTTATTTTATTTTTTTATAATCTGAGTTAGAGCATGAAAGCCATGACAACCACATTACGAGAAGGAGATCTACAGAGGGCACAGTAGGACAAAAGTCAGAAGCTCAAAATAAAGCAGGCAGAGGAACTATTTGACAGCAAAATGCTTTAATGACTTTTCTACTAGATTATGTAAACACATGAATTTTCACTTTTTCACATGTAAAATAAATTGACCCATTTTATAAGCACAATAAGACACTCCAGGGTGTGCACTGAACAGGTATTATGGCACTTCCAGGGGCTGAAGGCACTCAGCCTGTGGCCTCATGCCTCACTATGCCTCTGAGCGTGCAGTAATATCTGTTCAATGCATACCCCATCGTGTCTTATTGCTTAACTTAACACTGCCTTGCTGATTTGAGCACAATAAATTAGCAACAGTTTTATTTTACCCCCAATATCTATGAAGCAATTGGGCATTTCAGCCAAATATTGTCTGGGATTATAAACATACACATTCCCCTGATAAAACAGAGGGTCAAAAAGTATTTATGTCCTTGGTTCAATCAAGAACTAAAAAAAGCTTTAAGTACAACAGATAGACTCTGGATTACTGTGAGGTGTATAAAATCTGAAGTTGCATGGAACACCTTTAAACAAATGAGAAAGTATTGTACCAAACTCATAAGGGACACTAAAGCTAACTTCTTCCTGAATGCACTGGATAAGTCAAAAAATAATGCAGCCAAATTCTGGAAAGTGATAAAAAAAATATTGAAGGGAAAAATCAACCCCCTCTGTCACTATTAAATTCGAATCATGAGGCAATTTAATAAAAGACCAACAGAAAATTCTGGAAGAGTTAATTCCCATGTTGTCACTGCTGGACATGGCTTTGATAACTCTCCCACAACTTCATAACCAGGCACTCACCACCACCAATGAACACTGATGCTCCAGTATATGAACAAAGATTTATTATAAAAAACACATGCCTGACGCGTTTCTGGGCACATTGACCCTTTCCTTTGATAACTCTCCAACAGCATATTACCCCCCTCCCCCCATGAAAACAGCACTACTCATACTAATCTGACAAAACTTTTCACATTCCAACCTATCACATACAAGCAGCTAGATACTAATTAAAGTGCTGGCGTGATGATCTGGACCCCCTATTTTTAAAAATTGGCTATTGTCTCCTTGCATCACCAATAGCCCACCTTTTTAATCTATTACTTTCCAGCACAGAATTTCCTACAGTTTGGAAGACGGCATACATCTCTTTAAATCAGGTGATGCATGCAACCTCAGTAATTACAGTCACTTTCTATACTACCTGCCCTGGCCACCAAGCTTCTCAAAAAAAAAGTTAACATTCAACTAAGGGACTATCTAGAGATTACAAACTTTATAAATCCCAGCACAGGGTCATAATGTCGCAAGACATTATGCCACATGAATATACCGTGCTACCAATACAGTGCAATATATGCCATGTGGCATGAGTCATTTTTTCCAAGGGGGCTCCACCCCCCCATTATGGGGGGCTGCACCCTCGAACCCCCCCAACTAAGATTACTAACTCTGGGGGGAGCCGCCATTTACATCACACAAAGTATGAAAAAAAATAAAATCACTATGCGTATGGGACCGGGAATTGAACCCGGCCCCAAACGTATTGTCTGGTTCCCTAGCTGCTAGTAGCTCACTCCACTGAGCTATGGTAGCTGCTCGGTGGAACCCTGTCCCAGCAGAGGTCTTATCCTCTGCTTGGGACAGTGAGAGGGTGCAATACCGCACTCAGACCCATTCATGTATTGCACCCTCTTGGTCTATTACACTGCGCTGTTGCAGTTTGGGGTAAATGTTGTACGCTATTAAGCAAGCAATATTTTGACCCAGTAGGATAAATTCCATGCAATCAGGATTGAGACCAAAACACAGCACTACAATGGCTTTAGCTAAAGCCACCAATGATTAGTTAATAGCTCTGGACCAAAGACAGATCATAGGAGCAGTATATTTTGATCTTAGTAAAGCTTTCAACACAGCTGAACACAATATAATGATACGTAAGCTAAAGGATATGGGCATTGACGCAACTGCATTACCATGGTTCTCAAATTACCTAATGGGCAGACTACAACAAATCAAAGTGGAATGTGCACTCTCCTCCTATGCTACACTACCTAGAGAAGTTCCACAAGGCTCAGTCCTGGGACCTCTACTGTTCACATTGTACATTAATGATCTAGATAGAAATATAATTAAGGCTAATCTCCATTTCTATGTTGATGGTCCGGTATATATCTAGGTCCTCCCAGTCCAGTGTATGTAATGATCTCCATCGTGAATTCAGTCAGCTACAGTTAAATCTATTCCAGTCAAAGCTGTTGCTAAATGTTAAAAAAAGTTAAGATAATGTTCTTCTTGGCTCCCTCCACTCTCCCTGGACACACTATAACCACACCATTAGGAAACTTTTTTCCTTTTTGTTATTTTACCGGGAAAGACACACTAAGCTGAAAGCTTGTTTACAGGTGTGACCTGGGAGCACAAGGAAGTTAAGTGACTTGCTTAGGGTCACACAGTATGCAAGTGGGGTCTGTGGGATTCAAACCCAGGTCTCCAGGTTTGTAGCTCAGAGCCTTAAACCACTGTGCTATACTGCCTCCTAACTCGCCTGAAGTAGTAGACAATTTAAAATAATTTGGATTATGGCTTGATAGATGCATATCATTCAGTGCACACATTGGAGACATTTCCCAAAAACTAAGACTCAGACTAGGCTTCTTCTACAGAAACAAGAATTGCTTCCCAGTTGATATTAGGAAGAGGCTAGTGCAGGTCACCTTTATCCCTCTCCTGGATTACGCAGATCTGATTCCTAGCCTTTGCTTGAATGCCTTGCTAAATAAACTAGATGTGCTGTACTATAAGGCCCTATGATTCATTACAAACTCAGCACCTGAAACTCATACTGCTTAGTTTATACTATGGCAGTGTGGTCATCCCCAACCACAAGGAGGCTTATAAATCTATATCTTTGGGCCTACAAAACTATAACCAAAATGTTCCACAATATATTTCAGACCTAGTCAACTTGTTTCACAGTAGCTATGTATTAAGGAAAAGCAATTATATCCTTCGTGATATCCCAAAACATGCTACCCAGAATGGTAAAGCAGTAGTTAGCAATGTCATCCCTATGATCTGGAACAATCTATAAAAAAACTCTCAAACTCACCAGCATAGTCAGCCCAGGTATCTTCAAATCACTTGTAGGAAAGCCCCAGCATTGAATCCAGTACCTGTAATTAGCATAATTGTAAGGACCATCTGGTCACTTATCTGCAGTACTGAATTAAGCATATATAACTAGCATAAATGTATGACTGTCAGTGGACCTATTGAACACTTGTCATTAATTAGATCCTCCTGAATTGTATGTGTGAGTGCCATGAGCTATCATTACGTACATGGAATACATATGAATTGTACTAGGTAGGCACTTAGTATTCCTTCTTGCATTATTTTATAAAATGCTGTACTATAGCCTATACTTATTACATGAATATTGTATTGTATACCTTTTTTCCTGTCAATCACTGTACTATGTATGCACCTCTCTAACTATTGTACTATTCTCATTGTATGCTGTTCTACCCAGAACCTCCTTGTAAATGAGCCTTTTCCTGGTGCAACAAATAAAACAAAATATGCAGCATACTGAATGGAAAATGCTGACCCTCTGGCAGAAATGCAGGAATCTCCTGTGGTGCCTGAGAATTTTTATGTGCAGGTACGTATCCTACATATCCAGGGAGTACAACCTGTTCCTCTGTTTCAACAGAGGAAGCAGAATCCGTAGTGATAACATGTGAAATCTCTTGCAGACAGCCTTCACATTTAGAGCCCTGAAGTCCAGGACTGAATGGAAGCCCCTATTTAAATTTAGGTTCCAGAAACAAAAACAGTAACAGAAAGATGCTATCCTGAAAAAACAGTGCCCCAAGCTTGGTGCCCTTAACAGAAACTGTAGTTGCATCCCTCCTATGGCCCATCGTGAACTTGTTCAGAAGATGATTCTCCCCATTTTTGACTACTGTGATGTAGTCTATGGTGCCGCTCCCAAATCCTCCCTATCCAGACTGGACTCTCTCTTTAACGCCTTCTGTCGTTTCGCCCTTGATGCACCTTCTCGTTTGCATCATTGTGACCTCTAACATGCCCTATCCTTTCCACTGCTTGCAAATAGGCACATGGCTTATTGTGCCATGCTAACTTTTACATTTTAGCTCGGGGAACTCCCCACCTACCTCTCATGCTCCCTCTCTACCCCTCCACCTCCCTCCCATTCCCTCAGATCTGCTCATACACATACCTTGCTTGTCCCCTGCCGTTCCACTTTCATCGGACAGACCAGTTTCTCCCATCACTTACCCAAACTCTGGAACTCTCTATCCCCCCAAATACAGCACTCCTCCTTCTCTTACTCCCTTGCCTCTGCCTTACTCAACCATCTCTCCTCTAGCCGCTTCTGCTTTAATCCTCCATAAGCTCCTTCCCAGAGCCTGTTCTCCAGTGTGATGCCCCCCTCCCACCCATAATAGCCCCCCTAGCCTACACCCTGCCTCTCTCCCACCTCCCCCTCTATCTTCTCTTACCAACTTGCTTGCCTGTGCTCTGCTCCCTTGCAGGGTTCTCAACGTCCTGTAGGGGCTAGCTCTAGCATGCTCTTTCCTTCCTTCCTTTCTCCCCCACATCTACCCATTTTCCCTACCTACAATGCCCCTGCTATATCACCTACCCCCAACCCTCTTCCTTCTCATCCAAACTGTCTTCACCTGGTTCTTGCCCTGGCAGGGTTCCCAGCATCCTGGAGGGGCTGGATCTAGGCAAGACTTGTTCCTTCCTTATTTCCTCCCTATTCCTTTTGAACTTAACTCAACCTATATGTCATCACCTGGTTCTGCCCCTGGCGGGTTTCTTTGCATCCTGGAGGGATTAGAGCTAGGCATGTAACCCCTCCTCTCCCTAACCTCCCCCTCTCCCCCTCACCCATCTCCTCCCTCCTCTTGTCCCACCTCTGTACCCCAATGCACTTATCTAGCTTCCCAAGGTAATGCACCTGGGAAACAAAAACCCAGGGGAAGAGTACACAATGGGGGGTGAGATACTAACAACAACAAAAATGGAAAGGGACCTGGGGGTAGTCATATCAGATGACTTAAAGGTGGGCAAGCAATGTGAGAGGGCAGTAAGGAGGGCTGGGGGATACTGATGCATAGAGAGGCATCACCAGTAGAAAACAGGAAGTTGTTATCCTCTGTACAGACAGCTGGTGAGACCCCATCTGGAGTACTGTGTGCAGTTCTGGAGACCCAATCTCCGCAAGGACATAGACAAGATGGAAGCTATCCACAGAAGGGCAACTAAAATGGTGCAGGGTCTGCACCGGAAGACATATGAAGAGAGACTAAAGGCGCTTAATATGTATAGTCTTGAGGAAAGGAGGGAGAGGGGGGACATGATAGAAACTTTCAAGTACCTCAAGGGAATCAACAAAGTCCAAGAGGGTAGCATCTTTCAAAAAAGAGGTGTGCAAGAACAAGGGGGCACAATTTGAAGATGTGGGGGGCAGCTCAGAGGTAATGTAAGGAAGTATTTTTTCACAGAGAGGGTTGTGGATGCATGGAACGGCCTTCCAGAGGAGGTTGTGGAGTCAAAAACAGTGATTGAATTCAAGCATGCATGGGACAGCCATAAGGCAATTCTAGGGGTTGGGGGTAGAAAGAAGTAGGCTGCTGGTTAACTAGGATCTGCAGCTTATCCATTAGGTAGGGAAATGGGCAGACTGGGTGGGCCAAGCGATCCTTATCTGCCATCAAATTCTATGTTTCTATAGGTCCTGTGCTAAATTATTGTCTGCCAGATCTTCTACCTCAGTTCTTCTTCGACCAGTTCTGAAATGCCTCACACAATTGGGCCTAGTACCTGCTACTGTTAATAGCCCTGGTCCCCTCTGTTTCCTTGCTTCTCCTTCCCCTAGTCAGCCCCCTGTTCCTCTGTTCCCTCTTACTCTTCCTTCTACCAGCACTAGCACTTTGTTTAATTTTTTAAACATACTGTTTATCTGTTCTTAATTGTAATGCCAACACCCTGTGTGTTGGCGATATTGGAGTTCTGTTCTCTGTACCATATCTGCCATGCATGTTAACTGTAACTGTATGTATATTCACTGTTACCATCCACTTGTACCCCTCTCTCCCCCACAGTCTCACCGGGAGACAAGCAAATTGTTGTTCAGTGTGCCTTCCTGGTGAAACATTTCAATAAATAAATAACTTAGAGTAGAACATTTGACACCTTTTGGGAAATGGAAACTCCTGAATAGCACTACTTGTAACCAGGGTCTGTAATTCTTGCTGTAAAATGACCAAGCGATCATTTGAATATCTGTTCAGAACTGAAGGATTATCTAGCGGCAGTTAAGCAAATTCCAGATTATACAATGCGGTAAATCCAATGTCCCAAATACTGCATACTGATTGGTTGGCTGGCACAATTACCACCGTGATAAATCCTCCAGTGTACCCACTGGAAAAAGTGCCAGCCAACCTTATATCATGCTAATCCGGTCGCTTTCACTTCAAATGAAACTGCCACGATTTGTCCTGTCGCCGCTTCGCTAAAACACTGCGGTAAATTGTTTACAAAATGACATCCTCTTTCCAAGTGTAGGGACCTCAGTGAGTTAGAAAATAGTTACAAAACATTAAAGAAACAACATTTGCCATTGCATAATATAAATTTATCCCTCCAGGGTGTGGGTACACTGGAGGACTTAACACGACTGGTGTGGTTCGGTCACTCAGCTGCACCTCGTGACCGAATCACACCAGCCGTGGTAAATCCTCCAGTGTACCCACACCCTGGAGGGATAAATTGCTTAAGTGTACCCCAGCTGGGATCCCAGACTGACTATTTCTAGAACCCATTTGTCTGAGGTGATGTTCAGTCATTGAGGCAGAAATAGTATTATACAATGTGGTAAATCCAATGTCCCAAATACTGCATCCTGATTGGTTGGCTGGCACATTTACCACCGTGATAAATCCTCCAGTGTACCCACTGGAAAAAGTGCTAGCCAACCTTATATGGTGCTAATCCGGTCGCTTTCACTTCAAACGAAACTGCCACGATTTGTCCCGTCGCCGCTTCACTAAAACACAGCGGTAAATTGTTAACAAAATGACATCCTCTTTCGAAGTGTAGGGACCTCAGTGAGTTAGAAAATAGTTAAAAAACATTAAAGAGACAACATTTCCTATTGTATAATATAAATTTATCCCTCCAGGAGTAGGTACCTGAGGACTTAACATACTGGTGGTTCGGCGCCACGGCTGCACCGTGACCGAATCACACCAGCCGCGGGTAAATCCTCCAGTGTACCCACACCCTGGGGGGATAAATTGCTTAAATATTCACCCCCTTCTTGCACTCAGAACTGCAGTGCAGATGAAGGAACTGGGAGTCATAAAAAAGGAGGAGGGGCCTGCCTCCACCTTTGGGTACTTTATAGGGGCCCCGTGAACTGCTGCTGCTGACCTACACCACCTTCAGCACGAGTATGAAAAGGATAAGAACATACCCTGAGTAAACTCTACCCCTGTTACAAAACTGTTATGGGTGAAAGACTCAATTATCTTATTTTTTTTTTTATTTAGTTTTTGTTGACCAGGAAAGGAGGGCCAGGAAATTTTGCCTATTTTCAGTCTTGTTCTGGTGGGGGGGGGGGATACAGATGGAAATCAACTAAAATGGAACCGGATTATGCTGTTGGTGGTATTTATAATGAACGTTTAGTGTATTTTTAGTCTACTGAATCTAACTAGAGTATTTCAATTCCTCCAAGGTCACCTCCAGCTCAGTACCAAAATATCTGTCGCCTTCAAAGACAGAGTTAAGCAAAGTAAATTGAACATCAGATACAAAACTTGCCACACAAAATGATGAATATCTATACAAAAACGCACTTGCTGCCCTGGTTAAAGACTTTGACACATTGTAGACTGACCTAAGTAGATGTTTTCCAGCATCCAAATCTTGTGGTATAGTTTTAGCTGCTGTCTTAGAAATCCCCCTGAAGTAGAAAATCCACACTTGATGCCAAATACTACCACACGGCATTCTGATATTTGATAAGACTGGTCTGATAATTAGCACTGTGAAGGCTAAAATCAAAGATCCATCTCCCCATGGTGTCCAATGTTCTGGAGTTCTTGTCTGGGGGACAAGAGCTATGTGCTGAGATGTTTGTGACCTGTCGTGAGCAGACAGGTTCACAATGAAGTCAGTTTGTAGCTGGGCAAAAATAAAACTGCATGCCTTAAGGGCCAGTTATTGCTTATCTACCTTACAGGAAATTGAGGGCAATGTACTGAAGCTGTGCCATGCAGCAGTTGTACTGTAGCTTCCTCCAGAGAAGAAAAAATGGTGGGACCAGAACTGAGGAAACCGCATGGAATACCAAGAAATCCATGAAGTATTTCTTACAAGAATCCTCCTCATGAACCTCAAAATAAAAATCCTCTTGGGAGGACCTTACCAAGGCCTGAAAAGACATCCATAGATAGAGATCTTGGGCTGAAATGTGCTGAGTCTACACTATCAGAGGAAATAGAGGATACTGATACAGTATGTGCCTGACGTGTCACCTTCCTCCCAGCAGTCCTCATCCTGCATTTCAAGACTTTCCCAGGTATGCCTTCACCATGTTCCTAAACAGTGGAACAGATGGGCCCAATAGGTCATGCCAACATTACAGTCATGGTCACTGCAGTTGATGTCACAGTCAATGCCATGTTCAATGCAGTGGTGCACAGCCCAAGAACAGACTGTGGCACTACTGATGTCATGGGAATTACCTGTGTCCTTGACAACATCAGAGACAATACCATTAACTGTCCCCTACAGGCACAAAGCATGGAGGCCAGTACTATGGCTTGTTTGTGTCTGAGGCTAGCTGGGACCAGACCCAGAACTATGACAGATAACATTCTAGCTGGCAATACTGGTTTTGGAGCTGCCTCAAAATCCTACAGGTAATTCTGATGCTGCTGTGACTGTGATCAATGATGCGGCAGTGAGCCAGCCCGGTGGTGCTGAGGTTTGAGGTGCTGGATGCCACACCTCGTGTCACGCCAGCGACCCGGGTTCAGAAACGAGCAGGGGGCCACTGGGGGTCAGCGGGGGGGATCGAGCATCTAGAGCACTGGTCTCTCTTCCTGGGGGAGGGTGCCAGATGCGCTCGCTCGTGGAGCGACCTCTGATAGTGGCTGGAGGATCACTGACTGAGAAAAAAGCATGGCGTATGCCATGGGTGGGTACAGCTATGAAAATACATTGACTTGCTGGCCGGGCTCCATGGGGGGGCGATGAAAAAATAGAGAAAACCCCCAATCCTGGGGATAGATGAAGACACCTCGACCTTCCATAGCCCACTCTCCCAACTCCGGGCTATCTCCTCTCCACTGCCAGACTCATGTGCTGGGCACTTTGCCCTATAAGGTAGAGCACCCTGGGTGAATAGGGTGGCCCTACCTCCAGAGGGTTCAGACCCGGAGGTAGTGCTTGGTGGCACGAAGGGAGAGGAGTGGCCACGGAGGGAGGTAGAGGCTGGGAGCTCCCGAGGTTGCTAGAAGGAGTTCTCCAGGGTTGGAAATAAATAAAGTAAAAAAAAAAAATGATGGGGCAGTGATTCTGATGCAGTCACTGCTATTGAATGCTGCTGGGCCCTGAGGTTACTTTTTGACCAGCCCAAGCACCAGCTGATGCTGAGGACTCAGTGGCATCTTCTGACTACTTCTTCACCAGAGTGCAAATGCAGGAGGTCTGGTTTCATGACTTAGTGTTCCTTGGAAGAAGACCACAACCTCAAGTCAGACCATGATCTGCCTTCAGCCAGCTTTGCTGTAGAATGGTACCACTTGGAGTCATCTGATGATGAATTCTGGGAAACCAACGCTAACCAACAAGATGATTTCTTATCTGAAACTCCTGAGGGAGTTGAGGTGCATCCATTACAGGAGGCTGCAGGGCCCTCCTTTGCCATCTTCTTTTTTAGTATAAAGTCCAGTGACTTCTCCTGATTTTGCCTAGTTCTGTCCATGAAAGCCTGGACATATGCACAATTCTTCTTATCATAGTCAAGAGCTGTCACTCGATGCAACTATCATGTGTGTCCTTGTTGTGCATGACCTTACTACATCTGCAGCCCTGAAAATGTGGTGATTTATTTGGTGATGGCATCAATGACATGCATATCCCAGATGTTCAAAAAATCTGAAGTCAAACTGCGCTGTCAATTGAGACCAGTGGAAGATGATGAGGAACGAACTTTATATAAAATAATAAAAGAAGCAGAATCTTCAACCATGGAGTGTAAATGACAGCATTTTCCACAGGATCTGATACAACTCAATAGCATGTAAAAGCAAACTGAGGCACAGGGGTGCACCCACATCATATACTGTGGCACCAGCATCAGATTCCCTTATGACTATCAGAATCTTAAGTGAAGAACAGTTGAGACTATTCAAGGCCATAACTTTTCATTTGCCTGTCTTACTATTGACATCTGACTGCTACAGCCCACAGGCTAAAGGTCTTGTAGAGGTACACACATAAGTACCACTGTTTCTGTACACCTGCTGACACCCCGTCTTCCCATATTAGGCTCTTCTACATAATTTATACCCTTCCAGATTTCTATCCCATTGGTTGGAGTCATTATATCAAGTCAGTGTAATACTAGTGATGTCAAACTTATCTACCCTGGCAAAGGCTTCTAAGACACAATTTATTGTTAGACTTCTTGCATGCATACAGATGTGCAATTTATTATAAGTTTAGTTTTAAATATTCCATATTGTAATTTTTGTAAAGAACACAAGAGCATGAGAATGTATGGGAGTGGGCCTGAGGGGACAGGGGCATTGCCAGGTCAAAGAGCAGTGGGGGCATGATTGACAGTCAACAGCTATAGTTCCCTCACAAGAAAAAAGATGAAACTTCAGATTTTAATTTTAGTTACAGCCACACCTTTAAGCTAATAAGAGCGTAAACCATAAACAGAAAGAAAATGACAAGGATCCAATTGCTACAAAAACTGTGGGCCCCCTTTATCACACTGTTGCTTTAACATGTGGGACATCTCCTAGAGAATAATAAATGACAAAGAATGTAATTTTATTAATTTACTTAAATATACAGTACATGACTATGATGACGCTGTGTCCGTAATCATTACATAGTATATGGTTGCCCTTGATTGCAGATAGATTTCAATGGCTTTCAAAAAGCCGTTATATTACAGTTCAAAGGTCATGAAAAGTTGTTGTAGTATCAGTCTGATGTCAGATCGATACTATAACAACTTTTCTTGCTTTTAAACCTGTGTGCACCCTCTGGCAGTTCGACATCGTGACACTGATTAGGTAAACTTTTCACTGAAAATAATGAATCTGAGCTGAATATTTCTTTGTGATTCTTCCCAAATGTAAAAAAAAAAGAAAAAAAGAACATCTGAAAGACAGTCAGAGACTGGTGACCACAGCAATAGAGAGTAACAGTGTGGTCAAGGACAGATTTCTAAACATATGCCGCATTCTCTTTCTCTCTCTCTCTCTTTCTAGGTATCAGACATACCAACCTGCCAAAAGAAGATGAAACAAAACCCAGAATATCCTTTAAAATTAGCCTTTTAAAAAAATGTTGACAAAATTGTTATTGAAATCAGACAGCAAGGGGGAGTCACCTTCCACAAGAGACCAGAAGGCCTCACCCCACAAGAGAGGGAGAAAGAGAATGAGGGGAATCTACCAGAGTGGAAGGGTAGGGGGAAGGGGCAGGGGCAGGAAGAGGGAGGGCAAGACACAAGGTGGACTGCTGAATCCTTGATTGCAAGGAGCTTGGCAAACAAAATGGCGGAGTTCCAGGCATTGATGGTGGAGGGGGAGGTAGATATTGCTGCCATCTCAGAAACCTGGGCCACCCAATACCATGACTGGGATCTCAACATCCCAGGATACAATGGGTGGCTATTTATGTTAGGGAGGAGATACTGTGTACCAGGGAGGAGGGGGAAGAGGGGAGGCCAGAAGCTGTATGTGTATTCCTCCAAAGCCCCAAGGGTAAGAAGCTTAGGATGGGGGTGGTGTACAGGCTACCCTCACAAAGCGAGGAGATAGATAGGGAGCTGGGGGAGCAAATCAGGAAGGTCAGTGGCAAGGGGAGTACAGTTATAGTGAGAGACTTCAACCTACCTGGGGTTGACTGGTGAACAGTAACTACAACAAGCACAGGGAACAGGTACTGCGGGGGGTATCCAGGACAGTTACCTAATGCAGGGAATGACAGAGCCTACCAGGGAGGGGAGCATACTGAGCATTGTGCTAACAAATAGAGTCCAAGTCCAGGATGTGGTAGTACAGAACTCACTAGCAAGAAGCGACCACTGCTCAGTCTGGTAACTCCTCAACAGAGGAAGGGAGTTGGCTAAGACCAGGACAAGAGTGTTAGACTTCAGAAAGACAGATTTTGCCAGAATGGGTAGCAGCCTAGAGGGTTATTTAGCTGGAATTAGCCCAGGGATGGATGCTGAATGGAAGTGGGCAGTCATTAGAACAGGACTGAAAGAGGCCATGAATGTGTGTGCCAAGTCTCAGAGTAAGCAGTCCAGGTCAAAGAAACCTAGCTTGCTCAATAAAGAAGTGGAAGAGAAGGTGAGGGAAAAGAGACTGGCATTCAGAAGGTTCAAAAAATCTGGGAATAAGGAGGACTGGGAGTCATTCACAAAGGTATCTAGGCAGGTTAGTAGGGCAGTCAGGGCAGCCAAAGTTGTAAATGAGCTGAAATTGGCTATGGGGATGATCAGAGAGGGGGAAAAGGAGTTCTTTAAATACATGAGGGAAAAGAGGAGTTGTAGGGATGACATTGTTAGAATAAAGAGGGAGCCAGCTCGTCGGCGTAGCGGTTGGATTTCCACTTGCGACACCAGTGACCCGGGTTCGGGAATGGACTCAGGTCGCTGGAGAGCCGGCCGGGAGGAGAAGGCTTGAGTGTCCTCATGAGCTGCTCGCCTTATCTGGGGGAGGAAGGGATGCAGCTGGCTGTCTGCTGCCTTCCTGGCGGAGGCCGGGGAGCAACAGCTCAAGCGAGCCCCATTGCACAGGGCATGGTGTGAACATCGCTCGGCCTTGACGTCTGCGGGCATGCCATGCCCCTGGGATAAAAGTGGAAACCCAGCCTCCTGCTGGCAGATGATGGCTCCTGCCGACTCAGCACCCTGATGCCTCCCTGAATCCACCTGAGCAGCGCCGGACTTATTGAGCAGCATGCTGGTTTCCCCTCCTGGTGCCTTCCCCCTTGGAGGAGAGGGACCCATCCGGTGAAGGGACATGCTGGGCCACCCCTGGATGGTTGCAATGTGAGGTGAGTGGAAGGGGGTCAGGGCAAGGGGGTCGGGGGGTCATGAGCAGCCGGAAGGAGAGGCAGGCCAGGGGACAAGTAAGGAGCAAAAAAAAGAATAAAGAGGGAGGGGGATGGGCAGAAAAAGGGAAAGACCCACTGGAGGCACTCAATGAGTACTTCTGCTTGGTGTTCACAAAAGAAAGGGATGGCCCAATACCACAAGGAAAAGGGGGGAAGGTGGAGGGGGGCAGAAATAACAGATGGGGTTATACAAGAGGATAGAGTTCTGAGGGGCCTTAAAGTATTGTGGGAGTACAAAGCATCAGAACCAGACAGTGTACATCCAAGGGTCCTGTAGGAACTGACAGAGGTGTTGGCAGACCCTCTGACAGACCTATTCAACACCTCCTTGGAGATGGGGCATGCACCCAGAGACTGGAGGATGGCTCACATGGTGCGCCTCCAAAAGAGTGGACCCAAGGATGAACTGGGCAATTACAGACCAGTAAGTTTGACTTCCATAGTGGAGAAGTTGATGGAGACCATTCTGAAGGAGAGGCTAATAATCTTTCTCAATAGTAATGGTCTGCAGGATAAGAGACAGCATGGGTTTGTCTCAGGAAGTTCTTGCCAGACTAACCTAATTGACTTCTTTGACTGGGTCACCAGGGCGGTTAACGAAGGCCATGCTGTGGATGTCCTGTATCTGGACTTTAGCAAGGCTTTCGACACTGTGCCAAACAGGAGACTAATAAAGAAATTGAGCAGCCTCTAGAAGTGTACCCAAAGTGGCGAATTGGGTTAGAAACTGGTCAACAGATAGATGACAGAGGGTGCTGGTTAATGACACTTACTCTAATGATCATAGAGTTACTAGTGGGGTGCCACAGGGCTTAGTAATGGGACTTGTCCTCTTCACCATAGTATTAATGTTCATTATTGTTCAGCTATAAAGCCCCTGCATTAAAAAAAAAATTACATTTCATTACATCAGTTGCACTTTACAAATATGAGTAGAAATATTAAAATGTCTAAAAAGCAAACAGTTTAAAATGTCTAAGAGTAATTAAAAGCATCACTCAACAGTTATAAAAGTGGATCTCAAGAATCCAATATAAATTGTGTCTTAAACACTAAAAATGAATCAAGACAAGGAAGATGAATTGTATTAAAAATTATATCTATCTAGCATATAAACCAGGAATAAGAAAATAAACTAGTAATCTCCAATCCTAGTGATAAAACAAGTCAATTGAGATGGAAAATGTTAATTTCTAATCAGGGCACAAATAACTATCTAAGCCAAAGATCGCTGCTGGGTCCTGAACGGAAGTTTAAACATTAGTAGATGTTGCCATAGCAACATGTAATCAAGGTAAATTAATTGGAAGTCTCAAAGCCATATGAAAAAGGTCCCTTCTGACTTGAGGAAATGACAAATCGCATTAATATATTTGCTGACAGTAAAACTAGTACATTTATGAATTTGCTTTGTAAATATGTAATTACAAATACATACATACAAAATACAACAATATCAGAACAATATCAGAAGAGCATATTACAGTTAGAATATCCCATAAGACATGATGTATTACCATAAGATAACAGAAATCAAGGAGAATAGACACAGGATACTAATGTAAAAAAGGCAATCTACATTTTTATTTTGATTGTTTGTTTGTTTGTTTTACAATTGCATCCCGAAGGTGAGCAAACTTCAAAATTAAAACCAGGTCTTCTCCAGAAAGTAAATGATCAGGTTATTTGGAACGAGATCCATTGAACAAGAATAAAGTAAATGATTGGGTGATTTGGAAAGGAGATCCACTGAACAAAAATAAAGTAATTGATGGGGTATTTGGAAAGGAGATCCATTGAACAAGAATAAAGTAAATGATCGGGTTATTTGGAAAAGAGATCCATTGAACAAGAATAAAGTAAATGATCGGGTTATTTGGATAGGAGGTCCATTGAACAAGAATAGAAATAGCCCAAACATTTCTTCCTCTGAAAAGAATATCTTGTACAACAAATTACAGCATGGGCTGTGTCTTCTATAATATCAAGCCTATAGCCACACTTTGAAGCATACCTCTCAACCTGCTAGGACCAAAATCATGGACACCCCCAAAAATCAGGGGCACCATATTTTACTCAGCATGGCGCAACGCCATCACATGACATGTACATCATGCAATGTAGTACTGTACATATGTAAAGTACCTTTAGTTTATGCTTTTTAAATGTCTAATTCAGTTGCATACTATCAAATGGCATAATAAAACACAGTCAAATGTTCTGCATGTTTAGGCTGTAATTTCTCTTCATTTACATACTTGAAACTAAAGTGGAACATAGGCACTTCTAAAGAAATATATTTTTTTAGGATCCAGTGTTAATTGCCAGGCTTTTTAAGGATCCATTGTTATTACTTTCCTGACTTAAAGGAGACCAGTACTGAATCTATAGGTCATTTCTCCCTAGTAGAAGCTGTTTTTTTTTTAAATACTGCTTCAAATTGTATTATTGCTTTAGCTATCCAGGCTTTTCAGCTATCCTAGTGGGTATTTCTGATTTACATGCTGCTGGTAAAAAACACTTTAGAATTGTATGATGTAGTTTATGTCCCCGTTCTACTCTTCTATTGTTGGCACAAGGCATCTGTGTTCTACTATAGAACTCTGTGGCTGAGAGGGACATGAACTACATCATACAGTTCTAAACTGACCCTTAACACCAGAGTGTAAAGCATAAACACCCACTGAGGTTCCTAAAAGGCCTGTAGAGATGGAACAATGTCATGCTAATTAAAAGCAGCTCCAATACTTTTCTGATGTGCAAGATCAGTTCCAATAACAGTAATCCTAAGAAACCAGCACTGACAAATGATCCAAGATCAAGATGAGATTTATTCTTGTGGCAAGTCCTTGTAAATACAAGTCCAGTACATCATGCCTGTTACAGCAGCCATTAGTTCAACCCACTAGTGGCCCCACTATAGACTGGATTACTATAGATGGAAAAATAGCAGAAATTTAACTAGTACTTGAAAAACAGCTTCTATTGGGACAAATGACATACAGGCTCAGTGAAGTTCTCCTGAACAGAAATATAATGTATTGGAATGCAGTGTGTGTGTGTGTGTATGTCTCAGTTTCATCCAAAAACTAAGCCTGTGGATTGCAGGGGGAGGGGGAGGACTGCCTCCTCCAGACTACTGTTATCTGCTTAATTTAACCTGTGTTGCTGGCTGATATATCAGTCCAGAATTCCTAAACTTGCTAATTATGTTGGTAGCTTAAGGGTTAAACAGCACACTGGCATTCAAAAAATCCATGATAGAAGCAATTAATTCATGACTGTGGGACAAGCAGTCTAAATTTGTGAAGTCTCGGAAAATCCGGGACAGTTGAGAGGTATGGTTTGAAGCTTCTTGTAATTTTGATTTACCTTCAGATTGTGCTTTTAACACATTAGAATTGAAGGTTTGAAGCCTAAACTTAGTTAAAGCTTTCCTTAAAATGGGTAATTTAATTATATTTAAATACAGTTTATATCTATGTATTGTCTTATAATCTTCGTACCACGAGCTAAACTTATACCATGCTAAGGATTGTAAATCACCTTGTTGGTCCCTATTTTCAATTTTAAGACCACCTTTCTATAGGATGGGAGACTACTAATCCCATGTTGTAAGAGCGATGGCAAAAAATTTAGATTAGTGTCAAGAATAATTTTATCTAGGTGTTCCTGCCAACCAGGATCCATGCCACTCTGCTTAAAACATTCTATTTCCTTCAATATTTGTGCCAGTAATCTCTCAGAGCTCATATCACTGAATTTTAACCAGTAAGCAAATATCCTAGAACTACAAACAGACAATAAAGTATTTTAATTTAATTATGCTCTGACAGCACAAGCTGGCATGAAGTTTTGAATAGATAAAATTTTTACACCAACATTTAGTACATTTAGACTCTCCAGGTGATAATTCAGTGGAACCCCAAATCGCAAATGAGTGTAAACTTTAAGATGATAACTTCACAATTGCTGCTTTATGTTCATGCAATACAGAATACCCTCCATATTTACAATTTAAGCAACCTAAGCCCATAAGAACAGAATTCAGTTTTTTTGCCTGAGAGGTTAGATACTCTTTACATGATACATTTTTTTGAAAACATCAGCCCCAAATACAGTATACATAAGAGTTTACTATTTCAAACCTTTTACCATCAAATAACCAATTAAACGAGTTATCAGATTTGCAACCAAATTGTAATATTTTGGTTTTCCCAAATTTACCAGCAGTTTATTTTCTGAGCAAAATGTGCTAAAAAGTTCAAAGGACTTTTGAAGGCCTTGCTCACTGAGAGATAACAATATCACGTTGTCTGCTTACAAGAAGGCCAGTATGTGTAAATTACCTGTTTTGGAGAAATCAACAGAATTCTTTTCTATGGAAATCAAAAACTAAATTTAAGTAGCCAGCCCACTGGTGCAGTGGTAGTGCTACTACCTGCAGCACTGGCGACCCTCATTCAGGAGCAAGCACAGGGCAACAGAGTGTCAGCCAGGGGGAGGAAGGATGAGCATCCCACGGACAGCTCTCCTCCTCCAGGGGGGCAGGGTCATGATTCCCCAGCAAGTCAGTGACACCCAGTCAAGGCTGGGTGTGTAACAGCTGGGGCCACTCTACAGTGGGGAGGTGATGGCGGACTTCTATGAATCAGGTGCAGGAGCATGCCCAAACTGTGTTGACATCATTGCATGTCTGCACCTCAGGGAGAATGTATAAGGAAAAACCCCTGGACCAGCAGCACAGTGGCTCCCCATGACCTCCACCCGAATGATGCCCCAGGTGCTAGCGTTGGCTTGGACCTGTGGTATATCTTGGTCTCTTCCTTATTCCTCCCAGGAAGGAGCCCCGCCACGAGGGGCAAGCTGCAGGCCTCCACTGTGCAAGGTGACCTCGGGAGGATGCTGGATGTGAGGTTCTGGCACTGAAAGGAGGTAAATCTCCCCACCTGTACCTGGGAGCAAAAATAGAATTGAAAATAAAAGTACTTTAAGTAGAGAGTGAATAAGAGGGGAGCCAAGAGGCAACCCTGTTTCACATCTATGTTCAACACAAATGAACCTGTGGTATCAGCTTCCATTGTGAATCTAACTTTAGCCCATGTATTAGTGTATAACAAGATAATATATCACAATATTAATTAACCATTATTTAAAGAGCACCTTCCCAATCCTTTTGACATGGATGCATAAATTCCATCTTCTTGCATTAATTCTTGTTTTGTATATATCTGTAACACGGCAAGAAATGGTCATATAAAATCAAGTATTCAGATTGGTGAAAAGATAACACATGACCCACTAGCAAGCGGGTATTAATTCCGTAGTAATGCCCACTTGCCATCGTGAGTACAATTTCTGAATCACTGAGTCCTCAGTTGCTCCCTATAGGTGGTGCTTCAAATTCAACTGCTGTGTCTTTCTGTATATTTTGTGGTATGCAATAAGTTCCTTCCACACCACCGGCCCTGTGGAACTCTGGGACTGGAGCGATCACTGTGGGCAGTAGATGGCACATACCGATCGAGCTACAAACTGAGACAGGGTAGAAGAAATAGTGGTATTTCTGAGTGCACACAGCCTGCCCGTAGAAATCCAGCACTGCAGTGATCACTGTGGCCATCCAGAGGATGAGACAGAGACAAAGAAATCGACAATAATCACTCTGTCTGTCTCTTTCTCACTGTCACTCTACATTTCTGTACTGCAATGCACCCAGCGTGAGTCTCGTTACTTCTTTCCACCGAATAATGCATTCTGGGCACTGTAGAAATATTTTCATACACTGACATGTACAAGCAAGTGAGATGGCAGATATGCAAATATTCGTACTCTCCCCATAATGCATTACTGAGTCAGAAGTAAAAATGAAGGAAACGAGTCAAAAGAACACTGTACTAAGAAACAGAGGAAAATGGTTTTGTTATGTTCTCTGTTATTTTATCGAAAACATCACATTGAGAGGTATAGAAAAACAGCAGTCACAATGTAAATAGATACTCAGTACTAAACATGCACGCACACCATCGGACATGTAGGTAGCCTATGTATTCATTCAAAAGTGCAGACTTGAACAGCACTTAATATTGTATTCAGCAATATTGTACCTTGTAGTTAATTTATTTTTCATATGTAATTCACTTGTAACATTATTCACCTTGTGCTTGCCATGTTACAAGTGCATTAATCCACTCCAAAGTCAGGCTGTACTAGGGAATTAATGCCTGGTTGGTGGTTGGAGGCACTCAGCCTGTGGCCTTGTGCTCCAACCCCCCAGGCATTAATTCCCTAGCAGAGCCCTCCTTTGTCATGGATTAATGCTTATTTAATGTTCTCAGCAGTTTGGTTTTGCAGTCTGAACTGCTGAACACTGCATGTTGTACCAGCACTTCTGCACTGAGCCTGGTGTTGCTGTACATCCACAGCTGTGCTGTTGACATCACTATATGGATCAGGGCTGAGACACACAGTGTGTTGCAGTGAAAGAGCAAGGATTTTGCAAGGGACAAAAGCCACATATACATTAGCATAAAATGAACATCATTGTTTCCCCTTCCCCTCAGAAGACACCCTGTTATCAATAAAGTCTACTAACTCTAGTGGCTAAGTCATCTATTGTTGGTATGTAGTTTTTTTCAAATAGTTTGTCTGCCATTACATTGAATGACAATGTGAATTGATACTGGACACTGTCAGCTTTGCCATCAGTGTTAGTGCCCTTGTAAGTTTTAATTAGTAATGACCCATTTTCAGTATGAGTATATTTTGTTGGTCTGGGCAAGTATTTGTGGACATCAAAAGGGATATGATGTGTTAGGTGTGTGCAAACTACTGTTGCAGTTTTGAAATGTGAGCACAGTTCTGACATGTGCTGAAAGTAGGTTCACAGAGGACCACGGGTTTACAGTTTTCTTTGGTTTTTCTGGTGCACTACTGACCTGGGTTCAGCGGAGCAGGTGTTCTGTTTTGTTATATGGCTTAAATTGCCTCCTTCCTATCAATAATTTCACTGAGTCTGGAGGAATCCCACTATTGGTTTTAACAACCGCCCAGGGAAAAAGGCATCCCACTTCTTCTCTCCTTCAGCCTCTACTCTACTGGAATTATGGCTTACTTTATTCTTGGTATTTTCCTGTTAATAAGCAGTGCAATCAATATTTTTCAGCCGAATGATGAACCAGGCTTGAGCCAAGTCCTGGCTCCCCTTATTCAGACCGATATTGTCTCTCTTCACTGCACCATCCCCCACAAAGTGTCACCCCCTCCCTTTACCTATGCCCCACACGCCTCCCTGCTACATTTCCTACTCCCTTCACTGCTGTCACTCAGCGCCTTCTCCCTCACATCCCTAAACTACCACGCTAACCTGTCCTGCTCTAGCAATACACTGGCATGTTTGTCAACTACCAGAGGACGGTCCCAAATGAAACAAATTCTGGTCAGATCCACCATGGCTGCAGTTAATGAGGTTCTGTAGACTTGTTAGGGAGGCACAGAGAAACAACACAATGATTTCTAACTAGTAAGATTTGTTTTCATTTGTATTCTAAGGAAGACATGCATATTATTAGGAAAAGATATGGAAGTCTACATTTCAAAGGAAGGAATTATGAGCAATGTAAGTTTGATAGGTACAGTAGGTGGCAGTACATGAAAAAGCAATGGCTGGCATATTGTTCAAGGCCAGTATGTGTAAATTACCTATTTTGGAGAAATCAACAGAATTCTTTTCTATGGAAATCAAAAAGTAAATTTAAGTAGCCTGCCCACTGGTGCAGTGGTAGTGCTACTGCCTGCAGCACTGGCGACCTGCTTTCATGAGCAAGCACAGGGCAACAGAGGGTCAGCCAGGGGGAGGAAGGATGAGCATCCCACAGACAGCTCCCCTCCTCCAGGGGGTCAGGGTCGTGGTTCCCCAGCAAGTCAGAGACACCCAGTCAAGACTGGGTGTGTAACAGCAGGGGCCACTCTACAGTGGGGAGGTGATGGCGGACTTCTATGAATCAGATGCTGGAGCGTGCCCAAACTGCACTGACATCATTGCATGTCTGCACCTCGGGGAGAATGTATAAGGAAAAACCCCTGGACCAGCAGCACAGTGACTCCCCATGACCTCCACCCGAATGATGCCCCAAGTGCTAGCATTGGCTTGGACCTATGGTATATCTTGGTCTCTCCCTGCCTCCTCCCAGGAATTAGCCCCGCCATGAGGGGCAAGCTGCAGGCCTCCACTGTGCAAGGTGACCTGGGAAGGATGCTGGATGTGAGGTTCTGGCACTGAAAGGAGGTAAATCTCCCCACCTGTACCTGGGAGCAAAAATAGAATTGAAAATAAAAGTACTTTAAGTGGAGAGTGAATAAGAGGGGAGCCAAGAGGCAACCCTGTTTCACACCTATGTTCAACATAAATGAACCTGTGGTATCAGCTTCCATTGTGAATCTAACTTTAGTCCATGTATTAGTGTATAACAAGATAATATATCGCAATATTAATTAATCATTATTTAAAGAGCACCTTCACAGTGCTTTTGACATGGATGCATACATTCCATCTTCTTGCATTAATTCTTGTTCTGTATTTATCTGTAACACGGCAAGAAATGTTCATATAAAATCAAGTATTCAGACTGGTGAAAAGACAACACATGACCTGCTAGCAAGCGGGTATTAATTCCGTAGTAATGCCCACTTGCCATCATGAGTGCGCTTTCTGAATCACTGAGTCCTCAGTTGCTCCCTATAGGTGGTGCTTCAAATTCAACTGCTGTCTTTCTGTATATTTTGTGGTATGCAGTAAGTTCCTTCTCCACCACCCGCCCTGTGGAACACCGGGACTGGAGCAATCACTGTGGGCAGTAGATGGCACATACCGATCGAGCTACAAACTGAGACAGGGTAGAAGAAATAGTGGTATTTCTGAGTGCACACAGCCGGCCCGCAGAAATCCAGCACTGCAGCGATCGCTGTGGCCATCCAGAGGATGAGACAGAGGCAGAGAAATCGACAATAATCACTCTGTCTGTCTCTTTCTCACTGTCACTCTACATTTCTGTACTGCAATGCACCCAGCGTGAGCCTCGTTACTTCTTTCCACTGAATAATGCATTCTGGGCACAGTAGAAATATTTTCATACACTGACATGTACAGGCAAGTGAGATAGCAGATATGCAAATATTCGTACTTTCCCCATAATGCATTACTGAATCAGAAGTAAAAATGAAGCAAATGAGTCAAAAGAATACTGTACTAAGAAACAGAGGAAAATGGTTTTGTTATGTTTCTCTGTTGTTTTATCGAAAACATCACATTGAGAGGTATAGAAAAACAGCAGTCACAATGTAAATAGATACTCAGTACTAAACGTGCACGTGCACCGTCAGACATGTATATAGCCTATGTATTCATTCAAAAATGCAGACTTGAACAGCACATAATATTGTATTCAGCAATATTGTACCTTGCTGTTAATTCATTTTTCACATGTAATTCACTTGTAACATTATTCACCTTGTGCTTGCCATGTTACAAGTGCATTAATCCACTCCAAAGTCAGGCTGTACTAGGGAATTAATGCCTGGTTGGTGGTTGGAGGCACTCAGCCTGTGGCCTTGTGCTAACCCCCCCAGGCATTAATTCCCTAGCACAGCCCTCCTTATCATGGATTAACGCTTATTTAATGTTCCCAGCAGTTTGGTTTTGCAGTCTGAACTGCTGAACACTGCATGCTGTACCAGCACTTCTGCACTGAGCCTGGTGTTGCTGTACATTCACAGCTGTGCTGCTGATCTCACTATATGGATCAGGGCTGAGACACACTGTATGTTGCAGTGAAAGAGCAGGGATTTTGCAAGGGAAAAAAGCCACATATACATTAGTATAAAATGAATATCATTGTTCCCCCTTCCCCTCAGAAGACACCCTGTTATCAATAAAGTCTACTAACTCTAGTGGCTAGGTCATCTATTGCTGGTATGTAGTTTTTTTCAAATAGTATGTCTGTCATTACATTGAATGACAATGTGAATTGATACTGGACACTGTCAGCTTTGCCATCAGTGTTAGTGACCTTGTAAGTTTTAGTTAGTAATGGCCCACTTTCAGTATGAGTATATTTTGTTGGTCTGGGCGAGTATTTGTGGACATCAAAAGGGATATGATGTGTTAGGTGTGTGCAAACTACTGTTGCAGTTTTGAAATGTGTGCGCAGTTCTGACACGTGCTGAAAGTAGGTTCACAGAGGACCATGGGTTTACAGTTTTCTTTTGTTTTTCTGGTGCACTACTGACCTGGGTCAAGCGAAGCATATGTTCTGTTTTGTTATTTGGCTTAAATTGCCTCCTTCCTATCAATAATTTCACTGAGTCTGTGGAGGAATCCCACTATTGGTTTTAACAACCGCCCAGGGGAAAAGGCATCCCACTTCTTTTCTCCTTCAGCCTCTCCTCTACTGGAATTATGGCTTACTTTATTCTTGGTATTTTCCTATTAATAAGCAGTGCAATCAATATTATTCATCCGAATGATGAACCAGGCTTGAGCCAAGTCCTGGCTCCCCTTATTCAGACCGATATTGTCTCTCTTCACTGCACCATCCCCCACAAAGTGTCACCCCTTCCCTTTACCTATGCCCCACACTACTCCCTGCTACATTTCCTACTCCCTTCACTGCTGTCACTCAGCGCCTTCTTCCTCACATTCCTAAACTACCACGCTAGCCTGTCCTGCTCTAGCAATACACTGGCATGTTTGTCAACTACCAGAGGACGGTCCCAAATGAATCAAATTCTGGTCAGATCCACCATGGCTGCAGTTAGTGAGGTTCTGTAGACTTGTTAGGGAGGCACAGAGAAACAACATAATGATTTCTAACTAGTCAGATTTGTTTTAATTTGTATTCTAAGGAAGACATGCATATTATTAGGAAAAGATATGAAAGTCTACATTTCAAAGGAAGAAATGATAAGCAATGTAAGTTTGACAGGTACAGTAAGTGGCAGTACATGAAAAAGCAATGGTTGGCATATTGTTCAGTATTGGGATTGTTTACACAGTTTTATGGAGAAACAGGGTTTTTGTCTTTGAGGTAATGTAAGTTATATTTAACGAATGTGTTGATGTCAGGCAGTCAAGTGTAATGGGCTCTGTTAGGAGAGAAAATGTGATGGTAACTTTCCGAAGGGGTCATTGTTGTTAAGGTTAAGGTAGTTATGCTTGTGATAAGGGGAATATCAGGACAATATGAGATCTATGCAGGAGTGGAGTACAAATACGCACTGTATCATAAGTATGTGCTCAGAGTAGAGGCAAATGTGATAAGCAGGTGTAAATAGGTAAACATAGAGGATACTGTTGTATCATGAGTAGTTACACTGTTTGAGGGTGTTTCTAATGCCAGGAAGTATGCAATAAGAATAGTTCAATGATATGAAGGAAAACAAAGCTGGACATAGTTATATATTACCATGCATTGTGGTTCTGATAAGCAAGGAGGCAGATAAAACCATCAGCAACAACAATGAATTTTTGAGAACGTGAGCAATCATAAAATTTGGGGTTTTACCTGCAAAAAAGGTTGACAGTAGTGGTATTTGTAAGTGTGCGTGTGCGTGTGTGTGTGCATGCGTGCGTGTGTGTGTGTGTTTTAGAGTAACACTGTTTAATAGTTTTGAAATACCACAATGCATAATAAAAACAGTCATCACTATTTGATCTTCTACTTTTCTGTTACCTGCCCCAGGTCTCGTAATCGTACATGCATGACATTCTGACTGTCCTCCTCTGAACATCACTGTAGGAAAAAAAAGAGTGTTTCCCTTTAGAGGTTAATTTATCTGTTCAGACACAACCATGTTTTTCACGAATCATATTTAAAATTTATTAGGTTGAAGTTTGTTGTTATAGCGGACATAGACTCAAAACTACTGTATGTGCTCATAAAAGTTCTGTGTCAATGCTGCCAAAATGAAACACCAAAATTGTGCTTATACTTATAGAACACAGAAAGGACAGGTTCACTATGAAAAGGAGTATGCAGGCCTTTGCTTTGCTCTTATGTTACCAAAAATGGCATTGCATGGACATTAATGAAGAGGGACTGGGGTATTGGACAATCTTCTATTCATTGTAGGCAGACATTGACTACTGTTTATGTAAGCAATAAGGCATGAAGGGGTGTGTGTAAACCATATTTTACAGCATGTCCAAGGGCATAGTAAGGCACAAGGCTGAAGGCTGAGTAGCTTCAGCTGCTGGCCGTACTGTAAAATATGGTTTACACACACCCCGAGTGCCTTATTGCATTTATACAATTGGCTCCTTTTTTATTACTTTTGACTATTGGGAAAAGCATGTATACATATAGGAAAAATAGATTTACTTGTGTGCATTTGTGATAAAATAGTCCTTCCACCCACTGCAAGTGATGTCATTGTATTATTGCCTACTTTTTTCTTCCTGTTTTTTTTTTTTCTCTGTTGTTCTCCACATTAAAGAAATGGAATGCTTATCATGGAATGTTTAACATGGAATACATGGATTCAAAATTCTGCTCAGTTCCACTGGCAAAATGTTTCTCTCCCAACACACTGTACACACAAACAACAAAGACCTTTGTTATAGCAACAGACTCAGCTATCTCACTGTCAGGGCAAGAAGAAGAGAGTTCCCTGATGAGCAGGTAAAGATAGAAGGGGGATTATTCACTGTCAGCAAAGAAACAGTTGTAGTGAAAACTATAAACAATACTTATTGTTTCTAATGTGTTTATGTATGTAAGGACAGTGTGATAATCAGGGACACAGCATTTAATTAATTTGTTGTATTTTTTATTTAAGGTAGTTTAATTTTCAGGGTCCAGTTGAAGTTTTTTTTACATTGTAAAGGTACCAGCCATGTTTGTGGTGGAAGATCAGTTCTGGCTGTAGAGGGCTAACTTAAATGTCCATGTTCCAAATGCCAATTGATCTGTGTTGCAGAATCTTTACTGCTCAGCAGTCCTTTTTTTAACCATGTGTAAACCATATTTTACACATAAATAAGAGCCAATCAAATTACATGATTTTACCCTGCCATTTTATAATAGAGCTCAACTCGCTGTAAGATGTCACTCTAGGAGCAAATATTAGATAGTATAGTCCTCCTGTTCCTTACTGCCTGATGAAAAATACTATACTAAAGAGAAAGTGTGTACTGTTTCCAGCTGAGTAAGCAGCTGAGCATGTATGTCATGTTTTTTTTTTTTCAAAGTAAACTGTGCTGGAATTTAGTTACTGTACAGCTCCACGTTTCTATTTTTCTGCACTGTTACCATAACCTCCATGTTTTTAGATAATTTATTGCAACTGTTGTAATGATTTTTTGTTGTACTTGTATTTGGAATGTCACCCCTGTATTTGTTGTTTTGTATCCTCCCGGGTTGTGCCTGAAAATAGTCATTGCTATGGCTAGTGCACCTACCTGGTAAACAAGAACTAAATAAATAAAATAAATAAATAACCACTAAAGAGAGGAGAGCAGAGATGAGGCAGTTCAGAACTTTGATCCATCACATTTTTTGAACCTAGATATATGTGTGTAGGATAGAGTCCTAAGGCTACAAAAGGAATATGTCTCAAATCCATAGAATATACAAAATAATAAAGTTTTCTTTTTGTATAGATGATGCAAGGTAACCATTAATTTGTTAGCATGGACATCATGGAGTTTCACCAATTTTTTTTGCTAAGTAAATTTAATTATTGAAGGGAAGGAAGAAAAAATTACTCACCTTAGTAATGTTGTTTCTTCTAATGGAGTCTTGCTGTATTCTGACATTTGCAGTTAGGTCCTGCCTTTCAACTGCCCTGGAGAACAAACAGTTAAACTTTCCATGGCCAGCATGGAATGTTCACCATGAGCTCAGTTGAAGCCCCTGTCTGCTGTTGTTTAAACTCCAACCATCAGATCTTTATGAACAATACTCACTAGAAGTTCTGTGTGGAAACTGTAAAACTCAGACTAGCCAACTGGCAACTAAATTTATATAAAAGGGTTTTTTGGTTTCAGAGCAAAGTCTCAAGTCAGGAAACCCAAAAAAACAAGACACATCCCAAAATACAACAGTCACACAAAATAAAGGAGGGTGAAAAAGGGACACCCCTAGGGTGCCAACACTGCTCCTACCCACCCACATCCCAAAAACTAGGTTCTGAGAGGGAAGGCGGGGGGGTAGGTCAGAATACAGCAAGATTCCATTAGAAGAAACAACATTACTAAGGTGAGTCATTTTTTCTTCAAACAACATGAAGTCTTGCTGTATTCTGACATATGCAGACTACCAAGCAGTACCTCCATGGAGGAGGGACAGAACCTACTTTGGAAACAGGCTCTGAAGTACTGCTGTGCCAAACTAAGCATCACTCCTAGCCTGGATATCCAGAGAGTAATGCTTGGTGAATGTATGGACTGTTTTCCAGGTGGCTGCTTGACAAATTTCTAAGATAGGAATATCCCTGGCAGCAGCAAGGGAAGCAGCTATACCTCTAGTAGAGTGAGCCCTCAGGTTTGAGGGTGGAGTTCTACCCAATTTTTCATAGCAGAATTGTATACAAGAAACAATCCACCTGGCAATAGATCTCTTAGTGGCATGTTTGCCCTTACCAGCCTCTCCATATGTGAGGAACAATTGGAGGGACTCAAACCTGTGACCCTTGGTGTGTCTATGTAGTAGCTGAGGGCCCTTTTAACATCCAAGCTGTGCAGCCTCCTCTCTCCAGAGGAGGAATGGGCAGTGAAGAAAACAGGGAGAGACATAGACTGGTTAACGTGGAAATCTGAAACCACCTTAGGCAAAAACTTCCTGTTAGTTCTTAGAACCACTTTATCTCTATGGAAAGAGATGAAATCAGGCTCCACTGACAGGGCTTGCAATTCACTGATACACCTGGCAGAGGTAATGGCTACGAAAAACACAGTTTTCCAAGTCAAGTACTTAAGCTCTGCAGAGGACAAAGGTTTAAAGGGTGGTTGCATAAGCTGAGCAATGCAAAAATTAAGGTCCCAAGCAGGAGCAGGGTCCCTAAAGGGGGGATTGGTGTGCAGCAATCCCTTGAAGAACTTACAAAACACAGGATGGGCTGACAGAGGAGAGGGCTTGCCTACTGACAGGAAAGCAGAAACAGCTGCCAAATGCACTTTAAGTGTAGCTGGCCTAAGGCCTAGGCCATTGAGATGGACCATATAGTCCAGAACCGTAGGCAACCCAGCAGACTCTGGAGAAATATTCTTATTAGAACACCAAATAGTGAACCTTTTCCATGTGGAATTGTAAGTCTTTCTGGTGGAAGGCTTTAGAGAAACCTTAAGGATATCCACAAACCCTTTGGAAAGATGCAGATCAGCAAACTCTAACTCTTCAAGAGCCATGCCTTGAGATTGAGAGACCTGAGGTTCGGGTACCAAATCCTCCCCTGAGAGGATGTCAACAGGTTGTAATTCCTGGGAAGAAACAGGGGAAGGTGGACTGCTAAGGACAGCAACGGGGGTACCAGGGCTGTCTGGCCCAGTCTGGAGCAATCAGAATCACTTTGCATGGTTGTGACCTTATCTTGACTAACACCTTGAACAGGAGAGGGAAGGGGGGAAAAGCATACAGAAATTTCCCTTCCCAATTCAGGATCAGAGCATCCAGGGGGACTGAGCCCAAGACTGTGGGTCTGCAACAAAAGAGAGGAAGTTGGTGATTGTCTGGGGCTGCAAAAAGATCTATCTGTGGAGTGCCCCATCTCGAGAAAATCACTTTCAAAACTAGGGGATCTAGGGTCCATTCATGATGACACTGGGATATTCTGCTGAGAGCATCTGCTAGGACATTGTCCTTCCCTGGGAGGTGAACTGCTATCAGAGAGGTTTGCAGGGAATAGGCCAGGGACCACAACTTCATTGCTTCTGTGCACAAGGCCATAGACCGAGTGCCTCCTTGCTTGTTGATGTACCACATGGCGGTGGTGGTGGTGTCTGTTCTGACCTGGACCACCTTGTTCTGTACAGATTTGGAAAAGGCTTGCAGTGCCAGAAACACTGCTCTGAGTTCCAAGAGATTGTTGTGAAGCAGAGATTCCTGAGGTGACCACAGCCCTTGGGTGGTAAGATCCCCCAGATGGGTTCCCCAGCCCAGCAGGGAAGCATCTGTGGTGAGTATCACTGAATGAGACTGAGTGACAAAAGGAACTCTTTGTCTCAAATTGTCCTGATCCTGCCACCATTGCAAGGCCTAGATGAGGGTTTGAGTCACTGGGACTAGTTTGGTAAGGGAATCCTTTCTTTGGGACCAGAAGGCGTTTAAGTAGAACTGAATGTCCCTCATCTGGAATCTTGCTCCCTGGACCACTGCTGTGGAAGCTGCCATGTGGCCCAGAAGCTGAAGGAAATGCCTTGCTGGTCGAGACACCTGTAGGGTGAATGAAGAGGCCAGTTCTATAAGGGTCCTTACCCTGTCCAGGGGAAGGAAGGCTCTTGCCCTAACTGTATCCAGCTCTGCCCCTATGAAGGTGAGGAGCTGTACTGGCTCAAGAACTGACTTTGGAAGGTTAAGAAGGAATCCTAAGGAAGTGAGCACTTGCTGAGTTATTTGCAAATGTGACTTGACTTGGTCTGGAGACTGACCCACTATGAGCCAGTCGTCCAAGTATGGGAAGATGGAGATCTTTTTTCTCCTTAGGAAAGCAACCACTACTGCCAGGCACTTTGTGAAAACCCTTGGGGCTGATGTTAGGCCAAAGGGCATTGCTCTGAATTGATAGTGGCCTGAGGGCAACTCGAACCTGAGGTACTTTCTGTGGGAGCACCTGATGGGAATGTGAAAATAGGCATCTTTTAGGCTCAGAGAGGCTAACTAGTCCCCTGGCCTTAGAGAGGGAAGGATTATTCCCAGAGTCACCATTTTGAACTTTGGTTTTAAAAGGTGTTTGTTCAAATATCTTAGGTCCAGGATGGACCGCCATTCTCTGTCTTTTTGGGGGTTAGGAAGTACCTGGAATACAATCTTTTACCCTTGTGTAGGGTGGGAACACTCTCTATGGCTCTGAGAGCTAGGAGGGAAGAAATCTCTGCCTCTAAGGCAAGTGTCTCTGATGGATTTGCAGGTGGAAAGGATCTGGTTCTCATCTTGGGAAATTTTTTGAAGCTGAGAACCAGTCCCTGGCTTACTACTTCCAGGACCCACTTGTCTGATGTCAGAGACTTCCAGTCCTGGACAAAGTAAGCCAGTCTGCCCCCTACTGGTATTGGAGAATCGGCCCGGGCAGACCCATCAGGGTGTCTTCTTGCAGGGGCTTTGGGCTGAGGGTGGATGCAGGCCTGCTCATCCCCCGTCTGCCTCTCCCTCTGAAGAACCCCCTCTGAGAATAAGAAGAGGAGGCCTGAGCTTGGTAAAAAGGCCTTTGGAAAGGCCTGTCCCTGCCCCTGGACTGCTGCCTTTGAGGAATGGCTTGTCTTTCTTTGGCCTGAGCACTCCTGTAAGTGGTCCTGTACTCGTCCATCTTTTTCATGTAGTTCTCTGTCTGCTCCCCAAACAGAGAATTACCAATAACAGGGAAATCCATGGCCTTAGCCTGGGTATCCTGTGATAGGCTAGTACATCTGAGCCAAGCCATCCTCCAAATAGCCACAGATGTAGCCATGACTCTTGATGAAACATCATTGGAGTCCACAGCAGCATGAAATTGCACTTTGGATGCCTCAATCCCATCTGCAGCCACCTGCTCCAGCTCCTTGGCAAGCTGGTCAGGGGTCTGTTTAGCCAGAGCCAGCACAGCGTCCCATCTGGACTTCTGGTATCTAGCTGTGTAGGCCATATAGTTAGCCTGCCTGAGTCCCAAAGATGCTGCCATGTACTGTTTCTTTGCCATGGCATCAATCCTCCTTGAGTCCTTATCTGGAGGGTGTGATGCCAAGGGGATATTTGCCTTATCACAGGCAGCAGCCTGCACTACCCCAACATGGCTGCATTGCCGAGAAAGGAAATCCATGTCTGAGCCTGAAAGAGTATACTTCTTGTCCAGTCGTCTGTCCACAGGAGGTATGGAGTTAGGAGTCTTAAGAATTTTATTTGTCTGTTTCCCAAAAGATTTATGGAGGGGAATAGACAGTCTCCTGGACTCTGGGATGTCCATCATTTCAACAAAATCAGGCTCCTCCTGTTCCTCTACTGCTTCTTCCATAGTAAGCTGGAGGGTTTCAGCCACTTTTTTTGTAAAACATAAAGTGGGAAGGGGACTCAGAAAGCCTAGGAGGAGAAACACCTGAACGTCTGTCTGGGGAGATGTCTTGGTCAATAGGCACATCCAGACTTTCATAATCACCATCATCATCCTCATACTCTCCCTCCTCCTCATCCGGTTCATAAAATTCTTCTAAGGTGTAATCCGGAACCGGGGGAACCGACCGAACCGAACCCCTGCCAGATGGTGCCGGTTCGGCCGGAACCGAAGTATGCGATTGCACTATTCTTATCACCTTGGCTATCTCATCAGCGGTTGGAGTATGAATTTCTGGATCCGAACCAGACAATGTATCTTTTCTTTTTCTTTTAACCGGGACCGACTCCTCAGAATTGGCTCTCCTTTTGCCCGAAGAAGTATCGCCCTGGTCAGAGGGCACTCCTTCTGGTTCGGTCGGAACCGAACCGGGCTGGCCATCTGGGTCAGCGGACTTCTTGGCCTCCCTTTCCCTCAGTCTACTTAATCTCTTTTCCAGGGCAGCTTTGGTAAAATTCTTACAAATTTGGCAGTCTGAATCGAGGTGGTCAAACTCCAGACAATAAACACAGGTGGTGTGGGGATCAGCCTTAGCAAAGACTTCCCCACACACACTGCAGTGTTGAAACCCAGTGGGCCCATTTTTTTTCTTGGGTTTCTCAGACATGGCCAATCCTATCCAAAACTTACCCTTTTTTCAGCAATCTGCCACGCAAGACTCCCCTATCGGTTCCTGACCGTGTTATGAGTCTTGGAAAAAAATTTAATAAAATTCCGTTTTTTTTAGAACTGATATGGACCAGTTACCACACTCTAAGTAAATTCACAAACTTTTTTACCTGAACTGTTCGGTTCAGCCGAACTGATCCACAATTTACAAGTTCCACACAGAAACTAAATAGAAAACCTATCTAGTACTCACGGTACCACAGACAGAGACTTAAACCGACAGATTCAGTAGCAGCAATTCGGTAGAAACCGAGAGAAAAACAACACTTAAACTGACTTTTTTGAACCGATCAAAGGAGAAATCTCTGGAGCGACTGTTCAGTGAGGCAGAGTAAAGAATCTGATGGTTGGAGTTTAAACAACAGCAGACAGGGTCTTCAACCGAGCTCGCGGTGAACATTCCATGCTGCCATGGAAAGTTTAACTCTTTGTTCTCCGGGGCAGTTGAAAGGCAGGACCTAACTGCATATGTTAGAATACAGCAAGACTTCATGTTGTTTGAAGACATAATTACTAATTGAACAGTAACATGTGTGTTTGGGGCCAGGATATAGCCCACATTCTCTAATATTTATTTTTGTACTGAAGTAAAAACAAATATTTAGCACAACAACAAGTGAATGAAACAATATAAAATATACATATGTACAGTGTGTGTGTGTGTGTGTGTGTGTGTGTGGCTATTTAAAACAGCCTATAAAAATATGAACAGTTTAAATTTTCTGTCTGAAGGATTGGCAGCACAAGATAGATACAATGATTTGCAAGTAGGATCAGTTCTTGATTTTACAGAATAAAACATTGTCTGACAAAGTCAAAACCTTGCTGCTACTGGCCTGCTGCCTCCTTTCCCCTCATGGTAATAGTTTAAATCCCTGACAACTAACCCTTCGGGGTTGAGACAATCCTCAAGGAAACAAAGTGCTGCCTAAATGAATAACAGACAGTAATTTAAAAAATATTAAAGATAAATCTGCAGAGAAGGGAATAATTTCTCAGAACCAACTCAGCCAAATGGCACACACTCACAGGACTTCAGCCAGCCCCAGACCACCTCCCAATACTTATAATTAGTGTTGGGACCACATTATTTGGATCAACAAGAGAAAACAAAAGTGCACGTCATAAATGATAACAGCAGGAGTGGCGCACAACTAGAGTTTCTAGTAGAGGTGAGGAGCTCAGTTTCTGGAAAGGGAGGGCTCATGCTATTATACAGTTGAACTCACCCAACCAGTCAACCAAAGGTGTGGGATGATGCATCGGCTGTGCAGGTCACCATGCAGTCCAAATTAAAAAAAAAAACTGTCAGGGCACAGGGCAGTGGATGGGAGGAAGGAAACAAGGGGGTGCAATATTGGGAACAAACGATAAACAAGTAAGCAACTTAGTTCATCAGCACCTGGGGTACAGTCTGTGCAGCATCTGTATTTACTGTCACTGAAATCCCTGAGTTGGACATGACTTTGCAGACTAGTGCAAGCAACTGTGGGCAAATGTAATTTTACCTTGTCCTGCTGCCTAGAAAAAAAAATGTGACGGTCAACAAACCCCTATAATGTTAGCCCTTGTACATGACCAAAGTATGAAATACACAAATGACTAACTTTACTCCCTGAATAGGCTTGATCTCATTAAACATTACATTAAGGCACAGGGATTAGAATCTAGTAATTTGCCTGGTCGCTATAGTCAATAGCAGAGTAGATTTGCCGGAATGTGGAATCCCTTGGTCCTCAGTGTTCTTCTTGACTGACTTCTCTTCCATCCTGGTCCCTGCCAAATCCAACTCCCATCCCTGACCACAGTCTGCCATCCATGACCACCCAGTATGACCAACTCAGTGATGTGAAAAGAGAGAGAGAGAGAGAGAGAGAGAGAGAGACAGAGGCTAAGGCGGGTCCGACCTCACCTCAGAGCACCTATATGACCTGGGTAGTGGAGTCCTCTCCTCCCGTAGACCCTTATACATGGGACACAGGCACACAAGGTCATGGACTGCTCTGCTGCTGGACTCTTTGAACCAGGCTGGCAAGCAGTGAGAGAGTGGCTGGCATGCAGGTTGGCGGTGGCTTACAGTTATTAGTTATAACTTTTACCAGAGGGGAGAGGACCATCCTGGTTCGGGATTAAAGAAGTATGTCTGTCTCATGCATTCCCTGCACTCCTCCTCACCAACAAGGCAGGGTCCAGCTGGGAACTGGGGAAATAAATATTTTTACAAATGATAAAAAAATGTTAAAACCACAATTAAAATAAACAAAATAAAATGTGTTTAAAAATAAAATCATCCAGTGTGGTCAGATGGCAGAGAGTCACCCACGGTACTTGCAGCAGCAATTTCAGCAATCAATCTGTTCATACCGAAACAAGTTGCCAATCCCAGCAAAGTATTAAACCAGGATAGCAAGGAAGGAATCAGTCATGTCTAGGAGAAGAGGGATGTGCATCTGATGGGTGGGGGGGCAGCTACCTTTATCCCTTCCTTGCCAGCCTGGCTGGCTTCTAGTTCTCAGTCTTGAGTCAAAACTTCTGCGGGTGTGAGGGCATTGATTTATATACAACAAAAAATGAATTAGCCAAATGGCAACATCAAATTCCAGTTGTGTTGCTAGAGAGCAGACCTAGAGGCACCAGCAGTTCAAGCAGGACAAGCTAGGTGTTAAGCCCTGATGTCAGTGATCCCCAGAAACAAAGAAGTATTAAGGGCAGAGGTGATGGGCCATTTAAATCAACAGGGAGACAGCTGAGACCGGAGCTGAAGTTCTGGAGTTGTAAAGTAGTGCCATTATCAACCAGATTTGCAGTCATTTAAAATAATGACTCTACTTTACAACTTTGCTGGGACTGGGAGGCTGACATCTTTTCTTTAATCTTTTGTTTTAGTGTGGATGGGCAGGTGGGCCGTGGCAGCAGGATAAAATGGGCAAGGCACTGAACTGTCACAGACTGACCTGATTATCTGCAGCACAGAAATACATGACAGGGTCAATCTCTTTCCGCCCAAAAAACTGGAGGGGCTCCAGCCCCCCTCTCACCCCCCCCCTCCTTCTACACCAGTGGCTTCAGTACTCAGAAGAGGCAGGCTGCTGTTGACTGGTGGCAGCTTCGTCATGTAGAGGTGTCCATTTGTGGCAGAAGACAGCATAGGTGAAGCAGCCAGAGCTGCGCTGGTGAGAAGCTTGCATAATGATTCTGACTTGAGAAGTATACTTTCAGTGAATTATTCTCTTTTTGTTCTGAATGTAAAGCCCATAATGCGTCAGTTCTGGGCATTAGTAGCAGTCTGACGAAATCTAACTGTAACATCACTCGGGATTCTACTACAATCATTAAACAATATGAACCAGTTCTGAAATACATTATGAATAAAGACCGTATCCATTTAACACATTTAATTTGAACCTTTGAATCAGTTCATATTGCTGCATTTGCTGATAGAAGGTCAGTGCTTCAGATGTGATGGCGTTGTTATTTAAGCTTGCTTTTCAATAAACTTAATTTGAAAGGCTGTGTCTAAAATGTGTGTTGATCATTTGTGTTTCCTTAAAATGCAGGTTATGAACTAGGCTTCCTTTTTTTATCCGGGGGGGTGGGGGTGGAGTAACAAGGCTCATTGAGTGAGCATTTCCAGATACTGACTCCAGTCCAGTCCACACTTAAGATACCACGTTGAGGGAGGGCAGAAAAGGTTAATGTTCTCCAATGTGCGGTCCTAATTGGGAGGGGGCCAAGTGAGAGGAAGAAGAGAAGCACACTGATCCAAGGCCACCTTTCTGCTTGACTGTCTCTCTCAGTCAATCAGCAATACAGTACTCAATTAGTAGGGAAAATATTCAACACAGCAGCGTTAATCAAGTAATATGACTCAATAAATTCCATTCAGTCATAAAAAACATTCTCACTTTATTTGATGGTCAAAATGCATGAACACTGACCTCCCCCCAATACCCTTCTTCCAGTTATGCCAACAGACGGCAATTTCTTACTAGTTTTGATTAGAATTTTGGAAATCATGTGGCATGATGGAAAACATTTTACAATGACAGCAACTGTAGTTGTTTTCACTGATCATAGTGGTGTATGTCAGTTGCCAGTGAAGTTTCTGTTTTATTAGGGAGATCTGTAAATAGTCTTTTAAATCACAACTGAGTTCCATGTAGCCTTAATAACAGTATTGATGTGTATGTTCTGTGATGGCCACTGTTTTAGTCCTGCAGTGTAAATGAACTTTGGTTCTCAGACTCAGTGGATGGTATTGGAGCAGGCTCTTACATAGTGAGAACCAATTATATGAGAGTTCCACCACCAAGAATTGACAGTTCCCTATCTCTTCCATTTGACTAGCTCTCCTGTTCTCCAAGTAATCCAGGTTCACCCTACTGAAACAGCCCCCCCGTGCACGTTTCACCCACAGGAACCACTCAAGTTTTATCAGGGGGACAATAAGAAATAATATTTTTAAAAAAGCAGGTGTGAGGGTATCGTAGTAATATAGTATCCTACGGAAAGAAAAGAGCAATGCAAGAGTTATGCGGTTAAAACAAAAAATTATAGTAAGGTGCAGGTTGCACTGTAACACCCTGTTGCTGCTGTTTTTATGCAGACCGCAAAATAATATTTACAAAAAGCAAGTGTGAGGATATCTTAGTAATCTACTATCCTAGGGAAAGAAAAGAGCTGCAGGAGTTATGGGTTAAAAGTAACAGTTAGCTGTCATTTGATGTTTGCAAGTAGTAGGTGAAAAGTACAAAGACACAAGGGTATAGGTGAGAGAACAATATTCAGTTCTGTACAGCCTTGCAGTGACTTTTCAGAAATGAACAACAAGGGACGGTCTATATGCTAGCAGTAGGAAACACCTCAGAGCCAGAGGAGTGATGGACGGCTCCTGCAGTGTGTAACCACAGTCCATGCCCTGCTAGAAAATAAATTCTGATACCCACACCACCTAATGAAAAACAAGTCAGAAGAAATCCTTGCACATACAAAGTAATAATAAAATGGATGCAGTTTGAAATATTCCCTAATGAGTTCAGCTATGGTGATGGAGTCTACCCTGCTACTCCGAAAACCTCCCTTTCCAGAATGGATATTTGCTCTACTCTTTCTGTCATTTTGCCACTAAATGCCCAGGTGCTCTCCTATATAGACCTCCGAGTTTCTAGAATAATCTCCTTGCTGCAGTGCATTCAGCCAGCTTGCAAAATACACCACAAGTTCAACTTTAGGGCCTTGGAAGTCAACCTGCTGTTGTGTCTACTTACGCAAAAGGTTTCAATTGCAAATACCGGGACTGCAATACCAACGGTGAATTGAATTCTCTATCTGGAGCCCAAAGTGCAATGCCTTCATGTACTTGTCACTTTAACCAATTTTTAGTTTTTTTTTTTTAGATGTAAAGATCATTGGCAACCCTTGTCCGCGGAATTCATGGTGCCATAATTTTGGAGCCGGAAATTTGAAGCATGCTGCAGCTGTCATTATGCGCTCTTATTTATATGTGTGTATATGCAGTCATTTATTAATTTATACGGTGACAATTCATTTTATTTAGCTTTAGGAACTCTTATTGAATGGTCTGTGAACATATTATCCTGTGATGAATATGAGGAGACTGATTCAGTGTTTTTTGGAGCGCCAATATAGCCGTACTCCTACAAACCTAGCCAGTGGTGGTGTCACTGATGCTGCAACACACAAAAGTAACAGCAGTAAATCGGAGAGTGAGTCAACTGTTGATTACAATGAAGTTCCTGTGGTAATTTAATGTTTTATGCATTGTAATCCAATTTCTTTCTGCATTTAATCAATTGTATGCTCCGCACTTGACATTACATGGCCTAAATTTCCCATCGCAATGCCCGTGATGAATTAGATGGTTTGTTGCCACTGTCTGATCTTGCTAGCAAGTTCATATTCCTTATTTTATTGATGTGCACATCCAAAATTGCAATTGATGTGGATTCACACTATATGTGTTTTTTGTGTGGTTACAGTGTGATCTGTGGTTTGCATGTAACAGTCTGCTCATCTTCTCTTGATACTGTCTATATGATAGATCAGTGTGGCTTCCCTGCAGACGCTGTTGTCATACACCTCATATTTACCCTACAACAGCAATTCTTATTTTATTTACAGTTATCTTGAAATTCCCTTTTCCTCAATGAATTAATCTGAAGAAAAGTATGTGTGTGTATGTGGGGGGGAGGGTTAAAATGCACCAGTACAAATGATCTAGTAGACCAACTAAGACAACAACATATGTGCCCTGAACTGGCAGTCAGTAAATACAAGTATGACAGTGTCAATAGATGTTTTATGGGAACACACCTAAGGTAATTTAATAGCCAAATGTCCGAAATGAAAGTACATTAAGAGTTCTGTATGACTGTGCAGCGACAAAAAGGGAAAAGGTGAGTAAGGAGTGAAACACCTTTGGGCATTTTACCTGGTGTGGTACTTCATTCTTTTTTTAATAGTTTAACCAGGAGAGAGACAATAAGCTGATAGCTTGTTTACAGTTGCAACCTGGGAGAACAGGAAAGTTAAGTCACTTGCTCAGGGTCACTCAGTATGCAAGTGGGGGCTGTGGGATTTAAACCCAGGTCGCCAGATTTGCAGATCAGAGCCTTAAACCACTACGCTATACTGCCTCTTCAAATTCATATGTATCTTTTATAACATGTGTGCTTGTAATTGACTAAAAAATTTTTTTACTGACAAGACACACTTCAGTGTGGTCTGTGAGGTACTTTGTGAAAGAACATGGGTGGCCTTGAAATATTTTGTAACACAGTCTTTATGATGAGTACTTTGGCTCAGTTATTGGGATGGGATGTAAAGTGTATTGTGGGGGGAGGTATCATGGCTGGGCAATGCAGACATCTGTAACCCATACTGACTAGTTACGGAGATGGGCTACTACACTTCAGCTCCATATAATTGCTAGAAATAAAGGATCCCAGGTGAACCATAACTTCCGCAGCTGAGCCAGGTGCAGCCTTCTGTTTGTTTTTGTGTCATCCTAGCGCGGTCCCTCCATTACTCCTGGTATGCACAAAACACTAGCATTGCATGAGGCATTCAGTACCGATCTGGATTCCTCACAGTAGACTGCAAGAGTACAGAAACATCTGAAAGTGACACACAAAAATTAGAGACCAGCACTTCATTCTGACAGACAACACTGACAACTGCGACTCATAGGAAATCCCACTATACACAGCCAAATGACTGCAACTGTACAGTGTCAAGCTAAATTGTTGGGCTCCAATTCCTGTGTGTCCCTTTGTGGAATTTTTTGTTATTTTCATCATTTACACCCATTGCGGTGAAAAACGCAGGATATCACAAGATCACAAAAATCAAGACCTTTCACTGTAAGTCCCATCGCGATCGCCTACTGTTGCAGTCAGAACTGCGGAAGGCAGATTATTAGTGTATGACAGAAATAATTATATAGTTTAGTTCACAGCCATTATTTTGGTGATGGGGGAGACCTTTACCTCTGGGACCATACTCTGAAGCACTTTACAAGTGTGAGTGTGTGGGTGTGTGCCCCACAGCTGTTGGCTTGCTTGGTTCCCTGCCTGACGTGTCACTTCCAGTGCTGGGGGGGGGGGGCATCCACAACATGGAGGAGACACAGTCAGAGACACAATAACATAATATAAGGTATTTATTTCATTTTCTTAATGGTCAAACTTGTGATATGCATAGTATGCCTAAAATACTTACACTGACGCTATTTAGAGCACATGGACGATTCCCTTATGCTTTATTACCCGTTGCCCTCACCACAATCAGCTTGTCACTGTAACCCCCCCCCCCAATAATCAACAAAGCTGAAGGCTCTGAAGTCTTCATTTATCAAATATTACTCTGCTCAGTGGTAACTAAACTATTTTTACACCTTTATAATAGCACATTTTCCACATTTTCACAAATAAAAAAAAACCCGCAGCATTTATGCGAATCAACAAAACGGGGTTAGTGAATGCTTAAAAGTACTAGGCAGATGGTAGGTGGCAAAATACAGCACATGGGGTGTGAATACCACTCATTTTTAAATATGGAGAAAAAGAAAAGTGTAACACTCATATAAAAGAAATCGAGGAGACTGGATTTTTTATGAATGAAGCCAGCGGCCTATATTGTCGCTTTGTTTAGAGGAGGAAAAAATACACGAAAGACTAAGGTACTGCATATTGTAGTCCTAAAATATTAAGAAACAGAGGAGACAGCTTTTTTTAATTTTGTGAAAGTGTAAATTCACTGTGTCAACGTGATGAAAATGATAGGATGATGGAGCTGTTGACTGGTTGTCAAAATTCCATAGCTAGCCATGCCTACTGTACTTCTTCAGATGCCTCCAGGGGGTGGGGATAGGGCAGAACAGGGAGGGCAGCTACAGCGTTGCTATTCGAAACTTCTTCAGGACTCTGGTAGCTATTTTATATGATGAGTAATGTGGCCCTACTGGCTCTAATATAGGAAAAATATTTTTTTGTCAATGAAACAAACCTTAATTGAAACATACAACATCTTCTACTGTGCTTTGCTCTGTACTGGCTCTTCTATGCAAAAACTACAGTTGTCTCTACTTGCTCCTAACTGGAAATAATACATCAGGAATTACAGATAGAAGTTACATCTATGGCTCCTTTTACATCTTCAAAGAACAGCACTTACTCACCATTCCAATACATCCTTACTCTCCGTGTAAAAGATCATTCATTTTTCACACCCTTTCTGATCCCTTTACCCACAGCCATATCTTCAGTCATACTTCTATCAGTGGGTGGTTCGCTGGAGCAACTGAAAAACAGGAATTACTGGGTTGAGCTATGGGCTGCTCCCCCCCCCACGTGCTGGTGTGCTGCATGCCATGGCATGCCAGACGTATCGGTAGCTATGCCCTTGCTGTTAAGGGGCGGGGACAGACATGGCAGGGATGCAGAAATGGAAATAAAAATGCCCACTGTGATATAGTGCAGTGCTGCAGTCCATAGGGACAACATGGGTGGATTGCTTCCTGGGGAGGGTCAGGTGGAAGAAAAACAGTTCCATGGATGGAAAACATGACGTCAGCCCTTTTCTACATACAAAACATCTGCAGGGCTCTGCCCATGCAGCCATAAAAAGTACTCAGATCCTTTACGGGTGTGTTAAAGAAAATGCTTCTCTTGCTCCTATTATGTTCAGGTAATGTGGAGCTAAATCCTGGCCCTCCATCTCCGCTTATTTCTCCCACCGAATTCGCAGCCACTCCAGGACTCAAAATTTGACCAGTTACAAGCATGGGCCCTACACACAGAGCCCAACCTCATTATCATTACTGAGTCATGGCTCAAGAAAGCCAACACTGATCAACAAGTTACTCTAAAGGGCTATAAGCTGTATAGGGCAGATAGGGACTCCAGTGGGGGGTGAAGTAGTTATCTATACCAAAACTAAGTATACAGTTAGCGACATTTTCTGTCAATCAAAACAAAAGGAATATGAGATTGTATCTCTAAAGCTCCACCTTCATTCCTTGGAAAGCATTACTGTCATTGGTGGTTACAGGCCCCCAACTGGTGGGACAGATATCCTTAACATCATTAAATCCCTAACCACCACTGCCAACTCAGAAACAATAATCTGCGGGGACTTTAATATGGATTGGCTTCCCCCAAACTGCATAGTCTGAAAACCCTGTGCGACGAACTCGATCTTTCCCAGCTAGTTAGTGAACCCACTAGGATTAATACCTCAAAAATTGCCAATAGCTCTCTCCTTGATATTATCCTATCCACCCATCCCCACAAAAGTTTACACTCGGCGGTCTTCCATAACGACATGAGTGACCATAGAGTTGTAGTCTGTACAAGACTGCAAGCCAAAATTCGCTACTAGCCCAAGTTCTTAACAAAGAGGTCTTTTTGGAAGTTCAGTGCATCAAACTATTTGTCCGACCTAAGTAAGGTTAGATAGCAAGATCTCTACCTTGCAAAAACTGCCGATGAGGCTGCCTCTGTCCTCAACAACAACCTTAGCTTCCTAGCAAACAAGCATGCCCTTTTATCAAGGTTAGGATGCGTAACACCTCTCATCCCTGGTTTACGCCTGAGCTCAAGGCCGCACTCACAATACGCGAAAAAATCTGGGCCCACGCTCAGCGTACTAAGAGTCCGGTAGATTGGTAGGCTTTTAAAGCAGCCAGGAATGCATGCATTAAATGTATTCGCTCCACCAAAACAAACTTTTACATTTCCACCTTAGAACAGGCAAAAGGGAATTCTCATAAAATCTGGAGGACACTCAAGTCTATTGAAGGACGACAGACTGCCCCTTCTATTTCAGACAAGATCTACAACAATGGCAAGTTTGTGGATAATAATTGCCAAATCCTTAAAGAATTCAATTCCAACTTCATCACTGCGGGTCTAGCTTTTGACTCCTCATCATATGCAGCTTGTGTTAATTATCAAGCTACCACTAACATCACCCCACCAACTGCAACCTGCCCATTCCAGTTGCTCCCTCTCAATTTCAAGGAAGTAGAAGATTCACTCCTTAATTTAGATACCAAAAAGGCCCCGGGGATGATGGACTAGAACCATTTTTTCTAAAGCTAGGCTACCCCTATCTTCCTGACCCCATTCTCCATATATTCAATCTCTCGATTACCACTGCTACAGTTCTTTACTGTTGGAAATCCACCCATATCCTTCCACTATTTAAATCAGTGGATCCATGCGATCTAAATAATTATAGGCCCATTTCAATCCTGCCAAGCCTTTCAAAAGTCTTTGAAAAATTGATATACACTCAGTTAAAACACCATATTGAAACCTACTCACTCTTAAACCCAGCACAATCTGGCTTTCACCCTAATCATAGCACCATCACTGCACTGGCTAAAGTTACCAATGACTGGGTCTCCGCATTAGATTCCAAGAAGATCACGGGTGCAGTCTTCTTAGACCTTAGTAAAGCATTCGACACCATAGATCACAACCTAATAGTGAATAGCCTTATTAAAATTGGTGCTACCCCACCCACTGCTCAGTGGTTTAGTAGTTACCTGTCGGGAAGGACCCAGAAAGTCAAAGTAGGCGGCCAGTTCTCTGCCTCCTTGCCAGTCCTCAGGGGAGTCCCGCAAGGCTCCATCCTAGGTCCTATCCTCTTCTCCCGATATATCAACGATCTTGATTCACATATTACCAAGTCAAATCTGCACTTCATTGCAGACAATACAGTTTTGTACACATCTGGCTCTACATTGACCGAAGTTAGAGACATACTCCAAGCCGACTTTACCCAGCTTGAACACAATCTTATCAATGCCAAACTTCTCCTGAATGCTAAGAAAACCAAGGCCATGATCTTCTCTCTTAATACCTCTTCTTCTGTCCCTCTTGACCTTCCCAAAGATTTTATTGTCACCTCATTAGGCGAACCTTTGGAAGTCGTCTCCAAATTTAAGTATCTTGGCATTTGGCTAGACAACAAGCTCTCCTTTTATGTCCACCTTGATGCCCTAGCCATGAGACTAAAAGCCAGACTTGGCCTCCTATTTTGCAACAGGTCTCTCTTTCCCCTAAAGATGAGAATTAGTCTTATTCAGGCCACATTCCTCCGCCTACTCGATTATGGGGACATAATATACACCTCTTCTGCAATCACTAATCTAAATATTTGGGGCATCTTCTATCATTGTGCTTAGCACTGTATCACAAACTCCCCCTATCAAACCCACCATTTCAATCTGTATGCAGCGGTTGGTTGGACGTCTCTCACCCTTAGGCGCACGATTCATGCAGGTATCTGGACCCTAAAGCTTCTCCTGAACAAACTCCCAAACTATCTAACATCTCTCATTTGCATCTCTCACAGTACCTACTCACTTAGGAAAGTGGAACTTATCCTCCTCGATATGTCCAGGACTCGCACCTCCTTTGGCAAACGCGCCATATCTTGTGTCCTTCCATCCATCTGGAATCGGCTTCAGTCTTCATTGAAACTAACCAGTACTGTACCTGTCAACTTCTTCAAAAGGATAGCTGTCTCTAAATTCAAAGAAACTTGTAGCTGCTCCTAAACTCCCTCCCATCCCTCATTCCCTACCTCACCCTACCAACTAACTGGAACCAGCTCTAGTCCCTATGGAACCCTCCTAGTCTTCGCACCTTACTCTTCTTCTGCTATTTGCCTATGATAGCCAACCATTATAATCCCTGCATCTGCCCTCTCAACTCTTCCCTGCCTTCACTTCTCTTCCCCTATGTTATACCCCCTCCACTCTCACTTACCCTCTTCATTTTCCTCTTTACCCTCAGTTCGCTATATCTTTTAGGCTGACCCTGTATCGTTATCTTTCCCCTCTTCATCTGTTTTTCTCACCCCCCTACATTCCCACCCAATACCATAGCCCCCTACCCCTCCTCATGCCCCCCTTTCTCCTTACTCGACTTTCCCACCTCATTCTTGTCTCTCTCTTCTGTAGTCTCTACACCCCTCACCTCTAGTTATTTTTCTTCCCTCAGGTTTTCGCTTCTTACACCCACAAGTCAGGCACTATTTGTTTATTTGTTTATTATATAACATATGAATCTCTACTGCACTTTTACTTACTGTCATGTCTATTACTTATATGTATTGTATATTTGACTATATACATGTTCCAGGACCTTCTTGTGAATGAGCTTGCCCAATAGCGTTTTCCTTCAATAAACTTGAACTTGAACTTATCTTTCTCCTCCATTGCTGAATTGGGTGAGGGGTTTCATTGTGCTTTGTTAGTTTTTCTCACAGCCACTGCATGTGGTTTTCTATGGCAACAGCTGTGCATGTGCTCTTGCTTCACTTCGGTACTGACAGTGAAGTGAGGGGAAGGAAATTCATAAAGTGTGACAAAAATAAGAAAAGAAAGAAATTTCTATGGAGAAAATTGTGCTACGGTTATGAGGTATTGTGACTATTCTGTGGTAAAAATCCAAATTGACACAGTAAAGCGGTTATGAGCAGAGCAGGCATCCTGCAAGCAGGATACGTGGAGTGATTCCCTGAACAGTTGCTGCAGTCCTGTGTATGCTGGGACTAGACCCGTGATGTTGTACGGGGATAACATCACAGGTCCAGTCCCAGACTGACTAATCAAATCTAAGCTTGCTTTCTTTCTTGCCATTGTATAATACTTTATCAACTGATTGCAAGAAGTTACTGTTTGGACTATTGGGAAAGGTGCTCTTTAAGTCAAACAATTTCTTACACAGAATAAATCTTACCAAAGGAATCAAATGCTGAAGATAGATCAACAAAAAAAGAATAAACTTTCTGATTACGTACAGTATTTTAATGTATTTGTGTAGTAAATGATTTAAAATAAAACAGTGATCAATTGTTGGATATCCTGTCATAAAACCTGCTTGATACATTGATAATATATTACTATTGTCTACCCAGTTCTGTAACTTCTGGAGCAATATTTTACTAAATATCCTGGCCTGAATATCAAGTAGACTTATAGGTCTGTAACAGGCTAGGTTAAGCTTGTCACCCTTCTTAAATATTGGAATTATGATGCTCCCTCTCCAGGATTCTGGTATAAAATTATCTTTCAAGCAAGAATTAAAGAAATCAAGAAGAGTATCACCCCACCAGTCAATGTTCCAGATGAAGAATTCTGTTGAAATATTATCATTTCCTGATGTTTTTTACCCATTTTAAGACAAGAGCTGCAACCACCTCATTTAAAAAAAAATATTATACGTGACTCATAGTATGTAATAATGTGATCTAAAATATGTTTGTGTTCTTCGTGAATATCAAAGGGGCACTTGAGTAGTATTTTAACCAAACCTCAGGTAGAGATATAAGTTTGTAACCCTTTATAGGATTCATTAACCCTTTAAGCCACCAAGTTCCAAAACATAAATATGTCATTATTCTTTATAGACAAAAACATTTTTTCATTTTTTTTGTTGTTGTTATAATATAACTTCTTTTGTTGCTCTATAAGATGTTTATAAGATTACCTAACTCTATTCAAGTTCTGAAGGCGAACCCTTGTGGGATTTAATCTGACATGCCAAATAAATAAATTCATCAGTTTTTTTTTCTCCCTACATTTTTTTGTTTTACCATGTGTTTTTATTATTAGAGATGTTAATATTTATGTATAAATGAGTGATTATCTCAGTAAATAATTTCTGTAACATGTTATGCTTAACTATAGATTTACATTATTGCTTCAAGAAATACTGAAAGTCTTGATTAAAAAACGTTTGAATTGGAATTAATAAACATTGTTACAAGTGCCTAATCCACTTAATTCTTCTGTTAACAATTCTAATGTCTTGGGCCCTCAGATTTAAGTGCTGTTAATCTACTCAGGCCTAGTGAAAGATCCCAACAAATTGGGAGTGGCCACTTTCTGGTTTATGTATAATTATAAAATCTGAATACAGTACTAAACAGGAAACTGGAACAATTATATCATCTATAACTAAACATTCTAAAAAAATTTGCAGCACTCACCACCAAAACACAACTGCAGAAGAGGCTAGACAGCTTGTGCATAATACTTTATTGCAGTGTCAAGAATACAAAAGATTAAAAAGCCAGGCTCCACCAGAAAAAAAGCTGCTTGATATGTTCCACACTGGTTACACTGCTTTTTCAAAGGGGTATGCTGATGCTGGTTCGACAATTTTACTGCGACCGACATTACAGCAACAACAGCGACAGGTCAATGTAATGTCAGCGCAGGAACCTGGCACTGCTTTCAGGAGGTCTTGTACCCTCTCCTTGAATCAACTCTGGCTCAGAGTTGATTATTTTAGTTATGGGGGTGCAGGGGGCAGAGCCCCCTGAAGAAAACAAAGTCTTCCTGGAACAGCTTTATGCCAACCGCAATTGTGGTTGACATAAAGCCATCGCTGTAACGTCAGTCAACAATGAATTTGTCGAACCAGCATCATGGATCCTTTCAAAGGCAAGGCACTGAGTTAACTGCCACACTTATAGTGGCCATTCTTAAAGCTGTATACACTCACATAAGATGTAAAATTACCAGTATCACACAGTGTTTCTATGAATAACATACAAAACAGGTGAAAGTGCAAATGTTTCAAACAGCAATGAAATAACTAAAAGAGAGCACCATTGTCTCTGTATTATATTGTACTATGTATTACAATTTGTTCATTAGAAACCAGGGTGGTCAGGTACACCATGTAAAGACTATGCATACTATAAATTCCTGTTTGCTATAACCCAATTTTTAAATATAGAAATATCCTTATATTTCAGGCCTTCTTCAAATAAGGTATGTGGAACCTCACTTCTGGAGGAGCAAAATGCATTGTGGATTTGTAAGAGATCTATATTTAAAAATTGGATTCCAGCAAGCAGGGATTTATAGTAACCAGGTTTCCTGGAAACATATATCAGAAAAGGGTTCTAGGGATTTATTAAAGTCTTTATCTGGGAATTTGTTACATAGACCTGCTATGTTCCATGATAAAAGGAAGTTCCTACCACTTCATGAATCTTGATTACTATCAGTATCTAGTCATTGAAAATGTGTCTGTTCTCGGGCATTAAACCTATTCAAGATGGGAAACAAGGGGTTAATCTCCATGAGTGGAACAACATACACTTGATTTTCTGAATAGTCATGACCATAAGAAGACATGTGGGGAGGCCTAAAAACTCACAAATTAGTTTTGAGATATCATTATAATCACAAACATTTATGCTTATGAGATCACATTCCTCAATATCTTTCATGATGGCCATTGCTAACCATTTATATCTTATTGATAAATCAGCTTGACCCTCTGGAGCATAATCAATTTGTCCCTTTTAGCAGATATAACCCCATTCTTACCCAAATGGACTTTTTAAAAGAATTCTTGAGTAATGAAATAATCTGTCTTATTAGTGAGTTATCTGTTTTGAATCTGGACCTTCTGATACCAGACATTGAGAAAGTTACAAATGGCTCCCTGCCCCTCTCATTCTACTGATAATCAGCTAAATCTTTTTAGATGTTGTTCTAGAGTATTAGAATTAGATGGAGGGCTCGCGATTTGAATAGTATGTGAATACATTAGTTTGGCTGTAGTCAGTGGATGATGTGACATGGTAGAAATCCTTAAATTATGATGGATGGACTCCTTTTCCTGCAAATCCATGATATTATCATCTAAGGCCATGTACAGTGGAACCACACACCTGTTCATACCTTCCCCTTAAAACTGAAAACAATAGAGGAAGTCAGAGGCCTTAAATGGAACCTCTAGCTTCCTAAAAAAAACTATTTTAACATTTTTAGACGAGATTGCTGATATTTGTTTTTCTTCTTTGCTATGTTTGTACCTTTGATTAACATTTTCAGTGTGATAGAAAATGTTTTATCTTGTGTTAAATCTTGTGCAATAGGAGTTTCAATAGCTTCCACTGCTTTTAACAAAAGATCATCTCCCACTTCCTCAAAAACTGGGATGTCAGCTGGAACAAAACATTGTTGTGTATCCCAGATAATAAGATTATCCACATGTGGGCATGTTTTGCCTGACTAATTTGGAACTGCCTAAGTATTAGAAATAAAATGTGTAGTAATAATCAAATTTTCTTGGCAAGCCATATTTTTATTTTTGCCTTTTGAAACTATTTTTTTGGGGGGGGAGGGCTTTTTCCTTTTCTTTCTTTTAAAATTATTGCATCAGCTCATCATAGAATTCAATGGCAGTGGAGAATTAAATGCAATAGGTAAAACATCAGGCATTCCATTAATCATTGTTTGTTGTACAACATGACTACTGAACAGATTGTTTGGGAATACACTTCTGTATCAGATTCAATGTCAGAATTAACACCCAATTTTAATACATCTAGAGCATTCTTAGGACTGTTCAGCTGTTGTCTAAAACCATCAAATGTACCCAAATTGACCAATAAAAATTAATTAAAAAAATCCTCCCTTATGCAAAATGTTTGTTCCATCAAGATACATTTATCAGCATGTAGATGTAACAAAGTGTTAGCAATAATTATGAGAAAGAACAGATAAAGTGTGGAGTACAGGGTCACTTATCAACATTAGGAACTATTGCTTTTGTGTGAAGTTTGAGATGAGCTTTCCAAATTAATACCTTATTCTGATTCTGATTGAGACACATCCTCATATATAGGGAGGGACTCTAATCCAAGCTGTGGAGTTAAAGAACAAAGGCCATCAGTTATGGACTTTAATGTCCCTGATATATCATTAGTCTCTGTTGATGGATGTGTAAAACCTTGGATCTCTCAATTTAGATACTTGTGGAACCTCAACAGAATGCTGTGATTCAAAAATTAAATTTGGAGTCTTAGCCAAACTGGGAGACAACTGAATTAATGGGGGTGAATGCAGAGAAGAAATAAGGGCAATATCCTTATCTGGGACTTCCAGTTCAGAGTCTTTGTTGTGAAATACACATGGACCAATTGCATGTAACTTATCTTGATTATTAATTTTTTTTTTTGTATTATTTTTTATTAAGTGCCTCCACAATGTTTGGCTTGCATGGAATTGGCACCAGACTCATTATCAAGTTTGCTATTACCCTTTTTTACAGTTTTTTAACTGATGTTGCTGTTTAGGTGAGTTAAGATCCATACTCTTAATTTCTTTAGCTGTTTTTCTAGTAATAACCATATCCAGAAGGTAAACAGAGTAATTAAACAGTCACTAAACTAGTTAAAAATACAAATTTCTAGGTCATATATAAGGAAACATTCAAAATCACCAGCTCTTCTTGAATTATCCTTTTAATCTGGTCAGCTGTAGCTTGATTCTGTTGATTAGTCCTTGTAAAGGTAAATCAGAATCTTGATTACTTGAGGTGCTTGGGATAGTCTGGTTAATCCATCTTTCGGATGAGATGTTAAACCAAGGTTCCATCTGCCTGTTCTGTTGGTAGTTCAGGTGGATGTTAAAAATCCCAAGGCACTTCTCAAAAAGAGTAGGGGAATCTCTTTACTGAGAAAACCAATACAAATCACAGAAATCATGTCAACACCTCACATATTTACATGACATGTACACCTCATATTTTACATGCACAAGATCTCCAGTTTACTAATATTCCTTAATACTGTCCTTACCCCCACATCCTAAATATATTTCTGAAAACATAAGAAACCCTTCCACCACAAAGTAACTTTTGATTTTGGATGAAATTTTAAATCCTTATTATAAATCTCCTATAAGATAGTTTCACATATTTTACATACAGTGCTAAAAAACATATGTTGTTGTTGGAGAACATATTGGCTTCTAGCTTGCCATAGATACTATTTTAAACAAGCAAAAAGTACTCCTAAAGTACTTTTGTCATATGTCTTTGTTAGATTTTGAAAGTCGGCTAATACTAAATGTTCATATGTCAATGTCTGTAACCAGTTTAACTTTCATTTCCATGCATCATAAGCCCAGAATTGTTTTGTAAAGTTGCAGAGAAATAAAAAAAAGTTCCATTGTTTCCATTTGTGCTACACAGTGTGAGTATGGGCACATTCTCTCTTCAATAACTTTATATTTATTGTTCCCTTTCACATTCCATTTCCCATAGAAGCATAGCCACAGGATATTCTACATTCTCTGGGGTATTCTTTTGTTCATAAGTTGTTTACATACTAAATAATGTTTTGATGGTCTTCAGTTTTTAAATTTAGGTTGTGAAACTCCTACATTGTTCAAGACCAAAGTATAAAGTTGCTTCCTATTGTTTTGGATTAAATGTTGTTTTCTTATTTTCCATTTTCATAATTTTTGTAGCGTTCATTTAAATTATGCAGGGATTGTTAAATGTCTTGAAAGTTTTGCGGGTAAATCTTCCCATAATTTAAAATTTCAAATAATAAGCTAGTGCAGTGTGGATCAATATTTGTGCTTGAGATGTCTTTCTTTGTAATACAAGTTTTAGTGACCCATTCCAAAATAAAGTATGAAAAAAGATTATTGGGTTCTCCATATTTAAACCCCCTTTTCTGTCTGTGTAAATAGGTAAAATATATTTTTACGGGATTGAACCTGCTGCCCCACAACATTAAAAATAAAATTCTCAAAATTTCTGGTCTCACAATTCAAGGGTAAGGGGAAAACCATGCTAACATATAATAATTCTAAAGAACCAGCACTCCTGCAGAAATAAATGCCCACACAAATAAATAAGGTGCAAATGTTGTGTTATTTATTCTGGCAAGCCAAAGCTGCACCCAGGACCCCAGTGCTTTAGTGACCAAGCCTCCTCAGGGGGTGTCACAACATTTGCACCTTATTTATTTGTGTGGGCATTTATTTCTGCAGGAGTGCTGGTTCTTTAGAGTTGTAATGCTTTTGGGCTAGCCACCCGCTACCAGCACCCATCTCCTGTGGCTGCATGGCATAGTACTGGACTTTGGTCTAACATATAATAATGCTGGAATTAAGAATTGTTTTATAATATGCACTCTCTTTAGCTTGGATAGCCCCCCAACTCTTCCATCTCTGAACTTTTGAGTCACAGACCTTTAGGCTTTCATTCCAATTTAATTGGGCCATTTCCTCATGTCTAAATGTAATACCTAACATTTTCAAAGGCTCTTCTGATATTTCTATCTCTGCAGTTTGTTTTGTTTGTAAATTCTGAGGTCCTAATCTGAGTCCCTTACTTTTTTCAGTCTTTAATTTTGCTTCTGATATCTTTGCATATACATTCATGCTGTATCTTTTAGCACATTATTAAGCACTGGTCTCATCTTTCACAAATACACATAACTCATCAGCAAAAGCAACTATTTTCAGTTCTTCCTCTGTTTGTTGTCCTGCTGTGCCTTTTATAGTTCTATTCCCCAGTACTATCCTTATAAAAGGGTCTCTTGTAAATGCATATAAAAGTGGGCTCAGGTGGCAACCTTGTCTCACTCCAATCCTAACTGGTATTCTGTTTTCTTCATAGCCTTGTACAAAAGGTGTTATTTCTGCAGCCTTATACAATATTTGTAACCAGGTCACAAAAACATGAAGGATCCTGTAATGTTTTAATATGTGAAATAACTATTTATGACTTACTTTTTCAAAGGCCTTGCTTTGATCTAATGACAGAAGAAAACTGGTATACTCTTTCTGCTTACAGTATTCTGTCACATCTCTAATAATAGTCAAATGTTCCTGTATTTCTATCAGAAAGTGTACAAGTTTGAACTGGATGAATTAAGTTGTGTGCTACTGTTCTCAATCCTTTTTGTAAAATGGTAGTTAGTATGTTAAAATCCGAATTTAGTAGACATATTGGTCTCCAGATATTAATCATACTTTTATCGCCCGATTTATGTAAAAAAAATAATTAAGCCTCTTGAAAAGGAGATAGGTGCTTTTTCTTGGGTTATAAGAGTAAAAATATTTACGATAGTTAAATATGATGTTATAATTTTACAAAATGCTTTATAAAATTCATTCAAAATGCCATCTCTGCCTGGAGACACTCCTTGTTTTAAAGTGCCTATGACATCTTAGATTTCCTGTTATTGGTTCCACTAATGCTTTTCTTTGCTCATAACTTATCGAAGGTAATCGTATATTTTGTAAAAAATTAACTATCTAATTTGTGTATACAGAATGTTCCTTACTAAAACATTTCAAATATCCTTCTAAAGTCTTTTAGAAAATGGGCTTGAGAAATCCTGAGCTCTGATTGGCTGATAGCCCAGGCAAGGAGGGCGTCTATCAGACAACAGAGCCTGGGTATTAAAAGTGCCAGTCCCAACCGACCTGATTACTGAAAGTAAGGTGCCACTTAGAATTTTGAAAATTGACCTGCCACCATTTCTCCTCTTGCTTAGTGGGAAAGTTGTCAGCTGGTCAAGCCCCCCCCCCAATCTGTTTAAGATCAACAAATTCTATACAAATAACATAAAACACTGCCTACTGTTTTGGAAGCAGCTGTTTATATCGGAACTCCCACTGCTAAGAAACATCGCCCCTACCCAAAACATGAGAGCACTGGCCAAGCAATCAATTTAGCAAGACATAAACACCCAATCAGAAAAAACTTTCCCCACCATGCAGTGTCCCCCCACTGTAGCAATATGAATCATTTTTTGCATTCACCTGCTGGGTCAGAGGATGAAACCCCAGCCTGCTGCAGCTCTTCAGCTTCTGCAGCCTCCGGATCCTCCAACTTGGAAGTGGGCCAACAGTGCCCTCTCCACAACAGTAGGGGAATTTCCCCACTGTCCTGGCCACATTTCCCCCATTCACTAAAAAATACCACTAACAGCTTAATCTGATTCAATGCCAGTTGGCATCCATCCATATCCCGCTACCCCGGGATGAGGCTGAAAATAGGCAGAATTGTCTAGTCCTCCTATCCCAGTCAAAAAAATAATAATAATATTAATGCTGCTACTAAAAAGGGGAAATATAAATATATACTAAAGATTAGTACTGCAGCATATAGATAGCACAATGTGCACAGAGCTACCCATAGAATCTTAGAAAAGTACAGCAGCTGAACAGGTAACCACACTAATTTGAAATGAACAGCAAAGATACACATAGAAACATAGAAACATAGAAGCTGACATCTGATAAGGACCGCAAGGCCCATCCAGTCTGCCTATTTATTTTTCTATCTTATAAATGTGCCATAGGTCTTTGCTCTGTCAATGGCCCATCTATTCATACTCATCTGTATTGCTCCCTTATGCCTATCCCATGCCTGTTTGAAGCCCTGCGCTGTATTCATAGCCACCACTTCCTAAGGTAGGTTGTTCCATGCATCCACCACCCTTTCTGTGAAAAAGAACTTTCTCACATAACCCCTTAATCAACATCCCTCTAATCTCTTGATGTGTCCTCTTGTCCTGCTATTTTTCTTGCGTTCAAACATGTTAGACTCTTTCACCTTGTTAATGCCCTTAAGGTGTTTGAATGCTTTGATCATATCACCTCTCTCCCTCCTTTGCTCTAGGGTATACATATTGAGCTCCGTTAATCTGTCCTCATATGTTTTCTGGTGCAGTCCCTGCACCATTTTGGTTGCCTTCTCTGAACTGCCTCAATTTGGTTAATATCCTTGTGAAGGTGTGGCCTCCAGTACTGCACGCAGTACTCCAGATGGGGCCTAACCAGTGTCATGTAAAGAGGGATTATTACCGCCCTCTTCTAACTTGTGATACCCCTACTAATACACCCTAACATCCCATTAGCCTTGCCTGCTGCTTTAGTGGTCTGTCTGGATGATTTCAGGTCATCAGTGATGATGATGCCCAAGTCTCTTTCTTCCCTTGTGACTGCCAGCAACTCCCCTCCCAGCCTATAGGTGGCTTCAGGGTTTCTCTTCCCTATGTGCATGATCTTGCACTTCTTTGCATTAAACCCCAGTTGCCACTCTTCTGACCATTTTGCTAGTTTATCCAGATCTCTTCCCATTCTGCCCACCCATCTGGATCATCTACTGTGTTGCAGATCTTGGTGTCATCTGCAAACAGACAAACCTTACCCTCCAGTCCATCTGCAATGTCACTGATGAAGATATTGAAGAGGACTAGCCCCAGGACTGATCCCTGAGGTACCCCACTTGTGACTTGCATCTCTTCTGACTGTATACCATTTACCACCACTCTCCGTTTTCTGCCCATCAACCAGTTTGCCACCCAGTTGACCAACTTCTGATCCACCCCAAGCCTACCCAGCTTATTAATCAATCTTCTATGTGAAACAGTATCGAAAGCTTTGCTGAAATCAAGGTAGGCGACATCAACTGCTCCCACTTGGTTCACCACTCTAGTTCCCCAGTCAAAGAAATCTATAAGATTAGTTTGACAGGACCTTCCTTTTGTAAACCCATGTTGTCTTGGATCCTGCACGCCTATGGATTCCAGGTGTTGCACTATCCTTTCCTTAAGGAATGTCTCCATAATCTTGTCCACTACTGAAGTAAGACTGACTGGTCTGTAGTTCCCTGCCTCCTCCCTGCTACCACTCTTGTGGAGCGGGATCACATGAGCCCTTCTCCACTCTTCTGGGACCTCTCCTGTGCTCAGAGACTCACTAAACAGTTCTGATAATGGCTCTGCTAGTTCCACCCTTAGCTCCTTTAGTATCCTGGGATGTATGCCATCAGGTCCCATTGCCTTGTCCACCCTGAGCTTATCGAGCTCTTGTAGGACCCTTTCTGTTGTGAAGGGACTAGTGCTCAGCTCCTTCCCCCCCGTGTCCATGGTGCTGAGCTGTGAGCCCTGCCCTACCTTCTCTTCAGTAAATACTGAGCAGAAGTATCTATTTAGGACAGATGCTTTTACATGGTCCTCCTCCTCACACGCCCTCTTATCTCCTTTGATCTTAGCAATAACCCCTCTGGACTTTCTCCTTTCACTAATGTATCTATAGAAAGTCTTGTCACCTTCTTTTACTGTTTGTGCTAGTTTTTCCTTGATTTGGAGCTTTGCCTGCCTTACTGCCTTCCCTGCTTCCCTTAGGGAGGTGTGGTATGCCTCCCTATCTTCATCCCAATGTGTTCCCTTATATTTCCTGAAGGTGAACCTTTTGGCTCTGACCTTTTCTGCTACTGTTTTTCCTTCTTCTTTTGCACTTCCTTTTCTCTCTAACATAAAGGGATGTTGCTTCAAGTATTGTATCCTTAATGCTTGCCCACTTTGCCTGTACCCCTCACCTGTATTTCTTTTTGCCAGGGCTAACTTAGCTCTGTTGGCCATCTTATCAAAGTCAGCTCCTCTGAAGTCCCATAAAACTCACTTTTGAGTATTGGTGATTGGTCCTTTCCTAAACTTTAAAAAAAATGTTCCTTTTGTTTAAAAGAGAGAGAGGATATACCTAAAAATAAATTACTAAAACACAAAAAGGCTCCTAGTGCAGTGAATGCTGTATCACTTGGAAAAATAATTAGAATAATAGGGCTGTTTTACAACAAGACCCTCAGTGCAAAGCATTGCTTCGCTCAGTAAACTGCACAGCTTTTAAGGCACAAAGTATAAGGCCATTAATAGAATCACTTTTCGTTTTTAAATAAAATAAATGCTTACAATCTATTGCAGATAGCAATTCCAATCTGTGGCTTAATGCAAGCTTTTTCCTTTTTATAAATGCAGAGAAAGCACCAAGTTCACTGGAGAAACTTTAATTCAGCCCTTCTCTGCCAGTGTTCAGCCACATCCCCAAGATTCTAGTGCATCACTAAGATAGTCCTTCAAAGTCAGCTGACCTGTTTGGTACCAAAACTATATTAAAAAAGGGGATAAAAGTATAACTTAAAACACATAAATACCACTCTTTAGAAATGAAAATGGGCTGTGAATGAATAATTTCTCTCCCAAACAGGAGACTGTCTGTTCCTAATCACTCCTTTCTTTCCATGTCAGTAGACAAAATAATGTCACCTATTATATAAATAACATATTATCAAAGACATTTCTATTCAAGTCCTGCCCATAGCAGCAATGTCACTAACAGCACTAGGCTTTAACACTCACAAATATAGTATCATACAATATCAGAATTTTCAGAGTAAGCCAGCATTCAAGCCCCTATTACTCTAATATGATAAAAAAAATAATTTAGCCTTAGTCAATAGTAAAGACTTTCCCCAACTGATTTGCAGAGGCAGTGGACCAAAGAAAGCTATGAGTTACCAGTGGCTCAGTGAATCTCCTAGCCAGTAGTCCTGTTATTATTTATTTTTAGTCAAGTTTCAGACCCTCACTCAGGAGCCTTTCCTCTAACTGCTGTTTTCCTCTGTCTTCATTGCCACCACCGAATCTCATAGTTCAGTGCACTCTGCAAACTTCTGGCTCCAGCTTCAGCTTTCCAATTTTTGGGTTGGCTGCCACTCAAACCATCTTCCACCTCCTTCATCCACCATCATTGCTGTATCCTAGGGGATCATCTCAGAGGGTCAGCTCCACCACCACTACTCCACTTTTCCACTCCAAAATTCTCATCAGGATGCCTGTCCAGACACTAGGAGAGGAAGCAAGCACAAACAAAAGGTTGGGAGCTGGGACCACTCGCTGTGATAATAACCAATTTAATATCTTTCATTCACAATTTATGGCAACATTGCCATACCAATTATTATAGACAGTAAAGCTCCAAAATATCAGATGTTGACTTGCTTCTCCACAGTGCTTCAGCACCTCAGTATGCAGTCCCCTGTTCAATGTCTCCATAAGTGATATTACAGAAGAATTGGAAGTACTTTTTCACAGATAATACCAAAATCTGCAATAGGGTGGAACTCAGTAGAGGGTGGAAAGAATGCTCAATGATCTTAGGAAACTTGAGAGGTGGTCGACAGCATGGCAGTTGGGGTTCAATTGCAAGAAGTGCAAAATCATGCACTTAAAGCATACTATAGGAACCCAGACGCTGAGTATAAGATGTTGGGGGGAGGGGGAATGACTGACAGTCATCAAACAAGAATGTAAACCTCAAAGTCATACAGCAGTGTGACAAAGCAGTGGGTAGAACTAGTGGAATACTGAGTTGGATAGAGAAGGGTAAATTCAGCAGGAAGAGGGAGCTATTTTTGCCACTGTATCACTCACTGGTGAAATCCCACTTGGAGTATTGTGTCCAGCTTTAGAAGCCACACTTCAGAAAGAACATGGACAGGGTGGAAGCAGTCCAGAGGACAGCAACTAAAATTGTGCAGGGGTTGCATGAGAAGCCCTATGAGGAGAGACTGAGGTATCTAAACATGTGTGCCCTGGACAGGAAGAGAGCAAGAGGGAACATGATAGAGACCAACAACTACCTCACAGTCATGAACAGTGTGCAGGATGGGAGACTCTATCAAATGAGAACGAGCACCAGGACCAGGGGGCATGCAGTGAAGCTGGTGGGGGAGTTTAAGAAGGATGTGAGGAAGTACTACTTCACTGAAGAGGTGGTAGATACCTGGAACAGATGGCAAGCTAAAGTGGTGGAGGCGAAAAGAGTGGAGGGCTTCAAGCATCCATAGACATAAGGGCATACTAGTAAATAGGCAGGGAGAAGGGAGGGTCGCTGGAGGCCAGTTAGGGTCTGCAGGGAAAGATTAGGCAAGGAACATCTGGGCAGACTGAGTGGGCCAAGTGGTCCTTTTTGGTTGACAAAATCTGTTTCTATGTTTTTAATCTGTTCCATTAGGACTTGTGTTGTGGTCAAATGCATCACATGCAGCTTGTCTAAAATGTAGCAGCATGACTCCTGACTTTCATGTAGGAAGATGTATCATATCACTCCATTGTTCTAGGCTTTGGGCTGGCTCCCTGTAAGTTCACACAGTGACTACAAGATACAGTATTGTTGTTGGTGTAACAATTTCTGAATGAACTGGGCTTCCAGTACCTAAGTGAGCTCCAGCTGAGATCTAATGACTTGAGTTTACTAATGGTTTCCACCTTCAAAGCTCAAGTTTGTAGGAGATCGATCTTATAGTTTCAGGCCTGGTCCACCAAGAAAAGGCTACATTGAGCAAGCTCATTACAAGGAGGTCCTGAGTATGACAGCACACAAAATTCAAATCCAAAGGTATACAACAGGGTACACAGTAGAACAGGAATATAGAGCAATTTCAAACAGTGATACTAACAAGAGATAATAAAAGACATTCTCAGCAAAGAATTACAAAAGAAAATAAACTGGTTATGAGGTGTACTCAGTGTGAGCAACACTTTGTATACAGTAACTAAATTGAAGAGCAAGATCAGATGAACATAACTTACTTAACCACAAGAGCAGACCTCAGTACATAATTCCTTGATGCAGACTTTGAAGACACTATAACCAACCAGCGCACTGAGCTTTAAAGAGGACTGCAGCCTGCTCCAGGCTGTGGGAATGACACAACCGATTGCGGATTTTCCAAACTAACTGTATTCATTGTGATGTTGGCTGCCCTTTACTATTAAGTTTTGGTCATAATCTTCTTGTGTAATGTCCTAAAACAATAGCTTTTATCCACTTGTTAATTTTATTGCTGTACCCTGTATTTATTGTGATGTTGTCTGCTCTGTATCCTGTACCTTTCTGTACAGCTAGTTGCTTTTGAAAAAGGGCTATGTAGCTCATCTTGCTCTCCTGTATAAAAAATAAAAATGAAATATCTTTGGGTGCCCAAGAAGATAAAATTATATTTATTTAGAGTTGCATTGCTTTGGGATCTTCTGAAAGAGTTCAGTGATGTAGCATGGTAGATCATTCAGCAGCACCTTGCATGCCCACTTATACAGATAGTCCTCCTCATAGCTAAAAGAACCAGCCAACTGACCGATACAGTGCACAGTGATGAGTTATAGCTGTTGAGTTGGTAATAAACCTGAGTGCCCTGTGGTAGAGCACGTCTAATTTGGATAGGCAAGTAGTAGTACAATGACTGTAAATTACGTTTGCGCAGTTCAGGATTGGGAGAAAGGTTACTAGGACTAGACGTTTCTGGGCATCTACAGGAAAGCAGTGCTTATTTCTGTAATAGAAGACAAATTTGGCCTGCAATTGTTTGAATAATGTTTCAATGTGAATAGAAAAGGGCAATTTACTATCAAGCCATACGCCAAGATATTAATATTTTTCTATCAGCTTGAGAGTATCTCACAAAAGCATAGTGATGACAGGGGCTTGGGCACAGAGTAAAGTAGTGGTGTTTGAGGAGAAGAACATTACCTTGGTTCTGTTGGTATTTTGAAGCAGTTTGGAGTGGAAAAGATTAATCTGAAGCTGATTAAAGGCAGCTTGAAAGTCAGTGCATGCCGTGATCATAGTAGGCCTTGATATGTACAGAGTAGTATCATCTGCATAAATATGCAGACTGGCATCACTGATGTTCATACCCAGGTCGCTGGTGTACAACATGAAAAGTAATGGGCCTGGGACTGTAATGCCAAGGCCTTTACATCATCCATTTTTTTTTCTCAGCAGACTACAAACATTCATGGACATAACTTTTAGTCCTTTAAGTGAGGCAAATTCTGTGGGGGAGAGCACCAGAGGTTTTTTAAGATTAATCTGAAAAAGTTTTTAATTAATTAAGGATTTCCAAGTGGTATTTACAGTAATTAGAAACATTTTATTTTTAGCTTTTTGTTTGTTTTGTATGAAATGCTACTATTGTTCTGTTCTCCTATGTAGAAGACCTTCGAGCCAAGGAAAGATGCTGTATAAAAATACAAAACAGCCAAGTTATAATCAAAAAAGCATGACCTTGTTCCCTATGTTCCATGTTAATTTTATCTCCTCAAACAGAACAACAAAGAGAATGGCTGTTCTTCTGGTTTTAATCAATGTGGAAGTATCCCATGAGTCTGAGACTCTGTATTTTTCTAGTTCTGTCTGTGCTTAATGCCAACTGGCAGAAATCCATTTCACAACATTCCCACCATGCACAATTCAGCAGGATTTACCTTTAGTTTGTCAACTATCTCTTACTATGCTAAAGGGTTGCGCTCCTAACTCAGATTTTAAAAAAAAGTGAGGTTCCTTAAAAATGCATCATACTTGTTACTGCCCTGGGGAAAACAAAATAATATTTTTGTAATATATTTTGATATTTTTTAATATTGTCTTTTTCTGGCATTTCTAAGTTTTCCCATCACCCACAACACACACACACACTACCATTTCGAGCGGCCTCTCCCACTTAGTACCATCAACTAGTCTTCCAACATCTCTGAGGGCCTTCCTCCGGCTTGCACCAAGCCGCCCTGCACCTAACCACAACTGTGGGCTTATGGACTATGAAAGGTCTGTGAGAGTTCCAGGTCAGAATCAAGAACAAATCTAGTCCACCATATTTTATAATGCCCTTCCTACAGCAGCACAAAGCTCAGCTGCATTTCTTTTCATATATGGATTTTTTGCTTATTTTGTTTTACTTTAACTGAATAACAATACATTGCAATAGAAAGGGGTATGCATGTATAGATATAAACTGACAGAGTGCTTTATTTGCCATTTTTCTCCCAACTAATTTTAATGGGGTTCAACAGAACATCCATTAAATGTACTTTTTTAAAGGAGAAAACAAATAATTTCCTTGGAAAATGTGGGATATATTTCCAGTCAATGCACCCTAGAGAATTCCAGCCATTTTGTAGCGATACAGGTAGAGTAATAACACTTTTTTTACAGTATTTTTATTTTCTGTCTTTGGTACAAATGGTTACAATATCTATCTTTTTTGCCACCCAAGGCACACACTTAGTAACTCCAGATAAGGTTATGACAAGTCCACTTGTTTCAAGTTTTAAGTTTATTGCAGGAAAACTCCACTGAGTGAGCTCATTCACAAGGAGGTCCTGGTAGACACATGCAGAAATAAGACAAGCAGCAGCACATACGAGCAGGAGTTACAAAGCAACATACATCACATTATAAAGGTAAATACAATCAAGAACATGTCTTGGTATCAGGTGAACTGAGTGCAAACATACACAAGGAGGTCCTGACAACACTTTATGCAAATAGAATTACAGGCAGACACAATTGTCACATTATAATGACAAAAAATCAATAGCATGTTAATAGTACAGGGCACGCCAAAGTGCAAACAGCATATATATATATATATATATATATATATATATATATAAAATGATACAAGGCAAAGGTATACATCACAGTGAGAGGTGGCTAAGGGCAGGAGCATAAACATTGGTGCAAGGAATCTGTATGCAGTACAATAGAGATGGAACCATAAGGCAACATAGAGCATGAGGGAGGAAGGGGGTTCAGGGTGAGTAGGGGAATGACTGAACATCCAGTAGATAGGATAAAGATGAGGGGAAGGGAGGGAAGGGGAGGAGGGAGGAGGATCAGGGTAGCTGGAGGACAAGGTGCAAGATGCATGTCTGGTATACAGGGAAAGGTGCTTAGCTGTTGTGACAATGGCATGTCACATTAAAGGTTTTCCTAACCAGGGCCTTAAAACTATTCACTTGTCCACATTTGAAAGTACTGAGAATTCTCGGGGAGGTAAAAGTAGTTTTTAGTCCTGCATTTTAAAGTAGAAGGAGAAGGTAAAATAATTTTGCAAGGTCAGTTAGGTAAGTTTTCATTATTTTTAGACTTAAAGTGGGACTAAGGCCAAAATTTTTGGCATCAATAAATTCAGAATTTGGATCAGCATATCCTCAATCAGCCTCATGCCAAAAATTAGATCTGTAAGTTACTTCATTTAAAAGTTACAATTCATTTTGTAACCCTTAATTCACTGCCTGTTCAAAAAAGCCAGTTTCAGTGAAGAGCTATTGATGATGTCATCTCCTGAACTCACAACCTAGTCCTCCCTGCAAGCTACCTTATATGACTTATTTCTCCTATGTTATTTAAAACTGCAGGTGTAGCAAACATATGAAAAAGGAAAACTGACATGGGGGGGGTCAGCACATTCACTTCCATAATGTGTAGATGCAAGGTACAGTACTTCAGAATGTGATGGGGGAGGAATGCAGTGGCAAACATAGCTTTAGAATGACAAAGTTGTGTGCAATTTTTAAACTACTGCAGGTATGAGATTTCAAAGTGTCACCAGGTTGTAATCGTGAAATGCTGCAATGAAACAGCCTCAGAAAGTAACTGGAACACATAACTTCAGAATGTGGCAGTGATGAACAATTTCGGAATGTGGCAGTGACACACAGTTTCAGAATGTGGTGGTGATGCACAATTTCGGAATGTGGCAGTGATGCACAATTTTGGAATGTAGCAGTGACACAGATTTTCAGAATGTGGTGGTGATGCACATGTTCAGAATGTAGTGGTGATGTGCAGGTTCGGGAATGTGGCAGTGGCATTCACGTTTGGAATGCAGGGGTGACACACAATTTTGGATTGCAGAAGTGATGCACAATTTTAGAATGCAGTGGTGACACACAATTTCAGAATGCAGCAGTGATGTACAATTTCAAAATGCAGTGGTGACACACAGGTTTGGAATGTGGCAGTGACTCACAATTTAGGAACGCAGTGGTGACGCACAATTTCAGAATGTGGCAGTGAAGCACAATTCTGGAAGGCGGTGTTGGCACACAGTTTCAAAATTTGGTGGTGATGCATAATTTTGGAATGTGTGGTGGTGACACAGTTTCAGAATGTGGTAGTAATGCACAATTTTGAAATGTGGCAGTGACGCACTATTTTGAAATGTGGTGGTGACACAATTTTGGAATGTGGCAGTGACACAATTTCAGAATGTGGCAGTGACACACAGCTTCAGAATGTGGTGGTGATGTACAGTTTTGGAATGTGGCAGGGATGCACAATTTTGGAATGTGGTGGTGACACACAGTTTCAGAAAGTAGCGGTAAGGCATAATTTTGGAATGTGGTGGTGACGCACAGTTTCAGAATGTGGTGGTGATGCACAATTTTGGAATGTGGCAATGATGCACAATAATCAAATGTGGCGGTGACGTACAATTTTGGAATGTGGAGGTGATGTATAGTTTCTGAATGTGGCGGTAATGCACAGTTTCAGAATATGGTGGTGATGCATAGTTTCAAAATGTGGCAGTGACACATAGTTTTGGAATGTGGCGGTGACGCTCAATTACAGAATGTGGCAGTGATGCCCAATTTCAGAATGTGGCGGTGACACACAGCTTCAGAATGTGGTGGTGATGTACAGTTTTGGAATGTGGCAGGGATGCACAATTTTGGAATGTGGCGGTGACACACAATTTTAGAATGTGGCTGTGATGTACAATTTCGGAATGTGGCGGTGACATAGTTTTGGAAAGTGGTGGTAATGCATAGTTTCGGAATATGGTGATGACACATAATTACAGAATGTGGTTGTGATGCACAATTTTGGAAGGTGGTGTTGACACACAGTTTCAGAAAGTAGCGGTGAGGCATAATTTTGGAATGTGGTGGTGACGCACAGTTTCAGAATGTGGTGGTGATGTACAATTTTGGAATGTGGCAGTAATGCACTATTTTGAAATGTGGCGGTAACACACAATTTTGGAATGTGGCAATGATGCACAATAATCAAATGTGGCGGTGACGTACAATTTTGGAATGTGGAGGTGACGTATAGTTTCTGAATGTGGCGGTAATGCACAGTTTCAGAATATGGTGGTGATGCATAGTTTTAAAATGTGGCAGTGACACATAGTTTTGGAATGTGGTGGTGACGCTCAATTACAGAATGTGGCAGTGATGCCCAATTTCAGAATGTGGTGGTGACGCATAATTTTGGAATGTGGCGTGATACACAATTTGGGAATGTGGCAGTGCCAATTTTGGAATGTGGCATTGAAACACAACTTGGTATGGATGTGCAATTATGGAATTTGGCAGGGTTGCACCATTTCAGAATACATCAGGGATGCACAATTTGGGAATGGAAAAGGGAATTGCAATTTTGGAATGTAGCAGGTATGCATAATTTTAGAATGTGGCTGGGATACATAATGTTGGAATGTGATGGGGATGTGATGCACAATTTTGAAATATGGTGGGTGTGTACAATTCTGAAATGTGGCAGGGACAAGCAATTTCATAATAAATGTCGTGTCCTGTCACATTCCAACAGCGTGCATCCCCACTATATTCTGAAATTGACAGTCCCCACCAAATTCCTTGATGTGTGTCCCTGTCACATTCTGAGACTGATTGTCCCACCACATTTTGAGATGGCACATCCTTGTCACATTCTGAGATTGAGTGTCCCCTCCAGCATTTTAAAATTGTGCACCACCTTGACATTCTATGCATTGGTTCAGTGCTGCATTTCAAAACCGCCTTCTGATATGTTCTAAAGTACAGTGCAATGCATCTGAACATTTTGGAAATGCAAGCACTGCAGCCAACCCTATGTCATTTTTTTAAAGGAGTACTATAGCTACAGTTTCGTAAACTTTGGAAAAGCAGATCCTATAAGGTCGCTGACAGGGAGGACTAGAGTGTGAGTTCAGGAAACGACATCATCAGTGGCTCTTCACTGAAACTGGCTTTTTTGAATAGGTATTGAAATCTGTGTTACAAAATAGCTCATAACTTTAAAACGAAGTAACACAGAACCCCAATTTTTGGTCTGAGATTTATTGGGAGTATGCGTATTCTAATTCTGCAATGTAGCATTGTTGACAGGAGTCCCTTTTTAATATACTTTCAAAATCATATTAACTGGTAACTCTCCTCCCCTCCTTCCCTTTGTCTCTCCTATGTGGTTCTGCCTATATCCATAAACATAGTCACATCAGCAAAGTTGTATGTGTCTTACACTGTTCATTAAAAACATTTGCCAGGATGGATAAGCAATTACCTATGACTGCAAATATGTACCACTTAACTTAGTTACAGTAACAATTCATTTTGCTAACCTGTCTTACATGTCAGTGAAACACTGTCAGTATGCATTTAAATCTGGCAAGGTTCCTGATAGAATTAAATATTTACAAAGTCTCATTTTCATGAGAAGCATACAACTGAGACTTTAGCCTTGATATATGCAGTGTTGAAATGCCCTGAGCTCACTTTAAAATAAAAATGCCAAAACTATGACAATTCTGTTTAAATTTATTGCTTTCTAGCTTTTTATATAGTTACTCCTTTTGATGATCTGCTAGATGTTTTGGATGATAGAGAGCCTGTAAAGGATTGCTGCAGGCAGGAATTTGTCTGTGCCCACTGCCTCTCCTGATACCTGAGCTGACAGGTCAGGGAGATGGGCAGGTAGACTCCCACTAAGGGAGGAGATAGGCAGGCATGTAGGAGGTTCCGAAGTGGTGGAGGGATTCTGGCTGGAGGGGAGGACCAAGAGGGTATTTCGCTGGGAGCACAGCAGTGCAGAGCCCTCTACTTTCCCAGTCTGGCTGGAATGGAACTGGGAGTCCTCCCACGACAGCAGCAGGCTTCATCATGCTCACCATGGAACTCAGGTAAGTGTAGCTGGTTGATTATCTGGCTGCTGCAGAGCCTTAGCCCCATTTGAGCTTGGAGTGCATGCTAAGCAAGTCCATTGAATTTTTTGGGGGGATTGTCGTCCAGAAAAGAACTATGCAGTGGGCTGCAAATTTTGTTGTTATTCTCTCCAGAGTTTGTTTTTTTCTTTGTTTGCAAGAGGGACACTGCAGCTGGAACCCAGCTCTGCCCTGGTGGTTGGAGAAAAATCAATCCTTTGCTCAAAGAGGAAACAGGGAAACAATGTTTCCTCCATATGTTTGAGAAAATAAGTTGAATTACCCATAATATGGCTCAGATTGTGCTGCAGCAGAAGCAATAGGGAACTCCCTGCCTCCCATGAGGTGTCTTTGCACTGTCACGGTGGATGATCACAATCAGAGGGAGCCATTCGGGGCAGAACAAGATATGCCAAGCTACCATTTGCTGGACACTGCTGGATGGACTCCACCTATGACCAGCGATGTCTGGCCTTTGTGATTCAGGCATACAGGGCTAGGTACTGTATCTCAGGAAGCCACTTAACATCCTGGTGGGACCAGCTTGTCACTGATAAATATTTAAAAATAAAAAAGAAACAGAAGGAAAGGAGCTTTAGAGGGGGAGATGCCAATGTGCTGATGGCAGCCATGTGACTACAGATTGGACCTCTGTTGTGTGATCACGGACTATTTTATCAGATGTATGCATTGTTTTATTACATGGAAAAGACCAAAAGGTAGAATATAAAATGATTTTCTAATCTACAGTAAACATTTTAAGTAATGCTTTGGGAACATTGCGGTTTGCAAGAATTGTGGTTATTGTATGTTTTCAATGAGAAATATTAGTGTGCTCTTGTTTATTGTTTTTAGCACAGTTCGTGACACATAAATATGTTACTTGATAGGAGTAGTGGCACCATTCAAGAAAAACACTGGTGTAGGCAAAAACGGACGCTTGCTGGGAACTTCTGGTCATGGCAGAGGTCTGGCAGGCAAGCTTCAGCTCTTTTGGTTTCTCCTATTTTCAAGCAGGTTGGTAGCAAAAGTGCAGGGCTGCAGTCCTAGATGAGTAAGTCCCAAATATGAGCAAAAAGAATGCAGGTTTCTACCGAAGGTCACCAGGCAGTGGCTGTGCTCACCGGCTTGGGTTCATGCTGCACATGCACATCTGTTGAAGCAGGCTCATTGGCAGGGGCTGCCATCTTTGTTGGGGCAGCCACCCATATGTACCAGGAAGGCTGTGCATGCACATTTTTGGATGGGCAGTGTGAGCAGAAATGCATCTGTGGCCCCTTAGTAAAAAACACAAAACAAAATAAAATGGTCAACCGGGTGATCTGAGTAGCTGAGGGTAAAGCACTACTACCTCTTTCTCTGTGGGTACAGTGGGGTTCAAGGACATATAAGCAAGGCCCCTAGAATTCTGCAGCCACAGAATTTTGCGCAGAACTTGCAATCTACTGCAGAACTTTTGCGGTGCCGCAGAATTCACTCTTCTTGTTGATTTTTTATTAATATTTCTGTTTCTCCATAGAATCTGGTTCCCTTCCCCTCTTTTTATATCCTAAACCCCCTATATGCTCAGAATGTGATGTTATCATTGCTATAACATCATACATTAGCTAATGAAATGGCTGCAATCTGCAACAGAAATGAACAGTCACTTATCTACCACAGCACCCACTGCCAGAGACGGTGGCACAGCACATCATGCATGGTGATATTTGCTCAACCTGCACTACAGCCTAATACAATTTTCAGTCTTACATTATTGCACTAGGGCCAACTTAAACAAACCCTTGTCAATAGCACAGACCTGTTAAGTCCGTACCTCACTTTGTACAAACTTATTTGTGCCTTTAAGGTATAGAGATGCCATCTGAAATGAATAACTGGTAAAATGAATTTAACTGTCATTTTTAAGAAAAATAAAGTAGTTACGCCCAGAAAAGTGGAATATAATAATGTGTAGACCTGTTGAAAGAACAGACCTGTTAAATAAATAATTACACTGTATGCATTTTTGCCAGGGTTATTGATTACGTATTGTCATTGGTTGCTAGAATCACCTAAAAGTTATGGAGAAATGTTGTGTGCAGGGACAGCTGTTAGGCCAGCTGGTAACATGCTGTGTTTTCCATGCCGGCAACTCAGGTTCAGAGATTAGCTCTGGGAGCTGGCTGGGCAGCACAAGGATTGGTGGAACACATCATTGCTCGGGAGCCTGGGAAGGTATGGTGCAGTGTTCTGTCACATGGTGGACACATTGTGCTGGTCTGGAGAGCTCTATCTCACAATCGGTTCACATGCATGTCATGGCCTGATGGTGTTACGCAGTGTGTCAGGGAAAGCAGGTTGACATCAAAAATGAGTTTTGCAATAACTCCTCTATTCCATTTCTAATGTGACCTGTATGAATGAGGATGCAAGTTCATGGAAATTAAAAAAATATATACACACACACACACACACACACACACACATACATACAGTATCTCTGTCTCTCTCACCATACACACACACACATTTGTATGTATGTTACAGATAACATATAAATATAGAAGTGATACACAGTGGGAACCTCATGAGTGCTGTAGAAAGCACATACAAATATATAAGTGATAGACAGTGAAAACCTCATTAGTGGGATAGATAGCATGCATATAGAAATACCTTATTTATCACATAAGATCCCCCTCTGCATATGTCATTTATGCAACAGGCTAGGACCTTAAGGGAGAGACATTTTGCTTTTTTAGGCATAAAATTATTTTTATAATTCTGTTATTTTTTGAACTAGTGTTACTGTGCTTTCCACCATCCTGATTGCTATAAAAACTGCCATGAAAGTGAAGTCAGGATGACAAGCTGTCACTGTGATGTGGTAGTTTGTTAGTGCCTCAGAACTTCCGCAGAAATTACAAACCACCGCCACAGAAGTTCTGCGGCAAATGGTAGTCTTGCTGCAGAACTTGGTCCCACTGTGCTGCAGAAAAGTAGGGGCCCTGCATATAAGGCATGAAGAATTATGTGACTATGCCCAGATGCAGAGGTGTCCTCTTAATAGTGAGGTTGGCTGGGAGGATCATTAGTGACAAGCCAGGCTGCCACGTCAAGTCCCCCCCCCACTGAGCATATGTTTGAAATAAAAATATTTAAAAAAGATAATACTAATCTAACTTCAATTTCTCCTCACCACTGCAACCCTGCGGCTCTGTAACAAGCAGATGCATACAGTTTACTGCAGAAAGGTTTTCGTGTTTCTGTGTTTGCATTTACACAGCTTACAGTGATCCAGGACACCCAGAAAAGGGATGATGACTGAGTCGGAATTTGAGCAACAGTTGATGGCCTTTGCCAAATGGAAGGCATAGTGGGATGACTGCTTACAGAACCTGGGAGGCCCTAGCCCATCTATGATACCAGTTTAACTGACCCCACAACCACAGCCTATGACTCCACCAGAGCCACTGCCATGGACCAACCACAGGCTGCCGCCACGAAGAAAGGGAGAACAGGTAAACCCAGACAAGCACCTGCTGCACCTGCAAGGTTGGTAAAATTTCAAAAATTGGAATGCTGAGGAGCCGAGGGTTCTTTTGAAGTGCAATTTTGAGGGTCCCAGCACAAGGGGTGACCTGGTTCCCAAGTGCCCAGGTAAGGAGAGAGAGGGCTTCTCCTCCTCCTGCAGTGCCAGAAGGTTATGCCTTCTAGTACCCATGGCACACCTGACAGGGCCAACCAGCCAGAAGCCCCACCCCAGGTTCTGGTGCAGCCCATTCCCTCAACACCAGTGGCACCACCCATAGTTCAACCCCTGCAGCCAGCAGATCTGACCTGAGCTTCCCCGGCCATTCCCCAGCAGTGGTGCCCCTGATGAGATTTCCACTGCTCAAACAAATGCTCAGTATGGTCCTCCTCTTCATCAAGGCACAGGAGCATTGCAGACAGAACTCCAACAGGTATAAACAGTGCCAAAATTAATGCAGGGGGAGGATGTCATTCCTCTTAGTCTGGTAGCACTCGGGTAGAAACAGTGCCAAAATTAATGCAGGGGGAGGAGGTCATGCCTCCTAGTCTGGTAGCACTCGGGTAGAAACAGTGCCAAAATTAATGCAGGGGGAGGAGGTCATGCCTCCTAGTCTGGTAGCGCCCGGTAGAAACAGTGCCAAAATTAATGCAGGGGAGGAGGTTATGCCTCTAGTCTGGTATCTCGGGTAGAAATAGTGCCAAAATTAATGCAGGGAGGAGGTCATGCCTCTCCTAGTCTCAGGTAGCGCCTGGGTAGAAACAGTGCCAAAATTAATGCAGGGGGAGGAGGTCATGCCTCCTAGTCTGGTAGCACTCGGGTAGAAACAGTGCCAAAATTAATGCAGGGGGAGGAGGTCATGCCTCCTAGTCTGGTAGCACTCGGGTAGAAACAGTGCCAAAATTAATGCAGGGGGAGGAGGTCATGCCTCCTAGTCTGCTGGCACTTGGGTAGAAACAGTGCCAAAATTAATGCAGGGAGAGGAGGTCATGCCTCCTAATCTGGTAGCACTCAGGTAGAAACAGTGCCAAAATTAATGCAGGGGGAGGAGGTCATGCCTCCTAGTCTGCTGGCACTCAGGTAGAAACAGTGCCAAAATTAATGCAGGGGGAGGAGGTCATGCCTCCTAGTCTGCTGGCACTCAGGCAGCAGTTTACCACAGCCAGTCACCATGAGCTACATGAGCTTGGGGGAGCCAGTAGATCTGCACCTCTCTGACAAAGGTTACACAACAGATAGGCAATGGAGAATATATAGAAGTATTTACCTTGCATAATAGGCCCAAACAGCCAGAGAATGACAAAGAAAAAAAAAACTCTGGCCAGAGCTGATAGGACTGCAGATGAGTAATTTGGTGTAAAAATATTGTTAATTACCAAAGTTATGGGCCTTCATTAGCAAAATGTAACGTAGGCTCCTAAATTTGTTATTTTTGTAATATTAGTAGACCACATTTTCAACATAGCCTTGTTATGACCCTGCCTCATGAAGAAGGGCAGAGCAAATGTTTAAATCATGGCCAAAAGGTGATTTCATGCAGGTACTGCAAAATCAGCATTCAGGATACAAATACCTATTTTGGGCAGGAGTTGAAAAATAATAGTTGTCACATTCATGAGGGGCTGTAAAGAAATGGCTGTGTTGAAAATCTGGGTGAAAAATATTGAATATTACCAAAAGTACGAACCTGCATTTGCAAAATTCAACATAGCCTGATAAAGTTTTTGTTTTTAAATATTTTACATGAAATTGACAACATAGCCTTCTTATGACCCCACCTCATGAACAATAGCAGAGAAAATGTTCAACTCCTGGCCGAAAGGTGATTTCACACAGGGACCATGACATTACCTTGTGGGATGAAAAGAAAAAACATTTTGGCATGGATTTTAAAAATGACAGCTGTCACATTCGTGAGATGCTGTACATATATGGCTATGTTGTAAATGTGGGGTAAAAATATTGAAAATTACAAAAGTTATGAGCCTGCATTCACAAAATTCAATGTAGGCTCATAATTGTATTTTTTTTTATTATTATTACACCAAATTTTCAACATAGCCTTCTTATTACCCTGCCTCATGAAAAAGGGCAGAGAAAATTTCCAACCCCTGCCAGAAAGGTGATTTTGCATAGGGACCGCAAAATCACCTTTCGGCTTGTAAAAAAACATTTTCACCAGGATTTGAAAAATGGCAGCTTTTACACTCATGAAGTGCTGTAAAGATATGCCTATGTTATGAATTTGGGGAAAAAATATTGAAAATTATCAAAGTCATGAGCCTGTGTTCACAAAATTCAATGTAGGCTCATAACCTTGTTGCTTTTTAATATTTTTACACACAATTTTCAGCATAGCCTTCTTATGACCCCCCCCCCCCCATGAACAAGGTCAGAGAAAATCTTCAGCTCCTACCCGAAAGGTGATTTTGCTCAGGGATCATAACATCACCTTTCAGGATGTAAAAAACAAAACATTTTGGCTGGGATTTGAAAAATGACAGCTATCACACTCATGAGCTGCTGTAAAGATATGGTTATGTTATGAATTTGGGGAAAATATTGAAAATTACCAAACTTACAAGCTGGGCTATGCAAAATTCAACATAGACTCATAACTGCATTGTTTTTTAATATTTGTGGCCCAAATTTTCAACATAGTGTTCTTATGACCCTATCTCATGAACAGGGACAGAGAAAATGTTGAAATCCTGCCCAAAAGGTGATTTCACGCAGGGACTGCAAAATCACCTTTCAGGACAGATCTGCCTAATGACAGTGAAATTGCTCATGAGGTAGGGTCCCAAAGAAGGCATGTTGAAAATTTGGGCCAACAATATGCAAAATTGCCAAAGTTATGAGAGAAAGTTCAAAACTCCATTGAAATAGATAGAACCACATACCTGTTTCTTCAGTTCGCAGTCCAGCTTTAAAGAGTGAAGACATGTCTGTGGTTCAGAGGGGATCACAGCATTGGCCTTCAATCATTAAGTAGGGCGTGGGGTGTTGAGTGGGGGAGGAGGGGATCTAAGGGTTGCAAAAGACATCAATGGACTGTTTTAACAGGGTTTGTTTTTAAAAAAGGTTGAGTATCACGACACTGTGGGATTGGGCACCCCAGTGCCACTCTTCTGTTTCTGGGTGGTGGGCACTGAGGGGAAAGTCTGGTGGGGAATATGGGGGAAAAGAAGCAGTCCTGATCAGGACATGGGGGGGTGGGATTGGGCACTCTCAGTGTCACTCTTATGTTTCTGGGGATTGGGACACATTGGAGACTGGGCACCCCAAGAGTCACTTTTCTGTTTCTGGGGGGGTGCTGAGAGGGAGGGTCTGGTGGGGGAATATGGGGAAAAAAAGGAGAAGTCCTGACACTGGGAGACTGGGCACTCCCAGTGGTGCTCTTATGTTTCTGGGGATCAGGACACATTGGGGATTGGGCACCCCCAGTGTCACTCTTATGTTTCTGAGGGGTGTGGGTACTGAGAGGGAGGGTCAGGTGGGAGGTATACATAATTTAAAAAAATCAGCGAGTGTGACATTTGGGGTGTGGGCACCCACAGTGTCACTGTTATGTATGTTTCTTAGGGGGATACCGAGAGGGAGGGCCAGGTGGGGAGATATGCATAATTTTAAAGAAAAAAAAAAGGTGGTCATGGCAGAGCACAGAAAACTCCACTGCGACCAAGATGGCTGCCGCACTACAATGCACATGCGCTAGTGCTAGTACATGCACAGTACTGTGTGGAACATGGTGGAGTGTTCCATGTTCCACCATGATCGCCATTTGTTTCTGTTGTTTTTTTTTAGATTGGGGATATGGCCCCCATCTGGCCCTCCTTCTCAGCACCTACCACCTCACACACACCCAGAAACATAACAGTGACACTAGGGGTGCAGAATACCCCAGGGTCCCAATCAGGATGGCCCATTTTTTTCCAAGTAAAAAATTGTGCAGTGTGACTGAAGTGCTTCACAGACATGGAGGCGACTGTGGTGACACTTCAACATGTTGTTCAGTTGCAAAGAATGCAGAGTCCTTTTTTGAAAGCAATAGATCTGCAGGGCTCCACCCACAGCAGCCCTACAAAGGACAAGGATGAAAAGGTGGAAACTAAGATAAGAATTACTAGATGCCAGACCTGGGAGAACTGGTACACTGGTTTTGCAAATTTTGTGGGCACATTGACTCTCATTAATCCAGTTATAGCAGCAAGCTTGTGGAATTATTACAGTCAGTTGATGGACATGCACACCAACAAGCAGCAAGCCAGGAAGGAGGTCACTGGCTAGAGTACGATGAGGAATTTTATCACAGAAAGTAAAATGACACAGCCATGACCTGGGACATGTTGGACCTTCCATTGATGTGAACCATTGATCTTGGTGGGGGGGGAGTGAACACACTGACAGTGGTTGGCAAGTGAGGTGGCCACCCCAAAAAGGGAAATAGAGCACTGGTGGAAAGGGCTGAAGGAAGAAGCAGATGCACTTGAACAGTACACTCCAGAATAAAAATAACAAAGTGTAGATGTTGCTCAACATGCTTTTAATGCTGCTAGACCCAAGCTGATACAGCAGATGCAGTCAGAGCAAAATGCACTATACAATTAAAACCAAAAAGTATGAGTACTGTCACCGCTGATCAGTGCCCTGACACTCCGTTCAGAACTGATCTTCATCAGGGGCAAGCTACTGGAATGAGACAAGCCCTTTCATGCAGGTAGCCTCTCTGTTTATCATATGGGATTGTGGACTTACTGAAGACTGACAGGCTTGTTACTGCATAATGGAAAATCAGCTAAAGGTGGTCATCAAATAAAAATCCATCAGTCACCCAGTGTTACAGAATAAGCATTAACCATCCTTCTATGTTAAAATCAAATATAAAGATAGACTGAGTTTAAACAATTTATAAACAGGTTTTTATGAAATCTGCTAACCAACACTCCCCTAATTGGCTCCAGGTCCCCCCTTAGCACTCCCCCCACAATGAGTCTAGCCCTCCTCTATGAGTACATTCGTTAGCATTTAAGACAAAAGAACTGCTGCCCATCAAGTTCTCGCCTCCTTGCATATAGTATTAATTATTTTACAGACTATATCATCCTTACCTGATTTGCTCTATATCTTGTAGATTCTCAAGTTGTTCACTTAAACTTCTTATCACCCTAGCCTGCTATAAACTATGTAACTGTATATTTTTACTTATGTACTCCCTGTTATTGTAATTATGTAATCTCTGTAACCTGATGTGCTCATGTTTTCTAAGGCATGGAACCTCCTTGTATCTGTTTATGTACTTGTACCCATTGTAAATTATGTTATGCTCATGTAGTACTACGACATGGAACCTATGTAAAAAAGCCTTTGGCTCAAAGATAAAAGAAAGAAAGAAAGAAAAAGAAAGAAAGAAAGAAAGACCAGAAGAAAGGAACATATCCAATTCTTTCTGCAATTTGACTGATTATAACATTATTATTATTATGTTGTCTTAGTCATTAACAACTATGAAGCAGTTCTTATCTAGATAGAAGAAGGCACAAATTGGAAGTCATTTTATAATGATCTCCCCCATTTCCCTCACAGTTTCATCAGGGCACCTGGTGGTGGGGGATCAGCTCATTTGGACTGTCCAAGCAACCTAGAAAAAAAAACATAGAACAGCAAGGGAACAGAGTTAAACATATGTGGAGTTAGTGCAGGGTGAGGGGGCTGTGGGGGGTTGGAATGGGTTGAGGGGTGGTTGTGGGAGGTATTGGGGTGGGGTTGGTTGTGGTGTGGGTTTGGGGTGGGGCAGCAAAAATGGGAGGGGAAAGGAAGGGTGGACTCAAAAGTAAAGAGGAAAAAGAGAGAAGAAAGAAAAAATAAATTTGCTGATTCAGTCACATAACATATCATATTCAATATCTGCAAAGAGACAAAATAATTGTGAATAACTACAAGTGTAGTTTGACATTGTTCTAATGGTTATAAAAATGGTTTCAGATCCCAATCACTGATAAGTCCCTTGGGTTTAAGAGTGCCCAGTGGGAAGATTGTGTAGCTTTCCCCTTGTAAAAGCCTCATCAGCCTATCATCACCCCTGTTGATAGGCCATATCTACTCAATACCTGTAAATCTCAAAACACTGATGCCTCCATTGAGACATTCCTTGAGATGTAAGCCAATATGATTTTTATAGCCAGACTGGATCAGGGGTTGTAAGCTGTTATAATTATAATCAAGGGACGTGTAAGGTTAAACCTTGCAAGTAAAGGCATGAGTATATGGGATGTGGCCTCCCACACGCATTCACTCACTGTAAATCAGGCAACCCCATGCTGCAGCCCTTTCAGATGTGGCACAGTGGACCTCCCAACAGCAATAAGAATGGATCACATACAGGTTTGGTTGACTGATTACCTGGATTGGGCAGCCACACACACCTTGACAGATGACTTCAAAGAAGGTTTTAAAATACCATACAAAGACCCCCAAAAGTCATATGAGGCTGAGAACTTGAAGTCTGCCAGAGAACAACTGAAGTTGCAAGCAGAAAGAACTAAGCGCTCGTGGACACAAAATACAGAAGCAATAAATGCAAATGCAAAGTAATTTATTGTGGCATCCACCCTCAGACTGACACACTTAGCCCCTGCAGGTGGTTTGGGCCATGCTGGTGAAGGAGGTTGCTGCAGAGAGAATCAGTTGACCATTCTCTGCATTGCCCCAGTGGCATGTCTGGGTGTCACCCATCAGCCTAGTCCCCAAGAAAGAGCTGGGTGACTTCAGGATGATTAATCATTTGTCTTATCTTGAAAAGGATTCAGTCAATTGCCACATTGATAGTGTCTTATGCACTGTTCAAAAAGGCAGCAGAAGAGGTCCAGGTGGGGGGCTCTGTCAGCTAAGGCAGTCATTGAGTTCACATTCTGGTTTTTGCCAGTACACCTACTGAACAGGGATTTATTGGATATGAAGTTTGATGGTCAGTACTGTGTTGACAGCTGCATGCCAATGGGGTGTGTTTCGGTGTGCACTGTGTTTGAACAGTTTAGCACATTCATACACTGGGCAACCACATGCATGGCAGGTCACATGAAGATAGCACACTACCTGGATGACTTCCTGTTCATTGGGGAAGCCAAGAACCAGATACTGCAGGCACTTACTGGGTTCCTTCCAGGTGGTGTGCACCAACCTGGTGGTGTCTCCGGACCAAGACAAAACAGAAGGAGCATGCACCACGCTGTCATTCCTGGGCACTAAGACTGAAATGATGGCCACAAAGTTTTGCCTACCACTGGATAAGGTTGTGGCACAGAGGGAATTGTTGGTCAGGGTGGTGAAGGCAGGGAAGGTTAATTTGTTTGAACTGCAGCAGCTCCTAGGCCTCCACAACGTTGTATACAAAGCAATTCCCATGGGTAGGACTTTCCTGCACTGTTTAGCAAAGGCAGCCATGGAATATCAAAAGTCTTACCATAGACTCTGGGTGACTGAGAGCATGAGGGAGGACCTGGAGATGTGGCTGACTTTCTTGAACCTTTTCAATGGTGTGTCAATCTGCCTGGAAGTAACCACCAGTCAAAAGACTGAGCTGTTCACAGATACATCCAGAAGCTTTGTGGCTTGCTTTCAAGGTGAATGGTACATGGGGCAATGGCTCCCTTCTTGGGGAGGATGAAGACTTGACCAAGCAGATTATGCTTTTGGACTTATTTACCATTTTTATCACCTTGGTAGTGGGGTGGCAGCTTTTGAGATAAGAAGGTTACCTTTAGGACAGACAACACAGGAGTGGTCCACACTACTAATGATCAGCTAGGATTCAAGGGCCAGTTGGAGGATCTCATGTGGGGTTTGGTGCTAAAATTCTTGATGCTTAATATCCTGTTCAGTTGTGCATGTACCAGGTATGGATAACAAAACTGATGGCGCTCTTTCTCATGTGCAGTGGCAGAGGTTCTGGGAGCTAACTTCCAGAAGTGGAGGTGCATCACAGGGAAGTCACAGCCTACTACTGGGAGCTGATGATCCAGAAGCCCGGGAAGTTACTCAAGTAATTCATTAGCACCTAGCATTTGGACAGCATACCAGAGGGACACTGAGAACTTCTTGAATGTGTGGCAGACCCAGGTGTGGCAGAGACAGAATGCATAGCCCATCTCAGTGGACCAGCTGTGCCTTTCTTTAGTGCAAATGAAATGAGAAGGTTTGATGCCAGGGGCAGTGGCCAGTGTTTGGGCAGGTTAGGTGGGTCATGCAGTCTTTTTCTGTCAAAAAAGCCTATGTTTCATTTTGTGGTTCTCCAATGTCACTGGTCTGGAAGACAACATCTGGGTATTTTGATGTCACAAAATGTTAGAGGGATGGTCTCATGCTACTCCAAAATCACAAGGCAGAGGCTGGATGATTTGTCTGCTGGAACAAGTGCATAACAAACTGCCAAAGGTGTGCTCCTTGCCATCGGATGCATTGCTATTCTTCATGGCATTCTTGGTGGCCTTCTGAGGGGCCTTTCAGATGTCAAAATTGGTCCAACCAAGTAAGGCACCAAGGTTTGTGGTGGCCTTGGAAAATGAATACAAGGTAATGGCCCACAAAAGGGTGTTTATCCAGCTCCAAAGGAGCAAGATGGATTGGATTGCTTGAGGGTGCTGGTGTAGTCTGAGGCCTCCCTCGGGGTGCAGTGGGACATCTGTGCCCAGAACCTGAAATATGCAGCTCATAAGGCAAATGGAGGTCACAAGATGAGACCCCACTGATGGTGTTCTGGTTCTGCTATGTTATAGATAAAGCCATGACAGAGTTGGGAGTGGAATCAATGGAGTTCAACACACATTCCTTATACATTGGGGCTGCCACTATGCTAGGGCCAAGGGACTGACAGATGGTCAGATCCAGGTGCTTGGCCGATAGAGGTTGCAAGCTTTTGAAGGGTACATGCGACCATATTTGCTTTAACCTTCTTGCTTTTTGTTTCCAGCAGGGGGTGTTTCCCAGATGAGGCAAATTTAGTTGTGAGGGCACTCCTTTATCTACTCAGTAGCTGTTCAAGTGAAGCAGATCGAGGGTGGTGAGAACCTTTTCCTGGACCATCAGCAACAATCTAAATGCTAGCTGGGATTTCAAGGAATAAGATGGGATGACTTGTTCCTGTGGACTATGGTTAAATCTCAGTGCCAGGGACCTCCCAGCGTCTTTTTGGTACATCTGAGAGGAAATGACCTGGGAGTGGTGAAGTCACTGGAGCTGTGGCACCAGATGGAGAAGGACCTGGTTTTGCTTCAGGAAGCCTGAGCAGGAGTGCAAATAGTTTGTTCACACATCATGCAATGGAGGCATTGGCAACATCCAAGAGACCCCACTGCAATTGAGAAAGCCCACAGGTTGACCAACATGGCTATGTAGAGTTTTATGGACTCTATTGGTGGAACTGTCCTAAGGCACGGTGAGTTACTTGCTATTGTACCCCAGTTTTATGCCTGGGATGGTGTGCATTTGTCAGACACAGGTTGTGATAGGCTTTTAACTGACCTACAAAGTGTTGTGGACAAATTACTAGCATGAAGTGCTTGGGGTGATGAGCACCAAGGAGTAGTGCTCATCCTGTGGGAACACAGTAGTCTCACAAGAAGTGTTCAAAGGAAGTAATGGGGAAACTTGTGTCTTCTACAAACGGTTGTCTCCAAGGCAGGCAAGAAGTGATGGCCCAGACAGCTGCAGTTCTCCCCGAGGGGGATGGTCTGTGGGATAACCTCTTCGGCTATGGCATGCATGTGTAGTGTCAGCCATCAGGGGAAGGGTGCATGTCACATGAGCCAGAAGCCATCATCTATGCCTCAGAGGCCAGAGTACTTCTGGAGTCCATAACATTTATTGGATCCCCACTGGAGTAAAGGGATGGCTGAGATCATGTTTGCCAACACAGACAGAGACCAAGACCCAATCAACAGTTGCACTTTTTAGTTTTTATTCACAAGTAGCATATCTACCAAATAATGTCTGTCTATATTTTGTAGTGCACCCACTACTTCATCAGGACCTAAAGATATGCATACATTTACAAGTTAGCACATACTGTATATACAAAAGGGAATGGTGTTCACCACATTAAAAAAAAACTATTTTCAATTATTGAAAATTCATATCCAATGTATACAATACCCAGTGCATTAACCACACTAGTTAAGAGCTCGGTGTGACCACTACATGGGTTAAGCAGTCTTTTACACATTAGTTTTACTTACAATTACCATTATTTACATCTAGTCTGGTATTTGTATTCTTAATACAGTTTAAATCAAAACAGTTTCATTCTCACCTTTTGGTAGAGTGCTTAGTGTGCTGTATTCTTTTTGTTCAAACACTGTCTACTTCTTCAGATTTGCCTAATATAAATTATACACTCTTGTCAGTCTAAACCAGATGATAGCTTCAGCATTACAAGTAACTTTAATCTTTGTGTGCTAATTCATCCAAAAATGCTCATCTTAAACTGAACTTTGTATTCTCATTGAAATTTTGTTATCCTTTTAACATTTGATCATTTAAATACATGGAAAATTCAACCAAAAACATTCTTAAATCAGTGATCTCAGAAACCTTCTATTACTTAAATAACTTATTCAAATCCACTTACCAACAGAAGTAGCTCACTTCTTCTTGATCCACACTTTATGTAAAATATAAGTAAGGTTTCCGGTTTTAACTAATAATAATTGATAAAACACCACAGACGTGTTTTTCGTTATTTCGGTTAAAACCGAGAAACACCGAAATACATACCCCTGCCGCACTCTCATCACACACAATCATCACACCATAACAGCCCCCCTGTAACAGCCACACAGTATACATAATTAGCCAAGCATTGCCTTTTATCAGGGTAGAAATACACCCAAGCAAGTTGGTTAATTAGAAAGTACTGCCCCTCATACGTGTATATTACCTTTGTCTTACTTGTCTCAAAATGTATAAGAAACAGCATGACTGTAATGATGTCTCTGTTAAAAAAAGCTTCAAAAAACAAGAGAGTCTAGCATTTATTATATTATTTATAAGTGATATACGGCTTCCAATATAGCAGAGACACTCTCTGTATGGTTATTTGAAATCCACACAGTTTGTATCTTATGCATAGTTGCATGATGTGGAGATTAACTACAATGCACTTTAATGTAATTTGAAGTCAAAGTACATTAACCTACAATAAAGCTATTAAGTTCAACTACATTAAACAAATCATTCATAAAATAGAACACTGCCATCTTTGTTGTAATCTCAACTACAGTAATAGACAGAAAAACTTTAGATATTATAGTAACAGGAAGGAAGAGGGCACTCTGCCACCCATTAGGCAAGCAAATGATTACAACTTGTAAGTACCGTAGTGCAAATAATTTCCTTACATATCTTCCCCTCAGCATCTGCGCTTAATAGAAAAACAGTAAATGGTTAGTTTGGTGCTACTAATGGGTTATGTGCAATTCTAATTATATTTGCAATTTCTTGATCTGGAACAGCAATGTACACAGTGACTTTAAAAAATGCAAACATTTATTTCAATAAACACTGATAACTACTAAAAATGTGTTGAAACTTTTTTTATTTACACCGGAAAACACAGAATTTTACTACTTGAAATACGAGTGAGAAAAGCTGAAAAATAAACACCTTTTTTATTAAACATTAAACACCTAAAACCGGAAACCCTAAATATAAATAATGTTGCCGGCCCGGTGGCACTGAGGGTGGAGGCACTGGACGCCACATCTCACGCTACGCCGGTGACCCGAGTTCAGGAACGAGCTTGGGCAAAAGGGGGTCAGCAGGGGAGGGAAGAGATTGAGTGTGCAGAGGACTGCTCTGTCTTCCCGGGGTGGGCTCTAGGGAATGCGTTGCACAGGGGTGACCTCTGGTGGAGACCGGGGGAATGCTGAGTTTGCATTGCTACGCATTGTGAGGGGAGGTGCTGTGGCGGGTGTTGGCATTCGTGCCAATGACACCATTGCACGTCCGAGCATCGTGGGAAACAGAAAAATGGAAAAATAGGTGAAGGCACTGCCACCGGCACCACACTCCCAACGCTGGGCTCCTCACTCTCCCTGGTCCCCGCACTCTGACTTCAAGGCTCACTATACTATGAGATAGAGTGCCCTGGGAGGATAGGGCAGCCCTTCCCAGTGGGGGTTTACATCCAGGGGTGTAGCCTGGTTGGAGTGAGGGAGTAGGTGCGGTCGCCACAGCAGGGAGGTAGAGAGTTGGTTGGGTAGTTCTGGAGAGAGTTCCTCAGGCTAGGGGTGAAGAAATAAATGTATAAAAAAAATAATATATAAGTAATGTTACACTTTAGAATTGAGAGCTCAACATTTCCAATAGATAGAATCCATATATAAACTGTGCCTTTTACTTATAAATGTATTTTTTTATTTTGCAAGTATGTTGCTCCATCACAAAAGCAAAAACATAAAGTGTTTCAAACCAACTGGCTTTTCAATAAACTGTTAAATCAATTAAACCATTTTTTAAGTTTGAAAGCACCCCCAACTCCCCATTTTTAAAGTGAAATGCTTTTTTTCTTTTTTCATGAGGCTGTGACCTTTCACCTTTTATCACTTTGTTTAAAACAATTAAGAACGCTAGTTTTTACTAACTGAGCTCTACAAATTGATATTTTATGCTTAAGGCATTTTGGTTTTCTTATATGAATATCTCATTTATCCACTTTAGTTCTAAGCTTCAAACAACACAGTGATTCTTTACATATGCAAGTGTATCTAGGTTCCGTATCGTACTAAGTTCCTGGACCTTTTAAATCATAATGAACTGTCCCATTCAGTCTTGTAACATCACTGCTTTTTTTTAAACTACTCAGAGCAGCCCATGCATCTTACCTCTCTTTTCTTTTAATTTCTTTCAGGTGTAGACACCAGCTCTCTCTGACTACTCCATTAAATAGAGTGCTGGTTGCTATGGAGGCATTAAAACATGTTTGACTATCCACAGCCTTGTTATGACGTCCTTGCTGCACATGTCATGCTACTAATATGACTTGTGTAACAATTATGGTTCAGTTAACTCATGACTGTGTCCATTTTTCTCCAAAAGATTGTGTACATTTCAGTATGTTTGGGTGAAGGGAGGGGTAATGTGGCCGGCTAAGATAATCCAGTCCACATTTCACTGAGCCTTTTAAAAATACTCTGATTGTTCCCAACTAGATTCACAGCTGCTGTTTGTGATATCACAGTCTGCAGTCCATAGAGTGCATACATATAAAAACTAGAGGTGTCATCATATGACCCCTCTACTCATTTGCATAATATCCCCATTGACATAGTATAGACCACTTGCATAAGAGGCATGAAAGCCCTGGGTACTCCTTGAGATATCCCCTATAGCTTTTATGTTTGCATGCAGTCATGCACAGCAAACATTTTGTTACAATACCAGCTTTCAGAGATGTGTTGCTGTCGAATCCAGTGCAGTTCAGGTTGCAGTGGGCTCAACAGTGGGCTCAACAGTGACAACACCAGTCATCACCATTCTGGTCATGACACTATGCAGTGCTTCTGGGCTGGAAACTTCTTGTAGTTGAAAGGAGCCAGCTGCTCCTATTAAACAGTGGCTGGGTCATTTCAGCTATATGACACCACCCAACATGTAGCTATGCAGCGTCATGCTCAGCCTGCTCCTCGTCCTCCCCTTCATTTAAAAAACAAACCCACCTGCACCCAAACATCTCACCCCTTCCTAATCATGTCCTGGTGCCCAGCTGAATATTCCAGAATTAATCCCACCTGCTGCCAAAGAACCCACCCACTCCCAATCACATCCCTGTGCCTGGTGTCTGTGAAAAGAAACCTACCTGCTGCCAAACAACCCACCACTCCCAATCATGTCTCACTACCTGGTTCCTGTAAAAAGAAATCCACCCACTGCCACACAACCCACACCTTCCCAATAACATGTCTCAGTGTTTTGTTCCTGAAAAAAGAATCCCACCCACTGCCAAACAACCCACCCACTCCCAATCACATCCTTGTGCCTGGTTGTGTGTGGTGGGCAAAGACCCCCACCCCAAAAGCCCATCCTGGGTTGAGTCTGTGAGACTTCCCTATATCTGATGGGCATCCCCCCTCCCCACATTACACTTGAGTGCCCAATCCCTTGTGTCACCCTTGGTCTTTCTGACTTTTTTTAATTAAAACCTGAAAAGCAGAAAACCATCCATTGATGTCTTTTATATCCTTCTCAACTCTCCAACCTTCCACCCACTCCATCCTGACTGCCCATTCTGCATCCACCACCCCACAACCCCCATACCCCTCACACGCCTAAAAAATAGTCCAGCACTGAAAATTGACTCTGCAAGCAAGCCACATCCTTCTGCTTCAATAGCAACCAGGAGCTGAAGATACAAGGTACTGTAAGTGCAATCTACAGTATGTATTTTCCATGCATTTTTAACTATTACTCATAACTTTGAATAGGGAGGTCGGAATTCCACTATACAAGACACTAGTGAGGCCCCACCTGGAGAACAATATACAGTTATGGAGATCTTGCCTACATAAGGACATAGACAGGGTGGAGAAGGTTCAAAGGAGGGCAACAAAGATGGTACAGGGATTGCATCACAAGTCCTATGAGGACAGGCTGAAGGACTTAAATATGTACTCCCTGGAGGAGAGGGGATATGATAGAGACATACAAGTACCTTACAGGGAGCAACAGAGTGCAGGAATACACTATTTTCCAGCAATAAAGATGGTCCAGGACTAGAGGGCATGGGTTGAAGTTGGAGGGAGGACGATTCAGAGGAAATGTGAGGAAGAATTTCTTCACAGAAAAGGTGGTGGACAAGTGGAACACCCTTCCAGAGGAAGTGATGGGGGCTGAAACAATCACGGGATTTAAGAATGCATGGGATAGGCATAAGGGAATTCTGGAAGTCAGGGTAAGGGGCAACAGACTTCTCGAAAAACGTAAAGGGAAATTACAAGCTCAAATGGGCAGAATGGGTGGGCCATAGACAAGGGTCTGCTGACAGTGTCTCTGTATGTATGTAGCTTTGTCATTTTCTAATATGTGTTCACCAAATTTTCAACATGGCAACTAGGTGGGCCAAGAGGTCCTTATCTGCCGTCAAATTCTATGTTTCTATGACGTGTTTTGGACAGCACCTCATGAACAAGATAGGTGACATTTTTCAAATCCATCCTGAAAGGTGATTTCACAGTCTCTCAAAGAAATCACCTTTTGTGCTGGATTTGAAAACTTTTACCTATCAGGGTCGTGAAGTGGGATTATAAAAACACTATGTTGAAAACTTGGGTTCAAAATGTTAAAAAACACCAACGTTATGAGGGAACATTGAGATTTTTTTCAAAGTTCACTAATAACTTTAGAAATGTTCAATATTTTGACCGCAAATTTTCAACATAGCAATTTTTACAGACCACCTCATGAACTTGACAGGTGTTATTTTTCAAATCATTCCTGAAAACTGATCTCACAGTCATGCCACAAAATCACCTTTTGGGCAGGATTTGAAAAAAATCACCTACCTGGTTCATGAAATGGGGTCATAAAAAGGCTATGTTGAAAATGTGGTATAAAAATGTTAAAAACACCAAAGTTATGAAGGTGCATTGAAATTGTTCAAGGTTCACTCATGACTTCAGTCATTTTCAATAGTATGACCCCAAATGTTCAACCTAGCCATCTTTTCACAGCACCTCATGAACGGGACAGGTGACTTTTTAAAAATCCTAGCTAAAAACTGTTTTGCACTTGTGGTACAAAAATATATTTAAGGCAGTATTTTATGAATGACACTTGTCATGTTCAGAAGGGTGCTCATAAAAAGATTATTTTGGAAATGTTGGGTCAAAATGTAAAACAAAAAAAGTTATGAAGAAATACTGTGTACAGGGCCAGCAGTTGCCCCACCAGTTAGCGGGTTGTGTTCCCATGCTGGTGACTCAAGTTCAGAGTTGCACTCAGGGAGCCCATCTGGACAGCATGAGGATGGGAGCCAGCACTGTTGTACAGTATGCCACTGCTCTGAGCCTGGGAAGGTATTGCACAGTGTTGTGCAGAACAGGTTACACCTTGTGACAGGCTATGAAGCCTTTCCTCACAAAGGGTTGACATGCATGTCATGGCCTGATGGGGCCATGTGCTGCATCAGAAAAAGTGGGTTGGCCTGAAAAATGGGGCTTGAAATATTCCAGTCATTCTGTTTATTCCATTTTCAAAGGGACCTGCATGAATAAGATACAATTTCATGATCACAAAAAGGAAAATAAACTATGCTAATGTAGACAATTTCACTACAATTAACTTTTGTTATTCATGTGTTAATTTTTGCCTCTATGCTATCTATACCCAACAACTATACAGCAAATACAAGCAACAAACATTTGGCATTGAATAATGCTTGTTTTATATACATATACATATACATATATACATATATATATATATATATATATATATATATATATATATATATATACTGTATATAGGATCCTCTAGGCCTATAAACAAAGGCACTACAAGGTTAACGGGGGACAGGAAATGTTATTTTATACAGGCCCCTGGATCTAAATACACCATCAAGGTGTGTTATAAACCACAGAAAGGTACTGAAAATAAAAAAAAATGTGTTTTATTCTTGTGATATCTTAACATGTTAATGAAAGTGCATGCTAAAGGGCAGAGTCACTCTTTAAGCTTCCTCAAAATGAACAGCTATACACTCCATTCCATCTACAACCATGATAAATAATGCTCCAAGTAAGGTACTTTTAACGTGATTTGAATAATGTGCTTTAGAGGAATATATGTAGAGTATGGCATTTGTCTTTGTTTCTACCCCTAGGCTGGCTATATGACTGCTTAGTTCTATGAAACTGTCAAAGACTATGATCGTTCACAGAACATTGACACTTTTAAGGGGTGTGATGTGGCAAAGGTAGCAATTGAAAAATCTTGTTTCCTTTTGAGGAGTGAGTCATCCAATGAAATGAACAGATTATAATTTTGCAAAGATCATAGCCTTCCTCAGTTTAATAGTGCTACCGGCACCTGGGGAAATCATGCTTCCAGTGAAACTCATGTATTTCCAGCCTCTGACATATAATTCACACCACAAAAAGGATATTTTTTTTGCAATTGTAAATTTATGTTTCTGATTTGTGGTGTGACAAATCAGGTCATTAGCACCATCATGGATGCTCACAAGCTGTGTAAGTGGCTTAGAAAAAATAACTGAGACCATTTTTCTACTCTGAACTTTCAAAGAGATGTCTCAGCCTGGGAAAACTTTGGTTTAGTTCCCTGAAATAAGGGTGGCATTAGTGACACTTGTACAAAACTGGCAAGAAGATTGGCCAACAAGAGGTGACCCCAGGATAGAAGCACAGAGAGAGGGCTGCTGATAATGGCAAACTTCTAATAACTAAATTAACATATCCACTGACAATGAGCAGCATAGCGATAGATTTGGACCGAGTCAGGAGAAACCAACAATAGTTAAGCATAAGACTTTGTATGGCACAGTATTCCACTATAAAAAAGCAATTTCCATGTACTGTAACTGACATGTGCAACTAGTCGATACAGAGATGTTATTTAACTGTAATATCTTTGTGAACTGGGTTCCTTAAATTATGCAGTGGCAGCTGCCTTCTGAAGACATGGCTTCCCACAGCCATCTGTTATGATTATTAGAGAATTTGTAAGACAGCATTGGGCAGCTTCAATACAGGTCAGCACAAAAGGCTGCATATGGGTAACAGGACAGAGAGAAAGGCCTGTTAAGCCAGTCCCTTGGTACAAGTCCCATATCATGATTATTGTCATTTATAATTATTTGTCTATAGTGTTGTACCTAAGGCCGGGATATTCAAAAGGTTTGCACATGGCGCAACACTGTTGCGCCATGCTCAACTCACTGATGTGCCCTGGCGTGATATTCAAAAAGGGGAAAGCACGCGGCACAAATCCCAATGCACCGGGGTTCACCAGTAATGTATGCGGAGCAAGAGGGGGCAGTGTGCCCATGCATACCCCACACATCCTGATATTCAGCTCGAGATATGCTGAGCCCATGCAGCCGCAACCCCTACTTGCGCCACACACAGTTGTGCCAGAAAAAGAAAGGAACAACAGCTGGCCACCCACAGGTGAGCTGCTGTATTGCAAGGAGCAACACAGCAGCCATCAGCTGTGGCTGGCCACCTGAGCTCCGGCGGCAACGACCATCACGATAGCACCCCCATGCCAGATTGCGGGCATCAGTATTAAATAGTATTCGCCCAATATCCCTGGTGGTCCAGTGGACCGCTTCCATCCCAGTCATGGACATAAGTAATAAAATAAATTTGTTCTACATCCCTGGTGGTCCAGGGGACTGCTGCCAGCCCGATCGTGGGCATAAGTAATAAAATAAAGTCGTCCTATATCCCTGGTGGTCCAGTGGACCGCTGCCAGCTCAATCGTGGGCATAAGTATTACAGTGCAAACATCCTATATCCCTGGTGGTCCAGCGGTACCCTCCACCTCACCCACCCGCTGAGCCCTGCCACCCCACCCCCGGTCGGTGGTGGTGACAGCCTTCGAAGTTACCCTGCCACCCATCGACTGACTGGCTATACAATATTGCAGGCGCTTGATGGTCCACAGCATGTGCCAATGGGCATGCAGATTGTGCCAGTACTACAAGTCCAGATATGTGAATGGATCCATTCACATATCTGACCGTGTAGTACGTTATGAAACTGATGCTCATTGGCCCACGCCAGGACCAATGGGCGTACAGTCGCATGCAGGCAGTCATCGGCAGGCGGCCGGGTGGCTTGCAGGTGAGGGAGGTGCTGCCTGCCGCTGACTGGGGGGGAGCGGGGTGGCAGGGCTCAGTGGGCAGGCGGGGTGGGGGGGTACCGTGATCTGGCAGGCAGCAGTCCACTGGACCACCAGGGATATAGGACATCTTTATTTTATTATGTTTGCCCGCAATCAGGATAGAAGTGGTCCACTGGACCACCAGGGATATAGAACAACTTTGATTTCATATGTATGCCCACGATCAGGCATTGGGGCACTATGCCGCGGTGTGCAGGGGGTGTCGGTCCCCAACGGCTGCAGCCTGGCAGGGCGCCAGGTGCAAGTCACAGGAGATTGGCGCACCTGCATGCAAATGGGGCCATAATGACATGCAAATAGCCCCATTTTCACCTTGCATGCATTATGGCCCCATTTGCATGTCCACCGCTGAATACCATGGTTGCTGCGCCTAGCACACCAGCATTCTATGTCAGTGTGAGCTCCCTGCCTCCCCAACCACTCTGCACCGGCGCAGTGCCACTGTGCCATGCGTGATGCTGGTGGCCATGGAGCAATATTCAATGGTGCTGAGCCATGTCGTAGCACCGTTGAATATCACCCTGTCAACACCCTGGTGCATACCAGTTGCACTGCACCCAGGCTTGCGCCATAGCCTGGCGCAGTCTGAATATCCCACCCCAAATGTTTTATTTATGTATTTTAAATGTAACTTTGCAACTTGCTAGAAGACACCACTGTAGACAAGTATTGGCTCAATGGTTTTTATCTTTAACAAGATTAAATTAAAATGCAAGAATATAACTGGAAGCAGAACAGTATACAAAAGATTTATAGTGAGCGTGACCAAGACATGTTGGAGGCAGTGGTCCAATTTGGCACTGCATAAGAGAAGAAAACAGAGAAACCAAGCAAGTTACAAGATAGCCAGTCTACGAAGCAACAACATGGTACAAAAATATAAGAAGCTGACAGTGTTTGCACTGCAGGATTTGTGTGGTTCAAAAGGAGTGATGTCTAAAGGGTCATATAAAGCAGACTTGGTGCAGTAGATGATGGAAGCTTATGGAAGCTGATCAGGTTGGAATAAGAATGGTGAAATAATGAATTGTCAGGTCCAAAAATGGGATGTGCAGTCCAGGAGGGATTGAATCATCTGGCACTGGAGAGATAGGAGCAGAAAGCTCTACAGAACAGTGGAACTTGAGTAGCTGAGCTTGCAATAGCATTTTGAGCTGGAGAAAATGAAGACAGAGTGACAGAGAGTGAGAACAGTGGGAGTGAGAAGAAAAAGAAGAGAGGGCAAGTAAGATGCAGAAAGAGAAGACGCCACTGCAATTGGCAGAAAAATCAAAATAGTGTCAGCATTAGTTAGACCTTATGAAGCTGAAAACACCATGCCAAGTGAGTAGAGGCACAAAAAAACCACCTGCATGCTATTTAGGCAATAAACTTAAACTACAGTATGTAGTATGTATCCCAGTATGGGATCATTTGGGAAGGGATGTCCTGGGACTTTAGTTCGGCCTACTGCTTGTGAACAATCCTAGCTGCATCTCCAGTGTCTGAACAGGACACTCCATATGGCAATCGACTGAACTTTTATCTCTGGGTTCCTGTGCGAGTGGATCTCCCCCTCCATTTTACTCAGAGGAGTGGGGGCGCCACTTGCATGTTGGGTCTGGGACTTTCCTGTAAAAGTCAAAGGTTTTGATTTCACTATGTGACTGGAAGGGAAGGGGATATTGTTATTCCTATGACTGCAAGTTTGGCTCACGATTCACAATTCCTAGGCAATTGATGCCTTAATATGTGTTTCCTGCTTTTTGTTGATTTTAATTTTATTCATGCCTATCATGGTAGAACTAACTGGGTCATCGTCTCCAGTACTGGGTCTTACTGTGCTTAGAGACTATATTACTTTTGTGATTTCTCCAAGATGACCTTTTGGTCACCCAAAAGGTATGTGGGGGTACTAGAAGTTAGGGTTAGTTTAATTGTACCTGTTAGTGTATTGTTATAGCTAGTTTGCAAAAGATTTGAAACTTACTTCTTAGTTACTAGAAGGTTTTTAGGATGTTACGTAATATAAGATTACTTCACCTTGTCATAAGGTAGTGTACCAGGTTAATTACAAGTTAACAAGTGGGGGGGCTAGGAGGGAGGAGCATGGAGCTATGATAGGTTGGAGCTTCATGCACCAGTCAGTTAGTGGTAGGGATAATTGCAGTCATGGGGTAAAGAGAGGTAAGGGGTGGGTCTGATGGTGCTATTATAGAAACATAGAATTTGACGGCAGATAAGGACTGCTTGGCTCACCCAGTCTGCCCATTTCCCTACCTACTGGATAAGCTGCAGATCCTAATTAACCAGCAGCCTACTTCTTCCCTACCCCCACCCCCAGAACTGCCTTATGACTATCCCATGCATGCTTGAATTCCACCACTGATTTTGACTCCACAACCTTCTCCGGAAGGTCACCCATGCATCCACAACCTCTCTGTGAAAAATACTTCCTTAAATTACCTCTGAGCCGCCTCTATCTCCAAATTATGCCCTCTTGTTCTTGCACACCTCTTTTTGAAAGATGCTACCCTCTTGGACTTTGTTGATTCCCTTGAGGTACTTGAAAGTTTCTATCATGTCCCCCTCTCCCTCCTTTCCTCGAGGCTATACATATTAAGCTCCTTAAGTATCTCTTCATATGTCTTCCGTGCAGACCCTGCACCATTTTAGTTGCCTCCTCTGACAGCTTCCATCCTGTCTATGTCTTTATGGAGATTGGTCTCCAAACTGCACACAGTACTCCAGATGGGGTCTCACCAGCTGTCTGTACAGAGGGATAATAACTTCCTTGTTTTCTACTGGTGATGCCTCTCCCTATGCATCCCAGTATCCCCCAGCCCTCCTTGCTGCCCTCTCACATTGCTTGCCCATCTTTAGATCATCTGATATGACTACCCCCAGATCCCTCTCCATTTTTGTTGTTGTTAGTATCTCACCCCCCATTGTGTACTCTTCCCCTGGGTTTTTGTTTCCCAGGTGCATTACCTTGCACTTCTTGGCATTGAATCTAAGCTGCCATACATTTGACCATTCCTCTAACCTTGCCAAGTCCCTTCTCATCCTTTCCACCCCACCCTGTGCATCAACTCTGTTGCAGATCTTAGTGTCATCTGAAAAGAGACATACTTTTCCTTCCAGTCCTTCTGCAATGTCGCTTATAAAGACATTGAAGAGGACTGGTCCTAATACTGAACCCTGCGGTACCCCACTAGTAACCCTCCTTTCTTCTGAGTGGACTCCATTTACTATTACTCTGTGTCCTATTCTCCAGCCAATTCTTTTACCCAGGTTGTCATCTTGGGACCCACTCCCAGGCTAGCTAACTTGTATATTAATCTTTGTGGGACTGTGTCAAATGCCTTGCTAAAGTTTAGGTAGACCATGTCCACAGCCCCTCCCTGATCTACTACTTTGGTCACCCAGTCAAATAAATCTATCAGATCTGCCTGGCATGACCTTCCCGCTAGAATCCATGCTGCCTAGGTCCTGTGCCCTCTGGCCTCTAGATACTCGACAATTCTTTCCTTTAGAAGTGATTCCATCATTTTCCCTATCACTGAAGTTAAACTAGCAGGTCTATAGTTTCCTGCTTCTGCCTTGCTCCCACTTTTGTGAAGGGAATCACATCTGCCTCCTCCAGTCCTCGGGTACCACCCCATCCTCCCATGATTTGTTAAAAGGGTAGTCAGTGGTGTCACTAGTTCTACCTTAGTTCTTTTAGAATTCTGGGATGAATCCCATCAGGCCCCATTGCTTTGTCCACCTTCAGTTTTAAGAGTTCTTTCAGAACCCTTTCTTCTGTAAATGGGCCAGTATCAACTTCTGTATCCAGCGTGTTACTACTGTTTGTTTTATGTACTCCCTCTTCCTTTGTAAATACTGAGCAAAAATATTTGTTTAGTATCTCTGCCTTTTCACAGTCTCCCTCTGCCCACCCTCCCTCCCCTTTATTAAGCCTCACTATCCCTCCCTTGGTCTTCCTTCGCTCCTGATGTACCTATAAAAGGTTTTTCCTTCTTAACTGAGTTGGCTATCTTTTCTCGGTTTGGGCTTTTGCTGTTCTGACTGCCTTCCCAGCCTCCTTTTGCTTTAACTGATACAGTTTTCTGTCCTGCTCCTTCTAGATTCCTTGTACTTCCTGAATGCTTTCTTTCTCTTGAACCTTCACTGCCACTTCCTTTGAGAACCATAGTGGTTTCTTACATTGTTTTGTTTTGTTTATTTGCTTCACACAAAGGCTTGTTACCTCTGTGATGGCAGTTTTTATTATTCCCCATTGTTCTTCCACCCCTCCTTCCTGCCCATTTGCTAGTGCATTCCTTAGGCACTCACCCATTTTGGCAAAGTCAGCCCTCCTAAAGTCCAGTACTTTTGCCTTTGTATGGCTTGACTCTATTGTTGTGTTTATTGTGAACCATACTGTTCGATGGTCGCTAGTTCCCAGATGGCTACCCACTTCTACATCTGTAATCCTCTCTCCATCTCCATTTGAGAGAATCAAGTCTAATATTGCTCCCTCTCGATTATGGATCTTACAGTTTAAGGGGGGGGATTTGTGTAGGCAGGAAGGATGGGCTTTGATCTGATCCAGTTATTCATGTTCTTCCGTTGTTACCCATCTTCAATGGGTGTACTGTGGACAGTTTGGGTTAAGGGTAGGGGGTGACGTTTGGGGGCCCATCTCTGTTTTCTCCGGATGCTAAATGGGATGACATCTGTTACAAAGAGTCTTCTTTATGGAACATATCTATTCCTCTGATATTTAGCGTATATACTATACAGTTATGGCATATAACTATAGATACTGTTCATGGGATATTGAAGGAGCCCAGTCACCCACAAACCTCAGTGGTAGGGAAAATGATGGAATCACTTCTGAAGGAAAGAATTGTTGAGTACCTTGAGGCCAGTGGGGCACAGGACCCTAGGCAGCATGGATTCACGATGGGAAGGTCGTGTCAGATGAATCTAATAGATTTCTTTGACTGGGTGACCAAAGTAGTAGATCAGGGAGGGGCTGTGGACATGGCCTACCTAGATTTTAGCAAGACATTTGATACAGTCCCCCACAAAAGATTAATACACAAGATAGACAGCCTTGGAATGGGTCCCAAGGTGGTAGCCTGGATAAAAAATTGGCTAGACAACAGGACGCAAAGGGTAGTAGTAAATGGAGTACACAGTGAAGAAAGGAGGGTTACTAGTGGGGTACCACAGGGTTCGGTACTGGGACCAGTACTTTTTAATGTCTTTATAAGTGACATTGCAGAGGAACTGGAAGGAAAAGTATGTCTCTTTCCAGATGACACAAAGATCTGCAACAGGGTTGATACACAGGATGGAGTGGAAAGGATGAGAAGGGACTTGGCAAGGTTGGAGGAATGTCAAATGTATGGCAGCTCAGATTCAATGCAAAGAAGTGCAAGATAATGCACCTGGGAAACAAAAACCCAGGGGAAGCATACACAATGGGGGGCGAGATACTGACAACAGTAAAAATGGAAAGGGACCTGGGGGTAATTATATCAGATGACCTAAAGGTGGGCAAGCAATGTGAGAAGGCAGTAAGGAAGGCTGAGGGATACTGGGATGCATAGGAAGAGGCATCAATAGTAGAAAACAGGAAGTTGTTATCCCTCTGTACAGACAGTTGGTGAGACCCATCTGAGTACTGTGTACAGTTCTGAGACCCCATCTCCGCAAAGACATAGACAGAGTGGAGGCTGTCCAGAGGAGGTAACTCAAAATGGTAGGGTCTGCACCAGAAGACATAATGAAGAAAGACTAAAGGAGCTTAATATGTATACTTGAGGAAAGAAGGGAGAGAGGACATAGATAGAAACTTTCAAGTACTCAAGGAATTAACAAAGTCCAAGAGGGTAGCATCTTCCAGAAAAAGAGATGTGCAAGAACAAGAGGGGCAATTTGAAGATAGAGGGGACGGCCAGGGGTAATGTGAGGAAGTATTTTTCACTGAGAGGGTTGTGGATGCATGGAACAGCCTCCTGAGGAGGTTGTGGAGTCAAGAACAGTGGTGGACTTCAAGAATGCATGGGACAGGCATAAGGCAGTCCAAGGGGCGGTAAGAGGAAGTAAGCTGTTGGTTAACTAGGATCTGCAGCTTTTCTGTTAGGTAGGAAAATGGGCAGACTAGGTGGGCCAAGAGGTCCTTATCTGCCGTCAAATTCTATGTAACGTGCTAAAGTTCTGCTTCATCTTCGTAAGTTGCAGGTGGATGTGGCTTTTTTACAAGAGACACACCTTCCTCCAACACAGATGATGTTTCTCAGACATTCCTGGGTTGGTCAGGTATTTGGTTTGGGTCTGGTCTCCCAAAGGCAGGGCATGGCTATCCTGGTCTCCAGACCTGCTCCATTCCATCTTCGCCAGGAAATTACCAATCCTCATGGTAGTTTTACGTTTGTCAGGGCTTTACTGGGCCATCTGGAGGTGATCCTGTGGTCAGTCTATAGCCTTTCTGCAGAGGACCCCTTCTTTTTCCCAGGTACCCTTTATTTTATCCCAGTGGTCCTCCCTTCCTATGATACCTGCTAGGGACTGGAATATAGTCTTGGATAATGATTTAGATAGGACCTCCAGACATGGCCAACCCTTCACATCAAGTCAGTTGGCCTTACGATGATTTAGATAGGACCTCCAGGCATGGCCAACCATTCACATCAAGTCAGTTGGCCCTACGAGACCTTATGGATTCATTCAGCCTGATAGACCCTTGGAGGCTTATACATCTTGATTCTATAAAATACTCATTTCACTCTGTCCCACATAACACCTCTTCCATATTGATTTATTTTTATTGAAGTGCTGAAGCCTTACCAGGGGTCCTTGCTTGTTGTTACAGTGCTAAGGTAATATCTGACCATCACCCAGTCCTCCTACAGGTCAGTTTGGCTTCCTCATTCAAAAAAGATAAAACATGGTGTCTTAATAATTTTTTACTAAAATGCCCAGGTACAACTGAGAGGTTACAGCTATTTATCTCAGAATTTTTCTCCTTTAACTTACCTACAATGCCCAAATTTGATCTCCTCTGGTGTTCCTTCAAATGTGCCCTTAGAGGTGAAATGATAAGGTTGGCGACTAGAAGGAAAAGAGAACTCTCTCAAGCCACGGCCTCCCTATTATCACAAATCCAGACAGCTGAGAAAGAACTCTCAGATTCCTCTCCAACAACAGCCTGGGAGCATCTTGAAGCTCTTAGAGCAAAGTATCATGCTCTTATAGGGGATAAAGCTGAAAATCTCCTTCTGAGAACCAGGACCCAATATTTTGACTAGGGGGGAGAAAGCTGGGATCCATCTTGTTGCCCTTCACCTGTGCAGCCAACAAGCTGACGGGCTTATCCCATCCATCAGGTCAGACTCTGGTCAGTTGCTTAGTTCAAACAAAGATATTGTTTCTCAGTTCCAGAGCTTTCATCGCTCTCTCTACATGGGTCCCTCAACCTCTCTAGACCTCCCCACTTTTGATGCTTTCCTCCGGGACCTTGCGTTACCAATGTTAAGTCAAGCCCATGTAATCTTGTTGAAGGCCCCCTTGACTCTGGAAGAAGTTCAAACAGCAATAGATTCCTTAGCACTGGACAAATCCCCCAGCCTGGATGGGTTTTCCTCAAACTTTTATAAGAAGTTTAAGGACTTGTTGGCACCATATCTTCCGGAATTATTCCAGTATTTTTTTTTGAAAGGTCTCTCAGACACCTCTCTCACAGCTGCCACTGCAGTCATTCTGCCCAAACCCGGACGGGACCCCTCACTGGTGACCAACTATAGACCTATATCTTTAATCAATGTGGACCTAAAGATTTTAGCAAACATACTGGCCACTAGATTGAACTCAGTTTGGGAATGTCTTCTTAGTAGAGAACAAGTGGGTTTTGTGTCGGGCAGATTGTCAGCTGATCACACTCGCAAAATCCTGCATCTCATCTCCGCATCCAGGGACTCCTCTATACCTTCTGTTCTGGCATCTCTGGATGCAGAGAAAGCCTTTTATCAAGCCTCCTGGGATTATTTGTTTCACCTGCTTCCCAGATACGGCCTTCTCCATGAATTTCAAACATGGCTTAAGGTTCTTTATACTAAACCCTCAGCTCGTATTTTTTGTAATGGGGTACTCTCTGACGCTTTTCCCTTGCAGCAAGGAACCCATCAAGGGTGTCCACTGACTCCCTTTTTGTTTAACCTATATCTCGAACCTCTAATTAGGAAAATTAATTACTCCCCACAGGTTCAAGGGATAACTTTAGGCCCCTCACAATACAAACTTTCTGTTTATGCAGATGACATTCTCCTGCATATCACCTCCCCTTCTACTTCTGTACCGGAAGTCCTGAATATTATAGCCCAATGTGGCACTCTTTCCAATTACAAATTAAATCTATCAAAAACAGAACTCATGCCTTTGAATGCTTCCACTCACTGTACCAGTGTAGAACACCTGGGTCTCCTTTGGGTTAAAGACAAATTAAAGTATTTGGGGCTGCACCTTAGCACTGATCCACTTAAACTCAAAAAATATAATCTGGATCAAATACGCCTCCAAATACAAAATGATCTTAACTGTTGGTCCTTGCTTCCCTTGTTTCCATGGGGTTGGGTGAACATCCTTAAAATGAATGTTCTTCCTCAAATCCTATATCCCCTTCTTATGTTCAGTCTGGCCCTTCCTAAAAATGGTTTCTTCAGGTAAATAGAATTTTTTCCTGTCTTCTCTGGCAGGGAAAGCCCCCTCATAGGGCACTGGTAAAATTAATGAGATCTAGAGAGGCTGTTGGTCTAAAAGTTCCCAATGTCTACCTTTATTATCCGGCCAAACATTGTTTCTAACTCTCCCTTTGGAATCACCCCACATCTAGTACCTCAGATACCACCTATATTCTTCAATGGTTGTACATAGAGGGTTTCTGGAGTCATCAGCTGGGCCTATGTCCTAGCTCTTTACTATACACTCCTATCAGGAAGATACCTGATCCCTTAAGGGTCACTCCTATTGGATATTCACTTTACACCCATCAACAACTATATCAACTGTTCACCCTAAGCCCCTGCCACGATGTCACACAACCTGTTCTTGAAAACCAGAACTTAAAGATTGCTGGAAAAGTACTGACTAAGTCTGCCTGGCCCTCCCTAGAATTTCTTTCAGTCGAGCATCTGCTATCCTCCAATAATCTTTTTATCTTTAAGGAGACACAGCAGAGGTTTGGCTGGCCCATACCTACAGTTTGTGTTTCAAATACTTACAACTTTGTCATATGTTATTCAGCTACTTTGGACCTACCAATTGGTCCAGGGACTATGGCAATACACTACCTCCCTTACTATTGACCACCCCTGCCTCTAATATTATATCTTTCTTTCACACATGGCTTCGGGATCTCCTTGCTGAAAGGGAATAGGCATTCTGCTATTATTGAGATAAAGCCCTCCCTTCTCAGGGTCACCCTCAAGACTGGTCCCACATTTGGAAAGGAGTGTACAAATACATAAAATGGGAGCGGTACCGCTTTATGCAATTTCAGATTCTACACAACATGTTCTATACCCCCATTAAACTCCATAGAATGGGTAGATTGCCACTAGACATATGCACTAGATGTCAGGGAGACCGGGGCTCCTTACTTCACATTCTTTGGACGTGTGATAAAGTTAGACCCTTTTGGGATGATATTAGCCATTGTATAGATCCCCTTCTGGGCCTTGACCAGGCCTCTACCCCTCAGATTTGTATTTTAGGTAACTTCACTAAAACCTTACTTGGCAATCAGAAACCACATATGGCTCTAATAACAGCCTGCACCAAAAAGGTTATTCTTCAGCATTGGTGTGACCAAGCTATCCCTACCTACAGGGAATGGTATCGGAAAATTCTATTTGCACTTCAAGCTGAGCGTACCATTGCTAATATGTCACACTCATACAAGAAATACAAACACATTTGGGAACCCCTTTACATCTTGTTATCACTGAACCCCAGGTGAAGGATGATTGTATATCTGCCACTTGACATTCATGGTTCCCCTCTAGGGTCTATCACTGATGATTTTATACCCTTTGTCTTAAGCATAACTATACTGCACCATATATTGGCATTTTCATTGCTATACTGTAGTTACTGTCATCTATGAGATACTGGTCATACCTTGAATTCCAGAGGCAGGGATGGGGTTGAGCGGGTTTGGGGATTATGGGTGGTGGATAGTATCATTATAACTGTAACTTGATTGAAAAACTTGCAAAATTATTGGACACCTTTTTTCTCATTTGTCCTGGATATTGATATGTTTAATTGACATACATGTATGTATCCTTCATGTGTCATGTATCTTGTCTCAGCCAAGATTAATAAACTGCTTTAAATTTAAAAAAAAAGGATAGAGAACTGAATATTACCAATTTTGTTAGTTCAGGGGCCCTAAATATTAGACTTTGAGGCCACCCCATGATACAGCAGCATAGTGCTGTGCTGCCATTCTGACAACCTAGGATAAGAAGCGAGCCAGGAAATCACATCAGCAGGCAGGTCATGATTGAAACTGCTGCTGCTCAACAGTGCATCTTAGTCAGGGAGGGTTGGCGGTGGGTTCCACTAACACAGCAATCCCTGTAGCTGGGCCAGGGAGCTTGAACCTGCTGCAGGGAAGCTGTAGTCGTGTGAGGCTGACAGAGGCATTGCCACCACAGGGGGAGATGGGAGGGAAAAATGTGGCAGAAAAACCCAGTAGTAAACTGAATGATGGTGGGTTGAGCCTGATCAGGGTATATCGATGTGAACTGGGTATATTCCTGAGAGATGAGCTGCTGGCTGGGATAAGAACCAATATGAAAAAAAGAGGCTGTGTGTGCCAACTCTCTAATCTCTTGCTCAAAGACTGTCCAAGTTTAAGCAGCCAAAGATTCCAAAATAATATCAGTAACTAAAGTTGAATTTCATGAGCTTTTGTGAAATTGTGGAATGTTGTGATACTTTTGTCATGCCCATACATTTTGCCCAGCCATACACTTGAGTTGGCATTATAGAGGTAGGTAAAAACTGGTTAAATTGGCAATAAGGTAGCATTCATAGGAAGCCCCATAGTAAAAGTATAGTGGTGCCAAGTGTCAGGTCTCTATCTTGATGAACCATAAAAAATAGTCATGGACATCACAGTGCACTAGCCTGTCTTCTAGCAATATGCCAGCTAACCACTAGAGCTCACAGGCTTAATGACATGTGGAAGCACATGCATGTGCAGCATTGTTTCTGTACAATGCCACCTACTGACTTTTCAGCAGCAGAGTTGATAACATTGTACATTTTTGCTATTTGAAAACAGTGGCACCAAGTGATGCCAAGCCGTACAACTAGTTACGACCTACTGTAGGTCACTGTGGCAAAAGTGCAGTATCTCAATATTTTTAGTCATGATGGAGTGTAATGCTAGGCATCACTTGTGTAGCAGTGTTGGAGGGGTATTGCAGGGCCATGATGCTAGTGCAGGTAAGATGATTCAGTGGTGATAAGCTCTTTGTGAAAGTAAATTCCACATGTGGAATTCTACTAGCATTACCTATTATGTGTCCATGACTTTTTTAGCACATTTTGCCAACTAGTAGTTTCTAAAGTACTCACAATAAATTTTAACATACTAAACCACATTTATCCAGCTTAATTGGCTTTCAGGACATATTTACTTTGGTATGAATGCCAAATCTTGAGTGTATACCTGCAATAGCAGAGGAGCTATAAACATACACATATTTTGAAATTTTCACACAATTTAATGAATAAATTGTGAAATTTTGAACTCATAACTTACACATTACATTGCCAACTACTCCTCTATTTAGCAATTTCTAAGTCTGTTCCATGAAAGTATGCATATAAGTTTTCAATTATCTAGCTCCAAAAGATGGCTAAGTTGTAAGCATAGAAATATTTTCAGAAATGTTTACATGAATGGTATATTGACAGAATTTGAGCCCCTATAATTTCCCTGCCCTTCATCCAAACTTGGCAGCCTTTTAGGGTCTCTTCCAAACAGTATGCATGCCAAATGTCAGATCTCAAGCTATAAGACTGATCAAATTATGACATTTTTTTTCATTTATTCAGTAATTTTATTTACTTATTTATTTATGTATGTATGTGTGTATCTTTGGTAACCAAGTAAGGCATTTAAGTTAAATTAAAGCATTTCAAAAATTCCACAACATTTTGCAAAATTTGAACTTCCTCATTTCACCCAGCCCTACTAAAAGCTTATGCCAAGTTAAGCAATGAGGATTGTAGTTAATTTCAAATGTTAAAAAAATGCTATTCTATAAAGGTGTGAATACAGTAGATACCAGAGAATTAACGTCAGAAGCTGCAGAATACTAGGGAAGCAGCATGGGACCATATTCTCAATAGTGGCATCTCCTTCCCCAGCTGAATCACTTTACTCCTTAGAGAAAGTACAGGAAGTGCTGTATGTGTTTGTTTCATTCAAGTGTGCTTTTTTATCTTCTTCCCAAAGGTACCTTTGGTACAAGGAGATGTCATCCATGTAGCACTTCTACAGGGTTCCTTAGTTTTTATTCACCCCAAAAGGGTGGTAGTCCCTACTGTATAGAAAGGACAGAGAGAGAGAGTGCACACCAAAGTTAAAATCACTGTTGCACACACATTGTACGTACTGCCTGCCTTCCACACTAACTCAGTACATACCATCCTTTACCAACCACCTGCTTCCATCACTCCAAACCAACCAATCCTTATTAACCATTGACTTATGTTGCCTGTGCATTCCAATATAAGGGGTTTGATGCTTTCATAAATTAGAGGACTTTAGTCTGTGGTTTGGTGGGGCAGCAGGCGATGCAGACAACACCCCCCATGATCGGTACTTAAAACTGTGCATACCCAAGCACCATGTGGATGCTCATTTCTTTGCTCCCACCATCCACCCCCTCCTCATCTAGTCAATCCAGGGACTCCTTGCCAGTAGGAGTATCAGCCAGCAGTGTCAATCCAGGGTCTGCATGTATCCATCTTTCAGATGAGACGTTAAACAAAGGTCCCATATGTCTGTTCTGGTGGTAGTTCAGGTGGATGTTTAAGATCCCATGGCACTTCTCAAAAAGAGTAGGGGAATTTTTATTTGCATAGGATATATTACATCAGTTTCAAACAATACACCATTTCACAAATAATCACTTTGTCCCATATTTATATCACATAAAAAGAAAAAGAAAACAGAAAAATACATTTCATTATTGCTTCTTATTTTTATGTTATGCTAACCAATGTATATTTCTCCATAGATCAGAAAAAGTCCCTCTGTCAAACTGTGCATTTTCTTTTTGCTTGATTTGATTTAAACTATTTTTAATTTGTTTTGTAATCACAACAGTTGGTGTATTTACATGTTGAAGAGCCAACATACACCTGGCCTGCCACATATAGTATTTTATCCGAGAGAAAATAACATTCAAAGTACTAGGATGGTATCTCCTATATTTCCCTGTGTATTCCCCCAGAACTAAACACTCATATTGTATATATTTTACCTGGTCCCATTTCCATCTACTTGCCAAATCAGTCCAAAATTGGATAGCAAAAGAACAAAGAATATAAAAATGCTCAAGAGTTTCCTCTTGTCCCTTGCATTCTGGTCGTAAACATTGTCGAGCTGTAATGGGTTTATGCTTCCAGTTTCCTTTAACTCCTAATCTGCCATGGCAGCTTAACCATTGTATATCCCACATATAAACTGGTATTCTTTTATCTCTTAAAATGTTCAAGGCATACTCTAATTTAGGGGGAAGACATCTGGGAAAATCTACCTTTGAAGCTTGATTTTTTTCCATAACCTTGTCATACAAAGCTTTCCCTCTGTAATAATAACACCTCATTTTTACTTAGACCCCATGCTCTTACATTTTTAACAGTTGAAGATGCAAATTCTGGAATTAATGTGGTTCCCATTAATCTAGGGATATCCTCTCTCCATTTTTCTAAAAATGGCTGAAATAGACCCTATGTCCAGGAGTCCCATATGACTTATGTTCCACCTCTATTACTTATGGAGGATGTTATGAAAAAAGAATGGTAAAAAATGAATGGGTTCAGCATTCCTAAACCTCCATGTTTAATGGAGATATATGTAAAATCACTTTTTACAGGATTCAACCTGCTCCCTCAAATCATTTGAAAGAAAATACTAAAAAGCCTTGTTTCCAGAGAAATCAGAATAGGAAATATGTTGGAAATGTATAAAAGAATTGGGATTAAAAATGTCTTTATAATAGTAACTCTCTTTTGTTTTCCAAAGGCCCAGGTTTTCCATCTTGAGACTTTGCTTTCTTCTATTTTAAGTTGTTCTTCCCAGTTTCTGGCAGCCAAATCCCCCTCTCCAAAAAATACACCTAAAATTTTTAGTTGATGATCAATTACCTGTATTTTCCCAATATTTGATGGTTTTTGTTTGCCACCTATTTGTATGGCTTTACTTTTGTCATAGTTTAAACCTGCTCCTGTCAATTTTGTAAAATCCTCAAAAAGTTTTAAAGCTCTTATTCCTGACTGTACATCTTTAACTATTAGGCAGATATCATCTGCATATGCAGCAATCTTCTGTGCTGGGATGGTAGGATCAAGTGTAATCCCCATGATATTATTATCACTTAGTATAACTCTTTTAATCAGATCTAGACAGACAGTATATAGCAGGGGACTAAGGGTACACCCCTGCTGAACCCCCTTTTTAAAACAATGGGGTCCCCCAAAAGATTATTAACAGAAGGAATAGCTATTGTTTTTTATACAGGAGTTTAATCCATGTAATCAAAGATTTTGGTAAACCATATTCCTGTAATACTTTCATTAAAAAAACATGAGACACATTATCAAATGCCTTAGCATGATCTAGTACTAGCACAAACCCTTGTAACTTCACCTGTTTGCTGTATGCACATATGTCCCTTAATAACCTTAAGTTTTGTTGTACATTTCTCTAAGGAATGGAGCATGTTTGAATAGGGTGAATCAGTTCTACTGCAGCTTTTTGTATTCTTTTACAAAGAATGTATGATAGGATTTTATAATCGGTATTTAGGGGAAGCACGTAGCCATAGCAATGCAGGTATCATGACACCACCACAGCAAAACCAGCAGAGCGACCACAAAGTGAGTGCAATGTAGAACATGCTGACAGTTCATCCAAAGTGCCAACAGGCATGCTGACAGGTGCACCACACTGACATGTAAGAATGGTGTAGTGCAGTTGCTGTCATCCCCGGGGCAGTGCAGTGTGTGCCGCACCTACAATATGTATATGGTATGTCAGGTAAGCATGTGTGCCCTCCACTCTTGGTGTGCTGTGTGGCTTCAATCACTGCATGTGTGCACTGTGTGCCGCTGCCAGTGTGCTATAGTGTGGTCTGGTTTCCACACATAGTGGTGCATGGGCCGGGGCCTGGGGCCAAAGGGCTCTGGGGGGAGTGTGCAGTCACTATTGTGGGCACACGGAGTCATGCTACATGTCACCATGCTGTCCATCATTGTGGTGCCCATCGGGTTGCTGGTTGTCAGTGTTGAGGTGTCACTTTTCTGGATGTCGAGGGCAATGTTGTCACTCTGCAGTGGTGCTTCCATATTTAGGAGAGTAATTGGTCTTCAATTATTAAGACTTTGCCTATCCCCACTTTTATACAGGTAAATTATAATGGCTTTAGTAAAATCATGAGGAACAGTCTCAGTTATTAGCAACTCATTATATACTTCTACCAAAATGGCCCCAATCTCATCTCTCATCTTTAAAGATCTTAAAAAATTAATTTGTTAAGCCATCTTCCCCAGGTGATATGCCAAGCCTTAAATTATAAATTGCCTCTTGTACATCCAACAGTGTTATTGAGCCTTCAATTTCTTTAAATATCTCTCTGGGTTATTTTGGGATCTGACAAGACACTGGATCATCCCAGGTGCATTGTGGGATTAAATCTTTCCTTAAAGTCCTTGAGATGTTATTGTGAAGTATTTCTAACAGTTCAACATCTGTTTGTTTCAAAAGGGCTGTATTATCATATAAGCCTTCCACGGCTTTATGTTCTGTCTTATAGTTGCAAGCTTCAAAAGGGTTTGAAAAAGGCTGATTTATTGTCCTATATTTAAATTTAGCATATAATGAGGTTGCCCTGTCATATTGATATTTCCTCATTTTGCCCTTAATGTTATCTAGTTGAGCTTTTATCCTACTGTCAGAAGCATTGGATAGAGACATGAGTTTATACAATTGGTCTCTACATTCTAAATAAAGTATATATTCATTATTCCTTTGTGTTTTACCCACTCCAATGAAGTGATTTTTTATTTCTTTTTTGGTGTCATTCCACCAAGTAAATCAGTCATTATACAGGTCAGCAACATACTTTCTATACTCAGATAATCTGTCTACCTGATTTTTAATATCTTGCCTTCCTAATAACAAAGAATTTAATTTCTATATTTTTGTCACTGAAGGGAATTTAGGGGAACATTTTTCATTTGAATCTCACATTGTAAGATACAATGGTCCAAAAATTCACTATTATTTTTTAGAAGGTGGCATCATGCTCATGTGTTTTGTTTATCCTTTTTTCTTTTCCTCCCCTTCTTTTTTTCTGTTTCTCTTACACCCATGGATGAATCATCTTCACAATCCATCTCTGATACAACACTAGACAGTATAGATACATCAGACTCTAGTCCCCCATCTAACTCTTGGAGGATTTGAAAGGAATTCTGAGTAGATACTGGGGCTACAGGGCCTTGACGTTTACTAGAAGATCTAATAATTCTTTTACTTGAAGAGATACTTGAGTCTAGAAGGGGGGGGACATTTCTGTTTCTCCACTCCCTTCTCCTAATGTGCGTGGAGCACAAATTTGTCTATGCACACCCTGTTCAGGAACAGTTTCTCCCCTGTTATCATTTTGTGTGTTTTGGTCAGGATCTGTAGGTGGAAGGGGGTCCTTGAGATTCTTCCCTACTAGGCGAGTCAGGTCTAGCAGGCCTATGTCTTTCCTGGGCCTCACTGACTAAATTATCTTTGTTTAAACACCCTGCCTGTTTTGTCCTGCCTAAGGGCATTGATGGTATGCGTGGCCTTGTTCCTCACAGAGGTTACACTTAAAGGGGTTTCTGCACACAGAACTATTGTGATCATAATCCCCACAAAGTGCACATCTAACCCTGTCACAGGTACTGCTCAAATGTCTACCACTCCCACATTTGTAGCATGCCTTTGATTGCCCAGGATAGATGACCCCCCATCTTTCTCCTGAAAAAAACTGTTCGGGATTTGCATGACTTCATTTCCAATCATATTTAACTTTACTTTAAACCTCCAGCTCCCAGTCCAGCTCCCCTCAGCATCAATAATTGCCTCAGGAGGTCCCAAGACCCGTCATTTTTTCTCTAGCCAAAAATAAATATCACCTACATTTACCCCTTCATTTCTAAACATAATATTTACAGTCTTGTACAGAGGTTTTGTGAATGGGATGGCCCAAAAAGGAGTTCGTAAAGGTAAATTCCTAAGTGTTTCATATTTTCTACAAAAAGCGTCCAGCCCAGTGAAAGCTTTAAAATTAATGTCAAATGTATCTTCACCTTGTATGTTAATTAATGCATAGATTTCTGAAGCAAGAAAACCCATAGATTATTTTAAAAGCGTCCTTGCCATGTACTGTCACTCCGGGTATTCCTGTAAACCTCCCCTATACCTTAAATGTACAGCTTTCCTTCTTGGGGCCTGATCCTCCCTGTTATTTAGAAATAATTCAGAAAACAATGGCCCAGTTCATCTCCTCCCTTGATTTGGAGAGGGAGGGTTGCTGCCTAGATTATCTTTTGTTAAAGGTGGAGGTTCTATTCCTTCTGAGCTTGTATCACTAATGTTATTGTGGGGGGTTTAATGACATTTCAGGTTCAGCTTGTGGTGTATTTGTAACTTGTTCATTTCCCCCAGTTTTTGTTGTAAAACAGTTAAGCCCCAGCTGCTCACCTTGTGAGAAATCAGTCCATTCTGGATTGGGTACTCATTTTCCATCTTCCATCTGTATCCAGCCGGTGTGTTTCAAAGAATCCTCCTTAGATCAGTCTGATGCATTAAAGGGAGCGTCTCTCTCTCTGGCAGCCAAAAAGACTTCCACATTTTTTCTGTGGTTCTAGCACCTACATCAGCCTTACTCAGCTGAGGTGCTAGCCGAGGGTTGACAGTGCTCAGATTCATTTTTGACATTGAAGCCACCTTGTTTAACACAGAAGCAGCTGAAAAAGCCATTTGTTCCCGCTCGGCATCTTGTGCCTGATTCTTGAGGGAAATCTCTGGTTCCAGCTCCATAGCTTCCTGAATCTGATCCCTTTTTTGGATGCAAGGTGAGGAAATAATATTCTCATTTGTTTGGCCTCCCTCAGGCAAATCTCTGTCCTCAGCAACGATCATGCTGATATCTCCCAAATCACAGTCCTCACGTTCAGTCATTGTCGAAGCCGAGGACCGGAGTGCCAACTGAGATACACAACCATTCTCTCCACACACCCCACTCTGCTACTGATGCTAGCCTGCTTGCAGAGTGGCAAGTCCCCCTGCAGGCCAGTAGGGGAATTTCCCGGTGCCCTGGCCAAATTTCCCCCCAGTCACTAAAAATGCCACCAACAGCTTAATCTGTTTCAAAACGAGTTGGCATTCATCTGTATCCCCCTCCTCTGGGTTGTGCCTGAAAATAGGCAGAATTTGTCTAGTTCACTTACCCAGTCAACAAAACTAAATAATAATAATATTTTTAAGCGATAAGGGAATCCATTGCCAGATACTCTGTTAATGAATCAGTTAGGGTTGAAGCACAAAGTGTAAAATGTAGGGAAATTAAATATTAGGGTTAAAAGTCCCCTGAAACATAGAAACATAGACTTTAACAGCAGACAAGGACTGCTTGGCCCACCCAGTCTGCCCATTTCTCTACCTATTGGATAAGCTGCAGATCCTAGTTGACCAACAGCCTACTTCTTCCTAACCCCCACCAGAATTGCCTTATGTCTGTCCCATGCATTTTTGAATTCCCCCACTGTTTTTGACCCCACAACCTCCTCAGGAATGCCATTTCTTGTGTCCACCACCCTCTTCATGAAAATATACTTCCTCATGTTGCTCCTGAGCTGGCCCCCCTCTGCCTTCAAATTGTGCCCCCTTGTTCTTGCACATCTCTTTTTCTGAAAGATGCTACCCTCTTGGACTTTGCCGATTCGCTTGAGGTACTTGAAAGTTTCTATCATGCCCCCCCTTTCCTTGAGGGTATACATATTGAGCTCCTGTAGTCTCTCTTCATATGGCTTCAGATGCAGACCCTGCACCATTTTAGTTGCCCTCCTCTGGACTGCCTCCATCCTGTCTATGTCCTTGCAGAGATGGGGTCTTCAGAACTGCATGCAGTACTCCAGATGGGGTCTCACCAACTGTCTGTACAGAGGGATAAAAACTTCTTGTTTTCTACTGGTGATACCTCTTACTATACATCCCAGTATCTCCCCAAGCCCTCCTTACTGTCTTCTCACATTGCTTGCTTACCTTTATGTCATCTGATATAACTAGCCCCAGGACCCTTTCCATTTTTTGTTGTTGTTAGTACCCCCCATTGTGTACACTTCCCTGGGTTTTTGTTTCCCAGGTGCATTACTTTGCACTTCTTTGCATTGAATCTAAGCTGCCATACTTTTGACCATTCCTACAACCTTGCCAAGTCCCTTCTAATCCTTTCCACCCCCTTTGTATAACAACCCTGTTACAGATTTTTGTGTCATCTGCAAAGGGGCATACTTTTCCTTCCAGTCCCTCTGCAATGTCACTTATTAAGACATTAAAAAGGACTGATCCCAGTACCAAACCCAGTGGTATCCCACTAGTAACCCCCCTTTCTTCAGAGTGGACTCCATTTACTATTTCCCGCTGTGTCCTGTTGTCCAGCAAGTTTTTAACCCAGGCTACCACCCTGGGATCCACTCCCAGGCTGGCTAACTTGTTTATTAATCTTTTGTGTGGGACTGTGTCAAATGCCTTGTTAAAGTCTAGGTAGGCCATGTCCACAGCCCCTCCCCGGTCTACTACTTTGGTCACCCAGTCAAAGAAATCTATGAGATTCATCTGACATGACTTTCCCATTGTGAATCCATGCTGCCTTGGGTCCTGTGCCCCACTGGCCTCTAAGTACTCAACATTTCTTTCTTTCTTTCAGAAGTGATTCCATCTTTTTTCCTGCCACTAAGGTCAAACTAACAGGTCTGTAGTTTCCTGCCACTGCATTGCTCCCACTTTTGTGAAGGGGAATCACATCCACTCTCCTCCAGTTCTCAGGTACCATGCCATCCTCCTATGATTTGTTAAAAAGGGTAGTCAGTGATGTCACTAGTTCTCCTCCTAGTTCTTTTAGAATTCTGGGGTGAATCCCATCAGGTTCCATTGCTTTGTCCACCTTCAGTTTTAGAAGTTATTTAAGAACCCTTTCTTCTGTGAATGGACTGATATTGCCCTCCCTATCCAGAGTGATTCTATTGATTGGATTAGGTACCTTCCCCTCCTCTTCTTTTGTGACTACTGAGCAGAAGTATTCATTCAGCATCTCTGCTTTTTCACTGTCACCCTCTGCCCACCACCCTCCCTTTATTAAGCCTCACTATCCCTTCCTTGGTCTTTCTTTGCTCCCTAATGTACCTATAAAAGGTTTTATCCCCCTTCTTAACTGAGTTGGCTATCTTTTCCTCGGTTTGGGCCTTTGCTATTGTGACTGCCTTCCCCACTTCCTTTTGCTTTAACTGGTACAGTTCTCTGTCCTGCTTCTTCTGTTTCCTTATACTTCCTGAATGCTATCTTTTTCTCCCTAATCTTCCCCGACACCTCTTTTGAGAACTATAGTGTTTTTTCCCTCATTTTGATTTGATTATTTGCTTTACACAAAGGCTTGTTGCCTCTGTGATGGCAGTTTTGATGTTTCCCCGTTGTTCCTCCACCTCTCCTTCTTGCCCTGAGCCTTTATGAATCTGTGGAAGCACACTCTTGCCAAGCATTGCCATGTTAGCATGTATTTTTTCTCTGCCCGGCCCGACACTGATGAACTTAATGTAATGCCAATGTTGAACTATGTGATCACTTCAGCCCCAAGGAAAACCATGCCACAGATTCACTAAAGCTTACAGTAGGCAGCTTTGTTTCTGAACATTTAATTTTCTTGCTGTTTACACATTGTGCTTCAACCATAACAGATGTGTAAGGCCCTTAACATGTTCTCATTACAGACCAGAAAGGAGAGAAGCAGTCTTATAGAGACCTTCAAGTTCCTGAAAGGAATGAACAAGGCAGATAGCGAGGGAAAATTCTGCAGGAATGACGACTGAAGAACACAAGACCATGAGTGGAAGCTGAGGGGAAGGAGATTCAGGAGGGATATGAGAAAGTTTTGTTTTACAGAGAGAGTGGTTGAGGTATAGAACAGCCTACTAGCAGAGGTGGTGTGTGCAAGAACCATTAATGGTTTTAAACACAGCTCAGACAGAGTAAAAGGCAAAATAGTTACACAGGGTGAAGCAGTAGGGTAGGGGAAAAGGGGGAAAGGTGAGGGCAAACATCCCAACTAGACAGTGGGTCCCAGAGTAGGACAGGGTAAAACAGGGCAGACTGGATGGACCAATGGTATTTTTATGTCGACATGTTCTATATTTCTATGAAGCATAATGAACCACTAGGGCTCTTACATTCCCCATTGGATAGGTAGGACTAGGCAGCCAAGATGGGCCAAGTGGCCTTTTTCTGCCAGTAAATTCAATGCTTCAGTATTTAAATGTGTCAATGATCTGCTAATGCACTGAACCTATAGTGGGCTTTGGGCAAGACTCTTATGCAAAGCAACAGGCCTTTCCCATCCCCAAAACAAAAGAAACATTTTCTTTCTATCACCATCCTACAACCAAAACCACCAACAATGTCATGAAAACCAAAACCAAATAATGAAAACATACCTTGAGTTGAGTGTTTTGATCAGTTAAATGACCATTACAAAACCTTATAACAAAGAAACAATTAAAATCATAAAATATCAAATACAAATATACACATAAATGATGGACATCTGCAATCCAACTAGTTATGTAACATTGTCTTTGCTGTATTACTGTCATTTCTGTATTTATGTCATCCCATGAGGCGCCTTTGGAAATGAGTCTATGACTCAAAGGATTGCAATTCTGATATTCTAATAAATAAATAAATAAATGTAAATAGAGACATATATACCTAGCTTTGTTATAAAAAAAAAAACAACAATAAGGGCAGTAGCCAAAAGTAATCAGCTTCTAGTACAATAAAATTGAAATGGAAAAATAGGTCCAAGTCAGTCAGCTACACCCTGGATAAAATATAATGAGGACAGTAGTTTGTGTGATACTCCTAACCTGGATTGGCATTATAATATCTAGTACGTAGTCTATAAATTGATTCAAGATAGTGTGCAACAGCCATTATAATAATTTCATTTGTCATAAAAATATTTTTAACAGAGCAGCCTGATCATCAGTTTGTACTGATTCACAGAACAGTGCCAACCACCTTTTTCTGGGATTGTTATACCATGGGCAAACAAAAATCACATGATGTAAATCCTCCGTAAATCATCTAGTACAAGAACAAAACCTATCTCGGTCTATTGGGCTCTTTTTATATCTTGCAGTAAGAATGTTACTAGGGAACATTTCCATTCTGTATTTGGTAAACAACATCCTCAGTTTGTGATCTGTAAGGATATCTAAGTAATAACAATAATAATGAGATATATCTTTATGTCTTAACCATGTAGAAATATGAAAAGAGGAAATGGAATCTAAGTCTAAAGTCTTTTAATAATGGACAAGCCTTTTAGTGACATAAGATTGATACTTGAGGCTAATTGTAATGCCCCTTGCCTGATAACTTTGCAAAAAGTCTAACCCAGTTTTTTGTAGAATAGTAAAAATTCTAGTTAGCCATTTTGATCGTAAGTATCCTAATGTAATCCAGGTGTATGTTTCCATTAAATCCAGATAGGTCAAACATCTTGGGTTATGTTGTAATATTCTTAGCCAAAAATTCATTTTCCTAGCAGTGAGAAGGGCCCAAAGTCCAGAGAGCCCAAGCTCAGCCCTAATTAAGGAGACAGGTGTTGAATTACTTAGACCCATACTGGACATCAGAAGACTATTTAAGGGAATCTCCATAAAACTGCTGTTCTGAGTATCTCAGATTTCTCTGTTGTACAAAGCTTGAGCATTATATTTGGCTTTAATAGCAGTAATTAAGGATCTAATAGAATTTCCACCATACTTTCTATTGAATATATTAAGAGAAGATGCAGTTTACTTGAATTTAATTTTTAAGGCATTTATATGTTTTGCCCATCTGCCATCCCAGGAAAGTACTAAGCCAAGATAAGTGTAGTGTTTTACAATTTCCAGTTTATTAGGACCATCCCCACAAGTCTTCTTAAGTGTATTGGTACCAAAGGTTACCATCCGACTCTTAGCAATATTAATTTTTAGGTTATATGTATTAGCATATTTGTCCAAAATACCCAACTTCTTTTGTAACCCTGACTGAGTAAGTGATAAGAGGACTAAATCATCCACATATGCTAATACAGCGACATGTTTCCCCATAATGTTTGGAGAGTCAGTGTATGAAAGTTGTAACTGCTTAAAAAGTTTATCAATATAAATACAAAACAGTACTGGGGCAATTATGCAACCCTGCATAACACTGATATTTGTTAAGAATGTAGTAGATAAATGGCCTTTTTCCCTGAGCCCAAGTACTAGAATTTAATTCTCGGATGATGGCAATTAGTTCATGGCAAAACCCCTTTTCTTTCATTAAAGACCAAAGTAAACCTTTCTTAATTGTATGAAAAGCTGATTGAAAATTGATAAAAGCTAGGTATAATTTTTGTTTCCTCATATTTTTTTAAAAAGATGCAATATTATAAAACAATTGTCGGTCGTATTGTAACCTGAATGAAACCAGGCTTGAAGTCCTGATAGATATCCAAGAAAAACTAACTGTTGTGTAAGTCTTTGAAGAATTAATTTAACAAATATTTTGCCTAAATTGAAAACATACATTTTCACACATTCAGCATCAAAGACCCAGCAACTATTTATTTATTTGAATTTGTTAACCAGGTAGGCCCACTGAGACTAGAAGTTCCCTTTTCAGGGATGTGGCATCAACCAAGAATACAGGAAGTTGATACACAATGAGAATACAAAAATGAGATAAACCATCCAATATTGCCCAAGGTACAAACAAAAGTCCCTTTTTCAGGGATAGTCTGGGATTAATTACAAACAGCAACATTACATCATACAAGAATGTAGAACTGCAAAGCCTTGCAACTCACCCCAACACAATTCAAAAAGGTACAAACTAACAGCAAGTGCATAGTAAAAATTAGGGCCGGATTAAGGCATAGGCAACATAGGCATGTGCCTAGGGCCCCTTCCTGCCAGGGGGCCCCCAGCAATCCCCAAAATATATTTACTACATACCGTTTTCTTCTGCCTGAGATGCATTTTTTGTAAAAGACTCAACTGCTGGGTATTCTGAGCAAGGAAGGGATTGAACTGCGACATGACTACCACCGACTTGATTAGGTGTTCAGTGCAGTTGATAGCTTCTGGGGGCCCCTGATCATGCTGACCTGTAAGATGTGAACATGCCCATTTCCTTTGCTTTTGTCTCCCCTCTCCCACTTAGAATCTCCACTTAGACTCAAGCATTACTCTTAAATATAAAAGATTAAAAGTGCAATTCAGTGTGTATGGTTTAGATTTAATCTCACTCCTAAAATCAAGAAATCTATAATGCGTTTCAATGGTACAGTTAAAAGTCTTGCTCTTTTTTATTTCCTCTTCCCACTAATTTTGAAGTTCTGGCCATTATATAGCTCAGTTTTCAGGGTGAACAACTGAACATAATTCCAGAATCCTATCAATAAATCTTGCCATTTATTGATCCTGGCTTACTTATCAATAACAGAAATGTTTGATCTCAGGAATAATTTCCTCCAACAATCACTCACTTTGCAACATAATCTCTAATTCATGACTCCCCAAGTAAGCCACCAATTTAACTCCTACACCAGCCATGACCTAGGCTCTTTCAGAGATGGGTCTCTACCCTACCCAACAAAATTCCTACATCCTGGTTCATACTACCTGACAGGACAAATTGGTAACACTTACGCTGCAAGCGTACGTGTGTGTATGTGTGTGTGTTTGTAGGTGGGGGGTTTGGCAGAAGTGCAAATCTAGACATTTCATACCCAAAAAATATTTTACCAGGCCAGTTAGTAATTAATTTCTCCAAATGATCAAAACTTGGACTAATGTTATTTTCTCATACTGATATTATTCATTTAATTCATTTTGAAGCATTCTATTTAGGTTATTTAGGTTTTATGCAACTTTTTAGAGACAGAAAGAAAATATGTTTTAAAATTTCAGTAACTGATCTCCAGCCCAGTGGCACTGAGAGTTGAGGCACTGGATGCCACACCTCACACCACACCAGTGACCCGAGTTTGAGAGTGAGCTCAGGCCACCAGGGGTCAGATGGGGGGAGGGTGCAGAGCTGGGTTGAGTAGCCGCAAGGCAGCTCTCCTTTCCAGGGAGGGAAATAAGGGTTCCTCATTTCTTGGCCACCACCTGGTAGAGGCTAGGAAGTAGCAACAGGCCACTGGGAACCCTGGCACTAGGCCAAGTGGTCATAAGGGGCCATCACTTGAGCTGCAGAGCACATGTGCACCTCCATGCACATGCACAACCATGTTCTTGGATAATCGGGAGGAAATCAAGAAATACCATGTCTTCCCTGTTGTCAAGTAGTGGCAGGAGGCAATGATGGGGAGGCAAACAGCTATATAAAAAAATTTCAGTAACTGATATGCGATGGCTAAGAAGTGCGGTCACAGTGAAGGGGCACAGTCATCACAAAGGGGAACTGTTGTGGTAAGGGGACCCCAGATTTCTCCTGGGCCTAGGGCCCCCATTTGCCTTAATCTGGCCTTGGTAAAAATAACAATTTCATTTATCAATATATCTACACACTGCACATATTTTATGAGCAGCAAACAGGGTTCCACCTGTACAGATAACCAGCCTGATGGCATTTCATTCCCAGATATGGAGCTTTATCAAGAACCCTCCAAAGGATGGGCACCAGAACTGTGCAGTGGTTATCCCTAGGATGGGCACCAGCTACAAAGTGTGCAACTCTATGATACACTGACCTCAGCTTACCCAGCTCTGTTTCCCACAGGGAATGAAGTAAGGGAACAAAATATGTTAGCACCAACAGCAATGCGCAGGTGGCAGTGGCTAACCATGCCTCTTTGGAAAGGTAGGTATTAATTCTGTGGAGAAGGCTCACATTTTGGTGACTAGCTTTAGTAACAGCAGTCACATGTGGTCTCAGGGTTAGTTCTTGGTCCAGGTGAACCTCTAGGTATTTTATTGAGTTAATCATGTCTATGTGAAGACCAGAGAGGGGTAGATAGCTGGAGCAGTGCCTGTCTGTCACTATCTTGGTATCTGGAGCCAGACAACAGAGCATTTTAATTTTTGTGACATCCATGAAGAGTGTGTTGTTTAGCAGCCAGGTTTCAAGGAGTTTGGAATCCCTGTCCAGGGCAAGGTTGACCTGGTTTAGGTCTGAGGAGCTACTGTACAAGACAGCATCATCCACATAAAGTTGAAATTTGGATTTGCCGCAGTTTGCAGGGAGGTCATTAATAAATAGCAAGAAGAGCATGGAACGTGGTATGGAGCCCTGGGACATACCAACTGTGATGTCTTTAAGACTATATAGTCCACCTTGCACTTGACAAGCTGTTTGCTGTTGCCTGGGTATTGGTTAAACCAGCTGTATGCTAGGTTGTACAGGCCACTCTGTCTAGGATTCAACAGCAGGAGGTAATGGTTTACCAGGTCAAATGCTTTGGTAAGGTCCATAAAAACAGCTCCTGTGGAATGCCCTTGATCCATTGCCCCAAGGATAATAGTGGTCAGGCAGACTGTGTAGTGTCTATGCCATGATGTTTTCTAAAACCATGCTGAGCATCACACAGAATGTGTTGTAATTCCAGGCAATCCTGGAGTTGGTTATATACAAACCTCTCCTGTATATTTGACAGGGAACATAAGAGAGAAATTGGTTGATAGTTCTCAGTTAGCCACCCCAACCCCCCTTTGTGGATAGGAACAACTGTAGCAATTTTTCATTTATAAGGGATGGTGGCTAGGATTAGAGACTTGTTAAATAAAGTTGCAGTAGTCCTGGCTATAGCAGGAGCAGCAAGTTTTAGGAACTTGGGCTCAAGTTTGTCATAGCAAGGGGAACCATAGCTTTTTGTATGCTTCAGCTGGGGGAGAACTTTTTTCCTAGTGACAAGCCAGAAGTGGAATTGAGAGGTGGGAGAGTCAATGTCAAGGGGCCAGGCAGTATACCACTTGTACAGGTGATATTGCTCTGACCTTGACCAGAAACTATGATGTTCCTGTCAGCAAGTTAGCCCATGCTAAGTAGTGTGCTACTCAACAAATTGGCAGATAGAAGTGCCCTATGCATCACCCAACCATGTCTATTCCCACCCACAACCCCACCAGTAGCAGGAGAAGTGAATCCTGTCAGTCTTTCCATGAAGGGAAAGCCTTGGAAAAATGTGTATTCATAGGTACAGGTACAAGTACATACCCTCACCTTGTATTAATAAGGAGTCACTTGTTAGGTGGAAATGACAGAAGAACATTCTTCACTGCTCAAACATGTCAGTATACAAGTCATGCCCCCACACAACAATAGTTCTGTAACATATACAAATGAGGGTACAGAGCTTTCTCAGCCAGTGCCATCAGGCGAACTATAGCCTCTGTTAAAGCCATGGCTCCATGCTGACAGTCCTCTGATCCTGACAAGGTACCTAGTAGCAACAGGACTGTCACTGCAATGTTAACTCATGTCAGAGGGGTAGTGTCTGCAATGCTTAAGGTTAATAGCATTGAAACATATTCTGCAAAGCCTTGTTGGGGTGAGGGGTGATCCTTCTCCCCTCAATGCTGAAAACTTTTTGCCTTCTAAGATGATAGCTGAGTTTTCTCTGAAAGTCCTTAATCCCTTGTTCCAGTTCAGTTCTGTAATCTGTTTGGTAGGGTAAGAGAAACATCTCAGTAGCAACCATGGTTTCTCTTCTTTTGCATCTTAGCCTGCAGTCCACTCCACAGTTGGGTGGTTGCTCAGTCCCTGGCCTTTTGTGGCCATCATGAGGTGTAGATATCACCTCCACCTACTGGAAGCAAGGCAGATATTCTGAGTGGGCAGTCAGTTCCAAAGAGGATGCCTCAAGCCATGACCTGTAAAATAAATTATCTTCTACTGCATGAAAGTTAGTTATGTGAGACTCGAACAATATATGTGCAGGCTACCACATACCATATTGGTCCACCTGGGATGACAGTTTTCAATGAACATTGGTAAAGGCTTCGCATTTGCTAATAACATCAGATGAAAAGACCTGGTGAATTTGGATTATGTATCTCTGCCACCCCAGAGGGCTCCTCTCCTGCACCAGTTGTAAATACACTCCTCAATGGGGGAAACATAGGAATTTTGTCAGTATACTGTAGGTTGTGGTCACTCACTTGGCTTGGGTGAGGAGCCAGGGAGCAGGGAGCCCATTCTATTTTGAGTGGTGTGTCCCCTTGTGTCCAGATGATGAGCACGGCATGTTGTTGGAAAGCTGCAGCATCCATATTTTTGCTCCACTCTGGTAAGCTGATGAAACTCAAATTATTTAGCTTCAGATCTGTAAGTCATTTGCTCTGTCCTAAAGGAGGCCGATAATGAAATCCTGCTCTCTCAGCTGGGCTTCAAAACAGATACCCACATCTTTTGTCACAGCAATGTGGTCTCCCCTTTATTCATTCTTTGTAAGAAGTCAGCCACATTAGAGGCAGTTTGTTGTGAGGAGAGTTTATGTTCACCCATTTAAGCAAATAGCTGAAAAAACAGTGATTATTTAATTTAGGTCCATCATCAATACATTAGCAGGTATTGCCACCATAATGGAAGCTGGGTTTCCTTACTGCACTTTTCGATCAAGGATTGAAGGGTAAGTTCCAAGTGAAACTAAAAAATAATAAGATATGTGTCCTCTGTAGAAGGGATCACATCAGAACAAGTCCTTACTACCCTTGAAAGGTTCTTTAGACTTCTGGTGGTGTCACTGTTGCATTGAGTGGTGAGAAATATCTGCTCCATGCCTTTCTAATCATCTAATTAAATACAACTCAGCTGACCCTGACAGAGAAAATTTGATCGATAAATATGCCTGCATGTAGCAAGCTGAAGGATTTCATAGCAGTGAACCTACAATAAGCAAACTCAAAGTATTAAATGCACTGAGATGCATCAAACTGTCCCATGAGAAGCAGGATCCCATGGGAAATAAGATGTTGTATCTCAGTTGGGCTATCCTATGTAAATGAACTACAGTACTTGTAAATCAAGGTATTTGTAATCCTAGAACAAATAAATAAATAAAATAAATCAGTTTTGGCTACTATATATGAAAAGCACTATATAAATATAAATGCTGTACTATTCTACTGCTCACACAGTACAAGTACAGTATTTAATTAAAGTACCAGTACCACAGAAAGTTGCTAAGCTATTCATCTCACTTTGTCTTAATTTTTTCCATCTCCTCAACACTTTCTTTAAAGCATTTCCTTCACTACATCTTCTGAATTTTGGGACCATACTGGGTGTTAATTTGCTTGATAGCAACAGAGGATGACAGTAAGCAATCAGCTTGTGTGTAATCATTGTCGGACAGAGACCCAAGACAGTATTTTACAATGTGCATATTCTTGCTATAAAACTCCTGGACCAATGTATTAGACATATAATATAGTTGCCATGATATGTATGAGATGTAGACTAACACAAAGGCAATTTGAAACAAGGGCAGTATGTAGACTGTATCAGCAACACAAGAGGAAAGACTATTTCTAATATGTTTGATTTGTGTAAATCTCCTCAATGCATATCTAAGCATTCTAAAGCAGTACAAATCCTTTTGTGCATGTGGGGGTTGAGTTATATAGGAAATATCCCAACTGGCACTACATTCTGCTGACCATGTTGCTACTCCGACCTTACCATAGCCAACTTACACACACTAAACCTTACAATAATCTTCAAAATCAGCACAAAAGAGTACATATGACTGCAAGAGGCACTGTAAGCTATGCTTGCCACCTAAAAAGCCATTTAATCCAGAGATCCCAACTTCTGTCATATGTGTGTGTGGGGAGGTGTACTTCTTTTAAATTATTAAGACAATCTTTTAATTTATCTAACACAGAATTCTTTAAGTTTTTTTTAAGTGCATCACTACATATCCTATGGAGATATTCCCCTAACCCAGGGGTTCTCAAATGGTGAGGCCAGCCTCCTTGGGGAGGCCCCAACCTGTTCCACGGGAGGCTCAAGCAAGTCTGAAAAAGTACTGTATTTAAATTTTGAGTTTTATATTTTTTGTGTGAAGAGATGATGCAAACTGAAAGAGGATAATAGTAGGTGAATTTAATGTATTTATTTACTAATAGGTGACATGGGAAGGTGAATGAAAGGTTAATTTCAGGTGTACCTGGGAAAGGGTAGGGAGTGAATACATTTCAAAAGACCACTGTAAAACAGATCAAGAAATACACAGTAACCAATAAAGCAAACAAATATGAACAATGAACTAATAATGAGTGGTGGTAATTGATCAATTTGTAGCCTGATGGCAGAACAGCCCAAATACAAGGGTTGAGCAAAGAAGTGCTAACAGCAATAGCAGGAAGGAGCAAACTAATCCCTGAGAAGTTGCTTAGGAGCAGGGAAGGATGGGGAGAGGCAAAGTATGTAGAAAGATTATTTCACATAGAGAGGAAACAGAGAAAGTAGTCTGACCCATGAAGGTAGTGCAACAAGGGGTAACAATGGTTCAAAAATGGTTCAAGAATGAAAATAGCAGAGTATGTAGGTTGGCCTGTGTGTGTGTGGGAGGGTGTTACAATAAGCTGAATAATATTTGTTTATTTTTTTTTTGTTATTTAGATAACACTTCTGAGCACAGGAGCTCTTTTTCAAAGGTTCCATGTCAGTATAAGCCAAAGAACCGAATGTGAGCCAAGTACTCAAAGGGGTTTCAATTTATTCATGGTGTACTGCGCAAAGTACAGTATGTTGTTTTTCTTTGGGGAGGCCCAAGATTATTTCAATTTTGGGGGGGAGGCTCAAGATCTTTTCCATGGATTTGGGGAGGCTCACTGTGACAAAGTCTGAGAACTATTGCCCTAACCTTTCCCCACTCCTCCTAGTCCTTCACCTGTCTTCTGTCCCCACTTGTCTGCTTACCCACAGGCCTAGCCATAGACTTCTCACAATCCTTTTCCTACTCTATAGCACTTAATATTGCTGGTCACAAAATGTTTGTGCAATCTGAACTTGGATGCCAGTCTCCATCCAGGTCAGTTGTGTTTTATGTTGTGCTAATTTCCCAAATAGTATTTATCCCTTAAATGTTTAACACACTGCTACTACTAAAGTGACAATATTGGTCCCATCTTTATATTATCTCCCATATATGTTATAGGTGCATTTTGGATCCTCTATATAACAATTGCTCATCCTCTAAGACTACCACATATGATGTTACCTAATTATTTTTTGTAACTATGTCTTATATGTTTTATGTTTAAAGTACTTGTATAATCTTCTGTGTTTTACAAATCCCACTCCCTCTCCCCCAGGTCGTACAGTGAGATGAGCAACCTCTTGTTCAGTGTACCTTACCTGGTGAAACTTTTCAATAAATAAATAAAGATAGAATTCTGTAATTGGTAGACCTAAAACTCCTCTAGAGGACTTTTCCTTTTGGATGGTGAGCCTCTCAGGCCAAGAGAGGTATCTATGGTATTAAAAATCTTACTAGAAGCACAGGAACATGACATCCTCCAACTTAAGACAGGGAGGGAGAATTGATAGCCACACATCCCAACCACCAAAACAACAGCAGTATTGGGGGACTCCATTATTAGGAATTGTGCTGCTACTGTGTGTAACCCAGATAAGGCAAATAGGGTGCATTTCTGTTTCCCAGGAGCATGAGTTAATGACATCAAAGAGAGAGTAAACTACATTTTAAAGAATTGTGGAAATATCCCTGATGTAACCCCACACATATGAGTACATGATGGAGGGTACAATCATGAGAAGGATATATATGCCTTGAAATAATAGAAATTGTTAAAGAAATAAAAAGGAAAGAAGGAAATGTCTTTGTGTTTAGTCTATTACCAATCCCAAGAAGGAACAAGAGAAAAAAATAATACCATTACGAGAATCAACACATGACTAAATAACTGGTGTTCTAAGGAAGTTTTTTTTATTGTATAGATACATAGCAGAATTGTATTAATAAACAGTATTTATTTTCTCCAGATGGTTTACATCTTAATGAACAAGGAGCAGAAATCCTGGGTAACCTACTAGAAGATAATATGTCAGACGATTTAAACTAGCTAAGAATGGGAAAGGGAGGCATAACATTGAGTGTTTAAAAAAAATCCCCAAAAGCTATGGTAGGATTAAAACAAATGAAAACAAGAAAAGTAATATTAAGTGTTATTTAACTAATGCTAGAAGCCTTAACCAAAGAAAAAGGAAGCAGGAAGCATTACTGGCCCATGACAATTATTTAGATATGCTACTAATCACTGAATCATGATGGTCACCAAATGATGTTGGGGAAACATATTGAGGGTTATAATATCTTTATAAGAGACAGATAGCATAAATAAGGAGGTGGCATAGCTATATTTTGTCAGACAGGTTTATGGGCTTGCATATATCACATTAGATAAAAGATGAAAGTAGTGATACCTAGACCATATGGCTGAAATTTGGTACTACTTACACTGAGCATAAGATTATGGGATCATGTTATAGACCTCCAGGTATGGATGATGAAACTAATCAAAAAAATATAAATGAAGCTGAGAAGGCTAAAGAGCTGGAAGATCTACCTGGAACAGGAGATTTTAACTACGTAGATATTTACTGGGTAACTAGACAAGCATCATTAAATCAGAGTAAAAGCTTTCTAAGGATGACTAGTGAGATAAATTTGACACATTATCTTACAGAAGCCACCAGATGCTTGAATACATTTGATTTGGTATTAGGAAGGTCCGACATAGCTATCACAGATTGTAGGGTTGCTGCCTCTCTTGGGGTAGTGACTATGACAGTATTGTATTTAATATGGAATTAACTACCGGTAAAATAAAAGGGTGTACAGAGCTACAGTATATATGTCCAAACAGCTGACACAACCAAAATAAATATGGAAATCTCTAGTATACAGCAGGAGAAGGAACTACATTGGAAAAGTATGGAAGAATACTGGATACATATTAAGAAAAGCATTACCATTTGTAATAAACATATCAAAACAATTTAAAGGCACAGCACCAATGGTAAAAACCCCAAATGGTATAATAAGAAAATAAAAAAAGCTAATATACAAAAAAAAATTAGGCTATACACTAGATTTAAAAGCAATAACAATGGGGAGGCATGGAAACTATTTACAAACATGAGAAAGAGATGTAAAACAGCAATAAAAAAAATCAAAGCAAGTGACAGGTTAGCCAGCATGGCAAATACACAAAATAACAAATTATTTTATAGTTACATTAATTCATTAAAAAAATCAGGAAACTACACAACCACAACAGTACATGAAAATAAGACTATAACAGAACCTGCAGTAATAGCAGATATTTTCAGTGATTATTTTTGGTCCGCTTTTTGATAAAACCAGTGACATATCAGTTACAAATGTGTCTGTAAATAAAGAATCCATTGATGTCACTGAAGAGCAAGTATTAAAGAAAATAATAAATGAATAAAATGATGTATAGTAGTGCTCCAGGACCAGATGGAATCACAACTCAGATGCTGCATATAATAAAAAGTAGTATTGCACAACCATTAAATATATTATTTACCAAGTCAATGGAAATGGGGGATGTACCTTCAGATTGTAAATTGACAAATGTCACACCCATACACAAAAAAGGAGATAGGCAAGAAGTTAAAAATTACAGACCTATAAGCCTGACATCTGTTCCAGGGAAAGTCCTGGAATCAATTATAAGAGACCTATTGAAAACACACATTAAAGAAAACAGCTATAAGGATCTTAAACAGCATGGATTCACAAAGGGTTGTTTGTGTGTTATCAACTTGTGTTTCTATGAACAGGTTAGTAGGGCTTTAGACCAAAAATTCCCAGTCAATATAATGTTCAGTGATTTTTGTAAGACCTTTGATATGGTAGCACACTAGGCTATTATCAAAAAATGTCATCCTTGGATATAAATAATAACATCATAAAATGGATAAGTATCTGGTAGGGGAATGCCACCAGAGGGTGTCAATAAATAGGTATTTATCATGAGAAAAATCTGTTACAAATCCCCCAAGTATTTGTTTCAGTTCCAGTAATACTTCAGATTTTTATTTCTGATATGATTAAATAGGTCATGAACTGGAGAACCAAATATGCTGATGATGCAAAATTGGGGGAGGGGTAAGTAACAGCATTGAAAACATTATGAGCATTCAGAAGGATCAGAATACAATCAGTAAGTGGGCATTTCATTAGGAGATGAAGTTTAATCTAGATAAGTGTAGTGTCCTCCATTTGGGTCAAATTGCACTGCCAAATCAGTATATACTGAATAATACCAAACTTAAAGAAACAAAAATGAGAGGGACCTCAGAGTGAAAGTAAACAGTAAATTGGACTCAACTGACCAGTGTATGAATGTAATATCTAAGGCAAATAGAGTTCTGGGATGTATCAGGAGGGATATAACAAGTAGAAGGGATGAAGTCCTGATACCTTTGTAAAGATCATATGTGAGACCCATATTACGTTATGGTAGTCACAGAGATGCAGCAAAGTTCTACTATGCCTGCAAAGTTAACTCAGAGTGGGCAACTTTGAAGTCACATAGCACTGCGCAAAATTTCCATTAAAAGGTTGAAATTCACCTTTAATGGACTTTGCATTGTTCACTTCGAGCTCACTTGGAGTTACAGTTTGAGAAGGCAAAGTTGGTAAGAAACAGCCCACAGACAAAGCACCTCAAAGTGGATTAATGGACAACTGTGCAGCTGACACCACCCCTTGCTCCTCAGACACCTTACTGGCTGTATCAAGTCCACAGTGACCTTCAGCCTTGTTATGCTGTGGTTTGCAGAACTCTGCATGTGACTTCTGTGCCCCATGAACCAATCAGACCAGCTGTCTAGTCAGATTTTGAACCTGATCATGCCCTCCCTCCAGTATGGATGCAATGCCACATTTGTAGCATGAGTCCAGCATTGCGGTTATTCCAAATTCTGGAGATTGCTGAATAGTGGCGATGTGGCAATTGCTGTCTAATATTGTAATCATGTGTTTCAGTAATGCACAGCTTGACCTATCTCTGGCCACATCAAGGCTAGGCTGCAGATTCAACAAAGTCTTCCTCAGCACCCAGAGAAGTGGAATGGCTTGACTAGTGGATGCAGTGTCACCACTCACTGTGTGTGTGGCATGTTCAAACAGCCTCAAAATTATTATTATTATGGAGTCCATGAGTTGCCATTGTTCAATTGTCACAAACAGTGAGGACCCAGAACTGTCATGGCTAGTGTTCATAACTAGGTACTCAGAGATTGGTTTGCACTGCTCTTACAACCGCTCTGCCATGTAAAGTGACAAGTTCCATCTCGTGACAACTTCAAGCTTGAGGTGGTGCTGAGGGAGGCTGTTTTGAATCTGCAGCTGTCTACATTGGTCACGAGCCTTTCCAGAGCATGCAAAGTAGGCACAGATGTGATGTACAACATTCAACATTTGCTTGATTTTAGGGTACTGCAGAAACTCCTGTACCACAAGATTTAAACAGTGAGTCATGCAAGGATCCCTCACAAAGCCACCATTGTTGATACATTTAACAATGTTTGATCCATTATCACTAGGTATGAAGCCAGCTTTTAGGGACAGGGGGTGCAGCCACTCATCAATTTCTGTCAGTAGCAAATCTAGCATGTTTTTGCCTGTATGCGACCCTGCTACAGTATGCATTGCAAGCGTGGCATGCTATCTAATGCCATGAAGATTGCTACCACCACATTCTGACTTATTACACTGCTTTCCCAACCCACCATCACAGACAACCCCAGGTAGCTGTGCCCAATGTGCAGTAATATACAGATAGGAACTACCTGCCATTTTGCCACATGTCCACATATCCATGCCTAAGTGAATGTATGGTGATGTGCAATGTTGAGGGGCATGTCTTACAGACTCTGTCACCATCTGATATAACTCAGGGAAAGCACAGGTGGAAAAGTATGTCCTGGATGGGTTCTTCCATTTAGGGCATACATGTGCCACAAAGCACCGGAATCCCAAATTCTCCACAAAGGAGAACGGGAAACGTCTGGCTTCTGCCCTTGATTCAAATTTGGCACTTTCTTCAGTTTGCCTTTCGAGCTGCACATTGAACAGTATTTCTTGTCCAGTGCTTCATATTTTAAAATTTGGGCTGCAGAGCAATTAATTCCCAACTACCATCTACTTCTAATTTTTGGATATTCTGATTGATTTTGAATTAATTCATTTTCCGAGTGCTGGTAATTTTAATCACAGGACTGGTAATTTTAATTAGCGGAGCTCACTCCTCTGGTCCAGTTAATTGCTTGCTCTGATTACAGCAGCCCTCAGCAGGAGTAGATTTGTAGTCAATTCCATCAGCCTCCAGTATTGAGATACTTTCATTTAGATCTCAGGGCTGCTGTGGCTCTGCTTTAACTTCAGCAGCAGCGCCACTCTGAGCTCCAATAGTTCCATTCCTGAGCTGCACCTCTAGCTCCTCGGAGCATTTTACTACAGTGCTGAGTAATGAATAGTTACGTGAATTTAAATACAGCATTGTGGAATACAAAAACAACTTCTACACAGGGTGTTTCACTGGTTGGGGCTTAAGAGAAGTTAATTGCAGTACTGTGTATAACATAGCTATTTCATGAAACAATTTCTGCACAGGGTATTTCACTGGTTGGGGCTTAAAAGAAGTTAATTGCAGTACTGTGTAAAACATAGCTATTTCATGAAACAATTTCTGCACAGAGTGTTTCACTGGTTTGGGCTTAAAAGAGGTTAATTACAATGCTGTGTATAACGTAGCTATTGCATCACCTATAGTTATCTGCTAAGTTGGATTTTGTCAAAGATTGCCTGTTAGTACTGCTGCTGCTATATTTCTACTTATTCCTGCTGTATTTCTGAGCTCCTACTAACTTCCCCCTCTATTCTATCTAACTCCTAACCCCATCTCCTGCTGTGCTATTTCTGCTCTATCCTTCAGGCTTCTATCTCTGCCACAAGCACCTTCTGCTCCCCTGACTTGTGCCACCCTCTACAACAAGCTGTTGCTCACCTCCACCAGAGACCAGCTGCCTCCTCCTCCTTCTGTAACCCAATTGTTCCAATTCCTTGTTCCCTGCCTTGCTACCTCTCACTCACCTCCTTATTTCTTCACTCCACAGCACTCCTAATCCTTGGGGCATTCTGCCCACGGAGCTGCTGTGGGACCTCCCGCCGAGTTAAGCAGATACGGACAAAATGCTGATGGAGAAACAGACGGCTTCTGCCCTGGGTTCAAATTTGGCTTCTTTTTCAGTTCGCCTTTCAAGCTGCGCATTAAACAATATTTCTTGTCCGGTGCTTCATATTTTAAAATTTGGGCTCCAGGGCAATTAATTCCCAACTACAACCTATTTCTAGTCTTGGGATATTCTGACTGATTTTTAATTAATTAACTCTCCGAGTGCTGGTAATTTCAATCAGAGGACTGGTAATTTTAATCAGTGGAGCTCACTCCTCTTGTCCTATTAATTGTTTGCTCTGATTACAGCAGCCCTCAGCAGGAGTAGATTCAGAGTCAATTCCATCAGCCTCCAGAATTGAGATTCTTTCATTTAGATCTCAGGGCTGCTGCGGCTCTGCTTTAACTTCAGCAGCAGCATCAGTCTGAGCTCCTGTAGTGCCATTCCTGAGCTGTTTCCCAGCCTTGGAGCATTCCCAGCAGCAGCTAAGTGGCTGCTCCCACCCGCCCCCAATACCCTCCCATCCTTAGCTGGTTTTCTTTATATTGGCCCAGGTGAACACATATTCTGGGAGAGAAATGTGGCGTTTGTATTTTTTTTTTCTATCTGCCTAATTTCTCATCTGCAGGTTATTTTGTTTGTCCAGCAGGTGTCGCACCTCACCAACTTGTCTGGATCACATCCTACTGTAATACAACTTCATTCTCTAGCGTTGTTAACTTCCATACTTACCTTGGGGAGTATGTGCCTGTATCCTGTTTCCTTAGGACTCTGGCTGACCTCCCTGTCCTGATATTGAGTCTGTGCTCTGTTGATCTATCCCTATCATAACCTTTTCCACCCTCTGTCCCTCTTCACTGTCACTGCTACTCCTTTGCTCTAGGCACTCTTTATTGTTTGCTAACTGCTGTTGCTTGGACTCTCCTGCTAAGATGACTAGTTCTGCCATGTGCCACCTTGCTTCAACATTTATTGCCCTACTTGCCCTCAACTCCCTATCCCTTTTTACTGGGACCCCTTCTCTCCTGTCTGAGACACCCCCATAACTTTATCTACTCCAACATGAATGCTCAATGTTCTTCCTTGCCAATTCCTCCAATGTACCCCAGCTACAAACTATCTGGGTCACTACTAAGGCACATTATTTACAGGAAACATATCTCCCCTGCAAAAGTCTCTTGTGCCATTGCACTTGCTTTTCTTTGGGTCATCACTTTATCCCTAACCTTAGCCGGGGATATTAAAACCAACCCTGGCCCTTTGGTCAGTCCTAGCCAAACTCACCCAAGTGCTACCCACCTCCTGCCCCAGGCATCGGGCCTGACTTTTGCACAACTTAATATCCGCAGTCTCTTGGCCAATCTCCCTGAGCTAGAGGCCTGGATTTAGGTTAATAAACTGGATATCCTCTTTATATCTGAAACTTGGTTGAAACCAACCATACTGGACCCTAACTGTGCCCTACCAGGCCATAACATGTACAGGGCCAACCAACCTTCCTCCAAAAGAGGTGGAGGCCTGGCACTGTATTACAAGTCTCACCTGAATATCTCTCTGCTGCCCCCCATTGAATAACAGCAAAGTATTACACTCACTCATACCCCTTGGTGGTGTCAAGAAAGTGCACATTTTTGGGGTATATCTTCCTCTCCATAATAGCAAGCTTGGTCTTGAGGAGCTTATTGGCCTGATTTCTGCCTTAGCCAAGAACAATGAGGTGATCTGCCTGGGTGATTTTAAACTTGACTGGCTTGGTCCAAACTCCTCCTCCCTTGCCTCCACTATCAGCAAGGCCAACATCTTTCAACTCATTTCATCCCATACTTGGATACCTCAGAGCAGCCTCAGCCGTACTATGATTAACTGGATCCTCACCAACTGCAAGGACTGTTACTCCCTCACTGAGATTCTGCCCAACTCGATCAGTGATCACTGCCCAGTCTACTGTATGAGGGGAGCATCCAGTCCCACATATCCTCCCAAAATGTTGTCCTTTGCTAATTTTTCAAAACTTGACCCTATTGGGCTCCTACATGATCTAAAACATGCCAACTGGTCCCCTATTTACTACCAGTTACATCAACCACACTGCCGACTATTTCAGCACAACTTTACTTGCCTTACAGAATAAGCACATTCCAGTCAGTATGTGGAGGGTCAGCGGTAGGGTGACCAAATGGTTGAAGTAGCCTCTCCTGAAACAGCTAAAGATGCAGACAAATGTTGGTCTAAATGGAAATCATCCTCTAATCAGGCTGACTTTGCTCAGTATCGTGTATTGCAGAACACTTGCAAGAAGGAGGTTTGGACTGCCAAGAGCAACCACTACCAGAAACTTCTCCAGTCCTCGGCCTCTGACCCAAAGAACTACTGGAACCAGATTAACGACATCTTGGGGAATACAAAGCCGCTGTCTCCCAAAGACATGCTAATCAATGATACTCTATGCAATAACCCCCACACTATTGCCAATGCCTTTAACTCCATTTTTACCAAGGTTCCTAATATCTCTCTTTTGGCATCTTGTGGCCCCTGCCCCCCTCCTTCTCCTGCACCTCCTGATGCTCCTTCTGCCCTGGAGCTCTCCCATATCATGTGTTTGGAGGTTCTTAGGCTACTACCATCCATTCCCACTCATGGCTGCATTGGTCCAGATGGTGTTGAACCCAGGATCCTTAGACTTTGTGCCCCTCTCCTAGCTACCCCCATCACTAGGCTGTTTAATCTGTCCATCAGCTCCTCTATGGTGCCATTGGCCTTGAAATCAGCCAGAGTTATCCTGGTGTTCAAGAAAGGAGACCCTAAAGTCCTGTCTAACTATCAGCCTATTGCCTTACTGCCTACCCTCAGTAAGATATTGGAGAAACTTATTCACCAGCAGATCTCTGCTCATTTACTAAAATTCAATCTTCAGTCCCCTGTTCAACATGGTTTCAGGGCTGGATACAGCACCACTACTGCCCTTACCCTATTCACCAGTGAGGTTAAGTCCGACATGGACAAAGGCCTACTTACTGGTGCTGGTTTCATTGACCTCACCAAAGCTTTTGACTTGGTTAATCACCCACTGCTCCTGAATAAACTGCACTCACTTGGTGGCTCTGGCCCCACCTTATCATGGTTCAGAACCTACCTCACTAACCAATCCCAATCTGTCTCCTTTAGTAAGGTACTTTCATCTCCAGCTCCCATCTCTTGCGGTGTCCAGCAAGGTTCCATCCTAGGACCTTTGCTCTTCTCCATCTTTATTAATGACAGTCCCACTTCCTTTTCCCACTGTCACTCTATCATGTACGCTGATGACCTTGTGCTCTATGCTGCCTCTCATTCTGTCACTGACCTTAATGTTCATCTGTCATCGGCATCCAACAGATTCAACTCTGCCTCTCCTCGAGCAACCTCATCCTCAATCTACCCAAGACTCAGGCCATGCTCTTTGGGTCTTCCAGAAAAGTCCATGCTGAGTCCCCTAAGCTTTTGATGCTTTGCTGTGATGGTTCAGCTGTCATGTCCACTGAATCCTTCAAGTACCTTGGAGTGACACTGGATCCCACACTTGATTTTTCCTCTCACATAAATGAGATATGCAAATCTATTAACATCAAGATGGGGCTGCCTACCATGTGCTACATTCCCTAACCCCTGCCACTGGGATCTCTGTGGCTAGAGGTGTCCTGCTCCCAAGGCTACAGTATGCCCTCCCTACCCTTTCCCATGCTAATGCTAGTATTCTTCATAAATGGGACACCACATACAATAACATCTGTAGATTTGCCCTGTTGGCCCCTCACCTTACTCATCATTGCCTCCTTTACTCCACCCTGAATTGGCTGTCCCCTAAATCCCTGTGCTCCTTCTCCCTGGGTTGTTTCATCAACTCCATGTCCAGAACCCCTCACCCTGACTGTCTTAGGGCTATGCTTACCCCCGTGCATCACTTCCACACTCTGAGGTCATCAAACTCCCCTCTGCTCTCAGTCCCATACTGCTCAACAAAATGGGTGGGCAAGCTTTCTCCTATTTTGCCCCCAAGTTCTGGAACTCCCTGCCTGCCAGCTTAAAGCACTCTTTATCTCACTCCTCCATAAAGACTGCACTTTTCTACTACCTTCATGCACTTGACTCCTGTGACTGTACCCAACCTTCCCTGCACCTCTGTTCCTGCTTCTTCCTGCCTATCATTACTTACTTTTCCTAACATTGAATGTATTACCTGGATTTGTCACCATCCTTATCACTTCCTGAGTGGATGGCTACTACTTGTATGTGTAACTCCAAGACGCTCCATGCGGGGGTGCTATTGTAGCATTTAAGGACAGTTCTTGTATTCAACCTGTGTTTGTTTGAATGCCTGTACTCTCCCATAATGACTGTAAGCATGTATGGAATGTTTTCTTATTCATACTGTGTTGGCTGCATGTCCTGTATCTTGTACTCTCCCGGGTCATGCTTGAAAATAGGCAGGGTTATTGCCTAATGCACTTATCCGGTCACCAAAAGCTAATACATAAATAAATAAAAGGTCAATTGCCAGCATTTCCACTATGGCAGCATTCAGTTCATGTGCAACTGCATGATTTGGTGGGCATTTACTGTTCTGCACAAAAAGACTGTGCAACATGGGCTGCATTGTTTGGTGTTTTGCACATGGTGTGACAAATGGATCTCCTCTACAAACTGACATGGACAGTGTACCTTTGACATGTGATGGTGGGTGCACAGGTGACAAGCCAATAAATGCAGTTATCATCCCTGTTTTAAGCACAGGGGTTGATATAGTAGAATTACTACATGGAACACCACTGCTACTCTGACCACTATTTGAACATTCAGAATCATCCTCCTCCTCCTCATGCCAGTAGTAATCCTCCGGTGTTATTTCACCACTTTTACCAACATGGCCACTTACACTGAAGGAAGGGCAGACCATGCTCATCAAGGTGGATGAGGGTGAATGCCCCACTAGGTCATTAGCTCCCCTCTGGTGCTGAGTCCACAGTGCTTTTGAGATGAGTATGCTGGCCCCCAGTGCCCAGATGGCTACCCTTTTTACCATGCTTCACATGTGCTTGGCAAAGCTGGCAGACTGCCACTGTTTTATCGCTACTATCTTGTATGAAAAAATCCCAAACCAGGGATATTGATGCCCTACTCTTCACATGTCACTACTGGTGCTGCATATGGAACTGCGGTTTTGGTGGTGATGAAATGGTGGGTGTACTGCATGATTTCAGGTGTTGTGCATATTTGGACTTTGAATATCACAGTCTATGACTATTACTTCAGGGTCAGCAACAGACACAGCTACATCATAACTTTGGAGAGGGGGGGTTGACTAACAGACTGTTTATAAACATCCACCTTCACTTTCTTTTTGTCCAGTTCCCAAATGTGGTCGCTAGCATCATCATCATAATCATCATCCACAAATTCACTTTGGATGCTGTCCTCCTGTGGATATATTACAACCACAGCCTCGATATTATCACCCACACTTTTTTCATCAACATCTGAATGTTTGGATGGTCTAAACTCAAGATCAGTGGAAACGTGAGACTGTGAGTCGTCATCATGATCAGAATCATGTTCAACTACTGTGGGGAGTGGGACATCAACTGCACTCAAGTCTGCAGATTCTACAACATTTTTCAGACCTGATAACTTTGCCAGGGTTGAACTTGTAGCAATACTCATGTTGTTATCAACCATGCCATCACTAACTTCACTACCAGCAGGGACAACAGCATCTCCAAGCAGCATTGAAGTGACTGATTTCGCTGTGAAAAACTGAGTCGTAGAAATCCTTTTACTTGCAGCAACTACTACCTTTCCCTTCTGCTGTGTACCACCACAGCCACAACCACTTTTAATACTGCTAGACTTGCTAGCCCTGTATGAACCTGCCTTATCATCACAACAACTTCTACTGATAATAGTCTTCTTGGCAGCAGTGCCACAGCCAGAAAAAGCATTGCATGACCATCTCTTTGCAGGCATTTTTTTTAAGATTATACAGAAAATTAACAGCAACTTTATATTTCTGCAGTTTTGGAGGGATGGGAAGCAAACAACTAAAGAGATGCAGCTGCACAGGCACAACACAAGACTTTAGCCAGTCTTCAAAAATTCAAAAGTCCAAAAACAATACCTGTCTTGTGAAAGGGAGAACAACAGTAGCTAGTAGCTACACAGAAGCAGGGGAAAAATATTGCAGACAGGCTGAGAAATTCAGAGTACTGCTATTGCAGTGCCACAATCAAATGTGTATCAATTGACAGCACACACACAGATTAAAGGTCAGGCACAGAAACTTTAACTGTTCTGTAAACTACAACACAGACAGTCTTTTAAAATGACTGAAAACATGCCCAGCAAACAGGAAAAACTTATAAAAAATTAAGTGATATTGTACTGTGTGTACCTGAATGCAAATAATAAAACCTAGCCAACAACAGTTGGAAAAACTGCCTTTCTCACTAATCTCCCTTTTACACCACAGATCCACCCCTCCTCTGAAGCACAGTTCTACAGTGTCTGTCAGTACAGAGACTGAATGTATTAAATTAACATTCAATATTTACACAGAATCAATAAATGCTTGATGATATAAACACACAAGAGTTTGCTACAATAGGTGTACTAAATTTAGCCATACAATTTTGTGACAAAAAAATGCGTTTTTTAAGGTTTTTCAATTATTTGTTTCTCAGAGCTCTGAGAGCCAAATGTCTGCAGCTTTCCACTACACACACTATGATGAACTGAGGTTGTGCAAGACAATATAACGCCCATGTGTCCTTACATCCCATGAATCATTGCAAACTTTGCCTTAAAGAGCAAAAAAAAAAGGTGAAGTAACGTGAAGTCCATAGAGAACAATGGAACTTCGGGTTACTTTGATATGTGAAGTTATTCACTTTGCCTTGCAGAGTATTGCATGAAATTTGTGTTCTATGTGAAATACTACGTGTAGCAAATGTTTGACACTTTGCCCACCTGGTGCCCATATAAAAGGTCAAAGGTAAGGGTATTGAAAGTGTGCAACACAGGGCAACCAAAATGACTGCCAGTCTTAAAAACAAGAGTTATGAGGAGAGACTGGCTGACTTAAAATTGTTGAGTTCAAAACAGCACAGAATTAAAGGGGATATGCTATTCACTGATTTCTTTTTCTGACTCTCTTTCTTCTTTTTGTGATATTAAGGACAGCAAAGCGTCAATTGACACATCTCCCCTGGAGGCTGCAAATTCTGTTTCATGGAACATTGCCAGATTAAAGTCTAAAATAGGTGATAACGCACTGGCAGGATTTCATTTCTAAATACAACATTTTACTATTTCAAGAAACATGGGCAAGCTCAAAATTTTTTATCAATGATTATGAAACATTATATGCCCCTGCAATAAAAGATAAAAAATGTGGTAGACCTAAAGGTGGGCTATTTACATATGTTAAGATAAGGGAGGGCATTAGAATTTTAGAAAATTCCTCCCCTACAAATGAAATCCTGATTAGTGTTAGTATCTGGGATTCTTTTGCCTTCTTAATAGTTAATGTGTACTTCCCTCCTAATTTTCATACTCTTACTGATCATGATCCCTGGGTTCAACTTATCTCAGAAATTTACTCTTTATATTTAAAATCTCAAATAGACATTATTATAATTGGAGGGGGACTTTAATGCCCGTGTTGCAAAATTTTACAATTTATTAACACTGCAGTCTCAGATTTATATGGAGACTCAGATCCAAGGAACTTGGCTGATAACATTGTCAATAAAGCAGGCCTTAAACTGAAGGACTTCATGAGTAATAATAACTTTTAGATTCTAAATGGGAGGGGAGTGGGAGATCTGAATGGAGCATATACATATTATTCCTCCAACGGGAAGAGTGCTATAGACTATTTATTGATTACCCCAGAAACTTACAGTCATTTTCATGGTTTCAAAATAAGTATGACACCAGAAAGTGATCATACGGCCCTAATAGTTAAGATAGACACAATAGAGGATAGTAAAATGACTAAATTTAAATAACCTCTTTATGCCTCCTTATCACTGAGAGGCAAATATAGACTTACTTTGAATAATAAGAGTTTGGAAAAAGCTACAGAAGTAATTTATTCTCCCAAGATGTCCTCACTTTATGCACTCTCTCAAGGTAATAGTTCAGTCCAGTATATAAATAAACAGCTTGAGAAGTGTTTTTAAGAATTAATGATGTGATTTACACCAATAAAAATACAAAATTCATACTAACAACACGGTTTGATCAGCAATGCATTAAAGAAAAGCAAAAATTAGGAAAAATGATTAAACATACTAATAAAAATCCATCAAGAACCAATAGTGTAAATCTTAATAAAATAAGGAAACATTTAAAAAAAAATTCTCAAACAAAAAATTATGAGTTTACCCAAAAACAGTGGGCCCATATGCAAGATTCTATAGATAACAATGATTCAAAGGCTTTTTGGCTCATGGTTGCGAAAGGAGTAAAAACATATCAACCTTCAATGGCTGCCTATATCCCAAAGGAAATGTGGGTTTCTTATTTTTCTAACCTTTTTTTTTAATGACTCTGAGAAAAATAACTTACCTAGCACCTCCAAATGGATATAGTTAGATTTATATAACCCCCTGGTATTTTCTTTGGCTAAAGTAAAGCAGGCCTTTATAAATATGGCCAACAATAAGGCTCCTGAGCCAGATACTATTCCAGGGGAAATTTATAAAGAGAACAACATTTTTTGGGTTCCTTTTTTTTGTAAATTTCTTCAATAACTGTTTGCAAGAAAGGTATGACCCCAGTTCATGGTGTAAAAATACTATAATCCCTATTCATAAAAAAGGCTCATATCAAATGTCTAATAACTATCGGCCTATAAGCTTACTAGATATCAGTAGTAACATTTTTACTAGTATCCTTTTAACTAAATTACAGATTTGGGCAAATATAGACAGCCCTCTTCCTAACTTTCAAGCTGGATTTTGCCAAGGTTTTTGGACTTTAGATAATATATTCATTTTGTTCCATTTAATAGAAAATACAATTTATATAGAAAGATGAAACTCTACATATTGTTCATCGATTTTGCTGCAGCTTTTGACTCAGTACTTAGAAAAACCCTTTGGAACGCACTTCATGTATGCAGACTTTCTTTAGGTTTATTAATCCTCATATTTCTCCTGTATTCTGAAACACTTACAGCAATTAGATATGATTTAAGTGGTAACAACTCAGAATATTTTCCGACCAACAAAAGGGTCAAACAAGGTGGTCTCTTGGCTCCACTCCTGTTTAATCTCTATAAAGATTCTTTATTATATTTTAATACTTCTACTTCTCTTGATTCTCCCAAAATTGATAACCAGTATATTCACATTTTAGCATATGCAGATGATTTAGTTATTTTGTCCTTAACTCAAAAAAAGACTCCAGACAAAATTAGATCAACTAAAAAAATGTGATTACTTAAATCTGGGAATCAATCTAGAAAAAACAAAGTTATTGGTATTTGGGAATAAATCTCCAAACCAAAATTTATATTAAACAATCTACAAATCAATTTAGTAACCACTTATTATTATCTTGGAATTAAATTTTCTCCAACCGGCTCTTGGAACCCACATGTAAATGAACAAACAATTAAAGCAAAAGCATGCAGCCAAAGCTTGCTTAGGTTTAATTTTAAGTTTGGAGGGCTTTCTGCAACCCCTGCCATCAAAGCTGGAGAATCTAAAATCACTTCTATATTATTATATGGAGCCAAAATTTTGAGGGTTAAGCACAATCCAAAATTGGAGTTACCGGTTTCTTTTTACTATAAAGTTATTCTTCAAGTTCCCCTTTCCATGGCCAACTCTATAGTAAGATAAGAACTTGGCAGAATCCCCTTGGCAGATTTGGTTAATCTTAGATTATTGTCATACTGGTTTAGGATTACTAATAATCACAATAATAATGTTCCCATCCTTTGCCTGACAGAAAAAGAAAAATGGAATACCAGGAGATTTTCTTCACCTTGGTTAAGAGCCATGTTAGCAAATTTGCATAGTTTCGATTGTATGCATCTTTGGAGAGACCACCAGGCTGGTATCTTGATCTCTGATACCTATAGAGTTAAACTTAAGAAAAAAATATTTATGTTAGCACAGACCAATCAGATGCAGCAGGTTTGAAGTCAAAAACAAGCCCCCTGGTTTGCCCAGAATAAAACTGACTCGACCTTAGAAAATTACTTATTATTCCCAATAGCTCCTCACATTCGTAAGGTGATATCGTGGGCAAGATTTGGATTAATCAATTCAAAACATACGTATTGGCTCTCTCAAACAAAGCCTAATATTAATTTATGTCTTTGTAACAGAGGGTTTAATGAAACACTGTCACATATAATAACACAATGACCCCTGTGTGATAGGAAAAGAAACCAGATAGTAAAGGATTTCTTACCCAGATATGTAAATTTGAAATATAATCCAGTATTCATTTTTCTTCATCCTTGTACAGTGATAGATCCTGAAATGTGTTTTAATTTTTTATCATCTGTAATTAGCTTTAAGAAAAAGGCCTATTGTAAAAGATCTCAACAGAAATAATAATTGATAATATTGATTTCTACCCACTGATATGAATGTCTTTGTATTTATTGCACTTTCTTTTTTTGCAACTGTATTTGATGTTTGTAAAGTCCAAAATGTTAAATATTTTTTGGAAGAACAATAAACAACTCTTGACTTGGATATGCTATTCCAATATGATGTTATGCAGGATCCCTGTCTACTACATGAACTTAACCTGGAATTCAAAGACTCATCCTCATGTCTTAGATGTCACCTACTGCAGCTAAAACCCTAGATTCAACTCTACAAAGTGGAAGTTCATTTATACACAAAGAGTGATAAATCCAAGAATAGTTTACCAGGTGGATTACAGCAGTTAAGTGACACAAATGAAAAGTTTATAACTCATATAAACTCAGTTAGATAAACTCGTATTTCTAAAACCCCCAAACTCACATATTATAATTGAACAGGAGCTACAAGGCATGTGCCTTTTCAGCTCCTTACAACTATAAGTGACATTAGTGCCCATTAGTGATTATAGCAGATAAAGAGTCGGGGAAGTTTTCGGAATCATCTGGAGGTCTTCCACATCCCATTACTGGAGGGCTCCAGAAGAGTGGATATGGTGGGTCAGCTTATGCCACTCCAAAATTCATTCACCACTCTGGCAGGTTGGGACTTCTGGGAGGAGGCACCTGTAGTTGTGGCAAGGGAGGTTGTTGGGTTCCTCCACAGGGGAGCCTGCAGATGGGAAGTAGGGGACCTCAGAAGAGGAGGAAGCAACATCTGGTGGGGGACTTGACTGTTAGGAGGGCAGATTTGGGCACAGAATGGGGGGAAGAGGGAAGTATGGTGACTACCTAGTACCATGGCTCAGCAAGATGGGCAGTGGATTCTAAGCATTGCTGGGGTGGTGGGGTAGGAGGGGGAGCCAGATGTAACTGTCCATCTGGGGACCAATGACCTAGCTAGGGACAGGACTGGGATTGTGCATTTGGACTTCAGGGAACTAGGTGGGGTCTTAGGCAGGTAGGGCACATGGAGACTTTCACTAATGTTTTGCCTGTCTATGACTGGGAGAAAGATAGGGTACTCCACACCAGGAGCTTCAACTCATGGTTGAAGGAATGGTGCAGAGAAGAGGAGTTTGGCTACACTGGGGACTGGTGGGTAACCTTGAAGGATATGAGCCATGTGCAGAGGTGATGCACTGTATCCATCTGGGAGAGGAACCGCAGTCCTCAGTGGACAGTTTAAATGTTACTTTGATGAACATGTAAACTAGCTGAGAGGTGTTACAGAAGCTAAAAGGGAAACATTAACTGTACCCCCCATAGACTAAATGAGAAGGAAGGGAGGACCCAAAGAGAGGAGACTCACACAGGGAGCAGGAAAAAGATAGCAACAGTGTAGCAGAGAACAAGGTAGATAGAAATAAGAGTTGCAGAAGGAAAATGAAAAAAAGGAGGTAGGGCATAAGGAAAGGAAGGGGGGTTGCAGGCAGAGTGGGAATAAGGTGTGGAAGGCCATGGGCTTGAGCTTCAAATGAAAAAAGTTAACACAAGGTGCAAGTGCCAAAGGGGTAGGATGCAAGTGGCACCTTGCATTAAAGTTTGCGGCAATCCCGATTTTCAAATACCAGCTGTGTCAAAATTGGGATGCCATATGGCAAAGCCCCCCTTATCACCCTTGTGGTGAAAACACCTGTGTGCTAGGTTGCAAGGGAGGTTTCTCAATAGCAGGACTGCACCATTCCCTGGTTTGCAATTCTAGAAGCCCTGCCATGGCCACAACAGGGGGCTGACTTTAGACCAATCAGAATGTGGTCTAAGGGCCTCGTGCCACTGTCTGGCAGGGCAGTGATTGGAAGGGACCTGAAAGGTGTGGACCTGGGACTGATGTAGCCTTGGGGGTGCCATGGGGGTGAGGGGGACATGGCAGCAGTAGGAGGGACATGCAGAGGCACCCGGTGGTGGTGCCCTGCAATTGGACACAGTGGACTGGGATAGTTTGGGGCACAGCTGAACCATCATGAAAGGAGCCCTGGCACCTGCCCCACATAGCACCTCCAAGGCTACATCAGCCCAGGTCCCCACCTTCCATGCAAAGTTACCTCCACCAACCACCACAGGTTGTCTATGGTTGTGTCAGGTGGGGGGCTGACAGATCTTGCTGTCAAAACCCACAGGTATGCCCAATGTTTGGTGCAGCCCTGTGGCAACTCCTGGGTCTTCAGCACAAGGACTCCTATTTTTACAAAATAAGACACAGGGACCCTGATGCACCCAGAGTTTGCCACAGCCCTAGATCGCCGCACATTGTGGAAATCTTAGGGCTCTTTGAAAATAAAGCCCACTGTTTGCAAATGCAAGTAGTCCTGGAAACAAAAGTCCAGACCTAGAGGCCATGATTATGGAAGAAGACCTGGACATTGTGACCATTACTGAGTCATGGTGCACAGAAAATCACAACTGGGACATGGCTATATCATGCTATACTCTGTTCAGGAAGGATAGGGTGGGGAGAAAGGTAGATGGTGTGGTGCTGTATGTAAAGGAGGGTATCAAAGCAATGGAAGCCCAAGGAAGCCAGGAGGAAAGGAGGGGATGAAGGTATTGCTGGTCACCTTGGAGACAGGAACTGAGGCCACTATTCATCCTGAAGTGATCCCCAGACCTCTAACACGGGGGGGGGGGGACTGGATAAGGAATTGGGGAAAGTCATCAGCGCAATGGCAGGAAAAAGGGAGGTGCTGCTGGTGGGGAACTTCAATCTGCCAGATGTAAACTGAAGCCTCCCAGCCATGACCTCAGCTAGAAGCAGAGACATCCTAAAGTCCCTGCAGGGGGCATTTCTGAGGCAACTAGTCAAGGAGCTCACTTCTGATCAGGCAATACTGTACCTTGGTTTTACAAACAGGGACAGTGTTGCAGACATCAAGGTTGGAGGCCAGCTGGGGACCAGTGACTACTATACAGTGTGGTTAAACATAAGAATAACGACAGAAAAAACCCACAAAGGATGAGGATCCTGAACTTCAGGAGGGCATATTTTAAAAAAATGGGTGAATGCCTCAGAGAAGACCTAGCAGGGGGATCAGCCTGGGTGGGGTGTAGAAACAGAGGGATAAGTTAAGGGATGGCATAGTGAAGGCAACAAACCTCTGTGCAAAAGAAGTGAGCAAAAACAAGGGGAAAAGAGGCCACTGAGGTCCCCACAGTGGTGACTGAAAAGGCTAAGACTAAAAGGGTAGCATTCAGGAGGCACCACGAGACACAGAGGGAAGAGGAGGGGGGGTGTACTGGAAGAAACAGAGGGTATCAGGGAAAGCTGTGATGAGTGAAAAGGTACAGAGGAAAGGATAGCCAAAGGGGTAACTAACGGGAAGACCTTTTTTAGGTAAGTAAGTGAGAAGAGGAAGACAAGGAGAGGTTTGTGAGGTTAAAAGAGGCAGGGGGAGAGCTGTGCATAGGAGGATCAGGAGCAATCATATATTCTGAACATATACTTCTGTTCAATCTTCACAGTGGAAAGGGAAGGGGATGGACCACATAAAAGCAACTGGAACACTGGGGTAGAGACGTAGACACAAGTCCATTTACAGAGGAGAGAGTACTGGAAGGACTTGAAATCAGAAAGTGGACAACACTATGGGGCCAGATTGGGTACACCTAAGAGTGTTGAGGAACTCAGAGAGGTATTGGCTGTATCTCCGATAGCCCTGTTCAACAACTGAATGTAATGGGAGTGATTACAGATGACTGGAAGAGGACAGATGTAGTCCCATTTCATTAAAGCTATAGCAGGGAGAAGGCTGGTAACTATAGACCAGTTGATCTGTCATCAGTGATGGGGAAGTTAACGGAGTCACTTCTGAAGTATTGTGGAGTATCTTGAATGCAGTGGGTTTCGAGACCCAAGGCAGCATGGATTCTCAGGGGAAGGTGGTCATCACAGATGCACCTCATAGATTTGTTCTACTGGGTGGCCAAGGAAATTAATTAGGGTGGGGTGGTGAACATGGCCTACTTAGACTTCATCAAAGCCTTTAGCGTCATACCACATAGAGGGCTCATTAGGAAACTGGGCAGTTTGGGGATTGGTCCTAAAGTGGTAAACTGAGTATGAAATTAGTTGATGGATAGGCAACAGAGGATGGTGGTAAATGGAGTTCATTCAAGATAAGAAAGAGTGACTAGTTGGGTACCTCACAGCTCAGTACTGGGTCCAGTCCTCTTTAAGGTCTTTGAAAGTGACATTGCAAAAGAGCTGGAAGGGAAGGTATGCCTTTTTGCAGATGACACCAAAATCTGCAATGGAATTGATGCTCCAGACGGGGTGAAAAGAATGAACAGAGACCTGAGAAAACTTGAGGAATGGTCAAGCATATAACAACCGGGTTTCAATTTGAAAAAGTGTTAAATTATGCACCTAGGGCACAGAAACCCAGAGGCAGAGTAAAATATGGTGGTAGAGGTATTGACAGTCACCAAATAGGAAAGAGACCTGGGATTAGTCATATCTGATGACCTCAAAGTGGTGAGGCAGTGCAATAAGGCAGTAGTTAGGGCCAGTGGGAGGCTGGGTTGCAGGTTCCATGTCATAATAGTAATCACAAATATAGCGATCGCTATTATGGCGAATGTATATCGCCGAAAAGCAAATCAGCGATATACACATGCGGATGACAAGACATTCAGCAACAACACTAAGTGTTATTGCAGTGGGCCTGTGCCCTCCCGTGCCCCCTCCTTGATGGAGGCTTGGCCCCCCACACACCTCCGACTATAGATTCCTAACTCCGGGGGGGGGTGCATGTCAGGGAGGGGGTGAAACTCCAGTTTGGCACAAAAATTAAAGGCAGCTTCAGGCAGTGGCAAAATATTTGCTCCAGTCCCCAGCCATGAACCCAGTACCTGTTGCACCAGAGCTAGCCACCCTCACCACCACACCACATGGCCAGCTCGGCAGCAGCAGGCACACCGCTCCCATACAAACTCCTTCCCCTCACTATCCCTCCCTTCCAGTCACACATCCCTACGTCGTTTTCAAGTAGGATCACTACCCTTGCAGGGTAGCCTATAGGGATAGTGCCGAATATGAGCTGCCATTTTGACAGTCGCTCATATTCAGTCACTATACTCACTGGATACCTGGGGGACATAGGGAGGGGTATCACAAACAGAAAGAGGGAGATGGTGTTGCCACTGTATAGATTGTTGGTGAGACCCCACCTGGAGTACTATGTCCAGTGCTAGAGACCACATCTCAAGAAGGACAGACAGGGTGGAGGCTGTACAGAGGAAGACAACTAAAGTGGTGCAGGGGCTGCATCAGAAGCCCTATGAGGAGGGACTTAGGGATCTCAATATGTACACCCTGGAAGAGAGAAGGGAGAGTGTGACTATGATAGAGACCTATGAATAACCAATGGGGTTTAAAAATGTAAAGGAGTGGAGTATTTTTTAGAAGAGAAGGTGCACGACAACAAGAGGGCATGTAATGAAACAGGAAGGGGGGAATTTAAGAGGGGTGTGAGAAAGTACTTCTTCATTGAAAGAGTGGTGGTTGCTTGGAATGATCTTCCAGTGGAGGTAGTCAGGGCAAAAACAGTGGTGGGCTTCAATCATGCATGGGATAAGCACAAAAGAATATTAGTTGGGAAGCGGGAGAAGGCAGCCAGAAATCAGGTAGGGTCTGCGGTACAAGCATAGACAGGGAAAATGGGCAGAGTGGGTCCTTTTTCCTTTTTTCTCCTTTTTTTTTAACTCTATTTTATTCACTGGCAGTACAGGGCATCTCTTAAGGATACCACTCAACTACTGCCTCTACTCCCTACCTGAGACCTTCTCTGCTGGTCTCCACCCAGCTCCATGACTTGTCCAGCCCCCCCGGATCACCCCCTGAGAGAGGGCCCACCTACCATTGGCGGTCATTCTGTGATTAGAGGGACAGCCGTGGGGTACAGTAGGGCAGGAGATCCAGAGAGGCAGGTCTGGCATTGGGATGTGGGCAGGTCTCTGGGCCCCCTTCGCTCCACTAGGCCACCAGGGTTTTTCCTTCCACTTGCTCCCTGGAGAGCGGATGTGCAATGACAGCAGTGCACCTTACATGCAGCCGTCCACCGCCTCTCCACCCCCAGACATTGCGTCAAGCTTCTCTACCTGTAGGGTGCCCAGGTCTCCACTAGGGGCCACTATGGAGAAAGGCATACCCCAGAACCCACTCCAGGAGGGAAGAGCAGTCCTCTGGATGCTCGATCTCCTCCCTCCCCTGCTGACCCCGATGACCCAAGTCCATTCCCAAACCCAGGTTGCTAGTATGGCATGAGGTGTGGCATCCAATGCCTCAAACCTCAGTGCCACCAGGCTGGCCCAGCTGAGTGGGACCTTATCTGCTGACAAACTCTATGTTCTGTGTTTTGATGGGGAGAATTTCATTGCAGTGTGCTCAGTCGTTTTCTTCAGATGCCCACAGTAACAAAGCACTGCAACAGATCTCTGTTTGAGGGGACAGTGGGTTAATCCTTTTCACATCTTTTGGTTTTGCCCTGTTTTCCAGCCATACTGGACACAGATCCATTCAGAATTTATAGAAGTGGAGATCCCAACTCCCCTGCTCCTTCAAGGTTCTGGTCTTAGGGTTCGCATCAGGGAGGATTCACCCTACGAAGCCTTATGAAGTGTTCCAGTTGATGAGCCTAGCAGTTACAGTATTAAGGGGCTTGCATTGATTTGGTGACAGGATGTGTCCCTGCCATTCAAGGTTGGGTCAGCAGTGTGAAGGATCACAGCAGAACTATGGTTAACCATGGAAAAAGTATGGAAACATGGCAAGTCTGGGAGGCATATATGGCTAAGATACAGAGGGGGGAGTGAATGACTGAGGTCAGATACAGGGTTACACCCTAGACAGACATGGCTGCCCTCAGTGGCGTAACCATACATACTTACTGTATGCCACTGCATACAAAAAATAAAATCTACCCTTTTTAAATTGCCGGTTTTTTTTTTTAAAGCTGTCCATCCGGGTCCCAAACCCTGGTCCCTCAGTGGGCGGCCAGCCGGGGGGAGAGATGACCGACCAGCTGGATCCCGATACACATGCTGGCAGCCTGGCACATGGCACCAAGTTCATTACTGTGAGGCAGTAACAGCTGCAACTGTTGGCAGACTAATGAAGCAATTGGACAGTTTTTGTCCACATGCTTCTTTGCTCTGCAAGCCTCTGCCAATCAGTAGCTGTGCATTTTTCCCACTGCTACCTCCAGTGACAGACTTCAGCTCCTCAGTCTGAGCCTGCTGCCACTACTAGACTGGTGTGTGTCGTGTCTGACTGACTGTCTGTCAGCTCGGATGAGTACTCACGCTAGGCTCTGAGTTGAGAGGGACTAGAGAAAGAGACACCACTGATGAGTGTGCCGCTGCGGGGCTGTTCTGTGAGAATGTCAGCCAGGAGAGTTCATTTAGCTCCACTTGGGAAAGCCATGCAGCAACTCTGACAGAACACTGTGCAGCCTCTCCCCCTCCTGCTGATGCTCCTGTGTGGTGGTAAGGAAGCCTCCTCACCCGGGGCTTTCTGTTTCAATTATAGGAGGGAGGAGGGACTTGGGAGAAGTTGTTTGACAGCAACAGGTAGACAAGATGGCTGGGAGCAATGAGTTCTATGTGCCTGGGCAGGTCTGGATAGCTGGAGTCATGGAAAAGAGCTTTGGGGCCACTGACTGCATGAGGAGAGGAGAGCCGACAAGTTGTGTCTGAGTGAGTCTCTGCTGCTCCGGCTGGGAGTCCTCATTCCTGTCCCTGTCTGGATTATAACTGTGTATTGGGGAGTATGCTGCCCCCCCTTTTCCTGGCCCCTCCAGTGGACACTAGTGTGGGCCAGGCTGTCCATAGTTGTTGTTGTTTCTGGGTTTTGGGACTGTTCACGCAGTTCAGGGCTGTGTGTGGATCTTCGATTTGGGGTAGTGCTGCACTACAATAGATTGCCAGCACAGTCTTTATTTATTTAAAGATGTGTGTCTGTGTGTGGTGTCCAATGGCTAGAGTAATCAGTGCAGAGAATTTGGGAAAATGCTGCCCAGAACAGAAGCCCCCAAAAATATGTGTGTGTGCGTGTGTGTGTGTGTGTGTGTGTGTGTGTGTGTGTGTGTGTGTGTGTGTGTGTGTTGCTTGGTTGGAGAACGTACAGCGTGGAATGCAGTACGACTACATTTACTCCAGTTTGTACACACTGTAAATGTAGATATCAGAGGGAGCGGAGTCAGCTCCCTCTGATAGCGACATGTACAGTGTGCACAAACTGGGGCAAAATCAGCTGAGGGACTGCAGTCTCAAGCAGGCTTTTTGTGGGTCAGTTTAATGGCTGTAGTACACTTGCAGCTTAAAGGGATGGTGTGACCCAGTCAGGGGTTCAGTGTGGCTATGATGCAACAATCTTCTTGGCCTTGTTTTTGCTTCTAAATATAATTGCTTTTGGGAGTGCCTCTGAGAAATGACTGAAAAACAAATACTTTTGCTTGCTTGATCATGAATCACTGCATGCTGGGATGTACAATGTTGATTAACCTGGCAGGGCTAGACCAATATGTGTTTGACAACACCAGAAATAACCATATTTTGAATCTAGTCCTTAGTAATACGGGACCATTGATTCAAGATTGTACTGTTTTGCCCCCCTTGGGAACAAGTGACCATCAAATGGTTAGTTTTAACTATACGGATTACATAAATAAAAATACAGGCAATACTCTTGTGTATAGGTTTAATTTGGCCAATTTTAAGGGCATGAAAGGAGACCTATCAAATTGGAAGTGGGAAATTGAGTTTAGGGGTGAATCCTTGCAAAACATGTGGGAAATCCTTGCCAATAAATTAAATACTCTGGTCCAGATGTTTGTGCCCACAAAAAAATATATAATAAAGAAATCTCTCCCCCCATGGTTGACTCGACCAGTGAAGAAAGTTATAAATAATAAGAGTAAGATGTTTAAAATGGCTAAGTTGAGTGGAGATGACTATAGCTGGGACATGTACAAACAAAGCCAGAAGGCTACGAAAAAGAAGATAAAACAAGCCAAAAAGAACTATGAGCTTAGATTGGTGACAAAGGTTAAGGATAATTATAAATCCTTTTATACGTATATTAATAACAAAAGGGGGTCAAATAAAACAATTGGACCTATATTGGATCAAGGCAAAAGATTAATAACGGATAATGTGGAAATGGCAGAATATTATAACAATTACTTTGCCTCTGTTTTTGGCACAAGTAATGTAAATGCCATTACCCAGCATAAGGATTATGATCCCAGTTTTGTTGTGGATATAGTTGAGGTGGAAAAAAAATTAAAACAAATAGATCAAAATAAAGCTCAGGGTCCCGATAAAATGCATCCTAGGGTACTTAAAGAGTTGGCGGAACAATTGGCAGGCCCGGTGACTTGCCTTTTTCAAAAATCAGTAAATGAAGGTGAGGTCCCAGATGTTTGGAGGTAGGTTGAGGTCATTCCTATATTTAAAAAGGGATCCAGACAGGAAGTTGGAAATTATCGGCCAATCAGTCTTATATCAATACTAGGGAAAATATTGGAAACCTTTCTAAAGGACTATATTATTAATTCCCAACTTATGATGGGTAATATAGATCAATCACAGCATGGATTTGTAAAGGGCAGGTCGTGCCAAACAAGTCTTTTGGAGTTTTATGGGAGGGTGAATAAGGCCTTGGATGAAGGGAGACCAGTTGATGTCATCTTCTTGGAATTCGCCAAGGCCTTTGACAAAGTTCCCCATAACAAACTGATAGAGGCCTTGATTGAAATGGGCATTCCTGGCAATTATTACCCACTGGATTGAGTCCTGGATGGTAAATAGGATACAGAGGGTTTGCATAAAGGGGGATTCCTCCAGTTGGGTAAATGTGAGGAGTGGGGTCCCACAGGGCTCGGTCCTGGGCCCAACCGTTTTTAACTTATACATTAGCTCCATGAGTTTAGCATCAGATATTTGGCTTTCTAAATTTGCCGATGATACTCGGATTGGCTGTACAGTGGAAAGCAGGGACGATGCAGATGCTCTGCAGTCAACCTTAGCATATTTGGAGGTCTGGGCTCAGGACCATGGGTCTGTTTTCAATGTGGATAAATGTACAGTGATGCATATAGGAAGGAAAAATAATAATTACCCATATAGTTTAGGTAACAGAATACCCAAAGCAGTTAGTGAAGAAAGTGACTTGGGTATTAAAATTAGCAATGACTTCAGTTTTAGGCCCCATTATAATCAAATTATTAAAAAGGCTAGTAGTATCCAGTATTGCATCCATAAACATATTAAAAGTAGAAAAAAAGAGGTCCTGCTCCTCCTGTATACCTCTCTGGTTAGCCCCCATGTGGAGTACTGTGCCCAGTTTTGGGCACCAGGAGGGAAGGGTGATATTAAATCTTGGAGAGAATACAGAAGCGTGCACGCTGTGAGGATTAAGGAGATCCAGGGTATGGAGTACGAGGATTGGCTCATGAACCTGGGATTGTATTCCCTTGAGTTCAGAAGATTGCATGGGGATATGTGCTTTATTTATAAGGCTTTGAATGATGCAGTATTATGGGATCAATTAAATCTGGTTCTTAGGGATCAGACTTATAATACAAGAGCACATCCACTTCAGATAAATAAGGAGAAAGTAAATACGGTCAGGAGGAAATATTGGCTTACAGTTAGAGTCACAAATATATGGAATAGGCTCCCCATTGAGATTGTGGCCAGCAGAACAATGGAGGAATTTAAGATCAGGCTTGAGAAGTATTTAATTAGTAACAAAATTTCTGGGTATGTGTAAATATGCGGCAAGCACATGGATCATTGATCTAAATAATTGCTGTCAAACACCTATGAAACCTATGATTACCTGACAAAATGTGTATAAAATTTGCAGATAGTCAGCTGGCTTTCAGAATACCTTGAACTTTAAATGACTATGTACAGAGCCCAAGGCCCTATAAAGTCCCTGCTAGTGTAGCTTACAACTGATCCCAGCTGTACAGCTACTAGAATTGAGGTTCCATTTGGTCACAAGCACAATATGGTACTCATCATTCCATAAAATAAATACGTGACTAAGACACCTCAGGTGATGATTTTTTACTTGCTCAATTATCTTGGTATCAGCTATGTTTTGTGACGCTGACCAACATGTTTAGCTTGGTCAACTTCTGACCTGCACACTAATGATATCATACATTATGATAATAAAGGTGCATAATTATAGTAGTGCAAGTCACAATGCACAAATCTCCTTTGTTGGCCTGGGCTGGAAATGACAGATTGCAGTCATGGTATTAAAGTTATACAACCATGGACATTCAGTCTGCATCCTTGGTGGTTCAATAAATCTCTCAGTTTCTAACCATGGACAGTCCTATATTCCCTGGTGATGCCCACACCACAGTGCAACTAAAGTACCTATCGCAAGGGAGGGGGACAGGAAGGTGGGGTTGGAGGGGTGATGAGGAGTACTTGTAAAGAGACAGAAAGAGGCAGTGGACTAGAGTGACTTAAGTTGCATAAAATGTGTGTTTAATTTTCTGAGGGAAGGTATTAATGGGCAGACTAGGTGGGCCTTGCTGTCCTTATCTGCCGTCAAAGTCTATGTTTCTATGTTTCTATTCAGTTCATGAGTTCAGCACCTGTTTAGTTCATTGCACTTTGTGTGCAGTCAGGTTAGGGGAGCTATGATGCAACCTGCTGTGCTGGGTTGGGCTTGGAAGCTGGATGCAACTTGCTGGATGGGCAGGGGGGAAAGTCAACAAGGTGGGATGGGGAAGGGCCAGGGAATCTGGTGAGTTGTGCTAGGGGCCAGCTTGTGGGCTGGGAGAAAGGATAACATGTTGGGCTGCAGAGAGGGATGGAGACTGTAGATATGAGGGTGGGATGCAGCTTGCTGTGCTGGGGAAGGGTTAAGGATTTTAGGGTGGGAAGCTAGGGTGAAACTTGCTGGGCTTAGGGAGGGCTAGGGGGCCTTGCACAGGTGCAGGTGGCTGAGCTATGGGGTGGGTGGTCTAGGCAACATACTGAGCTGGGAACTCTTGAGAAGGGACTAGAGTGCAATGTACTGGGTATGGGAAGGGGGTAACAGGGAAGAAAATTCTGTTTCACATGACCCCCAAAATGAAACAGAATGTACCTCAAAACACCTCCAAAATGCACCAGAATGCACCAAAAAACACTTTTTTTAAGGCTGGCTACTCCACTGGCTGCCCTCACGTATTAGGGACAATAACTTATTACTAATAACCTAGAAATAGGACAGATAAATCTATCTGTAAAAAATGCAAGGATGGTTTGATTTCTGTTTGGTTCCATTCTTTATTTACTATGATTTGTCATTTTAAAGGTAGTACCAGGTCAGTTCTTAACAAGTTGTTGTATTTAGACAGCATTGCAAAGAACTTTAATTCAGAAATACAAATGCACCCTTATATATAAACAATGTAATGCATACCACCTGGTGAATCTGTAACAAATTGAACTTCTGGATGTTTTTTCATTTCTTTCAAAAAAAGGTTCATAAAAAAAAGAAAAGTGCTTTATTGGTAGGATTTTAAAATGGAGTGAGGAGAATTAAATCAGGTGGTCATCTTCCTGGACAGCTCTCTCAGAAAATGAAGATAAGGACAGAGGAAAAAAGGTAAGTATGAAGGAGGCAATATGAGGGAAAGGCAGAAGGCTTACATGCATCCACCATGATCGTCAGTTACTCTTCAAAAGGATAGTCATGACAGCAGAAATATGTTTAGTATTAATTTATTGATTTTCATGACAAACTGGAGGGGAGGATTTTTTAAACCTAACACTCCACTCAAAAAAGCTGTCTTTTTTGAAATCCTCTCAATCATCTGTTCAGTTCCTTAAGTGAGAAGTAACATTTTGTTTTCAGTGGTGTCTTGCTTCTACTCAGTTGGTCCCTTACCCCTTAAACACTGCCCCTTAAAGAACACTAAGGATGAACGCTGGGGCATCTAGTGGTCACAGACCTGACTCATTTGCACTGTTTGGGTATTTGAAATAAACTGGATTTGCATCAGTTTCTTGAGCCCACATCATTTTGCTAAACAGCACACCTCTGTTTGAGAGCCTGGCAGTTCCTGTGCCTTTTGCTCAGTTGCACAGCTAGGAGAATGGAACCCTGGGGATAGTCAAGTATCTGATCAATCTCATGTGACAAGTAAAAAAACTTTTAGGGATTCAAACTTGTGATCTCTAACCACTGGGCAATACTGCCTTTCAGTACTTCTGCTGGATGTTGGAAACAGAGGGTCAGTGTAGGACAGGTTTGGGGCTTTTCAAATGCTGGTCTTGTTAAGGCCTCTCCAAGGTTAGTCTGGAACTAACAGTCTCATTCAGGGAACAGCCGTGCCTCAGTGATTTTCCAGGGGAAGGGGTGCTACTGTAAGGGGTGACTAACCCGTGGCTCAGCAATAACGGTCATCAGATAACAGCAGCACTCCTGGAGAGAGCAACAAGCAGCAGTCCAAAGTCACCATTAGGAGGTGTCTACCTAAGTGCTTCACCTAAACAGGCTTTGTCAATGGGCTCCTTGACAAAGCCTGTTTAGGTGAAGCACTGAGGTAACTACCTCCTATGGTGACTTTGGCACACTGTTTTGTGCTGTATGCTGTTGCTGCTGCTTGTACGCTGCTATTCTCAGCTCTGAATAAAACTGACTTAGCAGTAAACGTTCTACATGGAGTTGCCCTCTCCAGGAGTGCTGCTGTTGTTTGATGACTGCTCGGTCTGGAAATAGCAGGGTGTACTTGTTTTACACCTTGGGGAGGCAGACATGAGGCAAAGCTGAATGTCTTATGCATCTGAGAAGTTGCATTATCCCACATGTACACATACCCTGGACTACCTATTGGGATTACAAAATGGCTTCACTGACTTCTTACTTGATTGCACTCCTCTTATAATCAAAAATTCACCTGTACTCTACATCATAGTCTAATTTCAACTGCTAGACACCAGAACACACTCATTCAAATGACCTTCTGGTTATTTAATTAGGCATGCAGAAAGTAAGCCAACAAATGTTATATATCTATCAGATGGGTTTCGGTGTGCCTTGTACAAAGCAGCATGTATCAGCATCTGTTCTCTTATGCAGGAGGCATGGATCATCCAGTTAAACTGCTGACCCCCATACAGAGTGAATTACCTGATAAGGTGACATTTAATATGAAAGAGTTTTGCTATATTGTAGGTACTGTACTGTGGGTATTTTGGAAAACACTGATTCCAAATAATAAGTAAACAATTAGTTTTATGTTCTTGTTTCTTTATTTTTGAGTGATGAACTCTGTACTCATTATAACTAATGGACGGATGGCATTGGATACTGAAGCCATCTGTTTATCCACAGGCCAGCTTCTGTGCAAGTGCAGCTGGGTACAGACTAGGCTCCCTCACACTGGTTTGCCAAGGCATATCAGTATCTCACAGATTCTTCATATTCATGCACAGCCTGGGGCACATTTTGAGTGGCAGTTGCTGACAAATATTGTGACTTTATTCCATGTCACCTCATGTTATATGCTACACATTTGTCCAATAGGTAGGAAAAGGAACAAAGACCTCCTTGCCTGTTTTTCTGATATCCTGTTTGAGACCAGGGACCACATTTTTCCCCCTAACAAAGTGTCACACCATGGATGCTAAGCCCCAGGGTTTTTACTACTAATTCATTCATGTAAGCTAGCTATACTTTTCAATTAAAATCTTTTTTGTAGTCACAATGTGGTATTTTGTCTCCACCTCAGTGCATTTGTCCTTGTGCTCCTCTCCGTTATGTCTTTACAGATTGCATGTGCCCTCCAGTCCAGAGTGTGTGTGGATCCAGTGTTTTTCAAGCCCCCCCCCCCAAGAAAACAATTAAAACCAAAAGAACACAAAACTTCATTTACTGCAAATATTTGACACAGTTAAACCGTTTTGCTGTTTGGAGGGTGCTCCATGTCCCTAGGCACAGGATCTTGCATGACTCCTATGTAAGCATATTTTGCAGTACCTTTACAAGACAAAAACTGGACCCTGAACCAATAGGCAATATACAAAACTTAACATATCTAATATCTACATTCTCAGAGTAACCCTGTCACAAAATCTAGACTCCCCCACCCTAGCAACCTTGCTTACCCAGTTCCTAGTAAACCTACCGCCCACCACACACACACACACACCTGAAAATTACACATTGCCTAGAAATAAGATAATTTGAAGCAGGGAAAGCTAGGGCTTTCATTGTGGTGACAATTTGTATCTCCTGACCCTTGCCTGAGTTTCTACCCCTTGAAACAATAGCACCCTAAAACCAGATAAAACAACAGCTGCAGCAGAAACTCAAACCACAGTCTTTCTCTTTAAATCAAGTTGGTCCTCACAGGCCACAAAATGGTGTCACTAATTTATCCAGGTGCATGTAGCACTTTAGCTCGTAGTGCCAAACAATGACAAATCTTTCTTCAGGTCAACAGAAACAAATTAAACAATGTATGGAGGTATCTAATTGTGCAAGACAAACAAGATGAATGCCTAGTTATGTGCACATCAATACCAATATACAGCAAGTCATGTAATGATTAGACCCCGCCCCCCCCGGCAAGCACACGCAACCCACAGAAAGAGCTAACTATATATATTATCCACAAGTATGTGCATTACGTATATCCTGCCTATTAAAAAACTTCTCACATGAGATATTTGAAACACACAAAAAAAGCATGTACTGTAACTAGCTTGCAGTGCTTGCTTATGTTTTAAAGGATCGGTTTGCTAAGCTTACTTCAAATACCAGAAGGAAGACTAACCTGTTATTAGGTTATGATTAATAGACAATGATGTCATGTTGATGTTATCGGTTGTTTGTCATCAGTTGCTTGTCATCCGGCAACTATATCTGGCTGTCATTGTAGGTCACCATCTAATGACTGCCTCACGTCCCCTTCAGACCTCCATTGTGCGGCACGAATCATGGAATGAAGCTGATGAGTCACACTGTAAAGACAATAGCACTGCAAGGCATTGGAACATGTTGCCTTTATTCCTATGACTTTCCTTTGTGTTTATTTTTATTACAATTGCTATTACACTGCTTTCACCACCCCTAGGCAACCTGTGGTGCACAGTACTCTGATACAGTGTTTCAGACAAACACACAAATAGGAGGGTCATCTGCATCTCTTCCTGATAAAATCAAGTCTGAATAGGAATGTGATGAATCTTTTACTGTTACTCTTCTCCCTCCCTTCACCCAGCACAAACAGATACACAAGTATACATCCAAAGCTGTTTTCGTTTGGCCAGGAGGGAACACTGAGGTTCAAACAGTTTGTATCCAGGTTTTTCTTAGTGGGGTGAAGGAGAGGATACATGGGATACAAGAGAATACAGTAATAATTCCCAGTATGCAGTGGCAATTAATATATGTATATATATACTGTATATATATTTTTTTTAGGGTTTATGGTATCGCTATAAAATTCCTACACCACCCTGGTGGAGCAGGACTGCCCCATAGAGGCACTCAAAAAAGTGACCAGGGAGGATGTGGGGGATCTCTCTGTGGTGGAGTCCCCAGGAAGGGTGGTAGAAGACCTCAGAGGAGGAGGAGGAAGCAACTCCTGGTGGGGGACCCATTGTAATGGGAGTAGATTGGGGGAAGGAAGGTTAGAGGGAGGTTAGGTGCCTATCTGACTCCAAGGCTCAGAGGGATGGAAAGCAGATCCTGAAGATCGTTGGGGCTGCAGGACGGGATGGAGAGCTGGATGTCATTGGCTAGGGATGAGGTTAGGATAGTGCAGGAGGAGTTTAGGGAGCTGGGGAGGAGTCTTAGGCAGCCAGTCCTCTCAGTGATCTTTTCTGAGGTACTCCTTATCCATGACAGGGGACAGAATAGGGTACTCAGTACCAGGAGCTTCAACCAGTGGTTGAAGGAGTGGTGCAGAAGTGAGGATTCAGCCACATTGGGTGCTGGGGTCCCACTTGGAGGGATTAATGCCTATACAGGGGAGATGGCCTGCATCCATCCAGGAGGGGAACCCTGTTCCTCAGTGAGAGATTTAACTGTTACATTGGTAGCATTTAAACACGCCAAGGGGGGTGGCAGTAGAAAGCAGGGAGGCATAAACTGTCCCCCCTCCCCACAAGCTGAAGTAGTCAATATGGAGAACCTGATGGGAGACAAATCCCCAGGGATAACTGATGACAAGAAAAACAAAAAGGCAGAAATGAAAAGAGTCGAGAATGAGGACATAGGGGTTAAAAAGGAAAGGCAAAGGGGAAAGCAGGGCTGGAAAGCAGGGTAATAGCAGAATCTGGAGGGCCATGTGCACCCATGCTCAAAGTCTGAGAAATAAAATCCCGGACCTAGTGGCCATTACGGCAGAGGCTGACCTGGACATTGTCTCCTTTACCGAGTCATGGTGCAGAGAGAATCATGACTGGGACATAGAAATACCAGGTTATGCTTTGTTCAGGAGGGACAGGGTGGGTAAGAAATGGTGAGGAGTAGCGGTGGGCGGAGGTACTGTGGGTCACCTGGAGAAGGGGAATGGAGCCGTTATTCACACTGACATGATCTACTGACCTCCAGCATGGGGAGGGGGTAGATGGATAAGGATCTGGTGGAAGCCATCCAAAAGATGCCAAATAAGGGCGAAGTGCTACTGGGTGTGGGACCTCAATCTGCCAGATGTAGATTGGAGTGTCCCAGCTTCAGCTAGGAACAGGGATATCCTGGACTCCCTGCAAAGGGGCATTCCTCAGGCAACAGGAAAGGAGCCCACTCAAGAAGGAGCAATACTGGACCTTGTACTCACTAACGGGGACAGTGTTGCAGATGTCACAGTGGGCAGCTACCTGGGGACCAATGATCACAGTATGGTGTGGTTCAATATTAGAGCTGTGGCAGAAGCAAACCACACAAAGGTGAGGGTCCTGGACTTCAGCAGGACCAATTTTACAAAGATGTGGAAATGCCTCAGGGATGCCCTGGCAAGGGAAGGGGACTTGGGTAGAGTGGAGGAACAGTGGGCAAACTAAAAGTGGGAATAGGGAGGAAGGGCACCAAACCTCTGTGTCAGACAAACAAAATTAGGAGGAAAAGTAAGAGGAAAAAGAGACTGCTATGGTTCTTAAAAGAGGAAGCTGGTAAAGTATGGGCAAAAAAGTCAGCATTCAGGAGGTATAAGAAGACACAGAGGGAGGAGGACAGTGTGGAGTATCAGGAGAAGCAGAGGGAGGCAGGGAAAGCAGTCAGGAGCGCAAAGGCAATAACAGAACAGAAAATAGCTCAGGCAGTAAATAAAGGGGACAAGACATTTTTAATGTATGTAAGTGAAAGGAGAAAGGCCAGGGGTGGAATTCTAAGACTAAGGAGGGAAGGAGGGGTATGCGTAAGGGGACAAAGAAAAAGCAAACATCCTAAACAAATACTTTTGTTCAGTGTTCATGGAGGAATGGGAAAGAGAGGGGCCACAGATAAGCATCAGGAGAATCGAAGTGAGGGAAGTGGATACTGGTCAATTTACAGAAAAGAGAGTCCTGAAGGCACTTGCAAATCTGAAAGTGGACAAGGCAGTGGGACCTGAGGGTATACACCCAATGATATTGAGGGAGCTGAGAGAGGTGCTGGCTGCACCTCTGACAGTCCTATTCAATGACTCCTTGGAGATGGGAGTGGTAACAGATGGCTAGAGAAGGGCAAATGTAGTCCCTCTTCACAAAAGTGGGAGCAGGGAGGAGGAGGTTGGCAATTACAGGCCAGTCAGCCTGACTTCAGTGGTGGGGAAATTAATGGCATCATTACTACAAGAAAGGATAATGTAATATATTGAACCCAGTAGCTTACAAGATCCGAGGCAGCATGGATTCACTGGGGGGAGGTCATGTCAAACAAAATCTGACAGATTTCCTTGACTAGGTGACCAGAGAACTAGATCAGGGTGGGGTGGTGGATGTGGCCTACCTAGATTTCAGTAAGGTCTTCGACATTGTTCCACATAGGAGACTCATGAACAAGCTGGGCAGCCTGGGAGTGGGTCAGAAGGTGGTAAAGTGGGTACAAAATTGGTTGGGGGATAGGCAACAGAGAGTGGTGGTAAATGGAGTTCACTCCGAGGAAGGAAGGGTGACCAGCGGAGTGCCTCAAGGATCAGTACTAGGACCAGTCCTCTTTAATGTTTTTATTAGTGACACTGCAGAGGGACTAGAAGAGAAGGTATGCCTTTTTGCAGATGACACTAACATCTGCAATAGGGTAGACACTCTGGGGGGGGGTGGAAAAAATGAACAGGGGTGTAAGGAAGCTTGAGGAGTGGCCTCTCCCCCCACCAAGCAGCAAAATGAAAATACATTAGGGTTTGTGCTCTCCTGAGTCTTGGCAAATCAGTGGTGGGGTCTTCCTTGGGGTTGTCAACCCTAATGCTCACTCCCATCCCATAGCCTCCTTCCTGAAGCACAGGGCACAGCTACAAGCCAGTACACTCTTCAGTGGTAGAGAAGTATGTTTCGCCATGTTGCCAACAAAAGAGATGACATCTGACCTTGTTTACTCAGGGAAGGGGAAGAGCATTAGGGTTGATAACCCCAAGGAAAACCCCACCACTGATTCACCAATGCTCAGAAGACCCTAAACCTTAATGAATAATGTTCTTTCTTTTTGCTGCTTGGAGGATGGGGTGGAGAGTTAGGATTGGAAACCCTAACACATTTCCCTACTTTTGTTGCATTAAGTTGAACCCCAGCTGGTACATTAATGCAGTTTTTTGCAAAGAATTTCCTTTCTTTCTGAGATAGTGGAATCATATCCTCATAAACAAGGATTCATGAACAGACACAGATGCGGAGGGCCCAAGGGAAGAATCCGTCCTCCTATGGAACTGGAGGGCCCCTGCTGACCTTGTACTTCCGTGCAGTGACAGATGTCAAAAACTCACAAAGTTACAAACGTGTGTGGAAAAACATCAACATACCTTCATACTTTTGTTGTTTTTAAGTAGTTTGACCCCAAATTTTTGACATAGCCTTCTTAGGAACCCACCTTGTGAACTTTTTAGGTGACAATTTTCACATCTCAGCCAAAATGTTATTTTTCGCCACAGGTTTGAAAATGCATTTTGACCATGATTTGAAAAACTGAAAACTGTCTCATTCCTAATGCAGTGTGAAAAATGCCTATGTTGAAAATTTGGGGTCTAAATGGAGAAAATTACCAAAGTTACGAGTGTGCGTTGAGAGTAACATTTCAATGTACACTCATAACATTGTTGTTTTTTAATTTTTTACCCCAGATTTTCAACACTGTTTTCTTATGATCTCCACTTCATGAACAAGGGCAGCAAATATTTTCAGATCCCTGCCCAAAAGATGATTTCATGCAGCAACCGCAAAATCACCTTTCGGGATGGAATTCCATAATCTCACCACCCTTGTTAATGTGGTAGGGTCCCAAAATGGCCATGTCAAAAATTTGGTGTAAAAATGTTCAAAAATGACAAAATTATGAACAAAAGTTCAACTCCCAATGAAATACATTAAACCACACTTACTTTATGTTCTCATATTGCAGTCACCAATTCCAGTATCAAGATGTGTCTTTAGTCGGAGAATGGATGTACATTGTGGGATATGTTCAGGCAAGTGAGGGGTTGGGGGGTGTTCAGCTGGGGGTCAGGATGAGGGTTGCTGGGGGGGTGAGATTACCAATGGACCATTTTCTTTTTTTCAGGTATAAGAAAAAAAAGACCAACGAGGGATGGTATTCTGTATTGTAGAGGGACATCACCAACACAATATACTGTAATGTGTGCGACTGCAATTGAGCGACCCCCTAAAGGGTGACTCAATCATGGCACATGTTACAGGGGCTACCGGTCAGGTACAGTGACCAGATGGGGTGGGTTGGTGACTGTAGTGACAGGAAGTCATTACAGGTATGTGCGCGGGGTGTGGGAGTGAGCTCGGTCCACAGGTATGTACATGCGGGGGGTGGGAGCGAGCAAGCTCAGTGAGGGGCAGGAGGGGTTTTGAGGGGTGGCACTGGGGTAGGCTGCTGAGCTGGCCCTGTGGCATAGTGGGTCAGCTCGCGGCTTTGGTAGGTAGGGTGCTGGGTACGGGTCCAGGCGCAGGCTCGTTTTTGTTGTGCGCGACCTGAATTTTATTTTTTTTACAGTTTGCCCCCTCCACCTGACATGCGCCCCCCTGGAGTTGAGAATCTTTAAGCAGAGGGTTAGGGGGTGAAGCCCTCCATGGGGGGTGGGGGGCAGCCCCCCCGCATAAACATAAAAAATACAAGTCCCCGGCAAAATTGATTTTTGGAGTTCTGACTTCACCATAATGGCGATCGCCCATTGGCGGTCACTGTTATCACATACTTGTAGAACCCACCAATACTGGGGATTGGGCACTGCAGTGCCGGAATGATCTTTGTTTCTTTGGGGGGATGACCTGGAGGGAAGGGGGTGAAAAAAGTAGTATCAGGTTTGGAAACCTCAGTCCACTATTATTTTATAATAGATAGCAGGAGGAGTGGGAGACCAGGAGGGAAGGGGAGCAAGAGAAGTGGTACCAGTGGTGGGCACACTGGTTTGCTTAACTACATAGATAGACAGATAGATAGATAGATAGATAGATAGATAGATAGATAGATAGATAGATATAGTATGAGTTGGGGAGACACAGAAACAGATTGCAATCACCTGCTCACTGCTGAAACTGAAGCCAGCCACACAACTACAGCTGCAACTGCACAAGCCTAGAAAGTCCCACTGTTCTCATACTGAGAAACGCAGGTGAATGGCTCCTCTTGCTCAGCTGGACACCCCTGGATTTTCAGTGTCCAGAAATGCTATTTCCAGGGCAACAGCAGAATCTAGCTAAATGAGTGTCATTTACCTAGATTCAGGTGTTTGCTTTTGAAAATACATGATTTTTATAGATTTTTAACTTTTTTTTGTTAAAATCAAAAACAAGATGGCCACACAAAGGAAACATTTCGGCTCACAAAGGAAGACTCTTGGCTCATGAAAGAAGATTTTTCTGTTGTGAGCTGAAAATTCTTTCATGTCAAAGACCTATCTTAAAGACCCTACTGAGCATGCTCAGAACTGAAATTTCAAATCTGTATAACTCGGGAACAAATTCATATTTTTTTAGCAAACAACACAAAAGGCACCATTCTAGGGCAAGTCCCTCCAACCCTGAAAATTTCAGAACAAAATTCCAAGCTGTCCGGGCTGTAGGTGACAGCAAAAAGAAACAGCAAGCAAAACACAAACACACACACACACACACACACACACACACACACACACACATATGTTCCTCTTCTTGCCTTATCCAGATCTCAAAATCCAGTCATCCGACCATCACAAAACTTGTCAAATCAAGTGCACTTGCCTTCCAGACCTTGCATGCAAACTTTTGTGCAATTCCATTTAACAGGACAAACCTATTAAGGTGCAAAGTTAGAGGTCTAGCATTAAACACGCTACTATAAGCCATGATAGGGTATGCATTATATGATTTTAATGCATGCCCCAGTGGTGTAGTAAGGCACAAGGCTGAAGGTCAAGTGTCCTTACTTCCCAGGAAAGTGCTTTAAAATCCCATAATACACACTCTGGATTGGTTTATCACACTTATAAAATGGCTCATTTGTATAAATAAGTTGTTTATTGGGGGGAGGAAAATGAAATTTGGCATCTAACTGTGTGTTTATAGAGATTTAGTGCATGGTCAGGTGACATCTCTCAACCAATAAAGTTTCTTTATTTTTTCTGCTTGACCCCTTCTTCCTTAAGATTGGTTATCACATCTCGGCTGTGCCAATTACCCACCTTTTTAATCTATCTATCTCTCAGGGTGCCCTTCCCTCCATATGGAAAACTGTGCATGTTATTCCCCTTTTTAAATCCGGAGACCCCAGTGACCTAAACAATTATAGACCTATTTTTCACTCTCCATCCTGTCTAAATTGTTAGAAAAAATTGTGAACTCACAACAAAAGAATTACTTGGAATTATATAATCTCCTTAACCCTTTGCAGCCTGGCTTCAGACCACGGCATAGCACCATTTCAGCACTTGCTAAGGTTACGAACGACTGGCAATGTGAACTTGATGCCAAAAACTTTGTGCAATATTCTTAGAACTTAGCAAGGCATTCAATACTGTTGACCATGACCTGCTTCTCCTTTCCCTCAGGAACATTGGACTGGACCACCGTTCCTTGAGATGGTTCTCTAATTATCTAGTAGATCAGTTCCAGCAGGTCAAAGCAGAAGGGGAACTCTCTCCACTTAAGCCCCTCCTGAGAGGCATACCACAGGGTTCGATACTAGGCCCCTTATTTCTCACAATATATATTAACAGTATAGATGCCTGCATTAAAAATACCACTATACATCTTTTCGCAGATGGCACGGTTCTTTACACCAGTAGACCTACCCTTGAGGCTGCTTGCAGTTACCTTCAACAGGATTTCAATCTTCTGCAACATCAGCTTCTTAACCAAAAGCTACTTCTAAATGCCCAAAAAACTAAGGCAATGTTCTTCTCCCCCCCCCCGTTGTACCTTCAAGATATCCGGCTTTACTTGGAACAATGCCTCCGATCACCACCCTTCTTGGTGAACCTCTGGAGTATGTATCCAAGTTTAAGTACCTGGGGGTATGGATTGACCACAGACTCTCTTTTCCCAGCCACATCGAAGAACTGTCAAAAAAGCTTAGGCCGAGGTTGGGCCTGTTTTATAGGATTAAGCATCTCCTTACAAGAGATGCCAAGAAAAGACTGATCCAAACCACCTTACTCTCCCCTCCTGGATTATGCAGGCTTTCTGTACAGCTAGAGCCCAGCTGCTGCACTCTCAAAACTGGACATGCTCTATCATAAAGCCCTAAGGTTTATCACTGATCTTCCATACAATACACACCACTGCTCTCCATACAATGCCATGGGATGGACATCTCTCACTTACAGAAGACAGAGAAATGCCTCCCTCTGGACCTTCAGAGCAATCGCCAAGAAGCTGCCTCAATGTATCTTGGATTGTTTACCCCTAAGCGAGATAGGTATGCATATGCTGAGAAGTGCCTCCTATATCTACCTGGCAGTGCCAAAGGTCAAATCACACTTTGGTAGGGTTCTATGAGCCATATGTTACCTGTGTGCTAGAACACACTGCAAAAAACCTTGAAATTGGCTCACAGCATCAGCATATCAGCATTTAAAACTCTCTATGCTAGTTTAAGTAAACCTGCAATTTTTCTCCTAATCTCCCCTTCACTGCCTCAGTGACTTGCTGATCACCTGTCTGATGAAATATTACAATTACTACCTCATCTCATTGACCCCTTTCCCTCCCTCCTTAACCTTTTCATAGCATTCCTTTTTTTGCTTTTCCTTGCGTAGCCTGCTCCCTTGTGTAGGTTTCAGTTGTCTTAAAGTAGCATTACCTCTTGTTCACTTGTCCCCTACCTCCCTGACCCTGGGGCATTCATCTTACCTACTGCCTCTCCTCACTTCCCTTATCTGGAGCCTGTCCTTACCCATGGCCCTGCTATCACTATTTGCTGCTATGACACTTACTGGTTCCCCTGCCTACCCTCCCACTCCCTCTTTAACCTTCACAACTCCCTTCCTTTTCTTATCAGCTTCCTAACTTCCCTTGTTGCCCCTCTCACTCGTGTTTTTTCTTCTGCCTTCACCACACCATAGTGTCCAATCTTTTCTATAACCTGTGTTTATCAGCTCATGTGTGTATATAGTAATCATGCACAACCACTGTCATTACCCTGTGTATTATATTTAGGCCGGACTATGTTAGTTAGTTATCTAAATATTGTGTGATTTTATTTTGTTCAATGTGCTATGTAATGTTCTTGTATCCTATCCAGGTCCATATTGCAAATGAGCTTTGCTCAATGATGTTCACCTGGTTAAATAAAGATTTTGATTGATATATATATAATTAGCTATTATTAACCAGTTTACTGTAGCTATATAGCTAAGTGTGGTATATAAGGAAAGGGGGCACATGAAATTTTAAAAACCATAAGACCAAAGGTTGAGTGGCTTTATAATCTCATTTACCTCCAAAATGATTTAATTTCTGAGTAGAGCACACTTAATCATTTAATGTTTTTATACAATACCGTCAGATGGTTGTGTTACCTTTCAGTTGTCTTTGCAATCATTTCTGGGTCTTAGCTTTTATGACTGCATGGGAGGAGCCATGCAGATGTATTGATGTCCTCAGAAAAAGGGGTCTAAATTGCTAATGCGGCCTGCCTTTGTTGTTATGCAGGAGAGGAATGAAATCAAGTCCCTGTGTTCTGCATTAATTAAACTGTGTTTCCTCCCCCTCCTCTCCTCTCCTCCCCCAGCTGTGTGTTGTCAGCAGGGAGTGGAATCCCTCCACATTCAACAGATCTGCTGTCTGAGTTGGGTGTGGAGTGGGTGATGTCACCAAGAAAAACATAAGTCCCTTTTAAAAGAGCAGCAAAAGTAAACAGTGGTCTTTCAAGCTGACACACACACACACACACACACACACACACACTGACTGACTTTCTTCAGAGACTCAGCAAGCCATAAAAAAAAGATACCATTGCAAATTACTCTACTGAGCCCAAAGGGTGGTAAAAAAAAATTGACAATATCACGTTAAACCTCTATAAATCATCAAAGTACCTCCAGAAATAGCCTTTTACTTTACAAGAATCATGAAATCATGAAACTCTTGCCCTGCTCACTTTAGGCAACTTCATGAAACAAGACATACTATTTGACAGTCACAAAAACAGATATGAAAACAAACATTTGTCAATGTTGAATGTTCGTGGCTTGCATTGTTCTTGTACGAGGTCCTGCTTATACAGATTTTGCTGTATATTAACCTAAGATAGACCAGATGTGATGTGATATGTCATTTGCAATGGCCTCCTGATTGTACACAGTTTTATACTGTATTTAGCTGGTACAGTAGAGGTGATATGCAACATCTCGATTTTAGTGTGGTCCTGGTTTTATAATGTATTTTTCTAGGACAGATCATTATAGATGAAACAGCTCCTTTTGGTGGAGTTCTGCTGTAGGGTTATGTGTTTTACATAGTTTTGCAGTACATTTGCCCAAGATAACCCAGCTGAGATGCAATATCTCTTTTTCAATGGGGTCCTGTTTTGACACATTTTATCGCATTTAGTTAGAATAACACAGCTCAGATGTTATCTTGTTTTCAGTGGGATCCTGCTTTCCACAGTTTTTACTCTGTATTTACTGGAATATGGAGCCTAGTTTGGGGTTCAGTTTATTCAAAAAAAACTGTACTAGTTGATCATCCTAAAGGAGCACTGCACTAAAGCTGTAAGTCATATTTTAAATGTTGGTTCCAATTTTTTCTGAGGCATGTGGACTACAGAGAAGCTGTCAGTAAGGTGTGCCTTGAGAAAAAAAGCATTACATTTTCCAGGGAAAATAAAGCATGCCTTTTTTTTTTTTTGGGGGGGGGGGTTAGTACATGAACTTAGCAATGGCTATTTGTATTCACATAACAAAGAATGCATGTTTTAAAATAAAACTGTTACCAGCCATTCCTTTAAGTCTGTTAAATATGGTGTGGGTTAATGCTGATTTTTGTACATATTGCCTTATTGTGGTCACATATTTATGACAAGCATGTTTTTGTTTTGATTATTAAGTAAAAAAACTCACTAGATAAATCTTGTAATATGCAGTTGCTGAATATATGATGACAGTGAGAGATTCAGAACATTTTGTCTGATGCAGTTAGAAACAGATTTCTTTGACTGAGTGATGAGGGAGGTAGATCAGGGAGGGGCAGTGGATGTGGCCTGCCTAGATTTCAGCAAAGCCTTTGACACCCTCCCACATAGGAGGTTGGTAAATAGGTTGGGCAACCTGGGAATGGGCCCCAAGGTGGTAATCTGGGTCAAAAACTGGTTGAGTGACAGGACACAGATGGTGGTGGTAAAAGGCATTCAATTCAAGGAGAGGAGGGGTGACTAGCAGGGTACCATAGGGATCTGTCCACACACAAGAGGATGCACACCCCAAGAAGGAGCCAGTTTGTTGATGCAAAAATCAGAGTATTTAATACAAATGCAAAAAACTGCATTTACATCCAGTACTGGGGTACTGTTCGCTTTCACTATTTGACTATCTTTGCACTGGATGTAATTGCAATTTTTTGCATTTGTATTAAATACTCTGATTTTTGCATCAACAAACTACATTTTGGCTCCTTCTTGGGGTGTGCAACATCTTGTGTGTGGATGGAAAGCTGGCCTATCTGCACCTCCATTTGACCTTCAGTGCAGCGCTGACTTTTTTTGTTGTTAATTTTGCCACAGGGATCTATGCTGGGGTCAGTCTTCTTTAATGTCTTCATAAGAGACATTGTAGTGGGGCTGGCAGGGAAGGTATGCCTCTTTGCAGACGACACTAATATCTGTAACAGGGCAACACTCAAGGGTTGCCCTTCTCTGGACTGCCTCCATTTTGTTAATGTCCTTGTGCAGGTGCAGTCTCCTGTACTGCATGCAGTACTCCAGATGGGGCCTAACCAGTGTCTTGTAAAGAGGGATTATTACCTCCCTCTTGAGACTTGTGATACCCCTACTAATACACCCCAACATCTCTCTAGCCTTACCTACTGCTTTAGTGGTCTGCTTGGATGATTTCAGGTCATCTGTGATGATGATGCCCAAGTCTCTTTCTTCCCTTGTGATTGTCAGCAACTCCCTCCCAACCTATAGGTGGCTTCAGGATTTCTCTTCCCTATGTGCATGATCCTGCACATCTTTGCATTAAACCCCATTTGCCACTCTTCTGACCATTTTGCCAGTTTATCTTGGCTCTGCCAGAATTAAATTTTTGCATTCAGCAATCACACTTTTGTTCGTGGCATGTATTTCTGTGGAGTGCAGTTTTCTTGAACTTGTGTGATTTTTGGGCTTGCTGCCCTCAATACTGCACCCGTCCCTGTGTTTACATGGTACTTTTTGTGGATTTCTCTCCTTAATTGCTTTGAGTGACAGGTATGGATGTATAAAGGGAGGACTGCAGAGGGTGCTGCTCTCTTATAGAAAATCCCACATGCAGTCCTGCAGTCAGATAAGACACTGGACCTTTGGTTTCTGTCCTGGGTTAGTTACAGTTTACCAACAAAACCTACACAGAATGCCCCTAGAAACAAAGGTACTAATCTCTTACTTGTTCTAATATGCTTATGTATATCTCTGCAGCTTTTGGCCCTTTATCTTAGTTGTAATAAAAATGGCTCTTTATTTTTGTTTGTTTGCAATAAACAGCCCTCCAAACACTTCTTACAGAGCTTACTGTAGAAGGAAGGGCACCTTAGAAACACAAATTACTCTTTTACTAACTCCTTTTTAAATATCCTTTATGAAATACTACAGAAAGGCTTTGCTTTTGCTTAATTTCTTTTTATACAAACCTTATTATTTATTTTCTGTATAAAGGTTTAATGTAGTCAGAGTAGTTACCCTTTAAAGACTGCCTGACCCATTTAAATGTAAAGAGTATTCATACTAGTACATTTGTACTGTCCTTAAAGCAGCTATAGCGATTTGCTGCTGTTTTGTAACATATATTCACTACAGAACACAGCCTTTATGTTTATTTGTTTGGTTACTGTATACTTTCTTTTCTGTTTTGTCAATTTCACCATCGGCTGAAATTTCCAGACGACAGGTGACATTTCATTTGGGGCCCTTTTTTGTCAAATGCCTGAGGGCTTATCATTGCCCTCCTTCTTCCTTTGAGAGGAGCCTTAATTGTAAGACTTTTTCTCTAGCCCAGGCTTTTATTTAATTTTTCTGGGGTCTCCTTTGGACACTTGGCTCCGGTTTCTTAGTGCGGACTAGGAGCCGAGCACCACACCATGTGCACCTTTGTACACGTTTAACATAGAAACATAGAAACATAGACTTTGACGGCAGATAAGGACCACTTGACCCACCCAGTCTGCCCATTTCCCTACCTACTGGATAAGCTTCAGATTCTAGTTAACCAACAGCCTACTTCCTGCCACCCCCACTACAATTGCCTTGTGTCTGTCCCATGCATGTTTGAATTCCCCCACTGTTTTAGCCCCAACAACCTCCCCAGGAAGGCAGTTCCATGCATCCACCACTCTCTCCGTGAAAAAGATTTCCTCACATTACCCCTGAGCTGTCCCCCCTCTATCTTTAAATTGTGTCCCCTTGTTCTTACACATCTCTTTTTCTGAAAGATGCTACCCTCCTGGACTTTGTTGATTCCCTTGGGGTACTTGAACGTTTCTATCATGTCCCGCTGTCCCTCCTTTCATCAAGTGTATACATATTAAGCTCTCTCAGTCTCTCTTCTATGATTTCTGATGCAGACCCTACACCATTTTAGTTGCCCTCCTCTGGACTGCTTCCATCCTGTCTATGTCCTTGCATAGATGAGGTCTTCAAAACTGCACACACTACTCCAGATGGGGTCTCACCAACTGTCTGTACAGAGGGATAATGACTTCCCTTTTTCTACTTGTGATGCCCCTTCCTGTGCATCCCAGTATCCCCATGGCTCTCCTTACTGACTTCTCACATTGCTTACCCACCTTTAGATCATCTGATATGACTACCCCCAAGTCCCGTTCCATTTTTTTGTTGTTAGTACCTCCCCTGCTATTGTGTACTCTTCTCCTGGGTTTTTGTTTCCCAGGTGCATTACTTTGCACTTCTTTGCATTGAATCTAAGTTGCCATATGTCTGACCATTCGTCAACCTTGCCAAGTCCCTTCTCATCCTTTCTACCCCCCTTGTGTATCAACTGTGTTACAGATCTTTGTATCATCTGTAAAGAGGCATACCTTTCCCTCCAGACCCTCTGCAATGTCACCTATAAAGATGTTAAAGAGGACTGGACCCAGTACTGAGCCCTGTGGTACTCCACTAGTGACCCCCCTTTCTTCAGAATGTGTTCCACTCACTATCACCTTCTGTGTCCTGTTGTGCAGCCAGTTTGCAACCCAGGCTACCACCCTGGGACCCACTCCCAAGCTGGCTAACTTGATTATTAATCTTTTGTGCCGGACTGTGTCAAATGCCTTGCTAAAGTCTAGGTAGGCCATATCCACAGCCCCTCCCTGGTCTATTACTTTGGTCACCCAGTCAAAGAAATCTATTAGATTCATCTGACATGACCTTCCTGCTGTAAATCCTTGCTGCCGTGGGTCCTGTGCTCTGCTGGCCTCTAGGTACTCAACAATTCTTTCTTTCAGAAGTGATTCCATCATTTTCCCTACCACTGAGGTCAAACTTACAGGTCTGTAGTTTCCTGCTTCTGCCTTGCTCCCACTTTTGTGAAGGGGAATCACATCTGCCCTCCTCCAGTCCTCAGGTACCACCCCACCCTCCCATGATTTGTTAAAAAGTGTGGTCAGTGGTGTCACTAGGTCCTCCATTAGTTCTTTTAGGATTCTGGGGTGAATCCCATCAGGCCCCATTGCTTTGTCCACCTTGAGTTTTAGGAGTTCTTTCAGGACTCTTTCTTCTGTAAATGGACTGGTGTCAACCCCCCTACCCAGAGTGCTTCTATTGTCTGGTTTAGGTAACTCCTCCTCATCTTCTTTTGTGAATACTGAGCAAAAGTATTCATTCAGCATCTCTGCCTTTTCCTGTCTCCTCTGCCCACCTCCCTCTCCTTATTAATCTTCACTATTCCTCCTTAACCTTTCTATGCTCCCTAATGTACCTATAAAGGTTTTATCCCCCTTCTTAACTGACTTGGTTATTTTTTCCTCAGTTTGGGCTTTTGCTATTCTGACTGTCTTCCCCACTTCTTTCTGCTTTAATTGATACAGTTCCCTGTCGTGCTCCCTCTGTGATGTCTTGTACTTTTTGAATGCAGCCTTTTTCTCCTTAACCTTCCCTGCCACCTCTTTTGAGAACCATAGTGTTTTTTCACTCTGCTTTGTTTTCTTTATCTGTTTCACACAAAAGCTTGTTGCCTCTATGATGGCAGTTTTGATTTTTCTCCATTGTTCTTCCACCCCTCCTTTTTGGCCATTTGCTAGTGTATTCCTCAGGTATTCACCCATTTTGCCAAAGTCAGCCCTTCTAAAGTCCAGTATGCTTGTTTTTGTATGGCTTGTCTCCATGCTTGTGCTTATTGTGAAGCACACTGTGCAGTGATCGCTTGTTCCCAGATGTCTACTGACTTCTAAATTTGTGATCCTCTCTCCATTTGAGAGTACCAGGTCTAAATATTACTTCCTCGCAGTGGGTTCCAACACTAGCTGTCTAAGGCCTTCCCCCTACAGGGCATCGAGAATGACTCTGCTCTTGGATGTGGCTGCAGTACATGTCATCCAGTTAACATCTGGCATATTCAGGTCCCCCATTAACAGTATCTCCCCTTTTTCAGCCGTTTTGAGAATGTCCTCTATCATTTTCTTGTCCATTTCCTCCCCTTGAGATGGGGGTCTGTATACAACCCCTGTGTGGATTATGATGCCATTCCCTGTCTCCAAGGTGACCCAGAGTGCCTCTTGTCCTCCCCCTTTACTTTTTAGTTCTGTAGCTTTGATCCCTTCCCTTATGTATAGAGCTACTCCACCTCCTCTTTTCCCCTCCCTGTCCCTTCTGTAGACTGTGTACCCAGGTATGTTGACATCCCAATCATGGTTCCCCATGTACCATGTTTCTGTGACTGCCACAATATCCAAGTGCTCATCTTCCATCAAGGCTACTAGCTCAGGAAGCTTGTTTCCCAGACTATGGGCATTGGTACTCATTGCCCTCCATTTAATGTTGGCTTTATCCTTTTCCCCCCCATGCCTGCTCTTTTTGCCCTTGTCTATTTTTCCATTTACCCCTGTCCTGCCCTCTGTTGAGCACTGTACCTCAGTGTTTACCTTACTACCCGTCATGTTTTGTGGGGGGAGGCTTGAAATTTCCTGCCTCTTATTAGCACCTCCCCCCATGGCTAGTTTAAAAGCTTGCCAAGGAAGCATTTAAACCTGTCACTTAGGATCTTGGTTCCCTTCATGGACAGATGCAGACCATCGTGCCAGTATAAACCTTCATCTCTCCAGGTGTACCCCCAGTCCCCAATGAAGCCAAAGCCCTGTGCTCTGCACCAGTTTTGCAACCATTCATTAAACTGCATGGTGTGTAGTACCCTAGCTTCACCCCTGCCATGGACTGGCAGCACCTCTGAGAAGGTAACCATGCTTGCTACCTGTCTGAGGCCCCTCACCAACTCCACAAGTTCATCCTGCACTGCACTGATCCCATGCCTAGCTAGGTCATTTGTCCCAAGGTGGAAAATGATATCTAGTTCCCTCTCCTGTGATGCTGCTTCTGCAATCCTGAGGATTCGCTTCTTGTCCCTCCAAGCCATGGCACCAGACAGGCACCTTACTTCCCTCTCCTCTCCCTTTCCCAGGTCTACCCCTCTAACAATTGAGTCCCCTATCAGAAGCTGTTTCCTTCCCCTGTGGTGTCCCTTGCCACCCTTCTGTGGGTCTCCCTTGTGGGTGTCCTCAGCATTCTTCTTGGTCTCTACTGAGGGTGCCATCATAGAGGAACCTTGCTGTGCCAGACTGGCATATGGTTTGTGCAGAGGTACAACTAGGGGGCTTTACCTCTGTTCCACCACCCGTACCCTCCCAGAACCCACTGTGGTCCAACTGCTCTTCATACTTGGCAGCCTCTGTGGCAGTGGTGCTCTTTGGGTGGGGGAGGCCTCCTTAGTCCTTGCCAGTTCAGCCTGGAGGTGGGCTACCTCCTCCCTCAGAGCTGACAGTTGCCTGCAGATAGGACAGCAACGCAGTTTCCAGTGTCTCCTGGAAAACTGTTGCCCCACAGCCAGTGCATTGCACCACTCCCCACATGTCGCTCTCCCTTATAATATACAATATGTACTATATATATATATAAATATATATTTTTTTTTCTTCCTTTGTGTGGTATGTTCTTACCCTTTATGCACTGTGCTGGGTTATTAAGAATATGACAGTTCTGTCCCAAGACCTGTTGAGGAAGTGATGTCAGAACCTTGGCTATAAAGGAAACGTCACGCTTGGTGGGGTGGGGTGTGGGGAAGGGTGAGTGGGTAGTCCACAACCACTGGTGACTGTTAGAAACAATCAAATACACCACTGCTCCACCACCCTGGTGAGTACTGCCCTTTATAGTAATTCAGCTAACCTCCAGTAACTGATTTGTCAACTATTTAAAAGTAATTTGATGCAAACTGTTATAGGATACTAGTAGACAGTCCAGTTAGCCACAAAGGAAAATCAAATATGCAGTTATTTCAACCTTTCTGAAGTTGCTCACAAGATAAGTAGTTTTGAAAAACCCCTTCCTGATTTAAAAACGAAATTAAACACAAAGCAATACCAATGTAAGACTGTAAAGTAAGAAAAACTTCCCTCAGATGTAAGTAAGAGAGATCAGTTGCAGATTTCTAGTCCAAAATAGTATATCCCATGCAGCTTCTCAGTTGTTTCAAAGCACACCCTGTTACATCACTTGAAGAGATGGGCTTCTCAGCCGCATGGTTCGGTTTGTGTAATAGAGCCTGCTTTTTCTGCCCCGCTACACTATGGTGTGGCTTTCCTTTCTCTTGTTCGGAGCATACTTGCTACATTTAATTTTGCATGTGCACCCCAGCGGGTGCTTCCCTCCTTGCTCTCCACACCATGGCTAAATGTGGAGATATGAGGAGTATTTCCTTCCACCCGCTCTCCTCCCTGGCAACTTCCCTTATGCCAAAGGAGGAAAGGGTAGGATCTGGCAACATTTTATTTTATTTTGGCTGCATAAAGCAGCAACCCTTTTACATTATTGCCACACATCGTGACTGCATTCCTTACACAATTTATTGCCGCAAGCTGCGGCAATATGGATAAGAGCAGCTATGGGGGTGCTTTCATTTTTGTACCTCTCTGCACATCTTGTATGCCAGTCTAATTTTCTTTATAGAAACATTAAATTTTAGTATAAAATTACAGGCGTCCTTATACATATGAAGCTGCTAGGCTCCAAAGATAGCTCTGTCCAGAGTTTACATTGCTGTAAGTTTTTTTCCTGGGGCACAATACTATTATTTTTACCAGGTATGATCCCTATTTCATTAGGCTGTGTGGGGCGTTTACATACTTTCATGGCCCGCTAGCCCAGGGCCATATTTCAAACAGGAGGCTTATCATAGCCTCTATCTAAGCACCACTAGTGACGGCAAGGAGGAAAAATAGCGGGGAAGAATAAAGATACTACAGGGGGAGGTCATCCCATTGTAGTAGGAAGTGGAAAAGAGTCAAGACAGACCCACAGATAGGCAGTGCTACTGCAGTAGGCTTCAGAGAAAGGGGGTTAGACAGAGTATATGTCCTGGGGTGTACTCAGCGTTCGGTGGGGCACACTGCCACAGCCAGCACCTAAGTTATTTTAATATTCTGGGATGTATCCCATCTGGCCCCATACTTAGCCTTGTCCCCTTTCAGATTCTCGAGTTTCTTTAGGACTTTTTCTACCATAAATTGGTTGGTGTCCACCTCTCTCCCACTGGTGCTCCTATCCCAATAGTTGTCCTTCACCTTCCCCTTCTTCTGTGAATACTGAACAAAAATATTTGTTCAGGGTTGTTGCTTTTTCTAGGTCCCCCTCCACACACACCCCTTCCTCCTTTTTTAACCTCACAATCCTACCCCTAGTCTTCTTTCTATCACTAATGTACCTGAAAACTGTCTTGTCTCCTTTCTGAATTGCATGGGTTATTTTTTCCTCCATTTGCACCTTTACGCCTCTGACTGCTTTCCCCACCTCCTTCTGCTTTTCTAGATACAACTCCCTGTCCCCCCCGTGTTTCCTTGTACCCCCTTAAGAACGCTCCCTGTCCCCATGTTTCCCTTGCCCGTCCTGAAAGCTTGTCTTTTCTCTTACCTTCCAGGCCATGTCCTTTGAGAACCATAGTGTTTTTTTTCTTTCTCTTTGCTTTGCTTACTTGCCTAACACAAAGGCCTGTTGCCTCTGCTATGGCTCCCTTAAGGTTAGCCCATTATTTCTCTACATACCCCCTTCTCCTTTCCCTGCCAGAGTTTCCTTGAGACATTCCACCATTTTTTCGAAGTCAACCTGTCTGAAATTCAGGACCCTTGCATTCGTGTGGTTTGACTCCTCCACTGTTCTCACATTGAACTACACCGTACGATTATCACTGGACCCCAGGTGGCTACCCACCATTACATTGGTTACTCCATCCCCATTGGTGAGTACCAGGTCCAATATTGCTCCTTCTCTGCTGGGTGCTGCTATAAGCTGCTTGAGTCACACCCCCTGCAGGGCATCCAGGATGCCTCTGCTTCTGGCTGTGGCTGCAGCATGGGTGCTCCAATCCACATCAGGCAAACTGAAGTAACCAACCAGCAGCACTTCACCTTTAGCTGTCATTTTGTGGATGGCTTCCACTAGTACCCCATTCATCTTCTCCCCTTGTTCTGGAGGTCTGTAGATCGCATCTGTGTGAATGGCAGTCATATTTCCTGTCTCCAGGGTGACCCACAGTGCTTCTGCTCCCTCCCTCCTGCATTCCCTGAACTTCAGTTGCTTTAATTCCCTCCCTGATGTAGATAGCCACCCCTCCACCCTTTTTTCCCCACTCCGTCTTTTCTAAATAGAACAAAACCTGGTATGGCTATATCCCATTCATGGTTCCCCATGTACCATGTCTCTGTAACAGTGACAATGTCCAGGTCTGCCTCTGCCATTAAGGCCACTAGGTCTGGGATTTTATTTCCCAGGCTGTGGGTATTCATGTACATGGCTTTCCAAGATTTGCAGCCTCTCCTTCTAGCAGCTCCCCTCCTATCCCCATGCCTTCCCTCTCTCCCTTCCTCTCCTGTTTTTACTCTCATTCTTCCTTATCTCTGCCATTCTACCTATCTCAGTTTTAGGTTTTATTGACAATTTCCCAACCCTAGGGTCCCCCCTACTAACTGCTTCATCCTGTGGGGGGAGGCAATTAGCTTCTTTCTGCCCACTATTGCCTCCCCCTTGGCTAGTTTAAATGCTTACCAATGAAGCATTTAAACCTCTCAATAAGGATCTTGCCCTCCCCAGATAGATGCAGTCCATCCCACTTGTATAGGCCTGCATCCCTCCAAGTAGAACCCCAGTCCCCAGTGAAGCTGAAACCCTCTGCTCTGCGCCAGTCCTTCAACGATGCATTGAATCTCATAGTGTGGAATGCTCTGCCTTCCCCTTTGTCATAGACTGGCAGCACCTCTGAAAAGCTTACAGTGTGTGCCACTAGTCTAAGACCCTTCCCCAGCTCCCTGAAGTCCTCCCGCACTATCCTAACCTTATCATCAGCCAGATTATTTGTCCCCAGGTGAACAATGATGTCTAGCTCTCCCTCCTGTCCTGCTGCCCCAGTGATCCTCTGGATGTGCTTTCCATCCCTCCAAGCCATAGCACTGGGTAGACACTTAACCTCCCTCTTTCACACTCCATCCATCCCCAAGTCTATCCCCCTAACAATAGAATCCCCCACCAGGAGTTGCTTTCTCCTTCTCTGGGGTTCTCTGACTCCCCCCTGGAGTCTCCACTGTGGAAGACACCCACATCCTTTTTTGGTCTCCACTGCAGGTGCAGCCAGTGCAGCAAAGGAGTTGTGGAGTTAACCGTAGAGGGATGTGCCTCTGCCCCACCTCCCTGACCCTTCCCGCGCCCATCATAGTCCAGCCACTCCTCTACCCAGGCAACCTTTGAGACAGTGGGGGTTGACTCAGTGGTCCCTGGAAGAAGGACAAAGTTCCCCGAATCCTGGTCAACTCTGCTTGGAGACGAGCAACTTCCTTCCTCAGCCCAGAGAGGTGCCTGCAGATGGGACAGCACTGCATCCTCCAGAACGTTTCCCAGAAGACTGCTGCCCCACAGCCACTGCACTGCATCACTCTCATCATGTCTTATTTCTGGCCTCTCTCCTGTTGCTTTGTATGCTTACTCTCTCCTCCTGCTGTTTATTGATTTATCTATGTATTTATTTTTCTGCCTACTTTCTTATTGCCTTTGTGCCCTTACAGCTCCCGCCCTTCCTGTTCTAGGACTGGAACTTCCTGTATTCCTCGGTAGTCTCCTTGTTCCTTGCTCAGAGTCAGACCTCCAGTAGCTGGGGGGGGAGGGAGAACTACTCCTTTCCTTCTAGGATGGTGAATCTTATGTGATTCAGTGATCCTTCCTTTCCTGCTCCCAAACAGGAAGTTCCTGCTGGCAGTCAAATCCAATGCCTATAAAAGTGGAACTGGCTAAGGGTGAGGAGGAGGGCAATAACGATGTGTAACAGGCTGTCTTGCTGAGTCAGAAGTGTTCTAGCAGTAAAGTTCTATCTCCTTAGTTAGCTGTCTCCTTGCTCTGATAGCAAGATTGTTCTCTGCCAAAAACTAGCAGCTATGTTTCTATGTTTAAAAGAAACACTGCTTCTCTATATGAACTTCTGACAGCTTGCATAGCTCATGATTTCCAAGTGTGAAAATGTCCAGCTGCAAAGTTCAAACTGACAAATATCTTTTATTTTAACCAGCAGTACAATCTATCTCTCTACTACACAACCGATCATAAGTGGGTTGTATGCTCTGGTCCCTGAAAGGATGGTCAACTATGGGATCATTGTATATTAATAAAACTATGTTATATTCATGCAGTTGTGTACTGGTGCTACAGTAGTTGCATTTATTCAGAAGCTGGGTGCTGTGGGATTTGAACCTGGGATTCATGGAAATTTATGCCTGCTGGTGTTAGATTAGAATATGGATTCATAGAATGTTTGGGGCTGGTAGGTCAAAGGGGTTGTGGCAACTTAATTGCACATTTTTTATTTATTTTAATTTTTTTCTAAAACATGTTTTCAGGAGATGTGGATGTATGGTACTGATGTGCATGTACGCATACTTCACAATACACTGACATGCATGGTTTGGCTTATTTTATTTCAGTTTTGCCTCATTTCACTGTAAAGCCTCAGACACCTTTCTCTCACAGCCCATGCTGCTTGATTCATGTTTACCTCACCCCTCCCATTACCCATCACAATACCTATGTTATGGAAACATAGAAACATAGAAGCTGTAAGCAGAAAAAGACCTACTGGCCCACCTAGTCTGCCCTAAGATCCCTGCCTACTTTGCTAGTGTAGACCCTAACTGATCTCTGGCCTTACTCTCCCCCCCCCCCCAGATCTGTTACCAAGGTCCCCTTGTATCTATCCCATGCATGTTTGGAACCAGTTATCATTTTGGTACCCACCACCTCTGCTGGAAGGCTGTTCCAGATGTCTGCCACCCTTTCTATAAAGAAGTATTTCCCCACATGCCCTCTAAGTCTACCCCTTCCAGCTCCATATCATGCCCCTTTGTCCTCGAGCATCTCTTTCTGTGAAAAATGCCACCTTCCTGTACCTTATTGATACCTTTGAGGTAGTTGAATGTTTCAGTCATGTCTCCCCTTTCCCTCATTTCCTCTAGAGAGTACATATTTAATTCCCTGAATCTTTCCTCATAGGGCCTATTGCCCTTCTTCATCAATAATTAGAATTATCAAGCATTTCAGCACCACTGTTTTACTATTTGTTACTCATTTGCTTGTGACACATACAGTACCATTCTCCCATCTCCACAGCCGGCCGCCAAATGTCAGTTTAAAATCACCCGCATACTACATCAGCTGTTTCAATATGCAGATGATTGTAAACTGTCATTTATCAGCATGGCCAGGGAGGTGAGATTTGTGTATGTGCCAGTCACTGCATGGAAGGCTACAGTCAAACTGAGTGGCATCTTATTAGAATACCATTTTTTTTCCCTTCTCTTTTCCCCTAAATCCCCAGCTGCGACTTCTCAGGAACCCACAGAGTCATCCCTTTGCTGTCCGCCTTGCCTTGGTCTGCCCTCTTACCCACGGAGCCACGATTATTTACCCGGTGAGACGAGGTGGGGGTCTCACCCCGGATACTTGGTTTCATCTATCAGATGGCTGGTTCACAGGCAGCAGCACATTGAGGGCATGCTTCAGGGCTCAGTCTGCTTTGGAGTTGTAGGGCATTTTCCATGCTTTTCTGTGTGGATGTCACGAGTGCCCACTACATCAAGGCGCGAGCGCCGACATCCGCGATGTCCTCCCCTTAGCTGCCTCAGAAATTTGTCAAACCCCCGACCTTCGTCTGGAGCCAATCAAATCCTGAGGAGCCTGATGTAATGCTGAGCCTTCGGCCTCCACTAGGGGTCGGCATACACCAGGCTGATTCCCCACCCTTCCCCCGGAGAAGGCGAGCCATCGTGGGATGTTCAAGCCTACCAGCTGGCCCTCTAACAACCTGAATCTGTTCATGAACCCAGGTCGCCAGCATTGCAGATGAAATCCAACCACTACGCTGGCGGGCCACAATATTTTATATTAGTGTAAGTGGATACTTGTGCTAGCTCTATGTGTTCATTTGATGGTAGTGGTGGGATTTGAACAAGCTGTTTCTGGAAATATATTCCTTATGTAGTGGGATTTGAAAATGGGTTTAGTAATTGTAATGGTTGGATGGTGGGTGGGGGATGGGCAATTAGACAGCATTGTTTACTTTTTATTTACCTCTTTTAACACATTAGCCACTGTCTGTGACTACTTACCTTACAATTAATAAAGTATTTATCATAATCAGCACTACGCACCAATGGGTGGGTAATATGCACTGGAGGCATGTTACCTGCCCGTGGAGCTCCACATCTGTGGACAGGTGTGCACCAGCGGCATTCATGACTACCAGCCACATGTCTGCGACCCCATACCCCCCTGGCATGCAGGACTCCACAGTGTGGCCGGGGGCAGGATCATGGGTCTGGCAGGCCTTCCAATCGGATGCCCAGACCGGGTCCAGCACTGGATCCCTTGTGTGGTGGGGCATGTGCTGGTAGTGTGCCCCGTGGATGTGTGATGGCCAGCTGCTGGGGCGGTGAGAGGTGGGTATGCTGCCGGCTCATCTGTGGTGGGGTACCAAAGTGGTGCACCTGGGGAAGGGACTGTACCCCTCCAAATGCCCCAAGGGACTGGTGTCGGAGTGAGACAGTGGTGCAGTTGGGGGGGCACCTTACGTGTGCTGATGCCCCGGCGCAGTGCGGGAAGGTGCCTCATAGGCACTGTACACCTGTGTGCTATGCCAGGCATTGCCTGGCAGACATGGTGGGAGGGTGAAAGGCAACCATAGTTCCGGGGGTGGGTGGCCATTAAACTGATGGGTGCGGGGGCGCGCATATCAGGCTTACGGCAGGGTTCTCCCTGGCATAGCTTGCACACACATCTGCACCCCCATGGCCAGCATTATGCACCTTGATGCATGGAGCATAGTGCTGGCACACCCTGCCCACCCTGGCACTTTGCTGTTGCGCAGCCAGGGATCAGGCGCCTTATGTGCTGCGCGCCCTCCTTGGTGCGTCGCTGGGGCATGAATGCAGAATGGTTACATGCCCCAGATATGCACATGTAGCCACTCTGTTCCCATTAGTGCATAGGGGCCATTATTACTGTGTATTTTTTTATATCATACAGTAATTGTTATTGCCCTTATTCTGGTATTGATGTTTCAATCTTTGTAAACTAAGTATGTGCCTGCTTCTTTTTTATAATTGGTGTGATTTTATGGTGGGTTTAGTGTTTTAATGTGTTTGTATGTTGTAGTGATTGCAGTGTATATAGCAATGCAAGCCCTTTTTATTACGTTTTTTTTAAACACACGTGTGGAGAGCACTCGGGGTAGGCTGGGCTAGTAATAAAATTACTGGTCCATGACCATACAGTTCAACTGGGTCATTAAATGCAAAAATGCAAATCCACAAAGAAAGCCGTATTTAAAAGACATTTACTTTCAACTCATAGCCATTTGCTGGTTGCTGACAGCAGGTTGTGGAAGTGATATCCATCGCTTGCAGCTGGTGCAGAACACTGCAGCCAGGCTGTTGACTGGTACTTCTAGGTCCAGTCACATTATGCCTGTGCTGCACAGACTGCACTAGCTTCTGGTTCATTGGCGGATCACCTACAAGGTAGGCTTGCTTACCTTTAAAGCCCTACATGAACAGGAACCCGACTACCTGAAAGATCTCCTGACTCCCTACTCCCCCAATCGTCCTTTCCAATCCACCGATGGGGGATTGCTAGAGATTCCAAGGCTTCACTTAAAATCTTCTGGAGCTCGTGCTTTTTATTTTGCAGCACCAACCCTGTGGAATTCTCTACCTCGTCGGTTAAGAGAATGCCTGATTGTAAGCAGTTTTAAAATTATGTTAAACACTTATTTATTTGTATTGGCTTTTCCAGATTGATTGACTGATTTTAAATAATTTATATTGTTGACTGTTTTATGCACTTGTGGTTTATACTATGTAAAGGACCTTGATTTTAAAAACTCATTATACCCTGGGCGGCCATTTTATATCAGGAGAATCAATGGATAGTTTGGACTTCATACAGAGCTATTGGGTACAGTGAGTTAAAAGGCGCTATATTAATAAAGATTTACTTACTTACTTACGAATACATTTTTTTAAATTACAGCCTTTGTTGTGGATTTGCATTTGTGCATTAAATTACCAAGTTGAATTGTATGGTCACAGTCTACCCTGAATGCTATCCACACTTGGATGTTTCTGACTATTTTGAGTTTTAGCCAGACTCCGAAGAGTACCACCCCTGCACCACAGTGCAAAAGCCTTATTTGCTTTTCTGGTGGGAATGACATTATTTATGTAAAAGTACTCTGTTTTACAATACACACACTGATAAAATCAAAAAGAAAAACATCAGTAGAATCAGTGTGTGACAGGGTAAATTTTTTTTTTTATATCTCCAGTGACAATTGTCGACTCATTCAGACGCATGCCAGGGTGAGCAAGTTTTGTAAAAAAAAAAGCAGCAGTCCCTATTTTATTTTTTTATTGTGTATGTTTGTGTTAATGAAACAGAGTACTTTTACATATATAGCCCATATGGCTATACAAGGAGAAGGGGGATTTATCTCCTGGAAATCTCAGCTAATCTTCTTGGCTGATTTCACTCATGTTTACCTGACAGTGATATGCACAAATGGGCTACACAATCTAACATGCAGATGCCACTTTTTGTTAGGCAGTGAAACCATGAATCAATGTGCCATTTTTTTTTTATTTTAAATAACTGCAGATGTTATCACTCAGCCTATTATGAGTGATCCAGCTATGTTACAGAGAAAACACTTTTCCACTCTCCAGTGAGAGTGACACCTATGCAGAACAGTTGATTGCTTTTGCCTGTGCTTTTGTGCAGCCAAGCATAAAAGACATTCCCATTCTAGCCTTGATTACTTCTGGGTTTGGCTGCACATTAACCCCTACATAGAAGTACAGATGTCTAAGCCCCATAGCTACACACTAGTCTAGAACTGGTACTGGACTTGGTAACAGGTAGGACAACTGACCTCAGGAGAGGTGTCCGTATCTAAGCTCAGCCCCCTGATCAACACTCACAGTTATCCAGAGCAGGGCAACCAGCTTAGCCTTTCCAGGAGTAATTTTATCAGTGGTCCAAATTCCACTGACCTGTCTGCTCAATGGATTCAGCAGATCCCTTGGGGTAATTTCTCACTTCCCCCAGCAGTTTTGAACAGAGACCACGTTGATATGGTATTTATAGAAGCATAAGAAAAATGCAAAATATACAAACTTAGGACATTTTTGATCATGTGTGCACCCAGTGTGTGCCTAGCATGCCATTAGAGAATTGGAAGTCTCTATAAAGTTTATCTTTTGCTGTTTTGGAGGTATTCTAGCAGCCTGTGTTGGTAATGCATTTGTATATTTTTCCCATGCATCTGTCTTCCGGGTGAAATTTACACTTGGTTGGGTTGTCACACTGTTGTTGATCATCTCCTCCTCATCTGAGAAGAAATAGGTGACTCCAACCCAGACCTTGTCCTTCTCAATACCAGTGGGGTCCCCTCTGGACAGCTCACTATAATTTAGTGGGTGATCTGATCCAGTTGATCTCCCATCAGTGACAAGACACAAGGCAGGTCAGGAGGAGGCAGCCAATCTAGAATCTTAATATACAAAATGCTTCATGCCTGACACACTGGGGTGTTGTGTTTGGTTTATCAGCTGCAGCCAGAACACTTACAACTTCAAAGAGCCACAGCCACTAAGATTATTACTATAAGGACCATGTGGGGAAGGGCAAGGAGGTCAAATTGTCAATGCATGCACCCCTGGAAACCTGGGTGCAGAATTTTGTGACACCCCTGCCTATAGAGCTGTTACAGACAGGAGATAGGGGCCTCTTAGAAGCAGTGACCAAGAACAGAGGAGCTGGTGGGAGTATCAGGATCATCTCTAGACAGTGTGATGTGATACATTTTAGGGGTCCAACCCCAGAACTATTGTTCCAGTGTGTATACATTTAGGTGCAACACCCCCTGATTTTCCATGTTTTGCAGGGCTTGACTTCTGATGGTGGATTGTGTATACGTCAGTGTATGACTAATGTAATATTGTATATGGGGAACTGAAGGAGGCAGATTTACAAATGTGTCTGAGGGAGTAGATTTGTATTGCTGCTGCTATAAAGCTGTTGATAATCCCATATACAATATAACAGTAGTCACACATCAATGCATGCATGATTTACCATCAGAGGTCAAGCCCCGCAAACCATCAATAACCAGGTGATGTTGTACCTAAACCTATGCATAATGGACAAAATAGCTCCCCTAAAATGTAACATATCACACTTCAACAACAAAACCAGTCAAAGTAGACTATATCAATTAAAGTATTACATTTTTTGAAAGACTTCCGTAACAAAACAAAACAAAAAACTAAAACTTTGTTTTTCGTGTTAAGGCACAGTAGCCGTGTTGGCTCTGCCCAGAGTTTATTATGTTTGTTGTCCCATTGTGTTTTAAAATAATGTAGTGGCATATTAAGTTCCTGTTTGGTTTTTTTTCCATTGGTTTCTCCATAGTGTAGGGTCTACCTGTAAAAGGAGATGTGGCTGTCAGTTTATCCTTAAATAGCAGAGTAAGCTGTCAGTAGCAACATAGTGTCTGCAGCTGGGAGTGACTTGATGTCTGCAGTCAGGAGCAGTGTGGTATGTGCAGTTGGCAGCAGATGGAGTTCAGAGTTGGGGATAGCAGTGTGGAGGCCCAGGCATTAGCTAAAGAAGGACAGAGCTAGTGGTAGCAGCATGGAGGGCATGGCATGTGAGGAGAGAGTTGAAGCATCAAGGAACATGGCTGCTTGACATGACATAGACAGGAGAACTTTAGGTTAGTGATAGGGTGTAGTTTAGTTTTAGGGTTTGTTTTGGAAAAAATATTTGCTGTCGTGGAATATTTTACCTGGTATTGCATAGTATAAAAACATTAAACAATTTTCATCAACTACTACAAAAAATTGTTTATGTACAGCAATCACTTGCTACACGAGTTCACTAAAAAGTGATTGTGCAGCTGCTTTACAATAATGTTACATGCAAATGCTACACACACAGTATTTTTCCTATTGCTACTCAAACTAGGTTTTGTAACATGGAAGTTGCTATGTAAACATTTTTTAATAAAATGGTTCACTGTTTGTTTTTTAAGTGAAGTGCTGTTACGCATTTGTGGTAAGTCTTCAATGGTTTGGTATTGATATTAATGTATGTGTTAATAGGTTAACAGGTTGGGTGATTGTAATTATTGTGGTAGCATAGTGTTTTATGTGCTCTAGGTATATACTTTTTATTAGTGAAGGCATATACTTTTACTTCTTTAATTAATGTAGGAATATACTTTTAATTGACTGTTAGAAAGAGATACTGTACAGTATGCAGGAAATTAAATAATGGACTTTCCTATGGGGAAAATCTCCATCCTATTAAGGTAAAATTAAGTGCACAGTGGAAAATTAAATAGAGTTAGAATCCACTTTTTAACCACAAGTCTTCTTCAGGAAATATCTACAGTATAAAGAAACAAAATCTGGCCAGAGCTGATAGGGCTGCAGCTGAGGAATTTGGGGTAAAACTATTGTAAATTTGTTTCTTAATGTTTATACCAAATTTTCAACATAGCCTTGTTATGATCCTGCCTCATGAAGACAGGTAGAGAAAATATTCAACTCCTGGCTTAAAGGTGATCTTGCGCAGGGATTGAGAAATCAACTGTCTGGACGCTAAAACACATTTTGGGCAGGAGTTGAGAAAATGACAGCTGTCACATTCATGAGGTGCTGTAAAGAAATGGCTATGTTGAAAATGTGGGGTAAACATATTGAATATTACCAAATGTACAAGTCTGCATTCACAAAATTCAATGTAGGCTCATAACTTTGTTGAGTTTTAATATTTTTAAATTTGGGGTGAAACTATTGAAAATTAACAAAGTTATGAGGCTGCTTTTGCAAAATTCAATGTAGGTTTATAACTTTGTTGTTTTTTAATATTTGTACACCAAATTTTCAACATAGCCTTCTTATGACCCCACCTCATGAACAAGGCAGAGAATATTGTTAACTCCTGCCCAAAAGGTGATTTTGTGCAGGGACCATGAAATCACCTTTTGGGATGTAAAAAAAAAATTTTTGCCAGGATTTGAAAACTGGCAGCTGTCACATTCATGAGGTGCTGTAAAGATATGTCTATGTTGCAAATTTGGGTAAAAATATTCACAGTTACCAAAGTTTACTAGGCTGCATTTGCAAAATTAAACATAGGCTCATAACTCTGTTGAGTTTTAATATTTTTAAATTTGGGGTGAAACTATTGAAAATTAACAAAGTTACGAGGCTGCTTTCAAAAATTCAACATATATTTATAACTTCGTTGGTTTTTTTTTATATTTTTAAGCCAAATTTTCAACATATCCTTCTTATGACCCCACATCATGAACAGAGGCAGAGAAAATGTTCAACTCCTGCCAAAAAGGCATGTAAAGAAATGGCTAAGTTGAAAATTTGGGGTAAAATTATTGAATATTACCAAACTTACAAGCCTGCATTCACAAAATTCAGTATAGGATCATAACTTTGTTGAGTTTTAATATTTTAAAATTTGGGGTGAAACTATTGAAAATTACCAACGTTATGAGCCTGTGTTCATAAAATTCAATGTAGTTTTATAACTTTGTTGCTTTTTAATATTTTTACACTGATTTTTCAACATAGCCTTCCTATAACACCACCTCATGAACAAGGGCAGAGAAAATTGTTAACTCCTCCCCAAAAGGTGACTTCATGCAGGGACCACAAATTCACCTTTCAGGATGTTACAAAAAAAATCGTGGCCAGGATTTAAAAAATTACAACTGTCACATTCATGAGGTACTGTAAAGATATGGCTATGTTGTAAATTTGGGTTGAAAATATTGACAATTACCAACATTACAAGGTTGGGTTTGCAAAATTCAATGTAGGCTCAAAACCTTTGTTATTTTTTAACATTTTTACACCAAACTTTCAACATACCCTTCTTATGACCCCACCTCATGAATAGGAGTAGAGAAAATGTTTAACTCCTGCCTGAAAGGTGATTTTACACATGGACCACAAAATAACATTTCAGGACAGATTTGCCTAATGACAGTAACATTGTTCATAAGGTAGAGTCCCAAAGAATACATGTTGAAACTTTGAGCAAAAATATGCAAAATTATACAATGGCAAGACATTTTCTCATTTCCTGATTGGTCAGTGTGTGCCTGGTATAGTGATGTTACTGAACAACAACATCACTGTATGAAGCCCAGGCACATAGATGACCGGATAACAGTAAGAAATACCTCCTTCCCCATGCAAGGCACCACAAAGCTGACACTGTCTTGTGCAAACAGAGCAAAGCATTACCGGACAATGAAGTGGTAATAAAAGCCCCTTCCCCCTCGTAATTTCTTACTTCTGTCTGCCACTTGGGACAAATACAAAATTTAGTTCTCACCCTCCATTCCCTTGGGAAAAAACATGGCACCATTGCTTATTCAATTTTAAGGAAAGCTCTGCAAACTGGCACTCCGCTCTGTGTTTTACTTTCACTTCCTCACATATAACCCCATAGCGTTTCTGCCTGCCCTACTGTGTCCCACATAATTTCATACTATTTTTTTACTGGCAGTCCAAACAAAAACTGGCCATAGAAGTGAGCGGGTTCAGTGAGCTGCTGGTCGCATGCTCAGTTTAAACAGCCATACCTGTCGTCTGCTTCAGCATCAGTGCTAAAATGCAACTCGTCCCCACTCCTTGCTGTCACAATATTTCTTCTGAAAGCCGCATACAGCAGCTCATTCAAATCAAAGTTGCAGACCCTCAGCCCTGCCAAAAACTTCTCCAGTCATTGGGTGAATTTCTGGCTTGACCTGCGATTGTGACCTGAAACACAGAATTCTCCACTCGACTTCCTGCCAATAAACACATCTTTCAGCAGTTTGCGGTTCCACAACAGAGATCAGTTAAATGAAGAGGCTTAAAGAAATGCACTGAGATGTGTGTGTGTGTGGTGGGGGGGCAGGAGACAACAGGCCCACACAGTAACTACAATTATACAGTGGCTTGTTAGGGACTACTTTATGTCTAAGTTATGAAGCACAGGTTTTAACGGTAAAAATATTTCCAAACAAAGCAATCTGTGTGTGTCGGTCAATTCCACAACTGTCCCACAAAAAATTACACATTGAGCCATTGTATAATAGCAATAAGGCACTCCAGGGTGTGTGTTATTGTCTAATAACATCACTCCTAGGGTGGTGGAAGCACTCGGCTATGCCTCGTGCTTCAACCCACCCCAGGAGTGATGTTATTAGACAATAACACACACCCTGTCATGCCTCATTGCTTAAATGCCCAAGTTATGCCTCTAAGTTCAAACCCCCATTGAAATACATTGAACGTGATATCTATTTCTTCAGTTCATGGTCAGACTTTGAAGAGTGAAGATGTGTCTGCTGTCCAGAGAGAATTACGGCATTGGACCCCTGATGGGTAAGTAAGGGCTCTGGGTGGTGTGGGGTGATGCGTGTTCAGTGGGAAGGTCAGGTGGGGTCAGAAATGGCACAAAGGTCATTGATGTCCCTGAGTGTTTGCCTTATTCATATGATTTTTCTGTGGTGGACTTGCTACATGGGTTCCCGAGCCTGGTATTTTAGCCACAAGAACACATTAATGTCTCCAAATATTGTCACAAGTTTTCCTTCAGGAAATGGCTTTCACACTGACACTCATTTTTAGTATAAAAAGTATTTTCTTATGGGAAAAATACATTATTAGGAGGCATTACAGTGGTCTAGTGTCTGTGATCTGGAGCAAGTAGTTTAAACCCTCAGTGCTCTTCAGTCCACCTGTAAAATGGGTAAAAGTGGGGGCCACTGAAAAGGAGACATCATCTTATCTGGGCTATCCCCAGTGATAGAAATATAAGTTTTAGGAGAGACAGAGGAACATATGATTCAAAATCAAGCATTCTCTGAAAAACAGGGGCAGTTGGAATTAGGCTGTTGCATGCTGTAGTGTGTCAGGTACAACTCAGGTGACAGCCCTGCTTCTGCTTTTGTTTTAGCCTCTGATATTCCAGTCCCTGCGATTCATCATGGCCCCCTTCCCCCTAACCACCACCATGACACCTGCTGTCACCCACACTGCAGTCCCTCCTAGTCAGGTTAACCCAACTCAGCCCAGCCAAGCCCAGCCTAGCCTGATGCATCTTAGGAGCTACTTCACTTTCAGTCCATCTTTAAAAAAACAAGGGTGACATACATTAATATATTAAGCAACAGAAAAGCACAATTATGCAGACAGGTGCAGCGACAATTATATCCCTCAAGCACATTTCAAAATGCAATTACTGATGCTTCAAAATACGACACTACAATTTAGGGAGGCAGTATAGCACAGTGGTTTAAGGCTCTGAGCTGCAAATCTGGTGACATCCAGCAGACCAGACCTGGGTTTGAATTCCACAGCTTCCACTTGCATACTGCATGACCCTGTGCTCTCAGGTCGCTGTTGTAAAAAAGCTTTCAGCTTAGTGTGTGCTACTCCTGGTTAAATAAATAAATAAAATCAGCTGTTCCCCCAACTTAAGTATCTCAACATATGTTCGTTTTTTTTTACAACTGGCAACGCAACTGTGACATTTTATTAAACAGAATGACAGCCATTCCAACCACAAGGCTGTCTCGATTTGTATCCGGATTATGTCGGATTAATGAGGAATTTTTGTTTAAATTGCAAAGGTATACTGAACTCTGTGACTGTGCCACAACACACATCAAATGTTCATCCTTTGTTCATGCCATCCTGTAGAATAGCAGACGCAACACATAATCCTTGTAGAAAGGCAGGGTAGTCAGCACAAACCACATGGCCAGCCACCGCCATCCTGTCATTTTCCTCTTACCAATGTCAGCTGTCAGCTAAAGTTTGCACTTTCTAATGCCCCTGAATATAACTTACACCAACCACCAGATCACTGCTGCAGGCGCTCTCTTTTGCTCTCTCCTTTAAGATGAAGATAAGCATTGCAGCCAGGTTAAAATGCATTTGAAAATCTAGCTAATGGGCCTCCTTTACACTACCTGGCCACTGCAACTACCTTGCTAACGATAGCTAGTTAGGTGCTAAGATGCCTTTGTCCCTTTGTCCCTCCCTCCCAGTAATCCATCTTGAGAGAGCAGTTTCAGTTTGACCCTTCTCTTCCTCCTCCTCCCAGTGATCCATGGAGCAGCTTCTTGTAAAATAAATACAAATAAATACCACCCTTTGTTATATTTGCTATTTTTTTTTACTTATGATGCATCCAGGAGCTCCTCTTGAACTTGCTTACAGACTGTAAGTTTCATGACTGTGGGTGGTATAGAAATGCAGATTAAAAAAAGGACACAATCTTAGCATCATGCTGGCTGCCAGTTTCCATTTTCAGTGAAGTCTGAGCTCTGCCTGTTCCTTCTCCTTTCAAACGTACTCACTGTGGACTGGGTAAAAGTCAGGTAAAGTCATTTGTTCTCTAATGCTGACTGTAAGACTGTCATGGAAAGCCACAGGAAGGAAATGCAGATGAATTTACAGTACAGTACTAAACTCGTTAAAACTTACTGGCTGTCACTTCAGCTGTCAAGGGCAGGATGGAAATGTGGCATATAAAAAGCAAGCTTCATCCATGGCTCATCACTGAGCTCTTTGTACAGTTGCTACTGGGGTACCTGTCCTGTAAATCACTGCTCTGCTACCACTCTCTGCTTTACAGTCAGTGCTGGCAGACGGTTTACATTGTAGCTACTGTACTGTAGCAATTCAGGCAATCTTTCATTTTATTTTGACAGCTTCACTCCTAAGAGAAATCCTACTAGAATGACTCAATATAGCCCCAGGTGCTAAACTGGTGCTGCACTGTTCACTGGGAGTTGTAGTTTCTTTGTTTGGTTCTGAGAGGTATTGTTGGGAAAGGGAAGAAAACTACTGTCTATAAAATGCTAGAAATGCACAGCATCTCAGAATCTAGTAATTCCAGCAAAGGTTTGATACACCTATAACAACCAATCTTGAAAAATAAAACAAACATTTTACATTCTGTCCAACACCTGTGATACTGAGGAGGGTTGGGTGGGGGGTTATGTATTCCAAGAGTGCCGAAAGCATAAACAAAAGTGCAAGCACGGAGTTTTCTGACTTGGAATTTACTTTTTTCACACTCCAACATGTTGTTGGTTTGCAAGGAATGCGGGAGTCCTTTTACTGAAAGCAAGAGGTCTGCAGGGCTCCGCTCACTGCAGCCCTAAAAAGACAAAAGTTAGTGGAGAGGTAAGGGGAAATAAGGGGTATATATGTGAGGAAAAAAATAAGAGATGAATCTAGGAGAAAAAGTGATAATAGACAAGGTAAGAACAGAAGCTGGAAAGCAAAAAGATGATAGGGCTGGAGAAGCATTGTAGGAGTGAATGAAATGAGGAGTCTGAAAGTAGGTTATCATTCACAGCACATTGTAAGAATGCTAAAAGGTGAAAAGGGTAGGGGTACGAGACAGGGACATCTGAAGAAAATGAAAATGGACATGCACACATAGCTGGAATGCCCTTGTGAGTAAGCCCGCACCAATCCTGAATGAAAATGTGTGCCGGAATACCCACACATGCAAATGTACCATGCACACATGAAAGCAAAGATATGGCAGGGATGAGGCTGAAGAGGACAAACATCAGGGGCAAACCATGACACAGAAAATTAGGTATGTTGCCATATTGGTCCTTGTAACAAAAGATACAGAAAAAAAGAGATGATTTGATACCTTTTATTGGATCAACATAAATGTTGCAAAAGAAAATAGGTGCTTGAGTTTGTGGATTACATAGAATCCTTCATCAGAAAAATAACAGTTGGTTTGGAAGTATACACTTTCTTAAAGTCCATATAAAGAACAGAGTCCAATCACAAAAAAAGTATGTCAAGGTCAAATGTCACAGACTAGATAACGCTTCTTCCCTGAAAACAGCCATAAAACATACAGATGAAATAAGCTGAAGAAATACATAGTACATAATGCTAAAAGTCTTCTAAATAAGAAAATATATTTGTGTTAGGTAAAAATGTGGGTTTAAAGACAACCTGTCCTAGTGTAAATTAAGCCTTAACCAGCTGTTTGCCACATTTATACAGTATAAGTACTATTCAGATAGACGTGTCTTAAAACCAGTATACAATAAGTCAATATTATTAATAAATATTAAAATTTATGCTGTTTAAACATTATCTATCTGCAACTCTGTAACAAGTGACTAGTGTTTCTGCACATTCAACACCCAAACCTAACACAGACCCCCTTGTAATTGAGATGCTGTCATCCTATATGTCCGTGTATCAACATGTGGCCATATATACCTAATATTCTGTACTATTAAATAATACTTTCATCAATCCAAATTAAAAACTGAGGGAAACAACACTAAACCACCATGCCCCACCCTCCCCCACCAGATATTAATGTATCATTAAAAATCAAGCTTAATAAAGACCCCCTAGTAATTGAGATCCTATATCTTAATATGTTCATTCTTTTATAATGTGTCAGTATATAATCAATCCACTGTATATACAGTAATAGTCCAGAAATCTGAAACAAAATCTAAGGGAATCAACCCCCCCAGGAACCCCAACGCAATGATAACTGGTCAGACAGAATCATATATCCATTTTGTATGTGAACAAATAGTCATCACACAACTTAACCCCATTGTGTCATGTACTAGATGCCCACAGTTTGTGCACGTAAAAGAAACAGGCACAGATACTGACTACTGTACCTAGTAAATGGGATACTGTACCTAAAAGTCCATGTATGAACATGTATCTGAATATAAGCTTTACCCATACCATTATTCCACCCCACACCCTAATTTTTTTTTGGGGGGTGAAACCAACATAATGATAACCAATTAAAAGGGATTCTATATCCATTTAGTGTTAAAACACACAACAAACACACAATGTACTACCATTATATGTCCATTCATTGTTCCTGAAATAGGTGAAAGTTTAAGCAGTGTAACGTGACATAAAACCTAAATCAATGTTCATACCATCCCCTACCATATTGAGAAGTAAAATGAGATTGATCTCAAAAGCCCATCTCTGTTGTGTATTTTTAAAATGTCCTTTCAAAACCAGGCCCAACATATCTGAGATGGAGTGATCAGACTAAGAGAAGTGTTGTCTCACTAGTTTGTCAGTCATCTTCATTTTAATAGTATGTTTGTGTGAGGTCATTCCACTGCAGAGAGATTGTCCTGTCTCTCCCACATACCCTATTTGTGGACATCTTTTGCACTGAATGAAATAAACAACATTTTGAGATGCACATGTATAATTCATATATAAGTCATGAATCTGTTAAAAGCAAACTAAAGAATCAGTTGCATTGCTCCTGTTTTTCTTAATGTTTAGTTGGTGTCAAATGTTGTTATTCTATTTGTATGAATTTTTTTGTAATTTTTTTAATATATGATGTTGATTTATGTTGCTTATTGTACTGTCATTTAAATTTTTCTAACATCCTCACCTTCTTTGTTAAAGGTCTCGGGTCACACATGAAAAAGGGCCTTGGCTCATATGTTTACCCGACAAACAAAAGATAAATAAATAAAAAAGATAAAATTTCCCTGTATCCTGAATTGTCTGTTTTGTGGAGTATTGATCAATAATTTACACTAGGACGGGTTGTCTTCAAACTCACATTTTGCCTAACACAAATATATTTTCTTATTTAGAAGACTTGAATTTCAGTGAAACTAGAAATAAATTTGCAAGTATAACAGCGGGTTCTGTTACAAGTCTTAATACCTAGTAGGGATGCCCGATCCTTGAATTTGACACCGGGGTGCCTTCCCCAGTGTCATTTGAGACTGCCCACCTGTCTGTTGATATTGTAATTTCCCTGCTCCCCTACCCACTGCTCAAAGAACCCAACATTTGATGCCCAATCCCTAGTGTTGACTTGGACCTCCCCCCACTGCAACAGGGTGCAACTCCCAAAGTCCACCCCCTGTGCCTCCAAATAGATAACCAGCACTGGGATGCTCATTTCCCAGTGTCAGTTCCTGCAAACAACAAAACGGTCCCTCATAGTCTTTTTTTATTATTTTTATTTTTACCTGAAATAAAGAAAACCACCCATCAATGTTCATTGTGGCTCCCCAGTCCCCGACTCAGCACCCTCCACTCCACTCCCCTCACTCACCTAAAACAAATCCAATGCCACCTGCAATGAGACCATCCTAATGAAAGAAGGAGGCTGCTCTAATCCCTGAGCATGGTGCTGTCAGTGTAGATATGCAAAAACAGCATAAATAGAGCTGGGCACCCATGTACTGTAAGCAGTGTAAGCAGACAGTTTTGACATGAGCTAGTGTATAAAGATTTTGTTCTTATAAAAAAAAGTAATTAAATGGAAAAACATACAACACAGCTACCTCTTCAATACATATCAAAAGTCTCATTTACAACTGTAGTACATTTTTATGCAGACAAGCCCAATGGCCAAGTTACTTTTGTGTGCCCTGTTAACCCTCCCCCTCTTCCTACCCCTTGTCCCTACTCCCTATGCCTAAACCCCTACTGTACAGTGTATTTACTTTGTTTCTGTATTTTTTGCTTCTAGTGGTTTTTACCTGTTGTTAAGCCTGTGCAGTTTGCAAATGTTGCTGTTTCTCCTAACTGTACCCTGGCTGCATCCAGATTATGTCTTATTATACTGTATGTATCATCTGACGTGGAGCTTTTGTAAATGAGTTCCTGACTCAAAGGTTTGTAATTCTGATACTCTCAATAAATAAAAAATAAATAAATAAATATTTGTATTGAATCCAATTCCATAGTCCATATGGGGAGCACATCCCATGGGACTGAAATGCCCATTTGCTAAAGAGTAAAACATCACATAATTAAAATGACATTATAACAGAGCCCAGCGTTCAAAGATCTAGCCCGTGATGTAAATTCATCATCCATGCAGAATATGCAACACACACAGAAATTACTAACAATAACTCAGACTTAAAATTATTTATCTATCTACTATTTAAGGAACGGGCTCAGTTAGAACAATTCATTTAAACCAGGACTGTTACAGACTCCAAACACATACTGACTGCAAAGTGCACAGGAATAAATGACCACTCACCAAAATCTTTGTTCAAACATAAAAATGTCTTCATAGTGCAAGCTATAAAAACACCATATGTCCCACCAGTGTTTCAGAGTGTAGTGGCCACTTGGGCAGAGTAACTGTTACAACAATGCAGAATATTTGGTAATATTTCTAATGACTGAGTTTGAAGGAATTTACTTTTTTTTCATGTACTGCAGCCTGAAATGAATTGTACAGCATACTGAATGAGGAATAAAATTGACAAAGACAAGTAAGGATCTTCTCTGTTTTTGCTGTTTTATAAGATAATAGACTCTAACTTAAATTTATGAATGAAGATCACTGGTGTTCAGGAATGATATTTATTTTTTGCATAGTACAACAAGATAAAAGAACATATGAAACTGTGTGAATCTTTTAGCCATAAAGTATGCAACTGTTTTTTTGTTGTTGTTGTTTGTTTTATTAACACAATTGGTTTATGTGAAAGGTTTGAAATGAATTATAATTGAGGTATAAGAAAACAAATTTTTGATTTATATCTAGAAACACCTTCTACCCAGAGGAAGGGGTATTGTGGACACCCCAAAATGTTGGTGGGATTTGGGGGGCCCGATTTCAAGTCATGTTACACATGGCACAAGGCAATTTATTCAATACCCTATGGCGCAAATCGTATCTTACGCCATGAGTTACGTGAGTTGCAATTCCATGTTGTGGCTTGTGCCAAAGGTGAGCTACACCACCCACTATGCCCGCAACCCACTGCGGCATGGTGCAAGGGTGGGTTATGGCAGCAACTGTGCCCTATTCTGGAAGGGCAGCTGCCGTAACCCACTTACATGATTACAAGACCCAATATGGTGCTGCAGGGTTAGACCAGCAAGGAGGTGGTCTAAGGGGCATCCATCCTAGCAAAACAATGAATGCCCCCCCACAGCACCATGTATGGCACATTGCCCTGCCCCATGTACCTCCCAGCAAAGTGATGCCCCCCACTCCCAAATTTCAGGGAGCCTCCAGATCCATTTTGTGCCATGCCCCTCATGCACCTGTGCCACCTGGCCAGCCTCCCCAAGGCCCCCAGGGGATTGTGGGAGTGTTAGGGGTGGGGGGCTCCGGGGAGCAGTTCAATGCGGGCTGTGACTTGCGGCACCTAGGTCCATTGTGCCATTCCCATGGTGCAAGACTGTGGCTGCTGCAAGTCATGGGTCATAGGTGCCGGAGACCCTGCCTATCTTGGAATAGGGTGCAGGATCCCCGGTGTAGAGCCGCATGGCACAACTCACATACACCTGCGAGTTATGCCATGTGACTTGGAATCAGATCTGGGGTGTTTTTATGCTTTGCACCACAAATAAGAAAGGAGAGGGAAAGGGGAAATTGTTTAACCAAGCAAGGTACAGTAAGCCAGATCTTGTTTCCAGGTGCAACCGGGGAGCACAAAGAAGTTAAGAGACTTTTAAACTTTAATGCTCCAATATAGATTTGGTGAGTGGTCATTTGTTCATGTGCACTTAGCAGCTTGTATCTGGCCCTCATTGAAACAGACTACTCCCTCATTTAAGGTTTTTTTTTTTTTTTGCCCTTTTTTTGCCTACGGTATAGCTGGAGGCTTGTCTTGCTCCAAATATATACTGCCAATATATTTCCCTTGTAAAGAGCTTGTTGTCCAGGTCACCCCCTCTGATCCTAATACAGCATGTTCAAGTCCCTGGAACCTGAACTTGTGGCCAATCCCCTCTTTTTTAACATGGCACACCAGAGCACTGATATTAGTGCCTTTTTCAATGGCCAGTAGGTATTTCTCCTACACTGTTTGAAAGCTCTTGAAGTTTTCCCACTATAAAAGGCTTTGCACATATGTACTGCTACATAGGTTTCATTTTTTTTTGTTTCACAATTTATGAAATCATTAACAGCAAATTATATCTGAGTGATGGGGTGCAACACCTTATTCCCTCTTTGCACATGGCCACAAAATGTAGGATTCACAAGCAAAATTACCTTTCAGTAATGGAGGATTTTTATTTGTTTTAGGGGGATCCTTATGGATGCTGTACGCAATGCAATCACCTATGGTCTGGCCATGTCTATAGAGTACATGTGGCCTCTGCAACCCAAGCAACCTTTGTTCATTTTGCAATAGTTCCCAGTTTTTCTCACTGATTCCTTTTAGTGTGACTGTCGAATATGTGGTAATAAAGTTGATCTGGTTATCTGGTTTTGCGTGTCCATTCCCTGCTGGGGAAGGGCCTCAAACAACTACTACAACAACCCACAAGAGACAGGGCTATCCTAGATCTAGTACTGACTAACAGGGAAAGGATCACAGATCTCCAGGTAGAAGGTCACCTGGGGGCCAATGACTATCACATGGTATGGTTTAATTTGGCCAATAGAACTAAATCATCCCATTCCAAGGCAAAAATATGGACTTCAGAGGAGCTGACTTTGATAAGATGGCCAATGGAGTTAAACTAGCCCTGGCAAGAAGAAATACAGGTGAGGGGGTACAGGCAAAGTGGACAAGCATTAAGGATGCAATACTTGAAGCAACATTCTATTGTGTTAGAGAGAAAGGCAAGAGCAAAAGTAGAAGAAAACCACTTTGGTTCTCAAAAACAGTAGCAGAAAAGGTCAGAGCCAAAAAGCTGACCTTCAGGAAATATAAGGGAATGCAGCGGGATGAAGATAGGGAGGCATACCAAACTTTCCTAAGGGAAGCAGGGAAGGCAGTAAGGCAAGCAAAGGCCCAAACTGAGGAAACACTAGCACGAACAGTAAAAGAAGGGGACAAGACTTTCTATAAATGTATTAGTGAAAGGAGAAAGTCCAGAGGGGGTATTGCTAAGATCAAAGGGAATAAGGGGGAGTGTGGGGAGGAGGACCAAGGAAAAGCATCTATCCTAAATAGATACTTCTGAGGAGAAGGTAGGGCAGGGCCCACAGCTCAGCACCATGGACACGGGGGGAGGGAGGTGTGCACAAGTCCCTTCACAAAAGAAGGGTCCTACAAGAGCTCGCTAAGCTCAGGGTGGACAAGGCAATGGGACCTGATGGCATACATTCCAGGGTATTAAAGGAGCTAAGGGTGGAACAACTAGAGCCATTATCAGAACTATTTAGTGAGTCTCTGAGCACAGGAGAGGTCTCAGAAGACTGGAGAAGGACTCATGTGATCCTGCTCCACAAGAGTGGTAGCAGGGAGGAGGCAGGGAACTACAGACCAGTCAATCTTACCTCAGTAGTGGGCAAGATTATGGAGGCACTCCTTAAGGAAAGCATAATGCAACACCTGGAATCCACAGGAGCACAGGATCCAAGACAGCATGGGTTTACAACAGGAAGGTCCTGTCAAACTAATCCCATAGATTTCTTTGACTGAGTTACCAGAGTGGTGGACCAAAGGGGGTGCAGTTGATGTCACCTACCTTGACTTCAGCAAAGCTTTCGATATTGTTCCACATAGAAGATTGATTAATAAGCTGGGTAGGCTCAGGGTGGGTCAGACATTGGTCAACCGGGTGGCAAACTGGTTGGTGGGCAGAGAACAGAGAGTGGTGGTAAACAGTATACAGTCAGAAGAGATGCAAGTCACAAGTGGGGTACCTCAGGTATCAGTCCTGAGGCCAGTCCTCTTCGACATCTTCATCAGTGGCATTGTAGATGGACTGGAGGTTAAAGTCTGTTTGTTTGCAGATGACACCAAGATCTACGACAGAGTAGATGATCCAGATGGGGTGGGCAGAATGAAAAGAGCTCAGGATAAACTGACAAAATGGTCAGAAGAATGGCAACTGGGGTTTAACACAAAGAAGTGCAAGATCACGTACATAGGGAAGAGAAACCCTGAAGCCACCTATAGGCTGGGAGGGTAGATGCTGGCAATCACAAGGGAAGAAAAAGACTTGGGCATCATCATCATCACAGATGACCTGAAATCATCCAAGCAGATCACTAAAGCAGTAGGTAAGGCTAGGGGTATGTTGGGGTGTATTAGTAGGGGTATTGCAAATCGTAAGAGGGAGGTAATAATCCCTCTTTATAAGACACTGGTTAGGTCCCATCTTGAGTATTGCATGCAGTACTGGAGGCTGCACCTGCACAAGGACATTAACAATATGGAGGCAATCCAGAGAAGGGCAACCAAAATGGTGCAGAGACTGCATCAGAAAACATATGAGGACAGATTAATGGAGCTCAATGTGTATACCCTAGAGTAAAGGAGGGAGAGAGGTGATATGATTGAAACATTCAAACATCTTAAGGGCATTAACAAGGTGAAAGAGTCTAACATGTTTCAATATAAGAAAAATAGCAGGTCAAGAGTACACAGCGTGAGATTAGAGGGAGGCAGATTAAGGGGTAATGTGAGGACGTTCTTTTTCACAGAAAGGGTGTTGGATACATGGAACAGTCTACCTCAGGAAGTGGTGGATATGAATGCAGTGCAGAGCTTCAATTAGGCATGGGATAGGCATAAGGGAGCAATACAGATGAGTATGAATAGATAGGCCATTGACAGAGTACAGGCTTATGGCACATTCATGTAGTAGAAAAAATGGGCAGACTGGATAGACCTTGCGGTCCTTATCTGCCATCAACTTCTATGTTTCTATGTCCTTCTCCCACGTGTCTGTCCCTGTCTTAAGAGATTTGCTCTATCTGCCATTTCCATGAATTTCTTTGTTTTGTTAACACAATCAGACCGGTACCCTCTAGATAAAATCTTATTCTGTAGCTCACTACATGCCTGGTGAAGCCTGTCCTCTGTAGAGCAGTTGTGTTTCATCCTAATAAATTTACTTTTTGGGATAGTCTCCACCAAATGTCTTGGATAGCAACTCTTGAAGTGGAGAAGGACATTACAGTCCATTTCTTTATAATACAGACCAGACTGAGTATGAGGGTGAGACCATTTTACTTACTTGTTCATGTGGTGGGGTCAAAAAAAAGACCATGTTGAAAACTTGGGTCAAAATATTTAAAAACTGACCAAGTTATCCGTGAACATTGACATTTTTCCATGTTTTCTCATAAATGTTGGTAATTTTCAATATTTTGACCCAGAATTTTCAACATAATTTATTTACACTACCTCATGAATGTGACAGGTGTTACTTCTCAAATCCTAGCTAAAACATGTTTTCACACTTGTGGCATGAAATGACACTTGGCCACTGCTTTATAAATGACACTTGTCATGTTGAGAAGGAGGGTCATAAAAAGACTGTGCTGAAAATATTGAATCAAAATGTTAAAAAAATCAAAATGTTAAAAAAAAGTATGAAGTAACATTGTCGTGTGACGCCAGCTGTTGGCCCAGTGGGTACCATGTTACCTTCTTGTGCCAGTGACCTGAGTTTAGATGTGAGCTCAGTGAGCCAGCTGGATGGGCCAAGACTGAGGGAAAGGTGCTTTGGTGTTCAGCACCAGCCCCATTTTGGGGAGATATCGAGCAGTGTTCTGCCACACAGGTGGCACCTTGTGGGGGGGGCTTGGAAGCCTTCCTTGGCAAGAGGTTGACATGCGTGTCAAGGCATGATGGGGCATCACGCTGCATCAGTGGCAGTGCCGAGTGGGCTGGCAAGAAAAATGGGGAAAACACAGTTGAAGGTTGAAGGTCCATTTGCTGCTGGTCCCACACCACCAACAGGCCACCTTCTGCTGCTAGCAACCCAGCCATAGCACCCTCCAACCCAGGAGCTTGCCTTGTACCTATGGCACCCCCCTCCCATAGATTCCCCCCTATGCTATGGATAGGAGGAGGAGGGACATCTGCCCACCCAGCCTTGACTCTCAGCCAGTCTGGCAGTCTATTGCCTTGTCTGTGTTGCAGGGTAGGTGAAAGCTGGTGGTTTCATCTTTCCTTGGTGGTAGTGAATGAGCAGGACAACTTCCCCCACCACCACCACCACAAGAGGAGAATGGTCTTAGGGATGCTGAATCCTGCTCACATCCCCCATGCTGGCTTCCGAGATTGACTGGAGTCCTTTCCAATCCTAGCTTACTGCCATGGTACCTGTATCTACCCTCATGACCAACCTACCTTAACCCCCCTCCAACAAAAATCTGTAAGCCCTTCCAACCTGACCCAGCTGATCAATATTTTAATTACTCATATTGTGCTAATCCATTTTCCACTTTGTTTTCACAGGTGTGATGGAACAATGAACACTCCACAACAGGACACCAACCCCAGCATTAGTGGTCACTGACCACATGTATCAGATAAGCATTTTTTTATGTTTAGACTCAAACCAAATAGAAAGCTGCCCCATTGCTGGGCATGCAATAGAGAAACAAATATCAAACAATGAGAAATCCTGTACCACCCACCTCTATGAAGAGACTGGAGTCATCAAATCTTGCACCAGTACACCTTTATTATAATTCGAGTGCTTACCTCAAACCATGTATGAAAACATGGAGACCAGGAAGACACCAACAGGACCCCCACCGACTCCTACTAGTTTCACAAAGGCATCCTCAGGGAGTGTCCCACGGCAGATGATACTTAACTTTTAAAGGCAACATTTAAAGACACAGGTACCCTGCAGCAAATACAATAAACCATAATTCATACCAACACACATGTGCATGTTTATATCTACGAATATTACATTTAGAATGCTCAGTGATTTTAAACAATATTTTTAAACATTGTACCTTTCAAATAAAATTCATGTATCACCACCACCTATATTAAAAATACCTTCAATAAAGAAGGAAGGGACTAGTTCACTCTTTACAACAGTACACAGCAGGTAAACAGATATATAGGTATACACACTGTATTATGTATATAAGGTGCATCTTATAAAGCATAGATAAATAAATAAATAGGTGTGAAAAAACTTACAAACAGTACAGACATATGCTCTTAGGGAGTACATAATAAATTCATACCCTATTCCCAAGTAAGGTTTGTTTGTGACATGAAAATTCGTATAGGAATATATCCCTATATCAACACACATCAATGTATGATATCAATATATCCCACATATTAATAAATAAATTAATACAATACAATATAATATAATAACCCTCTCCTCCAAACCCCTCCCAAACTTTTCTTCCCACCAAAATTATTGGATTCTAAAGGTGTTGGGGGGGGGGGGACTTGTAGCTTGCAGCCAGATGGAAAAGACAGGCTTTCTATCTTATGCTTTACAAGACACACCTTATATATATGATACATTGTATATACGTATATATCTGTTTACTTGCTATGTACTGTCATAAAGGGTGACCTAGTCCCTTCCTTCTTTATCAAAGGTATTTTTAATATAGGTGGTGGTGATACATGAAATGTATTTGAAAGGTACAATGTTTAAAAATATTGTTTAAAATCACTGAACATCCTAAATGTAACATTCATAGATACAGACACGCACATGTGTGTTGGTATGAATTATTGTTCATCGTATTTGGTGCAGGGTGGCTGTGTCTTTAAATATTGCCTTTAAAAGTTAAGTATCATCTGCAGTGGGACACTCCCTGAGGACGCCTTTGCGAAACTGGTAGGAGTTGATGGGGTTCCTGTTGGCGTCTCCTTGGTCTCCGTGTTTTCATACATGGTTTGAGGTCAGCACTCAAATTATAATAAAAAGCATATTGGTGCAAGATTTGATTACTCCAGTCTCTTCATAGAAGTGGGTGGTGCAGGATTTCTCATTGTTTTATGTTTAGACTACCTTGTTTGTTTCAGTTAGTTACTAAAGTGCTACAGATCCATTGTGATCCCATTGCTGTATTGCAATTCATATTTTACAGGTATGATTCCATGTTCCCTCAAGCCACAAAAAAGGTAGCGGCAGCAAGAGGACAGTAGCTGGCCTTGAGAAAGCTCATAGAGCATGCTGGAAACATTGTCACATCGAGGGAAGTATGTGTCTTTATCTCTGTGGAATACATTTAAAAATATTATCCTACATCCCAGCAGTGACTTCCTTTCTTTGCTTCAGAGGATTGTATAAGCCCAACTCTCTGTTCTCCTGAGTTGCCCAGCCCCCATCCCACAGTCCCCTGGACCCAGGTAAGAAATATTTATTATTAGTACTTTATCTATGCTAGAATGATATGGTGTAATAGTGCAACTACCTGTACAAGTTATAAGACAATGCTGTCATTTACTTCTAAGTTGGTTGGTGACACAGGGCTAAAAATATCTCCACTATTCTGTTTATTCCACTTAGCCTAGGTCATAACAGGACAAGTGAGAATGTGGATATGATTCCACTATCACAAAAAGAATGAAAATACATTGCAAAAAAGTTATGTTAATGCAGATATTGGGGTTAAAGAATGCAAGTCGCACAAAATAGGGAAATGAAAAACATTAGGGGTTTGTGTCTCTGAAGTCTTTGCAAATCAGTGATGGAGTGCTCCTTGGCATTGTCAATCCTAATGCCCATCCCTCCCCAGAGCAAACAAGGTCACATGTTATCTCTGTTCTTCATTCAGGGCTTGCAACTTGCAGCCAGATAGAAAAGACTATAAAGCTATCTATCTATCTATCTATCTATCTATCTATCTATCTACAGTATCTGCTCCTTGAGGCACTGACTTCAGACTTTTCTTTATATTATACTGAGATTCTGGACTCAACTCACTGGTCTTCAATAGACTTTGACCCTTGCTGTATCTTTGTTCAGTTTTAGCTGTTCTCACAAAGGCTAGACCTACAGCCATGCAGCTAAGTGAAAAACTGCAGCAGCCCAGCAACAGCCATACTTTAGCAGTCCTAGCAAGAGATGATACTAGGGAGTCTGAGATGTTAATAAAAGCCATGCTGCAGCTGGTCAGAGATCTTGATAGAAAGGTGGAAGCCTTTAATACATGAGCCACTACTGTTGAAGCAGCAGTTATTCAGATCATCAACACCAAGACTGCATCAGATACACCTAACAGATCATTGAAGACCACAACAGAACCAATTAAAGGAAATAAAGTTCTCAAATACAGACTCAAACACTTGGAGAACTGCATCGGAGTGATGAGTGTGCAAGTCATTGCCATGCCAAAGGGAGGAAGGCTACAGACCCCATGACATATTCAAATGTGCTGGTGCACAAATGTTTTGAAAATGTGGACACTGTTACTAATAAAAGGGCATATTGAGTCACATTGTGCAAGAAACCTGTAAACCAGACTCTGCCTCATACATTCCTGCTGGTCAGAGTTGAAGTTCATGAATGTGATGCTATCCTAACTGGAGCAAGGAGGAAAGGAGCTCTCTATTTAACTGATCGTCAAAAGGCCAATTCCTTTCAGGATCAGATTGTTGTTGCTGCATGGAGGAGACAATGGGTTGTTGATATAGCTCAAGTTAAACGTGGCATCACACACTCCCTTCAGATGCCATCTAAACTCCAGCTGATTTATGGAGTGAACACATTTGTGTTCAGATGCCTGGAGGATGCTGAAAAATGTCTTGAGAAACTTAAAGTGGGCTTTGCAGTGTGTGTGATTTGACCCCTGATTCAGATACAAGAGACTAAACCTCTCCTGGACATTAAAATACTATTTGTGGGTTTGGTCTCATAAAGGTCAGAGGTTGTGAAATGTCATTTTCTTAAATATGTTGGTGGGTTGTATGCTCGCACAAAGGGTAGGACTGGCACTGGGATCAATTTTACACAACAGTGCTAACTGTAATTCATGTTCCGTTGCCTCAGCATCCCCTTCATGCCTTTTCTTATACCAAATGGAGGTGGCCACAAGGTGAATTTTGGCACCAATGATTCATGTTGATGACTATAAGACATCTACTTTAACATGGCTGCTTGGAAGAAGATCAGAAGATGGACCGGAGTTTGGTCTGTAAGTACCCTGACTTTTGTCATATCCAGTGTACTGTATGTCTGTTGTTCCTTTTGGGTACTGTAAAATTTTGCCACAATATAATTGCAGGGATCCTGATCACTAGAGACTTAATGTTATATGCCAGTTCTACTTCGTATGTCTGTTGTTCCTTTTGGGGACTGTAACATTTTGGTCACAATATAATTGCAGGGACCCTGACCACTACAGACCTAATGTTATATGCCAGTTCTGTTTCTTTGGGGGTTCAACTCCTGTTAAGCCTTTAATTTAATGGGCTATAATTTCTCTGTAGTGGAGGGTGAGGCAGAAACTTATCTGGTTGGTAAATATATGCCTTTGGGGAGTTGGTGTTTAGTGCAGAAATAGTGGGCACTGTATAAACACAGATTGGGGATTTTCTGGGTCGCTGGGTCTTTTGGTGTTAGTGCCTAGATATGAAACAGACAATCAGACTGGAAAGAAGAGAGAAAGGAGGAGGAGTTAAGAAAGTTGGAGAGCTTTAAGAAAAAACAAGCTTTTCTTGGAGTTTAGCCAGTGAGGGATGAAAAGAAAAGGGGAGATAGAATGTTAGTTCCCAAGTGCACCGGTGTCAGATCCTTTGTGGAGAGAAAGAACTCCTGCCTGTTTCCAGCAAGTGGAGCCAGATCAATGCTGAAAGAAAAGATTTAGCAGCACAGACAGGTAGGCAGTGATGGCAGAGGTAGAGAGGTAACGATGTTTAAGATCCAGACCATTGGGACTGAGGCCTTTGGAAGGATTAAGATCAACAAGAGCAAACAAGATATCAGGAGCCGAGACTGGAGAGGAAGTAAACAAAGAATGGGAGGTGGAGGAAGTATCACTAAATAAGGAAGTAGGAGAGGGAAGAGTAGGGAGGACACAGGAAGTGAAATGAGTGTTGAAAGCAGATGAGATATGCCTTATTATGTGTTACAACACATCACAAGGTTATGGGCTGCCCTAATACTGTAAGTGCCAATTGCAGGAAGTAAAAAATATGGATGTTTGGAAACATTGAGTAGATCATGGACATCTAATTATGTTGCTAAAATTTATGCAGGAATCCACTGGAGAGTGGACACGCATTCACCACTGTAGGCCTTGCCTGACTAAGCCGGGCCTCATACAAGCTGTCTAATACAAGTGGTGTCAGAGTCACAAATATGAGCAGAAATATACAGTATGGGTTCTGAAGTCTACTAGGATTGCACTAAGAGCAAACAATAGCTATTTAATACTTTGATTACAATGCCAGTAAAAAGTTCAGAGCTATAATGTCTAGGTAGATTTATAATGTAGAGCAGTAGCAAACAAGATTTATGTTGTAGAGCAGGAGCAAACAAAATCTCTGTCTCACTCATCCCCCTTTTCACAAAACATATTACAGTTTCACTTAAGAAGAAACATGAAAGAGCATAAGATCCTAAAACATAATTTGCTGTGTCTTATTTATAAAAGCAAATGATAGGTCTCCTCAACAGGTCTACTTTTTGGATTGGCAATGTCTTCCATTTCATATGGGAAGGTAAAAACCAAACAAACAAGGATTCAACATAAGATACTTCAATTTTCAAATAAAAGTGAGGGCTTAGCTTTGCTGTACCTTTTCCGTTATTATACTGTATGGCAATACTGCTGAGGTTCCTTATTTTTTGTTGCAACAATAAGTACACTTCTAGATGGAATGGTCTGGAATAATGGTGGCTTCCCTCTCTCCTGGCTGTGTTTCCCTTTGATCTGCACCTTCAAGGGCAGGGACTAATTTTTTTCTATCCCCTGGATTCAACATACAATGCTTGCTACAGTAAAGTTACTCGTTATCGTGCTACCGTGCAAATTGTACAGCAGCAGTATACATGTTATTCAATGGGTACCGCAATTGCATACCACTTGGCATGTAGTGCTACCATGCAACTTTACTGTAGCAAACACTGTAGTTTTAAGATTTAGCACCAGCTTATCAGGTACCACCCATTATGGTCCCAGTTGCAGCCCTTCTAGTGATTTATTTATGATCCCCAGCTCAGTTGGATGGCACAGTACTTTGTACTTTTAAGTGTTGGGGAGGTATGGGTCTTTGTCCCACTCCATATATATGGAGCTTAGACTTTGGCTCCCTAGTGATGATTAAATGGAGCAATATTTCCTGCAGAGTACAGACTGTTTCTGTTTTAATGAAGACTACTTCTGTAGTCTTTGGTGATGTGCTATATCAACCACGATTTTCCACTTTAGGTCTGGTAGAAATTGTCCAATTCCAATTTTGTGGAATTTTCATGAAATTATGCAACGCTTTGTGAAATTTTGTGGAATTTTCCAAAATTATTTAATTGGTTGTAACTTGGTCAGTATTATAGCTAGAGATCTGGAATTTGATATGCATATTGCTTGGAACGTAACCCTAATTGGATGGCACATTTCATGACATTTGGACGATGGAAGGGGAAGTTATAGGGACTCAAAGTTTGGCAATTTACTATTCATGTGAACATTTCTGAAAATAGTTCCAACTTAGCCACCTTTGGAGCTAGATAATTAAAACTTTATATGCATACTTTCTTGGAAGAGTCATAGAAATTGATAAATGAAGAGAAAATTGGTTATGTAAATTATAAGTTACCGGAGTTAAAAATTTCACAATTTAATTGTTAAATTGTGTGAACATTTTTAAAATATTTGGATGTTTATAGCTTCACAGCTGTTGCACGTATACACTCTCAAGATTTGATAGGCATACAAAGTAAATATTTGTCATGGAATCTAAGTAAGCTAAATAAATGTGGTTTTGTAGGTTAACATTTATTGTGGATACTTTTACTAATTGGCAGAATTTGTTTAAAAATTCATGGGTGCATAATAGGTAATAACACTAGAATTCCACTTGTGGAATGTAACTTTCAGGAAGTACTTATCACCACTGACTCACCTTACCTGCCCTAGCATCATAGCCCTACAATACCCCTGCAACACTCCTGCAACAGTGATGCCCAGAATCATGCTCCATCATGACTACAGATATCCAGATACTTCTGTCACAGTGGCCTAAGTCACAACCAGCTGCAAGACTTGGTGTCACTACTATAGGTGCCACTGTTTTCAAATAGTAAAAATATACGTTGTTATCTACAGGGTTGTTAAAGAGTTATCAGGTGGTATTGTACAGAAACAATGCTGCACATGCGTGTGCTCCCCAAGTCATTAAGTCAGTGAGCTCTAGTGGTTATCTGGCATATTACGAGAATTCAGGCTACTGCACAGTGCTATCCATAGCTATTCTTTATGGTTTGTCAGTCAACATAGTGACCTGACACTTGGCACCACTGTACTTCTACAATGGAGTCTCCTATGAATGCTACATTATTGCCACTTTACCCAGCAGCCTTCCTCTACAATGGCAACTCAAGTGTGTGACTGGGCAAAATGTATGAACATGACTTCGACAAAAGTATCAAAGTGTTCCAGTTTCACAAAACCCATGAAATTCAACTTTAATTATTGATGTTATTTTGGAATCTTTGGCTGCTTATAACTTGGCTAGCCTTTGAGCAAGAGATTAGAGAGCTGACACACAAAGCATCCTTTTTTCATATTGATTTTTCTCCCATCTGGCAGCTCACCTCCCAGGGATATACCCTGTTCATAGGGATATTCCATGATCAGGCTGAACCCAGCCATCAGTCAGTTGGCTACTGGGTTTTTCTCTAAACATTTTTACCTCCCATCTCCCCTGGTGGGGGTGGTGTCTCTGTCAACCTTGCACAGCAACAACTTCCCCTGCGGCAGGAGCAAGCTTCATGGCCCCACCACTGTGTTTGCTGTGTTGGTGGAATCCCCAACCAACACTCCCAGACTGAGATGCATTGCTGAGCAGCAGCTGTCTTGGCCATAGGCTGCCTCTCAATGTGATGTGGCTCGCTTCTGAACCTGGGTCATCAGCATGGCAGTGCAATGCTCTACTGCTGGGCCATGGGGGTGGCCTTAAAGCCTAATCTTTGGAGTCAATGCACCTAGCAAAACTGGTGATATTTCATTTTTATTATTTTAAAGATATAGGGGCTTAAAATTCTGCAGATTACATAATTACAAAATGTATTTTAAAAATTGCTGAATGTTTGGAGATTGACATCCCAGTCACCTTTAAAGACAAAGATCTGACACTTGGAATGCTTCTGTGTGGACCTTGGCAAAGTTAACATACAAAATGTGGTGCTGTTTGGACAAATGCTTTTTAAAGTAGATGGTGATAACTGAAATCAAACTTTTGGCAACATTTTGTGAAATTTCCACAAACATTTTGAAAATTTGTCATGAAATCAAAATTAGAATTTCACCAGAATTTTGCTGCGAAAGATTAATTTCACCCAGACTTCTTTTTAAGCTTTTAATTGATCCATACAAAGGTAGGTTGCACAAAAACATATTGACCAGCTGTACAAAGGTTTACTTTTGATGAGATATCCCTACAGTTAGTGGACGGTAAATGGGTGAGAATGGCACAGCCCTTTCCCGTGAAACCTGGAGACAGATGGTCATCCAGGTTTAAGCCATCTCATCCCACATTTGGTCAGAATATGTGTGATATGCTCCTCTCACCTACTACCAGAAAGCTGAGACACCAGTGTGTTGCAGACTCACACTGGGCTGTTCCCTTGTTGTCCACGTATAACTTTGTCCCTGCAGTAGCAGGCCTGAATATAGAAACCCATAGATGTTTCAGACACTCTTATTCCTGCCTCTATTTGAAGTTGCCTCACCATGATTTTCTAAGATGCTGTTGAGATGGAACACAGGGTGGATAGTAAAACGTTACCTTTAACATTTATAAAACAATCAGGATTAAATATAAAATACTTAATTCTAACTACACAATGTACAATATATACAAATAACAAATGGGGATAAATGTTACACACCACAGAAACTAAAAACAAACAGTAGTAAACAACAGAGTTAAAAGAACAGAAAACCCCAAACTAAACTGAAGCTTACATTTTCTTAACACTCAGCCTTTTCACAGTATGGGCCCGATTTTCAAAGCTCCTTGGGTGGAGTAGGAGCTTGCATCCCAATGACTGGCGCAAAGTGCCTCTTGTGCCAAATGATGCCCCAGAAACAATTCACAAAGACAGCCTGTATCCATTGCAGGCTGCCTGCATCAAATGGGGTGTGTGCCAGGAAATGAGCTGCAGCAAGGTGCTGCGGGCTTGCAGCAGACACAAACTGTCAAGGCACCTTAAACGGTATTCTCAAAACTCACCCAGGAGGCAATTTTCTAAGTACCCTTAGACGAGATGGTACCTAGAAATTCACTCTCTGGGTGAGTTTCACACAATGCGACAATGTGCCATGGTCCCCCACCCCGGTCCGATCCCCAGATATAAAAATGAAAAACTCTCTGGTAGTCTAGTGGACCCCTTCCTGATCCCTGATGTTGCCCCTGTAAATACAATATTAATTTATCCCCCATCCCTAGTAGTCTAGCAGCCCCCTTGCCCCCATCCCTGATGTTGCTGGTGTCATTATAATTTATTTTCTCCCAAATCCCTGGTCTAGCACCCCCCACCCCAGTCCCTCCCCCTGGAGAAGGAGAGCAGTCCATAGGATGCTCTATCATTCGTCGCCCGGGCTGGCCCTCCAGCTACCCGGGTCCGTTCCCGAACCCGGGTCACTGGCGTCACAAGCGAAAATCCAACCGCTGCACCAATGGGACAGCACCTGGCACACTTATGAGGACCCTGACTCTGCTAAAATGGAGTTAAAATAGTTGTTACCTGATCTGTGAGATCCTGATGTCTTGGATGCTTTCTTTTTTTTTTTTGACCCAGAATTGTGAGCCATATTCTGGTTTGATGGAGCTGCTCTTGTCTTTGATCTGGCACTCATATTTTTCTGTTTACAGTGGAGTTGGGTTTCTCTGCAGTCTTCCTATAGTTATGTTGAAACTGCTATTAACTTTGTTCCCTTCCAGGGACCTTAACACCTTCCTGTGCGGCACCAAAGAAGATCGTGGATCGAAAGACTATCCTGAGTCGAACTTGTGCCGACTCTTAGAATCCTGGTTCAAACTGAGGATCAGGACTCTGCTTCACATATGAGTGCAGCTTCATATTAGCTATTTGTGCCTATCTCTGCTGGAGTTATCATTTGCTGATTTCTGGGACCCCAATGCCTTGGATGTTTTCTGACCCAGGCTTGGACCTTAACAAGTTCTTGTGTGACCGAGGAGATTATTGCGCTTCGATGAATGATTCTGAGTTGAACCTGTGTTGACTCTTGAAATCCTGATTCGAACAGAGGCTCTAGATCCTGCTTTGCATAGGACAACACCTTCAGCCTAGCTTCATGTGCCGTGTCTCTGTTGGAGTTATTATCCTGCCAGCTACCTACTTTCATTATTGTCTAGTAGTTGTTATCTATAAATTTCCTCACAGGATACTCTAAGTCTGCCCCCTGACATCACTTGCTCCTTTTTATTGTTTAGTTCGGCACCGAATACCTTGGTCTGAGGATTGATTTAGGATTATGCTTCACATTGTACAGTGGCGTGAAAAAGTATTTACCCCCTTCCTGATTTTCTCTATTATTGCATATTTGTCACACTGGATGTTTTCAGGTCTTTAGACAAAATATAATATTAGATAAAGGGAACCTGAGTGAACAAATAACACTTTTTTTTTTTACTTATTTCATTTATTTAATGAAAAAAGTTAACCAACACCAACTGGCACTGTGTGAAAAGTAATTGCCCCCTAGTTAAATCAACCCAATTAAAGGGATAATTAGAGTCAGCTGATTGAACACAGCCAGGCTTGATTACAGCCAGCCCTGCTCAATATAAACCTCACTTATTTTGGCCCTTACCATCAGAGTCACGCTGCCAGCACAAAGATTCAACAAGCACATTATGCCATGATCAAAGGAAGTTCCTGAAAAGATCAGAAAAAATTGTTGCCCTCTATCAGTCTGGAAAGGGTTACAAAGATATTTCTAAGGCTCTGGGACTCCATCGAACCACAGTGAGCCATAATCTCCAAATGGAGAACACTTGGAACAGTAGGAACCTTCCCAGGAGTGAGCGGCCTGCCAAAATTACTCCAAGGGCACAGTGTAAAATCATCCAAGAAGTCTCAAAGGATCCTAAAACAACATCCAAAGAACTGCAGGCTACTCTTGCCTCAGCTAAGGTCAGTGTTCATGACTCCACAATCAGAAAGAGACTGGGCAAAATGGGCTTCATGTGAGAGTAGCAAGGCGGAAACCACTGCTAACCAAGAAGAACATAAATGCTCGTCTCTCATTTGCCAAGAAGCACCTGGATGATCCACAAGCCTTTTGGAAAAATGTTCTATGGACAGATGAGTCCAAAGTGGAACTTTTGGACAACATGGATCCCATAATGTCTCGTAAAGCAAACACAGCATTCCACAGTAAGAACACCATACCAACAGTCAAACATGGTGGTGGTAGTGTGATGGTGGGGATGCTTTGCTGCCTAAGGACCTGGATGACTTGCCATAATTAAAGGAACCATGAATTCTGCTCTGTACCAGAAAATTCTTAAGGAGAATGTCCAGTCATCCTTCCGTCAGCTGAAGCTGAAGCGTAGTTAGGTCATGCAGCAAGACAATGATCCAAAACACAAAAGCAAGTCCACATCAGAATGGCTAAAAAGAAGTAAAATTAAAGTTTTGGAGTGGTCTAGTCAAAGTCCAGACTGAAACCTAATAGAGATGCTGTGGCAGGACCTGAAACGAGCAGTTCATGCTCGAAAACCTACCAAATGTTACTGAATTAAAGCAGTTCTGACGAGGAAGAGTGGGTTAAAATTCCTCCACAGCCATGTGAAAGACTGATATTGAATTATAGGAAGTGTTTGGTTGCAGTCATCAGAAGCTAAATGTGGCATAAACCAGTTATTAAGTGTAAGGGGCAATTACTTTTCACACAGTGCCAGTTGGTGTTGGTTAACTTTTTTTCATTAAATAAGTGAAATTAAAAAAAAAAACAAGTGTTATTTGTTCACTCAGGTTCCCTTTATCTAATATTACATTTTCTCTAAAGACCTGAAAACATCCAGTGTGACAAATATGCAATAATAGAGAAAATCAGGAAGGGGGCAAATACTTTTTCACGCCACTGTATGCCGACCACTATTCTGGACTGGGTGAAGTTCATCTGTTTAGAAGGGGGATGTTTGATTGCATTTCGGACTTCATGAAAGTTTTCATATTGTCTACATGCTCTAGGATTTCTCTGGGTGTATGAACCTTTTATTTTCTGTGGTAACCTCTTGGTCCTGTCTTCTAAGAGGACATGGCTGCCTTGTTATTTTCCATGGACATATGTTTTTTGTTTTGTTGTATTTTTTCACATTAGAAATGTGGACTGGTTTTTCTTTTATTATGCTTCACTGGGATCGAATTTAGCTTTATGTTTTGATTATGTATTAGTCCTGCCTTTCATATAGATTTCAGTGCTCAATTGAAGGGGGGTTAAGGTAGTGCTCCCCAGCATGTTATTTTTGTTAACTTGCATATGGGCCTTAGTACTGAATACAGATTGCCAGTCGGTATTTGTTGGTGACTCAATGCATCTAGTGTCACTCCTGCACTGGCCTTTTAGTTTTCTTTAGCTTAGTTTATATAGGGGTGCATTTCATTTTTTTTTCTAAAGATATCTTTCTAAAATTTTAGAATTCTAAAATTTTCAGGTTCCAAGTAAATATAAATCATAGTGTAGTTTTAGTATTTATAGCCATGGTAGGATGTTGTTCAAAATCTTCTTCCCTGTTTTCTTTGTTTCAAGTGTTTGTTATTAATCATCCCTGCTGTAGGCCTGGATGTTTAGATACGTGCTCGCTATGGCACTTTATTTTGAATTTTTTCTTCCCCCTCCCTTTTTTTTCTTCTTCTTTCCCTGGTCCACTGTGTAAGGTGGGGATTTTCAGATTCTTCTTTATATCTTATTGGGGGTGCGGAAGGGGGATGTTGGGTAATTGTCTGCTCAGGATGATTTGGGTCATGCACCAAAACATGGGGAGGGGCTCCAAGATTATGTCTGGGAGGGACTCTATAGTTTATCAGGGCCTATATGATTTATTTAGCCCCTTTTTGTAAGTAGGGATATATGGGGTATCATTTTCTCCATATTTATGCCACCCTTTTTCAGCAGGTAGGTTTTCTGTTTTGGATCACTCGCTGGCATGAACACTATGGAGCATATACTGTTATAGCTCGGTTTACCCTTTTATTTGTGTTCTTAAGCTTATTGTTACAGTGGTTTCTATTGGGTGTATAAAATGGTTTGGGAAGTAGGGTTGGGTAGGGATAATATTTAATGTGGCAGGGGGGAATTAGGTGGGTTGCGGAGCGACTCCAAAAGGTATACATGGATGTTCATGTGTGATGGAAGCCTTGTTCTTTATACTGTGTTTGGTTTCAGTATTGTTAATGGCTAGTCTGTTAAAATATGCTTCATGGAATGTTAAGGGAGTGAGATCCCAGGTCAAATGATATCAAATTCTTAAGCACCTGTTGCATTTGCAATGTCAAGTGGTATTTTTTCAGGAGACTCACTTGTTGCCTGCTGAAGGGAATTGTTTTTTTCTGCAATCAGCTGGTCAAATTTTTGCAGTGGGTAACAGTACATGTAGTAGAGGGGTGGCCATTTTATTTACTAGAGATGTCAATTTCCAATGTACTCAGTGTCTTTCAGACCCTCAGGGTAGATATATTTTTGTGAGAGTTTTCTTAGACCAGGTGGATGGGGTTTTGGGTAGAGTTTATGGCCCTAAAGCTGAGGACACCCTTCTTTTTTATGGAACTAGTTGGTCTCCTTGCTCCTTTCTTTCTGGTCCCCCTGTTTGTAGGAGGGGATTGGAACATCTCCCTTACCCAGGATTTAGACAGGACAAGTCACCATTTGGCACCTTTGTCCTCTACTCAATGTGCTATTAGGGACATGATTGACTCGCTAGGGCTTTGCGACCCTTGGTGAGACTTTCATCCTCATGACAGGGAGTACACATTTTGTTCCCCGGTCCATAGCTCTTATTCTCAAATTGATTATGTCCTGCTCAGTCAAGCAAAAATGGGAGGGGTTATGGATGGGGGATTTGCTCCTACAGCTTTCTCGGACCATTCGCTGGTGTGGTTGAAGGTTTCCTTAGTACCCAGTCTTAAAAGGGACACTTCCTTGAAATTAAATAAGCAGCTCCTTAAGGATCAGCATATTGTTTCCAGGATTGGAGATCAAATTAAGGTTTTTACAGATCACAGTGCTGGTACCATTGAGGGGGATCTTGAGTGGTGCGTCTTCTAATGTTTCCTCAGAGGGAACTCATCAGGTTGGCATCCAAGCAGAAGAAGGTCCAGTTGCAGGAAGCATCTACATTGTTGAGACGTATCACTGAGTTGGAACAATCATTGTCTCCTTTAACCCCTGAGGAAACATGCAGGGATCTTTTACTTCTTAGTGATAAATTATCTGATCTCCTGAGGGAAATGGCTTAACATTCTATTCTCAAAACTCAGTCTACATATATTGATTAGAGAGAGAAGGCTGGTCACCTTTTAACTTTACGTCTTCAATAGTGTGAGGCCGCCGGGCTGATCCCTGCTATCATCTCTGCAGATGGCACTGTCAAAACCCTACCTAGAGACATTGCTAAGGAATTTGAGTCTTATTATAAGGATCTTTATGAGTGCAGACCCAATCCATGATCTGCTACCACCACTAGAGTCTATTTAGATAAGGTTGCTTTGCTCCAGCTTTCTGATACCCAACAATCCTTTTTAGTTCAACCCATTTCCCCACTGAAAATTACCTCTGTTATAAACAATTTGTCCCTAGATAAAGCCCCTGGGCCTCATGGCTTTACCCCTAATTTTTACAAATTATTCATTGAGGAATTGCCACCTATGTTGCATCATTCCTTTTTTTATCTTTATAAGTTTGGCACTATGGATCCCACTATTCTCAAGGCCTTAATTGTCCTCTTGCTAAAATTGGGTAAACCTTCCAGTATTGTTTCTAGTTATCACCCTATGTCTTTGTTAAATTATGATGTTAAAATATTGATGAAGATACCGGTCTCGAGAGTCAATGCAATTTGGGCTGGGCAATTAGTCAAAAGCAAGTGGGTTTTGTACCTACTCGCTTTTCAGTAGACCACCTGCATAAACTTGAACATGTTTTCTCTGCATGCAGGGATTCAGTCACTCCTGTGGCACTTGTTTCCCTGGATGAAGAGAAAGCTTTCAATAGAGTTGACTGGAATTTTCTGTTTCTTACTCTGGAAAATTTGGTTTCTCCTCCTCCTTTCTTCACTGGATCAAAGTTATCTATTCATGCTCAACTGCTAAAATTTACTGTAATGCGGTTTTCTCTTCTAGTTTTCCCTTATTTTCCAGTACCCACCAGGGATGTTCTCTATCTCCTTTGCTTTTCAATTTGTACTTGAAACCACTAATATGTATGCTTAAAGCCTGTCCTGGGTTATCAGGGATCCAGGTGGGTACCAGGGTTCTTACACTATCAGTATATGCTGATGACATTTAACTGCATATCTCTCATGCAGTGGTCTCAGTACCTGCAGCATTACATGTTATCACAGAGTTTGACTCTCTTTCTAACTATAAACTTAACTTGGACAAGACTGAGGTCATGCTCCTTACTTTAACTGTCTTTAAATTGGACATTACTACTTTTGGGATGAGATGGACCCCTAGATATATTAAGTACTTAGGTCTTTATCTCTCTCTCTCAGAATGCTTCTTTAATGAAGAAAGTTAATTTAGATGACCTGGTAATTACACTACAGCAAGACCTGAAGAGGTGGAAGTCCCTCCCTTTATCCTTGTGGGGAAGCATCAACATGACTAAAATTAATGTCCTCCCAAGGTTGTTTCATCCTATAAACATGCTTAATTTTTGGTTGATTCTTTCGTTTTTCAAACACATTCACTCCTTTATCTCAGAGTTCATCTGGGCCAATAAGGCCCCAAAGTGATCCTATAAGAACTTGCTGCACCTAAACTGCTGGGGGGACTTAGGCTCCCTCACTTTACTATCTATTATTTTGCTAGTCATATCAATAAATGCTTCAAATGGGTTTTTCCTTCCATTCGAGACCAAGCTCATTGCTATGTACCGATTTGGTTAGCCATAGAACTGGAGTTGATAGGTGAGTCAATTTTATCTGTGCCATCTCTATTCTTTACTCCCTGGAGATCACTTCCTGAGGTTTTGAAAGACTCAGTTATTGGTACATCCTTACGGGTATATTCTCAATTTTGCACTTTACTCAAATACCCTTTTACTAAGGACATTTCCCAACCTGTCTTGTGTAACATTAATCTCAAAATTGGAGGGCGTGTGATACCTGAAACCTGGTTACTGCAGTTAACAGGTGTCAGAGTTGGTGATCTCACAAGCCAGGGTGTGCTGCTTTCCCCTGCAGACATTATGAATCGGTTCCATCTAGGTACTACTGCAGTTTTTAAAATGTATCATTTGTGACATGTTGTGCTTCAGTGATTCAGATCTGGTACCTGGTTGGTTGACCAATCGGAGCTCCTGCATTCCATCAAGGATTTACCGCTGAAACCACATGCGGTTGCCAGCTTATACTTATTACTTTTCTCTAAGCTTATTCCAGAAGTAGATGGGAGTTCTCCCTACTAGGACCCCCCACCCCATGGTAGTTAATTTGGAAGGATATATATACCTTTGTTTCTCAGGATATACTGAGACTTACCCAGTTTAATATTTTAAGTAATCTGTTTTTCACTTCTGAGAAATTGGCCAAAATGGGTAGGTTGATGTCCTCTTCTTGCACCAGATGTGAAGAAGGAGAAGGTTCCCTCCTACACATTTTCTGGACCTGTTCTAAGGTGGACCCTTTATGGAGCCTCATTGAAGCTAAAGCGGACCCACTGCTGGGTTTGGATGGTTTGTTCAAACCCGAAATGTGTATTCTCAGAGATTATGGTATGGTTCGGGTGAAGGAGAGAAAATATCATATGACTTTAATCTCTCTTTCTGTGAAGAAAGTAATCTTAAGGCATTGGCTTGATCAGGCCTCCCTCTCTTATAGAGAATGGCTGCAGGAGCATTTGTTCAGCCTTCGAGTTGAGTGCAAGATTGCCAGTCTGCATCACAACTACAGTATAAGTTGTTTGACAAGAAGTGGGGTAAGCTGCACACTCTGTATAGAACTTAGATCATGGTTTATAGTTTTATGTGAATTGGAGCTGGGTTATGGTCTCTCTCTTTGGTTTTCTCTTCCTTATTTCCTTTCAGTTTGTCAATTTATTTTCCCTCAAGGTGTGACTTTTTATATTGTCACTTATTGTTATTTAGAAACCCCTTTCTGGATATATTGGGGCCACTCCACTTGGGTGGGTGGTGGTTGGGGGGAGGTCGGGTGGTTGTTTTATATTGTTTGTTGCCAATTCACTTGCTTATGTTGTTATGTTCTTGCATCTTTTCAATAAAGTTTACTCTATTTAAAAAAAAGAAAAGGGAGAAAGCAATGAGCAGTGCCGTTGTAGATTGGTTAGTTGATTGGTGCTGACAAAGTTCTTGGAAGCACTGAAGAATGGTGCGATAGTAGATCCTCATGAGGCAGGAATCCAGTGCAGAGCAGGAAAATGGTGACAAGAGCCATGATGGTGGCAATAGGACAAATGGAGTTGAGGACAGTGCAGGCATGAGGTGTCGCCATGGAGGCAGATGTTGAATTGATGATAAAAGGGGTCCAACAAAGGAAGCCCTTGGATACCAAGTTGAAGAGCATGACTGGAGGACTGGACAGGCAGTGAAGGTGAGGATGGAATAGGTTGGATGGCAGTGATAGGAGATGATATCAGATGTGTCCAGCAGGAAATTCAAGGCCGGAACAGGAAGTAGAAATGCCAATACAAGGTATATGAAGGCAAAGAGTCAGGAAGAACTGTGATGGGCAGGATGATGAACATGATTCCTGTGGTACAGTAAGTAGCTCTGAGGCAGGAACTGGAGAAACCTACAAGGCGGAGGCCTGCTAGTGAATTAATATCCAACACATATGGGAATGTGAATGAAAGAGAGACGTCACAAAAGAGTCTTGACTAGGTCAGTTGGACCAATATGGCACTGCTAGGTCAGCTACCAGGAGCAGGAGAATGCATCGAGGGAGTCAAAAATAGAGTCATGGAAAGTCCAGCTGAGGAATGGTAAAGCGTTGAACAGTGAGAAAGGTAAACGAGCCAGGTACATGTGGAGGTCTGCTGGAACAGAATGAAATTGCCTTTAGTGATGTTATTGACTGCAATGAGGATGAGAAAGGATTGATACTGTCTGATGGGAACAGAAGGCCCCTAGAAAGGTGGCTGATATGAATGGTAAGGTCAAGAGAGGGTTCAGAGGAGGCTTCATGGAGTATCGAGATGCACTGAGGCCAAGGAAAGGGGTCCAGGACTGCGGAATATGGCATGAGAGCAATGCATTGGAGGTACATTGGTGCAAGTGCTAAGATGGTACAGGAGACTTCGGAGGTCCGTATATATCCATACCAGGGAGATACAAGCTGGATGATAAATGTTGGTGTGCAGGAGTCGATGGATGGAAAGATAGAGATGACTAAGAACAGGATGCTAGAATTGTAATCAAATAGACGATTGAGTACTAGATGTGGGAGACTGAGTAGGATGGATGAATGGGGGCAAGAAGTCCCAAAGGCAGATGGCAGAGATGACACCAAGGATGAACAAGCTGGTGAGGTCCAATATCCAGAATGAGAGGAAGGAGTGAGCAAAAGCAGTGCGAGAGTCTGAGGAATGGAGTGCAACCAGTCAATGAAGACAAGCAGGAGGAGATAAGGAAGGAAAACAGTTGACATCCAAAAAGGCAGAGCGAGGCCACATACATAGTGACGTCAGGAGAAATGGATCCATGGATGGAGACCATACAAGGATGGTGGATGATGGACTGACTGCAGAAATCAAAAACGAGGAATGGCTCCCATCCCCGGCAAACAGGGAAAGCCCACCTTCTCTTGACTCCCCAATAGGCAGAGCCAGGGAAGAAGACCATTTGAGATCTGGAATGTAACGGAAGAGTCAGAGAATGAATTTGGAAGACAAGGGCCGCCATCTCCAGAGGGCTGGGCAAGCCCCTCTTCACTCAATACCCCAGAGGTAGAGCTAGGGACAGAGACTGATGGGATGATGGAGAAGGATAGGCAAAAGGTCAACACCAGAATCAGGAACCAGCTCACCAGAATAGTGATGAGGGGAGGCAGCAGGAGGCCAGGATAAGCCAGAGGCAGGAGAGTCACTGGGAATGACAGCAAGTGAATCAATGAGGTTTCAAAAACTGCAAGGGACATGGTGAAGCATGGTGGCTTGAAATGCCTGGAGATGGCACTGGAGCATCAGAAGGAATGGTAGAACAGCATCAGAACTCCCCAAGGTTGAAGCCAAAAATTCTAGACCCAGATGGCGGGGGCCCAGAGGAAGTGTCAGGATTTACAGCAGGACTGAGCAAAGCTCTGGGAGCTAAAGCAGAAGGTCCAAATAAAAAGGATCATACAGCTGAAAATTCCAATCGACATACAGTACACTGAAAAGGCACCCCTGAAGGAAGTGTCACAGGACAGTGCAATAAAGATACAGCTGTCCAAGCAGGGTAAGCCAGTGTGCACCAAAGGAAGGGCACTCCACCAACATGAGTGTAGTGGCAGGTGCAAAATTGTATGACATGAGAGAGAGCAGTGAGGGTACTTGCACTCCCACTAGCAGAGAGATGAACTGCAATGGGTAGAGAAGTCCCCAAAATCAACAATGGAGCAAAATATATACAGTAAATTGTTTTGATTGCTTATATCTATCCCTGCAGATGGATAGCAGCCAGTACAGCAAACCCAGAACCATTCTGGTACTGGCAGACCCCAGACAGAACAATGGAGTATCATAGCCTGCGGGGAAATATCCATCAAAAAGTACAGAACATGGGCAGGGCAGTGTACAGCAATCATCCAAGACTTGAAAAAACCTGACAAACAAAAATACACTGAAGCAATACTCTAGGACATTGCATTGTATGAATAAGCGGGGGAGAGAGAGGTTGCTACACAGGGTGACTCGCACCCAGGAGAAATTGGCATCAAACGCAAATCCCTGTGTTACTTGCAGATCTCTGGGTGTTTCATAGTAGAAGGCACTAGATAGGGGAGATCACATAAATGGGTACACACAGGTTAGGCACAAGCTACAGCATACTATAAAAGGGCATTTAGATGTCCCAGAGGCCAGTGGAAGAACACGCACAGCATAATGAAAATGGAGCCACAGTACAAGACCTGCGGTATGACTCCAGACAGTTGAGAGATAATAAGCGACTGATGAGGGAAGTGGGGGTGATGGGGATGATACAAAAATGGGACAAACTGAGGAACCACAGACCATGAACTGCAGCCAAATCTAGTATGACAAACTACTTCAGGAAATGTAATGATGTCAAAGAAACCATTCAGGGAATACATACGAACCACAGCAATACCGCACAGCACTGGCTGAAGGTCCATCAGGCCAGAAGCAGAAGATGTCCAAAACCCTGCACTCCGTCCCCATATCTGTACTGCAGGCAAAGCAGCAGCAGCAGAAGGAAACTGAGTGAGAAGGCAGAACAGGCAAGATGGAGGATGGACAGGAAGTGAACTGATGTCACAGCAGGACTGGCAGGGTGAGCACAGGACAGATAAAAGAAAGCACTGGATCACCAGTGCAGAGCGAGATGTGGAGTGCAGTGGGTGACTTCACACCCCGGAAGCAGCAGAGTGGAATGGCATGGTGGCTGGCAAGAGAAGAAGAAAGTGCCTAAAGGAAGGAGACAGGGGAACCGAAGGACAATGATGGAAGGAGGTACAGGAATGGAGGGTGGAATGAGGTACAGGCCTAGAAGTGTGAAATGAAGAAACAAAGAGAAAAAATGGACATAGGAGGAAGCAGAACAGGGAGAACAGGTGGCAGAGACAAAACAAGCAAATCAGGACAAAATAAACTAGTAAAATAAAGGAAAGGGGGGGAGATAGAGCCAAGAGGAGGCAGCAAGAAAGGGGGGGGGAGCACTCAGCCAACCCAGCCATGCATCAAAGGAGCTGGATTTCTAAATACTCCAAGCAGAGAAAACAGAGGTGCTAGATTTAAGTTGGGGATGTGGAAGGAGCTATCTCCCCCGAACCATGGGCTTTTAGCCCTCCCAGTACTTCAATGACAATATTTAAACAACTACAAAAAAGTGCTAAAACACCCTTTCTTAATCCCTGGAACAGCCTCTTTGGCTAAACCCGAATTTCAAAATGCAAGGGAAAACTTTATGCATTACAACTTGGCAGTCCCATGGCATTGAAAGTCCTATACAATTTGTTCAGGGACAAAAATGGATATCTTTTTCAAATTTAAAAGTGAAGTATAATGTAACCAATAAGGACTGGTTACTACATCATCAAATTCAGCACATACTTGTTTATATATTAGGTAATCTGAATTCAAATACAGGTTGCTCTACTAAATTATCTATGCTTTTTATGTTTGCTTGCACCCATGTGCAAGAAACATAGTGCCACCATACGAGTTTTCGTAGATGTGCCTCCACCACTTTCAATGCCCTGCTCCCTTTTGCTGGCATGGCTGCACCATGCCAATGAATGTCCGAGCTGTCTATGACAGCCGTTCAGATGCAGTGGCATTCAGTTCTGAGGAAAACACCGCCACAATCAGTGGTGGTAATGTGTAGGCAATTTGCATACTGCCATCGGCAGTATGCAAATCTGCTCACACGTATGTCAGCACTGCATCTGAACTGTCATAGACAGTTCGTCATTCCCCCCCACAGGAACACCTATGTAGCATGCTGGGGGCCCACCCCACAGTGCTCATGTGCTCCCCTCCACCCCCGCACACTGTATGACTGACAGGGTGCCCAGTCCCCCGTCAGCTCCACTGCCCCCCAAACAGACTTCTGGGTGCCACGAGGGAGCCCACCCCAGTGTGGCAAAAGTCCTATGGCTGACAGGGCTGCCTAATCCCCCATCGGCTCCACTGTACCCCCCAAAAACACAGACTTCTAGGTGCCATGCTGGGAGCCCACCCCAGCGTGGCAAACATCGGTATGGTCAATGGGGGTGCCCCCCAAAAAAAATAATCTTCCAGCTGCCACGCTGGAAGCCCACCCCAGCATGGCAAAAGTCAAGCGTCATCTTCCTGAATAAGAAAAAAAAAACTGTAAAAAAAGGTCCCTCCTTTACTGTCTTGCACCCTCCCCAACCCACGCCCACCCTCTGTGCACCCACCTCCCCACACACCCCAACCCCATTCTTACCTCCAGAGCCCAGTGCGACGATCTTCGGTGGACCGGGAACACGTCTGCACACTTCAAAGCCTATCGCGAACTGAAGAAATACCAGTAAGCTGTATAATGGCATAAATGGGTTTTTTTCAACTTTGGTGCATATCTCAGCCATTGTGGGGAATTTTTTCACCAGATTTTCAACATGGGGTTCTTGAGGTCCCACCTCATGAACTCAGTCACTGCCATTTATTTATTCTGTCCTGAAAGGTGATTTGCAGTCACTGCGTGGAACCACCTTTCGGGACCGAGTAATGAAACGACAGTGTCACAGTTCATGAGGTAGGCCCCCCAAAACTCTATGTTGAACATTTAGTGAAAACATTCCCAAAAATTACTGTTTTACAAGCGTGCATTGCGCAGTTCCTATGCACACTCGTAACTTAGTGATTTTTTCATATTTTCACTCCAGATTTTCGACATTGCCATTTTACCACACCTCCTTATCAGCAGTATAGCTGTCATTTTTCACATCTCACCCAAAATGTGTTTTCACGCATGTAGCTCACAATGGTGCAGTCGGTGTGCAAAATCAATGTTCGGGGCAGATTAAGAAAATCACAGTGACACTGTTCATGAGCAGAGATATTAAAATGGCTATGTTGAAAATTTGCTGGCAAAAGTCCATAAAATGACTGTGTTATGAGCGTGCATTGCGCAGTTTCCACACACCCTCATAAGTTCACGAATTTGTAATATTTTCAGTCCAGATTTTCAACACTGCCATTTTTCCACACTTCCTTCATGAACAGTACAGCTGTCATTTTCACACCCTGACTAAAATGCTGCGACTCCGTAAAAATGTGGTGAAGTCGCTTGTGGGAAATCGTGTTCGGGACAGATTAAGAAAATTACAGTGACACTGTTCATGAGTGGAGGTCCCAAAATACCTGTGTTGACAATCTGCTGTAAAAAATCCCCAAACTAATTACATTATGGGTGTGCGTTGCGCAGTTTCTATGCACGCATGTGACTTCACCAGTTTTTGTATATTTTCACTCCAGATTTTCAACATTGCCATTTTTTACACCTACCCATGAACAGTACAGCTGTCATTTTTCACATCCTGTTCGAAATGTGTTTTTGCACCTGTGGTGCCAAATGGTGTAGTCGATGTGCAAAATCAGCTAACTGATATTGCCACTGTTCATGAGGTGGGGGGTCACAAAAAAACCATGTTGAAAATTTGGAGTGAAACTACCAATGAACACCTGGGGCATTAGGGTTTACGACCATAATTCCCCACCCTGTAGAGACTGACAGGCATCAGGGGTGTGACATGAGATTGTCACCTGTAATGCTCATGCCATTCCACCCCCACCCACACCCTGCAGCCAGTGACAGGCATCGAGGTGTGCCTTGGACTCTTTGGTCCCAAAGTTCACCCCATTCTCCTATACCGCACCCATCTCACCGTATTTCCTTATGGAATGGGGTGAGCATAAGGCCCAAAGACCCCAAGGCACACTGTGACACTTGGTGTCTGCAGGGTTGGGTATGGTGAAATGGCATGGCCGTTATACCTGACAACCCAAAGGCACACCCCAATGCCTGTCAGTCTCTGCAGAGTGCTGGTGGGGTTGGCTTCATTTTAATACTTCACTGCCATTCCTATTATGCATCTCTCTAACTCCTACACTACCAATGCCAATGCCAGCAAGCAAACATTTGGCATTGACAAATGTTTGTCAATCAAACTAACAAGCAGCATTCTATTTCTAATTTATATAAAGAACTGCAGCAGTTGTGGGTCTGTAGATATGGTTCCACTTCTCACTATTGGCCTCATGTTTTGAACTTATCAATAACTGAATCCCAATGGAAAGCTATTTGGTTAAATGTTCACAGATTTATTAAATTTGATGGTTATCATTTTACTCAATATAAAATTGTACATGTGATTTATAATGCTCCTTTTAAGTTGCATGAATGGAAGGTTTTAAACTCTCCTATTTGTATCAGATGTAATCAAAACATGGTACATTGGTGCACATTTTATGGGATTGCCCTAAGGTACAAACTCTGTGAAAGAAAATGATAGATCTGTTAGATCCTGATATCAGGATTAAGGATTTTTTTTCTAAATGTAATGGTATTTTGGGTCCCAATGGCCAAGTCTTAGAAGGGAATACATGCTTTCATTTTATGCTGATTACTATGGTTGCTAAGAAGATAATATCAAGACACTGGTTGGATCAAAATACCCTTTCTGTTATAGAATGGTACAAGGAGATATTTATGAATGGAAAAAATGTTAGGATCTATATAGAATGTTTTTTTTTCTAATTATGTTCGTCACTGGAGCCTTTTGACATATGATTTTGCATCTTGTTTTAGATCTTTATTATTATTCCCTGTGTAATTTTATAGTGGTTTGGTCTTCTTTAAATGGGGAGGAGGATAGGACAGTGTTATTCTTTATTTTGTCTTTATGTGTTATTCTATGTCACAATTTGGACAGTTGATATATTCTCATATAATATATCAATGTTGTTACTGTCATGAGGAAACCCTCAATAAAATTTACTTAATTTAAAAAAAAAAAAAGAAACTTCACTTCTGTACACTTTGTATGCAGGGTTTTCAGTCGATTGGAGTTCATGGATGTCATGAGGATTATTCAGAGTGTGCACCCTACGTGCTGTAGTTTGGATCCTGGACCGACCTCCCTAATTTTGGGTTGTAGTGACATCATTGGTCCAGTCCTTGTGTGGATAGTCTGGTGCTCCTTGGAACTGGGAGAGTTTCCTAGCTCCCTGAAAGAGGCGGTAGTGACACCACTCTTGAAGAAAGCTACCTTGGACCCAGACTGTTTCGCAAACTACAGACCTATCTATAACCTTCCCTCTGTTGGGAAGGTGATTGAGAAAGTAGTGGCAGCACAACTGGAGGACCATTTGACCATCCATGACATCTATGAACCCCTCCAGTCCAGTTTTCGTAAGAGACATAGTACCAAGACGGCGCTGGTTCAGGTGCTCAATGGTCTCCTGATGGTGAGAGATCAGAAGAGCCGTTCCATCTTGGTTCTTCTGGATCTTTCTTCAGCTTTTGACACCATGGACCACATGGTGTTGATAGGGCACCTGAGGCATATCTGTGGAATGTCGGGGACAGTCCTCAGATGGTTTACATCGTTCCTCATGGGTAGAACACAAAGAGTTGTGTCTGGGTTTTTTTCTTCAGGCCCAACTGCTTTGTCTTGTGGGGTGCCTCAGGGATCTGTGCTATCATCCATGCTGTTTGTGGTGTGTATGCTACCCCTCGGAGACATTGTAAGACAGTATGGGTTCAGGTTTCACTGTTATGCAGATGATACCCAGCTCTACCTCTCTTTTGCACAGACCAGGATGGAGCTCTCTTGGTCTTTAACACCTGTCTGAAAGAAATCCAGGAGTGGATGGATTCTAGCTGGCTGAAGTTGAACTCAGAAAAGACTGAGGTACTGGTTATGGACCCAGGTCACCAGATGGGGGGGGTCGGGTGTTGGTGCGCCTTCCGGAATTGTTCTTGGCAGCATCACTCTCCCAACCTCTGAATGGGTGCGTAACCCGGGGGTAGTTTTTGATGATGGACTGACCCTGCATTCGCAGGTGTCAGCTGTCATCAAAACTTCCTTTTATCATCTTAGGAATATCACCAGGGTTAGCTTTCTGGTTCTAGCTGATGACCTTCCAACCTCAGTCCATGCCTTTGTGTCCTCGCACTTGAATTACTGCAACTCCCTCTATCTAGGGCTTTCTGGGGTTGAAATCTGTCACCTGCAGCTGGTGCAGAATGTAGCAGCCTGGCTTTTGATGGGTTCTACTCGTTTCTGCCATATTATCCTGGTGCTGTGCGAACTGCAATGGCTGCCAATATGGTGGTGGATCACCTTTAAAGTTAGTTTATTGACTTATAAAGCCCTACATGGACAGGGCCTGAAATATCTGAAAGAGCTTCTGGTTCCATACTGCCCTGGTTGATCACTCCGCTTGGCTGACGAGGGGTTTTTAGAGATTTCAAGGGTGAATTTGACGTCATCTGGTTCAAGAGCTTTTGTCTATGCTGCTCCCACTCTTTGGAATTCTCTACCCCATCGGTTATAGGAGTGCACAGCTGTGGAGGAATTTAAGAATGGTTTAAAAACCTTTCTGTAGCAAAAAGCTTTTGTGGATAACTGAAGTATTTATTACTGATCATTTGTGATTTTCAGCTGTGCTGTTTTGTTATTGGATTTTATATTTATTGTTCTTAAATTGTTAGGTGCCTGGGAAATGGAAAGGCGCCTTATAAATAAAATTATTATTAATAGTATTATTTTAACACACCAAAACAAAACACTAATAATAAATAGCAGGAAAAAAAATTACCTTACAGTGGTGTCCAACATCCCTCATGCCAATCAGTACCTTGAGTGAAGATTCATCAATAATAGTTAAGGCCACTGCTTTGCACTTGCCTTCCTCTTGCAGTTTTCCAGCTGACTAACAGAACCCACAAGCTAAAGGACTTGTGGAGGCTCACATGTGCAGCACTGTTTCTTTAAAAAGCCACCTGCTGACACTTTAATGACCCTGCAGATGACAATGTATATTAACAGGATATAAAACAGCGATACTAAGTGATGCCAAGTGAAACCCAGCATTACTAGCTGCAATTGAGGACATTGTGATGCCAGTATCTGGATATGTTTAGTCATGCTGGAACCTGATGCTGGACATCACTGTACATCTGAATGTAGGCCCGAGGGGAGGCAGTTCCCCAGGGCAGGGGCACAGGTTGACATAGGTTCGGACAAGATAGAGGACAAGAGGGTATAAATTGGGAAAGCAAGAAGAGAGGAGTAAAGTAGACAGGTAAAAGTGAAGGCAATAATGAAATGGGCAAAAGGAGCTTCAGGGAATGGCACAGTGAAGAGTGGGGAATGCAGCAGGGAAGCAGTGAGGGAGGGAGTAAGGAATCGAGAGCCATGTGAGCCAATGCAAGGAGTCTGGGGAATTAAATTCCAGACCTTGATGCCATCATGCAGGCGGCTAGCCTGGGTTTGGTGGTTATATTGGTGTCATGGTTCACTGACAGCCATGACTGGGATGTGACCATACCGGGCTACTCTTTGTTCAGAAGAGACAAGGAAGGAGGAGTGGAGGAAGGTTTGCACTATATGAGAGGGAGGAAATCAAGGCTATGGAAGTACAGAGACAGAGACAAGGAAAAGGAAGGCCTGGAAGTGCTGTTGATCATCCAGAAGACATGAGATGGGGCTACTATCCATACAGGGGTGGAATACAGACCTCCAATACAAGGAAAGAAGTTAGATAAGGCACTTGGGAAAGCCATCAGCAGGATGGCAAGTGAGAGTTGGAACTGCTAGTTGGTGACCTCGATCTGCTAGATGTGGATTGGAGACTTCCAACTGCAGCTTTGGCAAGGAGCAGGCCATCCCTGACTCCCTATAAGGGGCTTTTCTCAGGCAGCTAGTCAACAAACCTACAAGGGATGGGGCAGTGTTGGGCCTGGTGTTTACAAACAGGGACAGCATTGAGGACGTCACAGTGGGCAGTCCCATAGGTACCTTTGATCACTGTACAGTGTGATTTAACATTAAGATGGGAACAGAGGCAAACCACATGAGGATGAGGGTCCTGGACTTTAGGAGGGTGGATTTTAAAGAAATGGGAAGCTACTTCAGCAATTGCCTAGTAGGGAGGATTGCCAGGGAGGTGTGGAGGAACAGTTTGAAAGAGTGAGGGAATGCGTAATTAAGGCAACAAGCCTCTGCCTGAACGAAGTAAGTAAAAGCAAAAGAAAAAAGAGACTGTTACTCTAGGGAAGTGGCCATGGTGATGAAGGGAACAAAGGGTGGCATTCAAGTGGTATAAGGAAACTCAGAGGGAGAAAGACAGGGAGGTGTACCAGAAAAACAGGGAGAAGTAGTTAGGCAGTAAGAGGAGCAAAGGCAGAGACAGAGAAAAGGATAACCTAAGGGTTAGCTTTTAGGGATAAGACTTCCTTTAGACACATATAAGTGAGAAGAGGAAGGTAAGAGGAGGGACAGTGAGGATAAGGAAGGCGGCACGGGGAAAATACACAGAAGAGGACCGCAAAAAAGCGGACATGCTGAACAGATACTTCTGGTAAGTCTTCACAGTGGAGTGAGGACAGACCACCCAGGAGCAGCAGAAATGAAGGGAGAGAGGCAGACACAAGTCCATTTTCAGAAGAAAGAGTTCTGTAGAGACTTGCAACTCTGAAAGTGGACAAGGCTATGGGACCAGATGAGATACACCCAAGGGTACTAAAGGAACTCAGGGAGGTGCTAGTTGCCCCACTGACAGCCTTATTTAACAGCTCACTGGAATCAGGCATGGTTCCAGAGGACTGATGACATCGTCCTTCTACAGTGAAGTTCGCCAGGATCAAGCCCAACTCTGCAGAATTCTGCAGCAGAGTTACTGCAAGGAACAATGCAATTTCAGTGGAAGTTACTCCCTTTTGAAATGCAGGGAAATTGTGACACTGCACTTGATCCTAGTGGGCTTCACTGTACATAAGAGCACCAGCTGCAGGGAAGAGGTTAGCAACTATAGGCAGGTCAGTCTAACCTCAGTGGTGGGGAACTTAATGGAAACACTGTTAAAGAAAAGGTTGGTAGAGTATATTGAACCCCAGGGGCTGCAAGACCAAAGGCAGCATGGACTGATGGGGTTGGGGTTGGGTATGCCAGATGAATCTGACTGATTTCTTTCACTTAGTGACCAGGGAAGTAGATTGAGGAGGGCAGTGGATGTGGCATATCTGGACATTAGCAAGGCATTTGACACTGCCATACAGGAGATTGATAAAAAAAAATTGAGCAGCCTAGGGGTGAAAGCCAAAGTGGTGAATAGGTTTAGAAACTGGTTAACATAGGTGACAAAGGCTGGTGGTTAAAAGCTCTCACTCTAATGAAGTAACATTGCAGAAAAACTGAAAAAGAAAGTAGTTCTTTTTGCAGAGGACACCAAAGTCTGTAATAGGGTGGACAATCAGGAAGGGGTGGAAAGAATGCATAAAGATCTTGGGAAACTCAAGTAATGGTCAAGAGCGTGGCAGTTGGGGTTCAATGCCAAAAAGTACAAAAGAATTCACCTAGGGCATAGGAGTTCAGAAGCTGAGTATGGGGTGGGGAAGGGGTATGGACAGTCCCTAATCAGGAAAGGGACCTTGGGGTTATTATATCTAGAGTGGCAGGGCAGTGTGACAAAGTAGTGGGTAGGGCTAGTGGGATTCTGGGATGCATAGAGAGAGGAACCTCCAGCAGAAGGTGGAAGGTGGTGTTGCCACTGTATCACATGCTGGTGATACCCCCTCTCCCCCGGAGTACTGTGTCCAGTTCTGAAGGCTGCACTTCAGGAAGAACACAGACAGAGTGAAGGCAGTCTAGATAAGGGCAACTAAAATGGTGCAGGGGTTGCACAAGAAGCCCCATGAGGAGAGACTGAGGGATCTCAACATATACTGTACACCCCAGAAGAGAGGAGAATGAGGGGACATGATAGAAAACTACAAATACCTCAGGGGGTGCACAGGATGGAGATGGGGAGTCTATTTCAAATGAAAAACTAGGACCAGAGGGTATGTGATGAAGCTGGAAGGGGGTTAAGAGAGATGTGAGGAAGTGCTGCTTTACACCTGGAATAGACTGCCAACGGAAGTAGTGGAGTTGAAAACAGTAGGGGGCTACATGCAAGTGTGGGATAGGCATAGTAGAATATTAGTAAATAGGCAAGGATGAGGAAGGATCAACAGAGAAAAGTTACAGTCTGCAGAGACAGACTAGGCAGGGACCATCTGGACAGATTGGGCAGTTCTCCTTGATGCACTAACCGTGTGAAACTGGTCAGAGGTACATGTGGTGAGAAGGACCAGAATTTCTACTCCCTTGGGGCTCAGCAATCTAGTAAGTCACAATTTATTCAATGAAAGTTGAAGCAAACAAAGTTTGAGTGTGAATGTTTGCTTTTCACTGTGGCTTCACTGCTCTTAGTGTGCCCCATGCACGAAAGCACAGGAAATACAACGATAAATGACGTAGCGGCAGTCCTCAGCTGTGCACCGCGCAGTGGACTGCAGCCATGCAGCATGCACAAAGTCAGATGTAGGCAGTGGGCAGGGCCAGATAGGCCTCATAGTGCACCATGCAGGTGGTGCGGGCAGGCCCGCACTACGCAGGAAGGCCCCATGACACCGCCATATATGGCAATGGCACACACCCCCGGCGCAGCCGCACAGTGGTGAATGCCATGCAACACTGCCGTCAGGACACTGTGGCAGAACTGCAAGTGGATGCAAAGGAGACATCAGAGAACGGGGGATGGCAATGGATGAGAGGGCGGTGGCACCCCCGAATGGGGACATGGCCAGGCATGGGGCGGGAGCCAATCCTGCACCGCAAACTTCAGCGGCAGTTTGATTGCCACCATGGTCACAGACATTTGCCAGCACTACAGTGGGCTGTACAGTGCGGAGGCCCCCAACACACCGGTGGAGGTAAAGACCAGGCTATGACTGGACATACAGGCTGCTGTAAATGCCGCCAGGTCCAAGGCACGGACCCTGGAGGTGATCAAGCGCAAGTGGCAGAACCTGAGGGCAGTGGTAAAGCATAAGCTAGCCACCAGTGGGAGGGCACGCAGTGGGATGGGCAGTGGCCGGCCAAGCACGGACAGCCAGCTGACACCTCTGGAGTGACTGGTGGCCAAGCCACTGATGCTGGTCACCATCCATGGAGTTTCAAAAGGGGGTGGACACAGTGGCAGGTAAGGTAAGGCACATCACACACAGCCAGCTGGAACAGCCCACCAACACCACAGCCCATGTAACCTCCTGCACTGTTCCCACAGGTAGCACCAGATCAGGGTGCCATGGAGCGGCATAGAGCAGGGACGGGACACCCACAGCACTGACCGTGGCAGCACCAGAGACCATTGACCAGGCAGCGGACAAGGGGGGGGGTAAGTGTGCACAGCCTGGAATGGGAAGGGAGGGCAACCGTGTGCAGTGACCTAACCATAGTCTTTGCACCCATACAGGAGCAGAATCGGAGGCACAGGAGGACATGGCCAGTGAAAGGGACAGAGCAACCAACCCATGGGAGGAGGACAGCGGGACTGGCAGCAACACAGCAGTGGGGACAGACATGCAGCACACTGTGCTGAACCGCGTGATGTGGTGCGCACACACCCGCCACCACGCAGGGACTCTGACACACACACAGAGACCGTGGGGCCCCCTGCCACCATACACCACCAAGCAGCAGCACTGCCACACAGCAACAGCATGGATGAGGGGCCCATGGATCACACCCATACATGGCACCAGCCACCGCAGCCACAGTCCTACGTGGAGAAGCAGTACTGGCAACTGCAACAGCTGCAGTGGGACCACCTGGGGGAACAACTTAGGACAACTGTCGCAGTGGAGGCACAGACAGTGGTGCAGCAGAACATACATATGGCCATACTCAGGTGTACGATTGTACTGGAGGGCATGCAGGAGCTGCTGTGGCACACAAACACAGCAGGGCTGCCAAGATTCCACCTGCATGGCCGGCAGCCATGGACAACGTCATGCAGTGCGATGCGCCAGCACCCAAAGGCATACCAGGCACAAGGGGGACCTGTGACACCATGCGGCCAGCAGTGGACGGCACTCTATGCTCAGGCACGGACACATCTGATGGGTCACAGACACCCATGGCACATGCCGCACTGATAGGCATGGACAGCAAGGACACACAGGCACATGGCAGGAACATGACACCACCGATGGTGGTGGGCATTGAGGAGGCATAGAGTCACGGACATGCCCATCAGCACAGCAGCCAGGCAGTAGGACATTGGCACAGCTTGCAGATTGCACAGGTCTGGAGGGGCTGGGGTAGGTCTGCCGCACCGCACTGTGGGTAGTCGCCGTGCAGTGCCCCATGGATGGCACTGGGACAGTTGGTCCGGCCCATGCACATGTGCACCACCAGGAACTGCCCCCCATCCCCCCTGCACGGACACACACCCACCCTCGACATGGCACACTCGGACATAGCCTCATCATCATGCACTGGCAGGCCGCAGTGGAATGCTGTGGAGGGACACCGCATCGTGCACCCTGCAGCAGTAGCAAGGTGCCATCCTGCATGGTCCCCGTGCCATGGCCACCACAATACTCACCCGCCCCATGCAAGGTGTGTGTTCAGCGTGTGAACATGCCCTGCACGAGCGCCTGCCGGGCCACATGGCCACATTGCCATGCAGTTCATCGAGGACATCAGATAGCAGTGGCACATTCACACGCTTCACAATGTTTTGCAGCACAGCACACACCATGAACACCTTGCATGCCTTTTCTGGACTCAGCATGAGTCTGCCACCGGTGAGGTCCAGACATCTGAAAAGCATCTTAAGTTGACTGATGATTCTCTCTCTATGACTGCCCATGTCCGTCTGTGTGCCGTGTTGTATGCAACCTCTGCAGGCATGGTAGGTGCATGGTATGGCATCATCAGTGAGGTCTGCAGTGGACAGCTGCTGTCACCTGCATGGGAGGGGAATGAGATGTCAGTGGCAGGTGCCGTGGCAAGTGCAATACTCACCCCACATGGATGCGGCGACTCACCAAGCAGCCAGCCGTCAAGCTGCCCGTCGTGGAGGTATGCACCCATGTCCAAGCCATCCAGGACGTAGGCATCATGCATAGAGCCTCAGTACCTGGCACACATGTCCGTGATAACACCATGTGTGTCACAGAGCACCTGGCAGTTAATGCTGTGGAACCCCTTACAGTTCCTGTATGCCTCCTTATGGTCAGTGGGCATGAGGATGGGGACCTGAATCCCATTGATGGTGCCGCCTACATTCGGCATGCCATGCATTGCATAGAATGCCTACTTCATAGCCCTGACCTCCGCAGGCATCTTCGGGAAGGTGATGTGCTCCCCCACATGCTGTACGAGGGCATCCATCACCTGTGCCATGGATCTGGAGACGGAGGACTGGCTCACTCCTATGGTGTTGCTGGTGACACACTTGAAAGAACCAGTGGCATAGTAGCCAAGGGCACATAGCACCTGTGTCTCTATGGTCATGGCACATGACCAGTGCATCCGTGGCCCCACCGCCCCATGGATGCTGTCACACAACATGCCGATGGTGTCCCACAGTAGGCGGAACTGCTCGATGCAAAGTGTGTTCCGCATTGTCGAGGCATTTATGCAGGCGTGGAACACATGTGGCCAGTGTCATTGTCCCCTTCTGCGTACAGCTATCTCCTCCAGTAGGTGGACATGCATTAGCATGCCTAGACACATCTCGCATCTGTGGCAGTGCGATCTGTGCGGTACCACCCATGTGCTCTCACCGCCTCCTCTGTGCCAGCGGGCCACCACCGGCAAGCCCAGGCATGGGTGTGTCTGCACGGTGGGTCATGCCCAGCATCATGTGCCAGCACCACATGCAGTTCATGGTGGTGCATGCAGTTGGCATCATGGCGGGTTGGATGGTGGAGCACAGGGCCATGTTCCCCTGGCATGCTTTTCATGTAGCTGATGGTGACTATGCCAACAGAGGTGGCTTTGGTGCCCTGTGGGCCGTCAGAGCATTTGACAGGGTGAGTGGCATGTGCAGGGGGGGCCAGGCCAGGCAGCAGTGCCCTGTGTGCTCATGTGTTTATTCTCCCCTGCATAGGATCATGGTGGCATGCCTGCCAGACTGGAGCTTACCCTACAGGTCCGGCTGGATGGGGCGCATGTGCTGGTGGAATCCAGGGTGGCACGGCGGCAGTGGTTCCAGGAGTGGCTGCCCCACTACATGGTCCTGAAGGGTGCTGGGGGGGATCTGTACTATGAGGACAATGAATACAGGACATCTATGTCCCCTCTCCGGTAGGTATGCCTCCATGTGCCCTGTGTGCGTCACCCCATGATCTGGGCCTGTGCTGTACTGATGTGTGTCCCTTTGCCTTTCAGCATTAACTTGGACCAGTGAGGAGGATGGTGCTTCACCTCGGAGGTGGCAGGGCCAGCCATCACCATCGGAGGAGCTGGCGGATGAGTAGAACAGTGGACGTTCCATGCCAACATGGCCATAGCCACAACAGCCTGAGGACCCACCTGCTGGAGGATGCCTGCCCATGTAGCTTGTGTTTGCCCCACCCACGGTTGGGCATGACTGTGTGATGAGCCAGGGTGGGTGAAGCGAGGGATCCTGGCTGCTGGACTGTGTGCAGCCCTGCTTGATCTGCTGGCTGTGCATTGGGGTGTGCCAGTGGACCATGCGCAGGGCGTGGTGGGCTGGACGCCTGTTGCAGTATTGTTTCTGACATTGCTTCTACTGTGTGCTGTTGGTGCCTGTGGGTGGGCTTGGGGATGGTGGTTTCTGAGGATTGTACCTGCCAGTCTTACCGTTGTCAGCAATAAAGGTGCCTGTTACCAGCCTGTGTGCCTTACATGTCTCTGGGGGGGGCAGGACACTGGGGGTGCCAGGCTGCCAGACTGCCTGGGGCTGGTGGGGGGGACCACTTGGGCTACAGTGTGTGTGCTGGCCATCCTGCATCCCGCACCCATGTGCCCAGTGCTAGAGGTGCACCTCACAGAGTCACAGATCCAGTGCCGGGGGAGCTCCATGCACGGTGCTGTGCACAGCCACCCACCGCCAGGTCATGCAGCTGTGATGACTGCATGTGAAGTGTCACGTACGTTGCCATGTTGCATGGCGAACACACATAGGGGGACATTGTATAATCACAATATACCACTCCAGGGTGTGAGTATATGGCAGGATTTATCACTTCTGGTGTGGCTTACTCACTTGTTCTGTGGTCTTGTGACCAGACTACACAAGGCATGGTAACTCCTGCCATATACCCACACCCTGCCATGGTATATGGTCCTATCTTGTTATGCTTTGCTTCCCACCACTATTGCATGGTCCTTGTGGCAGACAGACATGGAGATTGAATGGTTCAAACAGAAGTCACAGCATCAGGACTTACTGGTTCAGGCTCTGTGCCTGACAGTTTCACAGACTGGGCTATCAGTGCAGCTCCAGAAGTAGAAATTGAACATGCTGGCAAAATAAAAATTCATTGTTTGTTTTCATGCTCCCCATCCCCATTTGAATACATTATAGGGGCCAGGGCAGCAAACAAGTTACAGTATCAGCGTGGCTCTGGTCGCAGACAAATATAAAAAAATGCTATTTGTTTTCCATGCTTCCCAGCCCACTTTGTCCACTCTGCGGGGGCCGGGAGACCAATTACGTTAGGATATCAGTGCAACTTCAGCAACAAAGAATTTAAAAAGAAAACGAGGCATACTTTACTGTCACACTGCTCAGCTTCATTTGGCCACTTCATAGGGGCTGGGCAAGCAAATGATTTACTTTCACTGCATGTCTGGCAGAATGCAGGCATACAGCTGAGATGATTTTAAAAGAAACCAGCAGCAGCTTATGCTCCCTGGGGTCACATAGCCAGCTTGGGGGGAGCCAGGTGAGCAAAGCAATCAGCACTGTGAGATTAAAAATCATTCATGACTACCCAGGAGGACTGCACTAACGGGCACAGATACAGAAGGTAAGGCTGCACCAGGATTTTTTTCTTTAGTTTATACCAAGCCAAATGTAAGAGGTAGCTGCAAAATGTTGACCACAACAGGGAGGCTATTGTCTGTCCAGGTGACACCAGTTAGTGGTGCACTGCATTATTCCAAGGGAAACACAGGTTAGTATACCGAGCTGGACTCTCCTTTCCTGGGTGGGCCAGTGGGGCGTGGAGCACAATGCAGAGGCATCCTGTCCTGATCCCAGGGAGAAGAAGATACATGCTTCAAATCATAGGTCTGCAGCCTGCATGGACTTCCCTGTCCTACTCCTGTCCTAGGCCAGCACAGTATGGCACAATGCAGAGGCATCATATCCTGATCCCAGGGAGAGGATGATACATGCTCCAATGCACAGGTTTGTAGCCTGAGCAGACTCCCCTAGCGGTGTGGGCACAAAACAGAGGCATCATATCCTGATCCAGTGGGGAAGTGTGATGTGTCCTCCCCTGCACCACCCCATGGGAACATAAGCTTGTAACCCAAATGCCTTGCTCTGGGTCAAACTGTTATAGGTTTCAATGCAGAGACATCAAGTTCTGATCCTGAGGGAGGATTATGTGTGCTTCACTGCACAACCCCATGGGAAACATGGGTTTTATCCCAAACCTGACTTCCCTGTCCTGGCCAGTGGAATGTGGGATGCAGTGTGGAAGCATCATGCCCTGATCCACAGGGTGGGTGATGTGTGTTGCACTGACCCATCCCATGGGAGTTACAAGTTCATATCATGAGTCCAATGCCTCAGCTGGTGCAGGCCTGGGCCAGTGAGTGTGGGGCACAATATATAAGCATCATGTCCTGATCCAGGTGGTGGGGTGAGGTGTGCTCTGATACTTGAGTGGAGTGCATCCTATGGTGGGAAGTGGTTCTTGATGTCATGGGTGACCACAAGATGTTAGCCAGTATCCACCAGTTAGAGTGCTTGGCCAAGGGGCATAGTCTATGGCCAGTTAGTTAGGAGAATAAAGAGTCTGAAAACCATCACTCATGTGAGTATGACAGTACCAGTATCCACCCACCACTGATGCCACAGAACCGCCACTTTTATTATTATGGTTCCACCTCTGTGGCTAATAGAATGAGGGTTGTATGTCAGGGCTACATTGCTGGTGGTGTGTGAAAATTATTAAAATTTGTGTAGCACCAGGTTGTGCATTTGAGAATGAAGGGGGTGTCTCTTAGAGTGCCAAGGATGTGATTTTTTTCCATATACAGTTTCTGGGTTTTTACAGGTTTTCTCCTGGCCCGTATACCCATGCTTCCTTGACATAGTGCATATGTACGCCATTCAGGATGCCCCTCCCTTCCAGTCTCACCGTTAACCACCTGTGCTGGCACCAAATCTCTATTCAATGATGGTGGAACTACGGGCAGATGACCCCACCTTACCCAGGAGACAAGAGGCCAACACCAATCCTGCTCCCACCACCCCCCCAGTGCGTTAAAGAATTCCAGCACCCCAGTGATCTGAGATTGCTGGGTTGCCAGCATAGCGTGAGGTGTGGGTCCACTGTGGGGCAGATAGCTGGATGTTAGGTATACATATAAGGTAGCCCCCACACTCAGGTATCTACCACACAACTACCTCAGATCCCAATATTTGACCAGAGCCATGATAGACCCCATATACTGCCCACAACCACTATCACTCTTCAGTATTTGCTCTACAAATGTTCTTAACCTACTTTCCAACTTACAGCTATTACATTCCAGAATCTATATGCAATCAACTCACACCCCAGTAGCTGACTCTGTACTACTCTTTAGTGAAGTGAGGATTTGTTCTGGAATAGATGATGGGTAGGAGGTAATTAGGGAGCAAATACTGAGGTGTGGTAGTAACTGTGGGCAGATACAGACATATGGGATGGTTTACACAGATAATAGGATGTGGTGCAGTTGTATGGTAGATACAAGGATGAAGGGTGGTTTTCAGTGAAGTACCATGGTGTTGGGGTCATTATAGGGCAGAAACAATGATGAATGTAGGCTACTGGTAAATACATTGATGGGTTAATTATAGTACAATTACTGAGGTGTGACAGTATATTGTATAATTTTGAACCTGATACTGGAATGTGGGTATCTGAGGGGCAGATACTGAAATTTGGGGTATTTACTAGTATGTTGTGTACTAGTTTAGAGCAGATGATGGGGTATGGAGCAGTTGTGAGACAGATCTAGGGGTGAGCCATAGTTGCTGGGCAGATACCACAGTGTGGGGGTAGCTATGGGGCACAAAGAGTAGTGAGGGATAGTTGTAGAGCAGAATGCTGGGTGAGCATGTTGGGTATTTGAGCCAGTAATTACACTGGAAATGAGAAACTGAACACCACAAAACAAGGTTTATTGAACTAACACATATACTGCATCAGCATCAGCAGCCCAGCTTTCAAAGTACAAGAAATTATCAGTTACTTTCCCCTGGGAGGATGAACCAGACAGGCATAGAGGCTTCAACACTTTATTTTGGGAATTGTAGTTCCTCCCAGGGGAAGGTAAATGATCATTACTTGTACCTTGAAAGCTGGTCCTAAGGTGGGACCCCCTTGAAAATGAGATGGTACAGATGTGCCAATTTGATGGAAAAGCTACAGATAATTTCAAGTGCAAGAGTGCTGTCAGACTGGGGAGGTAGGTGGGGCAGATATTTATTTATTTGTTTAGTTACTTCATGTATCTGATCCCCCCTCCTGCCTCTTCCCTCTGCCATCAGCACACCGACACATCATGAGTTTCCAAGACAACCCCACAGCTGTTGTCCCCTCCTTACCTGGAGCCCAGTGACCGAGGTCATCCCCAATGGAGCCATGACTGTACCCCCACGCATGGATGAGATGGGCAGGTTTTGCCTCAAAATTCTGAAGTTTTGTCAGGATGCTGGGCAATGGGACAGGTAGGGGAGTTCTGGATCTGTGCAGGGCACTTTTTCTTCCTGTTGTGCTGGGGCCATTTTTCTGATTTTTTCTGGAGGCATAATGTGCGATTTGATGTCAGGGTGCATACACCAACGTCCATCATGCCTCCCCTTCCAAGTCTGGACTGGTGATCAAGGTGCTGCCGGCTTCTGCCAAAGGCCAGACAAGCATCAAGTCTTACCCCACTCCCACCTGCCCCCGGAGATGGCAAGCAGTCCCACAGTTGCTCCAGCCTTCTACCCCAGCTGGCCTTCCAACTCCCTGGGCTCATTCCTGAATCTGGATCACTGACATCACTAGCAGTAGCACCAACACTGCACTGGCAGGCCAACCCAAGGTGGGGAAGATATTAAGGTGTGGGGTAATTGCAGGGCAGAATATATGGTAGCTGCAGAAGTGTTATTAAGGTGAGGATAGCAGTGGGGCAGATATTATTGTGTGGGGTAGCAGCAGTGAAGAATATTGGCTAGTTGTGAGTGTTACTAGAGTGGGGATGATGGGGCAGATTTTTGGGTTGTGGTAGTTGCAGGAAACAGTAATGGGTTATTGTGAGCGTGTTATTAGAGGCTGGGTAGTTGTAGAATCAATATTGGGTAGTGGAGTATTTGCAAGGTGGAATACTGGGTAACAGCATGAGTGTTACTGGGGTGGGAGTTGTGGGGTAAATATTGGGGTGTGTGGTAGTTGCAGGGCAGAATATTGGGTAGCTGCAATGGTGTGAACAGAGTGGCTGTAGCTGTGGGGCAGACAATGTAGTGGGTGTAGTTGCAGGGCAGTATATTGGGATGTTTTGAGAGTGTTACTACTGTTGGGTACTTGTGGGGCAGATACTGTATTGTAGGATAGTTGCAGGGCAGAATATTGGGTTACTGAGACTGTGCAATAATTAGAGTTGTGGTAGTTCTGGAACAGATGTTGGGTAGTGGGTATTTGTAGGGCAGAGTACTGGGTAATTACAAAAAGGTTAATACTATAGGGGTTGTTTTGGCTTAAATATTGGGATGTAGGGAAGTTGCAGGACACAAAATAGGGTAGTTCAAAAAATGTGACTGGGGTAGTTGTGCTCAGACGTTGTAGTGAGAGGTAACTGCAGGGCAGAATATTGGGTAGCTGTGAGAGTTACTACAGTGGGGTAGTTGTGGGGCAGATATTGTGGTGTAGGGTAGTTGCATGGTAAATACTGGGTAACTGAGAATGTTTTACTAGAGTTGTGGCACTTGTAGGATAGGTATTGGGGAATGGGGTAGTTACAGGACAAAATATGAGTTGGCTTCTATAGTGCTACTAGGGTGTTGGTAACTGTGTGGCAGATAATGTGGTGTGTGGTAATTGCGGGGCAGAATATTGAGTAGCTATGACAATCGTATACTGGGGTAGTTGTGGTGTAGATATTGTGGCATGAGACAGACCAAAGGCAGAATATTGTGCGGATGCATTAGTGTTGGAAGAGTGAGGGTAGTTGTGTATCATATAACACAGTGTGGGTAGTTGCGGGACAGAATGCTGGGAAGCTGTGAGAATGTCACTAGAGTTAGGGGATTTGTGGGCAGATATTTGGTTGGGATAGTTACAGGGCAGGATATTAGGTAGTTATGAGAGGGATGCTCGAGTGGGGAGTTGTGAGACAGATATTGTGGTGGAGCAGTTCCACTTTAAGAATATTGGGTGCTAACTGTAGAACATTACAAAACAGGAGAATACCTGTGGGAGCAGAGGGTTGGGGTGTGAGGTAGTTGAAGATAAGTACTGTACTCTTGCTTATTTTGTGGGCAAAATGCCTTTGTGTGAATCCTAAGTATACAGTATAATGTAGACAAAATAGTCATGTTACAATTGGAGCCCATGTAAATCAAACCAGATAACTCTGAGACACGTAAACAGATGCACTGAATCAGATTATTAAGAGAGACTGCATGTAAACAGCACTGCAGAAAACTCAATCATGTTTTCAAGTTACCTGATTTCTTCAGATATTTGATTACTTCCTGACATGTAAACGTGGTGATTGTAAACTGCCAACATTTTGTGCATGCTAGAGGCAGTAGTGGACTAAGTAGAAACATTAGTTCTGTGACTGGCAAAAGGTTGTTTTTCCTTGGTGTGGAGAGAGAAGCTTTGAAATATAGGATTTGTAACTGAAAAAAAAAAACATAGTTGGTGCTCCACTTTGGCATGCTATTGTGTAGAGGGCAAGCTCAAAGTTTTAAAATGGCTTTCATGACCATTGTGGGTAATGTTACTGAATGCTAAACAAAAAAAAAAGTGTCAGCACTGACTTGTGGGGCTTCTTCACTTGCAGGCTATTGTCTGTGAAATGGAGTGGCTGGGCCTCATGGTACCCTCCCCAATGGGTCTGCATCTTTGCTGAAGGCGGCATGATAGTGCTTGTTGGGGGAGTGGGGCAGAACAACTGTTTGTTTTTTTCACAAATTTCTTTAAACCTGGAAGGGCATGCAAAGGGTTTAAATTGTATTTATTTCTGAAAAGAATTACATTATAAATACTGTACATATGAGGAAGAATGCTGGGTCTGAATATGTAAAATGCTTGGAAGGCAGGAAAACAAAAATTTGGGTCTGTCTGGTCAAAGAAACCACATCATCTAAATCGGCCTAAGCATTTAGGGGGTCTTTGTGGCATTACTTTCTAAAGCTTTCAAAGAATTTAAAACTACCCTCTCACTTCAATGAGATATAATAAAATGCAACTGAATTTCCTTGGCAAAAGAATTCAGAAGACAATGTGAATCACAAACCCTCTTACTTTACAATGGCTAAAAAGGTACAAAGCCCACCTCTGGTGACATCTAATTTCATACTGTAGCGCATATTGGCTGCCCTGTCATATTGGGATGCATATGTGGCCATGGCATGGAAGGGAGAGTCAAGTGTTTAAGGATGGGAATGGATCAGAAGCGTAGGGGCAGGGCAGGGGGAAGGGGAGGGAGGTTGAGTATAGGGTAGCATAAACTCATACACACAGGCACTCTCTCGACATGAACCTTTTTAAATAACCTTTGAGAACTGAATATGTGTGAACATATATAGATTCTGGACATATATATACGTCCACAGTCTTCTAAGGGTTAACAGGATCAAGGGAATTTTGCTTTTAACTATAAAATCACATTAATTTCATATTTTTCATTGCATTAGTACTCATGATTAACTGATGTAGGTATCTCATACCAATGTTCATGGATGTCATTACTAGGAAAGGACGTCGCTACTAGGAAAACATGAAATTTGCAGTTAACATGACAAAACGGTTTCATAGCCAGTTAGGGAAGGCTTCTTCCAGAGTAGTTTGTCTAACTGGTGCTATAGTGAGTAGCCGCAGCTGCTGTTAATAGAACTGACCTTTTTATTCTAGATTTTGCATTTTATGTAAAGGAAGTATACTATGGGACTAGAGAAGGAGGTGAATTATCACTTGCCCTTACCTCTGAAAAGTATGTAACCTCCCAGGTCTGGTCTGAAAATAAACATTTGATTGCTTGGTGTACTTGCCTGATTAACAAAAACTAAAATAAACTGGACAGGGAGGTGCCTAAGAGTAGTGTGTCAGTCAACTTTTAGAACAGTCGCATTTTGAGGCTAAATAGATAATAATAATAATAACACTAATAATAGGTTTACAAAAATAGGTATGTTATTGCCTACTGCATTTACCTGATTAATAAAAACTAAATAAATAAATCGGACACTCTGGTGCCTAAGAGAAATGTGTTGGTCAGTTTTAAGGATAATCACATTTTGGGGTCAAGTTGATTTAGTAATAATAAAGGATTTACAAAGTGCAAGCATAGTTTTTGGAATCTATACATTCGTATCATAGAAGTTACAGTTTTTAGTTTTTCTATGTATTTGTAGTTCAATCTGCACTGAAAAATTATTCGTTCAGTCTTGCTTTTCCTGACTCTGTATAATTCTTGGTGCTGATATTTATTAATTATTTTTGGATTTTAGCTGCAGTTTTATGATTTATTGGGTATCACGTGAGGTGGGCACCTGAATCAAGGCGCCGTCCAAAACAGTGACACAATGTGGATGAAAGCCCGAAAGGTAAGGGGCAGGGAGGGTGACCGGATGTGGTGGGGTGGGCGACCCTAGCGACAGGATGTTGCTATATGTACATGCATGCGGAGGGGGAGCAAGCACAGCGAGCATGGCCTGGGAGGTGGAGGATGTGGGGTGGCACTGCGTGTCCGCTGCAAGCTGCGCCATGATGTTGGGGTTGGCCTCCGCTGCGGTGCATGGGTTCAGGTTCGGGTCTGGGTCCGGTACTACTGCATTTTGTTCTGCCCAGCCCAAAACTTAAGTTTTGCTTTTGCCCCCGACATCCACCCCGAATTGAGAATCTTTCAGTGAAGTCTGGGGGCAAAGCTCCCTGTGTGAGGGGGTTGGGGTTGCAGCCCCCAACAGAAAGCTTGAGGATTTAAGCCCCGGCTAAGTTCTTCCATGTGCGGGGATGTCAGGGTGGTGAAATTGTTTCGCCACCTGACATCGTGATAATGCGAGTCTCTGTTCGGCGCTCGCCACTATCACATAGAACCAATTTATTGTGCTAGCGCTATGGTCTTTATGTGAATAGTGCTATTTTATAAATCAAGTTTGCTTGCTTGCTTGCTAGTAGTAGTGTTTGTAAGCATAGCAAACAATGGCATGTCTTCAAGTTAAGAAACAACTTGCAAAAAAAAAAAGTGGCAGTATGCAGCCTTCTATCATGGGTGACAATTGCACTGCACATAACATTGGAGACTTCCTGAAGAACCATTAATATTAAAAACTACTTTCATAAAAAGGGAGTTCTTGGGTTCTTGTTTTCAAGACTTTGAAAAGATGAGTCCATTGTTGGGGATATTGCCACTAGATCAGCGATAGGAAGAGTTTGCAGATTTGCTTTATGGCTTGGAGGTTTTCCCCCAGTGGGGCACATATACTCAAAGGCCTGAACCAGCACAAAGAGCTCTGGCCAGGACTGGGGAAGATTCATTGAGTGGTACTGTAGTTCAAATGCAAAATACAGTTTAAGCTTTGCAGATTGGCTCCCTCTTTTTTTAATAACAAAAGGGAGTCATTAAAGCAATGAGCCTGACTGCCCCAAGCTCAGCCAATGATCCATTACTTTCACCGGGTGGCACTTTATGCACAATTGTTTGATTTAAGGGTTCAGGGCTTCTTCATATGGTCTCTTTTCCACTTCTCTATGGTGAGATCCTTATTAAGTTTCAGACAGGATACATGCGCTGAGATGAAAACAGAGCTATAGAATCTGCTTTCTGATTAGAAACATATACATATTTAATTGGATAATGGTTTAATGTAATTAGCTTTATTTTATTGATTAAGTACATGATTTAGTGGGATACTTTGTTTTTACAGGCAGCATCCAGCAGCAGTAGTAGAGCCCCAAGCTGGAGAACTCTTGCGAAAGTGCAAAGGGCAGTTTTGAGTTGAGAAGCTGGGAGGGGCTATGCAAGGTATAAAACCAAGAGTTTTTATTTGGTTCACAACTGGCTTCAGGGAGAGTTTCAGTTCCTGTATGAAAGTCTTTACTAAGCTTGTAAGGCAGACAATTCCAAGTCAGCCAGGGAGCAACTGGAGGTCATGTGGACCAAACTAACAAAAGAAAGTGCAGCAGGCAGGGTCAATGGGCCCTTTGCATCACCTCCATGTCCCTAGCTTCAGGTCTCCTCCATTGGGTTAGTCCCCAAGAAAGTGCCAGGAGAATTCAAGATAATAAATTATTTGTCATACCAAGGGAGGATTCGATCAACCACCATATTGACCAGGTTTGTACAGCTGTGTCGTATGAGCTGTCTGACAGTGCTATGGAGGTGGTCCAACAGTTAGTGGGGCATTGGAATCAAGGTCATGCCCATGGGCATGTCATTCATGTGGTATATGGCCAGAGTAGGACTGGGTTGTTTCAAACCACTCCACAGGATGCAAGTAATGGAAGCCTTGAGTGAGGATAAGGGAGTGGGGCAGGAGTTTTTACAGTGCTTCAGTGGTGTGGCATTATAGCTAGCATCTGTGAACAGCCAAGAGTTGGAACTCATTATTGACTCATCAGGTGGTTTGGACTTTGGCGCCTATTTCTGGGGAAAAGGTGTCGAGCAGTGATCACCCTCCTGGGCAGCTCTGGAATTGCTGATGAAGATCACCCTATTAGAATTTTCCTCATTGTGGTGGCCTCAGTGGTCAGGGGTAAGCATTTGAGGAACAACTCCATCATCTTTAGGACAGATAACACTGGGGTAGTTTACACTATACATTGTCAGCTAGGAGGCAAAAGCCTAATAGGCAACCTCATAAGGGTCTTGAATTAAATTGACTGCTGCTAACATCTAGTTCAGAGCAGTGCATGGTCCAAGTGTTGATAATGGATTGCTGATGCTTTTTCTCATTTGCAGTGGCAGAGATTTCCATAGTGCTTTTTACTTCTTAGGGTGGCTAGAAGGCATGGCATTGGCTCTCAGTTGAGAGGGCTCAGGTCAGCCCGTGAGAATGTTTTGTCTGCCCTAGCTCTGATCCCAGGCAGTTCCCCCATGGGTTCCCCCTGTGGTGGGGCCACTGAGGGAAGGGCCATCCCTTCCCCAGTGAATAATCCAGATTTCCTGAAGCAGAGCAGTGAATGGGGAGCACAGCCAGGGCTTCATGGAGCCTGCTAGTGTCCCCCTTTCCATTTTCTCCCTTTCCCCATCACTGGGGTGCACATGTCAACATGCACCCATAGAGGGGTGTGCATGCTGTGGAGTCCTGCAGCACTTCTTTTTTGCACCCCAGTTCCACACTACCCTAAGGCATCCATTTGGGGGCTGTCATTCAGTGGGAATGCCAAACCACCCTCCCTGGGAGGGGAGAGCAGTCCTCCAGATGCTCAATCCTCTCCTTCCCCGGCCAACCCCTGATGACCTGAGTCTGCTTCCAATCCCAGGTCACCAGTATGGTAGGAGATGAGACGCACAGTGCCTCAGCCCTCCATGCCACTAGACTGGCTTTAAGTGGCAAAGTTTGAGAGCTGGCTCCAGAATCAATGAGGCATTGTAGAGAAGCCCTGGCCTACCTCTGGGAATTGATAACATTGTAGCCTGGGAGTTATTCAGGAATTCTTTTTTTTTTTAATTAAGGAAACTTTATTGATATCAAAGAATACAACAATACAATACAAGGAACAATGAAACCAAGAAAAATCCCTCCTCCCCCCCTTATAACATACAGCCCCCACCCCCAACCACCCCTCCACAGTGGAGCCACCACCACCAAACCAAATGGAGTTGTGATTGTCCCCCGCTCATCAGCTGCCCACCACCACCTTGGTGAACTATCCTTTATATAGGAAGGATCACATGTCGACCAGAACCAATCAGCCAACTTTTCCCCTCTGTAGCTTATCCACACCCATCGCTAGTGGCCACTACAAGCACAATCCCACGCTCCATAACCAGGCAGTCTCACCTTGCTGGCTCTTTGCATATCAATACTTTCTCTTCTTACACCTCTGGCATACCTCCCACCCTCCACCAACCCCGAGTCACAGACTTATTTTCAAGTAAATAACACCCCATCTGTCCTCCTACTTCCCTCCGTTACCTCCTCAGGCAGCATGCCACCTGTATCTCTCCCCTACAGTCCAATGATTGGACCTTCCATCCTTGCAACCGCCTTCCACGCTGGGCTGTTAGCCCTAAAATTCACCACTCAGGGCACCTCAGCGCACATCTTTCAACCACCTACTTCCCACCTGAAGCTTCTGTGGACCTTACCTAAAGCCAAATTTCTGATATCATTATTGCTCCTACTAGCTGGGAATGTTGAGCCAAACCCTGGACCAACGCCCCCCCACCCCAAGACCAAACCTCCCTCCTGGACAAAACCCTTCCCTATCTCTTCAACTGGGGTTTTAAAATTAGCCCACCTGAATATATGCAGCCTCCTACATAAATTAACCCTGCTACAACCACTTGTCCTATCCCTAAGACCTGATATCTTGATCATCTCTGAGACCTGACTAAAGCCACACAACCAGGATGCTGAAATCTCTATTCCTGGCTACACTGTCATTCGTCATGACCATCCTGATAACAAAAGAGGTGGGGGCATAGCCATGTATATCTCTCTTCCTCACTTCAGTTTACCCCTGTCTCTCTGTCGTTGCCCACGCAGTCCATCAATGCCTTGTTGATAAAACTCTCTCTCCCACACACAATTCCCATATTAATAGGAAGATCCTATTTCCCCCTGACTCCCCCTTGCCCTCTATCATGGATCACCTGGGTACCCTACAAGAACACGCTGTGAGGGGAGAGCTCCATATCCTTGGGGATTTCAATTTGAACTGGCTCTCCAGTGCTAGTGCCAAGTTTCATAACCAGGCAGCTGCACTAAACCTGTATCAACAGATCACAGAGCCCACACACTCAAACCCCAAATCACAGAACCACTCTCTCCTGGACCGGTCCCTTTCCGCGCACCCGCATCGGATACTTGCTGCAGGTGTCTTACTGGACTCCCTAAGCGATCGTCACATGATCTACTCAGTAGGGAAAATATTTCAGCCTAAGGTTCCTCCCCCAAAACCCTTCTGATCAGGTCCTACAAATCCCTTGAACTTAATTTACTCCTAAATGACCTTGAAAATACCGACTGGTCTTTCATCCCCCAGGCCACCTCTATTGAGTCTGCCCTTGAGTACTTCAAGTCCTGGTTCATCTCTGTCTGGGACATCCACACCCCACTCAGAAAGACTTGGATGAGGGGTGCTCACCTGCCCTGGATCTCCGCTGACATCTTGACTCAACTCAGAGGCAGTGACCAGGCTTGGGAGTCCTACAAAGTTTCAGGCACCCCGAGGATCACCTAAAGTATCGCTCACTACGAAATTCCTGCACAAGACTAATCCAACAGGCAAAGACTAATTACTGCCTTGGGTTCAAAGCCATCTTCCGCACTAACCTAAACCACCCTGCTAAATTTTGGAAGGTGGTGAAAATACTATTCTCACCTCCATCCCAGCCCCCCACCCCTGTCCTAAATGCAGGAGGCTTCACCATTATGGAACCACTCACAGTGGCCTCAGAATTTAATTCCTTCTTCATAGACTGTACTACATCACTTTTGTCTACTCTCCCACCTGCTCTGCAAATCCCCCCCCCACGACTACTCCTGCAGAAGCCCCCCACGACACCTCCTTCTCCTTCTATCAGGTTACCCCATCTGAAGTACTCAATGCCCGGTTCACCCTAAATTCTCCCAAGGGTAAATGCCCCTCTAGACTGGACTCCAAAATGCTCTATCTGTCAGCTCCTGCCATAGCCATACCCCTGGCCTCACTCTTCAACCTCTCTTTCTCTCTTGCTTCTATCCCAACTGACTGGAAGCATGCCACAGTCATCCTCCTTCCCAAAAGTGGTGACCCCTCTTCTCCTGGCAACTATCACCCTGTCTCCCTCCTCCCCATACTAGCAAAACTCCAGGAACATAGTCCTCTCTCAACTCTTCTCCTATTCCAACTCCTCCTTCTTCTCACCTTACGAGTCTGGATTTAGGAAGTCCCACTCCACCACCACTTCCCTCCTAAGGCTTATTGACTCCATCCTTACTGGTATGGACAAAGACCACTTCACCGCAGCCATTTTTGTCGATGTGGCAAAAGCATTCGACATTGTCTCACACTCGCTCCTCCTGTCCAAGTTAGCTCTCGCAGGGCTCTTTATTGAGGCCACCAGCTGGTTCCACTCCAATCTGGTAGGCAGGTCCCAAGTTGTCAGAATTGGCAACACCACCTCTGCCTCCCTCCCTGTTACCACTGGTGTACCACAAGGTTCGGTCCTTGGCCCACTCCTGTTATCCATCTTCCTAAATGGCCTGTCATCAGCCTGCCCACACACATCCATTCACATGTATGGGGATGATATGGTACTGTATACATCAGACCCCTCTTCCACTAATGTGGTGACCAGACTCCAGTAAGACTTCAATGATGTTCAGCTCTGGTTTGGCTTAAATCAGCTCTTCCTCAATCCTAAAAAGCTGTCTCCATGACCTTCAGCACAAGGCAGAGACTTTTTTTGCTCCCCTCCATCCCCACATTCCACACCCTGGACAGGACTACCCTGGAGGCCTGTACCTCCTTTAGATATCCGGGGGTCTGGCTTGACCAGCACCTCAACTTTTCTGTTCATATCAATGCCATCCACAAAAAGCTGCATCCCAGGCTGGGTGCCTTATACTGCAACCATAGTTGCACCTGCTGCCGGCTCACCATGCAATTGTACAGAAAATGATTCTCCCTATTTACGACTATGGAGTCTACATTGCCACTCCCAAGTCCACCCTAGCTAGACTGGACCCCTTCTTCCACTCCTTCTGTCATTTTGCCCTTGACTGTCCTCCTACCACCCATCATTGCATCCTCTACCAGACCCTAGACCTCCCATCACTTCAGGACCAGTGGCAATCCTACTGTACTAGGATCACAGCTAAGTTCTGGGCCAAGTCCCTGCCTCCCTACCTTGCCTGAGTCCTAACAACCCCAAACCTTCCTGTGTACTCACTTAGGAACTATGACTCTTGTTCCCTGGTCTTTTCTCACATGTCCACTGCCACTGGCCAGGCACCCTTTAAATATCACATGCCTAAACTGTGGAACTCCCTTCCCACTGACATTCAGTATGCCCCCCCCCCCACACTTAGCACCTCAACACCCTCCTCAAAGCACATTTCTCCTCCACCTGCTCATGCGACTAAGTTATGTCTCATCACTAGGGCCTACTTTCTCCTTTATGTGCTGGGGAAGATAGTGGAGTCAATCCTTAAAGACTTAACAAACTCTCACTTAGATGTTCAGGACCTTTGGGACACTGAGCAGCATGGTTTTGTATCAGGTAGATCATGGTGTGACTAACTTGCTGTGTTTTTAGGAAAATATATCTGCCACCTTAGATTGGGGGACCCAGTGGACTGTATATACCTGGGCTTCACAAAGGCATTCAACAAGGTCAGGACCCAGAGAATCTGTATAAATGGTTATTACTCAACCCCTGTGCCAATCACGGGTGGTGTGCCACAGGGTTCGGTTCTGGGGCCTGTGTTCTTTCAGATATTTAGGGCTGGCATGGGAAAAGCACTATAAGCTGGTTAAGTAAATATGTGGATGATGCAAAAATTGCAGGTATAACCAGAACTAGTGCTTACTTAGCAACAATATAAAATGACCTGGACAATGTCCCAAAATGGGCCTTACTCAGAGGGATGAATTTTAATGTGGACAAATGCTGTGTCATACATCTTGGGAAACATAATAAGAAAGGAGGACAGTATATGAATGGCCAGCCCCTAAGGACATCAAACGAAGGAAGGGATTTGGGAATAATGATGAATGATGAGTTGACATATGACACCCATGTAATAAGCAAATAGCTAAGGCTAATAAAATAATAAGTACCATAAGGTGTAATTCTAGTAGTAGAGATGAGCAAGTCATAATGCGGCTATATAGGTTATGTGTGAGACTGCTGCCGGACTATGGTAGTCCAGTATGGGGGCCAATAAAGTGAGGCAGCATCAATCAGATTGAAAAAATCCAGAGACAGGTCACTAAAATGGTACATAACTTATAGACAAGATCAAATAGTGATCACTTATAAGCGCTAAACCTAATGATCCTAGAAACAAGAAGAACAAGAGGTGACCTGTTGTTGTGCTACATTAAAATGCAAGACAACTACTTGTTAAATGAGCTAAATATGGAATTCAAAAAAGGACAGAAAAAGCACTTGCGGGCATCCACTACAGTGAAGACAAAAAAGTACAATATCAATAAAAGGAAAGCCTTATTCACTCAAAGGGTAGCGAAACCTTGGAATCAACTACCATTGCAAGTCATAATAAGTCAAAATAAACAGCAATTTAAAAAGACTTGATGCGCATATTTCAGAAGGGAACACACTGATGTATTATGGGTAAAGGACAGGAGCAAATATGGGTTCTTCGCCTTTCATGCTCCTCGCTATCTTAGTGTGAACCTTAGTATGAATTATGTGATGTTTATTTTGATCTTATATTGGCTCTACCTTGCGCAACTTCTTGTATTGAACTGCTCTTGTACAGTATGTCCTGCCTGTTGTTTATTGTACACTGTACTCTATATGTATCTTCCATACCCCTACCCCCAGGACGTGTCTAGAATCGAGCAGTAGTCTGCTCAGTATGCCTTCCTGGTAAAACTTTTAAATAAATAAAAGGGGAGAATTACCCCAAGTTTACAGATAAGTTAGGAGCCAGATGACATGCACCGTACAACTACAAAAGTATTCCCAACAACACAGAGTGTAGAGGGCATGAAGTTTGCCCCATCTCTTATCAAAAAGTGGAAGCCTGTGTCTTAGGCTCACTCTCATACGCTCTGCATGAAGATTAAATAATAACTCCTGGAACCATTCATGATATGAAATAGAAACTTGGTCGAGCCAATCCCTGAGGACCACTTTTTTGAGGGAGAGAGAAATTAAAGCAATATTGTATTTCTGTTCTTTGACTTGGACAGAACTATAGTCCCCAGAATACATATCTCAGGCCGAAACAGACCCTGTAGTCCCAAAAGTGGGTCTGCCTTGGATTCAATGAGGCTCCAATGTGGGGCAATTTTAGGACAAAACCAAAAAATACACAAGGTGGAACCCTCATCCTGTCCACATCGAGTACACACAGAAGAGGGCAACCTACCCATCTTGGCTAGTTTTTAAGGAGGAATAAAGGTTATTCAAAATATTAAATTGGGTGAGTCTTAATCTGTCTTGTGTAATGTAGCGATAATGATCAATCCAGATAGTTTGTCACTGAGAAGAAGTAAGAGGAAACACCTTATCCCAAGAAGGTGAGGAACCATCTAAATCCGGAAAGAGCTTGGTGAAAAACGATGAATACAAGGCAGACACTGCATGCGGCTTAGAAGCTAGTGTTTCAATATCAGATAAAAACATTGAGATACTTGCTGTTCTGAGGCCTGACCCAAACCATTGCAACAAAACATGTCTAAGTTGAAAAAACTTTAAAGGCATGGTGACCCCTCAACTGGAGCGTATTCATAATGGCTGCACTAGACAACAATGATCCCTGCTCCATCAGATCACAAACTCTGATATCCACCAACTGGGAAAACCAGTCAGGAGTTAGAATATAATCCCCAATTCATAAATTGCTATTTTGGAGTATAGGCTGGGAGACATCCTTGGAAAAGGGGTGTTTCAAAAGAGTCCAGAATTGGGAATAAACTCTAAGAGAGGTCCCCATAACAGAGGCATGTAAGGCTAAAGGAAGAGATGTAAATGGGGTAAAAAATAAAGATGACACTGATGATCCAAATTTACAGAGGCCATCCAGTTCTAAGTCCAGCCATATAGGGATATAGAGGGAAGTGTGGCCCTGAAATGGAGGGGAGAGCCACTGGAACATCTTGCTAAAGTGGCTGGCAAAGTAATAAATAAGAAAGTGAGGGAGCTTAAGGCCTCCCAGACATTTAGAAGCAGTCAGCTTCTTGTAGGCCATCTCAGGGTCTTTTGTGCCCATATAAAGTTAGTAATCATACTATGAAGATGCTGAAACCAGGTTAGGGGAAGCCAAAGATTCAACATGTTGATAAGGTAAAAATTACGGGGGAGGACATTCATCTTAGTTACACTGGACCACAAATGCTGTAACGTCTTATTTTGTCTTGACAGGTGATAGCATCTGGAGGGCACAGATCTGGGTAAGCGGCCACTTCTATATCCATTGGGCCTTGTCCAAGCTAGGCAATACCACCTTGGCAAGAACCTATTTCTGGACCCCCCAGTGTGCAGAGGAGCACTGGATGGGGTGAAAGAGGATAAGATGGTGTGAACTGCTTCCAAGGTTATGAGCTGAAGCCCAGTTGCAGGATCCTCCCAGAATATTGGTGATTCACCTGGGAGGGGGGGGGAATTATTTGGGGACCATGAAGTCATTGGACCTGATGCACAGGGTATGATGGACTTGGCCTTTGCTGAAGGCAATGTGACCACAAGTGCACATCATTTGGTCAGATATTGTTCCACAACAGCAATGATAGAATGCTCACAACCCCAGGGTGATAGAGAAAGTGTACAGACTCCACATTGCAACCCTGCGACCATTTATGGATAGTATCAGGGGGTCCGTAATGAGACACGCAGAGACTGTAATTAACAGGCCCTACCTTTATGGCAATGATGGAGGAAACTTATCAAAGGCAGGTCTAGATATGTTTTTAGAAGATATAAAATGGACGGTGGAGAAAGGCCTAGTATGAGGTGCTTGTGGGGGTTAAGCATGGCATCAATGCCCACCCTGTGGTGGCTAGGTAGTCATGGAATGTCTGTACAGAGGGGGGGAACAGGGGATCATGAGTCTTGTGCAGCCAGATCATCCAGAGGCTGACAGAAAATGTGGGCCAGATGGCTGGAGTTTCCTACCTTCAAGGGGGACAGTCAGAAGAGCAACATCCTCGGGCATCTGCTCATGGCTTTGCAGAGTCCTCTGGCATGGGACAACATGTCTGCAGCCAGTCAAGAGCCATCCCCCATACCCCAGAGTTGGCATCCTCACAGGGTTTTCTGATTGGTTAGGCAGTCCCTGATGGAGTGGAGGGGGAGGTCGACCGCCAATAATTCTGAGATCAGATCAAGTAGACTGATGAGTTTATGAAAAAGACTAATTTGCTGCACACATCACACTGACTTTGGCTGTATCTGTTGAATAATAGCTAATAAACACATGGCTATGGCCATTTTTTTCCCCAAAGCGTGTTGTTTGTCTCCATCTGTCCAGGAGAAGGAAGGAATGTGCCCTATATGACAATGAAGGAGTCTACAAGGTATCACAGCAGGTGAAACTTCATCTCAGGGGCCCAGACTGGAGTAGCACCTGGGTGAGCAGGTAGGCTAGGAGGTAGCCACCCACTAGGGGTGGAGGGGTAGGCAGGTAGGAGTTTCCCAGGGGAGGGTGTGTTGGGGCTGAGGGGAAGGAGCATAGCCCATATATGGTGCTGCACCTGAGGGGATTGCCCCCTGTCTACCCTACCACAGGTCAGAACCCACCCAAACCTCACCCTCATAAAAGTGGAGGGGAACAGGAGGGAGTAGGGAACTTGCTGTCCCATTAAGGGAGATCACCTTACGGGTCGAGAAGGAGTTTTTCCATTTTTCCCCCACTGGGTTTTTCCAGTTTCTGCCTTCTCCAGCAGGGGGGGGATAGTTAAAGCATTTAGGGCTAGAATAGGGCATCACAGTCATATGCAAGTGTAAGTGGCAACTCGGTAGTCTTGGAAGGTCTGTACAGAGGGAGGGGCCGGGGACTGCAAGTCTTGTGCAGCCAGATCGTCCTGAGGCTGACAGGATGTCTGGGCCAGACAGCTGGAGTTTATTCCCTTCAAGCAAGGCAGTCAGAAGGGCAGCCTCTTCAGGCATCCGCTCACAACATTGTGAAGTCCTCTGGCAGGGGAGAACACATCTGCAGCTGGTCAACAGCCATCCCTCATGCTCCAGAGCTGGCATCCTTGTGGGATTTTCTGATTGATTAGGTGGCCCCGTTACAGTGGCGGGGGTTGACTGCCAATAATTCAGATTGAGAAGATTTTTTTTTTAATTCAAGCTTATTGAAAAGCTTGGGTACAGGCCACCCCAGTGGCACAGAGTGTTGAGGCACTGATGCCTTACCTCACGTCACGCAGGCGACCTGGGTTCAGGAACGACCTCGGGGCACCGGGGTGCAGGCTTGGGGAGAAGGGTGAGAACAGGATTGAGCCTTGGCTCTCCCTTCCATGGGGTGGATGCCCACTCCACCATAGTCCTGCTCCCACTGGATGGAGGCCTGGTGGGTAGCGTAGGCAGTTAGGAGCAGTGACAAAAGTCTGGGAAGGAGTGGAGGGGGTCACAAAATCCTGGCATGTGCGTGCGCCTCCATGCATGTATATGCATGTGTACGCTGTGGCCAGAGAAAAGGGGAGTAAAAGGAAAATACACAAAAAACTATATATGAAAAAAAAAAAAGAAAAGCTTGGGTGCAACTTTATAGCCAAATCAGGCATTCAATTATACAGTCACTAGAAACCTTTAGACTTCAATAAATACATCATGCAGCTATAATATGGTATGCATATCCATTCATGTATTTTCCAACAATATAAAATCTTAAAAGGAGAACTGTCTGTATCATTAAGTCATGGCTGTCTCCTTGCACTAAATCTATGTAGTAATGTACGTTAACTCATGGGGCATTTCAGGACAGATACTGTAGGTAAAGATGTAAAAAGAACAATTCCAAACTAGCTAGAACTAGTGGGAAGTTCTTTTTTCCAAAGAATCCACAATGCCCATCTCTGCACAAGTCAGTTCTGCCATTGTCAGGATATCATTAATAACAGGCCTGTAGCTAGGACGGCGAGATGGGGCGGAAAGAATGACGGGGCGGCTACCAGTCACACTTCCTGTCACGTGATTACTTAAAAGCACAGTGTCAGTCAGATGTCAGAAGCCTTTTATCTACTTTTAGAAAGCAGTTGAGCTGCCTCAACCAATCAGAAGACAGCATTACTGTACCTCTTATTCAATGTACAGTTGCTGCCTCACGCTCCTCCACAGAGCCGGGATCAGCTTTCAGAGGAATCCTGGTTCAAAATATGTGTGTGTTAAAGCACAGAAGTTCCCAATGAACCACAGTATTTTAAATGTGCAGTCCTTCAGACACACAGATGATCAGGAAGTGTAATGAAATACCAAGCAGTTCACTTACCCCAGAAGAAAACATTATATAGTCCATGAAACTAAAGTTGAAGTGTTGGATAGTGATGTTTGAATTCTTCCACAGAGACATCCAGGTTGAGACTTGAAGTGGCATCATTTTCATATGACTGGAGAATGAGGTTTCTTTTTCATTCATGAGTCATTCTCATCCTCTGATGTGATAAAATTATTTTCAAACAAGAAAAGGAATTTTCACAAGCTGCAGTTGATACTCCAAATAGCAAGACAGCAATGCCCATTTCAAAAATACATGAGAAAGCCTTCTTTATTTCCTTGGCAGCACCAAGAGCTTCTTCAAATACTTTGCACTGTTCCTTATTCTTGCCAATGTTTCAACCCTCCCTAATTCCAGACACCACCACATCGCAGTACAAACCTCCTATTATCATGCCAACTCTAGCTCCCTCCTATCTTGTTGTCCACTATGTGTCGCTGTGCTGTCCACCTGGCCACACCTACTTGCGCAGTCTTCTCTTTCAAATTACTTCATGGCGATATATAGCTAATGTGTTAGCTTGTATATTATTATGTCAGCTGTTAGGCCCTATTCCATGTATATTCTGTTAACTACTGACTTTGTTCTTGGTTGCTCACATATCATATGCTGTTCTTCACATGTGTATTATTCAAATGTTTATTTTTTACATGTACTTGTCCCTTACCCCCTGCCCTGAGTCATACCTGGAAACAAGCCTCGGCTCAGTGTGCCTTTCCCAGTTATCAACTTTTAAATAAAATAAATAAAATATCCAGCCAGTGCTGGAAAAGTGGGGATTCCTCCTTGAGCCATTGTTGAGTGATGGCCTTATGTGCAGCTACTAGGAGGATATTCCAGAGATATAATCGATCTTGCCCAAATACAGTACCTGTGGTGGTGTGTGACCTAGAAACATATGAGATATATCTGAAGGAGTACTGACAGAAAATAGGTCTTATACCATGCTTAATATCTGCTGCCAGTAGGGTTAGATCAAGGAGATTAATTTGGTTTAACAACCAAGACTACCTTGCTGCACACATCAGACTAACTTTGGCTGTATCTGTTGAACAAGTAAGGAATAAGACACAGTGGGTTGTGCATTGTGCTGAGACAACCACACGCCCAGGGGCACAGTAAGGCACGATGCTGCAGGCAGACTGCCTTCAGCCCCAGGAAGTGCAGTAATCTCAGCACAATGTACACATCAGAGTGTCTTATTGTGCTTATAAAATGGGGTTTAATTTTTAAAATGGGTTCAGTTTTCCCACTTAAAGTTGAAATAAATGTGTGTTCTTTATGTAAAGTAATCCTTCCACCTACTGGAACTGCAATATGAACATATGAACATACAAACATACGAAATTGCCAGCAGATACAGGCCATTCGGTCTATCTAGTCTGCTAAAATGTGTAGCACTTCAGTTCATTAGACTGCAGCTCCCACCACTCCCTCATATGCCCTCCCCCATCTCCTGACCCCTCCCAGTTTGCACCCTCCCCTTGAATTTGTCCCACCCTCTTTTTGAAGCCCCCAACACTCTGCAGTGATACAACTTCCTCTGACAGAGGGTTCCACCCTGCCACCACCCTTTCTGTGAAATAGTGCCTCCTCAGTTCTCTCTTGAACCTGCCCCCATCTAACTTCATAGAGTGCCCCCTGGTTTCCCTTCCACCGTTCAGATTGAACATACACCTGGTGTCTACTCTGTTCAAACCCTTCAGGTATTTGAAGGTCTCAAACATATCCCCTCTCTCCCTTCTTTCCTCCAGAGTGTACATATTGAGCTCTCTCATGTAATCAAATTACTGCTTTGATTTAAGTCTTTTGACCTAATGTGCTGTACATTCCATACTTGTAGTTCTGTAGTCCCCCCACACACACATACAATGATTACATTACTTTAAAACCTATATACAAATGGTAGATTGTGGCACTTTTCTGGAAATTACTTAGGCTTTGCTTGTATTTTTTTTTAGTTTTTGTTTGTTTGTGGCAAAAGGTACTAGTACTGAAGAACAGTGCAGCAAGGAATAAAGAGAGAGCAGTGTGAATGAGAGACAGTCATGACCCTTACTAGGGAAAGAGTGAAACCGGAAAGTGAAAGCAGCTCTCACTGCTGTGATCGAGTGTTTCTCCATTTTTTTTCTAACAGTGAGTTGAAATGTGTGCCTCTTGTTGTTTTAGCTGAATACTGTAAAATGTACTGATCACTTGCTCGTTCATCGATTGCTTGTTTACCTGACTTCACACTGGCCACTTGTCCACCTGCTAGCCTGACAGTCACTAGCTCACATGGCTGGTCACTACCTCCCTAGTAACATAAAGGATGCAATCAATTTCAGCTGAAAGTCAGCTTAGTCATGTGCAATTTACTTTCAGGACAGATGTATTTTAAGTCCAATCTTTCTTTTAATCCTAGTGATTGAAGCGTGACTGACAAGTGATAAGATGCAGAACAGGAAAGAACCTAATTCATTGCAGTTACTGGCAGAAGAGTGAGGAAGACATAGGTTCCAACTGATACAGGTATGCCTTGTCTTACACTTTTTTCATGACTTTTAAAATTGTTACACTTTTAAAAACTGTGGAAGATGAGTAAGACAGGGTTTCATGTTTTGTAACAATGTGTGTGATGCTTTGATTGATCCTCGTAAGATGAGGGTGGCAAATGCGGTTGTGGCAGTTGTCACAAACTGTTCTGGCTGACAGAATACAGCTGCCTTCTAAACAAACAGACATTTGAAAGAAAATACATGTTGACTGGGAATATTTAGCATATTTAAAAAATATTATGTAGAACAAGCAGGATGGGGCCTCAGAGAGGAAGTGGAGTGTCTATATTATGATAGGTTAAATGGCACATTGTGAATGCGGGGGGAAACATGGCTTCCATTCAGTACTTCAACATTCTGATGGCATAGGGATTTGTAAAGAGGCTAACAAATACCAGGATGACAGCGCATGGTTCTGAATTAATGCATGGTCAGGTGACTGGTTTTAGCCAATGAAGTTTTTGTTATTTGTTTTTTGTTTTTATAATTGCTGCTAAATACATGGCTGTGGCCATTTTTCCTCCAGAGCTCTTTGTCTGTCTCAGTTTGTCCAGGTGAACAAAGGAATGTGCCTATAAGGTAATGTAAGTTATAGAAAACTGACACAGCAATTCTTTGCTGGAAGCTTCCAGTTTTCACTCTCCACACGGCACTAAAACTATGCCAAAATGGTTAATCTTTAAGCACCAGATGTACAGTTATTGTGACACAGATAGTTCTTTTGATGAAGAAGCCATGGCTCTAAGCAACAGATTATTGCATAGACATTACTGTACCTGAAGAGTTAATACAACAATGCTTTTTCCGCAGGTACTGGTGCCCATCACCATGTTCCTTTGTGTCTAATCATGTCATGTCAATCTGTATCTTGATTGAGGAGCTGCCAAGAATAGTCAAAGCCATCACTTTGTACTTGCCTGCCTTCTTGTAATTTTCTAACTGACCAGCAAGGCCCACACATTAAAGGGCGTGTGAAAGGCGGAGGCATGTTTGACCCTGCAGATGATGGTAAAATACATTTTAACATTTAAAGAGCTAGTGTACTGCCAAGAATAAATAGTAAATTTTAGCAGTAGTCAGCTATCATTTCTTATATCTAGCCTACTCCATTAGAAGCAATGGTTAGCCCCCTGCCCCGCTTTCACTCACCCCAGCTCTCACTCTGCCAACTCTGTTTCCATTGTCCTCTGCCTTGGGCCCATTCATCCACCATTGGTACTGTTCAGCATGGAATCACAGTGTCTGATATAGTTAACACAGCATGGGATCTCCAGTGAACTAACAGTCTACTTAAATAACCTGGACACTGCAGGAATGTACTAAGCCTGTTCATCTCCTCCCCCAACCAAACAGCTGCTTCACAGGTTGTAACCACTCAACCCATAAGGGCTATAATTTCCCAGCCAGTTAGTTCCCCAACACTGTCTACTAAAATCTAAGGAAACTACCCCAATAAAACACCCAGGAAGACGTTTACATGCCCATTTTAAAAGAGAACTGTCATCTTTATTATTTCTTAATGTCTGAAAGCCCATAAAAAGCTAAATTGAGTGAGCTATTATGCTTACCTGTAGGATTTAGCAGTCCAGAGTTATTCATATGTAAATCAGTCTGTAATTAAGGGCTGGGGCCAGCCATGTGTTTAGGCCTCTGACAGACAATGATGTCACTGCATTCTTGGCCCTGCTTTGACTGCAGATAATCCAATAGGTTACATTAATAATAATTGTTTTGTTTGTGCAATGAAACTAGTGAGTTATCACCTTTACATTTCAAGCGGCTAGTAAAAATAATCCAATAGAATTCTGGTATTGTTATGTTAGAAGATCACATTCAGTCCAAAGTATTTCAGTAAGAAACTGTTGTTCATCTATGTGTTTTTGCAATTAATAAACAAGTAATTGTGCCCTATTTTTTTCTGTTCAAGTTAAAGGAGAAGTCTTTTAAAAAATGTATACAAATGCAAATGTGAAGAGTAGAGACATTTTCCATTACCTTGTGTTCTGCTGTATTGAAGTACTTCTTGTCCTCCAACCATATTTCAGTTTTTTTATTCTTATTCTTATTTTACGCCTTAAAAAACATGTTTACCATGTTGTGTATTTTGAAGCCTGTGCCATTTTGTGATACACGCATGCTCAGATATGTTGCTTGTCACAATCGCAACATGTCATCACCTCAATAGCGTGAGCGTAGTCCCGGGCGAGAACCATAGAACATGTGACTGTGTCTGGGCATTGATTAGAGTGTTGCCCTATTACTGCATAACATTTTTAAATAAAAGGTGTTCCAAAAACGTATGCCTTTCTTTACTTGTGTCGGTCGACTGTGTGTATTGTGTGAACTCTAGCAGCAGGTTTGTCATAAAATATCGGGTGAACTGTTATTGTAAATCTACTCTTCCATACCCTGTTTTTTTCTTTCAGCAAGCTATTATACCTGACATGTCATGATACTCCCATATCTCTAAATTGTGACACAAGTTTCCTCAGGTTACCTCATCACTAAATCTATTTAGGCAGTATTTTAATATGTAGCATTGCTTACAGATGAGTGCGTTTCTTGCTGTCACTCATCTGATTTTGGTTATTATCACACAGTTTTTGCAGATCGCAGTGTATTCTACTACATATGAATCATCGCACTGTAGTGTTCAATAAGTTTGACAGTATTTTCATAATCACCTGTCTGAAAGTGTTTTCATTTGTTGTCTAGTGGTAAACATATATCATCTTTTGTGAAACTATCCTAATTTACCTTGCATTGTTTGTGTCCTGCCATGACAACTGTTTAGCTTGCTCCTGTGATTATTCTCATGGGGTCCTGTCATTCGCCCATAGTGTCATCCATGCCTATGATCCCTTCTGGGACTTGACAGTCGCATTATGTTATAATCATGTTTGTATGTTCCCACTTCACGTTTCATGTCACACCATTTCCTCCTTTAGCTGCACTGTAAGACCAGCCTGTAGTAACTTGAGCAGCTGGTTGACTTATCTGCCTTGTCTATAATTACAATGAATGCAGTTATAGCACATATTCCATGCCATGGTCCCTCCCTCCCTCCACCACATCATGCTCATGGGACATCTGTATCCAGTGACTCACAATACCAAGCTATAGTGATCACTCCCATTAGGTAATTCATTGTGATCTGCCTCTGAGTAGCCCCCCCCCCAGTCTTCACAGGGTAAAGATATTGTGTAATATCCTGAAATCACTTGCCAAGGTTGCCAGATGACTCTTTATGTCAGTATTCATCACCCAAGTTGTGTTTCTTGTTCCTGTTTGGCACAGATGTGCAATGACATACAACTCAAAATGAGCAAAATCCTGCACCAAGCCTGAGGTCGACCACCTCTGTCACATGTTTGTCCATAGTGATGTACAACCAAATTGGACTTAGTGTCAGTGCAACATACCCCCCCAACACACAGGTGAGCTGTCCTTTTGACATGGAATCTTCCGTACCCATTCCCGAGTAACCAGTAGTGGTAAGGTAAGGTCCCTCTCTACAGACACAGTGGTGAAACTTGCCAAGATTGGGTTTCATGAATACTCTGCTGCTTTTTGATAATCCTGATTTATGTTTACCTTTTTCATGTTTGTCAGTATACCTCACAGCACAGCAGAATGACAGTTGAAATAGTGGACAAATTACTTTTTGTACAGTAAAGTGAGGAACATGTTTACTACTGTTCTGCATAATGATATGATGCATCAGCGGTGCCTCCATGCTGTTGTTTTACATGACACATACAGTGTACATGATTTGTTACATGTAGTGCTGAAGGCTGTTACAGGTCCATCTCTACCACTCATTTACAACCAATCAACCACCAATGATCCCAACATGAACTGTAGAGTAAAGGAACACCATTGTGCCATTACTTTTTTTTTATTTATTGTTTTACATTATATTTTCTCCTGGGGCCCCGGTTATCTACCTCCTTTCCAGGCATCCATTCTTGTCCTCTGGCTGCCGTCTCCCAATCAGGCAACCACTTTGTTACCCCCATGGCTTACACCCTGTGGTGGGGTGGCTGGTAGCCTCCAACTCCCCACCAGGACCGGTTCCAGGACAGGTGGCGCCCTTGGAGACAGTGAGTTAGGTGGACGGCCATCAAGCTGCTCAACTTGGCCATTTTCTCTGTTTTCTGGTGGTGGAGCATGCAATGCTGGCAATGAGTGTGCCATGTGTGTGTCCACATGCAGCGTGTCTGCCGGCTGCTCCACCTCTGTACCCCACCGTGATGACCAGGCATGCCAACACCTAGCCTCTGCTAGATGTCAGGCAAACACTGGCCCCTATTCCCCACCTTCCCTGGGAGAGAAGAGCAGTCTTCCAGATGCTTGATCCTCCCCCACCCCGGCTGGCCTCCAATGACCCACTCGCACCATGAACATGGGTTGCCAGTGTGGCAGGAGGTAAGGTATCACTGCATCAGCCCTCCATGTCACTGTGCCAGCCTCCAGTGCCATTACTTTATACATAATTTCTGTGGCTATCATCTTCTATTAGTGTGCACCTCCCCTTTCACTAGACATTAAGAAAAATGTAATGACCAATGGTGAATTTCTTTGGAGAGCATAGAGGTCAGAGGATCCAGGTTGGTGGGGTGAAACTAGACACCAGGGAAATGATTCAGACAATCCCTAATGACACCAGTATAAGGTTATGTGCAGGGTCACCTACCAGCACTGCCTTCCTGGCTTGCCCCCCAGGCCAGGGCATGTAGTCAGACCGGGGTCAACAAATGCTAGTACTAGGTCACCAGCAGGGAACCACAGTGGGTGAATGTGGTCGGAGGAGGGGGCATCATTAATGGAAGCCACTATTTTTTAACAAGAACCCAATGGGGGTGTGGCATGCAATGACGTAAGGCACCAAAGCGCAGGCATCCAACATGCCCCCCCACCCCATAGACTTTGACTGTGGATACATGGAATGGCCTTCCTGAGGAGGTAGTAGAGTCAAAAACAGTGGGGGAATTCAAGAATGCATGGGACAGACATAAGGCAATTCTAGTGGGGGTAGGAGGAAGTAGGCTGTTGGTTAACTAGGTTCTGCAGCTTATCCATTAGGTATGGAAATGGGCAGACTAGGTGGGCTAAGCAGTCCTTATCTGCCATCAAATTCTATGTTTCTATTGCATACATATTGATGTATTTTAATCTCTCCTCAAATGTCTGCTGGTGCAGCCCTGCACCATTTGTGTTGTCCTTTTCATCACTGCATCAACACTGTCTATGTCCTTACAAATATGCAGTCTCCATGACTGAACACCATACTTTACATGAGGCCTCACCAGCATTGTGAACAGTGGCATCACCAACTCCCTTATTCTGCATGTGATCCTCGATTCCTATACAACCTAACATGCCACTGACCTTTTCCACTGCCTTGGTGCACTGTTTGGTCACGTTTAGGTCATCTGAGATGGTAATGAATATAGACTGGGATATCCCATCTGCAAGGTCTGCTAGGAGAGAGGAGATCCTAGGGACACTCCAGGGTGCCTTCTGCAGCAGCTGGTCAGGGAGCCCACAAGGGAGGGAAGCATACTTCACGTGGTCCTAACTAATGGAGAGGAGTGGATGAAGTGGTGGTGGGGGCCAGCCTGGGAGATAGTGACCACAGTATGGTGGGCTTTAAGGTCAGACTAGGATATGGGGCTAGTCAAACCACCACAAATGTTCTAGACTTCAGGCAGGCAGATTTTCCAAGGATGAGGGAGATATTCCGGGAGGATGTGAGCGGGTACAAGGTGATTGGGAGGCAGAAGATTGATGGAAAAAGGTCACGGGGTGCTCCTCAAAGTGACAAAGGGATGTGTAAGGAGGGTGAGGAAGAACAAAAGGAGGAAGAAACTGTGGTTCAAGAGGGAAGGGAGGGAGGCAATAGGAGAGAAGAAAATGTCATTCAGGGACTATAACAGGATGCAGGGGAAGGACAGTAGGGAAATTTACAAAGAGAAGCTGAGGGTGGCAGGGTGGAAGATTAGGAAGGTTAAAGCAGAAACAGAGGAGAGAATTGCTAGGCAGGTCAAATGGCTAAATGAGATGTTCTTTCGGTACATAGAGGAAAGGAGGAAGGTAAGGCAGTAGATAGTAAGGATTAAGGGGGAGAGGGGATTGCAGGTGAAGGAGATTTTGAGAAAGCTGAAGTGCTGAATGGTTACTTCAGCTCAGTTTTCATAACGGGGGGGAAGGAAGGGGACCAGCACTAAGTGAGAAGGGAAAGGGGAGAGGGGAAGTGGATCATAGAACAATCAGTGTGAAAGAGGTAAGGGAGGAATTAGGGAAGTTGAGAGTGGACAGGGCCATGGGCCCAGATGGCCTACACCCTCGGGTGCTCAGGGAAGTAAGGGGGGTACTGGCGGATCCACTGGCGTCGTTATTTAACTTGTCCATGGATACAGGGTGAGTACCAGAGGACTGGAAGAGGGCAGATGTGGTGCCATTTCACAAAAGTGGCATCAGGGGGTAGGCAGGCAATTATCGCCTGGTCAGCCTCACATCGGTTGTGAGTAAAATAATGAAGGCAATACTAAAACAAAGGGTGGTTAGCTTTTTGGAGAAGGGGGGATGCAGGATATTTGGCAGCATGGATTCACTCGGGGGTGGTCATGTCAGACGAACCTGATTGAATTCTTCGATGAGGTGATGAGTGTGGTTGATCAGGGTGGGGCAATGGACATGGCCTACCTGGACTTTGGGAAGACCTTTGACACGGTGCACCACTGAAGTCTGGTAAATAAGTTGGGGAGTCTAGAGGTGCGGCAGAAAATAACAAGATGGGGTGGATAGCTGGCTGACAGGTAGAAGCAAAAGGGTAGTGGTCAATGGGGTGCACTCTGGGGAGACAGAGGTGATGAGTGGGGTCCCCCAGGGGTCAGTGCTGGGGCACATTTTGTTTAACATCTACATCAGTGACATATCAGAGGGGCTTCAGGGAAAAATCTGCCTTTTCGCAGATGACACAAAACTCAGCAACAGGCTAGACACCTCGGGAAGGGGAGGGTGGAGGAAATGAAGAATGACCTAAGGTTATTGGAAGAGTGGTCAGAAACATGGCAGCTGAAATTCAATGCCAGGAACTGCACAGTGATGCACTTGGGGAGGAGGAATCCAAATACTACATACACATTATTTTATTTTAATTTTTTATTTATTTATTCTAGGATTATAAGTACCTTTGAGCCAAGGCTCTTTTACAAAAGTTCCATGTCAGAAATAACAAACAACAAGGAAGCAACAGTGAAATGAGAGTAACAATTCATGTACAACAGTGCTGTTGAAAGGGGTCAATTATAGGAAGAATAAGGTGTAGAGGAGGAGGAGAAGTGTAAGTAGTTAACAGAGGCAACTATAGTAAAATGGTGAACACAGCTAGGATGCATGTGCCAGCAAGGAATGTGTATAGTCAGGTGCTGGGGGTGGCAGAGAAACAGGGATGAGAGGAGAGGGGGAGGATGAGGATGCAGCCAGAGGAATTTGTCGAAAAATAAATGGGAAGGAGTGATAGAAGAGAAAACAGGGGCATTGTGAGTGGGGGAAATAAGTGCTATAATGGGGCAAGGAGAGACTAATGAGGTGGTATGAAGACCTGATATTTGAAGTGGCGCCTCAAGAGCTGAGGGAAGGGGGACTGTGGGGGCTGGGGCTAAGCAGTATATGAGTTAGGATTAAAACTGTGTAGGTCATCAGCTAGGAGAGGCAGTCACAGGAGCTAGAGGCAATGAGATGGACCTGGAGCCTGGTTTTGAACAGACCTAGTGTTGAGACAGAGGAGATGGTGTGGCTGAAACCATTCATCAATAGAGGAGCCCTATAGGTGAAGGAGCATTGGCCCTACATTGTTCAACAGCGAGGAACTTGTAGAATCTGGGTTGTCGAGCTCCTGGTGTTCTGTCAGTTGGTGTTTTGATGTAACAAGGCAGTAACACCGGAGGTGTGTGAGGCCAAGGTTGATTTTTCCCGCCATAGCACATGTGAGATACTTTATACAATTGGAGAGTTGGAACCATCTGGATTGTTCATAAAGGGCACAGGTGTGGGTGAGGAGGTGGGCACCAGTTGTGAGTCGACATGCTTTGTTAAGTGCAGTTGTTATACATTGGAGGGTGGACGTCATGGCAGAGCCATAGATAATGAGGCCATAATCAATAATTGACACCACAGAGCTCTGGACGGCAATCTTCAGGGCCTCTGGGGAGAGGTGCTGCCTGTGCTTGTAGAGTAATCCAAGGTGTGTGTTGGTAGCTTTAGCCATGCTGTCAATGTGAGCCATATAGGAGAGACTGGGGTCAAGCAGAATCCCTAGGTATTTGAATGAGTAAACTTGTTCAAGGACAGTCTCCTGCTTGGTGGAGATGGCAAGGGGGTGTTGCTTGTAACGGTTATATGAACTGCAGAATAGCAATGACTTGGTTTTCTTGTGATTGAGGACTAGTTTATGATTGGAGAACCATGTTTCAACAGCACTGAATCAGAGTTGGAGGCTGTGTTGTAGTGGTGAAAGGTCCTTCTGAGTAGAAAAGACAACAGCATCATCCGCATATAGGATGATTTGTTCCGAGTAGGATTGTGGTAGGGAGTTTAAAAAGAGGTTGAAAAGGAGAAGGCCCAGTATGGACCCCTGAGGGACTCTGGAGCGGACAGGCAAGGTGTCCGAGATAGCATTAGCAATTTTTGCTCTTTGAGAGCGGTCGTCAAGGTAGCTTCTGAACCAGCGGGCTGAGTCCAGTGCGAGGCCAGCAAGGAGTAGTTGGTCATTCAGCAGCCGATGATGGACCCTGTCAAATGGCTTTGAGAGGTTGATGAAGACAGCCCCGGTAAGAAGACCTTTATCAAAGGAACTATGCACTGCACTGGTAAATTCGAGCAGGGCAGTGGTGGTACTATGCCCTTTTCTAAAACCGTGCTGTTTTGTGCACAGAATATTATATTTGTCCAAATAATCAGTGAGGTGGTCTGCAACAATATGCTCTAGGGTCTTAGATAGCGGTGACAATATGGAGATCAGGTGGTAGTTAGAGTGGCAGTTCTTATCCCAACTTTTGTGGACCAGGGTCACAGGGGCAGTTTTCCATATTTCAGGGAAAGCACTGGTGTGGAGATAGAGGTTAAGAATTTTAGTTAGGGGACTGAGGACCTCGTCAAGTGTAAGTGATAGCAGCTTAGGGTCCAGGGTGTCACTGCTGATTCTGGAAGTGGAGATGGCTGAGGAGATGTGGCAGTGAGCGTTATTCATCTTAATCTCCCTGAAGTAAAAATGAGGGTGGTTTGACAGAGTGCAGGTGTGTTAGAGGGGGTGTGACTGACTGAAGAAATCAGGTGGTAGAACAGTACTGAGGTCAGTAAAAGCCGTGTTAAAGGTATCTGCAATGACTATGGGATCAAGGGTAGTGGACCCTTCAACAATTAACATGGCCGGAGGGGACTTTGATTGTTTCCCTGTAGTGTCCTTGATATTGTCCCAGAAAGCACGACCATTTCCCCAGGTTTTGGTGAGGACGTCCTTATAATATCAGCTTTTCGTGAGATGAATGTATTTTGTGCAGGCATTACAGGCATGTTTGTATTTTTGGATGTCAGGTGGTCCCTAGATTTCAGCTGGGAAAGGAGCTCTGCAGCTATCCACGGGTTACAGAGGGCTTTTGTTTGCCATTTTTTTGAATGAGTGAAGAGGTCATAGGCCTTATTGAAGGCGGTGATGAAGTAGCCGAGGGCTAGGTTAACATCCGTCGCCTTGTAGATGGGCAGCCAGTCTTGCAAAGATAGGTACTGTTTCAGATGGGTAAGTTGACCACGGGGGAGGAATCTGCTAGTAATGATTATAGGGGTTGGCTTTAGAAATTTATTATACCATTCACATATAACCGGGGAGTGGTCACTGAGAGAGTCTGAGAGAATGGAGGTATGAGAGATCCTGGTAGGGTGATTGGTGAGAACCCATTCCAGCAGGGTACTGGTGCCAGTTTTGTAATTTATCTGCGTTGGTGTGGTGACCAATTGTGAGAGGTTGGCAGCTGCAAGGGCATCCTTATGAGTATAGACATCAGATGCGAGCCAGTTTATATTGAAATCGCCAAGCAGAATGTGTTCAGAGCCAGGAGGTTGAGAGCTGACTAAGTTAAGAACTTCTTTGATGCCAAGATCTTGATCTCGAGGTGGAATATATACAGAGATGATGGTGAGGGCTCTTTGATTGGGACCTGGAATAATTTTAATGGGTAGAAGCTGGGCCGAGGAGGCAGGGACGGGGGTTGGAACAAGGTGCCCCAGGAGATTATCCTTAATGTAGATGGCACAGCCCCCTCCCCTTTTAGAGACACTGTCCAATCTGAAAACACTGTAGCCCTGTAGGGTAATTGCCAGATCAGGAACATTTGGTGTCAGCCATGTTTCAGCTATAGCAAGGATGTCAGGATTATGTTGGCTGATAAAGGCTTGGAGTGCATCAAGCTTTGGTAACAGGCTGCAGATGTTAATGGTTGTGATGGTGATGACTCCTGCCTTTTTCAGAAGGCAGGAGTCAGGGCAGGAGCATCACCAGCAGGAAAAGGGAGGTCATAATTCCGCTATACAAGACACTAGTGAGGCCCCACCTGGAGTACAGTGTACAGTTCTGGAGACCATACCTATGTAAGGACATAGACAGGGTAGAGAAGGTTCAGAGGAGGGTAACAAAGATGGTGCATGGATTGCATCACAAGTCCTATGAAGACAGGTTGAAGGAACTGAACATGTACTCCCTGGAGAGAGGAGGAGAGAGGGATATGATAGAGACATACAAGTAGCTTACAGGGAAGAACAGGGTGCAGGAAAACACTATTTTTAAGCGAAAAAGATGTTCCAGGACTAGAGGGCATGGGATGAAGTTGGAGGAGGACGATTCAGAGGAAACATGAGAAAGAATTTCTTCACAGAACCGGTGGTGGACAAGTGGAACACCCTGCCAGAGGAAGTGGTGGGGGCTGAAACAATCACGGGATTTAAGAATGCATGGGATAGACATAAAGGAATTCTAGAGGTCATGGGTAAGGGGAAACAGACTTCTAGGAAAACAAACTGAACTTACAAGCTCAAATGGGCAGACTGGGTGGGCCATAGGCCCTTATCTGCCGACACTGTCTATGTATCTATGTATCTATGAACAGCCTGGCCCAGGGTTTGGATGGATGTTGCCTGAGATCAGTAGGAGAAGTAGGAGGAGCTTCATTGAACAGAGACGCAGGTCCAGTAGTGATAATTTGTGTTTCCTTTTAGCGTATGAGCAGTAGGTAGAGTCCATATGACAGCCTCGATGATATGCAGTATGGTACAGTAGGGTTAGCCTGGCATTAAGACCAGCCTTAGGGGGAGATAATGGCTGCAATCAGGCAGGAGAAGGATTTAGCAGTTATAATCACTAATGACCTTAAGATGGGGACCCAGTGCAGCAAGGCAGTTGGAAAAAAAGAAAAATGGATGCTGGAGTGCATAGGGAGAGGGATAACCAGAAGAAGGAGGGAGGTGCTGATGCCACTCTACAGTTTCATGGTGAGGCCACACCTGGAGTATGGGGTACAGTTGTGGAGGCCACATCTACAAAAAGACATAGATGGCATGGAAAGGGTGCAGAGAAGGGCCACTAAAATGGTATATGGTTAAGTGGAATGACATATGAGGAGAGGTTGAAGGAGCTGGATTTGTATACTCTGGAGACAAGAAGGGAGAGAGGGAACATGATCAAAACATTTAAGTATGTGAAGGGGATCAACACAGTGGGGGAGAGCTTATTGTCAGGGATGGTAGATACAAGAACTAGGGGACATGGACTGAAGGTGGAGGGGGAAGGTTTAGTGGAAATGTTAGGAAACATTACTTCATGGAGAGAGTGGTTGAGCCCTGAAATGGACTACCAGAGGAGGTGGTGAGGGCCAGTACAGTGCAGGCTTTAAAGAAGGCCTGGGACAAACATAAGGTGTTGTCAAGGGGAGGAAGGAGGGAATCTTGGTGGGGGAGGGGCAAGTAGAGGGTGGGAATGGGCAGACTCAATGGGTCATGAAGGTCCTTTTCTGCTGTCACATGTCTATGAATCTATGAATCCTGCTTCCACTACTGACCCTCACAAAGTGAAGTGCAGGGACCATGGGGATGATTTTAAAACAGTTTAGGCTGTTAATACAGCTCTGTGGGCTAATTCAAGCCTTTTGTGTATTTTTCACCAAACCACAAGTAGCTGCTGTGAACTTCTAGTCCAGTGTCAAATAAGCCCCCCCCCCCCCCAGCTAGAGGTGGCCTAAATCTGAGTGAACTGCTACCTGGGGCTTCCCTGCAGCAGAGTACTTTCTATTATCTGTGTGCTATCTCTACAGTATAGCAAACAAAAAATATTGCAAAAAATTAATTTTCCGTGTGTGTCAGTGTGGGATATCAGAGTGACTGTCTGTAGGAAAAATGTGTACTAGGGCTGCTGGGAGACAGAAGGAGTTTGAATCCTGCTTCCACTACTGACCCTCACATAATGAAGGGCAGGATCCAGAGGGATGATTTTAAGACCATTTAGGCTGTTAATGCGGCTCACTGGGCTATGTCAACCCCATTTAGACTTTTTAAAAAATGTTTTGTGTTCTTCTGCTAAACTGAAAGTAGCGAATGTGCACCTCCAGTCCAGTGTCTATTAGGCTCCTCTCTACCGAGCATCGGCAAATGCCAAGCAGAGGCAATGCACTGTGCAGAGGCAAGCATGTATGCCAGCATCAGCCAAAAGGAAGCTTGAAGCTAGGAACTCTGTCTGTGATACATTTGCCTAACAAGGTAAAACACAAATAATTCCAAAATAGATATGGAGTTAGTCAAGTTAGAGAATGGGGAAATTGGTATAAAATGCATAATTTGTAGTACATTCAACATAGATGAAATTGGTATAAAATGCAACACTTTTTGGCAAATTCAGCACAGAATCATTGCAAGATTTTGTAGCATTCATGTGCAGCAAAGTAATGAAATAAAGGAGATCAAAATTAAAATAATGAAGCTTGAAATGGAAGTTGGGGCACTACAAATAAATATTTGCTTCAGACAATAGAAAAGTATGGAAATAGCACAGAACATGAAAAGATCATAGTGAAAATAACTAAAAAGACAGAACTAGATAGTGAAGAGAATGAGGAATACTGCACAGTTAGCAAGAAGAGAAGAAATTAAAAAAAAGGGGGCAAGCAATGGATTTTGAACCAGAAATGGAACAATACTGAAAAATTGTATTAAATGTTTACCTAGAAATTTGATGGATTTAGACTTGTATAGTTATAACGGACCCCACATCAGTAGAAAGGACAGTCAAGTGTTGGCCAACAGAATCAAAACTCTAATAAATAAATATTTAAACTACACAACAGGGGGTCTCAGGTTTCTATAATACTTTATAAATCAATAATTGTGATTGGTTGGCATCCATGGCACTCCAGACATTACCTCATGGGTTTTAGCCCACCTGATAGGCTAGTGATGCACATGACCCAGATCAAATTTCTAGCATATCCAGGTCCCAGAAACCCCTGCTCTCCAATTTCGAATCGTGCATCTGATCAGGCAAGAAGCACACCAGGAATCCCTGTCTGCTCCTATAAGGTAAGACCTTGAATCAAGGATATAAAGAATTCTTTTTGCTTTAGGCATTCAAGGCACAATCTATGCAGTTACAATTTGATTTGACTAGAAATGTTGCTAGGAGAAATAGAGTAAACTAGCCATCTGCAGGTGTTAGCTAGCTCAGGTACTCCCTGGGCTCAACCCTAGGATTGTATGCAGAATGTTTACTGTGCATTGATCTGTTTAATAATTTGATGGCTGGTATGCCTCTGGAAGGCATCGTAAATTTAGTCGCCTTTTGGGTCTGGGCAGACCGCCTTGGTACCACGTAGTGCGGTCCGCCACCTCCCTGCTTGTTCCCCTCCCTCCCAGCCCCCTCTGGCCTGAGGCCTTGTGGTCCACGCTGCCCCAGCACTCCAGGAACTGCCTTTTCTCCCACGTGGTTGACCGGCGGCCTGCCCTGACCACGCGACAACTGCGTGGTCTCTCGGAGGGCGTAGTTCCCTTCCCCTTCCTCCCTCCTCCCTCTCGCTCCCTGGATGCGGTCAGGCAGTCGCATCCGCCCCTCCTGTGCCACACGGCGCCGGATCTAGCCATGGGCGCCTCCACCCTCCTCGCGCTTGGCGTGTGCTCGATAGGCCTCTGGTTGGGCCTACTTCCCCCTAGACGCTCTCCTGGCATCTTTAGGGACCTGCTCCTGCGACTCTGTTCCTCCCCCGCTAGGCCGCCGCTCTCACAAGGACGCCTGCGTTCCTCTTCTGCCTCGCGGCCTGGCCAGGTGGGGGGGGAGTGCTCACCGGGGGAGCAAGGACTCCCCTTTTCAGCTCCTTCCTCCTCTGGCAGGGAAAAGACTCCTCGGAACATCTTCCTTTCTTCTGTCTCTAAGGAGGCAATGAAAAGAAGGAGGAAAGTAGCGCCCTTCATGCATTTTTTATACCTGGGCCGCCTCCTCTCTTCAGCCTTCGCTACGGCGTCATCTCCCCCCCCTCCAGCATATCCTCGGGGGTGGGAAGACACAACTGATGTGGTTAGTCACCAGAGCCAGGCTTGGCAAGTCTTCTCGAAGGGACAGAGGCAGGGCAGGAGCCCCTGGTCCAACAGTTTAAAAAAAACAAACCAGGGGGAGTTGTTAGGCTGGGCAATCAGCTGATGTCTGGGGCTCCACTCCCACCCGCAGGGTCCCTCCCACAGTGACCCTCCGGCAGCACCCCTCCTCCTCCTCCTTCTCCTCCTCCTCCTCTCTCCCCCCCCACGAGGGGGGGAACAGAGACCACTCCCCCTCTGGGATTCGCCCTCTACCTCTCGGGTCCCTCCCACAGCGACCCGTGTAGGTAGCCGCACCACCAGACTCCCCCTCTCTCTGGTCTCCACAGCTCCCTCCCATAGCGAGCCATGGCCCAGACCACTGAACACCAATTATTCTTTCCCTTCACGGCCTCATTGTGGGGGTCCTCACACAGCACCCCCATAACCTGCATACTGTCCCGGCCTAGGGAAAGTCCACCTCATTGGTACTGGGGGTGTAAAGAGGGGATCGCCCTCTGGGTGTCGCATAGTTCTGTTCTAAGGTATACCTTTCTCTCTTCCCCAGATGGTGAAAGCAAAGAAATGCTCCTCGTGCAGCGCCACCCTTCTGCCCCAAACTCTGGGTCCCCTCTGCACGGCCTGCCTCCTTGATGATGACGATTCCTCTCTGGAGCAAACTCCACCCATGGGCCCTGGCAACCCGGGGACCAGCAACTCCATGTGGATGGACCCAAGCTCCCTCCTAATCCAGAATCAGCAGGCCGCGGTTGCCAAGATGGAAAGCCAGCAGAACTTTATGCTCAAGATCATGGAAAAACTGGAATCCCTCACCCAACACAGGGCAAAACCACCCAGCCCCAAACCAGACAGGGCAGGAGGGCAACCAGAGGAGCTTCTGACCCCGGAGGACACCACTCCAGACGTCCCATACGACAACACACATGAAGACAGGGAGAAGGATGATGCGGGGGAAGAGGACGAGCTGGACTCGGATGAGGAGGACATGGATCTCCAGGCAACGCCCTCCCTGACATCGAAGTTATGCTCCTTTGACACGATCCCAGGGCTCATGAAGATTATCAAGGCCACCATGGGTTTTGACACCGAGGAAAGCAGGCCCGAGTCAAAGCTTTACCCTTTGATCCAACTGAGACAGTCAACCATTGAGACCTTCCCAGTGTGCCCCGCGATCGAGGATATTTTCAGTAAGGAATGGCAATCCCCCGAACCGGGCAGAATGTCAAACCGTAAAAATCTGGACAGGATTTATCCAGTCCAAGGGGAGAAATCAGATGCCTGGTGCAAGGCTCCCATCATTGACCCCCAGGTGGCAGCCCTTAGCAAAAAGACTGTGCTACCATGCGGTACAATAGCACTCAGGGACCCAACAGACAAGAAGGTCGAGGATATGCTCAAGAGGGCTTTCGAGATCGAGGGCACCGCCGCTAAGGCAACCACCACAGCCATCTTTACGGCCCTAGCACAGATCCACTGGCTCGAGGAGCTTCAGGAGCATGCCATCCCCAAATCCAAGGAGGCAGAACTTTTGGAATGTACTTTGGACGCAGCTAAATACATGGCCAACATGGCAGTAGACACTCTACGCCTTCATGCCAGGGCGACCGCCATCACCAACCATGCTCAAAGGGCACTGTGGCTGAAACTGTGGGATGTAGACAATGAGTCAAAGACTCTGCTCCAAAACTTACCACTGCGGGGAAAACATGTTTTTGGGGAGGGGCTACAAGATTATTTGAAACAAAAGGAGGAGGGCAGAGATCTCCTCAAGAATAAGTCCAGGTTCTCCTACCTCCCCTCCTTGAGGCAGAGGTTTCGGGGGGGGGAACAAACCATACCAACCATGCAGAGACACACATCAATCAGGCCACTCCTTTTGAGGCAGAGGCCCCTCTCCTGGCTTCCGTAGCCCGTACCCTCAGAGCTATGAGTCCTCCCCCTTCAGAGCCCGAGGACAAAGATCCAGAGGATGAGGTACAGGCTACAGGGGGAAGCAACAGTGACTACCCTCTCCCAGCGTCACAAGGCCAGGACCCCTACCCACCTGTGGGACAAAGACTAACCCTGTTCGCTCACCGCTGGCTCCGCACAACATCGGACAGGTGGGTCCAAGATGTGGTAACCAAGGGATATTCCATAGAACTATCCCACACCCACATTCCCCAAAGGTTCGTCTCCTCCCCCATAACCAGGAGAAGGGCATCGCCACACCAGGTCCAACAGATCCTGTCAGAACTGGTTCAGAACAGGGCCATTCAACCCATACCGGTGCCAGAACAGAATCAAGGGGTGTACTCAATTTTCTTCCTAGTGCCCAAGAAATCAGGGGAGCTCCAGCCTATCCTGGACCTGAAACACCTAAACCACCACGTGGTCTTGCACTGTTTCAAAATGGAAACCATTCGATCCACCTTTCGATGCATTCGGTTAGGCGACTTCCTGATGTCCATAGACCTCAAGGACGCTTACCTCCATATTCCCATCATTCGAAAACACAGACAATTCCTCCACTTTCACATCCTAGGCCACCACTTCCAGTACCAGGCTTTGCCGTTCGGCCTTTCCTCAGCCCCGAGAGTCTTTACCAAGGTCTCTATAACTTTGGTGGCCAGACTCAGGGAACAGGGACTGGACATCATTCCGTATCTGGATGACTGGCTCATACGGGCTCGGTCCGAGAGTCAGGCACAGATACACATGGAATCCGCCCTACAGGCACTCAAGGACCACGGCTGGGTGGTAAACTGAGAGAAGAGCCACCTCATCCCCACCCAGCAGATCGAGCATCTGGGAGCGCTCATCAACTCAGCTCAGGGGTGGGCAAAACCATCCCCCTCGAGCATTCACGACTTGATAGACCTAGCCTGTCAGATGAAGGCCCACCACAGCACAACGATGGGAAAGATAGTCCAGTTGCTGGGCTGCATGGCCTCATGCATAGACCTCGTGCCCTGGGCCAGGTGGTGCATGCGCCCGCTCCAAACCTACGTGCTGACTCGGGGGGCACCGAGCAAACACAACCTCCAGGTTGTGGTACCACTACCCCATGCAGTGAGACTATTCTTGGCATGGTGGACGGTGGAGGCAAACTTGACCAGGGGAGTCCCTCTGGAGGCACCTCACTCAATCACCATAGAAACGGACGTGAGTCTCTCCAGCTGGGGAGCTTGCCTGGGAGACACAACAGCAGAGGGCCTATGGTCACCAGCGGAGTCGGAGATCTCCATCAACATACTGGAGATGAGAGCCGTGTTTCACGCCCTAAAGGCATTCAAACACCAGGTACAGGGGCAGTCGGTCCTAATCCGGTCCGACAATCGGGTCACGGTGGCCTACATAGCAAAGCAAGGTGGGACCAGGAGCAGGGCTATGCTGAGGGAGGCGACGGCAGTCCTCAACTGGGCCCAAGCCCAGATACCTGGGCGTGGTTCATCTAGCAGAAAGCTGAATGTCAGCATGGACTGGCTCAACAGGAAACAGGTGCACCCGGGGGAATGGCGATTACACCCGGACCTATTCCAGATGATCCAAGCAACATGGGGAACCATGACCATAGACCTCATGGCAACACGGGAGAATGCTCAGGTCAGAGATTACTATTCACGGTTCAGGGACAGTCTCTCCCAGGGAACAGATGCCCTGTCACAACCTTAGAGCCGGAGTCATGCCTATGTCTTCCCACCGCTCCCCCTGATCTCTCAGGTCCTAACCAAGGTACGGGAATCACGGCACACAGTTATTCTGGTGGCCCCCTACTAGCCACGCAGGTTGTGGTTCGCAGCGGTCCGAGAGATGTCACTTGCCAGCTTCAGGATACCCTACTGAGCAGACATGCTCTCACAGGGGCCAGTGCTTCACCCGACCCCTCGGACCCTGAAGCTCACGGCCTGGCTCCTGAGAGGAGGAGACTGAGGGCAGCGGGTTATCATGATTCCGTCATCAGCACCCTACTCCAGTCCAGACGGTCTTCTACCACTTCCACGTATGGGAGACAATGATCTATTTTCTCTCGGTGGTGCCTGGAATGTGGCAGGGCTCCCGAGCAGACCGACATGGCTAACATCCTACTGTTCCTCCAACAGGGAGTAGACAAGAGACTAGCACTCTCCTCTCTGAGGGTGCAATTATCAGCCATAGGGGCAGCTACGGGTCTCATCAGGGGATACACCCCAGGAGCTCACCCCGATGCCATACGCTTTCTAAGGGCAGTGGAGATCCTCCGACCGAGGACTCAACTGACCGTCACCCCGTGGGACCTACCACTAGTCCTAGAGTCCCTCAACTTGGCCCCTTATGAACCCCTCCTCGAGGCGGACCTGTTCTGGATCAGCCTCAAGACATGCTTCTTGGTGGCAATCTGTTCAGCTAGAAGGATCGGAGAACTTGGGGCCCTGTCCTACGCGGAACCTTATACAGTGTTCACCCCTTTAGGGGTCCATCTGAGAACGGTCCCAGCCTTCCAGCCAAAGGTATCCACTGGCTTTCACAGAGAGCAACCCATCGAACTACCCACCTTCCCGGAAGGGTCCCAGCAGGGCCCCAGTGCAGTCCCACATTATCTTGATGTTGGATCCACCCTCTCTGTTTACCTGGCCAGAACCCATCCCATACGCCAGACAGAGAGACTGTTCATAATCTCCAAGGGACAGAGGCAGGGCAGAGCCGCCTCCAAGGCCACCATTGCTGGGTGGCTAAGGAGAGTCATCCAGAATGCCAACATAGCAAATCAGATGACTCCTCCCAAGGGGATCAAGGCTCACTCCACCAGAGCGATCGCCACCTCTTGGGCGGAAAGAGCTAACGTATCCTCAGAGGACATTTGTAGGGCAGCCACGTGGAGTTCTCTCCACACATTCACCAGGCACTACAGACTAGAGCAGTTACAGGCCATACGGCCCACTTTTGCCACTCAGGTCCTGGCGGCAGCATCCTCAACCCCTCACTCTTAGCCCACTCTGTTCCCCCCCTTGGGTACCTCACTGCTTCTTATCTACCCATGAGGTAATGTCTGGAGTGCCATGGATGCCAACCAATCACAATGGGTGTTTACTCACCTGGTAAAGGTGATTGTGTTGGTTGGCATCCATGGCACTCCAAGGCCCTCCCTTCAGAGTGCTCAGAGTGACCGGGACTGAACTAGGGGATCTCATCCATGACAGGCCCTACAGGAACAGACAGCTACTATGGTTTCTTAATGTTAATCTACCAGTCGGACCTTCGGGACCGAGATTAGACTGTAAATAGTAGGAGAAGAATAAAACTCGGCCTATGGGCCATTGATACTACGTCGTGGTCCGTATCCTTTTCTTTTGGTCTCCGACCATCTCTCTTGTCATCTTTTGGTGGTGCCTCCGTTGTATATTTCTTTCTCTTGTACTAACCAACCTTAATTTCAGCTGTGGAAGATTTGAACTGGAGAGCAGGGGTTTCTGGGACCTGGATATGCTAGAAATTTGATCTGGGTCATGTGCATCACTAGCCTATCAGGTGGGCTAAAACCCATGAAGTAATGTCTGGAGTGCCATGGATGCCAACCAACACAATCACCTTTACCAGGTGAGTAAACACCCAGTTACGGCAGTCAAAACTTGTAATAGAGCAGACTCAACCAATAAAGAAGAACTTCAAGAAATGGAATTGGAAAATATACTCAAAACTAGTAATCTAGAGACGTTCTGGTCTATTCTTAAACAGAAAATTTTTAGTACTGGAGAAAATGTTTATCTCAGATAAAAAATATCTTTAACAAAATGGGAAAGTACCACAATGGTTCTCAAGTAAAGTTAAAAAATTAATAGACAGTAAAAATTATGCAGCAGAATGAACAAACATATAGCTAATGGCAGAAGTAAAACATTGGTGCCCGGTGTAGCTCAGAAAACAAAAGTGTATAAACGTTTTAGACAGAAATAAGTAACACAGACAACACTGGTGATGTTATATCATTTTTATTTGCAAAACAGTATGTGTTTTGGAAGATGCAATACCTAAATACAACATATTCCTCACAGAAAACATGATTCTGATGCCTGTTCAGCATGCTAATTCAGGTGCACGACACTGAAATGTTTCCCCACTACTTGGGGGAACCAAACTACAGTGCACGTGTTGCACGTGGGAGAGCGTTTACTGCAACAATCAATCTCAAGTGTTGCGGTGATGATGACACGTGGGAGGCACCACTATGTCAAAATGGAGGACAAAGAAGGAAAAAAATAGTTTTAGCTAAAATAATGGTTAAAAAACGGCGATTTGGGAAGAAAACGCGGTTGGGATATCCAGAGAGTCTGCACAACACATGACCAGCTTGCAGTGAGTAAAATGCAACTGTTAACTATACAAAATTTCCCCTTTAAATCTGATAGAAAAAGAATGATATCTGCAGAATCATAACACATGCTCAGATTGTTTTTACTGTCTTAGTCCAGTCAAGGTACACTGAGCTGCAGCTTGGTCCTGGGTGTGTTTTGGGAGCATGGGGAAGGAAGTTAAGTTACTTGCTCTTGGTTACACAATATGCAGTTCCCCATAATGCACCAGAGTGTGATGTTTGTCCACCCTGCCCATTCATTCAGTTTGTTATTTTGTATTCAGAGAGAATTGTGTTTCCTTTTGTTCAGGCTTCCTTTCACCAGCACAAGAGGAAAGTTGTTTTTTTTCCCCAACTCCTTTTCTGCAAAACATCCTAATGTCTATTACAGAATTCTGTACAGGGGGACTTCCCCGTATGAAATCTCTGCCAATTCTTCAAAGATTCATCACTTGTGGAGTTTGAATAATTAATTTATGTAGAGTCCGAGGTTGTGAGCAGACAGTGTGCTCTAGGTACTCTGCTGTACTCCACATAAATTAATGAATAAAACTCCATGGTGGAGAATTTTCTACTGTTTAATACAGAATTCATTAGGGGAAATCCTCGCAAAATGAACTCTGTATTAAACATTATGACTTTTTACCAAAATTGTGTGAGGACGGCCAGTTGAACTCCCAGTGTTGCTCTTTTGTGCCGCGCAGTTTTGTCATTCTGCAGTTCCAATTTAGTGCAATTTAGAAGCTTAAACTATTGCTTTTAACGGGCCTTTTCTTTGTCTGGAGAATATTTGTGCTTAATTAAGGGATCTCAGACCAATCTGACATCTTCTTATAAATTCAGATCAATTTTCCTGTAGATATTATTTCCTGGGATTCCTAAATTCTCTGTTTTTCTCACATGACAAAAGCAGTCTCTGAGAATAATTTCCCTATAGATTGCTCCATATACCTATGAATACTGAAATCTAAAAGTTCTGTAAATTTAGTGGAACTTCAGCCACTGGACTGCAGAGAGGAACATAATGGCCAAGAAACAATAGAATTAATACAGCAGGCAATGTTGGGGAGGGAAGCTAGCAGCGTTGAAGTTTACTGGCAGTAAATGAAGCACAACTACTCCTCTAGACAAATAAAAAGTCCACAGATGCTGTGGTTGAGCTTCCAAATTGCAGAAAATGAAAGTCAGTGCTGACAAGGAGTGAAAAAAAAAGTAACTTACCATAAGGGCTGGTGAAAGGAAGTCTGAACAAAAGGCAACACAGTTCTCTCTCAATACAAAACACAAACTGAATGAAAAGCTAGGACGGACAAACATCACCCTCTGTTGCATTGTGGGGAATGGAAGGCAGAGCTAAACAAAAACTCTTGCAGATGGCTGCCCCCACACCCAAAACGAGAGGTGCAGGTAATTTAAAATTTGATTTAAACCATTTACACAACCACAGACACTTCAAAACTGTTCAGAAGCTCAGGGTATGATTTACCTGACATAATTGCACTGGTAGAGACTTGGCTCTCCAAATCCACCCCTGACTCCACTATTACTCTCCCTGGATATACCATCTACAGGGAAGACCGAGTAGGCAAACACAGTGGTGGTTGCGCACTACTCGTACGGGACTCCCTTATAGGTCAGGCACTCCCAGCTCCTAAACTTGATTATGGAGCCCAAGCCCTCACCTTAAAAATCACACCTGACCCCGCCCGAGGCCCTCTCTTCCTCACGGTCTCCTCCATACCCCCGAGGAATCAAAACCAAGCAGTCCAGTCCCTTGTAGACTATCTCACATCTCTCCCTCACAAAGTGGAGCAAGTCATCCTAGGTGATCTCAATGTTAACTGGCTTGCTTCCACTGCCTCCCATATAAGGGACTCCTTTGCTGCCCTGGATATGTCCCAGTTAGTCACCCAGCCCACCAGATTCAACCACTCTACTGGCACCAGCACTCTCCTAGATGTTGTTGTATCTAACCGCCCCTACAAAATCCAGGATGTCACTGTCCTCCCCAACTCTCTTAGTGATCATTCCCCAGTCCTCTGTCTCTGGTCATCCTCCACTCTGCAGCCAGTGTCCCAGGCCACTCTATGCCGCCGTTTATGCCCCGGTGGCAACAGAAAATTAAAACAATACCTAGCCCAGCTAGACTGGTCCCCTATCCAGTGCACTCCTGACATTGACTCAGCTCTTGACCACTTCACAAATGCCTTTTGTAAGGCTTGTGACCTTTTCACCCCCTCACCAGGATCTGCTCCAAAAAATGCAGTAGCCCATGGATCAACCCCACCCCTCCTCCAGAGACTCAAAAACAGAGATAATCTCTGGCACAATGCTGTAGAATCTGGAAAGGTGTCTGACAGACAGGCCTACAGCACAGAACGCAATAAGTGCACTTGGGCCATTAGGCGGGCCAAGGCAGGACACTTCCAGACCACCCTCACTTCCACTTGGGGTTCAGCCCGGACCTTCTGGGATAATATGAAAGAGCTAAATGGGAAGTCCTGCTCCCCCCCACCATCCCAGCTCTCCATCAATGGCACGCCCACCACAGATCCGCTCCTTATAGCCGATTGCCTTAACACTGCCTCCTCTGACCTAAGCTCGGTCCTCCCCAGCAGCTTCTTTGACCCAATGCCCCAACTCTCTCTCCCTCCAGTCCTGCATCACCCACCATTCTACCTGTGCACCCTATCCCCCCAAGAAGCCAGGCTGCACCTGCTAAAAGCCTTAGGCAGCAATAATCTCAGTAATGACCCCCTCAACTCCAGGATCCTCTGTATGGTCTTGGACAAAGTCCTAGTCACCCTGACTGACCTTCTAAACCGGTCTGTATGCCTGGGTCAGTTCCCAAGTGCTTGTAAAACTGCTGAAATCACACCCATACACAAGAGTGGGGACCTGTCCACCCCAACAATTACTGGCCGATCTCCATCCTCCCCCACTCTCTAAAGCCCTTGAAAAAGTGGTGTTGATCCAGCTCTCTGAATACCTAACCAAGTATGACATTACATGCCCAGAGCAGCACGGTTTTCGCCCAGGACACAGTACAACCACGGCTCTCCTGGAATTCTCCCAACACCTGCATACTGCTCTCGACTCTGGCAGCCTTGCAGGAGCAGTGTTCATTGACCTCTCCAAGGCCTTTGACACGGTCTGTCATCCCATTCTACTCAACTCTCTCCACCAACTTTGGCTTCTCTGGTGGTCCCATTTCCTGGTTCTCTAGCTACCTCTCTGCTAGATCCCAGTGTGTCAAGATCAGTGGCTCCCTCTCCAGCACTCTTCCCATTTGCTCTGGGGTCCCTCAGGGCTCCATCCTGGGTCCAATACTCTTTAGTCTGTACCTCAACACCCTCCCCAGCTCATGTACTGGTAGAATGCTCCTCTACGCTGACGATGCAGTCCTCATTGCCTCACATCCCAATCCCACCTCCTTCCAATTATCCCTCCAGCAAGCTTACAACCAAGCCAGAAGGTGGTTCGAGTCCCAGATCTGGTCATTAACCTAAAGAAAACCAAATCAGTGCTCTTCTCCCACCACCAAAATAAAGCTAAAAATACCCCCCTCTTGATTATCCCCAGCACTCTGCACCTGCTAGAACAAGTGACCACATACTAGTACCTAGGCATCATGTTCGATACTTCCCTCTCCTTCCACACCCACATTAATGCCCTGTCAGCCACCATTAACTCTCGGATTGGCCTGCTATACCTGCACAGGGACTGCCTGCCTCAGGTTGCCCTCAGGCTGGCCATCACCTCCTCCATCTTGTCCCTCGTGGACTATGGCTTGCCCATCTATGCTGCAGCTGACAACACTGCCCACTCCAAAATCCAACTCTCCATCAATAAGGCCTGTAGGCTCCTGACCGGTGCCCCCAGCTGTACTCACACCTGCCTTTTCTATACTACCACCAATCTTCTCAACTTTGAGGAGCGACTGCTCTACCAGACCTGCCTTCTCGCTAAGAAATCTCTGCTAGGACTCTTCCCCCCCCCGGGGGTCTCCACCTCCCTACAGCAGCCATCTTCGTCTGTCACCGCCTGTAGCTCTGTTAAGGCCACTTTCAAGGTGCCCAGAACCAAGACCTCTCTTGCCCAGAGATCCTTCCTCTACCGAGGCTCCACCTGGTTCAACTCCCTCCCTAGCTGCATCTCCAACTTGCCAAAAATTGGCTCCTTCAAAACAACCCTCCGGAACCATATCTTTAATACCAGCTGTTGTAGGTGCAACTAACCCCCTGTTGTAACCTGTGGTTCCTGCCCACCTTGCCCCATGGCTCAACAACGTCCACTGGACAGCCTCTCCCTCCCCCAGACCTACCCCTTCTCTACTAGGTCCAAGCAGGGATGTAACCCACTGTCTTCTCTAAGGACCTGCTATATCCATGAGTGTAACTCACAATTTTGTAGCATTATGTAACCTAAGTAACATACAAAGTACTACATTATGTAACCTAAGTGTATCTATGTTAAATGTTCCTTTTTCTGCATTTGTAATGTTATCCTCTGTTTTAATCTGCAGTGTAATAACTGTCTTGATGTCTGCCCCCCCCACGATGAGGTGCCTTTGTAAATGAGTCTCTGACTCACAGGTTGTAAACCCGATTTGTAATGAATAAATGAATGAAATATGTATTTATTCAGTTTTTGCCTGTAGTCTTCCTTTAAGCATTAAATACCAATTTTCTGTAGGCTTTCTACTTCTTATCTGCACTATGTCATACACCCATAGGGCCAGCACATCAGAGTAGGAGAACCATGCAGATTTTCCTTCAACCAGATGGATATATATTTTTTTTTGCAATGTGATATTACTCTTTTGCAATCAACCAAGAATAAATAACCGAGCATACACAGTTAAACAACAGCGCTAATATTCCATGACTGACTGTCCCCTTTGCATTGGGATTGATACTCTGACTTACAGAAAACAAGTGTAGATTTTTTTTTTTTTCACTGCAAAATTCCTGTTCAGGGCATTTCGCATGAATTAAAGATAGCTCTGAAATGCTTCTAAATCATAAAATGATCAATTGATTCCTAGGAGGCAATACATTTATTTAGTGTGTCATTCATAAAATGTGAATGTTTGGCACTAATCAAAAGATAAAATGTGAGCTAGAGAGTGCTGTGTTTGCCCTGTGCAACATATTTATCACAGCAAGCTCTAAAGAGGCTGTCAGTACAAAGCTGTGTTCTGATTCTAACAGCCATGACTATGTAACTCAGTAAATGTCAGACACCTTTTACAGTAGTTGTAGTTATTACTGGCTCTGACTTTTGATGAAACTGTTATTCAGTAAAACTGGAGTCAGAAGCTGTAATCCAAAAATCAAATTTATGATGGAACCACTCCCATGGCTTTGTGGTTATCCAACTCGCTGACTATGAGGGAGACCAAGGTTTACTTTTCAAACTAGCAATCCCAGTTAAACCAGAAGTCAGCAGGATGCCTAGGGCACTCCCAGAACACGAGATGCTACCAGGAAGGGTACACCTCTGCTGCTACACATCAGCCCCCTGGTGGATCAGAATGACGGGAATCTTATTGGCATCCTTTCACCCCCTTCAACACAGAGTGAGATATTTATTTATTTATTTTGTTAGTTTTTGTTAACCGGGTAAGTGCACTAGCCAGCAAGTGACTGTTTTCAGGCACGACCCGGGAGGTAAAATTATAGAACATGATACAGTAAGGATAACGAAAATACATGATGCACAGAAATACAGGAAGATACATATGGCAGGATACAATGCATGACAAAGGAAAATACAAGGCAAAATACATTTCAAGGACATTTTCCATTGAGCGCATACATAAAGTGCATTGAAGGACCTAGGAAGGGGAGAGGATAGGTGTAGGGGTAAGCCAAAACAAGATGGAAAATGACAAAAGGGGAAGGTGAGGAGGTGAGGAAAGGATAGAGGGAAGGATAGAGGGGCAGGGGCCAAACAGGGGGCTAAAGAAATGGCTAAGAATATAAGGACAGAGAGGTGGCAGGAATAGGGAGGTAGGAGGAGTAGAGGAGGATGGCCGGAGAGGGAGGGAGGAGTGAGGGTTAAAAGAAAGCCAGCAAATACGGCAGCGGCGATACAAGGTTCCAACCTGTGGCCTAGTCGTGGAGCCGAAAGACGGCAAGCGGAGAAAGGGTGACAGGGGGTTACGGCAAAAGACGGCAACAGAGGCAAAAGGTAGCAGAATGCGGCTGGGCTGGTGGAACCGATAGATGGCAGGGCAAGCGTGATGATGCCGGTAAGAGGAGGAGAGAAGCGAAAGAGTTACGGCAGTAGCGGAAAAGGTAACAACGCCAAGCCGAGCCAGTGGAACCGAGAAACGGCAGGGCAGGGAAGAAGAGGTCAGTAGGAGGAGGTAAGTTTACGGCAAGTGGAGGTAACAGGGAACAATGCTCAGCTGGGAGGGTGGGACGAGCGAACGGGCAGGGGGTGACTCAGGAGAGAAAGAGGCGGCAAGGCAACCAGAGAAAGGAAGGGGAGGCAGAGGGGAGGGAAAGGAGAGTGCAGGAGATGTGGTCGGGGGAAGAGAGGAGCAGGGGAGTTGAGTGAAGGAAGGCTGAGAGGTGAGGGAGAAGAGAACAGGACCAAGGGAAGCCAATGGTGGCAGGAAGTAAACACCAACTTGTAAATGGCAAAGCTAATATTTGGCATACAGTCAAACAGATTCAAGCAGCAATTATAGTAAAACACCACATAAAACAACCATTGGGAAGGCACAAGTGCTAGCAATAAGGAAGTGGGGAAAACAGGTTAAGAGGAGGGATCAGGTAGGATCAAAGCAAAAACACATTTGTCCAAAGCAGTAAGAAAAGTCCTGAGTTTGCCCTTAAAAGTTGCATGAGTAGGGACATCCCTTAGTTCCTGAGGCAGCAGGTTCCACAGGTGAGGAGCAGCATAATGGAAGGAGCCCATGCCCTTTTTGTCCGACAGAGGGGATGGATAATAAGGTCTGATCTGCAGATCTAAGGTTCCGTGTGGGAATAGCTGGTCTAAGGAGTTCTGATAGGATAGCAGGTTTGGATGTCCTTATGATGGTATCTGATAGATTGTACAGGTAGTATTGTCTGGTAGGAGGAGGGAGAGAGCCAGCCAAGGTCTTGATATAGTTGGCAGTGATGCTGCAGTCGAGGTGCTTTGGTTGCATACCTGCATACATTATTGAAAGTAGTGTCCCACAGATGCAGTGCAGATTTATTGGCCAAAGACAGAATGGGACAACCATATGTAAGGGTTGGCAACAGTATACCTCTAGCTACTGCCAGTTTAGCAGCAGGGGTAAGGAGGTAGTTGGTTCTGTAGCAGCCCTAACTTGCAATTGACTGACTTGCAAGTATCCTGGATGTGTGTTTTAGGTCCAAGGTTTGGTCGAGGTGGATGCCCAGGTAACGGAAAGAAGTGACAGGTTCTAGTGGGTTCCCATCAATGTCAGGAACAGAGATAGTCAAAGGACATGATCTGAGCTTGTGAGTGGAGCCAAATAGCATGACTTTGGTTTTGTTTGTGTTTAAAACAAGGTGTTGAGAGTTCAGCCAGTGTTGTACCGAGTGAAAATCAGCAGTGAGGGCAGCATTCAGTTCCAGAACGTTGTCAGAGTGAGCATAAACAACCAGGTCATCTGCATACAGCAGTGAGTGACCAGTGGTTACCATCTCTGGGAGATTATTTACTGAATAATGAAAATAGAAGAGGCCAAGTATGGACCCCTGAGGGACACCAATGTTGATGACAGCACTGTCTGAAATCGCTGAATTAAACTTCACAGCCTGGGTTCTGTTGGTGAGGTAGCTTTTTAAACCAGGTAGTTGCTGGAAGGAGAAGCCCAAGGTACTGAGGGTAGAGAGTAGTAATGTATGATCAACCAGGTCGAAAGCTTTGGTTAAGTCAAGACTGCCCTGTTAACTTCCTCTATCCATGTTTGTGACAATGTCAGAAGAGAATTTTACAAGTGCAGTCATGGTGCTGTGATGCTTTCTAAAGCCATGTTGGGCTGGACTGAGCAGATTGAAGTTCTCAATGTATTCTGTGATTTGTGTTGATACTATTTTTTCCAAGATTTTGTTCAGGACAGACAAAATAGCAATAGGCCGGTAGTTAGATGTATCATTTTTGCTACCTTTCTTAAATACTGGAGTGATTCTGGCTGCTTTCCAGACTTCAGGGACAATGCCATTGGAGAGAGAGAGGTGAATATTCTTGCTAGGGGCCAGAGATGTGAGTGAGAAGCCATTTTTAGTAGACTTGGTTCCAAGCCATCAGACCAGTGCTGGTGTTGTCAGAGAGGGCTCTGAGCAGCTTGAGAACTTGATGCCTAGACACTGCCCTGAAGTAGAAGGGGTTAGTAGGTTAGATGGTCTCGCCAGGTGCTGAGAAGTTAGGTTGTGAGGCAGGAGATTGTGATTGAAGGAAGCTGTGTAGGCAGATAAGTCCCAAAACTGTTGATTAAATGCATTAGCAATTGTGGTAGAGTCATTGCAGTGTACGCCATGTAGAACCATATCAGAGGGAGTGACATCTTTAGCAGATCCTAAGAAGGACTTAATGTGACCCCAAACTTACGAGGGTCATGGGAGGAATTAACCAGCAGGTTTGGCAGTATTTACTTTTGGCCTGCCTGATGCACCTTTGCAGTCATTTCTGTATTGCTTATACAGAATGAGATCAGGCTGAAGTCCAGTCTGTTTGTATCTCCTCCACTGCTTGTCTCTGACTTTTAACTTGTGCAGAAGGTCTTTTTCAGCCATCTAGAGTGCTGGCCTCTAACTCTCCTTTTGGCTTTTGGGAGGTGCTTCTTTGAACATTACCAAACTTGGTTAGAAATGAGTTGAGGGCAGTATCAACATTGGTAGTGGTGAAAATGTCAGTCCAGTCAATACAGGAGATATCCAATAGGAAGGCTTGTTTATCCAGGGCAGCATAGTTCGTAAAGTGATCAGTCATGGTTGAGGAGGAGGTGGTGGACAGGGCGCCAGTGACAGAGTATAGGGAATGATCAGTAATTGAATCAGCCAACACTGAAGCACTTGAGACATGGTCCGTCTATTAGTGAGGATCCAGTCAAGTAGTGACCCTGAGTGAGGAGTCGTAGCTCTGGTACAGTCTGTAATAATTTGATGGAGATTGTACTTCTGGATCAGAGATGCAAGAATATTGTGCTGTGGACCCAGCCAGTTAAGGTTCAGGTCCCCAAGAAGGAGTGCCTCATTTGATTTTGTATTCTGAGACATACTGTAGTAGGTTCTGAAGACCACTCAGCCCACTGGTTGGTGGGTTGTATACACATACGATGTGCAGCAGTTTCGAACCTAGTGCCAGGGTAGCATGCAGCATTTCACAAGGTATGAGGGAATCAGGGCAGGGTAGGATGTTGAGGGACAGATGATTTTTATAAATAATCGCAACCCCTTAGACCCAGCACGGTCTCTCCGTAGAATATTATACCCAGGTATAAGACATGAAGCATCAGGTACAGAAGGCTTCAGCCAAGTTTCTGAGAGGCATAATATGTCAGGGGCAATCAGTTTAGTCCAGGTTTCAAGCTCAGCCAGGTGATTCGTGAGGCTTCGAATATTCATATGGGCTATCACCAGTCCCTTTTTTGTGCCAGCCGTTGTGGGGGGTAAGGTGCAAACTTTAGGGCCAGGGTTGGGTTCAATATCTCCAGCTAGCATAAGGAGCAGCGGGCCAGGTGAATAAGTAGTTTAGCAGAAAGAATGCCTAGCGGGCATTCTTCAAAATAGTTGTTGGATAGATAGCCCTTAGAGACAAGTACATTAAGAGTTGCTTTCAATTCAAAATGTTTGATACCTGGTGGTTAAGTCAAAAGCTAAAAGAAATAATCAACAGCTGAGGTCCACAGTCATAGAATGTGTTAGAATTCCTGAAAGGGATGAACTCTGCCTGTACATATGCAGGATGTGAAATCCTTTTGTCTGTATGCATCTTTGTCATTCAAAGAGGTCTTGAAAAGCCCAACTACAGATCATGGGTCAGGTCAGATGAAAATGTGGATTCAAGCAAGGCCCAGTGTCACTGAATTTGTCAGACTTCCTTGCTTCACTTATGTTTTGCTTGGGACACCTTCCAGCAAGTTGATTTTAAAATGATTTTAAAATGAAAAATGCAGATACCTGGTAATGATGCTTTGTAGGAATCCAGTCCAGGAGACTTTCAAGGATGTAGTGAGCAAGAATGGTGTAGTTACTCCAACCAGAAAACCCTGTAAATCCACAAAAACTAAGCTACAGACACAGACAAAAAAGGAGCAAATGCAAGGGTTGAGCATAGAAGTGTTGACATTTAATATGGAGTTAGGGCTTGAGCTAATCTCAGAAACCAATATTCCTGGGGGATAGGGGGGCCGACCCCTGCCACAAGACACACTGCTGGAGCGAGTCTCCTTAAGAACACTTTTGGAAGGGACCACAATGGAGAATGAGGTATGCCAGATGAAGATGGCAGATGGAGTAGTCCCCAGATCAGTATCCAGCAACAGGTTTGATGTAAACAGGAGGCGGGAGGACCAACATTGGCAGTGTCCTAACTTTAGCACCCTCATTCCAATCATTTGGGCATGAGGATGTTTCTGTGCCAGGAAAGACAGTGCCAAAATTAGGGCAATGTCAGTGCTGTGTTACACAATTGTTCAAAGCCTGAGAAACACCACATCATAGATTCATCAAGGCTCAGGGCACTGTCACGTTTCCTTACTTTGTAGCAATAGATGCAACCCTAACTGAAGCCTAAACTTTGTTTTTTTGCAATGAACATTAATGAAAACAGATACCAAGCAGAAAGAAGAAGGGAAGGTGAGGGCAGTACTTACGCAAGACTTGCATTCTTTATATCCTGTATTGTGTTCTTTGTATCTTGAAGTAACATTATACAGCTCATGAAGTACGAATGGAACCAGTCAATAGCGGAAGCTGAGAGACCAGCAGAGCTCAGCTTGGTAAGGAGGAGTGAGTGGAACACTGGATCAAAGGCTTAGGCCAGATCGACAAATATAGCTGTGGCGATATGTCCCTGATCCATCCCAGTGAGGACAGAGTCAGTTACTTGCAGCAAGGAGGAGACAGTGACATGGTGCTTCCCAAAACCAGACTGGGAGGGGGAAAGTAAATGAAAAGAAAACTCTTCCTGTGTGTTTTTGCCGCTAAATACTGGCTTAGCATATTTGCTGTAGGTGCGCGATTTCTAATTATTTATTGTTCTGTGGAGGGCTCTGCCCCCCACACCCCCATTATGGGGTCTGCACCCTGGACCCCCCACTAAAGATTCCAACTCCGGGGGGTCCAACTCTGAGTGTGCACAGGTCCGAGTTTCGCCATAATGCTGAACGCTATTAAGCGTATGACATTATGATCCAGTGCGTTTGCTCCACTGCATATACATGTGATGATGCTGTGTTAGACAATGTACTTCAGTTTAAGTATTTGGGCCTTTCACTTCGCAAGGAATTGATTTTTTCCTCTAATAGTAATTCAGTTGTTGCAATATGTTATCCTAAACATGGGTGCTCTTTATCGGTTACAAGACAGCCTTTGCTTTAATGCATGGGAACTTGTAGTTGAACAAATGCTGCTACTACTTTGAATTATGGAGATGCCATTTATGCCACAGTCACCAAACTATGCCTCTCCAAAACTGACTGCTTATATAATGCACTATGTGAATTTTCCTTGAAGTGCACCTCCCATACTCTTAACAGAATTATGTATGACATGGGTTTGACAAGTTTGAACCTCAGGCAAATAAACTGCATGGCCTTCCGAGGTACAAAACTCTGAGTGGGTAAACGACCAGTGCAATCTGTTTAACCGTGCTTTTACTACAAGATAGCATCTCAGTTGGACAATAGGTTGCAGAGTCCGCAGTGAATATGAAGTAATATGTTTGTATTGTTTTAGAAGACTGAGCCAGTGGGCTAAAAACCAAAGAACTACAGTTCCATGAATAAATGAAATATAGAGGTGGATGCCTACGTATTAAACGGGGTCAGATGGGATAAAAGGTGGGAAGTACTATGAGAAGAAAGTTTTATTTGGTTGTTATGCTATGCAGGTGGAAATGCAATAGCAGAAAATGAAACTAGCAAGCATTTAAGCATGTCTGACATTGGGAAGGTATGCATATTATAGAGAATAATACATGGGCGGGTGGATGTAACCCAAATTTTGCACACACCCGAGGTGTGAGATGCTACATAAACTCCAAGACTAAAGCTTGAGGTGTTTGTAAAAGCATCCCACACTAACGGTGTGAGTAAAATTCTGGATTACACCCACTCATGTCATTTTTTTTTAATTACTGTGGCAATCATGTGACTAGTGCTAATGCCACTCATAGTGTAGACTAGATTGACGGAGTGATTATCACCACATGGTTATAATGCATAATTATGGCCCAGCAGTTGTTATCCATTTTTACAAACTGGTTATCCAAGTATTAAAAATATTCACTAGTAATTATTATAAATAATGTGCTAGTGTGTATGCACTAAATTAATATTTGAAGGGGGATGATACTCCCCCAGTTTTATTATATGTATTTTTAATAAGAACATTGTATGTTTATTTTCTATGTACCAGAATGCCATTATCCTGAAGGAGCAACAATAATCACATTGTGAAATGTTGATAAGGACATGTCTTGCATTTAATTGGGCATGAAATAGAACAGAAAATGAGTAAAGTATTTTGGTGAGTTGGCCCATTTATCCAGACTTTATGCTATTACATTAGAAGAGTACCTAGTGAAAAGTGTATTCTAGTCAAGCTGCAGTCAACATTAGTCTGCCAGAATCTGGAACAACTTGCTATCTGACATAGCTTGCTCCTTGAGTCTATATACAGTGTGTGTACATGCTACACATGAAGCATCACTTTGTCCTTTCCTGCACTTGCCCAGATTGAATTTACTCACTCAGTGCCTGTAATCATGCATATTGTCATACTGCTGCTGTATGTCCCTTGATTGTAAATTGTGCTATGTTATTGTAATAACTGACTATGGGTGATTACACAAGGATAACAGTGATGTAACTCACTGTTATAACCAGCCAGTTGTAACAGTGAGTGTAAGACTGCCGAGAGCTGTCGATCAACATAGCGGAGCATGAGCGGCGGGTTTGTGTCTGAAATCTTCCTGAAGCAGAACATCATGTTAAATCATGGGTTTGTTTTCAGTGTGAGGAAAGTTAAAATATAAAAAAAAAGAAAGCACTTTCACCTGACAAGAATGACATTGCATTTCTTGTTACCTGAACCTGGCACCAGAGAACAATTCTTTTCATAACAAGAAAACACTAAAACTACCATTGACCACCAAAACTGAAAACAGAGGTCAATAAAGTCAGCAATTATAAAAAATAAAGTGTGGGTAGGGATTGTGCAATTTGTTGTTATACACACACACACACACACACACACACACACACATATGCACGCACACTCTCTGTGTGTGATGCCTTGATAAATCCCTCAAGCTTCCCTCTCAGGGTTTATGAGGCATCACCTACCTCAACTGTGTTTCAAGAAACATTACATGCACCTACCCGTACATTGTTCTCTGTATAATTACTGACTAAGGGTGATTACACAAGGATAACCATAGCGTCATCTGCTGTTACCCATAGCTGGCTGCAGTGGCAGTTATAAGGTAGCTGAGAGCTGTCATTCAAATATACTAATGTGAGTGTGTTCTGTATAAAAAGATGGCAGTTGTCTAAAAGAAACATTTAGCCACAAAACTAAGGTGCATGACAGGTTTGTTTCGACTAACTTCCCAGTGTTTTCTAGCGGGGTACTGCAGGGTTCAGTACTGGGTCCGGTCCTTTTTAATGTCTTTAAGTGACATTATGGAAGGACTGGAAGGAAAAGTATGCCTCTTTGCAGACAACACAAAGATCGGCAACAGGATTGATACACAAGGGGGGTGGAAAAGATGAGAAGGGACTTGACAAGGTTGGAGGAATGGTCAAAAGTATGGCAGCTTAGATTCAAGGTAAAGAAGTGCAAAGTAATGCACCTGGGAAACAAAAATCCAGGGGAAGAGTACACAATGCGGGGTGGTACTAACAACAGCAAAAATGGAAAGGGACCTGGGGGTAGTCGTGTCAGATGGCCTAAAGGTAAGCAAGCAATGTGAGAAGGCAGCAAGGAGAGCTGGGGGATACTGTGATGTATAGGAAGAGGCATCACCAGTAGAAAACAGGAAGTTGTTATCCCTCTGTACAGACAGTTGGTGAGACCCCATCTGGAGTACTGCATGCAGTCCTGGAGACCCCATTTCCACAAGGACATGGGTAGGATGGAGGCAATCCAGAGGAGGGCAACTAAAATGGTGCAGGGTCTGCACCAGAAACCATAGGAAGAGAGACTAAAGGAGCTTAATATGTATACCCTCGAGGAAAGGAGGGAGAGGGGGACATGATAGAAACTTTCAAGTACATCAAAGGAATTGAAAAAGTCCAGGATGGTAGCATCTTTCAGAAAAAGAGATGTGCAAGAACAAGGGGGCACAATTTGAAGATAGAGGGTGGATGTCTCAAGGGCAATGTGAGGAAGTATTTTTTAATGGAGAGGACGGTGGACACATGGAATGGCCTTCCTGAGGAGGTTGTGGGGTCAAAAACAGTGGGGGAATTTAAGAATGCATGGGACAGACATAAGGCAATGCTGGTGAGCGGTAGGAAAAAGTAGGCTGTTGGTTAACTAGGATCCGCAGCTTATCCAATAGGTAGGGAAATGGGCAGACTGGGTGGGCCAAGTGGTCCTTATCTGACATCAAAGTCTATTATTTCTATGTTTCTATGTTTTAGTGTTGCCCCCTTGAAAGCTGGAGTTTTAAGTGGTTTGTATTGTTATTTTAGATACGTGAGCAAGCAAGTGAGTGAATGTGACAGGGGGCGAGAAGTTAATTATGGACAGAGCAAGTATATGCTAACAGGTGAAGGGCAGTATTGTACTTCAGTAGCAGCAAACAAAAAAAAAAAGAAATAGAACCACTGTTTTACTGTCACTTGTCACAATTTTAGAGAAACATGTTTAGTGGACCTGCTGGTTCTGGAAGTGAGCTAGTGATAGAGGGGGACTGGTGCACATCCAGCATTTAATTTGGTACTTTAAGGGCAAGTGTAAAAAAAAAAAAATGGTTGCCAGTTACAATCTTGGAATTCCAAAAGTTGGCCATTCATTTCAAAATGTCAACAATCATAAAAAACAATGCAGGGGTAGGAGTGCATAAAGAATTTTTACACACACAGCTGGTGTGTGATGCCTATATAAACCACTCAGGCTTCGCTCTCTGGTTTTATGAGACACTGCACATTTCAGGTTGTAAACCACTCAGGCTTCGATCTCTGGTTTTATGAGGCAATGCGCACTTCAGGTTGCATAAAAACTCATTACGCACCCCTACACATACATTATTCTCTATGGGCTCTATACATAAATGGGCAGGATGTATGCGCAATTCACACATACAGAGCCAGCGCAGCTCCACATCCTGTGACAGGTGAGCACCAGCCAGTATTCTCCATTGCCAGCTGCCCGTCTGACCCCCACCCCTGGTATGCAGCTGCACAGGTGTGGATCATGGCTGTGTGGGGGTGGATCGCAGGACCCAGTGGGCATCTGATGGAATGATCGTCATGGGTCCTGAAGTGGATCCCCTACATGCATGCACATACATGGGATCCTCAAAGAATGGACCACAGGATGTGGAGAGTGATTGGTGACTGCCCAAATGGTTACCCCCCCAGCCCTCCTTGGCAGCTCGGTAAGCTGGGGCAGCAGTGTGGCAGGGCTCCTGTTCCCGACACTGCCAGCAGGTGTCTGTCGGGGGGGCATGTACTAGTTATGACAAGGTCCCCCATCATGTTACTTGCCCCCTGACCCAGCACTTTGTGCCTTAGTGAATAGTGTTGAGTACGGGCCCGCCTCCAGACCGCCCCTGGTGAGTAGCTGCACAGGTGACCAGGGGATCCAGCATGCCTGTAGTAAATGCCACCAGGGGTCCACTGGACCATGCTATGCAGCTTTCAGTCAAAGGCATGCCTACGTACCACACATATGCGATGCGTAGACATTAGTGAATAGACCACTATATTATTATTGCTGTGATTAATTTTGCTGCTACATATTTCTCCATATTCTCCTTCCTCCTCCCTCTACCCTTATTCCTTCCCTCTGGCTGCATCTGGAATTGAGACTTAAATGATCCTATACTAGTTCATGCAGAATCAAGTCATGCAGTGAGAGAGTATACTGGTTGTCCCAAAGCCATAACCATGGAATTAAAGAGTGTTGGGTGAGGCAGGGGTATAGTGTTGACATGCACTCATATACTTAGTGACAATAGTGTATCATACAGCATGCAATTAACATGACTCATTGCTAGAATACCTTTAGACATGGATGAAACTTGAATCATGAAAGAGGCATGAGTGGGTATTCTGTCACAACTTCAGGAACTATAGTAGGTGGACAAATCCATAATGAGCTCCCGGAGTTTGCCATCTGCCTTATTCTACCAACATAAATTGCAAACCTTTGAAATGTTTCTGTGCTCTAGCTACTCAGCCTCCTGTGCCTCTTTGCCATCAGTTAGCGGTTATGAAAGTAGGGTACAGGCAGTACTGCGAAACATAACAAAAACATTTACAACATTTAGGAACATCAAGGAGCCTATTGGGATTGTAGAGAATGGGTAAATGCCAACATCATTCTACCAAATCCCTCATGCCAGATAGAATATAACCAAGGGTACAAATGAGTCAGTCACTGGCAGCACCCCTGACAGACCCTTGTTAGAGAATCACCGACCTCTGAAGAGATGCCTCAAGACTAGCAGTTGTGATCCCATACATAAAAGTGGGTATAGGGACAACACAGGAAACAATAGGCTTGTGAAAGTTACTGGAGTCAATCATAAAAGAAAAGACAGTAGACTTCCTGGAAGTAAATGAACTCCTAGACAGAAATAAGCAAGGGTTTACAAAGAGAAAATCATGTCAAACTAACCTACTGTAGGTGACCCAGATGGTGGACAGGAACCAGGCAGCTAGCATACTATACCTTGACTTTAGCAAAGCCTTCAACTCTGTGCCTTCTAGACAACTTATCCAAAGTATAGAATTAATAGGACTAGGAAAAATATTAACTAGGTAGATTAGTAATTTGGTTATCAGACATGACCTAAGGTAGTGTCCAAAATAGCAAATAGAAACGTTACAATGTGCTGTTAAATATGTTTATTATAAATCACTTACATGATTTCCACCAATGAGAACTGTGGGCCCTCTTATCCTGCATACAGCTGTTTCATGCATGGAATGTAAAAGTGGAACAATCCACTTTACAGTCAAGGGGAGGAGTGGAGTGCTATATCATTTTTTTAATTAAAAAAGAATAGAATTGTGAACTTATAAATCACTGTTTTGGGGGTGGGATTTATATTTTCGATATTTAGGCCAAAAAGTCTGAATTCAAAAAAGCCTGTGAAATCAGATGCAGAATCACAATCCAACTCAGATTCCATCTGGCATCTGATGTCATCAACTTGTAAAATATGGGAAAAAAAAAAAAAACACCCACCGCACAATGAGGAGAATGAGAAGAAAGAAGTAAAACCTCCCCCACTTCTTATTCTACCTTCAGCTGGCAGCTCTGAGACTGTTGTACTGTCACTATGTGTGTCCTCCACTACTGTGTCTGGGTCTGGCTGGCTGAGTAAATCCAGTGGGACTGAGACTTACTCAACTTGTTCCCCCATGCCCCCTAAGCCCCTAGTAGTTGGTCTGCATCCTTCACCCAGAAACAAAAGACCCATTGAACCGGAAGCCCTGCCTGACTGCTCTGGCCCTGCCTTTGCTCCAGTTAATTGTGCGAGATCCATACCCTCCTCGACTTGCTGGCCTACTAAACAAAACACTGGAAATGTCACCCTCAGCAACACTCCTCTCACAGTGGAGTGGAGAACCATTCCCCAGGGTTTGTGTAGATAGGCCACCTTAAGTGTAGTCACATCAAAGTCACATCATGACTCATGTGGTCTCACATGGTGATGTGGATGGCACAGCAGTGGGCATGTCATATTTTGTTGCTATCTGTCAGGCCGGCAGCAGCAAATAAGAGTTCAAGGTGATCTCTCTCCTCTTAAAACTCTATTGAGGGGAGTACCGCAAGGGTCAATACTGGATCCACTTCTCTTCGAGATTTATATCAACAAACTAAATGCCAGTGTTTTGACTGCAAGTGTCCATCTCTTTGCAGATGAAACAGTGATTTATGTAGCTAAGCCTACCCTTGAACAAATCCATACCACCCTGCAGCAAACATATTGCAACATAATTTAGTACAACTGAAATTGCTGTTTAATGTAAATAAAACCATATCTATGTTCCTATCGACACAAGCACTCCCCTCCACACCTCAAATGACTGTGGAGTCAGTAGATAAATTTAAATACCTGCATTTCTGGTTAGATTGCAGACTTAATTTCCTCGTGCACATAGAATTAGCAAAAAAACTAAAACTGAGACTGGGTCTCTTTTTCTGTATTAAATACTTACTCACCTTTGATGCTAGAGTCTGATTGGTTCAGTCTACCTTCCTCCCACTCCTGGACTACACTGACCTCATTTATAGTCACGGCTCTAGTACCGCATTGGCTAGACTAGATGTATTGTATTGTATCACAGAGCTATTAGGTTCTTGACCGGTACTTCCTATAGCATGCATAATTGCTCCCTTTACTCTCTGCTGGGTTGGTACTCTTTTAAAAACTAGAAGATTACAAAATGCAGTCACTTGGACCTACAGAGCCTTATCCAACAAACTCCCTGACTAAATCTGCAACCTTCTAACCACTGCTCGAGGGTTCTACTCACTTAGGAGATACTCCTATGTCTCCTTTGACGCTCCAAGAGTTATAACTCATTACCAATTGCATTCAATAAGTCAAGCTCTTCCCTCCATATGGAACCATACACAAAAGCTCCTCAAACTCTCAAACCTTGTCAGCTTAGCAAAATTTAATAACCTCCTCAGACAGGTTCTCCATGACCCTTGTAACTGCTACATCTAAGTCCTGCCTTTCTCCATTCAGGTGCATGCCCTCACCATTCCTTGCTTTGAGCCTCTGTTATATCTTATGTTTACTACTCCTACACCCATCCTTCTTCTTTACTGCCTCTTCCTTCCTCCCCCTCCCACTCCTGTTATAATCCATCCTTTGACTAGCTTAGGCCCTGGCCACCACCGACCCCAACTTCCTGTCTGATTTGACCTGCTTGGGGTCAGTACATTGCATGTACTCCCTTCTTGGAGGTAGTACCCAGAACTTAGCCTCTTATCCCTGTTTTAATAGGGGCTATTGTCCTTCAGTTTCACTCTGTTTTATTAATTTGCACCTACTATTCTAAAATGTAAACCTCAGCATTATTATCATGTATTCCTTTGCACATTTGTATCATTGTAATGGTCTCTTCATTTAAATGTACTCCCTATGTAACCTTTGTATTTTGTATTGCCTCCCTATTTTTGGGAGCTGTGTATTATTGTATTCTGCCCCGGTCCATCTTGCAAATGAACTCTGCTCAATGGTGTTCCACCTGGTTAAATAAAGATTGATTGATTGATTGATCAATCAGGACTGGAGGGTAGTGGAGAGACTTGGTGGTAGATAGCGACACTACAGGACAGTCAGAGGACCAAGGAGCTATGACACTGCAGCCAGTGCAGATCAGAGACAGCAGATGGTGGGAGCAGGACAGGACCCAGGGCTTGTCTGACTCTATCAATCATGATTCCACTTCATTATTAGCTAGCAGTCGGCACTGGCAGCCCACTAAGGAAAGATGAGAGCACTGAGCAGGACCAGAAGTAAGTTTGGCAAGGAGGGGCTCTAACAGGATTTTTTTTTTATGTGCACCAGATAAGAAAGTATATTTGAGTATTTGATAGTATTGACTAGTATTCAAAACTGGATTCATAATTCTGATTCAGACTTTGATTCAGGCTCTGGCACTTTAACAGAAGCAGAACATAACTACAGTGGGAATCTGGATTCCCAAAATTCAAGTGGGATGCAGACGAGACGGATTCTAGTGAATCTGAGTGCCCCTATAAAATAAGTCATCGCGTGCTGACTGGGTGTAACAGAACCACTCAGCTTTGCTTAGCGATCCTCTTGCCCAACCAGCTCAGGATGATGTCTCTTATGCCATTAGAGACATGACCCACCGCACCCTAGTATACATTTATAGGGACACTAAGAGAGCCTCTTATGGATAGCAGAGTGTTGCCTCATGTTTTCTTAGGGCAAGAGAACTGCAAACTGAAGCTAAGCAGTTCCAGTGCCCTAAGGACACAAGAGGTGACACTCATATCCATAAGAGACTCTCCAAGCACCCCTATAAAGTTTTTACAGATTGTGCAACAATTTTTTTTTGTAACTTTTTTTGCCATCTGTTTCTGCAACATGAGCAGTGGTCACTGAGAAGTCCATTACTGTCTGAGCATGTGAGGTACTCTTACAATAATAAGAGTATCTCATGCACAGCTGAAGGAAGCACTGTGATTGAAGGGAGCATCACATGATGCTCCCACAATCTATAATAACTGATATTACTGACATAGAAATGGGACTGCACAGTAAGGTGAGTTAGTTTGCAGATGACAGAAAACTCTGCAGGCACTGATGAGGAGGAGATTGAAAACATAAAGAGAGGTGTGAATTAATTTGAGTAGTAGTCTAGAACATTGTAGTTAAAATTCAACACCAAGAAATATATGGTGGATCAACCTATGAACAGAATATAGCAAGTCATTGTCAACCCCTCAAAAGAAGAAAGGGATTTAGATTTAATAATATGAAACAACATCATGAAATCTTCCTTTCAGTGTGAGAAAGTGAATGGAAAAGCAAATAGTATACTGGGGTGTATCAGACAGGGCATCATTAGCTCAAACAAAGTGGTGATCTTGACACTATAGAGGTCTCTGGTTAGGCCATTTCTGGAGTACTGCATGCGGTTTTGTAAACCTCATCTGAAAAAAGATAAGGAGATGCTTGCAAATATTTAGTAAAGGGCAACAAAAATGGTTCATGGCCAACAAGGGAGGAAATCAGGAGAGACTGAACAGCATAAACATGTGCTCATTGGAGGCAGGTGAGAAGGAGAAGAGGTCAGAATAGAAACTTACAAATACATGTAGGGACATAATAAGGTAACCACCATAGATTTCTTTAGGATAAAAAGTTAAAGGGAAAGTCCCATCAACCTATTTTCTTTATACCTGTGCAGTTTGTAGGTGTGAACAATGATTTCCTCTCTTGCATCCCACAATGTCATCCTAATTTAAATATAAATCAGGTCGCTTCACTCCGTTTTGCCCTGTTGTGAAAACATGTTTGTCGCCATTCCAAAGGTCATGACCCCATTTATGCAAGGCATGAGTGGGGTCATGACCCCACTCTTGCAAGACATCATAGGAGTTGTTGTTGTATATGTGCACAAGCCAGCAGAAGTTATACGCTCATTAAGTTCTGTTACATGACTTGTGAAGTCCCTGCATTCTCTAAAAGCATTTTTTTTTCTAACTCAGACATTCTTTAAATTACAGAAAACAGCAGGGCACTTGCTATGCCTTGAAATGTTTCATGACCTGCATAACACAAGAACATACTGTAGGGACTGCAGAGCACAGCAACAAGGACTGACTAATGCAGTATAACTACTGCAGGCTTTAGCAACAAAACACATTATAAAATTCCAGGATGTCTTACAAGAGTCAAGTCGTGACCTTTGCAACAGAGTCAAGCAGCTTTTCTCACCAGATTTAACAAGCATTTGTCAATGCTGAATGTTTGTTTGCTGGCATTGGCACTGGTAGTGTAGAAGTTACAGAGCTGCATAATAGGAATGGCAGTGAAGTATTGAACTGAAGCCAACCCCACCACCACCCTGCAGAGACTGACAGGCATTGAGGTGTGCCTTTGGGTCGTCAGGCATAACGGCCACGCCATTTCACCACACCCTACCTTGCAGACACTGACAAGTGTCACGGTGTGCCTTGAGGTCTTTGGCCCTTATGCGCACCCCATTCCATCAGGAAATACAGTGAGATGGGTGTGGTATAGGAGAATGGGGTGAATTTTGGGGTCGAAGAGTCCAAGGCATACCTCAATGCCTCTCACTGGCTGCAGGGTGTGGAATGGTATGAGAATTACAGGCGAGAATCCCAAGTCACACCCCTGATGCCTGTCATTCTCTACAGGGTGAGGCATTATGGTCGGAAACCCTAAAGCCTCAGGCATTTGTTGGTATTTTCATTCCAAATTTTCAACATGGTTTTTTTGTGACCCCCACCTAGTGAACAGTGGCAATATCATTTTGTTAGCCGAAAGCTGCTTTTGCACAGCAACTATGGCATTTGGCACCACAGGTGCAAAAACACATTCTGAACAGGATGTGAAAAATGACAGCTGTACTTTTCTTGGGGAGGTGTAAAAAATGGCAATGTTGCAAATCTGCAGTGAAAATATTAAAAACACTGGCGGTCACGAGTGTGCATAGAAACTGTGCAATGCACACCCGTAATGTAATTAGTTTGGGAATTTTTTACAGCAGATTGTCAACACAGGCATTTTGGGACCTCCAATCATGAACAGTGTCACTGTGATTTTCTTTATCTGTCCCGAACAATGATTTCCCACAGTGACTAGACGTTTCTGCGCTGAAAGTGTGAAAACACATTTCGGCCATGTTGTGAAAAATGACAGCTGTACTGCTCATAAGGAAGTGTGGAAAAATGCCACTGGTGAAAATCTGGACTGAAAATATTACAAAGTCATGAACTTACGAGGGTGCATGGAAACTGCGCAATGCTCACTCATAACACAGTCATTTTATGGACTTTTGTCACCAAATTTTCAACATAGCCATTTTCAGACCTCTGCTCATGAATGGTGTAACTGTGATTTTCTTACTCTGTCCCAAACATTGCTTTCGCACACTGACTGCACCATTGTGTGCTACATGTGCGGAAACACATTTTGGGTGAGATGTGAAAAATGGCAGCTGTACTGCTCATAAGGAAGTGTAATAAAATGGTAATGTTGAAAATCTTGCGTGCAAATATTAAAAATTCACGAACTTATGAGTGTGTGTAGGAACTGCGCAATGTGCACTCCTAAAACAGTCATTTTTAGGAATTTTGTCACCAAATTTTCAACATAGCCATTTTAACACCTCTGCTCATGGGCAGTGACACAGTGATTTTCTTAATCTGTCCCAAACATTGATTTTGCACACCGACTGTGCTATTGTTAGCTACAAGCAGGGAAACACATTTTGGGCGACGTGAAAAATGACAGCTGTACTGCTCATAAGTAGGTGTGGTAAAATGGCAATGTTGAAAATCTGGAGTGTAAATATTAAAAATTCACAAACTTATGAGTGTCTTGCTAGGAACTACGTGATACCTTTCGTAAAACAGTCATTTTAAGAATTTTCCTGGAAATTTGCAACATAGGCTTTTGAGAGCCCACCTGAATCACTGGCACTGAAAACAGTTTGTTAATCAGTCCCAAAGGTGATTTTATGTGAGGACTGCGAAATCACCCTTCAGGCCTGATTAACGCCATGACAGTTCAAGAATTCATGAGGAGGAGTCCCAAAAACCCCATGTTGAAAATTTGGTGCCAAAATTCCAAAAAATGCCTGTAATATGCTGTAAAGTTGAGAAAACCCTTTTCATTATATTATACAGCTTACCGGCATTTTCTCAGTTCGCAGTCGGCTTTGAAGAGTGCAGACGTGTTCCCGGTCCACAGAAAATCATTGCGCCAAGCTCCGGAGGTAAGTATGGGTTGAGGGGGGATGTGGGAGGCAGGGTGCATAGTGGGTGTGGGTGGGCTGGGAGAGTGTTGAGCAAAATTTTCTTGTTTACAGGTTTGTTTTGTTTTAAATGAAGATGACGCGGATCGCTTGCCATGCTGGGTGGGCCTCAGCGTGGCAGCTGTAAGGCTGTTTGGGGGTTGGAGCTGATGGGGGATTGGGCACCCCCATTACATGATGTGTGCCACGCTGGGTGGGCTCCCCAGCATGGCACCTGGAAAGTTTTTTAGAGGGCATGGAGCTAACAGGGGATTGGGCACCCCCGTCGGCCATACAGTATGTGCGTGCGTGCATGTGGAGGGGGGGAGCTCTGCTCACTGAATCGGAGCTCTCCCTTTCAACTGTATGCCATTGCATTTTCAACTGCTGTCATAGACAGCTGGAGCAGTGATTGGAGAACTGCAACCGCGCCTGCAAACACACTGACTGAATTTGAAGACGCTGACACACCTCCGAAAAACTCGGATGATGGCATTATGTTTCTTGCACATGTGTGCAAGCAAACATAAACAGCCAGTGGAACCAAAACTGACAGACAGGAAAATTATATACATTTTAATAAGTGGTCAGTTGTAACTTTTTATTTCTTTTTTTATATTTCAGGTTTATTTAGATTTTACAGAAATTCACCATAATTATCAGCATTATACAAACTTCAGATCAGTACTGTTATAGTGTAATACATTAAAGACTAATAACTCATTTCCCATATTCAGCTATACATTTGTTTAGGAAACAACCATTTGTCTATGCTTCTGCCTTACGGCACTTCTCTAAGAGCCCGCCATGAACAGTTTCATAAAGCTTTTATGTTAGATTTAGAAAGTTAACCTTCACTCTCTATATCTCTTGATACATTGATTTAAAATATTATACCTAAACACACAGTAAGACAATTTAAATTATAAAACGGAAAAAGGGCACTAAATAAAGTTCTGTACCAGGATTTACAAAAGAATTTATCAAAGTGTAGTTACAATATCTCACATCCCTGCTTAGCTGTTCTTTTGGTTATCGTCTAATGCATACAATATATGTATTCCAGTTATGGAACCCAAACCTTACTTGCTCATGTTACAATGATCAAGGGAAAAAGTTAATTCACTGCTTCCCAGCTAATCTGGGTGCTGTATCCCTTGATAAAGCAGCCATTTCGTCCACTTATTTTGGTATGGTGAGGTTTGTTGTCTGAGATCATACAGTAAGTAATTTTCTCCATCCGATGCAAGTCTCCATTCGTTCACCCCATCCATTTAGAGTAGGGGGATCACTCAAAACCCACCTTGTTACTGATTTTAATGCAGCAGCTAGCATAACTAACCATAGATACCTCTCATCTTTATCCATAAGCTCTTTAGGAAGAAGACCCAGGATCATAAGCTCTGGTCCCAATGGCAGCTGTATCTGGATTATTTCAGTCATATGGTCAATTATTTCTTGCCAGAATGGTCTAATCTTTGTACATAATCAGAAAATATGGTCCAGAGTGGTGTAGACCTCCCCACAGCTACGCCAACAGACTGGATTGGCTCCCGGTGTGTAATGTGCCACCTGTACTGGTACTAAAAAATATCTTGCTTTTATTCTCCAACAAAAGTCTCTCCAGGTCAAAGACCCGGTAGTTGCCCAGGTGCTTTTCCAGATTAGTGACCACTGTTGTGCAGAAATAATAATGGCTAGGTCTTGTTCCCACTTAACCCTGAGGTATTATTTATTTATTTATTTATTGAATTTTGATGACCGGTAGCTACGCCCACTGGGCCCCAGAGGTCCCTTTTTCAGGGGTGACCCGGGAGTTACAGGACTAGTAGGATACACAATTAGTACAGATGTAGATTATAGCATGTACAGGTGACATATAACAATGACATATTACATAACAGGTTACAGTGATTAGCAAAAGTGAAACAATGGAGGAGAGCCAGAGCAACACCTGGGTCACAATTACCCGAGTAGAGTATTTTAGGAGGAGAGCCAGTAGAGAGGGATTAGGGCTCCCAGCTTTAGTAGGTGTGAGGTAAGTGCTCAGGCAGGAGGGTAGTATGGAAGTGTCAGGTAACACAGTATTGGCATTGACTCGTGGCAAGCATGTGTGTCTTGAGTCTTGTTCAGAAGCTCGCAGGTGATGGGGCTTCCTGAACCTCAGGAGGAAGGCTGTTCCATAGGGAAGGGGCAGTGTGGGAAAAGGACTTGCCCCCTGCCTTGGTCCTTACCCTTGGGACTTCGAAAAGAGTTTGGCCTGAGGTCCGTAGGTTGCAAGGATTTCGCTTGGCAGTTATGAGCCCTGAGAGGCTTGGGGGAGGTGCTGAGCTAATTAGCTTATGTGCTAGGCAGAGCACTGGGTATCTGAGCTGGGTTTCGAATGAAGGCCAGCTGATAAGTGCTAGAGAATTACAGTGGTGGCTCCTAGAGTGGGACTGAGTGGTGAAGTGGACCACCTTGTTGTACAAGACCTGTAACTTATTGAACTCAAGCTTGGCCATTCCCTGAAGTGTTGGGGCAGCATAGGTGAGTGTTTGGAGGAGGACACAAGAGCCAATGGCAGTCCTGGCTTCTGGGATCAGTTGATCCTTGAGGCGATAAAGTGTACCAAGTTTACCATGAATGACTTTGGTGACTTGGTCAACATGTTGTTTTAGAGTGAAACCTTGGTCCAAAGTAAGGCCAAGGTATTTTGTGGAGGCAACCACTTCTAGTTTGTTACCCACCCTGGAAGTGAGTTGCAGGTGTTGTGTTCTGTTTAGGCCAAGGGATCTAGGTCCGAACAACATGGCCTTGGTTTTGGTAGTATTAAGGACCATTTTATTCTTAGTAAGCCAGTTCTCCATAGTGAGTAGGTCCTCCTGGAGGGATGGACCTAGGTCACCCAGGTTGTAAGAGGATCTGTAAATCACAGCGTCATCAGTGTACTGAATGACAGTACTGCTCCCGCAGTGGTTATGCAGAATATTTATAAACAAGGAGAACAGGAGGGGACTGAGTACGGACTCTTGTGGTACCCCCTCCTTTAGGGGCAGTGGATCAGAGATATTGTCCTTCCACTTGACCCTCTGAGAACGACCAGTAAGGTAGCTTTCAAACCACCTGAGAGCATGAGTGTCCATGCCTATGTTACACAATTTGTGATGTAGGAGTCGGTGGTCAACCAAGTCGAAGGCCTTGGAAAGGTCGATGAAAACCTCTCCTGTGTTGGACCCTGAGTCAAGTTCCCTAAGCACATCTGCTGAGAACTTAGTTAGAGCGGTGTCTGTCCCATGCTTAGCTCTGAACCCATGTCGGGCCGGGGAAAGAAGCCAGTGTGCCTCTAAGTATTCACGGAGTTGAATGTACACCAGTTTTTCCTGGATTTTTGCTAGGGTGAAAAGCAGGGAGATTGGCCTGTAGTTGCCAGTGGGTTCTGCTGGCCCACCCTTGTGAATGGGGACCAAATGAGCGTGTTTCCACAGCTCTGGGACAGTCCCTTCTAGAAGGGACCGGTTTATGAGCCAGGTAAGAAGCCTTGCAAGTGCTGGAGCACCGTCCTTGAGTAGTCTGGCTTGGATATCGTTAGGTCCACCTGATCCTCTGGTTTTCAGGAACTTTAGGAGGGTGAGGACTTATTTAACCCAATTGGGAGGTGTTTTCTAAATCTGTTACATAGGTCGTATACAGGACTGATATTGCACGCTCTACCCCATTTAAGCTCCAAAATCTTTGAAATAAAGGTGTTTCAGTTTGTACCCCCTGTGCCCTTGTTAATTTGTGTATGTGTTTATACAAATAGTCCCTTAACTGATAGTATCAAAACTTATCTGTATTAGGAAGACCATAGGTCTGTTGGATAGCTTCAAAAGACAAGACAGAGTGACCTGAAATCATTTGAAAGGGGGAGTGAAATCCTCTTCTTGCTTGTTTTAAATACCAAGGCCCGGATATTCAAAAGGGTTGTGCCATGCGCAACAGGGTTGCGCATGTGCAAGTCCGAAAATGCGCCATTTAGCGATATTCAGAAGGAGGCAGTTGCGCCCCCGAAAACATGCTGAGCAACAGCGCAATGAAAATGAAGGCATGCGCAACCGAAGGGGGTGGATCCATGCGCAAAGACACGCAATGCGATATTCAAAGACTTGCGCGATGCGCAGGCGGCACAGCCGAAATTGCGAACTATCGAAATGAGCCAAAATAAAAGGCTCAAGGAAACAGCGCAACGCTACCAGGCTGCCAAGTGGGAGAGAGAGAGAGACACAGAGAGAGAGAGAGAGAGACAGAGAGAGAGACACAGCTAGCCAGCCAGCCAGCCAGCAAAGGCAGGCGAAAGGTGGGCCATAGTCTGTAGAGGCCACGGGGGGTGCCCTCAGTGGAAGTAGCAGTGAGGACAGCGGGGTAACACAGCAACACCAGCCGGGGCAGAGCCAGGAGATGGACAGTGCCAATTTCCACACGGAAGCTGTAATGAGGGGGTGAGAATGCATGCTGCAGGGGACGTGGCTCGGAAGGGTCCGCTGCGGTATGCCCCGACAGGCGGCACTGTCCGACATCAGCTTTGAGCTGTACACAGATGTAGAGATCATGGGCCGGTACCGCCTGAACAGGGCAATACTGAGACGGCTCTGTGAGCTGTGCAGTGATGTGATGCAGGCACCCTCACGACGGAGTCACGCCTGTGTCGGTGGAGACCAGGTGACAGCCTGCATGTGCCTGCTCACCACGGGCACCTTCCAGAGGCTGACAGGGGACACCACAGACATCACACAGTCGGCCACGCCACGCATCCTCACCCAATTCTCAGCGCACTGCTGCCACATGCTGCAGAGTACATCCATTTCCCCAGCACCGTGGCAGAGCGCAATAGCAACATGCAGGAGTTCCACAGGGTGGCACGATGCCGTGTGCTAGGGGCCATAGACTGCACCCATGTGGCCATTCGCAGGCCACCCGGCCCCATGGCCTCACATATCGGAACAGAAAGGGATTCCCTAGTGTCAACTGCCAGGTGGTGTGTGATGCCACTGGGCGCATAATCAATGTCTGTGCCACACACCCTGGCGGAGCACATGATGCCTTCATATGGTATCGGTCTGCACTGTGCCATCTATTCGGGAGTGGGGACATCCCACAGGACATCTAGTGGGTGAGTACACATGTATGGAATGCAAACTCGGGGCAAGGGTGGGAATGCCACAGATGCCATGGTAGTGGCACACAGGGAGATGGCCAATATGGACCTGAACATGAGTCTGGTCTCCACTATCTCCACACAGGTGACAGTGGATACCCACTCCGTCCCTGGCTGCTCACACCGTACCGGCGCCCCATGACCCCAGCGCAGCAACGCTATAATGAGGCACATGCCGCAACACGCAACATCATAGAGCGGGTGTTTCAGATGCTCAAGGCACGCTTCTGATGCCTAGACACCTCCGGCGGTGCCCTACAGTACAGCCCCCAAAAGGCCTGTGGGATATTCCTGGCCTGTTGCATCCTGCACAACATGGCCAAAGACCATGGGATAGCCGTACAGGTCGAAGAGGGGGACAGCGATGGGGACGCCAGTGGCGCCGTTGTTGATGGTGATGAGCAGCCCCCCCTAGGATGGCGGGACCCCCGACTGATCCGGCAGGCCCAGCTGCACTGGGACACCATCACAGAGGAGCACTACGCACAACACAGGTAAGTCAAGGGGACATGTGCAACCAACACTGTTCATGCGCAAATCACAGGCACACAGGGGAGCACACCAGGGGTGCATGACGGTCAGGGGAGTGGAAGGGTCCAGGCATACAAACACACCATCAGGGAGGGGTGAGCACTCATATGGACACACACACACCAGGCACAGAGCGTACATGGGCAGATGCACAGCACTGCAGAACCAACATTGCTAACACACAGCACCACCGACCACCCCCACCACCTGTACTGTCCAAGTACGTGTGTCAGATGCTGGGCACCCTTGCACCTTGGTGTACAGTACAATGCAGGCATCATCATGCACACGCACCTGTGGACAGCAGTTGGGTGGGTGTGCAGGTGGTCTGTGTGTCGGCGTGGTGAGCAGAGCACCCAGCAGTGCACTGCCCACCATGACACACATTGTACACATGGCAGCATCAGACAGGGCCCGCACTGGGAGACAGCTCAGTCATGTAGCACTGTCCCACGGCCACCGCGGATGCGTGGGCGGCCCCGCCATGACCCAACAGCACTGGCAGGCTGAGCAGGGGCCACATGGGGTGGCACTGTTGCACCACCAGGGGTCCCACTGCATGAACGTGACCTTGCCCGCACAGGGGTCTGCAGCATGCCGAACAAACCTGCACCAGGGGTGCTCGGGATGCCCACAGCAGAACCCGGTGTCGACAGGCCTGGTGTCGCATGACGCCGGGAATGGGGAGTGGGGAGTGGAGAGTGAACTGTGTGGGGTGTGCGGTACAGGGGCACCTGACTGTGTGCCCAATGTAGCCACGACAGAGACCACTGCCTGGATCAGCCTGTCAATGGCGGCGGTCACATCCGTCCGCATACGGACCAGCTCAGCACAGTCCAGAGCACACTCCCTGCTGTGCCACTCCACGGACACAGACAGTGCCTCCACGGACATTGCAACCCACCTCTGCAGCTGTACTGATTCCTGCAGCAGGCGGGTGTGCTCCTCCAATGGGTACTGTGCCCCAACGGCATCCTGTCCCCCAGGGTGTGGAAGGTCCTGATGCACAACACCCCTTGAGGGTGGGCACTGTTCACCAGGACCAGGAATGGGTGGATCAAATGGCAGGCGGACATGTGCCACCGCTGACATTGTACCCCAGACCTGGTGGTGACTGCTGCTGCTGCCCTCAACCGTTGTCCCCAGGGTCCACTCGTTCCACTGCTGTGCTGGCAACAGTGCCAGACACCTGCACAGCCACCGGTGCTGCCCCACCGGTGCTGACAGGCACAGCCTGGGACTGTGCCAGCATGCTGGTACACAAGTTGGAACCAGAAAGGCCCAGGGGCACGTGCTGGCCTGCTGTGTGTCCGTCATGGACACACACCTATCACTGCCCATTGCAGTCCTTGTATCATCAATGGTGCAGGTATGTGCTACAGCCATGGTCACAGCGTGCTGGCATGCTTGCATGTCAGACTGCTGAGACACAGGCGTAAACCCCCACCCCGTATCACGACACCAGAGTTGGCGGCCCGCTGCATGCTGCTGCAGTGCCTGCTGGCTGGTGATAGAGGTGGATGGACCCTCCATGTCCAGCAGGTCATCATCACTGCCTGGACCCACCACCACCGCCTCCTGAAGATGAACAGGATCTGTAACAGAAAGAGAGTACATGTGAGTGCATGTGAACAACCTTCCCCACCCCCCAAACACCACCACCATGTCATACTGTGCAGTGAAGGGCTTCCACCTGTCTGGAATCCACCTCCTGGTACGCCCTCAACAGCGCTCCGCTGCATGGATGCGACCAGAGTCTCCTCAGTCTGGGTCAGCTCAACACCACTGGCGGGCCCCTGCCAGTGCCAGCATAAGCCGCCCTGAAGGTTGCCACCTTCTCCTTCAACCTCCCAAGGTCTGTCCCCATCTTCTTTCTGCATTCCTGCACAGAGCGCTGGTGGCTTCCGCAGGTTAACGGCCCGGCTACCCTCCCATGTAGTCAAGACAGGACTGAGGGGTGCCCTCTGTCCACTTAGTACTGGCTCCTCATCCAGGTAGGCCTGGAAGAGGGCCTCTGTCTCTGCTGCTGTAAAGGCCTCCTCCGCGCCCACCGCCCTCACCCTCACCTTGGCTCTGCTCGGGTCATGGAGATCTATGGGGGAAGTGGACACCTGTCACTGTGCAGTCTACAGCATTTTCCCATGACCATTGTCCAGAACATCACACAGCATGCAACTCACCTCTCACCTGCAGTAACCGACTCTGGCCAGCGCAGCCCAATGTCGCACTTTATAGCGCAATACATGCAAATTAGGAGTGGAGTATCTTTAATGACATGCAAATCACACCACTGCACCTTTGAATGGCTGATCAGATGATTTGCATGTGTGTCGTTGAATATCGCGAATCTGGGCCGGCGAATACGGATGAGTCGGCTGGTCGGGCGCAGATCTGTGACTGTGTGGTACACTGCATTGCGCATGCCCAGATAGCTACGCGGCGCCTGTCATGCTGCTGATGTGCTGAGCACGATCGGCAATCCAGGCCATGGCCACCATTGTGCCAGTGGTGCTACAGCAATGGGCACTACATGGCGCTGTGGCACTACTGCGCTATTAGTCCACTGTGGCACTGGTGCGCGGCTGGTCGGTCGGCGCCAGGATGCCCATACGCCAGATGGCGCTAGCGTAGCTCAAGGCCATTGCCCATGACCTTGTGTATGACCTTGCCCTCTGCGCTGTTCGCCTGCCATGTGTACGTCTTCATTGTGCTGTCTGGTGACAGCGCGAAGGACGGGCGCTTGTTAGAACAGCGATTGAGCCTCCGTGGTGGTCTATTGGCGCAACATCTCCATCGGAGTTACAGCACAGCGGGCGCCATATTGCCTGCTGTAAAGTTGGTACCATGGCTAGGAGCAGGGCTGTGTCCTGGAGCCAACTTGAAGTGGCCAACCTGGTGACCCTAGTGGAGCACCACTATGGTGCACTTTATGGTGAGGCGCCCCTCACCATTGCAAGAACACAAGTGTGGCAGCAAGTGGCCACTGACCTGGTGGGGGTCACTGGACGGTGCCGGTCTGCTGAGCAGTGCTGGCACTGGTACAGTGACCTCCACCAGAGGGATCCGGACGTGTTGGCGAGGCTGCGGTCACGTGCCAGGCGGGGCGTGGTGCCTAGGCCACGTAGGTGTACCATCTATGCACCTGTATTCTCTGTAGGGGTGTGTGTGTGTGTTTTGGTGGCTGTGCATAGGTGATGGCTCAGCCACGGTTGGCTGTGTCAGTGTGTGCAGCTGTGAGATGAATGGGTATGGCTGTGTGGGCAGGCACTCTCACTGGGGCAGGGGGCAGTCTGCTTTTGAGTCACACTGATGTTTGTCTCAACATATGTCTCCCACAGGCCGGTGTCGTGGAAAAAATATATGTTCTTACACTTTAGTTTAAAATCATACTCAGGACCACTGCATAGTAAAAAGAACGGTTTATTACATATGCATATGGGAGTCTGCTTCCAAAAACATGCAAGGCTCCCTGTGTTTCATTAGTCAATCACTTTTATACACTTATTATCAAGGCGTTGTTAGGCGTACTCTTATCTTGAAAATTACCAACATTGCAGTATTAACCAATCATAAAAAGAAAAACATGTTGATTCCAATGTAACAGAAAAGCATACTGATACCACCATCTGGGGTACATTTCCACTGTTTATTTCATCTCTTTCCCAATACTTTGGTACATATGCCTGGGTCAGTCTGACCTGAGTGAAACAGTGAGTTTCACTCACCCTAGCAACGCACAGCATGCCCACATGCTGTTATCTTATATTCTGCCTGAGTTTGTTATGCAGGCTGATACAACCAGTTCTGCCCAGTTTTATCTTGCTTTCTGTTCCTACAAATGTACCTCAAGCAACCTCAGTATTATTCTATAACAAAATGAAAAATGATACCAGAAATTTCTACTAACATCCATTATGACTTTGTTACAGCATGGCCTACAAAGCAAGCATATTTTCAGGGCATATAATAGCAAATAGAGTTATAGTTTTATGAACTCAGAAATTTCTACTACACCGGGATGCGAGGATGCAGGCCCAGGTTGATGAGGGCCGTGCCAGGGCCCCGGTGCCAGCAGGGGTTGCACCCCAACAGCAGCAGCAGCAGTGGCAGCAACAGCAGCAGCAGCAACAGCAACAGTGGCAGACACAGCTGCTTGAGCAGTGTGAGTATCATGACTTCACGGATGCTATTGCATGCTGGGGGGGAGACCAGTATCCCTGCACAATACAACCATGCAGGAAAGGGGAGGTCATAATTCCACTATACAAGACACTAGTGAGGCCCCACCTGGAGTACAGTGTACATTTCTGGAGACCATACCTATGTAAGGACGAGGGGCAGAGAAGGTTCAGAGGAGGGCAACAAAGATGGTGCATGGCTTGCATCACAAGTCCTATGGAGACAGGTTGATGGAACTGAACATGTACTCCTGGAGGGAGGAGGAGAGAGGAATATGATAGAGACATACAAGTATCTTACAGGGGAACAGGGTGCAGGGAAACACTATTTTGAAGTGAAAAGATGTTCCAGGACTAGAGGCATGGGATGAAGTTGGAGGGAGGACTATTCAGAGGAAACATGAGAAAGAATGTCTTCACAGAACGGGTGATGGACAAGTGGAACACCCTGCCAGAGGAAGTGGTGGGGCTGAAACAATCACGGATTTCAGAATGCACGGGATAGACATAACGGAATTCTGGAGGTCAGGGGTAAGGGGCAACAGACTTCTAGGACAACAAAGTGAACTTACAAGCTCAAATGCACAGACTGGGTTGGCCATAGTCCCTTATCTGCTGACACTGTCTATGTCTCAATATCTGTATGCACGACACAGGTGACATGCATCACTGTCCAGATCACAGCACATCTGTGTATGCATCACTGGTGGTCCATGCATGCACTGGGCACATAGCTGTGTAACTGGCATCGCACCACGCCACACGCCACTTGACAGCCTTGTTTGTGCTGTGATGGACATGGGCAGTGTGTGTGTGCAGTGGTGCGCATAGCTGGTGCCGCCTGTTTGTGATGGCCATATGCATGTTCACTGTAGGTGGGTGCATGCCATCACAGGTGCGGGACATTGGGCTATATGGCTTGCAGGTTGGGTGGTGTTCAGGGTTGTGGTCAGTCACAGCCATTGACTGTGTTCCCATTTTCCTAGGCCTCGGGGTTCTCCAGCACATTGGGAGGGATGTCTGGGGCCTCAGACAGCTGCTGGCAGACAACCAGGCCATCCTGCAATCAATACACCAACATGGCCTTCGCAGGAGGCGGCACGGGATGGGCCGACACCAGCCAGAAGACGAGCGGACGGCTGGCCCATAACTTCTGTTACCCTTCCCACTTCTCCCATCCCTACCACCCTGCCTTCCCTCTCCAAGTTTGTCATCCCTACCCCTTGAACACCCCTACCTTGTACCCATCCTCCCCCTCTTGTAAATAGTTTTTATTGTTATGGTTATGTTGTTTATCTCAATATACATTTCTATTTTGATAAGAATAATGTGTTGGTCTCTGATTTGCAGCTGGCTATGGGTGCTCAGTTGCAGGGGTGTACATGCCATCTGGGGTGGTATGGTCCTGGGTATGTGTGTGTGTGTGCATGGGGAGGTATCTCCAGCATGGCAGTGACTTTCTGTTGGTCTTGCCGCCTGCTGCCACCCACTGCTGGGTGCACAGGGTGTGTCTGGCTTGTAGGCTTCTGTGCTGCACGGGGTTGACGTGTGCTGGGGGGGATGCATGGTTTCCTGCAGTGCCAGTCACTGCACATAGGTGGTGTCTTGGGGTCACAGTGCAGGGTGTGCTGTGCGTACGGGGGGGCTGATGTGCACTGTGGTTGTCAACCCCTTGTGTGTGGCACTCTCAGCCTGCCAGTGGTTGTGCTGGGGTATCATGGCTCTGCTTTGTTTTCTTGTCCCCATGGGCCAGTAGATCATCTGTCACACCCCCAGTGATGCTGTGCTTGGGGTGTGCAGGTGTGGTGTTGGTTCTGCAGTGTGTTCCTGTGCCCATGTGTGGCATGGCTGGCGGTGGGCCCCAGCCTGCCTCCCTGGATGTGCAGTTCCATTGCTAGGGGGGTGCTCTGCTTGCGCTATGGCACCTCTGGACTGCTCAGCTGGGCTGCCCTGGCTGCGCTATAACGCAACATTTCGGCTCAGCTTCTCCTTCCTGGTTGCGCTATGGCACAGTATGTGCGATATTCAGACGTTGGTTGCTTGCGCAATTTGTTCTGCTCCATGTTTGAATATCGCACCTGTTGCGCATATGCTCAATTGGTTTGTGCTTGCTCCTGCTGTTGCGCTCATTTTGGGCGCAGTTTGAATATCTGGGCCCAAGTATCTAACTGGGCCAGTGCAAAACTTGGGTCATAAGCCCACCATCTGAATTTCAAGAGCTGTCTGCACGTGGATCCTCTCCTTGTAGCCCTTTTCCAGCCCTCAAGTACTGCATGAGTGCCCGAAACCCCCTGTATTTCCCTAATGTTCCCCTCATTAAATGAAAGTGCCATCGGGGGAGTTTTGTTGCTCTGATAGATAGATCTATGGGTGTCTTATCCTGGGTTACCCCATAATAAAGCAATCCACATTTGGGCTGCCACCCAATAGCCCTGCAAATTGGGCACCGCTACTCCCACCTCTGATTTAGGTAAATACATTTAAAGATCTCCTTATTCTGGGCTTACTACCCCCCCCCCCAATAGAAAATAAAAAAACATGTTTTGCCAGGCCTCTAATTGCACTATCACTACCTTACACAGGACACATTGAAATAAAGATAGTATGCGTGAGACGGCATTCATCTTAAATGCTTATATCTTAGCAGTTAAAGATAGTGGAAGCAGCGCCCATCTCTGGAAGTCACTTTCAAGCTGTTTCACCATTGGTGGGTAGTTAAGGTCCCGTAGAGAAACATTGTCTAGTTCTATGTAAATTCCTAAGTATTTCAGTCAGATCAGGTCCCATTGCATAGGATACGGAGCCCTTGTCTCTCTAGTTGGGTCATGGTGCAGGCAAAGCACCTCTGTTTTATTTTGATTTAATTTAAAATCCACCAATGTTGAGAATGTCTTCACCTGCTGAAATATCCCAGGCAAGGAGACCTCGGGCTCAGAAAGGTAGAGCAGCACATCGTCCGCATATATAGCGCCAATTTATGTGTGCTCCCCCCCAGGTCAATACCTTTAATTTTTGGGTCTTGTCGAATACTCTGGGCTAAAGGTTCAATGTAGAGGGCAAAAAGTAATGGAGATAGGGGGCACCCCGCCTTGTGCCCAGCACTAACCCAATTCCTGTAGAGAGGTGACCATTAGCTATAACATAAGCTCGAGGAGATTCATAAAGTCTAAACAGTCCTAATGAACAGCTATGGGAACCCAAGCTGAGAAAGGACACCCCACAAGAAAGGCCACGATACTCGGTCAAATGCTTTTTCAGCATCTAAGCTCATGATCAAAGAGAGGATCTTCCATTTATTTATATGATCAATAATATGGGTTGTTCTCCTGAGATTATCCTGGGCCAGTCTACCTGGAACAAATCCAGATTGGTCCATACTTATAAGGGAAGGGAGATATTGTGTTAACCATTCTGCTAAAATCGAAGCAAATATTTTATAGTCCGTGTTTAATTGGGAAATCGGATGACAGGAAGTACACCTGGTTGGCTCCTTCCCTGGCTTGGGCACCACAGAGATCACCGCCTCCATCCAGGAGGGCGGTATTTTCACCTCGCACCCCCCCAATCACTTCTGCAAACACCCGGCCTAATAAAGACTGGAAGTGATCTCCCATTGTTTTATAAAACTCTGATGGTAGGCCATCAGAGCCCAGGCATTTCCCCACCTTCAACTTTCCTATTACAGCCTTTACCTCATATTCTCTAATAGGAACCAGCAGACACTCTCTTTGCTCTGTGGTCAGCCCTGGTAGCTTCAACTTCCTCAAATAATCCCTGATCTCCCCCTCCCGAGGGCATATCTCCTCTGTATATAGTTTAGTATAGTAAGACTTAAAGGCATCCACCACTTCATGAACACCTTGTACCAATTTTCCCTTTTGTGGGTGCCAAATATTGGAGATCATGGCCCTGGCTCTCTGCGCATGTAGCCTACTGGCTAGGAGTCTTAATGAGCGTGGGCCTCCCTCATGATACTTTTGGTGCAGAAAGAGAAGCTTCTGCTCCACCTGATAGTCTAAGATACCCTCTAATTCTTTTTTTAGTTTCAAAAGCTGCCTCGTCTGTCCTCTATCTACCTTCTCTTTCTGGAGTTGCTCTAGGTCCTGAATGTCCTTAAGTAGTCCCTCTCTATGAGCTTCTTGTTCTCTTTTTTTCTTAGATGCTAATTGTATAAATTTACCTTTAAGCACCGCTTTTGCAGAATCCCATAGAATCGATTGTGTGACTTCTTGTCCCTGATTATCTATCAAAAATGTTCAGTATGTCTGCAAGATAGTCTCTCTCACCTCATCTGTTAATAATGAGACATTTAAATGCCAAAATGTGTTTCTGCGGGTCTCCCCAAGGTCCATACTAATATAGAGGGGTGCACGATCAGACAATAGGAAATCACCATTCCAAGAGTCAAAAATTCTCTGTATCTCATCCTTGGGCATCAGAAAGTAGTCTAGTCTGGAGTACATACCATGAGCATCTGAAAAAAAGTATAATCTTTTTGCTTACCATGTCTGTGCCTCCAGACATCGACTAGTCCCAACTCACCTATTAATTTATTTACCTTTCTAGCTACTCGATACATTTTTCTTTGGGTCTGGGAAGATGAATCCAGTTGGGGGTTAAAAGTTTAATTAAAGTCACCCCCACATGTCATGACCCCCTCACCCCAAGCCTGCAATAGTGTTAGAAAGGTACAGTATTCCTGGTATGTGGAGCCTGGTGGGAAATATACTGAGGCCAGAGGAATAATGTTTCCTCTAAATTTCCCCTTTAACAGTGCATAATGCTCTTCCTTATCCACCTTAGATGCAATCACTTCAAAGTGGATCCCAGAGGGGACCAGAACCACCATATCTCTCCTCCTTCCCTTTTCATAAGAAGAAGGTGCCATGTCTGTAAAGCCCAACTTCAGAAATGTATCATATTCTTGTTTTGTCATAAAGGATGAAAATGAGAAAGGAAAATTGGGTGCACTGGGATTTGAACCACAGACCTCTGGTATGTTGTTCCAGCACTCTAACCATTAAGCTACAGACCCACTGGTTAAAGTGTCCGAAGAACTTCCTATTTCACAGTCACACATTCCTTTCTCTAGTGTTGCTCAATTCTGCAACCAGAAACCAATTTAGAAATACCACTACTGTCAGTGCAGTTTAATCCCTGCAAGGTATATAGTTTTTTAAATCAAGGATGGAAATGAGAAAGGAAAACGTAAGTGCATTGGGATTTGAACCACAGACCTCTGGTATGCCATTCCAGTGCTCTAACCATTAAGCTACAGGCCCACTGGTAAAAGTGTACATGCAGAATTGAGCAACACTAGAGAAAGGAATGTGTGACTGTGAAATAGGAAGTTCTTCAGGCACTTTAACCAGTGGTTCTGTAGCTTAATGGTTAGAGTGCTGGAATGGCATACCAGAGGTCTGTGATTCAAATCCTGGTGTACCCACATTCTCATTTCCATCCTTGATTTTAAAAATCTATATACCTTGCAGGGGTTAAACTGTACTGAGAGTAGTGGTATTTCTAAACTTGTTTTGTCATATGCATTTTCTGTAATAACAGGAAGTCTACTGAGGCTCTTTTCATCTGGGATACGAATTTGCTTCTTTTAATAGGGCTAGCAAGCCCATGCACGTTATAGGAGCAAATAGTTGTACCCTTACTACCCATTGTCAAGTAGGACCATAAAAATATCTATCCTCCTCAGGGAGCAGACCACCCTCCAGTTCTTAGTCTTAATAGTTAAACCCTTGCCCACATACAGCATTTCAATCTCGACATTTTCCTGGTACAGGTAATTAACATTAACAGTGAAAGAATTAACAATTAACATCACTAGGCCCAACAGGGACAACATATGTATTTTCAGTCCGGACTTCCAACAGTGGGATCCCTTAGCAATGGGTCCCGTTTCCCACTAACCCCACAAAAGGGGAAAATAGTAATAGAGGGGTTTGTTACGCCTCTTCACCAAGAGACCCCCCTCTGTGAGCTTATGTGTGTAAATTACAGCTCCCTGCCAGTTCCAGAACTAGGTGTCAAAACAGATCTGGATGGCAGCATAAGGAATGAACACCTAGTGAAATATCCAGAATAATGGATAGTGGTGACAATAGGACTGCAGAAGTGATAGTCAATTACTGACATTCCACCCAAGATTGTCCATTCCGAACAACTTATTATTACGTGTCAGATTTCTTATTGGCTAGGGAGAGAGGGAGCATTGGGTAGGAGCACTCTGAGAGGGCCCACCTCCATGCCGAACCCCTTTCCCAGGGACTAGGAATGACAGAAAGCAGCGGGGCCCCCAGCTATTTAGTAATTACGAAGTCCCAAATTAAATTTGTTCAGGTTTTTTGCTTGTTGTTCTCTTTTTTTTCCCCCTTTTTTGTGCTCCAATTAAAACTGAAGATGTTATCAAAAAGGTAGCTCTGCTCTGGCCAGAGATTCTGAGCAGCTGGCAGAGGGTCAACACCTGTACCAATTCTCCAAATGGAGCCAACCCATTCGTTATCGGATGTGTCTTGTCAGGCCTGCACTTCAACCGGAAGCAATCCATTAAGGCCACCCAGCATGAAAGCACCTCTGCCTGCTGACAACTTCCCGATTTATAAATGTCTAGGCATATGATGGGTCAGTATAGTTCCCGAAATGGTACCTAAAGTGCTCCATGTTGAAATCCTCTGTCGACCCCCCCCCCATCCAGCCAGTCAGGGACAGCTACTTTATTTCATTATTTGGGGATCCACCACTCCCCATCCCCAGGTCAGGATCCAACATCAGAGCCAGAGATCGCCCACCCCACTCACCTCCCTCATAGTCTCATTATTTTACTCTGCTCTGCTATGGAAAAGAAAATATGCACTTGTTTTCGTTGTAAAACCAAACCTTCCTATCTCTTGTATGGCCGTCTGCATTTATCATTGGCCTTGTTCAACACTCCAGATTTAGTAAGCCAGTCCACCCTCAGCTTAACACACACAGTCTCAAATTGTGGCAAAGGGATGTCATACTTGCCACAGTTCAAGGAAGAGTACAGTCCTGCTTCCCATTTTTGGTCGCTGATGATTGCTTGTCTGTGTCTGTTCCCTCGTATGGAGTATGCCTTTTATTGCATACAGTCTCACAGACCGGAACTGCTCAAGTTTCCATTTTCACCCTGTCTTTTAGGTCCCACCAGGGTCCAGGCTCTTCTCCTTATTTGTTGTTGGCTATTTTGGTGGGCCGGCTGGTCTGGGATGCTAATTTCAATCTGCCCAAGAAACTCTTGAGCTTCCCTTAGCTCCTGAAATCTTATTGGACCTTTATCAGTAAGTTCTTCAAGTTTAGCGGGATATTCCACAAAGGCTTTTCGTCCCCGTTGTTGAATCTGTCTGACCACGGTGAGCACAAGACATCTCCGTGCCAATAGTTTGGGGGTAAAGTCATGATAAAAAAAAAAAAAGACTCACATCTCCAAAATCTACACTTTTCTTTGCCCATGCTGTCATCAAAATCTCTTCTTTTATTCTATAATTCAAAAATGCTAGGACCACCGATCTTGGCCGCACCTTTGGGTCTCACGGCTTAGGAACAAGAGATCTATGTGCTATGATAATGTTGAGGTTCTTCGCTGGGGGAATATTAAGTATTTCATGCAAGAAAGAGTTTATAAAAACGATCATATTGCCAACTCTGTGCCCTCAGGAAGCAAATGTATTCTAATATCATTCCTCCTGTTATGATTCTCTAGCTCTTCTAATCTCTGTTTCAAAGTGTTTGTACACTGGTGAAGATCTAACAGGGCTGTATTATGTATGTCAGTCATTTGCGAGTAATCTGCAATTGTATTCACCAGATCTCTGATTCTGAGAGATAGGTCTTCAATATCTTTCCGCTGGTCTGTGACCTTTGATTCCAATCTCTGGAGTGTTTGTAACTTTTTATTTCTGAAGTATTTTTCTTTTCCATTTGCTCATTAGAAAGTTTTCCTCATGATAGTATTGTGCTGGATGTGTGGAACAGCTCTCAGCCTGGCTGCTGACATAGCTATCTCTGTTCCCCCACTATATAATTTTCATTGTGATCTTACTGACAAAGACATCCCAGACGACTGGTCTGCCAGCTACTGAGTGGCTGTTCCAAAGCAGTAGTGATGTCACAGTCAGTGAGGTCACAATGTTGATGATATATCCTTGACTTCTCCTCCTCTTTCACCCCTTTTCAGTCTGGTTTCCAGAAAGGCCCACTCCACCACAACCTCCCTGCTGCAGCTCACTGACTCCATTCTTTCAGGCATGGATCAGGGCCGCATCACCTCTGCCATCTTTATCGATCTGGCCAAAGTCTTCAATACTGTTGCCGACACTCTGGTCCTCATCTAGCTTGGAACAACTGGCCTCTGTGAGTCTGCAACTGGATGACTCTATTCGTATCTGGTGAGTAGGTCCCAATTGGTTAGAGTAGGCAATTCCATCTCACCTCCCTTCCCTATCAACACTGGTGTCCCTCAAGGTTCTGTACTTGGTCCAATTCTTTTCTTTATATTTCTAAATGACTTACCTTCTGCCTGCTTAACAGCTAATATTCACATGTATGTGGATGATCTGTTTTGTATACCTCTGGTACCTCCCCATCTGATGTAACAACCCACCTTCAACTGGCTGTCAGTAATGTCCAACACTGGTTTTGTACAAATTAACTTTCCCTCAATGCTAAAATGATGGTCTCAGTGACTTTTGGTTCCAAGCAAAGGCTCACCAGACATTCAGCTGCCCCTACCTTCCACACTCTTGATGGGTCCTTTTTAGAGGGTGCTTCCTCCTTTAAATACCTTGGGCTCTGACTCTATAAGAACCTTGACTCTGTTCATGTAGATGCTATCCATAAAATGCTCCACCCCAAACTTGGCTCTCTGTACAGACACTGTGGCTGTACTCCCCCCAAGCCCACCATGAAATCATCCAGAAGATGATCCTCCCAATTTTTTGCTTTGGAGACATTCAGTAGTTTATAGTGTTGCTCCTAAGACAACCCTCATCAGACTGGGCACCCAGTTCAATGCCTTCTGCTGCTTTGCCTTAAACTGTCCACCATGTACTCACCACTGCAACCTCTAAACCCCTCTCTCCTTTCCTCCTCTTGGGGCCAGATGCCTTACCCATAGTGCTTCATTAGTTGGGAAGTTCTGGCTTGGCTCCCTTCCAGCCTATCTACACATCCTCCTTTCCATCCCTTCTTTGCCCACCTACTCCATCTGCAACTCCCCTCACAGCACCTTAGCCCTCCCTACCCACTCCTTCATCTCAGGTAGGGCTGCCTTTTCCTATCATTTTCCAAATCTTTGGCACTCCCATCCCTTAGATATTCACTCCATCCCATTCTCTAGTTCGTTGTGTCATCTTCTCCTTAACCAAAGCTCACCTTCCTGCAGTTGCTCCTGATCCCTTCCCCCTTCATACTTTTACTTTCTTTTCTCGCTTTTTGTCCTCTTTTCTCATATTTTGTTTGTACTATACAGTTACATACATATATTTATTTATATTTGTATGTATTGATGCATTTCTTCACATACCTGGTTTAAGTACTGTTTCATTTTTTGGGGGGGGAATTGCTTGTCTTTTGTGTTTCAATTTATTATCTTGTTATGATTTTGTTATTTCAGCTCACTGTATTTTGTATCTTGATATGAAAATTGTACCCTATCTCCTTTCCCCAGGATGTACCTGGAAATGAGCTATTTTTGACTCTGTGTGTCTTTCTGGTGAAACTTTTCAAATAAATAAATAATAGTGGGGGAAGGAACAGAGCTCAACATGCCAGCTGCCAGACAGAGTGCTGTTCCACACAACACACCTACTAACGTCAGGTAAACAATCTTCTAATTAACTAAAGAGAAAAGAAAAAGTGCCTAAGATGTAAAAGGTAATGGTTGACTGCCTTTAAAAACTAATATTATTTTTAGGCTGTACACTAGCTCTCTAACTACCTTCATTTACATTTAAATCCTGATGAAATTAGGAGGGTGGAATAGAGGTGATCATTGTGCATGCCTACAAACCACACAGGGAAGGAAAATAAAAGACTGAGGGGACTTTCTCTTTAAACAGCCATTAAGGCACACAACCTCAAACTAGAGGGGGATATTCCAAGAAAGACATAAGAAAATATTTCTTTACAGAATGGGTTATGGATAACTGTAGGAGACTACACAGTCAGGTAATTAAAGAATGGTCGGCACTAAGAGCCCCACACCCAAGTGTGGGGCTGCTCTCAAGTTGAAGTCTGTGTGCAAAAACATGTCATAATGTATGGTGTAGAATGTGATTGAGTATGAATTTCAGTTACTAGAATCAGCTTGTTGTGCTGCAATAGTGATGTCAAATTGTTGTTGTGCTGCACTAGCTACATCACCACTGCAGCACCACTTAGAACATCTTCACACATGCGTGATGAAGCAGCTGTGGTCGTGAGAGATGGCCAGAAAGTGAGCGGTGCTGGAAAGAACTGCACCACAGTAGGGCACTTTTAAGTACTGGGGGGGTGTTTTTTGGATACAGTATCAGAATAATGGTTGCCCATACACTATAAAAGATTGTATGAGCAACCATACACATACAAGGCTATTTTTCGATCTCGAGGTTTTCGTGGTAATGAAACCTCTTGAGCTGTTACCACAGAAACCTTTTGATTGAAAATCAGCCTTGTTGTGTATGATTGCTCATACACAATCCTCTAGTGTATAATGGAACCCTGTTATGCATGGAATTTAATGCTTGGAATATGCTTGTTGTGCTGCAGTAGTGACATCATGTTGGTATGTAGCAGTGGTGACATCACTACTGCAGTAAAATAACTTGGAATGCCGCCACACAGCAGCTTTCTTCTTTCCAATCAAGCTGAAAGCTGTTTTCTTTTTTAAACTTGAACTTACAGAAAAAGCTGCAGCACATGAAATTGAACTTTCAGCCAACCACCAACCCACAAGTGCCTCCCCCAACCCCCAGTTCACTGAAAATAAGCAGAGTGTCCAAAATGGGCATGGATGATGATGTGTGGACATCCATACACAGATAAGCATGTCTCTTCATCTGGAGTTTTCTATGGCAACCAGTGAACCGCTCAAGCTTTGCTCTTGAGGTTCCAAGTTGCCATAAGTACCTCTTGATGCAGACACAGGCTTGTATATGGCTCCCCATACATTATCCTCTATGTTTTACTATTGACATAATGTTACAAAGTTGTTATGCCATTATGAGTATGTCACATCAATGAGATAATAACATAGACCAAATTTGTGCATGCGCATTCTGTTTACTGTAAGTTGTTTGCACATGCATAAATGGTGGCTGGACCTCCAAACATCTGTGGCATTGATCAAGAATAACAAAGGAGAGTGGAGCGAATTAACTGTGAATGTCTATATGCCTGTAAATAGTGTACCATATAATATAAAAGATAATGTATGGTTCACTGTCGGCAACCAGCTTGTTTAACCAGCTCAAGAGGTTGCCATGAGGACTTCTCCATGGTTAACAAGCAGGTTACTGTTAGCGACCCATATATTATCCTCTATGTTGTGCTCCAGTAGTGACATCATTACGTTGTGCTGCAGTAGTGATGTCACTACTGCAGCACAACTTAAAATTCTGCCATACAGCTGCTTACCTCTATCCAGTCGAGTGAAAGCTGTTTTTTTAAACTTGAACTTACAGAAAAATCTGCAGCACATAGTGATCTGAACCCACCATCAACCCACAAATGCTTCTCTCAACCCCCAGTTCTTTCTTATTGTTTACTGCCATTTAGTAGATTGAGGCAGGCTGATTCTGTTGACATTCAATCTGATATTTTCTGTAAACAAAATAATAGAACCCCTACAGCTGACATCAGAGCAGAGCAACAGCAGTGGGAGATTCAATGGATTGCAATGCATGGCAAAGCTTTTAAAAGCACAGATATTTGCCAGTCCCACTGTTCTTCCAGGGTTAAGTACAGTCCTCTGTGACTGTACAAGTTATTTATTTATTTAGTTTCTGTTGACTGGGAAAGGAGGCCTAGGCAATTCTGCTTATTTTCAACCTCATCCTGGGGACAGGGGGATACAGATGCAATACTCTGGGAGGACAACAGATCAGCAAACAAAAGATCAGAGCTTATAAAAACTTTATTATGCACTGTGGGTTGTTGAATCTCCCACTGCTGCAGCCTTGTTCTAATTTCAGCTACAGGGAATTCTGGGATTTCTGGTTATAGAAACTGTCGGCTTTGGAAACAGCAGAATCAGTCTGATACAATGTACTATTCTGCAGTAAAGAGTAAATTAAAATAAAGTTTTTGAAATGTATGCACTAAAAATGATAACTTCACCCAAGCTCCTCTATCAGCTGTTTCATCTTCCCATCCATGTTGTCCAGTCTTGGTTCTCCAAAATAGAAGTCCTAAGCAGGAGGTTCCTTTGGGATGGTACAGCTCTGAAGTTTAGCCATGCCAAACTTCGGTCTCATTGGAGGGAAGGGGGATAGGGGATACCTTGGCTATGTGTCTACCATTTGACATTTCTTGTGGTGCAGACAGTGAGATGGTTTGGCTTTCCTACGTGCTCCATCCCCTTATGAGTGCAGATGGAGAAAAATCTCAGGACAGTCCTGGATCCCTCTCTTCTACTATAACTTCTTCCTGGCTGCCTGAAACAGCATAGGATGGCTATTCAGGCATTGGTCTGTGCCTGAAAACAACTAGGCAAACTGACTAAACTCCCTCTGGCCCCTGTTGCCTGAATGCTTCTCTGGAGCGACTTCTGCTGATAGATCAGTGCCCCGTACTTTGGAATCACTGGCAAGATGCTGGCATCCTTAGGATCCAGAATCTTTATATTCCAGGTTCCTCAATTCTGAACTGATTTGAGAACCTGAGTACCTGGTATGGAATTCTGTCAAGGGACCTGTGGCGATACTTCTAGGAGAGATCCTTATTATCCACTCTGTTGAAATAGGGTCACTAAATCACCTCCCTACGACTCTTCTGTTGCAGGTTTGGCCCACCTCCTCAAAGGTTATGCAGTAAAAGTTATCAATCTGTTATTGCAGCCATTCTGGACCAAAACTTGCAGTGCTTGCCAGCAATGGGAAATCTTTCTCAATAGATAGGACTTAGATCAAGAGAGGAAGGGGCACTGGGTGTTGGCAATGGTGGCATGTTTAGAGCCATGCAGTTTGTTAATTCAGAATAAAGTACTTTCCTCCTGGTACTGTACCTCTGTCACTCTTAAGCGGTTAGGCTTCTTTTCAGATGACAGGTGCTGATGGTGTCAGCAGCTGGAAGGACCATTGTCTATATGCTTTGGAGCTGCTCAGCCATATAGCCTATTAGAAGAAGGTCCTGAAATCATGGGAGAGGGTTTTGGGTCTGACCTCCCCTGTCTCTCCAGAGACCATCCTGCATGGACTTCAGCCTGGAGGCCGGTCCTCACCAGATCTGTACCACCTTTGGCTCCTATTGGTGAGCATGGAAGTCAAACATGCTTTTGATCAAGAACTGGTATACTGCTGTGACCCCCATAGCATGTGAGTGGCCGGAGGTGGTAGCCACCTTGTCCTCCATAACTAGAATGGTGCAATTGGGCTGGCCCATTGACACACCAGTAGCACTACCACTCACAATGCTAGTGACCCATGTTCAGTAGTGAGCACTGTGTTTTGGAGGGACAGCCAGGGAGAGGAGGATCAAGTGTCTGGAGGACTGCTGTCCTCCTCTGGAGAGGAAGAGTTTGCAGGGTCTGGTGTATACCTGGCCCCTAGCAGTAAACTGAGGGAAGGGCATTTGAGGACTGCTGTGGAAGAACAGAAGGGGTGGGAAGACACCGATGAATGGAATGTGGATGCATAGGTCATGTGACATAGCATCATTGCATGCTGCACCCCACAAGGGAAGGAAAAGGAAAAAATCCTTAGTGGCAGGATGGCATTTGGATTCTTGAAAGTCCTGCATCCAACTAGCTGGGCTCACCAGTCTAACTACTGGATCCAGTTTTAAGGTGGAAGATTGGGGGACCCCACCAAATCCACCAGGGAGGCAAGTCCTAAGGGTACTGGCCAGTGATAAGTCCCAGTGGATGTCAGGGTGATGAGGCTGGGGGTGGTCCAAGCAGATAAGGACTGACCGTAGTGTGGGGGGGGCAGAATGACACACTTGTCCCAGGGCTCCTTAGCAAGTTTTATCAGTGCTGGAAGCCATATATAAAATCTGATCTGAGTCATTTTGATCCTTGTTCTCTTTTTACAGCAAGGGTGCAATGGCTTAAACACCCATGATATAGGCTGCCAGATCACTCTCTGTTCTGCTGCTTGTAGTTGCCCTGTTGCTGACTGTTGGTATGGCTTCTAGTATTGGAATAGTTCCTGTCCCCCAGATCTGGTCTGCCAGCTGATATGTATTCTCCCCATGTGTCTTAGTGTACTATAATTTTGTGATTTGTGACACTGCTGAGATATTTTTTGTTCAGATGTTGTGTTCTATATTGTTTCTAATGTGTATTCTGTATGTGCTGATCATGACTTCCAATAAAAATTAAGTGAAAAAAATGCTTTTGCACACAAAGTGCAAATTGGAACCAGCTACCCATGGGTGTGGGGCTCATAATGCTGACTGTTACCCTTAATTTTTCATCTGCATAGCCTCATGCAGTTATCACAATCCTTTCTGCAAATGTTATTTCAACCTGGATAATCTGATGTAGGTGTTAATGAGTGTGTTAATGGCAGTCTTCTTAATCCCTCTTAATTCTCTCTGACATGTTAAAGGTGATGGAAAATTATTTTATAGCTAGTTAATGGTACCCTCATGATATGCCAAGACTTGCTATCCCAACACTGACCTGCCCGTGCAGCATTGCCTGACAGGTTCAGTATCCGGATAGTGAGAATCTTAGCAGCAGGAAACCTGACTGACATTTACAGGGGTAAGGTAGCAGATGTGACAGCTTGCTACCTTATCCCTGTTGATGGGCTTCAAATCCTGGATGAGTCAGGAGGCATGTTGAGTTGTCCTGGTGGTGCTGAGGGCTAAACCACTGGCAGCTCAGCCAGTGTGCCCTGGGAGGCCCAAGTTCTATTCCGCGCTGTGTGCATTTACATTTTATACACCTGTAACTAATTTCTTTTAACTACAAAACTCCGATGTCCACTTCCTCTCGGAGTTAGTTATTTTAGTTATGGAGGGTATGGGGGGCAGAGCCCCCCACATGGGGGGTTCAGGGGGGCTAAGCCGCCCAATTGCCTTTTGTATTTTTCATTCAGATGTCCAACATTGTATTGTCTGCATCTGATTTATTCGGGAGCATGTATTTCAGGCCAGTGAGGTCAGTATCCCAAGACTCAGGATACTGAGTTTGGGATACCATAGTACTGTATATCCTAGTTAACTGCCCTCCCATTTTGCTTTCCATGCCAGTTATGTACTGAGATGTGCTTTGACCAATGTTTGATAAATTAAATGACCTAGATTTGTGGTGCCCTCAGATCTATTTAGAGTTCCACTTTGCTCACCAGCTACTTCTCTTTCCTTTCACATTCATAAAGCATTCCATGACATCAGTGACATCAATGACATTATTCCATGCAGTTAATGTGAATGGCCTGGAATGATGTTACTAATGTCATAGAACGCTGAGGCAGTATGAAAAGGGGGAACAGCAGCTGCTGAGGAGAAAATGGTTCACTGTCGTTACAAAGGCAAAAAGTAAAGAATTAGTGTAACAAAAAAGGTCAAAGAATATCTGGATATTGGATAGACACTGAGAGGAAAACAGGAGCACATCTAGAGTTGTAAAAAACAGTTTCCTGTCACTTTTAACAAAGAATGCCCCATCCTGCCATCTCTCCAACTGCGGCAGTAACTCTGGTTTGACTGCTTACTGGCTCTGCCAACTCTCAAAATTTCTGTCCCCATTCAATCCAGCCCCTAATCCCAAAGTGTCCCCCCTTTCCACGCCAGCAGAAACTAAGCCCCACATCAGCTTTTAGCTATTAAATAGCGCTCCTCCCCCACAATAAGGCTACATTTCCTAAGCCACTCCCTTGCACACTCCTCCCCTGACTGCCCCTTAAAGACAATATTTACCGTGAAGTCTTTATTCTCTGTTCCTCCCTCTTGAATGTATGCTGCTCCTTTATTACTGCTCTCCTCTCTCTTTATGCTTATTATTCCTTGCAGGTCTTCTGCTACTGCTTCACCTACCTAACCTTTCCTCATCCTAGTGACTAGTTCTGACACATCATTCAAAACCTTGAAAACATACCCTGGGTGGCACAGCATTGTAGCCAATTTCACAAGAAGGTGTCCTCCCCCTGAACTCTTAATACCCTAGTGATGGTGGCCTTTGCCTCCCTCCCTCCTTCTTGACTGCATCCTCCAATTTACTTTTGAGCCAGTCATGGATTTAAAAGAAGGCGGGACCAGGTAAAAAAAATCCCTCATGCCAGGAGCATAGTCCAACGGTGTCTGCTATTCAATTAACTCCCTGTAAGGGCAGTAATCCTCACACATTCACATTGGATCACATCCCGTGCTGTCCCACTCCCCCAAAGTTGACCCTTCTTACCCTTTCCGTCAGGACAATATTATTTACTTTAACCAATAACCGCAGACCCACTAACTCTCGTCCCGCTGATATAGCCTGTGACCAGAAAAAGTGTCCTAATAGAGCTTTTCTGAGGTTCTTGGTTAGATACCTTAGGAAATTACTAGTGCTACTGCTTCTCTGTGCAGGTAGCGTGGAATTAAATCTGGGCCCCCCCCTTCTGATAGCTGCTACCGGGGAGCTCACCCAGTTAAAGAGCCTGAGCTTCCTTCATATGAACATGTGCCGCCTTGCCAACAAATTTGACCAGGCCCAAGCCTGGGTTTTACATGCCTCCCCTGATGTAGCAATGTTCTCTGAAACCTGGCTGAAGAGCAATGTACCTGATAATTTGCTCTGCATCCCTGGCTATAATCTATACAGGTTTGACAGACCAACCAGAGGAGGTGGTGTCGCCATTTATATCAAAGATAAATTCCGAATTACTGACTTTGACCGCACATCAGTGTCCAAAGGATTTGAATTCCTCTCCCGTAAAATTATTCTGGCACCTGGAGTTGCCTTACTGGTAGCTGTATGTTATAGGCCGCCTGCAGCCGTGCATATTGACCCACCTGCATTCCCTCCTGGAAAAAGCAAGTTCAGAATGCATCTTAATGGGGGACTTTAACCTAAACTGGACCAATGCTTGCGCCAACAGGCTCAAGAACATTTGTGATGGACATGGGCTAGCTCAGATGACCCCTGAGGTTACTCAGCTAAATAAAAAAACCTGACCAAAGCTCTTTACTGGACCTTATTCTGGTCAGTAAAGCACATATCTCCCATACTGGGGTCTTTCATAAAGATCTGAGTGACCACTGTGCAATCACCTTTGTCAGGTACTCCCCTCACCTTCCTTCCACTTCCACCTTCAAGATTAAACGCAGCATGAACAATTTTGGGCTCCCTGCCTTTCTGGCTGACCTTGGGAATATTTGCTGGCAGAATTTCTACCTCGCACGCACTGTTTTGGAAGCCTTCTGCATCTTCCAGGAGTTTTTATTTAAGGTCATCAACAAGCATGCACCTCTAAGGAAAATGAAGTTAAGGAAATGTGCTCCTGACTGGTTCAGCTCAGCACTGAAGAGGGCCCTGTGGCATAGAGATTTTCTATGGAAAAAGACAAGGAAGTAGCAGTCTGACATAGACTGGCTCTCCTTCTGAGTAGCCAGGAATGCCTGCACCAAAATTGGCAGGTTGGAAAAAACACACTTTTTCCAGTCAGCCCTTGAAGAAAACAAAAACTGTTCAGCCAAATTCTGGCAGGTTTTAAGACAGATCGAAGGTCACTCTCCTGCCACTCCCCTTCCGGCCAAAATTGTGGCTAATAACATCACATACACAGCCAGGGCTGATATCCTTGAACAGCTTAATAACCACTTTGCAACTGCAGGCCACTCCTTTGACAAGTCGCCTGTTAGTAAAATGAGTACCACTTGCCACGCCAGTTCAATACCTAGCCCAACCTCTGCCCAAGGGGTCTGACAGCCACCCGTTTAAGTTCCAGCCGGTATCCTATAAACAGGTAGAGAGCCTCCTCCTCTCATTGAATATTAAAAAGAGTACAGGTGCTGATTTATTAGAACCTTTTTTCCTAAAAGCAGATTATTTCTATCTGATAGCACCAATTGCCCACCTTTTTAATTGCTCACTAGTACTAGGGGAACTGCCATATAGTTGGAAAATTGCGCATGTTATTCCCTTGTTTAAATCAGGAGACCCTACAGATTTTAACAACTACAGGCCCATTTCACTGCTTCCCGTATTATCCAAGCTACTTGAAAAAATTGTCAATGCTCAATTAAGGGAGTACTTGGATAGTGAAAACATCCTCAATCCTGTTCAGTCAGGGTTCAGACCCAAACATAGCACAGTGTCAGCTCTAGCCAAAATCTCTAATAACTGGTTACATGCCCTGGACAATAAACAACACATCTACACCCTCTTCCTTGACCTTAGTAAAGCATTTGACACGGTTGATCATCCCATACTACTTGACATTTTGGGATACATTGGTGTAACCCCCACTTGCAGTACAGTGGTTCTGCTGTTACCTTACAAATAGGAGTCAGCAAATCAAAAGCCAAGATGAGGTGTCTCCACTAAAAACTTTGCCACGCAGCATCCCACAAGGCTCTATCCTAGCGGTACACTTCTCAGTTGCAGAGCTGCAAATAGGCCTCTGTTAATCCATGTTTCCAGTCACTTACCTGAAAGGTTGCAATACCGATCTGTGGCCTGAGCTGTTCATTGGCACTTTTATGCTGCAACACATGCAAATGAGGGCTAGCGCAATTGTAATGATTCGCTAATGCTCCTCACTGTGCCATGCATCAGCTCATGAGGTTATTTGTATACTGCGGCTAAATATTGCATTCTTGTGCTGTGCGCATTCATGTTGCGCTGGGAGCAACTCTGAGGTGCCCACAGTGCGCATGTGCATGAAACGTCCCACAGTACAATCGCACAACACGTGTGGACCACGCAATGCAATGGCATTGCACATGCTCGCGCATCCTGGCATGCACACTATCGCCATCTGCGCAATACGTGCTGGGTGTTGACCTGTGACCCACAGGTCACCTACATGACCCTGTGACCCTGCTAGGGCAGGGTGTAGTGCACATGCCCATCATTGTGCAATGGTACCACACTGCACATCCTGGTGCGCATCCACGTGCTGCACAATAGCGATCATGCATAGCCTGTCACACATCCTGCACCTGTGGCAGACACATGCGCTTTTCACTGCCATTGTCATTGCCAATCTGAATGCTGACCATGGTGCAGGTGACTGACAGATGTGCCCTTAATTGGACAGACATCGAGCTTGTGAACCTCATGGCTGTTGCCCAGCCCTGTGAGGGGCAGCTTTTTGGGTAGGTGCCTTTGTAGCAGGCCAGGGACCTGGTGTGGCAGTCTGTTCGATGGCCTTGGAGGGGAGGATGGGTGTGCCATTCACACACGAACAGTGCAGGCACCGTTATGGTGACCTGCGGTGGAGGGACCCTGATTGTCTCTGGAGGATGCAGGCCCACATCCGGCATGGTGCAGTGCCACAGCCAGGTAGATGTTTGCATGTTGCATGGCTCCCCTGGTGCAGTACTGTGGCGTTAGCATCACTGCCTGGCATATCCAGCAGTGGGGTACATTGTCGTCCTGCCCATCACTGTGCATCATGTTCAGCTCTTGAATGCATTGCAGCCATGCTAGTGTGTGGGCCATGGGATGGACAGGGGCACGCCCAGTGCACAGTGGGCTGTGTGGAGGGGGGACCAGCTGGTGTGATCATGTACTAATGTCCACCTCTCTTCTTTCCCATCCAAGGGTTGAAGGACTGCAGGCAGGCCAGGGCAGAGGCAGAGCAGAACAGGGCGGTGTGCCCCGATGGTGGTCAACCAGTGCCAGCTGCACTCCGGGGGGCAGGTAAGCAATGTCATGGTCATTCTCAATGTACCTGGGTGGTAGCAATAGGGAGTGGGTATGGTCATGGCTGCCTGTGCCATGTGCAGTGACAGCTGTGTGTGTCACACAGTCCATCGTGCACGCCACTGTGGCCCATCCGTTGGCCCCATGTTATGGCTGTTGGTGGGTTGGGATGTGCACAGATGCCACTGGCAGTGCTGTGGTGCTGCTGTTGCTGTGTGCCATGAGACCATCACTGTGCAATCATGTAGCCACTGCACAGTGACGTCTGCCTCTCTGCAACACCGTGGTGTGCTGTGTTGTTTGCTGGAATTGACCACCCCACGGGTGTCCATACTGGGCTCTCCAGGGGTGTGTGCTCATGGTGACCATTGCACACTGTGGGTGGACATGGTTCTTTGGGACATTGCACTGATCACCTGTCCTTTCCCATGCCATAGGTGTCAGATGGCCAGCGGCTAAATGGCCTCAGAGGGCACCGACACAGCTCCTGTGCCTGATCCTGCTTGTGGTCTCCAGTGTCCTGCAAGTGGCAGTTGCAATCCGAAGAATGACGGCAGCAAACAGGTGCAGATGGATGCATAGTGGGGTGTCTGGCCATGGATGCCATTGATGTCCACTGTATACTGCCCTCATTTCCCTTGTTGCCCCAGTTCCCCTACAGTCCCCCCCTTCGTGATGTACAGACCCTGTTCCCTGCCCCATCCATTGTTGTACCTACCCTGTCCCTGACCCCTGTTGCTTTGTATTGTTATTCACTTTCTACTTTTATAAACCTTTTTCACCTACATGCCTGTGTCCATGTCTGATTTGCAGGTGGTGTGTGGAGCCATGCTGCAGTGTTCCGGCATCTGTCGGTGGTGTTTATGTAGCGGTGGGGGGGAACATGTGGTGCTACTGTGGTTCCCTGCTCTGTACAGTGGTGTGTCACATTGTGCTGGGGGCCATTCCCCGGTTTGGTGGATGTGCCATGTGACTTCAGCACCTCCATGGGGCTGTGGTTGGGGTGGGCAGCAGGTGTGTGCGTGGTGGTGGTGGCACACAGCCTTGGTCATCGTTCTGAACATGTCCACACACTGGGGTGGCGACTTCTGCATCCCCTGTTGGATACCCCATCCCATGTGGTCTGGCACATTGCTTTGGTCCTGGCTCGTTCACTGCCCAGCATGTGGGCTACCTGTGTGCATGTGGGGCATGGGTGTGTTTGGCTCCATGATCCTGGAGGTGGACTACCATTACAACATGGCAGTGGGCATGGCAGGCTGGCTGGTGGCTGGGGGGACACCCTTGGCAGCATTGCATTGGCCATTGTCCCCTCCTTTCACCTGCTGGCCATGCCACCATTGTGTTCTGGGGTACGGTTCCTAGGTGCCTGTGTGTGAACTGGTGTGCCCTGCTGGTTGGGGGGTCCTGTGGCCATTATCACTGTGCTTCCCTGGCTGTGTCCCTGGGTCACTTCTATGTGTGCTACCCCCCAGTGTTGATATGCAGGTCTGCTCTGTGCTTCCATGGTTGGGCTGGCACATCTCAGGTTGCGCCATGGTGCATGTGTGCCATATTCAGCCAAGTTGCACTGGCGCAGTGCAGCCTGTGCAACTTCTCAATATGGCACCCGCAGAGCCACAGCACATCTGATTTGCACTACACCAGACTTGCACCTGCCTTTGGTGCATTTCTGAATATCTGGCCCTCTCTGTATAACTAAACAGCTGGGAGAGTAACAAGAATTACAACTTTATCTTCCCCCATCTGAATGAATAAACCTCCATTTTGGAATGTTACAATGAAATATTTTCCATGGCCTTTTGTGGTGGGCCCCAGATTTTCCAATATCTTTAATACTTTTAATTGTGATAAAATGCTGTTTTTCAATTCTCATACACTCCAGTAGGAGATTTTTCCAAAGTTACAATGTTAGAGCTAACAGATCTTTACCCATTCTGGCAAAGCAACGTCTAGCATTAATAAGCATCATATTCAATAATTTATAACTTGCTCCCTCTGAGAGCGTTTGTAACATAGTTGAACCTAATAAGCATAATTCTAATTCAACAAACAAATAATATTAATAATACTATGAATCGATCTAAAAATATTTTCCCAGAATGTGGCAATATTGGGGCATAGCATCATTAAAAGTGACAAGTTTGCCACTTGCATTTTACCTCTCTGGCATCTTGAGGAAATATTGGGATTAAATATATTTAAGCAATAAGGAGTATGATAAATTCTGTAAGAAATGAAAAACTAAATCTGATTTAATCTATTGTTCATAGACAATTCCCATAATGAACATAACATGTCCCATTTATCCACTGTAAAGTAAACTTTTACTTCAGTTTCCCATTTAATTTTTAATGAGGTCAGATCCAAAAATTTTGATTCTATTAAGTATCAGTAGATTTTAGAACTCAGCTTAGTTCTGTTAGGTGCAAAGTATATTATGTCAAAAAGTTCATTCTTCTCTTGACATAACTTGTTATTATCCAGTATCTCTAAGAGGCATCCTTAGGGTTCCATGTCATTTGGGCAATTATTATAGGGCAACTTCAATTTGAGCAAATCCATAACAGCGACTGCAATTCGCATGACTGCACATTGCAGCGATGGTAATTTTAGTGGATATTTTAAATTTATGTATGGAGGTCTTTACAACCCAACCCGGATCAAACAAAACAGATATCCGATTGGTGAACATGCATCTGCCATAACAACTTGTTCAGAGGACGCAGGGAACAGGGAGCAGGTCTGCGTGCTAAACACCCACTCAGGAAACTTCAGCTGCATTTCTACTTTCCTTCCCCCACTGCTGCATCCCACAAAAGCTGAAATCCACAGGTGTACTCATATTATGTAGAGGGCTCTGCTCCCTGTACTCCCATGGGGGGCTGTTCCCCTCAGACTCCCCATCTCTAAGATTCCTACTCCACACTGAATCTGGATACTGGGGTAGGCTATAATACAGTTCGCCATAATGTGCAGTCACTCAATTGGATCAGTCACTGTAACTGCACAGTCACCCATTTGGTAGTCACCATAATACATTCGCCCATATTACATCTCCCATATTCCCATGCTCAATTGATGTGCTACCATGCTTAGCTGTAAATAACTAAAACAATATTTCTTGTGCAGGCCAAATTGTTTATTTATTTGTTGAAAAGATTTAAAGATGTTACCCTGATATAAATTCCCTATTAGGCAGGTATCAAATATATTACCCTGATTATAAATCTCTTATTATACATCTATCAAATTGTTTCCACAATTTAAAATGATCACTGTTAAAATATTTATGGAGATTATTTTTCCATATAGGAAGAAGTTTTGTTGATTTCACTTTTTTTTTTAATCCTTTTTAGTAGTCATTTCCCAAGTAAGTAGCATATCCTCAAAAAATATATTTTGACAGCAGGCAATATCTTTTCTTATTAAGGATTTAATGAAAAATGTAGCTTCCTTTCTTTTATGCAGATTGCGTATGGTTTCTAAACAGACCCAAGGTGGTATTTTTTCCATTTATCCATTCTTTAAGCAGCTCTGACAGTGTAGCTATGTGATAGGATTCAAAATCTGGAAGTTTTAGTCCTGCTCTATTAGTAGATGCCATTCATTTTGTTTTTTTTGCCATGCCCTGTCTCCTTTCCATATAAAGTTGGATCTTATCTTATCTATTTGGTACATAATGTGGTGCCAAAGTTTGTATTCTTTTCTTCATTTCTATAGATGTTATGCCATATCTTCCTTGATTATCCATATCCATGTTCAATTTTAAAATTTAAACCTATTCTAAAAATTATTGAAGCCTCAAAAGATTTATTATTCAAGGTTCAATTAATAGTTTTCCTACCCCAAAGTTGATCAAATTTAATAGTTTCTACGGCATCTAAATGTGTGTCTTGAAGCATTATAATGTCTGCTGCTTTACTTTTAATACATTTCATGGCTTTTTCCTTTAACTCGGATTATTAAATCCATTAATATTCTATGACATAATATGAGCTCTCCCATTGCTTTTATTTAAATAGCTGTATGGCCTTAAGAATAACTGTTAACCATTAAGCTCATAACACTGTATGTTCCTGTACCTCAGGAATGCATAAATACAAATTCCTCTCCCTTGTAATAACAATAATGCCCTCCCGGCCCCACCCCCCAATATCTGGCCTGTAACCCCTCTTAGACCTATACAACTAATCATCTCTTTTCAAGAAAACAAACTGCATAACCAGAGCAAGAAACCCAGTAACCTCTCTCTCTATCAATCCAGCCTTAATACATTGATTCTGATTTCCTTCTGACTCAGATGGCAATTCATTTCTTTCCTCCACTTGTCCTTATGTTTGGGTACAGTAGCAAGGCCATTGTCAGATAACACCTCGGTGGAACAATTATATGACCCTGGACATAAAGTTTCCCGACTCTGTGAAAGCACTGATACCAGTTCAGCACTTAGATGCTGTTGAGGTTTTCTAAAATGATGGTTTGTCCCCTCTGAAAACTTCAGCCCAATAGTTTTTTTAATAAATTTTGTGGCGTTGGCTGTATTATCAAAAACAAATTTTTCCTATTGTAAAAAGATTTGAAAGAATTTGGCATTGGGTGTTGGAATTTCACCTTGTGTTCCCACAATATGGATTTTAGGGGGATAAATGCGTTCCTTTTTTTTTTTTTTTTGTAAATATTGGGTCCCAAATCTGGGAATACCAAGATCTGATTTTCATTAAAGTGGAACTGTCATTTACAGGATTTCGTAATGCCTGAAAGTCCATAGAAAGTTAATTTGAGTGAGCCATTGTGTTTAGCTGTGAGTATTTGTAGTCCAGAGTTATTCTTATGTATGTCAGCCTGTAATTAAGGGCTGGGGGCAACCATCTGTTTTAGGCTACTGACAGAAAATGATATAACTGAGGGTCTTGGCTCTCCTTTGACTATAGGTTAAATAGGAAATCATCTGTTTTTACTAAGTGTGTTTTAAGGTGTTATTATAACACTTTCTACATTTATAATAATTGTTTATTTGTGCATTGGAAGTAGTGAGTTATCACCTTTACATTTCAAACTGTTAGTAAAAAGAATCCATCTTCAGGATTGCTTTAACCACTAGGCTATACAGCCAGCTGATCATCAAAAACTACACATCTTAAGGCTGGCTCTGTGTTGCCAACAGGTATTGGGGCCCTATATCAGAGTATCTGACCCTGGCTGCGTTCATGTCAGTACAGAATTCTGGGGCTGCCACTGCACCAACTTCTGTCTTTTTCCATTCCCTCTCTTATAGCCTTTTCTCTTATAATTTGGCATGTGCACTCAGGCTTTCACGATTCAAATGTGGCTCCATACCAACTGGCCTTGCATTATGTGGCCAGCCTTGAAATATGTAGTTTTTGATTACTAACTGACAGTACAGCCTTGAGAGCTGTAAACAGGTTTTGTTCATCCAGCAGAATGGGTTTTGAGTTCAACATGCACTACTTGTCTATTGTGTGACCAGAGCAAGTCACTTAACCTCCCTGTGCTCCCAAAACACACACGGGAACAAGCTGTAGCTAAATGTGCCATTCCTGGACAAAAACAGTAAAAACAATCTGAGTATGTGTTATGATTCTGAAAAATATTCTGTTCTTTCTATTCAGATTTGACTTGCAAAGAAAAAAAAGGACACGATTATTTTTTATTAATTGCAAAAACACATGGACAAAATTGTTAAAAAATGCAAAACAGAAAATGCATTATTAAAAGAATATTTTACTGCTTTGGGTGAAGTTAAAAGTATAATGATTTCTTACTGAAATACTTTGGATGGAATGGAATTTTCCACCTAACAATTATAGAATTCTATTGGATTATTTTTACTAACAGTTTGAAATGTAAAGGTGATAACTCACTAGTTTCAATGCACATACAAAACAATTATTATAAATGTAGAAAGTGTTGTAATTTCAACACTTTCTACATTTATAATTGTTTTGCATGTGCATTGAAACTAGAGATGCAGCAAATTTTAAATCCACTGGTGAAGTGGACACAAAGTGACCACTTTGCATTGGTGGAGCACAACGCGAAGTGGGCACTACAAAGTGCTCACTTCGCATTCTCATTATTATTCATGTTGTCATTATGCCTTAACGCGAAGTAAGGTGACGTGACAAGTAAATAGGCAGCCCCCCACACATCACATGGCTTACAGTACTGTAAGTCACATGCTTTAGCCAGGCGGGAAGGAAGTGAGTCAGAGAAGCAGTTTCACTTTCTCTTTTGCAGTTGTAGAGGAAGAAGGCTTTTTGGAGAGAAGAGCAGTTTGTGTGTCAGAAAGTGCTTTATTGCTTTTGTGCCAGAAAAAAGAAGTTTTTTTTTTTAAAAGCTACATATTTATTTAGTTTTTGTATTGTGTTTGTGATTTTTTTGGTAGTGAGTTTTTTTTTTATAAGTTTTGTTTTTTGTGTGTGTGTGTGTGTGTGTGTCTGGGAGTGTGAGACTGAGTGTGGCCATCAGGTGAAGGCTAGGCATCAGCTCTGGTTGGACTTGTTTATAGTCAGGGTCAGGGACTTGTGTGGGAAGGATGGACCCTGGACAAGGAGAGTCGCTGGCCCCTGGGTGCGGGCAGAGGAGGGGAGTGCGCACATGTGGGGGTGGTCATGTGTTGCTGGACTGCTCCCGACTCTTGGGTGTTGCTTCCCCCAGTGAAAGCAGCAGCAGCAGCAGTGCCACTGGTGGCTGCAGTGCATCCACCTACTCCGCCACTACCACCACCACCAGTAGCAGTGGTAGGGGCTCCAGCAGTACTCCCTCCACCTCCACAGCCACAGGAGGTGCCCCAGGAAAATGTAGGTGGTGCTAGGACTGTATCTGGTCCCACCCCACAGCTCCCCAGTGTGGGAGTTTTTTAATTGTGTTGGGGGAGACAGCACAGTTGTGGTGTGCCATCTGTGTGGGGTGCTGGTGCACCGTGGCCCCCGGGGGGATCATTTGGGGACCAATGACCAGTGCACCCACATGTTGAACCACCACAAGGCAGAGTGGCAGGCTGCCATGGAAGGGGCCAGGCATTCACCTGCTGGCCCTTCTGTGGCAGTGACTGAGGGTGCTGCTAGGGGTTGAAGGAGGGCCAGTGCAGCAACTGCTCCACCACCACCACAGCCACCAGCACCACCCTCTCCACCGCCACCACTACCTGGGTTTCCACCTGCAGTGGACCCCGCCACAGTCCCTGCAACAGAGGCCGACACTGCTCTGGCGTGGGTGACCCTGGAGGAGAATAATGAGAGGGTAGCTGCTGTGAACCAGCAGGTAGATACAATCCAACAACAGCAGTAGAAAATACTCACAATGCTACACCTGCTGCTGGAACACCACGGCATCCCACAACCACATTAAGGTATTGTTTTCTGAACCTCCACCCCACACCACTACTGTGCTGTACTGTTTTTGTGTGGGATTTTTTTGTTGTTGTTGTTTAATAATACACATTTTCCCTTCTGTAGTTGCAGTGCCTTAGTAATGTTTACTTTTTGTTTTGGAGTGCTTGTGGACAAGCTGTTGTGACCAGTGCAAGTATGATGTGTAAAACTGCATGTGTGCAGTCAGTGTTTCCTGTGTGTGTGTGTGTGTGTGTGTGTGTTTGACATCAGACATTGTGCAGCGTGTTGCAAACATATATTGCTGTTGTTGGCTTGTTGCAGGCAGTGTTTATGCTATAAAGAATAGCGAGCAGAATACGGCATATTTTATTGTCACCATCGTCATCAGTGGACTAAGTGATATGATACTTTTTCAGAGGTGTCTGGCCAGAGTGCACCTTAGTCACATTATATACTATACTGCACATATAACTTTTAGGAGAGCATGTGTTTTTTTGTGCTATGATCTCCACAATGTCATGTGTGCAGTGTGAGTGACTGAGGTACACAGTGACCCGATACCTCTGAAAAAATATATCACTTAGTCCGGTGGCGCTGATGGTACCAATAAAATATACATCAGGTATTCTTTGTTATCTTTATTCTTGATAATGCAACAAGTCTTACCATATATATGTTTGTATGAAGCTGTACAATGTCTGCACACACAGGAAAGAACAATGATGGCACATATGCAGTTTAGCACAACATACTCTCATTGCTCAGTCTTCATGCTGTTTGCGAAACACTTAAAATCTGATTCATGAGTCTCGACACAAAGTAAACATACTGAGGCTCTATAACTATTTTGCTTGTGAAATAGACATGAAAGAGATTCACCAGGTTATAGCATTGCACCCGATATGTGGGTGCCTTACTTCCAGGGGACTCTTTCTTGCTCCACATAGTGCAATACATTTCTGTGAAAACCACCCCTAATTTCATTTCAGTGTGTCATGTCACAGAGGAATTCCCGTTCATAAAAGCCACCCAAATTCTGCCCCCCTTTCTCAGCAATGTTAGGACATGATGCCAGGGAGAGTGCAGGTGCGTGCTCCATTACAGTGAAAATCTGTTGAAAATTCTGCCCTATATTTCTTTATGTTATGTTACAACTTCCTTTACTTACATCCTGACTGGAATGATACGTGAATTTCCAGTAGTTGAGTCTGCTGTACTACCTTTTTTCACGTGTGAAATAATGAAAGGAGCATTCCTTTTAAATTGGTGCTGACCAGATCTTTGTCATTGTTTTCCTCTGCTTTTCTCCATCACATCAGTTAGTTGTTATATATCACTTCTGTTGAAAATTAACAGTTATGCAGCAGTCAGTGTTTTATGACACCACAGAACAATATTTATTGAAAAGCAGCTGCAAATAAATGCAAACCTGGTCAGAACAATATTGAAAGGTGTGCTCATTTTTTTTTATACATGAAAAAAAGTAGTCAGCTAAGTAAAGCAGACAGAAATTGTGAAAAGAAGCATATCATTTAAGTCACGACTCGGAGGTAACTAGTGGCTGTGGCAATGTAAAGTAGCATAAAAAAGTACAGTTCAAAATTGTCACGACATTCTTGCAGTGCTGCTTTAATTGATAATGTCAGTATGACATCATGAGCTCGCAATCACCCAATACACAAAATGTATCCTCCTTATGTCCAGAAATTTGACAAGTGGTAACAAAGTAAAATGGGAGCGTTTCAGCACATACAAAGTCCCCCAGAATTAATGGCGCACTCAGTCATGCATGCAGTGGTGGCACAGAGTCCCCAGATTTGTTCTGCATGCCCAAAATGCATTCTCCTTGTGTCCAGAAAACTGACAAGTGGTAACTAACAAACTGAAATGAATGGGAGCATTTTAGCACATTCAAAGTCTCCCAGAATAAAATGATGACCATGAGTGTACTGTTGCTGGTCCCATGTGTTCTGCGAGGCAACTCGAGCAAATGCAATGTGATCATCTCAACTGGATGGAAGGGTGCCTTTTGTCTGTACACTAATAGTAGCCTTGCTGAGTAGATACATATAGATATATGTTTGTGTATTTTGTAGGTGAGGAGGGGGGTTGACATGGACATGTACTCATGGTATTGTTCTGCATCGCAGGTCACACAGAAACTGTTTGTGTGCACATTCCAGTGCTCGATGAGAATGTTTTGCATTGAAATTGGAAATGGATAACTCTCAAGCACATGATGGTAAGTATTTTTTGAAAGCATATTTGCAGGTTTGTCTGTAATGGTTTCTTATTTTGTTACTGCTTCACAGATTTCATCTGCATCCTTCTGGAGTCTGGTTGTTTATGATGGTCATGATCATCTAATGAAATGACTTCTGCATGTTGCATGTGTGCCCCAGCCTGGGGAAGGGGGTGCCTGATGTTGAAGAACTTTTTGGATAAGGCCACTATGACAGAACAACAAAGCATCTGGAAGTTTCCTAAAAAAAGAAATTAATGACTTCTTACAACTTAATTGTAATTTGTCCCTCCCTGGTTCTCAATCTCAAGTCAAGTTGCATTTCAAACCCACATCTTGCCAAGTAACACAACCTGTGTGCAACTTTTTCAGCACTGTCATGGTCAGGGCTGAACAGCTGCAAGTTCAGAATACAGTGCATAAATGATACCTTACAGAAATAGTTTTGGTGACATACACATGTCACTTAGTTTATGAATCATAGTCAGTTGCATTTGCTGCAGTCTTTCCAAAACAATGAAATGGATGAAATAAAACTTCATACTTACCAGAATGGATTTCACATGGATATTTCATAGGTTCCTCTGTACAGTACAGCTGCAGTATCATTCCTACCGAGTTTTAGTGAAGAAGACTTTTTTTTTGTTAACCTGTTAAAAAAAAAAAAAAAAGTAAGTGTACCGTATGTGTTTGACCATTGCGGCTCTGAAAAGCTACAGAAAACCACACATACAACTAAGGGAAGTGAAACTGCATGACAAACATGAGTACACATACTCACTTTAGGTTTTAAAAATTAAGAAGCTTTGTGTCTGTTGCTGATGGATGTGGTGGTCTGGACAGACTCCTGCTCAGTGGTGGCAGTGGCTAACATCAGTCCTGGTGGTTGTAGTCCAGGGGTCAGACAGACTTATGCTCAGTGATGGCAGTGGCTAACATCAGTCTCAGTGGTGGTGGTCCGGGGGCAGACAGACTCATGCTCAGTGGTGGCAGTGGCTAAAATCAGTACTGGTGGTGGTGGTCTGGGGTGGAAAACTGCCTTTTAACAACTTCAGTTAAAACCTGCCAACATTAACCACATCATCAGCCTCATAAAGAAAGCTTCCCTCACAGTCAACTATGTCTGAAGTCTGACCACTGGGAAATTCTTTCTCCATTGTGTCATCATCTACATCAGTGGTGGGCCATTTCAGGCAGCCACTGCCAGTGCCACCAGCATGGTCCATTTCCACATCACCAAAACCACCATGACTAGGCCAGGGTATGAATACCAAGCTTGCAGTCTGTGCTGGTATGTGCCTCTCATTCATTTTAATGAACGTTAGTAAACTAACATTTGCAGGAGACAGGTTTTGTTCGACGATCCCTGACTATTGCACCTGTTGAGCTGAATACCCTCTCAATACTTACACTGGAGGGTGGGCATTTGAGGTACTTTAGTGCCACTGCAGTCAGCACTGACCATTCACTGACCTTTCCACTCCAGTACAAAAGAGGATCTTCAGTTATTGTCAGATGCCTGTTTTCAGACAAATATGACTCAACCATTCTCTGAGCCGCACTAAGTCCAGTTGTTGATGCATCATCCTCTTCTCCTGAATCATTTATTTCACAAATACCCACTTGGGACAAAGCCTCCCAAAGCGGGTTGACACCAGCCACTTTGGATGACAGACCACCTGGAACTGCAGTCCCCTTTCCCTTGCAGGATATGCTTGATAGTCCTACAGGTACACCTTCAGCTGGATTATGCTGCTGAGGTTTGCTGACCTTGGCACGTGACTTCTGTGCCCCATGACCCAAGCGCACCAGTTGACCACTGATATTTTTTACCTGTTCAGACCCTCCCTCCAGTACTGATGCAATTCCACATTTGTATCGTGGGTCCAGCATTGTTGCTATGGCAAAGTTGTCAATACGCTGAATGCTCACAATGTGACAATTCTGGTCGAATACTATCAGCATGTGTTGCAGCAACATACTGCTACCACCATCCCCGGCAACATCAAGGCCATGCTGTACATTCACCAGTGTCTGCCTCAGCACCCGCAGCAGTGGAATTGATTGGCTAATGGAGACAGACTCGCCACTCACTGCCTGTGTGGCATGTTCAAAAGGCCACAAAATTGTTATTACAGAGTCCATGAGGTGCCACTGTTCAGTCATCATTGACATGGAGGCCCCAGAACAGTCACGGCTAGTGTGCATCACAAGATATTCTGAGATGGCTTTGTACTGTTCATACAACCTCTCTGCCATGTATAAAGTGGAGTTCCATTGGGTGACAACTTCCAGCTTCAAGTGGTGCTGAGGCAGATCTGCAACTGCTGCAGTTGGTCACGGGCCTTTCCAGATCTTGAAAAGTGAGAGCAGATATGTCGTGCAATGGTCAGCATTTCCTTTATATCAGGATGCTGCAGAAACTCCTGCACCACAAGATTTAAACAATGGGCCATGCATGGAACACAAAAAAAACACCATTCGTGATGCATTTCACCACATTTGACCCATTGTCACTTGCTATGAACCCAGCTCTCAGGGACAGGGGGTTCAGCCATTTGTCAATTTCAGTCAGTACCATGTCCAACATGTTCTCACTAGTGTGTGAACAGGTCACACTGTGCATAGCAATCGTTGCATGCTGTCAAATTCCTGGAAGATTGCTACTGCGACAATCCACCTTACTTCACTGATTATTCACACTACCAACATCACAAACAACCCCCGGCTCCTGCGTCAAGTGTGCAGTTCTACATAAATATGAACTCCCCACTGTTTTGTCACTTGTCCACATATCCATACTTAAATGGATGAATGGAGAGGAAGAATGTTGAAGGGCATGTCTTACAGAGTCGGACAAGTATGAGTAGAAAAGTATGTCCTGAATGGGACTTTCCATTTTGGACAGGTACGTGCAGAAAACTGCCAGAACTCAGAATTCTCCACAAAGGAGAAGGGCAAAAGATCAATTGCCAGCATTTCAGCTACAGCACCATTAAGTTCACGTGACACTGTATGATTGGGGGCGTACTTCAGCTTATGCACAAAAACACTCTGTAACATGGGCTGACTTAAACGTTTTACACAGGGTGTGATCACAAATGGTTGTGCTCTGTGATGAATGGCATTGGCCAGGGGTGGAGTGCAGTTGTTTGATGAAGTCAGTTGCACAGCTGATGATGACAAACCCAGAAATGCAGTTATTTTGCCAGATTTACCAACCAGGACTGATGTACCACTTGCATTAGACATACTGCATTCACCACCACCACCAAAACTGCTACTCTCACCAGCACTGGACAACATTTCAAAGTCGTTATGCTCCTCCACCTCATCATGCCTGTAGTAATGCTCTGCTCTTATTACCTCACTACTGCACATGTTTAATTTACTACTGGACTTAACAGTCATGGAAAGGGATAACATGCTCGTTATGGTTGCTGGTGATAAGGGTGAACGCCCCACTGTGGTATCTGCCAGCTTGTGCTGGGTCCACAGTGCCATGTGCCTATTCTTAAGATGTGTATGCTGTCCTCCTGTGCCCGGATTGTGATGCTGTGCTTTTAACATGTCCAAGATGTTGCTTATTTAAGTCTGTTATTTTAAGCACTAAATTGGGGGGGGGGGGCACGTAATGTTTCGGGCACTGCACACCTGGACTGCAACTGACCACCACAACTACTTATGATTATTACTGTGTCATTATCATCAACTAAAACTGGTAAATGACAAATTTTTACGAAGGGGATTCCTCGAAACAGACTCAGACACAGCCACTTTGAATTTATTTTTCTCCAGTTCCCAACTGGGGTCAATTTTATCATCATCATATTCATCAACATCACACACACCCACATCCACATCTTCTGCTTGGATGCTGGCATGTAGACTGCATGTTGCAACAACAGCAACATCATCATCATCATCACATTCATCATCATCATCTACACCATCACCTGATATTTTTTCACCACACTGTGAATCACTGCACGGAAAATGCGTGACATTAACCACCACAGTTGACGGAATATCATATTGTATGCTATCATTGACATGATTATCATAATCCTCAGGTTCAGTCACTGGAAAGTATGACATCATCTACACTGCCACTCACTTGCACTGCTTCACACTCCACTGTATTTTTGGATACGGTACACTGATCAGAATTCGAACTTAAGGCACCAATACTAATACTACCACCACCACTAACACTAACACCACCAGCTGGGAAAACATCATCTCCTCTGATTATGAGTGAAGCTACTGGTTGGGCTGTAAAAAACTTTGCAGGAGAAATACCTTTCTTCACATCTACAATGCACTTCTGCATCTGCGTACTACCACACCCACAGACTATCTTACTGCCAGCATTGCCATGGCGAGAACCAGCTTTGCTTGCACGTCTCTTTGCGGGCATTTTGGGGAACAACAACAATATTATAACCAAATTTAGATTTTGGTACATTCATTCTCTGATTGGGGAGATGCTGGATGTGAAGCCAAGAAAACAACTGTAGCTTCAGCAACAGATAGAGACTGTCATGCAACAAAAACAACTTTGGTAACCAGTGGTGCTGATGAGGTCATAAAAACAATCCAATCTGGTAAAAAAATTACTTTTGCCAGTGGGGGGGGGGGAGCACTGACTGTAGATTTTTACGGCAGTACAAGCAGCAAAACAAAGGACAGATAACACAATTACAGTACAAAGTCAGGCAGCTGCAATGGATAGCAGGTTCACACTGCTGCGCCTGCCCTGCAATTACACTAGTCTGTGTCACAATAAAAGGTGCATTATTTAAGAAATAAGGCACGACAGGGTGTGTGTTATTGTGTAAGAACTTCACTCCTGGGGTGAGTCAAAGCACGAGGCAAAGCCGAGTGCCTCCACCACCCCAGGAGTGACGTTATTACACAATAACACACTCCCTGGAGTGCCTTATTGCTATTATACAATGGCTCATTTTAAAATACTATTAAAAAGGTAAAAAAAAAAGTTGTTATATTTGTATTGTGTTTTGTATGAGAGGCATATTTTAGAAATGAATGAAAAAGTAGTCCAGTAGGTGGTGCTGTTGGTAGTATCTGCGTTTCTTGTGCATGGTGATTCCCCCCCCCCCCACACACACAGAGACACTCACTCATCTTGTATCTTTGGGTGAATAACATGCTATCAGTGTGCTCCCGCTGCTTGTCCTGGGAGCAGTTGAAGATTTTTTATTTTGTTAAAATGCTTTTTGAGGAAGTTTGTTTGCTGAGAAGGTGGCGAACGTTTCAAATGTAATCGGGAGTATTTGTGGGTTTGTGTTTAAATGGCCGAGCACGTGCAGTTTCACAGTCACAGGCAGCTACTGTGAACTTAAAGAAGGACAGCTGCTGTTTTTTTTTTTATTTTAGCTTTTGTGTACTTGTGTGAAGGATTGAGGCAGTCAGGTAGGGAACGTGTGTTTGTTTGTGGCCGGGGGGTGGAGAGGTGGCAAGCTAGGCTAAGGTGTGACCGATTTAGGGACTGTCGGCTTCTCGGTGGCATGCGTGGGGAGGGAGGGATTTGTTTCGCTGCTCTGCAGTCATTTGTTAGCCTGAACTCAATACAGTGATGTTATTTTTCAATAACATCACTGTCCTAGGCACACACTGACCAATCAGAGTCCAGGAAATGTTCTTGCCATTGTATAATTGATGTTACGCAACACCACTCACACAAACACGGAACAGTTTCTCTACAATGGTGAATGAGTAATGTGTAGCAAATTGAAAAGTTCTGTAATATGCCACATATTGTAATGTAAACAATCAGAAATTATGAACTGCTACACCAGATCCACACAACACATAATCAGCAAGAAAATTTCAACAATTACTGACAATATTACTGTGTGTACATTAAGACGGTCAGTTGTATAACAAAAATATAAGCAAAAAACAAATCACTATTTCTCCAACTTAAATCTACCTACACTACAGATACACCCCTACCCCAAAGCACACTTTCACTGTCTTTCATTACACATACTCAATGTTGTATATTAACATTCAAAACAAAACACACAAAAACAAAAATGCTCAATGCTATGAGCACAGAAGGGTTTTCTGCAATCGATGAACTAAAGGTGGAGCCCCCCAAAAAAGCAAAAATGCTTTTCTAACAGCTTTTAGAAGGTTTCAATCACAGACAGCTCTCAGAACACATTGTCTCATACTGCTTCCTACACACACTACCCCGAACTGATGCTATGCAGATCAATATAGAGCCTATTTGACCTGAAATCCCATGAATCACTGCAAATTCACCTTCAGAGCTCAAAAACAAGGTGAATTGAGGCGTAGTGCGTTGATCTCAATGCACTTCGCTTAAGATTTTGGTGGAGTAGTAGTCTGGGAAGGCAGAGTAATGCGAAGTCAGTGTTTTCAATGGACTTTGTGTTACCCATTATAACGCAAATTACTCCGCTTCCTGTTGTGGAGCACTCCGTGAATCCACCTTTGCTCCGCGAATCACTTCACAGAGGGGAATGAGCCCACTTCGCCCACCACTTGAAACAAGTGAGTTATTACCTTTACATTTCAAACTGTTAGTAAACATAATCCAGTAGAATTCTGGCATTGTTAGAGTAGAAAATCCCATTCAATCCGAAGTATTTCAGTAAGAAATTGTTACACTTTTAACATCATCAAAAGAAGTAAAATACTCTTTAATTAATGGTGATCATTCTTTACATTTGGATAATGGCACTTTTATCTACGTACGGATAATGGCACTTTTAGCTCCAGTTTCAACTTCCCACTTGATATTTTTGGTTACAACCAGGAGGTTGTAATCAGCACCAGTCAGTCAAACACAACCACAGAAAGCTAATTGGCACATAATTTCTCTGTGGGCGTGCTGAACATCTTGCCCAAAATGGCGGCTCCGTTATCGAGCACCGGTACTGGCACTCAAGCTTTGCCTCGCACTGTTAAGGCAAGTAATATTTAAAATATTTTTAAATATCTATCTTTTTGAACCTTCCTTGAAAATGATAATAATCAATCTGGTTGATCCTGCAACTTATAGCCTTCAAGCATGTGTTACGCTCCACAGCTATGCCAATAGCTCATAACTTTCCAGAATGTCATTTCCACTATAATGTGAAACAAAATCTGGTCAGATCCACCACGGCTGCATGATAAAGTTAGTGAACTTGCATGGAATTGTTAAGGAGGTATGGATAAACAACATAATGATTTGTAAGTAGTAAGATTTGTTTTCTGTTCTAAGGAAGACATACACCTTTTTAGGAAAATATATGGAGGTGTACATTTTAATGGAGGGAATAGGAAGCTTACAAAAGAATCCCAGAGCAAATGCCACTGATGTATGTGTTATCCCGGATGATATTGGCCAGACAGCCACATTTTAAAATAAACACAATTGCACATATCCCGATAATGCAAAGCATCAAGGGAAATATATGCAAGTCCCCATGATGGTACAAAAGGTGGCAGTACATGAAAAAGTAATGGCTGGCATATGTTCAGTCTTGAGATTATTTACACAGTTTTTTTTTTTCAAGAGAAACAGGGTTTGTGTCCATGAGGAGATGTAAGTTATATTTAAGCAATGTGTTGATGTCAGGAAGTCAGGTGTGATGATGATGGACTGTTAGAGAAAATGTGATATTAACTTTCAGAGGGGGTCGCTTTTGATAAGGGCAAGGTAGTTATGCTTGTGATAATTGGAATATTAGGAAAGTTTGAGGTCTGCGTAGAAGTGGAGTGCAAATATGCACAGTTTCATAATTATGTGCTCAGAGTGCAGGCAAATGTGATTTGCAGGTTTAAGAAATAGGTAAAAATAGCGATACATGCAATTAATAGAAAGATCAATAATTACATAGACATATAGATAGAGAGAGAGACACACACAGACAGGCAGAATAAGAATAGCAGTGAAGTATTGAAGTGACGGCAACCCCACCCCCCCCACAGACATGGACAGGCATTGGAGTGTGCCTTTGGGTCATTGCCCATAACGCTCATGCCAGTTCACCTCACCCTACCCTGCAGACACAGACAAGAGTTGAGGTGTGCCTTGGGGTTTTCAAACTTTACACTCTCCCCTTTACATAAGAAAATACGCTGAAATTGGTACAGTATAAGAGAATAGAGTGAACTTTGGGGGTGAAGAGTCAAAGGCACACCTCAATACCTGTCACTGGCTGCAGGGTGGGGATGGTGCTGGAATGTCACGAGCATTACTGTTGACAATCCCAAGTCACACCCCCGATGCTTGTCAGTCCCTACAGTGCAGGGTGTTATGGTCAGAAACTCTAATGCCCTGGGCATTTCTTGGTATTTTCACTCCATGTTTTCAGCATGGACTTTTTGTGACGCCACCGCATGAACAGTGACACTATCAGTACATTAGCTAAAAGGAGATTTTGCACAGCGACTGTGCCATTTGACACCACAGGTGCAAAACATTTTTTTGAACAGATGTAAAAAATGACAGCTGTACATTTCTTGCTTCAGTAACTGCTCAGCACATCTGTTGCATGACCTGCTTATTGACATTTTATATCTGCTATGCAATGTACTGCTGCTATGTCTGGGGAAGTACCTGTTCTAGGTTGCAAGAACAGCCTCAGAGGAACACACACGCTCGCGCACACACACACACACACACACAGCAGAACACAGCTGTGAACTGATTAGATTGTCTATAAGCACTGTTTTCCATGCAAGACACAAGCAATTGAATCAAAAGCACACACAAATACACACACACACACACACACACACACACACTACAACACAGCAGCAAAATGATTAGATTTGTCTACAAGCACTACCTTCTATGCAAGTTGGAGCATGGTGGGGGTTAAGGCTGGAGATCAGTTATGGTCCATGCCATAACCACATGGTCAGAATATGAAATATTTTAAAATAAACATAAATGCAAAAGTAACCATTTCAAGAAGAAAATGCAAACTGTGACACTTGACAGTTATAGGGTAAGTTAGCACATTTGGACTTATTTGCTGCATATGCATCTCAAGTGCTAAGGGGTCCTGTCCATGTTCACCCTTCCTCAAGCCAAGCTAGCTACAGTATGTCTAGCAATAATATGGATGTAAAAATTATGCCATATTTTCAACATGAAGTTAGCATTTTAAAAAATACAGTGCTGTGGACTGAGAAGCAGCTTGTGTAGGTGCCTTCATCATGCTAGCCAAGATATGTTCTGGTTGCATTCCATAAGGCTAACCAGTAGGAGAAGTAGGAGAAAGGGATAGAAATCTAAAATAGACCCATTTAACCCATTTGTGATTTAAAGTTGCATGACAGCAGTGTGGCTTCCAGAACTGGACACCATATTCCAAATGAGACTTCACCAGTGATCTACACAGTGGCATCACCACCTCCTTCCTTCTGCTGGTAATACCTCTCTCTATGCACCACAGCATTCCACTGGCTCTCCTCACAGCTTTGGTACATTGTTTAGCCACCTTTAGATCATCCAATATGATTACCCCAAAATCCCTTTCCATTTTGATGACCATCAACCCCCCCGTAATCATTCCCTGGATTCCTGCTACCCTTCCTTATTCAAACCCAGTCACAAGTCAGTCCCCTGCCCCTGTATATTACCAGGAATGCCAACAGAATTAATATAAATGCAGACAACATACTGCAAAAAATTCAGAATAAGAAAATCAGAGTGCAAAGTTTCCACTGAAATGTTGAAATTCAAGACACAAGCAATTGAATCAACACACACACACACACACTCACATATCATTTAGTTTTCCTTAAACTGAGCTGTCCACAGTTCTGTCTTTTTTTTGCAAGCTTACACCTCAGCTATAGTGATTTTAGATCAGTTATGGTCCATGACATAACCACATGGTCAGAATATTAAATATTTAAAAATAAACATATGTGCAAAAGTAACCATTTCAAGAAGAATATGCAGACTGTGACACTTAAGAATTGTAGGATAAGTTAGTGCATCTGGACTTATTTGCTGCATATGCATTTCAATTGCTAAGGGGTCCTGACCATGTTCACCCTTCCTCAAGCCAAGCTAGCTGCAGTATGTCTAGCAATAACATGGATGGAAAGATTATGCCATATTTTCAACAAGAAGTTAGCATTTTTAAAAGACAGTGCTGTAGACTAAGAAGCAATTTGTGTAGGTGAATTCATCATTGTAGCCAAGATATGTTCTGGTTGCGTTCCATATGGCTAACTAGTGGGAGAAGTAGGGGAAAGGGATGGAAATTTAAAATAGAACCATTTAACCCATTTGTGATTTAAAGTTGCATGATGGAAATGTGGCTTCCAAAACTGGACACCATATTCCAAATGAGGCCTCACCAGTGATCTACACAGTGGCATCACCACCTCCTTCCTTCTGCTGGTAAATACCTCTCTCTATGCACCACAGCATTCCACTGACTCTCGTCACAGCTTTGGTACATTGTTTAGCCACCTTTAGGTCATCCAATATGATTACCCACAAATCCTTTTCCATTTTGAGGACCATCAACCCCCCCCCCCGTAATCATTCCCTGGGTTCCTGCAGCCCTTCCTTATTGAGCAGGCAGGTGTTCCCAGGGCAGAGGGAACTTGCATCCAGAAACAGGGAGGAGATACCTCATCATTTCTACCTTTCCTAGGTTGCTAGAACAGCCTCAGAGGAACACACAGACACACACAAAGCGAACACAGCTGTGAAATGATTAGATTGTGTACACGCACTGTTTTCCATGCAAGACACAAGCAATTGAATCAAAAGCACACACACACACACACTCACACACACACACACATATCAGAACACACCAGAACACAGTGGCAAAATGATTAGATTTATCTACAGGCACTATCTTCTATGCAAGTTGGGACACGGGGGGAGGGGTTAAGACTGGAGATCAGTTATGGTCCATGACATAACCACATGGTCAGAATATTAAATATTTTAAAATAAAAACATAAATGCAAAAGTAACCATTTCAAAAAGAAAATGCAGACTGTGACACTTAACAGTTGTACAGTAAGTTAGAACATCTGGACTTATTTGCTGCATATGCATCTCAATTTTTAAGAGATCCTGACCATGTTAACCCTTCCTCAAGCCAAGCTAGCCACAGTATGTCTAGAAATAACATGAATGGAAAAATTGTGCATATGAAAACTTATTAATTATGCTGTACATACCCTAAGACTCAAAGTGTGTCTCCTTTGGCTGCCATGATGCCTGTGGTTAATTTGAAACAAAAGACAATGTAACAAGACACTGGCTTCCACCCGGAGCTATTAAACAATAGAGCAAACTGCACTCTTGGAAGATTGCCTGGGACAAGATACAATGTTTTGCAAAATATATCCCTTACAGTTTTTTCTTATTTGCAAGACAACATATATCTATCCTAACAAATCTGTCCTACTGCCACATTAAAAACGCTATCCCCTACCTACTTGTCACATATAAACTCAATTATATTAAAAAAAGATTCTAGGCACTTAACCATTATTCATTCTCCAGTCCCATTTACAACACTGCCACACATGTATAATATATACTTCTCAAACTTAAAAGAAAAAATACACTTTATCATCAAAGGTCAGTGTTTACCAAATACTGTGCCCATGATTAAAATAATTTGAACCCCCTCCACCCAAAAATGTGCCCTCATGAAACTGCATGTTTAACTGTAAAGACAATTAAAACATTATTTCTAAATGCATTACTAACACCAATGCTTTCAAAGTTTTGAAACTACTAAAGACAAACTATATATATATATATATATATATATATATATATATATTGAATATGGTAAACAAATATTGTTAATCCCAAAAGCTGAACTTTATGATTTTAGTATATTCTGTAAATGTTTAAGAAAAGCCTGTGGCTCTTTCAACTTGAAACAAAATGCTGTGTCTATTGTTTTCCTTGGGAGCTGTAGTTTCAGGTACTCCTTCATTACTCTTTCCTTCTGAGGCCCCAGGTGGCTCTGATAATCATTTGTTCCAATGGTTTTTAAGGCAATTTGAAGGCATTAAGTATCTTTTGTTCTCCTAGTCCTTAATAAAATGCAGGGGCTCCACAACTCAATCACTCCACAGACTTCTTCTGTTGCTTGGTCCAGGTCCCAAACTAGTGTGCCTTGTTCTAACATGATAGAGCCACCTCATGTCCCTCCTACATTAATCAAAAAAGGTGGGGGTGGATCTTTAGGAGCTTGTGTGTGTGTGTGGGGGGGGATATGCCTAGATGCAGTTTCAGGCACTCCTTAATTACTTCCCCAGGCAGCTCTTATAGTCAGTTATTCCAACATGATAGATCCACCTCATGCCCCTCCCACATGAATTAAAAAAAAAGGTGGGGGTGGATCTTTAGGAGCTTCTCGGGTGGAGGTGGGGGAGGATCTTACTCCCCCCCAAAAAACTAATGCTGTCCACTACTCAGGTTTCCAGTTCTTATGCCACCCATTTAAGAAAGAAAATAATACCCTGCAACCATTGACTAACATGAAAGTGTATTTATTTGAGGGTGGAAAACATTTCTTGGAGGAGGGTAAGGCAGAGGAGACTATTTACACCTTCAGTCAGTTCCACAGACAAACATGACATCACTCCATTTGTACATGCAAAACATCTCCAGGCTCTGCCTACTGTAGCCATAAAAATAAAGAAAAAAAAAACAGAAGAAGAAATAACAAAAGGGAGAACCAGTCAGTGTGCATGTGCATATGTGTGAGTGCATATGTACTGTATGTGTGTATGCATGAGTATGTGTGAATGTGTGTGTGTAAAAAAAAAAAAACAGAATTTTACACTCACCCTCAGTGTGTGATACTTTTATGTAGCATCGCACTCCTCAGATGTGTGTGTAAAATTCAGGTTACATCCACCCATATAGTATTCTTTTTTTTTTATTTCAGTATACCTTTATTGATATGTAATAAACTACAATACGTACATGGATGACAAGTAGGCAGGCAAAAATAACTACCCCCCAATAAGACCTATGAAAAGGAAACATGAATTGGAATGCATCCACTAGTGTCTCCGCCCTCAAGACCCAATCCACCCTCCACCCCAACCCCTCCCCATCAGGCGTGCACATGTTCAGTCATCAGATTATGTTAATAACAAGCTTCCCATATTAAGAGCTATCATGGCTTCCATATAGTAAGTAAAGCATCCAAGGGATCCCACCTGCTCTGATAGATCTGCAGCCAATTACTCATGGTTAAAATGTGCTTCTCTAGCTGAAGGGCAAACAGCATTTCTTTGTGCCATTCAATAATTGAGGGGACTGAATCATTCGTCCAGTGTCTCAGGATAATTAATTTAGCTATTGCTAAGATCAAAGCCAAATGCACTTTTCTAACATTGGGAATGCTCTCCTGGAATAAATTTAGTAGGCAAACCTCTGGGGTAATATAAGAGTCCAGGCCCAGCAAGGGGTCAAGTTTATTCCTGATAGCAAGCCAAAATTTCTGGACTGAAGGACAGGTCCACAACATATGGTATAATGTCCCGATATGATTTACACATCTAGGGCAATCAGGGGAAGGCCTACTCCCCAATTTGTATAATTTGAATGGCAGAAAATATAAATTATGCATAACATTAAATTGCAGCAGTCGCAATCTATCTTGCTTGACAAACCTATACAGGATCTGCCAGATTGTAGTCCAGAAATGCGGTTCAGCCCTAAGGGAAAATACCTGCAACCAATAATGACACACCCCTTGTGGCAGCCCCAAATCAGTTGTCTGAATTACTTTATATATTGCGGACACGGCATGGGGTTCCTTCGCTGCCCTCAAAAGCTTGTTGAAGGCATCTGTTGATCCTAGACTTGTTCTCTTTAAACCCAAATGGGCAAGGATGGCCTTCCTGAGTTGTTCATACTTGAAAAAAGCTGTGACAGGCACTTTAAACCTAGTTCTAAAGAGAGCAAACGGAATTACTCTGCCTCCCTCATATATATCTCTAAGTTTGATGTTATTAAGGAAGGGTAAGAATCCCAGGAGAATGGGCTTCTGACCAATTTGGAAGTGGGGATTCCACACAACTGGTTGCTCCGGTGAAACATGCCAATTAAGGGATAAGTGGGTTTACAGCTGATGCCAGGCCCTAATGGACCAACCTAACGGTATGTTTCGGAGAGGTTTTGGGATTACTTTCGTAGTGGTGTATAACAGGGTGGGGAGAGAGCAGCAGTGCTGAGCTGCTAGAAATTGTTCAATGTCTAACCATAAAGGCACATACACTTGCCTCTCCTCTCTCGACACTTTCTCTGACCAGTGAGACATCCTAGCCAGATGATGAGCACAGTAATACGAGAAGAAGGAAGGTGCTGCTAAGCCACCCCGCTCCCTGGGTGCTGAGAGTTTCAAGTAGGAATGCCTGACACTCTTACCTTTCCAAAGGAAGGCAGTTAGTATTTGATTTAATCTGCCGAACCATTTTTTTAGGAATAAACAGACCCAACATTCCTAAGGGATATAATATTCAGGGTAAGATATTCATCTTTATAATGTTTATTCTTCCCCATAACGAGAGAGGGAGATCTCCCCATCTGTCTAGGTCTAGTTTAATTGTATGCAATAGTTCGGTAAGATTAAGTCTAAGCATAGTAGGGATCTCTCTGGCAATCTTAATCCCAAGATACATGAGGGACTTAGGTTCCCATACTAAATTGGTGTTTCCAAGCACTGACCGGGAAGTATTGTTGTTTAAGGGGAAGACTTTGGTCTTGGATTCATTGAGCTTATAGTAAGAAATTACGGAAAATCGCCCTACCTCAGCCAGGAGCTCTGGGATACCCATTGCCGGATATTGAAGGTGTAAAAGAAGGTCGTCTGCGTATGCTGAAAGAGAGTATCTTTGTGATCCTATTTCAACACCCTGGAGCTTGGGTGAGGTTAACAATCTCCTAATCAGGGGTTCTAGATAAAGGTTGAATAATAATGGAGAGAAGGGACAGCCTTGCCTGGTCCCTCTCTGAAGTAGAAAAGGAGCCGACAATGTCCCATTAGTCCAAATCCATGCTGATGGGGTTGTATATAATAATTTAATCCATGTAACAAATCTTGAGGGGAAACCCAGATAGGCCAGGGTTTCAAAAAGAAAGTCCTAGAGACTCTGTCAAATGCCTTCTCGGCATCCAAGGATACCAAAATAGAGGGGATACTTGAATCCTTGGATGCTGAGAGGATATATATTAATTTATGTATATGGTCTACAGAGGACCTACCCTTCATGAAACCTATCTGCTCTCTACTGATAAGTATGGGAAGTAACGGACCCAATCTCATAGCCAGAATCTTGGCTAAGATTTTGACATCAGCATTAACTAAGGAGATGGGTCTATAACTTTCCGGATATATGGGATCTTTCCCAGGCTTGGGTATAAGGGTAATTATCGCATTGAGGAAATTGGACTCAGACATCCCCTTGGCAAACCAGTGGTTATAGACTTCCACCAAGAGGGGAGCAAGCTCTTGTGAGCAGCTTTTGTACAAGTTGTTGGAGAGGCTGTCAGGGCCAGGGGACTTGTCCGGTACAAGTTGCTCAATTGCTGCTACCACTTCCTGCACTGTGACTAAGTTCCCAAGGTGTTCCCCCTCAAGGGTCTTTAGCTTAGGAAGATCAGTGGCTTCCAGGTATTCAACTATATCCCAGGCTACAGGCCTTTCCTCCTGAGATTCAGAATACAGCCTTTGATAATAAGAACGCAAGGCCTCAGACACGTCCCAGGGGGATGTCACCAAGCTGTTGCTGGTAATGGATCTGATACAGGTAAAGGCTCGTGAGGCCATAGCTTGCCTAAGCCGAATGGTCAATAACTTACCTGCTCTCTCACCAGCATCAAGATATTTCATCTTGGTGCATCTCAGGGCAAGCTCTGCCTTTTGATATATGAGATCAGAGCACTGACTCTGCAACTGGTGCAAAGCAACCCAGTTCTTGTCTGGGGAGTGTCGAGATAGGGTGTGTTCCATAGTTCGTATCTGTAAAAGCAAGGTTGCCATCCTATCCCTAAATTGATGACATCTCATTGCTGACAACCTAAGGCATTCACCCCAAGGGAACATTTTAGTGCTGCCCAAATCATGTCAATCCTAGGAGTGGGCCCCTTATTATCACGTAGGAAGTTAACCATAAAACTTTTAATATGTTGGAGAGATTCTGGTCTTTGGAGCAACTGGTTATTTAATTTCCAAAAGACATCCCTTTGGGTATTTGGTCCCAAGAGATATGTAAGGGAGATAGGTGCATGGCCTGTGATAACTCTCACGTGTATATCCGCGCATACATTACTCCCAGTAATGCAAAAGAGCTCAATAAGAAAAAATCAATACGGGAGAAGGATTTGTGAGGGGGCGAGAAATAAGTATACTGGCGCTCTTTGTAATGGAGAACTCTCCATACATCCAAAAGATCGGCACCAGTCATGAGGTCACGCAGTGCCCTCTGTGAGGGGGACAGACCCCGCCTCCGGGAGTCAGATCTGTCTATATCTGCGGAGGGTACCACGTCCCAGTCTCCTCCCAATATACTCAAAATAGGTGGATCAGTAACCAGAAGATCCAGTAGCTTGGTGAAAAAGTGGGGGAGACTTGGAATTTGGTCTGTATACGGATCCTAGGGTAATCTGCCACCCTTCCAGGCACCCACTTAATATTATGTATCTGCCCTCTGGATCCCAAAGTTCCTTGTCCAGCCTAAATGGAATTTTTTTCCCTATTAATATCACAACTCCCCCACTAGACGTGGATTTTCCTGCTCCATAGGCATGTCCCACCCACGCTTTGAGAAATAAATTAACATCCTGCCTACGGAGGTGTGTCTCCTGGAGACAGGCAATCCCAGCTTGTAATTGATGTAGGTGCCTAAGGACAACCTGTCTCTTGTGTTTATCTTGTGCACCTTTGACATTACAACTTACAACTTTGTAATAGTTATCCATATTTAGAGTTATCAAACAAAACTAGAAATAATATGGGTAATTTTGACACCTGTGGTCCCGATCTGAGTATTCTATATTTAAATAATGTATTTCAGGTAATGCGTGTTCAAACAATGTTGTCCATCTATGTGTTTTTGCAATTAATAAACAAGTAATTGTGTTCAATTTTTTTCATTTCAAGTCAGATCTGGATAGAGAGAGCTTAATATTTTCAGAATCATAACGCATGCTCAGATTGTTTTTATTGTTTTTGTCCAGGAAAGGTACACTGAGCTGTAGCTTGTTCCCGGATGCATTTGGGGGGGGCACAGGGAGGTTAAGTGACTTGTTCTGGTCACACAATATACAAGTACAGCATGTTGGAATCAATGCCCATTCTGCTGGATGAACAGAACCTGTTCACAGTTCTCAAGGCTGTACTGCCAGCTAATAATCAAAAACTACACATTTCAAGGCTGGCCCTATGATGCCAGGCCAGGTATGGAGTCACATTTGTATCTTGAAGACCTGAGTTCACACCCAAAATTGTAAGTGAAAAGGCTCTTGGAGAGGGAATGGAAAAAGACAGAAGTTGGTATTGTGGTAACCCCAGAAATCTGTACTGGCATGAACACAGCCAGGGTAATATACCCTGATATGGGGCCTCAATACCTGTTGGCAACAAAGAGCCAGCCTTGAAATGTGTAGTTTTTTCATGTCTTAGAGTTTAAAGCAATCCTGAAGATGGATTATTTTCACTAACAGTTTGAAATATAAAGGTGATAACTCACTACTTCCAATACACATACAAAGCAATTATTATAAATGTAGAAAGTGTTGTAATAACACCTTAAACACAGTTAATAAAGCAGATGGTTTCCTATCTAATCTATAGTCAAAGGAGAGTCAAGACTCTCGGTGACATCATTTCCTGTCAGGAGCCTAAAACAGATGGCTACCCCAGCCCTTAATTACAGGTTGATTTACATATGAACAATTCTGGATTGCAAATATTCACAGATAAACACAATGACTCACTCAAATTAGCTTTCTGTGGGCTTTCACACATTAAGAAATCCTGTAGATGACATTTCCCCTTTAAATTGAAAACCATGTGTTTTTGTCACATGGGAAAACACTTATTTCCTGTCTTGGTATCTATGGTAATGCACATATGTTATTCAGGGATATCTGTATTTCATATTGGGACGTTTCCCTGGTGTTCTATTCAATCTTTCAAATTCAATTGGATTTTGGTCTGTTTCTTTTTAAACTTTTATGCAGTCAATTAATCATAAATGAGATGAAATCCATTCTTTCTATCCCTTCTGGGATGTTAAGAAACTTTGGATTATTTTTTTCTGAGTTTTCTAATCCGTATCTTTAATTTTATCCTTTATTTCTTTTAATTCCCTGGTGCTCTGTGTAATTTTTATTTCCATTTGTGGAATATGGTCTTTTATATCTGAAACTCTATTCTCCACTTCATTAACTCTTTGATACATATCTTTAATTTCTTCTATTGCCTGTGATACTTTGTTGTCTTCTTGTGCAATTTGAATATTGTGTTAACCTCTTTAAAGCCTTTTTTTATTTAATTCAATACTATATTTAAATCAGAGTTGCTTAACTGCTTTTGATTGGTTTGCTGATGGCTTAAGTTTGCTATGCTTTTACAGCAAGGAGAAATAGTTCTCTGAGATCCAAATACAACATCCACATCTTGGGTTCCAGCTCCACTTGAAGTGACACTTTGTTGTAGATTACAATCAGATGGCAATTTGTAATACTTTTGTTCAATAACTCTTTATAAAACCCTGCCAAAAGTTATCCAGATTTTTTTAAATCATTGTCTGAAATTCTCTTCCATTATTGACCCTTAGATTTTTATTAGAGTCAATTCTTTCTTGGCTTAAATTTTGAAACATACTATCTATTTGTTTATGGTGTGCATTTTTACATTTTTGGACTCTTCTTTATTTTTCTGTTTTATAGTTCTATAGTTCTTTCAGAATAGTCTTTGACAGTTGGAGTACTTTGCTTCATACTAGTACCAGGGACAGGAGTCAAGATATGTTGAAGTCCACTGTTAACAGACCTTTCTGTATCAATACTATGTCAATACTCATCCCAGTAGCCATATTAGGTTGACTTATCTCTCCCTGTTGTATTTCTAGAGAGGAGTTTGTTAACTTTTTAATGCTGTATTTGCCTGCTTAAGGAACTGTCTCTTTAACTGCAGCTTCAGTTTTGCTGCAGTTTCTGGTGTTCATTCTTGCTAAAAATCTCTAAACTCTTTCATATCCTTATTTTCCAACACTGCTTTTAATTTAGTGGGCACAGGACTATTTCATGATTTCATTTACCCAACCCCTTCATAAAAGCCCAGAGGTGTTTGACCTTCTCTGCAGAAGGTTCAGTTGTTCACAGATTGATCTGTTTACCTCTAGTCAAACTGCTCAATTGCAGCAATTCTTCTGCTGATACCAATGTCCGCAGGCAGAAGCAGAGGATGCTCTGTCACAGATGTGGAATTTCTGCAAAGCATATGCTTTCCCTCCTCTGCTGTTCCTCCCCAAGGTCATACACAAAATAAGACACTCAAAAGGAAATTTACTTTTGATGGCTCTAGAATTTCCAAGAAGGCCATGGTTCTCGGACCAAGTGAATTTAGTTAAACATGCACCATTTCAATTCCCAATCCAAAGAGACCTTCTCTCCCAAGGCCCCATTCTGCATCCAAACCCAGAGGCAATGCAGCTTGCAGCCTGGCTCCTGAAAGGAGGAGACTCCTGAAATAGGGTTTTCCAGAAAGGTACAGTAGTAGATACCCAGATGGTGGTCAGGAAGAACTATATGTCTGTAGCTTATGTTCATGTATGGACCACTTTTTCAGCTTGGGCCAGAAAGAAAAATATCCTACCTTCTAAAGCCATGATTCAGCATATTTTGAATTTTTTGCAGGTGGGCTTGGACAAAGGTATGGTATTCAGCACCTTGAGAGGTCAGGTGTTGGCACTTGGAGCCTCCATGGGCTCATCTTTAGGGACTAACCAGGAGGTTATCTGATTCCTATGAGCAGTCAGCACAAGCTGACCTCTGTTCTGATCCCCTGTCCTTGCATGGAGTCTCAATATGGGTTTGAATGCTCTTTATAAAGAACCCCTCAAACCTCTTTTGTCAGTGTCACTTGATATTCTGTCATACAAGATGTGCTCAGCCAGGAGGATTGGTGAGCTCCAGGCCTTGTCCCATAAAGAACCTTACCTTATCATTCATAAGGACAAAGTGCTTCAGAGGATGGTTCCATCTTTCATTCTGAAGATTCCTACATCTTTTCCTGTGAATCAGGAAATCTGTCTTCTGTCCTTCTGTCCACAGCTAACTCATCAAAGACAGAAAGAGTTGCATAAGTGAGATTAGCACAGGGCAGTTAGGATGTATCTTACATGAACTGCAGAGTTCAGAAAAAAATGGATAGGTTGTGCTTTTTGGAGCAGCAAAAAAGGACAAAAAGCCTCTAAGGCTACCTTGGCAAGGAGGGTGAGGCTATGCATTGCCAATGCTTATGTTACAGTAAAGAGAGCACCAGGGCTAGGCTACCTCCTGTGTGGAAAGTGGAGAGGCATCTTTCTAAGAACCGTGCAAGACAGCAACATGGTCCTTCATCCACACATTCAGTAAGTACTACAGATTGGATATTCAAAGCTCCACTGATGCAGTCTTTGGTTACAGAGTTTTGCAGGTGGTGGTTAGCAAATGAATTTCTTTTCCCTTTTTGCAATTTGCACACGGGACAATATTCTTCCCAACCCAGTTGGATAATGAGTACAGCTTGTTAGAACCCATATGTACTAATTGCCCATTGACAAAGTGGAGTACTACAGAAAGAAGAAATGTCTTCATACTTACCAAAATTTCCTTTTCTGTTAGCTCCAACATTGTCAATGGGACCTCTCCAATGAGCCTGGCTCCTGATGGAGGATATGGTCAGGTATGCTCAAACTGGGATGTCCGTTGTGTTCTCAGAAAGTTTTAGATTGTAAGTTCTGCTGACATCCTTCTATGATTCATCTCCTGTTGGTTATAAACCAAACAGAAACAAGCATTTGTCAATGCCAAGAATTTGATGCATTGAAAAATGCTTACCCCTCCACCTTGTTTATGTCCTTGAAGTACTTGAACATGTCTATCATGTTCCCCCTCTCCCTCCTTTCCTCCAGTGAGTCCATTAATCTCTCCTGATATGTTCTGTGTTGCAAGCCATGTACCATCTTGGTTGCCTTTCTGTGGACTACCTCCACCCTGTCAATGTCCTTGCACAGTTGTGACCTCCAGAACTACACACAGTACTGTAGGTGAGGTTTCACTAGTGCATCATACAATGGTATCACCACCTCATGCCTTCTGTTAATGATACCTCTGCTTTTGCACCCCAACATGTCACTGGCCCTCCTTGCAACATTTGTGATCTGTTTTGACACCTTTTGGTCATCAGAGCTGATAACTCCTAGGTCCTTTCTTCCTTGGGGATTGTCAGCACCTCCTCCACCATCCTGTAACTCTCCCCAGGTTTCCCCTCTTCCCATGTGCATTATTTGCACTTCTTTGCATTGAACATCAGTTGCCACTCCTCAGAACATTTTTCAAGCCTCTCCATGTCTCTGCTCATTTTTTCCACCCCTTATGGAGTATTCACTCTGTTATAGATGTTGGTGTCATCTGCAAACAGGCAGACAGACCTTTCCTTCTAGCCCTTCCACAATGTCTGTAATGAAGACATTGAACTGGACTGGTCCCAGAACTGATCCCTCAGGTACCCCACTGGTCACCACCCTATTCCTGGATTGGATCCCATTACCACCACCCTTTGCCTCCTGTCCGTCAGCCAGTTTCTAACCCAGTTTATCAGTGTGTGCCCTGTGGCCAGACTACCCATATGGTTAATCAGCCTTCTATGCTGGTTGGTGTTGAAGGCTTTCCTGAAATCCAGGTAGGTGATGTCCACCACCCCTCCCTGATTTACTTCTTTACTGTGGCATTAGGGTTTCTACCCTTAACGCCAACCTTCACCCCCACCCTGCAGAATCTGACATACATTGGGGTTGTGCCTTTGGGTCATCGGCTAGAACACTCACACCATGCCACCTCAACCCACCCTGCAGACACCAACGGGCATCATGGTGTGCTTTGGTGCCTTCAGCCCTTACACTTACCCCATTCCATAAGGAAATAATTTGAGATGGGTGCAGTAAAGGAGAATGGGGTGAACATTAGGGCTGCAGACCCCAAGGTACACCTCACTGCCTGTCACTGGCTGTAGAGTGGGGTTGGGGGTGGAATGGCATGAGCATTATGTCTGACAACCCCAAGTCACACCCCCAATGACTGTCAGTCTCTATGTGGTGGTGGGGTGGGGCATTGTGGTTGGAAAGCCTAATGCCCCAGGTGTTTGTTGCTATTTTCACTCCAAATTTTCAACATGGGCTTTTTGGGATCCCATCTCAAGAACAGTGGCACTATCGATTTGTTACTCAATCCCAAAAGATGATTTTGTGCAGCAACTGCACGATTCAGCACCACAGGTGAGAAAACACATTTCAGGCAGGATGTGAAAAATGACAGCTATACTTGTTCATGAGGTGGTGTGAAAAACTGGCAATGCTGAATATCTGGAGTGAAAATATAAAAAGTTGCCAAAGTTACGCACGTGCATAGCGAAATTTCAATGACCGCATGTAACGCAGGCATTTCAGAGTATTTTTGTACCAAATTATCAATGGCCTTTTTGGGACCCCACCTTAAGAACAGTGACACTGTGATTTCATTAATCTGTCCTGAAAGTTGATTTCACATAGCGACCGTGCCATTCTGTGACACAGGTATGAAAACACGGTTTGGGCAGGATGTGAAACATGACAGCTGTACTGTTCATAAGGAGGTGTGAGAAAATGCGATATTGAACATCTGGAGTGAAAATATTAAAAATTGGTGAAGTTACGAGTGTGCGTAGAAACGCAGTCATTTTTTGGGAATTATTTCACCAGATTTGTAACGTGGGCTTTTTGGAACCCCTCCTCATGAACAGTGGCACTGTCATTTCATTAATCGGTGCCAGAAGGTGATTATGCTCAGCAACCACAAAATCATCTTTTGGGCTGGAGTAACAAAATGACAGTGACAGTGTTCATGAAGTGGGGTCCCAAGAACCCCATGTGGGAAATTTGGGCCCAAAATTCCTAAAAATGGCTGAGATATCAACATAAGTGGAACCCCCGGCCCCGTTCACTGCCATTATACGACACTTACCTATGATTCTTCAGTTTTCCGGTCAGCTTTGAGGAGTGCAGATGCATCCTGGTCCAGAGACGATGACAGCGCCGTCCTCAGGATGTATGTATTGCATAAGGGAGGGCAAGGGGAGGTGGGTGCACAGCGGAGGGTGGGGATGGGAGGAGGACAGGATAGATGACGAGGGACCATTTTCTTTTTTGCAGGTTAAACAAAAAGACATCAGCGGACTGTTTTCTTAATTTACAGGTATAAAAAAATACTTTTGGGCACACTGGGTTGGGCTCCCAGTGTGCCACATGAGTTGGAGGGAGGTGATACATGCTGCTGACAGGGGGAATTGGGCACCTCCATCGGCAAAGAAAGTGGGCTTGGGGGTTGTGGGGCATCTGACACTGGGAGTAAGAATCCCGGTGTTGGAAAGATAAATACAAAAAACAATTATCTGGACACATTGTGGTGGGCTCCCAGTCTGCCACAATGTGTGTGTGTGTTGGGGGGGATACATGCCGACTCAGGGATCGGGCACCCCGATGTCAGCAGAAAGACTTTGGGAAGCAAACCAGTGTGATGCAGGATTCTGTGTCAAAAATTCTGATGCGGGATTCTGCATTGAAGAAAAGACTTTGGGGGGTAGTTTTCTTTTTTCACGGGTTTATTTTTTTTAATTTTTTAATAGCACATTTCTGCACACTGGGGTGGGCTCCCAGTGTGCCACATTAATGGGGGGGGATACATGCCGACACAGGGATTGGGCACCCTGATGTTGGCTTTAACAGAAAGCCACACTGTGGCTAATGTTGAGGCGGGGGGGGCACAGAGAAACAAGCACTAGGAGAGAAAGCTGCACCACGGCAAACATTTAAGCTTTTGGGTTGGGGGTCAGAGGGAGCAAATACAAGCTTTAACTGCAGCCATGCACATTAGTGTGCACTCTAATGTGCATGGCCAGAGTCTGGGCTACAGAAAGAAATGAAGGGCTCCCATTGGAGCGATTAATTTCTTTTAACTAGAGAACACGCCACGTCAGCAAAGCTGAACTGCTATCATGAGCAGAGTGCCTAGTCATTGGTGTGCACTGCCAAACCCATTGCAGTTTCAACTGTAACTGGCTTGGCAGTGACACACATCTCACTTTCTGTTATTGCCCCAAGACGTTTGGTGCACAAGCACATCAAATGTAAAAATGAAGAGTTTTACATCTAAAATATTTGGTTACTGGCATGCAGGTTAACAGGTGTAGATTTTTTTAGAACAACGAGGGTGCTTCTCTGTTGCAGGTTAGTGCTTGCACTGTTTGCAGTGCTTTTATAGTGTTACCTTTTTTATTAATAGTTTTTCCAGTCTCATTCTAGCCGGTTCAGCAGTCTGAAGAAGCCTCACCACAACAGAAAAGCTGAAGATGAACATAATTCCATCCTCCTGCTCACCATAGGAGGTAGGGAATCATGTATTGTATTTTCTCTTTAAGTAAGAGGTATGGTTATGCAAACAATTTCAAAATGTTGCTTTTTTGCAAGAGGAGGAGTATAATCTACACGTGATTACTCTTATGTAACTAGGAGCACTGCGAGGACAAATGTGACTGGAGAGTTTCTGCTATCCAGAATGTTCATGTGCCCAAGATTTTATGCTGGTTTGCAGCCTTGGTCTGTGCCATTTCCCCTAGTAGGGGTGCACATTACCCATATATACTGACTACCCTTTGACAATGTTGATGCTAACAGAATAGGATTTACTCATGTGGTAATGGTGATTATTCCTGCAACCTTTATGGTGCTCAGATTCCTCACAAATGGGTAATCCTCCATTCATTCTATTGGCTGATGCATGATCGTAAATTTTTTGGAGTGCCAGAGACCAAGCCCCCAGCCATGTGCAACACATACTGTCCAGTAAGAAACTTCCCTAGCAGAGAAAACAAAACACCATAAGGAAACCACCAGTATGATGACCAACATATGACCAGCAAGAACACACAGTCAGTGCCTGACATGGGCCATGCCCCCAAGATAGAAGGCAATACCTTGTGGTACAACAAGTGGAAGCCCTAGTAAAAAAACAAAGACCTACCAGCATCCACCAGAATTAGTATATTATCGATGACATAGAAAACCAAAACCTCCACAGTATATGAAGCAGATAACTGTGATCAAAACCATGGAATGAAAAACACAGTGCTCCTGGATTGATTTGCCATGTCTACCGTAACTCCAGGGTGATTTCCCCATGCTTTCCAGTAGAACACCTTATTTTATATGGGAGCAATGTGGCTCCGTTCTTCTACATAACTCCTGCAAATCCAGGAGGGGAAAAAAAAACTCAGGAGCTGGCTGCAAAGCCCTGTAAAAAAAAATATAGAAATCCCTGTAGACCTGGGAGCCCTCAAAATAAAACATATCAGAAAAGCAGGCATTGACAACACCCAAACAAAAGCACCAGGCAGCATACCAAGCCAAGAGCTGAGCTACCTGCTTAGGAACACCCAGTGTGCATGCATAAAATAATAGGAGTCAGACCCAGCATTGCTGTGCTCCAGGAGTATAGGCACATACTGCAGCTTTGTGCTCACTTGCTGGCCTGGTGTCTATGTTTAGAAATGTTCCTTGCCATTCATGTTCCCAGTTTGTTCATAAGTGGGTGGGGTGCTGAGCACCATAAAGGTTCCAAGAGTAATCACCTTTACCAGGTGAGTACAGTACAGGAACAGTTGATAAGACCACATCTGGAGTACTGTGTACAGTTCTGGAGACCCCATCTCTGCAAAGACATAGACAGGGTTGTGAACTGTCTCCACAGTTGAGTGCTAGGCCCAGTGGTGCAAAGATCATTGCATTGTGGTGCAGGCTGCCATGAGTGAGGGCTAGCTGGTTGTTGTCCCAGTTTACGAAAGCCGTTTTATTTTTATTTTTTTAACACAGCTCCGGTACAACAGTTGAACCCAGTTCGGCAGGTTCCTAGCACAGACAGCTGCCTCTCACTCAGTGTTGTAGGCCTTAGATTACCATGTCTGCATCCTGGCAGTGCACGAGTTGGGGTGTGGGTGACCTGAGATGATAGATTGACTCTGTGGGCCACTGCCTAAGGTGAAACTGTGCCTGGCTTGGTGGACTAACCCACCCTCCTTTGATCGAGGTGCAGGCATCTCCATAGAACACCAGCTCCTGGACCCCCCTGATCTTGCAGCCTAGTTTACTAGAAGGGTGTAGAAGGGGCCCGTGATCCTCCTATAGATCCAATGTGAGGGCTGTATCTGAACCTCCCAGGGATGACCTAAGTACCGGGGGGTGGTCTTTCCTAGGCAGAAGGGGGGGGCCTATGTAAAGGGAGTGGGGGGGCAGTCCTTTGCACTGAAAGGTGGTAGTTTCATGTAACCACCTTCCAGAGCTGGCGATAGTGACGCTGTCCATGGGCAGCCCCATACAGGCCTATTGCCTGTATAGGGCTCGTAGCCTGATTCCTCGAGTTTAAAGCCTGGGCTTCATATGGGTGCATTTCCCTTGAGATCTTCAGCTGCATGTTCCACCAAAATAATAGTGATATTAGTTCCAGAATCTGGGAACAATATGCTGATCAGTATGAACTGCATTTTCTTAAAGAGAACTAGATTGTAACACCCATGGGTGGTATTAATGTGTGCATCAAATCACTACTCTTCAGTGACATAAATGACAAATGTAGGAGGGACAGAAGACAATTCTGAGGCAAAATCAGGGACATCCCTGAAATCAGGGACAGTTGAAAGGTATGGCTGCTTGGTGTAGCTTAAGCGGTGTGAAAGTCTAGCCTGGAATTGGTTACGCCATGGGAAGAGTGGAGGAACCTTGAGGTCCCTGTTTGCCACCATCTTGTATAGGTCTATGAATTGTTCGTATCCAGACTTGTAACTGCACAGTGCCAGTTGCACTGTGACCTGCGGTGGTGAACTGCATGTGGTGGCCTCAGGCATAGTACTGGTCACTAATACAGACAGTCCCCATGTCTATGTGTGCTGCATGCATGTTGTGGGGAAAGCTACCCCAACCCTCGCCCCAGAGCAGCTACTCATCAAGACCGTGTGAAGGTTTTGAAGTGCCCCCTACCCCAGTTTGGGGTACCTAGGGAGGAGAATTCTGATTCAGCGTGGCAGGGGGCAGCAGGGCCTTGACACCTCATTCTGAGTCGATATTTCCACAGGGGGGGGTGATCCCGTGGGAACAGCGTCCAACTGGCTTCAGTCAGGTAATGCCATCTGGTGGGTGGCCATCTACCATTCCTTTGCATGGGAGCAAGCAGGTCACAGAGTGGGGCTTGTTGAGGTGTCAGTCTGCCCTTTTGTGAAAATCCCTTTAGAGATGCCCCAGCTGAGTCTGGCTATTACCACTAGCCAAACTGTCTGGATGTTGCAGCTAGTGTGCTCCTAACAGAGCCACCTTTCCCCAGGGTATAGTGGAAAGTGGGGTTTATTCATTATATGTTCATATGCACCCATGTCTCTCTAATGCCTGGATGCATATCTCTCAGACTGTTGCATAGTGCTTTTTATGTCTTGCTCTGCAGGGGCCAGCACAATGCATTCAATGGTTCTTCCTTGTAGCACATGGATCATAGTGCAATACCTCAAGCTGAAATAAATATGGGCTGAGAGGAAGAACACCACAGTGTCTATTGCCTGAGCCCCCCTGAAAACATTGCACTCCTTTACCCACTTGCATGCATTTGAGCACTGATCTCATGAGGGCAGCCATGTTAACAAGGGTGGTCACGAGATTTCAAATGCACAGACTCCTGTAGCAGTGTAATGTGAAGCAGGGGGTTACAGTATCGGGGGAGACATCCCCAGTACAGCGCATGCCCTGGAGCATGGGAAAATGAACAGTAAGGATCCCAGAACCTCCCCCTCCCACTGTGGAAAGTATGGACTTCGGACCAAAAGATGTTGCCGTGCGGCCAGCCGCAGGGAAGGACACCTGAATGAGACAGCCACTCTGAGGTTAAGGGTAAGTGTCCCTTTAATTTAACTCTTGCAATGCAGGGAGAGAAGCTGGGCATTGAGAGCCCACTGAGAATGAATGTTCCTTTACCGCCCAAAACTCTTGTGGAATAGTTTACCAGTGCTGTTGTCTTTTGTTAGCCAACTTGTTTTGTGTTAGGGGGGTCACTAGGGACACAATGCTCAATATGGCTACTGCCTGAATGAGAACTGGATGCTCCGGGATGGTCCAATTCTGCAGGGTGCTGCTCGGGGGGGGGGCTACTTCTGAGTGCCAATAAACGCAGTGGAAATGCAAGTGCACTGGTGCACCATCTGAACCTCCTTACTGCTGAATGCAGCCAGGGGAGAAAAAAGGGGCCCTTTCCACAAACAGACTGGCTCTTTGTCACTGCTACCTGACTTGGAGTGGAAGCTACACATGGGTCCAGTCCCCAGGGAGCTGCTGGTGGGGATGCTACTGAGGGTCCCAACCTGCAAAGAGATTAAGGTAGGACACTACTTGAGGGTCTGTCCCTAGCACAAACCCCTGTTTGGAGTTCTGGGGAGCCTTGTTCTGTTTAGGGACTAACAGGAGCATGTAGAGCATTAGAAAAAAAATCCTAAGGTTAACACGCACTTTGCATAAGACTACATGCTATGTGATAGAGGAAAGAGTAGGGAAGGTAAAATTATATTGAAAAATACCTGCGAGATAGTAAGCGATCAAAGATTGTGTCCAGCCTCTAGAGATGCATGAAGTTAACTGGACAATGTTGCTCATGGCTGGGGACTTGGCCTCTGGCACTCCAAAAACAAATTATGATTGTGCATCAGCCAATAGGATGGATGGAGTATTTCCCATTTCTGTGGAATCTGAGTACCAGAAAGGTTGCAGGAGATAAAAGGAAATTATGGTTAAGTATGAAGACATTTCTTCTTTAATTGACTATAATACTATGCTTGCTTGGGTAATAGCTTCTGTTGTTTGTTGGGTTTGCTCGAGATTAGCAGGAATTATTATTCCGTGTCACATTCTTTGGTGGTTGGTGACGGGGGGTGCTACAGAGTAAGTATTTGTTTGTTGTTCTTCCTCAGATGCATCACTTTACACATTTATATTAAAATGCATTTCCCATTGTGGTGCCCAAGTTATTATTTTGTTTAGGTCATTCTGAATTAGTTTTTTGTCAGGCTCAGTTGCACAGTGCCCACCTAATTTGGTGTCATCAGCATACTTTCTGCACCATGGGCTAAATTTTCAAAGCCCCAAAACTGACACACATTGTTTGCGTCAAATGGAAATATCACTAGGGATACCATGTGCCAAACATTGTGGCAGTCTCAATTTTTTTCAGCAGATTGTGGTGAAACCAGGCGCCCTTGCTCCAGAGTGGCTCTGCAGCAGACATGTGGGTGCACCATGGTGGGCAGGGGGTTGTGTCATGACAGTGCTGCAGCATCCCTCACTTTTGGATTTTCAAAGCCTCCCATGGCCACAGAGTTGGCTAGGGTTAGACCAGCCAGAGCTGGTCTAATGGCCTGTGCATCACCATTGGTCTGAGCAATAGATGACTAGAGAGACCAGCAAGGGATGGGAGCAGTGTATGATGTGCCTAAATCCTTGGTAGCTCCACTCCAGTGCCCACTGTGTGGGACCGAAGGATGGGATGGCATTTACACTGCAGTGGTGACTGCACAGGTGTTCTTCAAGAGTGGAACAACAGGAAGGTGTGAGTTGCATCTATCCATGCAATACGTCCTTGTGCCAGCTGTGTTCCATACCAGCCAAGTGCCCTGTATCCCAAAGCCCAGGAAGCATCTGTACACCATAATGGAAACCCCAGCATGTGTTGCATGCTCACAACAGGGACAGACACACCTGACAGGACACTCCTGTTTGTATGGTACTGCACCATACCCACATCATGCAGTGTACCACCTAACAGACCAGCTGCATTTTGGGGCTACATGGCACTGCTACAATATACTACACTGCATCTGCCAGGTCTGCCATTCCACAATAGGTTGTGAGAACACCCACTGCCTGTGTATCCGATCCCCATTGGGTATCATGCCATCTGCTCATCTGTGGCAGCACCCCCCAACCCATATACAGGCTGTGAAGGGTGGTCAGGGTTTCTGCAGACAGTGGGTGGACCTGCGAACAGTGGGCATATCATTGTCAATGTTTACAACACAATGCAGTGCACTGCCCATAGATGACAGGACTTGGGACACGAACAGCAACTGCATGGAGGTATGTTCAAGGGACATAGCCAGCAGCATTAAGGTCACTGGAGTGGGTAGCATACCATAACAGTGCATGCATGAGTCATATTCTGGAGGTTCCTGCTGTGCAAGGGATACATGGTATGAGCACATTCAGCACTCTTCTGTTAGAACATTGCTCCATTGTCTCCTGCAGTCTACGTGTGCTGCTTTTTTTCTTAGTCATTATTGCTGTGCCCACATAGCATGGGACAGGCTTGCCACCCACCAGGGATTGATGGAAACCTCCATCAATCCCCATCAGTGCCCCACCTGTTTGGCACATGTCTCCACTTGCAGCATCTGTGGGAACTTTGGCACCAAGACCCATTATCTACTGAAATCTGGCATAGGGTTCCTGGAGCACCCAGTGTTGCCACAAGTGAGGGTGTGGCACACCATGTGCTGATCTTAGCAGCATTTGAAAATCGAGCCCCATGTGTTTAAATCTTTACTTAAGTCCATTAAGAAAATATTTAATAGAGTGGGACCCAACACTGCCTCTGGTATCCCACTAGATATGTGTCCACTACCTGAACTGTGTCCATGTATGGTTACACTTTGGGTTCAGTCTGTCAGCCAGTTTAAGGTCCAGCTGATTAATTTCTGACTTATTTTAGCAGCTTCCATTTTTTTTTTATTATCAACCAATGAGGCACTAAATCAAAGGTCTTGTAAAAGTCAAGGTAAATAATGTCACATGGCATTCCTTTGCATAATGAATCACGTTTGTTATTCAAGATTTTCCAGACATAAACCTGTGTTGTTCCATATCCATGATGTTTGCAGTATTATTGATTAAATTCTTTACAATACCGTTGAGCATTTTCCCTGGTATGCTGGTTAGGCTTATTGACATGTAGTTATCTGGTTCTCATTTGTTACCCTTTTTGTAAATGGGAACTACATTGGCCTTTTTCCAGTCATTTGAGATGCTACTGGTATTGATTGAGGCTCCAAAGATCATTTTCAGTGAAGTTATGATACTATCAAACATTATTTTAAGCATTTTCCCAGTTATATTGTCTACACTTGGTGATGAATCATGTTTGAATGTCTTCATGCTGTCATTTATTGCATTCTTAGTGCTAATTACGTTGGGAGAATTCAACTTTACACTTAAGTTTATTTCTTTAGTTGTGTTTGCATATATTGTACAAAAATGGTTGCTAAATATATTGGCCATTTCATAAGCAAGGATCTGGGTTTGAATCCCACAGCCACCTAGGTGCACACTGTATGATCCTGAGAAAGTCATTTAACTTCCTTGTGCTCCCAGGTCACATCTGGAAACAAGCTTCAGCTTAGTGTGCCACTCCTGGTTAAACAATATTCCCTTTCCCCTTTCCCTTCCTTTCATGTCCACCGTCTCAGCTGGTAGGCTGCCCCATATGTTCACCATTTAATGGAAGAAGTGCTTCGTAACATTACCCCTGAAATAACCACCTCTGTGATTCAGGGTTTGTCACCATGTCCTGCTGGAAGACATCAGATCAAACATCTATGCCTTTTCAAGCTTGTTTGTTCCCATGAGACTAGATCATGACCCCTATCAACCTCCTTTTCTCCAAAGTGAACAAGTTAAGGGCCACCAGCCTCTCCTCATAGCCTGGGTGAAACATCTAGTCCCACCTGAAGATCTTCCCATCCTGGTCCATGCCTTTGTTACCAGTTGTTTTGACTACTGCAATGCCTCTATCTAGTGCTGCCGGGGGGGGGGGGATATCTGCCACTTGCAGCTAGTGCAGAATGCGACGGGCCAAGTTGTTGACTGGAATCTCTAGATCTAGTCATATAACACCTGTGCTGCGTGAACTGCACTGGCTGCCCATACAGTGACGGATCATCTTCAAGGTCACATTGCTGACCAATAAGGCCCTACATGATTTAGGACCTCACTACCTGAAAGAACTCTTGGTGTCTTACTGTCCCTCTCGTTCACTCTGACCCTCTGATGAGGGGTTGCTAGAGATTCCCAGGGTATCCTTAAAAACATCTGGAGGAAGATCATTTGCTTTCATGGCACCTACCCTGTGGAATTCTCTGCCCCACCAGATACGAGATAGCCTGACCGTAGAAGGCTTCAAAAAGTAATTGAAAGCCTTCCTGTTTAAACAGACATTCTCAGAGATTTGACAAATGATTGTATTGACTGCTGTTATGGTTTTATTGGTTTTAAATTGTATTGTATTTATGTTGTTGTATAGAATACTGTAAAAGTGTGATATTGTAAAAATGCCCTGAGCCCTGGAAGGGTGCTTTATATAGATACATTTTTTCTTTACTTTTGTCACCCATGTCCCTGATCATTTTGATGGCCCTGTGTTGCAACCTCTTGACTGCATCAGTCTCCATTTTCTATTGAGGAGACCGGAACTCCATGCACTAACCAAGGTGGGACAGACCAGAGCCATGTAAAGGGGAAGGATCACTTTCCTCACCATGCTAGCCAGACCCTTTTGATGCATCTTAACCTTCTGCTGGTGCTCTTGTCAGAAGTCACACACTGCTTGTCCTACTTTGGTCAGTTGTCTCTTATGAACTCAAGTCCTTCTTCACCTTTGATGCAGCAAGAGGAGCCCCACACAGTATGTATAGGTTCTAGCTCTGTTTTTCCTCCCCAGGTTTAAAACCTTGCATTTGACTGCACTGAATCTGAGACTCCTGGGGCTCAATTTTCAGTCGGCCCCCAGAGTGATGCAATTTGTGCAGATCTATGACTACAGCAAACTTAAGTGCAGCAGGCACCCTGCACCCTATAGCAAAGAGTTGCCATAGCCGCAGAGCTGTGCCAAACATTTAGCACACCTCCAGGGCCTGATGGAGTAATCTGTCAAACATCACTTGGCCCAACCCTTGAGGGGCCATGAAGGTGGGGGGGTGACTAAGCCAGCAAGGAGGGGCGTGAGGGCAGAGTGAGAATGAAGGGTACCCTATGGGATGACAGAGATATGCCAGCAATGTCAGGGTGCAAGAGTGCCATGCTCAGTTGTAGAGAACCAATTGGCCTGGGCAAAGGGGGGTTGGCAAGAACAGACTGTGAACTGACCCCAGGTGAACACAGCCCTGGAACTTGCCCCATAGGTACCACAGTTCCCAACACTGTAGGTAGACAACAGTGGTGGTAGATTACAAGATGCAGGTGGTGGAGTGGAACATTTTCTGGGTACCGCAATAGTCCTGTGGTATTGTGCCCCATGTGAAGGCAGGCTGCTGCCCACCTACATTGTTGGAGACTGTGACATCTATGGGGCAGGTGCTAGGGTTGTGTTCACCCAGGACCAGGTTACGGTCCATCCTTGCCAACCCCCCCCACCCATGTTGATTGGCTCTCTGCAATTGTGTGTGGCACCCCTGCTGGGCATCACCTCAAAACCCTGACATTGCTGCCATGCCCCTTTGGCCCCCTAGGGCACTCACCATGCTCCTTCTGCACCCAGTCCCCCTCCTTGCAAGTTGCCCCTGTCACCTCCCTCCCCAGTTCCTCGCTAGTCTAAACTGAACACTCTGTTATGACCACAGTGGGACTTCTGGAATTCCAAAAAAGGGGATGGGGAAGCCCCACCATGGTGCAAGCCCCCTTGTCACCTGGCACAAGGGTGCACCTGCTGCAAGGGTGGCAAAGGGCAGCTTTGGTTCACGGCATCCCAATTTCAGTGCACCTTGCATTCAAAAATTAGCACCTTGCACTAAAGTTTTCCTTTTTAAAATTGGGCCCCTGAACTCCAACCAATCACCCAGCTAATTCATTGGCCCTCTGTGAGGTGTGATGGAAACAGTGGTAGTGATATATAATAATATTTTTGGGATTTGTATTACAAGAATAGTGAGAACTGAGAAGTTGCCAGTTTCCTCAATGCCACCAGCTGAAGACAGTCAGTTCTATGAGTGTCAAACTACTGAACAACTCAGGAAAGGCAAATTGAAGCAACAAAACTAATACTCTAGATGCTTCAGAGCTGAATGTTTTAAATTATGTGGCATGCCTAATTTACATAACTGCACAGTGAACAGTGAACTAATACTGTATACCTTGTAAAATTATTACTGAATTAAAAAAAATCTCCCACCTTGTAATGAATTCTTTGAAAAACAGTATTTGCATGTACAGTGGGAATTTTTTAATTATTTGCCTACCCCACACCCTTACCCTCAGAATGTAAGCTTTTTTTTTTCTGGCAATAATATTTTTTGTATCTTTTTACTCAAGGCAAAATGAATCACTCCCTAGAGTAGCTCATCGGAAGGAAGGGTCCATGACCATGTTTCTATTTAGGTCTCTTATTAGAGCACTGATAGCAAGATGCCCATGGCTCCACCTAACCTTGAACAGTTTCTGCCACTGAAGGCATTACAGAGTGCTAGGTATAATATAGGGACCTTAGGAGGATTGGATATAACTAGAGGAAGATAAGAAGAAAATGAGATCATCATTAATAAATTCAAAAGAAATGCTGTATGGAGTTTGATTCCACTAGAATCTCTTGAAAGCACAGTGCTATTTGCGTACTTAGGGCTCCATTAATGATGCTGAAGGTGACAGATATATGAGAACACCACATTTATTTCCCAATCTGCGCCCTTTCCTCAGGGCCCAGTTTTAAATGTTCTTGATATCAGTATTAATGACTTAAACCAAGTTCAGAAGATTAGAAATTAGAAAATATTCATACATAGAGGTTCTGCAAATGTGTTAATGACATGCAATAGATTGTCAAAATCTGCATGGATTGATGACAGAGACCCCAAACTGCAAAAACATACTGCAGCTGTGTTTGCTCGTCTTTCAATAGACCTATTCAACATCTGACTTCCACTTCATTCTCCATGCTCCTTCCCCAGACAGATAAAAGAGCTAGTCATGATATCCAGTTTTAACAAGCATTTGTCAATGCCGAATGCTTGCTTGCTGGTATTAGCACTGGAAATGCAGGAGTTAGACAGATGCAGAATAGGAATGGCAGTGAAGTATTGAACTTCACGCCAACCCCACCTCCATCTTGTAGAGATGGACAGGCATTGGGGTATGCGTTTGGGTTGTCGCCCATAACATTCATGCCATTTCACTCATTTTATCCTGCAGACACTGACAAGTGTCGAGGTGTGCCTTTGGGGTGTTCACTTACAGTCACCCCACCTCCATAAGACATACACTGAAATGGGTGCAATATAGGAGAATGGGGTGAACTCTGGAGCCGAAGAGTCGAAGGCACACCTCGATGCCTGTCACTGGCTGCAGGGTGGGGGGAGTGGGGGTGGAATGAGCATTACAGTCAGCAATACAAAGGCACACCCCTGATGCCTGTCAGTCTGTACAGGCTGGGACATTATGGTTATAAACCCTAATGCCCTGGGTGTTTGTTGGTATTTGCACTACAAATTTTCAACATGGCCTTTTTGTGAGCCCCACCTCATGAAAGCATTTGGGACCTCTTCTCATAAACAGTGGCACTGTGATTTTGTTAATGTGTCCCAAATTTTGACTTCCCACAGTGACCATGCCATTGTGCGCCAGATGTACGAAATCATAGCTTGGGCAGTATGTGAAGAATGACAGCTGTACCATTCATAGGGAGGTGTGAAGAGATGGCAATATTGAAAATCTGTAGTTATAATATTAAAAATGCTCGAATCTCCGAGCATATGTGGAAACTGCACAACAAATGCACGTAACACAGTCATTTAGTGGAATTATTTCAACAAATTTTCTACATAGGCATTTTGTGACCTCTGCTCATGAACACTGTAACTATGATTTTCTTAATATGTCCCGAATATTGATTTCCCATAGCAATCGCTCTATTCTGCGCCAGATGTGTAAAAGCATATTTTGGGAAGGATATAAAAAATGACAGTTGCACTGTTTGTAAGGAGGTGTGAAAAAATGGCAATGTTGAAAATTTGGAGTTGAAAATATTACAATTGCGCAAAATTATGAATATGCGTGGAAACTACGCAATGTATGCTCATTACACAGTCATTTTATGGACTTTTGTCACTAAATCTCAATATTGGCATTTTAGGACCCCTGCTCATGAACAATGTCACTGTGATTTTCTTAATCTGTCCCGAACACTGACTTCCCACAGTAACTGCACTATTGTGTGCCGGAAGTGTGAAAACACATTTCGGCCAGGATGTGAAAAATGACAGTTGTACTGTTCATAAGGAGGTGTGGAAAAATGCCAATGTTGAAAATCTGGAGTGAAAATATTACAAATTCACAAAGTTACGAGTGTGTATGGAAACTGCGCAATGCACGTTCGTAAAACAGCAATATTTTGGATTTTTTTCACCAAATTCGTAACATAGGCTTTTTGAGAGCCCACCTCATGAACGGTGGCACTGTCATTTCATTAATCGGTCCCGAAAAGGTGATTCCATGCAGTAACTGCAAAATCATCTTTCCAGACCAAGTAACACCATGGCAGTGACTGAATTCATGAGTAGGGGTCCCAATAACCCCATGTTGAAAATGTGGTGCCAAAATTCCTAAAAAATGCCTGAGATATGCACCAAAGTTGAAAAAACCCTATTTATGCCATTATACAGCTTACAGGCATTTCTTCAGTTTGTGGTCGGCTTTGAAGAGTACAGACATGTTCCCAGTCCACGGAAGATCATCGCACCGGGCTCCGGAGGTAAGTATGGGGTGAGGGGGGTGTGGTGAGGTGGGCTACGTAGAGGGTGGGCGCTGGTTGGGGGAGGGGCACTGGACATTTCAAGGGACTGTTTTCTCATTTTACAGGTAACAAAAAAAAATACAGACAACACAGGTCAGTTTTCTACTTTTGCAGGTGTGTTTGGTACAGTGGGGTGGGCTCCCAGTGTGCCACCAGCATTTGTGGGGAGAAAGACCAAAGCCAATGGGAATTGGGCCCCCCATCAGCACAGAAATGAGTGGGTGGGCACATGATGCTGAGGGGGATTGGGCACTCCCTTGGCACAGGCATGAAATCATTGGGGGGCCATTATTCCAACAGGGAGTAGGCTCCTCTATCGGCAACTGGAACTGGGAAGGGGGGACTGAAGCCAATGGGGATTGGGCCTCTCGTCAGCTCAGAAATGTGTGTGGGGGAACATGATGCCAAGGGGGATTGGGCACCCTCTTGGCACACAACTGAAATTGGGGGGAGCATTATGACAATGGGGAGTGGGCTCCCCCATTGACAAATGAACTGGGTTGGGGGCATGCTGTCAGGGGGATTGGGCACCCCATCAGCTTTTGTGGGGCTCTGAGGTGGTGGCATAGAGCTGCCATGCTCCTGGAAATGTTACATCAGGCAAGGTACTGCCCTGCAATGACAGGTCGCTCCCTCATTGCAGCGGAATGGCTGACAATACAATGATGAGGTGGCCCCTGATTGTAGTGATGAAATCATTACAAGTTGGTGGCACTTCTGTAGAACCAGTGTCATCAGGACACTGGTCCTGCATTGGCTGAGCACTGCCAAGCCCAAAAATATAGTGCTGGCATTGGTCGCCACAGTGCCGCACCTCCACAACCCGCTTCTCTCCTAAGCTGTCACATAATGTTTCTTGGACATGCGTGCAAGCAAACATAAAAACTACCCCTGGTTGCAGACAGACTAGTTATAATGCTGTTTCTTTGCTCCTTGCAATGGAAACCATTTTGGAAAGGCATATTCCAGGACTGACCCTGGGGTAATTTTTAAAACTGGACATCATACTAGCTCTTTTCCCTGTCTGAGGGAGAGAGTGCAGGGAGTTGAACAGCAGTCAAATGTTGAATAGGTATGCCAAAATATGAGCAAACATAAGAATAGCATGTTTTAGCAGTTTAGGATCTCAGTTGTTTCACTACCAACTCTCCACTCTAAACTCACCATTGCTCCTTCTAATCCTCTCATTCCATTCTCCTACTACCCTTACATCAACAGTCCCACTGCTCCTCCTTTATAGCCAAATACTGGTTAGGCTCCCTTCCCTTCTACCATTCCTCACTCCTCTCCTCCGTTCCCTCCTCGTCTTACTCTCCACACTCCAGGGATTCCTGCACCTTCTTAATTCCCCATGCACGCTCATGTGCTAGGCAAGCTGCTTTCTTCTACGTCTCCCCTCCCTCTGGAACCAGCTCCCCTCTTCCCTTCATCTCTCTCTCCCTCTCTCCATACCTTTAGACGCCTGCTAAGGCATATTCCTGTACCTGTCACTCCCCCTCTTGAGCCTTCTGTCCTTTTTCTTATAGTCTCTTGTCCCACTGCCAGCCTATGACTCCCTAATACTGGGCTAACTGTGCAACTGGCCCTCAGTCTGCTCTCTGTTCAGTGTGATGCCTAATTTCTGCACTCTAGCACACACTGGCTAGTGTATCCATCTATTGATTCTATACTCTGTTCATTGTGTTCATTTTGTTCAAGGTGTAATTCCATAATGTTGTTATTTCATGTGGGGCTTCTTAATCACCTCACTTAGACTGCCTATATATTTTGCACTTCATACATTGCATTTTTGCACTATGATTGTTTATACTGTCTTTACATCTGTACTCCCATTCCCCCACCTGGAAACAAGTCTTGGATACCAAAATGTTAAATAAATAAAATAACATTTTGTCAGCTGATGTCCTACGTACTCCTACATAACAGCTCTAATGTACATGTGGAGTTTCAACCTGGGTTTTCGAACAGGAAACCATAGTTTTTCAGCTGTTGCTGTTGTTGATGATTTACTGTCTGTGTGTAATGTGGCGAACTCACTAATGCTTTGTTTGTCATCCAATCAAACCCTTTTGGACAGTTAATAATTCAGTGTATTGTTACACAAACTAAGGGTAATACATTCTTCTCCCTAGACCCTCTGCAGGCTTCATGTTTATCTTTCCAACTGCCTACAAACTGCCAAAATCAATGATGAATGTCTTGTCACATCTACAGGTTAATTTAGAAGTCCCGTAAGATTCCTTTCTTTAGCCTATGCTGTTTTCTTTATGTATTTATTTTTTGAAAGCTTTGGAGATTGTCTTTGAGCACAAATGGTTGACCAGGTCAAAGGTTTTAGTACACTCAATATACAGTATGTATACTTCAATAACATTTGAGATGATTTTGAACGCATTTTTGTAATAATGTTTATTTCTGTGCTAAAAACAGATGAAATAATGAGGACATCACTTTGCTTAAGACCAGTTTGGTGAATGCCAAACTACTGAATAATACTGTATGTTAAAGACCAAGATAGTGTCATTTGGCAATAATAAAACTGACAAATTCTGTGATCCACTGAAAATTTCAATTCATGACTATTAAGGACAAGAACTGTTTTTTACCATACTGTAAATATCTTCATTTTAACCTTGATGTTAACCTTACCAGCTAGGACTACACTGAAATATTGATAAGCAAGGTAAAATAAAGTTTGATTATCTTTATACTACACAGTAGGTTTAGGCAGACATTTAACTAAACAAGAGGGCTACATTTCATTGTATTCATACCTATCCTCTTAAAGAGCTTGTAGCACATAAAACAGCAAGTGGAAAATATTACTACATTTTTAAAAGTAGACAGTTGCTACTTTTTATTGCTGAAGTATTTTCCTTTTTCCATGTGCTGATTTTTTTTTTGCTGATTTGAAGGTTTCCTGCCTGATAGCTTTAGATGTGCTGTGAACAGTAATTCTTTACCTGGAGAGTGTCGTATCTACAGTTGTGATGCCACAGTAAGTGAGGTTACGAAGCTGATGAGCTATTCTTCTTCATACCTCATTAACTTTGTGACATCACTTATTGTGACATCACAAGTGACCCATCGGGCAACAACTGATTGGCTCTCCTTGGTTAGTTGTGAAGTGACACTCAGTGAGGTTACAGGGCTGATGAGATATGGAAAGGAACAGAACTAGATATGTCAGTCTTGGGTACAGTAATGTTCCATACAGAACACCAACTACTGTCGGGTAGAAACAAATTTAATCAGCACAAGGGAAAAGAAAAAAAAGAAATTACTCCACACACAAAAATTAATAGTTGATTACTTTACTTTTTAAGGTGAACATCAATTTTAGAGAGCATACTAGCTCTTGTATTTGTTTTGTGATTTGGATTATAGAAATTCGTCCAAGACTGTACTGCACAAACGGGATGCAATGTGCATGGTTTAAGATTTGTTTTGTGAATTGTGCATCCAGTATACATCCCTGCAATATATACAGTGGTAGTCAGATATCTAAACTGCAAACTATAGGTGCTGGAATGGGGAAGGGCCACTATGGGCATGGCCCTACCATTTTCAGAAGTGGTACGGCCTGATTGTATCAGTTTTTTGCAATGATGTTAATTTATTACTAGGCAGGACTGTGCCTTTTAAAATGCAGTAAGCAGTGTTACTTCGTAATCACTCCCTTTGTGGCTTGCAAGGTGTCAATAGAATTTTGAAAAGTGAAGGACTGAGTATTAGAAAATGGGCTGTAAAAATCCTGCTCTCTGATTGGTCAAGAGCGCCCTCTACCCAGGCGGGTATTAGGCAACAGAGGCCACCAAATAACTAGTGCCCATGCCTGCCTGCCTCCTTACTGAAATTAGAGTGCCGTAGAACATTGACATTTCAATGAGCTACATAGAGTGATGCCTCGACATCCCACAGTACCACTTTCACAATATTTGTTCTTGTTTTCATGGATTACTTTTTAAAGTGCAGTCAGACATGTGTAGCAATCAGTCATTCGGCAACAATTTTAAATCAGAGCAAGAGCGACTGCTTTAAGGAGCAATTGTTCTTGTAGGAGCTAATGCAGAGAACCAGAGGCAGCCCTTTGAAATCAGAATTGCAATGAGGGGAGACAATGAAATGGAAATGTGTGTGGGAGCAGACAGCTACTCTTTTGCCACTCACCTCAGCAACTCACAATGCCATCACTTGGATCGTTACTTGCACTACAGTTTCTGCCATCTACTTTTATAAATAAAAGCACTGTTACTTTTCATTTTCACCTCACCCGCTCTGCCATCCTGAACACAACTGCTACATTTTTCAATTGCATTTCTGCCAGTCAAGCATGATACTCCAACTAGAAATGGAACAGCTAAACCATGCAAACCACAGAAAAAAACTTGCTTTTTTTGGAAGTATTACTTTTCTTTTTCTTTCCGGCCTGTAAATGTACAAACCTTCTGTATCTCCTTGGGTGCTGAATACTGCACTGCCCACCCGCCACCACCATTCCTCGGCTCGACTGTTCAATCCATAAGAGTTTCTAAATAACATACCTGCACAACACCCCACCTAAAAACAGAACAACTAATCCAAGTAAAAGTACAGAAAGCAACCTTTGGTGTTTATGTTTCCAGCTTTTACATGTAAATATGTGGAGCTCCCCTACTTCCTCAGCAGCTCCGTAGTACAATTGCCTGCCCACTACAACTACTCATCAGACCAATTGTCCAATCCCAATACATTGTAAACTGCACCCTGCTTGGTAGCCCAGCTGTAAACAGAACACCCAAACCAGGGGAAATCACAGAAATGTAATTGTTTTTCAGTGTGATTTGTGTTTTCATCCCAGCTCGGTAAACCTCACACCTGCAAACTAAACTACAATTCCCATTAAATCATGGGGCAGCTGGTCTCCTAAACAGTAACTCCCTCTACTAGCCAAGTGTAGCAGTACAGGGACTACTTTACAAAACGAATCTAGTTTTATTGTTTTTTTAACATTCATTATACTTATTTTTAAACTTTTGTTTAATTTTACTAAAATGTTACTTATGTACTATTTTCTTAGCACAATAAAACCTGACAGAGTGGGAGGTATGGGCAATACTGGACCTTGCAGGAGCTATAAGGCCCTCCACCTGCAGTGTCAGGCCTCATTACGCCCCTTGGTGGTCTGGTATAGCCCAATACATCCCACACTGTTGGGTATTATTGCTTATGTGTGGGGCAGGGCTGGGTTCATGGCGTACTGCATAAAGGCACTGTCAAACTTTAAAGATGAACAGGAAGGGTAGGACTTTCAGGGGGTGTCAAGGAAAAAGGCACTGGCAACTGCTGTCAGTGGGTTGGGGGTAATCCACAGAATACAAATTTGGATACAAAAACACTTATTATGTGGGTGGACTCCATTCAACTGAGGAGAGGATTTATGACTTATAACCTTGCCCCTACCACTTCTCAGGCCATTTTGTCGCCAATACTGCGAACGTTTTGCTACCTCCTGATAGTGTATATTACAGGATATCCAATTGAAATTAATGAGGGTTTTCTGTGAAATATCCAGATATATTTAGCTATATTGGGACATATCCCTAGCTACCACTGTACCAAGCACCAGAATGATCAGCTTTCAGTTCTAAAGGGATATATACATTTGCTGATACTTATTTGCTGACCTGTCTGATTCACTGCTGACTTGCCTTCACCATATTCATGAAAGATCAGAATCCCATTATAACTTGTGCACACAAAACAGTACTATCTTAAACACTCCATTGAGAACCATGACTGTTGTTTGCTATGGTGTATCTTTCTAAGTCCCCAAACTTTTGGAATTGCTTTTTCTTGAATTTCCAGTAGGAGACACTCTTGCATTACTCTATGATCTTGGGAGCAAATATGAAGTCTTTCTTAAAAAGAAGTTTAGGCTTGACCCGGTGGTGGCACTGGTGAGCGTGCAAAGAACTGCCATGTAGGAGCCCTGCATTAGCATCACAAATTCAACTATTACCTTCCCTGGTCTAGACAGTTGAGACTGCACTACAGAAAGAATGCTCTTAGACTCCAGACAAAAGATGATAGCCATCTGCACCTTATCAGCACCTCCTGTGATATGTTTAGGAGTAAGCTTGGACATTGTTGGGAAGCAGAAATTGTGCCCCTCCACACATACACAGCAGCATGTATAGCTGATGGCAATCAGATATGGAGGTGACAGTGACTATAGAGCACCACAATAGGAAAGCAGCACAGCAGAATAACTTCACGTAACTCCCCATGTTCCAGTGACCCACAAAAGTTGCAATGGCATGATCAAGGGAAGTTAAGGCTGCAGGGTAACTGGAAGTGTCCGGTGGTGATGGAGAGGGAAAAGCAAGAAATAGTTTAAGATGGTTACATCAGGGGATGCTTGAGAGCCACCAAGCAAGATGGTAGCTTAATTTGAGTGCTCCTTACCACCTCCTCTATATCTGCTTACATAACCTGATTCAATTTTATTTCTTATTTTGATATTGGTACTTGGATGTGTAAGGACTCACCCAGTATCAGCATTTAATCCCAGTACCAGTGCTTTTGTGCTGCAATTGTTGTTTATTTTACATTGTTGCAGCAGGCCTTCTACCATCACGTTGACTGCAAATGCATTGCTAGTTGCTCAGGCTGGATGATCAATTAGAAATGAAAGCTATATTGCATATTCTTGGCAAAATAACTGTGTTAATGCACCAGACAGGGATCCGATTAAAGTGACAAAAGTAGGGAAATGTGGCATTAGGGTTTTCAACTGTAATTCTCTACCTCCACTTCCCAAGCAGGAAAAGGAAAACATATTATGGTTTTCACTGTTCTGACTGTTGGCAAATCAGGGGTGGGGTCTTCCTTGGGGTTCTCAACAATAATGCTCACCCCATTGAGATATAGTCTTCAAATTTACAGAACTTTGTCTCCCCACATGCTGCTAGCAAACTGCAGGCCCTGCCTGAAGAAAACATATCACATCTCACCATATTTGGTCATGGAATGGGGTGAGCCTTAAAGTTAAGAACCCCAAGGAAGATCCACTCCTGATTTCTCAGCAGTCAAGAAAGCAGAACTGTTATTTTTTTTCTTTTCCTGCTTGGGGATTGAGGTTGAGGAGTTAGGGTTGGAAATTCTAATGCCACATTTCCCTAGTTTTATCCCTTTAATCCAAACCCAAATTGGTATATTAAAACAGTTTTTTTTTTTGCAAAGAATTTCCTTACTTTTTGAGATAGTAGAATCGTATCCTCATTCATGCAGGTCCCGCATGAACACATCCATCTGGATAGGGAAGTGCAGGGCCCTGCACTTCAATCCCACCATAGATGCACACATCCATCTTCTGACTGTGGAAGAGCAGGGCCCTTTGGGCACAGTGCCTCCATGGCTCCAGAAAAGCAAGTTATGTGGTTGGTTGTAATTGTTTTTTGTGAAGCGCACTTCAAAGGAAAAAAATATATTAAGTGTCCCTCTTAACTGCCAGTAGCTGGTTGTATATGGGCAAAAATGTGTTTTTTGGTTTTTTACTCATGAGTCAGTAGGTTTTTTTGTCAGTTTTCTCTGAAATGTGTCATGGATGTAGTGGAAGATGAGATACTACTTTGGTGCATTTTTGATGCTAATCAGGATGTTACTGTGGATTTGGCACCATGATGAAGACTGGAGGTAATTATGAGGTGCAGTGCATACCCCATGAATGCTTAGGAGGGATTATGTGTTAGTGTAGTCTTCATTGACACCTTTTTTTTTTGTATGTACATTGTCACTTAACTTTAGTTATTAATATGCTCCGACTATTGATGGACTTATGGCTTATTAAAATTGCAATGTTATTTTATTTTTTTATATGTCTGTTTACAGTTTTTATTTCATGGGAACTTAGTCTTGTAGTAATCACTGATGCCTTTCTTTTGATACATGGATTGTCCCTTAATTCCAAAGACTGACAGAGTAACCATTTTTTAAAGTTGTAATGTTATTCTATCAGAAATTTTAATTTTCTAATTTTTATGTTTTTATATGACCCCAGAATTTTTGGGGAGTATCATGTGTTACTGTTGTACTACTCATTGAGACCTTTGTTTATATATACACAGTCCCTTAACTCGAAATATTAACAGAGTTATAGCTTGCTAAGGTAGCAGTATTATCCTTGGGAATTTATATTTTTACATCTTTATTTTTTATATGTCAGTTTTCAGTTGGTATTCCTTAGGGACTTAATCTTGCAGTACTCATTTAGACTTTTCTTTTCATATATAATTTCTTCCTCAACTCAAAAGACTGATGGAGTTACAGCTTGCTAAATTTGCAGTGTTGCCCTATGGGAATTGTCATTTTAATGTTCATGTTTTTTATGTATAGCATCTAAATATTTTTTACTGTATTATGTATTAGTGTTGTAGTACTCATTGAGACCTCATTTTGATACATAGATTGTCCCTTAACTCCAAAGAGTGATGGAGTTGTGGCTTGTTAAAGTTGCAATGCTATCCTATTGGAATATTAATTATTAATTTTTTATGTTTTTTATATGACCCCTACATTTTCTTTGGAAGTCATTATGGGTTAGTGTAGTAGTAATCATTGAGATATTTCATTTGCTATATTGATTGTCCCTTAATTCCAAATATTGAAGGAGTAATGGCTTGTTAAAATTTAAATGTGCAAAACAAACAAACAAACAAAAAAAAACTAAGTCCAAATTCTTGCTTCATATGAAACAATCTTGTTTCATGAGATTGTGTCATTCTCAAGAAACAGAACTGGATCATATCAAGCAAGAATATGAAAAATATAAAGTCTTGTTTTGTATAAACCAGTCAAGTTTTGTGAGATTGTGTCAATCTCATGAAACAGGATTGGTTCATATGAAACAAGAATGTGTTGGTTTGTTTGAACCAATCTTGTTTTGTGAGACTGTGTCACTTTCATGACACAGGACTGGTTCATATGAAACAAGAATGTGAATAAAACTGAGCTCAAATTCTTGTTTCATATGAACCTAATCTAATTTCGTATGGCCCTATTCTTGTTTTATGAGGCCATATGAAACAAGAAAATCACCTGACGAAACAATGTTTTTTGAAATGTTTATAAACACATTTCTGGATATTTTTCCCAAAAACTAACTGCAGAATCCAGTTAATGGGGTCCTGTTTAGCAAGATACATGTGCTGATGTCTCTGCAGGATATGATTTGTATGGCATTTCAAAAAAGTTTAAAAAAAAAAACAGAAACAAGATGGCTGCCACATGAAATAAGAAAATTACTCTCAAAACAATATTACAAATTCTTGTTTTATATGAAACAGCTATCCAAAAGACCATATGGAGCATGTTCAGAACTGAAATGTCCAATCCTTATAACTATAGAGTGATTTAAAATTTTCTCACCACACAAATGAAAGGCATCATTCTGGGGCAAGCCCTTTCTATCCTGAAAATGTCAGACCAAAATTGCAAACTATCTGGGTGTTAGGTGATGGCACAAAAAACAGCCCCAAAAAACACTTTCTCACTATCTGGATCTCAGAATCTGCACATGCAACTGGAAAAAAATTGGCGATTCAAGAGCTCTTGGCCTGAGGACTATGCATGCAAAATTTAATTCACATCTATTGAATGGGGGTGAAGCTATTAAAAAGAAAAGTTAGGAGTTTAACATTTAACAGCCTACTCAACGCTAACTACAGTGACACCGTGACACTATAGTTATCCTACATGATATGATATCAATGAAATCTACCTTGAAGGATATGCAGAAGCAAGTGGACTCGGTTTGCTTTCATGCCAGTGATATCAGCTTTTATGTGGGCCATTTGGAGACCTGACTGGGCTACAGAGATGAGGTCCTCCAAGAGCAGGCTTAAAAACTTGAGGTGAAGGTTGATTATCTAGAGAATCAGAGCAGGAGGAATAACCTCCACCTTACGAGTTTCCTGGAGGTGGCAGAATCAATAGAAATGTTTTCATTCCGACAGGCAGTCATCCCACAGATATTAGATTATTATTTGGATAATATTCTGAAATTAAACAGGACCACATGGCCTTGGTCCATACCCAAAACCCAGAGCTCCAGCTCACCCAGTCTTAGCACTTTTCATAAGCTATCATTTTTAAGGAAAAAAGCTGGCATTAACCAGAAAGAAAAAAAAAAATTTCTGAAAAGGTCACCAATTCTATATTTTCCAAGACTTCTGTCATGTGCCTGCTAATCATTGAGGATATACCATGGTCAAAAAAACTTACCAAACTGGGCCTCACATACTATCTAAAGTAGCTGGCTGTCCTCTGGGCATTCAGGAATGGGGTATGACATTCCATCAATTCACTAAATGAAGTTTTCAACTTCCTGCTTAGGAACTGGCACTATCAAGGTCCGGTACTCTACAGCTTGACAGATCATGACTCAAGCTAGATTACTTGAGACCCACCAATGCACCAACTGGACCTTCTGAAGATGCAGGAACAATGGGTAAAAACACAGCAGAGTTGGCAGGCAGCAACAATAGATGGCTGACAAAAAGTACAAACCACACCATCAAAGACAGGGAGCCAGAAATCACCATCACTACAGATGTCTCAGCTGCTCTCCTCAAGGATGTGAAAGTAACCACAGACATGTCTTCAAGTCCTCAACACCAGCTTCTTCATCCTTGAAAGCTGTCAGCTTCCTGGCAATACTTGGACCTAGAGCACCAGAGTAGCAGAAATCCTGATCCCCTGTAAGGGAAGCCCTATCAAATCTCAGCATCTACAAACAATCTGGTTGGGTTTCCCGACACCAATGCATCTGAGTTAAGCAGAGATTGTGGCATTGACTGTAACTAATATGGGCACCTTACCTGCCTCATTGAATGAAGGCTCATCTGCTTCCATGGGGGCTTTCATGGGGAGCAACTGTGACCATGAGTGACTAAACTGGCTGTACAACAGGACACAGAAGGTAATAGTGAATGGAACACATTCTGAAGAAAGGGGGGTTGCTAGTGGAGTACCTCAGGGCTCAGTACTGGGTCCTGTCCTCTTTAACGACTTTATAGGTGACATTACAGAGAGTCTGGAAGGAAAGGTATGCCTCTTTGCAGATGACACAAAGATCTGTAACAGAGTTGATATACAAGGGGGGGTAGAAAGGATGAGAAGGGACTTGGCAAGGTTGGAGGAATGGTCAGACATATGGCAACTTAGATTCAATGCAAAGAAGTGCAAAGTAATGCACCTGGGAAATAAAAATCCAGGAGAAGAGTACACAGTAGCAGGGGAGGTACTAACAACAACAATAATGGAAAGAGATCTGGGTGTAGTCATATCAGATGACCTAAAGATGGGTAAGCAATGTGAGAAGTCAGTAAGGAGAGCCAGGGGCATACTGGGATGCATAGGGAGGGGCATCACAAGTAGAAAAAGGGAAGTGGTTATCCCTCTGTACAGACAGTGAGACCCCATCTGGAGTACTACGTGCATTTTTGGAGACCTCATCTATGCAAGGACATAGACAGGATGGAAGCAGTCCAGAGGAGGGCAACTAAAATGGTGCAGGGTCTACATCAGAAACCATATGAAGAGAGACTGAGAGAGCTTAATATATGTACCCCTGATGAAAGGAGGGACAGGGAGGACATGATAGAAACTTTTAAGTACCTCAAGGGAATCAACAAAGTCCAGGAGGGTAGCATCTTTCAGAAAAAGAGATGTGTAAGAACAAGGGGGCACAATTTAAAGTTAGAGGGGGGACGGCCCAGGGGTAATGTGAGGAAATTCTTCTTCACGGAGAGAGTGGTGGATGCATGGAACCACCTTCCTGGAGAGGTTGTGGGGTCTAAAACAGTGGGGGAATTCAAACATGCATGGGGCAGACATAAGGCAATTATAGTGGGGGATTGCAGGAAGTAGGCTGTTGGTTAACTAGAATCTGCAGCTTATCCAATAGGTAGGGAAATGGGCAGACTGGGTGGGCCAAGTGGTCCTTATCTGCCGTCAATGTCTATGTTTCTACGTTTCTTAATCTCTAGTAAATGTTGATTACTTAGGACTTATGTTTTTCTTTTGTCCTGCTACCAATTGGTGGAACCTGGATGTGTCTGGACCTTATTTTTCATCCTGGCTGTGAACTAGATTTGGCATACTGTGTGGTGGGTTCTTGGAAATATATACTAATGGCTCTAAACTGAAGTGTTAATGTAATTATGGGCTGACTGCAGGAGGATATGTTTCTTGCAAGTTAATGTAGCAAAGGTGTCATTGGATAAATCCATAACCTTCCAAAAGTATTGTTCTGAGGAGTGGTTTTATATACAGTGTTGATGTTTAATTCACAGAGGTTTGGGTTGAGCCTAGGAAATATGCAATTGGTTAGTGGTAACATAGTTTGGATATATTTTGAAACACTGAAATTCAGTATCCTGAATGCGAGGGGGGAATGGACCTCAGAGTAAAAAGAAAAAATTGCAGGGGTGGAATAGTGTGTGGCAAAAGTAGCAGTGACTGGGAACAGAACCTGGATCTACTGGACCATGTTGGCTGAGCTGCTACTGTATATGACCTCCATGCCACAGGAGCAGCTCAACCAGCCTCCACATTTTGCAGTTACTTGTCATGCCTGGCTAGGGGTAGGGTAGCCGTTCGTCATATCCACTACTGTACCCCTGCCGGCATTGGCTTCTTCCTGTCAAGTGTGTGAATATGTCAGGAGACTGAACTCGATCGTGTCAGTTTCAGGATTATGAGCTTCAGTCTCTGGAATAGATATCCATAGTTTAGAGCCTTTGCTCCATCCCACAGAATTGTGGGGAGCCACTGTGACCATGAGTTTGGGCACTAACTTCACCTTTTATTCTCTGCTGATCAGCACCACCCCCATCTACTGGCCACTCACTTTCGTCTTTGCTGCTACATATTGCTAATAACATTTTAATACTGTTATCTGCCATCTCCTAGTAAGGTGTGCCCCATATGCACGAGATCCTATGGTTCAGAGTGGTCTCAAGTCAAGATGCAGGCATTGGGCAACAGGGGAGGCCAGCAGTCCACAGACACCTCACATTTTCTGGACTTAAGACCACTAATACAGGCATCTTTACACATTATGGACTTACTGAGACAATCCTGTTATGCACTGTAGATCTGTTTTATGCCCCTTATGTAACCTGTAGGTACAATAATGTTTTAAATCCCACAGAGAGGACAATGTAGCTACTTGCTACTCCATGGTTATTATGACTTCCTCTATAGACCTTGTATGTCACCTTATTATGGCTACTGTTCTAGCTTGGGTGCCAAGCCTTCTGGTCATTCCTTCCTTATGTACAGCACCCACTCAGCCAGGCTGTGGGTCTAGCTAGAACCATCTGCATTTCAACCTGCTTAGTTGTTCATACCACATTTTAGGTTTTTGATCAAGGTGGGAGCACAAGTCTCCAGGCAATGAAACTTCTAGAGTGAAGTTATGCCATGGGCTATGGGCTGAATCTCTTCATACCAGGCACCATTTCTCTGCTAACTCCCCTAAGAATGCTGATCACAGAATTGTTACAAATATCCTCTGCAATATTGTAGGTTGTGGTGTAATGTAACATGTTTCTTTCTGCATAGTGAGGTGACTGTTACTTAGACTAGCTCTACAAGTTTGCAAACCGTCACCTGATCTCTGAAGTGTCTCTGTCATATTTTTTCAAGGTCCCTTTGGGATTTACAGTATATACTGTTCATTGTTCCAAGTGGCTAAATGCACCATGCCTGTATTCAACTCACCGACATCTATTCTCACCAACACAAGGCTCCTGCAAATTGATAGCTCTCATTCTTAGGGTAGGTGCTGTGCAGTCTAATTGGGCTTCCCACAGTGGTTGTGGTTAATGTCTGATGTAAACTGTTTTATCTGGAAAATCCAGGATATTTATCACCCAGTCAAGAGAAAAAAGATACTTGGCTATCTCAAATCAATCAAGTGCAAAATGGAATTCCTCCAAGGATATGCATGTTCTGAAACCTGATGTGAAAAGACTGATTCAGGAATTGATGGAAAGGGAGGCATCCAGTACCCTTTCTTTCAAGAAAATAGGGATCTCCATCCTAAGCCATAGGAAATGGTCTTTAATCAGGTAACCAAAGAGGGCCAGTGGGTAGTGGCCATGGGATCTCATAATAATGTTGACCACTCTCTGGTGAATGTTTATGCTCCAAATTATAGTTTTTTTTTAATAACCTGACCTAGTCGATCTCAGGTCTTCACAAATCTAACATGACCCTGATCATCGAAAGAAACTTTAACCTTGTTTGGGACCCATGTTTGACGCTATAACAACTACAAGGACTCCCTATCCTATGCACAAATTGAGACAGGCTCTCCCTGGGCTAGCTGGTGAACTCTTGGTACCAGACACATTTATTTCAGTCTAGGATTACAATACCTTTGAGCCGAGGCACTTTTACAAAGGTTCCACATCATAGGTAACATCATGATAAATACATAAATGGCAGTATGAACATTGAGGATTGGTACAGAGACTTTAAGATATGTTGCTTAAATGTGAAATAGGAAACAGGATGAAGAGAAGAGAAAAAAGACAGAGAAAAAGATCAAAAGAAGAGATGGGGGTTAGAGGTGTGGTAGTGGATGGTAAAGGTAAAAAGGGAAGGTGGTGAGAACAAGGAAGGGGCTGCGGCCGTGTGGCTTTGACAGAGACCGTAAATGCATAAGTGGGGCAAGATGAAGGGCAGTGATCTGAAAGAGGCGGTGGTTCTCAAGCCTACAGCAAGCCTACAGAGCCTCAGGGTGGATGGTCGGTAATTAGTCAGGTCACACCCAGGAGGTGTGAGGTCTGTTATCTGACCCGGCAGTCACAGGTGCTGGAGGCAATGCGTGACAGGAGGAGCCTGGTTTTGAAGGCACCGAGAGAGGTGGTGGAGGTGATATTACTAGAGAGTCCATTCAGCCAGCTGGGAGCCCTAAAGGCAAAAGATATCTGGCCTTGAGTTGTCTGACATTGGGGGATTTGGAACTGCAGCAGCTTAGATCCCCTGGTGTGGCGGCTGCTGTTTCTGGGTTGTAGGAGGGCACAGACTCCAGGAGGGGCAAGACCCATCAGAATTTTCTTTGCTACCATGCAGGGTTGGTATTTTATTCGATTGGCGAGTTGCAACCAACTGGTTTGAGTGTATGGGTCACAGGTGTGTGTAAGATGTTGAGCACCAGTGATGAGCAGACAAGCCTTGTTGAGGGAGGTGGTTACATGTTTCAGCATGGTAGCAGTTGCAGAGCCATAGATGATAAGTCCATAGTCAATGGTGGCAATGATAGAGCATTGGACAGCTGCTGCAATGGCTTCAGGAGTTAGGTGTTTCCTGTGGCAGAAAAGCAGGCCCAGTCTAGAGTTGGCAGCTTTGGCAACATTGTTTATATGGGCTGTGTAGGAGAGGTGAGAGTCTAGGGTGATCCCAAGGTATTTGAAAGTTAGGACCTATTCCAGTGGGCCACCTTGGCTGGTGTTGATGGAGACGAGGTGTTGCTTATGTTTGTTGTGTGAGTTACTGAAAATCATGGCCTTGGTTTTTTTCTGGTTGAGGATAAGTTTATGCTTTAAAAAACAGTTTTCAACTGAGGAGAAACCCTGCTGGAGGTTATCCTGCAGCAGGTTCGGGTCACGTTGGGAGGCAAGGATTACTGCATCATCAGCGTAAAGAATGATTTGTTCAGAATATGAGTCCAGTGGTGTGTTACGGAACAAGCTGAAAAGGAGAGAGCCCAGGCTAGAGCCCTGAGGAACACCAGAGAGGACAGGTTTGGCATCGGAGAGCACATCTGCTATTTTTACCCATTGAGTCCAGTTTTCAAGGTGGCTTTTAAACCATGTAACAGATATGTGGGAGAGACCAGCATTTTGAAGTTGGTGAAGCAAGAGGCAGTGGTGGACAGTGTCACAAGCCTTGGTCAGATCAATATAGATGGTTCCTGTGAGTTGTCCATTGTCCAGATAGCTGTGGATGGCACTGGTGAATTCAAGTAGTGCAGATGCCATGCTGTGTCCTTTTCTGAAGCCATGTTGCTACCTGCAAAGGATACTATATTTGTCCAAATGGTCGGTAAGCTGGTCTGCTTCTATGTGTTCCAGGGCCTTGGAGAGGGGAGGCAGGATAGAGATTGGGCGATAGTTCCCATGTGCAGCCTTATCGCCACTTTTATGGATCGGGGTTACTGTGGCTGATTTCCATTTGTCTGGGAACTGGCCAAGGGTGGGTGAGAGGTTAAAGATCCTGGTAAGTGGCCCCAGAACCTCTTCTAAGGTGAGGGACAGAAGCTTAGGGTCTAGGATATCATTGCTAGATCTGGATTTGCTTATGGCTTTGGTGACTTGCTTGCCAACATCTTTCTTCTTCACTGCTTTAAAGTAGAAGGGAGGATGACTGATGGTGGCAGCGGTGTTAAAAGATGTGGGTTGGTCATCATCTATGAAGAAATTGTGGAGGAGAACACTGCTGAGATCTGTGAACACAGAGTTGAAAGTGTCAGCAATGGTTTTTGGGTCAAGTGTAGTACTCACATTTACCTTGAGCGTGGCTGGCAAGGATTTGGACTGCTTCCCAGTGACTTATTGTATGTTGTTCCAGAAATCTCTTCCATTTCCCCAGGTGTCAGTAAGGGCTTGCTTGTAGTAGTTAGATTTCTGTTCCCGAATGGATTTGGTGCAATCATTTCGTGCACGTTTGTAGTCATGGATGTTGACTTGTTTTCCTGTGGTCTCTGGATTTTAGTTTCTTTAGGAGGTTGCTTGATAGCCAAGGGTTGCAGAGAGCTTTAACTTTGTACTTTTTGAGAAGAGCAAACAAGTTACATGCTTGGTTAAAGATATGGATGAATTGGGCCACAGCAGAGTTAATATCAGTTGCCTTAATGATAGGAGACCAGTCCTGGAGGAGGAGGTAGAATTTGAGGTGAGTTAGCTGACCATGAGGTAGGACTCTGCTGTAGATGATTTTAGGGGGAGGTTTCTGCAATTTATTGTACCAGGTGCAGCTGACGGGGGAATGGTCACTGAGTGAGTAAGGAAGGACTGAGGGGTTAGTGATCCGAGAGGGATGGCTGGTCAGAATCCAGTCAAGAAGGGTGCTGGTCCTATTTTTGTAGTTCTTTCTGGTTGGGTAGTCCAGCATCTGGGTAAGGTTAGCTGATATGACAAAGTCCCTAAGGGTCCCAGCCTCAGCCGAGAGCCAGTTTATGTTGAAATCACCAAAAAGGATGGTTTCAGAGTCTGGCGGTTGTGACCTGACAAGGTCCAAGACAGCGGTAAGCCCTCTGTCCTTGCTCTTTAGGAGGAAGATATACACATGGAGGCCATACCATCCTACTAGTAAGGGCTATACCCATAGGACTGCTGCACATATTCACTTAGATAGACTTTTTCTCACTACCCTAGATGTCCTCCAGGCAGTCGCATATACTACAATTGAACTAATGCTCCTGTCAGATCATACCCTAGTCCATACATCCCTAATCCTTGGCTTTAACCACTTACAGTCCCCTACATGGTGCCTCAACACCTTTTTGTTGCAGTCAGAGGATTTCAAGGACTGGCTTAAAAAGAAGGCCACCATGTGCTTTGAGCTGAATTGTACCGCAGATATCTCCTATGCTACCATTTGGGATGCATTCAAAGCCTTTCTTTGGGGTAGAATTATTAGTTAAGACACCCAAGAGGGGTCGATGAATCCTATAGCCTGACATCTGGGCTACTAGTGCACCAACATGGACAAGTATTTTGATGGCAGCCAGTTGTCCCACGCACAACCACTATTTCTCAGAATAGATGGGGGTTTGTTTGACTTTTTGCTACCTGCCTTACCTGCATCTGCCACTGGGGCGTCTTTTCTCTTTTTCAGCAATTTTTGTCCTCATTTCCATGTGACCAGTGCAGCAAGGAGTCATATGACATGAAGGACTAGGAAGTGTGTCGGTGCATGACAGCGAGTGTGGAAGAGCAGCCAAGCACTCATCATGGAGCAGCGTCCATGACTGACAGGATGTGTCCCAGATAGTCGAGTCAGCTGCTGTCTGATATAGGAGTTCCTGTCCCACATATTGGACCCAATTGTCTGCAGCAGTGAGTTTGGGGGATTGAACTATCTGGGAGACAGAATCAGTGGTGCAACTGGATGCTGATTTTGGTGCTGAAAGGATGACTGTGTTTCTGCTCAGTATCCGAACCAAATGGATTGCACTGTTAGGCAGGCAAGGCAAATTTTATTTCTACTGCACCCAATCCCAGAGGCTCTGGCCACCTTACATAGGAAGCAAAACAGGTAAAAACAATGCAAATTCTATACAACTATGCAAAAGCAAATACATTTAAAATCAATAATTCATTCATACAGTTTATAACACTTCAGGTGGTCAGTGCATTCAAGTATCCTCACCAGGGAAAGCCACAGAGAATAGATACACCTTTAGCCCTTTTTTAAAGGACTCAGACATCAGGGCCCCCAAGACAGCAGGTGGAAATGTGTTCCACAGGGTCGATGCTGTCACACTGCATGCCCGGTCAGCAGATGTTTTAAGCCTGATGCTGGGAACCCCAAGGAGGCCCCTGGTCACAGAACAGAGGGAATGGGCTGAGGTGGCGGGTATGAAGAGATTAGCCAGATAACCAGGGCCCAGCCCATAAAGGATCTTGTAGGTGGGCAAGCCCACCTTGAACACGACCCTCCAACTGACTGGCAGCCAGTGCAGAACCCACAGGACTGGAGTCACATGACTGGACCTGGCCAGGCCCGTCAGTTACTGAGCTGCTGTGTTCTGCACTAGCTGTAACCAGCGAAGGGTCCCTCCAGTTTCCCCGAAGTATAGGGCGTAACAGTAGTTAAGCCTCAGAGAAGGAAGAATCAGGACAATGGGACTAGGGAGACAGTTCTGCCTAGAGCAGCACATCAGTTTAGAATCAGAGAAAAAAAGCATAATAAAAAAAGGAACGGAAGGGGGTAAAAAAAGTCTGAGAAAGCGGGTGATGAGGGCAGGTGTGACGTGCTAGGCCATGGCATTTGACTGCTTGTTGGGATTGCGTTGTTGCTAGCTCTACAGGGAAAGAGAGCTACAAATATAAAAATAAAGGAAGAAAACGAAATAAATTTAGCAGCCTGAGAGAAGTAGAGGATTGGGGATGGTCAGAGGAGACGAGGGAAAAGGAGGTGTGTCCGAGATTGTGATTTAGACCACTGCCGTAGGAAGGCATTTTGGTGCCCTGGGCAAGAGTCTAAGTTTGCGTCCCCCTCAGAGAAAAGAGCCGGTGGTCTTGGGGCCGCAAGGCCCCCAGAAGCTCTAAGGGGTTTGCATGCTCAGTGGTGAGTTTTGGGGCCTTTTTCAAAGAAAAAACATACTTTTGTTACAGTTCCCTATCCCTGATTTCAGTGAGGGAATATTTTGCTCCCACAGAATATGAGATATGGGAGACTCTGAGTGGGTGGTATAGAGTGTGCTGCCGCAATTGTTGTGGATGAGTGGCTGACCAAGAATGCCATCAACCACCCACCCTATATGTATTCTGAAATATATTGTGAGAGATTGCTACATAAAGCATGGGGGTCTGGGGGCTGCAAGGCTGAGGGGTTAACATACTCTGTGGTGATTTTTGGGGCTTTTCTTGAAGAAAAAACATACTTTTGTTACAGTTCCCTACCCCTGATTTCAGGGAATATTTTGCCCCCATGGAAAATGAGATGTGAGAGACTCTGACTGGGTGGTATACAGAGTGTGCTGCCGCAATTGTTGTGGACATTTGTGTGACCAACAATGCCATCAACCACCCACCCACCCTATATGCATTTCTGAAATATACTGTGAAAGATTGTTACATAAAGCATGGGGCTAGGGGTCCTCTAGGCCCACTGAAGCTCTTGGAGGTAGACGGTTACATGCTGTAGCCTGATTTGGTAGTTGTGGGTCATCTACTACTGAATCACTCCCCTACTGAACCAAAACACACTTGTGTTACATGTTCTTCTGAATTGAGTATCCCTAGCAACCCCTGATTTCAGATTTTTTTTTCATCATGGAATTAGAACAAACTGTGTTGTAAAGTGGCCAAATGAGAACCAGTGGTTAGTATTTAAATGAAAATCACAGTTTGCTAACAGAGAATTCTGCATTAGAAAGTAATGCATATGTCGATGCCAGTTCAGTACTCCAACTTAATTTATAAATATATGAAATGTGAGAATTGAACAATCCACACAACACACAGGAACAGTCACACAGCAATACAAGATATGGAGCTGGAGCTGAATGAACCAATGCCCCACACACAACAGCACAGGCCACTGAGTATTAAACCAAAAACCTCAAGGCAATCAGGACATGAAGGGAAACCCGGTAACTGACAAGAGCTGATGGATGCTATATATTTTCATGCAAATATGTTATTTGAATCTGAATCGCATATCCATAGAAGTCAGATACAGCTTACACATTTCACAGTTGTCTGTCTGTCTGGTCTATGTGTGAACCTTTCTTGCCTTCAAAGAGGCAAATTTGTCAATGACTTTGTCGGCTAATGGCACTGGCTACAGCATTTTCAATAGATAGTATATGCTTAGATTTGACAGTCTTTCTTGTCCCATAGATGATCTTAAATAGGTCTTGATTGGTTTCAGTTTGCTGAAACTGCGTCGCAAGAAGCAACAGTTACAGGAGTGTCAAGAAGAGTCGGAGAGCAATTTCAATGTTTGGATAGGAAGTACTCAAAGACCATTTGTGAATGAGCTTCAACAAGCTGAGGGTGTGGCATTAGAAAAATTGGGCAGTACTGAAGCTGCCTGAAATTTGAAGCTCTCTACCTCATATACTATTTCACAAGCATCTAGGTCCTTAGAATATTTCATTGCTAGATCTGCTGCACATTTCTTTAACTCGCTAACTTCCATTGTTGAGAAAGATAGCCCTGTAAGGAAGTTAAAGTCAGCAGCCACTTCAGACAATGCCTCATACCTCCACTGAATCTGGAAGTGAGGGTGTCTAGAACATTGTTGAATTGCATTTTGAAATCCTGCTCAGCGGAAATCAAGTGTCCTTCATCTTCAACGTTCTCATCAGCCATCCTTTTACCTTTCTTTTCTTTTTCTGTGAATTCTGCATTCAGTGACATCTGTTCAGCAAGTTCTGCTGCATGTTGTACAACATCATGTATTCCATCATCCCGCTTGTGCTGCAGTGCATCCCTTAATCCACTGATATGTTTTGAGGCACTATCGACAGGCAATCTCTACATTGCAACAGTTGGTTTACCTGTCAATCAGGTTCAGTATTTTGTCCCACATTGCTAGGGTACAAAGAAATTTGAAATCTATCTGTTTGATTAGGCTCTGGGTTGTTGATACCGGCCGGCATTGGTTGCATCTTCACTTATTTGGTACAATGCCTTTAAGACATCAGGTATTTGAAGATGAAGGGAGTGAACTGCACGAAACTTTGAAGACCACCTTGTTTCAGTGTGACCCTTCAGAGTGACCTTTACTGCTTGGGACAGCACCTCCCAGCAGCTTGTTGAAGCTACAAAGAATGTAAATAATCTCTGCACTGTGACAAAAAATAATACCATGTCCACTGATATACTCGCAGCATGGACCCCAACTAAATTAAGAGAATGAGCTGCACATGGGACAAATCTAGCATGTTCATTCACTTGTGCTATACGGGCTTGCACACCACGATACTTTCCTGCCATATTAGCGCCATTGTCATACCCTTGGCCACGTATAGTTAGCTATATCTAAGCCATCATCACTTAATTTCTTTTCAATTTCTGCAGCTAGCCCACTTCCTGTCTTTTCATGTGAGATGATGAAATCAATGAAACTTTCCTCAACACTGCAATCATTATCCTGTATCCTCACATACCGAATGATTTGAGACATCTGCTCCTTGTGAGCCACATCTGGCATACAATCAAACATAATAGAGAAATATTTTGCCTCCTTAATATTTGTGATTATTTCACATCTCACAGTGGGACCCAGCAAGTTAATAAACTCGTTCTGAATTGTAGGAGAAAATAAGTGGCAGACCCTTCTTATGGTTGGCAAGTGCCCTGCAAGCTCTGGATTATAGTGACTTATCAGTTCTAGTAAATTAAGAAAATTCCAGAAGTGTGTGTCCAATTATCTCTGTGGACCCCTGAGAGCCAAGTTGTTCTTCTAGAAAAGAATAGCATCAAGAATAATTTTCAGAATGGTGCAGCCTACTTTTCTTTTTCTGAGGCAATTGATCTTTGCAGTTGATCATCTATTGTGGCCCCTGTCTTCAAGCCGATTTCAAAATTCTTCCAACGAAATAACTGTCATGTGTTCAGGGAGTTTTCATGATCTGGAATTCTGGGATTTAAATGTCTCCAGTCACAAAATCTTTTGGATTTGCTAGACTCGATGTAGTGGATGATTTTTTTGCAAACAGCATGCATGGGAAGCAAAAGATAGCTTTTGGTCTCACCATACATTAGCCATGTGTGCTCCACAGTTTCTCCATTGGGAAGAATTTTGTGAACCAATCCTGATAAAAGCGCCTGCCATCATCAGATGCTGAGAAACAAAATCAGCATTTTTCTTTGTTCAGGGCCATGTTCCACAAGCAACATCTAATTTTGTCAGTCATGTCAGGCCATGATGTTGTGTTATTAAAGGTTGAGTACTGAACTGGCAACAGCATCTACATTACTTCCTAATGCAGGATCCTCTGTATAATTTTCAAAGCTGCACGCAGACGGTGTCGGCTGACAATCATCATCTTCTTCTTTCTTCAACTTCTTCTTCTTCTGTAATATTGCCCTCAACATCTGTCTTAGTAGGGTAGGCTCATCGATGTCAATTGGTGTTGTTACTGACGGAGTCGCTGAACTTCCTCCTGCTCCTTAGACTTAGTAAGCATTGTGTCTACTGCTGGGAAAGTTTTCGATTTTCTTCTTCTCTTGCTTTCCTCAGTTTTCTAAACTCTGCCCCTGATGGTTTCTTCGTGGCATCTTCAAGAATCAGGCCTTCCTTTACAAAATACTGAAGAGAGAAGTGTACAGTATAATATGTATTTTGTACTTAACTTCAAAGCATCCCAGTCAATGTCCTATCCAACTTCCTGTTTGTGTAATCAATAGAGGTACAGCAGGGTGTACATTGGAGTTTACCCATGCCTTGTGTGGTGTGTCACGAGGCGCAGCGGTGACTTAACTTCACAACCGCATAAGAAGTGGGACAGGTTATTGACTGGTATGCTCTGAAGTTAAGTACATCTATTTACCCGGTCATGTGAGAGAATGCTGAAGATCTCAGAAGGCAGTTTCATTGTGCAAGATAGATCTATATATATATATATATATATATATATATATATATATATATATATATATACAAACACACATATTTTAATTGTTAGAGTTTGCTAACTGGTTAGCTACTACTCGCACAAGTGCCTCATTTCGTGACCTGGGAACACTGGGCAGTTAAATGACTTGCAGCTGAGAATCAGAGTCACACAGTATGCAAGTGGAGGTTGTGGTAATCGAACCCAGGCTGCTGGATAACAACAAGGTCAAAATTCATAGCTCATTACTCTAACCTCTACGCTATATAGCCAGCCCCCAGCCTAAAGTTGTTTGACTGGCTTGGCTGTTAGGATCAGCCTTACATTAATCCATGTTCAATGAACTGTCATGCACATCCTGATTACCATGGCATTTTGATTCTTCCTGAGTTTTAGCATTCCATCCTGTCACTGCTGACTGACTGGAATGCTGCACTCTGATTTTGAGCCAACATTCCTAAACTGTTGGTGGAAGAACTTTTTTCTCAAATATCTCTCTGTTTAAATTATAAAAACAGTTGATATTATTGTAAGATCGACTTTTAAGAAAAAAGTTCTTCTTCTATGAACAGTTTTTGAATGCTGGCTTAAAATCACAATGCAGCATTACCAGTCACTTTCTAACTCTAGGCTACAGAGAACATTCATAACCATAAACCATACTTGTTACACTTTTCTTTTTGAATACATTTCTATAATAGCAATAAGGCTCTCACAGGAGTTAGACTAACATCCAGTTAATTACAACCTAGGGGAAATGTCACTGGGTCACCCGTCTTGTGCCACATATTACATCGACATCCCAGACCCTAGATAGTGGTTACTGACTATTAATCTAACCCCTGGGAGTGCCTTATTGCTTAGTAACTTATTGCCATGCTCTCCAACCACCGTTGCTATGGCACTGCCCCTACCTCCCCTACTCCCGCCTTACCCCAACCTCCAGAGAGTCAGACAAACTACCAGTCAATCGCTACAAAAATGCGATCATCACTATACACCACACCCAATCTAAAAACACATTGACTTACCTTTAATAAGACTGACTGTTGGAGGGACTCTTACACGGCCTCTGGTGACTGCTGCTATTATGTAGGGCAGGAGCTATCTGATCTGATGGTGATGGAGTCCGCACTCAAGTTCAGCCTACAAATGAAAGTTCACATTTAAATTAAGTACATAATGTATGCTATTTTCACTCAAGAGCAAAGCACCTCCTTACACACATACAGAATGGAAGTACTAGTCATGGTTTCCATTGCTGGTGTTTCTTGGTAACCATGAAAATAACCCTGGCTCCATATTACTTACTATACCAGCTTTCAAGGGTGAAGCTGAGCTGAGTGGGTTCTGCCAGAATTGATCAAAAATGTATATTTGAAAAGGGTCACCTATCTTTAAACTGCACATTTAAACTGAGTTATTAATAGGGTGCTTTGAGGCAGGTGATAACCACGATGTAATTACCTCAGTGGCTGCTAGGGCATCAGTAAACCCTTGAGAGCACAGCTCGAGAGGTTTGCCATTGCTCTAGCAAGCACAAGAGGTGATTATACTGTGTTATCACCTGTACATCAGGCATTGAGATTTAGAGGATATAGGACTCAATAGAGAAGTTACTCCCAATTTCGATCACAATTAATGTAGCCTTACCTTATTAATGAATCTGCACTATGGCCACATAAATGTGTAGGAAAACAATTTATTATGATACAAGATTGAACTACAGCAGGACAAAATAGCACCAGAGTTAAGATCTCTATCAGACATGGTGATCGATAGACTCAACAGCAACGTGTGACAATTGGAATTATGTTATTTGAATGGCGAGCCCTTATCATTGTCCCAGTTTCTGCAAGTTTATGCTGCTATGGTATCGATGTGATGTCAAGAGGTTGTTCACCCCCTTTTGAGTATATCACATCGATACCATGACAATAGGAGTGTAAAAAGATAACACAAAAACATAAAATTCCAAATTTAAAAACCCATTACCATTACCTTACCTTATAAGACTCAGATGAGTCACGTCGTTCTTGTCCACTCCAAGAGTCGTCTGCAGACTGTACTCAATTTCGGCACTGGCTATAAAATGAAAGTCCACACATTACATTAAGTAGTAGTCTAGTACAGTAGATAATCAGCTACAGTTATACATATTTATTATTTTTTCACTGAGAAGTATAGCCCCTCCTTAGAGACATCACAGAGTACATTTCAGATTACCTAAAGCCTAAAGGTGGGCATGCATGTTACAAGGAATTCGGAAATAGGGAGGATGAGTGGAGGAGGGATGCTGGGACATGGGTGCAAGTCAGTAGAACAAAGAGGGGCTGTGGATATGGCCTACCTAGACTAGCAGTCTCACACTGTCACAAATGATTAACAAACAAGAAAGTCAGCCTGGGAGTGCATCCCAGGATGGTAACCTGGGCAAACAATTGCCAGGGCATGAGCAACAGGACATAGGGATGGGTAATAGAAATCAACGAATGGAGTCCATGCAGAAGAAAGTGGGTGGTTACTAGTCATGTACCGTAGGGTTGGAATCGGTCCTCTTTACTGTCATTATAAGTGGCACTGCACTGCAGAGGGACTGGAAGGAAACGTATGCCTCTTTGCAGACAACACAAACAAAAGATGACCTAAATGTAGGCAAGCAATTTGGGAAGGCAGTTATGAGCCAGGGCTCGTGGTGGATTCTCTGATGCATAGGAAAAGGCATTGCTAGTATAAAACAGGGGGTTGTCATCCCAGCCTTTGTACAGACAATTTGTGTGAGACCCCATCTGGAGTACTGCTAAGTGGTGCAAGAGTCTAACATGATGATATTTCAATATAAAAAAAATAGCTGGACAAGAGGACACACCATGAGATTAGAGGAGCATTAAGGGTATTGTTTGTGAGGAACTCTTTTTCACAGAAAGGGTGGTCACGGTGGATTCATAGAATAGTATGGCCAGGCCTACCTCAGGAAGTGGTGGATATGAATAAGTGTAGGGCTTCAAACAGGCACGGGATAGGGTAGGCATAAGTCAGCAATACAGATGAGTATGAATAGATAGACCACCATTGACAGAGTAAGGTCTGTGGCACATCTCTATAGGTAGAAAAGAATGGGCAGAGTAGATGGGCATTTGCGGTCCTTATATGCCATCAACTCTGTTTCTATGTCAGTTATCTGGCTGTTTATCATCAGCCTAGAGGATAGCAGCGTTGGTCACTCCCAGTTCTGTTTGGATGGGTGTGAGTCAGTCAGTTACTGACTCACTCCCTCGCAGACAAAACCAAGAGGGGCCCACCCAACCCAGCAAATACAGTACCACTAGTACCACCACTGGTGCTGCTACCCTTTAGGCTGATGCCTGATGATAGCAATCAGATAAGAGACATAGAAACATAGAGTTGATGGCAGATAAGGACCGCAAGGGCATATCTATTTAGTCTGCCCATTGTAATTACAGGAGTCAGGTGACACCACGCTACACTGAACTGACTACTGGACTGGCTGGTTCTCTGTGACTGGGGCAAATAGCCTGCCGCCTCCGGTGACAGCTGAGCTATACAAAACAACTACATACAGTATTATTCTGCTGTACTGTCCACTCAACTCCCAGAGTATGAAGACTGCTGTACCCACTTAAAGTTTAAAAAAGTAGGCAAGAGTGAGCAGCAGTGTCTGCCTGACATGACACATCAGCACCCACAACTTACATAATTACAATTTAATACTATTTTTCCCCATGACCCCAGTCAGCTGCTGGGATGCAGTATAATTGCAGGGCATTTAATTGTGGAGGACATTGAAGCCATGGTGCACTTTTTTGGAAACTCCACACACTACGGTGGAGACGTGATCATGCTGTGAGCATGCTCCTGTTGCAAAGTACAACTGCCTCAACAACCACTGAAACCTAGCAACAAGGGAACTCATAATTATTATTGACAGGGCATGTGATGTGAAGCCCACCACCAAAATAGAAGAATTTAACATTTTACACTATGACTGCTTGTTTAATCTCCCCGTACAACGCGATGCAATAACTACAAATGACTGACAATTGACTGGAGCCTGGAGCACAAAATGTGGCAAGCTGCCAAACAGGCAGCGGAGAATGAGGATCCACAATAATTTAACTGCCTACTTAGTTGTGAGGTTGCTTTTGTTTTGTAATATTCCATGGTATTTTTTCTGTGGGCGTTGTTCGCCCCCACCCCAGGTAAAAATACAACTCATTAGTGCACCCATGATGTGCATGGGGCTGAGCCCCCACAGAAAGAATGATATCACACAACATCACAAAACATAAGACCTAGAAACTATAAAACTAAAGGCATTGGCGCACGCATTGCTGTGAATGTACAGTATGTAACAGGGGGCAACTATGGCATATTTGGAGGATGTTGCACCAGTTGTAGTTATTGCAGCGGGTTGTATGGGGAAGTTAAACAGGCAGTCCCTTATTGTAAATGTAATTCTTGTAATTGGGGGGGGGCTCCATCCCCAGTAATAATGGTATCTTGGTAATTATGTGGGGGGGGAATAACTTCCTTCCTTATGAAAGTAGTAGTGTAGAAGAAGGCTAAGTTAAACAAACTATTTTGCCTTCTAGTCCTGTCATAAGGAAGTTATTCACAGTTTAAATATCCCCATGTTGACCATTGTAATTTGTTGTTGTCAAGGTAATAAAAATACAGTTTCCCTTTAATACATGTAATGTATTTACATTTAAATAACTTAGATTCAAGACTAGTTGAATCTAAAGTAGTTGAATTTGAAATTGTGTAGACCCACTCTCAAAGGGAAGGGCATTTGTATTACATCAGCAAGGAAATTACAGCGTGCACAGTGGGGGGGCGGGGGTGTTGTGTGTCAGTTCTGTGCTTGTGCAGTGGGTGCTTACATACAGACAGTGCTTCTGTGCTTGTGGCAATTATTTTTAGACTACTGCCCTCCTGCCTGGCTAGCCCTAATGTCTTGCATGCCAAATCCTATTAATTATACTACTTTATTATTAAGCTTAAGCCTTTCCTGACTTGACTGCCTGTAAACATAGAAACATAGAAACATAGAATTTGACGGCAGATAAGGACCGCTTGGCTCACCCAGTCTGCCCATTTCCCTACCTACTGGATAAGCTGCAGATCCTAGTTAACCAGCAGCCTACTTCTTCCTACCCCAACCCCCTAGAATTGCCTTATGACTGTCCCATGCATGCTTGAATTCCACCACTGATTTTGACTCCACAGCTCCTCCGGAAGGCCGTTCCATGCATCCACAACCCTCTCTGTGAAAAAATACTTCCTTAAATTACCTCTGAGCCTCCCCTCTATCTTGAAATTGTGCCCTCTTGTTCTTGCACACCCCTTTTTTTGAAAGATGCTACCCTCTTGGACTTTGTTGATTCCCTTGAGGTACTTGAACATTTCTATCATGTCCCCCCTCTCCCTCCTTTCCTCGAGGCTATACATATTAAGCTCCTTTCGTCTCTCTTCTTATGTCTTCTGGTGCAGACCTTGCACCATTTTAGTTGCCCTCCTCTGGACAGCTTCCATCCTGTCTATGTCTTTGCGGAGATTGGGTCTCCAGAACTGCACACAGTACTCCAGATGGGGTCTCACCGGCTGTCTGTACAGAGGGATAATAACTTATTGTTTTCTACTGGTGATGCCTCTCCCTATGCATCCCAGTATCCCCCCAGCCCTCCTTGCTGCCCTCTCACATTGCTTGCCCACCTTTAGGTCATCTGATATGACTACCCCCAGGTCCCTTTCCATTTCTGTTGTTGTTGTTAGTATCTCACCCACCATTGTGTACTCTTCCCTGGGTTTTTGTTTCCCATGTGCATTACCTTGCACTTCTTAGCATTGAATCTAAGCTGCCATACATTTGACCATTCCTCTAACCTTGCCAAGTCCCTTCTCATCCGTTCCACCCCACCCCTGTGCATCAACTCTGTTGCAGATCTTTGTGTCATCTGCAAAGAGACATACTTTTCCTTCCAGTCCTTCTGCAATGTCACTTATAAAGACATTGAAGAGGACCGGTCCTAATACTGAACCCTGCAGTACCCCACTAGTAACCTTCCTTTCTTCTGAGTGGACTCCATTTACTATTACTCTCTGTGTCCTATTCTCCAGCCAATTCTTTACCCAGGCTATCATTTTGGGACCCACTCCCAGGCTGGCTAACTTGTATATTAATCTTTTGTGTGGGACTGTGTCAAATGCCTTGCTAAAGTCTAGGTAGGCCATGTCCACAGCCCCTCCCTGATCTACTACTTTGGTCACCCAGTCAAAGAAATCTATCAGATTCATCTGGCATGACCTTCCCGCTGTGAATCCATGCTGCCTAGGGTCCTGTACCCCTCTGGTCTCTAGATACTCAACAATTCTTTCCTTCAGAAGTGATTCCATCATTTTCCCTATCACTGAGGTTAAACTAACAGGTCTGTAGTTTCCTGCTTCTGCCTTGCTCCCACTTTTGTGAAGGGGAATCACATCTGCCCTCCTCCAGTCCTCGGGTACCACCCCATCCTCCCATGATTTGTTAAAAAGGGTAGTCAATGGTGTCACTAGTTCTACCCTTAGTTCTTTTAGAATTCTGGGATGAATCCCATCAGGCCCCATTGCTTTGTCCACCTTCAGTTTTAAGAGTTCTTTCAGAACCCTTTCTTCTGTAAATGGGCTGGTATCAACTTCTGTATCCAGAGTGTTTCTACTGTTTGTTTTATGCACCTTCCCTCTTTATTTGTAAATACTGAGCAAAAATATTTGTTTAGTATCTCTGCCTTTTCACAGTCTCCCTCTGCCCACCCTCTCTCCCCTTTATTAAGCCTCACTATCCCTCCCTTGGTCTTCCTTCGCTCCCTGATGTACCTATAAAAGGTTTTATCCCCCTTCTTAACTGAGTTGGCTATCTTTTCCTCGGTTTGGGCCTTTGCTGTTCTGACTGCCTTCCCAGCCTCCTTTTGCTTTAACTGATACAGTTCTCTGTCCTGCTCCTTCTGTGATTCCTTGTACTTCCTGAATGCTTTCTTTTTCTCTTGAACCTTCACTGCCACTTCCTTTGAGAACCATAGTGGTTTCTTACATCGTTTTGTTTTGTTTATTTGCTTCACACAAGGCTCGTTACCTCTGTGGTGGCAATCTTTATTATTCTCATTGTTCTTCCACCCTCCTTCCTGCCCATTTGCTAGTGCATTCCTTAGGCACTCACCCATTTTGGCAAAGTCCTCCCTAAAGTCCAGTACTTTTGTCTTTGTATGGCTTGACTCTATTGTTGTGTTTATTGTGAACCATACTGTTCGATGGTCGCTAGTTCCCAGATGGCTACCCACTTCTACATCTGTGATCCTCTCTCCATCTTCATTTGAGAGAAGCAAGTCTAATATTGCTCCCTCTCGAGTGGGCTCCAATACTAGTTGTCTAAGGCATGCCCCCTGTAGGGCATCTAGAATAACTGCACTCTTTGAAGTGGCAGCTGCAACTGCACTCCAGTTAACATCTGGCATATTCAGATCACCCATCAGCAATATCTCCCCTTTTTTTGCCATTCTAAGTATGCTTTCTATCATTTCCTTGTCCATTTCTTCCCCCTGAGAAGGGGGTCTGTATACAACCCCTGTGCAGTTGTGGTGCCATTGCCTATCTCCAAATTTACCCACAGTGCTTCTTCTCCTCTCTGTTTACCCTTTTGTTCTGTTGCCTTTATTCCTTCCCTTATGTAAAGAGCTACTCCTCCTCCTCCTCCTCTTTTACCCTCCCTGTCCCTCCTGTAGATAGTGTATCCTGGTATATTTACATCCCAGTCATGGTTTTGTGTGTACCATGTTTCTGTGACTGCCATGATATCCAGATGTTCCTCCTCCATCAAGGCCACTAATGCAGGAAGCTTGTTACCCAGACTACGGGCATTGGTACTCATTGCTCTCCATTTTTTGATGGCTTTACCTTCTGTTGCAGCATCCCCCACTGACCGTTCTACCTCGGTCTTTTTCTCATTTAGTACCCTGTTTTGTAGGGAGAGGCTGGGATTTTCCTGCTGCTTGTCAGTGCCTCCCCCTTTGACTAATTTAAAAGCTTGCCAATGAAGCATTTAAACCGATTGCTCAAAAGACTTGTTCCCTTCCTGGACAGATGCAGACCATCCTGCCAGTATAGGCTGGTGTCCCTCCAGGTGGAACCCCAGTCCCCAGTGAAGCCAAACCCCTGTGCTCTGCACCATTTTTTTTGTAGCTAATAGATATCATCCCCCCCAAAAAAATGCACTGGCACTGCACTTGCATCACCCACCCTCACAGATGACTCAGAACTCTGTACTGTCCAGTCAAGTCGCAGCCTATCAGCCATGACTTGGAAGTTGGCCCCCGCTCTCACATATTCCAAAAAGAGCTAGAGAGTTGAGAGACAGGACAGGGCATGGGTGGATCGGGCTCCCAGTCAGTCACTGCTCCTGCCTGGTGTGGGCTGCCGTGTCACTGCCACTTGAATTAAGTTGTGCAAGTCTGAAGGGACTCAGGAGGTGGTGGGATGCAGGCCTGGCTTTCCATGGACTACCCTTTTTAATAAATCATGGGAGGATGGTGTGGTACCTGAGGACTGGAGGAGGGCGGATGTGATTCCCCTTCACAAAAGTGTGAGCAAGACAGAGCAGAGGCAGAAAACTACAGACCTGTCAGTTTGACCTCAGTGGTAGGGAAAATGATGGAATCACTGCTGAAGGAAAGAGCTGTTGAGTACCTAGAGGCCACTGTGGGGCACAGGACCCAAGGCAGCATGGATTCACAGCAGGAAGGTCATGTCAGACAAATCTAATTGATTTCTTAGTGGGTGAAGTCCATCTTCTTCCAAGTTGTGTACTGTGTGTGCTTTGAAACGGCTGAGAAGCTGCGTGGGATATACTATATTGGACTAAATATCTGTAACTAATCTCTCTCTCTTGCTTACATCTGAGAGAGGTTTTCCTCACTTTTAAAGTGGTATTGCTTTGTGTTTAATTATTTTAGTTTTTAATTCAGGAAGGGGGTTTTCAAAACTGCTTATCTTGTCAGCATCTTCAGAAGGGCTGAAATAACTGCATATTTGATTTTTCTTTGTGGCTAACTGGACTGATTACTAGAATTCTGTGACAATCTGCATCAATATATTTTGCAACTTTTGGTGGGGTTGTGTGATTTAAAATAGCAGAGGCTGCAGTTTGTAATTGGATGCCAGACATAGCCTGAGGTGGGGGAAATTGTCTTCACAAGTCAGAGGCCTGCATCATAGCCAATTGTCTAGCTTGACTATTTCAGCATTGTTCTATTACTATAAACTACTGGTAGGATCCTGTTTGAGACAGAAGTTCATCTTCTTCCAAGTTGTGTACTGGTGTGCTTTGAAACAACTGAGAAGCTGCGTGGGATATACTATATTGGACTAAATATCTGTAACTAATCTCTCTCTCTTGCTTACATCTGAGAGAAGTTTTCCTCACTTTTAAAGTGGTATTGCTTTGTGTTTAATTATTTTAGTTTTTAATTCAGGAAGGGGGTTTTCAAAACTGCTTATCTTGTCAGCATCTTCAGAAGGGCTGAAATAACTGCATATTTAATTTTCCTTTGTGGCTAACAAACCACCAGGCTGTTTTGGGGATGGAGAGGTTTACCTGTGTCTGACTTGGATGTCTGGATTTTTCTCTGTTTGATTAGCAGGATACTTTCTCTGTCAAATTGTTGTGTAGGGTATCTTGCTGACAGGAAGGCACTCATTGCAGTGGTGGGTGAGAGCTTTTAACTGATTGTTTTGTGAGGGCACAGTTTAGGCCCAACCCTTCCCACCCTCACCCCACCCACCCCTGGAAATAGTTCCTTTATACCTGAGGTTCTGACATCATTTCCTCAAGAGTGCAAGGTGCATTTCACTGTCATATCCCCTCTAGCACACTGCACTGACAATATAAGCATACACATTGTATAATATATATATTTCTATATAACCAATCACACACGTGCGTGCGCACACACACACACAAATACAAATACAAACACACACACAAAAAAAGTAGATAAACATGTGGGGAGTAGTGCAATGTAATGGCTGCGGGGCAGCAGTCTTCTGGGAGTCTTTCTGGAGGCTGAGATGCTGCTCTATTTGCAAAAAACTATCTGCCCTGAGGGAGGAAGTTGCCCATCTTCAGGCCACACTGGACAGTAGTAAGGAAACCTTCCCCCAGGCCACACTGGACAGTAGGAAGGGAACCTCCCCCATCCAGGGAGCACTAGCGCCACCACCACTACCTCAGAGGTTGTGAAGAAAGCACAGAAGTTGGACCACAGTGGGCTCAGGGAGGGTGAGGATGGTGGAACAGAGGCACACCCAGTCAATTGTTCCACTCCACAATCCATACACCATTCTGGGGGAGCATAGCTCCCCTATGGATGCACCCGCAGAGAAGACTGATGACAACTGTCACAAGGGAGGCCCACAGGAAGGAGGCAGAGGACACCACAGGGAAAGGAAGCAGCTCCTGGTGGGGGACTCAATTATTAGGGGTATAGAACTGGGGGGAGCTGGGAAAACTGAAGTAAGGTGCCTGCCTGGTGCCATGGCTTGGAGGGACAGGAAGCGCATCCTTAGGATCACGAGAATAGCTGCAAGGGAGTCTGAGCTGGACATAATTGTCCACCTAGGGACAAATGACTTGGCTCATCATGAGATTTGAGCAGTGCAGGAGGACATTGAAGAGTTGGGAAGGGGCCTAAGACAAGTAGCACACACAGTATCCTTCTCAGAGGTGCTGCCTGTCAAAGGCATGGGGGAGGCAAGGGTAATTAGCACCATGCAGTTTAATGAATGGTTGAAAAAATGGTGCGGAGCACAGGGGTTTGGCTTCATTGGGGACTGGGGTTCCACCTGGAGGGACACCAGCCTATACTGGCAGGATGGTCTGCATCTGTCCAGGAAGGGAACAAGTCTTTTGAGCAATCAGTTTAAATGCTTCATTGGCAAGCTTTTAAACTAGTCAAAGGGGGAGGCACTGACAAGCAGCAGGAAAATCCCAGCCTCTCCCTACAAAACAGGGTACTAAATGAGAAAAAGACTGAGGTAGAATGGTCATGGGGATGCTGCAACAGAAGGTAAAGCCATCAAAAAAAGGAGAGCAATGAGTACCAATGCCCGTAGTCTGGGTAACAAGCTTCCTGAATTAGTGGCCTTGATGGAGGAGGAACAACTGGATATCGTGGCAGTCACAGAAACATTGTACACACACAACCATGACTGGGACATAAACATACCAGGATACACTATCTACAGGAGGGACAGGGAGGGTAAAAGAAGAGGAGGAGTAGTTCTTTACATAAGGGAAGGAATAAAAGCAACAGAACAAAAGGGTAAACAGGGAGGAGAAGAAGCACTGTGGGTAAATTTGGAGGCAGGCAATGGCACCACAATCCGCAGAGGGTTAGTACAGACCCTTCTCAGGGGAAAATGGACAAGGAAATGATAGAAAGTATACTTAGAATGGCAGAAAAAGGGGAGATATTGCTGATGGGTGATCTGAATATGCCAGATGTTAACTAGAGTGCAGTTGCAGCTGCCACTTCGAAGAGTGCAGTTATTCTAGATGCCCTACAGGGGGCATGCCTTAGACAACTAGTACTGGAGCCCACTCGAGAGGGAGCAATATTAGACTTGCTTCTCTCAAATGGAGATGGAGAGAGGATCACAGATGTAGAAGTGGGTAGCCATCTGGGAACTAGCGACCATCGAACAGTATGGTTCACAATAAACACAGCAATAGAGTCAAGCCATACAAAGACAAAAGTACTGGACTTTAGGAGGGCTGACTTTGCAAAATGGGTGAGTGCCAAGGAATGCACTAGCAAATGGGCAGGAAGGAGGGTGGAAGAACAATGGAATAATAAAATTGCCATCACAGAGGTAACGAGCCTTTGTGTGAAGCAACAAACAAAACAAAGCGATGTAGAAACCACTATGGTCTCAAAGGAAGTGGCAGTGAAGGTTCAAGAGAAAGAAAGCATTCAGGAAGTACAAGGAATCGTAGAAGGAGCAGGACAGAGAACTGTATCAGTTAAAGCAAAAGGAGGCTGGGAAGGCAGTCAGAACAGCAAAGGCCCAAACCGAGGAAAAGATAGCCAACTCAGTTAAGAAGGGGGATAAAACCTTTTATAGGTACATCAGACAGCGAAGGAAGACCAAGGGAGGGATAGTGAGGCTTAAAAAAGGGAAGGGAAGGTGGGCAGAGGGAGACTGTGAAAAGGCAGAGATACTAAACAAATATTTTTACTCAGTATTTACAAATGAAGAGGGGGAGGTACATAAAACAAACAGTAGAAACACTCTGGATACAGAAGTTGATACCAGCCCATTTAGAGAAGAATTGGTTCTGAAAGAACTCTTAAAACTGAAGGTGGACAAAGCAATGGGGCCTGATGGGATTCATCCCAGAATTCTAAAAGAGCTAAGGGTAGAACTAGTGACACCACTGACTACCCCTTTAACAAATCATGGGAGGATGGGGTGGTCCGAGGACTGGAGGAGGGCAGATGTGATTCTCTTCACAAAAGTGGGAGCAAGGCAGAAGCAGGAAACTACAAGACCTGTTAGTTTAACCTCAGTGATAGGGAAAATGATGGAATCACTTCTGAAGGATAAAATTGTCGAGTATCTAGAGGCCAGAGGGGCACAGGACCCTAGGCAGCATGGATTCACAGTGGGAAGGTCATGCCAGATGAATCTGATAGATTTCTTTGACTGGGTGACCAAAGTAGTAGATCAGGTAGGGACTGTGGACATGGCCTACCTAGACTTTATGGAGCATTTGGACACAGTCCCACACAAAGATTAATATACAAGTTAGCCAGCCTGGGAGTGGGTCCCAAGATGACAGCCTGGGTAAAGAATTGGCTGGAGAATAGGACACAGAGTAATAGTAAATGGAGTCCACTCAGAAGAAAGGAAGGTTACTAGTGGGGTATTTACAGGTTCAGTATTAGGACCGGGTCCTTCAATGTCTTTATAAGGACATTGCAGAAGAATGGAAGGAGAGTATGTCTTGCAGATGACACAAAGATCTGCAACAGAGTTGATGCACAGGGTGGGGTGGAAAGGATGAGAAGGGACTTGGCAAGGTTAGAGGAATGGTTAAATGTATGGCAGCTTAGATTCAATGCTAAGAAGTGCAAGGTAATGCACATGGAAGCAAAACCCAGGGAAGAGTACACAATGGGGGTGAGATACTAACAACAACAAATGGAAAGGGACCTGGGGGTAGTCATATCAGATGACCTTAGGTGGGCAAGCAATGTGAGAGGGCAGCAAGGAGGGCTGGGGGATACTGGGATGCATAGGAGAGGCATCACCAGTAGAAAACAGGAAGTTATTATCCCTCTGTACAGACAGCGGTGAGACCCCATCTGAGTACTGTGTGCAGTTCTGGGAGACCCAATCTCCGCAAAGACATAAGACAGGATGGAAACTGTCCAGAGGAGGGCAACTAAATGGTGCAGGGTCTGCACCAGAAGACATATGAAGAGAGAGACTTAGGGAGCTGAATATGTGTAGCCTCGAGGAAAGGAGGGAGAGGGGACATGATAGAAATGTTCAGGTACCTCAAGGGAATCAACAAAGTCCAAGAGGGTAGCATCTTTCAAAAGAGGTGTGCAAGAACAAGAGCACAATTTGAAGATGGGGGCGGCTCAGAGGTAATTTAGAAAGTATTTTTTCACAGAGAGGGTTGTGGATGGGGAAACGGCCTTCTGGAGGAGGTTGTGGAGTCAAAAACAGTGGTGGAATTCAAGCATACATGGGACAGTCATAAGGCAATTCTAGGGGGTGGGGGTAGGAAGAAGTAGGCTGCTGGTTAACTAGGATCTGCAACTTATCCAGTAGGTAGGGAAATGGGCAGACTGAGTGGGCCAATCGGTCCTTATCTGCCATCAAATTCTATGTTTCTATGTGACCAAAGTAGTAGTCCAGGGAGGGGCTGTGGACATGGCCTATCTAGACTTTAGCAAGGCATTTTTCACAGTCCCGCACAAAAGACAAACAAACTAGACAGCCTGGGAGTGAGTGCCAGGGTGGCAGCACCTGGGTAAAACACTGGCTGGACAACAGGACACAGCGGGTAATAGTAAATGGAGTCCACAGTGAAGAAAGGAGGGTTACTAGTGGGGTATCGCAGGGTTCACTACTGGGGCCGGGTCTTTTAATGTCTTTAAAAGTGACATTACAGAAGGCCTAGAAGGAAAGTATGTCTCTTTGCAGATGACACTAAGATCTCATCTGCAACAGGGTTGAAAATGCAAAGTGGTGTGGAAAGGATGAAAAGGGACTTAAGTTGGCAAGGTTGAAGGAATGGTCAAATGTATGGCAACTTAGATTCAACTCAAAGAAATTCAACATTTTAACACTGTTTTGAGCTTCTTAGGCAAAGATTTGATTAAGTGTTCCACATTGTGCCCATTTGTTCCACATTTTGACAGGCAGTGTTCCACATTTGGGGAAAAAGGTTAAGAGGTATGTCTACAGCAGTGAAGAAAGAAGTGTACTGTATTCCTTACAGTAGCAAGGTTGTCTTGCACTGTCATGCGTGCTCGAACCGATTAATGAAACGACACTGCCAGTGTTCATAAGGTGGGCTCTCAAAAAGCCTATGTTTAAAATTTGGTGAAAAAATTCCTAAAATGACTGTTTCACGAGCATGCGTTGCGCAGTTCCTACACATGCTCGTAAGTGCGCGAATTTTCAATATTTGCACTCCAGTGACTTCCAAATACCTAAACAGCACATAGAAGCAAGCAACATTCGGCATTGACAAATGCTTGTTGTGTTTGCTAACAGGGTCCGATGGGACAAGGCTGAATTCTCTCTAGTTTGTTGAGCCTGCAGTCCATAGTCTGTGAGTATTTTTAGAACAGAGAGCACCACAATTGGATTTTGCCAAACTACAGCCTCTGCTAATCTCAGAGAGGAACGTGGCCAAACTGATATGGTTTTCAAGTTCCTTCTCAAATATTCTGTGAAATTGTGTGTGTACAACCACACAGGAACCCCAGATTCTCACCTCACTGCTGTTTACTTATTTATTAATTTTGTTTGTATCAAGTTTTTTTTTGTGCCTTGCTGCAGTCACCCCCATCAGGCCGGCCACCCATCCCTATCCCGTGGGATTAACCCCCACAACACACACACAGCCACAGATGGTTTACCCCCTCCCATGGTGGAGAGCTCCTCCTGCTTAGCATCACTGAGTGAAGTGACCACATTTAGTTTTTTTGTTTAATGTTTGGCCAGAAAAGACAGACACACTAAGCTGAGGCTTGTTGTTTTTACATGTCTTGCAGGCACAGTGACATTAAGTGACTTTCTCATAGTCACACATACAGTAAACAAAAGTCATGGCTGTCTGGCGCTGCACACATGACCAGCAAGAACTGATCAAAGCTGACAGAGTCCCTTTAAAAAATCATTTATGGCTGGGAGACATTCCTGGATGCCAGATAGCATAAAGCATAGCTTAGTATTTTACTGAGGAAAATAAACTTATTTTAAACAAAACACCTCAGATCTCATTTTTATGTTGTACTTCATAATTTAAGTTTATATCCCTTCTCCAGCTAAGTAGACATCATTGCACATCTGAGCCAAAAGTCACAGAAAAGGGCAAAACAGTCCTCTGGCATGCATGAGGTTGTTGCTGCTGATGCCACACCAGATGCATCCAGGACACTTGACTTCCTCCAAGCCCAGCTCACCTGGAACACCCCAGTGTGTGGGGTGGTACCCACTGGGTCAGAGACCTGGGCTGTGTGTAGGAGGAGGAGGTTGCGGCAAGTGCTATGGCCGTGGTGTGCCAAGGACAGGAGGCTGAAGGAGAACCATAAGGCCACCAGCCGAGGAGGTAAGAAGAAATAGTAAGGTCAAAAATCAGTAATTTGTCTGCAGGAAACTTGGGCACCTGAACCTACTGTATAAACATCAATGGCTATGAAGCTATTTTTGCATCTCACATAAAAGCTAAGAAATATGGGAGACATTTGGGAGAATTAGCAATTTTCATGAAAATCAGGCCAGGAATACAGATTGTTGAGAACATTAAAATGGGAAGTATTGATTGGGATTATTCATTGATTACTGAATATTATATATCCTCCAAAGGATCAATTCAAGGGATCACCAATATGGATCACCAATGGGTTACTATCAGTCAGGAATTAGAAGGTGCCCTTTTGAAATTAACCATCAGGTCTCATTTTATCTGCAGCTGAATTTAATGTTAGAATTAGTAATTTTGATAATATAGAGTGGCTACATGGATCTCCTTAATGTACCACAAAGGAAAAGTACAGATACATTATATAATGAAACAGGGCAATGCCTCACTGAATTAGATGTAGCTAGCAAGTAATTCTTTACTTTATCTGAAATGGAAGATTACAGGGTGATGAATATGGTGATGGCCCATACTTTGGACCATAGATTTAGAATTGTGGAGCGGGTTGCTATTGCAGTGCTAGAGTCTTGTCAATGATGAGGGGAGTAGGAGGGAGGAGCGAGTGTGTCCGAAGAAGAAGCTACAGAAGAAAATGGGGACATGGATGGAATGTGAACAGGGGAAGCAGAAAGAGGGAGCCGCATGGAAGAGAAAGGGGATGATTCATGCGGGACGAAGCAGGGGCACTCAGAAGCGGTGGTGGTGAAAAGCCCAAAAGAAAACAGAAGCAGAACATGGAACCCCAGGACGAGCGAGAAGAATGGAGAAGAAAAAGGGCCCCGGAGGCGGACGGAGTGGCCGAGGAGACGAAGGAAACACAGGACAATGGTAGGCACAGACCAGGAGAAGGGACAGGAGGGGAGACAAGGAGGCAGAGAAAAGGGGACAAACTAAGCAGCAGGAGTGCAAGGGCGCACAGCCACACGAGCGTGGATTCAACACCCCCTAACCATGGTATATTGAGCACCACCCACACCTTGTGGTATACACTATTACTTATCTCTGGCTGCTGCTACCTCATGGAAAAAGTGCTCTGTTCTATAGCAGATCTGTGTAAAGGGCAATGCTTACATCCCTCAAGTTACTGGGATGGGATCAGGAGGTCCAGATTGACAAAATCACATCAGAAAAAATGTTTTCTGCAGTTATTTTGCAACAGAACACATCTGTATCTAGGTGATCATGCCACCCCCTTCCTACACACCATGCTGACTAAAAACATATCTCATAGTGCCTTGTGACTGAACCTCTGATAATGTCAACAAAGGACTCGCCATGGTGGAGGGTCATCTAGTGCTGCATCTAAGAAGGAGATAGTATGGTGGTATACTGAAGTGTTGGAACACTGACGACTCTGCTGGTACTGTTCTTATCCCCTAAGATAAAGTTTTGGTTACAGCAGCCATGCCAGAACCCAGTTAGGCAAATTCTAAACAATCCAAGGTAAATCCGGTATTCATGCTACTGGGTCTGACCCTGAGGTTTGTCAGGAAAGTCTGTAAGGAAAAGCCATGGCAAGGTGTGTATTTACATGGCAGTTTTAATGCAGCCCCAAGGTTATGAGGCACAAAGACATAGTAGTGTTCTTATGCCCCTTGACATGCATCAAAAAGCTACAGTTCTTACATAAGTCGGTGGGGTAAGGGGTTATTCTATTTATAAAGTGCCAGATTTTATTTGGCAAAATTTTTTTTTTTTAACCAAAAAGGAGGTCTGGCGTCTGACAGTGCATATATATCTTTTCAATTCATGGTCAGGTGACATGTTTTCAATAATCAGAGTGGAGGATTTTGAAATCCATTTTATATCATTGTATTGTTCTAAACTCAGTCTGAAGTGTATTAAAGTGCAAAACTGTTGAAGCGGTGGTTAGGGCTCCATGTGTGCACCCATGCTAGGATGTGGGGGCTTCAACCTTATGTGCTGGCAGCCCATTGGGACACAAAGTTTGTGAGCATCTTGCATCCCCACAAGAGGTATCTGCACTGTAGCAGAAAGCTCCAAGGGGGCTGACAAGACAGCCAGGAGTTGTGGTCCAGGACTTGTGTGTTTTTAGTTTAGGGTGCTGGACCCCACTTGGCTGCAAGTACCCACTTGTCATCTAGGGATCATTGATTAGCAAAACTTTTCACACTGCTAGATCAAAGTGCAATGACTTTTAGCAATGTACTTGCTCTACTAGCAGTATAGTGAAGGTTTAAAGTTCTATATAAGACTTTGTTAAAAATCTTATTCTTGCTGGGTGTTATATGAGGCCACCATCCCCCTCCTTTTTTCTACAGTTTCACCACACAATTCATCAAATCAATACTTTTCAAACCCACACACTCATGTGAAGTATTATTTAATGAAGGCTATTACATGGGGGCCACATTTGCAAGATATAAAAACCTGTGGTCTGCAGTCTGCTCAGTTAGTCACTGCATGCATTTTAAAATGAGAGCTGACCTGAGAGTAACCATGCTCCACCAACGCTAGAAACTGTACTACAACAAGAAACCTTAGCCCCCTGTAGCATTCCAAATTGTCTCTGTCATAGAAGATGTGTGCACATGAGTATCAGTTGTGGCACATGCCTCAGGCAGGGCGACGGTCGTGTCGCGTTGGCGACAGAGAAGTCAATGGGAAAACCGGCTTTGAGAATGGGAGAACTTAAGTAAATGCAAAGTAGGCAAAAAAAATGTATATCAGCCTTCTCCCTTTTCAGCTGGACTGTTTGCCGACGTCAACTTGTTGTCTTGTCTTAGTTTCACGGATAAACTACACAGGCTGCCTGTAGTAGTTTCAACGCCCATAAACAAGACAAGACAACAAGTTGACGCCGGCAAACAGTCCAGCTGAAAGGAGAGAAGGCTGATTTACATTAATTTGCCTACTTTAATTGCATTCTCCAATCTCCGGTTCTGGGTTCTCCCATTCTTGAAGCCGGTTTTCCCGCTATCTTCTCTGTCGACTGTCGCCGTCGCCCTGCCTGAGTGAGCAGCCTGACAGACATTAAGCCAAGAAAGGCAGCCAGGCTCTGTGAACATCGCGGGGACGGGAGGGCTCGACTCGACTAGAGCGGTAGAGCCAGAGGGACACAAACAAAAACAATTGGGACTCAGTCGGAAGCCAGGATTCAGGAACCGGACCACGGCGCCGGCCAGCATAGGGAGGGCATGCCATACCTAACCATATATTACACTTGGTCCCCCCCCAATCATAATAATAACTACTTGGCCCTTGCTGCTGCTGCAATCTTTAGTTGTTTTTTTTTTTTGCTTAGACTGTTCTTAATCTTGCTTGCCTAATTTGCCTTGGCTTTTTTTGCCTCAAGTTATGTACTCGGAGTCCCGGGAGTCATCACAACTCGCTCCTCTCTCCGTCCGTGTGCAGCAGCCTCTGCTCCGCTCCCGCCTCCTGGCGCTCCGCCCAGCGCGCCACTCGGCTCGAATAGTCTCTCAGCACTGGAGCACACAGCAGTGCACACTCGCTCTGTCTCTCCTCCCGACCTCTAAAGTAAGTCTCTCTTAAATGTAACTTATTGCCACTGCTGACCTGGGAGTCGTCTGGTCTGTCAGTGTCTCGCTACTCGCTTTGCTTGCGGCTTCTCTCTCTCTCTCTCTCTCTCTCTATCCTATCTCACCAACTCCGAGACTCCCACGCCCCTTCCTTTTAATACTGTCTGTTTTGGAGTACCATGTGACTTTCTCCCAGACAGAGAGCAGACCATGTGACCCCCCCCCGGGGATGCTCCCCTGCTGGCAGAAGTTAGTAAAATATTGTCCACTGTAAATGTTTTTTTTTTTTTAGGACTGAGGTGCGCCCCTCAGAGGTATGCGCCTGGGCAGGCACCCCACCCGCCCCCACCCTTCCTACGGTACTGATTTAGACTGGCCTGACTCAATAGCCCATACTGTTTGCAGCAGCAATCAGACTAAAAAAAACACAAAGTAAAATATTTAAAAAATTAAAACAGAAGGGTCTGGGGTGATCATGAGGCATGCATGAGCACTGCAACAATAACAACAGCGTTCTGAGGAGGAACTTCAAGAGCATCATTCAGTTTAACTACTGTACTGTGACAGGGTTAGTTAGGCCCTGTCCCATTTGTGTTATGTAGGAGGGAATCTAAAGCAAGGATTCTACTACTATCTCTATCTTTCCCGATTTTCTATTAGATTGCACAGTCAAATCTTACCTCTACATGCTGTGCTTTGTAATTTCTAATTTCTATCTTGCTTATGTTTGCTTTGTAAGGCATATGTATGAAGCTGGGTTTCCTGATGTATAAACTAGAAATAGATGAAATGATTCCAGAGATAGCTATGACAGAGTGTGACCTCAGACTGATGTAATCTGTCACAATGCTCTGGCCAGCTACTAGCTGGGTCACAATCTTATGCCTAGCAACCAGCAACTATAAAAGCCTGTCTTACTGAGGAGATGTGTGTGGAGAGATGGATTTTCAACAGAGGCAGAACAGACTGCTCATGTTCTGGTAGATAGATGGATTTGGAGAGAGAGACTAGAGGAGAGATGCTGATTTCATGTCTTGAATTGTCTTCTAATTTGCTAAAGGAGAAGAGATGCTGAAATGTTTTCTGATTTATTTTTTTAGTGTCAGAGAATAATAAATTACCACTGGTGAATTTTCTACAATTTCTCCTGAACTGCTCATATTTCCTGACCTAGGCCTCCATTACATTTAGTGTCATTGGTATCTGGATTAGTAATATCTGGTGTCATTCTGTGTCAGAAATCACACCACATCCAGAAGCTGCTCCACATTTGGTGTCAAAAGTAGTTGGATTTACACCGTGCATACTCTAAGGCCAAGAGTCTGTTCATGGGTTCTAGACCTGGTTCCAGGGAATCATAGCAGAAAGGTATGGATCCAGTGAAAGACAGACCAGGAGTGACCACCAGAAGTATGGCAACCAAGCCACCAGAAATGGGAGAAGAACATAAAGCAGCAGCAGAACCAGGAAGTCCAAGTTTTTCAGATGGTGGACGATACAGCAAACAGAGACCAGGAAGTAGAGATAAAAAGTCCTCCAATGTTTAGAGGCACAGAGAAGAGAAGACATACAGCTATGGCTATCTGCCTTGCAGGCTATTAAAGATTTAGGAACTGGTACAGGTCCCACAGATCAGCAAAACACAGGTTATTTGAAAGACATTAAACTGACAAGCTGTGCCCCTCAGATGACATTGAGGCATACCTGACCATGTTCAAAAGTTTATGCCAAAGTAGCAATGGGCAATCAGACTGGTACCTTATCTCATGAGTAAAGCCCTACTTGCCTACAATAATGTGGACACTGCTCAGTCAGCAGATTACAACATTGGGAATAGAAAGATATTGAAAAGAATATGACATCTCAGGAGAGACCTACAGGCACGACTTTCGGTCCCTGAAGTACCAGTCATTTGACAATCCCCGAGAAGCTTACATCTGACTCAAAGAACTCCTCATTAAATGGTTACAACCAAAGGGCAAAACAGTCCCCCAGCATATTGACATTTTTAGAATGGAGCAGTTCATCAATATCCTTTCTACAGACATGCAACTTCGGGTGAAAGAGCACCAACCAGAAAATGGAGACAAGGCTGTTTCTTTGGCTTTAGACTATCAGGTAGCCAGACAGATGCCACAGCAGGGAGGTAATAGACCAGGTCCAGTAAGACCCTCTTTTTCCCAGTCTAACTCCAAGTCAGATAGGAACTCTGGTTGGGGTAACAAATCTGCACCTAAAGACTTTATTTGCTATAATTATATTCGCCCAGGCCATATCGCACGGAACTGCTATAAAAATAAGGGGAATATTGAAGCAGATTAGGCTTAGCAAATTGGAGCAACTATTTAACAGAGGTCAAGGTGGGAGATAAGTTTGTGAAAGGACTTATAAATTCAGGAAACAGACTGACTGTCATGTATGCTGAAGTTTGGGGGAAACAGATGCGTAAGAGGATCAGGTACTGTGGTCATCTGCATTCATGGGGACACTTGATACTATGCCACCACTTGACTGACTCTCAGCATTAATAGTGTGTCACACCGAATGAAAGTAGTAGTGGTGCCAAAGTTACCTGTACCAGTGATGATTGGAAATTAATTTCCAGGTTTTGCTAAGTTAATCGCAGAGGGAGAAAAACCTGCAGTTTCAGCAGCTGTGAAAAACGTGGATGGTGAGGGCAGTTTTCCCTTTGGTAACTTTGATCAGGACTTGTTTCATCCCAACTCCAAGATACAGAAATCCCAGCAGGAAAGAAGACACCTGAAACAGCAGTGGCAGCAAGAGACTGCTGGACATAAGGGGTTAATTTATGAAAATCCTGAAACCAGACTGATAACTAATTGTGATTTTGCTTACATACTAACATACTAAAATGCCCAGCAGAATAGGCCAAATGGTCTCTCAAGTCTGCTCGATTTTCAGCACCCGCACTGAGGGCTGATTTTGGTGTTCCCCCTTCCCCCTTGGGTTATACTGTCCCCAGTCCCAGATGTTCCACCTGTATTGGGCCTGGTCAGATTTACCCTCCCCCTGTACCTGTCCCATCCCTTCTTAAACCCATCCACAGTCTCCACCTCTACCAGCTCCCTGGACAGTGCATTCCATGGCTCCACCACCCTTGCAGTGAAATAACATTTCCTCTTCTCCCTTCTGAGCCTGCCCCCTTCCAGGTAACATCCATGACCTCTCGTACCCCACCCTCCTTCCTTTGGAGCACCTTGACTGGGCCTCCCTCATAGATCCCTTTCATGTATTTAAAGACCTCTATCATGTCCCCACATCCCTCCTCTTCTCCAGGGTGTATATATTGAGCTCCTTGAGCTTCTCCTCATAGGTCCTCTCCCCCAGGCCCCAGATCATTTTGGTTGGCCTCCTTTGGACCCTCTCTAGGAGTGTAATGTTCCTCTTTAAATGTGGTCTCCAAAACTGCACACTATACTCGAGGTGTGGACTAACCAAGCAGTTGTACAGTGGAAGGATCATTTCCACTTTTCTGGAGGTAATCCCCCTGGTGATGCCTCTGAACAAACTAATGATGTTTCTCTCCAAGGTTATGTTAAGCAGATGGGGGTGAAACACAAAAAGGAGGAACCTATTTTTAGAAAGTGTAATGGGCTACTGTACTGAGTTTGTGCTAGTTCTCAGACACAGGAACAGGTAGAACAATTGATCATCTCAAAGAAACATAGAAATAAGCAGTTAAAGATAGCACATGATAGTCCTATGGCTGGTCACTCGGGGAGGAATTGCACCCTTGCCTGGATGCTGTACAGGTTTTACTGGTCTGGGATCTTTGATGTAGCTACTTATTGCAGGTCTTGTCCTGAATGACAGAAAGTAGCCTAAGTGTCTATGAAAGTCAAGGTGCCCCTGCAGCCCCTACCTTTGATAGAAGTACCATTTGAAATGATTGCAATGGATGTGATTGGCCTTTTAGACAGACGTAAACAGGGTAACTGTTTCATTTTGGTAGTGTGTGATTATGCTACTAGATATCCAGAGGCGGTGCCTATGCACACTGTAATAACCCTGAAAGTGGCTGCAGAGCTTGCAAACATTTTCAGCAGGGTGGGCATACCTTAAGAAATTATTACTGATCTAGGTAGTAATTTTGGTGCTGCCTTGCTGAAGGAGCTATACAGATTATTCAGTGTAATCACTAGAATAACCTCCCCTTATCACCCCCAAACAGATGGTCTTGTTGAGCATTTTAATCAGACCCTAAAATGCATGCTAAAAAAGTTTGTGAAAGGTGGAGGAAAAGATTGGGACCAGTATCTACCATACTTGCTTTTCACTTATTGAGAAGTGCCACAGGCATCAACATGTTTTTCACCATTTGAAAATGCTGTATGGTAGACAACCTGGGGGGCCCCTAGATGTTATAAAGAAATCATGGGAAGATAACCCCTCTCAAAAAAAAAAGTTTGCCAAGTATGTAGAAATTGCACAAGGTAACCAGGAAGAGGCCCAACCCCACAGAAAGTGTATTATGATCATAGGGTAAAAGAAAAAGTTTTTGAGACGGGTGAAAAGGTAATGTTATTGTTACCTACTTCAGAAAACAAACTGCTAATGAAGTGGCAAGGGCTGTATAAAGTGCTTAGGTGTACTGGCACAGTTAATTATGAGGTTGAGATGCCGGATCAAAGAAGCCCTACTAAGATACATGCTAATCTCCTAAAAAAATGGGTTGAAAAAACATCACAGGCTGCTTTGTTAGTATTGCCAGAAACTGTAAAGTGAGGTATGGACATAGCTTATGGCAGGTTAGAACAAACTGCAACTTCAGATGCAGTAAAGATAAATTCAATTCAGTTCAATTCAATTTTATTTATATAGCGCCTTTCAAAACCAAGGCAATGTACAGAAACATTAAAATTAATAAAATCCAAACATTTAAAAGTCAACCACGACTAACTAGAGTATGCTAAAGCAAAATGATATGTTTTCAAGGCAACCTTAAAACTATCGACAGTTGGACATTCTCTCAACCAACGAGGTAGAGAATTCCACAGGGTTGGTGCTGAAAAAGCAAAGGCACGAGGTCCTGATGACTTTAATCGAACCCTGGGAATCTCCAGCAATCCCTCATTGGCGGAACGGAGGGGGCAATAGGGAATCAGGAGATCTTCCAGGTAACTGGGTCCCTGATCATGTAGAGCTTTAAAGGTTAGTAAACCAACCTTAAAGGTGATCCGCCATCAAACAGGCAGCCAGTGCAGTTCACGGAGCACAGGCATAATATGACTGGTTCTAGAAGTCCCAGTCAAAAGCCTGGCTGCCGCATTCTGCACCAGCTGGAGGCAGTGGATATCAACCCCTGGTAGCCCTAGGTAGAGGGAATTGCAGTAGTCCAGACGAGTAGTGACAAAGGTGTGGACCAATGTTGGAAGATCCCCCGGGGGAACCAGATGTTTCACCCGGGTGATATTCCTCAGATGGTAAAAAGAGGATTTGACAACAGCTGACACCTGAGATTTCAGGGTCAGGCCATCATCAAAAATAACACCCAGATTTTGCACCTGTTCAGAGGTAGAGAACGGTACACCACCAAGTAATAAACCTGATGGTTGTCCAGCTCCCATACCCACCCCCGGACGACCTGGATCCACAACCAATACCTCAGTCTTATCTGGAATGAGTCTCAACCAGCTCTAACTCATCCAAAGTCTGATCTCCACCAGGCAGTTATTAGGTACAGAGAGTGCATCACCCTGACCGGGGAGAAAGGACAGATACAGCTGAGTGTCATCTGCATAGCAGTAAAAACCCAGACTGTATCACCTGATGATTTCTCCCAATGGCAGCATATACACTGCAAACAACATGGGAGCTAAAATGGAGCCCTGTGGTATCCCACAAGGCAGGGAGTGAGCGCCAGAGGAATAAATTCCGGTGACAACTCTCTGAGACCTGTCTGTGAGGTAAGAACAAAACCATTTGAGGACTGTACCAGACAGCCCACAAAAGACCCGCAGGTGCTCCAATAGCCCTCCATGGTCTACAGTGTCAAATGCAGCAGAGAGATCGAGATGGACCAGAATGGTATGCGCCTTTCGATCTCTAACCATAAGGAGGTCGCTCAATACCCGGACAAGGGCAGTGTCTGTACTATGCCTTTTCCTGAAGCCAGACTGGAGAGTATCATAGACATTGTGAGATATAAGATGATCATCCAATTGCAATGCAACTGCCTTTTCAATAACCTTACAACAAATGGCAGGTTAGAGATAGGCCAGTAGTTAGCTAGACAATCTGGATCCAAGGAGGATTTTTTAAGGAGTGGTCGAACTACCACTTCCTTAAGGGGATCGGGAAAGACCCCCCTCTCCAAAGACTTCCAGACAATGTCTGCAAGGATTGGGTAGATAACTTCTACATAACCTACTAAAAGAGGTTTAGGACCCGGATCCAAACTACAACTAGTTGGTCGCATTGTTTGGATGATCTTCACAATGTCCCCGAATTCTGGCCAGTGAAAATCTAACCAGACAGACTGAGGACAAGCCACTTCTAGTCGACCACCGCAATCCTCCATAGGAGGTGTTGGACTGATGCCAGACCTGATGCCAGCAACCTTATCCACAAAAAATGAGCAAACTCCTCGCATCTTAGCTGAGAAAAAGCTTCTCTGGGCTGAAGACAGACTGGATTGCACAATCTGTCCACAGTCCAGAAAAGCTGAGCTAGTCGATTTTGTGCAGCAGAAATCTCTCTGGACAGGAATTCTGCCTTCTTACGAGTGAGTTCTGATTGATAGCTATCATAATGTGCCATCAACCTAAGCCTGTCAGCATCAAGGCCCGACTTCCGCCAGGCTCTCGCCAGCCTTCAGCCAACTCGCCTTAACTCCTTCAAGGAGCCATCAAACCACAGGCTCCTTGGATGGAGAGCGAGAGGCCGAACACAAACAGGAGCAATTTTGTCCAGAGCATCTCCTACAGCCTTATTATAGGCTAATACAAGATCATCTGGACTCATGCATTCACCCGACAAACTCGATAGATCCAGTACCACCATTAGGTGATTGGGTCAAATGTTTCCTTAACCCCAGAGCAAATTGCAGAAATTCATAACTTGGTTAAGGCATTTAATAGTACCTTTACTATGGTACCTGGCCATGCAAAAGGTATTGAGCATGTAATAAGGACAGGCTGTGCTTGCCCTATTAGACAAAAGGTATATAGGATACCAGAGAGGATAACAGCAGGGGTAGATAATGAAATAGAGAAGAAAGAATTGGGTATCATAGAAGAGTCAAGAAGTGCTTTGGCATCACCAATGGTGATTGTGAATAAGAAGGAAGGGAGGGGTGTAAGAATTTGCCTTGATTTTAGAAAACATAATCGACTGTCTAAATTTGACAACTATCCTATGCCCAGGATAGATGACTTGGTGGATGGATTGGAAAGTGCCAAGTACTTCAATACCCTCAATCTTACCAAGGGCTACTGGCGGAGTCCCCTAGCAAAATAATCCAGGGACAAAACTGCATTTCCAACACCTACTGGACTCTATCAGTTCACCACCATGTCATTTGGGTTTCATGGTGCACCCGCCACATTTCAGTGGTATATGGACGTAGTCCTAGCCCCAAACTCAGGTTATTGTGTGGCTTACCTGTATTATGTCGTAGTGTACAGTCCAGACTGGAAAAGCCATCTGGATCACCTACGAGCAGTTATCCAAGCTGTCAAAAATGCAGGTCTGACCATTAATCCTGCTAAATGTGCATTGGTCATGCAGGAAACCAGATATCTGGGGTATGTTTTGGGAAATAGGGAGTTAAAACCAGACATTTCTAAAACAGAAGCTGTAGCTAACAGCCCTGTCCCTAAAACAAAGAAACACGTCAGGTCATTTTTAGTGCTGGCTGGTTACTACCAGAGATTTGTCCCCAGCTTTGCCCAAATAGCTGAGCCCCTCAATGACCTTACAAAGAAAAGATATCCGAATAATGTAAAATGGACCCTAGAGAGTGAAGAAACTTTTAGGACCATTAAGGCTGCATTATGTTCAGCCCAATTTTAAAAAGCCCAGACTTAGAAGAGCAATTTCTATTACAAAGAGATGCCTCGGAGGCAGGCCTAGGTGTGGTCCTTAGCCAGAATATAGATGGGCAGGAGCATCCCATTCTATATAGGAAGTTGCATGACAGGGAGAAAAGGTACTCCACCATTGAAAAGGAAGCCCTAGTGGCCAAATGGGCAATGGAGTCCCTTAAAGTTTATTTGCTGGGAGCTGACTTTGTACTCATGACTGATCATAATCCTCTCTTTTGGTTGAATCAAATGAAGGATAACAATCCCAGGATCACAAGATGGTACCTGGTATTACAGCCATTGAAATTCAAAGTGATGCATAGACCTGGGAAAGAGAAGGTCACTGCAGATTTTTTGTCACAGTATGGTTCAGGAATTTAGAAATGAGAAAAGTTAGAAAAGAAAGAAAATAGTAATAAATAGGATATGTATGTGATGAGAATGAGGGATGGTTTGGGAAACCTGTTATAAAGAGAAAAGGAAAAAAACAGGTTCCCTCTTAAGGGGGAGGTATATGTGGCAGGGTTTGTTAGGCCAAGTACCATTTGTGTTATGTAGGAGGGAATCTGAAGCATGAATTCTACTACTATATCTTTTCTGACTTTCTATTAGACTGTGCAGTCAAATCTTACCTCTATCTGCTGTATTTTCTAATTTCTAACTTGCTTATGTTTGCTTTGTAAGGCATATGTATGAAACTGGGTTCTCTGATGTTTAAACTAGAAATAGCTGAAATGATTGCAGAGACAGCTGTGACAGAGTGTGACCTCAGACTGATGTAATCTGTCACAATGCTCTGGCCAGCTACTAGCTGGGTCACAATCTTATGCCTAGCAACCAGCAACTATAAAAGCCTGTCTTACTGAGGAGATGTGTGTGGAGAGATGGATTTTCAACAGAGGCAGAACATGCTGCTCATGTTGTGGTAGATAGATGGATTTGGAGAGAGAGACTAGAAGAGAGATGCTGATTTCATGTCTTGAATTGTCTTCTAATTTTCTGAAGAAGAAGAGATGCTGAACTGTTTTCTGATTTGTTTATTTAGAGTCAGAGAATAATAACTCACCACTGGTGAATTTTCTACAATTTCTCCTGGATTGATCAGTTTCCTGACCTAGGCCTCCATTAGATTTAGTGTCAGAGGTATGTGGATTAGTTACATCTGGTGTCATTCTGTGTCAGAAGGCACACCACATCCAGAAGCCTCTCCACATGGACAAATTCTAAAAGAAGTAAATTAATGAATGCATTAATTAATTTATGTAATGGGGTGGACATAAACAGAGTTTGATAACTCCATTTATCTAAGTAACTGTGTGGATAAATTTCATTTATCCACACAGTTACTAGTTATGTACACAGTGCTGCACTACTTTCATCCCCAAAGGAAAAAAAAAAACACCTTGACTGACAACAATCTTGCCCACCTGTGGTTCCATCTCATGACCAAGTGCTGGCACTAGACAAAAAAAAACTAGAATTATTGTGCCAACACACTGCTGAAATGCCAGCGAGAACAATTATCAAGCAGCACACTCATGACACAGAACCGTGTTTTATTATTTTCTGATAAAAAAATAACAAATGAGCAACAACCAGAATAAAAATGGCATTCTTCAATGAAGAAACAGCGTTTGAGCTAGAAATGAGTAAAATAATGACTCAGTTAGAAAATGACACAGAACCCTTATTAGAACCTAACCAACCCTCCAAGCCACAGAACACACAGAGACTACAAGCAATATTTCCTCTCCTACAGAGCCAAGCACCACATTCAGGAATCCCATAGATATAGAAGAACCATAGAACTTCACCAACAGAGCAAAAAATATAAATGCAGCAAAAAAAAAACACCTCAAATAGACATCAGCATGCTCTTGAGATACCTCACAGAAAACTTTGGTATCCAGGTACCATTGCACCATATAGAACCATTATTTTTTTTTCTCAGAAGAAGCCAGAAGGGGAAGAAAACATATTCAATTCAGTGCTTTAGAGTAACTGGTAATTGCTATTTTTCTTTTAAACTTAGATTGTGGGCTTTTAGTGGCACTGTACTGTCTTTGTTGTCTTTACTTATAATTGTTTTTGGGCTGTTGAAAATTTAAAACGTAGTGGTGGTGAATTTCTCTGCTGTCTTTAATTGCTGCAAATTTTCGCCCCCCCTTCCCCCAACTCTTAATTATATGCCCTGTTAAATCTGATTGACAGGAGCTAAACACAGAGTATAGTAAGGGGTGTGGAGTAGGAGGGGCATAAGGGTGAAGAAGCCCACCCTCAGCACGACAAGTGTTTTGATTCATTTATTTATTTCTTGGTTTATTTTCTTTTTTTAAAAAGAAAATTATCTGAGGATCAGTGGCAGGATTTTTAGGAGGGTAAATTAATAAAAAGGGAACTAGGAGAGCTTCAGTAGCAGACAAGTAGTGGAATAGCAGTATAATTGCAGTATAATGTGGGGAGAGGTGCAATGCAGTGGCTGTGGGGCAGCCATATTCAGGCAGACCTTCTGGACACTGAGGTGCTGCCCTATCTGCATGCATCTCTCTGGACTGCGGGATGAGGCAGCCAGACTCAGAGCAGAAGTAAACTGGGTCAGGAGTACCATCACCCCTATCCAGAGACCACCCAGTCCAATGCAATTGCCTCAAAGGATGCCGAGAACGAGGAGCACTTGGATGACAATGGGCTCAAGGAGGGTTAGAGTGGTCAGGCAGAGGAACATCCCAGATCCTATTCCATTCAAGAACTCATATGCCACACTGGCAAATGGGGACAACCAAATAGAGGTACCCAGCGAAGTGGAAGGAAAGGATGTGGAGGTTAGCCAAGGAGGTGACCTCAGCGGGGAAAGCAGTGGACCCCCGAGGAGGGGGAAGCAAATCGTGGTGGGGGACCCCATCATAAGAGGGATCCAGCTAGGAACACAGGAGGGGAAGGACAGGGAGGTGAGGTGCCTACCAGGTGCCATGGCATGGAGGGATGGAAGGAAGATCCTGGGGATCACTGGGAAGGCAAGACAGGAGGGTGAGCGGGATGTCATTATCCACCTAGGTACTAATGACCTGGCAAATGGGGAACCAAAGGAAGTTCAGGGAGAGTTTAGGAAATTGGGGAGGCGGTCTCAAGCAAGTAGCTACTTTTGTCACTTTCTCAGAAGTACTACCTGTGTGAGGCAAGGAAGAGCATAGAGGTGTATGCACCAGGAACTTTAACTCATGGTTGAAGAACTGGTGTTGTGAGGAAGGGCTTGGATTCATTGGTGACTGGGGAACCACCTGGAGGGATGGAGGTTTGTTCAAGCCTGACGGCCTGCATCCATCCTAGAGGGGAATCCAAGCACTCAATGATAAGTTTAAATGCTACATTGACAAGCATTTAAACTAGCAAAGAGGGGTGGCAGGCCAACAAGGAGGGCACCTACTTGCTCACCCCCAACAGCTAGCAGTGGAACCAGTGAACCAGAGGAGTGGCTATCTCTACAAAGCAGTGTGCAAAAGATGGAGATTAGTGTCTAAGAGGTGGATAGGCAGAAAAGGGGCAAAATTCAGCAGAAGGGCAGACAGCAAGGAGAACCAGGGATAAAGGACAACCAAGGAAGGGGCTGGAGTAGAACAGCAAAACAGTCTAGGGAGGTCAAATGATGGAAATCCATGTGCGCAAATGCCAGGAGCCTTAGCAACAAGATGGAAGATCTAGAGGCTGTCATGGTGCAGTCAGACCTGGACATTGTGGCCATCACTGAAACCTGGTGTAATGATAACCATGACTGGGAGATGGCAATACCTGGCTACAACATATTCAGAAGAGACAGGGCAGGCAGGAAGGGAGGAGGACTGGCATTGTATGTGAAAAATGACATAAGGGCCACAGAGATCCAGGAGGAATAAAATGGGGGAGAGATACTGTGGGTTAAGCTGGAAAGGAAAATGGGGCCAGCCATCCGCACAGGTGTGGTCTATAGACCACCAGCCCAGGAGGAAGAAACAGATAGGGAGCTGATGCTAGCCATCCAAAGGATGGCAGACAAGAGTGAGGTAGTACTGGTTGGAGACTTCAATATTCCAGATGTGGACTGGAGCATCCCAGCAGCAGCATCAACTAGGAGCAGATTGATCCTGGACTCTCTTCAGGGTGCCTTCCTCAAGCAACTGGTCATGGAAGCAACTCGGCAGAAGGCAATACTGGACATTGTGCTCACAAACAGGGACAGTGTGATGGGGGAAACAGTGGGGGAGCACCTGGGGAACAGTGACCACCAGTCATTGTGGTTTGAAATCACAGAAAGAGCAGAACCAAACCACACAAAACACGATCCTGGATTTTAGGGGGCAGACTTTGGGAAAATGGGAGATACTTGAAAGAGGCATTAAGGGAATGGGGCAGAATCAGGGGTTGAGGAACAGTGGGCAGTATTTAAAATGGGCATTACAAGAGCAACAGAATTATGCATTAAGCAGGTTAGCAAGAGGAAAAGGAAGAGGGACCATTATGGTTTTCCAAAGAGGCAGCAAAGAAAGTGAAAGCCAAAAAGATTGCATTCAGGCAATACAAAAGTCACAGGCAGAAGGGGATAGGAAGAAGTACCAGGAGAAGCAAAGGAGGCAGGGAGGTCAGTAAGGAAGCCAAAGCTCAGACAGAAGAACACATTGCAAAATCAGTGGGTAGAGGGACAAAACTTTTACAGGTACAAGTGAAAAAGAAAGGCAAAGGAAGGATAGTGAGACTGAAGGGGAGGATGGGGCCACGTGGAGGACGACAACAGTAAAGCTGACATATTGAACAGGTATTTCTGCTCAGTCTTTACTGAGGAAGAGGAGGTAATGGGTCTGAAGGGAGTACAAGGGTGAGAATGGTGCAGAAATGGACACAAGTCCCTTTACACGAGAAAGGGTCCTGGAAGGAACTGGAAGTAATAAGAGTTGATATAGCAATGGGGGCCAGATGGGTGCACCCAGGGTCCTAAAGAACTAAGAGAGGTGGTGGCTGAACCTCTGGCTATCCTGTTTAGCTGATCACTGGAAACAGGGAGGTACCCAAAAGACAGGAGGATAGCAGATGTAGTCCCCTTATACAAAAGTGGGAACAAAGGAAGCAGGGAACCACAGACCAGTCAGCCTCACCTCGGTAGTGGGAAGATCATGGAAGCACTATTGAAGGAGAGATTGGTGGAACATCTGTTGTCAATGGACTACAGGACTCAAGGCAGCATGGTTTCACCAGGGAGGTCATGTCAGACCAACCTTGTTGAATTTTTGACTGGGTGACTAGGAGGTGGATCAGGGGAGGCAGTGTACATGACCTATCTGGACTTCAGCAAGGCCTTTGATACTGTGCCACATAGAAGACTATTACACAAACTGGGGAATATGGGTGTGGGCAGGACAGTAGTGTGGTGGGTAGGTAACTGGCTGGGCGGCAGGACACAGAGGGTGGTGGTAAATGGCTGTCACTCCACAGAGGGAAGAGTGGCCAGTGGGGTACCACAGGGATCAGTGCTGGGACCGGTCCTATTCAACATCTTCATCTGTGACATTGCGCAGGACCTAGAAGGCAGAATTTCACTGTTCGCTGATGACACAAAGCTCTGTAACAGAGTAGACACACCAGAGGGTGTAGACAGAATGAGAATGGACCTGCAGAAACTTGAAGAATGGTCAGGGGTTTGGCAGTTGAAATTCAATGCAAAGAAGTACAAGATAATGCATATGGAGCACAAAAACAATGGCACAATATATCAGTTGTGGGATGAGGATATAGCATGCACCAAGCAGGAAAAAGATCTTGGGGTTATCATCCCTGATGACCTCAAGGTAGGGAAACAGTGTGACAAGGCAGCAGGTAAAGCAAATAGGATGCTGGGATGCATAGGCAGGGGCATCACCAGCAGGAAAAGGGGGGTCATAATTCCACTATACAAGACACTAGTGAGGCCCACCTGGAGATCAGTGTACAGTTCTGGAGACCTTACCATGGGACATAGACAGGGTAGAGAAGGTTCAGAGGAGGCAACAAAGATGGTGCATGGATTGCATCACAAGTCCTATGGAGGACAGGTTGAAGGAACTGAACATGTACTCCCTGGAGGAGAGGAGGAGAGGGGGATATGATAGAGACATACAAGTATCTTACAGGGAGGAACAGGGTGCAGGAATACACTATTTTTAAGCGAAAAAGATGTTCCAGGACTAGAGGGCATGGGATGAAGTTGGAGGGAGGACGATTCAGAAGAAACGTGAGGAAGAATTTCTTCACAGAACGGGTGGTGGACAAGTGGAACACCCTGCCAGAGGAAATGGTGGGGGCTAAAACAATCACGGGATTTAAGAATGCATGGGATAGACAAAAAGGAATTCTGGAGGTCAGGGGTAAGGGGCAACAGACTTCTAGGAAAACATAAACTGAACTTACAAGCTCAAATGGGCAGACTGGGTGGGCCATAGGCCCTTATCTGCCGACACTGTCTATGTATCTATGTAACCAGTGGAAATTAACCAGTACTTATGCCACTATTTTATGTGCTGTAAAAAAAAAAGACACAGTCTGTATGACCTCTCATCCTACGTCTACCTTTCAAAGTCTAGAGAGATATTTGAAAAACAAAAATTACTAGCACTATCTATTAACCTCCCCAATGTTTGAAAATGCAAGGCAAGTCTTACAAAGTAGGCAAAAACATCTAAAAAGTGAGGGGAAAGGCTGCAAGCATATGGCTGCTGATGAACTGTCAGATAGCAAGATAGACACTTTGTTCACAGGACTACTAGGTCCAGACTCCCCTGAATCCTTACTCAATATGATGTGAATGACAATCAGTCTCTGTTTTGGAGTAAGAGGCACTATGGAGATGCGGCATCTTAAATGGGGAGTTATTAACTTGAAAACTGTTGAGGAAGGCAAAAAATTTTTGCAGTTTTCACAGGAGAGGCAAACAAAAACACGGACAGGGGAAAATCCTAAAAACTGCTATAAAGTCAAGCCAAGGGCCTATGAAGTTCCACAAAACCCAAGAAAATGCCCAGTACAAAATTACCTTGTCTACTGCAAAGTATGACTACTGCAAGCTCTAACACCAAACTCGCCTTTTTCCTTTGCAACTAATTATTATGCTGCAGAGCACACAGAGAGTAACTGGTTTAAAATCAACTGGTAGGAGTAAATAAACTAGCCAAAATCATGAAAACAAAGATACAGAAATCATCTATCACTACACAAAAATGACTGGCTAATCATTCAGTTCGTAAACATCTTATTCAAAAACTAACAGCTTCTGGTGTCCCCCCGACAGACATTATACAAATACTGGGGCATAAACAGTTACAAAGCATCAACAACTATGCAAAAATGTATGAAGCCCAGCAAAAAAGATTTCTGCAATAGTCAGCTGTGAAACTGTGTCCTCAACATCACAAGATCAAAGCAAGCAACTCTCCACCATCTCCAGCAAATACTCCAAAATACTAGGCTCCTGCTTTAACAGGCATACAAATTACAGCAAAGACGATCGCTTTCAACATAGTGCAAGGTAAGAACTGAAAACAAATTTTCTTTTTATAAAACAAGTAAACAACAGCAAAAAAACAGGCAGAAAAGAACCAATAGAAACAGTCATACTACTGCAACAGAAAATTGAGTATGGGGAGGGGGCAGCACAAAGAACACAGCTTCAGCCAGTCTAATACAAGATAAAGATGTCTCCGTGTGTCTGTGGGGGTTGGGGGAGTAGGCAGCAGACAGAACACAACTCATAAAAACTATACCAAAAATTAAAAGAAAAGAAAAAAAACACCACAACACAAAACGTCATTGTCCCATTCTCTCTCCCCCTCAGGAAACTAGTATGACAATTACAATACAAGAAAAAAAGACCACAGGTCATCTCTTCTGACAGTGACACCGACTAAGGTAAGTCTCCCTATACACACATCAAAGATAAAGAATGCTCATCCACCTTATACAGAGAAACTACAGAAAGGCACAAACGAATAGAACAGCTTCGAAAGACAAACAGTACACTGGACAGATTAAAACAAATGCTGCCTGGAACAAAAAAAAAGTCTCCACACTCTCAGTATCACCTGGGCTCCCAAATTCTTCTAAAGAAATACTTACTGTATCATAAAGCCTTTCTCCAATCACTCACAGTCACCACTAACTACCTTTATTCACAGCACCAGTGCAACTGGACAGACTGCACAAAACTGACCCAAACAGCCATTCCCAAACCACTTGTTACATAACTAACACTGCACTGTAACTCCTTAGAAGTAAACAAAAAAATCTACTTAAACAGCTCCAAAACACATGGAAAGTCAAACAGTACTAACAACTATAACAGACATTTGCTTTTGCTTTTTTCTGCAGGAAACAGCAGTTGATTCTCAAAACCACCATATTACAATATCTTGTTTCTAATCCTAACAGGACACAGCATGTGAAGATCGACTTCTAAATGAATGCACTAATTTTTTTTTCTACCCCCTGCAGGAAAGATCATATGATGATAGATTCTGAAACCATTACAATATTGTTTTTGTTATTTTCTTATCCCAACAAGAAACAGCATATGAAGATTGATTCCAACATCATTTGTTCCACAAGTCTTACATCAGTATAATCACTTAGGCCTTAACAAACACAGAGCCAGATATTCAAATCTTGCACCGGGCAAAAACTGTTTGTGCAGGTTTAGCGTGGGATTAGCGTGGGTTTGCTATATTCAAAAGGCCAAATAGCACACGCAAACTGCATTAGCACCGGGCAAAATCATAATGTATGCAAGGGGCAAACTGCGTGGGTGTGTACATGAATACAGGCGCAATGCTATACTCAGTGACTAGCGCCACACAAAGTGGTTTACGCGACTTCATGTGACATTTAGCATGGTGCACATTACCACCCTGGAAAAGGTAGTCTTAACCCTGGGAAATCAGCTTTGCTCGACATTATGGCTTTGTGTGGTGTTTGTGCTGCTTTTGTGTGGCTTTGCACAACCCTAACAAATAAATGACACATAGACAAAGCCAGACACAGAGGAAACATGCTGCTCACTGATGGCATCACAATGATGCCATCGTCTGCCACCAGTCCCAGCCATGCCAGGCAGTAAGTGGTGACCCTGCCACCAGTAGACAGCATGGCAGTGTGGCCACACAGCACACACCTGTGGACCACTCTTCTGTGGACACCAGCAGATGCCAGCATACACATGCAGCACTGTGGGCATGGAGGATGTTGAGGGGAGAGTGTATGGGTGGTCAGGCTGTGCCACAGACCAGGTGTGGCCACAAGGCTGGGACACATCATGCAGTGCACAAGGGCGAGTATTGGGAATACCCCAACACCAGTGTGCCTTTCTGATAATATATGCCCCCCGGCCACATACCACACAGCTGCACAACTGTCACAGCACACAAAGAAGGACATGTATGTCACTGTGAGCATCCCATGCCAGAGGTGCAGCATCTGTGGGTCACACAATAGCATAACAGTAATGTCCACTGTCAGTAAACCCCTGCAAGTTGGGCCTGTCACTGTGTATAGTGCAGTCATCAACACTGCCCTACACACCATAGGCAGTGCTGTGTCCACACACTACTGGCCCCCTTGCTACTGTAGTGTCTGCTGTGTACTGTAGCATGACCTACAGTGTGACAGTTGCATGCAGCACCACCACCATCTGTGCATATGCTGTGTTGTCCCAGTACAGCTGCAGGCAGCTGCACAAGTGAAAGTACAGTGTTCAAAACTGTATAATATTCCCTGAACTGTTTGTGCAATGCTAACACGTTTGCACGGGTTTAGTGCAGGGCTAAACCGTTAGCCCTGTGCAAATTGCATGCAGATCAGGGCATAATGAGATGCTAATCTGGATGTTTGCCCAGAGACTACCTAAGTAGGCTCATTTGCATGTCACTTTTGAATATGGCAAAGTTTAGCACCGGGCAAACGTGTTTGCACCAGGCTAATGGTTTAGCCCTGCACTAAACCCACGCAAACATGTTAGCACTGCACAAACAGTTCAGGGAATATTATACAGTTTTGAACACTGTACTTTCACATGCACTGCTGCCTTTAGCTGTACTGGGTCCACACATTTGCTGGCACACACATTGGCCACATAGTTCTCCTCTACCTACCTTCATGTCGCTGTGCACTGTGTTGTTATTGTGGTTTGTACTTCCTGGTTGCTATATTCAGAGCTGTCTTATTCCAGGGCTAAGTTTGCCCTGCACTTCCAGCCCAATTTGCCTGGCCTCATTTCCATGCTATATTCAGAAGCTGTTTACCCCGGGCTATTCCTTTGAATATAGCTTGCTTTGTGCTCTGGGCTAAGTTTGCCCACTGGGCAGTGTTAATTTAGCCTGGGGCAAAGTTTTGAATATCTGGCCCACAGTCTTTTAAAATTTCAGGACACCTCATACAGTATGCAAAACTACAGTCTTACAGTATTGTCTTTTTTCCTTCTTTTTAACAGCAAACCAGGCACTATGTTTACAACAGCAGTATCTAACACTAGCCTTTTTTTGTTCCAAGCCCAATACCCAAACAGTATTCCCAGAAAAATAGCAACATCAGCCCCCCCGCCCCTTAGTAAAAAAAATACCATTGCCAAAGTACTTAATTTTTTTTTCTTATCCCATCCCCAACAGGTTAAACTACAGAAAAATAGAACACAAAAGAAGTCCAAAGATTCTCAGCAGATGAGCAAGTGAATGGACCCACACAGCAAAAAGACATCTTCAGTGCACCAGAAAACAACATATAGACTGTACAGTAACTACTGTAAGATGTGTACTCAAAAGGCAACCAACAGACACTTTAAAAAAATGTTGCCAATACATTGCTACAGTAAATTAGAGTTCTAGAATAAAAGAAAATACATAAAGAAACTTTGTAACATGGGCTAAAAAATGCAAATACTTCATTGGTTAAAAAGAATCATGTGAGTGTATATTAATCTCCAATGTAGGAACGCTGAGGGTTAGCCTCTGTAATAGAAATCACTACTGACGTTAAATGCAGCAGTCTTCTTTTTATGGCATGGCACATTGTTTGCGCTGATGTGTTGTGGAGAAAACCTTAGTGTCTCTTCAGATTGAACGCGATCAGTAAGTTGGTGAATCGGCCAACCTTTAGATATCTCCCGGCCACCCGCCCTGCTGAATAGTAATCTGTCCTAGAAAATCCCATATGAGAGCAGTTTGCTGAAGAGGTAAACGTGTGTTTTAAAATAACTTTCTGCTTGTAAAAGCTGTGTTACAGATGCGTCAATAGTGAGGGAAGATGACTTCCAGGTTGCAGTTTTCAATATTCAGAATGGCATACGCATTCAATATTTTCGGGGAGATGACTTTGATTGAATGGTTAGCTGATAAAGAAGAGAAATCAATGGATAGCGTGTCCTATGCTGATGGTAGTGTACATTGTGAGCCTACATCAAGGTCAAAATATCTAGTGTCATGGAGTTATATTAGCACAAGTACAGAGAAAAGAAGGATTGTAGTAGAGCAATGTCATAGCAGAAATATTTTAAATACCACAAAGAAAAGTGTATATGATGTCCAAAACAGTGGCTGTGATACCTTACTAAGCAGAAAAAGTACACAGTCTAAAAGAACTATTATAACATGGCAGAAAATGTCAGAAAGTACAAGTGTTGCAAATGTGAATGCAGGGTCACAAGCTGTATTACACTGTACAGAAGGACAAGTAAGCAGTAGGAAAAGAGAGAGAGAGAGAAAGTTGTGAGAAGAAAGGTGCAAATATATGCAGGAGAAAATTACTAAATTATGCAAATGCTCAGTTTGAAAATAGTAGCAGTAGTAGTGGAGAAGAAGCATCAGTGTATAATACAGAAGCTAAAAACCAGAGTAAGAGGAGAAAGGAATCAGAATCACAGTGCCATGTTGATGTGTCTTCCTGTGATATAGATGCTCTAGAGAGAGCAAAAGATGAGATCAACACTCATAAAAGCACAACATGGGCGATAAATGTTCTCAATGATTGATTAACAACTAAAAAAATGAGTGTGAATTACAAGGAAGTGATACATACAGAATTATGCAAACTTCTGAGAGACTTTTATCCCACTATTCAGGGAACAGAAGGCAAATCCTACACTGTTAGTTCTCTGATATGTCTAAGAGCTGACATTAATAGGTTTCTGAACAACATATAGAAAATAGACGATTGGACATTACTAGTGACTCAGAATTTAAACCAGTGAATAATGTGTTTATTTCTATCCTAAAACAGTTAAGACGTGGTGGGCAAGATCGTGCAAGCCATCATCCTCCTAACAGTAGCTTAGACTTACAAAAGCTGAGGACATCACCAGCTCTGAATCCAAACATGCCTGAGGGGTTACTACGGCATGTTTAGTTCGAACTTCAGTTAGGTCTTGTTAGACGAGGAAGGGAGGGAGTAAGGGAATTAAGGCAAGATTCGTTTGTTGTTCTGAAGGATGAACATGGAAGTGAATTTTTTCTCTGTTTTTTAATCCACACGCTTGATGATTGTTTAAATCATGTGAACCCCCATGGAAGCAATAAAGAGTCATTTTGAGACTGTTTGTTTGCTGACCCAACAAATCCATTGTGTCCTGTTAACATGTATAAATTGTATGTTAGTAAATGTCCACCATGTGCCCCCTCATTGTATTTGCGCCCTAAAAGAAAATGTCATGCCACCGATCCATAGTGGTATACGTTTAAACCAATGGGCACAAATTATCTGGGAAATGTGATGCCCAAAATCTCAGAAGCAGCCAAACTCAGCAAAAGATATACAAATCATTGTACCCATAGCACTGCAGTACAATTTTTTTCAGATGCTGGGTTAGTTTCCAGAAAGATAATGATCATAACTGGCCATTGATCTGAAAATAGTCTCAAAAATTACTGCAGTGAAACATTTCCAAATAGATGTGACAGAGGATATTGTAAGAAAGAGCAACTGAACCCACATCAGATATCAGCAGGAATAAATCTGCCATACTTACAGATCCATGGTACAGTACATTTTAATTATTGCATGTAGTATGCTGCTCATATGAATGTCAGTAATCATCAGAGTGACAACAGTCATATGAATAATGCCAGTACTGCAGGAAATGACAGCAGTGAGATACAGCACACTTAAATTGTGTAAATTTGTATTGCATTCAGCTAGCAAATTGTCCAAAAGAATAGCATTGTTGTTTAAATCAGAAACTGTTTGTAACTGTATTATGAAACGCATATCATAAAACATGACAATGTAGTGTAATCTAAACAGTACACTGAATCCTGTTTTAAACTAGTTCACCAATATAGTTATGAGATGTATGATTTGTTCTCATATGGACTTATATGTCTGATATATTTCGTTGTAGAAGAGAGAGACTGGCTATTGCGCTGTGGTCTTCTAAATGTTCTTGAAGTAAAGGCCGTCTACTGCATTGTGATCAAGAGAGGGCCTGTTGCATGAAATACAGAAATTATGAAGATAAAATGTTTCAAGTGTCACAGAAAAAGAATCATATTAGTTGTTGCAGAAGATTAATTAATGTTCCAGAAGACTAGGTACAAGATACGTTACATAGAAATCGTGTAATACAGAACATGTAGTTTGGAACATGTTTACCATCATTAATGTTTCAGACAGATGTATTTATGTGTGACACTTGTTATACAAGTTAATTCCTCCATATGACAATGGCTATCATTACGTAAATATTGTTACAGTAAAGTTTAAATTGAATGCAGATTTTATAGGGCATACTGCTGTGTTATTCTTAAAAGTGTTACTGCATTATATATGTAGTAATAGTGTGAGGAATCTTCAAACATATCGCAAATGTTATATGCGATCATTGTGTATTTGTCATATAGCACAAAGTTGATCAGCGGCTGTTCAGAAATCTTCATAAAGTGTTCAATAATGAAATGATGAGTCTTCTGTTTCTGTGCAGCATAATGAGGCACTGTAACATAATGAGACATTGCAACATAATGAGACACATTATTTCACATAGTAACACTTTATTAATCATAAACAGAATGCAATAACCAGGAAAAAACATTGATGAGTGTGCACTATTTGATAAGGTGTAAGGACACTTGAAAAACATGGGAAAAATCTATATTAATAATGTTTCCATATAAATATAAAACTGCTTTTCAGCCCATGTTATAAGCGCAATAACCCAATCCAGACTGTGGCTACTGGGGATTAATCAACACCCTGGGTGCTGTAAGGACACTCTGGCTTCACCCTCGTGCCTCACAACGCAACCAGAGTGTTGATTAATGCCCAGTAACCACATAGCCTGTCATGGGCTATTGCTTACTTAGACTTTTAAAACAAAATATAGCAAAGGCATTAATACCAATACCAGAAGCAGATGAAAAACCTATTACCAACTGTTTTTTTCTTACTGGTTTACCTGTATTTTAGGAAAGAAAGAAAGAAAGAAAGAAAGAAAGAAAGAAAGAAAGAAAGAAAGAAAGAAAGAAAGAAAGAAAGAAAGAAAGAAATGAAGGTGTGTTTTCTCCGTTTTACCTATCTTTCACAAAACTGAAATGCTACTATTATCAATAGCACTAGAAATTGCAAAACCTGTTCCAAACTAAAGAAAAGCATAAATTTCTATTGTCTCTCTGTTTTATCTATCTATAAATAACAAAAAAGACAAAACCTAGCATAGATTTCACTTCACAGTTCTACTTAAATGACTGAAAAGTTACTAATCGTGTTCTACTTATGTTTTACTTCCACAAGTTACCTAACTTGATCTACCTATTAATTACTTGAATAAAATGACATACCTTGTCTGTCTTCTTTGAAAGAAATCCAATCTTTGGAAAAAATACAAAAAATAAATCCAAAGCAATGGTTACCCTGCCAAAAAGAAAAAAAACTAAGGTTGTGACTCTTGACAGTCATATTCTACACAAAGGATTGACTCTTCAGTGTCATAATCCAAATGAGAAATCCAAGGAAAACTCCAAGCAAATCCACCACAGTATGAAAAGCAACCCAACAGGCATCCAGATGAAGAAGCTGCACAAAAAGATTGTTAGTCATCCACCAGGAATAGGGAGAACAACCCAGCAGAGTCCTCACCAATGACACCAGCAAATATTAGTTAACTCCCAGCCTATCCCAAACGGCATCCACAAGTAATCCACATTGACAGCTACATCCAGAAATCCAACTTCAAAATCCATAAAGAAAGTCCCAAATATCCACAGCACTCCGCATTGTCAATCCAACAAATGGCATCTTCACATCTTCTGACACCTTCTTCCAGCATGATGCAGTCTCCACACCTTGAACTCCTTGATGACTCCAGCAGAAAAACACATTCCCACCAGGCGAAAAGCACTGACTATGCTGTGCAGTCCTACACCATCTCCTCCATCTCTCTTCAGACTAGCACCACATCGCTGACGCTGCAACTCCACAATGCGCACCCCAGAAACCCACCACCATCGACGATGTGCACCACACTAAATTCAAAGTATGCCACAAAAGGAAACCCAACCCCTTGACCAATCACAAGCAAGCAAACACAACCAAACCCCACCCCACAACCAATCATTGCCTACTACAACCATGCTCACCAAACAACACAAGCCAAATACAATCAGAATTACCATCCCATTCACACAATGAACCTCACCACCAAATTCACACAGCGGAAAAGCAAAAAGGCAAGAAACAGTCTAACATACAAATAAAAATATAAATATAAAACAAAAACCTACGCCCATTAAATCCTCCAATTTATGTCCACCCCTATTGCATAAATTAAACATGCCGAGGTTGACAGTGTGATAAATGATTTATTCAATGCAGTTTCCATTGACCTCTCGTAACCATCACTCGTGGCTCCGCCACTCATGAGGTTATTTGAGGTCAATGGAAACTGCACTAAATAAATTATTTATCACACTGTCACCCCCCACACACACACACATATCCCTTATAAATGAAAAATAAAATAAAATAAATGAAACCTAGCCAACCTGAAAGGAAAGGGGTGAGTGGACCTGGGCCTGGGCTATGGAGGAGGGTTGGGCTTTAGCCTGGGCTGCCTCTACTAGCTGCTGCTGATATTTAAAAAAATACTCTGTACATAAAGAAATGGGGAAGAAAAGGTCTGCTTTAAAGAAATAAAACACACCAAGAAAGGTACTTTCAATTAAAACCTGCTGCCCTGGCATGTTCTATATAGCAAAACAGCTGCCTTAACACCTTAACAAGGAAAGTGAGGGGAGACTGTATTAGTTGCGTGTTGGTCTGCCCACAGGGGTGGGGGCTGCCACTCATGAGGTTATTTGAGGTCAATGGAAACTGCACTAAATAAATTATTTATCACACTGTCACCCCCTCCCTACACATATCCCTTATAAATGAAAAATAAAATAAAATAAATGAAACCTAGCCAACCTGAATGGAAAGGGGTGAGTGGACCTGGGCCTGGGCTATGGAGGAGGGTTGGGCTTTAGCCCGGGCTGCCTCTACTAGCTGCTGCTGATATTAAAACAATACTCTGTACATAAAGAAATGGGGAAGAAAAGGTCTGCTTTAAAGAAATAAAACACACCAAGAAAGGTACTTTCAATTAAAACCTGCTGCCCTGGCAATTTCTATATAGCAACACAGCTGCCTTAACACCTTAACAAGGAAAGTGAGGGGAGACTGTATTAGTTGCATGTTGGTCTGCCCACAGGGGTGGGGGCTGGAAAAATATAAACCTGTGACTTTAACTAGTTAATTTAGATAGTTGCTTTATTTTCTGAAGAGAGCCAGTAGCCAGACACCCGGACGCTAAATAAAGCATGTCAGAAAGAAGGCAGAACTTGTCCTGTAGTTCTGTTTACCTCCTGCTGCTACCTAGTACCTTTTATCATACCACTATCCTCTGAGTAACCTCAATAAATGCTAAGTTAGCATAAGCACAACAACAGCCACATCTGATTAAGCACAGTCAAATGAAGTTCAAACAGTTGTTATGTCCTCTCTGTACTAGTCTAACCCATAATACTGCTAAATTCAGATCTGGCTCACTTTAGTGCAGTTAAACAGGTGAGATGACTTGCCAGTAGATCACAATCAGTCCGTGCTGCTTGGGTGACCTTACCCACAGTAGTTCAGCACCTGAAACATGCATCCAGTGCATCTGGTGATGATGGTACAAAATCAGAGGCACTCTTAAGAGATGATAAGAGCATACAGTTTGTAAAATCACTTTTTTATTCTCCATGATTTCTTACCAATACTGAAGAATCTCTCACTTCAGTTTCAAAAGGATGACTTACTAATCCTGAAAGTTCCACAACTTATTGAGACCTGTCTACTTCAATTGATGGAACTCAAAGTAAAACCAGGGAAATACATGACACTCTTCCTAAGCTATTATAAGCCTAAAGAGAAATACAGTATATGGACTATGTTGTTTCAAAGAGAGGATGCAGGACAAGCTTGTTCTTTCCTCATTCAGATTCAATTGCTCTGAAGTTGATTTTGTGTCAGATGCTCAGCTGCACAGTTTAGTTCATGCAGCAATATCCTACATAGAGAAAAGATTTCACAATTTCTCAAATGGTTCACTTGTCTGGCTTTTAAACAGTTTGATCTCCCTAGAGAAGAATTATCAACATTTGGGACCAGTGAATTAAATTATCTGCTTGAGTACTTTCAGTTCTTCAGGGAGAAGCAGCAGGAAACTATAAAATGGAATACGCTGCATTTAAAGCACTCCAGGAAAGCACTACTAAAATCTGCAGTTGAGAAGCCATATATGCAAGTCTATTCAAGCTACTAAAAGAAGCACCAGCCCAAATTGTTCACATTCTTGACTTGAGCAGTTGAGGGTCAAGTGGTTGAAGTAGCAGATCATTAAAGATTGGAACCTGAAAAAAGGGCTGCATAAATTATTGACCCAAATGTGTGTGGACTGAGCTATCCCTTGACTGCTAGCATCTACCTGCTTTTGCTGCAGTGGGGCTTAGTGCTGAGCCTAGACTCACAGCAATACAAAGATCAAAGCTGTGCAAGTGGAGGATCCATGGAAGTGTTTTTTGTGGCTGGAGTTACAGTTATCCCCCTTGGACACATTCTTCTTCATCTCCTTCACCTAGTAGCATTAGTTTTTGGATTTGTATGTCCTAAATGCAATTGTCTCTCTGCACAACCAGTCTATGTATCAAGAGCTTTCTTTGCAAATCAAGACTGAGCCTTCTGGGACTGTTCTGAATCTAAGGAGAAAATCTGCAAATATTTTATACTGTAATATTTTCTCTCTGAATTAATATACTTGTATCATTAGAAATATTACCTTCCTTTTTTACATATTCTAAATCTGTTTTAGTTCAATATTTGAAATATGTGTTATTTATTATCAGTTAAAACATAGGTGTTTGAGATCCTGCTTTTTTGGGGATACTAATTTGGTCATTACAAGGGGACAGATGTATAAGAAATTGATTTCCTCCACAGTTCTTCAGATGGAAACTCTTAACAACACCAGCACCTGAGATGGAATTACAAGAAAAAGGAAAAATGCTAAAAAAGGCTTAGCAAAACAGTCTCATAAAAACCCTTAAAGGAAAACATCCACCTAAAATTGGGTCCCACTTCAGTGTGAGCATTCCTTAGCATTTTCACAAGTTATATTTCTGTACTCATGGTGTTATTAGATATTTAAAATGGATCTGATTGATCATGTGTCACTCTCTGATATTTAAAACAAGAGCCCACTAGTGGTGTGCCCACAACCCATGCAACTGTCCCAAGAATAACACATCATGTGGGGAGCAGCCGCAGGAGTGTACATAGGTTTACTGTGAAGCTAGAGCTTTTAATAGTTCCAGTTTGGAATGTACATGTCTTAGTTCTGTACCGAGACTAGGTATAGATGGTCAGTTGACTGCCAGTCTATACCTGGTTTGGTTATAGCACTCAGACGTGTACATTCCAAACCAGAGCCATTAAAATCTCTGGCTACACAATAAACCTATGGATGTTCCGGCGGCTGCTCTCTGCATGATATGACATTATTGGGACAACCACGGGAAGTTGTGGGCATGCCGCTAGCAGGCTGTTTTTAAAATGTCAGTGGAGAGGGACACAGGATCAACAAGATACATTTTAAATATGTAAAGGTACCATGACTACAAAAACTTGTTGTGAAAATACTAATCGGGTCCTACCTCACACTGAGGTGAAGCTTGATTTTAATGAATGTTTCCCTTTAAAATCACAAAAAAAGAATCCATTATTAATATATTTCTCAACCAAAACATACTGAGAATTTTACTAAGACATGGATTACTCCACAGAGCAAAGCCCTTCCTGACTACAAAATCTAGAAAACTTTCTCACATTTTTTTAAGTGCATTTGACTATGAACTTATCATATACATAGCTATCAGTGAAAAACTCTTAGACGGACTTAGGGTTACCTATAACACCATTCATGACATGTTCAGCAACCCAAATATGCTGCTGTGAACTGTTAAAGCTGTCAAACTGTCCTTCCCTTGAAAATAGGATTAGAATAAGAATGAGTATTCTTCTGTTCAAGGGGATCATTGGTCTCCTCCTCCCTCATCTGTATATGTTTTAATCCCCAGTCTTACCAACCTATGTGGGACTAGAACCCACAGTAAATTTGCTTTTAGACTGACATTTTTTACAAAGGTCTCTATTCTTCTGATGGAACTTGTTAACTGCTCGACAGTTTGAACTTTTAAAACAAGACTTAGAACATGGATTGATGTTTAAAATGAATGTACTTGTTTTTCAATATAGTAGATGTATTCCCTAGCCTTGTTACAGTTTGTATGGTCTTTGAAAATGTTTGTTTTATATTTGTTGTTTGTTTCTGTTTGTATTTTATGTTTCTTGTAAAACTTGTCGCTTGTGAAAATGGGCAATATTGCTCATCATGCCTACAAGTATAAAACATAAAAAAATGAAATGAAAATGAAACTAGCAGCATAAACATAGCTACTAATGAGCTTTAATTACAAAATTCTCCCTGTCTTTGTTGGAATAAGAGGGACTATAAGCAATTAACTTAAACTCCAATACTAAGTCCTTTGGTGACTGTCTTTTCTAATCAGAATATGAATTCAATATCAGATAGGTTCTATGATTCATTATTTAAATCTACAGATCTGGCTCAGATGCTGGCTGCACCAGAAACCAGTCAATTGCCAAATGATGACTCTTATAGTACATGTCCCCCAAAAAGCAAGCATTTTGGCTAGTAGTTTTTTTACAGCATCCTGGTTCATCCACCATCCAAGAAGATGATGTATGGAACTTGGAAGTGCCTGAGAGTAAATGCCCTAATTCTATTATAGCTGAAGTTATTTTGGATCTTCATAGTACCATACCAGGGTTGAAAAACTGGACAAGTCTAAAGTATGCAGACTGATATAGGAATTGCTCAAGAGCCTCAGTTTAGATTATGTTCTGATGCTAATATCAAAACCTCAATTGTCACTCCTGAGGTTCTTAAGGCATCTCTGTCATCTAATTTCAGAAATGAACCTTGTCCCAATTTCCCTTCCTACTTGAGCAAATGTTTTATTAATTTAATGATTAACCCTTGTACTGCAAACCTTATGTTGATGTAGCAACTTGTTATTATTCATAGTGAACTTGAAACAGCTTGGTGGGACATAACTATTAATGGTGCTAGAATGGATGATATAATGAGATTACTCCATCAGGGTTATCCTCCAGGAGAATCATCCTCAATGGCTATTGTGGCAGGCTTGGATCTGGAGCCAGATTCTGATACAAGACCAGACTGTAGTCCTATTTTTTCCTGATTTGAGCCCCTCAAAAGCTCTGCCAAAAAAAGAAAGGAGTAACTAAAAAAATCTAAGAAAAGGCGGGCCCCAGGAAGACTCAGCTGTTCCCCTTCGGGAGTTGTGTTGTATGGGAATGATACTGGATCTTTTAATTCTGGTAGTGTCCCTGGGGGTAAAGCAGTTAGTGCTCAGTTGGAGGCTGGGCTATCTAAATATCTTTCTTTACTTTCAGCCAGGAAAAGTGACTCCTTGGCTTCAAAGCTTCAGACCACCTGTGCAGATATTATTGCAATCAAAGAAGACTATGAGTCCTTGATGGTGAAGAAAGGTGGTGTGGGTAAATTAGGCAAAGATTTAGAGGAACCTCCTACTAGCAATAATTTTTCAAAATTAATGGAGCCTTTTAATGTTGATAAGGTCTCAATACAGGAGTTAGGATATGCTCATGAAGACTGGACTAGGAGGCAGATGGCAGTTGGGGTTTTGTCAAGTGTAACCCTGGCACAAATGAGAGATCTTCTTCCTCCAGATCCCCACACTTCAGCCATGAACTTGGTATACTTAGGCTATATATATGGTCTTGAAATGAAGGACCCAGAGGAAAATGAAACTTTGTTAGATCTTGTTGTTTTATTTCTTCGCTCCACAATGGAAGTCCAGATTGAGGTGGGTGACATAGTTCAAGTTTGTCATTCTGGGGCTGAGTTTGGATAGGACTGTATCCAGATGAACTGTGTAAACCATAGAATTACAAATTATCTTTGGAATAATGGTCAATTACTTGAAAAATGTAACATAATTTTGAAAGATGTAAATAGGAAGATCTTTAGCTCTGCAAGCAGTTTTTCAGGACACCGGACCTTTTCTCCTTAGTATTTTACTCTTAAGAAACCTCAAGGGTAAACTTATGCTAGATTTACCAAATCAATTTGTTCATTTTTCACAAATGGTCTTCAAAACCCACTGGGATTCAGAGAAATAATTAGAGCCAAGAGAAGGGAGAATCATGATGGTGTCCAGGTTGATGTGCTTTTTTCACGACAGTGTTCAGGTTGATGTGCTTTTTAAATCTAGGTTAATTGCAGAGAGATTTTTGGAGACATGTCGTATTCTAGACAATCTGGGTATTTAAGTAGTAATGAGTTTCGTATGTGCCTCCCATATTACATCTCAACCCCAGATTAATCCAGGGATGTATCCAGCTTTCTGTGCAATGCCACTTTACAACAGATGTCAAGTACTTGCAGGCTCATGTTTAAATCTTCTGCCTTACTTTCTATAAATGCCCCCATTCACCCATGCTGCAGTGACAGACATGTTGCTGATGCTGATTATGGCACAGACAACATGCCGCCTGGCACTACAGCACCAGGCATTATGTTTCCCAGGAGTCACAGCTCCAAAGTGCCCTCCTGGGAAACAGTCAGATTTCACCCCCCACCCCGAAACCAAAGCTAACCTCCTCCAGGGTGGGCATGCCCCAGAGGGGGCAAAAATTATGTGGGCACAAAGGGCAACATGAGTGAGGGGTGATCTAAATCAAGATCACCACTTTCATTGTCACCCTTGTTGCACCGCCATAATTGCGGTGGCCAAATGTACTCAGCAACTTGTTGGGATACGAATACCCCCGACTCATGGTTAAATCTTCTACCTTATTTTCTATAAATACCCCCTACAGCTCCATCATTGAGGAAGTTCAGAATCATCTACTTTCCTGGAATACTGCAGCTCTTGGTTCTACATGGGCAGATCAGGAATAACCTGTTTTTTATTTTTTTATCTTATGTAATATTATGCTTCCAGGAGACTTGGCACCTACAAAAATAAGAGAGTCACATTAATAATTTTGAACTCTTTCAGGTTCCCCCCAAAAAAGGCCATAAGTTAGGTAGGGTGTCAGGAGGTCATACATGTTATGTTAAGATTGATAAGCAATTTTCTGCTCAGCTTATTCATACAATGGATTTCTGTTTAGCTCTTTATGTTAGGGTGTTTAATTTTGAGGGTTTTGCTTTTGAATTTATATATTTCTCCTCCTTTTTCTAAAGTTGCTATTGATGATCCATGGGGCACCCTTGGGAACTTTTTAGAGGAACTATATCAGAGTTATGTGAATATTCCCATTTTGATTTTGGGAGATTTCAATGCTAGGATAGGAGCATTTGATGGACTCCTGGATCTGTGGAGCTGTAGGGTCAATATGTTATGTGCAGGTTCTGTCTGGTAGAAAAGCCAGAGATATTAAGATAAAATAATGTAGGTTCATGTTTTATTAGGTTTATGCAGGAATATAATTTTTATCCACTTAATGGCAGACTACCTGCTGATGAGGAAGGACAGTGGAACTATGTTTCTCCATTGAGAGCATCTGTTATTGATTATGCTATTTGGGATGGACCCATTCAGTGTTGGGATACTCTTAACTTGATCAATAGAACTGAAAGCAATCATCTACCTTTGGATATTGGATGGTCATCAACTATACCTCTGTCATCAGAGATCTATTTAGAGAACATTTTGCCAAAAATAGAAATTATACGTCTATTCCTCCTCCTTCTGTAGTGCTACCTGCTGTGGTTTCTGCATCACATTAATTTTCTTCCCCCAATGGTGGCAGTATTTCTGATTCTGTTTCTTTTGTTTTTAATGTTTTTTGGCTTTTTCATTAATTTACTGTATTCTTAGAGTGTATATCAAAGGAGTGGGATCACTACGGCCAGGTGGCTTGTTCATATTGTTGATTTTTTTTTTTTTTTATTTTAGTCTTTGGTATTCGGATAAGGCCCACTGGGCACAAGTGCCTGTTTTTGGGGGCAACCTAGGAGCACTGGACAGTTAAGTGACTTGCTCAGAGTCACACACTATGCAAGTGGAGGTTGTCAGAATCAAACCCAGGTCTGGTCTGCCGGATGTACCAAACTCAATCACAGCTCATTACTCTAACCTCTAGGCTATACTGCCAGCCCTACATTGATGTTCTTGTTATTCTTGTTCTTCTTGTTAAAAGTTAATAAAGTATTATTTACAAAAAAAATAGAAATTAGATATAGAAAGAGAGTCAGATGGACATTAGACTCATGCCTACAATCTGATTGTGATTATCTTACCTCTACAGAAATATATAGATCCCTGGAAGTTTTGTTTTCCAATGTACATGCTACTCTGTCTTGGCAGAGACATTATTAGAGGCAATAAAGGGTGGGTTGATCAGGCCTCTAGGTGTGAAAAAGCTAAGTTGCTAGCACTGGTAAAGGCTACTAAGTTACAACCTTCTAGATCTAATTGTAGTCTCTTAAAGAGAGAAAGGAAATTATACCAAATTTCCCTTCAAAAGAAAAAGCAGGAGTAGTATTGTAAACAATGGGAGTCTATGTTTAATATTATTAGTAAAAATGATACAAGAGTCTTTTGGCTTTTAGTTGCTAAGGGGACTTCTGATTTCACAAATACCAAAGACACATAAAAATTTGGGAGATTCTTGGGTTTATTACTTCAACTCATTGTTCTATGACTGGCTATTATGATTAGACATGCAGCAAAGTTTTAATTCACCAGTGAATTTCTGGCAAAGTTGCCAAATTCATCTCCACGAATCATTTTGTGAAGTTATCCAGTTTAATTAAAAATTCACCATTTGTAACTTCACCTTGCTTTTGGTTTTTTTAAGTGCAAATTTCACTTAAAAAAAACAAGGCTAAGTTACACAAATGGTGAATTTTCCAATTAAATTGCCTGTTGTCTAGTGCCCCCCTGCTAATAGCCGATCATCAGCCTGATATATAATTAAATTACCTGGTGTCTAGAAGCCCCCTGCTGATAGCCAATCACTGGCCCAATATACTATTCAATTCCTTGGTGTCTAGTGGCCCCCCCATAGATGATCGCTGGCCCATTGCATAATTAAATTCCCTAGTGTCTAGTGGCCCCCCTCCACAGTTGAACGTTGGCCTGATATATCATTAAGTTCCATTGGTGTCTAGTGGTCCCCCCTCACCCATCGCTGGACCACTGTTCAGTTAAAGTCCCTGGTGTCTAGTGGTCCCCTCACATAAACACTCATTCATTGACACCTCAGTCAGGCAGCAGGCATGGTGGATGGAGGAGGGCTGTGCTGGTCTCCCACTCAAGGGTTGGGTTGGGGGAGTGGGGTGGAGAGGCACTACCTGCCAGGGTGGGTGATCCACTAGACACCGGGGAATTTAACTGAACAGTAGTCTGGCAATGGGTGGTGAGGACCACTAGACACCAGGGAATATAAATATAACTGCACATCGGGTCATGAGGAATATAAATATAATTGTACATGTGGCCGTGATCAGTGGGGGGGACCACTAGACACCAGGGAATTTAATTCAATTTTCAATTCAATTCAACTTTATTTATAGAGCATTATTCCCACTCATCATCACACATATACAGTAAAAACACAATAAATATCTTGCTAAAAATGTAAAAACTACTCAAACAATCCTGCAGCAAGAATCAATAATCTGGAAAGGCAAGGTCAAACAGGTACATTTTTAGAGTGGTTTTAAAGCTCTCCACCATCAGGCACTCTCGTATCAATATATATCAGGCCAATGATTGGCTATGGGGGGGGGTCACTAGACACCAGAGCATTTAAGTTACTGTGATGCCAGCAATCAGTGGGAGGAGGAGGGCCACTAAAAAATTCCTCAAAATGCAGAGTTGCCAAACTCCACCGGCATAGTTCAAACTCCACATTTTGTGGGATTTTTTGGGGGGAGATGAAGCTGGGACTTCACACCATGAATTAACTTCGAGAAATGCAGAAAATCAAAAAATTAGTTTGTGGAGCAAAGTTTTCTAACTCTGCACATCTCTAATTACAATGTGACTCTTATACTCGCAGATATTGTCCAAATGATTATTTCTCTATACATGAAGTGATTTGTGCAATCACTTCTTTAAAGTGTAAAAAAAGTTCCTGGGTCAGATTTGATTACGGCTGAGGTTTAGAAGCAGTTGCCTTTAATTTGGCAGAATTTTTAATTTTTTTTTTAATAAATGTTTAAAAGAAAGTTTTTTTCCTGATTCTTTTCTAGGTGCAGAAATTGTTCCGTTATTTAAAAAAGGTAATAAGTCAGATCCTAAAATGTGTCTGCCAATTAGTTTTCTGAATATTACTCAGAAAATATTTTCTAGAATCATTCTTTCTTGCTTACATGATCAACTTACTATACTTGGTGGACTTTCACCATTCCAGTCTGGTTTCAGGGAGAATTGTTTCACTATAAATAATTGTTTTATTTTAAGACACCTCTTGGAAAAATACTGTTTGATTCCAGGCCAGAATGTATATGTTGCATTTATTGATTTTTCTTCAGCATTGGACTCAGTTACAAGAAGAAAATTATGACAGATAATGATGGATGAAGTTATTGAGTATGCCCTTACGTCTGTTATTGCAAACTATATAGTGAAATTTGGGCTAGGGTGAGATTAGTTCCCTCTGGCAATATTTCAAATGAATTCCCAATTAATAAAGGGGTTCATCAGGGTGTCTGCTGGCTCCCACTCTTCTCAATATCTATATGGATAATCTCCTTGAAGTCATTGGACATGAGACATCTGAATCATCTAAAATTGGCTCACTGGCTGTACCTGCATTGGTATACGCTGACGATTTACTGTCTGTCTGACCAGGGAACTGCAAAAATTATCATTGACCATTAATAGTAATAAAAGCCAGGTGATGATTTTTGGTAAGGGGAATTCATCCCCAAAATGGAAATGGTAATTTGGGGATTTATCTATACATATAGTGAACAAATATGTTTATTTAAGGTTAACTGTACCATCCAATGGTTCATGGTGCTCTCGTGTTGCTAGTGCTAGGACCAAATAAAAAAAAATGCTTTGGGTCTAAAAAGATTTAATTATAAATGTGTTGGCAACAGTATTAGATCATTGCTTCAAGTTCTTTCTTTATAAAATTAAATCCATAAGCTCCTTTTCCTGTGGAAACTTGGGTGCCATATTTAGTTTCAGAACTGGAGAGGATTTCAATCAAGCTTTTTAAGTCTTCTCTGGGATGGAATAAGTCTATTTCCACATCCTTTCATTTTTCAGTTTTCATTTTTTATTTTTTATACATGAAAGCAAGATGAGCATTGCTGCCTGTTTTCACAAACATCAAGTCTTACATAAAAAAACTAACAAACAATTAATACAAAACAATGTACAAAAGATATACAATGAATACAAGTAACCGCCATAGCCGCTCCATTAGCTGACTTGATCAAACTCTCCTTCTCGATAGCCAAAATCCCATGCACATGGAAGCAGGTGACTGTTATCCCCCTGCCTAAGGGTGGTGACCCCACCACACTGGGAAATTATTGTCCCATCTCCCTACTCCCAATTCTGGCCAAAATTCAAGAACACTTTGCCCTTGCTCAACTCTCCCAATACCTAAACACTTCCTCTTTCTTCACCCCCTATCAGTCCCGGTTCCATAAGTCACACTCTACCATCACCTCCCTATTAAGAATCACCAATGATATTCTCTTAGGCATGGACAAAGGCCATATCACCTCAGCCATTTTCATAGACCTGGCCAAGGCCTTTGACATTGTCTCCCACACAATGTTACTAGACAAACTAAGAGTTGCTGGCCTCTCCAACCATGCCACTATCTGGTTTCAAGCATACCTGGTGAAAATTGGACCCCACATATGTACCCCCCTCCCTATCACAATGGGGTTCCCCCAATGATCTGTCCTGGGTACAATATTATTTTCAGTATTCCTACATGCCCTCCCATTGGCCTGCTCACACTCATCTATTCAAATGTTCGTGGATGATACTGTGCTATACGCCTCAGGCCCTTCTGCTGTAGCAGTGCACAACATGCTATGGCAAGACTTCAATGCCATACAACAATGGCTCTGAACCAACCAACTATTCCTAAATGCAAAAATAAAAACCTCACTAACCTTCAACTGGCAGCCATGGCTTTCTTGCCTAGCAACTCGCCTCTCATTCCTAAACCTGGTCGGATCACCCCTGGAGTCCTGCACCTCTTTCAGATACTTGGGTGCCTGGCTCAACCAATACCTCGACTTCTCCACACACGTCAAATCACTACATAAGAAATTACACCCCAAACTTGGTGCACTATACCGCAACAAAGGCTGTATATCCACTCCAGTCTGGAGGGAAATTGTTCAAAAGATGATACTCCTGATACTTGACTATGGGGACGTGGTCTATGGAGCTGCCACATCATCCAAACTTGCCAGCCTGGATACACTTTCCCACTCTTTCTGTCACTTCATCCTGGAGTGCCCACAATTGATGCATCACTGTGACCTATACAGCTCCCTAGCCTTACCCTCACTCACGGCCCACAGACAAATCCACTGCACCAGAGTCACGGCAAAATTCTGGTCCCAGACCCTTCCCCCATACCTAGGCTCCACCCTATCAGCTCAACCTTCCCCTGTTTACTCACTGAGACACTCAGACTCCAGGCTTTTTCAAGTCTCACTCATGCACACCTCCAAGGACCAATCAGCTTTCAAATATTGCTTGCCAAAACTTTGGAATGACCTGCCTGCAGATATCAGACACTCCACCAACCATAGTCACCTCAACCCACTCCTTCTTGCACACTTTTTCACTGCATGCACTTACTCCCAGCAGACATAAGCACAAGCCCGCTTGACCTCTGGTTACCACCACCTGTTAGTCATATGCGAATCAACTGTCTACGTAGGGCTCTCAAAATAGGTTGTTCAGGCCTTGAGGCTGTATACCATGGATGTTATATAAATACCCAGTACCTCCGTTATTGCAAACTCTGTATCAATGGAAATCTGTAATGTATGTATGTCTTAGGCCTTTTATTGTATACACTGTAACATAGTGAGCCTGTAATGTATGTATTTCATCCTATGTGTCCCTCCACCCTATTTTCCCCCAGGCCACATCTGGAAATGAGTGGTTCTCCACTCAGTATGCCTGCCTGGCTAAACTCTTAAATAAATAAATGAAAAAATAAACAACGCAATGAAAGTAAGATGAGCATTGCTGCATGTTTTCACAAGCGTCAAGTCTTACATAAAAAAACTAACAAACAATTAATACAAAACAATGTACAAAAAATATACAATCAATACAAGTCAACAAGACAATGAAAGCAAGATAAGCATTGCTGCCTGTTTTCACAAGCGTCAAGCCTTTGATAAAAAAACTAACAAACAATTAATACAGAACAATGTACAAAAGATACACAACGAATACAAGTAAACAACACAGTACTATAACATCCATTTACACAAGATCACAAGTATAGTCATTTGTGGTGTCGAGCCAAGATTTCAATCTATTTTTAAAGGTACAAATAGTAAGACAGTCGAGGAATGAACCAGGGATGGTATCAAAGAAGACATCCTACATTAGAGCTGGACTTGGACTAGGCAGTTGTAAAACTTTGGCTGATTTCTTAGTCCTGGGCTATTGGCTTAAGTGTACAAGAGCCCCTCTTGGAAGTTTTTTACTTACTACTCTTGAACAGAAAGAAAATTGGGGATGTTAGGTTGCAGAAGTTCACCTTGATTATCATATGTGCATTCCTTTATTGGAAGACTATCAACTTACTTATCCTAATAATTTTCTTAAAAAGGGAATTTCCATTAGTCTGAAATACAATAAATATATTAAGATTAAAATTTGAATTAATAACTAAGGTAAGGATCTGAGTGCTATTTTAAGGTCCAGGTCCTCACCTTGGTATGCTTCAAATGAGGCTTGGTTTGGTTATAGATTTTATCTGGGCCACATCTTGGATACTAAAAAGAGAAATGCTTATATGTGTTACAAGTTTGAGATTTTTCCTAGCAGTGTAATCTTTGCTAGATTTGCCCATATTCTCAATGCTTCTGAGACACCCTGTTTATGCACTGTAGGAGGTACAGAGAATCTGTATCATGTTCTTTTTGAATGCTCATGGTATGAAAAGCTACATATCACATGGATAAATAGTATACTGTCAGACCTAAGTTTTATTCCAGATGATTTTCTTAGCTTTTCTTTACAGTGAATGATACAATTATTATTAATAAACTTGTGAAAGATTTCTGTATTATTGAAAAGATTAGGAAGGGTAAACCTTTTAGTTATCAGTTAAAACTGGATAGGTGGAGATCCTTATTCAATGGGGGCATCCTCTATAGATGTTTGATAAATTTCTACCATGCATATCTGGATATCCTTTATGACTTAGTGTATTTGGAGAGCAGCCATATCTCTTAACTGTTGCAGCCCTGCAAACATTTAGTCTTTACAGTTTCTATGGTATACAAATTTACCTTACTTCTAGTCTTTGGCCATAGCTTTCTCTGTTACTGGGGGCTTATCCTGGAGTAGATATTAATTTCTTGCCATATTCAAGGACTGTTGGGTTCCCTTCATTATTTTGGCTCTCTGATTGAGATAGACAGTGAACACTATGTGCTCAATTCACAAAGGTCATGCAAGCTGCACCAATGGCAGCTTGCCCTAATTGCCAGTGTGCCAGGGACCCTACATCTGATTCACTATCAGGTAGGGTTCCGGCAGCAAAGTACCACAGCTTGCAGCAACTGTGGCCATGCACCAAACAGATGAGATGTCTGGCAGGTTTGCCGCAAGTTGTGGGTGTGGTTGGGTGACAGCCACACCCATGGACAGCAACCAACATAATGTAAACACAAGGCACAATACATTCCTTTGGTGTCTAGCGGTCCCCTCTCCCCTGATCCCCAATGTCCCCTGTAAATACATAACAAAACTCCTTGGTGATCTAGTGGACCACTCCTCCCTATCCCCAATCTGCCCCATTAATATTATTTTTATTTCCCTGGTGGTCTATTAGACCCCCTCCCTATCCCTGATCTCCCCCTTTATAAAACATGTTTAATTTCCTGGTGATCTAGCAAACTCCCACCCCAGCAGGCAATACCCCACAACCCCGCTCCCCCATCCCAACCCAAGCCAGCAACTGGCACAGCCCTCCACTCTACACCAAGGTCAGCCACCGATTGGGCTGTCAGTGAGCATGTGCTGCATATAGTACATGTTTATTGATTGACTGAGCTGTCAATCAATGAGCACGTACTGTACACAATACGCACTCATTAACAGCTCAGTTGGCAGCCAGCTGTGCTGGACAACAGAGGGCTGTGCTGGTCACTGGTTCAGGGATGGGATGGGGGTAACAGGGTGGTGGGGCAGTGCCTGCCTGGGTGGGGACTAGGTGGGAGGTCCTCTAGACCTCCATGGAATAAAACATGTTTTATGTAGGGGGAGATCAGGGATAGGGAGGAGGTCCACTAGATTACTAGGGAAAGAGATATAAATATATATGGGAGAAATTGGGGATAGGGAGGGGGTCCAGTAGATCACCAGGGAAGTTTGTTGTTGTTTGTTTTATTGTTTGTATGGTAACTGTATTGTATTTGTAATTGTATGTTTTGTGTGAATTTTAATAAAGCATATTAAATTAAAAAAAGATAAATATAAATATTAATGGGGCAGATTGGGGATAGGGAGAGGGGTCAGCTACACCACCAGGGATGGGAGTATGCCTACTAGAAAGGGGATCAGGGCCAGGGGAGCCACTAGACTACCAGGGAACAATATATAGTGCATGGCATTATCAGGAATAGGAAAGGGGGACCATGGCACATGCTGCAGGTTCTCTAACTCTCCAAGAGAACACACTTCTAAGCTCCCTTAGACCAGCTCTAGCTGCTCTAAGGGTACTTAGAACTTTGCCCTCTTGGAGGTTTAGTAAATTCCAAATTCATGTATATATGGTAGACTGCAACTGCCGCAAGCCCCCTAGCACCCCACCACAGCCCATTTTGTGGCACAAGGCTGGCGCAAGCCAACTTTAGTGCATGCAGTCTGCGTTTGATGCAGGCTGCTTTTATAAATCACTTCCAGTACATCTTTTGGCATAAGCCACACTTTGTACTATTCCTTGTGGTGCAAGCCCCTTGCACCATTCAGGGGGGCTTTGTAAATTGGGCCCCATGTGTGTGTGGTTCGCAAAGGATGTTTGTTATAAGATTAGGACAATCTCCTATGGGATTTCACTCGAAAGAGGGAGTCTGGCCAAAATTTCTGGCATCAATAAATTCACAATTTGACTCAGCATATCCCCAATCAGCCTTATGCCAAAAATGAGGCCTCTAAATTATTTTATTTAAAAGTTACAAGTCATTGTGCATCTCCAAATTCACTGCCTGTTCAAACAAGCCAGTTTCAGTGAAGGGCAACTGATAATGACAAAACGTGAACTTGCAGCCTAGTCCTGCCTGCAAGCTACCTTATATGACTTATTTCTCCCATGTTACATAAAACTGCAGTTGTAGTAAACATCTGAAAAAGGAAAACTGACACTGGGTGGGTCAGTGCATGCATTTTCAATTTATTCAGATGCAAGGTAAGTACAGTACTTCAGAATGTAATGGGGGGGATTGGAATGCAGTGGCAAATGTGGCTTTAGAATGACAAAGTTGTGTACAAATTTTAAAATACTACAGGTACGAGATTTCAAAATGTCACCAGGTTGCAATTGTGGAATTCAACAATGACACAGTCTCAGAAAGTAGCTGGAACACATAACACAAGCATGATGATCCAGGGGTTGGGGGAAAGAACTTATGAGGAAAGACTAAAAGAACTCAACATGTGCAGTATACCCTGGAGGATAGAAGAAGAGAGAGAGGGGACATGATCGAGACCTTGAAGAACTTGAAAGGGGATGAACAAAGTAGGCTTCCAGGGTGGGTTCACTCTCCAGAATGGAAGAGATATCAGAGGGCACTCTCTGAAGTTAAGGGGGGCAGATTCAGGAGGGAAAGGAGGAGGCACTACTTCACTGAAAGAGTGGTAATGGTGGAATGCACTGCCTGAGCAACTCGTATCAGTTTAGACTATGGGGTGCTTCAAGAGGGGGTGGGACAAACTCAAAGAGAAAGTATATACCGGGGGGGCAGTTGGGGGAGGGAAGAGTTAATGGAGGGGGGGGCAGCTGCAGCCTAGTGGGCTGAAGTGCTGGACATTCGAGCAGACTAGATAGACCATACAGCCTGTATATGCTGGCAATTTCATATGTTCGTATTTTGGATATGGCAGGGATGCTAAAATTCATAATGTGGTGATACATATTTTTACAATGTGGCAGAGATACACAACTTTGAAATGCGGGGGACACATAATGGAGGAAGGTGGCAGAAATACATAATTTTGCAATGTGTCATGGATGCATACATTTGGCATGTGGTGGTGATGTACAGTTTCAAAATGTGGTTGGGATGCTTGATTTCAGATGTTGGCAGCAAGATGGAATTTCACAATATGACCTGGACACAGAATCTCAGAAAGTGGTAGGGACGCAGTTTCAGAATGTGGTAGTCACATGCAATTTCAGAATGAGGCAGGGATGCGTAATTTTAGAATATGACTTGGACATGCAGTATCAGAATGTGGCAGTGATTCTCATTTTCAGAATGTGGTGGGGATTGCACAGATTACATAGAAATTGTCAGCAGAAAAGGATTGCTTTTTCCACCTATTCTGGCCATTTATCTTACCTGCCGTAATACTGCAGACTCTACTTAGTCTACGGCTTCACCACCACTCCCCCCCCATTCACTAATATGATTTCCTTATATCTAGCCCATGCATTCTTGAATCCCATTACAGCTTTTGCTTCAACCACCTCTACTGAGTGGCTGTTCCAGGCATCCACCACTCTTCCTGTGAAGTATTAACATTTACCCTGAAACTACCCCCCTCCAGCTTCATAGCATGACCCCTTGTTCCTGAGAAACTTTTTTTTCCATTCAAATTTTATTAGTTTTCCAATACAGAGAATACATCCAAGCCAAAAGAGCACATAACAGCATTTACATTAGTGCATGAAACAGACATTGCAAGGATCTGTTCTCCCCCTACCAAACCCCCACCCCAGCCCTTCCTCCCAAATCCTCCTCCCCCAATGTTCCAAGCACAGCAACTCATTTCCTCAACCTATACTATTGAGATAGGGAAGAATCACCCCTTAGACTGTAAACAATATAACGTATGTAGGGGACCCCAGATACGATTAAACTTTGGTAGCTTGTTCTGGAGACTGGCAACGACTCTCTCCGTTCTAAGATTTGCGAGTAGCTCCTGTAACCACTCAACAAAGGAAATTTCGGAAGTGTACTTCTGGTGCCTCAGGACCACCTTCTTTACTGAGGTGGAGATCAAGGTCATGTGATATTTCCTATTCCGCACAGGAATACCAGAAACATCCCCTAACAAGCATATCTCCGCTGTAAACAGGTCATTCAGACCCAGTAAAGGATCCACCCTTTGTTTAATAGTGGTCCAGAGTGGAGCTACCTTGAACATTTCCAGAAAATGTGAAGCAGATCCCCTCTATCTTGCTGACATCTATAACATGTAAATGAGAACACAATTCCTAACCTTGCCAACTTTTGAGGGGAATAATAAATATTATGCAGTAGTTTAAATTGCATCAATCTAAGCCTGTCTTGTGACATGTATGTATGGCAACTATGCCAAAGTAGTGTCCAATTGAACATCATATCAGGAAATAGTGAGGACCAATAGGTAACCAGTGCAAAATTTTGAGAATGGGCCCGGCTGTAAGGAGTACAATATATTTTGGAAACAGCATGAGCCATTCCTGCTAATGGCCCTAACTCTGCTTGGAAGCCCACTTTTGAAACAGTCGGGGAGACTATGCCCAACACTTTTAACAAAAGATGCCAAAGTTGGAAAATTTTAAATATATCAGTGTGTAGAATTTGAAATTTGTTCAAAATTTCAGCTGAAGAGAACCATCGCCCTTCCACAGTAGCTAGTTCAACAACCTGGCAGTCACCTAGTTGTGGAAGCCAGCTACTCTTAAGGGGTTTGCCATCCAACTGAAGATTGGGATTACCTCTTAAAGGTTGGGATAAGTCCTTAGTATGGCTATATTTCAAAAAGGCACATAACTGCGAATGGACTCTAATAGAAATCTCAATAGGGGAATTCTGAAGAACCACAGGTAGGGAGCTTGGATTAATATGTAACATAGCCTTAGGGGATAGGCCTTGCTCTGTTATACATGATATCTCCACCTTTAACTAAAATGGGACATATATACCTTGGTCCGGGGGATCTACTACCTTCAACCATCTGAGATACTTGTTTGCATGACTAGCCCAATAATACAACCCAATATGAGGCAGTCTTAGCCCACCAACTGATTTAGGAGCGGCTAATTTGTGATAAGCAATTCTGGACTTCTTATAATTCCAAATAAAATTGATGATTATGCCATGAATTTTCTTAACCCATGTTAACGGAAGCCAAACATTTAACATGTTTAATGGGTAAAACAAATCGGGAAAGACGTTCATTTTAACTAAATTAATTTTCCCCCACATCGAGAGTGGAAGCAAAGCCCATCTCTTTAAATCTATTTTAATGGTATGAACCAGTGAGTCCAGATTTAACTGTTGTGTATGGGCCAGAGACTTTGTAAGAGTAAGCCCTAAATAGTTTATTGCATCGGCTTTCCAAGATAACCCTAAAGCGGCAATTTCTTGTTTAAAAGTTTTATGATTCAGGGGGAATACCAGTGTTTTTTCAATATTAAGTTTAAAATTGGCAACTTCACTAAAACCCTGTATAATTTCTAGTAAGGCGGGTGTAGATAAAGCCAGGTACGATATTTGGAGCAAAAGGTCATCTGCATACATAGATACTTTAGTAGTATGACCATACAACCGGATACCCTGAACCTCCTGGGCTTGAATAATCCGCCTGATAAGAGGCTCTAAATATAAATTAAAAAGGAGTGGGGACAATGGACAACCTTGTCTAGTTCCTACAAACAACTTAAAGGGGTCGGAGATGACTCCATTACAAGAAATTCTAGCAGAAGGGAACTGGTAAATGGAGCCAATCCACGTCCGGAATTCCAGAGGGAAGCCAAATGTTTCCAATGTGGCTAGAAGATACTTCCGAGAAACTTTTTTTTTAAATGCTTTCCTGTTGTACCCTATTTATGCCAATGAGGTATATGAAAGTCTCTATTATATCCCCTCTTTCCCTTTTTTCATCCAGGGTATACATATTGAGGTCCTTTAACCATTCCTTATAGGGCGTTTCATGCAGGCTCAGTTAGCACCATTTTAGTTGCTCCCCTCTGGACCACCTTTATGCTGTCTATGTCCTTTCAGAGATGAGGTCTCCAGAACTGAATACAGTACTCCAGGTAAGGTCTCACCAGTGTTTTATACTGTGGAATGACCTCCCTCTGTCAGCTAGTGATACCCCTCCCTATGAACCCTAGCATTTCACTAGCTCACCCCACTGCCTTGTCATACTGTGTGATCACCTTTTGGTTATCAGAAATGATTACTCCTAGGCCCCTTTCCTGCTTAGTGGTCATCAGTACCACTCCTCCCATCTTGTACTCCACCCCTGGATTTCTGTGCCCTAAGTGCATGACCTTGCACTTGTTTGTTTGTTTGTTTGTTTGTTTAAAATTTATTTTTATACAGGTTAATCTGATTGGGGAAAAAATCCTCATTTACAACAAATACCTGTGAAATTTACAAAAAAGACAAGACAATACAAATTAAGTACAAAATCACAATTACCTAAAACAACTACAACAAACATTTAAATAATTATACAATTCCAATTTAAAATATACTGGTCAGAGATTGCAATCATTTGGCAAGGTAACTTATTCCATGTCCTTGCTAAACTATTTTGTAACACCATATCCGCATACGATTCATAATTTGTATCATGGGCAATTTTTAGTAGACCTCCTAAATGAGTCTGAATATTTAGAATCTAAGTTCTGACATATCAAGTTTCAGAAGGATGCATTTTAAATGTATTAAACCATGACATATAATAAGCCATATATATTCTCTTGAGTTATTGGATGCAACCAACCAAGTTCCTGATAAACTACACAATGATGGAGTCGAGGCCCATTATTTAAAATAAAATTTCCATTCTATAATAAGTCTGGTCCAATTTATATAAAAAGTTTTATAAGAATGTTTATATAATGGTAAGCCATACTCTAAGACAGGTAACAACAATTGTTTTACCAATTTAATCTTAACATCCCTAGTCAAACATCCTGACACTCTTCTTAGTGCCCCAGTCTTTGATTGACTTTTTATTTGTAACAGAATATGCTCTGAGAAGGAAAGACGATAATCAACCAGAACTCCCAAATATTTATAAGTATTAACCCCTTGTACCTTGTCCGTCCAAAAATAATCTCCAAATCAATTGAATCTTTGTTAATATTAGATCCTACAGAGAAAATCATACTCTGAGTCTTCCCAGTACTTATCAAAAGTCCAGATTTTCTTATCCAATTTTCAATATTAGAAAAATCTGTCTGGAGTCGCTGCCTCAGTTCCCCAGGATCCTTAGCAGATGCAACCAACACTATGTCATCCGCATAAAGTCTAACATCAGTACCCTTTACATGATCAGGAAGATCATTAATATAAATATTAAATAACATAGGGCACAAAATTGACCCCTGAGGTACACCACGATTTAAGACCAGTAAATCCGAGACAGCAGCCCCACAGATCACCCTTTGTTTTCGATTAAGTAAATAAGATCTAAACCACTGCAATGAGTTATGATGTATTCCTAAATTCTGCAATCTAAACAAGAGTGTTTCGTGATGAACTAGGTCAAAAGCTTTACTACTTCTTCACTTTGAATCTCAGTTGCCACACATTTGACCACTCCTCAAGCTTTCTTTGATCTCTTTTAATTTGTTCCACCCCCCTGGAGAGTCTACTGTATTGCAGATCTTTGTGTCATGTGCAAAAAGTCATACCTTCCCTTCTAGGCTCGCTGCAATGTCATTAAAAAAGACATTACAGAGAACAGGACCCAGTACCAATCCTTGTGACACTCCATTGATCACTCTCCATCCTTCAAGTGTACTTTGTTTACCACTACACTCTGTCTCCTATCCTCCAACCAATTTCTAACACAGCTTACCACTTTTGGACCCACTCCCAAGTTGTCCAGCTTGTTTTTTAATCTCCTATGTGGAACTGTGTCGAAGGCTTTACTGAAGTCTAGGTAGGCAACATTTACAGCTCTGCCCTAATCTATCCTGGTCACCCAGTCAAAGAAATCTATCAGATTTGTTTGACATGACTTCCCTGTTATGAATTCATGTTGCCTCAGATCCTGTAAGCCCCTGGTTTCAAGAAATTACACAATCCTTTTCTTCAGTAATGATTTAATCAATTTACTCACCACTGAAGTCAAGCTCACAGGCCTGTAATTTCGAGCCTTCTCCCTGCTACCACTTTTGTGAAGTGGGACTGCATTTGCCCTCCTCTAGTCCTCTGCAACCACTCCCATCTTCAGTGAGTGGTTGAACAGAACAGTCAGAGGAGCAGCCAGCACACCTCCCTGAGCTCCTTCAATATCCTGGGATGTATCCTGCGTGGCCCCATTGCCTTGTCCACTTTCAGATTTGCAAGTTCCTTCATGACTCTCTCCACTGTAAATGGACTTGTGTCCAACTCCCTTCCCTCAATGCTCCTGACCCTAATCTGTGGTCTCTCACCTTAGCCTTCCACTGTAAACACCGAACAAAAGTATTTGTTCAGGTTGTCTGCTTTTTCTTGGTCCCCTTCCACACACTCCTCCCCTTCCTCCCTTAATCTTTCTATCCCTCCCCTGGACTTTCTCCTTTGCTTACATACCTAAGAAATGTCTTTTCCCCTCTCGTAACTGCCTGGGCTATTTTCTCCTGTTTGCACTTTTCTGCACCTGACTGTTTTCCCTGTCTCCCTCTTCTTCTCCTGATATACCGTACCTCCCTATCCTCCTCCCTCTGTGACTCCTTACACCTTCTGAATGCTAACTTTTTTGCCCTTACCTTTCTAGCCACCTATTTTAAGAATCATTGTGGTCTCTTTTTCTCTTACTTTTGCTAACTTGTCTGATGCAGAGGTTAGTTGCCTTCACAATGACCCCTTTTAGTTTTGTCCACTGTTCCTCTACACCACACAAATCCTCCCCCTCACCTCCCCCCTCCCTTCCAGGGCACTTCTGAGGCATTCTTCTATCTTTGTAAAGTTGGTCCTCTTGAAGTCTAGGTCCCTTGCTTTCATGTGGTTCAATTCCACCACAGTTCTTGTATTGAACCACAAAGTGTAGTGATCACTGGTCCGCAGGTGGCCACCCACCGTAATGTCTGCAACACTATCCACATTGGTGAATACAAGGTCAATATCGCTCCCACACAGGTAGGTTCTCCTACTAGTTGCTTGAGGAATGCCCCCTGCAAGGAGTCCAGGATGTCACTGCTCCTAGCTGAAGCTGCAGTTATGATGCTTAAGTCTATATCCAGCAGATTAAAGTCCCCCACCAGCAGCACATCCCCCTTATTTGCCATCTTTTGGATGTCTTCCAACAGAACTGTATCCACCCTCCCCCAAAGCTGGAGGTCTGTAGATCATGCCAGTGTGAATAGCAGCTCCACTCTCCATCTCTAGTGCGGACCACAGTACCTCCTCCCCTCCCTGAATTCCCTGTATCTCTGTTGCTTTAATGCTTTCCCTCATGCAAAGAGACACTCCTCCCCCTTTCATACCCACTCTGTCCTTTCTGAACAGAGTATAACCTGGTATGGCTATATCCCAGTCACAGTTCTCATTGCTCCATGTCTTGGTAATGGCTACAATTTCCAGGTCGGCTTCTGCCATTATGGCCACCAGGTCCGGGTTCTTATTGCCCAGAATTCTAGCATTTGCACTCATGGGCTTCCAAATACAGATGCCACCCCTCCTACCAGCCCCCCTTTTTCCCTTTTGCCTACCCTACTCATCCCATCTGTCTACATCCCCCTCCCAATTCATTTCTACCATTTTGTTCTTCTTGTTATTAGGTATCCATTGGGATTTCTCTCCCTTAGGGTTCTTTCTATTGATTATCACAGATTGTGGGGGATGACAGTTTATTTTTTCACCCTGTTTCCTTCTGACACCCTGTGGCTAGTTTAAATGCTCTGCAATGTAGCATTTAAACTGTTCACTGAATACTGCGGTACCCCTCCCAGACAGATGCAGGCAATCTCCCCTGAATAGGCTCTTATCTCTCCAGGTGCGACTCCAGTCCCCAGTGTAACCAAAACCTTCCTATCGGCATCACTCCTTCAAAGAGGAGTTGAAGCTCCTGGTATGGATTACCCAAACCTCCCCCTGTCATAGACAGGTATCACTTCAGAAGAGACCACTGAGTGTGCTACCTGTCTAAGACCCCCTCCCCAACTCCCTGAACTCCTCCCAAACCACCCTAACCTCATCCCCAGCCAGGTCATTGGTACCTAGGTGGACAATGACATCTAGCTCTCCCGCTCTCCCTTCTTGCTGCCCTAGTGATCCCCAGGATTCACTTTCCATCCCTCCTAACTGTGGTGCCAGGAAGGCATGTGTCCACCCTATCCCCCTCCTTTCCAGTATCCTAATCTATCCTCCTTACAATGGAATCCCCTACTAGGACCTGTTTTTTTCCTTCTCTGGAGTACTCTGCCGCCCTCCTTGGGATCCCCTCTACTGAGGAACCCCACGCCATTGCCTCCACTGCAGGTGCCTCCATGAGACAGTCCGTCCCTGCCAGAGCAGTGTAGGAATTAAGCAGTGGAACCATATGGGGTTATGCCTCTAATCCATCACCCTCACTCTTACCAAGCCTACCATAGTCCAGCCATCCCTCCTCCATGGCAACCTTTGAGGTAATATTGGTGGACTTGGTGGTCTCTGGATGTAAAAGGAGGACACTGAATCTCAGCCAGCTTGGTCTTGAGTGAAGCAACCTCCCCCCTCAGCCAAAAGAGGTGCACACAGATGGGACAGCACCACAATCTCCAGAAAGTTTCCCTGAAAACTGCCGCCATAGCCACTGCACTGCCCCACTCCCAGCATATCTATTTTCTCCACTACTGGATTTTGTTTTGCTTTATTTGACCCCTATATAACCCCTGTCCTAGATAGGGTGTTTCACCTGTTCCAAAGTTAAGCTTACCTTGTGCTTTTTGCTCAACACTACACCACTCGTACTTTCACATTCAAGGACGTATGCAACCATGCAACTGCATTTAATTGCAGTAGTCAAACAGTAGCAAACATCAAAACAACAGTATTTAAGTCCCACACTAACCCTCCCATAAAATGTACAATTTTAGAATATGGTAGGGATGCATATTTTCAGAACATTACAATGACAGGTAATTTTGGAGTATGCAAGTTTACACACAATTTTGAAATGTGGCAAGAAAATACAGTCTTTCAATGTGGTGGTGATGCACAATTTCAAAATGTGGCAGTGACGCACTGTTACAGAATGTGGCCATGATACACAATTCTGGATTGTGGCCATGACTCACAAATTTGGAATGTGGTAGTAATGCACAATTTTGGAGTGTGGCGGTGAGGCGCAGTTTGGAATGTGGCAGTGATGCACAGTTTTGGAATGTGGTGGTGACGTAGTTTCCAAGAGTGGTTATAACACACAGTTTCAGAATGGTGGTAACACACAGTTTTGGAATGTGGCAGTGATGCACAGTTCAGAATGCGGTAGTAACATGTAGTTTCACAATGTGGCAGTGATGCACAATTTCTAAATGTGACGGTGATGCACACTTTTGGATGTGGCAGTGACACACAATTTCAGAATGTGATGGTGACACACAATTTTGGAATGTAGCAGTAATGCACAATTTCAGAATGTGGTGGTGATGCACAATTTCAGAATGTGATGCTGGCGCACTATTTCAGAATGTGGCGGTGATGCATGGTTTCAGAATGTGGCAGTGACATGGGGGCTGATTCCAGGATGACTGTGGCAACTCACAAGCATATGCAAGTTGTGACATTTGCCTCTACACTGGGGACCCTATGTCGTATTCCAGAAGTGGCAGGGTCCCGGCACATACGACTTGTGAGTTGTGCCATGCAGAGGCTAAAGCCATGGGCATGGCGTAACAGCCCTGCATGTCGCATGTCACAGCCCACTGCAGACTGCCCCCCCAGAGCACCCCCACCTCAGAACACCATGGCATGCACCAGGGGGCGTGGGAACTGGACAGGTGGCACAGGAATCCAGGGGCACAGTGTAGAATAGACTCCCGGGGGTCCCCAACAGTTGGGGGTTGGGGGGCATGGTTGTGTTCATTGGGGCATGGAGAGCACAGCAGAACCCTTGCCGCAGTGCTGCAGAGTGGGCATCCATCAGTGCCAAGATGCTCTGAGTTAGCTCCACTAATGCAGCTCCTGAAATTGCAGTAGTGGGTTATGGCAGCAGTCCTTCTGGAATAGGGTGCAGTTACTGCCATAACCCACCCTTGTGCCATGTTGTTTTGGGTTACTGCATAGTGGGTAGTGTATCCCATTGTTGGTGTAGCCCAAAGATGACATGGGACAAGGCACCTTTTGGAATAGGGACTGGCATAATGCATGGCACAAGTAATAAGTTACTCCATGGGGTTTGGCATGCCTTGGCTTACACCAGCGCACTCCGTTCTGGAATCAGGCCCCTAGTTTCCAAATGTGGTGGTAATGTAAAGTTTTGGAATGTGGTGATGATGCACAGTTTCAGAATGTGGCTGGAATGCACAATGTTGAAATGTGGTGGGAATGTGATGCATAGTTTTGAAATGTGGTGGGTGCATACCATTCTGGAAGGTGGCAGGGACAAGCATGTCCACTCCCCAACATTTTAAAACTGGCACCACCTTGACATTCTATTCTTTGGGTCAGCGGTTCTTTGTCATAATAGCAATCGCAAAACAGAGATCGCTATTATGGTGATTGTATATCGGTGAAAAGCAAATTGGTGATATACACATGCTGGCTAGAAGACATCTGGCAACTAAAGTAAGTGTTCATACGGAGGAGGCTGTGCCCCCCCCTGCCCCCCTCGTGGGGGGGGCATGTCTGGGAGGGGGCAACACTCCATAAGGAAATAAATCCACAGCTGCAGCAGGCAGCGGCAAAATATTTCCCCCGGTCCCGAACCTCAAACCCATAACCAGAATTCTGAAAGAACTAAGGGAAGAACTAGTAATACCACTGACTATCCTTTTTAATAAATCATGGGAGGGTGGTGTGGTACCTGAGGACTGGAAGAGGGCAGATGTGATTCCCCTTCACAAAAGTGGGAGCAAGACAGAGGAAGGAAACTACAGACCTGTCAGTTTGACCTCAGTGGTAGGGAAAATGATGAAATCACTTCTGAAGGAAAGAATTGCTGAGTACCTAGAGGCCAGTGGGGCACAGGACCCAAGGCAGCATGGATTCACAGCAGGAAGGTCATGCCAGACAAATCTAATGGATTTTTTTGACTGGGTGACCAAAGTAGTAGACCAGGGAGGGGATGTGGACATGGCCTACCTAGACTTTACTGAATTTGACACAGTCCCTTAAAGATCAATAAACAAATTAGCCAGCCTGGGAGTGGTCCCAGGGTGGTAGCCTAGGTAAAACAATGGCTGGACAACAGGACATAGAGGGTAATAGTAAATGGAGTCCACAGTAAAGAAAGGGGGGTTACTAGTGGGGTACCACAGGTTTCAGTACTGGGGCCGGTCCTTTTTAATGTCTTTATACGTGACATTGCAGAGGGACTGGGAGGAAAAGTATGTCTCTTTGCAGATGACACAAAGATCTGCAAAAGGGTTGATATGCAAGGTGGGGTGGAAAGGATAAAATGGGACTTGGCAAGGTTGGAGGAATGGTCAAATGTATGGCAGCTTAGATTCAATGCAAAGAAGTGCAAAGTAATGCACCTGGGAAACAAAAACCCAGGGGAAGAGTACGCAATGGTGGGTGAGATACTGACAACAACAAAAATGGAAAGGGACCTGGGGGAAGTCATATCAGATGACCTAAAGGTGGGCCAGTAATGCGAGAAGGCAGTAAGGAGGGCGGGGGGATACAGGGATGCAAAGGGAAAGGCATCACCAGTAGAAAACAGGAAGTTATTGGCCCCTCTGTGCAGACAATTGGTAGGCAGTGTCAGTGGCTCAGTAGGTAGCACACTCGCCTCTAAGGCCGGGAGATCAGAGGGCTGTGGGTTCAGTTCCCACATCTGGCACTTGGGTTAATATCCCAGTACTGACACTGTAGTGCAGCATGAGAGGGGTGCTGCACTTCTGAGGTGCCGTCTTTCGGATGAAACGTTAAACCGAGGTCCCATCTGCCTGGATTGGTGGTAGTTCAGGTGGATGTTAAAGATCCCATGGTACTTACTGAAAATAGTAGGGGAATTTTCCCTGGTGTCCTGGCCAAATTTCTCTCATTCACTAAAAATACCACCAGCTTAATCTGGTTCAAAGTCAGTTGGCATTCATCTGTATCCCCCTCCTCTTGGCCGTGCCTGAAAATAGGCAGGAATTGTCTAGTGCACTCGGTCAACAAAAACTAAATAAAAAAATAAAACAAAGACCACATCTGGAGTACTGTGTACAGTTCTGGAGACCCCATCTCTGCAAAGACATAGATAGGGTGGAGGCTGTCCAGAGGAGGGCAACCAAAATGGTGCAGGGTCTGTACCAGAAGACATATGAAGAAAGACCAAAGGAGCTTAAGATGTATAGCCTTGAAGAAAGGAGGGAGAGGGGGAACATGACAGAAACTTTCAAATAGATACATAGATACATAGACAGTGTCGGCAGATAAGGGCCTATGGCCCACCCAGTCTGCCCATTTAAGTTTCTAAGTTCAGTTTAGATCCAGAAGCAAATGATTTGATACCTTTTAATGGACCAACATAGATGTAACAAGAACAAAGTGCTCTAGCTTTCGGACCAACCAGTCCTTCTTCAAAAGCTCATGGCAGTTGTTTGGAAAATACAATACTTATAACAGCTAGATAATGCAAAGAAAAACAGAAAAAAATCCCCATTGGTTTAAAATACTCATTAAAAAAAACAGATGATGTCAGACAAGTTTAACAGTACAATACTGCCCTCAGTCCGAATGAACCTTGGGTTCAGATGTTCCTAGTTACAGACACATATAAGGAATCCTACTGCACATAAATTTAATTGACATAAGATAACACTGCAGAAGCAGATAACTCCCAAATCAAGCCATGAGTGCCACAGTCAGTATAAGGATGTGATTACTGAAAGGCAACCCCACCCAGCTTAAAGACAGACTGAGATAGTTATAGGGCTCATGAAATTACAATGTATGCATTAAAGACAAAATTACCAGTAAAGTTGTCTAAAAACATCAGTGCTCACTGTGTGATGTGTAAACCTAGCTGGACTTGCCACCCAGCTGTATTCTCAAGCTAAATAGAAGGCCCAAGAGATTACAAAAACCTCAGGACTATATACATGATAATTAAAATATAAATAGATAATATTAGTGTTAAGCAAAAACTCTAGTCGAGGAACCTCAAGGAGTTCAGACCATGCAGCCTGATATGTACTGATGTCAATATATACTGAGAATGTAGCAACTTCATGTACCACAAGTGTCTAGGGAATCTGAAAAGAGATAGAAATGTAATTTATCTCCTCCTGTTCATACAAACAATACAACCTAACCCACCCAACATCACAATAATGTGGGTGAGGGAATACATAACAAACGAGATGTAGTCTCTCTCTCTATCCCCACCCTCCTTCTCTCTCTCTCTCTCTCCCACAGACAGACCCACACATACATACACACACACACACACACACACCTCAATCCCTCCTAGTGAACCTATATTAACTTCAGTCGCTGTAATTGTTCCCCAAAGGAATGCAACTTGTCATGAAATCCTGAGTAAAGTACTATAATATAAGCCTAATGTAAAAGATATGCAGGACCCCAAGCAAATGAGATCACACATCCCAATATGTACAGAGTTACAAAAATTATATATAACAGTATAAGATAACACTCCTGTATGTACACTAGCAGGCTGGGTAATCTGAATATGGTGCAATGGAATCAATCCCCACAGGCAAAGATAAAAAGTAAGAAGAAATTTTTATGTGTGAAATAAAAATAGTAACACATTATAACTCCATATAGCTAAATAGAGACTTACCTAAATGTGACAGCAAGCCCCACATCTGTTATATCACATACTTCACAGCATACCCACACACATGACATACATGCATCCACATCTCACATATGCTGAAGTCCTATAATATGTCAGTTTGAAGAAGAAAAGGTCTGTGAATGTTAGTTTCTGTAGTGTCCCATAAAGCCAATATCCAAGTTCATCCCATCTGCTACCATATTGAGATGTAAGATAAGTTTAATCTCAAAGCTCGCCTCTGTTGTGTGTTTTGAGATTTCCTTTTAAGACCATTACTGACATATCTGAGACTGAGTGGTCAGGCTGGGAGAAGTGATGCCCCACTGGTTTGTCAGTCTTCCTTGCTGTAATAGTATGTCTGTGTGAGTTCATCCTAGTCTGGAGCTGTTGGCGTGTCTCTCCTACATAACCTGTTTGTGGACATCTCTTGCACTGAATGAAATAAACAACATATCGTGACTTGCATGTATAACTCCATGCACCTGGAATTGTCTGTTTTGAGATGTAACCACACAGTCTGAGGTAGAAATGAGCCTACAGGTCTTGCAGGGCGTTGATTGCAGGGTCGTGTGCCATTGTGTGACATGGTATTCTGTTCCGTGAAAGTTTGCTCCTAATAATTAGGCTGGATAAATTTAGCGGTTGTTTAAAAAGATAGTAGGAGTTCCTGAAAATACAATTAAGGGTGTCATCCTCACTAAATATTGGGTGGAGATCTTTAATAATCTTACGCAGACGTTCAAGGTCTGGATGATATGTGACTACCAAGGGTATTCTTTCTGTAGCTGTCTTTTCTTTATATTGAAGTAGTTGTTGTCTTGGTACTTATGCTGTCTGTTCTGTTATCCTGTCAATTTCCTGGAAGAGTGTCCTGCTCCATAAAGGTGTTTTCAACATAGCCAAATGTGTATCTCTGTCATCCTCATTTGAACAAACACGTTGACAACGAAGGGCTTGACTGTATATGACAGATTTTTTTGTATGGTTAGGGTGATTACTTTTCCTGTGCAGGTATCTCTGTCTGTCTGTTGGCTTCCTGTAAATACATGTATGTAGTTCCATCCTTAATGATGACTGTGGTGTCCAGAAAGTTAACCTTGGTGGTAGAGTACTCCAAGGTAAGCTTTATAGTAGGGTGGAGATTATTAAGTTTGTGATGAAAATCTTTGAGTGCATCTGTGCCTTCCGTCCAGATGATAAACAAATCATCAATGTAACGGAAATAAGCCAGTGGTTTGTGGGGATACTGCCTTAAAAATCCTCCTCCAAGTCAGCCATAAAGAGGTTAGCATACTGTGGAGCCATTTTGGTGCCATTGCTGTTCCCATAGTTTGAACATAATGTTTACCATTGAAGTTGAAGTTGTTATGTGTCAAAATGAATTCCATAAGTTCCCCCACCACTCCAGGGTTGATGTTTTGGTCAGGTCCTTTCTCATGTGTGTATTTAAGGCATGCTGCAATGCCATCTGTGTGTGGAATATTAGTGTAGAGGGATGTTACATCCATTGTCACTAAAATGGCATCAGGTGGTAAATCCTTATAACCAGAAAGTACACGCAACAAGTGTGTAGTGTCCTGGATATAACTGTCTCTTTCCATAACCAGCGGTTTCAAAATGGTCTCTACAAACCCTGAGATCCCCTCAGTCAGGGTACCATTACCAGAGACTGTGGGTCTCCCTGGATTGCCAGGTTTATGTATTTTAGGCAGCATGTAGAATGTCCCTTATTGTAATGTGGGGTGGGTTAGGTTGTATTGTTTGTATGAACAGGAGGAGATAAATTACATTTTTATCTCTTTTTCAGATTCCCTAGACACTTGTGGTACATGAAGTTGCTACATTCTCAGTATATATTGACATCAGTACATATCAGGCTGCATGGTCTGAACTCCTTGAGGTTCCTCGACTAGAGTTTTTGCTTAACACTAATATTATCTATTTATATTTTAATTATCATGTATATAGTCCTGAGGTTTTGTAATCTCTTGGGCCTTCTATTTAGCTTGAGAATACAGCTGGGTGGCAAGTCCAGCTAGGTTTTACACATCACACAGTGAGCACTGATGTTTTTAGACAACTTTACTAGTAATTCTTGTCTTTAATGCATACATTGTAATTTCATGAGCCTATAACTATCTCAGTCTGTCTTTAAGCTGGGTGGGGTTGCCTTTCAGTAATCCACATCCTTATACTGACTGTGGCACTCGTGGCTTGATTTGGGAGTTATCTGCTTCTGCAGTGTTATCTTATGTCAATTAAATTTATGTGCAGTAGGATTCCTTATATGTGTCTTGCACCAGGAACATCTGAACCCAAGGTTCATTCGGACTGAGGGAGTATTGTACTGTTAAACTTGTCTGACATCATCTGTTTTTTTTAATGAGTATTTTAAACCAATGGGGATTTTTCTGTTTTTCTGCATTATCTAGCTGTTATAAGTATTGTATTTTCCAAACAACTGCCATGAGCTTCTGAAGAAGGACTGGTTGGTCCGAAAGCTAGAGCACTTTGTTCTTGTTACATCTATGTTGGTCCATTAAAAGGTATCAAATCATTTGCTTCTGGATCTATTCTTGCAAGGACCAATCCGGCAACTACTAAATCGTAAGTTCAGTTTATGTTTTCCAAGAAGTCTGTTGCCCCTTACCCCTGACCTCCAGAATTCCTTTATGTCTATCCCATGCATTCTTAAATCCTGTGATTGTTTCAGCCCCCGCCACTTCCTCTGGCAGGGTGTTCCACTTGTCCACCACCCGTTCTGTGAAGAAATTCTTCCTCATGTTTCCTCTGAATCGTCCTCCCTCCAACTTCATCCCATGCCCTTAGTCCTGGAACATCTTTTCGCTTAAAATAGTGCATTCCTGCACCTGTTCCTCCCTGTAAGATACTTGTATGTCTCTATCATATCCCCTCTCTCCCTCCTCTCCTCCAGGGAGTACGTGTTCAGTGCCTTCAACCTGTCCTCATAGGACTTGTGATGCAATCCATGCACCATCTTTGTTGCCCTCCTCTGAACCTTCTCTACCCTGTCTATGTCCTTACGTAGGTAAGGTCTCCAGAACTGCACAGTGTACTCCAGGTGCGGCCTCACTAGTGTCTTGTATAGCGGAATTATGACCTCCCTTTTCCTGCTGGTGATGCCCCAAAATACCTCAAGGGAATCAACAAAGTCCAAGAGGGTAGCATCTTTCAGAAAAAGAGATGTGCAAGAACAAGGGGGGCACAATTTGAAGATAGAGGGGGGACGACTCAGAGGTAATGTGAGGAAGTATTTCTTCACAGAGAATGCTGTAGATGCATGGAACAGTCTTCCTAAGGAGGTTGTAGAGTTAAAAACAGTGGTGGAATTCAAGAATGCATGGGACAGACATAAGGCAATTCTAGTGGGGGGGTAGGAGGAAGTAGGCTGTTGGTTAACTAGGATCTGCAGCTTATCCGTTAGGTAGGAAAATGAGCAGACTAGGTGGGCCAAGCGGTCCTTATCTGCCATCAGATTCTGTGTTTCCATGTTTCTTTCAGACCGTCTATGATCTTTCTCCCCCCACTCCACCCCACTACACTTAACTCTTGCTTTGCCATGACTGACATCAGTCCAGTACTCCTTTACATTCCAGTTAAGTCTACAGCCTAAGGCTTAAAGAGTGCAGTACTCACTCATTCACTGCTATGTTGACACACACATACACACACACTGCATAGTGAGTGTGTTGGTAAGGTATTCTGAGTCATAAATAATAATAATTGAAGGGAAGCTCCCAGTCCCCATGGTAGTCTGTGAGATAAGGGATGTAAGATCATATATTAGGCAGTACGTGCTCTGAAGTTTTTATCATGGACCATTGATTGTTTGCTTGCCTCTTGGATGTTTTAGCAGATGCACAAGTAAAAGTGGCACTTATAAGATTCTAACAGAACCCTTTGTTTTAAATACTACAAAGCAAGACTGATTCTATCTGACTACTTTGCCTGCAGAGATCTGAAGGTACTGAAAGTGTCAGCGTGGTTCAGTTGGCAGCACATCCGCCTCTGTGCCAGAAGGTCATGGGTTCTCTTCCCACACTGGGATTGGTCTTGTACCTAAAACGCTGGCTCCTGAGTGCAATATTAAGGGGGTGCAGTACTGTTGGGGTGTGTCATCCGTCGGATGAAACATTATACCACTCAGCACCCACCACCCCACACACACACCCCAGCCCTTATTTACCCACCAGAGATCCAATGCAATAATCCTTTCTCGACCGCAGACACATCTTCACTGTGCAACGCCGAACCACAAACTGAGGACATCAGATATACAGTTCAATGTTTTTGAATGGGGATTTAAACTAAAGACTTATTTCACTGTTTTTTCCTGGTGTCTAGTGGCACCCCCCCCCATTCAACCCTCCTTCTCAGCACCCACCACTACCCCACACTCCCCAACACTGCCCCTGCAAACATAACACTGACACTGGGGGTATCCAATCCTGCAGTGTCGTCACCTAAAAAATGAAAACTGTCCCTCATTGTTTTTTTTTTAAACCGGAAAAAAAAGAAAAACATCCATTGATATCTGTTACCCTGTTGTTCCACCCTCCAGCCTGATCCTACCCCTCATCACCCACCACCCCACACACCCCTAGCCCCTTACTTACCTCACTGGGGTCCAGACATTGTAATCTTTTCTCAATGTCAGACACGTCTTCTCTCTTCAACACCGGACCACAAACTGAGGAAATCAGGTATGTGGTTCCATGTATTCCAATGGGGATTTGAACTTAGTGGCCTAACTTGGTCATTTTTTTTTTATTTTCCTCTTTACCTGGCAGAACCTCCATCATACTTCTGCCCTGGTCACAGCCCCTGGTGCTCCCACTAACCGTCAATTGCCAGCATTCTCCTGGTCAACCCCGCCTTACCTCCCCCAGAGGGTGGGGCCACGGCACAGGTTCCCCAGTTCCAGTGCCATGGAACTAGTAACTGCTTGGGAGTGTTGGTGATGGTGGCTAGGACCCACCTCTCCTGATTTTCTATTTTTTTTCCTCCGGGAGGTGGGTATGTGCCATGATGACCGGTGTCCGCCCCACCTCCATTACGTTCAGGCACCAGCAGCTGTGTGACTCCAAGCCTCTGCCAGGGGCCCATCTTGCACAAGGCGCTACCCCGCCCTCGCCCTAGAGAAGGACAGCAGTCCGTAGGATGCTCTATCCTTCTCCCCCGGCCGTCCCTCCAGTGACCCGAGTCCGTTCCTGAACCCGGGTCGCCAGCGTCGCAAGCATAAATCCAACTGCTGCACCGACGGGCCAGCTCTTGGTCACTTTTTTACATTTTTGCCCCTAATTTTCAACATGCCTATTTTGGGACCCCACCTCATAAACAATTAGAGTGATATTAGGCAAATCTATCCCAAAAGGTGATTTTTTTTTTTTTTTGGTCACTGCGTGAAATCACCTTTCGGGCAGGAGTTGAACATTTTCTCTTCCTTTGTTCACAAGGTGGGGTCATAAGCAGGCTATGTTGAAAATTTGGCATAAAACTTAAAAAAAAAAAACAACGAAGTTATGAGCCTATGTTGAAATTTACAAATACAGGTTCTTAACTTTGGTAATTTTCAATATTATGGCCCACATTTTCAACATGGCCATTTCTTCATAGCACCTAATGAATGTGACAGCTGTCTTTTTCAAATCCTGACCAAAATGTGTTTTTGCATCTGGAAAGGTGATTTTGCAGTCACTGCACAAAATCACTCTTCTTGCAGGAGTTGAAAATTTTCTCTGTACTTGTTCATGAGGTGGAGTCACAAGAAGGCTATGTTAAAATTTGGATGAAAATATTAAAAAACAACAAAGTTATGAGTTTACCTTGAAATTTATGAACACAGGCTCACAACTTTGGTAATTTTCAATACTTCGATCCCAAATTTTAAACACAGCCATTTCTTCACAGCATCTCATGAATGTAACAGCTGTCATTTTTCAAATCCTTGCCAAAATGTGTTTTCATACCTGGGGCTCAGAATGATGTTTTGGTGGTGCGGAATGACATTTTTGGTGGGGATTTGAAACTCTTCACCTATCAGGCCCATTAGGTGGGATAATAAGAAGGCTATGCTGACAATTTGGTGCACAAATACAGTAAAATGTCAAATTATGACTGAACATTACACTATTTCTGCATTCACTCAGAATTTCATTAATTTTCAATATTTTGACTCCAAACTTTCAACACAGCCATTATTCCACACCACCTCATAAACGTGACATGTGTCATTTTTAAAATCCTGGACGAGAGATGTTTTTTCACCTCTGTCTATGAGGCAAATCCTGAAACAAGTATCTTCAGAAGTTGTGGTCAAAATGAGCAAAAGTAACTTGTAATATGGTTATTAATCCCAAGAGAAAAGGAGGACACCGATAGGCGGAAACAGAGCAGGTGATCAGTTTGCAGTGGGTATTAATGCCACAGTAATGCCTGCTGCTAGTGCATAAATCCCTGCTCCTGCTATCCCTCAGGCAGCCACTGAACACAAGTGTCGCATGCAATATTCCCAGAGAGCGAACGAACCACCATCACCCCCACGCACCAGTTGCCCCATTGACATAGTAATATTGAGGTGGCTAAACAAAACGAAAGCAGACGCACTGATTTCCAATTGTAGGTGAAAGCAGCTATATCTGCATAACTCACCCAAGTGTCATGAACGAAAGTCTGCTACCGATGAGCAAATGCGCTGTGCAATTCACCACACAAACATATTTTCGTACCCACCCGACGGCCACTGTAGCTTGCACTCCCAATCACAGTGAGGAAGGCAGCTCTCATCCCTGCTACACTCCACCAGCAATGTTGAAATGCAAAATTACTTTCTAGCTAAATTTTAGTATATTTCTAAATGATTGAGTAAACGACATGCCCTTACCCGAAACAAAGAAGTGGACGAATGAGACACCCATTATTCTTGCCCCAGTCCAGAAATCTTCTGAGAAGAACAGAAGCAGCACACCACATAATTGATAATAGTGGCTTAGATACATATACGTAAAATATGCAAGTGAGATACAGCCATATCTAAGCAAAACTAACAGAAATGCATCAAATCACATAAGCGAGTCAAAATAAAAACTTTTGTACGTGTAGATATAAAAAAAACACACGCTGACACTTATCACAGTCTTTGCTGTCAATGAGAAACCTGTAAATGTGTAAATAGAGAAGCACCACAATATAAATAAAAGGTGGTTGTCACAACATGAAAACTACTCGATATTTTCTATGCCTAGCTATATTTAGTCAAACAATGGACCTATGCATATGTGAAAAATATTACACTCAATAATAGTACATAACTAATAGCCACATTGCCCATGTTACAAGAGCATTAATCCCCTCCAGAGTCGGGTTCTGCTAGGGATTAATGCCTGGTTGGTGGTTGGAAGCACCAACCCCCCCCCCCAACCAGGCATTAATAACTAGTAGAGCCCTCCTCTGTCAGGGATTAATGCTTACTTGTTTACCAAACATCAAACATTGAGAATTGACAAATGCTTGTTTGTATTTGTCACCCTTATTTATTACTAGGGAAATTTGCATGGAAACAGGATCTCTGTCCCATTTGCTCTGTCTGCTTCTCTACTTCTGCAGTCACAATTCTGTTTAAGACATCTCAATATGTTGCTATGGAGATAATTATGATGTCATAAACAGGACATTATAATGTCTCATGTAGACACGCAGCCAAAGCTAATAAAGTCCAGGGAATAGTAATCTTTTTTTTATAATGTTCTCTTTTTCCCTGGCAGGATCCTGTCTTAAATCGGCCCTAGTCATGGCCCCCTGGAGACCTCCACCACCATCTATGGCTGCTGAGATCCCTCAGTCACCCTTGGCTTGCCCCACAGATGGCGGGGCTGTGGCCACCTTCACCGGCGACCCACAGAGCTAATGTCTGGTCGGGGATCTGCAGCGACAGTGGTGCATCGATGTCCTCCAGGGAGGGCTTCATGTACACAGTTGCCCTTGCCTCAGTTTTTCTCCCTTTTTCCCTTATGAAGGTGGGGACGTGCAATGACACAAGCGTCCGCCCCGCCTCCCAAAGCTGTATGCGTCGGTCGCCTGAGGTCCCCCCGCCTCCACTAGGAGCCCTCAGTGTGCCGATCACTTCCCCTAGCCTCCCCCAGAGAAGGAGAGCAGTCCTTAGGACACTCTATCCTTCTCCCCCTGGCCAGCCTTCCGACAATCCGGGCCCGTTCCCAAACCCGGGTCGCCAGCGTCGCAAGCGGAAAACCCACCGCTGCACCAACGGGCTGGCCCAAGGAACAGTAATCTTGTTTTTATGTCACTTCCTTCAGTAATAAAGAAAAACTGGGAAAGAACTGCAAAAAAAAATAGTTCTGGCTCCATGATACAGAGGAGACATGCATAGAACTGCAAAACAGTAGATTGCAGGTTCACCTCCCTCAGGGCCACAGACAATATGGTCTAAGGAAATTTGCACTACAGTAACCTTGTAGCTGGGACAGTGGTGTGGAGGGCTGAGAGGCTGGGTGCCTCACCTCCTGCCACACTGGTGACCTAGGTTTGGAAATGGACTAGGGTTGATTCGAGGACAGGCAGGAGAAGAGGAAAATTTAGTGTCCATCAACTGAGGCAGATGTTGAATTGTGCACCATCTTCGATGGAGGCAGAAGTTGAAAGTATGCACCATCTTCATGGTCTATGTGTGCACCATTCCATTGGCTCTGACTCAAGGGAGAGTAATGGGTGGAAAAGAATCACTGTTTGCAGGATGATGATGCAAAACTGAAGGTACTGCACCTCCACAATCCATGGCACCCACTCGCACAAGGAAGTAAGAAGTAGACGGGGTAAAAGCTGGAGGTGGTGTGAAGGGGCTGGGGTTTGACAGCAGAAGTGGGCCATGAGGGAGGACAGGGGGATAAACACCATATGAACAAGAAAAAGGACTGCAAAAATATATAAACTATAAATTGAATTGTGTCTAACTAATACAGGAATTACAAACTGAACTGTGTCAGTGTTATCCAACTGGTATTTGGGCTCTTTAAAGGAAACATAAACAATATGCAATTTAAATCAGCTATTGCTGTTATTTTCTGGTCATTATTGACATGCTGTTAACAGTGGAAGACTAGATTTGCTATCCAAGGCACCTAACTTCACCTGAGCTCTTTTCTTCTAGGTTGCTTGAAAGGATAGAGCAAATAACCTTACCAGAGCAAGGTAAATGATTAAGGTTTCTTTTGGCTAGGCAGATTTACTGTGTATTGTTATTTTTATTTTGTACTCACAGGGATTGTTACTGTTTGTTGCTAACATTTTATTGCTTTATTTTTCTCTGATTCAAATTGTTGCTGGGTATACCTTCTGCTGCATTATTACAGGGTGTGCTTACAGGTGTGTGCTTACAGGTTACAGTTGTAATCTTCTGATTCAAATGGTCTTTTGCAAGGTATATCTTCTGTTACTGCTTTATTTTACTCTGTAGCAAAGTATTACTTGCAGGGTATATCTTCTGTGAAATTATTACAGGTGGTGCTTACATTTTTGTGACTTTTTATCATTAGGTAAAATTACTCTTTGCCTCTATTTTATTTTGTTTTCACTAAAAGTTATTTTTTTTTGTCTCAGAGGTGTTGCAGTCTCCTTCTTACATTGAAGGAGCTAATTGTTTTCCTCCCACAGCTCTTCAAGGGGATTAGGTGTGTATCTGAGGGGTGGAGCTGACAAACTGTCAGTAACTTCCAACAGAGGGAAGGGTTAAAAGGTCAGGTTAGTTGATCTCTTGAAGGTGGAAGACTAGGTTTGCTGGCCAAGGCACCAAGTTTCACCTGAGCTCTTTTCTTCTAGGTTGCTTGAAAGAACAGAGCAAATAATCTTACCAGAGCAAGGAAAAGGATTAAAACTTCTTTTGGCTAGGCAGATTTACTGTGTATTATTTTATTTTGTACTCACAGGGATTGTTACTGTTTGTTGCTAACATTTTAATGCTTTATTTTTCTCTGATTCAGATTGTTGTTGCTGGGTATACCTTCTGCTGCATTATTACAGGGTGTGCCTACAGGTGTGTGCTAACAGGTTACAGCTGTAATCTCCTGATTCAAATTGTCTTTTGCAAGGTATATCTTCTCTTACTGCTTTATTTTTCTCTGCAGCAAAGTGTTTCTTACAGGGTATATCTTCTGTGAAATTATTACAGTGGTGCTTTACAGGTTTTACAGTTTAATCTATCATTAAAATAAGCTTTCAGGGCTACTGCATTTGTTGCTGGCTGATTGTTTCTGCTTTTACCTTCTTGTTTCTTTTGTCTGTGGTTCTTTTTCGGCAGGGGAAGGGCCCAGCCACCCACCCCCATCCCCAACCACCCCATTCTACACTCCTTTTATAGGGTAGCACAGTTGTGACATTTCCTGTAGCAAAACAGGAAGGGGTGGATCAGAGGGGTATGCACACAGTGACCTCATTTACAGGGGTACTAGTAATTTAACTTGTTATAACAATTTATACAAAAACAAACAAAACACAAAATCAAACTTTTGCTTTCATTTTCTTCCTTTTAATTACTCTGACCAGGTTATAAACCCAGCAACTTATCTGGAATGGATATCATTAACTGCAGGTACTGCAGAACACTTTTCACAAGGGCAGTTTTACAGGATTTAGGACCCTGTCCTACATGCTGGGGCATTGGAGATCTAAGGGCTCAGCTCCAGCCAGCATGGGCAGAGATTGTGCACCTCAAATTGCATATTCAAGAGGAAATATATTATTATAAGAATTGCCCGCCATTTCCCCAACATTCAACAGAAGCACCTCGATAGCAGAGGGTAGTTGGTCCAGGAGGCTGGTAGGTGGTTAGGAGGGGCAAATCGGGTGCCCCATTACTCAGTGTTCTCCAACAGATCACCTCCACAAACCATATAAAAACTACAAACAGGCATCTGCCTCATTCTCCAAAATCAATCACAGGGGCAGAGAACACTGCAGAGCAGGACACTGCAGCACAGGAGCAAGCACAACAAAACTCACCCAAAACAGGAACCAAAACAAAAAAAGCAGAAAACTTCTGATCATAGGAGACTCCATGATTCGGAGAGTTGATATGTATCTCCAGCCAGGGGTAATGGTCAGATGTCTTCCAGGTACATCAGTGTGGAGAGACACTGACCGCATTGTTAAAATTGTTCCAGGAGCAGAAGAAAACATTGATGTCCTGGTGCACATAGGGACTAACGATCTCACCAGCTGGTTAGTTGTGGAGACCATGGAACACCTGACTAGGCTGGGTGATAAACTATCATACATTTTGTCTGGCATCTCCTTCTCTGAGATCCTGCCAGTCTGGGAGAGGGGGGCAGATGGACAGAAGTTCAGAGAAGGGAAGATAGGGGAGCTAAACATGTGGCTCAAGGGCTGGTGCCAGGAAAAAGGACACAAATTTGTAGGGAACTGGCAACAGTTTTGGGAGTGAAAGTTCTTTAAATTTGATAGACTGCATCTGACTAAGGAGAGAGTCAGTGCATTGGGGCAGAAGTTTGACATCTTTGCAGAATATTTAAACTAGCAAATGGGAGAGGGTGCAGCACCCCATCACGTCAATGGGAAGAACCTGCTCCCCCCCTCAGCTAGTGGTCAAATAAGTTCAGCATATTTGTAGTTCATTTGCATCACCAGGTAAGGAAAAAGGTCCGGCTCCCCATACGATGCACAGGGTAGACGGCAGACCTCACTCAACAACTAACACACCAAAATCTGGCCAATGGAAAATCATGTACACAAATGCTTGCAATCTGGGAAACAAGATCCCAGACCTGCAGGCAATAATGATGAGGCTAAACTGGACATAGTAGCCATTAGCGAGACATGATTTACCAGTAACCACACTTGGGAGACTTCAGTACCTTGCTATGTACTGTTTAGAAGAGGCAGAGGTGCAAAAAGGGGGGTGGAGTGGACGTTTATGTCAATGAAAATATCAAAGCTGCAGAAATTCAGAATACACATAAGGAGCCAGAAGAACTGTGGGTCACCCTGGAAACACGAAATGGACAGCCATACGAACTGGGGTTGTGTACAGGCCTCCAGACTGGGGGGAGGACATAGACACATTACTGTTAGAAGATATACAAAACATGACAGCTAAAGAGGAGGTTCTGATAATGGGAGACTTCAACATGCCAGATTCAGATTGGTCAATACCAGTGGGAACATCTGACAGAACTAGACACATGGTGGATTCCCTGCACGGGGAGGGACTCAAACAACTGGTACAACAACCCACAAGAGACAGAGCTATCCTAGATCTAGTACTGAATAACAGGGAAATGATCACAGATCTCCAGGTAGAAGGTCACCTGGGTGCCAGTGACCATCACAAGGTATGGTTCAATTTGGCCCCTAGAACTAAATAATCCAATTCCAAGGCAAAAATATGGGACTTCAGAAGAACTGACTTTGATAAGATGGCCAACAGAGTTAAGCTAGCCCTGGCAAAAAGAAATACAGCTGAGGGGGTACAGGCAAAGTGGGCAAGCATTAAAGATGCAATACTTGAAGCAACATCCCATTGTGTTAGAAAGAAAAGGAAGTTCAAAAGAAGAAGGAAACCACTTTGGTTCTCAAAATCAGTAGCAGAAAAGGTCACAGCCAAAAGGCTGGCCTTCAGGAAATATAAGGGAATGCAGCAGAATGAAGATAGAGAGGCATACCAAACTTCCCTAAGTGAAGCAGGGAAGGCAGTAGGGCAGGCAAAGGCCCAAACCAAGGAAACACTAGCACAAACAATAAAAGAAGGTGACAAGACCTTCTATAGATACATCAGTGAAAGGAGAAAGTCCAGAAGGGGTATTGCTAAGATCAAAGGTGATGAGGGGGCATGTGAGGAGGAGGACCATGTAAAAGCATTTATCCTAAATAGATACTTCTGCTCAGTATTTACTGAAGAGAAGGCTGAGCAGGGCCCAAAGCTCAGCACCATGGACAAAGGGGGGAGGGAAGTGTACACTAGTCCCGTCACAAAAGAAAGGGTCCTACAAGAGCTTGATAAGCTCAGGGTGGACAAGGCAATGGGACCTGATGGCATACATCCCAGGGTGCTAAAGGAGCTAAGGGTGGAACTAGAAGAGCCATTATCAGAACTGTTTAGCGAGTCTCTGAGCACAGGAGAGGTCCCAGAAGACTGGAGAAGAGCTCATGTGATCCTGCTCCACAAGAGTGGTAGCAAGGAGGAGGCAGGGAACTACAGACCAGTCAGTCTTACCTCAGTAGTGGGCAAGATTATGGAGGCATTCCTTAAGGAAAGGATAGTTCGACACCTGGAATCCATAGGAGTACAAGATCCAAGACAGCATGGGTTTACAAAAGGAAGGTCCTGTCAAACTATTCTCATAGATTTCTTTGACTGGGTAACCAGAGTGGTGGACCAAGGGGGAGCAGTTGATGTCACCTACCTTGACTTCAGCAAAGCTTTCGATACTGTTCCACATAGAAGATTGATTAATAAGCTGGGTAGGCTCAGGGTGGGTCAGAAGTTGGTCAGCTGGGTGGCAAACTGGTTGACCGGCAGAAAACAGAGTAGTGGTAAATGGTATACAGTCAGAAGAGATGCAGGTCACAAGTGGAGTACCTCAGGGATCAGCCTTGGGGCCAGTCCTTTTCAATAACTTCATCAGTGACATTGCAGAAGGACTGGAGGGTAAAGCTTGTCTGTTTGTAGATGACACTAAGATCTGTAACAGAGTACATGATCCAGATGGGGTGGGCAGAATGAGAAGAGATCTGGATAAACTAGCAAAATGGTTGGAAGAGTGGCAACTGGAGTTTAACACAAAGAAATTCAAGATCATGCACATAAGGAAGAGAAACCCTGAAACCACCTATAGGCTGGGAGGGGAGTTGCTGGCAGTCACAAGGGAAGAAAGAGACTTGGGCGTCATCATCACAGGTGACCTGAAATCATCCAAGCAGACCACTAAAGCAGTAGGTAAGGCTAGAGGGATGTTGGGGTGTATTAGCAGGGGTATCACAAGTCGGATGAGGGAGGTAATAATCCCTCTTTACAAGACACTGGTTAGGCCCCATCTGAAGTACTGCATGCAGTACAGAAGGCCACACCTTCACAAGGACATTTACAAAATTGAGACAGTCCAGAAAAGGGCAACCAAAATGGTGCAGGGACTGCATCAGAAAACATATGAGGACAGATTAACGGAGCTGAATATGTATACCCTAGAGCAAAGGAGGGAGACAGGTGATATGATTGAAACATTCAAACACCTTAAAGGCATTAACAAGGTGAAAGATGTTTCAGTATAAGAAAAAATAGCTGGACAAGAGGACACAGCATGAGATTAGAGGGAGGCCAATGAAGGGGTAATGTGAGGATGTTCTTTTTCACAGAAAGGGTGGTGGATGCATGGAACGGCCTACATCAGGAAGTGGTGGATATGAATACAGTGCAGGGCTTCAAACAGGCATGGGATAGGCATAAGGGAGCACTACAGATGAGTATGAATAGATAGGCCATTGACAGGGCACATTCATAAGGTAGAAAATAAATGGGCAGACTGGATGGGCCTTGCAGTCCTTATCTGCCATCAACTTCTATGTTTCTATGTTTCTATGTAGTAAGTCATCCTTTTGAAACTGAAGTGAGAGATTCTTCAGTATTGGTAAGAAATCATGGAGAATAAAAAGTGAGTTTACAAACTGTATGCTCTTAACATCTCTTAACAGTGCCTTTGATTTTGTGCCATCATCACCAGAGGCACTGGATGCATGTTTCAGGTGCTGAACTACTGTGGGTAAGGTCACCCAAACAGCATGGTACTGATTGTGATCTACTGGCAAGTCATCTCACCTGTTTAATTGCACTAAAGTGAGCCAGATCTGAATTCAGCAGTATTATAGGTTAGACTAGTACAGAAAGGACAGAACAACTGTTTGAACTTCATTTGACTGTACTCAATCAGAAGAAAAATAGCAGGACAAGAGGACACAGCATGAGATTATAGGGAGGCCGATTAAGGGGTAATGTGAGGAAGTTCTTTTTCACAGAAAGGGTGGTGGTTGCATGGAACGGCCTACCTCAGGAAGTGGTGGATATGAATACAGTGCAGGGCTTCAAACAGGCATGGGATAGGCATAAGGGAGCACTACAGATAAGTATGAATAGGTAGGCCATTGACAGAGCAAAGGCAGATAGCACATTCATAAGGCAGAAAAAAGAAATGGGCAGACTGGATGGGCCTTGCGGTCCTTATCTGCCGTCAACTTCTATGTTTCTATGTTTCTATATTTGAAGCTATTAAATGTGCATTCTGCATGCTGTTTTATCCCCAACTTTGTTTAGTGCTTTCAAATAGGTGCTTCCTGCCTGTAACTAGGGGAAAACACGTGCATGCACGCACACAGACACACACACACACACACACACACACACACACACACATGCACGCGCGCACGCGCGCACACACACACACACACACACACACACACTGAGTCTTGATGTTTATCTTCAAAGCCTAATGGCATCTGCTAGCTGGCTAAGGGATAGAAAACCAATATGATTGGTGGGGCTTTATCTTTTGAACTACAAGAAGTTTACACCTATCAGCCAGTTGAACACTATCATCTTCCTTCTCAGCATTGGCTTTTGAGCGGCAAGCCTCCTGCATTTCTCCATCCATTGTCTTATACAGTACATAGCTATGCAGCCCCCTACACTACAGTACCAATATGTTCATTTTGTGCATGCGCGCAAACAACTGTAAAAATAGAAACATCGAAACGTAGATGATTATGGCTATGAAAAGACCATCAGTCCATCCCATCTGTCCTGGTATACCCTATGCACCCTGTGCTAACCTTAGGCCTAATGTCTGGACAGGATTTATGCCCTCAATTCCACCCCCCACTCCCACCCCCGGCTTACAACCTAAATACAGCATATTTTTTCAAGACAATCTGACTTTGTATGTTGTGAATTTTAAATGTGGTAGTACATGCAGTTATTATACTAGTTATTATGTTAGTTTGTATGCAGTGTTGGTGCTATTTTTGTAATATGAAAATCATACTGCTTGTCCTCCAGGTTACTGGTGCAAATTTGATACCAGTGTGAAAGGTTTTATTTAAACCAATGCAGTCAAATGCAAGTTAACACTACCACTACAAGCCCTGGGATATTGCATCCAGTCAAGTTCATCTTTTATATGATTACTTAAGCCACTAAATTATTGTGTCAGCAAAGACATTCTTAGCATCATTGCTTTGGAGGTGGCATATGGCATTTGGCATTCACAATATAGAACACATGCTGAACATATGGAAAGCAGCCACAGAGAATCTTTTCCATCCTCCCTAAAGAGTAAATGAGAAAGCCTGAGTTGGCCACAATTGTTTTTAATATTTATAATACAAGTACCTACATTTAAAATAAAACCTGATTTTTTTTCGTAATATATATTATAAAAAAAATAGTACACCAATTTATTTATTTATTTAGTTATTTACTTATATATTTTGCCATAATTAATAGATAGGAGATGCTGGCTAAAAATATACACTTTTTCTTCAAGTGTAAGGGGCAGGACCATAACTCAAAAATTGCAGTGGTACAAGTTAGTTGTAAAAGTCCTGCCACCTCACAAGTCGTGATAAACTGTATTTTGAGTCATGGCTTTGCACATTCAATTTATACATCATTTTACTTGCTGTAACTTTTTAGTTAATCCTTTTGTATACCCTTGGTCTGGGTGGCCCCATCCTCTGGCAACACCAGTCCGGTCACCCTGACTTTTCCTGGGACTTACTGGATGCATCTGCTCCCTTGGTTTACCCCTCTGGCAGGGATTGGCAGGACTCCTCAACCCCCCACATTTGAAATGGGTCTGGTTCTATGTCAACGGGTCCAGGTTACTAGGTACAGGGTCTGCAGGTGACAAGAGTCATCTACTGGCTAGGATTTCTTTTTTTTTTGTCCCTTTGGGGAGAGCAGATGTGCAAAGACATTATGACACACATCATGCACTCCAATGTGTTGTGCATCTATGTCCACTGCTCTGCCCACCACACTGGTGGGTTGAACTGCCCTCCCCCCGCCTCTGCAAGGGGGCAGACACACATCAGGGTACTTGACCCTCCCTCACTGGAGGAAAGCAGTCCTAAGGACACTTGATTCTCCTCCTCCTTCTGGCTGGCCATCCATGCTCCTGAGTTCGCTCCTGAACCCCGGTCATTGGCACCACAAATGGTAGTACTACTGGAACACCAGCTGGCTGGCTCTAGTGTTTACCTTTAAATCTGCAGTTTATAAGAAGGTTTCTTTTTGTACAGCTTTTTCCTCCAAGCTGTGGTCATCATCATGGATGTACCCTGTTCACATGGATCATGGTCAGGCCTGTTAGCCCCTGTCCTCTTAGGGCCCAGTCCAGCCCAACTTTTATCAGAGGCTTTCACTTTCCATGGTGGTGACCCCAGGAGCTATGGACTAGGATCTAGTGCCGGCTGGCATTAGGACTTAAAGGCATCCTCGGAACCCAGGAGGTCTTGCAGATGTCCATGGATATTTTAGCCCTGGACTTTTCCCTGGCAAAACCCTCTTTACCAGGCAGGGACACAGCCTATGGCAACCTCAGCAGCAGTGTCCTATGAAGGCAACAAGCTCCCTTGACCTACTGCAGAGGTCACTGTAACACCAGTGCCCAATGCCTTTACTCCCCATCTGCAGCACACTGGCAAGCGGTAGCTGCTGCAGCCTGGCCTGTCTCCCAATGTGGTTACCTGAGCTCGCTCCTACACTCAGGTCACTTGCATGGCAGTGAGATGCATTGCCACTGGGTTATCAGGGTTGGCCTGTTTATATAATGGTTTAACTGCTTGTCTCTGATTTCATCTACTAGCTTCAGTGCTGTGCAAAGCTATTGTCATATCATAAGCACTGTGAAAGCTGGTCCCTGATTGGTTCAATATTCGGTTATAATTCATGCTTAGGACTTTTCCCATAGGAAAACTGCAGATTTACCACCCCATAACTGACAACAATTAAACTGTGACATCAGTTAAAAACACCTGGGCAGTAATCTAAGTGAATCATCTGCAGAGAACCGGTTAAATATCTTCATTCACTGAATGGGAGATTCTGAAGCAGATGCTAATCTCCAGAGCATGACTCTCCATGAGGCACAATGAGAGAGCTATGATGTAAAGAACAAACTGGAAGAATATTTTGTAGTGCTAAAAAAATTAATTTATGATTGTGCCAAATTTATCAAAAGGATACAGGAAAAAAGTGAAAGTGTGGAAGGATTTATGACTGCACTGCATACACTGGCTGAACATTGCAATGGTGGTGACCTAAGAGAGGAGCTAATAAGAGACTTCACAGCAGTGGGGCTAAGAGATTTGAAATTAGCTGAGAGACTGCAGCTGGATAGTCATCTGACTTTAGAAAAAATGGTTACCATGGCCAGACACTCAGAAGCTGTTAAGAAACAATAATCTGATATATGGAATGATTCCACCCCTGTGCTGACACCGGGATTAGATACAGTGGATTTTGTATATGCTGAAAAAGGGTGCCGAACAAAATGAAAGTTCCCACAAACAAACTTCAGCAGCAGCAGAAATTTAGGGGTGGCCAAGATTGTGCCAAATAGTGCACAAGATGTGGAATGCACTATTTTATCCAAAGGTTCAGTGTGTGTCCAGAAATGTCAGATGCCATGCATGCCAAAAAAGGACATTGTAAAAAAATGTGCAGATCTCAAGGGGTAGTGCATGCAGTCCACGAAGAAGATATTGCCTGCTTAGGTGCCATTGATGCAAAACGTGAGGCATGGAAAACCTACAGTATGGGAGTTTTGTTGCTTGTTGTTTTAACCAGGAGAGACACACTAAGCTGAAAGCTTGTTTACAGGTGCAACCTGGGAGCACAGGGAAGTTAAGTGATCTGCTTAGGGTAACACAGTATGCAAATGGGGGCTGTGGGATTCAAACCCAGATCTCCAGGTTTACAGCTCAGAGCCTTAAACCACTGTGCTATACTGCCTCCTTATCCTACGTTAAGTTTGATCAGGAGGAGTTTCAATTTAAAATGGACGCAGGTGCAGTATTTTCTGCATTGCCAGAGAGTTTGTAGCACAGTATGAATAACAAGCATTCTCTCAGACAAATTCAGAAAGTTCTGCTTGGTCCTGAGAAAAAAACCCTTAGAGGTAAGGAATGTGTTTACTGTGACAATCAAAGAGGCAGACAGAGGGGGCATAGCCTGACCAGGCAGAAGATGGCAGCATAGTTCAGAATCTCTGTAGGAATGACTGCAATCTAACCTCATCCAGCCTTCACCAGACCTTTCTTTGATACCACTCCTGTGACCATCCTGTAATCTTACTGCCTGATAGTCTGTAAGTCATTTTTGATCCATCATCTACTTATATTCAATAATTCTACACTGTACTGCAGCATACTAGGCCTCATCCTTCAGCATTATGGCAGATCTCCAAGCACAGCAAAGCTCACTTGCTAGAGCAGAAGTAGTGTTTTCTAAACTGATGGCTGAGATTAATGATCTAAAAAACCTCCACTCAACAGAATGCGACCACTCTTGAAACTTTTAGCCAGAACATTGCATTTAATGAGAAAGCAACGGTCTGTAACACCACTACTATTCATGACCCCCAGGCTACTGCCCGCAATGAAGATCGAACTATTAAATCCCTACAAGTCAAAATTTACGATATTGAAAATCGTAATCGTTGCAACAATTTATGATTTTTTGGCTTCCCTGAAGGTGTAGAATTGGGAGACACTACTGCACTTTTATTACATGTGCTGCCTGCAATGCTTAAACTGCCTCCTGACCTAACATTAATCACTGATGGTCTCACTGCACTCTGGGTCCCAGGCCAACATCAGACCAGCGACCAAGGCCTATCATTGCTCGCTTTTTGAACTATTCCCACACAGAATTAATACTGAAATGAGGCAGAGAAATGGGGAAGCTTCAGTGGCAAGAGTTTAATATTTCCATCTACAGAGACTTTTCAAAAGATTTAACCATCAGAAGGAATGCCTGCAATCCACTTAAACAAATCCTCCACCAAAGAAGCATTAAATTTGCTCTACATTACCCCCGCGACACTACACCTTTTCTAAGGCTCTTCCTTCAAGGATTTTGAAACCCCTGATGCCTTAGCCAACTATCTGGAGGTCTCTCTCTCTCTGCAATCTTACCCTGGGAGGTTCAGCAGCAATTGGCAACCCGAACACAGCTTTGGTATCCCCACGGAGGGTGGACGACAAGGTACAGGAACGTGGGGAAAGTGTTGCAGAACTCGCAGCCCCAAGCAGCAATGCCGCAACTGATTTAACCCCAAGGCAATTAACAAGGTTGCAAGAGAAGCTTCTGTCAGGGCATTATTCTTCAAGACTTTCATGCTGTTCTAGCGCGCGGTTTCACCCCAAACACCCCAAGCTGCAGCCTCTCACCTTCAAATCAACCCTTCTATTCCTAAGAGCAATAAGTTTGCTCTCTTGGAGGAAGACATGCACTCCTCGCAGGAGGATCTTTCCCAGCAAATTTCAGACGAACATCCCTCTAATTTGAGCCCTGTGCCTCAGGGATGTATTTCTGCTGATACTTCATGGGCAGAAGTTGTTGCAAGTTTCCCCCTCAAATTTTAGTGCCACCCAAAAAGAAATGTAGGGCAAAGAACATCAATAGTCACAATCCTGCTAATAAATCTAAGGTGGCATGAGCTTATATGGTCAATAATATAGTCACAGTTGCTATATCTTGGTAGGTTTTGCTTCCAGAACACTTAAAGGGAGTGCCAGCACACTTTTTCTGCCTAACCTCCCATTCTACAGTCTATGCTGCCTGGTTACTTTCGCTCCCAGCAGGTGCAGAAAGCAAAGGCTGTACATTGTGTCGCGATCAATTTACTTTTGTTGCAGTGTTTTAACGTGCAGCTTAAAGGTCTTCAAGGGAACTTTTGGTATATCAGCAATGCTTTTCTAACCCATTATTTTAGTGTTAGATCTTATACATTACCTCACTAAACAGGCTCTCTGTATCTAGCCTTTTACTCTCCAGTTTAGCAGTGCATCAGGTTTATAGTCTTTTGGCTGTTCATTTGCATATCTTCAATCGGTATGCATCCTGATTATTGCCTTCTCTTTTTTCACATGTGAATTATTATATATTACAAGGCAACTTACCCCTTCCCTCTCCTGATGACAGGTTCTTAATTATTATTGGCAACTACATTTAATCTATCTCCTTCCCTACGCTCCATTATTCTTACTACCTCCTGTTTACAGTATGGAACTATCATTAGCACTCAAAGAGGTGGGCTATGTTTGGTGTACTGTTGCAAAGGATTGTCAATCTACAGTAGTAGCCACAGACATTGCCAGCTATTTCCAGATATTTCTCAAAATTTCTAAAGAGTTTCTCTCTGCTGCCCCTACTGTGGAAATGGAGAAAGCATGAGATATTTCTGGAAATATCACAGAAATTTCAGGAAATATCTGGCAGTGTCTGTGGCTGCTACTGTACATCTTCCTTATGCTCCTTATTTTGCTCGAAGCCTACAGATATTATAGAAATCCACTGCTGTGTGGTCCCTCCTGTTTTGGGGCTCACCGGGCCTAGTCTTCTAGACCTAGTCACCCCATATAACACCTATTTAGGCGATTTTTGAGTAATCGGAGCTAATCTTTACTATGACTATGTCTTCTGTCTACAGTTATCACTGAAGCCTATACCTCTCCACATAATCCCAATTTGCATTTGGTTCAGGGCGTAAGGGCTTAAATTGACCTCCCCTGTCTTCTTTCCCCCTCTATATTGTATTTATTATGTATTTATTCTGTTGCTCGGCAAATTATACTCAGAGTTACTCTAATATGGTAATGATCTACTTTTCCTTTTATATTTGTTCATTTGCATTACACCTGGCTCCCTGAATTCCTTGCTCCATGTCTAGGCTGTACTGGCATCTCGTATATGGTTCTTTAATTTACTGCTATTTCGAGTTGTTATATCTTGTACCATTACTACTAATGTTTATAAATAAGTTCTGGTGTTTAGCTTTATCCTTATACCTTGTCCTGTTAGCTTAGAATTAAGCTGAGGTTATCACAGTCTCCTGCCTTTCTTGGTATTATTCGCTTTCAGTTTAGCTTATCAGGAATACTTACTTTATTATATTACTGGGAGCAGACTTAGGTTTGGGCTGATATTTATAACTGGTCCTACCTAGTCTCCTCCCTACATCGACACCCCAGAGTGTGGTGAGAGAGTCTCTTAGCCAGTTGGCTGACTCATATCTCTTCACATCCATAAAACATTTTCTTTGGTATTTCGCTTACTAGCATTGTTGGTGCTGTTAATGACTTTTCTCCTTCCCCATCTCTGTTCTAACTTTAATAAGATATCTGTGCTACTCATGTATCATACATCTCACTTTTTTGGGCTTGAATGTTCCTGCCACTCTCTGCATATACGTAAGCTGTCTATATTGTATCCTAATTATCCTCTGCCTCATTTATTTGTCCCTTCACACTCCAGCGATTATTCCCTTTCTTTAACACTAACAATATGAGTGACATACTTTTATATACATGGAATGTGAAGGGACTTAATTCTCCTTGTAAGCAGAAGCAAATTCTTTCACATCTCAAAAAACATAAAACACAAATTGCTTTCCTTCAAGAAACAAAATTATTAGCAGAGGATGTTCATAGACTTAAAAAAGATTGGGTCGGTCAGATCTACAAATCATCCTATACCTCAAAAAAAAAGAGGAGTTGCTATTTTTATTCATAAGAGTCTCAAATGGTCCCTTGTAATCTCCATTTCCGATACTGACGGCAGATGGGTGATGGTCAAACTGTATACCAACTCTGGTCCTCTTCTGCTTGTTAATGTCTATGCACCCAACTCCGATTCCCCGGAGTTTTTTCATAATTTAGCTCAACAGATTCTATCCTTTAACACTGATAATACACCAGTAATTCTTGGAGGGGATCTTTATTTATTTATTTATTTATTTAGATTTTGGTAACCGGGTAAGCCCACTGAGACCAGAGATCCCTTTTTCAGGGGCGACCTGGAATTAGTTACAGTAAATACATACAGAGGTATCAATATACAGTAATTATAGCTGATACACATTGGGAAGTTGGTATCAAATGTTTAGCACAGAGACAGCAGGCTTCACAAGGTTCACAAGTATTAATACAGGTGCACAGTACATTTAACAGTTTTTCCATAAGAGATTCATGGGGTAAATAGACGTGGTTAAGCTGGTGTTAGGGTGACAATTGGCCTAGAAGCCAGCCTTGACGGAAGTAGCCAAACTACAGAGGCCCACCCTAGAAGTATTAAAGCTCTCTCAATACTCATGCAAGATGTTGGATTAGATGAGGTATGGCGCCTCCTTCATGCCGGTGATTGAGAATTTACTTTTTACTCCTCTCTACATAAGACATACAGTAGAACTGACTACTGGTTAGCCTCTCCTGTTATAATGGAAAAAAATATTGATTCATTCATCTCTCCCATCATAATCTCAGACCATTCCCTGTCAAATTGCAACTTTTGTGGAGCCCATTAGCACCTAAATCTTCTTACTAGCGACTGGACCATCTCCTTCTCAAGGATCCAAATTTCTTACCCATGATCAAAGCACAAATTCAGGACTTCCTGTTTCACAATACCCCAACCGAATCTTCTATGTCCTCTGTATGGGAAGCTCTTAAGGCTACGATTCAATGGAAAATTATCCATTATGCTGCACACAGGAAAAGAGTAAGGGAACAACAGCTGGCTGACTTGGAAAAATCTCTTAAGGCTAAAGAGAATTTATACTTTTCTTCTAATAAGCACTGTCCTGATTCTCAACTTCATCTTGAAATTCTTCAACTTAGAGTTAAAATTAACAAATTAATTTCTTGTAAAACCGAACTGGCCTTGTTTAAACTTAAATATAAGTTTTGGGAACACGGCAATAAAAATGGGAAACTCCTCTCTTACCAGCTCAAAGCACAACAAATGGAACGACACATCCTAAGCCTAAAAGATGAACAGAGTACGATTCACTCTGACAACCCCACTATAATCCGTATCATGAAAACCTTTTATCAAAAACTATACTCTAACACAAATCCTCCATCTACTTTACAAATTCCAAAGTTCCTTATATCATTACATCTTCCTCATCTTTCTACTCTTGAAACAAATTCTTTAGATGAACCTTTCTCACTTCAGGAAATTCAGAAATCTTTGTCTTCCTTGAAATCTAGCAAATCCTCTGGGGGTAACGGATTCCCTGTCGATTTCTATAAAATGTTTTCCAACACCTTATGTCCCCTTCTTCTTAATGTTTATCAAGAAGCTCCCAATACTGGCAAGCTTCCCCCATCCTGCAACGAAGCAATCATAACCCTAATCCCTAAGAAAGAAAAAGACCCTACTCACCCCGCAAGTTACAGGCCCATATCGTTATTAAATATGGATGGGAAGATATTTGTTAAACTACTAACTTCTCGACTTGAATCCTTGATTCCCAAGCTAACTCATTCTTTGCAAGCTGGTTTTATTAAACATCGATCTGGTTCTGATCACCTACGTTCCTTATTTAATTTAATTCACAAAGCCAAATCCCTCAAGACACCGGCTACAGCCACAGCTATTGATTTCGAGAAGGCCTTTGATTCCTTAAACTGGGACTACCTTCATCAAGTTTTATCTTATTTTGGTCTTTCTCATACCTTTTGCTCCTGGATCAATCTATAACATAACTCACCTGTTGCTAAAGTACTTACTAATTCCACCCTTTCCTCTTACTTTCATCTAGCTAGAGGAACTAAACAAGGCTGTCCCCTGTCACCTTCCCTGTTTATTTTAGCCATGGAACCCCTGACTTCTTGTTTACGTCAATCTTCTGGCATTATGGGCATACCTGTGAGTAATTCAAGATATGTTTCTCTCTCCTACTCGGAAGACCTCTTAATCTTACTCAAAAACCTGAATGAGACTGGGCCACTGTTGGTTGATTTGCTTAATAATTTTACTCAAATTTCTGGCCTTTCTTTGAATTATGGCAAATCACAAACTATGCCCCTTAATGGCCACTGTAAAGCTTTTATGAACATACTTCTTAGATTCCGCTGGTCACCACAGGGTATAACATATATAGGAATCAAAATTACTAGTAATTTAGGGAAGATATGGGACATTAACTTTAACCACTAATTTGATAACATCAGAACAATTCTGGTCAGTTGGAAGCTTCTTAATCTCTCTTTCATGGGGAAAATTGCAGTCATTAAGATGTTAATTTCTCCCAAGATTCTTTACCTCTTTGCCAATATTCCTTTAGTCTTTCCATCCTACTTTTTTGCTAAAATTGATAAATTAATAGGTAACTTTATCTGGGATAGGAAACCACTGAGATTTAACCACAACAAACTTTGATCACATTGGAAAAAAGGAGGATTTGGACCCCCCTGGTTCAAAAGCTACTTCTGGGCTTTCCGAATGGCCCAAACCATTAAATGGTTTCAGAAACCTTCCCCCCACTCACCTCTGTGGGTTGCAATGGAATCCACATTTTGCCCAGGAGGAGTTCCCACTTCCTCCATTTTTAATCCCATTTCCACTAAACTAAAATCTCAACTGGCTATATCATCCTTTGTTCTTTACTGGAAACTATCCCACAAATTTCTGAAATCCAATCCAACACCCTGATTTTATGCTCCCTTATGGGGCAATCCACTTCTCATTCTAGAAGATCACCCAATTTTCTGTCGTACTGTACATGGAGGAACAAAGGCATTTTCTTTCTCGGAGATATCTTGGACCAGAATTCACTCACTCTTAAATCATTCTCAGACTTGCACGTCACATGGAAAGAAGGGCTGGTGGGATACTGGGATGCATAGGGAGAGGCATCACCAGTAGAAAACAGGAAGTTATTATCCCTCTGTACAGACAGCTGGTCAGACCCCATCTGGAGTACTGCATGCAGTTCTGGAGACCCAATCTCCACAAAGACATAGACAGGATGGAAGCTGTCCAGAGGAGAGCAACTAAAATGGTGCAGGGTCTGCACTGGAAGACATATGAAGAGAGACTAAAGGAGCTTAATATGTATAGCCTCGAGGAAAGGAGGGAGAAGGGGGACATGATAGAAATGTTCAAGTACCTCAAGGAATAAACAAAGTCCAAGAGGTATCATCTTTCAAAAAGGTGTGCAAGAACAAGGGGGCACAATTTGAAGATGGGGAGCAGCTCAGAGGTAATTTAAGGAAGTATTTTTTCACAGAGAGGGTTGTGGATGCATGGAACGGCCTTCCGGAAGAGGTTGTGGAGTCAAAAACAGCGGTGGAATTCAAGCATGCATGGGACAGTCATAAGGCCATTCTAGGGGGTGGAGGTAGGAAGAAGTAGGCTGCTGGTTAACTAGGATCTGCAGCTTATCCATTAGGTAGGGACATGGGCAGACTGGGTGGGCCAAGTGGTCCTTATCTGCCATCAAATTCTATGTTTTTATGTTCCTATGGAAACTTCCTAAACAGGACTTCTGGAAGGTTTTACAAATTCGGGCAGCTTAGAACTCTTTCTCTCTCTAGTTTAGTGTATAGGCATACTCTTCTAGACCCATACATCTCATACTGGACTAATTTATCAGTAAAATTAAATAGCCCCATTTACAAATACATTATTGATAATCTACCTGATCAGTCTATACAGGCCAAAAATAAATTAAGTACTCTTCTTAACTACAATATTTCAGACGCACAATGGAGTTATTGTTGGCATATTGTACATAATACCTTTAAAGATGCCCGTAGTTCTTTAATACAAACTAAAATCCTACATGTTCAGTATAGAACCCCCTCTGTGCTTCAACGAATGGGCCTACTAAATAATAATAATTGCTGCCTATGCAATTTGGCCAATGGGGATCTACTTCATATCTTGTGGTCTTTTGCTCCCATTAATAAGCTCTGGCATAAAGTCTGTTTACTTGCCTCCAGAGTAATAGGACAAAAACTACCTTTTGACCTCAAGCTATTCCTTCTAGGCATCCTTATCCCCAATAGCTGTCTCCTCTCACATGCACATTTTAGAAGACTAAACATACTTTTCTCTTCTGGTCAAATGTCTGATTCTTATGAAATGTAAATCAACTCTGGTGCCTTCTCTTTCAGATATTCTTCAAAGCCTCTCTCAGTATGCCTCTCTAGACCGATTATCTCATGTTACTCATAACCGACTCACTGTATATGACAGATGTTGGCAGGATTACTTCAAGTACATGAACCTAGTTCTTCTAGACCCTAATTCTTAGGGATATTTAGCCCTCCTTCTTATTTTGCTCTCAGATTAGGTTTTCTCAAAACTTTTGTGCACAGATTTCTCCTCTTTTCCTTTCTTCCCTGTTTTCTCCCTCTCTCCTTCCCTTCTTCCTTGCTTTTTTCTCTCTTCTTTCTTTCCTTGCACACTTTTCTCTTATCTTCACCTTTCCATTACTGAACATTGTTCATATTACCACATTTATCACTTTTTGCAATTTACTGAATCCCTTCCAATAGCCTGCCCTAGCATGTACTGTATTTCATACATGGTTGCTGTTTCTGATCCTATAATACCCTATTGATTGTAACCCTTCTGCTCTCCACTTACATCCTGTCTAGGTTTGTGTTTTATTATCAATACATTTATATAAGGCTTCCCTAATATGTTTACCCTAAATACTGTGTTTCGTTAAGTGATATTTTATACCTTACATGGAGGATAGTCTTTTATTGTTTAAGATGTGTGCTTTCTTATATACTCGAATTTCAATAAAAAGATAAAGTGAAAAAAAAAGACAGATGGAGAAACACTTGAAAAAGTATATGTTGTATGAAATCTACATAAATCATTGCTGGGCATACAGGCCATTGAGAAATTCAGGCTGATTTCTCGAGTGGATGAGACAGAAGGACTGTCAGTAACTGAACCATTTTCCAAAGTATTTTGTGGTCTGAGCAAACTAAGCCAAGAATGTGACATTAAAATGAAAGTGGATGCCATATATTTTTACTCACAACTCCAAAGAGAGTCCCAGTGCCCCTCTTATAAGTAAAAACTGAAATCCATCACATGGAAAACTAGCCAACAAGAATTTAAATCAGATTCTTGCCTTGCCTGGGCACAACTGATTAACAATTTTAATGCTCTACAGATTGCTATTGATAAGCTACAGGAACTCCCCGAGTCTTTAGCAAGTCTAAATCCAACAATGCCTAGCATGGATTTAAAATTAGAGCAAGAACTTGGAAATAATAAATTAACTTGAATTTTGTCAGTCCCTGCTGGAGGACACTGTGGTCCCTCTTTCACAAGAAGTAAAATCCTTTCAGAAACAGTATGAGCATCTTACGTTCAAGCTTGATGACCAAGAAAATTGTTTTCATCAGAAAAATATATGGATTTATGGTTTACTTTCAGAATGGGCAAAGGACAGTTCATTACATAATTTAATTGAACTTTTTTTTGTATTATTAGGGAACATAAAGATTTACCTGTAATAGATTGTGCTCACTGGCTTTTGCAAAGTGGATGGGAAGGGGGAAGGTGTCCCATCTAGCTTTTGGTAAGATGCTAACCTCAGATGGGAAGGATAGAGTGATGGAAGCTTTTTACAATACAAAGAGTTTCAAAGTTAAGGAACAAGACATTTATTTGAAACATGATTTTTCTAAAAATCTTTGGTAGCAAAGGAAGCAATTTGCAGGGGTTCAACAGGTACTATGGAAGGGAGGAATTAAGCCATATGTAACATACCCTTCCAAGCTGAAGGTTCTACTTAATGGCTAAAACTTGTTTTATGGCAGTGTATCTGAGGCCGTGCAAGATCTTAAACTTTAATTGCTCAAATGTTTTGCTTCTTATGAATATGGGTAACATTTAGTTCAGGTTTAAGATGATTGGGTATTTGAGAAGGTTAGAGGTACTGCAATATGAATCATAATTTTTTGAAAATTAAAGAGGAGGGGGATTGCTAGCAACTGGTTGTGCAGTTGTTCCAAAGTCATATTAGGAGGGTGCCAGACCAAGGTCTTTGGCATATTGGGTATGAGGGTATTAACTGATGTTTTAGCAGGAGTTCTGGTGATTGGTTCAGGGAACAGTTTTTCAACAGATTAATTCAGATAATGGCTATACACTCAGAGAGGAAAACATGGATCAGTTTGGAAAGAATGGTTTTTGTTTCTGGTATAAATTATGGTCTTGTCAAGTAATGGGAAAACATGGAATGTGAATGGGGTGAACTCACTGGTGAAATGATACAGACTCCTATCCAATATTAAAAAGTTAAATCTCAGTGTTGTGATGCCCCAAGAAACTTCTCTCATTAAAGAGGTTCAAAATGAAAAAAAAAAGATGGGCTGGGGGATTATACCATTCTCAAGGTAAGGATAAAAATGTGTAAGAGTGGCATTGTTATTCAACAAAGGTTTCAAGAGGAAGGTCTTTGACTCAATAACAGACCAATCAGGTAGAATTACACTGGTTAAAACTGAAGTGGAACGTATACAGATTATTTTTTGGTTCAGTTTATGCCCCTTTTGAAGGTTATGGGAGTTTTTTTGTCAGACATTAGTAGAATGCTTAACATATGGAGCTATTATAATATTATTTTAGGAGGGGACTTTAACTGTACATTAGACTGTAGTTTAGACAAATCTTCACAATCCTTTAAGTAGGACAAATATAAGTCTCAGTTGTCCTGCAGATTTTTAAACTCCCACAACCTTTCAGATATATTGAGAGAGTTGCATACTAATGAAAAGGATTGCATTCATTATTCCACTCGACATCAGATGTACCCAAGGCTTGATTATATTATAATCTCCAAAGAACTATTCACAAGTTGTTTAGGAACAGTTTCAAATGCAGAACCTCTGATTATCTCAGATCAAAATATTGTCAGAATGTAATTTTGAATGCAGCAATTAAAATGTGTAATAGCTGGAGGCTTTACAATAATTTATCATCAGACATATCTTTTGTACAAAAAATAAAAGTAGTCGTACAACACCTTGTGACTGACAATATGGTAAATCATGGAACTATAATCAATATTTAGGATGCACTTAAAACCACAATTAGAGGTGAAATTATCTCAGAAGCACCTAGGGAAACAAAAATAAGGAATTAATGCTAAGGAAGGTGGAAGAACAACTTTTAATTATTGGAACTAGCAGTAAAAAATGGAGATACAGCTAAATTAAAAGAATACTCCAAGAAAAAGAAATTATTTGAATTAATATAAATGTTTCAGGTTAGACAAAATTAGCTAAAAGTAACCGATACAGGAATATTAACAGTGAATTGGGCTGGTAAAATGTTAGCAAAATGAATTCAAGCATCAGAAAAAATATCTGAAATAACTTTCATTAAATATGATTTGAGAAAAGTTTTGTCTGAACAAGATAAAATGAAAGGGGATTTTTTAACTTTTTTTCCTCAGGTAAAACTTTTCTGTCAGAAAAAGGAGACCTGATTAAAACAATTTCTGCTGTTGAAATAGTTGAGACTGCATAATATGGCAAAGGCAAGTTTTCTGGTTTAGATGGTTACACACTGGAGGTTTGTCTTATAGAGAATTACATAGAAATTGTCAGCAGATAAGGGCTGCTTGACCCACCCAGTCTGTCCATGTTCCCTACATAATGCAATACCACAGATCCTATTTGGTCTCCAGTTTTGCCCCCCATTCTAAACTAATAACATTCCTTCAGATTTATCCCACACATTCTTGAAACCCACTACAGTTTTTGACCACCTCTGCTATAAGTCTATTACAGGCATCCACTATTCTTTCTGTGAAGAAGTACTTTCTAACATTTCCCCTGAATCTACCCCCTTTCAGCTTCATAGCATATTCCTTTGTTCTTGAGCAGTTTATTTTCTGAAAAATGCTTTCCTCTTGTACCCTTCGTATATCTGTGTGGTATCTGAAAGTCTCTGTCATATCTCTTCTCCCCCTCCTTTCCTCTAGGGTATAGGGAAAGAGGAAGTTGTTTAACCAGGAAAGGCACACTAAGCCAAAGCTTGTTTCCAGGTGTGACCTAGGAGCACAAGGAAGTTAAGTGACTTGCTCAGGGTCACACAATATGCAAGTGGGGGCTGTGGGATTCAAACCCAGGTCTTCATGTTTACAGCTCAGTGCTTTTAACCACTACACTATACTGCCTCCTATACTGTACACATATTGAGGTCCTTTAGCCTCTCCTCATAGGGCTTCTAATGCAGGCCCAGCACCATTTTAGTTGTTCTTCTCTGGACTGCCTCTATTCTTTCTATGTCCTTACAGAGATGTGACCTCCAGAACTGAAAACAGTACTCCAGGTGAGGTTTCACCAATGTTTTATACAACGGTATAATTATCTCCCTCTTCCTGCTGGCGATGCCCCTCCCTATGCACCCCAGCATCCCCATTGCTCTTCCCACTGCTTGGCCACCTTGAGGTAATCAGAAATTATTACTTCCAGGTCCCTTTCTGGCTTGGATGTCATCAGTACCACCTCTACCCCCATCATGTACTCTGCTCCTGGGTTTCTGTGCCCCAAAGTGCATGATCTTGCACTTCTTCACATTAAATGTCAGGTGCCACACTTCTGACCACTCTTCAAGTTTTCTTAGATCACTAATCATTCCTTGCACCCCTTCTGGAATGTTTACCCTATTACAAATCTTTGTGTCATCAGCAAAAAGGCATATCTTCCCTTCCAGACCCTCTTCAATGCCACTAATAAAGATGTTAAAGAGGAACAGGCCCAGTACCAGTCCTTGTGGCACCCCACTGGTCACTCTCCCTTCCTTGCTTTAGAATTAATCAAGGATAACTGAGGAGCTGGTCTTTTCCTGGAGATTAATAACTGGCTGGGGGAAAGGGTGGCCCAAGGTGCAACTGAGGGCCAACCTCACCAAGCCAGACATTAATCATCAGGAAATGAATGGCTCTATGGTCATTATTGCAATTATAAGTCTAATCACAATAATGAACTTTTGCAACCTTTTTTTTTTCTTTATTCTTTTTATTTCTCTGTGGCACCACATGGTGACACTGTAATGTGTTTTGAAGGCAGTGACAAGGTCTGTTTTCGTCCTCTGCCTTGTTTGGGGGAGGTGTCATGTTTTTCTATGTTCTACCTTTTTTAGTAGATGTTTTGTTGTTTAATTATTTTTTAACTGGTTAATTCTCTTATTTTTTCAAAGTTTTCCCTTAGAAATTCTTACACTGTAATACTTCAGCGCTAAGTCCATAGCTGCCATATCGGGCATTTCTTAGAAATTTCAGACCTGGATGGCAGCCAATCAGTGAGCTTCTTTTTTTAATCTCTTTTTCCCTCCGGTCACGGTCTGGGGGGCCACTCTCAGGCATCCTGCCTGTTCCTGCCCTGCCTGAAGTCCACCTACCTGTGCTTCCTCTCTCCCTTCTCCTCTGTCCATGATCAGCACCCCTGGCTTAACCCTCCAGGGTGGAGCCACCCCTCCTCTTTTGCATGCACTTTTTTAGACAGACTGTGACATGGGAGAGGACCCAGGTGGAGGAACCTGGAAGGCCAGACAGGATGGACTCAGCCTTGGGCATGGGGGCAGGTGCTGTCGCCTACCCCTCAGACTGGGCTTTTCCTTGTTCTGGAGATCCCCCCCTCCCATGCATGTGCACGTCCTTGACACAAGGCATACATGGAAACCCCTGCCTGCATCAGAGCACTCAGATAATGTGCAGCTGAGTGTGCTACAGTGCCCCCAGTCTCCACCAGGAGCCACTGGCATGCCAGGCAATCCCTGACCTCCCCCCCAGAAGTAGAGCAGCCCATCAGGTGCTCAGTCCTCTCCAACCCCTGCTGACCCCCGGTGCCCAAGCTCACTCCTGAACCCGGGTCACCGGCACAGTGCGAGGTGTGGCGTCCAGCGCCTTAACCCTCAGTGCCACCGGGCCAGCTATCAGTGAGCTTCTTTAGCTCATGAATAGGTAATTAGACTTATAATCAGTGATGGCACCCTTGCTTGAAACTTTATATACTCAAATACAAGCCACACACAAACTTCCAGACTCCTTTTATCAAACATATATTTCACTTATACCAAAAAGTGGTAAAGATCAGAGTAAAGTTGATAGTTACAGACTGGTGGCTATATTAAATGTTGATTATAAAATCTATACCAAGATCTTGAATAATAGGTTATTACCAATGTTGAGCAACATTATACACACATCAGTCCAGATTTGTACCTAACAGAGGCAGAAATTTAAAGAACATATTGGACAACATATTAGGAGCATACAGAAGCAAGATGGTGTTAGCGCTTTGGCACAACATGTACAACAGAAAGGGAAGGGACATAATTTCCTTTTTAAAGTTATTGAAAGGGTTTATGAACCTATTCAGGGTGGGGATTTGGACCAAAAGTTGTTACAATGAGAAACACTGTGGCAGTTCCGATTATGTTCTTATGAATTTCCAGGTTTAAATTAATCTTTTCAGTTGGCTCCGTATCTGTAATAGTGATTTTTTTAGCCTTTAATGCTGCTATGATTCTGCATCCATATGAACTGTTTTACTGATTATACAAGCGTTTTTTTTATTACTTATTGTCATTGGGGTATTTATGATATCTTTTGAATATTTTGCATATTAGGCATTATGAATTTTCATAGCCTTATTATCGGTTATATATTTATATATCTAGGAAGTCTTTTGCAGAAATGTATATTTTGATTATTTTGGAGGCAGTGTGATATTGTCACATGCCTTCTTTTTTCTTCCCCTTTTTCCCTATGTTCCTAACTTCCCCCACCCTTCTGTCCCCACCCTCCCTCCCTGTCCTATCTTCTTCCTTTCTTCTTTTTTCTTCATTACTATTTTGTGTTAATTAGTGGGTTTGAAGTTAGTTTCATATATTTCATGTCACATTATTCTTTAGCTTGTGTGGAATGCATTTTTTAGGGATACATTATCACAAGGTGAGACAGAGGCCCTATGGATCACTCTGGAAGCTGGAAACAGGAACCCTGTCAGGGTTGGAGTTATCTATAGACCCCCAACCAAGAGATCAAAAAGGACAAGGTTCTTCTGGAAGACATAATGAGGATGGCTGACAAAGGCGAACTATTGCTAGTCAGGGACTTCAGTCTACCAGATATAGAATGATCCACCTTCACAGCCTCCTCAGAGAGGAGTAGAGACTTCCTCATGGCTTTGAGGGGGGCAGAGCTGAATCAAATGATGGCTTCTCCCACCAGAGAATCAGCAATCCTGGACCTGGTACTCACTAACAGTGCCAGGGTATCAGACATACAAATGGTATCAATCTGGGTACCAGTGACCACAGGTTGATCCAGTTCTCCATTAGGAAGACTGAGGACCCCTGCCACTCCAGAACCAGGGTGCTCAATTTCAGGGAAGCAGATTTCCCAAAAATGAGGGAGAGGATCAAGCCCCTGCTGGCAACAGATACCACATGGAATGTGGAGGACAAATGGACAAAACTGAAAGATGCTATAGCATCAGTCACAGCACTATGCACTAAACAAATCAGCAAGTCCAAAAGGGCAAGGAACCCCCTCTGGTTCTCCAATGAGGTAGCTATTATAGTTAGGGAAAAGAGAAAATCTTTTCGAAAGTACAAGGAGACCAAGTCTGAAAAGGATAGAGAAGCCTACAGAGAGAAACTCAAGGAAGCCAGGAAAGCTATTAGGGTGGGAAAGGCCCAGACTGAAGAAAAACTGGCTCAAGAAGTGAAAAGGGGGGAAAAACATTTTATTGATACATCTGAGAAAAAAGAAAAAGCAAAGGAGGAATAACACCACCGGCAAACAAGAAAGGACACCTGGTGGAAAATGACAAAGACAAGGTAGAAGTTCTCAACAAATTCTTCTGCTCAGTCTTCATGCAGGAAGATACTGATAATGGTCCAGCACCAGCCAGGACACTTCCCCATAGCAGGGGAGCTGACATATCCCCTTTACAAAAGAAAGGGTCCTTGAGGAGTTGTCTAAAATAAGGGTGGACAAGGCAATGAGCCCTGATGGAATACACCTAAGAGCCCTAAAAGAACTTATAGATGAACTTGCCATCCCATTTGTTGAACTGTTTAACAGTTCGCTGGAACAGGGAATAGTAACACAGGACTGGAAAAGGGACATAGTTGTGCCATTGCACAAGAGTGGTAGCAGGGAGGCAGCAGGAAACTACTGCCCAGTAAGTGTGACCTCAGTGGTGGGTAAAATAATGGAGATATTGCTTAAGGAAAGGGTAATGAACTACCTGAAAGCAAGTGGGGGCAACTTGACCCAAAGCAGCATGGCTTCACATCAGGGTGCTCATGCCAAACAAATTTAATAGAATTCTTTGACTGAGTTACAAGAGACGTAAACCTGGGGGCAGCAGGGGACATGGTGTATCTGGGCTTTAGTAAAGCCTTTGAAACAGTCCCACACAAAAGGCTATCCAACAAACTGGAGCAAGCTGGCATTGGTCACAAAGTAGTTAAATGGATCACAAGCTGGCTGCAAGGCAAGACACAGAGGGTTATTTTAAATGGCACCTTGTCCCAAGAGGGGAAGGTGTCAAGTAGCATGCTTCAGGGGTCAGTACTAGGGCCCCATCCTTATCAACATATTCATCAGTGACATTGCTGAAGAACTGAAAGGGAAAGTCTGTCTCTTTGCAGATGATATGAAGCTCTGCAGCAGAATGGACACACAGGAAGGGATCGTAGAAATGGAGGCAGATCTCAGGATGCTAGAGGAATGGTCCAGGGACTGGCAGCTGAGATTCAATGCCAAAAATGTAAAGTCGTACTCTTAGGTAGAAGGAACCCATGCATGAAGTATGTCCTGGAGGAGGCAGCTACTAGTAAAAACAAAGATGGAACGGGATCTTGGTGTCATGCTCTCAAATGATTAAAAGGTGGGAAGCAATGCAAAAAGGCAGCACTAAAGGCAAGCAGCATCCTCGGATGTATTGGTAGGAGTATTACCAGCAGGAATCATGATGTAATCCTCCCACTGCACAGGTCCCTGGTGAGACCTCAGTTGGAGTACTGTGTGCCACCAAAATGGTGCAGGGTTTGCACCCATGAAATGTACAATGCTAGGCTCAACCAGCTAAATTCATTTTCCCTCAAGCAGAGGAGGAGGATCAGAGGAGACTTGATTGAGACATTTAAATTTGTTAAAGGGATCAACACAGTGCAAAGCAGGAACCTTTTCCAGGAAAACAGGGCTCCATATATTAGAAGACACAAGATGCACCTGGTGGGAAGCAAATTCTAAACAAATGTTAGGAAGTACTTTTTCATGGAGAGGATGGTGGACCCTTGGAACAGCCTGCTATGAGAGATAGTGGCAGCCAAGATGGTAGGTGAATTCAAACAGGTATGGGATAGACAGTATAGTCACCTTAGCAAAACAAATTGATGGGGTGGTAGAAAACCAAAGTAGATTAGATGGACTACATGTGACGTAGACAGCCAGCTCTGAGTACTCGAGTGCTGTATTAATTTTTTTTATTACATATAAAATACTGTATGTGATGGGAAGGTCAGTTCAAGGAAAAGGCTGTCTTACTGGAACCGACACATCAAGACCCCCCAGGGATAAGTTCAAAGGACAGGAGGTATTTTAAACTGCAGAGATCTGGGGTGCAATTACCTTGTCAATTTGCTTTCATCCCAGGAAATAAGATTAGCCATTCATAATGCCCTCAGAGAGATCCTTTGACTTGCATAGTTACCAGAATGGACATTGAAGAGGTGTAATGTCTGAGCCAGAGAGGACCCAGATAGATTTAGAAGGTCCAATATACATTTCCCAGGGAATCTTTGAATTACATCAGAAGAGACCTGAGGTGTAGATTCCAAGGTCCAGGTGGGATTAAAGAAGCAAATACACTTTTGTTTTGAATAGTGACTTAGATTAAAGAAACTTTTGAGATGTATGTGTAGCAGAGCAAAAAACAGTTCTGACCAGTTAACCTGTGGAGAGGAAAGTCAGTGAGATCCTCACATGTTTTTTTAAATATTTTATTTGGAGACCCTGTATTGTAAAATATAGATTGTGATACACCAAGGCGGAGTTAGTGACCTCATGAGAAGGCCAGCTCAGAAGTGTGTTTAACTGCTGAGAGAACATGGCAGAGAGACACAAGACAATTTTCTGACTGAGAGAAGAGAGACCCTCAAAGTGCTGAAAGAAAGTAAGCATTAGACAAGATTAGTCTGAAGTTATAAATTGTAGGAACTGTACTTTTTTACTTGTTTTAAGGCTGCATGTGTTGGGATATATATTTGTTCTGTAATTATTGTTTTGTTTTGATATGTTTAAAGTAAATATTTTTTTGCAAACAAACCTGCTGGAGTGCCTTGACATTTCTTTTTATTTTAAGTGGAGCTTTTAAAAGTTATAAGTACACTGTGTATGGGCTTATTGTATGCCAAACTGGGAAATGGATAGAGTTCTCTAAAAGTCTTGCATAGAGTTCTAAGGGTTCATTTGAAAGACCTGGTTGGGTGCCCGTAGGCAAAGATATCTGGCCCCCCAAAGACAGAATTATCTGAGCCTGATAATTGGGTATGCTAACAAGATGTTATCAGTTTGAATCCTTCCAGAGCTGGAGACTAAGGTGACTTGAACCCACAAAACAGACAAGAGAGCTACCTTGTTCTGTTCACTGTACACAAATCATATGCTCAGAGGTTGGCACTTTGGGAGTAGAGGGCTGACCGGCTGAGCGAGTTTGTGGCAGATTGGTGGCAGTGGTGGGATGAAAAGTTTGGTGGTGTAAGCTTCATTGTTCAGTGTGTTAGCCTGAAACCATTTAGCTCACTTGGAAAAAAAGAAAGGCAGTGTTTTATTTCAAAAGGAAACAGAACTACATCCCTTGACTTACAGTTAAGTTGCCACCCATTTTATTTTTTTTTCTGAAGTGCCAGTCTGTATAATATTAATAGTGAGAGAAGAAGAAAATGACTTCCAACTACAGCAAGCACACTGTAGTTTTCTTAAAGTAGTTGTGCAGGGACAGGGGAGTCCCGTTTGGGGTGAAAGTCAGTAAGCAGAACCTCACAGAGGCCCTGATGGTAGCAGATACCCAGGGCAGTGAGTCACCAACCATGACTGAAAGGGACCAGACCTTAAGTGTGGCTGAACAAGTGGCCAGTGAGGGGGTCCCGAGCCGATGAGGCAGACAGCAGGGCCACTGTCAGTGAAGGGCCACAGCAGCAGGGGAAGGTCACCAGTATCCTTAATCTAGAGGTACTCAAGCTGTAAATTGAGTTGCGGAGGATAGAACTGGAGGCAGAGCAACAACAGAGGAAGGTGGGCCATGAGGAACATGAGTGCCAGCGAGAGGCAGAGGAGAAGAGAGAGTGAGAATGCAGAGCTGCAGAGGAGAGGAGTGAGGAGCACCAGTGGCAACATGAACTGGAGAAGCTATGACTCCAACCAGCAGCATCAGGGCAGGTAAGTGGCTTAGGTTTAAATGGGACTGCAGGACTGGGTTACAAATTGAACTCTAAATTAATAGCTGAGTTTAAAGATGGGAACAACATAGACACCTTTTTAAATTCTTTTGAAAAAGTTTGTATTCAGGCTAAAATTCCTAGAGAGTTCTGGAGCTTCCAGCTATCCCCATTACTTACCGGAAAAGCTCGGGATGCATTGGGTCACATGGACAATAAAGACAGTAATGATTACAGCAAGTTAAAAGCAGCACTCCAAAAAAATTTGAATTAACTGCTGAATCATACAGAGCTAAATTCTGTAAGCTCAGGAGAAGCCCTGATATGAGCTATGAGGAGCTAGCCACAAAACAACATCAGTTTTTAAAACGTTGGTGAGAAGAAATTGAGGCAAACACTGTTGATAAAATTGAAAATGTGATTTTATTAGAACAGTTTTATTGGACATGCCCAATAGAGTTAAAAACCTGGCTAGAGGACCGAGATCCAAAAACAGTACAAGAGGCTGCTGAACTCTCAGACCACTATGCCAAGAGCAGACCTGCTCTGAGAGCAAATGGGGTGAGTGTGGCAGCGCAGAAAGGGAAAAGCGTACCTTCAGGACAGCTAAAACCCTCACTGCCTTCACCGAAACCAGTTAGCTCCAGGTTTCAAAGAAAAGATTTCTCTGAAGTAAGAAATGTTTGTTGGTTATGTAAAGAAACTGGGCACATTGCCAGACAGTGTCGAAGAAGGGCAAACAATAATAAGCAAAGTAGTACCAGAAAGGAAGTGGGTTGTTTGTGTGTTCCTGGAAGCATGCCAGTGAACATGAGGGAACACATGCACCCAGTCATGGTAAATGGCATACAGATGCAGGGGTTAAGGAACACAGGGGCATTTCTGACATTGATAAAAGGGGATCTGGTACAACCTGGTCAGCTTATACCCACTAAATGCATGACTGTACAGGACTTTGCGGGTGTAGAGAAAACATTGCCATTGGCCAGTATTCTCCTGGACTGGGGTGAAACGGGGAACTGAGTAACAAGTGGCTGTAGCTAACACATTAGCAGTGGATGTGATCCTGGGTAGCAATCTCCAGCAGGGGATGGTATGTGCAGTTACCCGCAGTCAAGCAGCCAGGGAAAATTGTAGTTCCCTGAGCCACCCAGAAGCCATTGGGGAAGATACTGAGAGGCTGATTCCCCAGCCTGTGTCTCCAGAGGGGGAGACTGATAAAAAGAGGGTAGATATTTTCCCAGTAGAAAGTAACCACATAGCTACAGAGGGTTACTCTGAAGAGGGAGGGGTGACCTCTTATAAGAGGGTTGGGACTGACAGTGATCCTGAGGGCCCTGATGCTAGTGCTAGGGACCCTAGTATAGCGACTGAAGGGGACCTGTCCCATGCCTTGGGAAGGTGTGAGGGGTTCGCGGCTGCTCTGAGAAGTGACCCTAGTTTAGAGAAGCTGAGGGCTTGGGCAGACTCAGACAGTGCACAGGGAGGTGATGGCAGACATAGGGTTTATTGAGATAATGAATTTATGTATACACAATCAGTACAGACAGAGGGAGGGATACTAGGCAGGCAGCTTGTCATTCCCCAGGGATATCGTGAGCAGTTGTTCAAGGTTGCCCATGATAGTCCCTTATCTGATCATCTGGGAATTGCACAAACTATGCAGCAGTTGGCCCAGAATTTCTACTGGCCTAACTTCACCCAGTAGGTGAAGGAGTATTGCAAGTCTTGTCACCGGTGCCAAGAAATAGGGAAGGAGGGCAAGAAAACCCAAGCCACCCTGATCCAATTGCCCATAGTGAAGGAGCCATTCCAGAGGGTGGGAATGGATATTGTGGGGCCTTTAAATACCCCCAGATCCTCAGGGAAAAGATTAATCCTGACTATGGTGGATTATGCCACCCGGTACCCAGAGGCAGTCGCCTTTTCCTCACTGAGGACAGACAAAGTGGCAGATGCCTTGCTTGGGATTTTCTCCCATGTTGGGTTTCCGCAGGAGGTAATCACTGATCAAGGGGGTTCCTTCATGTTGGACCTAATGAAATGTCTATGGAAGTAGTGTGGGGTGGTGCAGAGATGCACGACACCATATCACCCACAAGCCAATGGGCTTGTGGAATGCTTCAATGGTACCCTAAAGGCAATGCTCTGGGTGTTTGCTGAACAGCATGGGAGGGACTGGGAGAAATACCTTCCCCACCTGTTGTTCGCATACAGGGAGGTGCACCAAGAGTCAACAGGATTTTTCCCCTTCGAACTCTTGTATGGACGCTGGGTACATGGGCCCCTAGATTTGATCTGAGAGGACTGGGAAGAGAAGCATGCCACCCAGGGAACTCCCATTGTGGATTACGTCCTATGGTTTAGGGAAAGGCTGAAGGAGCTTATGGGGACAGTCCAGAGCAACCTGGCAGCTGCCCAACAGAAACAAAAGGTATGGTACGACTGCAGAGCCAGAGCTTGCTCGTGCATGGTGGGTCAGGAAGTCCTTATTCTGGTCCAGAAAGACAAGCTGCAAGCTGAGTGGGCAGGACTGTACAAGGTGTTTAGGAAGGTAAATGATGTAAACTACATTGTAGAGTTACCTGACCATAGACAGACAGCAAGGATGTACCATGTCAACATGATGAAGCCATATGCAAATAGGGCTGACATGGTGTTTGAAGTGTGTAGTCATGGAGAGGGGACTGATGAAGGAGACCCCCTTCTGGACTTGCTGGAAGAGAGTAAGTGGGAGTCCTCTGTGGAGGCAGTAAAATTGTCTCCCCAGCTCTACCACCCACTGTGTCCCCTGTCATCTTCAAAGTCATTATGACTCTTTGGGGATGCGGGCCCTGCAGACCCAGAGAGAGATTGAAGAGGCAGTGACGGGGAACCAGCGTTGGGCATGTGGCAGCAGCACTGGAGGAAGCCGTCACCTATCCAGCAAGAGAGGGGTTTTTCCCCTAGTTATGCACCCTCCCATGTGTGGTGCATGTCCCTGAATTCTTGGTACATGGCTACCCTGGCAGCATTGGGCCACACTGTGTACATGCAGCCCAATGCTCTGCAGCACCCCTGATCTTCACTAAGGGCCTCTGAAGTGCCGGACTTCCCAGTACCCTCCCCCCAGGATAGGAAAGCAGCCCAGCAGGTGCTCAATCCAATCCCTTCCCTGCCAACTCCCAGTATCCGAGCTCGCTCCCGAACTCGGGTCGCCAGCATGGAGTGAGGTGTGGTGTCCAGCGCCTCAACCCTCAGCACCACCAAGCCGGCTGTTACTAGCACCTTATTGGCTAATTTGAATTAACTATTAATTGATGTGATTATAAATATGTATGTCATTCAAATTGACTCCACCCACCCCCCCATGAAGAGGGGGTGTATGCCCTTGAAGCACTGGGGAGCCATTGTATGTGTGTTTGAATAAATTATGCATCGTGTTTTTTCACTTGCTCTGTGTGAATCACTTTTTTTAAGTGTTCCTTGATCATTTTTGTCAATATCAAGGCTGATCCACAGAGCATACCCATTTAACGTGTTGTTTTGTGAAGTTTGCTAGAGCACCCCCCTGCTGATCACCATCCCAATGTGGAAAGTAATGTTTCCCTGGTGCTAGTGGTACCCCCATGCCAATTGCCATCATGATGTCAAATGTAATCCTTCCCTGGTGCTAGTGGTCCCCCTCACCAATCACCAGTCCCAAATAATGAAATTATAGTCCCTGGTGTCTAGAGTTCCCCCACACTGATCATCGGCCTGATATAAAGAAAAGGTTTTTCTGGGGTCTTGGTTCCCCTGCCAATCACCAGCTGCTCTTAAAACAACTCATTCCCTGGTAACTAGTGATCCCTCCTCCCACCAGTCACCATCCCGATGTAATATCTAATCTTTCCCTGGTGTCCAGTGGTCCCTCCCCCCACCCAGTCACCCATCTGGCATAGGTATAGAGTTTCCCTGGTAGCCAGTGGTCCCTCCCCCCACCAAGTCACCTGATCAACATAGGTATACAGTTTCCCTGGTGGCCAGTCATCCCTCCACCCACCCAATCCCCTGTAACATAATTGCAGGAAGGAAGGGGACCACTGGACACCAAGGAAACTCTATACCTATGTCAGGCAGGTGATCGGGTGGGGGAGGGACCACTGGACACAAGAAAAACTCTATACCTATGTCAGACAGATGATCGGGTGGGGAGGGACCACTGGACACCAGGGAAACTCTATACCTATGTCAGGCAGGTTATTGGGTGGAGGGAGGGACAACTGGACACCAGGGAAAGATTATATATTACATCAGGATGGTAATCGGCAGGAAGGACCACTAGCCACCAGGGAATGAGTTGTTTCAACAGCAGCTGGCAATCAGTGGGGGGATGACCACTAAACCCCAGGGAAAGATTACATCTGACATCATTCCAGCGATTGGTGGGGGGGCACCACTAGATGCCAGGGACTGCTGTGTTGGGGGTTGGAGGGGCTGTTGAATTTCCTCCACCAACCACTAGGATTGTGCGGGAGTAAGTCACGGTATCCATCGATGGTATGTGCGCCCTGCAAAGGGACTGACCAAAACGGCCTTTCGCGGCACACATACTCTAAATATTAGACTACACCAGTATTCAGATCCCAATCCCTTCATTTACAATGTTCCCCCATCTGGATCTTGCCAGGCACAAACCCTGTTTACCTGAGCTAACCAGGCTTTTCAGTATTGTACATCCACACAAAACCCAGTTTATGCTGGCAAACTTGGCTTTGCACCTGGCAATCTTTTCATTATCGGGCCCCCAGATGTTTTATTACACTCAGATAGGCAGTCTGTATAACAAAGATTATAAGCACTGAGAAAGAGCTCAGAATAATAAGCAGTTGGAAGGGGAACTGCAGACTATTTTTAAAAACAAAAACACTTTTTGCACGGATAATTAATTTGTTGCATAGACCTCTTGTTATAGTTTATAAGGAGATTATTCAGGAATGGGAAGAGGATTTAAACTGTCCATTTACTGAACAACAATGGTTATTGGCCTGTACCTCAATTCATAAATACCAACTTTCCAGAGATACTGTAGAGCTATTCAGTATAAGATTTTCAAAAGAGTACACCTTTCCTCATATAGGTTAAATAAAATGAATTCAAATATTTCAGCAGTATGTTGGCATTGTGACTCTCAAATGGCAGACATATTCCATCTATTTTGGGAGACTTCATTATGTTTTAACTGGTAGACCCAATCCTTTGAAATTATAAAACAAATCGGATGTAACTTTCCACATTGGCAGGATGCAAAAATTATAATTCAGATATGCATTCCAAGTATGGAATAATTATGAACACTAATGGTATGGCAGTTAAAAGATTGATTCTGAAATATTGGAAACATCCAACACATTTATTATCTCTTCCAAACTTGGAATGGAAACAAAAATTCTTGAGTTTTTTTGCACAATCATTCAATTTTTAGGAGTTATGAATTACTGTGGAAGCTTTATAATAAAAAGGTTGAGGACTGGAACCAAGAAGACTTTATTTAATATTGTAAAAACATGTAGTATAGGGAATCAGTTATGGGTTATTTATAATATATTTATACTGTATTCATGACATATTGATGTTGTGTTTTATCACCTCTTGACTGTTGAATATGAAATGTGTGGCACAAGCCGGAGAATAAATTAGAAGTACTGAGTGAAAAGTTATGGCTGTTAACCTTTGTTTGCTGAATTAGATAAAAAAAAAAAGTAGAACATTTTGTCTTAAGTCAGTTGTTATAGTGAGATCAGATATAGGATTACAACGATACACTGAAAGAGCAACACAAAGAGTCCTAGATGTGGCCATGGAAGGTGATCACTCTGCATTAAATAATACACGTAATATCATGTTCTACAAGAGGTTGGATAGCCAATTTACCAGACAAGAATATTTAAACTCATGTGAGGATAATGAACATAGAAAACTTATCTCATGCTTGCAGTTTAACTGTTTCCATAAGAATAGGGGGTATTTTAGGTTTTTAACCTAGGAAGACAATTATAGTGAAAGAAAGTGTACTTTGAGTTGCTTGACAACAAATTCAGCAGAACATATGTTTTTGAATGCCCAAAACAGGAACTTTTAAGACAAAAATGGATTACACCGCATTCCAAGGATTTGTATATTAATTCAAATGTACCTTCCCCCATTGCACTTCACTGACAAAGCCCTAATGTTAAGATACTATTCATAAGTGCACTGTTTGCAAATTTTGCAAGTTTTTTTAAAATAAGGAATGGCAACTAACTGATTGTGTGTATGCAGCAGTTTTCTTTTATGAAAATAGGGTACATGACTTTTTTAATAATAACATGTATAGATATGTTCAGCACTTTGCTGCTATACATGCTTGTGAACCAACAAAAATCTTAATTTGTATCTGTTGTCTTCCATTTTACTGGGGGGAGGGAGATGAATTTTGTAAGCAGAAAAAATAGCTTATGATAGCACCAGAGTTGATGTTGTTTGACCCCAGCAAAGAGATAAAAGTGTCAGTGGATGTTTCTTCTCATGGACTGGGAGCACTATTGTTGCAGAGAGACAGAAGGGATTGGAGGCCTGTGGTTTATGCATCTCAGGTATTCACAGCAGAAGGTGATGGAGAAGGACCACTATTGTGTGGTAGGAGCACCAATGGGAGAGAGGTGGGCTCCAGCCTGTTTATAGAGGAAAAAGTCCTAAAGGAACTCGAGAATCTGAAAGGGGACAAGGCTATGGGGCCAGATGGGATACATCCCAGAATATTAAATGAACTTAGAAAGATGCTGGTGGCACCACTAACAGCCCTATTCAACAAATCGATAAAGATGGGGTGGTTCCAGGGGACTGGAGAAGGGTGAATGCAGTCCCTCTCCATGAAAGTGGGAACAGGCAGGGTTCTGACAACTACAGGCCCATCAGCCTGACCTTGGTGGTGGGAAAATTAATGGAATCACTGCTAAAGGAAAGGATTGTGACATTTCTTGACTCCAGCGGGGCACAGGATCTGAGGCAGCATGGATTCATGGTGGAAAGGTCCTGTCAAACAACTCTGATAGATTTATTTGACTGGGTGACCTGGGAGGTAGATCTGGGAGGGGCAGTGGATGTGGTCTACCTAGATTTCAGCTAGGCCTCCAACATAGTCCCACATAGGAAGTTGATAAATAAGTTGGGCAGCCTGGGAGTGGGCCCCAAGGTAGTAAATTGGGTCAGGAGCTGGTTGAGTGACAGGACACAGAGGGTAGTAGTAAATGGCATTCAATCCAAGGAGAGGGGGGTGACCAGTGGGGTGCCACAGGGATCCGTGCTGGGGCAGTCCTCTTTAATGTCTTCATAAGTGACATTGCAGAGAGGCTGGAGGGGAAGGTATGCCTCTTTGCAGATGACAATAAAATCTGCAACAGGGTTGACTCTCCAGAGTGATGGAAAAAAATGAGAAAGGACCTAAGCATACTTGAGGAGGGGTCCAGAGTGTGGCAGTTAAGATTCAATGCAAAGAAGTTCAAAACCATGCATTTGGGGCACAGAAATCCAAGGGAGGAGTACAAGATGGGGAAGAGGTACTGACGGCCACCAATCAAGAAAGGGACCTGGGGGTAATCATATCCGATGACCTAAAGGTAACCAAACAGTGTGAGAAGGCTGTGGGAAAAGCCAGTGGGATGCTAGGGTGCATAGGGAGAGGTATCACCAGCAGAAAAAAAGGAGGTGGTTATGCCACTGTACAGATCACTAGTGAGACCTCATCTGGAGTACTGTGTTCACTTCCAGAGGCAGTATCTCAGGAAAGACATAGATAAAATAGAGGCAGTCCAGAGAAGGGCAACAAAAATGGTACAAGAACTGCACCAACAGTCATATGAGGAAAGACTAGAGGACCTCAATATGTATTCCTTAGAGGAGAAAAGAGAGAGGGGGAATATGATAGAGACATTCAAGTATCTCAGGAGTATAAACAAGGTACAGGAGGGTAGCATCTTTCAGAAAAGAAGGTGTACAAGAACAAGGGGGCATGACATGAGGCTAGAGGGGATTAGGCTCAGGGGCAAAATGAGGAAATAGTTTTTCACAGAAAGAGTAATGGATGCTTGGAACTGCCTCCCTGAGGAGGTGGTGGGGCCAAAAACAGTAGGGGAATTCAAGAATGCATGAGATAAACATAAGAGTACTCTCACAGTAGGGAAGAGAGGGTAAGCCACAGATCAACTAGGGTCTGTGGTAATGCATTAGGTGGGGAAAAGGGGCATACTTGGTGGGCCACATGGTCCTTGTCTGCCATTATCTTCTATGTATCTATGACAGCCACTGAGCAGTATTATGCCCGGACAAAAAAAGAGAGATTCTTACGCTTATTTGGGCATGTGAGAGGTTCAACGGTTATCTTGTGGGTACTCACTTTTAGATGGAAATGGATCATAAACCTCTTATTTCTCTCTTAGGCCCTAAAAGTCTAGAGGAGTTGCCACCTAGGATTCAATGTTTCAGAATAAGACTGATGAGATATCCCCATACCGTCATTCATGTGCCTGGTAAAGATCTCACCACAGCTGATACCTTGTTATTTTCTCCAATTTGCTATGGTTTGACACTCAATAACATTCTACAGAGCTTTCTAACAATTGTGAACAAACTAAATCAGATTAGAGCCAAGCGGGTGGAAGACCCAGTTTACAGAGTGCAATGAAATTCTACATCGAAGGATGGCTTGAAATGGGTAAAGTTCAAGGGACTGTAAAACTGTTTGGGCTTGAAAGAGCTTTTCTCACTGTACAGAATGGGCTACTTCTAAAAGGAATCAGGCTTGCAATCCCACAGGTAATGACAGAGGAGATTCTGATCAGACATTACGAAGGGCACCAGGGTATTGTTAAGTGGAGGGAGGAAGCCAGATAATCAATGTGGTGCCCTGGACTGACCAAACAGCTGGCAGCTTTCATTTTGAAATGCAACACATGCTCCAAGATGGCAAGAAATCTAGTAGAACCACTGATGCCATCAGAACTACCACAATGTGGCACAAATGTTCCCAACTAAAGGGCAGCCCTTAATCTTGTGATAGTGAGCTATTACTCCAGATATACTAAGATTGTTAAATTGTTCCGGCAACATTAGCTGATGTAATTGTTCATACAAATTCAATTTTTGTAAGACATTGAGCTTCTACAAGTCCTTAAAATGGATAATAGTCCTCAGTTTTTCAGCAGTGTATTTACTACTTTTGCCCAAGTCTATGAATTCAGACACATAACCAGCAGCCCTAGATATCCTCAAGGGAATGGGAAAGCTGAAAGAGACATTCAGACTGTCAAAATGCTCTTACAGAAGTCCAGTGACCCGTATCATGCTTTGCTTGCATACCAAGTTACTCTGCTGAGCAACAGGTACAGCTCTGCAGAGTTGCTGATGGGGAGAATAATGAGAACATGTTTGCCTGTTTTGCCTTCTTTACTAACCCCTCAACTTCGTAACTAGATCAAGTTGAGAGAATCAGAATCATGAAACTGACTGAAACAAAAATAAATATATGATCAAAAACACAGGGCTTGAGAAATGGAGATGCTGAGGCCTAGTTAAGAAGTGTGGGTAACATATACAAAAACACCTGTAGTAGTGCCACAAACCCATTCACCAAGATCTTACAGTACATTGTATGCAGTCTACAAGGCATGCTGAGATGTAATCACCGCCACCACCTTGTGTCTTTCAGTCCAACAATACCAGAACTACTGCCTTTCATTCCTCTGGAATTTGCTCCCCCCCCGCCTCTCACCTTCTCTCCCTTCTTTCAGACATCACCTAAGGCAACTTCCTGCAGCTGTCTGTTCCTGTCCACCCTCTCCTTAATCTCTTACCCTCTGCTGGACCCTCTCTTACTCAGCCCCCTATTTTGATGCCTTTCAGTATTTGGCTGCTACTCCACATGCACTGTGCACTTTGCCTCACCCATGAGTAGCCACCTTTCATTGCTGTATAAAAGCTATTATTATATTATGCTAGTTCATTTACTGCTCGCCTCTGTATTTTTAACTGTATTCAGTTTCTCTTGTGATATAAGTTGCATCTGTACTTGTTTTGTAATTTCTTCCTCCTTACATGCCCTTCTCCTGGATTGCAACTGGAAATGAGCCTTGGCTAGTGTGCTTCTCAGTTACCAACTTTTAAATAAATAAATGCATAGTACACCATTTAAACCACCAGGGTGTGATACAGCTCTTATACAGTCTAGATCTGCAAACATTTTGCCAAGTTCTTAAAGGAATTCACTGAAATGTGATATGACCAAAGCAACTTCTAAACTTTCAGGATCTTTACAATCGGTGAAACCGGATATCCCAGCTGCCAAACATGGGATCCTAATAAGCTCTGGAAGACTGTCTGTTCAACCAGTGAAGCAAAAACTACAACACACTCACAATTACAGACATGTAAAGTAAATCCTCATAAACACTGCAGACTCATAATAAGAGGAAAAAAATGTTGTATGACTGTTAAAAAGCTGTTTTAAAATAAATTAACAATTAGTTTACAAACTACTATGTTTTTATCTCTTCTAAAAAGGGAAGATGTGGCATTAGTCTGTACTACGAATGTATTGTGATTGATAGCAGGTTAGCTGGAGGACAGACTTCCAGATTAAGGAAGAGAAAGTTATGTAATGCCTGAGAGGTCAAGCTGTGAGGCTGTGTTCTGCAATAAAAGTTCTTAGGGTTGCATCAGCCTGTGACTTCTTCTCTGCATAAACTAATCGTAATGAGAAAAAAACTAAAAAGAAGCATTTCAGATATTTTAAAGCTCTTTGAGATAGTAGATTCACATAAACCAAAGAGACTTGGTTTGCCTCCATCAGATACATAATCAGCATATGCAAGGAGTATCTTGCTCAGAGTTAACAAGCAACAATCAACAACCATGGCAACCAGGAACGTAATCTTTATTCTGCAAATGCTAAGCAAGAAACAATCAGCACTCCATACAATCTCCTTAATAAGTTTCTTTCACTCCTGCCCTGCAGGAAAGATTTTAAAATCTGTAAAAAAAAAACCAAAAAAAAAACTTTAAAATCAAGTCATTTTAAATAACCAACTATATTATGACAAGAATTGCTCAACACTAACCACGTTCACTTGGTTCTGTTTGCTGTGTAGTTGTTGAGCAAAGATAAGGCAGCTGTATTAATTACTAACATGAGTTATATTACTGAAGCTGTCATGACTGGGAAATGAAGAGGTTGACAGCACTGGGGAGGGCACTCCATTTTTCACATACTGTGTTGGGGGGGTTGTTAGCTAGCACCAGGGTTTGGGCACCCCATGTCAGATAATGTGTGTGCGGAGGGGGTTGTTAGCCAGCACCGCAGGTTGGGCACACCATTGTCTGATGTTTTTTAATATTACAGATGGGTCAGGCATGGGGGATACTGGTGGCAGTACCAAGCACCCGCCAATAGTCTTCTCATGTTGTGTAGGTCAGGAGGGTAGAAGGGGAAGATTCTTCTCTTTATGACAAATATTTCTTCCTCGATCCTGTGTAAGTAGACTGATAGCAGGGAAAATATGAAACTTCACTGAGCAAAAATAGAAAGCACCTTTTGAAAAAGCAGTTTTAACCATAGTTTCACAGTCAGTCTTAAATGAAAAGGAACATAGTAGTCTCAGCTTTAAGACTGGTGCTTAATTATTTTCAGACAAACTTTGAGATTGTTGATAAGATTTTGTATTTTTAAAGTCTGCAATGAGTAAACGAAAAGCCTGTGACACAAAGGACAAATTTAGCTCTAGACGTTAGCAATTTATTAACATCCTCTTGATCTTTTTGTAACTCCAGGTGATTCTTTAAGTATATTTACAGTATGTCCTCAGTTGTTTTCTTTTCAAATCTTTCAAGTTGCTGGTCTAATTGATCAGTGGTTTGAATCACTGTGCCCATGTTTTACTGAGACTTTAAAAAACAGAAGCAGGTTTGCAATTACCGAATTTCCATATTTGAAACTCTTACCTCAGACTGAAAGAGTAATTAACCAGGAAAAACAGTGGAGCTCATAGGACCAGTAATGAGTTTGCCTGCTGAGGAGGATGCCATTGAAACCAGCTATTCTTTCTGGTGCCCTTGGAACGAGCCAGCTTATTTTCTGCAGCTGTTACTCTGGTTCCACGTCCCTTAGAAGGGATCTGCTGTGCCAATGATACTGATGGGCCAAAAAAAAGGCTGAGCAGCTTTCTGAAGGAAACGGCAGTGCTGGAATATTTGGATCTTGTGGGTAGGGTGGTGGAGAAAGCTGAAATCAGCATTATGTTTGTATGTTCAAAGGGGTGGTGTCATGAGGGCAAAAGTGCCATAGAGTGGCTTTTTGGAAAGAACCAGCAGTGCCGGTATGTCTGAGGTGATGGGGAGACAGCTGAAGTAGAACCAGCAGTGTCAGTATGTTCAGACTGGGTTGGTAGGCAGGGAAGAGAGTTGTAGTGTCACAGAGGGCTTTATGAAAGAACTGGCAGTGCTGATATGTTGGGGGTGGGTGGAGAGAAACAGCGCTGAAGTGCCACAGAGCGGCTTTATGAAAGAAATGGCAAGGCTGGTATGTTTGGTGTGGGGAGGCAGGCAAAAAAGAGAGCTGAAGTGTTATACATCAGCTTTATGAAAAAGGGTTTGGGGCAGGGAGAAGAAAGCTGAGGTGCAGAGAAGCTTTATAAAAGAACCAACAGTATTGGTATATTCCAGGGAAGGGAGACAGAGCTTTATGATAAAAGTAGCAGCATCTGTATCTTCAGGGGGGAGAGAGCTAAAGTGCAGCAGGGTAACTTTATGAAATAATTTATTTGCTGTGAAGGGGGCGTGATACTGGCAGTGTGACTGAGCAGCTGCTGCTGGATTTGTGTAAGTCCTGGGTGAGTAGATGTTGACATGGAGGCAGCAGTCAGGAAAAAAACTGTTTATTGTGCAACATCTCTTCTGTCCCCAAGACAGCAGAGAAACAATGTACTTGACAGCCTCAGTAAAGCAGAATGACCTGCACAGGAAACATTGTTGGCAGGATGTACAAGCTTCTCAAGCAAAACTCACTTCCTCCTTGCATTTGCCACTGTTGTGATATGCAAAATACTTCAAAGGAAAAAGGAGGAGAGTGGGTGTAGAAAGGCATGGAGTAGGCAGAATTGGGGAGGAGACTGGGTATTCCGAAGCTGTGATAAGTGGAGGATGGGTGCAATCCCCAAAGCCCCATTATAGCTCAGACTGACACCAATATATTCCCGTGATTTGCCAACAAACATGAAGCAGATAAAAAGTGATGGTACGCTTGTAAAATAATTCCAATGAGTGATCAAACAAGCTAACAGAACTACTCAGCCTTTAGCCTTATGGTGTTTTAAGTTATTTGACTCATACACTACCACTTTCCAAGCATTTATTCTACATGTGATGTACCCAACAAAGCAAGACTTCATCTGTGGCATACCCAACTCACAAGATAACATGATATTTTGTGACTTGGGTATGAGATATTACTTTTTATCTTGCTGTTTTTTATCAGCCCTGGTGCTGTATACATTTAATTTAGTGGAACAGAAGGAGGAAAGGAAGGAGAAATTAAAGGAACAATACTTGAGGCAGAAAAATCCTACTTGAGGACAGTCACCAAGAGAAACAGATATAAGAGACAAATCTGGTTTTCTAAGAAAGCCAGTGAGGCGGTGAGGGATAAGAAACCAGCATTCATCAAGTAAAAAAGGAAATGGGGGGGGGTGAAGAATGAAGTAAATACCTGGTGAAATCAAGGGAGGCCAAAAGAGCAATCAAAGCAGACACAGAGCTGTGTATTGCAGAGGGGTTATGGGTGGGTAAAAACTATTTTTCAGATATGCAACCCTTACTCTAGCCAAGAGCAGCATCTTGAAACCAGGATCCCCTTCCTTGTACACTAACAAGGCATCAAGCTACAAGTTGGCATAAACACTAGGTATCGCCCCTGGCACTGAGGCAAATACCTGGCTTGGCATCTAGAGGGTGGGGGATTAGAGTGCAAACCGAACATTTATATTTACTCCAATTTCTGGGAGAGAGGTGGTGGGGTTATACTAGAATCCAGTTCTCAAACTTTGTCATGGTGAGCCTCCCCAAAGTCATGAAAAAGATCTCAAACCATTGTTACCCCTTGCTGCAGTGCCTTCATTGGTCAGACTGCTTTTTCTGTCTGTTTCCCCTCTATCTGGAATAACTTTTCTACCCACCTGTCTCCCTCTTCCCCTGCTTTTAAGCATCCTCTCAGAGATAATTTTGCTTCCTCCTGCTCTTGCTTCTACAATGTCTCTGCTTAAGCTTTGTATTTGGATTGTTCAGCCACCAGTCTAATTGATCAATCGATACCTCTCATTATTTGTTTATTATTCCTATTTGTTTGCACTATTATTCATTTTGTATTGCTTTGTTTTGTAGTTGCCTTTTACATTTTATTCACTCCCTACACTTCCCAACGTACACTTGAAATGAGCCTTGGCTCAAAGTGTTTTTCCTGGTCACCAATTTGTAAATACATACATAAATCGACCTACTATTATCCTTTTTCAGATTGCCTCATCCCTTCACATAAAATACCTAAAACTCAAAATTTAAATATAGTTCTTTTTCAGACTTGGTTGAGCCTTCCTTGGAAAAGGTTGGGGTCTCCCTGGGGAGGCTGGCCTCACCATTTGAGAAACCCTGTGCTAGATCTAACTTCTGAGGGGGCCCATAACAAATTCACACTTCAGAGAAGTGCAAAGTAATGCACCTGGGAAACAAAAACCCAGGGAAGAGTACACAATGAGGGGTGAGATACTAACAACAACAAAAATGGAAAGGAACCTGGTGGTAGTTATATCAGATGACCTAAAGGTGGGCAAGCAATGTGAGAAGGCAGTAAGGAGGGCTGGGGGGATACTGGGATGCATAGGGAGAGGCATCAACAGTAGAAAACAGGAAATTGTTTATCCCTCTGTACAGACAATTGGTGAGGCCCCATCTGGAGTACTGCATGCAGTTCTGGAGACCCCATCTCTGCAAGACTTAGAGTGGAGGCTGTCCAGAGGTGGACAACCAAAATGGCACAGGGTCTGCACCAGAAGACTTACGAAGAGAGACTAAAGGAGCTTAATATGTATACCATCAAGGAAAGGAGGGAGAGAGGGGACATGATATAAACTTTCAAGTACCTCAAGGGAATCAAGAAAGTCCAAGAGAGTAGCATCTTTCAGAAGAAGAGATGTGCAAGAACAAGGGGGCACAATTTGAAGATAGAGGAGGGACGGCTCCGAGGTAATGTGAGGAAGCACCTACAGCCATACCACCCTGAATGTGCCCAATCTCATCTGATCTCAGATGCTAAACAGGGTCGGGACTGGTTAATACTTGGATGGGAGACTGCCTGGGAATATCAGGTGCTGTAGGCTTGGTATTATACCAACAATATAAAGAAAAGAGGGGGAGGCAAGCCTTGACTAGTGTTAATCAGCTAACAAGGAATTATAAGAAACTTATTCAAGAAAAAAAACAGGCCTTTTATGCAAAACAATGGCAACTCATGCTCATAGCAGTCCAAAGTAATGATGTTAAAACATTCTGGTCTTTGGTTGCAAAGGGAACAAATAACTATAAAAATGATATAGATACACACATATCAGGAGAACGATGGGTAGAGTATTTTACTGATATTTATCATGATTCTTCCTTGGATAGGCAACAACCAGAATGTTACTTTAGTTGTGTTGCGTTGAGGCCAATTTCATTGGATGAGGCATACTTGGCTATTTACAGTATATGAAGAAAAAACATAAGGCAGCCGCACCTGATAGTATACCCGCAGAAGTTTATTTGAGTGCTCCTGTAATATGGGGAAAGTTTCTCATTATTCTCTATAACCACTGTATACAGGATTGAGTATACCCAGTGACCTGGAAAGGTGCAAATAGTATTCCCCTGCATAAAAAGGAAGATCTCACAAACCCAGCCATGTATAGGCCTATAAGCCTATTAGACATGAATCTTAAAATATTTAGCAGAATCCTACTTGAAAGATTAAAAAAAGAAATTGACAGGACTGGAGGATTGGTAAATTCCCAAGCAGGCTTTTCCATGATAGATAATATTTTTGTACTTAGGCACATAATAGAAAAATATACTCAAATAAGGAAACAAAATGTATATGCTATGTTTATTGATTATACATCAGCATTTGATTACATTTCTAGGAGGATTCTGTGGGAATGTTTAATTGAAAGAGGTATAGAACATGCTCTGGTAGCTGTTCTCTCAGATTTATATTCAGGAACTTGGGCTAAGGTCAGATTGGGTAAAAAAGGACATCTGTCCTCTTTATTCATTATTAATCAAGGAGTGAGGCAGGGGTGTGTCTTGGCAACAGTCCTGTTCTCTCTATACATTGACAAAATGTTAAAAGATATGGAAGAACTAACCTCAGATGCTCCCAAAATACAAAAAAAAAAACATTGCCCAATATTGGCCTATGTGGATGATATTGTCCTGATCTCACTTACAAAAAGGGGGCTCTAAACACAGCTGGATTACATCTCCCAGAAATTGAAAGCACTGAAGTTAAAAATTAATTCAAATAAATCTAAAATCATGATCTTTGGGAAAAATAAAATACAGACAAAGAGAGTATGGTTATTGGACAACAATAAAGTAGAAGTTGTTGACAGATACCTCTATCTAGAGGTTTTATTTAGAAGAAACAAGTCATGGGCTGCCCACAGGGAATATGTGACGGATAAACTTAAACAAATAGTAGCAGCCCTTGCAAGGTTCAATATCAAATATGGAGGGTGTACTCTTAAACAACTGGTTCAAACAATTAGAACTAAATTTGAAGCCAAGCTCCTGTATGGTGCAGATATTTGGGAGATAAATGATGTAAATAGATTTGTGTCCCCACTATATAAATTATTAAGAAATATTTTTAGAGTGGAACATTCGTGCCCGGCAGCATATGTGAGAAGTGAATTAGGATTAGTGGATATAATGACCTCCATTGAAAGCCATAAAATTAACTGTTGGATTAGGCTCACTAAAAAGGATGACAGTGTGTTAACATTTTGTCTGAAAGAAAAAAAAGAATGGTATAATCTAGGGTACAAATATGGATTTTGGTGTACAGCAATATATGCATTATGGAATAAACATAAATTAATGTCCCTGAAAAAAAAACAGTGGAACAAAAAATTGTATTAAGTGAAAAATATAAAAAATATGTGACCAATAAGACAAACAACTAGTGGAAAGCAAAAGATTTAAACAATATAATAGGAACTTGCTATTCCAAATGGTTTGCATAAAATAATTACTATTTTGGGTTTAAGCCCTATTTAGAAATTTTGACTGAACATAAATACAGAGCATTTTTTTCTAATTACAAATTTGAGCAATTTTCAAGTAATGTGCTGTTGTTTAGGTACAAAAAGGAAGGCATTACATCAGGAGCATGTGACTGCTCACATGGGGGACTGAGGACTTAGTGGTTCATGTTCTCTGGTATTGTTCATGGTATATAGATCCAAGAATCTATTGGTTGTCACCCTTTCTAAATGAGAGATATGAAATGGATTTACTGCTGGTAACTAATATCCTTCTTCTTATAGAAGATGAAGGAACTGTTGGAAGATTAGCCAAGTATTTTCAGGGAATTAGCAAACTGAAAAAGAGATATAGAGTAGAATAATGTTCAAGGTAGAAACTGGCAGGAGCCTTGTTTATGTATAAAAACTGTGGGAACAAGTGTTCTCTTAATTCTCTTTGTAAAAATGAACCGTTTTATATGCAAATGGAATATGTATCAGGAGAACTTAGTGTATTATGTAATTAATATAATCAGTGTGCCTGATTGTAATTTTAACTGTATGTGTGTAAAAGGCTTTTTAGCTGTATAATAAAACACTTCAGCTATGTGAGGAAGTATTTTTTCACAGAGAAGGTTGTGGATGCATGGAACAGCCTTCCTGAGGAGGTTGTGGAGTCGAGAACAGTGGGGGAATTCAAGAATGCATGGGACAGACAAGGCAATTCTAGTGGGGGGTAGGAGGAAGTAGGCTGTTGGTTAACTAGGATCTGCAGCATATCCATCAGGTAGGAAAATGGGCAGACTAGGTGGGACAAGCGGTCCTTATTTGCCATCAAATTCTATGTTTCTATGTTTCACACAGGGAAGCATGAATCAATTGTCCACAACTAAAACTGGGATTGTACAGTATAGCTTTATTCTGACAACAGATGGAAACCACAGAATGGGGTGGTCCCGCAGGTTGTAACTGACTTTTCAGGGCAACGCACTTTTCTTTCCAAAAACATTTGTCTTGGGTGTTTAGTACATTGTTTTCCACATAGAACTATCAAACTGTCCATGCCTCTGAACTAGGGATCTCTAGACATTTACTTCCAAAAGTGTACAGTGGTTGTTACAGAAGAGTTTAACAGTACCACGGTAAAAATTACCGTGATTTACCGCTTGTATATCTTGTGGGGAGTTCCACACACTTTAAAGCATTTTACATTCTTTCCTGCTGATGCAATGAACTTTGCTAACACGCCCAGGACAACCTGGTGCCCATACATGAACCAGTTAGCCCTGACTGAGGATTAAAATGGGGTTATGCCCAGTCTGGCCCCAACCAGTCTCTGCCATTCCTTTAGTGCTACACCACATGGATCCTGCAATCCACTTGGATTGCTAAAGGTCCCCCAACTTTAAAACTTCACATTCAGCACATTTTTGTGGTGATACAGAGGCCTCAACAGGTGTATTCTACCCTTATCTCTGGGCACATACACCTCAGACAACTCCCTAAGAAACAGTCCCATGAACCTGTATTCGTGATTTTGTTTGTCCATTTGATACAAACATGGATACTGGAAGAAACACCTCTTTCCTTTACAGGTAGCTTGTCATAGTCTCACATACAGCACTCTTTCTGGGCAGCTGACACTCTTCAGGACCTTCAGAGAATTTCCCCTTTGATCCATAGTAACTGAAATTGCAACCACTTCTCTGTGGAATGACCCACTGGGGGTCCTGCTGGAAATGGTCTCCACCACTTCCTATTTGACACTGCTGTATAATCACTCACTAGGGTGAGAAAAAGAACAGAGGTCCTTCACCCAACCTCAGCACAGGCTGGCAGGCACCGCTACACTGAGAGCCCCATCCTTACAGAGCTCCTACACTCAGTCTGACTACTGACTGACTGAACTACTCCCATCTGAACATTCTAAACTGCCCTAGAGCAGCTGATTCCAAAATGGTTTATGCTGCTGTGAGAATTCTAAATGGCATAATCCATTCTCTCCTCAGGGTAGCTGGGTAAACACTGATGTCATGGGTCATGGGCAGCCTAACAATAAGCAGCAAGCTCCTACCGCTCCATCCCGCTATTACCCATTGCTAAACTACTTAATTGAAAGAGAACTCATCAGCTAACTTGCCGAACCAGTGTCTGAAGATCTCCTGGCACCTGCTGACTCTGAAAATAATGGAAGTTTACATGCGCAAAGTGCCACCACGGCACTCTTCACCACCATCTCCTGAGAAGGACAAGGCACCTAAATGGCCTAAACAGCAAACCACCAAAACTACTACGGGGCCTACACTATTATCAGATGAGCACTTTTTAGAGATAATGCGGCCAATGCAAGACTCAATCACTAATATTACAGACTAACTGCACCATATTAAAACATTTCAGCAGATTTTCTAACCGTAAGAGTCAGGGACTCCGAAGTTAGACTTACATATTTATTTATTTTTTTTTCAACTATTTTTCTGGCCCTCCAGCTCGGAACTGTCTGAGGCCCAACTGTTGACAGATTTAAAGTGGGGTTAAAGACATATTTATTTAGTTTTGCTTTTCCTAGTTATGGATGATATGTTTTAATGCTTGTTTTAAAACCTTATTATTATGTATATGTTTTTTATGTACAGCGCCCTGGCTCTGAAAGGCACTATAAAAATAAAGATGATTTGATTTGATTTGACTCACTCTACTGCCTGCTGTGTTCCCATACATCTTCAATTTCATCACAGTTCCCCAAGTCGGGGGATGGCAACCCAGGGAAACCGCAGGAGGCAGTGACAGGGAACCAGTGTTGGGCGTGTGGTGGTGGCACTGGCAGGGCCATCACCTATCTAAGCTGGAGGGGGTATTTCTGGATGTTTACACACTTAACGTTGGACATGCAATGCCGCCCAGCCCGCAATGTGGGTGCTCCCACCCACGTCTGGAAGGCAGCTGCCCAGTGCCTTCACCTTGCTTGTGAGCCCCTGTGTGTCGCAGTGCTGCCAGTCTCCACCAGGGGCCGCTGCTGCACCAGGCTACCCCTGGATCCCTCCCCGAGAGAGGAGAGTAGTCCACCAGATGCTTGATCCTCTCTCTCCCCTGCCGACCCCGGCAGTCCAGGCTCATTCCGGAAACTCTGGTCGCCGGCATGGCACGAGGTGTGGCATCCAGTGCCTCAACGCTTAGCACCACCAGGCCGGGCTAGACTTACATCTTTGGAGAAGAAACAAGACAAAATGGAACTCAAACATACCAATGCCAATCAGAGAATCAAAAAACTAGAGGAGAAGCTAGAGGACTTGGAGAGGAGAAGTCAAAGAAACAATCTTCTGGCTATCGGGATACCGGAGCAAGAGGAAGGTGGCTCACCAATACTCTTTCTTCAAAAATTCTGTGAAGAAATAGCTGGTCCCTCTCCGAACGGAACTACCTATGTGATTGAGAGAGCCCATCGGGTGCTTCGCCCACCACCACCACCACTCGGCTCACTGCCTAGGCCTCTCATTTTTAAACTGCTTAACTTTTTAGATAAGCAACACATCTTGGCCCAAGTGAAAACCCTTCAGGAAGTGCAGTAGGAAAGCAAAAGAGTCAGAATCACACAAGATTTGCCACAGTCTGTCTGAATTAAGCGAAGGGAACTACATCCACTTGTTTCTAAATTAATCGTGCTGGGAACCATTTCGAGTGAAATATCCAGCGGTACTGCAAGTTAAAATTGGAGAACAATGGCAAACCTACAAAACTCAGGAGCAAGCCTTGCATGAGTTAAAGAAAGTGCTACCAGACCCTATTTAAGTGATTTTACCAGATCGGACTTTGAATGCTACTTACAGAGGAGAGCAGCTGGACATTTTCAGCCCTAATTGTCACACGGAGTCGAAAGTTCCATGTCTGGGTTTCAGATGGGAACAGAAACTGTTTGGTCCTCTGCGGTTTAGTCCATCATTTAATCTACCTCCACAAACTGACTGTGAAGAGTGAAACAGTAAGTGGGGCTCCACTTGTGACTTTATCTGCGATAAGGAAGAACATCACCTTAATCAAGAGATGCGATCATCTTTTCACTTCTGCTTCTGAGTTGGTGAATTTTGGCGAACTTTGCCCATTATCACTGAACATATCACTTAGATAATGCCCCTGTGAGTTAACAGGAAGCCTTGTTTTGCATATTCACAAGTTTTATGTTCCTTTTGTTTTATTGTTGAATTTCTAAGATTCTGTTAAACTTCTCAAAGTTCTTCTTTTGCCAAAAACCTCCTTCCAGCTTGCAGGTATGCATACTAGATTATTAGAAATGTTACAATCTTCCAGTGAGAAGGAGGAATACAGTCTTAGATCTATCTAACATTTTATTGTTAAATACAAGTTCGATAAACTACCAATGTACCTATGTTAAGTTACTTGTTGATTATGTAATGGGGGGATGGGGGAGTGACTGTCTGGGGGTCTACGCTGCAACATCACCTGGCAGCATAAGTATGTCAGTGCAGTTAAAAGAACTGGGGGTAGTTAATAAGATAATTTTGGGGTCTTGGGGGAGGGCTGGAGAGGAAGGGGATTTTTGTTATACTTTAATTGGGATTGGGAGGGTACCAAGTGTCAAGATTTCCTGTACTTTGTGTTCTTCTCGTTCCTTTTGTTATTAAGCTACTATATTTTCATTGATAAATGTGTGGCCTATACACCATTGTGAGTTGGAACGTTAAGGGTGCTCAAGATAGATGCAAAAGACAAGTTATCTTAAACCATTTACTGCATCTTAAAGCCGGTATTGCATGTCTGCAGGAAACCCACCTTATGAGAGAAGATACTTCATTATTGTGTAAAGGTTGGGTTGGACAGGCCTTCAGGGTGGGGGCATCAACTAAATGGGGGGAGTTGCTATATTAATTAGCAAAGCTGTTCCTTTTAAATTAGAACATGAGGTATGGGATAGCAATGGGCATTATCTACTGCTTTGTGGGTCCCTAGACTCCCAGTAGATCTTGATTGGTTCTATTTATGGTCCAAATTTGGACTCCCCACAATTTTTACATGTCTTTTAGACCTAGTGGTCTCCAATCCACCTAGAACAACTTTCCTAGGTGGAGACTGGAACATTACTCTTCAACTGCAACTGGATCGGTAAGACTCTAAAAGGTCTGATCTCTCACCAGTGCAGAGAGCCTTAAAAGATTTTATGTATGGAGCAGGATTAATAGACATATGGAGAGTGTTGAACCCCATGGAAAAACAATATACTTTCTTTTCCTCATCGTACTTGCTCAAGAATAGATTACTTATTGGTTAGTTCCCATATTTTGCCAGGAGTACTGGATGCGAGTATACAAACACGCGTCATCTTGGATCACTCCTCTGTTTCCCTTACTTACCTTTTCAGTCCAGGAATCAAGAGAGACTTCCTTTGGTGTCTAAATAATCATTTACTTCAAATTCCTAGTACTAGGACCCACCTCAAGGACTTCATTTCTCACTTTCTGGAGACCAACCTGGGGTCAGTTTCTAGAATTGATGTGGTTTGGTCAGCTTTGAAATGTGCTTTAAGAGGGGAATGTATTCACCTTGCGTCCACCAGAACCAAGCAATTTAAGTACCAAGTCAAGGACCTACTTGACTCTATTAAATCCCTTGAATTGGCCATTAGTGACCATTCATTAGAGAATGACTGAATTAAACTACACACTTTACACGCCCAATTCTCAGATCTGATGTCTCAAAAAGCTGAACTCTCTCTAAAGAGAACCAAGCTCAAATACTTGGAATCTGGTAATAGGGCAGGCAAACTGCTTGCCATCCAGATTAAACAGGCAGAAGCTGCATGGTCTATACCCAGTTTGTGCTTAACAAGGAATGGCCCTTTAACTATGAATCCAAGAGAAATAGCTTTGGGAGTCGGACAATATTTTCAGGCCCTGTATACTGTCCCTGAAGAGGAAATTCCAGCAAAACTGGATATTCAAAAATATTTTGAACTGTGAATCTTCCTAGTTTATCCCCAAATGAAACCTCCTTATTGAGACCTCGTATTGAGGAATGGGAAGTCAAGCAGGCAACCAAGCAGCTCCCTTCAGACAAGTCTCCTGGGCCAGATTGCCTCTCGACTAATTTATATAAGCCATATATCCCAGAACTCTCCTCACTCATGACAAACGTTTTTAATTCATGGTATGAGAATGGATTCTCTGACCACACTTACCTAGAGGCTCTCATTACTTTAATCCCCAAGCTAGGTTGAGACTCCCATCATCCAGAAAATTACCATCCCCTCTCGTTACTTAACGTGAACATAAAAATTCTGGCTAAGGTATTAGCCAACCGGCTGGGGCCCCTGATGGGTAAATTCATTAGTGGTGAGCAGGCTGGCTTCATGTCAGGTAGATCCTCTGGTGATCATATGCATCGACTACTACACCTTCTCTCTCTAACCAAAAACTCGGACACCCCAACTGCCCTCATCACATTAGATGAAGAGAAAGCTTTTGACCATGTTTCTTGATATTTCGTTTTTACAGCCCTATCCCGCTTTGGTCTCCCACACGAATTTATTAAATGGGTTAAATTATTATATGTTTCTCCAACAGCCCAGGTTTGGTGCAATGGTGTCCTCTCTAACTCATTCCCACTGTACCACGGCACTAGGAAAGGCTGCCCTCTCTCCAACCTCCTTTTTAACCTCTACATGGAACCCCTTGTCCAAAGACTAATCACATCTCACAGCCTTTGCGGAATCACTGTGGGGACACAGCAGCACCTTTTATCAGCCTATGCTGATGATTTTTTGCTACACATGGAAGACCCTGTGGCCAGCATGCCAGTCTTGTTACAAGAAATTGACTCCTTCTCAAAGGTCTCCTATTATAAACTTAATCTTTCAAAAACTAGTATTTGTCCTTTGAATGGTAAACTATTGTCAATGGACATAGAGGAATATGGTTTAAAATGGGAATCAAAATCCTTGACTTATCTGGGTATTAAGGTTTCTAGGGAGATTTCTACAACGGTAAAAGAAAACTTTACCTATTTATTAAACATAATAAAAACAAACCTTGAAAGATGGGGCACACTACCAGTTTCCTTTTGGGGGAGGATTAGCACAGTTAAAATGAACGTGCTACCCTGGATCCTTTACCCCTTGAGTATGCTGGGTTTATTTATCCTTAAATCCTGATTTATCAGCCTTCAAAAATTGTTAAATCAATATATCTGGAAGTGAAAAGGAGTTAGAAGAGCGTATTGCAAACTCACAGCACCAAAAGCACATGGTGGCCTCTCCCTTCTGTCCTTCTTTACATATTATGGGGCAATTCACATCAGTAAACTAGTACATTCAGTGTGTACACTGGACTCGGGAGGCATTAGGTCATATTTCCCTCTTCGGTTGGACATTGAGAAGACACTGGAACTTAAAAACCCCTGCACCCTTCCAGCTTTGATCTACTCTTCCCTGAGGTCTATCCCCAGACATCTATGGAAGAACCCAATAGGGTGGTCCTTAAGAGCTTTACATCAGGTACAGCAGCACCTGAATTTAAATTGGCATAAATCCCTGGAACAGCCATTCCTTAGTAATCCCCACTTTCAAATCCAGAATCAACCCATTTCCTCTACATATTGGACTCCCCTGGTGGGACTCCGGCTTGAAGATATTGCTCCTAATGGCAAAGTGCTTCCCTATCTCCAATTTTAACAATGTTTTCACTGTTCAATTGGAACCCCTTTTAAATATTGACAGGTCAGGCATGCAGTGGTCTCCTTTTTAAAAAATCTGTCAGAACTTGCTCCTCCTAAAACTGAACTATCCTCCCTTTTACATACAGCTGACCAGCCACATTCGATTTTCAGTGTTTACAAGGAGTTGCAATCCTTAGATCCTCAATTGCCCAAAGGTATTTGTTATTATTGGGTTTACAAGCTATCTCTTAAGGAGGATGCTGACATTTGGCAGCAAATGTGGAATAACCTATACAGATTTGCTAAGCAGGATCGACTTTGTTTAGTGCAATATAATATTATGCATAACTTCTATTTTACCCCTGTAAAGTTACATAAGATTGGAAGGATCCCCTCTTCACAGTGTCACCACTGTCTAGGTGCAAATGGGGATCTATACCACATGTTATGGACTTGTCCTAAAGTCCAAGCATTTTGGCAAGCCATTAAAAACTCACTAGATCCTCTATTGGGACTGGAACCACTATTCTTGCCTGAAATCTGTTTACTTAATTGTTTCCCTTCAGGAACAATAAAAATGAGAAAAGCCTATATAGCTCTAATATCTGCTGTGGCTAAGTTAACAATTATGATACTTTGGAAGGATGATTCTTTGCCTGCTGTGTTAGAATGGCACAGAGAAATGTTACTGGCTTTTCAGTTAGAAAAGCATATAGCTATAATGTATAACAGACTGCAGACTTTCTTGGATAAGTAGGGTACCCTTGATACTTTACTAGTAGCATGGAAACCTTAGAATCTCATATAATGTATTTCAATGTCAATGTCTTAATGGATTTCCACACTTGGTACTAAAGGGGGGATTAGGTTAAAGTTAATTATTTGCTTTTAACGTTTGGTATATTATGTCTCAAGTATGCAGTCTCATAGATCAAGCCTATTCTCTGTCTTTTTATTTAAGACTGTTTCATGAATCTATCTCTGTATCATGAATAAAACTTGAATAAAGTATATTGAATTAAAAAAAACAATGATGTCATGTGTAGAGCGCTCCTAATAAGCCCTCCACCAGCTGCCCTATACCCTCCTAGGGCTAACCTGATGGGATTCTAGTAACCCCAGGGGACTGGGCGGTTACACTCACTGCCAACAGATGAAACTTGCTGTCCACAGCAAGTGCCTTTGACTGCAACACAGTACATCCAACCTCTAGGTACCCTATGGGGCAAGGTGGCCAGACTCCCCCCTACTTATGCCGAAACATAGGCAGGTTGCACCAGAGAAACAGAGGTCCACTGAAACATCTTTAGCTTTACCTAAACAACTATCTCGGGACTCACAGTGGCTTCAAGAAACTGCCTGAAGCATGCCCTGACACAACAGCACAGGAGGCCCATACTCGAGTTAGGACCCCCAGCCTGTCTATTCCCCTAGCCCTCTAGAAGAACGCTATCTCACCTATGCTACCTACAGGGTACCTATACCCAACCACATTTCACAATTGTAAACTGTAGACTGCTTTAGAAACATACATTAGACATTGCAATGCATTTCCCAAATCCCAGAACTACATATTCAAAACCTGCAAAGCAGGAAAATGTTTAACATTCCTAGTCATACGTTTCCCCAAAACCCAAAACACTGTATAGGAGGACTCCGTTGAGTCCTAAACATCCTCTTCTTGTCTTCTTTTCTTCACTCAGGAACACCTGCAAAAGAAAACATTCCCAAACACATCCTGCAAGAAAAACACAGTAACCAAACCTCCCACCAGCAGATACTACACAATCCCAAAAAGATTTTAAGGGTTTTTCTACAAAAGGTGGTATAAAAATAGCAAAATAAACATCTAACATATACATTTGGGGGAGGGAATTCCTGCAAACTCCTGGTACTAAGGGAAAATGTCTTGAGTGCACAAGGCACTCCATTCAAGAAGAGTTTCTACAGGCCAAAGCCTGCTGAAAACTGTTCTTGGCTTAAGCTCGAGACCTGCTAACACTGCAGTCCAGATCCAGGAGTCATTTTCGGATCAACAGTTCAATGGATATCTTCACTTATGGACACAGTCAATAAAATAAAATATAAAGAGAAAGTTGTGGCCTACCATACCCTGAAGTGCAGGCTGATAATCTGCGTCACCTCTCTGGATCTAGTTGAAGACAAATCTTCAGATCAGGATCTTCCACACCACCTCTGGATCAGGTTGCTGCAGATGAAGTTCGAGCTGGATTCACCAGTATAGCTGCACCCTCGTCAGTCTCCTCCACTTGGCAGGAAACATGCACCATTATGTTGCACCAATGTTGATCTCCTCCACTTGTTGTTTGGCAGGAGATATGCACCATTAAAACTGACCCACGTTGGTGTAGTGGCACTCAGGGTTAGTACCACTCAGTATGAGGACCATAGACAATTGTCCCATCTGGATGAATAATTATTTCATTGTGGACAAATCTCTTTGGCAGATTTGTCAAGTATTTGGGCAGAATCCAGATAAAAGAAGCAACCTCACTTCCAAAACTTTAATCTGTTATGGCACAGTTTAAGTCCCACAGATTTATTCACATGGGGAAGTTTGGGTTTCTTCCCATAACCAAGTCTCTCTCTGGTCTTCTATGGCCTCCCACACCTGCCTTGCCAAAAACAGATATTTTTGTCCATACTCGGCCTCAGCCCTGCACCTGACCAGATGTTCCTCTTTGCTGCTTTTGGGCAGACTCAACCCAGTGGCCCAGCTGGAGGATGGCCAGACCTGATCAAGCTAGCTTTGAATGGTCACTACAGGGAAAAAGCAGTCCATCCCTGTAATTTCTATGACTTCTGAGCCCTGAACAGTTTCTTGTGGCTCACTTGCAGTTAGGGCCACTGGCAGCCCGGACTCACCACCAGTTGCCTTACCAACTTGCTCCATTTCTGCTTACTCCACAGGCTCGGTCCAGGAACGGATAGCAGTTTCATCTCCAGACAGAGTCCATTCCTTGCTGCATTCTGAGGCAGGTGCCTCCCATTGCAAAGCATCTTCTATCTTCCTCACCGATTAGGGTCAGGCTTGGGCCTGCTGCCCACAGATCTATTGACTCAGCACCTGGCACATCTCTTTCCACCTTTTCTGGGGGTAGAAAAGACCATTTTTTTCCTGCCACTGTAAATCACTCAGGGTCACACCCTCGAAAAACTCTTTGACTAGCTCTTCTGGATCTTTCTGCCTGCATGCACTTTCTCCCTGTGAAACACAGACGGGGCCCTTGTACAGAGTCCAAATTGATGCTAGACTTATTGCTTTAGCCGTTGCTTGCACTGAGCCACTGGTCTCACACATTCCATATATATTCCACGTTCCATATTTCTGCACTCTTTGCAATGCAGTGTCATCAAGACATCCCTCCTAGTCTTAATGTATACAACACAGACTTTAACTGGAAAACCAGGTAATACGACATTTGCTGGTGCCCTTCACCCTGGTATAGCTTCTCATACTGTGTTAGCTCTCGTTCCTGTTATGCTACCCACACTCGGGCATGGACTGGGTAACCTGACTTTCTGCTACACATTTTGTCTGTAAAAGAAACACATAAGTCCAAAATTACTGCTGTGCACTTTGTAAGCTGGTTTTGACTGGTTTAATCTGAAAAAGTCTCTTTGCTTTCTGTACTGCTGAAACATGCTGCCTAACTTGCTCTCTGTTTCCAACACACATTTTCTTTCTTTGCACATTTGTTGAAACAGTGGCCTGAATCTGCACATGTGTCCCAAAATACTCTCTGCACACATTTTGTGGTGGTTTTTGTACCATGAGATCCTCTGCCCAACATGTCTTCTGATTGTTTGTTTACTTTCTCTGGGCTACACCCCAGAATGGCCACTGAACTTTTTCTCTACATTTACACACACTGCTTTATTTTGCATTGGTTCTCTTACATAGTGTTTGCTCTTTCTGTGCCCAACTTTGCAGTTTCATTTCTTTTTTTAGAAAAATCAACAGTCTTTAAATCTTTGCCCACTTTCCTCAACTTTGTTTAGTGCTGCCCTGAATAGACACATAACTTGTTTGCTTGCTACCAGCAACTAACTACTACAACAACAGTCCTCAAGCCCTAAGTTATTTTATTTAGTTCAAGCCATTGCTGATTTTAGCTTTGGATTTTTTGCTGTACACAGTTTGTTTTGCTTTATTGCCATGCACTTACAACAGTAGCTGGCTCCCTTCATGCATGGTTTTGTGGCCTTCCTGTCGATCTGAGGATTGTAGGGGGGGTCGGTTGAACTGTCTAGCCCACAGATCAGCACTGTGCACACCGCTATCACTAACTTTGTGGTCACTAAAAAGTCCAGAAACAACAAAGTTCAAATTTTCTCTCCTTCATGATGATCTGCAGCTGCTCACTCTGCCTGCGCACATGCTCCTCACTGTCTCCTCCTCAAACACTCCTCCAGACACTGAGACTCCAGGCAAAGGGCGGCACTTGGCTGGCTTGACCAGTCACATGATTCCATGCAAATGAGCTCTTTCTCGCTCTTTTGCTCACACTCCCTCATGATGATCATCGAGGAGCCAATTTTAAACTGCAAAATGGAACTTGTTTTTTTCTAGGCTTAAAATTTCAGCAGTAAGAGCACTCTTTAGGCAATCTGGCATAGTTTTTTGTACATTTCCTTTAGCGACTCCCCTAGTTTACATCACAAACACCTGAAACTTGCAGTAGACTTGGGCACAAATGTTCTGTTTGTCCACAACTACTCTTGACTTTTTAACAGTTTTTAAGCACTTTGACCGATAGGGCACACATTTCTTAGCACAGCAGTCTTTGGCATTACAGTTTCCACAAGCATTACAGACCGCACAATTTTTCCTCACAGGCATCAAATTCTCCTCTGAAACACAGGCAGCAAAATCTTTAGATGGCACTTTACTGGGCACAGTATTACTTTTTCAACGCAATGACTTCTGTTATGGTGCACCACCATGAAACAGAAAAGACCCTACATATACCCTCAGCGTTTGCACTGACAAGGCAACCTTTTTCCTCTCCCTACAAGATCTTCAGCTGAGCCCCACATTTGCAATCCTTACCCCGGCCAAGAGCAACATCTTGAAACCAGGACCCTCTACCTTGTACACAGACATGGCATCAAGCCACAAGTTGGCATAAACTGTAGATATCATCCCTGGCACTGAGGCAAATACCCGGCTCAGCATCTAGAGGGTGGGGGGGTTAGAGTGCAAAATGAACATTTATATTTACTCCGAGTTCTGGGAGAGAGCTGCTAGGGTTATGCTACATCTAACTTCTGAGGAGGCCCATAACAAGCTCACACAGGGAAGCATAAATTAATTGTCCACAACTAGAACTGGGTTTGTACAGTATGGCTTTATTCTGACAACTGATGGAAAATCCCCCAGGTTGGAACTGACTTTTCAGGGCAACACACTTCTCTTTCCAGAAACATTTGTCTTGGGCATTTACTACATTGTTTTCCACCCAGAAATATTGAACTGTCCATCCCTCTGAAATAGGGATCTCTAGACATTTACTTCCAAAATTGTATATCTTGTGGGGGGCTCCACACACTTTAAAACATTTCACATCCATTCCTCCTGACGTGATGAACTTTGTTAACATGGCCAGGGTAGCCTGGTGCCCATACATGAACCAGTTAGCCCTGACTGAAGATTAAAATGGGGTTATGCCCAATCTGGCCCCAACCAGTCTCTGCCATTCCTTCTCAGTTACACCACATGGATCCTGCAATTCACTTAGATTGCTAAAGGATTCCCAACTTTAAAACTTCACATTCAGCACAGTTTTGTGGTGATACAGGGGTCCTGACAGGTGTATTCTAGCCTTATCTCTGGGCACATACACCTCAGACAACTCCCTAAGAAACAGTGCCATGAACCTGTACTCACAGTTTTGTTTGTCCCGTTGATACCGACATGAACTGGGTTTGTACAGTATGGCTTTATTCTGACAACTGATGGAAAATCCCCCAGGTTGGAACTGACTTTTCAGGGCAACACACTTCTGGCAGGATGGTCTGCATCTGTCCAGGAAGGGAACAAGTCTTTTGAGCAATCGGTTAAAATGCTTCATTTGCAAGATTTTAAACTAGTCAAAGGGGGAGGCACTGACAAGCAGCAGGAAAATCCCAGCCTCTCCCTACAAAACAGGGTACTAAATGAGAAAAAGACCGAGGCAGAACAGTCAGTGGGGGGTGCTGCAACAGAAGGTAAAGCCATCAAAAATGGAGAGCAATGAGTACCAATGCCCATAGTCTGGGTAAATAAGCTTCCTGAATTAGTGGCCTTGATGGAGGAGGAACATCTGAATCGTGGCAGTCACAGAAACATGGTACACACAAAACCATGACTGGATGTAAGATACCAGGATACACTGTCTACAGGAGGGACAGGGTGGGTAAAAGAGGAGGAGGAGTAGTTCTTTACATAAGGGAAGGAATAAAAGCAACAGAACAAAAGGGTAAACAGGGAGGAGAAGAAGCACTGTGGGTAAATTTAGAGACAGGCAATGGTACCACAATACGCACAGGGGTTGTATACAGACCCCCTTCTCAGGGGGAGGAAATAGACAGGGAAATGATAGAAAGTATACTTAGAATGGCAGAAAAAGGGGCGATATTGCTGATGGGTGATCTGAATATGCCAGATGTTAACTGGAGTGCAGTTGCAGCTGCCACTTCGAAGAGTGCATGTTATTCTAGATGCCCTACAGGGGGCATGCCTTAGACAACTAGTACTGGAGCCCACTCGAGAGGGAGCAATATTAGACTTGATTCTCTCAAATGGAGATGGAGAGAGGATCACAGATGTAGAAGTGGGTAGCCATCTGGGAACTAGCGACCATCGAACAGTATGGTTCACAATAAACACAGCAATAGAGTCAAGCCATACAAAGACAAAAGTACTGGACTTTAGGAGGGCTGACTTTGCCAAAATGGGTGAGTGCCTAAGGAATGCACTAGCAAATGGGCAGGAAGGAGGGGTGGAAGAACAATGGGAATAATAAAAACTGCCATCACAGAGGTAACAAGCCTTTGTGTGAAGCAAATAAACAAAACAAGACGATGTAAGAAACCACTATGGTTCTCAAAGGAAGTGGCAGTGAAGGTTCAAGAGAAAAGAAAGCATTCAGGAAGTACAAGGAATCACAGAAGGAGCAGGACAGAGAACTGTATCAGTTAAAGCAAAAGGAAGCTGGGAAGGCAGTCAGAACAGCAAAGGCCCAAACCGAGGAAAATATAGCCAACTCAATTAAGAAGGGGGATAAAACCTTTTATAGGTACATCAGGGAGCAAAGGAAGACCAAGGGAGGGATAGTGAGGCTTAATAAAGGGGAGGAAGGGTGGGCAGAGGGAGACTGTGAAAAGGCAGAGATACTAAACAAATATTTTTGCTCAGTATTTACAAATAAAGAGGGGGAGGTACATAAAACAAGCAGTAGTAACACTCTGGATACAGAAGTTGATACCAGCCCATTTACAGAAGAAAGGGTTCTGAAAGAACTCTTAAAACTGAACATGGACAAAGCAATGGGGCCTGATGGGATTCATCCCAAAATTCTAAAAGAGCTAAGGGTAGAACTAGTGACACCACTGACTACCCTTTTTAACAAATCATGGGAGGATGGGGTGGTACCTGAGGACTGGAGGAGGACAGATGTGATTCCCTTTCACAAAAGTGGGAGCAAGGCAGAAGCAGGAAACTACAGACCTGTTAGTTTAACCTCAGTGATAGGGAAAATGATGGAACCACTTCTGAAAGAAAGAATTGTCGAGTATCTAGAGGCCAGAGGGGCACAGGACCCTAGGCAGCATGGATTCACAGCGGGAAGGTCATGCCAGACAAATCTGATAGATTTCTTTGACTGAGTGGCCAAAGTAGTAGATCAGGGAGGGGCTGTGGACATGGCCTACCTAGACTTTAGCAAGGCATTTGACACAGTCCCACACAAAAGTTTAATATACAAGTTAGCCAGCCTGGGAGTGGGTCCCAAGATGACAGCCTGGGTAAAGAATTTGCTGGAGAATAGGACACAGAGAGTAATAGTAAATGGAGTCCACTCAGAAGAAAGGAGGGTTACTAGTGGGGTACCGCAGGGTTCAGTTTTAGGACCGGTCCTCTTCAATGTCTTTATAAGCGACATTGCGAAAGGACTGGAAGGAAAAGTAAGTCTCTTTGCAGATGACACTAAGATCTGCAACAGAGTTGATGCACAGGGTGGGGTGGAAAAGATGAGAAGGGACTTGGCAAGGTTAGAGGAATGGTCAAATGTATGGCAGCTTAGATTCAATGCTAAGAAGTGCAAGGTAATGCACCTGGGAAACAAAAACCCAGGGGAAGAGTACACAATGGGGGGTGAGATACTAACAACAACAAAATGGAAAGGGACCTGGGGGTAGTCATATCAGATGACCTAAAGGTGGGCAAGCAATGTGAGAGGGCAGCAAGGAGGGCTGGGGGATTCTGGGATGCATAGGGAGAGGCATCACCAGTAGAAAACAGGAAGTTATTATTCCTCTGTACAGACAGCTGGTGAGACCCCATCTGAGTACTGTGTGCAGTTCTGGAGACCCAGTCTCTGCAAAGACATAGACAGGATGGAAGCTGTCCAGAGGAGGGCAACTAAAATGGTGCAGGTCTACACCAGAAGACATATGAAGAGAGACTTAAGGAGCTTAATATGTATAGCCTCGAGGAAAGGAGGGAGAGGGGGACATGATAGAAACTTTCAAGTACCTCAAGGGAATCAACAAAGTCCAAGAGGGTAGCATCTTTCAAAAAAAGAGGTGTGTAAGAACAAGAGGGCACAATTTGAAGATGGGGGGGGCTCAGAGGTAATTTAAGGAAGTATTTTTTCACAGAGAGGGTTGTGGATGCATGGAACGGCCTTCTGGAGGAGGTTGTGGAGTCAAAATCAGTGGTGGAATTCAAGCATGCATGGGACAGTCATAAGGCAATTCTGGGGGGTGGGGATAAGAAGAAGTAGGCTGCTGGTTAACTAGGATCTGCAGCTTATCCAGTAGGTAGGGAAATGGGCAGACTGGGTGGGCCAAGCGGTCCTTACCTGCTGTCAAATTCTATGTTTCTATGTTTCTATGGATGTTGGATGAAACAGCTTTTCTCTTTACATTTAGCTTGTCATAGTCTCACACAGAACACTTTTTCTTTCTGGGCAGTTGACACTCTTCAGGACCCTCAGGGGATTGCCCCTTTGAGCCACAGAAACAGAAGTCCCAACCACTTCTCTGTGGAATGACCCACTGGGGTCCTGCTGGTAACGGTCTCCACCACTTCCTGGTTGGCACTGCTGTATAGTCACTCACTAGGGTAAGAAAAAGAGCAAAGGTCCTTCACCCAACCTCAGCACAGGCTGGCAGGCACCTCTACACTGAGAGCTCCCTCCTCACAGAGCTCCCACACTCAAATTGACTACTGACTGACTGAACTACTCCCATCTGAACATTCTAAACTGCCCCAGAGCAGCTGATTCCAAAGTGGTTTATGCTGCTGTGAGAATTCTAAATGCCATAATCCATTCTCTCCTTAGGCTAGCTGAGTAAACAATGATGTCATGTGTAGAGAGCTCCTAATAAGCCCTCCACCAGCTGCCCAATACCTTCCTAGGGCTAACCTGATGGGATTCTAGTAAGCACAGGGGACTGGGTGGTTACAGATATATTAGGGAACAAGAAAGACACGAGGAGCAATTAGTAGACTGACAGAAGGGGAGTGGCAAGGTAATACAGGGTTCCATGCAGAAGGCAGCCATTCTTGTGAACTACTTCTGCTCAGTTTTCACAGCGGAGGACAGCAGGCATCTGCCGGGAAGTGGCATAAAGGCTGCTGATAGAGGGATCCCAAAAATGAAGCAGAATATATTAACAAGTGAAAGAGTCAGAAAGGAGCTGCAGAACTGGAAGCTGATAAACCTTAGGGCTGGGTGGGATGCATCCAAGGGTGCTAAAGGAAATGGTATTGAAACTGGCTAACCCCTGACAGGGCTCTTCAGTGCCTCAGTTCAGTCATGATTGGTTCCGAAAGACTGATGGATAGTGGTAGTACAGTTGTAGTAAAAGCCATAGTCAGATATTTCTTGATATTTCTGAAAAGATTCTCTCTGGTTGCCCGCAGTGGTACTGCAGGCAGGCAGGCAGTGATTTTCTCTGGAGATATCACAGAAAGTTCAGCAAATATCTGACCATATTAACTATGCAACTGTCCATAAGAATGGGGAGAAAGAGCAAGTCAGTAACTATAGGGCGGTTAGTCTCACCTCTGTTGTGGGTAAACTGATGGAGGCAGGAGTCCAAGAGGACCTAGTGGACTATTTAGAGAGTAACGGGCTCCAGGATAGTAAACAGCATGAGTTCATGGCAGAGGCCAGCCTGATAGTGTTCTTTGACTAAGTAACAAGGGCAGTAGATAAGGGATAAGCAGTAGATTTACTCTCCAAGGATTTCTGCAAACAATTCCACTCAATACCATACAGAATGCTGCTGAGAAAGCTAGAGGATCTAAGGACATATAGTTAGATGGGTGGGTAGTTGGTTGGGGGGAGACATCACAGGGTAGTGGTAAACTCAGCCAAATCTGGGGAGAAATAGGTCATAAGTGGAGTGCCACAGAGTCCATTCCTGGGTCTAGTCCTTTTCAGTATGCTCATCAGTGATACAGGAGAAGAAATTCACAGTAATATGTGTCACTTCCTGGATGACACTAAGCTCTGTGGTAGGGTAGACAGCAAGAAGGGGGTAAGAAGGTTGCAGAGGGATTTGCATAAGTCGGAAAGGTGGCTTAAGATTTGGCAGTTGACGTTCAATGCCATATAATGCAAAGTGAGGAACACTGGAAACAGGAACCCCAGGACAGAATACTGAATCAGAGGGGTTAAGCTGGACCCTACTACAGAGGAAAAAGATCTAGAAGTCATCATAAGTGATTCCTTTAAACAATCTTACCAATGTAACAAAGGCCTACAGCAAGACAACCAGGATGTTGTGTTTATTGGGAGGGTATTCGACAACAGGAGAAAGGAAGAATTGTTGACTATAGATCACTAGTAAGGCCACACCTGGAGTACTGTACCCAATCCTGGAGCCCTCACTTGAGAAAAAATATGGGCAGGCTGGAGATAGGGTAGCACAGAGTAACACAAATTATTCATGGTCTGCAGAACAGATCTTGAATATGTAACAAAAGTGATTCATGACCTGCACAACAGATGCTATGAGGACCAAGTTAGGGCAATGAAAATATACTTGCTGTGGGTCAGAAGGGAGAAGAGCAATATGGTAGACTTTCAAGTTCCTGAAAGGAATGAACAAGGAAAACTGTCAGGAACAATTCAACAGGAGCAGTGAATCTAGAGCATGAGGACATGATTGGAAGCCGATGGGGGGAGGTAAAGGAGGGATGTAAGGAAGTTTTATTTTACAGAGAAAGTGATTGAGCATTGAGCAACCTGCCAGTTGAGGTGGTGGGCTCCAAGACCATTAACTGCTTCAAACATAGCTGGGGCAGAGTTAAGAGCTTAACAGTCACCCAGGGAAATAGCAGCAAGGCAGGGAACATGAGTGACATGTAATGTGGGCATCAACCTATATAGAAGCTAGGTCTGGGGGAGGATAGTGTATTATGGGCAGACTAGATGAACAAATGGTCTTTTGCTGCCGTCAACTTCTGTGTTTCTATCATACTGGAGCCTATTCAGGAATGTTCGGATTGCCTATGATTGCCTATGCACTGCGTATCTGAGGCATATAGGCAACCTTATGTTGGAATGCCATGCAGTGAGGGTCCAGCGAACCCCTGGCAGCATTCACTACAGGCATGCTAGCTCCTTACACATAGGATCCCCCAACCGCCTATTGCAGCTACACACCATGGGAGGTCCAGGGCATGCCAAAGGATGAGCCCACACTCCACACCATTCAGTAAGGTGTGGAGTGCTGGGTTCAGGGAAGGTGCAAGTAATGCAAAGGGGGACCCTGCCCTAATTTTTACGTGCCCCGTCCAATGGGCACCCACCAGCTGCGGTGACAAAGGGAATGCCTCCACACTGCTGTGCCAGCCCACTGGGCTGCCAGTGAGGGCCAGGGCAGCCATTTGAGCATTCACTCATTAGAGTATGTTTGCTGGGATCCACATCTTCCAAGGATCCCCTGCACATGTGCAGCAGGGGATCCATTCTGGTACCCAGGACAGGCATGTGACTGGATGCCTTCCTGAGTCCCATGAACTGCCCCTGTGCAGCTGCATGCCATGGGGACAGGGACAGGGCCAAGGACTTCATGGGGAGAGCAGCTGGGAGCTGCAGAGGGGACAGCAGTTGGGAGCGGCAGAGGGGCACCGGGGATCCAGTGGTTTCTTTTCATCCAACAGGACAAGATGGGTGAAGAAGGACTCCACTTCAGGTTTGGGGATCAGTGTATTGGGGAACACTGAGGGGCATTGTGTAATTTAAAAAGTTGATTTCCTACTTGTGGTTGTGGAGCTGTATGCAGGAGGGAGAGGCTCTGTGCAATTTTGAAAAGTGATATATCTTATTTCAGCAGGAAGGAGCTGAGCTGTTCAGGGCTGCTGCATCAATTAGCAGGGTTGTTTGTCCTGCTGACTTTCTTCCACTGGTACGATGCCGGATTTACCTACAGGGCGGCGAGGGAAGCAGGTGACTACCACTAGTGATGCAGCAGGAGGAGAGCACCAATCGGGTCTGCTCTCAGAGTGTGTGTGCACTGCGTTTGAAGAGGGGGGACAGGGTTTAAAAACCCTGTAAAGTGACACAGGGCCTACTTCATTGGAAGAGCAGCTAGGAGCTGCAGAGGGGAGAGCAGTCGGGAGTGGCAGAGGGGCACTGGGGATCCGGTGGTTTCCTTTCATCCAGCAGGACGCGACGGGCAAAGAAGGGCGCTACTTCAGGTTTGGGCATCGTGTTCTGGGGAACACTGAGGGGGACTGTGTAATTTTAAAAGTTGATTTCTTACTTGTGGTTGTGGAGCTGTATGCAGAGGGAGGGGCTCTGTGTCATTTTGAAAAGTGATATATTACTTTACTAGGAGGGAGCCGAGCAGTTCAGGGCTGCTGCATCGAGTAACAGGGTTGTTTGTCCCACTCCACCCACCCCAGCCCAACCTCTATTAAATGGTCTTGGTGGGAGGGTCAGCTTAAGGGCAGCACTGGTCAAAAGCTGAGCTGTTGGAGCAGCACTGAGACAAGAACTGATGAGCAGCAGGGGGCATCAAATTGCGACTTCTGAGAGGAGAAAGGTTGTTAGGTCTATGGTCTTAGTGGGAAGCAGTGCAGTGCTTTGCTTAAGACACATTCGATAGGAAGGTCTATCTACTGGGGGAGGTCCAGGGACTATAGTGACACTGGGGAGGTAAATGGAGGGTACTAGGGTAGAACACACTAGGGGATAGAGGGGTAATAGTGGGGGAGGACAAGGACGGCATGGGGGAGGTAGCAGGGGCAGCAGATGCTAGAGGGGCCAGTGGGGGGAGAATAGTGGGTTCCAATGGTTGTGGGGTGGCAGTCTGGATGAATGCATTATGGAAGCTATGAGGGTTTCCCATCTGTCACAGGCTGAGGAGTCTTGAGGAGGAAGTGCAGTGGCTTAGTAGAGAGTTGGGTGGTTGGGGAGAGGGGGGAAGGCAGCTGGGGCAGAGAGCATCAGGGGGATGCCACATGCATGGAACAATGGTTGGGGGTGGGATGGGGGAGGACGGAAGCATTACAAATAGGTGGACTAGCATGGGAAGAGGGGCAAGGGCAGGTGGAAGGAGCCCACACTAAGCATGGCAGAGGGGGCAGGGAATAGGTTTGCGGTGCTGGTGACACTGGAAGGGGGGTGAGGCATTTCCAGGAGGGGGTTGGTAGGTGGAAGTGGGGGTTTGCACATGGGACAGGAGTCAGGCTAAGGACTGTGGTAAGGGTATGGGAGAGGGGGGTACAACTGGAGGGATGAAAGAAGGGAGCAGGGGTAAATGGGAGAGGAGAAGAGCAACTGAGGAGAAAGGGAGGGACTTAGCAGAGGGGGAGGAGGAGACCAAGGTAGAGGGGAAGGATACGAGGAAAGGAGTGAGGGAACAAAGAGGGGAAGTGGAGATAAGACAAGGGCAGAGGGGGCCTCTAGATCCATTGGAGAGAAGGGCAAGAAAAAAGCAGAGGTGGACTCTAGAAGAAGATACCAAGGTAAAAGGGTAGGGGAGGAGACATACCATACTTAAAGGGGTAAAATGGGGTGGTAAGAGGGAACAGCAAAGTCACATCTGGATGGAGTCCTTACCTGGCTTAACTGCAGGCAGGGCAGTCAATTCTTAAGTGCGCAAGGAGGGGTAGGAGGAAACCGCATCTTGTGGTACATGTGGGTATGAGTGACCTGACAGGGGGGATGGTGGAAGTAGTGAAGGAAAGGTTCGAGGAACTAGGCAGGCTGTGTGATGAGCTGGGCGAATCGGTGGCTTTCTCAGAGGTGCTCCCAGTGCCATGCGCTAGTATGGTGAGGAAAGTAAGGACTGGAGAGTTCAACACCTGGCTGAGGGAGTGGAGTCAATCCAGGGGATATGGGCTGGTGGGGGTCTGGGACAGAACCTGAGACAACACTGAACTTTATGCAGGGGACAGGCTGCATTTGAGTGGGGTGGGCAAGGGGGTATCAAAGCAGAGGGTAGGAGAAATACATAGCTATGAAGGGGGATTTAAACTAGATGGGGGGGAGGTGAGTGGACAGATGGTAGGCAGGGATCCCAGAGAGGGGAGCCAAACAAGCTTACCCTCCAGTCTAGTAGGGAGGACCTAGGAGTAGTGGTACAGGGGGGATTAGGAGGAGGGTATATCAGGGAAGGAAGGGGGCAAGGTCAGGTTGGAGGGTGGTCCCACTGAATGCAAGAAGCCTTGGTAACAAATCAGCAGAATTACAGGCTCTCTTGGTAGTAGGGAGGGTGGACATTGTGGCCATCACAAAAACATGGGCCACCCAGTACCAGGAATGGAATTTGATGATCCCAGGGTATAGGTTATTCAGGAAGGATAGGGCTAAGGGGAAAGGAGAGAGGTGGCAATATATGTACGAGAGGGGATAAGGTGCATAAGGGAGGAGGAGGAGGAGGAGGAGGATGGTGGAACACAGGCCCTATGGATGCTGCTTCAGGATGCAAGAGGTAGCACTGTGAGACTGGGGGTGGTGTACAGGCTGCCAGCCCAAGGGGATGATCTGGATAGGGAGTTAGCTGATCAAATCAGGAGGGTCTGTAAGAAAGGGAACACTGTGGTGGTGGGGGACTTCAACCTATCGGGGGATGGAGTGGAGTGCCCCAGCCACCGCGAGTGCGAAGGAGCGGGTCATATTGGAGGTAGTTCAGGACAGCTTGCTGGTGTAGTTGGTCCAAGAGCCAACTAGAACAGGACTCTGAACCTGGTTCTATCAAATGGGGAGGCTGTAATGGATCTGGAGATGGAGGACTCTCTGGCTGGGAGTGGCCACCACACGGTATGGTTCATGCTAAACATGGGCAGGAAAACAGGAGGTACGGGGACCAGGGTGATTGACTTTAAGGGTCGGACTTTATTAGGGTGGGGGAAATCTTGGGAAGGCATCTGATGGGAATTCAACCACACATGGATGCCAGCCAAAACTGGGAGATTATTAGGAATGGGCTGGTGAAGGCTATTGGGACATGTGCATGAACAAGGAGCAAGAAAAGAATGGCAAAAAAAAAAACAGCTGGCTAACACAAGAGGTCATGGAAGCAGTGAGGGCCAAATGAAAGGCATTTCAGAGACTCAAGAAATCGGCGGGAGGGATAACAGGGTGATGTATATGAAGAAGTCCAGGGAGGTTACCAGGCTGGTCAGAGTGGTCAAGGCTTCCAGGGAACTGAGATTGGTGCAGGGCATTAAGAATGGAGAAAAGGACTTCTTCAGATACATCGGCAAAAAATTTAAAAACATTGATCAAATTGTGAGGCTTAAGAAGGACAGGGGCTGGGTGGAGAAGGGGGTGGACCAGGCAGAGGTTCTTAATGAGTACTTCTGTTCTGTGTTCAAGAAAGAGAAAGGGGGGGTAGACACCTCCTGGGAGAGGAGGAGTGGGCGGGGTGGAGGGGTGACTGATATAGGGATTACAGAGGATATGATGCTAAAAGGATTAAGGACACTGAGGGAGGATAAGGCACCGGTCCAGATGGTATCCACTCATGGGTACTCAGGGAACTAGTGGAAGTCCTAGCAGGACTGCTGGCTGACCTGTTCAATACCTCCCTGGACACAGGATTCACACTGCAGGACTGGAGGATGGACCACGTGGTGCCCATTCACAAAAGTGGTCCTAAAGATGAACCAGGCAGTTACAGATCAGTGAACTTCACTTCAATTGTGGGAAAACTCATGGAGATGATCCTAAAGGAGAGGCTGGTGGTTTCTTGGAGAACAATGGTCTCCAGGATGATCAGCAGCACAGGTTTGTCTCAGGTAGATCCTGCCAGACAAACCTGATTGAGTACTATGACTGGATAACAAGGGAACTGGACAAAGACCATGTGGTGGTTGTCCTGTATTTGGATTTCAGCAAGACCTTTGATTCCTTGCCACATGGGGGACTGGGAGGGAATCTGGAATATATAGGGGTAGGAACAAAGATGGTTATTTGGATCACCAATTGGCTGAGGGAAAGGCAGCAAAGGGTGGCGGTGGTGGGGGGAGCTTTCATCGCAGAGAGATGTGATGAGCGGGGTACTGCAGGAATCTGTATTGGGATTGGTGCTGTTCAGGATATATATATATATATATATATATATAGCTGATATCTCCTACAGGGTCCGGAGTAAGATCAGCCTCTATGCATGGGAGTGGTGGTAGATGACAGCAAAGGATGGAGGAGGTTGTAGGAGTACCTGACCAACTACAGGAGTGGTCAGATGCATGGCAGTTGGGGTGTAATGCCAAAATGTGCAAGGTATTGCACTTCAGGGCTAAAAACCAGGAGAGGAGCTACCAGCTGGGGGGGGGGGGTACAGCTGGAATGCACGGAGGAGGAGAAGGATCTAGAGGTGCTTATAATGAGGAGTATGAACAACTCAGTACAGTACAGGAAGGTGGCAGCAAAAGCCAACAGAATGCTGGGATGTATATCGAGGGGAATCTCCTCCAGAAATAGGGAGGTGATCCTGCCCCTATACAGGTCACTGGTCAGGCCGCACCTGGAATACTGTGTGCAGTACAGGTGCCCATTTCTGAAGAAGAATGTCAGATTGCTGGAAGGTATACAGAGGAGGGTGGCAAAGATGATGCAAGGATTAGAGGCATACTCCCATGAGGAGAGGCTGTGCGAGCTGAATATGTATTCTATGGAGGAGTGGAGGGATGGGGGGCATGATCGAAACCTTGAAATACTTAAAGGGGCTGAACAAGACTTGTACAGAAGGGATTTTCTAGATTAGAAGAAGGGTCACAAGGGATCACCAGCTGAGATTGGAGGGGGGGAAGATTCAGGAGGGAAGTCAGGAGACATTTTTTCACCGGGAGGGTGGTGGTTAAGTGGAATACTCTGCCTGAGGAAGTAGCTGCCTGTAGCATGGTAGATGGTTTTCAGAGAGGTTGGGACAGAGTGAGGAGGTGTATTTATGAAAAGGGAGGGGTGGGTAGGGCAGCTGCAAACTGAGGGGCTAGCTGCACAATTGAGCAGACTCAATAGACTGTGAGGCCTGTTTCTGCTGGCATTTTCGTATGTTCATAAGGATAGGTGCCCTGCGAGTGCTGGTGGTGGTGAATACCACACACCCTGAGCATGTCTGGGGCCACATAGCAATGTGTGCTGGGTTTCATGCGAATAGCACATAACCAACTTGCTTTCATGAATAGCCCCTATAATGCGTTTAAAATGTGAAACTTACAGAGCCCACAATCTGTCCTTTTTATGGTAGGACAGCTATAAAAAGGGACACAGGTTGATAGCAATGAGTTTTAATGGTGTGCAAGGTATCATAAAGTATTTTTTTCCATTTCCTGTCTGCCATCCAGTTATATACATTAATTAAATACAGGGTTACTACACTGTCATACAAATGGCATGCTACTTTAAATAAGGAAATCCACATATGTACTTGATCATGGTGCACTAAAATACAGCCTTTGGATTCTGTCGCTGTATCATCAGGTAGTACCATAAAATCTAGAAGTAATTTCGGGCCTTTTAAAGCTGTTGTTTGATACTGTATATTACCGTAGGCAACAGTGAGTATATTTATATTTCCAGAGTCTGGAAATTATATTTTGCAGGTCAGTTTGCCAGTTTCATGGCATATACAATACAGATGCATGAATGTGAATGTGCATCTGTGAGTCTGGTAAGACAGAGGGAGAGAGAGAGAGAGATGAAAGCAAGAGAAAAGAAATTTAATTAAAAGACACTGGTAAATGTCCAGAAGTTTTCTTCCCAACAAGTCAAATGGATTTTACACTAGAGGTAGTGTCCTTCCTCTAATTAGAGAGGAAAGGAAACTAGTGTGACAGTGATGCTATCGTAAAGCAAAACATAAATCTCACATAATGAAGAAATATGGAACATCAGTGACAAAGTCATGGGAATATTTGGTTTGGCAGGAGTATTAGGAAAATGGCACCAGTTATTTTGATGTTGAGATAGAGAGCGTAATGAAAAAAATCAGAGTTGGCTCTCATAACAAGGTTAAATTGTAGCAGTAGGAGACCCAGGAAGTTAAGCTTCCGTTATTATTACTAGACTCCCTTTCAATTTAACAGCAGTTGAGCCAGTGTTCATTTTTTTAACAGATAAACCTACAGCTGAGAGGCATGAAAACATTTCCAGTCCTAAAGATACTATTTCCTTTTTCAAGAACTTAATTTAGGTTCTCTGTCAGAAAGCTATTGCTGTATAATATCACTCCTGACCATGTTTCCAAAGCTAACTCGAAACTGTTTTTTAAATGTGTAGGCTATCATTCCATTATCTGGGGAGACTCTGACCTTCCTTAAGGGAGGCGCAGAAACAAGAACTAGTGCCCTGTCTCTTTCATGGGGGTGACCTGGTTGAAGGACGTATGTAAAGAGAAAACAATGGAAATAAACAGCTGAAATCCACCACCATATAATCTTTAGTTCTCTTTCACATCTACTGTTTTTTCCCTAAAGTTATCACACATGGCCAACAAAGCTGCCAATATTTCGCCTTATCAGACTTCCACAAGACAAGTGGTCCCATGTCAATATTCTGATAAATTCATGCTTTTTTCCTAAATTATTTTAACAATTGCGATCCTGCTTGAGAAAAAAGTGTGTGGCACAAGGCCTGGATCACTAATGGTCTCCAAAGATACTACAATTGCTGAAATAATTCAGAAAAAATAATTTGTCGCATTATCCGCATAGGATCAATTGCTTTCAGGAAGCCTGATAAGGCAAAACGTTGGCAGTTTTGGTGGCCACAACAAATAACCTTTGAAAAATGAAAAAGATGTGAACCAAGATTATTTTGGTGAGTTTCAGACACTTATTTCTCTTTTTTTCTCTTTAAATGTCTAGGCTAACATGACCCTGAATTTCAATAAGTCCAATTTCATGCATGTGAACAAGAATCAGCAGTTTTTATTTACTTTCTTTTTGCTGCCAGCTCTGGGACTCCTCTGCATCCATCCGGTTCCATTCCCCTGCCAGACTTGACTGACCTGACCCCAACTGATCCCCTGGGGTAGGCTGCCCCCACTATAAGCTCAGAAGTAGCCTAGTCAGAGTGGACAAAATCATGATTCTCACTGGAGCACCAAGAGAGGGGCCAGATTTCTTGAGTACTGTACCAGTGAGCATGGGAGGAGGCTGGGATAAGGCCATTATGCTGCACCCAATCAGGGATTTTTCTACTTCGTTATGACCCTGCCTCCACACCAGTGATGTGGGTGTGCATGTGTAAACAGCCCCTAGACTCACCTTGGTTTTTTCTGGGGCCCTATGCTGCTCACACCTCCAAGAGGGCCAGCCTGGGTTCTACAGTGAAAAGAAGTGGCATGGTGCTTCCACCTGGGGCAATGGTAGGGAATACTTGTGAACAAATTGCAGGTTACCCACCCCCCAGGAAATATGCAACGGCTGCCCCCACAGGCACTTCCCCACACACTAACAGTCCCACCCTCTTGCAATGGCTCACAGTACCAAAATATAACATCAACAATTAACAGTATTTATTTTGGGGGAGGGAAAAAAAAGGGAAGATAATAGCATGACAACACTGACAACTAACTGAAACAATTTCACCCAACACAATCCCCGCCTCCCACCTTCAGGTGAACCTGGCTTCCCACTGGCAGCTTCCCAAATGTCTCTCTTCCTTTGGTGGGTACCACAATGTGGTGTAGATGTCACTGGGGATCCTTTGTCGGACCCAAATGACTGTAAACAGTAAACAATGAAACTTCAGATCTAGGCATAGTTTTCTGGCAGAGTCCTGCCTAGACCTACCCCCCCCCCTCCAAAGTTAACCTAGCTAGCTATCTAATAAAGGCTCTCCAGAGTTGCAGTTAGGGGGTACTTACAGTTCAGCAGTTTAAAAGGGGGGGGGGGTTCAGCAAACTGGCTATGTCTGTACCGTGGAGGTATCAGACTGGTGGTGTACCACAGCAACCAGGAGCAACGTGAAGAGTTGAAGGATGCTGGTCTTCACCTGCCTGTTCTTGCCATCTTTACCTCTGAGGCCTTTGTGGACAGTCTTCACCAGACAGGCCTTTTGTTGTCTTCCTCCGGTGGTCTTCATCTTTGGCCTAAGGATCAGGGTGGGCGTGGTCCCTTGGACCCCTCTGTTGCACACCCTTTTTACATACAATTAGCAGCTGGGCTTTGGCTCCATCTCTGGCCCCAGCATTCTCACTGCACTCCTCTGGCACAGAAGTGGCGAAACTCTGGCCAATCTCCAGCCTCAGCACACACAGTCTCTAGGCTTACATCACTTAGAATCTCAAATAACACTTACCTCACCAAGGTGGACACAGGTCGCTTAGTCTTTAATCACTGCTGCCATACTTTTCAGTTCACACTGCTTAATGTGCAGTCTCTGCTCTCACACTGTACTTCCAATGCACTCTCTCAGGTTTAAGACACCAAGCTTTCTCACTCTCTCTCTCTTGGCAACAAACTTCAGAATCTCTTTTCTCTGCAGCGAACTTCAAAATCTCTTTCCTTTTTTCCTGGCTGCAAACCTCCATCTCTCTCTCTTATCTCTCCCCTCCCTCCACCCCCCTCTCTCTCTCTCCCCCTCCACCCCCCGTCTCTCTCTCTCTCAGGCTCTCTTCCCTTTATTGTTATGCTAGGGCAGAACGGACCATTGGGGCAAGGGTGCAGGCTTTATGCTGGATTGCCCACAACAGTCTCTCCTGCACTCTGCTCTCTCTCTAGGCTCAGGCAGAACTCCCTTTTGGTGGGCAAAACAATACCCTTTTATCTCATTTACACAGCCCTCTTCTGATTAGTTTCATAGTTTGATAGTTACGAATTCAATAGACAGAAATGCCTTTTAGTGAATTTGCACCCTAGAATCATGGGTGGAAATCAAAAACATGTTTTCCTTTATATTGATCTAGCCTATGTTTAAATATAGTTATATTGGGGCTGTCAACTATCTAATGTGGAAGAGTATTCCAAAGGTTAACTATTCTTTGAGTAAAGAATCCAGTTCATTTTTTTGTTACACACCTTTCGCCTTTAAGTTTAAGTGTACAAGTTCTTGTTAATATTTGTGTATCATGTGATATTAAACCAATGGTTTCTTTCATTATTGAGTCTCTGATAGCTTTATAGGTTAAACAAAGATCAATTCTTAGTTGCCTGTATTTTATAGAGTAAAATCCCAGGGTATTCAACCTTTAGTTATAACTCAAGTTTCTAATTTTTGTTAATTTTTGTAGTTAATTTTCTTTGAACACCTTCAATCAACTTATTGCTTCTTAAGGTATGTGGAGTACAGAACTATGAACAGTACTCCATGTGCAGATGCACCAAACTCTTATACAGTGGTAGCAAATTTTCTTTTTTCCTTGATTAAATATTTTTGAGAATTCACCCCAGTATCCTTTGACATTTTTTAACTATTATTCTTGAGTGAGTTTCAAATGTTAAGTTGTTGCTCATCCATATTGCAAGATCTTTTTCTCAGTTATAGTCTCGAGTTCTATCCCATTTAACATATATTCACTCTTTGGATTATTGACCCCTAGGTGCATCACTCTACTTTTAGTTTTATTGAATTTCATTTTGTTTAAGGAAGCCCAATTGGAAAGCAAATCAAGGTTTATCTGTAACTGCCTGCCTTCAGCTGGAGTTTGTACTATTCCACCAGCTTGCAGTCATCTGCATATTTGCAGAGCCATGCATTACCAGGGGTTTTTAAAGTAGATATAAGTAGGTTAAATAAAGTGGGGCCAAGTACAGAGCCCTGGAGGACCCCACTGGTGACTGGTAGCCAGTTGGAATAGTGTCCTTTGATGGCAACCTTTTGTCTACGCAAATCCAGCCAGGAATTCATCCAATTAATTATGTTGGGATGTAGCTGGATCTTATATAATAAAGAAAGCAGAATATTATGTGAAACCTTGTCAAATGCCTTAGCCAAATCAAGGAAAATTACATCCACAGGAACCCCTTTATCAAGTGCTGCGCTTATAGGTTAAAAAAAATGAATAAGGTTTGTCAGACATGATCTGCCTTTTGTAAGACCATGCTGAGTAGGGTCTACCATCCCTGTGTTATTTATGTGCTGTAGTATGAGCGTCTGGAGAAGTATTTTCAAAATGTTCCCTATTGTTGACGTTAGACTTACAGATCGATAATTGTTTGAATCTGTTAAGGTACGATCTTTATGAATAGGAGTAATTACTGCATCTTTCCAATCAGTTAATGTTTTACCTGCCATTATTGATTCATTACATAAACAAGACAGTGGATCAGCGATTTCATTTTTAAGTTCCTTTAAAAATGTTGTGGTAATACCATCAGGACCTGGGGAGCTATTGTTTTTAAGCATTGATATTACTTTAATTACATCCTTGGGGAGAAAAGTGAGAATATTAAGATTTGATTCTGAACTGAGTACTGCGAAATGTTTTTTTGTCTCAAATACACTAGCAAAGTATTCATTCAATTTACAAGCTATTTCTTCTTCATCAGAAATAGTACACAATCCTATGTTCAAGGGGCCTATAGTTTTTTGCTTTCCCTTTAGAGAACCAATGTAATTATAAAATTGTTTTTGATTGTCTTTAACTTTGGTTGTGAGTTTTTTAGTTGTCACAGTCCTGGGCAAATCTTGTTCCCTATGCCCTTTTTCCCAGCAGCCCCCTGCCTACTGAAGTCCATGGGGGCTGCTATCTTTATTTGCATTAAGCCCTCAAGCAGCCCAGCCCATATATTTGTTATTTGGCTCCTAAGAGGGTAGATAACCATTGAGTCCGTCCCCAGAGGTGCTCCGATTACACTTCCCCCGATCCCCGACCCTACTGCCTGCCCTGGAGCAAGAGATACTAAGACATTTTGGCTGCTAGTCAATTTTTACACTCCGGCAGCTGTACATGCCCAATAATGTGCATGCCACCATCTTGTTTGTTTACTTACGGTCCGGATCTTTTGCCACTTCCTGAGACTGCTTTTTCCTGCTCCCTAAGCCTGAAGGCAAAAAAAACAGCAGTCAGACCTTGGACTCCACTGAAATATGTGGCCAAGACACCAAGAACAGAGGCCGCAGCCATGGGGGCACCAATGAGGCACCAGGGTCTGGAGTCCACCCAGGACCACTTACAGGGACACCAAGGGGCAGTGTGGGGACTGTAGTCCTACAGTTGAGCCCATTTGGGGGCTTACACATGTATTCAACTGCCCTATGAGAGAGGTGCCAGGTAGTATATGATCACCCATGATGCTAATAGCACCTCCACAGAGCCACCCCTGTGTCACCTTGTGTGCAGCACTGTACAGTACTCCTACCCCAGGATGAGATCATCTGAATGGACAGTCTAAGCCCTCTTTTCCAGCCTGGCAGCCTCTGCTCCTGTTCCATTGGGCTCAGCATTTAAATCCAGGTTGCCAGCAAGCCAGATTGTTCCCTTATTTAGTGCCATGAAGAGAATCAGCAGTTCTTTCACACTGGCAATGAAATCAGCTGTTCATTGAGTGCTTATACAGGTGAAGGGTTTCCAGACTTTCCTCCAAGTTTCAATGAGCATTTTTAAAATGTTCTAAATACCTTAAAGAATGCTCATAGCTGTTGTGGTTCATGGAACACTAGACTTATTGGACACTGGGGCCCACATATTCAAAGGAGATGCGTGGCACATCCCTAGATGCACCAGCGCATCTCCAGACTTGTGATGGCTGTCGGGGTGTGACAGTATTCAGAAGCCCCCAATGTGCCATGCAAACCCAACTGCACCACAGCGCAGAATATTGCAATGCAGGCATGCAAATGAGAGATCCCTCATGCATATTCCCCACATCACAATATTCAAAACACTGTCCTAACTTTGTGCCAGCCAGGGTGGTGTCCCACACAAAGTCCTGGGCCGATCACATAATCCCCCCTCCCCATCCCCAATGTATGTAAAAACTAGTCCTGCCTAAATCCTTTGTTTCCATAGTGTAGGGTCCCTCCTCCCCATCCCTGATGTATGGAAAATTACTCCTGCCCAATCCCAGTTTTTCCATAGTCTAGGGATCCCCCACCCCATCCCCGATGCCTGTCTAAATGACAATCCACCTGATACCTTAGTTGTCATAGTGTAGGGACCCCCCAGCTCAGCTCTGATCACAGTGCAACAAAATAATAAATGTAATTCCCCTTTTCCATAGTGTAGGGTCCCCCCACCCTGCCCCGATCAGAGTGTAACATAACAATAAATATAATTCCCCATTTCTATAGTGTAGAGTCCCCCCACCCTGCTCCAATCATAGTGTATCATAAAAATTAAAATTATTCCCCGTTTCCATAGTGTAGTGGCCTCCATCCCCATATGCAGTAACCCCACACCCCCAACCTGACCTGTGCAGGTGATTGGCACACCCCCCGCACCCTGCCATAGTAAGCCGCTGACTGATTGGTCCCAAGAGCACATACAGTAAATAGTATGTGCCCATTGGTTCTGTTAACTGATGGGCACATACTGTATACTATGCACTCGAGCTGATCAGTTGGCAGCTGGCCATGGTGAGGTGTGGTGGGATGTGTCAGTTGCCAACACAGGTTGGGTTGGAGTGCAGAAGGGGGTTACTGCCTACTGGTGTTGGGGGAGTGGAGGCCACTACACTATGGAAATGGGGAATTATATTTATTTTTATGATACACTGTGATCTGGGCAGGGAGGGGGGACCCTACACTATGGAAAGGGAATTATATTCATTTTTATGTTACACTGTGATTGGGGCGGGGAGGGGGGACCCTACACTATGGAAACAGGGAAATGTCATTTTAGATATGGCACTCTGTAATAAGGGCTGGGGGGAGGGCTGGCCTGGCGCATTTTGCCAGATGCAGCAATGCTAATGAGCCCATAATGGGCATGCATGAGGCCCCTTTGTGCCATGCATGCCCAATGAGCTCATCAGCATATGTTGGCTGAATATCACCCTTGGGGGAAACGGCGCATCCAGGTTTGTGCCATGCATTCCCCCACTGGTGGTCTTCAACCATGAACCCTGGATGCACTGCACCCAACATGGTGGCTGCCTGCTTTGTTCCGTGTATCCAGGGTCCAATATTCAAACAGAATGTGCATTCTGTTAAAATTGCACAATACATTTGAATATCCCTTCGGAGCTTGCTGGCCCAAGTTTTTGTGTGATGCATCAATTAGTGCTGTGCATTCGGCCGGCTCTGAATATGGCATCCTGTGATACCTTTTATTAAACCTATATTGATATCAGACTCTTTCCACAGATACTTGCATGCTACTTTATAAAGAGGGTGGCAGTCTGTGGGAATAGAGAACACCATCACATGTACAATCCAGATATTGTGGTAGTAACAGACACCACAGCCACATTTAATAATGATAGGGACCTCTCAGCCTCAAGGTATGTCCTGTTTGGAAGTGACTAGCGAAAGACAGTGGAGGAGGCTGCTCTGTATATCAGGAACATCAGGGCAAGAGGAGACAGGAGAAGAGGGCAAAGGGGCAAGCTGAAAGGCTCTGGGCCAAATTGGCCCCAGAGAACTGGAAAATGATCTGGATGGGAGGGGCCTATAGACACCCATTCAGATGGACAAAGCAGATGAGGAATTAGGGGCAGAAACAAGGAGAGCAACCAGGGGGAATTGGTCCAGGTGGAGGACTTCATCTTAGTTGGTGTTGGCTGGTAGCATGGAGTGCCAGAAGTCTGTGGTTGGTGGACCTCCTGCTGGACTGTCTCCAGGCCCAACATGTAGAGAGGTACACTAGGGAGGGGAACATATTGGACCTGGTCCTGACTGTAGCATATACATATATGTACTTATAGGAAGTATTTGGGAAGCCATTAGAGCGGTAGTCCCTAGCCAAGGAATTTTAGTCTTGCAGTAGTTCCTGTCCTGCTCATTGGGTACCACTTTATCCATTTGTCAGCTTAGAATAAAAATGGGTACAAGCAAGCTGCTCTGCATATTAGTCTATGTGTTAAAACCCCCAGATTATTACAGTGGTCATATGGTTAAGAGATCCCATGTGTGCCACAGTGGTCCAGTAAACCTTGCCATTAAAAAAACAAAAGGTTTGAGCCAGAGCCACTGAGAGCCATTAAACCCTCCCTGCTAACTTGCGCTTCTGAACTGTGCATCTTCCCAATACCTGCCCAGCTGCTGCAACCCTCCCACCTGATGCTGCAGTCTGCAGGCTGTGACTGAGAACTTATACCAAAGGGAAGAAAAGAGCAAGTCCCTTTGTTGCTAATAGTAAAGCTGCCACTAGCATGATTGTGTGGTTGAGCTAAATAAAAGAAATTAAAAAAAAAGTGAAAGTTATCTTATGGCCGGCTTTGCTGCACTGACTGTTGCCCTGCCTCCTTTCAGGTCATTGAGATCAGCACCATAACCTGGTGTAGGGGGCCAAAACTCCAGCAGAATGAGGCTTGTGTCTCCCTTTTTAATTTAGGATAGGCCAGATGAATCTGGAAGGAGAGGCAGGAAGTTTACTCAGGGACCAAGATGAAGAAGATTTATTTACAAGGGACAAATGGAACAGCTAGATAACTATGTTTCTACAATTCTACAAGACAATAGAATGAGCAAGCAAAAACAACACAATTAGGACCAACAACTGGCATAGCCAATAGCAGTGGGTTAACCCTTTCAGTACAAGTCCTGCATGCACTTTGCAGAGACAAGGACGTGGACAGGCGATGAGACAACTGATTAACAAAACTTGGGCTTTGTGATGCATTGGTTGATCTTTAGTAGGGAACTGACCCCACAATGCACTTTTTATAAATAGGTCATAACAGAGCATACCCCGGATGAACAGAAAATAAAGAAGAACACTGCTAGTTGGACAGTGAAGAACTTGTCGATCCTCTGTGACTCCTTGCATGAAGCTGAAGGTCCTGGGCAAAAAGAAACCGAAATCTTCTAGTCGAGCAGATGGTTCACTGGATCACTGGATGGTCTGCAGTGATAACCGGTGGTAGGCTCCCAGTGTCCAGGCCACCTCCCAACAGGACGACTACTGAGAATGTGATCTTTGGTGCAAACTCTGTGGAGCAACACTGGTATGCGTACAACTTGCAGACGGGCATCAAAATAAGAAAATGGTCAGGTACGATGTCAACTGTGGTGTCTCACTCTGCAGCCTGAGCAGCTTCTAAGCTGACTCACTTCTGGATATCTGACTATCACCTCTCTATGGCTTAACACTGTGGGGTCAATGTTGGAATGTGAAGGTGAAGGTTAGAAGTGGGCTGAAGACACTGGAGGCAGGTATATTAAAGATAAAGATAAAGGAGTGGCTGGGGACCTCCCTAGGTCAGACTTGAGTGTTAACAAAGCTGGTCCTGGCAACTAAGGTGAAGCTGGACATCAAGTACACAGGAGACACAGTCCAGTAACACAGTTCAGGTTGCAAGGAATGCGGTTCCATTCTTAGGCAAATGGGTTCAATCTCTAGGCAGGTACCAGGCATGCTACAGCACCATTCTATTCAGGTGGGGGCTCAGGACACACCAGCAAGGCTCAGCAGACAACCTAGGGCTGCTGGGCAGTATCCACACACACACACACACACATACACATGATGCTGTGCCTTTAAATAACTTTCCCCTTCAATGGCTGCTTAGGTAGAGCATTCACTAAGGACAGAGCCATGCTTCATTAGGGCATCTGCTGCTGACCCTGCCCATTTCCCTTTGGACCTCTGTGCTCTGGTCCTGCCTTCTCCATGAATATTAATAAGGGGCCTGCAGCCTTGTCTTGTGCAGGGCTGAGATTTGGCTCCACCCTCTAATTGCTATCTATGAGAGCCTGTACCCTTGCCAGAACATTGGCCTTGGACTTTGTTTGGCCCCCTAACACCAAAATGTGCAAAGCTAAACAAAGGGCTGCTAGCTGGGTGTGCCTCCTTGACAGTTCCCTTGGCACCAAAAGGTGCAAAATCAAACAAAGAACTGCTAGCCCATCATGCCCCTCCCCTCCCTGCCTTGGCCAGCAGCAGGGACGGTTTCTTTTTTTTGTTTTGGGCACTCAGTCATCTGTGCCCTGGGCCCCCTTGCATTAATTGTGCCAAATTCAACAAGGACTTCCAGCCCACGGTGCCCTTCCCCTCCCTGCCTTGTGTGAGCACATGGCCCACTTCTCCTTGCCTCCCCCCCTTGCCCCTGAAGTGCTCTGGCATGACTTTATAGGAAAATTTGGCTTACAGCCCACTCACTGCTCAGCTCAGGACTGCTGAAGCTGCTGGGGAGGGTCCAGCGAGGTGGCCATGGAGCTGTGCTCCAACCCAGCTTTTCGGCACTGCTCCTGGAGGTCAGGGCAGAACAAAATGTCCAGGGCACATGTTTCTGCCCAGAACAAAATCACTGCTGCACACCTCCTTTTGCCACTAGAAGTTATCCCTCACTACTACCGCTTGCTCAGAGCTGGGGACAGGCAATGTAGGACAGCTCATGTCGGGGAGCTGCCGCTCCCACCTGACTGACTGCTGCTATTGCTTGGCCACTAATGGAGAGCTGTTCATGCCGGGGAACCACCACTCCCACCTGACTGCTGCTTCTGCCAACTCAGACTGGAGGACTCACACTGGAGGGGAGCAACACTGTAGAAGCCACAAACCTGCAAAAGGTAAGTGCTGCTGTCCATGCTCCGTTAGTCCTCCTCTGCCAGCCGAGCCCCAACTACCCATCACTGCTACTCCCCAGGCCCTTTTCAAGGACAGGGGAAGTCCTCAATAGCAACCAGATGATTGGGCTTTTTGGGCCTTGAGGGAGGGTCTCCTGGAAGAGCTATGTACTGTCCTTGGCCCCCTGCTGCTCCAAAGACACAAAGGTAACAAAGGCTGGGGAGGATCCTAGGACAGAGCAAGGAGAGAGGGGAAAAAAAGGAAAAGAGAAAAAATTTAAATCCCCATCTCATGGAAGTATTTGAGTCGGTCTTTGGGGTGCCTCCCAACTCTGGGGCAGTACACTGGTTGGACTACTCACCACACAATACAGGCACAGCAAAGGCTGTGGGGGACAAAAATGTATAAAATATAAACTGTACCTGCCAAGCAAGTGATCCAGGGCTTATCAAAAAGGGAACTATAAATTTGCCATTTGCCGGACAACACAATGACTGGCAGAAACAGCAAGCAGGTATCACCTTCCCTCAAGCCTGCTCAGCCAGCATAGCTTGTGTGAAACAACACCCTCTAGGGAGGAGGACTGAATTGCAGGTCTGCAGCACCAAAGCAGCATACCATCAGCATCCAGTGGTTGAACTGAAGAATTGCAGCCAAGTGAGTGCAAACAGCACAAGATAAGAAAAAATATTTTTTCTTCAGCTTTTCAGGACATTGGAGCTACAGAGCAGCATACAGTTAACTGCTACATCATGAATTACTGGACACGTGGCATCCGCTGGACATGTGCCAGAATCCAATGACTCAAACAAAGACTTTGAACCTTACTTAGAGGCCCAGATATTCAAAGGGTTGCGCATGGCGCAACAGTTATTCTGCTCATCGCGCAACCCGCTAATCTTGGCGCAATATTCAAAAAGAATGTCGCGCACAAATCCCGATGTGCGGGCGCATCAGTAATGTATGCAGGCACAGGTGAGAGCCTGCCCATGCATACTCTGCACAGCCCGATATTCAGCCTGTAATGTGCGGAGCCATGCATGCGCAACCCCTACCTGTGCCAGCACAAAGTTGATCCAAAAAAAAAAGGAACAACGGATGGCCACCCACAGGTGAGCTGCCGCATTGCAGGGCACAACACGGCAGCTGCCACCTGTAGGTGGCCACCTGAGCTCCGGCTGCACCTCTGTGGTGGCGCCCCCCCTGCCCGATTGCGGGCATCAGTAAAAAATAGATTAATCCTATATCTCTGGTGGTCCAGTGGCCCTCTGCCCACCCGATCGCGGGCTTAAGTGTGTAAAAATAGATAACTCCTACATCCCTGGTGGTCCAGTGGACCGATGACTGCCTGATCACAGGCTTAAATAAAAAAGAAACATGGAATCCAATATCCCTGGTGGTCCAGTGGACTGCTGCCCGCCCGATCGCGGGCTAAGTAAACAATGGAATTAATTCTATATCCTGGTGGTCCAGTGGACCTGTCCGCCCAGTCGCAGGCTGAATTAAAAAATAATAACACTATTATCCCTGGTGGTCATGGACCCCCTCCCCACCACCCACTGATTCTCACCACCCGCTCCCCGGTCAGCGGCGGGCGGCACACCCACCGCCTGCTGCCCTGCTGCCCACCGACTGACACCATTGGTAGGGCTGTACACCCATTGGTCCACAGCATGAGCCAATGGGCGTGCACCCCATACCGTACTACACATTCCAGATATGTGAATGGATCATATCTGTTACCTGTTCACACTATTGCGCTCTTTGGCACTGTGGGAGCAGAGGGCCTGACCCATGGAGTGCATTTGTGACAGTAGTGAAGGGATAGATTTAGGAACAGGAAAGGTGGGCAGAGGCAGGCCAGGTGCCTACCCGGCACCATGGCCCAGAGGGATGGAAAGTGGATCCCAAGGATTGTTAGGGTGGCAGGATGGGATGAAAAGCTGTATGTCATTGTCCACCTGGGTACTAATGGCATGATTAGGGATGGGGCTGTGATAGTGCAGGGGGAGTTTAGGGAACTGGAGAGGGGTCTTAGACAGGAAACTTGCTCAATGGCTTTTGCTGAGGTGCTGCTTTTGTACAACAGGTGACAAGATAGGGTTCTCCAGACCAGAAGCTTCAACTCATGGCTGAAGGAATGGTGCAGAGAGAAAGGGTTTGTCTACGTTGGGGACTGGTGACCCATCTGAGAGGATAAGGGCCTATACAGAGGTGATGGCTGCATTCATCTGGGAGGGGAACAGCAATCCTCAGTGAACGGTTTAAATTGCTACTTCGATGAACATTTAAACCAGCCAAGTGGGGTAGCAGAAGGAATCAAGGAGTCAGAAACAGCCCCCTCACAGGCTGAAGTAGAGAACAAGGAGAATCCGAGGGGAAAGGAGTTCCCCAGGGTGCAAACTAATAAAGGAAGCAGGGTGGTAGATATAAAGGGGGAAGGAACGGAAGCATTAAAAAGAGAGACAGGATGGAGAGAGGGCAAAAAGGAAAAAAAGGAGGGTAACAAGCAGAGTAGAAACAAAATCTGGAAGGCCATATATGTGAATGTTTGAAGTCTAGAAAATAAGATTCCGGACCTAGAGGTCATCTTGACAGAGGCCGTCCTGGATATTGTGGCCATTATCAAGTCATAGTACACTGAAAACCACGAGTGGCACATCGCCATACCAGGCTTTACATGGTGGGAAGGAAAGGAGGGTGTGTGGCAATTTATGTGAGGGAAAACTTAAAAATTACAGAGATACAGGGAACACAAGGGGAGACAAAGGTACTGTGGGTCACTCTGGAGATGTGGAATGGAGCCACTATTTGCTCTGGAGTGACCTTCACACCTCCAGAACAGGGGAAGAATAAGATAAGGTACTGGTGAAAGCCATTGGCGAGGTGGCAGAAAAGGACAGGGTGCTGCTGGTGGGGGACTTCAACCTGCCAGATGTAGAGGAGGAAGGAGGGAGGGCAAAAATGAAAAAAGGGGGGCAACATGCAGAGTGGAAACAAAATCTGGAAGGCCAAGCTTGAAAATTCTAGAAGTCTGGGAAATAAGATTCTGGACCTAAAGACCATCATGGCAGAGGTCGACCTGAATATATTGTGGCCATTACTGAGTCATGGTGCCCTGAAAACCATGACTGGGATATGGACATACCAGGCTATACTCTGTTTAGGAAGAATCGGGTGGGAAGAAAAGGAGGGGTGTGATGCTTTATGTGAGGGAATGCATAAAAGCAATGGAGATACAGGGAATACAGGGGGAGGCAGAGGTACTGTGGGTCACCCTGGAGAAGCGGATGGAGCCACTATTCACACTGGAGTTATCTACAGGCCTCCAGCACACAGGGAGGAATTAGATAAGGTACTGGTGAAAGCCACTAGCAAGCTGGCAGAAAAGGGGGAGGTGCTTCTGGTTGGGGACTTCAACCTGCCAAATGTACTACAGATTGGAGCCTCCCAGCAGCAGCTTTAGCTAGAAGCAGGGACATCCTGGATTCTCTGCTGGGGGCATTCCTCAGGCAACCAGTCAGTGAATCTATTCATGATCGGGCAACACTGGTCCTGGTACTCATTAACAGGGACAGTGGTTCAGTTCTTAAAGTGGGAGGCCACTTGGGGACCAGTGAACACCGTACAGTGTGGTTCAATATAAGGACAGCTGTGGAATCGAACCACACAAGGGCAAGGGTCCTGCAGATTTCAAAAAGATGGGTGAATGTCTCGGGATGACCTAGCAGGGAGGATGACCTGGGTGAGGTGGAGGAACAGTGGGTGAAGACAGAGGGGAGCATAGTAAAGGCAACACACCTCAGCGTCAAACAAGTGAGCAAAAGCAAGAGGAAATAGAGACTGTTACAGTTATCAAAAGAGGTGGATTAAAAGGTAAAAGCTAAAAGGGTAGCATTCAGAAGGTATAAGGAGATGCAGAGGGAGTCAGAAAGGGAGGTGTATCAGGGAAAACAGAGGGAAGCAGGGAACATTAAGGAGCGTGAAGGCACAATCTGAAGAGAGAATTGCCCAAGAGGTAACAAAAGGGGACAAGACATTTTTTAGGTGTGAAAGTGAAAAGAGGAAGACCAGGGATGGGATTGTAAGGTTAAAAATGGAAGGGGGTGACTGTTCAGGGGGAACCAGGAAAAGGCAGACATTCTGAAGAAATAATTTTGTTCCATGTTTACAGAGGAAGGAGAAGGGGAGGGGCCACAAAAAGTAAAAGAAGCTTTGGAGGGAGGGAGATGGATACTAGTCATTTTTTGGAGGACAGAGTCCTGAAGAGACTCACTAAACTGAAGGTGGAAAAAGCAATGGAGCCAGATGGGGTGAATCCAAGAGTATTGAGGAAGTTCAGGGAAATATTGGCTACACCTCTGACAGTTCTATTTACCAGCTCACTGGAAACCGGAGTGGTTCCAGAGGACTGGAGAATGGTGGATCTAGTCCCACTGCACAAACGTGGTAGCTGGGAGAAAACTGGCAGTTATAGGCTAGTCAGCCTGACACCACCAGTGGGAAAATAATGGAATCACTGCTGAAGGAAAGGATTGTGGAATATCTTGAATCAAGAGAGTTACAAGACCTGAGGCAGGATGGTTTCGCGGGGGGGGGGGCATCATGTCAAGTGCACCTCATAGATTTCTTTGACTGGGTGGCCAAGGAACTACATCAGAGTGGAGCAGTGAATGTGGCCTATATAGATTTCAGTAAGGCATTCAACACCATTCCACGAGACTAGTAAGCAAGCTGGATAGCCTAGGAGTAGGTCCAAAGGTGGTAAACTGAATAAGAAATTGTTTAGGGGACAGATGACATAAGGTGGTGGTAAAGGAATTCACTCCAAGGAAAGGAGGGGGACCAGCAGGGTGCCTAAGGGATCAGTGCTGGAACCAGTCCTCTTTAATGTCTTTATAAGTGACATTGCAGAGGAGCTGGAAGGGAAGGTCTGCCTTTTTACAGATGACACCAAAATCTGCAATAGGGTGGATACTCTGTCGGGGGGGGTGGAAAGGATGAGCAGACTCCTGAGAAATTAGAGGACTGGTCAAGGGTATGGCAGCTGGATTTCAATTTGAAAGAATGCAAAATAATGCACTTAGGGCACAGAAACCCAGAAGCAGAGTACAAAATAGGTGGAGTGGTATAGACAACCACCAAGCAGGAAAGAGCCCTGGGGGTAATCATATCAGATGACCTAAAGGTGGCCTGGCAGTGCAACAAGGCAGTAGGGAGGGCAAGTGGGATGCTGGGGTGCATAGGTAGAGGTATCACCAGCAGAAAGAGGGAGGTGGTGTTGCCTCTGTAAGACCCCACCTAGAGTACTGTGTCCTGTTCTAGAGACTATATCCTGGAAGGACATAGACAGAGTGGAAGCAGTCCAGAGAAAGGCAACTAAAATGGTGCCAGGTCTGCATCAAAAGCCCTATGAGGAGAGACTAGAGGACCTCAATATGTACACCCTGGAACAGAAGAGGGAGGGGGGATATGATAGAGACCTTTGAATACCTCACAGGGGTAAATAAGGTACATGAGGGGAGTATTTTTGTGAAGAAAAGGTACTCGAGAACAAGAGGACATGATATGAAGCTGGGGGGTGGATTCAGGAGAGATGTGAGGAGGTGCTTCTTCACAGAAAGAGTGGTAGATTCTTTGAACAGCCTTTCAGTGGAGGTGGTGAAGGGGAAAATAGTGGTGAGGTTCAAGAATGCATAGGATAAGCATAAGGGAATCTTGGTGGAACAGAAGGGGGGAGGGATAAAGAGCTGTTGATCAGGCATGGTCTGTGATAATAACAGTATGGGTAGGGAGAAATGGGCAGACTGGATGGGTCAAGCTGCCCCTATCTGCCATCAAGTTCTATGTTTTTGTGTTTGTAGTGCAAGGATAAAGACCAGCACTACTGGGAAGGAACTGGCTCAAAAAGTTCAAGTTGAACTGGAAAAAGATCTTCACCTTAAAAACTGTGGCCAAAGCACCACAAGGTGCAGTGAGAAAGGTATTGGACAAATGTGGTCTCATTTTCCAGGATGGCATCTTCACAATCCAGGATTTCAAAGCAAAGAACCGAGTGTAAATGGGAGCTGGTCCAATTTTCCACAAGCCTCGACAAGTACCCTACACCTTAAAGGAAGTGGTAGAGAATGATCTGGATTGTCTGGAAAGCCATGGTATTGCATTACGGGTATAGAGGAGCAAGTGGGCTGCCTCTGTCATTATGGTACCAAAGCGAGACAAAGCAGTGAGGCTGTGTGGTGACTACAAGGTTACAATGTACAGTTGTACAGAGCCAGAAGTCTGCATACTACCCAATGCAGTGGACTTGTTTGCCACATTAGCAGGGGGAAAGTTCTTTAGCAAGTTGGACTTATCCTTTGCATACCAACAGTTGGAATTGGAACCAGCATCGGAGTCGTATATCACCATCAACACCCACAAGGGACTTTACTGATATAATTGTTTGGCTATGGAGTATTAACAGTGCCAGCAATTTTCCAGTACACAGTGGACCAGATATGGTACAGACTGAACCTTGTAGTCTGCCTTATAGACAATATCCTGGTAACAGCACCCACAGTGGGAGAGCATCTGACCATCCTGGACCAAGTCCCTGTCCAGACTGCAGTGATATGGAGTGAGAATGAAGCTAGCCAAATGTCACTTTCTATAAGATTCTGTTGAGTACCTGAGCTATCAGATTGATGCCCAGGGACTAAACCCAACAGAAAGCAAGGTGGAAACCATTGTCAACGCACTGGCGCCAACTAATGTGACTGAGTTAAGATTAATTCTTGGGCCTATTGAACTACTATGGATGTTTTCTGCCACACTAGTCCACATTGCTGCAACTACTGCATGACTTGCTGCAGAAAGAAGCTAAGTGGAATTGGTCATCACAGTGTGAGGAAGCATTCCAGTCTTGTAAGTAATGACTTCACAACAGTAAGTGGCTAGCGCACTATGACCAAACAAAACCTCTGAGATTGGCATGCAACGCGTCCACTTATGGGTGAAGTAATCCCTCACATACTACCTTCAGGGGAAGAACACCCAGTTGCTTTTGCTTCAAGGACCCTGTCTTCAAGCAAAGAGATTTTGCTCAGATTGAAAATGAAATCATGAGAATAATCTTCAGTGTCAAAAAGTTCCATAAGTACTTGTATGGATGGAAATTCAGTCTACTACAGATCACAAGCCTCTATTGGCCATTCTGGGTCCAAAGGCAGCAATATCCACTTGTTGCACTCAGGATGTAGTGATGGGCCCAGATTCTGTTGGCCAACAACTATGACACTGAACACAGAAGTTCTCAGGATCACGCAAATATGGATTCATTATCATGACTGCCATGCAAAGATGCTACAAAGAATAAAAATGATGGGGCAGTATGCCACCTTTCACATATCAAGGAATTACCCATTGATTCATGGGATGTAACAGAGGAAACAAGACAAGATCCAGTTCTCTGTAAGGGTCCTAGATCTCACCCTGAATGGTTGGCGCAACTTCACGAGAGACCAGACTCTCCAACCTTTCTTTGTTCTGTGAGGCATTCGAGTCATGATACCTCCAAAGTTCTGAAAGAGGTTACTTTACGACTTACATGAGAGTCATCTTGGAATCTCTCGGATGAAGGTATTTGCCCAAGGATACCTGTGGTAGCCGGGACTTAATCAAGATAGCCAGTATCTTGTCAGCCAGTGTGCACCATGTGCGGCTGTCCACAACCAACCTACAACCGTACCTCTGCATCCCTGGTCCTGGGCTATCACACCCCAGAAACACATCCATGTGGACCATGCAGAAGTTGGCAAACAGCATTTCTTAGTGGCAATTGATGTCCACTTCAAATGGACAGAAATGGAAGTGCTTCCCACACTAGTGACAACTATGGAAAAGAGTGTAAGTCTTCTGAGACAACTCTTTGCCTCATATGATCTGCTATGGGATGTTTGCTGAGCAATGGTCCCCAGTTTTCTAAACAAGACTTTAAACTTTTCTTAAAGCAGAATGGGTTTGACATATTTTGTCTCCACCTGATCATTTAGCACCAAACAGTGCGGCTGATCAATCTGTACAAACATTCAAAAGAGTTTGGACCAAACAAGGTTCTCTGTCAATGTCTACAACCCAAGGGTTAGCTTGTTCCTTTTTTGCTTACAGAAACACTCCTCATACCATCACAGAGTGAACATCTGCTGAACTGTTCCTCAAACATAAACCACATACCCGTTTGGCATTGCTCAAGCTGGATTTGGCTGATACTGTCAGAAAACATCAACTGCAACAGCAGAGAGGTCATGACAAATCAACTAAGCTAATATGGATCTTCCATCCTGAGTAAAGGGTGATAGTTCAATACTGCAGGCATCCCAAAAGTCTTTGGATTCCTGGGTTGGTGACTGAAACACGTGGACCTTTGCCTATGGAGTTCGTGTGGGACATTGCCTTGTTCATATATATGTGGATCACTTGTTACATCCAAAGATTCTATAATATTCAGGCAAAAGACATCACACTGGGAGAGGACAGTGACATGGAAAACTTTGTGCCTGGACATGAAATTCAACCGGGGTCTATGCCAAATAATATCAGAGCTCATGTTTCACCAGCAGCAGCGTGAAGATACCCCATGAGGCAGCTTTGGGCACCACAAAGACTTGGGGCCCTATTTTCAAATGTTGACGCAGGGCTTGATGCAAGCCCTGCAACAACCGCAATGTTTGGCGCAACCTATGTGCAATTTTAGTACTTCGAGCACAGTTGTGACATTTTTCACAATTTAAAGCAGCTTGCACCAAAGCATTGGTGCAAGCCCCGTAAAAAGGGTCCCCGATTGTCGCAAAGCTAGACCAGGGGGGAGCTGGTCTAACTTGTGCCTTTTGGTGCAGGGGACTGAAAATTGTGCTTTGCATCAGAGGAATGCTGCAAGCCCCCTGCACTGTTTAGTGCACCCAGGGCTTGTGGCATCTGTATCCCCTTTGAAAATCAGGCCCTTGACCTTTAAGTCATGCACTGAACCTCTCCTCTTGTGTAACTGGACTCATTACCTGTTGTGTCATTTAGTTAGTAACAAGTTCTACCAGCAGGGCAGACTAATCCTCTGAACTTGTTCCTGAGCACCAAATAGTCTACTTCAGCTCAGAAGTTAGGAAATGTTAATGTTGGGTATTTTAGACTATGTTTTGTTTAAGGGGGAGGAGTGTGGTATATACATATATGTATTTATAGGAAGTACTTCCACTAGAGCTGTAGTCCCTAGCCATGGAATTGTAGTCTTGCAGTAGTTCTTGTCTTGCCAAGTGGCCACCACTTTGTTCATTTGTCCAGTTGGAATAAAGATGGCTACAAGCAAGCTGCTCTGCATCAGAGTCCACTTGTTAACCCCCCCCCAGATTAGTACACTGACCAATGGTGATTGTGTGGGGGCCTCTTAGTAGAAGAGCTGCTGGAAACAAGCAACCAGCAAGGGTCTAGGGCTAGCAAATCCAAGCAAGGACACTATATTAGTTGGAGATTTCAACCTCAACTGATTAGGCTCCCAGGAGCCCAGCTATGCGAATCCCCTAAAATCCCACAACCTCAAGCAAGTCATCTCCACCCACACTGGACATAATGCCCGTACACTAAACCACTCCCTACTCAACTGGGTGGCCACAAATCTGGTGGACAGGTCCTTCAGTTGGGTATCCTGTCGGATTCTATACGTGACCACTCCACTACTTACATCATTCTGGCCACCAAAATTAAACACCCTCCTCCCAAATACCTCTCTTTCAGAAATGTTAACTGTCCAGACCCCACCAGGCTTCTCAATGATGTAAGACCATTAAACTGGTCTGCCCTTTACCTCATTGACAATGTGACATCGGCAGGTAGCTTCTTCATCAATGCCCTTGTTCAGGTGGAAGACCTCCACTTCCCACTCATCACTCATAGGGTGAGGGGGGCTACACTCATTGAATGTCCAAGGATACTGGCCTTAATGAAAGAAAGGGACAGCCAGTGGAAGGCTTACAAAGCATCCCTTCCCCCCCTCCCAACTCTGTAATGCTTACAGGTGCCTATGCAACACCTGCAAGCAAACTTCTACCTCAACCTAAAAATGAACAACCCCAGTGATCCACAGCATTTTTGGGCCTCGATAGGGTCCTTACTCAATCAGAAGACTCACAGCCAAGTTACTCAACTTTACCCCCCCCAATCAGGCCCCCTGACTGACCCCACTGAGACTGCACAGGGCTTTAACAAAAAATTGACCAACCTCTCTGTCCACCTCAGTAGACTTCCCCTCCAGTCACAATCTAGCCCTAGTAGTCAGGCAAACTGCCTCCCTGCCGGCCACACCCCCTCCCTGCCCCCCTTCTACTTTAGAGCCATATGCCCAGAAACTACCTCCATGCTCCTAAAGTCCCTCCCTACCAGAGGTAGCCCTGGCAGTGATGGTTTGTTCCCCTCCTTTCTTAAGCTCATCTCTCCTGCAATCATTAAACCACTCACCTTCCTTTTCAGCCTTCCCCTCTCCATATCCACCATGCCTGATTCCTGGAAGCATGCTAATGTTGTTCCTATCTTTAAAGCAGGCAATCACCTTTCTACTGATAACTACAGGCCCATCTCCCTCCTCCCCCACCTGAGCAAGCTACTAGAGAGAATTGTGCACTCCCAGCTTTCTGAGTACCTTGGAAAATATTTGCTGTTGTGCCCCCAGCAGCATAGTTTCCGCAAGCTCCACAGCACCATATCGGCCTTAGCCCATTTCACTGACCATGTACTCAGAAACATGGATTTGGGTAAGGCCACAGGTGCTGTATTTGTGGATCTGACAAAGGCATTTGATCTAGTCGACCACCCTCTCCTACACTTTACTCCTCACCACCTTGGCTGCTTCTTGGAGACTTCCTTGTGGTTTGGGAGCTTTCTTGAGGGCAGGTCCCAGTCAGTTGCCATTGGGGCTGCATCTTCCCTTGCCCTGCCTGTCTCTACTGGGGTTCCCTCAAGGCTCATCATTGGCCCTTTACTGTTTCTCATATTTATCAATGCACTCCCGGCAGAAAGCCTGTCCTGTGAGGCACTTCTCTATGCAGGTGACCTTGTTCTATACCAGTGACAAGTTATTTGCAAACATCTCCGCCATCCTTACCTTTAATTATGGTGCTGCCTACAATTGGTTTACTTCCATAAAGGTCCTGGTAAATGAAAAAAAGACAAAATTAAAGTTATTTGGCTCGAAACCTTTCCTCACCAAGGTCTCCAAAGCGGAGTTCTCTCTACTTGTGCTCACCTGTTGGCCCCACCCCTCAAAAATGTTCCTAGTTTAAAATACTTGGGTGTCATCCTGGACCCCTCCCTTACTTTCACTGATTATGTTAATATTTCCATGCATAGAATTAACCAGAAGTTAGGAGCTGCCTACTGACTAAGACAATTCCTGCCCCATGAGGTGCACCTAGCAATTGTGCAAGGCAACCTTCTACCCCTTATTGATTACTGCTCCCCCATATATTCCCCTCATGCCATCTGCACTGCACTCCAGGCTGACACCAGTTTACAACAGCATCTGCTGCTTCATCCTCCTTGCACCCTTTTCAACCCATCATTGTGACTTACAAATCGCTTGCTTGGCTCCCACTTCAAGGACACTCCAAAAATGTCTTGGGCTGCCTAATAGACACTACACTCAAAAATGGTACCCTGTCCCCTTATTCATCCCTACTCATGGGCAAAGTGGCTGCTAAGTGCCTCTGTAAATCATCTATCCTCCCCTGGTAGCTCCCAGAATCTCCACTACCATGGCCAGCAAAGCCTTTTCTGTCTCTGCCCCCTTCTTATGGAAGAAGCTCCCTATATTAGTGTCAGTGGCTCAGTAGGTAGCACACTCGCCTCTGAGGCCGGGAGATCAGAGGGCTGTGGGTTCAGTTCCCACATCTGCCACTTGGGTTAATATCCCAGTACTGACACTGTAGTGCAGCATGAGAGGGGTGCTGCACTTCTGAGGTGCGGTCTTTCGGATGAGAAGTTAAACCGAGGTCCCATCTGCCTGGATTGGTGGTAGTTCAGGTGGATGTTAAAGATCCCATGGCACTTATCGAAAGAGTAGAGAATTTCCCGAGTGTCTGTCAATTTCCCTCATTTAATAAAAATACCACCAACAGCTTAATCTGGTTCAAGGTCAGTTGGCATTCATCTGTATCCCCCTCCCCCAGGTCGTGCCTGAAAATAGGCAGGATTTGTCTAGTGCATTTACCTGGTCAACAAAAACTAAATACAAAAAAAAAAAAAATATTAGAAACATAGAAACATAGAAGTTGACGGCAGATAAGGACCTCAAGGCCCATCCAGTCTGCCCATTTCTTTTTCTACCTTATAAATGTGCCTTCACGCCTTTGCTCTGTCAGTGACCTATCTATTCATAGTCATTTGTATTGCTCCCTTATGCCTATCCATGCCTGTTTGAAGCCCTGCACTGTATTCATAGCCACCACTTCTTGTGGTAAGACATTCCATGCATCCACCACCCTTTCTGTGAAAAAATTTCCTCACATTCCCCTTAATCGGCCTCCTCTAATCTCATGCTGTGTCCTCTTGTCCTGCTATTTTTCTTGTATTTAAACATGTTAGACTCTTTCACCTTGTTTATGCCCTTAAGGTGTTTGATGCCTCGATCATATCACCTCTCTCCCTCCTTTGCTCAAGGGTATACATATTGAGCTCCGTTAATCTGTCCTCATATGTCTTCTGATGCAGTCCCTGCACCATTTTGGTTGCCTTCTCTGGACTGCCTCAATTTGGTTAATGTCCTTGTGAAGGTGTGGCCTCCAATACTGCGCTACTCCAGATGGGGCCTAACCAGTGTCTTGTACAGAGGGATTATTACCTCCCTCTTACAACTTGTAATACCCCTACTAATACACCTAACACCCCTAGCCTTACCTACTGCTTTAGAGGTCTGCTTGGATGATTTCAGGTCATCAGTGATGATGATGCCCAAGTCTCTTTCTTCCTTTGTGACTGCTAGCAACTCCCCTCCCAGCCTATAGGTGGCTTCAGGGTTTCTCTTCCCTATGTGCATGATTTTGCACTTCTTTGCATTAAATCCCAGTTGCCACTCTTCTGACCATTCTGCTAGTTTATCCAGATCTCTTCTCATTCTGCCCACCCCATCTGGATCATCTACTCTGTTGCAGATCTTGGTGTCATCTGCAAACAGACAAGCCTTACCCTCTAGTCCATCTGCAAGGTCACTAATGAAGATGTTGAAGAGGACTGGCCCAGGACTGATCCCTGAGGTGCCCACTTGTGACTTGCATCTCTTCTGACTGTATACCATTTACCACCACTCTCTGTTTCTGCCCGTCAACCAGTTTGCCACCCAGTTGACCAACTTCTGACCACCCGAGCCTACCCAGCTTATTTATCAATCTTCTATGTGGAACAGTGTCAAAAGCTTTGCTGAAGTCAAGGTGGCGACATCAGCTGCTCCCCTTGGTCCACCACTCTGGTTACCCAGTCAAAGAAATCTATGAGATTAGTTTGACAGGACCTTCCTTTGTCAACCCATGCTGTCTTGGATCCTGTGCCCTATGGATTCCAGGTGTTGCACTATCCTTTCCTTATGAGTGCCTCCATAATCTTGCCCACTACTGAGGTAAGACTGACTGGTCTGTAGTTCCCCGCCTCCTCCCTGCTACCACTTTTGTGGGCGGGATCACATGAAGCCCTTCTCCAGTCTTCTGGGACCTCTCCTGTGCTCAGAGACTCACTAAACAATTCTGCTAATGGCTCTGCTAGTTCCTCCTTTAGCTCCTTAAGTACCCTGGGATGTATGCCATCAGGTCCCATTGCCTTATCCACCCTGAGCTTAGCAGCTCTTGTAGTACCCTTTCTTTTGTGAAGGAGTAGTGCTCACCTCCCTCCCCTGTGTCCATGATGCTGAGCTGTGGGCCTGTCCTACCTTCTCTTCAGTAAATACTGAGCAAAAGTATCTATTTAGGATAGATGCCTTTACAGGGTCCTCCTCCTCACATGCTCCCTTTTCTCCATTAAGCTTAGCAATACCCCTCTGGACTTTCTCCTTTCACTAATGTATCTATAGAAAGTCTTGTCACCTTCTTACTGTTCGTGCTAGTGTTTCCTCAGTTTGGGACTTTGCCTGCCTTACTGCCTTACCTGCTTCCCTTAGGGCAGTTTGGTATGCCTCCCTATCTTCATCCGCTGTGTTCCCTTATATTTCCTGAAGGCCAGCCTTTTGGCTCTGACCTTTTCTGCTACTGTATTTGAGAACCAAAGTGGTTTCCTTCTTCTTTGCACTTCCTTTCTGTCTAACACAATGGGATGTTGCTTCAAGTATTGCATCCTTAATGCTTGCCCACTTTGCCTGTACCCCCTCACCTGTGTTTCTTTTTGCCAGGGCTAGCTTAACTCTGTAGGCCATCTTATCAAAGTCAGCTCCTCTGAAGTCCCATATTTTTGCCTTGGAATGGGATGATTTAGATGTAGTAGCCAAACTGAACCATACCATGTGATGGTCACTGGCCCCAGGTGACCTTCTACCTGGAGATCTGTGATCCCTTCTTTGTTAGTCAGTACTAGATCTAGGATAGCCCTGTCTCTTGTGGGTTGCTGTACCAGTTGTTTGAGGCCCTCCCCCTGCAGGGAATCCACTATGAGTCTAGTTCTGGCAGATGTTCCTGCTGGTATTGCTCCACTCCTCCTCCTCCTCCTCCCACTTATCCTTCAAAAGCCACTTTAAAGATTGGCTACTACTGGAAGCCAAATGCTGCTGTCTATCTGTGTAAGCTGGGATGATTTCCCCCCTCCCCACCTTTTGTGGGGTCTCCCACCATTGCGACACCCCTTTTTCTCCAGCTTCTTTCCCACCCCCACCTGGCGCTATCTCCCCTCCCTATAGTTTATTCCATTGCACTGTGCTTATTGTGGACTGCCACACTGAATTTTGAATATACACCTGGTTGTTACTTGATTTTGTTACTGGCGTGCCTTTTTGATGTTATACTTGATATGGTTTTCCTGATAATTTGTCACCTTACTGTATTGTTCTTCATGTCCCTGTGATGATGTATATGGACATGTCACTAGCTGACAACTTCACCTTGTACTTTATTGTATTCTCATTTTTATGTTGGTGCGATTGTGCAGCAAGCATCTTGCGGTAGTGCAGATTTGGAGGCGCAGTCACTGTTGGGCGAATACAGGCACGCATCAGTAGGGTGTCCTCATCCCCAATCAGCCTGCATGCCGGCAAACACCACCCGGGTGAGCACATCTATGAAAGGTCCACTGCAATGCAAGCAAAGCTCATCCCGCATGCGGACCTCCCAACGTGCTTACCGGAAACCGGCTGCACACTGCGCACCAAACTGCCAACCGAGTGCCCAATCCCCTGTCAGCTTACCCTGCCCCAATATATGTGCCAATGGAGCCCACTCCCGTTAGCACAATAACCCCTTTGTTGTGTGCTGACGGAGGTGCCCAATCCCCTTCGGCTACAGCTGCCCCAAAAAAACAGGTTCTGTTGGCACGCTGGAGCCCACCCCAGCATGCCACATGCCCTGTAAACAGAAAAATGGTCTCGCGATTTTTTTTTGTACCTGTGGAAAAACAGTCCCTCGATGGTCTCCCTGCCCCCTCCACAACCCACACCCACCAACTCGCACCCTGCCTCCCCACCCCACCCATACTTACCTGCGGAGTCCAGCACGATGATCTTCGGTGGACCAGGAACACGTCTGCACTCTTCAAAGCCAACAGTGAACTGAGGACATGCCGGTAAGCTGTATAACGGAATAGATAGGGTTTTTTCAACTTTGATGCATATCTCAGACATTTTTGGGAATTTTGGCACCAAATTTTCAACATGGGGTTTTTGGGACCCCTCCTCATGAATTCTAGCATTGTCATGGCGTTATTCGGTCCAGAAAGGTGATTTCGCAGTCACTGCGTGGAATCATCTTTCAGGACTGAGTAATGAAATGGCAGTGCCACTGTTCATGAGGGGAGCTCTCAAAAAGCCTATGTTTCAAATTTGGTGACATAACTCCCAAAAATGGCTGTTTTTCGAGCGTACATTGTGCTGTTTCTACGCACCCTTGTAATGTCATGAATTTGTAATATTTTCACTCCAGATTTTCAACCTTGTCATTTTTCTACACCTCCTGATGAACAGTACAGCTGTCATTTTACATATCCTGCCCGAAATGTGTTTTCATATGTCCGGCGCAGAATAGCGCGGTCGCTGTACGAAATCACTTTTCGAGACAGTTTGAAGAAATGATGGTGACACTGTTCATGAGCAGATGTCCTAAAATGCCTATGTTGAAAATTTGGTGACAAAAGTCCATAAAATGACTGTGTTGCAAGCGTGCATTACGCAGTTTCCACACACCCTTGTAACTTCGCAAATTTGTAATATTTCCAAGCCAGATTTTCAACACTGGCATTTTTTCACACCTCCTTATGAACAGTACAGCTGTCCTTTTTCACATCCTGCCCAAAAATGTGTTTCCGCACCTGTGGTGCACAATGGCGTGGTTGCTGTGGGAAATCAACTTTTGGGACAGATTAACAAAATCGCACCACCACTGTTCATAAGGCGAGGTCCCAAAATGCCTATGTTACAAATGTGGCTACCAAACTCCCAAAAATAATTGGGTTACGGACGTGTGTTGCGCAGTTTATATGCATGCTCATTGCTTCATCAATATTTCATATCGTCACTCCAGATTTTCAACATTGCCATTTTTTTACGCCTCCTCATGAACAATACAATTGTCATTCTCCACATCCTGCCCAAAAATGTGTTTTCATCCCTCTGTCACCAAATAGCACAGCCACTGCGCAAAACCACCTTTCAGCTAACAAAGTGATTGTGCCGCTTTTCATGAGGTGGCCTGACAAGCAACTCATGTTGAAAATGTGGAGTGAAACTCCCACCACATGTCTACGGTGTTAGGGTTTCCAACTGTAGCACCCAACCCGGTACAGACTGACAGGTGTCAGGGGTGTGACTTGGGATCATCGGATGTAATGCGCACGCCATTCCACCCGCCACCCCCACCCTGCAGCCACTGACAGGCATCATGGTGTGCCTTGCACTGTTTGGTAACAAAGTTCACCCCACGCTCCTATACTGCACCCACGTCAGCGTATTTCCTTATGGAATGGGGTAAGTATAACGCCCAAAGACCCCAAAGCACACCCTGACACTTGTCAGTGTCTACAGGATAGAGTGAGGCACAATGGCATGAGTGTTATAGCTGATGACCCAAAGGCACACCCCAATGCCTGTCGCTCTCTATAGGGTGGGGGTGGGGTTGGTGTCTCTTCAGTACTTCACTGCCATTCCTATTATGCCTCTCTAGCTCCGGCACTGCCAATGCCAATGCCAGCACGACAACATTCGCCATTGACAAATGCTTGTTGTTAGTACCCTCTGTCCTGTAACTCCCTGCACCTCATTGTTAATAGCCTGTATTGAGGCCATGTTACTCCTCCTATATTCTGTTCTGCTAAATGTTCCGTTGTTTATGGCCTGGGTCATGCCTGAAAACGGTCCCTTGAATTAGCGCACCTACCCAGTCACCAAAGACATAAAGAAATAAATAAACCACTCCATGATAATCTCAGACTAAGAGCACAGATGCAGAACACTAGGATAATGGTGCTGGACTTTGAGGAGGCTGACTTCAGACAGATGGAAGAAGAACCTAGTAGGAGCCTGATTGGGTACCAGCTGATGGAGCTAAAGAGAAGTGGGAGTTTAGACACCTTGGGATTACAGAAGTGTCAGAGGGGTGCCTTAAAAAATAGGATTCATTACCATAGTGATCATTACCAGACTCATCAACTCCTCTCTATCCACCAGCATTTTTCTCAGTTCTTTGAAGACTGCTTTAGTCCTGCCCATCCTAAAAGGCCCACAATGAATCCTGATATTCTTGCCCATTACCGGCCAATTGCTCAGTTACCATTCATCTCTACAGTGCTAGAAGAAGCTGTAGCTCACCAGCTAATTGACTACCTTACCTTAAACGGACTCTTATCTAAATTTCAGTCTGATTGTGGGAGTGCACACAGCACAGAGACTGCACTTCTATGGATATCTAATGACATCCTATTATCCATTGACAAAGAAATCCCCACTGTACTGCTGCTGCTACTGCTACTAAACATTTCATCTGCCTTTGACATCGTTAACCACAAGACATTGTCTGCTTGAAATCTATTTTTGGTATCAATAACTTTGTCTTACATTGGTTCTGTTCATATCTTACTAGTTGATCTCAAGCCATCAGTTTCAATTCCACCACACCTCCAACTAAACCGGTCTTAGCTGCTATCCCACAAGATTCTGTACTTGAACATCTTCTGTTTGTGCTATATATGGTACTCCTGGCAGACATAAAAGTCCATGGACTGTCCTCTCATAGTTATGCTGATGACACTCAGATGTGTGCCCCAGTAACTCACTCTCTACAAGCCACATTAAATCAGATGTCTCTCTGCCTGACAGATGTGCAATCATGGATGACCACAAACTCACTTTGCTTAAACGGCAATAAGACTGAATTCCTTGCATGTAATATGAGAGCAAAGATCAAATCTCTTGTCTGTCAGATCTTAGATTTCACCATAGTTTCTCCATCATTTATCCAACTAGTTCTGTTCAAAATCCGGGAGTCATCCATGATCGAACACTGCACTTAGATTTTCAAATTAGTAACATTGTCAGCTCTATCATCTTCAAACCATCATCCAGATCCACTGCTACCTAAGTCCCAAAAGTGCTGCTACTCTGGTTCATTACTTTATTTTTTTCACACTTGGACTACTGTAACTCTCTCCTATCTAGTTTCCCAGACTGTAAATTGCATCACCTCCACATTGTTCAAAATGCTACCGCCCCAGTATTCACCAGCTCCAGGAAGCTTGATCCTGTTTCTCCATTGCTGGCCAAACACAACTGGTTTCCAATAGAACACAGAATTGATTACAAAATACTATTGCTACTATTCAAATGCTAAAATGGACTTGCTCCCTCATACTTATCCAAATTATTTCATCATCTACCACCTCATACTTTGTTCTTCTGATGGACTTCTTTACAACAGTCCTATCCCCAGACTGGCCACTTTCAGTGACAGAGCCTTCTCAGTCCATGCCTCATTCTCTGGAATGGACTTTTACTAGTAATCTGAGCATGTGCTGGCCTCAAAGTATGTACAAGTAAATTAAATCACCTTTTTCAATAAGCTTTTAACATTCTTTTTCCCTTTTGCATTTTGAACTTGTTCGGTGCCTTCAAATTTTTTAAGGACAAAAAAAGAAAAAGATTGGCTTGGTTCATGAGAGAGGTTAGAGAAGGCGTGACTGCAAAGAGGGCAGCGATCCAGGAGATTAAGAAATCTCAGTTGAAGGACAGTAGGGAAAGTTATCTAAAGTTCAGTAAAGAGATGAGCAAGGTGCAGTTTTATGTAATAACAGCGAGTCTATAAGACCGCTGATCACATACAGTGAGACAACAACCGCCTGACTTCAAAAGAGCAAACTGCACAACACCGTCCATTGCAAATGGCGATAGTCACTGATTTCACAATAAAAAAAAGAAAATCAACTTTTTCATGCAGGGGCAAGCCTCCTTGCACCCTTCAAAATAAAGATTCTAAACTCCAGGGGCAGCGGACTTAGGAGAAAATAGCAATTCCCCCGGAAGCAAAATATCTTCCTGCACCAGGCTCTGAACCCAGCACCGCAGGGGCAGTAGCTCAAGCCACTACACCACACAGCCATCTTGGCAGGGCTTGGCCAAATTAATCTCTTTATCACCTTTCTCGTGAGTGTATGTATACCCCTTTAGCGCTACACTCGCTATAAGCATTCAGTGCTCTTTTTCTCCACTTGCTGTACGTGGGAGCGGTATTACTGAGTTGTTCATATTGAGACGCTGAATAATACTCACTGATATAGGGTGTTACCGCAAGGTGCTGTAGTGTGAATGGCAAAAGCAGCTACAGAACTCAGGTTATCAAAAGGGATGAAGTATATTGACAAGGGGTGCTTCAGCTATATAAAGGAGAGAAGAAAAGCAAAAAATGAAATTGAAAGGTTGACAAAGGAAGACTGCTGGGTTGAAGCAGAGGACCAGAAAGCCCAAATCCTGAATGAATACATTTGCTTGGTCTTATCAGTAGAAACACACTCGGGTCAGAGTCAATATGGCTGCACAGAGCTTTTCTGAGCGTTAGGGAGCAGATTAAAATAAAGAAAACAAGCAGAGCTTTTCAGAGCATTAGGGAGCAGAATAAAGATGCGCCACTTACGGGATGGTGGTGGTGACAGACCTGCACATGTGTGTTCCTCGCACATGCGCAGTCTGAATCCATGGCCATCTTGTGCACAGCGCTAGTCAGATCCACAACTGTAGAAGAAAAAGAAGTGCCCTATGAAGTGGGTGTGTTTATGTGGCCGGCAGAGGGGAAGGGCCGCACAAACACAACCACTGGAAACTGTGCTGCAGCACTGTGAAAGCACACTGGACAGCAGTCCGGTCATGTGCTTCCACAGTGCTATTCTGAGATACATTGACCGCATAACATCTGCAGAGCTCTGCCCACGCAGTCCTAAAAAGGGCCCTCTCCCATACTGCAGCATGTAGGACAATGAAGACCTGAAATGGGCAAAGGGAACCATTACAGAGGAAAGAGTGCTGTAAGGGCTACGGGGGTTGAAAGAGAACAAGTGACTGGGGCTGGATGAACTGCACCTCCAAGTGCTAAAGAAACTGACTTGAATGCTGGGTGAGCCAGTGGCAAATCCATTTAACTGTTCCAGGGATACAAGACATGTCCTGGATGTTTAAAGTGTGGTAAATGTTATTCCGCTCTACAAGAGAGGAGAAAGTGGGGATCTGGGAACTACAGACCTGTAAGACTGACATCCATTCTGGGTAAGCTACTGGAGTCCGCAGTCCAGGAGTGGCTGGTGGAATTCCTTGAGGCACAAAGGCTACAGAATCTAAAGCAGCAAGGGTCTGTAAGAGGCAGATCTTGTCAGACAAACCTCACTGAATATTTCTTAATGAGGCTTGGTAGAATCTGGACAAGGGACAGGCCCTTGATGTCTTATACCTAGACTTCAGAAATACTTTTGACTTCATGCATCTCAATTGGCTGGTTAAGAAACTAAGGGACATAGTGGGATGACACGGTCACTAAATGGATACGTAACTGGCTCAAGGACATGACTCAGAGGATGCGCATAATTGGGGTCAGGTCAGGGGTGAGAAAGGTGATAAGCAGCATGCCGCAGGGGTCAGTCCTATCCCAGTGCTCTTTCATGTGTTTGTAAGTCACATCAGTGAAAACATGTGGGATGGGATGTGACTGTCTGCAGACAGCACCAAAATCTGCAGCATAGTGGACAGCGAGGAAGGCATTGTGGATCTGAAGGAGGATCTTGCTTAACTGGAGTGTTGGTCTGGGGTCTGGCAGCTAAAAATTCAATGCTGAAAACTGTAAAGTCATGCACTTGGGGAAATAAAATCAATGGATGGAATATTTAGGTGCCCCTGCTACTGCTGCCCCTAGCCCATATTTTTAACTACTCCCTTGCATCTGCCATTTTCCCTTCTTTTTGGTAGTGTGCCACTGTAATTCCCCTTCACAAAAGTGGCTTCACTGACTCATCTGGCAACTACCAACCAATCTTACTCCTCTGTTCTCTCTAAACTACTGGAGAGATTGGTTGGTAAACAACTGTCTCCCTACCTCTCTGCAAAGTCTTGCTTTTCTAAATACCAGTCTGGGTTTTATACAGCTCTTCTACATCCACCTCTCTGCTCAATCTCACTGATTTAATTCTCTCTAATAGAGACATGGGTCTACAGTAGGGCTGTGCATGGGCCGAATAGTATTTTCCGAATACCACGAATAGTAGGCTTCCCGAATATTCAGATGCATTTTCCGAATAGTTCACTATTCAGCCACTATTCGGGAACTACTTATTCAGTGAGATTTCCAAGTCTCACAGAGCTTTGTTGGCCAATCAAAAACTGTTTCTTGAGCTCAAAGGCCAGCACACCATGTGATTTCCTCACTCTGAGCTGGTAGAAGACAGGAGACAGTGGTTTCTGAGAGCTGCTCTGCAGTACTTTTGAGACCTTAAACTTGCTAAAAAAGAAATAGATTTTTGCTTCACAGGCTTTTTTGGGTCAGTACAGTTTTTTTGATCAGTGTCAAAAAAGCTATGTTTGGCTTTCTGACAGGTATTTTTTCTTATTGCTGTACTCAATTACAGGGACTAGGAGGGCTGTCTGCTAACATCCCTTCTCTGCTGCCGTCTGACATAGCTCCAGTGTGATTTTTTTGGGTGAAGCACATTTTATTTTTGAGTTTTGTGTTTTTTTGCTGTTGTCTGGTTCCTGGCTTGGTTCCCTGCATGACTAATGAGGGTGTCTGCTAACTCTCCCTCCTGCAGATCACTGCATATGATTTGCGCTATATGTGCATAATATTTGATTTTGTGAGGCTTCACCCTGCATGTGCATGCTTAATATATTTTTTCATGAGGCAGGGCTACACGTGTGCACAGCTGTGTGCACACAGATTTTGAAATAAAACTTCTTCAGTTCTAAGCCAGTCAGGCTTGACTCACTGAATTATTATTGTTAGTTCTCTGGTTCCGGGGATAGATCCCTGTGCGCCTGAGTGAGTTGGCTGACTCCCCCCCCCCCACTTCTACAGCCCACTGCACACAATTAACCTGTGCCTGTGAAAAATACTCCCCCACCCACGAGGCTGTGCCTTATGTGTGCACAGCTGTGCACATGCATTTTTTTTGTTTGTTTGTTGTTGTTTTGTTAATTAAACCATTGCACTTAATGGGGCAGCCCTGTCTCACTGAGTTGACTGTATGTCACCTGTCTGTTCCTTGCTCGGTTCCATGTTTGACTAAATTAGTTGTCCTTTTCTTCTTCCCTTTCTTAGTAGCAGTGTTTTTCTTTACTGCTACGTTTTTGTGGTGCAGTATAACTGGAACGGTTGGTGTATTACTGTAGTTCCACAAGCACTAAGTAATGCATCACACACACCGGTACTGCGTAGTAATAGTTTGTGTTTTACTTAGTAACCACTAGTGACCTGATCCATCATGTCTTTAGCAATCTTGCAAATATGCTTGGTCCAGCCCCAGCAAAGCATCTGCACCGCTGGCCCCAAGTGGTGAGGAACAAGATGTTAGACCCACAAACGTAATGAACATATAGGCAGTTACTACTAGTGTTATTCCTGGGCTGCCAAACCCCCAACCAATCTATGTAGAACAAAGGAAGCACTCGTGGGGGGGGGTCAGTAACAAAATACAGTTAAGAGCAGTGGAACATAAAGTTGCCAATACATTTGTTTGTGATAAGGCTGGAGGATGCCAATAGAGCCCTGGTGCTTTGACCAGAACCTGGTCTTTGTCAGGGTGCATGTCGGGAATGTACAAACACACTATGAATATACAACACTTAAAGAAACACACACCACAAATAAGTGACATTAAAATGAATGCTACTGAGATGCCCTTGTAACAAAACAATCCACCACTAACATACCCAAGGATGAAACACTGCATCAAGATTATAAAACAGTTCATACAGTGGTTCCAGTCAGTATGCAATGCAGTATCTTGCAAAATTACTGCAAAATGCTACAGTATGCTGCGAGGACCAGTGTAATTTCATGGTAATTAAGCCTTCTAGTCATCCAATATTTTGTGGCATGTCATTTACTGCAAAGTACTGAATAGCATCTTGTCTTGCTCCACTGTATATTACTGATACAAAATACAATTACAGAGAAGGTGGTGAGATAGACTACATAGACAATGACATACAGGTGTCTCTCTTTATTCGGTAGGCTCAGATATTGTTCTCCCCAAGCAAACCTTTTAGTTCTTGCAACATTGGTAATAGTACTACTGCTACTAATACCATTAGCAGTACTACTACTACAAGTGTCACCACCTGTTCCATCTATATGTTCACTGTCACATCCTGTTGTGCAGTAATATGGGGGCATAACAGCATACATGCTTTGTGCAGGAAGTAACAGACACCACCACCAGTGTTCCCACTGCTACCACTATGGCTGCCACATCCACAGCCAGTAAGTTTCTCACCACCACCAGTGCCAATCTTGCAGCAGTCACCCTTTCAGTTGCCACCACTACTGCAGCCACTTCTACCACTATTCCTATGCCCATGGCTGAAGCACCTTCTACCCCATGTCTGTGACCATGAACACCCTCTAGTGCTGACCCAATGCAATGCTTGATATCATTTTCAGAGTGCAATGTGTGTGGTGTGGTGGATCGAGTGTGCCACATGAAGCATGTGTTGCATTAGTGAGAGTTCAATGTTGGTGGTTGAAGTGTCATTGAGGTGTATATGGTATACCAGGTTCAATGGGTGATTAATGGTGTTGCTGAAGTGGTTTTTAAAGTTTCCTTAAATAAACACCTTTTCTGGCCGAATAACGAATATTCAGGAAAAGGTATTTGCACAGCCCTAGTCTACAGACAGGTGTTATATTCTTTGACTTTGCCAAAGCATTTGACACTGTTGACCATTCTATTGTTCTAAATCAGGGGTTCTCAAATGGGGAGGCCCCAACCTGTTCCAGGGGAGGCTCAAGCAAGTCTGAAAAAGTACTGTATTAAAATTTTGAGTTTTATATATTTTGTGTGAAGAGATGAAGCAAACTGAAGGAGGATAATAGTAGGTGAATTTTATGTATTTATTTACTAATAGGTGACAAGGGAAGGTGAATGAGCCAAGGCTCATTCAGGTGTACCCGGGGAAGGGTAGGGAGTGAATACATTTCAAAAGGTAACTGCAGAACAATCAAGAAATACACAGTGAACAACAGTGCAAACAAATATGAACAATAAACTAATAATGAGTGGTGGTAATCGATCAATTTGTAGACTGATGGCAGAACAGCCCAAATACAAGGGTTGAGCATAGAAATGCTAAGAGCAATAGCAGAAAGGAGCAAAGTAATCCCTGAGAAGTTGCTTATGAGCTGGGACAGAGGGGGAGAGGCAAAGTATGTAGGAAGGTTATTTCATATAGAGATGAAACAGAAAACGTAGTCTAACCCATGAAGGTACTGCAACAAGGGGTAACAATGGTTCAAGAATGAAAATAGCAGAGGACGTAGGCTGGTGGTGGGTGTGTGTGTGTGTGTGTGTGTTACAATAAGCTGAATAATAATATTTGTTATTTTATTTATTTGTTATTCAGATAACACCTTTGAGCACAGGAGCTCTTTTTCAAAGGTTTCACGTCAGTATAAGGCAAAGAACTGAATGTGAGCCAAGTACTCAGAGGAATTTCAGTGTATTCATGGTGCACTGCACAAAGTACAGCAAGTTATTTTTCTTTGGGGAGGCCCAAGATTATTTCAGTTTTGGGGGAAGGCTCAAAATCTTTTCCATGGATTTGGGGAGGCTCACTGTGACAAAGTCTGAGAACTATTGTTCTAAATAAACTTGCTGCCTTGAGCCTCTCTAGCCATTCAATTTCCTGGTTTTCATCTTACCTCTGTCCGCACCCAGTCTGTCTCCTCTGACCTGGCTATATCTGATCCTAGACAAATCACCCTTGGGGTCACACAAGGCCATTTTCCTGGGCTTCTCCTTTTTACTATTTTTGTAAATGACTTATCACAGTGTGTAAGATCCTGTAATATTAACAAGTACATGGGTAACACCGTCTTTTATTCATCCGGTCATTATCATGTTGATATCTCAGCTGCCCTGTAGTCAGACTTCAGTACACTCTCAAATTGGTTTAAAGCAAATCACTTTGCTCACAACTAGCCTTTGAATTTAAAAATAGGTAAAAGTTGTGGATCAGACAGTTTAATCTCAAGATTTTTAAAGTATTCAGCATTCCCAGACCTTCCTCCACCCTGACCAGGCACTGCTCTTCTTGTGGTGTGGCTCCCTAGCAAGCCAACGCCCACGTGAAACCCGCCTACTCAGCTGAACCCACAGACCTTCCTCAGCCCTGACCTGGTGTTGCTCTTCTTGCAATGTGGCTCCCTAGCAAGCCGCCATCCACCTGAAACCCGCCTCCTCAGCTGAACCCACAGATAAATCATCACCAACTGCACTTCACTTCAAATTTCAGCGCCATCGCTCTCATTAGCCCACTGCTTGCAGCTCCTTGGACTGCTGCATTCCTCAGCTCAAATTTTGTGGCTCCTCATCCCCCTCCTGTCTCACTATTTTTAGCCCTCTTTCCTGGTGCAACTGGATTTTATTAATATAAGTGCTTGCTTACTGTAAATGTTAAATAATACTTTTTACTGGATGTAATTGATTACATTTAATTTAAAGTATTTAGTGAACTGATTGCATTTCATTTTGACTTCTTCCTACTTTCCTGCTATCACTCCTCCAAAACTTAACCTCCCGCTCTATTTTCCTTCCTTTTTTCACCCCCCCCATCCCCAGCCTTGGCTCTTGTCCACGGCTCTGCCTCCCCCGGCCATCTTCAGCTTACACTGTTTCCCTCTAAGCCACTCTCCTTCTGGCTAATCCCTCCCACTGATTACCCCAGCCCCACAGTCTTTTGTCTGTAAATGCTTTTCTTTGCCCCCTGCCAGACCCTCCTTGCTGCCCGCTGTCTCCTCCTCTGATTTCACTGTCCCCTTTTATTAATTCTTCCTTTCTCTCATTTCCTCTCCCCGGACTTTACTCCATCCTGATTGGGTGCTGCTCTTCTTGCGGTGTGGCTCCCTAGCAAGCCACCACCTGCCTGAAATCTGCCTCCTCAACCGAACCCTCAGGTACGACCATACCAGCCTCACTTCACTTCGAATTTTGGCATCTTCTCTCCCATTGGCCCGCTCCCTGTGTCTCTGTTGACTGCTGCATTCCTCTGTGCAAATTTTCTCCTGCCTGCCCTCCACTGATCCCAACACTGTTTAAATGCACTTTGGTACCTAAGAGCTCTGCCCCCACTATACTTCAATCAGTTTAGAACTTCTGCCTCCTCCTCCTCCTTTCTGTCCTTAAAGGGCCTCTACTGTCTTTTCTGTCTTTTATGCTAGCTACTGTCCTCTACTAGCCCCATCTCGAGTTTAAGGCACACAAACTCAGGGTGACAAATTTCTTTGATATTTACCTTTTACCATATAACAAAGCAACTTTTCCCACTCCTTGCAGGGTTACTACCACCCTTCACGATGTCACTCCTCAAAGCCATCACACTACCACTTCTTATTATACTTTTTACTCACTGGACTAAACTGAATGCCCCCTCTAACTCTTAACTTCCTCTCTGCTCCATCCTCACCCCTCTGCACACCTTCCCTGCCTTTCTCACCCTCCTGCCTCCCTTCGTACCACACCTTTCCTGATCACCTTGTCTTCACCCTCCACCTCCTGCCACCCACATAAAACCCTTCATCCCTTATACACCCACCCATCTCTAAATTCCCCCTCCTATGCTCTATGTTTCCACATCAACAAGCTCTGCCTCCTACTTGAATGCTCCTGTGCAACTCACAAGTTATCTCACAACACCTCTCAAGGGTAAAATCCCTTAAACTATTCATCCTCTTCTATAGCAGACATAGGAGACTCCCTCTTCTCCTTCTTCTCATCTCTGGGTACATCCACCCTAACCCTGGACCCCCTTCTGTTTCTGTTAACAACAACCTGTTTCCCCACAAGCAACCTAGAGAGCTCAGAATTGTACACCTTAACATCCATAGCTTAATAGCTAAAAACACACTTCTTGAATCCTGGCTATCTGTCAACCCCTTCGATGTCATTGCCCTCACTGAAACATGGCTCATCAACAAGATTCTCTCTAGTGAATTAAACCTAGATGGCTACTCCCTTTTGTGGAGAGACAGACATGGTACAAGAGGTGATGGGTGCCTACTCTGGATTTCAAACCACCTTTCCACAACGGAACTTGATCTACCTCTTATAACATCTGTCCTTGAATCCCTTTCAATCAACATCCTTCTTGGGAACAAGATAATCACCATCAGTGTAGTCTACCTTCCCCCTGAAACTTTCCCAAATGACATTAATGCTTTCCTCGCCCTCAAGAGTTCTCTTCCCCTCAGAAAAGAATGGATTATCCTTGGAGATTTCAATCTCAACTGGTTGTCCTCCCTGCCCACCATGATCAGAGAATCTGTAAACAGCCTTGGCCTCCACCAGATCATTACATCTGCCATATGCACAAATTACAGGACCAGCAATGAATCTCTCCTGGACTGAATCCTTATTACTCACCCATCCCAGGTCATCTCCTCAGGGGTACTGCCTGACTCTATCAGTGATCACAGTGCTGTCTACTGCTGCTGCTACACAAAAAAAAACTCACCATGAGCACAAATTCATTTTATCAACAGTTTAAAAATCTGAATCCTGTTGAATTTGCTATTGCTTCCACAGCCACTGACTGTTCTTTCACGGAATCCATTTTAGACATTGACGCAGCCCTTGATGAGTTCAGCAAAAAATTCCTTCCCATCTGTGACTCTCATCCCCATGAAAAAAATTAAGGTTAAAGGCCACAGCCATGAATGGATCACCTCTGTCAGCCGTAAACACATGAGGGAAAGAGACAGGGCATAGGCTAAATACAAGAAAAGTGAGCTCCCAGACCTCCTCCTACACTATAAAACCCTTTGCAACCACTGTAAGTCTGTGGTATGAGCTGCTGAAGCAAAATTCCTCATTGAAAAACAATGTGGCTCATGGAGAAACCCCAAGCACACATGAAATATATCCTTAATCACCTCACTGGTAGAGGGCAGCACAATGATCAAATCACACTCTCCTCCAATGGACAGGTGGTCTTGGATCCCCTCAAAGTCTCAACACTTTTCAATAACCACTTTGGCAATTTTCATAAGTATAAGCCCAACCTCCCCCCCTTCTACTGTGCCTGCCCCAGGTTCCCACTAACCTCCACCCTAGTTTCTACTTTTGTTACCTCTCTTGCGCTGAGGTGGTTAAATTAGCAAAACCAACAACCCCTGTCCTTACATTGGCCATGCCAATATAGACTACAGGATCCTTAAAATGGTATGCAAATTTCTTGCTGCTCCAACACAAATATTTTCAACTATTCCCCATGCTCTGGAATTCTCCCTCAATTGGAAATGTGCCATCATCAAATCCTTTTATAAATCCGGTCAAAAAGATGACAACAACTATAGACGCATCTCCCTCCTCGCTCCCTTTTCCAAACTCTTAAAAAAACTTGTCCATACAAAAACTGTTAGCTTCCTCAAGGAATATGACCTTCTTACCAAGGCACAACATAGTTTCAGAGCAGGCTGTAAAACCAAGTCTGCCCTCATTAAATTTTCTAACTTCATCAATAGGGCTTCTATTGATGGCCTCTACAATGGGTCAATCTTCACTGACCTCACTAAAGCTTTAAACCTCATCATCCACGATGTCCTTCTCTCCACCCTCTCTGGTCTACACTTCTCCCTGGATGTCGTTTGCAGGTTTGGAAGCTACTTCAGTCCTAGGTTCCATCAAACCTCCATAAGCGGCATCCTTACCAACTCCTGCCCCATAAAATACAGCATACCCCAGGGATCCATCCTGGGCCCTCTTCTATTCACCCTTGTTGTCAACTCCCTCCAAGAAATCTGCTTTCACACAGAACTTATCTTATATGTGGATGATGCTGCCCTCTACTGCAAGGATAGGGACCCATCGTCCTTACGTGACAAGCTACAGTAGGATTTTCTCACTCTCCATTCTTGGTTCTCTTCATGAGGGCTTGTTCTAAATGCAAAGAAAACCAAATCCATGGTCTTCTCCAACCCTCAGAAATTGACTTCTTTTGATTTCTCTCTTCATAATAGTAACAGAAACCTCACAGAGAAAGTGACCAAATTCAAATATCTCAGTCTCCATCTTGACTGCCACTTAAACTTTGATACCCACACAAACCTTCTAATCAAGAAAGTCCTTCAAAAGATCAGCATGCTCTACGGAGCGAGGCCTTTTCCTCACCACTGAATCAAAGTCTCTCCTAGCTACCAGTTTCCTACTTCCACTTTCGACTATAGAGCTCTCGTCTACTACCCCCTCTATCCCAGGGTAGTATGAAAAAGCTCTGCACCACCTACCATAACATGATCTGCTTTGTTTCAGGGTTGCCCAGACTTACCCACTACTGTGACCTCTACAGACTATCAAACTGGCTCCCCCTTGAAGACAGACTTAATAGCAAGATACTCACCTTTTTTCACAAGCTTTCCCTTGGCCTCCTCCCCTGCAGCATTGAATCGATTTTCCCTTTGTTGGTTCTCCCTAGGACCACCAGATGCTCCTCCTCCCTCTCCTTCATCACCCCTTTTTGTCACACTACCCATGGCCAGAACACCCTCTCCTTCAAGGGCACTAAACTTTTGAATGACCTTCCCCCTTCCCTCATCTACTGTCAATCTACCATTTCCTTTAAACACAACTTAAAGAATCACCTATCCTTGTCTCTCCACTGCAAGTGTTCTCTTACTTGACTTTTCCTCATATCTGCTTCCCTCCCTTTTCTTATATTCCTTCCCCTTTCTATTTTCCCCCAATAGCATTTCCCCTTTCAACAGCACTTCAAACCTTTTGTTTAGTTTTGTATTACCCACTGATGTAATTGTCATTAATCTTGTGACCAGTTTACTATTTGTACCATACTACTTATCCTGATTGTCTGACTGTATTTTATTTATTAAATTTATAAAATTGTGTGCGTTTGTTCAAAACTGGATGCTTGTGAAAACAGGCAACTTTTGTTCACAATGCCTTTCCAGTATAATAAATAAACTGTAACTGAAATACAAATTGTGGAACACCTAACATATATCTTTAATTGGTCATTGAGGACAGGTGAGATGCCCCAGGGATAGAAGAGGGCCAGGGTTGTCCCCATTTTTAAGGGGGTCAGCCCTGACCTAATGACCAACTATAGGCCCATATCCCTTCTTTCTGTAGTAGCCAACCTTCTGGAAAGGCTGGTAGCTAAACAGCTGCAGACCTTTATAGATAGCGAAAAGTTGGCTGACAAATATCATTCAGGTTTCCGTAAAAAATATAATACAGTAACCACCATATTGAGACTCCTGGATGACGTTAACAAAGCTATGGAACTTGGGAAAGTTATTGGGGCCATCTTTGTTGACCTCTCCAAGGCATTCAACATGGTGGATCATTTAACACTGTTGACGAAATTGGGTGATCTTGTACTGGGACTGGAGGGTTTAACTTGGTTCCAATATTATTTGATTGGGTGACAGCAAAGTACAATGGAGAATGGACATCACCAGAGCTATTTGAAGGTATAGCAATACAGATTACTATATTGCTGTACCTTCAAATAGCTTCAGTTTAGTGCCAATGTGTGTCCATGCTATACCGAGACCAGGTACAGGCTGACAGACACTCTGGCAGTCAGTATCTACTCTAAGTATATCAAGGAGAAATTTAGGCTCCAAACCAGAGCTATTTAAATGCATAGCACTATAGTACTCCTGTGGACATACCCTGGCTGCTCCCCATAGGACACATCATACCTGGGACAGCCATGGGTGATTGTGGGAACACCGGGGAGGGCTGTTACTTGTTACTGGCAGGGAGGGTGCAGGATCAACCAGATAACATTTTTAATTAAATATGGCACAGTAAGTGTAAAAATGGTCGTATTTTTGAATCTGATAATCGGGTCCTCCTTCTTATGGAGATGGGGCCCGATCTGACATGGACATTTCCCTTTAAATACTTGCTTAACAAGCTCCCAGATATTTGGGTACCATCCCCACCCCAGCGGCTCTATCTACTCATCAATTTAACTCCCATTCTGGTCACAGATTCCTTGTACCCAGGTAAAAACTGAATTCCGAACAACTTGCCTTTAGCTATAGCTTCCCCCAGGTTTGGAACAACCTAACCTTAGGTAACAGTTCACCCACCAATATTGCCTCTGCTAAAATGCTTCTAAAAAATCTAATTGTGTCACACTGTGAATGTACTTGATTGCTAGCTAATGCTGTGTAGAAGTGTTCTGCTTTGCAGATATGCCTGTGGCTGTTGTAACATGAGAATAATGTATACAGTATGTTCACTGTACATTTTGTATTCGTATACTTGTATACCAAATTTTGTTTTTTTGTGCTCATATTCCTCTCCCCCTTCCCCTCCCCCTGGGCTCATCTGTAAATGAAATTGTTATATTACCCCGGTATGTCTATCTGGAGAAACACTTTTAAATACTGTAAATAACTAAATACATACATACATACACACACATATATACATGCATACATACATAAACTGGATAGGAGAGGTGCATTTGGAACAAACAGCAGAGGAAAAAGACCAGGGAGTTATAATCAGCAACAACCTGAAGAACTCTGAACAATATAATGAGGCATACACCAAGGCAAACATAATGCTTGGATGTAAACGAAGGGCCTTCTTGAGCAGAAGAAAGAAATTAATCCTAGCACTCTGCTATTCATTGGTCAGACACTACTTGGGATGCTGTGCTCAGTTCTAGAATCCACATCTGAAAAAGGACAGGGACCGCTTGGAGGCCATTCAGAAAATAGCTAATAAGATGATCCACGGCCAGCAGGGAAAATCCTATGAGGAAAGGTTGGATGACCTCAACATATCTGGAGACTAGAAGAGAAGAGAAAGAGGGTACATGACTGAAACCTGCAAATATCTCAAAGGTATCAACACAGTGGACTGCCAGAGGTTATTCGGGCTTAAGGAGGAAAACATTAGGAGGGGCCATAGTCTGAAGCTGGAGGGGAGTTAATTCAGAGGGGTTGCACAAAAGAACTTCTTTACAGAAAGGGTGATGAGCAGATAAAACCTACTGCCCCAAGAACTGATGTATGTATAGACAGTAAATGTATTCATGCATGGTTAGGACAGACACTTTAATCTGGAGAAGAGGGGGAAACTCCGACAGGGGTGAGGAAGAGGGAGAGAGGGGATAGAGATGGTGGCGAGGGACTGGAGGGAGCGAAATCCACTATCGTGCAGCCAGTTCCTGCACCTAAGTAGGTACTGTACAGACTGGAAGGACCAATGCCCATTATCAAGGCCACTGATTTATGGTGATTAAAACAATGAAATTACATTTCCATGACTTCAGATTCCGGAATTGCACTGATGATTGTTACTCTAATTTCTAGATTTTACTGGGATTCTGCTATCATTCCTTTAGTATGTGCATAAATAATCAGAATTAAAGAAGGCTTAATATACAGAGCATCAAATAAAGCAAATTGAAAATAGTACAGGAAGGAATTGAAAGAAAAACACAAGTTTTGTAGATTTACCGATCTGATATGAAATGGCAGATTCCATGAAATCTTTGTTTTTATTGGTCTTCAGGCAGACCTAATTCCAGAATTTTACTGGATTTTCTGGTAAAAAATGAAAAACAGTGACCTTGCCCATTATCTGTCCATATTGTCTATGTTCCCATATTTCAGTTTTAATCCCCAAACCCAGCCACATAGGTTCCTGCCTGCCTGATCCCATTGCTATTTTCAGGACACGCCAGGGAAAGGGCTGGACCATGCACCATGCTTGAAGCCAGGCTCCACCAGGTTCAGTTAACTGGAGTGTCCTAAGCACTTGCCCCTAAACCCAGTTATACTGGACCACCTTGGTTTATTAAAGGTGGTACCAGCACCACGTATATGGCATGGGCTTGACCAGGGATCTGTTCCAGTGTCGTGGCAGCAGTGTAGTTCTGTACAAACATGTTTGCTAGTAAAAGCTGCTACTGTGTTTAATTGTGGTATTGTACATATCACATGTAATGTGAAACATGTCCCAAGGGGAGGGTGTAGTTAGTGCATGGGTACCCAGGGAGATGGTCTGCCTTAATGCCCTAGTCTTTCAGCAGAGAGGACTCTGAGTAGACTAAATGGCTGAAGCAATTTGAGCTCACATCTGAGATGAATGGCTGGGATACAGCTGCCAAACAGAAATCTGTGGGACTCATTATGTGGCAAAGCCCACGAGGTGTATTTGGTTGCTTCCTAATTTGGAGTGCTGCCCCCGGTCTCACACTTTTTATTTTGATGTAAAAGTCTGGAGAGCATGCAGGCATGCTCTACAGAGTTCTGTAGGGCATTTTTTAAATACATTTTTATATATTTTAGATGGCTGATTTGTAAAAATAAAAGCCAACACTGATTGTTGTGAGCATAAGGCAGAGCACTGGTTAATTGTGAGGTAAATTCTTGGATGTGGAGCAGTTGAGTGGCAAATACAGAGGTGAGAGGTAACTACAGGGTAAATACTGGAGTGCTGGTGCTTTGAGACAGATACAAAGGTGGGGTAGTTGAAGGGCAGATACTGGGGTATGAAGCAGAATACTGGGTAGCTGAAGGACTGTTATTGGAGTGGGGTAGTGATGGGGCAGATACTGGGGTGCAAGTAATTGTGGGAACAGACATTGGTGTGTGCTGTTGTTATAGGCAGTTATGGGGGAGTGGTGTGATTGTGACGCAGATATTGTGGACAAAATGTATTCTGTCAATCTCCTTCATTCTGGGGCAAAATGCATTTTGTTGGCTTCTTAAATGTAATTCATTTTGTGTGCAACATCAATTTTGCAAGACTGTTAACTGTATTCTGTGGACAAAATTCATCTTGTCAAGCTTCTAACTTCATTCTGTAAACACAATAAATTTTTCAAACTGCTAATTTCATTCTTTGGGCAAATCAAATTACATTTTGTCAACCTGTTAACATTATTCTGTGTATTTTGTCAATAGATTGTATGTATTTAGCAGTTTGACAAGAGACATTTTGTCAAATTGCTAACTTCATTATGTGGATAAATGCCTTTTGTCAAGTCCTTAAATTAATTTTGCAGACAGAGTCAATTTCTCAGCTTTATTCAAGGGACAAAATGCTTTTATCTAACTACTGTGAAATACACAGTTAAAAATGGGGCTTAATGTTTAGCTTTTTGTTACACTTCCTGGCAGTACTTTTCATAGCAGCGTCTCTGCAAACCCCTTAGTCTGAGGGGTATGCCGATGACACAGTAACGGGAATACCATGAAGACCATCACAGCGACATTTTTGGCAGTTCGCTGTGATGGTCTCCATGTATTCCAACACTGTTGGCACCAGGGTGTTTGCCCCCCTTCCCGGAACTAACTCTGACTGGAGTTAGTAATCCTTAATGCGGGGGGTGTGGGGGCAGAGCCCCCTGCATGAGGGGTGAGGGAGGGTGAAGCCCCCACAGAAAACACTTGTTCCCCCAGCGACGGCACAAGACCAGTTGGTGGTGTTATACTGTTGTTGTGCCGATGGTCGACAAATTTCTTGTCACCGCAGCATAGTGAAACCGTCTGAGACATAGCATCATAGTGTGAAGTAGTTTCCTGTTTTGAATAAAAACATTTTCTACTTTTGTTTTGTATGTCTGACTAAAGTTATTTGCATGGTCCAGCAGGACATGGGCATGGCAGATCTGAAGAGAAGACAAGAGTCCTACGGGTAGACCAACACCAAAATGCCATACATGGTGGTGAATGAGGCCCTTCTCCTGCCCTGGCCCTATCTTGACTGCCTATGCTGGACCCCTACTGCTAAGTGCATCACTGGGTGCCCAGTCACCATTCCTAGTCCAACATCCATAAGCTCTGGACCTTCAACCACCTGCAACAGAGCCCTGGCTGCAGAAAAATTACTGAACACCTGCTTTCAATTGCAGTAGCCCTCCTGCTATCCTATGAATGTGGCCAGTGGCAGAGAAATATGGGGGACATTGTTAAACCTATGTAGTGCACCCCTTCCAGAGTCTCTAGGGGTATGATGATGGAATGTCCATGGTGGGGCACAGTAGAAGCCAACTTGATGGCTTATACTGGGATCCTGGGGTGCAACAACCTCGGCGGGAAGGCTGGAAAGCAAAAATCCGTTGGCAGCTCCAGTTATGGAGACAGTAAAATGCAACACCTATAAAACAAGCAGCAAAGGATCATTTAATGACAGTTATTGCTCCAGGAGCTTTACAGGAAAACATCCCATTGGGGTTCTTGCAGCCTAGGACAGGAAAGCTCATTATATCAAAGTCCCAACTCTGCTCTCCAGTCCATACACTGTGTCCATATCTGAGGGGCATGAACTGGACGACCCCTAAAAACAGGCAGCACATATTTCACACTGAGCATTTTTAGAAAACCCCAGCACACTCTCCCAAAGGCAATGTTTCTCTTTGCTCCTACACTTTCCTTCTAGGTTGTCTATTTCTGGCAGGACTCAAAACTGAAATGCACTATACTTGGCTGTAACTCTACATCTTCAGTGACTGCCCCATGAAGTACGGGACAAGTCCTCAAGGGGTAGTCTGTCACTTGTCTCAAGTCACCACAGCACAGAAAAAAAGAACTCTGAATCCCTACATATTTCCTTCAGGCCACAGATCCTTGCAGTTTGAGCTCCCAGGGTTTCACAGCTCTTGGTGATAAATTCCCACCAGGGACACAAAGTCCAAAACACTCTCTTAGCTCTGCCATTCACTCTGTCATGACTTGGACCCGGACCCACAGCAGCCACATAACTTTTCATCCTGCAGGCTCACTACTTCCCCGCAGGGGGTAAAAAGCTTCTACTCTACACACAGCCTTTGACACATCTTATCCTTGAACCTTCTGTCTTCCCCAGCAGACTCCCCAAATTTGATGCACCCAATGGACAATCCACCCCACACCCCCTACACCACCAACTCCTTCCCACCTGTGTGCTCCTGCACCGGCCAAAAAGCCTACCCCCCAGGGTGCTCTTAATGCAGACAGCTCCCTGGAGGTGGAAAATATAACCCTAAAAGACCTAGGCTGCTATACCCCAACTAAATATCCAGTGGCATATGAATTAGTACACTGACTCTGGCACTCTAACCCCAGGGGGGTTACACCTACTAATGCCTAAGTGAACTGTCAGGAATTTATTTCTCTGAACCCTGGGCATGACTGGAGCTCCACTAGAGAACCTCCTCCACCCCCTCAGCTGCATCACTTAAATTATGGCAGGCCTGCAGTGTTAGGGACTTCTTTCCACCAGCTGTAGCCCATGTTGTTTGGGCAGCACTGATCTATTCCTACCAGCCACAGAACTTAACAACTTTCCCCACAGTCTGACAAAAAAACAAACAAAACAAAGAAGAATAAACAAATTAGCAAACTGCTGAGTTCTCTCCTTCCTCACCCAGAAGTGGCACAATCTCTTTCTTAACTGCAGCCCTTGCGAATGCTCCATTCAAACCAGGCTTCCATGACCCAAACAGCCGCATGGCTACATTATGGCCCACTCAGACCCGAAGGCACTCAGGAATGTGGCCTTACTCTGCCAACTAACCCATTCCCTGGACACTGTTACACAGACTGCAGCTCTGCCACAAATTCAAGGTTACTAGCCCCATCTCGGCTCCCTCCTAAACACAGCAGCCATGGAAAAAAACAGGAGCTATATCATAGTCACAAACTAAATGGACCCTTACACTCTTTCTGAATGGCTGCCCCACACAATACACAGAAGGACTCCCGCTCTGCAGCCTCACTCACTCACGCCACTTGAGCCACACACTGAAGGAGTTCTGCTCTGACGCTTCCCTCACTCACCTCACTTGAGATAAACCGTGGCTCCTCCACAGACTGGCCTTGCTCTGGAGTACACCTACTCCTGGCTGGCCCTGCCTTCTCCACAAGTGTGGACACTCAGGGTCGTGGCTCATTTCCACTCCATGAAGCACCCAGCATACTGCTCTACCCACCTCACAACAGTGCTTCTCTCTCCGTATGACTACCAACTCTTTATTGACTACAACAAGCCCCTTGGCCATACTACAGACAAGGGGCACAATATATAAAAGGGGCTGTGCTACAAGTAAATAAATCAACAGAGGAGCACAGGGAGCAAACTCTGTGTCCTGTTAACTTCAGCTGGCCTCTTTACTGCATGTAAGTGCAGGAAGATTAACACTCAGGCTGTTTCTAGATTTTTTAATCCCAAAACCAGGGTGTTACTTCTGTTTATTTTATTTTTTTCTCTCTTCCCTTCTGTTTTATCACTCTACCAAATGCCCACTAAACCTTAATTAATTATTTCTGCTCTTCCCTCTGCCTCAGTTGTTTCCAAACCTCACCACCCGCTCAGCGCTGACCCACCAGCCCGACCAGCCCAGCCCCTGCTTTCTTTCTATCCCCAACCTTTTCATTCATTTTTGTGAGGGACCTGCCCTCACTTAACATTACTTGACCTGCCTTTTCACATCCCCCCACTGCTCTGTAGTCTCTGTCCCCGGTCTATCCAGGCCCCCGACTGTAACACAGTATTACTAATAATTCCTATCTTTGTCTCTCTCTGCAGACTCCTAGCCCCTGACCGGGCACTTCTTCCTCGGCTACAGTGCAGCACCTGCTGACCTCACCACCCGCTCTCAGCTCCCACAAGACAGTTCCCCAGGTACGGTCCTCCAAAGCCCCAGCTACTTTTTGACTTGTCAGCGCCAACTTCAGTCCCTCATCTTAATTGGCCAGTCATCCATGCCTGCTCATTGCTGAAGTGTTGCTCATAGGAAACCGATGCTGGAGCTCAAGCTGAGCAGTTCAGCCTGCTAATTTTCTCCTGTAGTTGCTACTCAGTCAGATTTTGCAGCCCACCCACACTCCTCCCCCCCCCGACACTCTTTAAATTCACTCATCTACCTGGAGCTTTGCCCCACCCTCATCAATCTACTGGCTCTTTCCTACTCTTAAAGGAGCTGGTGCCTGCACATACCCCACACTAATTTCCCCCTCAGACAGTAAAGTGCTCTTAAACCTTTAACTTCTAAAATGTAACCAGCTTCCTAGATTCTGTCTCTCCTCAGTTTCCACACTACCTAAGATGCCACTATCAGTACTCCTACTCTTCATATTACTTGCACTTATGTTGCCACTCTCCCACACCCTTCCTATAACTGCAACGCACAAAATCTAAATCTAGAAGTAACCTACCCCAGTCACCTCAGCACAGCTGAATATGTTCCCAATCACCAAGAAAGGGTGCAATAATAAATCTAATACCCACAACAGACCCCAGGTCATAAAGCACTTAAAACTGGAAGCACTAAGACTTGCCTGGCTGCTCCTATTACTCTCAGGGAATACTCATCCCAACCCCGGATCCGGCACTGGGAATACTGTATCCACAAGAGTAAAGAAAGTTGATATAATAACTATTTTCTCTCTTAACATTTGCGGTCTTCTGGCAAAATTCGACGATCTGCAAGTCCAGACCACACAACATAAGCCGGAAGTCCTCTCAGTCATGGAAACCTGACTCACTCCGAGAACCTCAGACCTAGCAATCCAGCTTCATGGATACACAACCTACAGGGTGGACAGAATAGGGAAGCGTGGGGGAGGCTGTGTCATTTATGTTAAGGACACCATCCAAAGCAGGGCACTCCCCATCCCACCCACAGGTGGCAGGTCTCAACTGCTGGCAGTCCAGTTACAATTTAACCCCCAGGATAAGTGTCTCACTATAATTTCTGTGTACATCCCGCCAAAAGATCAGGAGTCTGGTTTCAAACTGTCGCTTGATTATTTAACCAAACTCCACCATAACTCTGAAATTCTAATGCTTGGGATTCAACATAAATTGGCTATCCCCTGATGCTGCTCATGGCTATAGATATGGTCCAACTTGTTCAGTCCCCCACCTGAGTAAACTGCCGCACTGGTAGTAGTACTCTCATTGACTGGATACTGACAAACCAACCACTAAGAATAAAAAGTACCACTGTGCTAGCCGATACTATCAGTGACCACTCACCAGTCTTATGTACCTGGACAAACAAGACTCCAAAAGTCCAACCCAGAACCATAACCTCGAGATTCTTAAAAAATGGACAGCTTGCCTCTCTTAAAACCCACCTCTGCTCACGTGATTGGGCAGAAGTCTATGCTGCCATCGATGTTGACACTGCTCTTGAGTGCTTTATTGACACCTTTACTAAGGCCTGCAACACCTACGCTCTCTTCAAAATGAGGAAAATCAAAGGATCCAGCAATTCATGGATTACACCACAGCTTCTTGAGCTTATGAGAACCAGGGATCATCTGGGGCACAAAGCTAAGAGCTCAGGGTCTCCCACTGACCTACAGAATTACAGAAGAGCTCAGAATAAGTCTACCAATGCCACCCTCCTAGCAAAGAGATCTCACTTTAAAAATGAATTAGATAACTCCTGGGGTGACAGCCACTGATTCTGGGAGAACATCAAAACCATAACTGGCAGAGCTAGCAAACCCCTCCCTCGCTACTAAACATCAATGGTGTGATTACCCAGGATCCCTAAAACATTGCAGATGCCTTCAATGAGGCTTTCACAGACCTTAGCGGAGTACTTCCACTGGACTTGCTTCAACCACTGCCTTGCACCATCACAAACAGCAACAACATCTCACCAGGAAATATAACACTGCCATTCTACCTGAGAATTATTTCAAAAGCGGAGGCCAAAAAATAGCTGGATAAAGTCCTTGGGAAAATGAGATCCAGTGGTGACTTGGTTGATCTCAAGATACTAGCTCTCACCCTGGATGCTCTACTCTCCCCCTAAACTTGGATTCTGAATCTTTCCCTAACAACAGGCAAGTTCTCTCAATGCTGGAAAGCTGCAGTGGTCACCCTAATCTTCAAAAGTGGTGATTGAATTAGCCTTACCCACTTCCGTCCTATCTCTATTCTCCCCCCTTTCTCTAAAGCCTTAGAGAGAATAGTATATGACCAGTTAGTTACACACCTTGATAAGTACAACCTTCAATTTCTGCAGCAGCATGGCTTTAGGAAGGCTCATGGTACTTCCAAGGCCCTGGTAGAATTTATTGGCTTTATAGATGAAGCACTTGACGGGGGGCTCTTGGTGGGGGCCACTTTCATAGACCTCACCAAAGCCTTTGATACGGTCAATCATAACTTGCTTCACACGCAGTTGCATAACATAAGGATATCTACTGTCTCTCTGGGCTGGTTCCAGAGTTACCTCTCCAACAGAAAACAGCAGGTCAAAATTCAAGACGTACTATCCGACCATTGCGATGTCACCACTGAGGTGCCACAAGGCTCCATATTAGGCCCCCTGCTCTTCAGCCTATTTCTAAATGAGCTCCCAAAATTCTGCCAACACAAGATCCTTCTATATGCAGATGATGCTGTATTATACACTTGTCACTCTACACCTGAAGCTCTAGAAAAAGGGAAGTAAACCGACTTCAATGCTGTTGAAAAATGGTTCCTCAATTCCAAGCTCTTGCTCAACTACAAAAAAATGAAACAATGTTGTTCGCCTCTCATCAAAATTAACATAAGTCCCACCATATCAAAATATACAACAGCAAGCTCAAGACACTCGACATGGTCAATAACTTTAAATACCTAGGGGTCATCCTTGACTGCTCTCTCTCATATAGCCTGCACATATGCCATGTAGCCAAGGCAGCAAGAGCCAGATTAGATCAACCGTACAGGCACATACACTGTCTCACTGAGAGTGCCATCAAACTTGCTGTTAACAGCTCAGTGCTGTCAATCATAGATGATGGCCTTGTAGTCTATGAAGCTGGCACCAATACAGCCCTGAAGAGAATTAAAACCATTTTAAACAAAGCCTGCCGACTTGTTCTGGGAGTAGACCACCTATCTCACACTTGTGAGCTGTACTCTAGCACAGGCTGGCTAAACCTGAACAACAGGATCCAGTACCAGGTTTGTCTGCTAGCTAAAAAAATACACACAGCCTTGCACCCTCTGGTGTGCAACAACTACTAACCTACTCCACCAACTCCCAACTAACCAGGGGATCCAGCAAAGCTGTTTTCCATATTCATTTTGCCAGACCTCCATAGGGCAATGATCCTTTGAATACAGGGCCCCCCTCTGGCTAAATTCTCTCAGCACTGAGCTGGTAACAGAACCTAAACTGGGTCCCTGATGGAACTCTGTCCACCCAGCTGGAAACTTTCAGAGCCCTCAGGGAGCATTCCTGCTCACCCCCCCGGTGGCAGACAGTGCTCTGGCCACCCAGCTGGAAACTTTCAGAGCCCCCCTGTGAGCATTCCTGCTTGCCACCCCCCCTCCCCGGTGTCAGACGGAGCTCTGGCCACCCAGCTAGAAACTTTCAGGTATGACATCGGAGCAGACTCAGCATCCTGCGCTACCTGTGGCTTTTCAAACTTGGCACCATTTTCCTTGCAGAGCCACGGCATTCTCCCTCTGAGACAAACACTCACTGCACAGATTTAGTGTGTTAGAAGTTTAGCTTAAAGCTGTAGCTTTTGTTTCAACTGTACAGATCCTGCACTGTGCTCTTTTAAAATTTTAGCTTAAAGCTCTAGCTCTTGCACTGTGCTCTTTTCAAAGATTAGCTTAAAGCTCTAGCTTTTGTTTCAGCTGTACAGATCCTGCACTGTGCTCTAGAGATTCATTTTTTTCAGGGGAATTGCATAAGTGGATTTTGTAGTAGTTTTCTAAATCTTCACCTTCTGCTCTGTGCAACAGATCGTTTTTGTTAAGGAGAACCTGTGCCACTGTTTTAATTCTAGTTTCTCCGCTGTGCCAAAAATTGACTTCATAAGGGGAACTTGCATAGTTTTGCTCCAAAGGGGGTTTAATTGATTTTATTTCTAAAGGACTGCTATATTTTTTCTTACCTAAGAAGATCCACATAGCTTTGCCACCTTTGAATTTCACAGCACAGTGCAAAGGATCGTTTTTTTCTTAAGGGAATTCTGTGCTACTGTTTTAACTCTAGTTTCTCCCCAGTGCCAGAGATCGACTCCATAAGGATTTATTTGCTCCTAGTGTGATGTAAATTGTCTTTGTTTCTGTGGGGCTGCTTAATTTTTTTTTTACCAAAGAAGGTCCACAGAGCATTACCCCCAGGGAAATTTTAAACTGCATTATTTCTGTGGGAGTGTTACTCTACTGTATTCCACAAGGAGCTTACACTGTTCTAATTAACTTGAGCACACTTCGGCCCTGTCCACACTACACTGCTTGTGCCCTGTAACAGATGCAATCCATTACGGCCGCAGAGCGGTGTAGTGTGTCGGCACCTTGATGGTATCAATTACGGGACCGGCACCACCGGTCCACACATCGGGATCCGGGCGACTGTTACAGCGGTGCCCGATCCCACAATGCAGCTCACGCTGCGCTTTGTGCCCTGCAGGGGACCGTTACCAGCAGTCCACACTACCGCCAGTAACAGTCCCAGGGCGGGACCAGTTTTATAACCGTTGTGGAAACCACCTCATAGGTGGTTTCCACAATGGTTATGAAAATGCCTCCTGTAACGTTACCAGTGTAAATGCACGCCATTACCGATGTGGTTTACACCCTCTGTAATGTTACAGAAGGGTTTTCGGGCTGCAGTGTGGACAGGGCCTTAGACTGGCTGGTGGAACTAAAAGCCCTATCTCCTGATTTTGTCCTGGGGCTTGGGCTTTATGAAATTAAAAGTAACTCCATTTTAGCCCACAGCATGGCTCTCAGCCTGTAATTAAAACTGCTTCTCACCTCCTGCCCCACTTTGCATAATCCATTCTGTCTCTTCCTCTCTTTCAGAGTGCCCCTGTGATCATTCCTGTTGCCCCCCGTGGCAAACAGAGCTCTGGCCAAATTCAACTGAAACTTCAAGGTGCGACATGGAGTGGACTCAGTGTCCCAGCGCTACCTGTGTTTTTTCAAACTTGGTGCCATTTTCCTCGCAGAGCCATGGCATTCTCCCTCTAAGACAAGTGCTCTTGCTGCACAGGTTTAGTGTGCTCTGTACCTGCAGACGCTGTGTGTCTGCTCCCCACCCACCCCTACCACTCCCATGCTTTTCCACTCTTACTTTTATATGCACTGGTGGTGAGAGGGAGTGGCATGCATATTGGCATTCAGATCGCCTTAAAAGTACAATCTGCCTAACTTTCCATCTGCAGATTATACTGGGCCACCTCTAGAGGGCAGTGATAAAACCACACATCCTAATCATTTAGCTTTCCTCACTCAACCAACCCAGGGCAAATTAATCTACCATCCTGTGTCTTGCCTTCTATCTAGAACCTATTTTTTTTTACCTTCCTCTGTAGTACACAATTCCCCTCTTCTGCTTGCTCTGACCACACTCTGCTTGTGTGCATGTCCTGATACACATCCCCTAAACGTGCCCAGCTCCTTCAATAACAATTACACTTCCTCTCAGCCAGGCTTACCACTCAGGCTGCCACCTTTCAGGCACCCTTCCATACTAAACCTGTTAGCTCAAGACCCTGAGATGTACTTCCTTGCCTGTATATTTTGTTCCCTGTGGACCTTCTATCTCACAGCTACCTTCCTCCCACTATATGTAGGCCCTCGGGAATTGCATCACTCCCAAGATTTTACTCACTCAAATCTCATTGCCTCTGGATCAGCAAATATCTGTCAACTGTGGTGCTTCCCACCAAAATCCTTACAAACTTCCTGCCACGTACTCAGATGCTCATACTACCCCCTTCAAAAAGCCTCTAACGGAAGAGGCCCACTGCACTGTCTTCTTTGGGTCTCTGTTCTCCTTATCCTTCTTGCTGGAGACATCAAACTGAATCCTGGACCAGCTACCTCACAGTCACATAGCCCCCCCCCCAGTCCTCTTTCAAGGGTCTCAGAGTCGCACACCACAATGTCCGCAGTCTCATCCCCAGTGTTGCTGAGCCCACTGTCTGGATTGCCCACTACAACCCTGATGGTATGTGCCTCTCGGAAACTTGGTTGAAATCTACCACCCCTGACTCAGCCCTTACTGTTTCAAACTTCTACCTACTGTGTCATAATGGTGACGGTAATAAATGTGGGGATGGTCTACTGCTGTATGACAAAAGCCACCTTAGTATATCTTTAGCCCTGTATGATGCAGCTCTCCCTTCAGTAACCTGTGAATTCCTTCATGGGCTACTCCTCCTAGAGAATGCTAAAATAATCCACATCATCTGTGTCTAAAACCCTCCTAAGCAGGGTGACAAAGGACTCTCCTATCTGTTGGATAATATTGGCCCCAAAATCTCCTCAAATGAGGTACTTATATGAGGTGACCTCAACCTAAACTGGGCTGGTGCAAATGTCAAGCAGTATGAATCACTGCTGGCTGCCCTTAGCCTTACACAGCTGATCTGCAAACCTACACAAACATCCTCACATGGTGGTGGTAGTAGTTCACTCCTGAACTGGATCCTCACAAATTGGCTCGACAGGATTTCTGCATCTGGGATCTTATGTGATTCTATAACTGACCATTCCTCCACTTTCTGCATTTGGAGAGTCTCCTCCACTAAAGTGCCTCACAAAATTATACAAGTGACAGACTATTCCCATTTAAACCCTGAACTCTTTCTTCATGACCTTGCTCTCATTGACTGGTTCCCAGTACTCTCTGCTACACAGGCCCCTGCAGCTCTTGACCACCTCCTCAATGTCCTCCACCCTCTGCAGGACAAGCACGCCCCTCATATCAGAAAGACAGTAAGAGGTACCATCACAAAATGACTGCATGGTGACCTGCTCTCACTCTTGAAAGCCAGAGATATGCTATGGGGCAGATTTAAAGCCTCAGACAACCTATCTGAGTACCATGAATATCGTTGACTACAAAATCACTGCAAAAAAGCCTTAAGAGCTACTAAGAGTGAGTACTGCAAGAATGCCCTGTTATCCTCTTCCAGGGATCCACAGAACTTTTGGCACATCATCAAATCTGTTGTTGGTGGATTTAGAAGGTGTGACACTGTGGATATGATTGTTGGCAGCAAAAACTGCATTAATGTTACTACCACTGCCAATGCCTTTAGCAGTCAATTCTCTGATCTTTCGGCTTATACCTCCCTGTTCTCCAATGACAATGCCCAGACATCTGCCCTCACTTGTAGCATCCTTCTGGTACCCCTATCCACCCTTCTCTCTATCTTAAATCTGTCACAGTGAGGGAAATTTACAAACTTCATGCTGGCTCTCACCCATCATGAGCGCTGGTCATGAGAGCTATGAACCTAAACTCCTCAAGATAGGTGCCCCCTCACTTGCTCTACCCATCTCTCATGTTCTTAACTTATCCCTCACCACTGGAATTGTCCCACCTATCTGGAAAATAGCCATGGTGGTGTCTGTATTCAAACAGGGTGATCAGAAATGTATAGAAAATTACCGCACCATAGCCACCTTGTCTGCTGTTAGCAAGATACGAGAAAAAGGTGGTGGAGAAGCAGTTGTCAGACTACTTGGGCTAGCTATGCCTTACTATCCCCTGAACAGCACAGATTTCATAAAGGTCACAGTACTGGCACTGTCCTTGCCAAGGTGACCTCCAAAATTAGAACTACTACGGACCATGGCAAGTTATCAGGAGCTATCTTTGTTGACCTCTCCAAGGCCTTCAATCTTGTAGGTCACACCCTACTCTACACCAGGCTTCACTCCCTCAGCGAGTCCGGCCCAGCCTTAAAATGGTTCTCCAACTACCTTACTGGCAGGCTGCAGCTCATTAAGTATAACAGTGCTCTCTCCATACCTGTTCCTGTTATGGTCTGTGTCCTTCAGGGGTCCATCTTAGGCCCTATCCTTTTCTCTCTTTTCATTAATGACTTTCCTTTGGTCCCTACCTATAGTAACACTACCATATATGCCGATGATATGATTCTCCTGTCCAACTCAACTGATATCCATGCTATAAATTGCCATGTACAAGATGAGTCCAACAAGCTGCAACACTGGCTTTTGGAAAACAAGCTTGTGCAAACCTAAAGAAAACTCAACTCATGCTCTTTGGTCCCCCAGCCAAGATTAAGCACTGTTCTGTCCCACTAAAGGTTCTGAGTCTTGATGGGAACCCAGTTTGCATTTCATACTCCTTTAAATACCTCGGAGTCAGACTTGACCCCCAGTTAGACCTCTCCATACATATTCAAAATGTGTGCTGGGCAACAAACCTTAACTTGGCCTTGCATATAGGGCTTGGGGGTCCCTTACTTCAGCAGCACGAATTGCCCTTGCCACAGGCATACTTCTTCCTTCTCTCAGTTATGGGTTGATGTGCTTTCCTCTTGCTACTAAAGCTAGCCTTGCAAAATGGGATGTGGCCTATAATAATATTTGCCACTTTGCTCTTGCCACCCCTCGTCTCAACCATCACTGTGAGCTTTATGAAAAACCTCCACTGGTTGTCCCTGAGTAATTACCACTCTTACGTCTTGGGCTGTTTCATCAACAAAACTGTCTGAAATGCCACCCCTCCTGTCATGTCTAAACTCTTTCATCCAGCACAGCCAATATACCACCTCAGATCATTAGAGTCGCAGTCCCTCCTTGTCTCTAAAACTTATACTCTGGTGATCGTGTCTTTGCTGTCTGTGCCCCTTGTCTCTGGAACTCCTTACCAGTTCTCATCAGATGTGCCTCCACCCATCCCTAGTTTAAGAAGTTCCTATGGGCTTACCTGCAGTCTGCTGAAGCTTGCTACTCTCTCAAGACTCCCTTGGGACTCACCTGAAGCCTGTCTCCGCCTACAACTGTCCTTAGGTTGCCTGGCATCTCTCTCCAAGCTTCAGTGTGCTCTACTCAATACCATGACTACCAGGCCCCTACTAAACCATGAAGGGTGACCATCGAACCTTATCCACCATTGCACTCTAAGCACTTACTGTTCCTAGTAAAGGAGTCATTGAACCCTGTCCTAGCTCTAGCATTCCTACCGTGAAAATGTATATTGAATTCACTGACCTACACAGCCAGTATAATTTTATGTTCATGCAACTGTGTTAGTTTGGTTTTGGCTGTTCGCACTCTCTATTACAGAGGAATTACCACCCTGTAGGTGTACGAAGGCAAGGAAACCTTGGAGAGGGTTCCACCCCTAAAGGTGCCAAGGGATGATTCCCCTGGCTAAAGGTGCCTTAGGACTCCCCCTAAGGAGAGAGTGCTGCTGCTGATGGAGGAGGGGAGAATGCTGGGGCAAAGAAAAAATGCTTCACAATGAGGCTGAGAGGAACTGCTTATATAGCTCTGGGAGTGGGAGTGGCTGGCTGCTTGGCCACTGAACTACAGGCAAAGCCTTTCCAATTCACTGACCTATGCAGCCAGTATAGTGTTATGCTTGTGCAACTGTGTTAGTTTGGTTTGGGCCATTCGCACTCTCTATTCCAAAGGAATTACCACCCTGTAGGGGTACGAAGGCAAGGAACCCCCAGAGAGGGTTCCACCCCTAGAGGTGCCATGGGATGATTCCCATGGCTAAAGGTACCTTAGGAATCCCCCAAATAAATGTAGTATCACTCCCAACAAGGAGGCAACACTAAGCATATGAGCAAGCAGTAACTGTGACATAGGAGCAGTAACTGTAACGTAGTAGTGGAGAAGCATAGGCAGTTTAATAATGCAATGAGATGCTCAGTTGGATAATGTAATGAATACCCAGGCTTGCGTAGCATGATACTGATGGTTTGCATTGAGATTAGGGGATCCCCTAAGGAGAGAGGGAATGGCAGGACATCCTCCACCTCCATCCAACAGCAGAACTTACCTAAAGAAACTAGGAGAAACAACTATGCTGTCTAAGTGTCATGACCTGAGGCAACAGAGGAGAGGAAAAACCCCAATGAGGAGGAATTCTCTGGTGATCCAAGGCTTAGGTCGCCTTCCCTGCTGGCTTGGGATAGTTTAGTTAGTGGTGGCTCTGCAGCTGCAATTTGGAAAACACAATTAAAGGGAGGTGGAAATATTCCATTTTGGAGGAAGGCTCTCACTCAAACCCTCTAGTGGGAACGCTGTGGAAGATTGCAAGAAAACTCTGCAACAATATGTGCATCCAAGGTGCAAAAGGAGAGCAACAACTGCTGAGGCACTCACCGGGCATATCTACCCTAAATCAAACCAGGTGAATCAGAGGCAGTCATAGGGAGAATGTGGTGAAGGTGCCTCACTAAGGAAACCTGACTAAAGTCAATGGCTAACCATTATAGTGGAACACTAGAGCCAAAGGAGGTAATTTTTTTCCACCCTTCACTGCTAGTCTTAAATTCTACACCAGAAGCTGCAGTCACATAGCAGGCAGCTAAAGCCAAGCCCAGAGTGAGAACATTCCCAGCTATGGGTCAGGTGAGAAAGATCCCACCCAAGGCTGGACATGCTCGAGATGCGGACTAAATGCAGAGTGAGACTGTCGGTGGCAGGAACCCTGCACCAGAATAGAATGGCTGGCATGTCCCAGAATTGATTGAGAGCTGAAAAGCTGGTCAACTGAATAAGCATGGCATGCTGAGATCATAATAAGCATTGAGTGCTGAGACCTTGCAAGGTCGAATGTAGATTGAATGCAGCAGAATCCCAGAAGCTGAAGCCAAGGGATGGCAGTAGGCATGAAGCAATGGTTTGTGTACACAAGGAGCAATGGTTGCGTAAGCAAATGTGGACCTGCACGTAGGTCAGTAAGCAGTAGTAATGATAGGTGGACCTGCATGGAGGTCTGCATAACATACTGTATAGCATTAACAGCACTGAATTGGGGGCAAGCCAGCCAGACATGAATAGTCAAATCAAGGTGACAAATACTCTGAGGATTTTTCGGCGGCAAGGCAATTTTAATATCAAAGCTATATTAACAGCCTCAGCAGGAGCTTAGTTGGCTGACCTCAGAGTTGTAACTGCGATAAAACAGGGAGACAATGCTTGAAAGCAGGTGAAGCCAGGCAGTGCACTGAAGCTTCAAGTAGAATGACAGCAGGAACGAGCAGCACAGCTAGGGTCACAGTAAACTGTGTCAGGTGAAAAGAATTGAGTATGCAACATGGAGCAGCTATTGCTGAGCTGAAACACACAAATAATGATTGAAGTCGCATTGCAGTAGTTCGAGCGTGGTGAGCACAGTGTAAAAACTCAAGCACTGGGTACAATAGTATTTAAAGTAAACAGCAGCAGTGGCTACAGTTGTAGGTACTGAAAACAGTAGCAGTATGCTAGGAGCTTAAAAACAAAGGCCCCCCAAAAAAGGGAGGAAGCACACACAGCCAAAGGCAAAATACAAACCAGAAGCAGGAAAATAAACACAGAAGCCCAGCAGAGACAAGCAGGAGTAGCAAAAGGGGGGCAGGCCCCAGCCAGCCAGGAAGGCCCAAGCAGCTCAGAGGACAAACCGACAGAGCCTTCAGCTGCAAAGAAAAAATGCTTCACAATGAGGCTGAGAGGAACTGCTTATATAGCTCAGAAAGTGGGAGTGGCTGGTTGTTTGGCCACTGAAAAGCAGGCAAAGCCTTTCCAATTGTCCTTGCCATTGAGCATATGTTTTTTTTTTACCATGAAATGTTTATTATCTTTTACTGTTTGATTGTCCTTACCACTGTGCATATGTTCTTGTTTATGCGGTTCACCGCCTGTACATCACTTCCTTGTTATTGTTATACTGTTCGTACACTTTCCTTGTAATCTCCCGTGTCGCACTTGAAAATAGGCATTCTTTGTCTAGTGTGCTTACCTGGTTAACAAAAGCTAAATAAATAAATCCAAACTGCTCATGCACTTGGCACATATAACATGTGTGACTGTGCTACAAATGCCTAATTGTCAACTAGGTCTATGCCCCCTGGATCCCATCCCCCCACCCCCATCACCTCCTCCTCTGCATACCCATCCCTGACTGTAAATTTCTAAAATTTCTATCTTACTGATTCACCCTCTTTCCATCTCAAAATCCATACTTAGTGACCTGCCTCCAGCACCCCCTTCCTCTCATTCCCGCACACCAGCTCACTTCCTAATCCTATACCAACTAAACCCCTTGGGTGGATCCTTTAACACCAATCCCCACCCACCCTTGACCCCTGATCTTCTCCTCCCTCCAACCAGCCCTGCTCTTACTACCTACTCCCTCCCCAACTTCTAGGTCCCCCTTCAACCTGTCCCACTAAATCATACCCTGTTATTTTTAAGCTTATGAACCTCAGACTGTTGCACCCTTTCCTACCCCGGCACAGAATTGTATATTGTATTTTTGTCACTGTTTATATACTGTATATATAGTTTTTTCTTCTTCTGTCACTGTCTGTATACCATGTTCAACAGATTCAGCTTGTAATATTTGTGATTTGACTGTGTATGTTCTTCCTTACCTGTTCACTATAATGTCATATGTAACCTGTCTGTACTTTATTTTTTTCTTTGATGTGGAACCTTTGCAAACGAGCTTGCCAGCTCAAAGATGTTAATCCAAGAATCAATAAATCAATAAATAAAAACTCTAACAAAAAGAAAATTATATAAAGATCCACTCTGGCCCAGTCAGCTCAAAACAGTGGCACAGTCAATGACCTATGGAGTCAGTTAAGCCACAGCTGGGCACAGCAGCAACAACAGCAACAACAAACAAGCATTTGTCAATGCCAAATGTTGATTGCTTATATGTGCTGCTTAGGTATTTGGAAATGAAAGTACCATGCCTAAGAAATGTCATGTGCCCCCCCCCCAAAGACATCCACTGTGTCTTTCTGTTCGGTATTCACAGAAGAGGGGGAGGGGCAAGGATTACAGCAGTACAGCAGTTGCAAAGGTGTGAAGAGGTGGACAATAGTCCATTCACAGGCAGAAGAATCCTGCAGAAGGTGAGTAAACTGAAGGTGGACAAAGCAATGGGACCAGATGGCATGCACCCAAGGATATGAAAAGAACTGTGAAGGGAAATAGCAGTACCTGTGGCAGCCATGTTCAATGAGACATTCAACAGAGGGGTGGCACCAGAGAATTGGAGGAGGGCACATGTGGTCCCTCTATAGAAATCCAGCAGTAGAGAGGAGGCAGGGAACTATAGGCCGGTCAGTCTCATTTCAGTAGTGGGGAAGATCATGGAGACATTGGTTAAAAAAGGATAGCGGGTCATGTAGAAGTCATCGGAGCCAGGGCCATAGGCAACGTGGATTCACAGTGGGGAGGTCATGGCAGACAAATCTGGTTGATCTCTTTGGGTGACAAAGGAAGTAAATCAGTTTGGGGCAGTGGACAATGCTTACCTTGTAGTAAGCAAAGCGTTTGACACCGTCCCACGTAGGAGGCTGATAAACTAGCTGAGTAGGGTGGGCATGGGGGAAAGAATGGTAAAGTGGGTTAGAAACCGGGTAAGTGATAAGAGGCAGAGAGTGGTGGTAAATGGGGTGCAGTCTGGGGAGAGGGGGTGACCAGTGGGGTGCCACAGGGATTGGTCCTGGGGCCAGTCCTGTTCAATGTCTTCATTAGTGACATTGCAGAAGTGGTGAAGAGAAAGGTCTGCCTGTTTGCAGATGACACCAACATCTGTAACACAGTGGATAACCCAGAGGGGGTAGAGAAAATGAGGAGGGACTTGGGTAAGGTTGAGAAATGGTCTGAGGACTGGCAACTGAACTGTAATTCAAAAAAGTGCAAAACTATGGACCTGGGACACAGAAACCCTGGGGAAAGGCACAGAATGGGGGGAGTTGGTGGCAGTCAGAAAGAAGGAAAGGGACCTGGGGGTCGTTATCTCAGATGACCTGAAAATGTTTATTTATTTTTATTTATTTATCAAGTCTAGGATTACAAATACCTTTGAGCCATGGCTCTTTTACGAAGGTTCCACGTCAGAGAAATACAAATTATGGGGAACATCAAGACAGGCATTACAACAATGTGGACACTGCAAACAGAGTACAGATTAATACAGTTCAAGGGTAGCATTGTAACAAGGCAGCCAGCAGCATTTGTCAGAGAAAATAGACAACAGATAGGAAGTGTGTGGCTGTTCGCACTCTCTATTCCAGAGGAATTACCACCCTGTAGGTGTACGAAGGCAAGGAAACCTTGGAGAGGGTTCCACCCCTAAAGGTGCCAAAGTGATAAGGCAGCTGGGAGGGCCAGTGACATGCTGGGGTGCATAGGAAGGGGTATTACCAGCATAAGGAGGGAGGTAGTGATACCATTACATAAAACTATGGTCAGGCTTCACATGGAGTACTGTGTGCAGTTCTGGAGGTTGCACCTTCATAAGGATATTAACAGGCCGCAGATGGCTCAGAGAAGGGCGCATGAGATGGTACAGAGCTTGCAACACAAGACTTATGAGGAGAAATTAAGGGACCTCAATATTGACTCACTGGAACAGAGGAAGGAAAGACAGGATATGATAGAAGCATTCAAGTACCCCAAGGGTATAAATATAAGTACTGAGAAGCAGGAGACAGCTGCTGTAGGCATATGTGCCAGCTTCTGTGTGATATTTTTTTGTTCTTATAAATCTGTAATCTCCAGTATTTCAGTAACCACATGACCACACTGCCTTCTGTAGGCAATTTCATGTTGGTTGATGCCTGGTGTCAGATGGCAGACTGAGGGTTCACCAGATTGTGTTGCCATTTGAAAAATTTCATAAAGTGTTCTTTTACTGCTAATCATTTTGGAAAGCTGGTGAAGGTCTCACAATTTTTATTATGCTTTTATCTCCTTATGTCTGTCCCCTTTGGTCCAACCATCCCCACACCATAACAGTAATCAGTGGCCACAGCTTCAGCCTTCTTCTTGCCAAAATGGTGGGTGAGAAACATAGAAACATACAAGTTGCCGGCACATAAGGACTGCTTGGGCCACCTAATTTGCCCACTTCTCTACCTGATGGATAAGCTACAGATTCTAGTTAATCAACAGCTTACTTCCTCCTACCCCCCCCCCAGTAGAATTGCCTTATGTCTGTCCGTGAGCAGATGCCTTCACAGTCTGTGAAGTCTGATGTCTTTCAGTGCTGCTTATTGGTCATCTTCCAACACAGGCAAGGTGCTGCCAGCCCAAAAGTAACTCAGGACAAGTAGGTTTCAAAGTGGGGAAGAAATGGAGTGAGCAAGAATCAAGTACTCATTCAGATACGGTGTCGATTTTAAGATCAGCATACTGCTGTGGACACTGCAAATAGAACCCCAGCTCTTTAAGCAGCCTTATGAAAAGCAAAGGCTTCTCGAAGCAATGGGGTTCTGTTTATTGCACTGTAAGTGGGCTGCATCTAATTCAGTAAGTTACTGTACCTTACATGTGGATGTATGGTAGGCCCAACTTTAAATAAACACTGCACCTGAATTAACACATGATGCGATAGAAACATAGAATTTGTCAGCATAAAAGGACCACTCAGCCCATTCAGTCTGGCCAAGTGTTCTCTACCTATGTATAACTCCTGCCTGTATATGTTAGTACATGTCTTATTCTACCTAAGTCCATCAGGACCTCCTTGTGAATGAGCTTGCTTAATGGAGTTTTCCTGCAATGAACTTGAACCTACTCCACTTCCATGGCCCTATTGATCTCCATTGACCCCCTCTTTCTCCTTTCTGTAATATTCCCCTATGTTTATCCCATGCATGATTAATGCTCCTGCCATTTTATCTTCCACCACTTCTCCTGGCAATCTGTTCAAGACATCTACCACCCTTTCAGTAAAGAAATATTTCTTCAGATCTATCCTGAATGCCCCCCCAAGCTTCATTGTATGTCCCTTGGTTTGGGTGCTCATCCTCATTTGAAGGAAAACTCCCCAACTGTACCCTTTTAACCCCTGTGAGGTACTTTGTAGGTCTTGATCATGTCACCACTCGGCCTCCTCTCCTCCAGAGTGTACATGCTGAAATTCTTCAGCCTTTTCTTGAAGGGATTCCCGTGAAAATTATGAACCATTTTAGTTGCCTTCCTCTGGAAAACCTCCACCTTATGTCCTTTGTGAAGTGTGGACTCTAAAACTGGACATAGTAGTCCAGCTGGGGGTATACCAGGGAGTGATACAATGGCAGCACAACATCCTCCATCCTCCTACTGGAGATGCCAGTCCTTATGCACCCCAGAATCCAATTTGCCCTGCCCATAGCCTTGTCACACTGTACTGCCATCTTGAGGTCGTCTAATATAATAAACTCAAGGACTCTTTCATGTCCAGTGAGTAACAGTACCTCCCCCCATCATATACCCAGCATCAGGGTTCCTGTGCCCTAGGTACATGATTTTACACTTGCTGACATTGAACCCCAAGTAAGTAAGAAAATGGAACTGATTTGAATGAATTGCAAGCTTTTAAGCAGCTTTTCAGGGAGTGAATATGTGTGTGTGTTTGGGGCGGCTCTGGTACTGGCAGTACCTCCAAGAATGCCACTGACTTCCCAACCCCCTCATACTGCCTACCCAAGTACTCAAACCTCCCCCTCACTACTTTCACAGTGTCCCCCAAGTTGTTTGTACCCACACGCAACAGTAAATGAGGTTTCTTCCTGCCCCTCGTTGCACACTTGAGCAGTGCCTGCCCTGCCCCTCCTGCACTCAACCTGGGGACAGCTTCAATTCAAATATGGCTGTGCCTTTCCCCCTTTCCACCCCATCTCACCCATTTCAGTATAGAATTCCCCAGAATGTGTACCCCCACCCCTTACCCCATTCCCTCCTAATGCCCCTTCCACCACCCCAGTATTTATTATTCCCTGTCCCTTACCCCCACCAACTGCACCCTCTGTGACTTCTATATCTGTACCCCCTTCTTCTGCCTCACCCCTTTTCTCTGCCTTATTCCTCCCATCCCCCTTGAACCCCTTCCCAGCCAGACTGCTTCCTACTGGGCTTCCTAGGTCAACCTCCCCTCCTCCCTTGCTGATTTCCAACCCCTCTCCTATTCCCCACTGTTGTCGATTTAGAGCCCCCATTCCCTTCTAACCCGATAGTGATGCCCCTCCCATCCTTCCCCTTCCTGTAGCCTTCTCTCCTTCAGTCACCACCCCTTCCTTCCTTACTATCCCTGTTCTACCCTTTTGTCCTCGCTATCTCTTCCCCTACCTGTTGCCATCCCTCTCATGCCCCACTTGTCCTCCCCCCTTCAGTATATTGCTGTTCCCCCTCTCTGTCCCATAGCAGAGGTTCAAATCTATTTGTAATTGATACCTGTCCTACATCTCTTTCCCCTATCAGTTCCACCCTCCTACTTGTTCCCATTCGTGCCACCCCTGGTGCCTCCCTACCCTCAGCCATCTGCTCTTTCCCCTGGTACTTCTCATGGTGTCTTCCTCCCCCATCAGGAGGCAGTCCAACCCTTGGCTCGGGCACCATATCCCTTCTCCTCTCTTTCCTGCTAGTGCCTCTGATACTGGGGTCAGTTTCAGTCCCTAGTTATTCTTCCTCTGTCCCCCTTTGCCATCCCCTGTCCCCCCCCCCAGGATGCCTATCATACTCATCTGCCGTGCCATTTACACACCTCCCTAACCTCCACAGTTCCTCCCTCAAACTAGCCAGTCATTTACAGACCATACACCACCCCCATCCTCCAAGCCCAGTCCAGGATCATGGCATACCCACACTCTGTACACCCCTCCACCCCACCCTAGTGACATGTGGTACCTGCCCCATTTTGACACCTATTTTATGCTAGGGGCTCTTACTCACAGGTTCTGTATCCTACTACAACTGTTAGGCCCCTATTTACTCAAATTCCTGTCCCCTCACACTAGTCCCCCTACTGACCCCTTGCCAACGAGGGTAATTCAGGCTCAAATGTCATCTGTTAGATACTGTATTACTGTAGGAATCCTAAAGCCTTCTTGTCTGTTTTTCAACCCTCAACTACCATACTTTTTGTTCTCGGCTCTCATATAGTTTCAGTTAGGCCAGTTAGAAATCCTATTGCACTCCAAGTATTACTTAGTTCAGTTAGAGAAATAAACAGAACAAATAAATATGTATTATTACAAGAATCATAACAGTATAGCTCAGTACTTAGCTCAGTTCGAGAAAGAAACAGAAGAAGTAAATCTGTATTATTACAGCAATCCTAAAGCATCCAATCATTGCTTTGTCTCCACTCCAGAGGTCCTGCTGTAATAGAGGGCCACAGAGAACCTGGGGGGGAAGGGTGGGCAAGTGCAAAGTCCCGCCAGAGCTCCATCGATCTCGTTCACGCCCCTTCTCTCACTCGCTCATTCTATTTCTCCTGACGCAGCAGGCTATCCTTTTGTACTGGGCTCTTGCTTGCATTAGCACCTTTTTCTGCCCACAAAGAAATCTGCAGCAGTACTGACACAGCTCCATTGAGCTCTCTCACTCCCCCTTTCTCACTCGTTCTATTTCTCATGGCGCTGCAGGCTACCCTTTTGCAGTGGACTCCTGCCTGCATTGGTGCCTTTTTCTGCCCACAAAGAAGTTCACAGCTGTCCTGACAGGGCTCCATTGAGGTCGCTCACTCCTCTTCTCTCACTCGCTCATTCTGTTTCTCCTGGTGCTGCAGGCTACCCTTTTGTACTGGGCTCCTGCCTCCATTGGTGCCTTTTTATGCCCATAAAGAAATCTGCAGCAGTCCTGACAGAGCTCTGTTGAGCTCACTCACTCCCCATCTCTCACTTGCTCATTCCGTTTCTCCCGGCACTGCAGGCTGCCCTTTTGTGCTGGGCTCCTGCTTGTGTTGGTGCCTTTTTCTGCCCACAAAGAAATACACAGCAGTCCCAACAGAGCTCCGTTGAGCTCACTCACTCCCCTTCCCTTACTCGCTCATTCTGTTTCTCCCGGCGCTGCAGGCTGCCCTTTTGTACTGGGCTCCTGCCTGCTTTGGTGCCATTTTCTGCCAACAAAGAAATCTGCACCAGTCCCGACAGGGCTCAGTTGAGCTTGGTCACTCCCCCTCTCTCACTAGCTCAATCCTAATCTGTCCCAAACACTGAGTTCCCAAAGCGACTGCGCTATTCTGTGCTGGAAGTGTGAAAATACATTTCGTCCAGGATGTGAAAAATTACAGCTGTACTGTTCATAAGAGGTGCGAGAAAATGCTAGTGTTGAAAATCTGGTGTGAAAATATTACTGATTTGCAAAGTTACAATGGCACATGGAAACTGCACAGTGCACGCCCATAACACAGTTATGCTATGGACTTTCATCACAAAATTTTCAACATAGGCATTTTAGGACTTCTGCTCATGAACAGTGTCACTGTAGTTTTCTTACTGTGTTCCAAACAATGATTTCCCACAGCGACCGCACTTATCTGTGCCAGGAGTGCGAAAACGCATTTCTTCTAGGATGTGAAAAATGACAGTTGTACTCTTCATAAGGAAGTGTGGAAAAATGCTGATGTTGAAAATCTGGAGTGAAAATATTGCAAATTCGTGAAGTTACGAGTGTGCATAGCAACTGCGCAACTCACGCTCATAAAACAGTCATTTTTTGGATTTTTTTCTACCAAATTTATTACTCAGCTCAGCAAGAGAAAAAAACAGATCAAATAAATATGTATTATTACAGCAATCATAACAGTACAGCTCAGTACTTAGCTCAGTTACAGAAATAAACAGAACAACTTAATCTGTATTATTACAGCATCCTAAAAGTATCCAGTCATTGCTTTGTCTCCACACCAGAGACCCTGCTGTAATATAGGACCACAGAGGACCTGGGTGGGAGGGTGGGCAACTCTAAAAGTTCTGGCACAGCTCCACTGAACAAACCTCCCCCTCTCTCACTCGCTCATTATATTTCTCCTGATGCTGCAGGCTGCCCTTTTGTACTAGGCTCCTGCTTGTATTGGTGCCTTTTTCTGCTCACAAAGACATCCGCAGCAATCCCGACACAGCTCCATTGAGCTCACTCACTCCCCCTCTCTCACTCATTCATTCTATCTCTACCTGCGCTGCAGGCTGCCCTTTTGTACTGGTCTCTGCCTGTGTCGGTGCCTTTTTCTGCCCACAAAGAAGTTCACAGCTGTCCTGACAGAGCTCCGTTGAGGTCGCTCACTCCCCCTCTCTCACTCACTCATTCTGTTTCTCCTGGTGCTGCAGGCTGCCCTTTTGTACTGGGCTCCTGCATTGGGGCCTTTTTCTGCCCACAAAGAAATCTGCAGCAGTCCCGACAAAGCTCAGTTGAACTCAGTCACTCCCCCCTCTCACTCGCTCGATCTTAATCTGTTCCAAACACTGATTTCCCACAGTGACTGTGCTATTCTGTGGCAGGAGTACAAAACCATATTTTGGCCAGGATATGAAAAATGACAGCTGTACTATTCATAAGGAGGTGTAAAAAAAAAAGCCAGTGTTGAAAATGTGGCGTAAAAATATTACAAATTTGCGAAGTTACAAGGATGCATGGAAACAGTTCAACACATGCTTGTAACACAGTCATTTTATGGATGTTCGTCACCAAATTTTCAACATAGGGATTTTAGGACCTCTGCTCATGAACAGTGTCACTTTCCTTTTCTTAATCTGTCCCAAACACTGATTTCCCACAGCGACCGCGCTATTCTGCGCCGGAAGTGTGAAAACACATTTCGGTCAGGATGTGAAAAATGACAGCTGTACTGCTCATAAGGAGATGTGAAAAAATGCCAGTGTTGAAAATCTGGCGTGACAATAATACAAATCTGTGAAGTTACAAGGGTGTGTAGCAACTGCTCAATGCACACTCATAAAACAGGCATTTTTTGGATTTTCTCCACCAAATTTGCAACATAGGCTTTTTGAGAGCCCACCTCATGACCACTGGCACTGTTATTGTGTTACTCAGTCCCGAAAGGTGATTCCACTCAGTGACCGTGAAATCACCTTTCAGGGACAAATAACACCATGATAGTGGCTGAATTCATGAGAAGGGGTCCCTAAAACCCAATGTTGAAAATTTGGTGCCAAAATTCCAAAAAAATGCCTGAAATATGCATCAAAGTTGAAAAAAAACTATTTATGCCATTATATAGCTTACCGGCATTTCCTCAGTTCATGGTCGGCTTTGAAGAGTGCAAACGTGTTCCCGGGCACCAGCTTGTCCAAAACAGCTTCTCCACATAGAAATTAATGGCAGCCATCTTTAAAAAAGGCAAACCTTATTGAAATGAATGGATACTTAACACAAAAAGCTGATTTTACAAAGAAATCTTTATTTAAATAACAGACAGCAAGGATTTGGGCTGGGATTGTTTATTTAAGTTAAATCCATCTCACAAACAGGTCATGTTCTATGGAGATCAGCAGTTCCCATTTGTGTAACAGAGACTGAGAAAGGCTGAAATTGTCTACCAATATGTTTTGTTGATGGTAGCTCCTTCTGATCCTTACAACCTCCATTCTGACAAGTGAATATCTTCCACAATGAACATGTCCAATGAAGAAGGAAATATGGGCACATAAGCATCCAGAGGCCTACCTTCACCCACCTCAGGAGCATGGGCTACAAAATAGAATCCCTATTGCAGGGCATACAGTCCACCACCTCATCACAGGGAATGTCAGCTATGCACTCCATTCAGGATGAACTTGCCTACATTGAAACTATCTCACCACACTTCACGGTGCATATCAGCCTACAACTGCTATCCTTCACTGCCTTGCCTCACAAAGACACTGTGAATTGGTTTGAGCAGTTCCAAGTGTAGATTGCAGTCAGTGATTTTATTTATTTATTTATTTATTTATTTATTTAAGTTAAGGATTCAATACCTTTGAGCCGGAGGCTCGTTTACAAAGGTTCTGTGTCAGACATTTAACAGTGCAGTACACAAAATGGAAGTACAAAACAGGATCCTAGGTGACAGCAGCATTACAGGAAATATTTAGGAAAAATAATAATCACAATGTTTACAATTTAAATAGGAGTTGCAAAAACAATTGATACTCACAATTACCTAAAATATTACAACAACACTTTAGAAGTGTGGTGCAGCTCTTTATTGTGAAAAAGACAACATTCAGGGCTAGACCCAGGTTCAGAGAACAGGAGGTTAGAAGCAGCCTGTGGTGGCTTTGTAAAGGAAAAAGGAAAAAAAAAAGAGGATGTGGGGGGTAAGTACAGGGACACGAGGCAAAGCCAGATGGGGGAGAGGAGAACAGAACAGGTCTCCGCCAGGTTTAAAGGGTACAGCCTCAGCGTGATTCACTGGCAAGATAGGAGTGCAAGCCATGTTTAAACTGGCTAATCTTCATGCAGCCAGATACATCAGCAGGGAGGTCATTGATCATCCTAGGTTCCTGATAGGAAAAGGTTCTTTGGGCTAATGACATGCTCTTGAAAGGCACTAAAAGTCCCCCTGGACTGGACCAATCAATTTTATATCTCCAATGTCCTATGCTTGCTTCTGAGAGGAACTGCCATTTCTGGTTCAACACACTTCCAAAACATGTTAAAGGAAATACTGCCATCCTGTATGCAACTTTTAAATATCACTTCATCCAAGCATATCCACCCTGGTTACTGTAACAACAGCTGTAGGAATGCACCATGCAGCCCTCCGAATCACTGTAAGCCTTCATAGTGAACAATGAATTATGCTGCAAATGTCTGTAGGAAATAGAATAAGATTAAATTACAGCCTTTGTCTGAGGACTGATCCTACAACTTTGTCCTTATGCAGTCCAATAGAAGCCGATAATCTGGATGGATACTATCCAAGCTGCGCAACTTGCACAGGAATCCATATGAATGTTCCACACCACCAGTGTACAATTACCTTAATTATCACAAATGGCTACATTCGCAACATGTGTCCAGCACCAAAAAGAAATGATAGATAAGCTCTTCACATCTGTCAATAATTTACAGCTCAGCTCAGCTTCTTCCTCCTCTGCTACCTCTGTCAAAGCTCTGCAGCCACCGCAACAGCAACCTGCTGAACCACCACCTTCTCGAGACGTTTTTATCTGCTAGTGATGTAGATTCAAAGGACACACTGCTGTAGTTTGCAGAAAACTAAATTATGACAATAGGAATAACAAGAATCAAGGATGTCCACTGCAGCATCATCAGCAAGATGAACCCAAGTGCTCATAGGATAATGGAAACAAATGCCTCCCAACAAACTAGGGGTTTTGTTGGGCAGGGGAATACCTCAACTGACTGTCCTTCTGACACTCACAACACATGCAAGCAGTACCCTTCAACTCAAAAAACCAGCTCTGGCACCATCTCACTCCCAGGTGCAGCTGTTCCTGTCATCAGATCACCACTTCTAGCAAACTACATCTCTGTGACCACTGGAGATTGATTCATGCATGCCTTGATTGACACTAGAGCAGACATCTCAGTTATCAACACCAACATCCTGAACAACAGAGCTCTTTGTCAGTCACTTCATGTCTTGCCAGCTGACTTGAAGTAAATCATCGCAGCAAATGGAACTGGAAGGGGACAGGATCAGTTGTGTTCCAAGACAGTAGCTGCTTCTTGTTGTTTTCACAGGGTTCTGGTGGATTTTACTTGGTAGAAGGTTATTTCTTTTCTTTCTTACTTCTAAGGGGCTAGCAGGGTATTGTTTTGGGGGCTGCTGGAAGTTTGAAAACTGATTTGGTGGCTGTAAGTGGGCTCATTTGTTGGATGTTTCACTGTGTAACAGGCTGCACTGGTGGAGGCCTATTTCTTCTGATTTAAAACCTATTTGGTGGGATTTGCTTGGGCCTGGTTATTTGAACTGGAGACCTATATCTGTTAATTTCAAGCCTATTTTTATGTGTTGTTAGGGAAGCTGATTAAATTGGAGACCTGTTTCCTTTGGCAGCAAACATATTTTGGGGGCTTTGAGTTGAATTTTGATTCCTTGTTGCTGACTTCAGTAGCTGCAAGGATTACTGCATAGTGGGGGAAGGGTGTTAATGGTCTGGCCAGGTCTCACTCAGCTAATTGACTGGAGGCAGAGCTGAATCAGGTTTGTGGTGTTAGCTGCTTTGTCTTCTCAGAAGGAACTGGAAGGGGACAGGATCAGTTGTGTTCCAGGACAGTAGCTGCTTCTTGTTGTTTTCACAGGGTTCTTGTGGATTTTACTTGGTAGAAGGTTATTTCTTTTCTTTCTTTCTTCTAAGGGGCTAGCAGGGTATTGTTTTGGGGGATGTTGGAAGTTTGAAAACTGGTTTGGTGGCTGTAAGTGGGCTCATTTGTTGGATGTTTCACTGTGTAACAGGCTGCACTGGTGGAGGCCTATTTCTTCTGATTTAAAACCTATTTGGTGGGATTTGCTTGGGCCTGGTTCTTTGGCTGCTGGGCTTGGAGGGGAGACACAGGGCTGATACACTCTCTCTCGAGTCGGGTGTCTGCCCAAGACCCACCTCCCCCACCCTCCCTCCCCAGAGTTCTGCTAATTTATAGGGGAACATCTGTCCTGCAATTGGAGAAAAGGCTCAGGTGCAGCTCATGTAGTTCTAGTCACTGGGGTTGATTTAAAGGCTGGGACAGAGGAGCTTAGGGAGTTGTTCATTTTCCTTATAAGTTTACTGTGTTGTGCTGCACCTAGTAACAGGGTTACCGGTGTACTGTGGGACTGTATCTAAGATTAGTGGGTGACCTGATTAGGCAGTAGGGGTGTATCTTGAACTAGGGGGGACCTGGTGGGTCACCCAAAGAAACCTATTTGGAAGGGGATGGAACCACATGTCATTAGGGCCGACATCTTTGGGAGGGTGGTGGGGTGCACAGGGTGTGGAGCAGCCATGATACTGGACTGGGCTTGGAAGTTCGGTGGTTGCCCAGTGTGCTACCAGCTGGCACAGCTTAGGGAAGAGGCTTCGGGGATTAGGAGACAGCTGGGGGAAGGGAGGAGGTATGGTTGGGGAAGGGGTCAGAGGATCTCCCACGGGGTTGCACCAAGCACTGGGGTGGGGGCATAGGAAAAGGAGTTCAGGAGAATACTCAGGGGTCACATAGGGACCCTGGCAGAGGGGGTCTAAAAGGACACTACCAAGGAAGCAGGCAGGTAACTGGGGAACCTCACAAAGGAGGGACAGAGGGACAACATTCTCAGGGAAGTAGGCAGATGGACAGGGCTGGACATAAGGAAGCAAGGCGGGGAGGTGGATCAGACCTTACACTCAGTAACCGCTTCAGTTCTCTTCTTCTGCTCGAGGATGAGGGGGTGATGTAGCCACAACAGGGGTGGTTAGAGATGGAAAGGGAGTTGAGGGCAGGAGGCAAGGGCCAGATAGGAGGAAGAACGGGGGAACCTGGAATGCAGGAAAATGGGGGGAGCAGTGAATCAGAGCAGGAGGGGCAGGGGGAAGAGGGAGGAAAGCGCAAGGAGAAGGACCAGTTGGGAGGAAAGGTAAAGGAGAAGGACCAGAAGAACAAGGAGGATTCAGTAAAGGGAGCTGAGGGTTTGGGCCAGGGGAGCACGACAAGCAAGGAGGGACTAAATGGAGACAGGAAAGAAGGGAGGACGAGCCAGGCTAGTTTAGCAGATGGGGGAGAAGGACCAGTTGTGAGCAGTGAGGGAGGAGTTAGCAAGGTACAGAAGGATACTCAGGAGGAGGAGAGGCATAGGATTGGAGGGAAGGGGGTGGCCAGGGTAAATAAGGAGGGGGTGGCATGTGGCACCCAGATAGGGGGAGGAACAAGGAGCCAGCTGGGTGGAGAGGCAGGTAGAAATGATGAGGGTCATGGAAGGGGGGAAATGGAGGAAAAGGAGCAGTCAGAGTGCTCCTGTTGGGGAATCTATGATCAGGGGTATCAAATGGGATAGGGAGGGAGAAGCCTGGCCAGTTAGAACAAAATGCTTCCCTGGACTAATGGTGCACAGGGCTAAGCACGAGGTATATCAGCTGGCAAAGGATTGTGGGGATTCCCTGGACATACTGGTCCACCTGGGTACAAATGACATTGAGGGAAATAGCAAGCTAGAGATACAGGCAAGATTCAGGGAGCTTGCCAGGGTCTGTCATGACATAAGATGCACAGTTTCCTCTCAGAAATCCTGCCAGTGCCAAGGGCTAGTGGGGAACACAAAGGAAGGTTAGGAGATAAACCAGTGGCTCAGGGAGTGGTGTGAGCCAGAGGGTATGGGTTGATGGGGATTGAGGGGAGACCTGGGAGGATAAGGAGCTGTATGCTGAGATAGACTCCATCTCAATTTGGAGGGAGGAATCCTTAAGTTGAAAATAGAGGGGTTCATTGGTGAAAAGTGGGGTTTAAACTTGTGAAGGGGAGGGATGAGAGAAAAGGCTGTCAAGGGGTGCCGATAAAGTAGAACTCTGTCTCCACCCCTGGGGAGCTGGAGGATTGTGGAAAAGGCCTACTGGTAAAGTGCAGACCAAGGGAAAACAGAATCCCCATGGGAACACGAGCAGGGGAAATGGAAGTGTAGGAAAAGGGTGGAAGGTAGTCCTGCTAAATGCCAGGAGCTTGGGCAATAAAATGCCTGAGCTCCAGGCAATGTTAACTGAGGGAGCATTGGATGTGGCAGCGGTCACTGAGACCTGGGCCACTGCAGGACACTACTGGGACCTGAACCTGGAGGGTTACACTATGTTCAGGAAGGACAGGGGGGAGGGAAGGGGAGGTTGGGTAGCAATGATAGCCAAAAACTGCATTGGCATAGGGGGAGTAGAGGAGGCGGAGGGAACTGTGGAGGTAATTTGGGTCACCGTGATAACAAGGGGGGCAAGAGAGTAAAAATAGGAGTGGTGTATAAACCCCCTGCCTTGGCGGAGGAGAGTCTGGTGGCAGATGTTGGGAGGCACTGCAGACTGGGCAGAGGAACGGTGGTGGTGTTGGGGGACTTAAACATGCCAGGAACAGACTGGGAGACTATGACATCCTCTGTGACCAGGGAACAGAGGTTGTTGGATGTCTTTCAAGACGTGTTCCTAACTCAGCAGGTGGGGGAACTGACCAGGGAGGCGCAGGTACTGGATGTGGTCCTGGCAGACAGTGACCAGATTGGGGGCCTGGAGGCAAGGGACCCATTGGCTGGGAGTGACCATGCCACGGTCTGGTTCTGCCTTGACTTAGGAGGGCTAGAAGGCTGCACAAAGACGGAGGTAACTGACTTCATGGGGATGGATTTTAAGGACATGGGAAGGGTCCTTAAGGAGCATTTGGATGTGATTGGGTCAGACATGGGCACTGACAGTAGGTGGGAAATCATCAGGAGAGGGATGCAGGATGCTACCAGCACCTGTGCAAGAGTAAGACGAAAATGCGGTAGGGTCCGAAAACCCTGCTGGTGGACCAGGGAGGTCCAGGAGGTGGTGCGGGAAAAGATGGCAGCATATAGGCAATTCAAGTGCTCGAGGAGTGAAAGGGATCGAGTGGAGTATGAGCTGATGGCTGAAGGGCCACTAGGGTGGTGAGGGTGGCTCAGGCAAGGAAGGAGCAGAACCTGGCCAGGGAAATTAGAGAGGAACAAGGGTTCTTTAGATACATTGTGGAAAATGAAGGGTGAAGGGGCAGATTAGCAGGATTAAATCAGGGAGAGATGGGCACAAGACCCGGGGGAGCAGGCTGAGGTACTAAATGAGTACTTCACCTCAGTTTTCACCAAGGAAAATGGGGGTGCTGCATCATACATGGGAGGAGACAGAGATATTGAGGAGGGGGGACCCTTACCAATCAGCGGGTCTGGGGAGAGGGGGAGGCATCACTGGCAGGAGGAGGGAGGGCTAAGCAGGGAGAAGAGGTACCGAAGTGGAAATCACAGCAGAGAGAGTGAGGGAAGCCCTCAGCTCCCTTAGGATGGAGAAAGCACCGGGGCCAGATAAATTACAATCCAGAGTGCTGAAGGAACTTTCGGATGTCCTGGCGTAACCCCTGGTGGAGCTTTTCACCATCTCTCTGAGGACAGGGTGGGTGACCCAGGACTGGAAGGTGGTGCATATAGTGCCTATCCACAAGGGGGAATCAAGGGAGGTGGCAGGGAACTACAGGCCTGTCAGTCTGACATCAGTGGTGGGCAAGATGATGGAGGGCATTGTCAAGGAAAGTCTGGGGGGGGCCTGGAAAAGTCAGGGTGCCTGGACGATAGACAGCATGGATTTGTCCCGGGAAAATCGTGTCAGACAAACCTTGTGGAGTTCTGTGACTGGGTGATGAGTGCCTTGGACCTGGGTAGACCAGTGGACATCCTCTTTCTAGACTTCAGCAAGGCATTTGACTCTGTTCCTCACATGGGCCTGTTGGATAAGCTGGGAGAAATGGGGGTGGGGAACCAGATGATCAGATGGATAGGCAATTGGCTCCAGGACCGGATCCAGAGGGTTGTAGTTGGTGGGATAGCCTCATCCCCAAGGAGGGTCATTAGTGGGGTCCCAAAGGGATCAGTCCTTGGGCCCCTCCTGTTCAATGCCTACGTCTCTGACATAAGGACAGGAATCAGGAGTGAGATGAGTCTCTTTGTGGATGACTCAAAACTGGGGGTGGTGGTGGATGAGGAGGAGGGGAGCGTGGCCTTACAGGGGACCTGGAGGCTCTGGAAAGATGGTCTAGAAAGTGGAAGCTGAGGTTCAATGCAGGGAAATGCAAGGTACTCCACCTGGGGGCCAGAAACCCGGGCCAAGTGTACACCCTGGGGGGGGGAATGCTACAAGTCTCGATGGCTGAGAGGGACCTGGGGGTGGTGGTGGATGTCAAGATGAACAATGCTGAGACTTGTAGGAGAGCAGCAGCCAAGGCCAACAGGATGCTGGGATGCATCACTGGGGGATCACCTCCAGAAGGAGGGAAGTGATACTCCCTCTGTATAACTGCTTGGTGAGGCTGCACCTTGAGTACTGCGTGCAGTTTTGGAGGCCACGCTTAAAGAGGAACATTAAACTCCTGGAGAGGGTCCAGAGGAGGGCAACTAAAATGATTTGGGGCTTGGGGGACAGGACCTATGAGGAGAGGCTTGAAGAGCTAAATATGTACACATTAGAAGAGAGAGAAGGGACTGGGGGGACATGATAAAGGTCTTCAGGTACATGAAGAGGGTAAATAGGGAGGAACAGTCAGGTGCTTCTAAGGAAGGAGGAGGGGCCACCAGAGGCATGGGTGGAAGCTGGAGGGGAAGATTCAGGGAGAAAGGAGGAGGCGCTACTTACTGAGAGGGTGGTGGAGCCATGGAATGCACTGCCTAAGGGGCTGGTGGAGGCAGAGATGGTGGAGGGGTTCAAGAGGGGGTGGGACAGGTACTGGGGAAGGGTTCTGGAAGCAAAATCCAATGCAGCAAGAATATCCAGAACTGGGAAGGGAGAAGCCAGAGAAGACGAGGGAGGCAGCTAGGTCAGCACCCAGGGTGGGGGCTGACCAAACGAGCAGACACGAAAGACTGTTAGGCTTATTCTGCTGGCATTTTAGTATGTTAGTAAATGTTACTACAGTGCCTATAACAGGCATCGTCCACCTCAAGCTACACTTTGACTTATAAAGCTACAGTGAAGTTTCACCTAGTGCCTGATCTACAACCACCAGTGATTCTTGTTATGGGCTCTCTCAAATATCACAAAGCCATCCTGGATTTTCCTCAGTCACTGGACCCCAGAGACAACTTGCAGCTATGGACTCAGTCACTGTGCCTCCTAAGACAGAGATGAATTTGACTGCCAAGACTTGAAGTGAACTAGTCCCACAGGTTGTTGTCGCCACTGCCATGGGATCCCCCACTCTGCATTCTTCAGGTCTTCTCTTAGGAAACACCTTGTCTGCTGTGCATGATGGCACAGTACTCAAGAAATACTGCAACTTTAAGAATGAGCCAATCATTCTTGAAAAGTTTGTCTGACTGTCTACTGGCACCATCTCCATCTCATGCAAGAACCATCTCTACACCTGTCAGCACCACCACCACCATATTCACTTCACTGGTGTTATCCCTCAGTGACTGACTATCCTCTTCAAAGATTCCAGCAGCTCCAACAGGGAAACAACAGCTTTTAGATTTCCTGGAAAACTACCCAGATGTCTTTGTTGGTTTTAACAACAAGCCCAGCTGTGCAGCCCAGTCAGAAATCCATCCATCTGTGAGCCTACAAAGTGTGAGACAAACAGAATAAGTTCTAGAGGACATGATCAAGGGCATGCTGGAACAAAACATTATTTAATAATCTACAAGTTCTTGGGGTGCACCGTATCTGCTGGTGGTAGAAAAGGACAAAGGGTATCACTTAATGGTGGACTACTGGAAGCTCAACACCTGTACATTGCTGGATGTTCATCCTATACCAACACAGAGGATGCCTTAGAGAGTCTTGGTGTGTTCAGCCCAGCCTAGTTCACCACTTAGGACCTTCAAAATGGATTCTATCAAGTCTCCATTGATCCAGCTTCTCATCCATACACAGACTGGTATTGTCACTTGGGACTTTTCGACTGCCTCTAGGACTTCAGAGCAATCCAGCCACATTCCACTGTGTTATGGAAGCCATACTATGTGTGTTGTCTTGGAAATCTTACCTAGTCTACATGAGCGATATTGTCTTCACCAGAACTCTTCCAGAACACCTCCAACACCTCAAAGAAGTGTTTGAACACCTCTGATGAGCCACTCTCAAGCTTTGCCTAGAGAAGTGTTCTTTTGCCTAGCATCAGATTCATTACCTGGGACATGTCAGCTCTCAAGTAATCTATCCAGACCCAGATAAGTTCTCAGTAGTCAAAGACTATCCAGAAACTATTAACCTCAAAAACTTCAGATCTTTGCTAAGCCTGTTTGTATATTACAGAAAGTTAATCAATACATATGCCAAGATTGCAGCACCACTGTATGCCCTCACCAAAAGGGGATGTGAATATGCATGGACTTCTGAGTGCAAAGAGGCTTTTGATACCTTAACAGACCAACTGATCTCCACTCCTGTATTGACCTACCTAAGGTTCAACCAACCCTTTAAACTCTACACAGATGCTAGTTCTCTTGCAGAGGGTGCTGTGCCATGTCAGGTTCAGAACAGAACAGAACATTTTTTTTCCCTATGCTGGGCACACTTTTTAATCAGCTGTGCACAACTATGGCATCACAGAAAAGAGAATATCTAGCCATGATATCTGCTGTAAATATATTTGATTGCTGTCTTCGCTACTCCTCATTCACAGCTGCTGTTGATCATTCTGCCCCCAGATGGATGTTCAAAATGAAGGAAACAATAGGAAAGTTTGCTCAATAGATTGTCATGCTCCAGTCCTACAACTTCAATATTCATTACAGACCAGGTGGAAGTCATTCCTGTGTGGATGATGTTAGTTGCTGACAGAATCTCTCTGCATTACCCTCAACAGATAAGGAATCCTGTTTAGAAACTCTTCCTTTCCACACCACAGACATGCTTCCTGAGGACACTCCTACAGCACCCCAAGTTGTTTTCTGCTCCCAAATGCTTCTTCAGAAAGCAACACCAATCCTCAGTTACTACAATCCGCTGAAGATCTTCTCACCTCCTGTGCATCTGCACTCACCCTGGCAACTGTCAAGAATAAACAAAGCAAATTCTCAATTCTAAGACATAATCACTTTCTTGGAGTCTAGAAATCTTCTGCAACAGAAGTAATATCATGAGAATGTTATTTTCCTAGCTTCACAATACTTCCTCAATGACGCTGTGCTTTTTCACATTTGGACCAACTCAGGCAAGGGCCATCACGTGGAGAGAACTTGTGTACAGTTAGCTGTGCCTTCATCTTTAATCAGTGAAGTTCTTCCCTCTACTCATGCCTCTCCACTTCCTAGAGGTCATATGAGAATCCACTGAAGTCTCATAAAGACAAGGCACCACTTCTTCTGACCTCACATGAACTAGGATGTTGTCCAATACGTCAAATCCTGCCAGCTCTGCTCCCAAAAAAAGCCTCCTGCCAAATCGCCAAAGACACACTTCATTCCAGTGCCTGTAGTGACAGAACCATTTCAACGAGTCAGCACAGACATTCTTCGATCTATCCTAACTTGTTCTAACTCTGCCAAGAAATGTATTCTTGTTTTTTGTGGACTACCTTACCAAATACCTACTGTAGACTTAGCTCCACTAAAGGACAGCAAAACTGCTACAGTAACAAATGCCTTCCTCAACACAGTTATTTGTTGTCATGGTGCCCACATCGTTGCTCCCTTCAAACAGAGGTATTAACTATCTTTCTACTATTGTTCGAGACTTGCAAAATCCTCAACATAAAAAAGATTTACATAATGAGCTATCACCCGCAATGCAATGGACAAAGTGAAACAATGATGTCTACCATTCTAAATACACTCTCCAAATACCTGGATGAAACTCACAACACTTGGGACTGCTTTGTTCTTTTTGTTCAATTTACCAACAACACAAGTCCTTGTGTTGACAGTACAGAGTACACTACTTTATTCTTGATCCATGGACACCATCCAAGAACTCCATTGGATTGTGTGTATTCATTCCTTCAATGTAAACTAGCTTGGTTATTTGCTATGTGGTGTATATGATTGTTTTAATGTATGCTGTTACAGGTATGCCTTGTAAACAAGGTATTTATAGCCGTAATGGTGCTATACTGTATACATACATTTTATTATTACTACTACATGGATCTCTCACTGCTAGGGGTTCCAAAATCAGCTTCCTCATACATAATCCCTATACTGGAACAGCTTGAACTTGCCAGACATGTCGCAATAATTACATTGAGACAAAGAAAATGTGCCATGTAGAAAAAGTCAGCAGCCAAGTCACATGAACTTTCATTTTCTGTGGGGGACGTTATCCACTTGTATTGAGCTGTCTTAGTGCTGGGTGTCACAAACAAACTGCTCTGCCCTTGGACTGGTCTATTCTACATTGTGGAAAAGCTTTTCCCAGTTCATGTCTGCCTGCAACACAAGTCAAATGGAAAGTTTGTACTGAACAAAGTCCACATCAATTGTCTGAAGCATGGGTACCTGAGCAACACCCTTCCAGATGATCCCAGTCCTCCCAGTAATGTAGTTGCACTTGAATCTGACATCCTTTCAGAATCAGAACTTTCTCCTAATAACCTGCAACAGTTTCTTCAGATCCTTATACCCCCAACTCTCTCCAGTAGAATTCTGTTGCACCTGATCTTCACTCTGATGAATTCCTGGGTCTTCTCAGACCTCATCTTCTCAGGAATCTCTTGTGCATACCCCTATGTACCAGATCAAGAAGATTTGGCACAAGAAATTTGTCAAGGGATCATGGACTTATAGAGATAAATGGTGTGATTCTGGCAGCTCACAGAATTCTTGGGTTGCTTTTGTGGACCGTACATGGTCCTGTCAAGAACTATTTCAAGAAACTCATAATACCACTGCAGCTGACCGGAAATGTAGACACAGATCATGAATTTTTGTGCAACTGACTCAGTGTGTCTGGGGACTAATGTTTCTATTGCCCATGGTATTCCTCACTGTCTGTGCTAAATTGTTCTTCTGCATTAAATGTTCTAATGTACCTCTTTCTATGCCTACATTTTATGCTAAAAGGTATTGAATGCTACATAAACTGCATTAAAACATTTTATTTCCAGGGATGCCTTCTTCCAAAAGACAGTTCCATGTTTTGTTTACATGTCCTGCAACACTTTATTAAAAGTTTGTATAGCCTGCCCGCCTCTTCCTTTTCTCTTCCCTTCCCTGTATTGCGGCACTTGTTACTCTGACCAAGCCTCAGGTTGCTATGGTGTTCCTCTGCCCTGGTAATACTCTGACTGGTCACCATTGTAGTCCAGATCCTTTTGGCACCTCCTTCCCCAGCTGTAGAGTTCTGCTATGGACAGTTTATATCATGTATTTCTTGATGTTTCTCAACTGTTTTCCTGTTTATACTGCTTATTATTGCTTGTTCAATTGGTACACACTTTCACGATCCCGGGGTGATGTGGAGTACACAATTAAGCATGAGGCTTAATGTTTAGGTGCTGCCTTTTTATAAACACTCAGAATACATTTTTTGTTACAAATGGTTACAGTGCCTGGTAGTGCCTTATCATAGCAGGGGCTCTGGAAACCCTTAAGTCTGAGGCATAACCTCATGGTTTGCAGTAATCTTCTGTGATGAATAAAAACATTTTACTTTAACTTTATGTGTCCAACTACAGTTATTTGCACGGTCCAACAAAATGTCATCTACTGGAATAGCAAGACATGGGCATGACAGACCTGAACAGAAGATAAGGTTCCTAGTAGCAGTTCAACACCAAAATGCCACACTACTAATTTCAACACCAAAATGCCATACTACTACTACTAATTTCATGCTGTGAACTAAGGCTGGCTGAACTTTATATTCTGCTGGTAAAGTTCTGGTGAAATTAGAATTCTGCAGAATTATGCGAAATGTTGCCAAAACTTAAATTTCGGTCATGTACAACTACTTTCAAAACTTCTAGCCCAAATTGTACCTTTCTTGATTGATGTGATGCCTTCTGCTTCATTGATATACATACCAAGTTTTAGATCTCTAGCTTTAACAGGACTGAGTTATAAGCAGTCCAACATCCAGAAATTTGTAAATAACATTTAAAAAGTACAAAAACTGCACCATGTTAAGCTTTTATAACTTTAATACTAGAGAACACAGTGTCTCCAATTTTGGTGGGCTCATAGATCCTTCAAAGGAGGCTGTGTGTGTCAACTTTCTAATCTCTTGCTTAAAGGATGACCATGTTATAACCAGCAATAAACTGCAAACTGACATCAGTAATTACTGATAAATGCCATGGGCTTTTTTTGAAATTGTGGAATTTTGTGATAATTTTGTGGACACCTTATCAATAATTTTGCATAGCCATATACTTGATCTGCCACAAAGGACAAAGGTAATGAATGGATAGAATTGTAATAAGGTAGCATTTACAGGGGGTTCCATAGTAAAAATACAGTGGTGGACAGTCAGTAACAGGTACTCTTTTTTTTTTTTTTTTATTCTTTCTGTTTCTCCACCTTGGCAGAGCAGACCTCTGCAATCTCCAGCTGTTGTTGCCTGCATCTCGGACCCGGTCATGCAGTCATGTGCACAGGCCACACAAACCCATAGACACAGGGCCAGGCCAACATTACACCATACCCTGGACAGGTGCCTCTCTCAGGTCTGGGGGCACAGGACACAGCCATCAGCTGCAGAGATCACCCCCACTGTTTTTTCCTCCTTGTTTTTTTGCCCTCAGAGTGTGGGCATGCAATGACATCAGACACAACATGCCAACATCTGCTGCACTCTGCCCTCTTCCTGGCACCACTCTAGTAGTGCCCCTGGTCATCACCAGGGGCTGCTATAGAGTGGTGGCTCCCTGGATGCCTCCCTGGAGTAGTCCTCCAAATGCTCAATCCTATCCCTCCCCTGCCAACCCCTGGCAGTCCAGGCTCACGTCCGAACCCGGGCCACCAGTGTGGCATGAGGTGTGGCATCCAGCACCCCAAACCCTCAGCACCACTGGGCCAGCCTCAGTAACAAGTACTCTTGTGTCAGCCAGCATCTGGAGGGAAAAAAAATCAGTAGTCAAGGCCATCACTTTGCACTTGTCACCCTTCTTGCAGTTTGCAAGCTAACCACTAGGGCTCTTACAGACTAAATGTCTTGTGGAGGTACATACATGTACAGCCTTATTGGTTCCATGTCATAACAGTGATCACAGAAAGGCGAACACTGTTAAGGTGAGAGTACATCACCGAAAATCAGTTTCAGCGATGTGCACTCCTGGCACACAGCAAAAGGCCACCGGAGACTTAATTTTTTGTTTTATGCAGAGGGCATCACTCCCCCCCCCCCGCAACCCTAATGAAAGATTCTTAACTCCAGAAGGGTGCATGTCAGGCATGGTGAAAAACAGAACAAAAAAAATTCCCGCACCAGCGCAAAAAAAAGAGCACACAACCAGAACTGAACCCGGTACCCTCCCAACCCTAGCCTGCCACCAATCCACCACAACACACAGCCAGCTGAGCAGCCCACTACCACACTACACCCCACAAACCCTCCCCATACCTGTCACACAGCATGATTCCCCCCCCATGTGCATGTATATATGGTAACATCCTGTCACTATATTCGCCGTCCCCCCAATCTGGTCACCCTCCCTGCCCAGTAGCCCCATGTACAGGTGCCGTGATTGAGTCGCCGTTTTTGAAAGCATTAAATCACGGTCACTATCATCAAAGTCTATTGCCTTATTTATGCACTATGTCACCTGTTGACTCTTTAACAATCCTGCAGTTGACAATACATACTTTTAACATTTGAAAACAGTGGCCCCAAGTGACATTACAACTAGTTGCAGCTGAGATCATTTATTTGTTTTTTTGTTAACCAGGTAAGTAACTAGACAAATAAATGCCTATTTACAGGTCTGAGCTGGGAGAGTACAAATGCAAGCATTAAGCAGTAAAACATACTAGTAACAATGTAAGGAAAACATGAATATAGAATCACAGCAAGAACAATAAATAAGATTTAGACAAAACAGTTATGTGAATATAACAGTAGATGTAAGACAAATTGGGAATAAATATGATTAATGAACAAAACCAAATACAGTATAATAATAAGTGAAATGTGTATGTTGGACTATATTCATTGTGTATATCATAATCATTGTGATCATTACGACAAAAGTTTCAGTTTCAGTTTTATTTTAAAAGCATAGATAAGTCCATCAGCAGAATTTGCCCATTTTCATAGATGACCAAGGGAGAAATAAACAATAGAAATAGAGACTTAAAATACTGTTATAACACAATACCACATTAGACAAAACAGAGACATTCATTGGCATCAAACAAAAATAGTACTTTAAACTCTGCTTAAAACCAACATAAGACTGCAAATTTAAGTGATCCACAGTTAAATAATTAAACATGACTGGTCCTGATAGCCAAGTTATCTTTGGCCTAAGAGATGTCCACACAAAGGGAATTTTGAAAAGTAACCTTGAAAAACCAAATCCAAAATCTTTTTTCGTATGAAAGGATCCTTTCTCATGTCAAACGAAAGACCCATGCAAAAAAGGATCCCTGCATATGAGAAAACAATAAGGAAAAAAATAAATTTCAAAATCTTTTTTCATATGAGGGCATCCTTTTTTGTATGAATGAAAAAAAAGCCATGTGAAAAAGAATATCTTCATACGAAAAAAATAATTTGAGTTTAGGTTTTTTTTCTAATTCTTTTTTTCATATGAAGGGATCCTTTTTCATATTTCTTTGTTTATACAGAAAAGGATTCCTTCATATGAAAAAAAGAATCTGGGAAAAAACTAAGCCCAAATTCTTTTTTCATTTGAAGAGATCCTTTTTTGTATAGGCCAGTTCCTTTTTCCTATGGCCACATGAAAAAAGAAAATTGGCTCATGAAAAAGGATCTTTAAATGTAGATAACAAACATGTCAGAGTCATTTTTCCACAAACTAAGTGCAGAATCCACCTAGCGGGGTCCCAATTATCAATATACATGTGGTGGCGAGTATGCAGGATATCATTTTTATGAGTTTTGAAATAATGAAAAATGGAAACAAGATGGCAGCCATATGGAAAAAGATTTTTTGTTCACAAAAAAGGGTTATCACCTATGAAAAAATGATCCTTTTTTGTATGGACCAAATTCTTTTTTCGTTCCAAACACCTATCCAAAAGATTGTACTGAGCAAGCTCAGAAGCTGAAATTTCAAAATTGAATAACTTTTGAATGGATAAATATTTTTTTCAACAAACCAGCAAAAGGCACTACTGTGGGCCAAGCTCTTTGTACCCTGAAAATTTCAGACCAAAATTCCAAACCATCTGGGAGCTAGGTGATGACAAAAAAAAAACAAAAAAAAGGATTTCTCACTTTTTTTTCTATCCAGATCTTGGAATCTGCACATCCAGCCAGAACTAAACCTGGTACATCAAGAGAACTACCCCACAAGACCACACATGTAAAATGTCATGCCCATCTGTTTAATGGTTGCAAAGCTATTAAAATGAAAATGTTGAGGTTTAACATAGAAACCCCTGCTCAACCCTAACTATAGTGGTGCTACCACACCACTATAATACTCTATAGCATTTACCGTATGGCAGTCATTGTAATCAATTTTAAAAATGACATTTAGCTAACAAATACTTTTAGGCCAATCACATCCAAATCCCCCTCAGTCTCTGAGCAAAGTCTCTTTAATTGCTGGACAGTAGTTCTTCTTGTAACAGTGGAAATCACAAATCACTGTATGGCAGAAAAGTGTCCCTCTTGAACTAGTCCCACAAAATAAATAGAAAGTACTGTACCACTTTCCTTATGAGTTTAAATTTAGATAACAAAATCTTGGACCTTCCGGAGTTAGTAATCAAACCTGGGTGCTGATGGTTCTCGAAGACAACCGGGTAACCGGAAAATGCTGTGCTGAACTTGTTGGATTTAGGCTGAAACAACTTAAAGGAACAGTTACCACTTGCATCAAGCTATAACTCTCCCTGCTCTCATGTACTGCCCTACTGACCCTGGCACTTGGATACAAGTGATCCCTTTAGGCTAGGCTTACTGTGTGAGAGCTAGTCCCCCAGGGCCTGTCTGGCTATAAGCTTCTATAGGCTGGACTCCCACTGGTCAGGAACTGGTCTTCTCAGGTTGGTCTCCCTGCTGAATGTCCCCGCTGAATCTCTCCCAAAAGATGTTGTGCAGCTACTTATATACTCAAGGAACATTTTATTTCTCTCAAATCCTGGCCCATGAGTGGACGGCAAGCTGATTACACTATTCAGCACCAATCATAACTGATTCTTCCCTTAAATCCTTTAGCAGCATGGACCTCAATGGAATCCTCAGTCTGAAATTACTGACCAACTGACTGAAAATAATGAGCCTGCTCTGCTCTGTTCACATGCATACTTTACATGTTGCATAAATCACTATAAAACACATTTAAAATGAAAACAAATCACTTTTTCAGTACCCCAGCTAGTTAACTTACTTCTTTAGCTCTCAGCAATATTTTTTTATAATTAATTATTGTAAGGTAAACCACAAAGTCACTATTTATAGAAGTTTCCTTAGTGTGAAAACTTGTAGTGTGCTATATAACTTTAGCTATAAAATCGGAGGAGAAACTGCTTACAGATCAATCTTTTCTCTTTTAAAATCACACCTTTCCTCTTGTCTGAGCTAGAAATAATATTTTTTTTACAATGCCTGTGATCAGAACTCCTGCTGGGGGCTGTCCTAAGGGCTCCAGTAACTTACTCCTACCCAAGAGCCCACAGCCTCTCTTGGCTCTTCCTTTATCTTCCCCTGCCTGTCAGCATGGCTTCAGGACTGCAGACAGTATTTTGTGACCACACCACCTCCTCAGGTCAGTGACTTTACTTTCCTGACCCCTTTGAGAGATTGGGATTATTTTTATCAGAAACCCCACCCTTCGAACTATAAATGATTTGAGTTTGGTGAGACTGACTTAAAGCAAAATGACAAAGTTACTGGGTTTAGTAAAAAAGTTGTGCACATTTTGCTGTTTAAAATCTGGCTATCTCACTTCTGTACCATTCTGCCTTTAACTAGCTCTATTTTTCTATACATTCCTTGGGGTAAATAATCATATGGGCTTGTTCATTAGATTGTGTTCTAGTTTACTGTGCTGTTTTTTTATTTATACTCTGTTTTATTTTTAGAGCAATTTCTTTGAGTGTTTGCAGTGTAGAATCTTTCTGCTCCCTGCAGCTTGATGCTGCCTGTGATGATGCCCTTTTAGCTGAGCCCACCTCCTTTCCTCTGAGGTGTCCCTTTCCACGTTATAACACCTCATGGTTATTTATTTAATTAACAGTAGCCAGTCCCTGTATTTAGACACCTGGCATTTGTCACTTGCCATCTAAGTGTGTGCTTTGACTGTACTAGTGGTTTGATGACTGAGAGCTACATTCCCCTCTATGCTTGCACACACAGGCCTCAGGCTGCCCTTCTGACCACAATAGCATTATGCACCATCCAGGAGTCAGTGTCCAAGCGTGGACCTGCACTTCACTCAGCATGGGAGTGTTTCTCACTGAGCCTCCTTGGCTCCCTCTAACCACCTCTCTCAGGCACCTGGGGCCACACAGCTGACACTCTGTATACAGATAAGATCAACTGCTCTATACTAATGAAAAAAACAGTATGGCATTTGATAAAATACAATATGTTTGTATGACTACCATTAAAGGATGGCCCACTATCATATTACCTCAGCCTGATACACTATTACTACTACTAGACCATCAGGGCACTAATGTTTAGACAGGGCATGCTACATAAGAGCCCATGACTATTAAACAATGCAGGTTTGCTACTAACCAAATACTGACACCAAGCACCCTGTCATTACTTCTAAAACATGTATAGTGTACATGAGGGTGTAGGGCAACCCTCCCCTTAGCTTACTCCATGTAATGTGCTTATTTGACTATGTCTACTTAAACTGTTACCCATCAGTTTCTCTCTGCTTTGTTGTTTGAAAATTCCTGCAGTTCATTGTGGACCACCAGTTCAGATTTTACCTCACTACTTTGTTTTTGCCTTGTGTTCTAGTATTGTAATTATTTTTTTCCCAAACGCTTTGTGTCTCATGCTGTTTTTCTACATCTGTAATTTGCCTCAACCTAGTATTTTCCCTGTACAATGCTTGTCTCTCCATACCATGCTGTTGTTTTCTCGGCTATCTGGTTACCAATTTCTGTTTTGTCTTAACTGTACTGTATCCTCATTTGTACCTGTCATCTGTATGATTTGTTTTGTCTGACGTGGAGCCTTTGTAAATGAGTACTTGACTCAAAGGTTTGTAATTCTGAAACTTAAATAAATAAAATAAAATATGTTCTAATAATATGCTCATGTACTGTTTCTGTTTAATTCTAAAGTGTTTGACATCCTACTTGGCAAGATCCCATCAATCTTCTTGCCTTCTGCTGTCTCTACAACTTCAAGTGAAATTGCTGCCAGCTCCCCCCCACCCCCAGTGACCCACAACTATAAGATATCATTAGTTTCTTGTGCAACAGGCATTCCATGACTGACTATTACACAATGCTGTTGCCCTGCCACTCCCTCTGACCACATGGAGGTCGTTCTACCCTCTGAGGAAGTGGACTACAAGTTCCTGCCTTTTTTTTTTTGGTGTGAATAACAGCTGCCCTATTGGCTAGCTGTAGTGAAGTGACCCATGGGGACCACCAATGGTGTTGGGTTCAGTGGCTGATTCTCCCACCCTCAGCCATCCCTCTGGTTGCTTTCTGCCTGCCCCCTCCCTTTCTCTCTCCACAAACAGTCCAGGTAATTACTTTCAACATATGATCTTGTGCTCTGTACCTGAAAATGAGAGAAATGCAGAAAAAAAACCAGACACAATCTTTTTATTCTACCACGCCCTCAGACCTCACAGTGGTGGCTTTACAAAGATTTTGAACAATAGAATTCAGTGAGTGCACAGAGCTGTAGTGCATGGTTTGTAGCTGTCAGTCCTCTGTTGTCTGTGGCAGTGATCGGGTGATGTGCACTGATATCTTAGCCAATCAGAATCATACAGCAGACAATTGTTTGGCAGAATATTTGCATCACATATTATTCCAAAAATTGACAGAGCGTCAGCATTATAATTAGGTTCCTGGTTTTAGGTGTTTATTTTTTATCAAGTTTTGTACCTTGCAAACATACCAAAAATCAGAATTTGTCAGTGCAATAAAATTCACAGACTGAAAAAATCCATATAAATTAGTGTTTATTGACTACATTAAAAATGTGGCCAAAGCCACATTTAAAAAGTACTGTGTACAGTAAATATTCTCATAACTCATGTTATTACTCATGTTAGTACATGATATTGCACATTAATAGAGCAGCTGGAGTATAGCATCATTATCATTGTTATTGCACATGACCTGAAGTATAGCATCACACTGAACAATAAATAAATATGTATAAAGTGCAGTAATTCATGTAAAATAACACAGCTGCTCAGCTTCTCAAAGTGCCAACTTATTGTAGTAGATCATGCAGTGCATCTTTAATACTTGTTTTGACATTTTAGCTCTTTCTTTTCTTGCTGTAAAAGCTCTAATCTCAGAAAATGACCTTTCAACATTGATACTTCACACAGTAAGGCAAGCATGCACAATACACATTCTGTTAATTCAAGCCACTGTTTTAACTTTCCTCTAAAGTACTGATGCACTTCATTGTCTGTGTTTGTTGCTATAGGTGCAGCACAATATTTTGCAAATTGTGAACAAAGCAGGTCTGGTTCAGACTGATTGAAAGTATCAAACATGAAATGGTACTGTTCATACAATATTTCATAGAAAACATTTTTTTTCTGAAAGTATCAATAACTTGTGCTGAGTACCACAAAGACGTTTCATGAACTTCAAACCCCATAGTAGGACTAGGAAACTTTCTCGCCATAACAGCCTGCCACTTCTCAAACATGGATGTGTAAAAAAACTGAAAACTTTCCTCAAGTACTTGCTGTGTTTCTAATGGTAAACAGCCTAAACGTGCACTAGCTGCAGGGCCATATTCTGTGCTGCCACCATCCACCTTGCTTTTAATTAATATTTTAGTGCCCACACCAACAATGCTAAAAGCTTGATGCATTAATGTGCTTTCTAATTCAAGTTTTTCATTACATCTATCAAATGCCTCATGTTCTCACTCAGGAAATTCAAAATGCAGAACACTGTGTTTCTTTTTCACCTCAGAATCAATGTGCTTTTTCAGTTCATATTTTTTACTAGCAGCATCATCACTCATTAGAAATACTGTGAGGTCGTCACCACATGGCTAGAAATTGTCTATGGCTTCTAGTACAGAGCACCAGTGGCTGTGAGTTACTGCGGGGATTGTCTTTTGCTTAACACCCAACCTTGAGCAGACAGCAAAATATTTTCATTTTAGCTCTCTGACTTACTTAAATAAAGCCCTGAATGCATTATGAAATCCAATACCTTTTTAAATAAGTTGGAGGAAACAAGTGCAGCCTTCAGGACACTGTCAAGCAAATGGCATGGGTCTCTGACCAGGAAGGCCTTAAAGTGTGGCTGTGCCTTGTGGAGGTCCTCACAAAACTTGTTCATGTAGCTGGCTGAATCGCTACACATACAAACCATGTCCTCCCAGCTTTTACCATACATGTCCAGCACCTTCTGCAACAACACAGCAATGGAAACAGCATTGCATGATTCAGCCACATCTAGGTCTGCCGTAATAGTCCTCCATATCCAGCCATTGTTGCGATCAGCAAAAGTAAACAGAATAGCCACTACTGGGTCCCCATGCATTTCTGGTGTTTCATCGATGGTTAAAGATATTGGTGTGGCACATATTAACTCAAGAATGTGGCCGATGTCACTGTTGAACACTTCTGGCAAGTACTTTTCACACATGAGTGTACTTTTGGGCATTTGTCTTGCTGCAGGGGCTCACTTTCTAAAAATAAATGCCGAGAGGACCATCCATTTGATTCAAACTGACCTCCCAACTGGATCATCACGTGGGAAAACACGTGGGCCACATCTTGTTCTTCCTCCCATTTCCTCTTAAATCTGGTAATTGTAGCAGCCAAGGGGATCTGACTGAGCATGGAATCAACTTTTTGTGCAGGCTGCTTTAGCTTTGTGTGCTTCTTAGACATGACGTGCTCAGCGATGCGGCTCGCATTTTTTCCTGGGAGCACTGGTACTGTTACCCAGCAGAATTTGCACACCAACAGATGCTTCCCTTGGATTTCCTTCACCAAGAAGTCCGGGTGTTCCATGGCATACTGGTAGGCGGTTTTAGAACATCGGGGCATTTTGTTTGCTGTCTTCTGCCTGCTTGGTATTGTTACAGGCCCCATTTATGCTACTGACTGGTGTTTCTTGCATCAAGCAGTGACGCATACAGACTGAATGCATTTGGACGTGCTTGATGACGGAATGCGGGAATAACAGTGGTGAAACTCGGTTTTAACAGAAAACCAGGAAGCTTAATTGTAATACATGCTAACAATGTTTTATCCATGGTTTTCAAATCTTGTTCTTCACATTTCAGAATGTTACTACTCAAAATCACTCTCTCACTATAGAGCATCACAGAAGTGTGAGCTGAGCTTTTCATAACCGAGGAAATCATCATGCACCACTTCAAAATTGGCAACATAAAGTGCAACTATTCACTCATACACTGTTAATGGCAGAAACATTAGCATTACTATTTTGTCACTAAGTACCACTTTTTAAAATACAAACACAGATGATGTAACATAGAAACAAAGAAACATACAATTTGTCAGCTAAAAAGGACCGGTAGGCCCATCCAGTCTGCCACATTTGTTTCCTGCCTATTTCAACAATTCAGACCCTACTTGGCTATTGGTCTCCCACCCACCTCCCTTTCTTCTACTTATTATACCTGTGTACCTATCCAGCACATGCCTGAAGGCTCCACTGTTTTTGCCCCCACCACCTTTTCTAGCAGGCTGTTCCATGCATCCATGCATCCACCACCTCTCTGTGAAGAAGTATTTCCTTACATTTCTCTTAAACTCCCCCCCCACCCAGCTTCATTATGAAGATATGAACATATGAAAATGCCAGCAGAAACTTGCCTCATGGTCTATCGAGTCTGCTTGAATGTGCAACTAGCATCTTATAATGCTGCTGCCCCTCCCTCCCTTCCCACCATCCTATAAACCCTTCCCCTTCCCCTATCCCAACCCCTCTTGAAAGCTGTCTACCATCTTGCAGGCCACTACCTCACCCGGCAAGGAGTTCCACTTGTCCACCACTCTTTCTGTGAAAAAATGTCTCCTCATCTCTTTCCTGAATCTACCCCCCTCCAATCTCAGTTGGTGTTCTCTCTTGTCCCTCCCCTTTCTCCTCTGGAAAATCCTTTCTGTATTAGTCTTGTTTATTCCCTTCAGGTACATAAAGGTCTCAATCATATCTCCCCTGTCCCTCCTCTCTTTCAGGGTGTATGTATTCAACTCTCCCAGCCTTTCCTCCTATGGCTTGCCCTCCAATCCCTGGATCATCTTTGTAGTGCTACGCTGTACCCCCTTCAACAATTTGATGTCCTTCTTCAGGAACAGGAACCAGTATTGTATGCAGTACCCCAGGTGGGGCCTGACCAGTGATGTATACAGGGGCAGAATAACCTCCCTACTTCTGGAGGAGATCCCTCTAGCTATACACCCCAGCATTTTGTTGGCTGTTGCTGCTGCCCTTCTACATTGAACAGAGTTGTTCATGCTCCCTGTTATGATCACCCCTAGGACCTTCACTTCTGTGGAGCAACCCAGCTGAACCCCATTTAAGTGATAATCCCTCCCCTGGTTCTAGACTCTGAAGTGCAAAACCTTGCACTTCTTGGTGTTGAACCCCAGCTGCCATTTATCTGTCCACTCCTGCAGCTTATTTAGGTCATCCTGCAACCCCTTTCTCCCCTCTGTATCATCTACCACAGCTCCCATCTTGGTATCATCTGCAAACAGACTGATTTTGCTCTGGATCCCATACAAGATATGTGCAATGAAAATCCCAAACAGTACTGGTCTCAGCAAGGATCCCTGTGGTACCCCGCATGTCACCGCTCTCGGTGATGAGAGTCCCCCACACCACCACCACCACCCCCTTTTGCTGTCTCCCTTTTAGCCAGTTCCTGATCCAGGTCACCATTTTTGATCCTGCCCCTACATACTCCAGCATGCCTCCCAATCTGCCATGTGGCACTGAATCATAGGCCTTACTGAAGTCCAAGTACAGGATGTCCACAGCATGGCCCTTGTCCAGTTCCCGTGTCACTCAGTCATAGAACTCTACCAGGTTTATCTGGCATGATCTGCCCATGGCAAACCTGTGTTGCTTGTCGTCCTGGATACCATTTGCCTCCAAGAAGCTCATGAGCCTATCCTTTAGGATAGCGTCCATGAGTTTGCCCACAATCAAGATGAGGCTCACTGGCCTATAGTACCCTGGTTCATCCTTTGGCCCACTTTTATGGATGGACACCATGTGGGCCTTCCTCCAGTCCAGTGGCACACATCCTATGTCCGGAGAGGTATTGAATAGGTCTGCCAGTAGCCCAGCAAAGACCTCTGCCAGCTCCTTCAGAAATCTAGGGTAAATGCCATTCGGCCCAGGTGCTTTGTCCACTCTTAATGCCCTCAACCCCTCCAGCACCCTGCCCTCTGTAATCCCTACATCTGTCATCCTCTCCCCCTCTTATCCACCCCCCACTTGTCTAAAGGTACTTGCCCCCCTTCTCCTGCCTGAACACAGAGCAGAAGTACTTGTTCAGTGCCTCTGCCTGCTCTGCCTCCTTTTCCACCACCACCCCCCCCCATCTTACTTGATCCTCAGAAGCTGGTCTTTGCTTCTCCTTTCCTCCCCTATGTAATGGAAGAAGTCTTTTTCTCCTCTTTTGATCCCCTGTGCCAGTCTCAGCTCTATAGACACTTTAGCCCCCCCCCCCAACCAGTCTGGTGACCTCCCTAGACTGTTCCCTGTATACATCTTTATATTCTCCCCTCCCCATTGTCCTATACTTCCAAAATGCCACCCTATTGGCTCTCACCCCTTTCCTGACCTCCAGTGACAGCCAACTGGGTTTCTTTGCCCTGCCCTTCGCGTTTTTTTTTCCTATTTCCTAGTACAGGTCTCTGTTGCCTCTACCAGCTCTCCCTTTATTATATTTCATTTCTGATCTGCATCCATGTGTTGTTGGATATCATTGTATGCCGTCTTCCCCACCTGCACCTTGTTCACCCTGTGAGGTAGTTAAAGGTCTCAATCATGTCCCCACTTTCTCTTCTCTCCTCTCCTCCAGGGAGTACATGTTGAGATCCCGCAGCCTCTTCTTGTATGGCTTGTACGGCTTCTCATGAAACCCCAGCCCCATTCTAGTAGCCCTCATCTGTGCCGCTTCCACCTTTTTAATGTCCATGTGTAGGTGCAGCCTCCAGAACTGGGCAAAATACTATAGGTGGGGTTTCAGTAGTGAGTGGTACAGTGGTAACACCACCTCCCTCCTCCTTCTCAGAATCCCCCCCCCCCGCATTCTAGCCTCCCCTTATTCTTGTCTACTGCCTTACAGTGGTGTAAAACATACTTTGGTTGTATTATATAAAGTAGCAAAATCCCTGTTTGTTAAGAACTTGAAGTTTCTCAACACCTCATTACATTAGTGACATCAAAAGGCATTCAGGCATCCCTCTCATGCTACTGAAGTCACCAGTCTAATTCAGCAGTGGGAATCTGCTCATTCTTATCAAAGAGGGGTTAATTATTCTATATCTGCTGCATTCAATACATTCTCTCAATTCATATTTAGACACTGTTTTTCTTTATGTGTTTTATGGTACACAGTTTTAATGTGTTATGGCTTAATATTTTGAAATTGTTTTCCCCCTCACAGTTTGGTCTATAGAAATATTAACATTAGTTTTGCTTAAACAAATGTCCTATGCCAGCATGTACTATAAAAAGTAATGGCTTGGAAAAAAAATGCAACAGAACTGTATTTCATTTCTGGATTCTGATAACATCAGACCATGCAAGCTTTGCTCTCATCATCTCTGATATCACCAGAATATCTTGGTGAAATTACAACAGCTCTGCTGTGCATATTCCTCATTTACCATTCCAAATGGTACCCCACACTCAGTGACACATATATGCCTAATCTTTAACTGGGCACTTGCATGGCTCTTGCCGTGGGCTTCCAGCTGCCCCTAAAAACCATGACATTCTTTTCTCCCTCTCTCTTCCTCTCCCCCCCCTGCCCTTTCTCTCTCCCCTCCCCCTCTCTCTTCCCCACTCTTCATCTTCCTCTCTCTCGTATTGCTCACTTATCTGCTCCTCACCAAATACAGCATACAAGGTGTCACATACTGGGCACAGTACACTCTACCTGACTATGGATAGACACTTTTTGATTACTCAGTCTGATCATATCTAACTAATGGGAATGTTATCCTCTGTTGAACTGCCACCTTTATCAGGAACTGGAACTTTCACCCCCACCCTATACCAGATCCTGTGGATTCCTCCTTTCCAGTGTGATGCCCCACCATTTAAAGCTTTTGTACCCACAACCAGTACCAATGGTACTTTGGCCAGACCTCCAGGCCCCCCTGCAACTTATCGTTCCTCCCAAGGTCACCCATTCCAAATTCCATCTGACCTATAGTACATGGAGCAACTGAAATTCCCACCTTTGGAAAAAAAAACCTCCGGCTTGTCAGGTTACAGTTAACAAATGCCACAATATGGGGGAATGCTCATAGATGGCCAGTGCAGTTTGAAAAACAAGATTAACACACACAAAAAACAAGCATTTGTCAATGCTGAACATTCACCGCTTGTACTGCAGTTGTACTGGATCTTGCTTGTACACATTTTAAGTATATATTTACCCAGGATACAGTAGAAGAGATGCAATATCTCATTTTCAGTGGTGCCCTGCTTTTACACCTTTTTAGATTGCATTTACCCAGGATAGGCCTGCTGAGAGGCAATATCTAATTTTCAGTGGTCTCCCATATTTTAACCCCAAATTTCCAACAATCTTTTTATGACCTGATGTTATGATCAAGACAGGTGGAATTTTTTTAAATGCCATCTGAAAAGTGATTTCGCAGTGTGACTGCGGAGACACATTTGAGAAGGAATCTGAAAAATGGCACCTGTCATGTTCAGATGGTGAACATTAGGGACCAAAATCTGCAAAAATAAAGTTATGAGTAAACATTGGTAGAATTCAATGCTTCTTCATAATTTGGTTCTTTTTTCATATTTTGACCCCAAACTTTTCATATTTCTCCCCTGAATCCCCAAAACTTTCTCTCACTCCAAACAAGGTATATTCTGCCTTTGCTGAATAACTGTAATTAATATCGTACTTAAGCATTATTATTGCTTGAAGCCTTTTGAGGGATTTATATTTATTTTGTTTAAGGTTCTGTTATGTCTGCCTAAGCTTATTTTGTTTTTCCTCTAGTTCTTTCAAAGATTTCCTTTTCTTTCTTTTTTTTTTTTTTTGAGGAAGCAAAACTTATTATTCTACCCCTTAAAATTCCTTGAATGCATCCCATAGACATGCTTATGAAATCTCTCCTGAGACATTTAGTTCAAAATAATCCTTCACAGGTTTGTCAAGTAATTCCTTTAAGTGTAAGTGTTCATTATTTAACAAGGAGTAGTTAAATCTCCACCTCAGTCCTTTCAAGATATACTTATCCATTGATAGCTTGAGAGTGAATAGACCATAGTCAGATATTACAATTTCTCCAGTGTCTGCATCTATAATACTAGGGCTTACATTTTGGGAGACTGACAAATAATTCAACCTTCTATAAAAGAGTCACACTTTAGGGAGCAGAAGGTATAGTCTGTCCCTTGTGGATGCACTAATCTCAAAGTATCCACTAGCCCAAAATTCTCTCTTAGGTTTGAAAATGCTTTCCTTGAACTAGAAGTGTGTGTGTTTTTGTACTATTTTGATCTAGAAATGGATTTGCCACCTCATTAAAGTCCCCTCCACAAATTATCTCATGCTCTTTGCAAGTACATAGTTGTACAGCTTTGTGATCAAAAAGGCAGCCCAACCTTTACTGGGGCATAGACATTGCATATACCTACTTTTCTGCCATGTATAGCACCTCCAAGGAACTGTTATTGTCCCTCATGATAAGCTAAATGACTTCTTTTGACAAAATCGATGTCCTTACTTATTAGAATGGAGGGTCCCCTTTTTTTTTAATTAAAGGTGTTACTTCTGTTTGCCCTACCCATCCTTTAAGGAGTTTAGTGGCTTCTTGTAGTATTAGTGAATTTCTAAGTAGGGCAATATCTGCTTTTTCTTTCTGTAAATAGCTAAGAAGTTTTTTTTTCTTGGTATTCTAAGAATGTTGCCGGTGAGCACAGACACATCACTCTGAGCTCCATAATCTCACTACCCCACCTTCTGGCCTATTCACAAATAACATTCATTTTGACTCCCTCTGCATTAGAAACTAATCCAGACCTGGCAAAGAGAGTAATTGACTATCTTGGGTACAGATTTCTGGTTTTCTTAAGTTCTGTATGGTGTTTTGTACTCACCTCAAAGTTGCAACCACAGTAAAACTGTGGTTGTTCCCGCTCCAGCAGCCCAGGGGGGCTGAACTCCATCTTCTAACTTGGGTTCTGCCAGTAAGCAATTACCATAAGAATATCAAACTGAACCACATATTCTCACACACTGTGAATATAAGCCCAGGATCCTCCACACCTCTAAAGCTCAATCTGGTGACAAGTTTCCTCACTACTCAATGGTCATTTACTTTTAAGGCTATGAATCAGTTTACTATGAATCCTTTAACTAACTATGTTAAGAAAATGAGCACTGAAAAAAATCTTTAAAACAAAGACTTATTGAGGAAGAAGGCTCAACTGGCAGTATTGTGAGGAAAGGATCTACGATGCCAGCATGACAATAAAAACATCAATGTCCCCAATCATGCCAGCAACCCATCAACACCCCCTGACTGTGATGTGACCTGGAACTGACCAGCACAACTGTGACACACAATGCGAGGGGGGACTGAGCCCCCCAGCACCCCCCATGTGGGGGGCTGTGCCCACCGCACCCCCCTACTATAGATATCTAACTCCATGTCACACAGACAGTGGAGTCAGACATTAACCCCCCATTGCCCTGAAGTGTCTCAATGCAAAACACCTTTCAATGCCGATATAGGTGCACTGGGGGTTTCGTTGCGGGGGATTCAGTGTACTGGTGTCTCTGTAGCGATGGAATACCATGAGGGGATGATGTAATCATCTCAGCACTTAAACTGTCCATAGAAACATAGAAGTTGATGGCAGATAAGGACCGCAAGGCCTATTCAGTTGGCCCATTTCTTTTTCTACCTTATAAATGTGCCATAGGTCTTTACTCTGTCAAAGGCCTTTCTATTCATACTGATCTGTATTGCTCCCTTATACCTATCCCATGCCTGTTTGAAGCCCTGCACTGCATTCATATCCACCACTTCCTGAGGTAGGCCATTCCATGCATCCAAAACCCTTTCTGTAAAACCTATGTCTCATAGCTTCTTTTTAATAGGTAAAAAAGTACCCTTTCCTTAAAATTTCTGGTGACAAATTGTTGAAGACTTTAATTTGACAGCCCTCAAAGGAAATAGATTACTTGTCTCTTAAAGCTTTTTGGACATGAATTTTGTGTTAAAAGATTAAGAGCTTAAATACAAATGAGTCAAATGATTTGTAGCTTTAAAGAAATTAGGTCTAACTTTAATGAACACAAAATCAAAATATCAGACATAGAAACTAGAATAAGTAATGCTGAAGAGAAAGCCCACAGTGAGCATGCTGGGGGAGAGTCACTAACACACAAAGAATCACAAAACTGGAAAACAAATTAGAAGATTTAGAAAGCAGGAACTGATTGAACAATCTTAGAATATTTCAACTGAAAGAAGGGACAGAAAAGGGATACTCAATTGGCTTCACAATCAAGCTTTAAATTCAGTATCTGGTCCCCACCTGATGGAGCCCAATACATAGTCAAGACAGCCCAGAGATTGTTGAAGCTGAAATCAGGTCCTAATGATTGCCCTAGGTCATTTGTATTTAAGCTCTTAAATGTTTAACACAAAATTCATGTCCAAAAAGCTTTGCGAGACAAGCAATCTATTTCCTTTCAGGGCTGTCAAATTAAAGTCTTCAACAATTTGCCACCAGAAATTTTAAGAAAATGGATGCTTTTTTTACCTATTAAAAAGAAGCTATGAGACATAGGTTTAAAATATTGTCTTTTTTCCCCCAACTCACCTCTGTGTATGGTCCTCTAATGGCACGCTAAACTACAACAACGTCATAGTTGCAAACAACTGACTTAGAAGGGACTTGCTTGAAATATTTGCCAGTTTAAATTTTTCACCTAGCTAGCCCAAATGGGTGAACATGGACTTTTAAAACATGCCCATTAAAAACGATTTGTCACATACATTGTTTGCGTCTTGGATCCAGACCACTGTTTAAGTGTTGATTTCTTGTGTTGCATTTCTCTGTCTTGCTTTTATAGAAACATGTAACAGCCTCCTTTCCTAAGTTCCTTGTGAGTGCACTGTTTTGAAAAAAGCAAATCTCTCTTGGACTTTTAAGACTGGCTCTGAAGAGTGATGATCAGGAGCGGGGGGGGGTCTCTGAAATATGATCCAACCAAGGGGGTGGGACCGACGCCTTACAGGTCAAAGAATGATCCAGGGACTCCTTGTTGGACTACAGTGAGAAACACTTTTGATTTCATTTATATTTTCCTACTGACAATCATTTGCACTGCTTCACAGCACCTCATTTAACACTACCCAAGAGTAACGAATATAACAACCCACTGTGGCTAGTGAGAGGTAGGTCTGATTGAAATTTTTTATTTATTTAAATCTTTCTGTTTCTCAGAGGGGGGCACTTAAGTTCAGTCTCACTCTGTATAGTTTTTGGCTGCACCTGTACTGTAACTTGGTAGGTTAATGATACCTCTACATAAGGTGTGCTGAATGCTTGGTAGACTATTTGGCAAACTGCAAATGGCAAGATTTCTAACATAGAAGAAATCATAGATCTGATACATGATCAGTGGCTTTGCTATTGTTATACTGGCTTGTTGTATAGACTGGCTGCTTAGAAGGGGTGCTGTTGCAATTGTTTGATACACTCAACAAAATTTTAATCAGTGGTATTTTGGAAAAAAGGAGCCTAACAGCCAGCTGAAGGAGCACTCACTTTAAACCGAATAGTTCATGCACTTCAACTGCTCAAACTAACAGAACTCATCTCCCGACTTAATGCATGCTCAGCTGTCTTGTTTACATGGGTGAAACATGGCAGTGCCTGTAAATGGAGCAATAACATTGGGCTCTGCCATTCCACCTGATAAAAATAAACTGTTCCTGGTGAAAGCTCTAATTTTTACTAATCTAATGAAATGAATAATATCATTTTGGTAGTGCATTTATGCAGTCGCTTATGCTTAGGTTCAATTAGCTAGCACCTAAACTCAAGCTAGAAAGGGATTCACAATTGTCCTCTTAATAAAACATTCTTCTTCTTCTTCTTTAACGATTGCAGCTAATATTGCCAAAGCACGCCATCTGAAATAAGGATCACTGTACTCTGTCAATATAGGAATAATGCCTGACAGGGTGGATGTTATGCTGGGATAGCATCCCACCTCAGGTGCTTGGGCCCAAAGCCGTAGGCTGAAGGCATCCAACACCTAAACAGAGATGTCATCCCAGCATAACACCCACCCTGGAGGGCATTATTCCTATTGGCTCTAGAGTGTAACAAAATGAAACAGGTGAAAACAATACATTTAAAGTAGATTGTTTTGAATGAGTAGGTTTACTTTCTGAAAAAATAGTGCAATTTATGATTTTCACCAGCAGATGGAGCTGCAGTGTTGTAACAGTGGGTTGGCACTTCCCAGTCTCTGTACAAAGCTGTGCCTTGTTGTTTTTTCTGGTATCCCATTCATGCACTGTTAAGGTTTTATTTTAATTTTTTGGGGGATGCTCATTTGTGTCACAGTTCATTGTTTGCCATTCAGGTTTTTGCCGCTGGTTAGTGTGAGCCCCCACCTCTATTCCCTGTGCTGCCTCTCTCACCTCCACACCTGCACCACTGTTCTGACAATGGCTGGTGGTGGAGATTCATTCTGCACCCTTTCCCTATTTATTTATTTATGTGGTGTCAGTGCTTGTCCTGGGACTTGACAAAATATGTGGCATTTTTCGAGGAAGCTGAGGGAGCTGTGGAGACTTCCAGTTTTCCATGTTCCCATTTCCGATCTCATCAGCAAGCTGGTGTCAGTGAGAGGTACATGTCTGTTTGGGGGAAAAAGTAGAATTCGTTATTTAAATTTTCAGTGTGGGAAAGTGGATGTTCTACGGGTTTTCTTCTGTGGGTTGGCGGGCAGGGAGCATCATTGCTGAGTGGGGCAGAGAGTGCCATTCTGAGCAGAGCAGGGACTACTAAAGCTGCTGCTCAGGATGGCTGTGGAATGATTTCTTTTTTGCAATATTGATGGCGGTCGTTAGTGTGCTGGGTCTAGAGCTGGGATGTTACGCAAGCAATAATGCCTGACAGGGTGGGTGGTATTGGCCAATACCGGACCACCCAGGGGTGTAATGAGGCCTGATGCCACAGATAGAGGGTCTTATAGCCCCTGGAAGGTTCAGTATTGCCCAATACTGCCCAACCTGGAGGGTATTATTATGCTTAGATAATGGGACTGTATTTAATATGTTTGAAAAAAATTGGTTTATGCTTAGATGTATAAATCTTTAGATGCTTCATTTATTTTATAATAAAATAGTTTTATTTATTTATTTATTTGTACATCAGTTTACAACCTTTGAGCCAGAGGCTCGTTTCCAAAGGTACCTCATCACAAAGAGGACAAATACAGTACAACATTTAGTTACATCATTGTGGTTACAGCTTTTACATCATTGCGGTTACAGTTTTGTTAGATACAGGCAGTTATTTCTTTGTTACAATATGTGTGTTACAGGTTTGGTATTCACAAGCTATTACAGTTATTTGGGTACAGATTGAGAGATAAAGCATACATTGGTAATGCGGAAAAGAAGTCTTGAGCAGAGACTACTAGAGGTAAATTCAGGGGGCTATGGGACATGGTTGGTGATTAGTTTGGGTGAGGCGCCACTCAGAGAGTTTTGTCAGTTAGTTTAGGTGAGGAGCCACTCAGAGAATTTTGTCAGGGCATATCGAGCTAGATCACCTAGAGACAAGCACAGCTATGCACGTTAAATAGCTGACTCCGAAGTGAGATTTTGAAGCAGGAGATTGTAGGGGTATCAGAGATGGAGGTGGGGAGAGTATTGTACCAGGAGGGAGCTCTGTAACAGAAGGACCTTTGCCCATATGTGGTCCTACACCTAGGGACTAGCAGGGTGGCCTTGGAGGAGTTACGAGTTTGGACTAAGAGTTGTGCAAGGTGGATAGAGGCTGTCAGTCCAGGCGGGGATAGTCCAAGGAGGGTTTTTTTCATTATAAGGCAGGTTTGGTATCTGAGCCATTCATCCAGGTTAAGTAGCCTAGCCATGTCATATAGCTTGCAGGTATGTGTTAGCCTAGGGGCTTCCATAATTAACCTACAGGCCTTATTCAAGGTGAGTCGTATTTTATTGAGGGCGGTCGTGTCTGCAGCACCATAGACAGGCAGGCCATAGTCCACAAGGGACATTATTGAGGAGGAGACTGCTAGTCGGAGGGTGTCAGGGGGGAGGCAGTGCTTATAGCAGTAAAGAATACCTAGTCGAGTATTTGTAGCTGAGGCTAGATTATCTATGTGGTCGTGGAATGTGAGGGCTGAGTCAAAGGAGACCCCGAGGTACTTGTACAAGTGGACTAGATTGAGAGGATGCTTGGAACCAGGGAGAATGCGGAGTGGGAAATTTCTGGATTTGTTTTGGGAATGGGCAAAGAGTATAGTTTTTTTTTTTTTTTTTAGATTGATTACAAGTCTGTGCTCTTTGAACCAGGCTTCAGCATCATTAAAGGCTTGTTGCAAGGAGTCTTGTAGGGAGTTGGGGTTTCGGTGGGTGGCGAAGATGACAGCATCATCTGCATACAGCAGGATTTTACCAGTGCAAGCTTTGGGGAGGGTGTTGAGATAGAGTGAGAAGAGAAGAGGACCAAAGATGGAGCCCTGGGGGACAGCTGAGTGGATAGGACATGTATTGGAGAGGGTCCCAATAATTTTAACACACTGAGAGCGGGCAGGCAAGTATCTGGAGCACCAGGAGACCGGGCCAGTGGCAAAGCCGGTGCAGCTGAGGGCATCCATCAGGAGGGGGGTGGGAAACAGTGTTGAATGCCTTAAAGAGGTCAATAAACACTGCCCCAGCTAGTGAGCCAGAGTCCAGGGAGGAATGAAGAAAATTTGAAAACTCTATAAGGGCAGTGCTAGTACTGTGACCTGCACGGAAACTGTGTTGTTCATGGCAGAGGATGTTGTATTTGGTCAGGTAATCCGTAATTTGGGTAGCCACCAGTTTTTCTAAGGCTTTGGAGAGGGGTGGGAGAATGAAGATGGGCCGGTAATTCCCGGCTGTGGACCTGTCACCTCCTTTGTGTATGGGCGTAACTGTGGCAGTCTTCCAGGCTGAGGGGAATTGCCACAGGCAGAGGGACTTGTTGAGCAAGCTAGTTAGTGGGGCAAGGACCTGATCCAGAACCCGGTGGAGGATACTGGGGTCCAGGGAGCCACTGCCAGTACTATTGCTTTTTAGAGCGTTAAACAGGTGTGGCCTGACTTCCTGGGCAGTTACCCTGTGTAAGTGGAAACTAGGACATTGAATAACTGGGGCAGGTAAGGAGGAAGGAGGGTCAAAGAAATCACTAGGGAGGACCAAACTAAGGTCCATGAAAGATGAGTTGAGGAAGTTGGCAATGCGGGCAGGGTCAGTGGAGATAGAGCCTTCAATGGTGATCTGAGAGAGGGGTGGGAAGTACATGCTCCCATTTAGTTGTTTAATGTTGTCCCAGAAAGTTCTTGCACTCCCCCAGGAGGTGGTAAGCGTGGCCTGATAGTGATCAGCTTTTGCTTTTCTAATGGCCCATGTGCATTTGTTTCTTGCGGCATTGTAAGCCTGTCTGTCCGCTGACCGACCTGTTTCAGAGGCCAGGTGCCAAAGGTTATCCCTGTGTTTGAGCAGTTGCAGCAGGGCCGGGGTAACCAAGGGGGCATTACGAACTTTGGTTCGGACTGCCGTAATAGGTGTGAAAATGTCACAGGCTTTGTTGAAGGTTTGGGAGAAGAAGGCAAGGGCAGTATCTATATCAGGGGCATAGTGTATGGGAGACCAGTTAATTTGGGCAAGAAGTTGCTTAAGGACTTTTAGTCCTCCTGGTTCTTCTACCTGTATTTGAATGTTGTGTGTTTTTTTAAACTAGGGACTCATCCTAGTGGAATCTCCTTAGCTTTACTTTTTAACTTTGTTGTCATGATTACCTTGCTCGCCCCCACCTGAGTTGAGCATGGCTGGGAGAAAGACTTTGATCTCTTCCAGGCTGCTAACAACTGGCTTTTTTTCTCTTTTTTATGTGCCTCCCTGTAGCAGCCCCAACCAACCACTCCTTTGAAGTGCCAGTGCCATCCCCTGCCACCCTCCAACCCCTGCGACCATCTACCAGCCCCTATCGCAGCCTTACCTGGTTAGCCTGGCTTATCTCTATGCCAGGAGGGGTCCTTCTCTTGCCGAGGAGGGAATAACCTTTTGGTAGACTATGCAACCCAGGAGCTGCGAGGCTTGATCTGGGCTGACTCTGGGGCTTCAGGCAGCAGGAGCCGGGTGCTCATCATCTGGCTAATTGGGGAGCCATTTTTCTGTTTTCTGAGCCCTATCACCACAGTTCTCAGCCTTGCGTGAGCACAGGACGACCTTGGGTGAGGATGTGTGGGAAGTGTGTTGAGGCAGCACGTCCGCCAAGCACATCACCAATCTGCACACAGGTGTCCAGGTGAAACCCATCCCTCCAGGAGGGAAGGATCCAATGGATGCTTATGAAATCCCCTCCCTGCCGGTCTCCGCTCCTGGTACCTGGGCTTGGGGTGCGATCCTGCGTTGCCAGCATGCTGAGTGAACCCCTTCGCTCGGTGCCACAGAGTCGGCTTGTTTTTTTTATTGTGGGATGGTTCATAGCTCTGCTGTCAGTGGGGCATGGCTGAAATGTCAGGAGTCACTTATGGAGGGAGCTCCTGTGAGCCGTCAGGAGAAAGAACTGTAAGTTAAAAAAAAATATTTTGTTATTGCCTGTGGCTAATGTGTAAAACAGCTACTCCTGAGAATGAGTAGCAGCAAGACCCAATGACAGACGGTGGCGCTCACTTGAATGAGAGGATAGCAGGGATGGCACAAAAGAAAGTTTTTTTTTAACTTTACTTGAATAGAACATTGTGGTGTGAGGCTTTCTGCTATGGTTGTTCTTGGGGGTGAAGAGTGTAAATACATATGAAAGGAGACAGGTTCAGTATTTTCCACTATCACTGTATTTTCCAGTAGGTTGTTGAGTGCTTCCGTTTTTTTCCAGGCTAGTCAACACTGGTGATGTGTGAGACTGAAATCAAGTTGTGGTCTTGAAACGGGAAAGAAAATGAAAAGTGTAGATCCTGTTTTTATTTTTTTTTTAATTAATTAAATGAATGTGAGACTGACTCAGGAAGGGGGGCGTCTAGCAACTCATCCGCTAACCAGGGGGGAAAAAACATGGCGGCTGATGACTTTGAAAATTTGGGGTGCCCATGGATACTGTCAGTAATGGGGCATCCTGAATTGGCCCTTGCTTTGAAGTTATCCTCTATCAAAAGTTAATATACCCCCTTCCCCCGCAGTGGCTCTCAACCAGTGAGAAAGGTTATGGTATCTAGCCCATTTTCTAAGCTAGGATAACATCCCAGATCCGGTCCCAGTCTGACCAATCAGGGACCAGGAGTCTCTCTTTCCATCATATGATGTGTCTTAATGTTTCTTTATATTTAGGATTAATATTAATCTTTAATACAAAATGCTTTTTTAATTGCTTATTATTTTATTTTACACTATTAACACTTTATAGCTCAGAATTATTAGCACAATGCGTGCAACCAAAATGTGATCTATTATCAGGACTTATTGTACCTTAAGTTAAACTTTGATAAAGTCTTATTAGTTTATTCAACAATTTGAAAGTTTTTCTTGTTTCTTTTTTTAAAAAAAACATTGTTATGATGTTGCTGCTGTGCTACTGAGGCAAGAAGGGGTGTTGAAATCTTCTTGAATGGTCAGTCCTAGTCACTGTTTTGTAAACATGCATAATTCAAAGTACAGTATACTCCTACTGTTTTTTAACACTAGACTGACATCCTCATAAGTTAGTCTAGATCCTACTATGAATGTGTACTGTGAAATATTGAAACCCCCGTCCCAGATCTCTACAGAGGAATATTGTTTGTTCTTTCACTTTTCAAGTCACTCACTTTCCTGTTCATCTCATGTTGTTCCTGCCTTGCCTGTTACCTTTACAAAATGTACTCTTTCATCAGACCTCATTCATGGACTTATTAGACAGGCAAATTCTTTGTTCAGTTCTGTATGGTTATTCCTAACTGTAACATTAAATGGTGCTCTAAAGGACTGTTAAATCTTCAAGCAGAGTTACATTCTGTAATGGATAACAAGCAGTTCTCATAACATGGAACGTAAAGGATTTGAACACTCAATCAAACAGATATCAAGTACTACATCACTTAAAGAAACAACTCAAAACTAGCTTTCCTGCATGAAACATTTTTGAAGAAAAAGATATCATTCTAATGAGAAGAGAATAGGCTGGGCAGGTACTTCATCAAAAAATGCTGGAGTCATTATCCTTTTTGCAAGGAGCATAAGATTTGAAATAAAAGAGTTACTGAAGACAGGAACATCTTTACCTGATTCTTCATGTATTTTGCAAGGAAAATTGGTTACCTTGGTTACTGTCTATGTTTTACTGTAATTTTTAAAGCATTACAATAGTTTCTAAACTCACACCTCATCATAACCAGAGACACAGACCACACCATAAACTCTGTACTAGACAGGTCACATAAAATCACACTCTAACATGCTCAGATAAAACTCTAAATGATACACTAAAAAATGTTACTTTGGTAGATGCTTGGAAAGTTCTCACTTGTAACACAAGAGAATATTCCTTTTGGTCCCCAGTACACAAAACTGACTTCTGAATTGATAATATCTGAACTTCTCCAGGGTATAGCAAAGATAGATATTACACCAGTGGTGATTTCTGATCATAGCTCAACTGTATTACACTTGGAGGTGAACACACTGAATAAGTAACACAGCAGATGGAGTGTTCATAGCTTTATTTTCAAGTCTGCAGACATAAAAGAAGAAATTGAAAAACATAAAACAATTCTTTGAAATAAATACCTCAGAAGAAACTTCTTGGGACAGTATCTCGGAGGCTTCAAGTGTACGCTGAGGGGAGTCTGGATAGAGTCTGGCTAGAGATCTTGGCTAGAATAAAAAAAGAAAAAAGTTACAAGACAAATTAAATTAAATCCAAGATCTAGAAAATAAACTAACAGACAACTGCTATGAGAAAGTGTGGACCAGTTGGTCCAAAGTTAAAGGGAATCCATACATTTCCTTATTAAATTATTGTGAAGGTTACTGTGAGGATCCAGTATGTAAATTGCTAGTTTATATTTAGAAAATGCTTTCAGTAAGACAGAAAAATACATTCAAAATTGTGATGTGGAGGCATCCATTTTGTAGAAAGGAAGGGTGCTGTGATAATGTCACTGCCTCACCAGCTCTAACAGTATGCAATTAAGCAGGTTAAAACAAACTGCTCCTACAGGCAGGGATCCTGTTCTATCATGAAGAGAAGCATTTGATTCTTTTCTTGCACTGTGCCAAACGTAAAGTCATGGTTGTTCCTCAAAATATGATAGAATCCCTGACACCATAGTTGAACTGTTCTCACCTGCTGCACTGCACACTGTTAACACTGGTGAGGCAGTGACATCATCACAACACCCAACACAATATTTGACAAACTATAATAATGTATGCACAGAACCTAACAATCAGAATAGTGCTGGAGTTGCAGAATTTTGCATAGGGTTAGAAATCCCTCATTTGCCCCCAAAGTGCTCTAAAAAGATTGGAGGTCCAGTAAAGATACTGTGGTAGAAGTACTAAATGCAATTAGATCCCTCAAGAAAAACAAATCTCCTGGACCTGATGGGTTCTCAGTGAACATTTTCACACCTTCTGCAACATTCTATCTCCAATTCTGACTCAGTTTTTTTAATGAATCATAGGACAGAGGCAACTTGCCTAACTCCATGCAACAAGGGAAAATAGCTTTAATACCAAAGCCTGGTAATGATCTTAGGGATTGTAAGAAGTATAGACCCATCACACTGATACATTTTGATAATAAGATCCTGGCCAAATTACTTACTTGCAGACTATAGGGTTGCATACGAGACCTAATAAGCCCATCTAAAATGGGTTTCTTAAAAGGAAAAAAACTCCTCTGATAACATGAAGAAACTCCTTCACTTGATAAGTATAGCTGAATGTTCAGAAATACATGTGGCCTTACTGTCGATTGATGCTGAGAAGGGGTGTGATAGGCTCTCACTGTGGCACATTCTCGACACATGAAAATTATATGGATTCCCAGACAATTTCATGAGGTAATATTCTTTATGAAACACCCATTGCAGCAGTTCTTATCACTGGAATCCTCTCAACTACATTTAACCTTCAGAGAAGGACAAAACAAGGTTGTTCTCTTTCACCTTTACCTATCATATTATCCTTAGATCCACTGGTTCAAAAACTAGACAAGGAGCAGGTGGTTGAGGGCATTTCCATCAAAGGGAAAAAAAATACACCTGCTCTTTCTAAGTAGACAATCTGATTATCTCCATTCAGAACCCTCTGTCTTCTGTACCCACTGCTCTGTAAATCATTAATAAATTCTGAGAATTTTCAGGTTATAAAGTAAATGTACAGGAAATGTAGGTTCTCTGCCTAAAAGTGGATCTCAGCAACCTAGGACTAGGCAATTGGGCAGATAATTGTTTTGAGTACTTGAGAGTTAAAATATATAAAGATAAGTCCAGAAGTATTAAAATAATCTGATAGAATTAAAAGAAAAACTAGAAAGGGATCTCATCACCTGGGATTAATTGTCACTAAATTGCTGGGATAGAATAGATGTAATAAAAGTTAATATCCTTCCTAGAGTTTTGTATGTCCTCAGCACAATCCCTTGTTTCATCCCAAAATCTTGGTTTCAAGGCATACAGTCCTGCTTAAACAAATTTGTTTGAAACTACAAATGTCCAAGACAGCACTACTTTAGGTTCACTAAACCTAAGAAACTAGGAGGTCTGAAAGTTTCAGACATATTCTTATCCTACTCTGTCATCAGAATGAACCAAAACTCAAAGTTGTTGACTAATATTAAGACCACACTACCAGAGTGTGTAGTAATAGAACAAGATGTAATTAGAGAAAAATGTAAGCATAGGCACCTTGTTTTTAGGAAAATCCAAAATTAAGATTAATAATACATTAATCACTCATACCTTACGCCAAATGGCACAGCTATCTTCCAGCTTGAAGCTTAAACTTGGGAAAGTTTCCTTTCACCCACTCTGGAGAAACCCAAACATAGAAGTAAATAGAGTTACTGTCACCAGTGAAGTTTGGGAGAGTAAGGGCATCTTTAACGTTAACCATTTAAAAAAAAGGAAATAACTACGGCTGGGCAAAATTTTAATTCTGTCAGTGAAATTCTTTCAAAATGCAGAATTTGCTTTTGTGAAATTCCTTGAAAATGAAAGAAAATTTCATGAAATTCTGCCTTAAACTGCAGAATTTTGTCATGTATAGTGGAATAATGTGGTATTACAGAAAATATTTCAACAAAACTGACTGCTTTTTTCATTTAGTTAGGAAGTAGGAACTGTTGTAGCTGGGAGCATAACTGGAAAGTGGAGATGCTGGTGTAACTGGCCGGAGCAACTGAATAACTGTGAGGTGACACTGCTGCAATTGATACTGGTGTATCTGAGAATAAACATGGGTGTAACAGGGATGAGACACTGACATAACAAGCTATGGTGAAATATGTAACTATGCCGATAGTGGGATGCATTGACACAACTGGGAGGAGTCACCTATACAGCTGGGAGATGCAACATTCCTATAGCTTAGGTGCCCAAAGGCAGGCATTTTTGTCCAAAGACACATACAGCTCCTCAGTGCTTGCCCACTGAGGTGCCTAAGGCATTAGTGCTACTATATCTTTAATTTTTTTCTCCTTTCCTCCTCCCTTATTTTTTTCCATCTCCCCAGCCCACCCCCTCCTTATCTAAGATGGTGCAGCCTCAGTGTCACAAGACTAAATTCATGAGATCACTTACCCTGTAACAGAAATCACTTACATCTGTAGCAGAGTATCCAGAACCAGGAAGTAACAGTGCAGTGAGAGATTGTCAAGTGACTGCAAAGTCGGTGCACTGAGAAACATGCTGACTCAGTCATGCAGCTGGTGTCACATGACAGGGGCTCTCATTAGGCATCAGATCACAGTATAGAGAGGAGGCATTGATTGACTGCTGCTGCAGACTGATCGCTCCCCCACAAAATGCTGCTGGTGAGTGCCGCTCAGCCCATCAGAATGCATTTTGGCTGGGTGTTGAATCAGTCATCAGAGCAGCAGTCAGTGCACAGAGAAAAGGCCTTTAGAGCTTAAAACCAGCACTCATAGACAATCATTTTAAGGGCTAGTCATGTGGAGTTTTAGGGACCTTCACCACTGCATCATAATATATAAAGTTAAAATTCCTTTTAAGGACTTGGAAGGATAAAATGTTTATAAGGACCTACCCTTTCAGACAGGAAAGCATCAAACTCATTTAAAAAAAGGCCTTTTGGGGCTTGGCGCATTAGTGAGAACTATTTTAAGGACTGGGGCATGCAGGTAGACAGGAGAAAAATCATTAAAAAAAATGTAAAAAAACATGTCAAGGCTTAGGGGCTAAGGTCTTATTAGGGAATGCAGGCTTGCATTAAAGTAATTTTCAGGGAGGACTAGTGAGTCCTTTAGGAGACTGAGTGCATGCAGGCAAGCAGGAGAAAAATCATTACGAAAATTAAAAAAGCCCATTTCAGGGCTTGGGGTCTAAGGACTTATTAGGTCATGCAGAAAGGCATTGAAGTTTCTTCAGGGGATGGTGGCTAGCACGTGCTTTTCAGGTATGAAAGCAGGCAGGCAGCAGAACATCAGTTTAAAATAACAAAGCCCTTTTAAGGGCTTGAGGATAAATAATTCCTTTTAAGGACTTGTGGGGCATACAGGCAGGAGACAATTGTTTAAAAAGGCCCTTTTGAGGCAAATAATTATTTAAAAAGGCCACTTTACAGGGCTACCCACTCTCCATGAAGGATGGCAATTGCAGGTAGGAGTAGAGGGGATTGAGTGCCTTGGGATCTCCTGAGGGAGGCAGGTGCGAGAAACAGGAAGAGAGTATAAAATAAAAGAAGAAAGTAGAGGCCTGTGCAAACCTCAGAATACCCTGCAAATTGTGGATTCCATGTTCATTGTTCAGGTAATCACTCATATTTTAGTCACCACTGCTGTTTCAATTGAATTCACCTCCACAAGAACCTAGCATCTCCTGTGTCCAGCATTAGTGCTGTTGCATCTATTACAGGTTTGCCTGCATTATGTTTGTGCTTGGCATAGACATCTCTACTTTTGGTTTAGCGTTACATCCTGCCCCACAGAAAATTAGCAGTACTGATGATGGCCCCAGCAGTTTGAGCCACCGCTACCACCCCCAACCGTGGGAACATTTGACGCTAAACAGAATGTTCCAGCACCACCTCCATACTCATCACCACCTCTGCTTGATGATGACTACATCATGAGCCACACTTGACCACAGCTTCAAGATCCATTTTCTCTCTTGTCACCCACCAGTATGCAAACAAGTGAGCATCTTACAACAACTGAAGTCAATAAACTGTAATTATATTGTAGAAAAATACAGCCAGAAATCAGCAGGGACATCACAAAAAGCTTCCACAAATAAGAAATGCTAGAAGGTGCCCTGAAATATTGCTTTTTGATTTACAAAAGTACTGCAAGTCACAAAGAACTGATCTTTATTCTTCAACACTTAATGCAAAACTGCACGGCAGAGTAGAATGAGCAGTCTCTTGGGGGGGGGACAGAGAGAGAGAGAGAAGGTTGCTATAGCAGCTCACCCTATTACCCTTACATTCCTGCCTAGCAGAGAATTATCATGTGACTACATTGCCTGCAGAATAATTTTTGAGTGTTCTACTGAATTTAACTAAATGGCGCAACTGTTTGACAAACTGCAGAATTTTAAATATATACAAAAATTTAGATCACTTTGCTAGGAGTCATGTTTAGGAAAAGGGACAGTTTCACTAGAGAGAGAGGGGATTTCTATAATAAAAAAAACTATCTGACCCTTTCATTTCCATCTAATTGAATACTATCACATGACTGCAATGCTTGCAGAATATGTTTCTGTGGATTTCCACTGCATATGGTAGAATTTTACTATGAACTGCAGAATGGTTTTATTGTAAAGATTTTAGTAGTTCAAAGAAATTCTGCTGTTCATGTGATTATTCTGCCAAACAAAGCAAAATTCCACAGTACTGGAAGAATTCACCCATGTCAAATATTAGCCAATTCCACAAAAATTGTGGCATTTCATTCAGTGAAATCTGCAAATTTCATGCAGCCCTAGAAATAACTTCAAAGATTTCTTTAGCTTAAAAAAAAAGAGTTTGGCTTGACTAACAAAGATGCCAACCTGTCTGAGGAGATAAAAATAATTGTATCCAAAATATGTAAAAAAAATGAAGATTTCCTAAAAACAGATGCAATATATGTCTCCTTAATTTGTATATGTTGATTAAAACCCAGTATTTCCTCAGTATATGCAACATTTTACTGAGCACAATACACAAATGGCCCTCTGAAATAAGTGAAAAGTGGTCCAGAATGCTAGGGTTAAATGCTGAATCTTGGAACTGGAAGAGTATACTCTTGCAGACACATACAACGTTTATATCTGCGAATCATAGGACAATTCAGTTGAAATTATTAAACAATCTTTATTACACCCAGGCAATGCACCAGGTGAAAGCACAATATTTCAGGGCTGAGTTAGACAATACCTGGGGTAACAGCCAAAAGTTTTGGCAGATAATAAAAGCTCTAACAGGAGATATGGAAAAAACAACCCCCTCGATGCTCAATCTAAATGGTAGTAACATAACCCAGGACCCTAAAGAAATTGCTGATGTGTTCAACAATAGCTTCACAGTCCTGACTGGGGTCCTCCCCCCTGACTTCCTAAAGTCAACATATGCTGAGCTACATCCCACCACCAAAACATCACCCTCAAACACCACCCCTCTTTTTACCTCAGAGTCATTCCAAAATCAGAAGCAAAGAAATATCTCACAAAGGTGTTGGGAAAGAAGGGGCACAGTAGTGATGGTCCTGACCCAAAGCTAATATCCCTTACCCTCAACACAGTCCTGGCCCTCTGACTAGAATAATTAACCTCTCCTTGATATTAGGTATCTTCCCTGAAATTTGGAAAGCAGCAGTGGTAACCCCGATTTTCAAAAGCAGGGATAAACTACTGCACTCCAACTACAGGCCTATTTCTATTTTACCGCCTATCTCCAAAGCGCTGGAGCAAACAGTCTATGACCAGCTGATAGACTACCTAGATAAGCACCAACTACAGTGTTCTCATCTACACGGAACTAAACAACACAGAACTACAACAGCGCTGCTTGAGTTTACGGGCTACATACATGACGTACTGTATCATGGGCACAATAAATATTGACCTCACCGAGGCCTTTGATACAGCCAACCATTGTCTCCTCCTTACTCAACTAAGCAGTATTGGCATATCTGCTGACACACCACCATGGTTCAGTAGCTACCTAACTGGGAGGGGGCAAAAAGTAAAACTAGGCAAAACTCTATCTGACAGCCAAAAAAGTCACAACTGGAGTACCACAGGACTCATCCTAGGGCCTCTGCTCTTTAGTGAATCCCTGAATCAACTCTCCCAAGTATGTAGTGAAAAAATCCTCTTTGCTTCTAAATCATCTGTCTGCCCATGTTTTTTCCTCTAATGTTGCTACTTGGTTTTCTTCTTATTTGCATGGAGAGCTCAGTCTGTTTCTTGGAACAGCTGTCTTTTTTTTCACTCTTATCTGTTCCTAATAGGGTTCCACTGGGGTCTTTTCTTGGTCCTATTTTATTTTTATAGAGACGCAAGATGCAAAATGGCGACCACACTGAGTCTCCCATCTGTTAGTTGATAGTATAAGCTGAGTTTTAACCGGATTTAGTTTATTTTTTAGTTGTTTTTAAGTGTTTTATTATTGGAGTTTATTTTGTTTTCTTTCCCTGTTACTTTTCCAGTTGTATTTTGTTTGTCCGGGCAACACTCTTGAAGCCCCTCTGGATTACTCACTGAACCAAGGGGAGTAGATCATTTCCAGAGCCAGGGGAGTGGAGAATTTGTGGAGTGTGAGTGTAAGCAGCCTGAATTCTATCTCTTTTTGCACTGCTGGAGTCAATATTACTGTTGTTGAGCTTCACAACTTTCTATGGGAGGTTGGGGCAGGAGTGCAAAGAGTTTGGAGTTTGCGGACCCGTGGACTGGACCGGTCCTGTGGAGTGGTTCCAGGAGCATACCGGATTTGTGAGTTCATAGATTTGATTTAGCAGCCTGTCAACTTTCTGGCCTGACTATTTTGGAGAGGCTTTAAATTCTACCATCAACTTGATACCTGAGGGGTGAGGCCTGGAGTCACCTGCTGGGGGACCGTAGCCCTATAATAGGCTCGGGTTCAGGGCAGGAGTATCGGCTGTCCAGCTTCCAAAGGGTGGCGGAGAAGCAGGGTGTCATCCTAAGCTGGCTGGGAGGGTTCAGTCTGAAGGCTGACTTTCCGGGTACCTGTAGCCACTGGCCTCTGGTCTGGGGGGGTAGTAGGTTGCCCGTTGGGGTGGCTAGAGGCACTCATTCCCCACCTGCCTGTCTGCATTTATTGATATATCTTTGCCGGCAATTTAGAGCTGCTAAAGACAGTGGACCTTGGGTTTCGTTTTTCATTTACTGGAAATATTGGATTCATTTGCCGTGTTCTCGTCCCTGACCCACTCACATTGTAGTGCTGGCTGTTGGTGTTCCTTGTAAGAGGTGACTCTACAGGATTATCACAAGTATTCTTTTGATTTATTTATTATTCCTTATTAGAGGCAGTGAAAGAGCCTCAATACTTTTGGATATAACATCTGACTGTTTGTAAGGAGAAAGAGGTGGTGAGAGCCCTCCTCTCCTTCGGAAACTGTGTGGGGAATATAGCCATCAATTCTGGCTCTATGGAACTTTTTGTTTAACTTCAACTGGTACAATAACAAGAGATAACTGTTTGGATTTTTATTTTATGTTTGAGTTTTGGTGTTAGGATGATTTGGAAATAGTTTTAATTTACTATTGTATTAGTACTGTGGTGGTAGTGAGAGTACCACAAATATTGGTAAGGGTGGTGGTAAGAGACCATCCTCGAACAAAACTTATTTACAATTGTTCTTACTTATTTTTGGGGGTGAATAGTTTAGAAAGTGGTTTGTGTATTTTTACTTTTGTTTTATTTTTAAGGTATGTTGCATGCTGTTTTAGGTAGATAATTGACTTAGCTAAAGGACTGTTTGAATATTCTGTCACCAGAATGTGCTGAAGCCCTGCCCCCATGGTTGTGCGCTATTCGCCCTCTGCTCTCCTCGCCCTCCACTCTTTTCTTCCTCTCCTTTTGCAGTCTACAATATATCAGCACTGTAGGGTGCTGGGTATTGTTCATAGGGGGAGGAGGAGGGTGGGGGGTTGCAAACAGTGGAGGGTGATTGAGCGGGGCCATCGTATCGGGGTTGTAGGATTCAGAAGACACCCTGGGGCAAAATGGAACCAGGATCTTGGTCTGCCATGTCTGGTTTCCATACCCAAGGGTACTACCAGTTTTGGTGGGCAGGTGGTTCGGGCGGCCCAGGAGGTTCATCCAACTGGGGCAGTGCTTTGCAATGCCAGGTCAGCTAAAAATAAGACTGCAATAACTGTGGATCTTGTTCGAACAATGGACCTGGCTTGCATCACTGAGACTTGGCTGGATGAAAACTCTGGCCCCATTTTGGAGGCTTTAATTCCAGACGGTTACTCGGTGATTCACCGCCTGAGATTGGATCACGGGGGGGGGGTTGCAGTCTGTTTCAAGACTGCACTCAACCTCACAAATGTATCAGTTGAGGAGGCTGAGTCATTTGAGTGTACAGTGGTAGCAAATGTAGGTTGTAGGATCACTCTCATCTACCGTCCTCTCAGAGGTAAGAAGCTGTTCCTTCAGGAAGTTGCGGACTTCGTCATCAACATGTTGTTTGAGTTGCCTAGGCTGATGGTCCTGGGTGACTTCAATGCCTGGGTTGATGATGAATTCTCACAGTTTGGACAACGCTTCCTCCAGTTGATGACATCTCTGGGCCTCACACAGATAGTTACCACTGCTACCCATAAATATGGTCACTCTCTTGACTTAGTCTTCCTCCTGGGGATCGAGACCTCTGATTTAGGGGTGGAACCTGTCAGATGGTCCAATTACTACACCGTGGGGTTTAGTTTTAGCACCCCCCCTTTGTAGGCCTACCCCTGTGGAGATGGTCAGGTACCACCCTTTATGAGGTGTAAGCTCTGAAGGCCTGGTGGCGGTACTTGACCTATCATCCCTCCCAGCATCAAGCAGCGATCCGGAGACCCTCGTGGTGGCCTATAATTTGCCCATTTTGGCAGCACTGGATGTCATTGCTCCTGTCCACATTTGTCCCATCTCCCTTTCACCCTCGGTCCCCATGGTTTGATGGGACTTTGAGGGAGATGCAGTGATCAGGACGAAGGTTAGAGTACTGCTGGCGGATGTCCACCCTTGATGCCAATCGCATTAGATTGATGGATCATTATCAAGTCTATCAATCCACAGTCACCCGTAAGAAGGCAGAGTTCCTGTCCGGGGGGATTGCGGCCACTCAGAATCGACCAGCTCAGCTTTATCAAACGGTAGACAGACTGTGCAACCCAGCCTGTCTACAAGTTCGGAAGGCTTTTTTGCAAATAGAGTGCAATGACCTTGCTCAGTTCTGTGCATCTAAGGTGGTTGACATCAGGGCAGTACTCTAACCTGCACACTGTATGGGTGTTGCTGTGGATCGGCTCGAGGCCACCACTTCTCAGCTTACCTGGAGTACCTTTGACCGACCAGAGTTCATGGATGTCATGCGGATTGTCCAGGGTGCTCGCCCTATGTGCTGTAGTTTGGATCCAGGACCAACTTCCCTGATTTTGGGTTGTATTGATTCCATCAGTCCAGTCCTAGCATGGATTGTCTGGTGCTCCTTGGAAACAGGTGAGTTTTCTAGCTCCCTCAAGGAAGCGGTGGCAACCACCCTCTTAAAGAAAAATTCTTTGGACCCAGACTGCCATGCAAACTACAACCCAGTTTCTAATCTTCCCTTTCTAGGGAAGGTGATTGAGAACATAGTGTCTGAGCAGCTGGAGAACCATTTAATCATCCATGACATCTATGAACCCCATCAGTCCAGATTTCAAAAGAGACATAGTACTGAGATGGTGTTGGTTCGGGTGCTCAATGATCTCTTGATGGCTAGAGATCAGAAAAACTGTTCCATCTTGGTTCTTCTGGAGCTCTCATCAGCATTTGACACTGTGGACCATGAGGATCTGCTTGACCACCTGAGGTACATCTGTGGATTGTCAGGTACAATCCTCAGGTGGTTTACATCTTTCCTCACCAGAAGAACTCAGAGAATGGTGTCTGAGGTTTATTCCTCAGACCCACTTTTTCTGTCTTGTGGGGTCCCTCAGGGTACAGTGCTGTCTCCCATGTTGTTCGCAGTGTACATGATGCCTTCAGAGACATTGTAAGAAGGTATGGGCTGAGGTTTCACTGCTATGCTAATGATACCCAGCTCTACCTTTCTTTCACACTTTACTGAGATGGAGGTCTCTCAGTCTTTAATAACTGCCTCACAGAAATCCAGGAGTAGATGGATTCCAGTTGGCTAAAGTTGAACTCAGAAAAGACTGAGGTGTTGGTTGTCAATCCGGCATGCCGGACGGGGTCGGGGTGGGCTCACCCTTAGGACTTGTTCTTGGAGGTGTATCACTCCTGACCTCTGAATGGGTGTGAAACTTGGGAGTAATTTTTGATGAAGGGCTGACTCTGCATTCACAGGTGTCAGCCGTCATCAAATCCTCCTTTAACCAGTTTAGGAATATCTCCAGAATTAAGCACCTTGTTCCTTCTGGTGATCTTCCTACATTGGTCCACACCTTTGTGTCCTCGTGCCTTGATTACTGCAACTCCCTTTACCCAGGGCTATCTGGGGTAGAAATCTGCCACTTGCAGCTAGTGCAGAATGCTGCAGCCCAGCTTCTGATGGGAATTTCTAGATCCTGTCATATTACGCCAGTGCTGCGTGGACTGCACTGGCTGCTGGTACAGTGGTGGATCACCTTTAAAGTCAGTCTCGTGACTTTTAAAGCCCTACACAGACTTGGCCCAGACTACCTGAAAGAGCTTCTGGTCCCCTACTGCCCTGGACGATTGCTCCACTCAGTCGACGAGGGGCTGCTAGAGATTCTGAGGGTGTGCTTGAAATATTCAGGGGCCCATGCATTTATGCATGTGGCCCCAACCCTCTGGAATTCTCTACCCTGTCAGTTACAGGAGTGCTCAACCATGGAGGGATTTAAGCAAGCTTTAAAAATACATTTATGGGTTCAAGCTTTTGGTGAATAAATAATCTTGTATTTGGTTTATTTGTTTATACTGTTTTAATGATCTGGATGTCTGATGTGTTTAAAATGTGTTAGGCACCTTGATACTTTGAAAGGTGCCTTAAAAATAAAACTATTATTATTATTATTGTTTATTTTGAAAAGGTTCACCAGGAAAGGCACACTGAGCCTGGGGAAAAGTGAAGTGGGGGTACAATATTGCATACAATATTAGAATACAGAACAGATAAAAACAGATAAACTAGTCTCTACAAAAACCTTAAAACTGAACATTATTTAAAGGGACACTGTCAACCCCATTTGGCCTCAAAGTGTCCTTAGTTAAAAACACACATTTTATGATTGTTCTCATTCTATAGAGACTGCTGATGTAGCTGTTTGTTTGGTTCAGACTCCTTTTTCCTTTTAAAAAGTAAAGAACTGTATGTCAACCATACTGGTGTTACCACACCAAAACATATTTGTTTACATTTCTTGACCAACTGCATCTTTCCTGGACTCAGGAGCACCCCCAACACTATCTAGCTACTCATTATGCAATGGGAGTAGATGAGACCATTGTATCATGAGTGATTGCACTGTTTGGGGTGTTTCTAATGTACAGGAAGTATGCAGTAAGCTTAGGTGAACAATTTGGAGCAAAACAAGGCTTTGTATAACTATACATTCCCATGCATTTCAGTTCTACTAAGCAAGGAGGCAGATTAAAAACCAGTAACATCAATGAATTTTAGAGAAGGTAAGCAATCATAAAATGTGGGGGTTTGCCTAGAAATAATATGATGCAAAAAAGGTTGACAGTGTCCCTTTAATCTGTTTGTGAATCCTTCACTCTCTATAATTGGTTCTTGTTCTATTAGACTTTATGCTGATGACTCTACTTTTATAAGCTCACATATCTCCATCTGTTCTTTGCACAACTCTTCAGGGTGATTCTGATAAAGCTGTGCAGTGGGTTTTGGATAAGCTTTTAATTTTAAATAGCAAGAAGACTTAAACAAATGTTGTTTGGATCACAGCACTCATTGTCCTTGGCTGATTCTTTCTTTTCTGTTACTTTGAAGCACTATCCTCTGGAACTTGGCAATGAATTTAAATATATTGGTCTAATTTTTTTTTACTCTTTTTTTTTGTAAACATATTTTATTGAAAGGCTTCAAAACTTGCATGAACATACACAATATGTAATCACAGAAAGTACACTAGGACAAAAGGAACATGGTACAAATACGTACTTACTATAAGTACAGTGCTTGCTACAGTAAAGTTGCATGGTAGCGCGGTATACCGAGTGGTGCGCAATTGTGATACCTATTGAATAACAGGTTTACCGCTACTGCGCAATCTGCATGGTGGTGCGGTACCGAGCAACTCTTCTGTAGCAACCACTCTAGGTCATGGACCAACATGCATTATACACAGTAACTAGTTAGAAAACCTTGGAGTTGATGATTACCAGCTACCAACATCACAGTTTTGTTTTTAAGTACCTAGTCACTGGAATCATATCAAGAGCTATTTGTTTCATCGTGGTCACTCTTCACTTACAATGGTTTGCATCCCTGAACACAACACAGAGTGTAGGTGATGCAACTTCAAACACCTGTAATAATAAGCCTGTTTCTGATAAATTTCCCACCTAAATTGCACTGAGCAATTATTATACCTTGTTCTATGGCTTTCATGAAAGGCATCCAGGTACCATCAGATAAAGCCTCCAGCCCATGCTGGTATCTTTCTATTTTCATACAGAGTAATATATTATTTAACAAATGGGCTGTACTAGGTGGGATATCACTAACCCAGGGTTGTGTGATTTCCTTGGATTGGCCAATGCAATATTTCACAGCCTATACTCCCCTGATTTCTCAGGTGGTTTGGGCTCAGCTCCCAGAATGAACTCTAGGGGTGAGTTTGGTAAGGCTGTTTTCAGAACTTTGTGCATCTGATCATGTATGCTGGGCCAAAAGGGAGCCACTTTAGGGCATAACAGGGCCATATGTACAAAGTCATCCACCTTCTCATGGCACCTAGGACACATCAAGTTTCTGTCTCAATTGAATCTATACAATTTTAAAGGTGGTAGATAGGCTCTGTAATAATAATAATAATAATACAATTTATTTATAAAGTGCAAAACAAAACAAATATCAAAGTGCTGTACAGAGTTAAAAGACAAATAAAACAATAAAATCTGAGATAAGTCAATAAAAAATTACAGATTCAAATACACTAATCTCCAAAAGCATGGCTAAATAAGTAAGTTTTTAAGGCCATCTTGAAGCTCTCCAGGGTCAGGCACTCTCTAATCCAATGAGGTAGAGAATACCACAAGGTTGGGGCTGCATAACTAAAAGCTCTCGTACCAGATGTTTTCAGCCGAACCCTGGGAACCTCTAGCAATCCCTCATCGGCTGAACGGAGGGGTCGGAGGGGGCAGTAAGGAATCAGGAGCTCTTGCAGGTAGCCAGGACCCTGACCATGTTGGGCCTTGTAGTTCAGTAAACTGACCTTGATGTGATCCGCCACTGAACAGGCAGCCAGTGCAGTTCACACAACACAGGGGTGATATGGCTGGTGCAGGAAACCCCTACCAGTAACCTGGCTGCAGCATTCTACACCAGCTGCAAGTGGCGGATATTAACCCAAGGGAGCCCTAAGTATAGGGAGTTACAGTAGTCAAGGTGAGAGGTCACAAAGGCGTGGCTCAACATTGGAAGATAGTGAGACGGAACAAGGTGCTTAATCTTGGCAATGTTCCTCAGATGGTAAAATGAGGATTTGACTACAGCCGACACCTGTGAATGAAGTGTCAGGCCTTCATTGACCATCACACCCAGATTATGCACCTGAACAGAGGACAGGAACTGGCTACCCCTGAGCCAAAGCCCAGAGGCAGACTGCACTCCCATCCTCTCTATCCCACGACCTGGCTCCACCACCAATACCTCACTCTTTTCAGGATTCAACCTTAACCAACTGGCCCACATCCAGTCCTGGAGTTCCACGAGACAGTTATTAAAAACAGAGACTGCATCATCCTGGTTGGGGGCAAAAGACAGGTAGAGCTGGGTGTCATCTGCATAACAGTGACACCGCAGCCCATACTGTCTTACAGTGTCTCCCAATGGCAGCAGATACACCAAGAACAACATAGAGGACAGCACAGAGCCCTGAGGAAGCCCAAATGGCAGAGAGAATGAGGCTGAGGAATAAATCCCTGACACCACTCTCTGAGTTCTGCCAGTGAGGAAAGATCTAAACCAACTGAGGACCATACCTGACAGGCCACAGATGTCTCTCAGGCACTCAAGCAGCCCCCCATGGTCCACGGTATCAAAAGCTGAAGAGAGATCAAGAAGGACCAAGATTGAATGACACTTCTGATCTCTAACGATCAGGAGATCATTGAGCACCTGAACCAGAGCAGTCTCTGTACTATGCCTCTTCCAAAAACCGGACTAGAGGGAATCATAGATGTCATGGATGGTCAAATGGTTATCCACCTGAAGAGCAACTACTTTCTCTATCATCTTCCCAATAAAGGGAAGGTTAGAGATTGGCCTGTACTTGACAGGGCAGTTTGGGTCCAGAGGATATTTTTTAAAGAGCGGTGTAACCACCACCTTCTTTAGGGAGTTCAGAAACTCACCTGACTCTAAGGAAGGTGTACAGGAAGTATAATTGTATTCTGTGTAATTTGTTGGCTCTGGAACAATTATGAACATGTCAGATGGCAGTTTTCCATGCTACATTATCAATGGGAATGCCTAGATCCTGTTCCCAGTCTGCTTTTGCCTTATTTTCAGGAGTATGGATAGCACCAAGAAACACTGGTTGAAACTGATATGTTAGTTTGTGGTTTACAAAGAGTTTCTTCAATTGGTAACAACTGGGGAGTCATGCTAGCTAAAAAATTTCTAATATGCAAGTGAGCAACACAATTCCCAGACCGTATGCCATATTGCTGTTTAAGCTCAGTGAAGAGTTTGAGAAAAACCTTCACAGTAGAGATCTCCAGCACATTTTACTCTTGATTTCACCCAATGTAGGACTGCCTGGTGTATAAATACATTATAATGTATGGTAGAACGTAATTTTGTTTGGACTTCCATGCACTGTAAAAAGTCATTCTGCTGTAGTAGTGACGTAGCTACTAATGCAGAACAAGGGGAGAGGGAGAGGTGGGATCATGGACACTGGTATAGAAGTAAAATGCAAAACCCCAAAACAAATTGAGCAGACAAGACAGACCAAGTGGTCTCCTTCTGCTGGCTTCTTTCTTATGTTCTTATGACTTTTCATTCTGCGTTAGTAGCTATGTCACAACGCAACCACCCCCACCAGCACTGTTCATAGGACAAGGTGCGATTGACGAGTTGGGTGCATGAGCTGCCCAACGGGCTCGAAAGATTTGGAGTGAAGGTCTCTGGTGGTAGACACTCACTATTAAACATAAGCAATCCTGTTGTTTGGGCACCATACGCTATATAAAACAGTGTGTGGCATCCCAAACAACTTGGCAACTCTTCGCCCTTGTGTTTTCTATGACGGCAGGAGGACCTCTCAAACTTCACTCTCGAGTTAATCAGCCATCATAGAAAACACTTGGCCATACACTATCCTATATGTAGCCTTTTTGATCAATGAAACCTGTATATAGAGTAGCAGTTAGAGACAATCCCCTGTTGTGGCCAATGCACTGATGTGCACCTCGCCATACTCTGACCAACTAGTGAGTGAAATGGTTGGGTGTCCTGGGAGGTGTTTGTTTGTTAAAACATGGGGATAGAAGCCCCCGTAGTAGCCCACTGGTCAAAGATTCCTCCTCCATTCACTGCCATGCAGGGATAGAGCCAGTGGCAAAAGACTGGAGAAAAGTCAACTGTACAGCCCAGTAGTAATATTTGAAGCAAGGTAGCACTAGACCTCCTTTCTTCCTTCATAGGCATTTGCAATATACTTCTTTTAGGTCTTGCCAACCACCCCCACACACCCCACACAGAGAAATCTATGTAAGATACTGTTTAAGTTGTTTAAAGAACAGCTCTGGGGCACTGACTAGAATGTTTTGTAGCAGATACATGCATTCGATAGTGTTGATTCTTCCTATGAGGCTGATGGGCAGCCCCTCCCATTTCTCACGATCCCAGCGTATGTTGTCTAGAAGCATGGGGTAGTTTTCTCAATATAGGTGAGTTACTTTATTAGGGACATGAATTATTAGGGACATGAATGCCCACATATTTTAGGGAATGAACTCTTTTTGGTTGCAGTGAAAGGCTAGGCAGCAAGCCGGGATCTGCCCTACCCAACGCTAACAATTCACTTTTTGTCCAATTAATTTTATTGCTGGCAATCCTTCCATACTCTGCCAGTATGTCCTGCAGAGTGCACAAACTTTGTTGAGTGTCTAAGTATACTAGAAGTTCATCCGCAAACAGGGAAACTTTGTAAGTTGAGCCTACCCGCAAACCCTCCAGCTGCTGATCATGTATCAACACCACTTTCAAAGTCTCCAGTGCCATCACATACATAAGGGGGGATAGAAAACAGCCTTGTCACTTACAGTACATCTTGTTAATTGAAACTGCTTAGACAGTGAGCCATTGACTAAAACTTGAGCTGTTAGTTGATTGTAAAGGGCCTTCACCCCTTGAAGCATGTTATCTCTGATGCCAAAGCTCCCCAAACCTTCAAGCATATACCCCCACTCCACATGGTCGAAGGCCTTCTCAGCATCCAAGCTTAGGATTAAAGCCCTTTCCCCCTTACTCCTTCTGGCCCGGTGCCAAACCACATTGAGCGTTGTTCTGACTTTCTGTTTACCTTGTCTGCCTTTTACAAAACCTGATTGGTCCTCAAGTATTATTTTGGGCAGAACCATCTCCAGCCTCCCTGCCAAAATATGAGCCACAGTTTTGTAGTCGGATGTTAATAGCAAGATTGGCCTGCAGAATGAGCACTGTTAGGAATCTTCCTTGATTTGGGGAGAACAACAATGGTAGTGGACCGCATGGAGGGGGGCAATGTTTTACACTCCAGATATTCTTTAGTCATAGCTAGTAGAGGTCTTAGTAAATCATTCTAGAAACATTTGAAGAAGTCGATGGGGAAGCCATCTGGACCTGGGCCTTCTCTCCTTTAAGATACATAATTACCTTCCTAACCTCATCTCCCTGTATTAAGTGCCCTGCTATCCCCATCTATAGAGGGGAGGGCCCCCCTTATCAAAAAAGTATTCAATTTGAGCATCTGTTGTGAAGGCCTCACTAGTAAACAATGTTTTATAATACATTCTGAAGCTTTCACCAATCTCCAAATCTGTGATCACCTCTTCCTTCATCATATTTTTGATCTTAGATACATGTTTTGCATGATAGCATCTAAACTTCTTTGAGAGACTGGCCAGAAGGTTCTCTCCCTGCTCTTCAATTGCCAGACTAACCATTTCTCTCCATCATCACCCAAAAAAATAATTTCCAGGTTTGATTAGGAGCAGTGCCCACTGGATCTTGACATTATGGGCTGTATTATACTTCCATTTTAAGTGTTGATGGGCCTGATACCTCTCTGCAGTAGGATGTGTCATCTCAGAGATTTGGAGCTTTATTCTCAAACCCCAGGAATTAACACAAGATGCCTGCACCAAACATAAATGGTGTGAGTGGCACCTTGCATCTGAAACTACCCCCATAACAATTCACAAAGGCAGCCTGCATCAACCACAGGTTGCCTGCCCCAAACAGTGTCCAAAAATGTTACCTGGCACTAGGGGGCATGTGGCAGGTGCAAGCTGCCACATCCCTGAAAATGGTATTCACAGAACTCACCTAGAAGGAGAAACTCTAAGCACACTTAGACCATCCATGCTGGTCGAAGGATACCTAGAAAACTCCCCACTGGGAGAGTTGACCTGTATGTGCCAATGTGCCACTTGCCCCCCTCCCCAATCCCAATGTGACCCATTATAACATAGGTAATATAGCTCCCCCCCAGATCCCCAATGTTGCCCATTCTGGCATAGGTTATAGAGCCCCCCCATTCCCAATGGTGCCCGTTGTAACATAGTTATGGTAGCCACCTGATCCTCAATTGTGCCTGTTGTAACAGTTATGATAGCCCCTGATCCCCAATGATGCCGTCCTTAGTATTAATAAGATAGCCCCCCTCCCCAATCCTTGATGAACCCTGGTAAACTTTAATTAGTATAGTTTCCCCATCCCTACTATTGCCCATAATAAACATATAAATACAGCCCCCATCCCTGGTGGTCAAGTGGCCACCCACCCTCCCACCCCCACAGGTTGTTCCCACCACTCAAAACAGAGCTGGCTCTGGCACAGTCCTCCTCTCACCTCAGTGGCTGGTGCCGACTGAACACGCTCATTGAGTACACATTACATTAAGTCAACAGTGACAATTTAGTCGGTGCCAGCCGCAGAGGTGAAAGGAGGGCTGTGCTGGCGCTGGCTCTGTTTCGGGAAGGTGGCACTACCCAAGGGGGGAAGGCAGGTGGGTGGCCACTTGGCCACCAGGAATGGGGGCTGTTTTGTTATGTTTTATTATGGGCAACATCAAGGATGGGGAGGAGTTATACTAATTAAAGTTTTTTTTCAAATTTAATATGCTTTAGTCAGGTATATTGGTTTACACAAGGTGTATAGAACAATACAAAGAAAGCAAATCCTGTGTAAATAGGAACAAACCAAAATACTCTTGTTTTCTTTTCTTTTTGTTAATATAATACACCCCAGTAGTGAATAGTAAGGATTTATACACAAGACATCCCCCCACCTCCGTCCCCTTGCCTCTCACCACCTCCCCAAATGCACCACGAATGAAAATATACACAGTACTGACAAAATAGATCCCTTAGTTACTAAGAAGCAGTGCTATTGCTGACCTAGAGGGTAAGCAGTGTATACAGGGGGGCCCATACCCTCTGATAGCATCTAAACTTCTTTGAGGGACTGGCCAGAAGGTTCTCTGCCTGTAGGGCAAAGAACACCTCATGGAGCCATTCTGATCTCTTAAGAATATGTACATACTTTCTCATATATCTGATACGATGTAGATCTGTTTTGTTAAAATGTTAATAAACTTTGAATGGAAAAAAAAAGCCAGTGGCATACTATCACCGTTTTAGCATACAAGGAAATCAAGGCCATGAGTTTACATTGGTTGCCAATCAGGGAGTCCCTGTAGTCACCCAGTATACGTATTTCCAGCTGGAAAGCATCGGTGAGACATAATAATGGGTCTAATTTGGCCTTAATGGCTGACCAGAATGGAGAGGCTTTACTGCAGTTCCACAAAATATGAAGAAGGATGCCTGGTTATTCCCCACATCAGGAACATGTGTCATTAGGGAGTTTTCCCATTTTGCAAAGTTTGACCAGGGTATAGTATAAATCATGTATTATCTGGAATTGCAGAAGGCGATATCAGTCCCATTTAATGTCCTTGTACAACTGCGTCCATATCCGACTCCAGGGACGGGGACTGTGCAAAGCAAGGGGAAGGACCTGATCACATATATATTGATGCTGTCCTTCATTCTCAGCCAGGAAGTCATGCAGGAGGTGGTAAAAAAAATGAGATGATATGGGAAGGGAGAGATGGCAAAATAACAGGGAGAATAGGGTCAGCCAGGTTTTGGTCCCATGGGCCAGACCTAAAGTGGTGTAGGAGCATATGAGAAAGCTGGATGTATCTGAAGCAAAACGAAGAAGGGAAACCAAATTTGTGTTGGGCCCCTTGAAAATACAGTAATTTGTGGTTGCTTAAGAAATTACTAACAGTAAGTTTCTTTTCACTAGACAAAAAAGAGGGATTGAGCGGTTGTCCCCCAATCTTGAAATTAGCATTGTGAAATATAGGTTGTGAGACATCACGTGTAAGAGAGATTTGAGAAATGGCGCAAAGCTGGGTGTGTGCTCTGAGTGTTGCCATAAATGGGGATTCACATAGAGGTTCAGGAATGCATTTGAGAGGGGTGTATATAAGAGAAGCCAGGTCAAGATTGTATGAGGCACAAAGAGAGTCCTTAATTTGTGCCCATAGTGGAATGTATGTGGACGACTGTGCCGGAGTAAGTAGGGATAGCCATTGATGGATCACAGAACAATTAATGGAAAGATAATAAAGAAAGAGATTAGGCAACTGCAGGCCCACTCTGGTTTTCTTGCATTGTAGTTTGGAGAGTGCTCTCCAGGGAGGTTTACCCAGCCAAATGAAACTGGAGATGAGACCATGTATCTGTGAGAACCAGGCCTTTGGAAGAAAGTACTTATACATCTGGAGGTGATATAAAAGGCAGGGAATAACTTTTGTCTTCACCATGCTTATTCTACCCCAAAGAGAGAGAGAGAGAGAGGGAGTAAAGCCCAGCGATGTAGATCGACATTAATGCAGGCAAGAACCCCATCCAGATTATACTGTTTCATTTTAGTTCCAGACCGAGAAAGGTAAATACCCAAATACTTCATTTTATCCCTTATCCATGTGAAACTGAGATGTTGAATATCAGTTTGCACAGTGAAGACATTAAGGGGCATTACCTCCATTTTGGAGAGGTTCAATTTGTAATTAGAGATCAGGCCAAATTCTTCAATTATGTTAATGGCTGCTGTGAGTAAAGTGGAGGGGTACGTAATGTGGAGGAGTATGTTATCCGCATAAATGGATAATTTGTATTGGGAGGGCCCGATAGAGATCCCTGAGATTAGTGGTGAGGTATTAATGTGTTGGATGAGAGGTTCTAGGTACAAATTGAACAAAAAGGGAGATAGTGGGCAACCTTGTCTTGTACCTTGTTGAAGAGTGATGGGGTGGGAGAGTACCCCGTTACAAAGTATACGGGCTTTGGGATGCTAGTGTAAAATCTTAATCCAGTGGTTAAATTGAGGGGGGAATTTATATTTGGGCAACAGGTGAAAGAGATGGTCCCAGGAGACCCTGTCAAATGTTTTCTCTGTATCGAGGGACACCAGCGCAGCAGGGATACTGGAGTCCCCAGACACAGAGATAAGATGGGTGATTTTATGAAGATGGTCCACGGAGAGTCTGCCAGTTATGAAGCCTACCTGCTCCGGACTGATCAGGGCATGCCAGACTTTGTTGAGATGATAGGCAAGGACTTTAGCTAAAATTTTAAGATCTACATTAATCAGTGAGATGGGCTGATAATTGAAGACAAGGAGAGGGCCTTTGCTGGCTTTAGGAAGGACAACTATCATTTCCTCAGTTAGGGAGAAGTCAGATAAGCCATACTCATTTATATAATTACAGGTGTCAAGTAGGATGGGCATAAGATGGGATTTAATTGTTTTATAGAAGTCTGTGGAGTAACCGTCCGGGCCCAGTGCCTTATCTGATGGGAGTGCATCAATGTCAGATATAATTTCCAGTATTTTGAGTGGGGCCTACAAATACTCAACCTGCTGTTACCCTAACTGTGGGAGATGAACATCCCATACAAACTAATCCAGAAGACCATGATTGAAGGTACCTGAGGACTGGAAATACAAAGTTTGATAGTATTCTTGGAAGCAGTTTGCTATCTCACAAGGTGAAGTGACAATGCTGCCATCAGAGGTACAAAGAGAGGGCACAATTCTATCCATGGCTTGAGCCTGAAGGCGCAGCGCCAATAATTTATCAGCCTTGTCTCCCTGATCAAAATGGTGGCCCTTGAATCGTAGTAGAAGATGTTCAGCTCTGTCACTTTAGAGGGAGTTGTAGTGAGAGTGGAGAATTTCTAACTGGTTGAGTTCATTGGGGGTGGGCTGAGGGGAGAGGGACAGTTCCTGCTGATGAATTTGCTGAAGTATGTTTGTTGTAACCTGGGTGGCAATTTTCTTCTGGATAGAAGCCAGGTGAATGATTTCATCATGTGTAGTACATTTCAACGCTCCCCATAAGAGATCTAGTTTGGCCATGGTAGGGATGTTATTAATTAGAAAGGTAGAGATAAAGGTTTGGATGTGGGAAATAAAGTTATCAGATTTTAGTTACTGTGTGTTAAACCTCCAAACCTTATCCCTGTTAGTACCAGAGCCCAGCTGCCAATGCAAAAGTGTAGGATGGTGGTCTGAGATTACATTGGAAAGGTAATTACAGGATAAAACAGCAGGAAGGTGCCCAGTTCCCAACAAGAAGTAGTCCATTCTGGAGAAAGAGTTATGTGGGATCGAGTGAAAAGAATATTCTTTAGTTGTGGGGAATAAGGCCCTCCAGGGGTCAATGAGTCCTACTGAGTCCATTAACTCCCTGAGTGCAAGTTGAGCAGGAGATAAGGAGTGAGAACTCGACCTGGACCTGTCCAGAGAGTTGTTGTATACCAAATTCCAGTCCCCTCCTTGTAGAATAGGTAGAGTGGACCAAGGGACTAAGTGGGTCATTAGGGAAGTGAAAAATTGAGGATTGTCAATAATAGGACCATAAACTGAACCCATCACAACCTCCGAATGGCCTACCACAGCCTTTAATATAATGTATCTCCCCTGGGAATCCATAATCAAATCCAGGAGTCTAAATGGGATTTTCCGAGCCACCAAAATGGCAACTCCCCCTCTGCGGGTGTCCATCCCTGTGCCCAAAGCCTGGCCCACCCAGGACCTCCAAAGCTGGAGTACTTGGGAGGAAAGGAGATGCGTCTCCTGGAGGAAAGCAACATCTACATTTAATTTGTTGAGATGCAGGTTGATTTTGGCCCTCTTGGTGGGAGATCGAGCCCTTTTACATTCCAAGAACAGAATTTGAGACTAAAAGCCATAATGCATGAAAGTAAGATAGAACGCTGCTTTAAAGATCATGTGCAACGGTTTTTACATATTTTTTATGAAAGCTTGAAAAGCTGACATTCAAGTCCCTGTGTCATGATTAGTGTTTCCTGAAAATGTCACGCTGTTTGATATTGTGGTTTTCTTTAAATCAGCATTTGTTAACTTGCTCTACAGTGGCTGAAAACAGTGAAGTTAGTTTTGTCCTCTCAGTCAAACTTAGAGTGCAATGACATCATTTTGGAGTAGCTTACTGTTTCAGATTCCCAATCAGAGCAGTACTTTGTAGAGTTAATGGTTTGCTGAGCTCTCCAAGTTTCTTACAAACCCAGTCTCTGGTTTGTGATTAGATAGATCAACTTAAAATGTATCATTATCTTCTGATAAAATGCTGGTCATTTCAGTTTCAATGCTGAATTGAAGTAGTGGAAATCTTTCTCTGTGAGAAATCAGCTTGTCTGTATCACAGTTTTTGGCTCGTTCTAAGCAAAAATCTGATTTTTTTCTAGCTACATAGCACAGGGCTGTTTAATGAATATAAAATAAATCCAAATTGTGTTAATTCACAGAAACATTCTGTCTTCGATGTAGCCTTCATAAATATGTTCATGTAAGAAAATTGTTTTTATGTCAGATTGACAAACAGTATATGTACTTGAAATACTGTAGCAGAGTGTGGCAGGCACCTGTCTGAACTCACACATTTCAGTTCTTTGGTGGTTTCTGTGTGAAAATATATCATGTACGTGTACAACTCGAAACACTGTGTGACATCCCGATGCACCATCTCTCTGCCCCACAGTTGAGACAGCTGCAGACTACTGCTACCTGTCCCTGCCCCACAAGCCCCCTGCCATCTGCTCCACATGCGAGGCTGCTGCATCCTGCCACCCACTGTCTTCTCCCACACAGTCAGGGATTGTGCACCCTGCTGCCTCCATCCCCTGCCTAAAGAATCAGGGCTGCTGCACCCTGCCACCCCCTGCCCAGACAGTTGGGGATGACGCACCCTGCTGCCCTCTCTCCCTCACCCTCACAGTTAAGGAAGCTGCACCTGTTGACCCTTGTTCCTGTCTCCAGAGTCAGGGCTGCTGTGCCATGCTAAGCCCTAGTGTGTCAGGTCCCCTGCCTCCACAGCTGGGGCTGCTGTACCATGCTGCCCTAGCCACCAGAGGTGGGGCTTTTGCTACACCCTGCTACCCACTTCCATTGCCCCAGATGAGCAGGGCTGCTGCACCATCTGTACCCCATCTCATAGTCAGGGCTGCTGTACCCTGATGCCCCCTGTGTTCTGCACCACAGTCAAGACTTCTGCATCATGCTGTCCTTTATCCCTTATCACCAGAGACAGGGCTACTGCACCCTGCTCCTTTCTACACAGCTGGAGTTGCCATGGCCTGCTGTGCTCTAGTTCCCCATGCTGCTGCAGTTTGGGCTGCTGCATCATGTTGCCACTTGCCACAAGATGCAGGGCATTTGCTGTGCCCTATTGCATGCCTCCACAGTCGAGGCAGTTGCACCCTGCTGTCCCCTGCCACCAGAGTCAGATCCTTTTCTAAACCCTGCTGCCCACATCTCTTGTCCCAGACAGGCATGGCTGCTGCACCATGTCCCACAGTTTGGGCTGCTGTATCCTGATATCAACCCTATTTATGGCCCAAACATTCAGGGCTGCTACACCCTGCTGCCCTCTGTCCCCATGCTCACAGTCAGGGCCACGGCACCCTGTTGCCCCCTGTCCCTGTCTCCACAGTCAGGGCTGCTGTGCTGTTCTACACCCTAGAGTCTCATGCCTGCATCCACATTTGGGGCTGCTGAGCTTTGCTACACATTTTCATTGCCCCAAATGGGCTGGGCTACTGTACAGTGTACTCTCTGTACCACTGTAAGGGCTGCTGTATCCTGATGCCCACCTGTGTCCTGCCCCATAGTCAAGGCTTCTGCACCATGCTGTCCTTTGTCCCCTGTCACTGTTGCATCCTGTTGCACCACACAGCCCCTTGCCTCCACAGGCAGGGGACAGGGTGCAGCAAATTCCCTTACTCTTGTGCTGCACCCTCCCCAAACAGTTGAGGTTGCTGCACCCTGCTATTCTCTCTCTCTCTCTCTGTCTCACACTCACAGTCAGGGACACTGCACATGTTGCCCCCTGTTCCTGTCTCAGCAGAGTGTAGCAAAGGATCTGACTCTGGTGGCAGGGGGACAGCAGGGTGCAGCTCCCTCAACTGTGAAGGTATGCAACAGGGTGCAGCAAATACCCTGAATCCTGTGGCAAGTGGCAGCATGGTGCAGCAGCCCTAACTGTAGAGGCATAGGGCTCTAGGGTACAGCAGGCCACAGCAACCCAACTGTGTAGAAAGGAGCAGGGTGCAGCAGCCCTGTCTGTGGTAATAGGTGATAGAAAGCAGCATGGTACAGAAGCCTCAACTGTGAGGCAAGACACATGGGGCATCAGGGTACAGAAGCCCTGACTGTGAGATGGGGTACACTTGGTGCAGCAGCCTTGCCCATGGAGGCAGGGAACATGGCATTTAAGGGCCTAGCGCAGCACAGCAACCTTGACTGTGGAGACAGGAACAGTGGGCAACAGGTGCAGCTTTCCTAACTGTGAGGGTGGTGGAGATAGGGCAGCAGGGTGCAGCAACCCCAATTGTTTAGGCAGGGAGCAGCAGGGTGCAGTAGTCCTGATTCTTTAGGCAGGGGATGGAGGCAGCAGGGTGCACAATCCATGACTGTGTGGGAGAAGACATTGGGTAGCAGTGTGCAGCAGCCTCGAATGTGGAGCCTAAGGCAGTGGGCTTGTGGGGCAGGGGACTGGTGGCAGTAGACTCCAGCTGCCTCAACTGTGGGGCAGAGACACAGTGCATCAGGATGCCACATAGTGGTTCTAGTTGTACACGTATATGATGTATTTTCACACAGAAACCAACAAAGAGCTTAAATGTGTGAGTTCTGACAGTGCATGTGCTTGAAATACTGTAGCAGAGTGTGACAAGCACGTTTGTCAATCTGACATGAAAAAATAATGTTCTTACATGTTTGTATTTATGAAGGCTACATCAAAGACAAACTGTTTCTGTGAATGAACAAAATTTAGATTTATTTTATATTCATTAAACAGCCCTGTGTTATATGGTTAGAAAAAAAAATTGAGGTTTGATTAGAAAGAACAGAGCTATGATACAGACAAGCTGATTTCTCACAGAACAAATTCCCACTACTTCAATTCAGCATTGGTACTGAAATGATCAGCTTTGTAAAGGAAGAGAATGATGTATTTTAAGCTGATCTATCTAAACACAAACCAGAGACTGAGTTTGTAAGGAACCTGGGGAGCTCAGCAAACCATAAACTCTACAGAGTGCTGCTCTGATTGGGAATCTGAAACAACAAGCTACTCCAAAATGATGTCATCGCACTCTAAGTTTGACTGAGAGGACAGAAATAACTCCACTGTTTTTAGCCACTGTAGAGCAAGTTAACAAATGCTGATTTAAAGAAAACCACAAAACCAAACAGCATGCAGTTTTCAGGAAACACTAATCATGACACAAGGACTTGAATTTCAGCTTTTAAAGCTTTTATTAAAAATATGCAAAAACCGTTGCACATGATCTTTAAACAATATACAGTTTCTGAATGGTTGCCCAGAGTCTTAAAGGGATCAGAGATAGTGACATAAGTGGTGCATACCTTCCCCTTGTCCCCCCTCCCCAATGATTTAGAACCCCAAAATATGGAATAGGGAGTGCAAAAACCAACATATATTTGAGCAGTTAAAAGTATCCCTCGTAGTTTAGTCCCACCCCCACCAGACCCTCCCCATAAACTATCCATTTAGTAAACAGATTAGCATATTCAGTGACATCATAACAGAGGAAAACACTGAATCTAACTATAACTACCCCATTATGCCCCCAACCCCAGCATTACCTCGGCAGCAGAGTAATTGTTAAACATGTAGACAAAAACATCACCCTAACACCCTGAAAACAATGCCCCCTCCCCTACCATCCCCTAGAACTATCCCTGCCCACAACAAAGAGATAAAGTCCCCTCCTGCCAAAGTTAAGCAATTAGCTGTTATATCCCTACTGTCCCAGAGGACTAGGTAAAGTCCAATGATGAAGCAAAACAATGCCCAATGGTAGTTGAATGGCCAGAGTGCCATTGCAAGACCCCCACCCCAAGTTCTGATGCATGATCCACTGCCCAGGAAGCAGTATTAACTACCCCCTGCCCCACCCCTCAATTAGAGTAACCCTTTACACTGGAGTGTCCAGTGTTATTCTTATTATCTATTAAACTTATGAAGGAAGACAAAAATACAATATAAAGATGAAGTCCCAAATATCATAACTCGGAGATTCATTCAGTTTCCTGGGTGCTTTCTTAAACTGCTGACAGCCCTGAGTAGTATAAGTCCAGTTAAGAGGTAGCGAGTAAAAAGAGAAAGAATAGAGAAAGGGAAAGAAAAAATGGAGAGAGAAAAGCAGGGAGGGATGTCACCTGGTTGTTGAGATGATATCAGGAAATACAATTATTATGATAAATGTCCTCAATATGGCCATTAAGTAGTCCCAAGCTGCATCCTCAGTAGTGAAAACATCTTCAAGGACCATAAGCAGACCATGGGTAACACAAGCAGGAAATCACGATCCATGTTATCAGTGTGGTGCTCCGCTTGTTCTATCAGCTGAGGACAAACCCATAAAAGGCAGGCAAGAGGTAAAAAAAGGGTGACATATCAGGGAAACAAATGGATCCAATATATCCAAGGGAGACAATAGCCAGATGCATCCATACAGAAAGGCTTGCAGTGCACACATTCGTACAGCAGGCTTAAGCTAAAGATGGACCTCTAGTGGCAGAGATCAGCATGCACTGAACAGTTCAGGGAAAATGGCCTACAAAGCTGGGAAAGCTTGTTCTGTGGATTCATAGTTATGCCAGGCACCCTGATGCAAAACTGAGAGGCGAGAGGGATAAATCACTTTGAACCTGATATCAGCAGCGATGAGCTTAGTGACAATAGGATGATATGAAGCCCTCCTCTGCCTTGTAGCAACTGGGAGATCCTGGGCAAAACAAATTTTTTATATTTCCCACAAAACCTCCTTGAGTTCTCTAATCTTTGCTAAGACATGAGTCTTGTCTAGGAAGTTTAGGAATTTAAGTGTTAGTGGCCTGGGAGGGAGACCAGCTGCCGGTCTGGGTCTCAATGAGCAGTGGGCCGTCTCTATAATATAGATTGTATTGTTTGGAGAGAACCCTGCAATCTTAGTGAGGAATTTTTGCATGAACAGAATTGGTGCAGTGTCTTCTGCATACTCTGGAAGGCCGAAGACGACAATTTTGTTGCAGCGACTTTGGCCTTCCAGATCCTCGATCTTTGAGTCGATTCTAGGCAGCTTCTGTCAGAGAGAAACTAATTCTGGGTTGACTTTGTTTCACCACCCTTCTAGCGAGGATGTGCGGGCAGCCACATCTGTGATGACTCTCGTGGCTTCCATCAGATTTCCACGTAAGGACTTTAACTCATGGGTTAGGTCCTGTATTGCCACTTTAAATGGTTGCAGCTCCTCCATAAATTTTTTTTCAAAAGCGGGACCAGTGGTGCTGAAGTAGCAGTTGTTTTACTGGAGGTGGTTGGCTGGCCCTAGGAATGCTTCGGGAGCTTTTCGGGGGTCTGTGGTGGCAAATGATGCGTCGGGGCCTGGCACATCTCGGACTCCATCCTGACTTCCAAACAATGGCTGTGAAATCTCCTGTTCTGTGATCACCTTAGCAGGCAGGAGGCTCAATATGAGAAGATGAGAGGAATTAGGCATTAGTTGTATTTGGAAGAATGATTTTTAACAAAGAAATGGGTGGGAGAAGTGACAACCCATTGGCGGAGCTGCTATGCTGGCAAGGTCATCATGTAACTTCATACTAATTAACATTTACTGGGCATCATCAAGGGATTGGGGGCCCATCCTAACTATGTTACAATGGGCACCATCGGGGATTGGGGGGCTATACTACCTATGCCATAATGGACAGCATCGGGGATTGGAGGGGCTATATTACCCATGTTTTAGCGGGCAACATCAGGGATTGGGGATGGGGACACCAGTTTCATTTTCTGCAAGAAGCCTGCAGCATACCCCTCCCATGTGCCTTGTGGTGGCCATACAGGAGAGGTTGCTGCAAGTGTGGGGATTTAGGTGCCGGGACCCCTCCTCTACCAGAAGCTGGTGCAGTGCCCTAGCACACTGGGCTTTGGTGCACAATGCTGTGTACCACAGCTTGCTCTGATCTAAACCCACTTTATGAATCGGGCCCTTAGTTTTCAAGGTCAGGTAACTGCTGGTCATTAGTACAGTTTTTATGTGTTGCAAAAGAAATAATGGCTTCTCTGAGAATCGCCTTCAGGGCATCCCACCTCATAGCTGAAGAGGTTTGTCAGGTGGGTTGCTGGCAAGATAATCCACTATCTGTTCTTTTACAAATATCTGAAAATCTTTATTGAGCAGAGTAGGATCTAACCTCCAGTCCCTGTGAGTGCTAGAGAAACCCATCCTGGACAAAGAGAAGCATCCGGGGGAATGGTCAGTGATAGCCATAGTGCCATGCGTAACTGAAGTGACATTTAGGAGCATTCCTTGAGATACATGGATGAGGTCTAGGCAGGCATCACTTTTTGCTGAATGAGAGTAGTGAGTGTACTCTCTACACTTAGGATTGAGGTGCCTCCATATGTCTACAAGTCTGTTATATTGCATTAAATGAGTTAATGCTTCAGCACTCTTAGATTTTGACCCTCCCACCCTTGAGGTATGGTCCATGATACTATCTAACACACTTACTAAAGTCTCCACATAATATCCAGGACCTTCCATACCAGATATTTCCATTGAGAGTCTATTGAAGAAGTCAGGTGAATCAATGTCCGGGCCATAGATGGATCCCACTGCTATTTTGTGACCAGAGATCAACTGTATTTTAGCAGTATATAATGTCCTCCTGACTGTTCCAGGAAAGCCTGGGTAATGGTTCCTGGGAACCTAGGTCTAAGCCATATGGCTGCTCCCCTAGGTTTCAATGTAAAACCATACCATTCTCTTCCCCAAGTTATAGCAATATGGTTTCCCTCCCTGGTTGTCATGTGGGTCTCCTGGAGACATAGGATATCTATATGGAGACCTTTCATCTTCTCCAAGAATGTTTTCCTTTTAGCATGTGTTTTTAAGTCATTGACATTCCATGAGCATGCCTTTAGATTCTCATCCATTATAGCAGTGTCAGTGGCTCAGCAGGTTGCACACTCACCTCTGATGACAGAAAATCAGAAGGCTGTGGGTTCTATCCCCACACCAGGCACTTGGGTTAAATCCCAATACTGACACTGTAGTGCAGCATGAGGAGGGTACTGCGTTCCTGAGGTACCGTCTTTCTGATGAGATGTTAAACCATGGTCTGATCTACCTGTTCAAGTGGATGTTAAAGATCCCATGACAATTCTCGAAAAGAGTAGGAGAATTTTTATTGAAGGAGTCATAAACATAAATTACATAATATATATAACAGAAAAGAAAATACCAGCTACAATCTATTATATCAACATAGATTGACTTTGAAACATTATGTATATTTGATACATGCATGAGAGAACACAAGTGACTAAAAATGATCATATTAAACATTATGTCATCCACTGTAATTGGTCATTATTTATATTTTATGAAAAAGGTTAAGCCTTTCCACCACATTTTGTACTGAATGGTATGGGTGTTTATCTAAATCTGTAGTATACATATCCCATAATTCTTTTTCACATAGTAATTTAAAAACAGGAATGGGCATCCTTTGTTGTCGGACCACCCATTGAACTCTAGCCCGCCACAGGTAAAACTTCACTATAGCAAAAAACATTAATGTTCCTGTATGGAATTGTGTCAGTCTATTGCTATAATCACCAAACATCAGGTTCTCATAAGTAACATTTTTCAACCACCCTTGGTTCCACGTTGAAGCTAAAAAAATCCATAGGTTTCTAGAGTAGGAGCATTCTTGGGAAAAGTGTTCCATGACTTCTACTGTAATACAGTTATGAAAAGGGCATAATATTTCCTCCAGGGTTTTATGTTTTCTGTTACCCCATACATTTAACCTTCCATATGCACTTAACCAGACTACTTCCCACATTTTGGGGGGATTCTTTTCTCATTCAGCATTGTTATTAATGTGTTATGTTTTATGGGCTTGGACCTGTTTTTTCAAAGATATGTAAATACAGCTGCTTTCTACTGAAGGTTGTCATTCTGTGTCTGGGAATGTCCCATTTGTATAATTTTTTGATTATTGCCCTGAGGAATTCAGGTGCATGTAGATGTTTTGAAAATTTGGGGGATTTATCTGTCCATTTTCCAAGGAAACCTTACCAGTTATTTAAAACCCAATTGTGCATTAGGGAATCAGTGGTGTCTAAAATGGGTTTGATGGATTGTGAAATACAGTAAACAAGGTGTGAAAGAACACTACAGCGTCAATCATTCCTAGACCACCCTTATTTTTGGGTAAATAAGTGAAACCCTGTTTAATAGGTTAAGGGACTGCCCCATAACATGTGGAAAAACAGGCTATAGATTCAGATTTCTAATGCTAAGAGGAGTGGGACTATGGCTGCAACATGTAAGAGGCATGGAATTAAGTATTATTTAATAATGTGGATGTGCTTGAGTTTGGATAGCTTCCAATTCTTCCATATGACCACCTTGTTTTCATAATTTCACAAGGCAGAACCCCAATTTGAATGTGCTGCATTGTCGATTCCATCATTGAGACCTAATATTTTGACCGGGTTCCTATCCACAGGAAATTCTACAATATGGAGGGGGAGATCACCCCATGAACCAACAAGGATTGCTTTACATTGGCCCATATTTAGCTGAGCATTGGATATTTTATAATAGGTTTTAAGGGTTAATTGTGCACTATGCACATTATTCTCATCCTTTACTAAGAGGCATGTATCATCTACATATGCAATGATTTTAAGGTTATCGTTGGGACTACTACCAGAAATACCTTGTATAAGAGGATTGATGGAATTTTTTTCTAACAAAGGGTTAAGAGCAAGGACATACAATAGAGAACTCAGGACACATCCTTGTAAAACCCCAGTTTTGACTTTAAAGTTTGATCCTGTTTGTCCTAAAACAATGGGACTAAAAAGTGCATTTTCATAAAGTGATCATATCCTAGATACAAAGATGGAAGGGGTGCCATAGTGCAGTAGAACTGCAAATAAAAAGTGGTGGTTGACTCTATCATATGCTTTTTTTGGTCTAATGAGACGCTCCATCCATTATGCTGTGATTTTGTGAGGCATTCCCAAATTTTTCTAATAATTATTAATGATTGGTAAATAGTTCTATCTGGTAGTCCACAGAATTGTGTTGGATATGGGCTGCTGTTTTCCTGAGTCATAAATGCAATATTTGTGTGAGCATTTTAAAATCAGTGTTTAAAAGGCTGATTGTTCTCCAGTTATGAATATGTTGTCTATTACCTGATTTAAATTTAAAAAATAACCAAACTTTTGGAAAAGAATTCAGGGATGGAATTTTGTGAGAGGAAAAAAGGGAAAAAAAGGTTTTCTAAGCATATTGCTGTTTCATTAAGAAATGTTTGATAAAACTCATAAGAAAGGCCATCATAGCATGGGAAGGCTCCCAACTGCCTAGATACAGTATAATGACTTCAAGGATTTCTAGTTATGATATTGGGTTCAAAAGTCAGTTTAGCTCATCCTGTGGGAGGAGGTGTGAGGGAAGGTCTGAGAAAAATTGGTTAATGTCAGTTTCTAGGTTAGTATCATGAAGATCAGGTGGTTGCAGGGAGTGTGCTGCTATTCTAGTTAATTCTTCTGGGGATGTTACTTCTTCCCCTGCATCATTTAACAAAGATGTAAAGGTGGCATTGAGACTTCTGGTTTTACAGGCCTCACATGGATCAAAAAATTGGGTTTTTTGAGTACCATAAGTTAATTCTGCTCTGATTGTGGCAACCCTGTCATATTGAACAGATCTCATTTCAGTTTTTATGTTGCTTATTTGAGTTGCAACATCTGTATTTTAGGAGGGAGGAATAGATAGAAGGTGTTGGAGCTGGGAATGTAGTTTTAAGTAAGTAAAAAATTGCTGTCTGGATTTGAGTTTTCCCAAGGCATAAAAGTATAATTGAATATCAGTTTCGGTATCTTTCCAACACTCACCCCTATTGTCATATAGGCCATATACTGTTGCTGTGGTACTAAAAAGCTGTATGATGTAATGTTGGATGTTAGGGTCAGAAAGTAAGATGGTATTTAGTTTTCATCTAGAGTTAAACTGTGGTTGTTGTGGGTCATGTCCTAATTTGGAAAAAAAACAAAACATTAAGTGGTCTGAAAATTCCACTGGGACGATAGTGGTGGTATTAACTGTTAGATGTTTTGAGACAAAAAGATAATCAATTGTTGAAGTGAACTGCGCTCTTCTGTATGTATAAGATGATCCCTTATTTATGTTATTCATACAGTTTTTAAGTTCTGCTAAAGAAATGCATTTTTTAAAGGCTGTGGAATTACAATATTTTTTTTTAATTCATTCTGGCCTCTAGGGATCTGTAGGCTGCAATTGAAATCTCCACCCATGATAAGGTGTTTGCTGTGGCTAAAAAGAGTTGAAATCTTTCAAACAATGATATCCTATCTGATTTTCCCTGAGGGACACACACACACACACATATACACATCTACATAGTTCACTGTCACAATAGCCATCTAGGATAAGAGCTCTCCCAGGAATTGAATCAATAAGGTAAAAAAGGGAAAATCTTTCACCTAAAAACAGTATGCCTACCCCATCAGCCTTATGATCTCTGAAGGACCAAAAAGAGGGTCCCCAGAGCTATTCTGACCTAAAAAGAGATAGTTGGGATGCTGTTCCCATCCAAGTCTCTTGGATGAAAAGAATGTCTAAAGACATGTCCCTTGTAAGCTGGAAACAGTGTAGCGTTTTTGGTTATTTAATAGCTATGGCAGTTGATTGATGCTATGTTGGTATTATGCATCAGTTAGGCTTTGGTTGTGTCCTAGCATTTTTTCCTTCTTTTCTTTTTCCCTGAATAAAGTTTAACTATTGTCTGTGAAGGAACTGGATCTGTGACAGGTAGTTCAGTGTTTTCTTTCTCTATTTCCGTCTTGGAGTCTCCCCAGTTGGATCCTGCCAGAATCTCAAAAGGGTTTTCTGAGTTAAAGTCCTGTTGGTGGGATTCTTTTTTTGACCACCTTGTAGATCTCCTATTTGATATGGTTACCAACTCAGGTTGTGGCACTGGGGTAGGCTGTTGTTCATCCATTTGGTTTTGTCCCAGGGTTTCAGTATAACAAACAGGTTGTAGCAGCTCTTGTGTAATAGTTGGGTTTGGTGTGTCAAGGGTGGGGTCCCCCATTTCATCAAGGATTACAGTGATGTCATTCTGATTCTCTTGAGACGTTGATGTAGATGGCTGTGTATCAGAAAATGGGGTTTCCATGTCAACTTGATGAGGTCATCCAGGTTGAGATCATGGGGTTTATTGGCATGTGCCCACAGGTAGTCTTTATACACGTGTCCACTCTCTTCACACAGACTACATTTAGTATGGTTCATACATTGTGAGCTGATGTGACCCACCTCATTGTATAGGCTGCAACATAGTTTGTCACAAATGCTTGATAAATGGGTGCAGGCCCAGCATTGATAACATGCTTTGGGTTGCCTGGCATTGAAGCATACGCCATGGTCACAACCAAGAAAGAAGCAATTGGGTATGTGACAGATACCTTCATTGGATTCTCTGAGCTTGACCTTAAACCTCCAACCTCCAGTCCAAAATTGTTTTCCCTCTAAGATGGCTGCGGGTGAACTTCATACACTACACTTTTGCTGCATCCACTGTTAGATGTCTCTGACTGGTACACTTTCATTCTGGAACATTATGGTTACCATCTTAATGAGAGGATTCATTAGGGGCATTGCTACAAACAGAGTCCAAAGGGGGGAGAACTTGAGCTGGTTGTATTTATTATGAAAGGTTTCCGGTAACTGTGATGATCTGAAGCTGATGTGAAATGTGTGAATGCAAAGACATCTGTGGGAGAGAAGTGAAGAGAATCTTTTATCAATTTTCTACCTACATATTGATGGTCAGGCCCCTTTTGTATTTGAGGTGGACTGCATGCCTTCTAGGTAAGGGATCAGTTTTATTGGCTTTAAACAGCTCAGAAAGTAGTGGTCTGTGTGGAGGTCTGGAGTTTTCTTGAGCTGATGTTTCATTTTTTTTCACAAGTTGTGGTGTGGTCTCAGCAGTGTGCACTGTAGGATCCTGCCCTTCTTGAGAAGTGCCTGCAGTGGGCTGTATTTTGGGACTGGTTTTGTTTAAATGATCAAGAGGTGCAATGTTCAATATTGGCAGAGTGTCTTTAAGGGTTTTTATAATACCAGCAGGTTGAGATGGTTGTAGAAGTTTTTTTGTTGTTTATTGTGTTCCATAGAGAGGGGAGGAATGCATGGGCCCTCCACTGGTCACCATTCCACAGATGAAGATAGTTGCAGTATATTTCCAGGATCCAATGCTGGGTCAGATAACCAGCGGGCCATCATCTGTTTGATACCATTCTGCAGATTGTAAAGCCTTTTCATGTGACCAAGTAGATGCTGAGGAGGAAGGTGCTGAAATGCCAAAGGCAGTTTGTACTGCAGATGCAGTGGAGTGTTGTATGCCCTGCCTCATTGTTAAATATATTGGCTGCTTCTTTTTTATTGTCCATCCTAGTTTTTAGTTCAGAGGTAATATTCCTGTTGGGCAATGTTATAGTGTCTCATTTCCTTCTTAGATCATCTCTTTTCTTTTTATTTTGGGTCTCATCTTCTGCCATTAATTTAATCAGAGCTAGTTTTTTATTGTGTAACTCAGTGACCAGTATATCAGTTGTCCCCTCTGAGGCTTGCATTGACATCTTATTCATTCCAGTAGTACCATTTGTAAAACTCAGGGAGGGTCTTAGGCCAGGGTTTGAGTTCTCTGTAAGTGCCATTCCTGACCAATTCCATTAATTACCTGTGGTTTCTCTTATGTTATTATCCATGGTGGGACCAAAAGCTGTAGAGAAATTGAACAATTCATGTTCCAGCCCATTGTTCATTCCATCCAGGGACCAGACAGATGGTTTACTGTTTACTGTTTTGATTGTTTGGGGGTGTCTTAGGCCAGAAGATGCATCTCCTGTAAATGTCATTCTGGACTGCATCTCAGCATTCATAGCTGTCAAGGTCGTTTTTGCTGGCTTTTTGGTGCAAGAACTGTCAATTGCAAGCTCTGATGATTGTGTGTGTGGCATGTTTGATGCTAGCAGCACCCTCTGTGCAAGAGGATTTCTTGACAAAGTTTCAGCAACACAAGGTATTTATTTATTGTAGGGCACAGGAGGGTTAGAAGATGCAAAAACCCAGGTTTGCGATGGAAAATGTACACCGGGTTGTTGAAACAGCAGTTTGATATTTACATTGTGGTGCTCAGAAATATTTTGGTTTTTATCAGCGCTTAACTGGAAGACAGTCGCTTTACTTTGATCATTTGGTTTTGTTTGGACTTTGCTGTACCCAACTTTGAATAGCTTCCTGTTCATTCTTGAAGTCAGAAGCTGGAGTTGTGTTGGTGGTTTCTTTATGATGTATTTTTTCCAGAGCCTCCTATAATTGCCTTTGGGTTGCTTGATATTTCAACTGTTCAGCTTGCAGGTGTTCCTGTAACTCATTTACCTTTTTGTCTGGCGTGTTTAAAGAAATCATTGTGGGTGTCTAGTTATTGTGCATAGAAATGGTCGTATCCATCTGAAATTCTTTGTTCTCTTTGTCTTCTAAAGCTCCTGTAACATAAAGAAACTCTTTGATCTCATGGAATAAGGAGGTTGGGGCTGAGGGCAAGACCTGATTTTTTGCCAACTCACTGCATTCACCTCCTCCTCCTCCGCCTCTATCCCTGCTCACAGAAAGAAGAGCCCCCTGGTGCAAGAGTAGGGAAATATTTTATTCATAACTTAAAAGAACATACAAACAAATCAGTATTTCTTCATACTAAATCATAGAAAGGAAAAAACATAAACACAAAAAGGTATTACTTCATACATGAAACCCCAAAAACATAAAATAAAAATACAAAAGTATTTTACGTAAAGAGTAAGCATACCCCCCTCCCCCATCCCTATTAAATGAGATGGGGAACTTTTGTGCATTCAAAACTAAAAAGAACAGTCAAACAAAGCAGTATTGCGTAATATGAATGAAAAAGAGAAATCATAATACAGTATTACAACATACTTTAAACCCCAAACATAAATGAAAACTGTAAACAATACCCCCTCCACCACCCCACCAAATGGGTAGGGGAATTTTGTTTCAAAATGAACAAGAACAAAAAAATACAGTATTCCTTCATACAAACCAGAAAAAGGGAGAAATCATAATTACAAAAGAGCATTACCTCATACAGTAAGCCCAAACAGAAAGGAAAAGGAAATTAAACTCACCCTTCCCCTCCCTACTAAAATTGCAGGGGAATATGTTCATCGTAACATAAGGAAACCAGAAAACCAAACAGTATTAATGTCATACTGAAAAAAATAAGGTGAAATCATAAAGCCACATGGCATCACACAAAAGGGTAAGATTGTAAGGCATTATTACAGCATACCGGCCACCCTATTCATAAATGAAAAAGTAAAACCCCTGTTCCCCACTAGGAGAAAAAGAGGAGAAATAAACAGAGGGAACAAACAAATCCCATCAATATACTCCCTCTAGAGCAAACCTCTACCATAGTAATATAGACAAAACAGGTCACAAACCTCACAGCCAAAATATCAGTTGCCACCATTTCTGGGAGACCTGAACCGATGCAGTGCAACATTTGTGGGCCTTCAGTTTGGATAAATTAGAAGAAATTAACTCAAATAACTGACTTTCAGAGTAAGTTGTTGCTGCAAAGACAAGCGGCAACGTGTGTTCCAAATATAATATTTAAAAAAGGTAAAAAAAAAAAAGCCATAACATTGTCTTGTCATGCTTGGTCCACTGAAAAGGGAGAATACCCATCAACAAGATATCAGGGGTCATAGGCAAAAAAAGGTGAGCTAGGCCAATTCTTATGGAGCAGCCGCCAGAATCTCTGTATATGTGGACAATCAAAAAATAAATGGGGAACAGTCTCAATCTGAGCAATACAGCAAGAACGGGGACAAAACTTCTCGTCCATAGGTTTGTATTTATGGTTACCCTTTACATTGAGCTTATGATGAAGAGACAACCAGTTCACATCCCACATGGAGACCGGAGTATGGGGGGACAATAACATAGCCGAAATCTGTTGGTTCTCAAAAAGTGAACGCGACACAAAATGAGGCTTATCAAGAAAGAACTTGTCCAGGAGCAAAGCATGCTGCATTCTCCATGGAGCTGTCAACACCTGATGTTTAGTTAAGGCCCGCAATTTTATTTTACTAAAGCAAGGGCGGTAGGAAGGGGATAAGCCTGCCATCCTTTTTTGCCATGGAATACCCTCATCAACTCGCTAAACCTGTATGAAGTGACCAAGTTGATCCATGACCCAGGGCACCCATACCTTAGGGGAGTGCAAAAGTACAGGGCGGAGGCTATGTGAAACAATCATAGAAAAGAAAAATAAGATGGGGTGAACCATATTTAAACCCCACTGTGCCACAGGGAGATATAAAGTACCCCTCTTAATAAGGTTCATAAAGCTCCCCAAATACAGAAGAAAAAAACAACTGTACACCTTCGTCTCTAGAGCAATGGGAAGGGCATATACCATGCTTAGGTGTAAAAAAACAGATAACAAAAGGGTCTTGACCATATAAATACGTTTCCTCTTTGCCATCCGCCATTTATTCCATGTAGATACCTTGGCCTGTGCAGCAGCTAAACAGTATTCCCAATTGCACATAGCCAAATCACCGGGCCAAAAAAATAAACCCAAAATTTTACAGGGAGACTGGAACACAATCAAGTGATGCCCAGGGAAGAAATATCACCAATCAGTAGGCATTTACTTTTCCGGTAATTAACGCTGGACTGGGACACCAAAGCATAGGAGGACAGTTTCTGTTGAGCTACCGCACAGGAGACAACATTAGCCAGAAACAGAACCAAATCATCAGCATATGCTAGTGTGTGTAATTCAGAAGACAAACTAGAAAAGGAAAGACCAAGAAAAGACAGAGAATGATTAATCCGGTGTAGGAGAGGGTCCATAGACAAAATATACAGGGCCAGGCTAAGTGGACATCCTTGACAGACCCACCGGGCCACCAAATGTCTTGCCCGCATCCAACCATTCACCAAAGGTATGGTCTCAGCCTGAGCATAGCAGGCTTTTAGAGCCTGAATAAAAACACCCAGGAACCCATATGCAGGCAAACAAAGCCAAAGGAAATCATGTGAAACCCTATCAAATGCTTTGGCCTGGTCCAGGGACACTAAAAATCCTGAAACTTCCCCCTCCTGACCACATTCCATAACCTCTCGAATCATAATTAAGTTATCTGTAATTGATCTCCCCAGAACAGTACAAGTCTGTGAGGGGTGCCTAATATGTCAAGTCAAGTCAAGTCAAATTTATTTAAAAGACGCTCAATCCCGGAGGCTCTGGGTGCCGTACAAATTTTAAAAAGAACATAATAAATAAAATAAGTAGAATTACAAATTATAAATAGATCATAGTCTAATGTAATCTAAACATCAAATGCCTGAAAAAATAAGAATGTCTTCAAGCGAGCCTTAAAGACATCTACAGTCAAGGCCTCTCTGACCAAAGCTGGTAATAGGTTCCATAGAGCCGGAGCTGCACTGCTAAAAGCTCTGTCACCGGCTGATTTCAACCTCGCTCTAGGAACGGTCAGGAGGCCACTGCTGGAGGATCGAAGAGGGCGGACAGAGGGAGCAGGTGTCAGGAGGACTGACAGGTAACCAGGGCCCTGCCCGTGTAGGGCCTTAAAGGTGAGAAGACCCACCTTAAAGAGGACTCTCCACCTGACTGGCAGCCAGTGCAATCCACGCAGTACCGGTGTAATATGGCAAAAAAATTTTCTGCCCAGTCAGTAACTGGGCAGCTGCGTTTTGCACCAGCTGCAGTCTGCGGAGAAGTCCTCCTGTGACCCCGAGATAGAGCACATTACAGTAGTCCAGCCTAGATGTGACTAAGACATGTATCAAGGTAGGGAGGTCCAGAGACGGAATGAGGGGCCTAATCCTGGCAATGTTTCTGAGATGGAAAAAACAGGTACGAACCATGGAAGATACTTGAGTCTCCATGGTCAAGTTCCTGTCCAGAATCACTCCAAGACTACGCACCCTAGAGGAGGCCTTCAATGACACAGCCCCAAGAACAAGTCCAGTTGCTGAGTCAGAGACCTTCATATCATGAACTCTGTTCGACTCCACTACCAATACCTCAGTCTTGTTAGGGTTCAGTCGCAACCAGCTGGAGGCCATCCAGTCACTTATCTCGGTCAGACAGATGTTTAGCACATCCACTGCATTGGATGTTCCTGGGGCAAAGGACAAGTATAGCTGAGTATCATCAGCATAGCAATGAAAACTCAGACCATACTTCCTAATGATCCCCCCAAAGGGCAGCATGTACACTGCGAACAACATTGGGTGATGGGCCAGTACCAAACCCTGAGGGACTCCGCAAAGAAGGAGATTGGGTGTAGATGACCCATCATAACCCATTGCCTCCTGTTTGTAAGAAAGGACTCAAACCAGCTGATGACAGTACCGGTGAGTCTGCATAACTCCCTGAGGCGGACAAGCAGCACACAATGGTCCACAGTGTCAAATGCCGAAGAGAGATCGAGAAGAACAAGAATTGTACTGTCCCCCCAATCTCTAGCCCTGAGGAGATCATTCTGCACCCGTACAAGAGCAGTTTCTGTGCTATGTCTGGCCCAAAATGCCGACTGGAAGGGGTCGTACAACTCGTGAGTCACGAGGTGCTCTTCCAATTGAAGCGCTACCACCTTCTCCACCACCTTCCCAAAATGGGAGGTTGAGATAGATTGGAATTCGCCATGATCTCCGGGTCCAAAGATGGTTTTTAAAAGGGGTCTCACCAGAGCCTCCTTCAAGGCATCCGAAAGACTCCCTCAGATAAGGAACACCGCATTATCATGGCAAACACCGGCCGATAGAGTCAGCGATCTCATTAAGAAACGCATTGGCACTGGGTCCAGTTCACAAAAGATGCCTCAAATTGGCTGCACCTCAATAACTCCTACTTGCCTCCACTGGTCTAAACTCCCCATCTTGGCGGAGTGCACTCAGAACACATCTGACGACCACTGTTAGCTATGTATTGCTAACTGAAGAAGCCTCCCGCCGGATCATGGACACCCTGTCCGAGAAGAACCGAGCAAACTCCTCACAAGCTTCAGTGGAAAAAACCCTCCTAGGCTGCAGGCAGACAGGATGAAGAAGTCTGTCTACAGTCTGGAAGAGTGAAGCTGGTCGATTCTTCCCGGCAGCAATCTCCCTGGACAGGAACACTGCCTTCTTATGATTGATTGCCTCCTGATACGCACAATAGTGCGCACACAGGACCAGTCTGTCCACCTCCAGGCGGGATCCTCTCCAGCGGCGCTCCAATCTCCGACCCATCTTCTTCATCTCCCTGAGGTCCCCATCAAACCATGGGGACCTCAGGTATGAGGTTCTGGGTCATACACGGACAGGTGCAAGGGAGTTGATGGTGTCAGAGAGCACCTTATTATAGGTGTCAACCCCGGCACCAACTCCTCCGACGCATGCAGCACCCACACTAGATAATTTAGCTGCCACCAAAAAACCCTCAGGGGTAAGACCCTGCAAAGGGCGACAGCTAATCATCTCAGCAGGGGAAGGGCTTATGGCGGGAGCCCAGAATGAGAACTTCACCGTGCAGTGATCGGACCAAGAAACCCGATCAATCCCGAGATCAGTGATCTCAAGCCCCAGTGAAAACACCAGGTCCAGCATGTGGCCATCCTGGTGAGTGGGTGCAGCAACGACCTGCATCAGTCCAAGAGAGGACATGCTCCGCAAAAAGTCGCCACCGCATCTTTGATCACTATCATCCACCCAGACATTGAAATCCCCCAGAAAAACACATCTGGGGGATCCCAATGTTTCACCAGCAGTGAACTCGCCAAACTCCTGCAGGAAATCCCCCATCGGGCCAGAAGGGCGATAGATGAGGAAAATCCTGCAGCCTGCGCCGAGACCACCGTGGATAGCCACACACTCAAAAGAACCCAGAGCTTCCACTGGGTGCACGGTGAAGGTCAAGCTGGATCTAAAACAGATAGCTACACTGCCACCCCTGCGATTCACTCTGCGGCAGTGTACCACGGTATACCCAGGAGGGACCACAGCCTCAAAAATAGGGCCAGCATCATCACCCACCCAGGTCTCCATAATGCAAGCCAGATTGACCGATGAAATCAAGGCGGCACTAATTGCCGTCTTGTTCCTGATCGACCTGGCATTGCACAGCACTGCCCTCAGAGGATTGAAGGGTGGAGCAGCCCCACAGGCTACCTGGCCACTCGGACTGCTGGACTCCCTGGGGATGGGCACCAGCCATGTCTGGCCTCTCCCAGATGCCCGTCGCAACCCAGGGCGCCTCCTGGACCCAACGACCTCAATCCAACCATCACCCATAGCCGGATCACCTCGCTGCCAATAATCAACGTAAACCCCTACAATCCCCACTTCCTGACAACGTCTAGCGATAGTATCAGACACAGACAGAGGGACAGAGGGGCGTAGACCATAAAGCAGCGAGTGGCTATAGGTAATCCTAGCCCCCATAGATCCTCCCACATAGTTCTTAAACATTTCAGGCAATAAACACAAACTGCTATTTAAACACTATTAAATAACACAAAATATCTACCTAACCTACATTAAACCAATAAGGCCAATATTAAAATAAGCTCCAACTTAATATTTCTAAACAGAATTAAATAAGTAAAAGTACTTAACTTAACACACATTAAAACATATCATAAACAACCCATTTCTCTTCCCCATTTGCAGACAGATATTCCAATACCGAGTGGCGCTCGTGCCATGCTCGCGCTTGCGAGCGGCGCTTCCCTTTATCCACAGCAAAGTCTCCGCCCCTATGGACAGTCTGCTCACTTAATCAAAGCTCCCCTGTACTCACACCTCCAGCCCGATATCACAGGGCAAGGCAGCCTGCAGCACAGCCTCTCACGCCGCAAGCCTGCCACCGGAGGATTAACGAGCAGTTCGCAGGGAAGCAATAACGTTAGACACAAGGAGAACAAACACATCAGCCGCTACTAGCGCGTTCCAGTAATGGCAGGACACAGTCTGCACACGCAGATTAAGCGCTTGTGAGCGGCGCTTCCCTTTATCCACGGCAAAGTCTCCGCCCCTACGGACAGTCTGCTCACTTAATCAAAGCTCCCCCGTACTCACACCTCCAGCCCGAAATCACAGGGCAAGGCAGCCTGCAGCACAGCCTCTCACGCTGTGCAAGCCTGCCACCAGAGGATTAACGAGCAGTTCGCAGGGAAGCAATAAGGTTAGACACAAGGAGAAACAAAATCCACATCAGCCGCCTACGAGCAGCGTTCCAGTAATGGCAGGACACAGTCTGCACACGCAATATGAATAAGGACCGGGGCTAGTCTCAAACTTAATAGTTTAGTAAAAATTCTATAGTCAGCATTCAACTGGGTGATAGGCCTCCAGTTGGAAAGGAGAACCCTATCACAGGATTTATATAACAAAGCCAAAAGGCCAGTCAACTTGGGGGAGGGTACAGACGGGGAGGTAAAGAAATAATTAAAAACAACCATTAACTCTCTCAAGAGAGCAGGGGTAAGTAGGTTGTAGATTTCGTAAGGTAATCCATCTATACCCGGAGAGGAGCCAGACTTCAGCTGTGCTATGACAGCAAGAAACTCACACTGGGTAATCGGGACAACAAGGGACAAGCTGTCTGAATCTGACAAATGGGGCAGAGTACTTTGTGTCAACCCAAGATATAACCTCCGAAACCGGAGGCTGAGAAGAAGGTGGGCAGAAGGAAGTGGCCACACAGTCATCAATGGCAGCAAGTACATCCTGTTTGTTAGTAACAAGAGAGCCATCCTGCAATTGAACACTACTGATATGTTTCAGGAAGGATTGTTTTTGGCAAAATTCAAACAGGCTTAGAAAGGCAGATTTGCCTGGAGTGCCGAAGCATTGTTCAGCCTCCAATGATTTCAACCTATTATATTGTAATAAGGCAAGTTGTACTTTCAATATCTTAATATCCACTGAACAGTCCCCCAAAGAGGCTGCCTGCAGGGAGGAAAGTTCAAGAAGAAAGGATCTATAGTAGGCATGTTGATAAGATTTCAGCTTCCCTGTGAGCCATCCTATTTTCTGAAAAAAGGCCTTGATATCTGATTTAGTCATAAGCCACCAATCCAAAGGAGAATAGTACAGGGGGAAAAAATGATTTTCTGGCTCCCAAAACTGCCTGAAAACCCTGAAAAATAGGTGTACTCTGCACCAGGGTCATATTCATTCTCCAATACCCCGGGCCTCTACCCATATGAACAAAATTGGAAACCTGCAAATTAAGTAAGGAATGATCAAAAGAAATTACCTGAGTAGTGAGGGGTCTTTGTACAGCTAACGCAGTTGAAATAAACACATAATCAATCCAAGTGCTCAGAGACCCTCAAAAATAGGTTCATTGAGGCACTTTCCCCCCAATAGTGAAAGCATCAACCAAGGACGCTTGAGTTAACAAGGAGTCCAAACTAGAGGCATCACTAAAAATTGTTATGGAATGGACCCCTTTATTCGAAAGGTGTCGACTACAATTAAAATCCACAGCAAAAATTATATGCCTGGTGGTAAAAAGGTAAGAATGGAGTTTCTGATACAAGAGAACTCTGGAAGTCTTCATTTGGGGGGGCATACAAATTAATTAAGTGGAGGGACGAAACCCTGATATCAAGGTTCAATAAAAGAGCCCTCCTGGGTTCCACATCATCCTGATGGATCAGTTTGGCTGCAGAGTTAGAAACTGTAATACCTACCCCAGAGCAAACATCCTGCACTGGAGACCAATATACTGTACCTTCCCCCACAACCAGGCCACACTGGTCCCCTCCATCACCACCAAGGTGTGTAATCTTGTGTCCTGAAAGAAAATAATGTCAAACATATGGGCAGAAAAGTTAGCAAATGTCGTTGTCCTTTTCCACTCAGATTTGATACTATTGACATTGAGGGAAGCAAAGGAAAAATCATACAGTGAGTGAGCCAGAGAAAAAAAATCAGTCAGGGGGTTATGCAACTGGCTGGGACCTGAGCCAAGCCCTTGTCCCCATATGGTTTTTCTTCACTTTCATAACTGGAGTATCTTGCACCATCTTACCCTCTGAAGTGCCCTCATTCACCAGGGAAGAAGACAAAGAGGCAGAATCAGATTCTGACCCTAAATCAGCCTCAGCAATAGGAAGGGCAAAGAATTGATTTCATAAAGGAAGATCATCCACAATCACAGGGGGAGGGAGCTTAGCTGGCAGTTTATGGTGCAAAAATGCCCTCCTTTTTTTTGGAAGAAGAAAGCTAACTCCAGGAGCCTGAGAGGGACACACCGGCAGGCAGGATCTGAATCGGTTATTGCACTGCAGTGACATCAACAGTGACCAAACTGGCAGGGACTGACTCATTGATCACAGGGACACCTACAGTTGTCATCAGGACAGGTGGGACCTGAACCGGGGTAACAGGTTGTCCCTGAGGAATCACACGGGAAGGGGGGTGCCAAGACCAAAATGGTAGGCTAGCAGTGTTAAGGTAAAAATACTGAACTGCAAAATCATCATGGGAAGTATTATGGGAAGCCCATGGACAAACCAAAAAGGAATGCTCCCCCTCACACAAAGAACAAGAGGGGGCTATAGCAATGCATATCTGAATGGCCTGTTTCTCCACATTGAGAACACTTAACAACATCACAGGTTCGGCTAATGTGTCTTGCCAAACCGCACTTATAACAATGGCGCGGTTTACCTGGGTAAAAGACAAACCCCTCATCCCAACCTAAAAAAAAAACAGTTAGGTAAATGAGTCAGTCCATCACCACTTTGAGGTAAAGTAATCTTGAAACGTATCCCCATTCCAAAATCCCTCCTCATCCATAATCGGCTCCGGGTTCCCCTGAATCTTGCATCTCTTCTCAAGCCAGTAGATAATGTCCATGACATTAACCCCCTCATTACAAAACAAAATAGTAATAACTTTAAACATCTGCTTAGTCAAGGTAATGGCTTGAAAGTCCTGCCAAAGGGGGTTAGTCTTCATCTGCACGTACCATATCCAAAAGGTATCCAGAAAATCCAGGGATCGAAAGCTGATATCAAAGAAATTATCCCGGGGGGTGTGAATCAGGGCATACACCTGGGCCAGGAAGAAACCCATAGATTGTTTCAATAACACCTTCCCAATATAGAAATGATCCGGGAGTTCCTCGGAGCACCCCAGAAAATGTACAGTAGATGGACTGCATTGTGCCATTTTGCCAGCTCGAGAGGTTTTTGAAAGAGGCTAGCAAAGGTAGCGGCTGCAGAAAGTTCAGTATTAGGAACAGGAATAGGCCCATCAGCGCTAGACTCTGGAGGAACTTCCGTGCTAGAGGAAACCTCCATAGGGGAATGCAGAGGAAGACTTCCAGGTTCAGGGCTGCAAATGTCAGTGGACCCCTCCCCATCTTGTCCCAACCCACCAGCAGGGTGGGGGGATCAGTAAGAGGGTTAGAAGTATCCAGTATTAAAGCAGAACTCTGTGCAATGCCCAAAATCAGGACACTCAGGTCTGAAGCCCATGACACATCCTGCAGCTGTCACCAGCTGGCCTTCTCTAAGGCTCTTTCAGGAGACCAGTTAGCCCCATGTACTAATTAATTCACAGGGTCCCGAGGGACTGAGCCCTGAGTAGGAGTCTGAGGTTCAGAGTTGCTAGATCGAACTGCAGACATAAGCTAAGTTGGGCCAAGGCCCGAACCTTTAGGAGAGGTACTCACCCCCCATTTATGTTTCTGCTCTTCCTCAGCTGCTAATGTAGACAAGCGTGAGCCAGGAGATAATGGTCCATCGTGGGAAGGAAGACCAGCCCCAGAAATAGGAGTTGCTTCCTTTGGATCGTTGGACAAGGCCTGGAAGTGTCCTTCAGAAGGCCTCTCATCCATCTGAGATTCCAACATCAATACGGAGGTCTGTCCAGGAGAGAGCACTGAGCCCAGAGCAGCCTGGTCTGAATGTAAGCCTGGAAAAGTAGAAATGACACTTCCCAATACTGCAGGGCTTCTCGCCAAGAGAAGCGATTCTTGAGCCACAATAATATCCAGTAATTGCCTTTTATGTGATTCCAGTTCCAAAAATAGATCATCTACGGCATCCAGCACCATTTTAGAGATTTCTGCAAAGTAACCACCTACAATTTCCAGATGAAGTGTGCCCTGAGGCTCTGATGTAGAAGCTCCTGGTGATACAGAGACAGAGAGGGGAGATAACCCCCCATAACTGTCTCCAACTCGGGACAGCCGACCTCCATCTCCATCCAAATGTCCAACAGCACCCCCTACCGCAAGAGTAGGGGAATGTCCCCGGTGTCCCTGTCAAATTTCCCCCATTCACTAAAAATACCACCAACAGCTTGATCTAGTTCAATGTCAGTTGGCATCCATCTGTATCCCCCTCTCCAGGGATGAGGCTGAAAATAGACAATTGTCTAGTCCTCCTTTCCCGTTCAACAAAAACTAAATAAATAAATGATCACTTCTCTTGGTTATACCAGTGTACACCTTTGCATCATGAACTAGCAAGAAAAATCTATTTTTTGTAACAGATATTAACAAACAATAACCAGAACAGTGACAGTATGATCCCCATATTGAAAACCACTTACCCCTCTCTCCTCCCTGATTACTCAATAAGGATATCCAATGTGTAAAATGAGTATCCCAAGGACTAGCCATCCCCCCAACCCCCAACCCACAAACAACTCTTTAGCCCTAGGGTGGGAAGTCCCACCCTAAACAAGATTAGGATCTGTAAGAACAAAATGTATGCAAGGAGACACACTTTGCTTTGCCCTCCGCCCCGATGCATTAAACCTATGCATCTTCCCCTGTAGTTGATTGGTGGTTAGCTATCTGGTCAGCTAAGCTACTGTACGGCCATATACCCCCGAATGAGTTGAGGAGATGGAGCCATGGAATGAATGATGCTCTGTTTTTGTTATACTGCAGCATCTAGCAGACTATAACATTAAAAGTCTTTAGTCTCGCCGGCCTGTTGTCGCAGGGGTAGGATTTCCGCCAGTTATGCTGGTGACCTGGGTTTGAATCCAGACTTGGGCCATCCAAGGGCTGGCCAGGGGAGGGTTGAGCATCCCATGGACTGCTCTCCTCCAGGGGGAGGGGATGTGATTGAGTGTCCGGTGCAAATGTGCGGACCCCTGGTGGAGGCTGGGGATCTGATGCGACTGGTGCCTAATACATGAGGAGGTGGGATGGATGTTGAGTTCTTCCCACTGATGTCATTACACATCCCGCCTCCTGAGGAGATTAGCATCCACTAAAAATGCTGCCTGTCCCGGGGATGTTGCTGCCTCCTATTTCTGTGGCCCCACCCCAAAGTACCCTACCCTGACCAAGACCATGTTCTGTTGGATGGCCCACCCCTGTGGCTCCACCCAAGGAGAGGTAAACCTAGGGAGCCCTGCCAGTCCAGGTGATGCAGCCAGTAACCTGGGCCTGTCTTCATAGGGTGGGGTCATCTCAACAGCCCCATCTTGGGGGGTAAGCCAGGATGAATAAGGGATTGGTTACAGGGGGGTATGGGAGGTAGGGCTGATAATATGGGACAGGCGGTGCCAAAAAAAAAAGTCTTTAGTCTGCACAATTGTAATTACTTGTGGAATATCATAGTACTACAGAATGTAGATACATATATGTGTTTATTATCTAATACATTATGTTGCCTAGGGACAAGCTTATCCCCTACTAAGAGAATACTTGAACACAGTTGAAGAAGTTAGTGAGTGCTTCAATGATCGCTCCTCTTGATTAGAAATGCAGAACTACAGTAGATGTGATAAACACATAGCCCACAAGGCACAGCTCTCCTAAGGGGTTCATTCTTCCCAGAGATTCAGCAACTCTTCCAAGTCTGGTCACCCTCTTGTCTTGAGGAATACCCCATAGAGCTGTAAACTGTATCATGGCTGATAATTAATAACAGAAACTATACAACATTGTAATGAATGAAATAACAATAGTTCACATTATTTAACTATTTACAAAGCCTTGCATATATACTGTAGGCAGAAATTTGAGAGAGATCTTAGTCTCAGCTCTCTCCCCGTCGATATCTGTGTCCCCAGCTGCAGTCCAGGAATCATATATGGGGCCATTTGATACATCACATAGATCAATCCAGGTGGGTTGGCCCTGCCTCTATCTGGTGAGAGTTAGTTATAGGCAACACACAGCTCAGACAGTTCAGGCAAATAGACATCCACATAGTGAAATAGTCAGAGCTTCAAAGAGGAATATTTGCACAACCCACATCCTAGTTAGAAAACAAGCTGCATTGCTGACAGGATGTGTGTTGTATGTATGGACCTCATCTGGGACAAATGTCAAGCCCCCCAAGGTCAGACAACAAATAATAGAGGATCCGGTTAACTTACTGTACCACCAGTATCAGGTGAAAGGATCCACTCTGTAAGTGTTCAAGGTGGTTTACATTGCACGGTAGGAACACCGTTTACTCAAAGTGAGCTCCTCCATTTTGGAAACATTTGCACATTTGTGCAGACAGGGAGACACAGAGTGGGCATGTTAGAGCCTCTCTTGTGATTGGCCTTTGCAGTGACAGTGTAAAAATCATCTGATTGACAGTTTGTAAGTTGTCGCCATTTCCACATCAGGACTGCCCATGAAGACACTTGTGTGTGCAAGATTTCCTCACCCCGCAGCAGCCATTTTAATTTGATTAATTTTGACATGCTGTGGGGTGGCTGCTGGATACAAACATCCTCAGCTCCAGATTGCCAGTTCTGCACCACAGAACATGGGTGTAGGCAGGTATACTCCATGCACTCCGAGGTGTACAATTTTATTTAAGGGGGGTAGCAAATAGGCTCTGAACTTCTTCCCTTTTCCATGAAAACTAACAAAGAAAATACTGAACCTTTCTGTAATTTTATTCATAGGAGTCTAACTAGAAGGACTGGTCACTAGTACTCTCTTTGTATCCCAAGGACAATACAACTTTACAGGCTCTGTGCTGGTATGTGGGTGTCTTGGGGAACAATGCATGGCATTTGTATTTACCCATACATGGCAATACCCACTGTCAGGAGATAGAAAAGTTGTATTTATTGTGCCAAATAAGGCAACAAACATGGTCCTGGTGTACATTTGTATATTGTCTGGCTACAACCCCGGAGGGGGTAGCTCACTCTAACAAGGGGTGAGTCCACTTGGTGTGCAGATCTGAAATCCCTGGCTACACCCTTGCTACAGAAAGGTTAATAGCCACCCTACATGATCTATAGTCCAAGTAAAATGCAATCTAACAGCTGATCACCATGATTTAGATATACTGTATCTTTACAACTACACAGTACAAATAATAAGAATGCTGTCAATTTGAGCTCTGATTTTGCCACCACAGATCAAAAAGTAGATCAACCCTCAGCACGATGCCCAGACACATAAAGCATCGATTAAGGTATTGAAAAACAAGTTGTTTTACTGTACTGTGCCCAGCCATTTTGCCGGAGCAGTGGATCAGGTGTAAGACTTTCCCTACCTCACAGCCACCTCCAGATTCACATATTGCTTGGTGTCTTGGGTTTTTCCAAAAATTCAAGGAGGACTTCATAGCTTGGTGATCCACAGCTTAGCTGGATACAGGAGAGCGAAATCCCAGCCGCGTTGGTGCAGGTTCATTTTTGCATCTGAAAACTTCTACCTTTGAGTTGGAAGATCTTTATCATAATCTTGAAAAATGGAAACTCTGCCTCCCTCCACAGCAGCCACACCCTTTGATTGTTCAGCTTGAAGAACCCTCTCCTTCTCAGGGAATCTCAGGTATTTGATCAAATTGTACCTTGATTTATCCCCTGGTTTGGGCTTAGGACCAATGCAATGATCTCACCGAATCTTGTAGATCACCACCGCTGGTTCTAGATCCAGCTTTTCCACAATCCCTTTTTGTACTGCCCTGCCACCCTCCTTCCCCTCCAAGCCCTCTGGTAAGCTGATTATACATATGTTTGATTGCCTGGCTCAATTTTCCTGGTCCTCCAAGTGGGCAATCAATTTTTCAACTTGATCTTTTAGTGTTTTTTTATCTCGAGCCATGTCCATGACTGTGATCTCAAGATCACTGATCCAGCACTGGGCTTTGTCTGGTTTAGAGCTGTGGACTGCCGAGGTTTCTGTGAGCCCAGTAACAACAGACTGTTTGTGGGCTACCTGAGCAATGAGATTTTTGAAGTCAGCTCTGACTTCATGTTGAAGGCTGGTGATCAGGGCAGGCAAAGCTGCTACTGCAGGATCTTGAGAGCCCCATTCCTGAACATTATCTGATATCAGTAGTTGAGACCTGGTGCAGCCCTCTGCCAGAGCTGAAGTGGATTTCTTCTGCCCTTCAAACTGAAGGGTAAATTGTTTTTATTTTTAGTTTATTTTTGCATCGCCTTCTGTGTTGTAGTGCTGTTCGTTATCTTTTTTCATGATAAGAAGCCTTTTATAAGTCTAAGTTAGCTAGGTGCTTGCAGGATCCCAGCTAATGCGTGCCCACCATGCTTTCCAATCAGGCCACGCCCCCATTTTTGACTCTCTTTTGATTTTTCAACCACATAGTGACAAAACGGGATCTAAAATTTGATAATGTTTGAGCAATTTGAAGCATGCCATACATTGCTTGTTTGGCATGGATCTCAAACACATCACTGGGCAAACAATTCTTATCATCCTAGATTATGGCAATACTATTTCCACTCCTATGTATTGTTTCTTGCCCCTTTAAACGCTGTTAACTCCAGTTACAGCACTTTATTTTAAAATAGAAAAAAGGGATGAGCATCATTGTTCCTTATTACATAAGTTAAATTGGTAATCTCTTACTTTTAGACATAATTTTAATGGGCTATCTCATCTTTAAATGGCTAATAACCAAACTCCCCTCACATTTTATTGATAAGTTGATTGCCCTGTACTCAAATACAGTCTTAGGGATGTGCCATATCACAGTTTTTCTCTCCCTAAATTTGCCACACATTATGGGAAAGAGAATTTCACGTACAGCACTCCTTTTTCCTAGAACAGTTTAACACCCCAACTCAGACATTTTTCCACTCTAGGCTCATTCCAATCCAGTTTAAAGAAAGAATTGTTACAAGATCATTCTGTTTGTAATTGTTTTGTTTAACTAAACTTTGTATTGCTTGCAATACTTTAATGATGTACTGTTGCCTGTGTGTTATAATTATGACTTGGGACATTCTGCAAATGAGACCAGCTTCTCATAGTACTTGTCCTGTAGACTTGGAACTTTTAAATAAAATGAAATCAAGAAAGTGAGAATCACTGGACTTTCTACTCCTTTTCCCAAGATCACTAACAACTTATCACTGGAAACTTGCATCCTCAGTCATTTCCCTATTGACACAAGCTTAACTACTGGTGAACCAAACTCTATTAGAATAATCTCTGTGGTTACTAAAAACATTATATTACATTACTGGATAAATGACTCATGCCCTTTCCTGGAATGGAAACAAACTCTTGTTGAAACTCTTAGAATCGAAAAACCTGCTCATTGTTTCTACTCCAAGGAAACTACATTTTTGAGACACTGGTAATAGGGCTGGGTAAAATGTATCTTCCACCAGTGAAATTATGGTGAAATTCAGATTTTGCTTCCATGACATTTCACAAAATTTCCATGGAAATGTCATGAATTTTTCCTATTTGTTTCAGTTATTTCCACCTAATTGTAAATGTATTTGTTCAAATTGTGCCAAATTTGGTACAATGGGTTTATCAATGTCTATACAGAAGTGCACTAAGTTGTAAAGGTCTGTCTTTAAAGGTGACTGAGTTATAAGCCCCCAAATGTTCAGACATTTTAAAATTTCATTTCACAATTATGTAAACTGCAGAACTTTAAGCCCCTATAACTTTAAAACAAGAGAACAGAATAGAACCAATTTTGTTAGGTTCATTGACCCTAAATATTAGGCTTTGAGGCCACCCAAATGGCCCAGCATCAGAGCATCATACTGCCATGCTGACAACCCAGGATCAGAAGCGAGTCCAGAAAGTCATGTAGGGGAGGTAGAGCGTGGCCAAGACTGCTGCTACTCAGCAGTGCATCTCTGTCAGGGAGGATCGACAGTGGGTTCCACCAACACAGTGACCCCTGTGGCTGGGACAGGAATCTTGCTCTTGCCACAGGAGAAGCAGTTGCTCTGCGAGGCTGACAGAGGTGCCTCTCCCACCAGGGGAGATGGGAGGTAGAACATGCGATAGAAAAACCCAGTGGCCAACTAAATGATGGCTGGGTTCAACCGGATCAGAGTATATCCCTGTGAACAGGGTATATCTCTGAAAGATGAGCTGTTGGTCAGAAGAAAAAACAGTATGGGAAAAAAAGTGGCTATATGTGTCAACTCTTTAATCACTTGCTTAAAGGCTGGCCAAGTCATAAGCAGCTAAAGATTCCAAAATAGCATCAGTAAAAGTTGGATTTCACAAGCTTTTATGAGACTTTGGAATGATGTGATACTTTTGTCAAAGCCATGTTCATTCATTTTGTTCATTCATACACTTGAGTTGCCATTGTAGAGGAAAGTAAACGCTGGGTAAAGTGGTAATAAGATAGTATTCATAGTAAGCTCCATAGTAAAAGTATAGCAGTGCCAGGTGTCAGGTCATTATCTTGAGTGATGAACCATGAAGAATAGTCATGAATGTTACTGGGCACTAGCCTGTATTCTTGCAGTATATCAGCTAACCACTAGAGCTCACTGTCTAAATGACTTATGGCAGCACATGCACAAGGAGCATTGTTTCTGTATGTGTCACCTGATTACTCTTTAACAACCCTATAGATAGCAATGTATATTTTTATTATTTGAAAACAGTGGCACCAAGTGACGCCAAGCCTTATAACTAGTTGCAACCTACTGTAGGACACTGTGACATAAGTACCTGGATATCTTTAGTCATGATGGAGCATGATGCTGGGCATCACGGATGCAGGACTATTGGATGGCCATTGCAAGCCCATGATGCTAGTGCAAATAAGGTGGTTCAGTGGTGATAATTGCTTTATGAAAGTTGAATTCCAAAAGTGGAATTCTACTGGCATTAGCTATTATACGACCATGAATTTTTGAGCACGTTTTGTTAATTAGTAATTTCTAAAGTATCCACAGTACATTTTAACCTACTAAACCACATTTATCCAGGTTAATTAGATTCCAGGACATGTTTACTTTGGTATGCTTTCCAAACTTAGGTGTATACCTTCAACAGCAGTGGCGCTATGAACATCCAAATATTTTGAACATTTTCACACAATTTAACAAATAAACTGTGAAATTTTGAACTCCTGTAACTTACAAGTTGTGTAACCAATTACCTCCCTACTTAGCAATTTCTAAGACTCTTCCAAGAAAGTATGCATATAAATGTTCAATTATCTAGCTCCACATGTGGCTATGTTGCAAGCATAGAAATATTTTCAGAAATGTACAGATGAATGATAAATTGGAAATTTTTGAGTCCCTATATCTTCCCTGCCCCTCATTCAAATGTCATCAAACTTAGCATCCATTTAGGGATCCTTCCAAACCATAAGTATGTCAATCAGCAGATTTCTAGCTGTAAGACTCAACAAGTTATGACCAATTAAAAGGTTTCATAAAATGTTGTGAAATTTCACATTTTGTAAAATGTGTGGAATTTCTCAACAATTCTACAAAACTGAATTTGTTAATTTTGCCCAGCCCTAACTGGGCACCTTTGTTGAAATTTTTTACCAGACAGAATAAGCAAGGATCTGACATTTAAAGAAGATACCCAATGTAGTACAGGTAAATGCATGCTTATAACCTTACCTACCTGAGGTTACTTGCTTTTTCTTCTGACTTTTCTCTTTCCAGTTACCCTGATCCTAACATTTTACTCCATTATTTCTTCTATATCTAGCTCTGTTCCACCTTTATTGCCCTTCATTATTTTATATGGATTCATACGAATTTTTGGCCTCCATATTTAGGCCGCATTTATTATTAAAATTCCTATAGCCTCATGGTAAATATATTCTTGATAATTTTTTTGTTTTATGTTTAATTTTATCGTAAATTATATTGTCAGGTTAAGCATAATCCTTAGTCTTAATACTCTCCTCGGTATTGTATTATAGATGCTGTTACTGTAATACTGTTTTATTGTATAGCAGAGCTTGTTGTATTTACTGATTATTTTAAAATAAAAACTTTATTGAGAGAAATAACTTCTTTTTCTTTTAATGATGGAACTCTGGCACTTCACGTTCCAAGTTGAAATTTTAATGTCAGTTCAGCTTATTTTGAACACAACTTGTATCAATAAACAGCTAAAAATATTATTGATGTTGTTTCAGATTAAGCTATTTTACTGAGAGTTCAGTTAAATGTACCCAATACTAAAGTAAGACAAATTATCTATGTATATGCCTATTGGCACTGGACACAACTACAGCTAAGAGTTATACAATTTCTGAACAAATATCTAATCTATATATTTTTGTAACAATCTCCCTAAAACAATCAAATTCAAGATTAGGATTTTGTACTGGTAACTGTATATAGTGCTGTAAATAGAGATGCAGCAAATTTAAAATTCACCTGCGAAGTGAACGCGAAGTGGCCACTTCGCGTTGGCACTTCGCTACACGGAGTGCCCCATAGGAAAGGCTCACTTCACCTTGTTATTATTACTTTGTGTTGTCATTCCGCCTTAAACGCGAAGTAAGGCAGAGTGACAACAATATTGGCAGCATCCCACCCACACAGTCACCAGAATGAATGTGCATCCCCAAAGTACTACTGTTTTGTGTCCAGAAAACTCCCCAATGCTGTTGAAGTGAAATGAGAGTGTAACAAGAAATGCAAAGTCTCCCAGAATTAATGGTGCACTCAATCATGCGTGCAGTGGTCAGGTCACACACAGAGTCACCAGAATTAATGTGCATCCCCAAAATGCTACTGCCTTGTGTCCAGAAAATTCCCTAGTGCTGATGAAGTGAAATGAGAGCGTAACAAGAAATGCAGTCTCCCAAAATTAATGGTGCCATGCAAAGGCACAAACAGATTAAGAATGCGCTGCACACTCAAAGGATGCATACAAAAAGGCACAACACCACCTAACCAGTGCTCAAAAGTCACAAATCCAAATCTGGAAAAGAATACATTTTGCCAGTTGGGTGATTAGTGCATGGCAGTAACAATCCACTACCAGTAGTGATACCACAAAGCAGTATAAAAAATTCATGCAGATGCAGTGGATAGCAGGTTCACACTGCTGTAATTACTCTATAGCACAATAAAAGGTGTCTGATTTAATGGCATGCATCGCACATACACTGACATGCACACTTAAGTAATGTGTAGCAAATTGAAAACCTTTAGTAATATAACCAAATGTTTTAGACAGACAAATTGTACACTGCTGCACCACAATAATCAGCAAAAAAATTTCAAGAATTACTGAAAATATTACTGTGTATATTAACACAGTTATACAAGAAAAATATAACCAAAACAGAAAGACTGCCTTTTTCTCCCAGTTAATCTACTTACACCACAAATACGCCCGGCCCCCAAAGCACACTTCACAGTACACTGACTGACTGTTCTAAATTAACATTCAAAATCCAACAACACCCAACAATAAACACTCGATGATATGAGCACAGAAGGGTTTCCTACAATGGATGTACTAAATTTTGAGCAAAAAAATATTACTCAAAAAGGGATTTTAAACAGCTTTTAGAGGTTTTGAATCGCAGAGCTCTGAAAGCACACTGTCTCCAGCTACCACTGCACACACACTACTCAGGCCAGAACTGAGACTGTGCCGAACAATCTAGAGCCCATGTGACCTGCAATCTCATGAATAACTGCAGAATTTCGTTTGGAGCTCAATTACAGGGTGAAGTAAGGCGAATTACATTGATTTCAATGTACTTCACCTTAAAATTGGTGGAGAAGTGGTTTGGGGAAGGCGGAATAACGCAAAGTCATTGGTTTCAATGGACTTCGCATTCCTCATTATAAAGCGAAGTACTCCGCTTCACATTGTGGAGTTCTCCGCAGATTCTGCGTTACTCAAGTGAATCACTTCATGGAGCAAATTGGGGCCACTTAGCCCACCACTACTTACAGTACTGTAACTCACATGCTGTACAGGATGGAACATGAATGCCTATGGCTGTACTTCCCCAATGAGCTGTAGCACAAAACTCCCCAACTTAAAATCACTTATTAATGAGTACAGTGGTGAAGTGGTGAAGCCTGGAGAGATACTAAAAAACATGATTATAATACAGCCAAGTAACTAGTAAAAAAATGAATGTTGTGATTGGTGACGTGATTGTGACTCGTGATTTGTAACTGCATTTGTGACCGTGATGATGAAGAACGTGATTTGTATCATGAGTGACTCGTGATGATGGTCCTGACTTAAAAACACATATTAATGAGTACAATGTTTATGCAGAATTATGCACCACACCTGTGCAGCACTCTGAAGGGAAGCCAAAGAAACAACTGTAACTTAAGTTACAAATGGAGATTGGGCCCTAAAGAGATGCAAATGCACAGACAGGTTAAGATTGCACTGCGCACTGAAGAGATCCAGAAGCAAAGTCACAACACCTAACCAGTGCTCACCATCAGAAATTCAAATTTGGAAAAGAATACCTTTGCCGGTTGAGGCAGGCTGCGGGGGGGGGGGTGCAATGTACTGCACTGCTGCAGTAACAGTCACTAGTACTAGTACCAGTAAAGATACTACAAAGAAGTACAAAAATCACACAGCTGCAGTGGATAGCAGGTTCACATTGCTGAAATTATTATGTGGCACAATAAAAGGTGTCTGATTTGATGGAATGCATCACACACATACACACACACACACACACACACACTAAGTAATGCATAGCAAATTGAAAACTTCAGTAATATAACCACATATTTTAAACAAACTAAAATTATGCACTGCTGCACCACAACAATCAGCAAAAAAATGGCAAGAGTTATTGAAAATATTACTGTGTGTACATTAACACAGTTATACAAGAAAAATATCACCAAAACAGAAAGCACTGTCTTTTTCTCAAAGTTATCCTACCTATACCACAGATACACCCCTCCCCCAAAGCACACTTCCACTGTCTCTCAGTACACAGACTGAATGTTGTACATTAACATTCAAAATCCACACACAAACAATAAACGCTCGATGATATGAGCACAGGAGAGTTTCCTATAATCGATTAACTAAAATTTCAGCAAAACAAAATGACTCAAAAAGGCTTTTTTAACAGCTTTTAGAAGTTTTGAATCGCAGAGAGCTCTCAGAGCAGATTGTCTCCTACAGCTTCCTACACACACACTACCCCAAACTGAGGCTGTGCAGAACAATCTAGAGCCCATGTGACCTGAAATCCCATGAATCACTGCAAAATTCGCCTTTGGAACTTAAAAACAAGGCGAAGTGAGGCAAAGTACATTGTTTTCAATGTACTTTGCCTTAAGAATTGGTGTAGTAGTGTTTTGGGAAGGTGGAGTAACACCGAAGTCATTGTTTTCAATGGACCCGCGTTACCCAATATATGATACTCCGCTTGGCGTTGCTTATGGAGCACTCAGGGAATTCACCTTCACTCCGTGAATCACTTCGCAGAGCGAATTAGGGCCACTTCGTCCATCTCTAGCTGTAAATATCAAACAACAGTTGACACAACAAAGTAGAATGTGAGAAAATTATAATTGCTGTAAATGCTGTCATAACATAAACTGGAATTACAAGACTACTCTTCCCAGTTTTCAAATACAATCTACAAGACTGGTATGCTGCAGTGCACTGGTGAGTCCAGGGTGCTAGCACTTTTGAGTATTCTGCTAATAACAAAGGTGTCAGCACTCAGGTACTGAATTTCAAATATGAGCTGAAATGTTCACACCACAAGAGATCAGAAAAAATTGCCATTTAGAATGAATAAGGAATTTAATTCTTCCTCCTCTCATGGGTGATCATATCATTATAAATAAAGGGGAATGACAGAGTGAAACCCGAGCTTATCTAATTTTAAATATAATATATAGTATTTTAGGCAGCAATTGAGGGTGCTACTTGCACTTACTAAAATCAGGGTTATAATAAAAGCTGACTCAGTACAGCACTGCTATATGCTGCAAGGTTTCCCCTGACTACACAAGCTTCCTTGTGTCCCAGGAGGACACAATACCTCTGCACCCTTAAAAGAAGGGGCCATTAGGCCCTCGAGAACTAAAGTTCAAACACTCTTGGAGCTGCATGTTGTGTTCACACAAAGATGCCCCTGTATATACAGTAGCTTAGCACTTCATCAAAGTTAGTAGCATAGATGTATAAATGCCAGCAGCCATTAGGCAACAAGTGCATGTTTCCCAAGGCATCATTCAACTCTTACTGTCCTCTAGTAAGAAAGCTAGATTAGTATTAATTAAATTATAGATTGAAGGAGCACTCCTAACCAATCGGAGTGCTCCTTTCCTCCGCGCATGAGACACTCTTATTCTGCGAAGAGCTTCTCACGTGCAGACACCCTGGAAACGGGTAGGTTCAGGGGAGTTTTTCAAAATATATTATGGTAGCAGAGTAGCGCTACCATAGTTAGGGTTGAGGAGCCATTTACATGTTAAACCTAAAATTTTGCACCTTAATAACTTTGCAACCTTTCAACAGATTTGCCTGAAATTTGGAACACATGATCAAGAACCATACATCTTGGGATCTGCCAACTTTTGTACTGTTCAGTTATAAGCCTGCATGATCTGCATGCGCGTTTATGCTTTTTTGCAATTCTTTGGTCGTCTCTACAGGTCGCACTGTTTGTGCGACCAGTCCAAAATCTTCAGGGAATGTGTGGCCGGGGCCTCCAATGTGCCTTTTGAAGATTTCGTGAAACAATATTAAACGGTTCAAAAGTTATTCAAAAAACAGTTTCCCATTATAAGTCAATGGGAAAAGTTAACAGAAAGTTCAGCACTTTCACAAATGCAGTTTTTACTTTTTTATTTTATTTTAGCTTTTGTTGACCGGGTAAGTACACTAGACAAGTATTATGCCTATTTTCAGGAACAACCTGGGAGAGTACAACATAGGGATACAGACATTATTACAGTAGAGTGCAAGTACATCATGACAACATGTAGGAAATAGTAACATAGTCCAGGGGTATGGAAGGTCATAATAAAACTTATAACTTTAAGGTTAATGTACCCCCGGGGTGAGTAGGTCACCTAACAAATTCTAACAAAACCATATACACATTTTACACATTAGAGACAATTTAGAAAGGCAATGTCCAGGGTACCTTGGCATGGGCAGTATGCCCTAAGTCGGGTACCCTGGTAAATTGGTAGAGTCATGGAAAACAGCAGGAGTTATGGGTAGCATCTGAGGGAGGCAAACTTTGAACCAGAAAGACAACCAATTGAGAAATTCTCTATGGAGGCTTAGGGCAGTCACACGCTGAGACTTGTTTCAGGAAACCCCAGAGGGAATTACGAAAGCACCGTTGGGAAGAGGTCAAACGGGTATGCACAGGAAGGGAGTTCCAGAGTCTGGGCGCATATGCGGCAAAGTCCTGGTCACCCATGAGGGTACGGGTGGAGGGAACCATGAGCATCCCTGGGGCCTGGGACCTGAGGTGGTAGATAGTAGTGTCAATTTGCGGCAGGAGCAGGGCCAGCTCTGGGGGGGTGCCGGTTCTGATCACTTTGTCCGTGAGACAGCCCACCCCGAAGTCCAGGTACCTAGCTGGGGAGAGCCATCGAAGTTTATCGTATAACTTGCAGCGATGGGTGAGACAGGGGACAGCAAGGGCAAAGTGACAGATGTTGTTATATGTCGTGTGCCACCGAGTAAGATGAGTCTGGGGAGAGCGAGCGAATAGGTGCAGACCATAGCTGAGAGAGGGAAGAAGAACGCCTCTCACGAGGGCTAGTCTAGCAGCTGGTGTAAGGTTGAACTTGGCCCTGTAGGCCAGGCCCAGCTTGCAGTTTACTGCCCTGCAGATGTTTTAGATGTGACTACCCATGTCAAGTTGGGGGTCAAGGGTGACCCCTAGGTATTTGGCAGAGTTCACTATGGGGAGGGGAGATCCATCAGGACAGGAAATCTTTAACAATGCCGACGAGGCTTTGAGTTTGGCTGTTGAGCCAAAGAGCATGGCCTGTGTTTTTTTCAGGTTCAGGACCAGTTTGTTTTCAGTGATCCAGGTTTGGACTTTGTTAAAGTCTTCAGACATGGCCTTGTTGAGAGTAGCGACATCTCGGGCGTGTGCCAGGATCACCAGGTCATCAGCATAGAGGTTGGCACTGCAGGTGGTGGTCACCACAGGTAGCTGGTTGATAAAGAGGGAAAAGAGGAGAGGGCCCAGTACCGAACCCTGAGGGACACCGGAGGTCACTGGAAGGGACTCTGAGAGGACTTTATTGAAACTGGTCCACTTTCTACCATGCAGGTAGCCATGAGCCATTCATGGCAAGTGGAGAGAGACCGAGTGACCACAGCTGTGAGCCAAGCAACGTGTGGTCAACAAGATCAAAGGCTTTGGACAGGTCAATAAATATGGCTCCGGAGAGTTTGCCCTGATCCATGGCTGATCTGATTCTGGATGTGACCGAGATCAGGGCAGTAGTGGTGCTGTGACCCTTGTGAAAACCGTGCTGGGCCGGGGACAGCAACTCCTGTGACTGGATGTGCTCCGAAATCTGTTCAGCCACTACCTTTTCAAGGAGCTTACTAAGGGATGAGAGGATGGCAATTGGGCGATAATTATCCAGTAGTTTAGGATTGCCCTGCTTCAGTACTGGGACAATCCGCCTCTTTCAAGATATCGGGAAGGTACCGCTCCAAGGGATAGGTTAAAGATGGGCTACTGGATAGGCAAGGTGAACAGCGCCAAGCTTGAGGAGCTTTGATTCCAGGTTATCTGGGCCAGGACTGGAGTACTGGGAGAGGCCAGCCAAGTGCCTCTGGGTGTCCAGTACAGACACTTCCCTGAGGTTAAACATTAACCGAGGGGGGTGACCCTCCCTCCGAGCTGAGGGGGGGAAGGGGGCGCGAGCTCTTAATGGTCGAGAAGAGTGCAGTGAAGGCAGAGAGATCTGTGAAGTGTGAATTTAGGGAGTTGGCAATTGTGTGGGGGTTCGTGCAGGAGACCCCATTGATAAACATGTCGGATACCCCTGGTTGGGAGGATCCGTTGACAAGAGTTTTTATATTCCTCCAGAAACTCCTGGGGTTGTTGGCGGTGCTAAGTAGGGCGGACTTGCAGAAGTCACTTTTCGCAGCCCTGATGGCCTTTTTACAAGTGTTTCTAAGGTGTCTGTATTTTTGGAAAGTGGTGGGATCACTGGAACTTTGAAGTGGGCCCTAACACTTGTCTCTCTCCGCATTTGGGCTAGGGAGATTCCCATGTAACCAATGAGTAGCAGACCCCCTCACCCTTCGGGTGACCTTGGGGGCGTGCTTATCTTGCAGGGTCCTGAAGATAGTGATGAAGGAGGAGGTTGCCACTGAGGGGTCAGTGGCCCCTAACACCTCGGACCAGTCAGCAAGCCGTAGGTCCTCCAGGAACTCCCCAGGGTCAAACCTGGAGTAGTTCCTGACATGCAGGATTTTGTGAGGAATTCTGGGGGAGGAAATTTTCCATACACAGTAGACCGGTGAGTGGTCTGAGATAGAGTCTGGCAGTGTACCTGCTGAGGAGATTCTATCCGGACGGTTGGACATGATCCAGTCCAGTAGGGTACCAGAGGATCCGTTCGCTGACCACCTGGTTGGATCCTGGATGAGCTGAGTCAGAGTAAAGTTAGCAAGTAGGGAGTCATACTGCTTCACACTACCTCCAGCCCAGTTGAGGTTGACGTCCCCTAGGATTAAGAGTTCATTGTCCCCAACATTGGGACCAACTGAGTCTAGGAGGTGGGTCAATCCGGGGAGCCCACCCTTAGGTGGGTTATAGGTGCACACCAGGTGCAGTTTCTTTGTGTACCCAAGTAGGAGTAGCACATGGAGTACCTCGCACTGGGACACGTGGGATTGATGATGGGCAACTTGGGAGACTTTGAGATGGCACTTGTGGTAGATCAGTATGCCTCCCCCCCTCTTGCTCCCCGCTCTGTCCAGGAGAGTGAACTCGTACCCAGGGAGGAAACAGGCTTAGTCAGGGATCGAGGGTTTGAGCCAGGTCTCAGTCAGCCCAAGGATATCGGGTTTATAGAGCGCCATCCACACGACCAGTTCATCTCGGTTGTGTAGCAGGCTCCAGATGTTGAGATGTGCTACTTTTAGACCCTTGCCCATGCCCCATACAGAGGGGATGTTCTGGGGGTTGTACGGACCTGGGTTAGTTTCTATATCTCCCGCCAGTAGTAGTGTTAAGAGGAGGAGCCATTGGAGATACCACTTCATGGTGGATTGGCCAGCTGAGGAATTGAAAGCACGGATACACTTAGTCTTGGCAGAGAACATAGGACTCCGGAGGTCTAGGCGGCATGTGGGACAGCATTGAGACTTGGAGGTCAAAAGGGAGTCTGAAAGGGAGACATCTGTTAACTCACAGGAGGAGGACCTCTCCCAGTATCCCCCCAGTGATGTTGGTGGGGAAGTGGCCGTATGGTTCAAGGAGCACCCTAGAACAGGACCAGCTGGGACCAGCATCCTGTAAGAGGCAGGCAACACACCCTTGTTCAATGTCAGGGAGGTGTCCCCACCCACCTTGAGCTGCGGGCGGGTGAGCCTGGACCACGTCCGGACTGAAGACATTGGACCAACAGGAGAGTTTGTACTAGGTCCTTTTGGTGCCAAGTTCGAAGTTCTTTTGCAAATGGCCCTTTTACTTTCGCAAATCCACCATTTTGTTTTCAATTGGTGATCAGAAAAATGCTTGGCATTTAAATGTGGGACCCTCTAGCAACACAATTCTTTTTGTGTTTACCTAGTCGGACCCTGAGGATGCTAGGCATGTCTTTATTTTGAGGTTAAACACCCTAGAAATATGTTTTCAAGTTTCTGGAAAAATGCTTTACTTAAAGTAGTGTCGCATTCTACGAAAGTGTCTAAAATTTTTGTGGCTTTCTAGGTGTAACTACTTTTCCAGGCTATGGGTAAATGACAGCAAATTCTTTTGCTGACCCTGGTGCAAAAGAAATGGTTTGGTCTTTTGAGCTGAAATTTGGAAAAAATGCAGCCAACATCTCACAGATGTGACATTCAGTGTTTCAGTGAAAAAAATATTACAGGGCGCCAAAGTTACGGCACTCCAAAGTTGATGCTTTTTCCCATAGGATAACATTACAGCGTCTGCCACATTACTGGAATCTTTTGCCACCCCGCTGCAAAATGACAGTTTGGTCTTTTGGGCTAAAATTTGGAGGGAAGAAAGCCAACATCCCACATATGCACCTTTCAGTGGTTTGGTGAAAAAATATTACAGGGAGCCAAAGTTATCACACTCTGAATTTCTCTTTCTTTCCCATAGGATAACATCACGGCATTCGCCGCATCTTTCAGGGCCCGTATCTCGGAAATGGTGCAAGATACGGACTTTTCGCCAGAAAGATACTTAGCCCCCTATTAGGGGTTAAGTACAAATTAGGCTATGAAAGTCATATATCATATGACTTTTAAATTTTCTCACGTCATGCACGTTCCTGAGATATAAGCAATTTAGTATTCCAACTCCTCATTTTCTGCTCTGAGACCCATTATTATGCATACATTCTTTGTATTCACTGTCTTTCTCTATACAGCTTTTGGGGAAAAAAAGTCTGTGCGCCTACATTACTGTTACTCTTACCACTTCAGCTTGCGGTTCCGTACCTGTTTCAACTTACCGTTCCCGTCTACGGCACCATGTGCATTACCCTTTGCATTTTCATTTGAGCTTGCATTTGCATTATCTTAACCATTTGTGTCTACAGTACTGTTTATCTTTCTGTTTCACTTTGCGTCACCATGTGCATTACCATTTGTGTTTGTGGGCACCGTGTTACTATGTGACAAGACGGCAGGAGCACGGGGCCCTTCGCCACTGCATTACATTCACTATTTCTCATTATCATTCTCAAAAATAAGGGAAATTAGAGGCAAAAAATCCATTTAATGAATTAGGGTTGTTCCACAGCGACAAAAGTGAGGAAATTATGTGTTAGGGTTGAGAGCCCCCCTTTGACCCCCCATCCACACCCCCAACCGGCATCAGGGTGTGCATTGGGGTTGTCGGTCCTAACTCTCACCCCATTCTCCTATACCTCTGCTTCTTTGCACATCTGATGGGGTGAGAGTTAGGGCCGACTAACCCCAACGTACCCCCAATGCTGGTTGGGGATGTTGACGGAGGGGTCAAAGGGGGCTTCTAAACCCTAACAATGAATCTCTCTCGCTTTTGTCGCTGTGGAACAACCCTAACTAATGCATTAAATGGAGTTTTTGCCTCTAAGATATATATATATATATATATATATATATATATATATATATAATTGATCGCTCTCGATCAATAATATAATACATCCTGTCACCACTCATTGCTGAAAATTAGTGGTTTCATTTGCCTTCAGCTTGAGCCAGAACAGCTCAGCTTCGCTTCGCTGTTCTCACTCAACTGAAGGTGCATGAAACCACTTGTTTTCAGCAACGAGTGGCTCTGGGGGATGTATTAACACTTAATAAAGTAGAAGACATCTTTTAATAAACAGACTGCATTTAGCATACCCGTGGAGTATAGAATACAGTATGACAAATTAAATCTGACAAATTCCAGCTTGGGTGGTTAGAAAGTGCATTTAGTTATTAGATACACATAGTTTTAAAGAGGGACTGAGGCCAAATTATTTTTGGCATCAATAAATTCAGAATTTGGATCAGCATATCCTCAATCAGCCTCATGCCAAAAATCAAATCTGTAAGTTACTTTGTTTAAAAGTTACAAGTCATTTTGTAACCATTACTTCACTGCCTGTCCAAAAAAGCCAGTTTCAGTGAAGAGATGCTTCTGATGATGTCATCTTCTGAACTCGCAACCTAATCCTTCCTGCAAGCTGCCTTACATGACTTATTTCTCCTACGTTATTTAAAACTGCAGTTGTAGTAAACATCTGAAAAAGGAAAACTGACACTGGGTGGGTCAGCACATGCACTTCCATATTGTGTAGATGCAAGGTACAGTACTTAAGAATGTGACGGGGGATGGATTGAAGCAGCAAACATGGCTTTAGAAGGGCAAAGTTGTTTGCAATTTTTAAAATACTGTAGGAATGAGACTTTGAAATGTCACCAGGTTGCACTTGTTGAACTTGTACTGACCTACAAAAAGATTTCAACCTCCAGCAACTCCAACTAATCAATAAAAAACTGCTGTTAAACACTAAGAAAACTAAAGCCATGTTATTTTCTGCCACAAACTACACAAGCGTTACTGACTCCCTGCCCCCAATAACCACGATGCTGGGAGAGTGCTTTGAGTACGTTCCAAAATTCAGATATCTTGGGGTCTGGATCAACTGTAAACTCTCCTTCACTGACCACCTGGAAGACTTGCTGAAAAAAATTAAGGCAAAGACTTGGCCTTTTTTACAGCATAGGAAGACTTCTTACAGATGACGCAAAGAAACAACTAGTCCAAGCCACGTTCCTGTCCTTAACTGACTATGCGGACTTCATATGCAGTAGCTATATGGCTTCTTATTTTGGAAAATTGGATACGCTCTACCACAGAGCTATGCGCTTCATCACTGACCTCTTCTTCTCTACCCATCATTGCGCACTATATGCCGCTACGGGCTGGACCTCACTTCACTATAGGCGCAACTTTAATGCAGCACTCTGGACACTCAGAGACCTCAGTGGCAAACTCCCTCAATACATCATTGACTGTCTGTCACCGCTTGTGCCCAGGAATTATTCCCTTAGAAGCTGCTCACAACTCCTGCTAAATATATACCCAGGGCACTCACACAAGTCAGGAGAGCCACCTCTGGATTCTCACTCCCATCAATATGGAATAAAACCCCAAAAATACTTAAGCTGAAAACCCCAGTAAGTACCTTGTTGTTCAAAAGGCTTTACCATGATGGCATTATGGAAATTTGCAACTACTTTACTAGACACTAACTAACCTCCCTCCCTCAAACGGTGGCCCTCAAATGACAGCCCCCCAGCTGAAATGTGTGTCTCTGCCTCTGGCATGCCCACCAACAGATCCACAGAATTTATTGCTTAACTCCCATATCTTATTCTTTGATGCTCTGAACAGCTGCAGCCTGATTCTAGCACATGCTACCGCACTTGGGGATAATTATCGTCTTTCACCCAAAAAAATATTCGGGTCCTTCATCCATCCAACACCTCCCTCTGCCCCAACCCACCAGGACCCTCCCAGTTATGCCCCTGCTACTATATTCCTCCTCATGCACATAGTACAATGGCAGCTTTTCTCTTCCATATGTCGTCGCGTTTTGGGGCAAAAATCACTTTGTCACCTTTTGTATGGTCTTCTGCCCTCCCAGTCCCTCACTCTGCTCTAACAATTGGGTCCTCTTCACTTGTGCCCCTATTCCCCACCTCTCCCTACATTATGTGCTTGATATCTTCTATCTGGTATGCCTACCCTCTCCCTAACATTTCCCACCACAAAATGCACAGTTTTTGGGCTTGGATCCAGCACAAGTTCATTATCCACGACTCCTTGTAGTTCTATGTTCAATGTATATTACCTGGAAATGTGCATTTTTACTATAATAGCAGCTATTTTTACCGTTTGTACTATTGTAACTTGTCTTCCTGTATTATTACTGTAGGACCGCAGGTCCACCTTGTAAATGAACTTGCTCAATGGTGCCCGCCTGGATAAAGATATTGATTGATTGATTAATTGATTGATTGAATGCAGCAATGACGCAGTCTCAGAAAGTAGCTGGAACACATAATTTCAGAATGTGGTAGTGACGCACAGTTCCAAAATGTGGTAGGGATGCACAATTTTGGAATGTGGCAGTGCCGCACAATTTCATAATGTGGTGGTGATGCACAATTTTGAAAAGTGGTGGTGATGAGCAGTTTCAGAATGCAGCAGTGATGAGCAATTTTGGAATGCAGCGGTGATGCACAGGTTCAGAATGAAGTGGTGACGTACAAGTTTGGAATGCAGCAGTGATGTACAGGTTTGGAATGCAGCAGTGATGCACAATTGCAGAATGCAGTTGTGATGCACAATTTCAGAATGCAGTGGTGGTGCACATGTTTGGAATGTGGCAGCGATGCACAGTTTTGGAATGAGTCAGTGATGCACAGTTGTGGAATGTGGTGGTGATGCACAATTTCAGAATGTGGCAGTGAACTACAATTTCAGAATATGGCAGTGATGTACAGTTTCAGAATGTTGCAGTGATGCACAATTTCAGAATATGATGGTAACACAATCTCAGAATGCGGTGGTGATGCTCAATTTTGGAATGTGATGGTGATGCACAGATTCAGAATGTAGTGGTGATGTACAAGTTTGGAATGTGGCAATGATGTTTGGAATGCAGTGATGACATACAATTTCAGAATGTGGCAGTGATGCACAATTTTGGAATGCAGCGGCGACATACAGTTTTGGAATGTGTGGCAATGCACAGTTTTGGAATGTGGCAGTGGCCTTTGGTTTGGGAATAGTGGCCATGACACAGTTTCAGAATGTAGTGGTGATGATAATTTCAGAATGCGGCAGTGACGCATAGCTTTGGAATGCAGCAGTGATGCACAATTTTGGAATCTGGCAGTGACACACATTTTCAGAATGTGGTGGTGGTGATGCACAGTTTTGGAGTGTGATGGTGACATACAATTTCAGAATGCGGCGGTGACACACAGTTTCAGAATGTGGCAGTGAAGCATAATTTTGGAACATGGTGGTGATGCACAGGTTCAGAATGCAGCAGTGATGCACAATTTTGGAATGCAGTAGTGACGCACAACTTCAGAACATGGCAGTGATGCACAGTTTCAGAATGTGGTGGTGATGCATAATTTTGGATTGCAATGGTGATACAGTTTTGGAATGTGGCGGTAATGCACAATTTTGGAATGTGGTGGTAACGTACAATTTCAGAATGTGGTGATAATGCCCAATTTTGGGATGCAGCAGTGATGCACAATTTTGGAATGTGATGGTGATGCACAATTGTGGAATGCAATGGTGACACACAATTTCAAAATGCAGAGGTGATGCACAATTTTAGAATGTGGTGGTTATGCACAATTTTGCAGTGTGGCAGTGAAGTATAATTTCAGAATGTGGCAGTGACACATAGTTTTGGAATGTGGTAGTGACACATAGTTTTGGAATGTGGCAATGATGCTCAATTTCAGAATGTGGTGGTGATGCTCAATTTTGGAATTAGGCGATGACACGTAATTTCGGAATGTGGCGTGATGCATAATTTGGGAATGGGGCAGTGACAATTTTGGAATATGGCACTGAAACACAATTTGGTGGGGATGTGCAATTATGGAATTTGGTGGGGATGCACCATTTCAGAATGTGGCAGGGATGCACAATTCAGGAATGGGAAAGGGATGTGCAATTTCAGACTGTAGTAGGGATGCATAATTTTAGAATGTGGCCGGGACGCATAATGTTGGAATGTGGTGGGGATGTGATACACAATTTTGAAATACGGTCAGTGCATACAGTTCTGGACCGTGGCAGGGACAAGCAATTTTAGAATAAATAGTGTGTCCTGTCACATTCCGACCGTGTGCATCCCCACTATATTCCGGAATTGCAAGTCCACACCAAATTCCTCGATGTGTGTCCCTGTCGTATTCTGAAACTGATTGTCCCATCACATTTTCCCAGCCCCCAACCCAACATTTTAAAATTGTGCACCACCTTGACAGTCCATGTCTTGGTTGAGTGCTGCATTCCCAAACCACCTCCTGACATGTTTTAAAGTACAGTGCCATGCATCTGAACACTCTGGAAACACAAGTACTGCAACCAATCCTATGTCATTTTTTTAAAGGATTACTATAGCTACAGTTTCTTAAACTTTGGAAAAGCAGGTCCTATAAGGTTGCTGACAGGGAGGACTAGACTGGGAGTTCAGGAGATGACATCATCAGTGGCTATTCTCTTCACTGGAACTGGCCTTTTTGAACAGGTAGTGAAATAAGGGTTACACAACAGCTCATAACTTTAAATGAAGTAACGTAGAAACCGAATTTTTGCTATGAGATTTATTGGGGGTATGCGTATTCTAATTCTGCACTTTTGGTGGGAGTCCCTCTTTAAATCACTGCACATTGCAATTCCAGGTGTCCACAATGGGATAGGAGACTGCCTGATTTGATATACTTAGGCAGATGCTATCAGGGTTTCAGAAGGGTGTTGCCATTTTAAGTGAGATCCTCATGTTTTGTTAGTGTACTATATAGGAATGTCAGTGATATGGTATTAGTGTTAGTCCTCAGCTGAGTATGAAATCTGTATATTTGAGGGTGGGATTGGTTCTAAATTATTTGCATTTATGGATACTGAGTGAGTACACATTTGTATAAATATGAAATGAGTTTATTTATTTTGGATTTTCATTTTGTTGTCTTTTTTCTGCAATAAACATTTTGTTCACAAATATCCCTGTGCATGCTTCTACCTCTAATATATGTATATGTATATGAGTGTATTTACAACCATAGGTGTAATGTATCAGTGTGTGAAGATGCGTGTGCACAAAGTAAAGCACCAGCAATGTATGGTTTTCTTTGTTGTTTTGGAAGCCTAATGATCCATATTCCCCAGGTTATCCTTGCCCCCCCCCAACCATGGAGTCACTGTGTCTGCACCTTGACCTGTGACCAGAAGAGTAGGCAAGCAATTGCCTTTGCAGGCAACATCGATGTCACTCCATGGTTGGGGATGTATAAATGACACACATCCAAATACCCTCTCTCCTCAGGAACTGGGTACTCACCTCTGTAACATACAAGTGAACTCTGGATTGACTGCACCATTTAGCCAGCCCCCACATTTGCCATTTTAAACAGCCTACTTTCACAAAGTCTGAAAGAATTTGTGTATGTAGTAAACCATATTTATACATGGCTTAACTCTTTTTGGCATTAGGAAAACTAACTTTTCTGCATTAAAATGGTTTTCAAAATGTTTTTGCTGAGGCAATGCTCCTGTCATTTCTAAGGTTTGCGTTGACAGATTTGCATTTTCCCTTGTTTGGGTAAGAATTGTCAGTTTCCCCTGCTACTGCATTGTTTGGCTAAAGGAGTCGGGGTGCACCTTAATTGTGAAGCCAAAGCATTAACAATAGTGTATGGGGACAATACATAGTATTGTGGGGTTAAATACATGTGGAAGTGTGGCAGATAAAGAAAGGCCTTTGGTAAGAAAGTATGTTTGAAAAAAGGCTGGAGAACCATGCCAGATGTTCTTTATCAGTGCGGTCAGTCTGTTTGCCCAGAGTCTGAGAACTATGGGTTTGACACCAGTGCCAGTTTATTGGTTCTTCCAGAAGAGATAAGAGAGGAATGGGCACATAAATTAAGCATGTAATTGTCTCAGTGTTACAGGCTACTTTGACACAATAAACATGCGACCTCTTCCTTCACAGAACAAACATAGCCGTAGCTAATGAACCATTACAGGTCTCTGCACAAAGAATGCCAAACTTTAATGAGGGAGATGTCATTTTCTTGGTCCAGTAGGTTGAAATGAAAGAGGGTTATCTTGGTTAAGCTCCATACAATGGTCCAATGAAAAAAAATGGTCAGCCCGTCTAGCCAACCTGTGGCAGACATGAAGAAAGGCTATTAGGCCCTACACCAGGTCCGAAGACATAATATCATAAGTTTCCCAGCAGATTATCCAGATTGTCTGTTCTTCTAGTATAGGTACAGTTGCCTCTTACTAGGAAGCTGCACCATTACCAGGGAAGTCATTGTTGGCACATATGCAGGGATGGATGTAGTCCAAGGAATGCCATGTGACCTGGCTGAGTACAATTTGCATTAGTAATATTTAGAACTGTGCAAAACTCCCAGAGTCTGATTTTGTGAACATGATTCATCAAACTAGGTAAGACTTACCAAAGTCTGTGTAGTTTTGAACTAGTTTGCACAGATTTGATTGTAGAAAACCACTGCTGCATGGTTAAGAGTATACATTATTGTATTTCCATTCTGTCAGAGAATATGGATCATTTTAAACACCAATAGTGCAGCAGCCAGCCGCAAAGTCTACTGATTCCAAAAATTATGTCCACTCATCACTTGATAAACCTTACATGATGTGACAGAACAAAGTGTTGGACACACAGAGTAGTTGTCCAACTTTGCTCCAACGTTGTTAAGGCATTCAGTATGTACTGCAGCAGGAAAAGACAAAACATACCTGAATATGACAGGGACAGAGTAGACAACAGTGTGTGACGACTACCAGTTGAAAAACATTACTCTGTGTCTATTCAGACACAAACATGAACAACATTTCAAATTATGCCAATGATAAGTGTTGGACATACTGTACAGTAGAGTACTTGGTCAACTGTGTCACAAAAATGAAATGCTTGCTTGCATGAGATGGACATAAAGCCAAACATCTGAAGACAATTTTACAACAGCCCACAAAAAAAGGCTACTGGTTCCAAAAATGATGTCCATATGGACAATGCCAAACATGGACAAAGCCCAAGATTATGCCAAGAATAAGTATTGGACACAGAGCACCTGGTCAATTTTGCAAAAAAATAAATAAATAAATAAATATTTGTATAAGGCCTCTTCAGGCCAAAATATTCTGAATACAATGGTGACATAGCCCACAGTGTATATAGACTACTAGCTCCAAAAATTATGTCCATTCAGAAGCTGTAAATGTTAATCCTGGACAATACTTTACGTTATTCCAAGAGTAAGTGCTGGACACAAAGGACTTGGCCTACAGGGAAATTATTCCACTAGTTTTGAATTGGTCATAACGAGAACAATAATTCATATTTTATAGGAAATAAATAAAGTAGTTTAGAGAAGGATCATCCTGGAGTTACAGGAAAAATAGCAAATGGACCTGAGAGGCATACTGATGAGAAATAGCACAACACTTAACCAAGATGTTTCATTTTTTTAACAGTGGACATGGCAAGAGAGCAGGAGGTTTTCAAAACTTCAGAGCTACACATCTCAGTTCTGGAATAAAGTACAATAAAGAAAGAATGGATATACTGATGTTTTTGCCAGAAATACTTTATACTACAAAAAAAAAGATTTTTTACTGACAATAAATGTTGCTGCTTCCTGACTTAAGAAAGGTCCACACCCATGAAATACTGCTGATGTGGTAGGATTTGCAATTGTGTCGCCTGGTTCCAAAATCTGTGCTTCAGCCACTAGTACTCACTGTCTCAGTGCATCAGTTGGTGATACCTCCACTTAGATGGGCTACTGCACTGATGCAAATGGCACATCTCCTCAACATGCTCTGTTTTCATCAAAGTAGCAGCTAGGCAAGAAGCAACATCAGGATGTCACCTTTAATAGCACAATAGGGGGTCTACATACAGAGCTGGTTTTAAACACCAGGAAGTGAGAGAAAATTTTAAAGAAAGTGAGGCATGAACACGAAAACATGGAAACAGATTCTGTCAGCAGAGAAGGTTTCTCCTTCCGTCTTCCTAATCTTTGGAACTCCCTACCACTAACATTTCACTCTGCCATCTCCAAACGCTCTTTTTCCTGTCTTCTACAAGGCCACACTGCCCTCTCCTGTAAATGTCCTTAGCCACATAAGCCTACACTTTTCCTTATCTACTCCAACCTCTATACTTCTAGCCACCCCACCTCTCCCCCTTTCCCTCCACCGCTTCCTCCCACTCCCTTACTTCTTTCTCACTCATGCCCACTCTCAGTAATCACCCTTTCTACCCCTTCCTAATCCTCAATGCTCTATTACCCCACCCTACCTACCATAATCTGTTCTCTTCTCCTCTCTCTTTTACTCCCACCACTACTTTACCTTTTCACCCCACCCGCAACCTCTCTTTCTCACTCTCCTCTACTAACTCTCTCTCTCTCTCTCTCTCTCTCCCTCTCTCTCTCTCTCCCCTGCCCTTTCCTGTATTTGTGAAGTTACTTTCTTGTGTGTGCCAGGTACTTCGCACTTCTGATGTTTAACCTGCATTGTTATTTGCTCTGGTAATATTATATTATTGCACCTGCTGTGTATTGTTGTATTGTTATTACTGGTAATGTATATTATTGTACCTACCGTGTATTGTTGTATTGTTATTACTGCTAATGTATATTATTGTACACACTGTGTATTGTTGTATTGTTATTACTGGTAATATATATTATTGTAACTACTGTGTATTGTTGTATTGTTATTACTGGTAATATATATTATTGTACCTGCTGTGTATTGTTGTATTGTTATTACTGGTAATGTATATTATTGTACCTACTGTGTATTGTTGTATTGTTATTACTGGTAATGTATATTATTGTACCTACTGTGTATTACTGTCTTGTTATTACTGGTAATGTATATTATTGTGCACACTGTGTATTGTTGTATTGTTATTACTGTGCTTTTACTTGTTTGTACTTATCCCTTGCCCCTTCCCCCAGGATGCATCTGGAAACGAGTTTCATGGCTCAGTGTGTCTTTCCTGATAAATCTCCTAAATAAATAAAAGAATCTTTAGGCTCATCCAGTCTGCCCTTGTCACTGCCTATTTCATCACCAGTGACCCTAGTTGGTCATAGGTGTCACTCCTTCTTCCCTTCCTTCTACTGGATATGCCCCATGCTTATCCCATTCAAGCTTAAAGCTCCACACTGTCTTTGCCCTCACTACCTTCTCTGGTAGGCTGCTCTAGTCATCCACCACCCTTTCCATGAAGAAATATTTCCTCACATCTCTCCTAAAGTTTTCCTGTTAGCTTCATTGCATGCGCCCTTGTTCTTATACCTTCCTTTCTCTAAAATAGACCCTCCACTTGCACCTTGCTCATTCACTGGTGCTGGGATGGTTTGAAAAGTGGTAGGGCCAAGGATGTAAGGGGTAAATTCTCCCCTATTAAATACATTAACAGGACTGCAAAAACTGATAGGGCCACTAATGAAAGTGGCAGGGTCATGGCCTTAGTGGTCCCCCTGTTCCGGCACCTATGTGCTCACTACTGTGAGGTACTTGTAGGTTTCAATCATGCCCCCCTCATTCTCTTGTCTTTCAGAGAGTACATGTTGAGTTCCTGCTGTATTTTCCTCAAATACCTTCTCATGCAACCCCTTGACCATTTTGGTTGCCCTCCTCTGTGCCATCTCCACCCTTTCAATCTCCTTGCAGAGGTACGGCTTCCAGAACAGGATATAGTGTTCCAGGTGGGGGCCTCACCAGTGAGCAATTCAGTAGTAGCACAACCTCCCTCTTCCTACTAGAAATTCTTCTCCCAATGCACCCCAGCATCCTGCTAGCCTTTATCACTGCTTTGTCCCACTACCCAGCTACCTTGCAGTCATCAAGTATGATGAGCCCTAGGTCTCCTTATAGGTCAGATTGCAGACTATAAAGCCCTATGGGGGGGACCAGCCTGCCTGCAAGACCTCCTGGTTCCTCATTGCTCATCTCGGGCTCTCTGTTCCTCCAAGGGTTGCCTCCTTGTGGTTTCCGGGGTGAGATTGCAGCATTCTGGGGATCAGCATTCTCAGTTGCTGTGCTGACCCTGTGGAACTCCTTGTCAAGACATCTAAGGGAGGCACCCTCAGAGGAAATCTTAAAAAAAGGGCTCAAAGCACTATTATTTAGTCAAGTGTATGACCTGTATAATTTGTTGAGTTGAAGGTCATAAATTGTACTGACTGTTGTTTTATTGTTGTTTTATTTTAGTTAATGATAGACTGAATCATTTTATATTGAACTCTGCATTATGTACTAAGAATAGGTATGGATTGTTTTAAGATATTGTTAAGCGCTCAGAGCTTTCAGAGAAGGGGCACTATATAAATAAAGTTTCTATCTACTTATCTATCTATCTATCTATCTATCTATCTATCTATCCTTTCTTTCTTGGTGACTGGAAGCTCTACTCCCCCCATCTTAAACACAGCTCTGGGTTCTACAGCCCTAAGTACATAACCCTGCACTTTTTGGCATTGAAACCCAGCTGCCACCACCAAGACCATTCCTCTAGTTTCCTCAGATTCCTCTACATTCTCTCCACCCCGTCCTGAGTGTCAACCCTGCTGCAGATTTTTGATCATCCATAAAGAGACCCACCTTACCCTCGAGTGCCTCCACAATGTTGCACATGAAGACACTGAAGAGGACCAGGCCCAGCACCGAACCCTGTGGCACTCATCTAGTCACTCTACTATTGCCTGAGTGCCTACTGTTTACCATCACCTTTTGTCTCCTATCCTTAACCAGTTTAATACCCAGCTTGTCACTCTCTCCCCCACCCCCAGGCTGCTTAGTTTAACCAGCCTCCTATGTAGCACGGTGTTGAAAGCCTTACTCAAGTCCAGATTGGCCATGTACACTGCTCTCCCTTGATCCACCTCCCTGGTAACCCAGTCAAAGTAATCTGTGAGATTAGTTTCACATGACCTACCCCTGTGAAACCATGCTGCCAGTAGTCCTCCAGCCCTTTTGCCATCAGGTGCTCCATGAGCCCCTATTTCAGTAGTGTCTCTATTAACTTCCCCACCACAGATGTAAGACTGACTGGCCTGTAGTTGTTCATATCTTCCCTACTTCTGCTTTTGTACAGAGGAACCACATCAGCCTCCTCCAGTCCTCTGGAATTTCCCCTGTCTCCACTGAGATACTAAAAGGCACTGCCAGAGGGGTGGCCAGCACCATGCTCAGCTCCTTTAAGACCCTTGGATGACCCAATCCCTTCCAGATACTCTTCACTGAGAACGGACTTGTGTCCACTCCCCCTCTCCCTTGTGCTTACTGCAGCATGCTGGTCTGCCCCCCCCCCCCCACTACCACCAATGTGAAGACCGAGCTGAAATAATTGTTCGGTATTACTGCCTTCTCTTGATCTTACTCCAGTCCCCCCCCCACACCCTCCTGATTCTCATTATCCCTCCACTTGTCTTCCTCTTTCCCCCAAATACCTAAAGAAGGTCTTGTCCCCTTTTTTGACCTTCTTAGCTATCCTGTCTTCTGTTACTGCTTTAGCTGCCCTCACCCTCCTTCCTGCCTCCCAAACAGAACAAGAACTGGTTGTAGGCAAATACGAATGTAAATGCTCTAATGCTTCCGATTCCCTCTGATGTTTTAAAAATTACTGCACTAGTTCAGTGTTTTTTTTAGTTTGCTCATTAACTGTATTAAATATTACAATTATACGTTATATTTCAGTGTGCAAAGCATCTTTCTGCAAGTGTCTCAAGGCAATTTACAATCAACACACAGTCACTGAGATGCTGCCACCACCTCTGGAATGGAACACAGTAGCACTTTTACACCAGCACACTAAACAACAGCTTTCCATTCTCTATGCCTAGATGAGAACTGATTGATATTTAAGCAGCAAGGCATGTTACCATAAAGATTTTGTAGCTAAGCCTTTGTATTTTTAGATGTACCTTTTTCTTCTGTCTTGCAAGATAGAAACATAGAAACAGTGTTTGCCATCAGAAAGGGACTGTGTAGGCTACCCAGTGTGCCCAGATGTTCCCTATCAAACCTGTCCCTACAGACCCTATCAGATCTCCAGCAACCCTCCCACCTCCCTGCCTATTTTCTGTAGAAACACAGACATACAGACAGTTATGGAAAGATAAGGATTTTTGTCCATCTGATGTCTTTTGCTAAATGTCTACCTAATCAAACAGCACTGACTAAAGTTTAACACACTTGGGATCACCCTCGCTCCTGGTAACCCTTGTCCCCCTTCCTCCCTACTGAGTCTGCTTTAGCACTTTTTAAATTTGAACTAATTAACAGATCACTTATTTTGATATTGCTATTTTCAGATTTCATCAATATGCTCTGCTTTTTTAATATTAATTGTACAATAAGGTCATGGAGCAGTGTCTTGGGACTCTAGTGATATTTACAAACAACTCAAGCTTCACACTCATGGTTGATGATGTTGCTAGAACCCCTCCATGGAGTTACTTCCTTGTAATTCACAGTAGCCTTCCCAGCCCTGCAAAATTCCATGTTGTCTTAAAACTCCATACTAGATAGCTCTCCAGTACCTATAACCCTATGCCACATCTGCCCTCCCCTGCCTTATAAAATAGCAAGTAAAAATCTAGTAACCTAATTGGCCAAAACAGGTCATGTCTGTGACTTTGCATTACACCCCTATGGAAGCACGGTCAGAACTCAAATCCCCTTTCTATGCCCCTAAAATGTTTTTTTCACACCAAATCCATATTATGAGTGAAATACACACATCCGTGTGTGCCTTAAAGTATTTGTGATGCATCTCCCAGACGTGTAAAGCCCCTGTGGCATCCATCACAAATGACTTAATGCACACCCTTTCATGTACAGTGTTTCTGCTCACTTATGCACCATCAACACTCAGGGTCCATTGTCGTCTCTGCCCTTTATAGTTGAGACACATTTATACCCCTGTGAAAATATATACTCTGCAGCCCTGTGCAAATATATACTCTGCAGCCCTGTGCTCCTCTGTACTCTATAGTACTGTGCCCTTGTGCACTGCATAGTCCTGTGCTTCTTGTGCTCTCCGTAGACCTGTGCTCCTTCTACACTCCATAGCTCAGTGCTCCCTCAGCAGTCTATTGACCTATGCTCCCTCTTCAATCCGTAGCCCTGTGCCTCTACATTTCACAGCCTGTGCTCCCTATATACTCCATAGCCCTGTGCTCCCTCTGTACGCCATAACCCTGTGCTCCTTCTGCAATCCATAGCCATTGATCACTCTGCACTCTGTAGGTCTGGGCTCCCTCTGCATTCCATAGCATTATACTGACTCTGCACTCTACATCCTGTGCTACCTCTGTACTCCAGAGCCCTGTACTGCCTCTGCACTCCATAGCCCTGTACTGCCTCTGCACTCCATAGCCCTGTGCTCCCTCTGCACTCTATAGCACTGTGCTGACTCTGAACTCTACATCCTGTGCTGCCACTGCACTCCATAGCCCTGTACTCCATAGCCCTGTGCTGCCTGTGTGTGCTGCCTCTTCATTCCATATTCCTGTGCTGCCTCTGTACTCCATAGTCCTGTACTGCCTCTGTACTCCTTAGCCCTGTGCTGCCTCTGCACTCTGTAGCCCTGTCCTCACTCTGCTCTCTATAGCCTGTTCTCACTCTGCACTCTATAGCGCTGTGCTCACTCTGCACTCCACATCCTGTGCTGCCTCTGTACTCCATAGCCCTGTGCTGCTTCTGCACTCTATAGCCCTGTGCTTCCTCTGCACTCCATAGCCTGTGCTCACTCTGCACTCTACATCCTGTGTTGCCTCTGTACTTCATAGCTCTGTGCTGCTTCTGCACTCTGCAGCACTGTGCTGCCTCTGAACTCTACATCCTGTGCTGCCACTGCACTCCATAGCCCTGTACTGCCTCTGTACTCCATAGCCCTGTGCTGCCTGTGTGTGCTGCCTCTTCACTCCATATTCCCGTGCTGCCTCTGTACTCCATAGCCCTGTGCTACCTCTGTACTCCTTAGCCCTGTGCTGCCTCTGCACTCCATAGCCCTGTGCTGCCTGTGTGTGCTGCCTCTTCACTCCATATTCCTGTGCTGCCTCTGTACTCCATAGCCCTGTACTGCCTCTGTACTCCTTAGCCTCATGCTGCCTCTGCACTCCATAGCCCTGTGCTGCCTCTGTACTCCATAGCCCTGTGCTGCCTCTGTACTCCTTAGCCCTGTGCTGCCTCTGCACTCTGTAGCCCTGTCCTTACTCTGCACTCCATAGCCTGTTCTCACTCAGCACTCTATAGTGCTGTGCTCACTCTGCACTCCACAGCCTGTGCTGCCTCTGTACTCCATAGCCCTGTGCTGCTTCTGTGCTCTATAGCCCTGTGCTTCCTCTGCACTCCATAGCCTGTGCTCACTCTGCACTCTATAGCCCTGTGCTCACTCTGCACTCTATAGCCCGTGCTCACTCTGCACTCCATAGTAGTAGTAGATGGGTAAGTTCATGAAATGGGGGTACCAATGTGCCTAATACATTGTATGTTGATTTAAAAAAAATTAACAGCCACTGCAGTCATGATAAGTAAATTTAAAAGGTAGCCATAAGTACAGATACATTTCATAGTCTGAGAAATCTAGGTGCACTCAGTTTATACTTATTTCATGTCCAGCTCCAAAATGTCACAGATTTTCCCTAGCAAAATGTGACATGCAAAACCACGGTACATTCCATTGCTTCTATGAAGACTTTATTTTAGTTGCACTTCAGTAAATTTGTGTTGAAAACTGCTTCGAGTGTTGTCTTTTATTAATGAAAACATTTTCGCTCTAGTTTTTCAATGCATATAAAATTTCTGGTTCACTCAAAGTTTTGCGTGGCATGTGCAGCTGTGGTGTTCAAGCAAATTGCATTTTTTACATGTTCCCAAATTTTCAGCAAAAGCATCTAGCTTTTTTTGAGTGGGTGATTTTCTTTTGGGATGGGGTCTTAAAAGTACTGTAGGACATTGGTGAGAGAGGGGTGCAGGCAATGCTTTTTTTAACTTAAACAGTTGTGTGGTGTCCACTGTTGCATGTGCAATGTTTGATGTCCCCATTGCACGCGCAACACTAAAGGTGTTTTTCCCTCACGTCTGATATGGAGTTATCCCACAACATAGTCCCTTTTTCACTTTTGGGTTATAGTGTCTTGAAATGGTTAGTAAAATAAAGTAAAAAGAAAAGTAACATTTTTTTTTCAAGTTAAACACCTGTTGTGTCCACTGTTGCACATGCAACGTTTGGTGTCACCATTGCACGTGCAACACTGAAGGTGCTTTTCTCTCAAGTCTGATATGGAGTTTCCAACAACATAGTCCCTTTTTAACTCTTGGGTCATAGTGTCTTGAAATGTTTAGTGAAATAAAGTAAAAAGAAAAGTAACATTTTTTTTTCAAGTTAAACACCTGTTGTGTCCACTGTTGCACGTGCAATATTTGGTGTCCCTATTGCACGCACAACAGTGTAGGTGATTTTTCTCAAATCCCTGCTAGGGAGTTATCTCATAATATGGTTTCTTTTTGACTCTACAGTCACAGTGTCTTGACAAGCCTATTAAAATTGATCTATTGTGGATTTGAAACTTTTACCCTCATGTCACACTTTGGTAACCTCTTTTCATGAACTTACCCAGATTTTATTTATTTGGGGTGCCCTTCATCGAAGGCTCAGGGTGCCCTTACAAATATAATTAAACAGTGAACATAGCACATGATTAGTCAGTTCAATAAAGTCAATAATAAAATTAATCAAAACATTTCTCTAAAAATATAAATAATTCTGCTAGTCATGAGTGAAAGGCAGCAGGAAATAAAAAGGTTTTCAGACCCCTTTTAAAACTTTCCAAGGAAGGCACCTCCCGGAGGTAACCTGGAAGAGTATTCCAAAAAACTGGTGCTGCAGTCTCAAAGGCTCAATCACCTGATAATATTAGTCTCATCCTGGGCACCTCCAGGACGGCCTCTCCCACTGACCTAAGGGAACGAATTGGGGTATAGGGATGCAGGAGCTCTTTAAGGTAACATGGACCCAGCTCATGTAAGGTCTTATAGGTCAAAAGATCTATTTTAAAGTAGATGCACCAACACACTGGTAGCCAGTGAAGTTCACGCAGAACTGACATAATATGACAGGATCTTGGCAGATCCAACAAAAGCCGGACTGCAGCATTCTGCAGCAGCTGCAGGCACCTCAGAACACCTCCACTGACTCTGAGGTAGACGGCATTACAGTAGTCAAGCCTGGAGGTGACAAACGCATGTATTAGGGTGGCCAGGTCTTCAGAAGAGACAAGGGACTTAATCGGGGTGATGTTGCAGAGATGGTACAAACCAACATGGACAATGGCCAACACCTGAGAATCAAGTGTTAACTCACTGTCCATAGTAACACCCATATTTTTAACCTTAGGGGAGGCCTCTAGTTCAGTCTGGCCAATAAAAAACCCTAGACTTTCCCCAGAGGCCACTGAGCCCCCTTTTCAACCCAACTCCACCACCAATACTTCAGTCTTACCTCGGTTGAGCCCCAACCAGTTGGCCAACATCCAAGCCTGGATCTCAGCCAGACACTTATTCATCACGTCAATGGCATCAGGTCTTCTAGGTGTATAGGACAGGTAGAGCTGAGTATCATCAGCAAAGCAATGAAACCTCAGCTCATACCACCTAATGACCTCACCCAGGGGCAGCATGAACACTGCAAACAACATGGGGGAAAGGACAGAGCTTTCAGGCACTCCGCAGGGCACAGCCATTGGGTCGAAGGAATAATTCCCTAAAATGATGCCCTGAGACCTGTCCTGCAGGAAGGACTTGAACCAGCTGATGACCATGTCGGTGAGTCCTACGTACTCCTGTAGCCTATCCAATAACACCCCATGGTCCACAGCCTCAAATGCAGAAGACAGATCGAGAAGAATGAGAATAGCTCACTCTCCTCTGTCAATTGCCCAGAGCAGGTCATTCCACACCTTAACTAGCACTATCTCTATTCTGTGCCTGGCAGTAAACCTGCACTGGAAAGGTTCATAGATCTGAAACTCTGTGAGGTGAAACCTGAGCTGTTCCATAGCTACCTTCTCCAAATCCTTCCAAAGAAAAGGAAGGTTGGAGACAGGTCGATAGTTCGCCAAGATGTTGGGGTCCAAAGATGTTTTTTCCAGCAGAAGCTTCACCAGAGCCTCTTTAAGAGGCTCCAGGAAAACCCCAGCTGCAAAAGAACTCCCAATAATCTCAGCGAACATCGGTCCCAGGGCTCCTATGCACCTTATGATTAGGCACAACGGGTACTGGCCAAGTTGTAGGAAGTTAGTTTAAGGCCCACAATCATCTCACAGACCTCAGTCACCGTAACTGGATGGTTACATAGCTCTGTGCTCCCACTACACTCTATTTCCTTGCGTGCCTCTGCATACCATAACCCAGTGTCCTTCTGCACTCCATAGACCTGTGCTCCTTCTGTACTCCATAGCTCAGTGTTCCCACTGCACTCTAGGGACCTGTGCTCCCTCTTTACTCCATAGCACTGTGTCCCTCTGCATTTCATGGTCTGTGCACCCTTATATGCTCCATAACCTGTGCTCACTATACACTCCATAGCTCAGTGCTCCCTCTGCACTCCATAGACCTGTGCTCCCTCTGTACTCTATACCCTGTGCTCCCACTGTAATACATAGCACTGTGTGCCCTCTGCACTCTGTAGCGCTGTGCTCCTTCTACAATCCATAGCCATTGATTACGCTGCACTCTATAGCCCTGTGCTGCCCCTGCACTCTATAGCCCTGTGCTGTCTCTGTACTCTATAGCCCTGTGCTGACTCTGCACTCTATAGCCTGTGCTCATTCTGCACTCTACAGCCTGTGCTCACTCTGTACTCTATAGCCTGTGCTCACTCTGCACTCTATAGCCCTGTGCTGCCCCTGCACTCCATAGCACTGTGCTGCCTCTGCACTCTATTGCCCTGTGCTGACTCTGCACCCTATAGCCTGTGCTCACTCTGCACTCTATAGTCCTGTGCTGACTCTGCACTCCATAGCCTGTGCTCCATCTGCATCTACAGCCCCTGCTCACTCTGCACTATTTAGCCCGTGCTCACTCTGCACTATATAGCCCATGGTCACTCTGTACTTGATAGCCTGTGCTCATTCTGCACTCTATAGACCATGCTCACTCTGCACTTTATAGCCTGTGCTCACTCTGCACTCTATAACCTGTGCTCACTCTGCACTCTATAGCCCTGTGCTGCCTCGGCACACCATAGCCATATGCTGCCTCTCCACTCCATAGACATTTGCTGCCTCTGCACTCTATAGCCCTGTGCTCATTCTGTACTTAATAGCCCTGTCCTCACTCTGCTCTCTATAGCTTGTACTCATTCTGCACTCTACAGCCCTGTGCTCCCTCTGCAGTCCATAGCACTGTACCGACTCTGCACTCTACCTCCTGTGCTGCCTCTGTACTCCATAGCCCTGTGCTGCCCCTGCACTCCATAGCCCTGTGCTGCCTCTGTACTCCATAGTCTGTGCTCACTCTGCACTCTATAGCCCTGTGCTCACTTTGCACTCTATAGCCCGTGCTCACTCTGCACTCCATAGCCTGTGTTAACTCTGCATTCTATAGCCTGTGCTCACTTTGTACTCCATTGCCCTGAGCTGACTCTGCACTCTATAGCCAGTGCTCCTTTTGCACTCTATAGCCTGTGCTTACTCTGCACTCCATAACCTGTGTTCACTCTGCACTCTATAGCCTGTGCTTATGTTGCACTCCATTGCCCTTTGCTGACTCCATACTCCATAACCTGTGTTTACTCTGCACTCTATAGCATTTGTTCACTTTGCACTCCATTGCCCTGTGCTGACTCCACACTCCATAACCTGTGTTCACTCTGCACTCTATAGCTTGTGCTAACTCTGCATTCTTCAGCCTGTGCTCACTCTATACTCCATTGCCCTGTGCTGACTCCACACTCCATAACCTGTGTTCACTCCGTACTCTATAGCCAGTGCTCCTTTTGCACTCTATAGCCTGTGCTCATTCTGCACTCCATAATCTGTGTTCACTCTGCATTCTATAGCCCATGCTTACTCTGAACTCTACAGCCAGTGGTCATTCTGCACTCTATAGGCTGTGCTCACTCTGCACTCTATAGCCTGTGCTCACTCTGCACTCTATAGCCCACACTCACTCTGCACTATATAACCCACACTCACTCTGCACTATATAACCCATGCTCACTCTGCATTCTATAGCACGTGCTCACTCTGCACTCTATAGCTCTGTGCTGCCTCTGTACTCCATAGCCCTGTGCTGCCTCTGCAATCCATAGCCCTCTGCTGCCTCTGCACTCTATAACCCTGTGCTCACTCTGTACTCTATAGCTCTTTGCTCATGCTGCACTATATAGCCTGTGCTCACCCCGTGCTGTATAGCCCTCTCCTCCCTCTGCACTCCATAGCACTGTGCTGACTCTGCACTCTACATCCTGTGCTGCCCCTGCATTCTATAGCCCTGTGCTGCCTCTTTACTCCATAGCCTGTGCTCACTCTGTACTCTATAGCCCTGTGCTCACTCTGCACTCCATAGTAGTAGTAGTAGATGGGTAAGTTCATGAAAGCCAGTGCTCCTATTGCACTCTGTAGCCTATGCTGACTCTGCACTCCATAACCTGTGTTCACTCTGCACTCTATAGCCTTTGCTCACTCTGCACTCCATTGTCATGTGATGACTCTGCACTCTATAGCCCATGCTTACTCTGCACTCTACAGCCTGTGCTCATTCTGCACTCTATAGCCCACACTCACTCTGCACTCTATAGCCCACACTCACTCTGCACTCTATAGCTCTGTGCTGCCTCTGTACTCCATAGCCCTGTGCTGCCTTTGCAATCCATAGCCCTCTGCTGCCTCTGCACTCTATAGCTCTCTGCTCATGCCGCACTATATAGCCTGTGCTCACCCTGTGCTGTATAGCCCTCTCCTCCCTCTGCACTCCATAGTGCTGTGCTGACTCTGCACTCTACATCCTGTGCTGACTCTGTACTCCATAGCCCTGTGCTGCCCCTGCATTCTATAGCCCTGTGCTGCCTCTTTACTCCACAGCCTGTGCTCATGCTGTACTCTATAGCCCTGTGCTCACTCTGCACTCTATAGCCCGTGCTCACTCTGCACTCCACAGTAGTAGTAGTAGATAGGTAAGTTCATGAAAGCCAGTGCTCCTTTTGCACTCTATAGCCTTTGCTCACTTGGCACTCTATTGCCTGTGCTGACTCTGCACTCTATATCCTGTGCTTACTCTGCACTCCATTGCTCTGTGCTGACTCTATGCTTTACAGCCCTGTGCTGACTCTATACTCAAATGGCCCTGTGCTCACTCAGAATTATATAGCCCTGTGCTCACTCTGCACTCTACAGCCCTGTGCTGAATCTATACTCCACAGCCCTGTGTTCACTATGCACTCTATAGAATTGTGCTTACTCTGCACTCTATAGCCCTGTGCTGATGCTATACTCAAATGGCCCTGTGCTCACTAAGCACTTTATAGCCCTATGCTGACTGTGCACTCTATAGCTCTGTGCTGACTCTACATTCCATAGGCCTGTGCTCACTCTGCACTCTATAGCCGTGTGCTTACTCTGCACTCTATAGCCCTGTGCTGACTCTATACTCTGTATACCTGTGCTGAATCTGTACTCTATAGCCTGTTCTCACTCTGCGCTCCATTACTGTGTGCTGACTCTGCACTTTATAGCCTGTGTTGACTCTGCACACAATAGCCCTGCATAACTCTGCACTCTCTAGCATGTGCTCTCTCTGTACTCCTTTGCCCTATGCTGACTCTGCACTTAATAACCTGTGCTCACTTTGCACTCTATAGCCTTTGCTGAATCTGTACAATGGAGTCTATGTTCCATCAGCACTCTGTAGTCCTGTGCTGAATCTACACTCTACAGCCTTTGCTCCCTCTGTACTCCATAGCCCTGTGCTGCCTCTGCAGTCCACCGCCCGGTGCTCACCCCGTACTCCATAGCCATGTGCTGACTCTGCAACCTGTAGCCTTTGCACTCTATTGACATTGCTCCCTCTGTACTCCATAGTCCTGTCTGACTCTGCACTCTATAACCTTTGCTCCCTCTGTACTCCATTGCCCTATGTTGGCTCTGCACTCTACATCCTGTGCTGACTCTCTACTCCATTACCCTGTGTTGACTCTGCACTCTATAGCCCTGTGCTCACTCTGCACTCTCTAGCCCTCTGCTCCCTCTGCACTCCATAGCTGACTCTGCACTCTACATCCTGTGCTAGCTCTGTACTCCATAGCCCTGTGCTGCCCCTGCATTCTATAGACCTGTGCTGCCTCTGTACTCCATAGCCTGTGCTCACTCTGTACTCCATTGCCCTGTGCTGACTCTGCACTCTATAGCCAGTGCTCCTTTTGCACTCTATAGCCTGTGCTGACTCTGCACTCCATAACTTGTGTTCACTCTGCACTTTATAGCCGGTGCTCACATTGTACTCCATTGCCCTGTGCTCACTCTCCACTCTGTAACCTGTGTTCTCTCTGCACTCTATAGCCTGTGCTCACTCTGCACACCATTGTCTGTGTTCACTCTGCACTCTGTAGCCCTATGCTGACTTTGTATTCTATAGACTTTGCTCCCTCTGTACTCCATAGCTCTGTACTGCCTCTGCACTCTATAGCATGTACTCCTTTTGCACTCTATAGCCTGTGCTCCCTCTGCGGTCCATAGCCCTGTGATGACTCAAGTTCAAGTTCAAGTTTATTGTTTCAAAAGTATGCATACAATTTGTTACACACAAACAATAAATACAGGCATGCAGTACTACATTAACCTTTAAAACCTGAAAAGGTAGTTTATACCATTTGTGCAAAATGCAATGCTATTTGTTCAGTCCAGTACAATTACTAGACCAGACCTTCCTGTCCAAGTTTATCCTTCTACACCCTTACATTAATCTTCAATATCTGTACTGCTCTTTCCACAAAATTTCCTAAGGTAAACAGAGCAACATCTAAGTCTGTGGACAACAATTTTAAAGTATTTTCCCTTATACCCCTGGCCCCTGGAATTCTGCAATTCTGTAACCATGAAATTTTCTCCAGAATTTGCGTCATGCCACAGAATATATGTAGTGCTGCAGAATTCATTGTTCTTGGTGAATTTTCCTTCAAATATACAATTTTTCCATAGTGAAGTATGGCTTTCTCATTTAACTAGCTCCTCATCAGTTACCTGCACACTGGCTGGGGACCACACCTTAATTAAGCCAATTTTAGGCTGAGTCACCCTATATATAAAGGTAAGCCATTTGAGGCAGATGCAGTTTAGAGTAGGGATCCAGCTGATGGGTGGTCTACCTCAACATTTGTAGCTGGGTGACTTCATAGCAGAGCCCTAAGGGGACTACCAAGAGACCCCCACTCCTTTTGAAATCAAATTAGTAAGCTGCCAATCCAGGCATAAAAAAATATGTGTATTGTTACATTTACCACTTTTTTTTGGAGGGGGGTTCAAGGTGTGCTCTGACTAGTTGTTTTTGTTGAGGTATGCCATATGCAGTAGCACCCCTCATTTAGAATCCCATTTATAGTTTGTGAGTGAGCAAGGGTGAGCAGTTAACACTAGATAAATTTTGTAAGTGGAGAAGTATGGCTTTCTCATTTAGCTAGCTCCCCGCCAGTTACCTGCACATTATCTGGCTACCACACCTTAATTAAGCCAATTTTAGGCTGATGCACCCTATATAACAGTAAGCCATTTGAGGCAGATGCAGTTTAGAGTAGGAACCCAGCTGATGGGTGGTCTATCTCAATGTTGGTAGCTGGGTGACTTCACAGCAGGCCCTGATGTGAATACCAAGAGACCCCCACCCCTTTTGAAATCAAATTAGTAAAATGTCAATCCAAGTTGAAAAAATATGTTTATTGTTACATTTACCCCTTTTTGGGGGGTCAGGGTGTGGTCTGACTTGTTGTTTTTGTTGATGTATGCCATATGCAGTTGCACCCCTCATTTAGAATCCCATTTATAGTTTGTGAATGAGCAAGGGTGAGCAGTTAATATTGGATAAAGGTTTTCCATACTGCCTGTCTCCCTACCCCATCTTGTTTATTCTAAAGCCCAGCCTCTATGCTCAGCATGTGATGGCATTGATGACATCACATTATATTTTAGCCAATGGCAGGACTGTATTCAGTCACAGAAATGAATAAATCATACCACAGAAATGTGAAAATCTTGCCACAGAAGCCAAGGAGTCCTGGCACAGAAATCAGGCCAAAGTGCTGTAGAACAGTTGGTGCTCTGCTTAAACAGTGGCCAGTCATAATTTTAGTAACAGGACTGATCCATTTTCCCTTTCCTTTCCCAATTTGCTACATTCAAAAAGAATAGGGAGTACATTTAGCCTGCTGTTTGCATCAAAAATGCATGAAAGAATGGGTAGATTACTAGGAGGGCCTTTCCATAGACTGGTTAGTATCTCAAATCTGAGTTTACAAATTGCTTTTCTATGCGAAGCATTTTCACGTAAAAGTAGATATTTTTCAGTCATGAAACTGGTCTTAATTTCTTTCAGAATAGCAAATTACAAAAGTCATGAATTTCTGCAAGATCTTTTTAGACTGAAGATCAATTATTCTTTGTGATGCTGCTTTCACAAAGTTATTATAATCACCTCGTGGCTCAAACACATAATTTTTTTCAAGGCCAATTCTTTCAAGTGCCAAATGTAATCTGCCAAACTATATGTGTTCCTTTTTAAACTGTTTTGCATCTTGCTAGCAACTATAAATCAGGCTGTCTTCTAGGGTCAAGACTATCTTTATCCAGAATGTTATATTTCTTTTCATGATTCCAGGGTACGTAGTCAATGTTCCAGTCTCAGCTCGAATAGCAGCATTTAAGGTTGACTTTGGCACTCCCAGAAGCAGATTCAGAAAAAAACCTCTGTAGTACCTCCAATTCATAGAAGTTACAGTCAAGGCCCCAGATTTCAGAACCATATAAAATCTGTGTATTTACCTTCTCCTCATAACTTTTTTGGGGGGCTACATACTGTACGAGTTTCTGCAAATGTGCATTATGTGCAAAGCGATTAATTGCCAAAGCAGTTTTTGTTGCAGATTCCTTGTTTTTTTAATGTGGTTTTTCCAGCTGTTTTCTATTGAACCATAATCGTTAGTAACAAGTCTGCAACTTCATGCATCTCTTCATTATTTTTAGCCCAATACTTTAAATCACAATTATTGGCCCCAAATACCATAATTTTAGTTTTTGAACTATTAAGTTCTAAGTCTAACTTTTTCAAAGTACTGTAGCCATAGATGTTTTCATTGCTCTTTTTAGGTCAAGTGGGGATTAGAGACATGTTTACTGCATCATCTGCATACATCAAAAGTTTAATTGGAATACCATTCACAGAATGGGCAAATGCATCTAGAAACTGTAGTTCACTGACTAACACATCTATATACATATTAAAGTATGAGCCAAGACTCCAGTTTTAACAGTGAAAGGGCTAGTTATTGCTCCATCTTTTCTATATCTTATAGATACCTTTGTATCTGTGTAAAGTAATCTAATTATTGAGAGGAGTTTATCATTTATGTCATTACTTTTCAGTATGTGCCACAGCATGTCACTATTTACACTGTCAAAGGCTGCTTTAACATCAATGAAGGTTGCATGAATCTTCTTTTCTTTTACTATAACATATTTTTCAGTAATGTATTTTAAAGTGGGAATTAAGTCTAAGGTAGACCTTCCTTTTCTAAAACCGGATTGATATAATGACAGGATGTTAGTTTCCTCTATCCATTGTTGTAGCTTGGCCAAGATTCCTTACAGAAATATAGGTGTGCTGTGTACATGCAGAATACATGCCACATGCTTAATTGTGCAATGTGTGCATGTGGTTCACATACATAAAGTGAACCTAAGCAAACCAGGTCTAAAAAGCAAATCAAGTTCACATGCTGCAAGCTTGACATGTGTGTAGCAGGTAAGCTGGTGCCAACATCTTCTAAAAATCACATCAGGTTTGCATATTGCACGCTTGACATGAGTGCAGCAGTTCAGCTGGTGTGAACATCATTTAAATATCACATCAGGTTAACTTGTTGCACACTTGCCATGTGTGCAGCAACTAAGCTGATGCAAATCTCATCTAAAAAAACACATCAGTTTCTGTTTCTCATACTACTGTTAGCAATTAGAGACATTAAAATACATTTTCCATTGATTTCCCATTAAAATGAGGTAAACTCATTAATCCTGATCCTTTTGCAAGTTGTTTAATGGCTTTTGATTTTTGTCATTAAATTGCCATTAATTTGTAAAGTATTGTTTGCTTACTGCATTAAATGCCTAGGATATAGTCAGCCAACATCCCCCATTCCAGATGTGCAAGAAGGGCCTCTGTGTTGTCAAGTCTGACCTTTTTGTTTTGGGTCATGCAAATTCTCTTTTGCATATTTAGTGCTACAGATGTGTTTCTCCATGACTGTTTTGGCCACTTACTTTCCCTTTGTTATTCTGTATGGAGCATATACACTATGGCCATGCTCAGCACTCTTTGTGCTGAGCAGGGTCTTGGACACATGAACCATACCTCACATTTTGTTACTGAAATGAGGCACATGGACACTGAAAATAAGGAACAATGAGGAACACTAACCCTCACGATAATCAGGACACATCCTGAAACATGGAGATGGTACCTGAGAACACAATGAAAACCATTGTATTTACTTGTACTGATATTCCCTTAAAAAAATAACTATATGAAATGTTTTCATGCTGCTCACATAAAACTACCCATGTGATATGAGTGCTGCAAGCATTAATTAAATGTTAAATTGGAACTGATTGCATGCATGTGACATGCGTGCAGCACACAAGTGTGGAAAGCATGCTTTTTACAGTATGTTAAACTGGAACAGACTGTATGTGGCATGCCTGCAAAAAGCAAGTGGTCACTGATAACTGCATATATAAAAGTTAAGTGAAGTGACTTGCTCAGGATCACACAGTATACAAGGGGGGGGTGATGAAATTCAAACCCAGGTCTTCAGGTCTCCTGGTTTTCAGTTCAGTGCCTTTAGCCACTAAGCTGCACTGCCTGCATACATATAGCTCACTTGTACTTCAGTACAAATCTGCATACATCTGCATGCATGCGGCATGCTGATAGCCACTGATACACTTTTTAGTTTTCTTGTCCCCCCTCATCTCAGGTGCACAGCTGAACTGTAGCACACATACCAATGGAAACACATGTGGTTCTTCCTACTCCAATACACACACTTACCCACAAAACTACTTAATTTCTTATGTCTGGCCTGTACTCCTACTATTTTCTCTCCTTAGTTTTGAATGCTTCCACACAAGCAGACTTTAAGGGGCAAACAAAAAAGTAGCAATAACTTGACACCCCCCCACCCACATAGCCAGTCTCCCCCCCCGCACACACACACTGTAGTGGGTGCAGCTATGCTGCTACAGACAACCCACTAAGAATAGATATAAGTCAAGAGTCTCTTACTTAAGTACTAGGGAACCAGAGACAGGAGTCTTTAAGAGATGATGTCCATGGGTCAGAGTGCTGAGGTGTACCCCCTTGAAATGAATGAAGTTATTTTATATTACTATTTTATATATTATGGTGGTGAGTTGGAGAATAATGAAGGCCACTGTTCTACAAACAAGGTCCTTGTTAGTCAAGCAATGGCCTTCATTAATCTCCAACTCTCCATCAATAATGTTTAAAATAGTAATAAAAAAATACCCTCATTCATTTCAATGGGGCACACCCCTGTACTCTCCCTTGCCCTATGTCATAATGTGTCTGAGTATGGGGATGTGGAGGTCAGCTTCACTGGGGGGGAGGCATAAGCCTGACTATAGTGGGGCTCCAATAGTCCATGAATACCATACTCCTCAGCTGTCCTTGAATACAAGGTGCAGCCCTCATTTTACCTCTGAAAACTGCTCTCCCCCTCATCCATCCCTCATGGAAAACATGCTGCTCACACAGAGGGTGTCCTGTAAATGTTGACTTTATGGCAGGGGTGCCATTTCAGATTTCAGCAAGGGGGAGCCAACAACCAGTGGAGACCAGATGCTTCTTCTGTAGCCCTTATGTCCTCTAGAAGGGAATAATCCTGCAGGTCATTTTCCTTGTACTGCTTTGTAGGTGATAAAGTTAAGGGAGGCAGTATGGAGTTCTGGATTCTTAAGATCTCTTTTTTTCCTACCAGGTCTGTGTGGTTCCCCAGTCCCAGAATGTAGCAAATTATTTTCTTTTCCCTTATACCTCCCTTTTCCTTTTTCTTATTGCCTGCACTGCTTTTGGTTTTTAGAGTGTATTGTAACAGGGCATTTTTTCTTCATCTGTCTAGTTTCCATCTTTCTTCACAAATAAAACCTCTATCTTACTAACATACTATTTGCCAGCAGATTAGTCCATATGGACTATCAAGTCTGCCCATGCCTCAGAGCCCTGGTTGGGAACCTTAACTGAGTAGCTCAATAAATAGCTCAATATTGCATGTGGCTAGCACAAAAAAATAAAAATGCTGTTCAATTTTTACAAATATATAAAACCATAATAACCATATTGATAAAAAGTGCTTGAATTTTAAATAAGCAAAAATATATAAATATTTTAGTAACTAACTCAGAGTATGGCAATAAGAATCACTGTCAGTTTAAAGAAAACTTTTGGGGGACTTTGAAAACTTGTTGCAATCTCGCCCCCAACAGGGCAAATACTGTAATGTCAAATAGTCTTTATTTGTCCTAAGGCTTCAGTTGACTGTCATTGTTTTATTAGCTGCAACATCAATGTGTCGCCTCAACCAAGCCACTCAAGTCAATTCACTCCTGGTTGTTTGTGTCCATGTAAAAAGGAAAAAGAAAGTTCCATGCAGATTGCTCTTTTCTTCAGCACATGCCACTCCAACAATAGATGATTTGTAATTGCTAATAAGTATTTAAAATCACAATGACAGATCTATAGCTTAGGAGAATCCTTTTGTTTCCCCAGATAAGATGAATTTCATTAGTTGGCAATTATAAGTCCATTATATATCTAAAGAAACTTGTTAATCTTTTTTAAAGAAGGTAGAAACCAAATTGTTGCTACTTACTTAAGGTCTTCTTAGTTAGATTAAAGTAAATAGAGAGGGCTCTCTCCTGCTTAAAGTAAAAGTTTTCAGCTTGTTCCAGCTTGCTCATGTTACCTGCTGGTCAGTTTGTTGTCCTGCATGTGTGCTTTCTAAAGCAGACTGTCAAACTTTCTAAAAGTATGCCAGATATTGGATACCAGTTATAAACCCTGCTGTTAGGCTAATAGACCCAAAATCCAAGTAACTCAGTACTGAAACTCTGTTACTACAGTGCTTTTAGTTTTCAGCTTTCAGTGGTCAGTTTTCATAACACTAAGCTGAACGCACACCACACTCCCTGCTACTGGGTTATTATGAAGTGAGGTCCAGTCTGAAATCTTCCTTCTTATATGCACAGCCAATTAGATCAGTTACTGCAATAGGCCTGCCAAAAAAGGTGAGCTTTGTGGTTGGTTAACTCAACTTTTTAAAAGATACAATTAGAAGCCTGCCTATTTTTCAAAATACAAACATGAAAATAAGTAGAGAAAATTCAAAAAAAAAAACTGGCACTGAAGCACAATAAAACTAGTTAAGGCACACCACATAGTTTATGCTGTAAGTCAGACTGTGAGTAAAACCTATAAAGCCTAAGGACCTTTCTAAGTCCTTTCTAAATCCATTTCTTGGCTAATACAAACAAATACTGAGTGGGCTGTCATCAATAGCAGTACGCAACCATGTACAGCTTGTACGACTTAAAGCGACATACTGTATTTGTCAAAGCACTTTGACAAGGCACTTTTCTCCTATTGATTTTTCACTGCTGTCAAATATAGGAACTCCCTACAAAGCTCCACAAAGCTCTAGGCTATTACACCCACTCTTTCAGATGAAGCTAGAAATAAAAAAATCAAAAGCAGAATCTGAGCTAAATTTAGCCAAGAAAACAAAGGATAACTACAAATCTTTTTATTCTTATATAAACAATGAAAAAAAGCTCCTAAAATTATTGGTCCATTCAAAGAACACAAGCAGACAGTGATCTAAAACAATCTAAATCGATCTAAAACAAATAGCAAACATCCAAAATTCATATTTTCTATCAGTTTTTAACAATAAATTAGTTGAACATTCCCCAGACCCTGTTGCAAATTCTATAGGAGGGAAAATTCTAATATCAAACATAAAAGTTAAAAATAGACTGAGTGAACTAAATATCAATAAATCACCAGGGCCCGATGGGTTGCATCCTAGGATACTATCAGAATTGTCAACCCAACTAGCACCACCACCTACAGCTATTTTTCAGTTATCTCTAGACAGAGGGGAAGTTGTGGACTGCTGGAAGGAAGTGATAGTCACACCTCTGCACAAAAAAGGACCCACAACAAACCCAGAACATTTTAGATCAGTAAGCTTAACCTCACTTGTATGCAAATTATTAGAAGGGATTCTTAAAGAACATTTATTAGATTACCTTGATACTAATAATTTACTAGACCAAACACAACACAGTTTTACAAAGATTAAATCCTGCCAGACCAATATGTTGGAATTTTATGAGAAAACCAGCCGAACGTTAAACCTAGGTGAAGCAGTAGACATTATATTTTTGGATTTTGCAAAAGTGTTCAATAAATTACCACATCCTGAGTTGATAACAGAACTAAGGTACTTAGGTTTAGATACAAACTTAGTGAATTGGACTGGGGCATGGCTCACTGGTAGAAAACAGATGGTTTCAGTTAACGGGCGTTATGTCAGCTTGGGCAGAGGTGACCAGTGGGGTGCCTCAGGGGTTTGTGTTGAGTCCCTGTTTGTTTAATGTTTATGTATCTTTCCTTCAGTATAATCATGATGGTATTTGGATTACAAAATTTGCAGATGACTGGAGGTTGGAGGGTATAATAAGGACTCAAGTAGACAGAGATAATCTCCAAGACACTTTGAATCATATAAAAAAGTGGACTACTAGCCACAAGCTCCCTCTTAATACTAATAAATGTGTAGTCATGCACATGGGGCACAAAAATCCTGGGTATAATTATACCATAAAAAACAATCCCTTAAATGTGTCACAGAGGAGAGAGACCTGGGCATTATGGTATCACATGACCTTCAGTTTAAATCGCATTGTAATGTAGTTACACAAAAAGCAAACAGAACATCATTGCATTTTAAGACACACATAGATAGTAGAACAAGGGAGGTTTTGTTGCCCCTGTATGGCACACTGGTGAGGCCTTTGATGGAGTACTGTTCCCAGGTTTGAGTCCCACATAAAAAAGGAGAAATTGATAAATTAAAGAGGATTCAGAGAAGAGCAACTAAGTCAATAGCCAGAATGTCTAACATGACTTAAGAGGATAAATTGTTATAGCAGAACCTGTTTTCCCTGGAATACAGAAGGTGTAGAGGAGATGTATGTCTACTTTATAGAGCATTCACAGATGAGTCACGGTGGGAAAGTCTAGGTTTAGAACTAAAAATACAGCATCATAATGTGAGATCACATGGGCTTCAGCTAAAAACCTGTAGACATAATACAGTAAAAAGACAACATTGGTATGCACAGAAGATAGTACCAATTTGGAACTCCCTACCCCAAGAGGTTGTGGGTAGTCCCTCAATGATAAATTTTAAGAGCAATTTAGACAAATATTAGAAACATAAGGGGAGGTTATTTGAAAAACTTTGGTGAGCATAATGGACACAAGTCTAAATAAGCTCAGTATTTTCCTTTGAATCCTATTTCCACAGTCATTTTAATCCCTGTTCTGTTTTTCAAATCGCACTGCTGATCCCTGATTATCTAGGGGGAGGTATTGTCTGCTGTTGGTGGTTAATAACTTGTTTAACCCTTTTACTCCTGTTGTGTGTGTCATGTTAATCCTTATGGGGCCAGATATTCAAAACTTTGCACTGGGCAAAAACCATTTGCGCAGGTTTAAGCGGGATGAGCGGGTCTGCCATATTCAAAGGCCAAATAAGCGGGCAAACTGCATTGCGCGGGCAAAATTATAATGTATGCAAGGGCAAACTGACATGAATACAGGCGCAATGCTATATGTTCTGGCGACTAACACCGGCGCTAAGCGTGGTTTCTTGGCGACTTAAGCGCGACATAGCAGTGCTGATCCGCCCAGGAAAAGCTGGTCTTAATCCTGGGCAATCAGCTTTGGCGGACATTATGGCTTTAGCGGCGTTTGCCGGGTTTAGCGGCGGTTTTGCGCGACCTAACAAATAAATATGACACATAGATAAAGCCAAACATAGAGGAAGCATGCTGTTAACTGATGGCATCACAATGATGCCATCATCTGTCACCAATTCCAGCCATGCCAGGCAGTAGTGGTGACCCTGCCACCAGTGGACAGCACGGCAGTGTGGCTATACAGCACACACCTGTGGACCACACTTCCAGGACACCAACAGATGCCAGCACACACATGCAGCACTGTGGGCATGGAGGATGTTGAGGGGAGCATGTATGGGTGGCGAGGCTGTGCTACAAACCAGGTGTGGCCACAAGGCTGGGACATATCATGCAGTGTACATGGGTCAGTATTGGGAATACCCCAACACCAGTGTGCCTTTCGGATAATATATGCCCCCTCCGGCCACATACCTCACAGCTGTACAACTGCCATAGCACACAAAGCCAGAAATGTACATGTCACTGTGAGCATCATGCCACAGGTGCAGCATCTGTGGGTCACACAACAGCGTAACAGTAATGTCCAGAGTCAGAAAACATCCGCAGGTTGGGCCACTCACTATGTATTGTGCAGTCATCATCACTGCCCTACACACCATAGGCATTGCTGTGTCCACGCACTACTGGCCCCCTTGCTACTGTAGTTTCTGCTGTACGCTGTAGCATGCCCTACAATGTGACAGTTGCATGCAGCACCACCACCACCTGTGCCTATGGTGTCCTGTCCCCTGGGGTATAATATGCTATGCTATGCTGTACTGTTGACATGTAGCCTGCAGCTATCATCGTGCACTGCCAGACTGACCTACAGGTGGAGCTGCGGTTGGACCTGGTCAGTCCCTGTACTTCCAGACTGACCTACAGGTGGCTCTGTGGGACTCTGCAGTAACGCTGGGCAAACTGCGTGCAAATCAGGGTATAATGAGATACTAATCCGGTTGTTTGCCCAGAGACTCGTAAGTAGGCTCATTGCATGGCACTTTGAATATGGCACATTTAGCCCTGGGCAAGCGTGTTTGCTCTGGGCTAACTGCTTAGCTCGCTAATGCTGCGCTAATGTGTTGGCGCGCTAACGGAACGGGAATATTATACAGTTTTTGATCATCTGTTCTTTCACATGCTGCTTCCTGCAGCTGTACTGAATCCATGCATTTGCTGGCACACACATTGGCCATGAGTTCGTCTGTACCTGCCCTCATGTTGCTGTGTACTGTGTTGTTGTTGTAGGTTGCACTTCCTGGTTGCTTTATTCAGTGCTGTCTTATTCCAGGGCTATTTTGCCCTGCACTCCCAGCCCAGTTTGCATGGCCTCATTACCATGCCATATTCGGAAGCTGTTTACCCTGGGCTATTCCTTTTGAATATAGCGTGCTCTGTGTTCCGGGCTAAGTTTGCCCGCTGGGCAGTGTTAATTTGGCCCCGAGGCAAAGTTTTGAATATCTGGCCCATGGTGTTTTATTTTTTTTCAAATCATACTGCTGATCTTTGATTCCCTTGGGGGGGGGTTGTCTGCTCCTAGTACTTATTTATACTGCAAGCTTTTTTCACATTTTGTAGTTCTTTATTCGAAATCAAGTTACAGTTAGCATATAAGAATGATTGGGAAGAGATTAAAGGGAGAGGTGCCGGGAAGGCAGCAAAGAAGTGTTCAAAATCTGTGGGGCAAAATAGTTCTGCAGTTAAAAAAACTGTCTGTGGCAGCATGTTCTGTGGACTCCAGGGCTGGTAGTAGCAAAGGAGTAGTTGGTGATGGTGGCATTAATGTAGCCAGATTTTTCTCTGCCACATCTGTAGCAGCCATGCTGGTGGGGGATGTGGGAGGTGACAAGAGAAGCAACAGTAAATAAAGAACAGTGGTCAAAGAGGAGGTTGTTGGTGTCTCTGTGGCTGCTGTTGGTGGTGGTGGTGGTAAGCCTGATAGTGTGGAGCTTGAGTTAGTGGTTGAGGCAGGAGATCTGGAAAATGTGTATCACACTCAGACTCCTGATGATGATGAGAGGGTCAGAGAACCTAGAGATGGTGATGAGGAGGACAGACCTGTGGAGGAGGAGAACATCAGAGGAGAACATCAGCAGCTGTGCTGATGATGGTTTGTTGAATCCCCTATGGGAGAATGAAGAGAAAAAGCATAAAGGTAGTGCTGCAGATGATGCAGGGGATGTTGTTTGCAGTTATGCAACTACCAAAGTCCCCCTGCCCCAATAGTATTAAAGTTATGAAATCATCCCAAAAAACAAATTTCCACTCCTTCCCCCTCAGCTGTCCCACTCCTGCCACCATGGTAAATCAAGGATTATGAAAGCCCTAGTTTGAGATTTTTATATGTAACCACCCAGTCCCCTGGGGTTTCTAGAATACCATCAGTGTTAGTGCTAGGTAGGGAAGGCAGCTGGTGAATAAATAGTTAAATGTTTTTTTACCTGCTCCCTCACTGTTTACTTGGTCTCAGCCAAGAAGAGAGAGGTGATGTCATTTAGAACTCTCACAGCAGCAAAAGCCTTGGTAGCTAGCTGTGAGTGGGGAGCTCTAGAATTTTCAGTTAGTCTGTGAGAGTCAGCCAGAGAGTCTGTGAGTGGAGTTCAGTGTGTGCAGTTGGAGAAGTGAAGAGCTGCAGTGTGGACTCTGAGGAGAGCCTATTTTTCTCATCGTAGTGCTGAGAACCATCTGCCTGCCAGTAGAAGTGGTGGAAACTGTCTAGCAGGAGTTCCTGATTTTTCTCATCCCCAGTGTGATGAGAAGGACTGCAGAATGGATCCGAGGGGCAATCCCCTGATTTTGATCCAGGACACTGAAGCTGACTTTTTTGTGAACAACTGTGAGTAATCTGACTTTGGGTATCCCATGAGGAATGTACCTGCGTTTTCTTTTTGGGTGTACTTTTATAAAGGGAATTATGCACCAAGTTCTGTTCTGTTTGAGACTGTTCTCATCCTTTCTTAAAGTTGACTGACAATCATGGAGTCCCCAGTGAGACTTGGCACATTGTTCAGGACTTTAATTTACATTCAGAAGTAGTGTGTTTCTAATGTTGAATGTGAAATTCATTCCAAGATGCATAGTTCTACAGTTTTGCTTAAAGTTTGAGGTATAACTCTAAAAGAATGGCTGGGTATGGATGTGGAAACAAAAGGTGGGCAACTCCCCGTCTGGAGTGACCAGTTCAACACTACAGGTTCTGTAAGGGTGCCTGCTTATTCAAGACATGGTGGTCAATGCCTGAAGAGAAGGTTTACCCCTGGTGTGGGTTGTACTAATTTTGAGCACCAGTGTGCTCCATCGTGTCCAGTTACCACACTGCAAATGTTTAAATCCTATGCCATATGAGAAATGTTCTAAGTTGTGGCCAGTGCCACTAGAAGAAATTGTGTGCAATGTTGTGGTCTGTGCCACTAGAAGAAATGTGTTTCAGCTGAGGCTTTGCCGCTGAAGAGAGTCCTAAATCCTATGCCACATGGGAAATGTTCTAAGTTGTGGCCAGTGCAACTAGAAGAAGTGTATGTTTTCAGCTGAGGCATTGCCACTGAAGAGAGTCCTAAATCCTATGCAATATGGGAAGTTAGAGTTTCTGTTTGCCGCAGACTTTTTGTTGTTCTGCATTGCCTTGTGCCACAAAGTGTAAACCTTTGCTGTTGTGTACCATTCTTTGGAATAAAGCCACACTCTAGAACCCCAACCTGGTTTAGACATTCTTGTTACTGCTTCCTGTGTGGAATTACTGTGTACCCCTCTAGAAGTTCAGACCTAGCATAGCCCTAGGCAAAAGTTCTCTCCTCAGGACCTGGGTGTAATGGTCATTTGATATCCTGCTGTTTCTGTATCCCCACCCCTCTCTTTCCCCTAGACAGAAAATATGGGAGGTGTGCTTACTAGTTAAACAAGTGGCCAATGGGGGGTTACGTATATGCTTGACCCAGCTGAGGAAACAGTAACTATCTGTCAGCTGTAGTAGGAGGAAAAAGGGAAGCCACCTAGGCACTAGTGGGCAATGCATGCACATGAAGAACAGGTACCTGTCACTCTGCTGTCAACACCAGAAGGATGCCAGAGCAGGAGATCTCTATCCCTCATCATCAGTAGGCAAAGCAAACAGAAGTGACATGGCAAAAGACCAGGCAGATGGAGGGGCAAGTAAGGAGGACTACAGAGAGGAGGAGGGAGAAATACTTTGTGGGTCTGCCTAGTAGTGGGCATAGCAAGCAGCAGTGTTGGATTGAGTAGTACCACCCAGAGTCAGAAAAGCACAGAAACAGCAATGCTGAAAACCCCAAAATCACTGGTGTCATTCAAGCAGCAGCACATATGAATACCCAGAAGTTAAATACCACCTCACCAACAATGCCACCATGACAGGTCCAGCTGTTTGGTAGCCCAGCTGCAAGAAAGGTTCAGACTATGCTGCATAGTATGTTTGGGAATCACTCCAAATTCACTCCCAATAATGCTACTGCACATGAGCTAAATGCAGCAACTGCTGAAATGTTGGCAGTTGATCTGTTTCAATTCTCTTTTGTTGAGAATGTTGGATTTTGGAGGTTGATGGCCTGTGCCTGTCCCAAGTGGTAAATTCCATCATGAACATACTTTTCTAAATGTGTCATTCCTGAACTCTATGGAACAGTGTCACAGACAGTAAACCATGCCCTGAAGCATTCAGCATCACCATACATACATCTGAGCATGGATATGTGAACCGGTGGCCAAATAGCTAGTTGTTCCTATTTGTGCATTACAACACACTGGGCAGAGGTACCTAGGGTATTATTTGACACTGGGCATGGGAAAAGTTGAAGTAATCCCAACTGTGGTGGTAGCAATACTCTGGGTATTTGACTGCATGCCACGCTGACAAAGAAGAATATAAGTGGATCAAACATGGGTGAGAAAATGCTGTAAGTTCTCCTTACCAAGACCGATGAGTGGCTTCACCCCATTCACTTCAAGCAGGTTTCATTGCAAGTGATAATGGCTCAAATGTTGTGAAATGCATCAGTGATGGGGGGGGGGGTTCTCAAGGTACCATACCTGGCACACTTAGTCCCATTGTGCAAGAGTTTCTAACCCATCCTGAGATCATGGCCATGTTGATGGTGGCTCATTGCATCTGTGTCCACTTTGCACATTCCAGAAAGGCCCATGACCAACTCCATCATCTGCAGATACAAAACAAACTGTCTCAGCACTGTATGAAGCTGGATGTTGTCACCAGAAGGAACTCAACACTGTACATGATTGACTGGTTGTATGAGCAGTATAAAGCCATATCTGAATATTTGCTGCTACATACAAGCCATGACAGTGCTGGAGTATCCATGTCTCTGACAACACAGCAGTGTCATAAAATGGATGGCCTGATCACGATTCTCAGGCCATTCAAACATGCAACACAGACAGTAAGTTGGGACACCGGCCTGTGTCAGTCAGTCCATTCCACTACTATGGGTGCTGAGGCAGACAATGGTGAATGTGCAGTAAGTGCTGAAGGCAGGTGGTAATAGTGGGGGTTGTGCCTTAATGGAACACATGTTCCACATCTTAGAATGCAATACACATATTTGCGGCATTCTGCAGTCTGAAGATTTTGGGATTGGCACCATGATGGATCCACACTATAAATGTGGGCTGGCATCAATAATTGAAGGTGGGTGTCAGCAGGTCCAAAAGTTGACTGATCTTCTAATAAGAAGGGTACATGGGGCACTGATGCTAAAGACACACTTATCTAAGGCACAGCATGAAACTCCACAGAGACCGGGTGTTGCTGCCACCATCTCATATTGAAAATGGGCTGAGAAAACATGCAAGTTAAAAGAGAAAATGTCAAATCCCATTCGGAATGTGTTAGATCAGGGGGAGTTGAAGACATAGAAGAAGAGGAGGAGGCTGATGAGGAGCAGGACTGTGGGCAGTGCAATGCATGGTAGATGCATATTTAGCTGACGCAAAGCACCTTACCACACCAATGAGCCCTTGCTATACTGGAGTAGCAAGGTCACTGAGTGGTCAGCAATGGCTTCAGTTGCAATGAAATACCTCAGTTGCCCACCCTCAACTGTCAGTGTGGAGCATGTATTCAGTTCAGCTGGGGGCCATTATGCAGGACAGGCACACCAATCTCCCACCAAAAAATGTTGGCTTGCTAACATTTATTAAAATGAATGATGGGTACATTCTGCACAAGACAATCATGTCCACGTTCCTACCACATGAAGGTGGTGATGGTGGTGAAGATGAAGAGCAAGGTGTTGTCAGCTTTAGCAAATTGTCTTCTACCACTGAGGTGGATGAAGCAGTAAAGGAGACAAAATTTTCATCTGGTGGCAACTCCAGTCTGGAAGACTGTGAAGGCTGCTTACTCAATGAGGTAAAGCATTAAAAATTACGTGTTGTTTCCCTCCTTCTTCTCATCAGTATAATCCTTTACTTTATGATTCACAATTCTATTTTCAGTCATTTTACTGTTCCCCATCCCCAGTTGCTGTGCTGCTGTTTCATTGCACCTAATCGATTACCTGCCTCCACCACCTTAATGTGATGTCTAGAGACAATGCCTACTCCAGCCAGCAAGACATGGCACTGCCTCCTCCTCCTCCTCCTCTGGCCTGCTTGGGTCCTACACAGCCACAAACAGCATGTGCCACCACCTCCACACTGTTGCAAATATTATCCTGACTCTAGGGAATACTATTTGGTTTGATCCTATAGTACCAGTTGCAAAACTCCCTGACTTAAAAACTCATATAAATGAATACTATATCCACTCCGAGATAATATCTACTGTATTAGAAATTGACCACCCACATCATATGGTGCAGACTTGTAACACGCTGCAGAGAATCTGGAATCAATACTGGGGATGGTACCATCACAGCTGTACTGCAGCAGTCCAATCTGGAACTGTATGACAGGATACTCAAGTCGACCCTCCTGCCAGCCAGCTCATCAAGGCAGCAAGACCTCAGCTTCAACAAAGCCTATCTTTGCTGTGATGGTGAGTCGCTTTTATTGTTGTTGTTCACAGTCAGTATGCTCACTGATGGTGGGTGACTCCAGTTGTCCATAGAAACATGGATTTTGACGGCAGATAAGGACCGCTTGGCCCACCCAGTCTGCCCATTTCCCTACCTATTGGATAAGCTGCAGATCCTAGTTAACCAGCAGCCTACTTCTTCCTACCCCAACCCCCTAGAATTGCCTTATGACTGTCCCATGCATGCTTGAATTCCACCACTGTTTTTGACTCCACAACCTCCTCCAGAAGGCCATTCCATGCATCCACAACCCTCTCTGTTGAAAAATACTTCCTTAAATTACCTCTGAGCCGCCCCTTCTATCTTCAAATTGTACTTGTGTTCTTGCACACCTCTTTTTGAAGATGCTACCCTCTTGGACTTTGTTGATTCCTTGAGATACCTGAAAGTTTCTCATGTCCCCTCTCTCCCTTTCCTCGAGGCTATACATATTCAGCTCTAAAGTCTCTCTTCATATGTCTTCTGGTGCAGACCCTGCACCATTTTAGTGCCCTCCTCTGGACAGCCTCCATCCTGTCTATGTCCTTGCAGAGATTGGGTCTCCAGAACTGCAGCAGTACTCCAAATGGGGTCTCACCAACTGTCTGTACAGAGGGATAATAACTTCCTGTTTTCTGCTGGTGATGCCTCCCTATGCATCCCAGTATCCCCCAACCCTCCTTGCTGCCCTCTCACATTGCTTGCCCACCTTTAGGTCATCTGATATGACTACCCCCAGGTCCCTTTCCATTTTTGTTGTTGTTAGTATCTCACCCCCCATTGTGTACTCTTCCCCTGGGTTTTTGTTTCCCAGGTGCATTACCTTGCACTTCTTAGCATTGAATCTAAGCCGCCATACATTTGACCATTCTTCTAACCTTGCCAAGTCCCTTCTCATCCTTTCCACCCCACCTTGTGCATCAACTCTGTTGCAGATCTTTGTGTCATCTGCAAAGAGACATACTTTTCCTTCCAGTCCCTCTGCAATGTCGCTTATAAAGACATTGAAGAGGACCGGTCCTAATACTGAACCCTGCGGTTACCCACTAGTAACCCCCCTTTCTTCAGCGTGGACTCCATTTACTATTACTCTCTGTGTCCTATTCTTCAGCCAATTCTTTACCCAGGCTGTCATCTAGGGACCCACTCCCAGGCTGGCTAACTTGTATATTAATCTTTTGTGTGGGACTGTGTCAAATGCTTTGCTAAAGTCTAGGTAGGCCATGTCCATAGCCCATCCCTGATCTACTACTTTGGTCACCCAGTCAAAGAAATCTATCAGATTTGTCTGGCATGACCTTCCCACTGTGAATCCATGCTGCTTTGGGTCCTGAGCCCCTCTGGCCTCTAGATACTCAACAATTCTTTCCTTCAGAAGTGATTCCATCATTTTCCCTACCACTGAGGTTAAACTAACAGGTCTGTAGTTTTCTGTTTCTGCCTTGCTCCCACTTTTGTGAAGGGGAATCACATCTGCCCTTCTCCAGTCCTCGGGTACCACCCCATCCTCCTATGATTTGTTAAATAGGGTAATCAGCGGTGTCACTAGTTCTACCCTTAGTTCTTTTAGAATTCTGGGATGAATCCCATCAGGCCCCATTGCTTTGTCCACCTTCAGTTTTAAGAGTTCTTTCAGAACCCTTTCTTCTGTAAATGGGCTGGTATCCACTTCTGTATCCAGAGTGTTTCTACTGTTTGTTTAGGTACCTCCCACTTCCTTTGTAAATACTGAGCAAAATATTTGTTTAGTATCTCTGCCTTTTCACAGTCACCCTCTGCCACCCTCCCTCCCTCCTCTTTATTAAGCCTCACTAGCCCTCCCTTGGTCTTCCTTCGCTCCCTGATGTACCTATAGAAGGTTTTATCCCCCTTCTTAACAGAGTTGGCTATATTTTCCTCGGTTTGGGCCTTTGCTGTTCTGACTGCCTTCCCTGCTTCCTTTTGCTTTAACTGATACAGTTCCCTGTCCTGCTTCTTCTATGATTCCTTGTACTTCCTGAATGCTTTCTTTTTCTCTTGAACCTTCACTGCCACTTCCTTTGAGAACCATAGTGGTTTCTTACATCGTTTTGTTTTGTTAATTTGCTTCACACAAAGGCTTGTTACCTCTGTGATGGCAGTTTTTATTATTCCCCATTGTTCTTCCACCCCTCCTTTCTGCCCATTTGCTAGTGCATTCCTTAGGCACTCACCCATTTTGGCAAAGTCAGCCCTCCTAAAGTCCAGTACTTTTGCCTTTGTATGGCTTGACTCTATTGCTGTGTTTATTGTGAACCATACTGTTCGATGGTCACTAGTTCCCAGATGGCTACCCACTTCTACATCTGTGATCCTCTCTTCATCTCCATTTGAGAGAACCAGGTCTAAGATTGCTCCCTCTCAAGTGGGCTCCAATACTAGTTGTCTAAGGCATGCCCTTGTAGGGCATCTAGAATAACCCCACTCTTTGAAGTGGCTGCTGCAACTGCATTCCATTTAACATCTGGCATATTCAGATCACCCATCAGCAATATCTCCCCTTTTTCTGCCATTCTAAGTATTCTTTCTATCATTTCCTTGTCTATTTCCTCCCCCTGAGAAGGGGGGTCTGTATACAACCCCTGTGCGGATTGTGGTGCCATTGTCGGTCTCCAAATTTACCCACAGTGCTTCTTCTCCTCCCTGTTTTCCCTTTTGTTCTGTTGCCTTGATTCCTTCCCTTATGTAAAGAGCTACTCCTCCTCCTCCTCTTTTACCCTCCCTGTCCTTCCTGTAGATACTGTATCCTGGTATGTTTATGTCCCAGTCATGGTTTTGTGTGTACCATGTTTCTGTGACTGCCACGATATCCAGATGTTCCTCCTCCATCAAGGCCACTAATTCAGGAAGCTTGTTACTCAGACTACGGGCATTGGTACTCATTCTCATACTCATGGGTCCAGACTCAGCAAGACTTAAAAATGTTTTTCTTTCTTTCCTTTTGTCTCCCTGCAGGTTTCACCATTCACAGGGATGACTGCCAAAAGCAGTCACAAAGCCAGACAGCCCTCAAGAAACAGAGAAGAGTTACGTGGCAACTTACTATACCATCTCAGTGGAATGCACCAGTCAGTAAACAGCATGGTCAGCAGCACTACTATAATGGTAAGTATCATTATGATTTTCTTTTTTGTTTCTTTTCTTTTTTTTTTTTGTTCTCCTTTTTCATGGGTACACTGTGTGCCACCCAAAGGGAAGCTAAATCATTTTTCATTTTTATTCACAGGTGACAAGTATAGTAAGACGGGGAGTCAACAATGGCTATACTGTGCGGCCATCACAATGGCCAAGTGAGGCAAAATAATTTCTCTTTTTTTCTACACAAGTTAACAGGTATAGTAAGATGGGGAGTCAACCACAGCTATACTGTGTGACCACTACCACAATGGATACTTGAGTACAGTCTGAATAATCATTTCTTGTCTTGACAGATCTCCTGTGCTGCTGCTATCTCCTGCTCCAGCAATAAAGCCATTGTCATATTCTCTGTCCAGACAACACTACAAAAAACACCTACAAAAAATTACCTGAAATTAGAGCAATGGTAACAGAAAACAGTCTGAAATCTGCAAAACTTTTCAAAATTACTCCTCCCCCCCAAAAAAATACCTAACTTCTGTGGTTGGAAAAATTGCCAAATTCCAAAATAAAATACAGGCTGGACCTATGCAGCAACATGCTTTCATCACCCTAGTGATAATACCTGAAAATAGAAAAACAGTAAGAAAAAATTGTTAGAAAAAGTGGTTACAGCCCCCACCCACATCAAAAAAAAAAGGAAATATAGTACTTACCTTTACTGGTAGCTCACCAAGCTATTGAGTCAAGAGAACAGCAGACTGCATCTTTTCCCATGCAAAGTGCTGGAATAGCCTGTTAATGTCTTCCCAGACTGTATATCATTTTGGCATAAATTGAGCTGTAACTGTGGAAGGGGCCAAGGAACAGGTTCAAACAGATCCTCCAGAGGGGCACAGTGAAGTGATCTAATCCCCTCAGGAGCTCCTTTTTATTATTTAGCTTTTAGAGAATTTCCAGAAGTGAGAAATGTATATATTGTGCTTGGCAGCTGTGTGTTCTAAAGTGCTTGACAACACAGCCTGTTCAAGAGGGTGACTTAAATAGCATAGAAGCAGTGGCAGCAACAGTTTATTACCAGCATTACTGATTTCTGGTTTGGGAGAGAATTCTAAGAAGTGAGAAATGTATATATTGTGTTTGGCAGTTGTGTGCACTAAAGTGCTTGACAACACAGACTGTCTGAGAGAGCAACTTAAACAGCATACTAGTAGTGGCAGCATCAGCAGTTAGTACCAGCATTACTGACTTCTGGTTTGGGAGAGAATTTTCAGAAGTGATTTAATGTATGTATTGTGCTTGGCACGTGTGTATACTAAAGTGCTTGTGCTGAAATTCAGCCTTCTTTGTTTTTCTGGAACATTTGCACTACTGTTGTGCAGTGAATTACAGGAAGGGCATCCTGTGGCAGGGGAAGGGTGAGAGTAAGACACATAGCACAGCACCATGTAGCAGCAGTAGTTAAGAACAGTTTTAGTGATAGTATAAGGACTATGCAGTTACATAAGAAAGACAACAATAGAGTTGAAATCAGATTTTTTCTTTTGAATGGATGAGAACAGAAGAATTCCAATAGCTAGAACAAAGCATTAGAAGAAATCAAGAAATACAGGCAAAGAGAAAAAAGCTGGATGCACAATTTTTTTTTTTAGTTTAAAAATGTTTTTTATTTTTTTTTATTTTTAGGGCTTAACAGTGCAGTAGTAACAGAAATAAAGAAATACAGACCATCAGAGAGAAATCTGGATAAATGGAAAAAAATATATATTTTTAAGTTTTTCCTTTTTTTTCATTTTTAGGGTTCAACAGAGGGTACAAGATAAAGATAAAAGAAAATATCTGGGCTGGGGGGCTATGGCCCTGGGACAGAGGGTGCACTGTCACTTCTCAGTTTGGGCAGGCCCTCCAGAATGGTTTGCTGATTTCACAGCACCACCTTCAACAGCTCCTTCTTCCCTGAAACTTGCCATGAGAGCTCCCCTACCTCCCTGTGGAGCTGTTGTATGTTGTACTTCTACATGGGTGAATGTGGTAGGAGGAGAATCTGAGAATGGTCTCTCAGGTGCCCCCTGCTGCAGCACCCAAGTCCAACTGCAGGTCCTTCTCCCTGTCCCTTCCATCTCCCCCTCCTGCACTTGTACACCATGTTTCTTTCTCATTCCCTTGCCCAGCAGAGAAGAACCAGTAGGGGAGGCACTACCCCCTCACCGACTTTCTTTTGCAGATGTTCCTCCCACTCTTTGAGGTGCCTCCCTCTAAAGTGTGTGTGCTGCCCACCTGTCTCCAAATGCCCCCCATTTCCCATGCCAAAAAACAGTGTGGCATAGTTTGCAGGTGGCCACACTGTTGGTAGGGTTAATATCAAAAAAAGTACCAGACAAGGGATGTCAGCTGCTGCCGACAAGGGGAGGAATAAAATGGTCCTGACTGCATCTTCTCCTCCTCATGGTGCTCAGGTGGTGGTGGTGATGATAGTATAATAGCTGGCTGGGCGGAAGCTTCCTTAGCTATTGGACGTGGTGGTCTCTTGCCTCATCTCATTGCTTGGGATGCTGTGCTGAGTGGGGAGGTTGGGTGCTGCTGCTGCTGTTTCCTCCTACTGCCAGCGCCATGGACCAGGTTCTCTTGATGCAAAAAGCATGTCTCCCATCTGCTGCCTGCAGGCCCTCTCCTCCTGGCCACTCACACTCATTTAACCCCCCCTTCCCCCCAAAAAAACACAGAGTAAAACAAGAGTAAAAAAACACACTAAAAGAGATGAAAACTTGCACAAATAACTGTTCAATATAAATAAAATAACAGCAAAACAAAGACTCACAAACTACAGCAAAAATAAGATGCAGAACAAGCAAAAGAAAGCATTTTTTTAGCTAGGTTTTATTATCAAAAGAGCAGATCTGTTCCCTTCCACTCACTAGCTCAGACTGCAAAGTGAAACTAAGGATGATTCAGTACATAGAACAGTAACATGTGACCTGCAGTAGTTGTTTCCATGTGACCTCAAGCACTTGTTTACCACAAGGCAGTAGCCTCGTTTTGAACAGACTTCGCCTAACTGTCTTAATGGTGAAGTCAGCAGCGAAGTTATAATACTTCGCCTGTCTTAATGGCAAAGTTACTTTGAGGACACAGTTAATGGGGAAAATTCACTAAGTGGTTTGTGGAGGTGAATTTAGTACCCTCACCGGAATTTCACCAACAAAATAAAACTTCACAACATCTCTACTCTGTACTCCATAGCTCTGTGCCCCTGCTGCATTCAGTATTCCATCCTTGCTCTGCACTCCATAAGCCTGTGCTCCCACTACACTCCATAGCCTAATCCTCCCACTGAATTCCATAGCTCTATGCCCCCTGCACTATGCTCTATGCCCAGAATTACCTTGTGCTCCCAAGCACATCATAGTTCTATGCTCCCTCTACTCTCCATAGCCCCATGCCCCCTTGCCCTCCACAGCCCTGGGCTCCACTACCCTCCATACTTATGTGCCCATTCTGCCCTCTATAGCTTTGCATCCCTTTGCCCTCCCATAACTCTGGCCTCCTGTGCCCTCTATTGCACTGTGCCCCTCTGCCACTAATATTGACCTTTTTACCCATTCCGTGATTCTGTCTCCCTTCCAAGGGAGTCCTGCAGCTTCTCTGCTCCTCTATGCTCTCCAGAGCTTTCTGCACCTCCTGCATTCTATTACATGTTTCCCTTCTGCCTTCCATAGCCCTTTGTCCTCACTGCCCCAATTGCCCTGTATCTGCTCTGTCACTGTTATTCATCCCATCACCTAGTCTGACAAGAGAGTCCTGTGTCCCCTTGGCTCTCCATAGCCCTGTGCCCCTTCTGCTTTCCATATCCTGTTCCCCCTCAGCCCTGTATAGCCATGTGCCCCTATATGCTTGTTTCTGCTTTGCCCCCTTAGCCCTGTGACCCACCTGTCCTCCATATCCCTGTGTCCTCTAGGCCCTTTATAGCCCTGTGCCATATCTGCCTTCCATAACCCACTCCCCCTCTGCCCTCCATAGTTCTGGTCTCCTTCTGTCCTCCTTGGCCTTGTACTCCTTACGTTAGCAATATCCTGCATCCCCCATCACCTGATTTTCACCCCATGAGACAGACTGTGGTTCTGTCTCTCATCAAAGGGAGTCCTGTATCCCTTCTGCTTTCCATACCTTGTTCCCCTTTGCCATCTATTTCCGCATGTTTCTCTTTTCTCTTTAGGTCTGTGTCCACTGTGCTTTCCATAACCCTTTCCTCCTCTGTCCTCCATAACTTGTTCTCCCTCTGTCCACCATAGCCCTCTTCACCCTTGGCCATTTAAAGCCCTGTGGCCCCCTGCCCTTCAAATCCCTGTCTCCTCTGTCCTTTATAACCATGTTCCCCCTCTTCCCTCCTTAGCCCTGTGTCCTCTCTAATCTCTATAACCACATACTTCCTGTCCTCTATAGCATTGTGAATCCTTTGCCTTCTTCCAAGGTAGTCTGGTGCCTTCTCAGCTCCTATTGCTCCCATGTAGCAGCCATTTCATGATTATGTGTCCCTTCCTAGGGCTGACAGCAGCTTGTCATGCTCTTGAGCATTTCAAATTTCTCTCTGCTGGTCTTCTTCTACTCACACTACACCATCCATAGCCAGGGGAAGGGGTTCAGCATTATCCTCAGGCTACTACTGCTGGCTTAGCAGAAAAACTACTTGGAGTCACTTTCCTGCCAGACAGAAAAGTAAGAACCACTCCTGTTGCTGCTGGTCTATGATGCAGAGTCACGTGGGGATTGCTACCTATGACTATTGGGTCCTGCTGGTGGTCCCCCTTCCCAGAGTCACAATAAGTAGCAGTTTTAACCATCATGGCAATCCACTGTTGAGGATCCCCCTGCAGAGCCATACTAGTAGCAGTTTAAATCATTGGAGGGTCTGCTGTTGGGGATTTCTTCCTGGAGTTGCACCAAGCTGCAATTTGAACCTTCAGGGGTCCTGCTGCTGGAAGTCCCTTCCAGGGGTTGCTGTTAGTAACAGTTTGAGCCTTCCAGGATCCCCCTCTCAGAGCTGCACTAGGTGGCAATTTGACCTTCCGGAATTCTACTGTTGGAAATGGTCTTCCCAGAACTGCCCCAGGTTACAGTTTGAACCTTCAGAGTTCTTGTTGCTGGGAATACTCCTCCTGGAACTGCACCAGGCAACAGTTTCAATCTTTGATGGTCCAACAGCTGGGGATCCCCTGACTCCCAATAATTGGGCTTACCTGTGTTGACAATGACCCTTCTATGCTAAATGCAATTAGTGATGCTCCTCATAACCTCAGAGGAATGTGCACTGCCACAGTGAGGGACAGAGTGAGTGAAGAAGAGTGCTACTTCTTTAAGATTTTAGCACTTGGACCTGTGGCAGAATTGCAGCACCAAACAGTTCATCCCTGCCACTGACAGAGCAAAGCTAACACTCATGATGAGTGAGAACTTTCCCTGATCTGCAACCACAGTTGTCCAGACAACAGCACGTACCTACGCAGGACATTTTCTGGGACATAAAGTGTGTTTCAAAGGGCCAGTGCCTCTCGAAAGGACTTTTGAAGATTGGGTATCTAAAACTGATGGCCACAGCAATCATATGTACTTCTGACCACATTTAGCAGGCAACCAGGATCAGAGGACAACAAGTAAGCAATCAGGCTCCAAACCCTACTTCAGAGTCCCCAGTGGGCTAATGAGCCACCAAAAGAACCAATTAATTCACTGGGATAAGAGGGACCCTATCAACTATCGAGGAGTCGATGGACTGGCCCTCCCCTGTGACAGGCAGATGGACTATTCAGTGGTGATGTTCTCTATTCAGTTGTCCCCTTCAAGACCTTCACAGGATAGTCAGTGCATTCATGTCTGTCCAAGGAGACAGACCTACCATCTGTGTGTGAGTGTGCACTGGGCAGACATTGTAAGCTGCTGAGAAGTAGTTGCTTCATGCAAGATATCTGATCCTACCCTGCCAACTTTACAGCTACAATTATCAGTCTGTGAGGGAGCCACTTTGTAGTTGAGTCTGTTAGAGAGAGAGAAACAAGAAGAGGCTTTATTCTACCCAGGTTAGAGGGGCCTGTGCAACAGCTATGCCAGCAAGGCCCAGAAGCTACCATGTCAGGCATCTCAGTATGGTGACAGCTGCTAGTTGGTGTTACCAGAAAAAGGACTACAGCAGGTGGGCTCACCAACCTTACATCCACCCCAACCATCCTGAGATGACAGGTCAGATAAATGGTGGAGGCTCTGGAGGTTTTGAGCAAGGAGAGCTGTGATTACCTATACAGAGGGAGAGACAACAAAGCCAGCCAGGACTGTGGAGACCAAGAGATGGCTGCTGCTGTGTGATCGAAGACAGGCACATGAGTCCTGTGATAGCATCTGTATAAAAGTTTAGATAAGGCACAGTTTGGTTGCATGTTTCTTGGACTATACCACACTGCCATGATTACAATTTGGAGTCTTGCAACTGATTACTGATTAAGCTCACCAATGCCAACCAGTAATGTGCAATTGACTTCAGGCTACAATGTCCCACAGGAGCTCCCTAGGACTAATGTACTGTAGTTACATTGGTACCAGGGGGGTGGGGAGAGTACTGAACAGCCCAGTCAGCTGGGGATCCTGTGTTGTTGGTTTTATTTAGGGGGGCATTGCACTAAAGGTCTAGTCACTACTGGGGAACTGCTTGCGTTTGCATAATGTATATTTTCTGCCTTAACTCTTGCCTTTCTTCCCCTAGAAACATAGAATTTGATGGCAGATAAGAACCACTTGGCCAACCAAGTCTGCCCATTTTTTCCCTGACAATTCTGTCACTGCAGTCCCTACTTGATCTCCAGCTCCCCCTGCCCCTTGCTTACCACTAAGATACCCTTGTGCCTATCCCATGCATTCTTGAATCCCACCACTGCTTTGGCCCCACCACCTCCACTGAAAGACTGTTCCAGGCATCCACCACTCTTTAGGTAAAGAAGTACTGTACCTTCTCACATCTCTCTTAAATGAATCCCCTTCCAGCATCAGTCTTTGTCCCCTTGTTCTTGTGCATCTTTTCCTCTGAAAAATATTCCCGTCCTGTACCTTATTTACCCCACGAGATATTTATAGGTCTCTATCATGTCCCTTCTTTCCCTCCTTTCTTCTAGGTTGTACATATTAAATTCCTTCAGTCTCTAATCATAGGGCTTTTGATTAATTCCCTGCATCATTTTAGTCTCTCCTCATAGGACTTTTGATGCAGACCCAGCACCATATTAGTTGCTTTCCTCTGGCCAGCCTCCACTCTGTCTTTGCCCATCCTGAGACATGATCTCCAGAACTGAACACAGTACTCCAGGTGGGGTCTCACCAGGGTCTATACAGTGACAACACCACCTCCTTCTGTCTGTTGGTGATACCCCTCTATATGCAACACAGCATCACACTGGCCTTACCAACTGCCTTGTTGCACTGTTTCACCACCCTGAAGTCACCAAACATGATTGTTTCTGGGTCCCTTTCCTGTTAGGTGACCTTCTGTACCTCTTCTTCCATTTTGTATTCCGTTTCTATGTTTCTGTGCCCTAAGTGCATGATTTTCCACTTTTTCACATTGAAACTCAGCTGCATGTATTTGAACACTACTTGAGTTTCCTCAGATCTCTGCACATTCTTTCCACCTTCTCTGAAGTGTCCACCCTGTTGCAGATCTTTGTGTCATCCACAAAGAGTCAAATCTTCCACTTAAGTTGATCTGTATTTTTTTTTTATTAATTCTTTGGTAATGGGGTAAGGTTCTCTAGCCACAAGTCCCTGTTCTCAGGGGTAACCCAGAAGCATTGGGGAGGTTAAGTGACTTGCTCAGACTCACACAGTATGAAGTGGCGGTAGTGGGCACAAATCCTGATCTCCTGGATGTACCAAGCTCATTCACAGTTCATTACTCTAAACTTTAGGCTACAGTATACTGCCAGCCACTTACAATGTCAGTTTTATAGACATTAAAGATGACTGCTTCCAGTACTGAGCCCTGAGGCACCCAACTGGTCACCATCTCTTCCCCAGAGTGAACTCCAGTTACCACCACCCTCTGTCGCCTCTCCCTTAATCAATTTCTTACCTAGTTTACCACCTTAGGATCTACCCAGAAGCTGTCCAGTTTCCTTATGAGTCTCCTATGTGAAGCAGTGTTGAAAGCTATACTAAATCTAAGTAGGCCACATCCACCATCCCAACCCTGATCTATTTCACTGATCACCCAGTCAAAGAAATATAAAAGATTTGTCTGAGATTACCCCCCCCCCCACGTGAATCCATGCTAACTCAGGTTTTGTAACCTGCTGGATTCAAGATACTCCACAATCCTCCTTTCCTTTAGCAGTGACTCCATGAATTTCCCCACCACTGATGTCAGACTGACCAGCCTATAGTCTCTAATCTCCTCCCTGTTACCACTTTTCGGAAGTGAGACTACATCTATCCCCCTCCAACCCTCAGAATCACTCCTGTTTCCAGTGAGTTGTTAAATAGGGCTGTCATTGGTGCAGCCACTCTTCCTGAGCCATCTTAATATCCATGGGTGTACCTTGTCTGGCCCCATAGCTTTGTCTACTTTCAAATTTGCAAGTCCTTTCAGGATTCTCTCCTCTGTTAAAAGACTTGTGTCTACCCCTTCCCCCAGAGCTCCTGCTGTTCTTATGTTGCCCTACCCCTTCCTCTACAAAGACTGAACAAAAGTTATTTGTTCAGAATATCTTCTTTTTCCTGATCTTCCTCTGCATAGTCCCCTCCTGCTCTTCTTAATCTTACAATCCCTCCCTAGTCTTCCTCTTTTCACTAATGTACCTAAAAAAATGTCTTATCCCCTTTAGTGACCCCCTGGGATATTCTTTCCTCAGTTTGTGCCTTTGCACTCTTTACTGCTTTACCTGTCTCCATCTGCTTCTCCTTATACTGTACATCTCCTTGCCCTCTCCCTCTGTGTCACTTTATACCTCCTGAATGCTACCCTTTCAGACTTTACATTTTGAGCCACATCCTTTGAGAACCATAGCGGTCTCATTTTCATCTTGTTTTTGCTCACTTCCAATGTGCAGAGGTTTGTTGCCTTCACTGGCTTCCCTTAGCTTAGCCCTCTGTTCCTCCACCCCACCCAGGTCATTTTCCCTGCTAGTTTGTTTCTGAGGAATTCATCCATTTGTTTTGATCTGCTATCCTGAAGTCCAGGCCCTTCATCCTTCTTTGTTCACTTTCAACACTGTCTTTATATTGAACCATACTGTACAGTGACTACTGTTGGTTGGGGACTTCAACCTGCCAGATGTAGATTAGAGCAACCAAGCAGCAACTTCAGCCAGAAGCAGGGACATCCTGGACTCTCAGCAAGGGGCATTTCTCAGGCAACTAGTCAGTGAACTCACTCATGATGGGGCAATACTGGACCTGGCTCTCACTAACAGGGACAGTGTTGCAGACATCAAGGTGAGAGGCCAGTTGGGGACCAGTGATCACTGTACAGTGTGATTCAAGATACAGTAAGAATGGCTGCAGAAGTGAACCACACAAGAGCGAGGGTCCTGAATTTCAGGAGGGCAGATTTTATAAAGATGGGTGAATGCCTCAGAGAACACCTTGTGGGGGGATGGACTGGGTGGGGTGAAGGAACAGTGGGTGAAGACAAAAGGGAGCATATTAAGGGCAACAAACCTCTGTGCCAAACAAGTCAGCAAAACCAAGAGGAAAAAGAGACTTGTATGGTTCTCAAAAGAGGTGGCTGAAAAGGTGAAGGCTAAAAGGGAAGCATTCAGAAGGTATATGGAGTTGCAGAGGTTGAAGGATACAGAGGTGTACCATGGAAACAGAGGGAAGTAGGGAAAGCAGTAAGGAATGCAGAGGCACAAACTGAAAAGAGAATAGCCCAGGAGGTAACGAAAGGGGACAAGCCTTTTTTAGGTGCATTAGTGAAAAGAGGAATACCAAGGGTGGGTTTGTAAGGTTAAAAAAGGAAGTGGGGAACTGCGCAGAGGGGGACCAGGGAAAGGCAGACATCCTGAACAAACACCTTCGTTCAGTGTTCACAGAGGAAGGAGATGGGGGGAGGCCCACAAAGTAAAAGAAGCTTTGAAAGGAGGGAGGTGGACACTAGTCTTTGTAACAGGAGGTCCAGTTTTGAAGGATAAAGCTGACACAGAGAAGATGCAATAACCCCCCCCCCCCCTTTTGGTTTCTGCTTTCACTCTATCCTGTCTTCTTCTGCTTATTCTTATGTATCCTAATTTTCTTGTCAGGGTGGCCAACCTGGCAATTTTCTACTTTGCCTTTACTGTCACTTTTTTGCTCTGGTATTAAAAAACTTTCATCTTGTTATAATAAATATATGTAAAGAAGGAGCTGTGTCACTTAAAAGAAGCCCCAAAATGAGTAGAGGGCTGGGTTGTGGGAAAAAGCCTTCAGCTACAATTCAATTAGTGAGTAAGGAAAGCTGAGACTGTAAAATTGCTGCAAACAGTGGGAAAAATGTTTTAGGCAACACACACAAAGTACAGGTTTGCAGGAAACTGCTATAGAACCTGTACAATTACTGTATGAGTTTAATACCCCTGTATCCAAACACTTAAGTTTAAAATTAGGAGGAAATTAAAGCAACTGTGTTTGGTTGCTATGGTGCAGATTCTAATAAGCCCCAAAGCAAAGAGAAATGTACCCTTGTTTTTAAAACACTTGAAAATGGGCTAAAGTAAGAGAGTATGATTAAAACACTACAGGAAGATTAATTGGAGTTCTGTAAGTGTCACAAAAATTCATTCAAAAGGGAGTTGTAATAATTAAAGTTAAGCCTTCTGTTTTTTAGAAGGCTGAGTTCCTCAGCAAGGCGTCGGCTGAAAGTGCAGCAGCCAGATAAGCTGTTTGCTGAAAGTGCAGCAGCCAGATAAGCTGTTTGAGAAAAATAATAAAAGGTTCTGGAAATATAAAACAAGGGATTTGGGAAAAAAATATGCATGTCCAAAGATTAGAGTTCCATATTATGTGAAACAAAATATAGATGCTACAGTGGTTCACTTATGTGTGTTTTCCTTATATGAACAAAAAGACAAATAAAAAGCTATAACCTTATATGGAGGCAGATAAGGAGCGTGCCCCTCATCTCTCTTTTCCATGCTAAGGTTATAGACTGTTATTTGTTCTTAAACAGGTTTGGTTTATCCTTATACTTTTCACATTTGTAAAGAAAAGTTGTTTTACCTAGAGGTCTGTCTCATGCTGTAAGGTCCTACTATAGGGCAAGCTGCTCCTGAAATGGCAGGTTTTATAGATGCAAGGGAATGTGATGTCACAAAGGAGGAGGGACTCAGTGAAAACCACACCCCTTTCCATCACTTTACAAACCTTCCACTAGGAGGCTTAGATAGATAGATAGGTTGGTCAGTAGGGTTCTGACCAAGGTGAGAGAAGGATCTCAGCAAGGAGGTAATGTGCATGCATTCACATTAACTGAGGAAGGAATGTTTGAACTGATGTGAAGAAATATCATCATATTTTTCATTTCTGTAAATATTGGATTATTTATTTTTTTTTTTTTTGCTTTTGTGTTTTTCTAAAATAAAATGATAATTGCAGAAATATGCATTTTTTATGCATCATAATCTGGTTGTACGATCTGTTTTATGGAGACCCACACATTTACAGTCATTTTTGGAGGTTAAAGTCCTGAAGGGACTTGTTAATCTGAAGGTGGACAAAGCACTGGGGCCAGATGGGATGCATCCAAGGGTACTGAGGGAGTTTAGAGAAACACTGGCTGCACCTCTGACAGTTCTGTTTAACAGCTCACTGGAAACAAGAGTTGTTTTAGGGGACTGGGGAAGGGCAGATGTGGCCCTACTACACAAAAGTGCTAGCAGGGAGAAGGCTGGCAATTATAGGCCAGCCAGCCTGACACCAGTGGTGGGAAAGTTAATGGAATCACTGCTGAAGGAAAGGATTGGGAAATATCTTAAATCCAGTGGGTTACAAGACCCAAGACAGCATGGGTTCACACTTCACAGATGTGAGATAATGTCAAATGAATCTGATAGATTTCTTTGACTGGGTGACCAAGGAACAAGATCAGAGTGGAGCAGTAGACATGGCCTACTTAGATTTCATTCAGGCTTTCAACACTGTTCCACATAGGAGACTAGTAAGCAAGCTGCATAGCTTAGGAGTACGTCCAAAGGTGGTAGACTAGATAAGAAATTGGTTAGGGAATAGGGAACAGATGATGGTGGTGGTAAATGAAGTTCGCACTGAGGCAATTGTTCTTTTTGTAACATCTATGTTGGTCCAATAAAAGGTATCAAACCATTTGCTTCTGGATCTGCTCTTACAAGGTCCAATAAAGCAACTAAACTAAATCTGTATGATTACCTGTAGAGGAATGACAGGCCAAGGAGGAAAGAATGTCAATTACACAGGGAAAATTGGAAAGGGGGGATACAGTCCCATGGCAGGGAGGATGGAAATGAGAGCTTAGCTAGAAGGAGTTCATGAAAGGATAGAACAGACCAATTGAGAGAGATAGAGCGGGTGAGACTGTGGCAGACACAGAGAGAGCCACAATTCCACCATGTTTACCACTGTCTTGTCAGAAGAGGTTGCATTTAGAGATAGTTAAACTAGAGTCAGGGATTCTGTATTCATGCCAAGATTCAGAGATACAAAGAATGTCAGGTGAATTCTGGGAAAAAACCCACAATCTCAGGTGATCCACCTTAGGCAACAAGCTCTGAGCACTGACATGAGAAATGCATAGTCCTTCATGGAGAAGAGGACACAGAAGAGACAGGGTCCAGCTTAGACTAAATATCCCCTGCCAGTCAGAGTTTAAAGATAAAGAGCAGGAAGATAGAGTAGGAGTTATGTCTCCAGCCAGGAAGAGGGGTAAAGGAAGTGGGTAGTGAAAGGAGGAAAATGACCCTGTGGAGAAATTCAAGCTTTGAAAAAGGAGAGGAGAGGAGGCCAGGATGTATAGGTTGGTAGAAGAGAGTCTGACAGGAAGGGGGTGGAAAATGCAGACAGAGACGGAGGGTGAGGGGGGGAAGGAGAAAGGGGAAGCAAGAAAAAGAAGGATGTATGGAGTTAGGGCCATGGTAAGCTATACAGTGGAATGCTGGGGGCCATATTAGCTATATTCAGCCACACCATGCAAATGATCCCAGTGGGCATGCAAGGCGCTAAGAGGCCATTTGCATGCCCATTATGGGCTCATTTGTATGGTGAGGGATGGCCCTTTTTTGCCCATCCTGTGGGCACCTGACACCTCATCTCTGGTGTCTAGTAGCACCCCCACCCCCAAACACCTGTCCCAATTTCTTTAGATGGTTCCATGATGGCCAACTGCACTGCCCACCCTGATCACCCATCCCATATTGTAACACATATCCCTGGTGTCTAGTGGCACCCCCACCCCTGATCTCCCATCCCATAATGCAACACATATCCCTCATGTCTAGTGGCATGCCCACTCCCCAATCACCATCCTATCCAGGAGCTCCTTGAAACTGAGCATTGCACAATAGCGTTGCAATCCTGGTAAAACATGTCCCACGGCCCCTCCCACATTGTACATATATGAAAGGATTATCTAATTAATCCTGCCCCCTGTCTCCCTCCCCCTATCTCCCCTAACTCCTATTATAACCTCTGGGTAACTTAGCTACAGTGTGTATAAAAGGTGGTATATTTTTGTATTTATATTTTTACCAGGATCTCAACTCCACTGAGCAATGCTCAGTGTCAAGGAGATCTGGGATAGGACATGTAGAATCACAAACAGAATAACTAACAGATTGTGTACAGGAGGTTCAATTCAAGCAAATGATACACATATTGTGCCAACTGTACAACTAGAAAGGCAGTCCATTTATACGGAACCAAATTTGAACCTACAGTCCCGTTACTACCAGTGCGTAACTCTCTGCTTTGTAAAGTGCTTAGGGATACAAAGACAGCCAAAAATCCCACAGCTGCAGGAAAAAGGCCTGCAGCTCTGCAGAAATGCTGGTGTGGGATATTCTGAAAGAAAAATTGTGCACATTCGGAAATCCATAAAAACAGCAGTTACAGAAATTCTGCAAGTGCTGAAAATCCACAAGTGCAGATCCGCAGCTACAGAAAAAGCTTTGGAGGCACAACAGGTGATCCATATTAGCTGGAGCAGCAGACTGTGACAGTCTTGCCATAGATATTGCTGAAAGTGCCCGCAGAGAGACCAGCAACCATTCCCTCAACTGGGACCACAGCAGCACCACTGGTACCAGCAAAACCATGTACCACAGTGGCTGTCTGTAACTGATGGTTGTGTCTCTCCTTGGAGTGTTTATGTTGCCTGCTGCAGCAGCATTCACTGCAGGCTGTTCAGCCTCTACTGCCTGTGGGGCTCTTTCATGGGCTGCACTGGGTTTGGTCATTGTTGTTTGTTGTCTTTCGATGATTGTGGTGTGCTAGTGTTGCTGTAATAACTGCCACTGCTATACACCCACTGGTTTGCTATTACTTGTGCCTGATCTCCACTATAATTGTATTTCAATTGTTGGGGCACTGCATTTTGCTCAGGGAGTGTTACGCCTCACGCCTGTGTGCAACATTTTCCTGTAACTGCAGAAAAACACGGGCCAAGAATAGCCTTTATGGGGATGTGCCATACTTATTAATGACTTTTTTTCCTCAAGAACTTCCACAGCTGCACTTTTTCTACAGTCCGTAGTGTATTTTTTCTGCAGCTGCGGAAGTTTTATGTATAGCACTCGGATCGAGTTCCCCTTTTTTTCCCCCAGCTACTGAACTTTTGTGGACTTAGGGAATGTTTTGCACCTTCAGATTGGGCTGGATTCACTACAGCCCAAAATCCCACAGCTGCAAGAAAAAGACCTGCAGCACTGAAAAAATGCTGGTGCAGGATATTCTGAAAGAAAAAGTGCGCACATGTAGAAATCTGTAAAAACAGCAGTTGCGGAAATTTCTGCAAGTGCAGACCCACAGCTGTGGAAAAGACTTAGGAGGCACAATGCCAGGTGATCCATATTAGCTGTAGCAGCAGACTGTGACAGTCTTGCCATAGATATAGCTGAAAGTGCCCACAGAGAGACCAGCAACCATTCCCTCAACTGGGACCACTGCAGCACCACGGGTACCAGCAAAACCATGCACCACAGTGGCTGTCTGTAACTGATGGTTGTGTCTCTCCCTGGAGTATTTATGTTGCCTGCTGTAGCAGCATTCACTGCAGGCTGTTCAGCCTCTACTGCCTGTGGGGCTCCTTCATGGGCTGCACTGGGTCTGGTCATTGTTGTTTGTTGTCTTTCGATGACAATATGTGCTAGTGTTGCTGTAACAACTGCCACTGCAGAACTGCAAAATAAGTTTGCCCATTCGTAATGGTGACTATGATTCGATAATGTTTGTAATTAAATATGAACATGTTGCACTAAATGGACACACCAAAATATTTCTTTATGACAAGGCTGATGTTATGAAAATACAACAGAGTTTGGAACAATTGGACTGGGCATCCTTACTTAATAATAAACCTGTGGATCAGATGTGGGAAACAATTAAAAATATCATTTTAGGCCTGAGTGAACTGTACATTCCTCAAACAAAAAAAGAACAGGAATACTGTAAAATGCCCTGTGTGGCTAACTGAGAACAAAAAAAAACTAACCAAAAAGAAAAATAGATGTTATAAAAATTATTTTAAAAACAATAATGAGACAACACTGTATTCTCTACAAACTGCACAAAAAGCCTATGAAAAGACAATTAGAAAGGCAAAGAAGGAGGCAGAAATGAAGTTATCAAAAAATGCCAGAAAGGACAACTACAAAGACTTTTATGTGTACATCAATTCGATTAAGAAAGCCCAAAATAAAGTAGGACCACTTATACATGATAGTAACATAATATCTACAGATCCAGAAATGGCATCCCTTTTTAACAAATAATTATGTGAAGTGTTTGGACCAAAAACCTCAACAGTTTATGAAACAAAATAGTCCAATCAAAACTCACACTAAAATAAAACTTAGTGAAATCAGGCAATGTATTTGTAAATTGAAGCCCAATGCATTACCAGGCCCAGATAGAATCTCTGCCAGGATGCTACAAATTATGTTTGACCACATAATATATCCTCTTAAAGTATTATTTGAGACAACTATGAACACACAAAAGGTACTGTCTGATTGGAAAATGGCATATGTAGTGCCCACATATAAAAAGGTGGGAAAAAACCAGTGCCAAAAATTTACCATCCAATTGGCCTAACTAGTGCTGTCTGCAAAATAAACTGACTACTTTGATTGATTCAGTGGACTTAGATCAGCATGGTTTTAAGAAAGGCAGGAGTTGCATAACTAACCTGCTGTGTTTCTATGAAAACATAATCAAGGCATTACATAAGGGGGATCCATATGATGTGGTCTTTTGGGATTTTAGTAAGGCATTTGATTTGACCCCTCACTTGGCTTTGATTGAGAAATTGAGGCTACTCCAGACTGACAACACTGTAATAAACTGAGTCACTGAATGGGTGAATGATAGGAAGCAAAGAGTTCTAATTAATGGCCATCTATCACATATTGGGGAGGTTTTAAGTGGAGTCCCTCAGGAATCGGTGCTGGTCCCCATCTTGTTTCAGATTTTTATTTCAGATCTTACTAATAATCTTAATTACTGGGTGACAAATTACACCGAAGACATTAAGACTGGTGGTCCCTGTGGCACTGAAAAGAATATAAGTTATTTACAACAAGACCTTGACACAGCATTAGGCTGGGTAAAACAATGGAATATGTTATTTAATTTGCAAAAATGTAAAATAATGCAATTAGCAGAGTTAATAAAAAAAGTCATATATACTGTATACTACATGGCACAAAATTATCATCTTGCTCCACTGAAAACGATTAAGGGTTTCTTGTATCTGAAACATTTGGTACAGATAAACAAACACAAGCCGCCATAAAAAAGTGTAATGATATTATATGGTCTATAAAAAGAAATATAACCACTAGAGATAGCTCTGTAATGCTTCCATTATACCGAGCGTATGTTCATCCCCAGCTTGAGTATGCATCCCAGATTTGGTTCCCTGTTTAAAAAAACTGAAAGAGATAAAATTTAAAAAGTGCAAAGAAAGTACACCAAATGCATTGCTGGTTTAGAGGGGATGGAATATGAGACAAGGATAAGAGAACTAAACCTTATGTTCATTGAAACTAGGAGGATAAGATCGGACATCCTATTTATGTACAGTGTAATGCAGGATCCAGTTTTGTTATGTGACCTTGGTATTTCATTTAAACAAGATACAAAAATTACTAGAGGACACCTATTACAAATACAAAGAGATAGATTCAGACATAATCAAAGAAAATATTTTTATACATCAAGAATTGTAAGCCCATGGAATTACCTGCCTGATGATATAATTCTAAGTAGAAATAAAAAAGAATTCAAACTTGGATTAGAGAAATATTGATTATCTGGAGCAGTAATTAACTACTATGACTGACGCTAGTGGAGCAAGCATGGGCATCGCCTACTAGCGCCACACAAACATCAGTATGAACCTCACTGCTATACACCCACTGGTTTGAGTATGAACCTCACTGCTATACACCCACTGGTTTGAGTATGAACCTCACTGCTATACACCCACTGGTTTGAGTATGAACCTCACTGCTATACACCCACTCCTTTGAGTATAAACCTCACTGCTATACACCCACTGGTTGGAGTATAAACCTCACTGCTATACACCCACTGCTTTGAGTATACACCTCACTGCTATACACCCACTGGATTGAGTATAAACCTCACTGCTATACACCCACTGGATTGAGTATAAACCTCACTGCTATACACCCACTGGATTGAGTATAAACCTCACTGCTATACACCCACTGGATTGAGTATGAACCTCACTGCTATACACCCACTGCTTTGAGTATAAACCTCACTGCTATACACCCACTGGATTGAGTATGAACCTCACTGCTATACACCCACTGCTTTGAGTATAAACCTCACTGCTATACACCCACTGCTTTGAGTATAAACCTCACTGCTATACACCCACTGGATTGAGTATAAACCTCACTGCTATACACCCACTGGATTGAGTATGAACCTCACTGCTATACACCCACTGGTTTGCTATTACTTGTGCCTGACCTCCACTATAATTGTATTTCAATTGTTGGGGCACTGCTTTTTGCTTAGGGACTGTTACACCTCACTCTCATGTGTGCAACATTTGTTCCACAACTACGGGAAAAACACTGGCTGAGAATAGCCTTTAAGCGGATGTGCCATATTTATCAATTACTTTTTTTCCTCAGGAACTTCAGCAGCTGCACTTTTTTCCACAGTCCGTAGTGTATTTTTTCTGCAGCTGTGGAAGTTTTGTGTATAGCACTCAGAGCAATTTCCCCTTTTTATGGCTGTGGGCAGAGCCTACAGTCATCTTGCTGTCTGTAGCTGGAAAAATGGAAGGTCGTGGAACACATTTTTGGAATCTTCCACAACTATAAATCACTGTGCCAGCTGAAATAAAATTCTCCCTTCTTTCTGTTTATAATGTTGAAGACAGAACTCCAAGCTGCTTATCAGATGGCCATTAGGAAACTGAAACAGCGTGTTCAATATTGGTTGCCTATTGAACTGGAGATTTGTTTACCCCCTCTGAAATGCAACAACTTGCACATTTAAATACTTAGCATTTAAACATTTTCTTGCTACTACCTTCAGTTGGACAGGTATTGTCTTTCAAGAAAGATTCATACCTCATGAATCTAAAAAGATTTACAGAGTTTTAACTTCTTAAGACACTATTTGATAAGGACTACCTCAGATATATGCCAGATCTTCTGAAAACTATCCAAGCTAAATATATAGCCATCAGCAGACATTTTTTACTATGTATTTTGGGGAACAAAATATATTGAGCTACAGCACACACACACACACACACACACACACACACACACATACTGTACACATCATCCTCATGGCCACACCATTCAAAATAAATACTGCAATCTAAGATGTTATAAAACAATAAAGAAACTGTTTGTTTGGGCTTCCAGGGGTTGATATCTGCCGCTTGCAGCTGGTGCAGAACTCAGCAGCCCAGTTGTTAATGGGGATTCCTCGTTCTTCCCACATTACACTGGCACTGCAGGATCTGCACTGGCTGCCGGTTCAGTGGCGGATCACCTTTAAAGTCAGTTTGTTGACATATAAAGCCCTACACGGCTTGGGCCCTGACTACTTGAAAGAGCTTCTGGTTCCTTACCTCCCGGAGAGACCGCTCCGCTCAGCCAACGAGGGGTTGCTAGAGATTCCGAGGGTAGCTTTAAAATCTTCTGGTGCCAGAGCCTTTATGTTCACAGCGCTGACCCTCTGAAATTCTCTACCCCGTTGGATTAGAGAGCGCATGACTGTGGGGGGTTTTAAACAAGGATTGAAGTCCTTTCTATGGAAAAAGGCATACGGGGATGGTAGTGACATGGACTGATACTATTGATTTTAAATATTTTTATGATGTTTTAATATGATGTTATTTGCGCCTTGATTTCTGAAAGGTGCAATATAAATAAAGATTATTATTATTATTATTTACTATGTCAGTGAACACAGTGAAGTTCAGTTTACAGTAGATTTCCTTTAAATATTTCTTATCCTATATTTTGTATCCTGGATAGTGCAGGGGAGATGCTACATCTCATTCTCATAGGGATCTTCATTTTGCACATTTTTGCACTCTACTCAGAATGTCCCAGATGAGATGCAATATCTTGTTTTCAGTGGGGTACAGATTTTACCATTTTTATAATGTATTTATTCAGGGTAGCCTAGTCCAGATGAAAAATATTGTTTTCAGTGTGTTCTGATTTTATGCAGTGCAGCATAATATTGTGTAGATGTACAGCCCCACTGAAAATAAGATGTCATGTCTTCTGTGAACTATCCAGGCTAAATATATAGCAATCAGCAGGCATATTCCAGGAAAACACGTTATAAAAAATGTGTAAAAAGAAGACCACATTGAAACTGCCTCTCAGCTCATCTGCATTGTGCAAATTCATTAGAAATAAATGGGTAAAAGCATCCCAAAAGCTCTCCACAACCATATTGTCTCTGTCCAGAACTTGTTTCTGCAGCTACAGAACTTTTGGGGGCTTAGGGAACATTTCACACCTTCAGATTGTTTTGTGAATCCTCCCTCCCAGTGTGCACATGCATATACTGTCAGCTCATATGGCAGTCACCCAGGGAGGTGAGAGGAGGGCTGTGCCAGTCTCCATATCAGGATTCAGCAAACATCACCAGAGACTCTGGTAAAGGGTGGGTTGGAGGAGTGGTATACTGGGAGTAGGCAGGGCAGGTGGGGGGGCCACAGGATCATCAATGTTTGCTGATCCATTTGTCAACAGGCATTCATGGGTGGACATCAGGGATAGGATAGGGAACATGGGATGATGTTCTGGTGGGGGGGTCACTAAACACCAGGGAGATGGCTGCAAGCATAGGACAGGTGTTCAGGGGGTGGGAAGTTCCACTAGACACCAGAAATATGTGTCAGGATTATGGGATGGGTGTTTGAGGGTGGGGAGTGCCTGTAGACACTGGGGATATGTGTCAGGCAGATGGGACAGGTGTTCAGGGGTGGAAGTTGCCACTAGACACCAGGGTATGTGTCAGGAATATGGGACAGGTGCTCAGGGGGTGGGAGATGCTGCTAGATACTACAGATATGTGTCAGGCATATGGTACGGGTGTTTAGGGGGTGCCATTAGACACCAGGGGATAGGTGTTATACCATGGGATGGGTCATGGAGGGGTCGGAGGTGCCACTGGACACCAGAGCTTAGGTAATATATGTAAACATTAGGTAGGGGGCAGGGGGGCCACTGGACACCAGGGCCAACGTAATACATGTGCACAGGTGATTGGGGGGGCAGAGAAACCACTGGATACTGGGGCTTAGGTAATATATGTAAATGGCAGATAAGAGGGCAGAGGAACCACTGCTTACTGGGGCCTAGGTCATATATGTATACAGGAGACTGAAAGGTGGGAGTGCCAATAGACACCAGGAAGAACTCTGTTAACAAGTAACAAATGATCATCAAGTGTGAGGTGTACCACAAGACACCAGTGATAGGTTAACAAGTAATAGGGGATTGTAGGGGCTCAGGGTGCAACTAGACACAAGGAAGAACTCTGTTAACAAGTAACGGATGCTTGCTGGGTGGAGGAGTGCCACTAGACACCAGAGATGGGTATACACAATGTGAAATGGGTGTTCTGGGGATGGGGTGTGCCTCTAGACACCAGTGATAGGTATACAAAATGCAAAAGGGGTGTTTGGGAGTGTGGGTGCCATTAGGTACCGGGGACATGTCTAACAGCATGGGCTGAATGTTTGGGGGAGGGGTGCCACTGGACACCAGGGCCTGCAACCACACTGGTGTGATGGACGATGGGGACAGGCAGCTGCAGTATAGCTGTCCTGCCATTGGTGGAGTGGGGGCACAAACGTTAAGTTGTGTTTTTTCAGCAGAAGTAAATAGCACTGCTTTGCTGCCATTTATTGCCATTGCAAACCTTTTAAGATGAAATATGCTGGAGAGAAAATATTTTATTTAGAACAAAATGTTAAAAGAAACATAGACTTTGATGGCAGATAAGGACCACTTGGCCCACCTAGTCTGCCCATTTCCCTACCTACAGGATGAGCTGCAGATCCTAGTTAACCAACAGCCTATTTCTTCCTACCCCCCCACAAAAATTGCCTTATGTCTGTCCCATGCATTGTTGAATTCTCCCACAGTTTTAGACCCCACCACCTCCTCAGGAAGGCTGTTCTATATGTCCACCACCCTCTGTGAAAAAATACTTCCTCACATTGCCCCTGAACTGCCCCCCATCTTCAAATTGTGCCCCCTTGTTCTTGCACATTGCTTTTTCTGAAAGATGCTACCCTCTTGGACTTTGTTGATTCCACTGAGGTACTTAAAAGTTTGTATCATGTTCCCCCTCTCCCTCCTTTCCTCAAGGGTATACATATTAAGCTCCTTTAGTCTCTCCTCATATGGCTTCTCTTGCAGACCCTGCACCATTTTAGTTGCCCTCCTCTGGACTGCCTTTATCCTGTCTATGTCCTTGCGGAGATGGGGTCTCCAGAACTGGATGCAGTACTCCAGATGGGGTCTCACCAACTGTCTGTACAGGGGGATAGCAACTTCCTGTTTTCTGCTGGTGATGCCTCTCCCTATACATCCCAGTATCTCCACAGCCCTCCCTACTGCCTTCTCGTGTTGCTTGCTAACCTTAAGGTCATCTGATATGATTACCTCCAGGTCCCTTTCCATTTTTGTTATTGTTACTACCTCCCTCCACTGTGTAGTCTTCCCTTGGGTTTTTGTTTCCCAGGTGAATTATTTTGCACTTCTTGGCATTGAATCCAAGCTGCCATACTTTTAACCATTCCTCCAACCTTGCCAAGTCCCTTCTCATCATTTCCACTCCTCCTTGTGTATCAACCCTGTTGCAGATCTTTGTGTCATCTGCAAAGAGGCATACTTTTCCTTCCAGTCCCTCTGCAATGTCACTTATAAAGACATTAAAAAGGACTGGACCCAATACTGAACCCTGCAGTACCCCACTAGCAACCCCTCTTTCTTCAGAGTGGACTCCATTTACAATTAGACTGCGTTAAAAAGCTGTGTTGAAAAACTGTATTATTTTTATTTTATTTTATTTTAACATGTGCCCTGTATTCTGTTGTTTTTCCACTGGAGGATTCCTCTGCCTGTCATTTCCTCCCCCTCTTCCAGCTACTACTGTATGTAGATCCCCAGTGACATGACGTTTTCAGGATTGCAACCTAAAGAGTGATCACATGATGCTCGGCCTTTGTTCTCCACTCAACTTGTTCCTTCTGTTATTGCTTTGATTTCACTTTACAGCATGATTTAACATGGATTTAACATTTAAATTTGGTTAAAAACTGATTACAATGAGATTAAAATAAAATGCAAAGTGATTATTATCATGCATTGTTTATCTTTGTAAGAGATGTAACCCTTTTTTGGTTAATATATAATTTTGTACTTGTTAGTCACATTTCATTAATTAAGTGTGTATACCTGGGTTATGATGTCATGGTTTGGGGGCTATTTAAATGTGTATCTGGCTCTCCCTGCCATGCCCCCTGATGAAGGCTTAGTGGCCAAAGTGCTGGGGCAAGTATCGTCAGCACAAGCACTAATAAAACTGCATCTTGCAATTGATACTTTTGTGTAAATAGTTTTATTGCCATGAGTGCTGTTTCAGTGAATTTCTACTGTTTTTGGCTGGCCGCCCTCTCAACAGCACTGGCCCTGCATCGTTTCACAGCAGCCACTCCTGGATTTGTAGTACATTTACAGCTGGAACCTTGTGTCCATATAGTACAAGCTGCACACAAAACAGTAATAAAACATACAAAAATATTCATCCTAATACAAAGTCATATAGGCCAAGTGCATAAATACATAAAATGGCAGTTCATCACATGTCAGAAAAACAATTATAACTACTCAGTGATGTTATAAGCCATATTTTCAGTGGTGAAATTGGTGGACACTTAACAGCCATACTTCAGAACTGAGACTGAAGAAATTTCCAAATTTGGGAAACAAAGTGGCTGAAAATAGACCAAGTTTTCTTGGTTCCCAGGTGTGTAAATTCAAGGAGATGGCTATTCTGCAAGGAAGCTTTTATTATTCTGCAAGGAAGCTTTTATATCATTTCATTTTTATTTTCCTACCTCTGTGCCAATAGGCATAAATGCCCATTTTCATTAGTGACAAGTTTATCACTCCGGTGCTTAATTCGTTCAGTCAAATAATCTGGGGTCTGACACATTACACATTTGTAGACAAAAATATATTTGTGGAGTTTCTTTCTGTTTGCTAATGAGATTCACCCCTGCCTGTTATAGAGGACACAATGGTTGGTTTCACATGGGCAAGCAAAAATTAAATGTAATAGACAATTATACAGTATGTCTAGTTTATAAAGATGTTCAGAGGTGGCATGCTCATACAATATGTCTACATAATCAAAAATAGGAAACGTTTTGAGAATGTATGATTTTTTGCAGGGTGTTAGGTTTTAGACTTTCCTTAACTCTGTGAACTAGTCCAACCCTTTTATCAATGTATGGCACTGCTCTTATCTCTATAACCACACTACTCTTTGTTAATCCATTATGGACAAATTGTTGTACCTTTGTGCTTGCTGCTGCACTCACTGTATTCATTCTTGGTACCCTGCCTTGCTGTACCTTACCTGCCATGCTCCTCTCACACAATATTTCACTGTGTATTTTTGCTTGTTGTACAGTATGTTGTGCACTGTCATATTTTCCTTGTACATTTTACTTTGTTCAATATTTTCTGTTGTTGGTTACATGTCTTGTACCCTACCATGTCATACCTGAAAATATGCATTTAACTGTCTAGCATACTTACCCAGTCATCAAGAACAAAATAAATAAATGTTCCCTACCAAATTATCAACACGTTTGTTTCCTGTACCCTGTGAGTCTAGCTGGAATCCAAGGTATTTCTAAAAGTCCATTAACTCCAGGGAAACACTATTATTGCCAACAATGTGAATAGCTGAAAATTATTTTAGTTTTGTGGGATAACCAAATAACATGAGTTTGGTTTTAATTGAATTCAAACTCAACCAAGAATGTAAAAGAATGATTGCAGTTCATCAAAACTCTTTTGTAACTTTATAAGTACATTCATAAATGAACTACTATAGATATAAACAACAGTGTGGTCAGCATAGAGGTGGTACTTAATGTTGGCAACACTGTTGTCTGGACCCCTTAGGCAGATGAGAAAGCAGAGAAAGGCCAAGGACCAAGCTGTGGGGAATGCCCCTAGAAGTGGTAAGTGTACTAGATTCTAAACCATTTGCAACAGTTAGTTGCTTCATGATAGCTGAATAAGCTGCTAACCATTTGCTTCTCTGTAGAATTCACTGCCTACACAATTTAAACAACCTTCATCCTATACTCTTTATTCCTCAGCTGCCCTTCAGTATTTCAAAATGCTAAATGCTTATTCCTGTAATTTGTGTTAATGTAAATATTTATTGTAACTGTTTTTAGTACTTTATTTGTATGTTTGTAATGTTTCTAATTTTTGACCTCAGATTGTACCTGAAAAAGGAATGCTTATTCCAGTGTACCTACCTGACAACCAAAGAACATGAAATTAAATTAAAATAAATTAAAGCAGCAGTGCAACAAAAAAAAGTGTTTCCAAAAAGCAAATTTTTTGTAATGGTTATGAAAATTATTGGCAGAACTGTTGATTTTTTTTTTCTGGATGCTTCCTATCTGTGTATGATACATTTGAATTTTTGTCTGCATTCTTACCCTCCTCAGCTCTTTAATATTATTTCAATGCAAAAATGTGGCAGCTATTTTTTTTTCTTAAGAAATAATTCTTTTAAAACTTTCATAAATTTCTTAAATAATGATGGAAACTCAAAATCCCACCACTAAAATAAACTGTAAGACATCTGGCATTGATTAGGAAGAAAAATAGGTGGGGTCAAAATGTTCCCCATTTTCGGTGCACTGCTGCTTTAAATGAAAAATTGGGATGATTCAGGCAGGCTTCCAATCATTTTGTAAGATCCCCTTACAAAGTAACCAATTGAAAAGGAATGTTAAGGGTTTAGCAATTGGGAGATCAGAAATTTTAAGTAATTGCAAAGTCAACTCATCAGATCTTCCACTTTTACAAGATTTTTAGTTTAGAAGGGCCTCGATCACCTCAGCTATTTCTATTTTAGACAACTTCCACTGCCTTCATATCTGGGGATTCCCAAGTCCTTAAGATTGATGTTATTCTGTCCAAAAACATTTCAAGCCTCAATAAAGAATAAATCAAAAATATTGGGATAAGCTTTATCCTACACCGTAGAGCCATCATCAAGTTGAATTTTAACACTGATGGTACATTTAGTCTGCTCCATCAAGTTTTTAATAATTAACCAAAACTTGGTGGGGTCTCCAGCTGCTTCATTTGTCTCATTACTAAAACAAAAAGCAAGTCTTTTTCTTTCTTAAACTCCAATACACACTGGTGGTGGAGTTTCCCATTGGAAACCCAATTCCACTGCATTTTACATATTATGTAATTTTGTATACATTTTAAAATCTACAGCATTGTTAAAAAACATTAAGTAATTATGTAAATGAAAGATTTTTGCTGTACAAGTAAACAATGTAGAGATAGTTACATATCAGTAAACAATATCATATTGCATGTTTGTTAAGCATGATGTTCATGTAAGACTGATGTCCCAGTGTGAAAGTACATAGTGCTTATACTGTAGTATTGGCAGTTGATAAACGCAAATGTATAGGATTTACCTGCAGTCATGCTGTAGTCATACCTTATTCACCATTCTTCCTACACATTATTTTAACTGTCCATTTCTGTGCACATACAGTACCTTGCAAATATTTATTTGGTATTAACTGTGAAAACAATGACACAGTTTCTTAACAGCAACATTTTACAAAGCCAATTAGTAATTATGCAAATGAAATATTTTAGTGTATAGTTATATATCAGTTAGCAGTATTAGATTGTGCATTTATTAACCTGTACTGTAAGTGCATGAGGAACTGATTGATGGAAATGGAAGAACATTATCTAAAGAGTTATCAGTCAAATCATTTAAGTGTAGCTGACTGGCATTACCTTGTAATCATATTTTAGTTGCCATTCTATTCACACTTTAAGTTTTCTATGTGATTACCTCTCAAATACATGTCAGACAATCATTAACTGTTGGGCCAATACACAAGACTTGCATACATATGTAGTACACTTTTCAGAGCAAATTTAATAATGTCAAAAGAGATAACATAGAAGTTGTACAATAGAATTGCTGCTCTGATTCGCAATAGCTATTACACAAGTAGTTATTCTTGTAAGAACAAATTACATAATACCAGAACAGATACAGTGATAGTTGCACAATGGATTTGCTGTTATACTTTGCAATAACCATTACATGAGTGTGTTACACTTGTTAGAATAAATTAAATGGTGCCAAAAGGGAGAAAGCAGTAGCTGCAAGTGTAACTATTTTTAAGGCAAATTGTAAAACTATACAACTACATATCAACTAAATAAGTTAAATGTAAATGCATAGCTTTTACAATGTACCTACAGTGTAGTTATACAGTAGCTACAGTGTAGTTAGTCACACTTAAAATAAAGCATGATCAACTTTTTTTAAAAAAAGGTTTCACCTTAGTTGGATACAGAAAATTACAACTGTGGAAGCATTGTAAGTTGTTGTGCTGCAGTAGTCATATCACTACAGCAGCACAATAACATAGTGCTGTCACTGCTGCAGTACAGTAAACATATTCCAGGCATGGAATTCCATGCATGACACATCGCGCCCGTTTCTCAAAGCCCTTAAAATGATGCAAGGCACCCGAGTCAAACATAAATGATGCAAGTGGCACCTTGCATCAATGAATGCACCTTGAGCTGTTCTGAAAGGCAGCCTGCATCACACACAGGCTGCATGTGCCAAAGGGGGTTTGCGCCAGCCTTGCACCAGTGAACTGATTGTGACATGACGCTAGGAGGCATGTGACAGACACAAGCTGCATATCCCCTATATCATGTTTCTCAAAACTGTGAAAGAGGGCTAATTTCTAAGTGCCATTAGACCATGGTCTAAGGGCACTTCGAATATGTCCCTCTGGGATAGTTGAGCAATTTGTGGCAATGTGCCATGGTCCCTCCTCCCCAGCCCTGATCCTTTTGTTATGTTTAATGTAAACTCCCTGGTGGTCTAGTGGACCACCTCCCCAATTCCATGTTAAATATAAATTATATAAAACCCCTTCCCTGGTGGTCTAGTGGACCCCCTTCCCTGATTCCTGATGTCGCCTGTAAATATCATTAATAAAAAAACTTCCCTGGTGGTCTAGTGGACACCCTCCCCCCCCAAACAGGTAGTGCCCACCACCTCACTCCCCAATATAACAATAGCCAGCAAATTATCAAAGTTGTTAAATATAACTTACTAAAAGAATCAAAGTATACGCATCTCACTTGTTCTTGGCAAAAAATTCATAATGCAACACATACCTTATTATTGTTTCCTTCTTAATTCTTTCCCTGTTCAGTCCATCCTGGCTTACATGCTGCCCCAGCACAGAGTGTGTGCCTGGTTCCAGTCCCGGAGGAACTGGTGGAAGAGGAACAGGTCATTGCAGAGGATGATATCATTATTATTGAAGAACATACAATTACACAATCATAGTTTATTAAATGAATTCTGATTGTTACGTATTATTCTTTCCCTCACCAACCACATTCCCAAAGACATCATACGGAGAACTCAACATGACACTCCACACAAAGAATTGTGACCTTCTCCATAGAGAACTTCCAAAAACCCCAGAACCAGTCCGATCACATCATCAGCTATCATTAACTAGCTTTGTAAGACAAATGTTTCCAGGGCACTTATCCCCAAAGGAATAAAAAAACAATTTCCCCACCTGACCATCTCACTCACAACTGCCTCAAAGAACATGGGGTCACCACAGAACCCACATTACCAATAGAAACAGCAATACTGGTACCACTTCACCAAGTTTATATTATCTATTGCTGTATTGCAAATGATGATGCCGACACTGAAGACAATAGTGGTGTCACAGAGTGGGCCATGGAGGGAGCCAAAGATAAAAATCTTGCTCCCTCCAGTGGCCAAGGTAGTGCACCACTGGGTGTCGGTGGCTCATTTGAGCCCCATAAGGATGATGATGAGCCCCGACCTGGTACATCCAGCCCTGTTGCAGGAGATTGTGGTCACGCATATAAATGTAAGTACAGAAATAGTTATTGCATAACTTTCAAACTGGTGTGTGTGTGTGTGTTAACTTTTTAAGACAGCTATTATGATAATAGATTATGTTACCTTGTTCCTGGTTATACCATCACTATGCAGAAGCATCTCTCAGAATTAGCCTCAGTGACCTTCAACAACAGACACCTTCACAGTTCGAGGTCAGGGCCAAGTGTAGTGAGCACTGATGCTTTCCATGCATATTTTCCCAAAAGTGCTGGCTAAGTTTATTTCTTTTGCTTAAATGAAATGCTAAAACAACTTGCATAGACAGTTTAGTGGTGATTTAAACAATATAATGTTATATGTTTTATTAACATAACAAGTTAATTTCAAAAATTACTATATAGTGTAATTGTTAGTCCACTCCAGCCTGGGAATGGGTCCCAGGGTGGTAGCCTGGGTAAAACATTGGCTGGACAACAGGACACAGAAGGTAACTGAAAATGGAGTCCACTCTGAAGAAAAAGGGGTTACTAGTGGGGTACCGCAGGGTTCAGTGCTGGGTCCAGTCCTTTTTAATGTATTTATAAGTGACACTGCAGAGGGACTGGAAGAAAGTATGCCTCTTTGCAGATGACACAAAGATCTGCAACAGAGTTGATACACAAGGAGGCGTGGAAAGGATGAGAAGGGACTTGGCAAGGTTGGAGGAATGGTCAAGTAAGGCAGCTAGGATTCAATGCAAGAAGTGCAAAATAATGCACCTGGGAAACAAGAACCCACGGGAAGAATACACAATGGGGGGGGTAGTAACAACAACAGAAAAGGAAAGGGACCTGGGGGTAATCATATCAGATAACCTTAAGGTTAGCAAGCAATGTGAGAAGGCAGTAGGGAGGGCTGAGGGTATACTGGGATGCATAGGGAGAGGCATCACCAGCAGAAAACAGGACGTTGTTATCCCGCTGTACAGACAGTTGGTGAGACTCCATCTGGAGTAATGCATCCAGTTCTAGAGGCCCCATCTCTGCAAGGACATAGACAGGATAGAGGCAGTCCAGAGGAGGGCAACTAAAATGGTGCAGGGTCTGCAAGAGAAGCCGTACGAGGAGAGACTAAAGGAGGTTAATATGCATATCCTTGAGGAAAGAAGGGAGAGGGGAGACATGATACAAACTTTTAAGTACCTCAGTGGAATCAACAAAGTCCAACAGGGTAGCATCTTTCAGAAAAAAGAGACTTACAAGAACAAGGGGACACAATTTAAAGATGGGGGGGTGGTTCAGGGGCAATGTGAGGAAGTATTTTTTCACAGACAGGGTGGTGGACGCATGGAACAGCCTTCCTGAGGAGGTTGTGGGGTCTAAAACTGTGGGAGAATTCAAGAATGCATGGGGCAGACATAAGGCAATTCTTGTGGGGGGTAGGAAGTAATAGGCTGTTGGTTAACTAGGATCTGCGGCCTATCCTGTAGGTAGGGAAATGGGCAGACTAGATGGGCCAAGCGGTCCTTATCTGCTGTCAAAGTCTATGTTTCTATGTTAGTTAGGAATACCCTAGTGTTTATACAAAGCAAAAACATGTGTTATGCTGAAAGCAAGTCACTAGGTGCTCTTGAAATCATGATCTTAATATACACTTCTTTTTAAATTTTTTTTTTTTCTTCAACTGGTCAACCTCCTTGCTGCTACAAACTGGCTGGAATTAAAGAGTGTGCATTATACATTCATTCAAGGTTTCATTTATTAAATTGCATTATTTTATATGCTTAAACTGTAGCATACAAAATGGTATTTCACATTGAGGTACACTGTTCAGATACCATATACAACAATAAAGGGTATGTTGGGTTCAAGCCCCAGGAAATCTTTACTATATTCTGACATATGCAGTTAGTCTTCACCATTCAACTGCCACGAAGAGTCTATACAAATAGTAGAACATTGACAGGCTCGAGCTTGGTTTTCAAACTACTGTCCGTGGTGCATTCCATGTAACTGTCAGATTCTTTACTCTGCCTGCCAAAGTTAGATACCTTGGAGGTTGCTCCTTCAGCTTGAAGATTTTACTTTATTCTCTGTTTTTTTTCAAGTTACCATTTTTTGGGGGGGTTTTGTTTGTTTTTTCAAAAGTACTGTCCTTGGTAAAATCAGATAAATTAGTCTAGATTTAGCTTGAGGTAAAAAGTTTTTAGTTTTATTAATTACTAGTAAGTACTGTATACTTGCCAGTTCCTGCTTAACTGTGCTGTGTTCCTGAACTGGGAATTTTCTCATTTTTGTTCCTTGGTCTCTGAACTGAAACAAAAATAATAATAATAATATCTTACTAGTGTTTTATTATTACTCCTAGGGATAGGAGGGAGGGTTTAGAAGGGGAGTTGAGCCTGCTGCAACTGAGCCAGCCCTGTACTGTGATGGTGAGGGTGACTGGCTAGGGTGCAGTAAGGGTTTGGGACCTGCTTGGGGATAGTGTTTTGCTGCTGCTTGCAGCTGTGTATTTTTGTTTTCCGCCACAGAATTTTACCCCCTCCTCGACATGCACCCCTCTGGAGTTGAGAATCTTACGTAAGGGAGGTGCGGGGGGGGGTACAGCCCCCTCCACAAAAATGCTGTGTTTTACTGGAAGTTGGGTCGCTGACAATTGCATATCACTGAAATGCTTTTTGGCTATATACATTCGCGATGATAGTGATCAACTGTTTTTTGACCGCTATTATCACATGAAACCAGATTATGCAGTTTCTGCAGAATATCCTGAGCAGATCAGTTCCGGTTCCTCAGCAAGTACCTCAGTAACCATCAATTCAAACTCCAGTTCAACCACCATTCACACCAATGGTTGCTTCTTCGGTTTCCAGTTAGGCTGAACTGGACCCCTATTATGAAGAGAAGGAAGACGAGGAAGACGACAACCTTGGGGAACCAATTGAGCCTGAAGTCTTGCCAGAACAGCAGGAGTTCAAGTCTCCCATTCAACATCCTGAAGATTTCTCTTCCCACTTTTCCTTTATGAAACAAGTGGCAGAGACACTGGATCTCCCCACTCAGGAGACCACTGAGGATGAGGAGGAGGAGGAGGAACCAGATTATATAGATATGATTGATTTGGCAGCTACTATATGTTTACTGCTCCACATTTGCAAGTCACTGAAGAGGCAAGTCCTGAAAATCTTAAAAATTCCTACTTAAGTCCCTCCAGTGGACAAGAAAATGGAAAGGAAATACCATTTGGCTAAATGTGGGGCTGAATTTCTCTTTAGTCACCCCAGCCACAAGGAGGTGGTACAGGCAGCTGTCTGTGACAGAGCACATGTGCCATTGTCATCCCATTCCCCTGACAAGAATTCCCAAAAAATCAAGTCTATGGCAAAAAAAGGCTACTTGGGGGCCTCTTTGGCCATCAGACAGGCCACTTATATGGCTTATGTATCCAGATACCAAAACATTCTCTGGAACTCAGTCTCGGAGCTGGCCAGCAAAGCTCCTCCTGCACTAGCAGCTGATATAGAGGAGACTGCCAGATGTGGCATTGAGGCTTTCAAGTACCAATTCCACATGGCAGTGGATGCCAATGACACTGTTGCTGGGCTTATGGCAACTTCTGTATCCCTGAGAAGGTTTGCTTGGTTCAGGGCCACTACCCTTTCTCAAGATACCCAAACTAAGGCATTAGATTTTACTTATGAGCAGAATTCTCTGTCTGGTGAACAAACAGAAGCTTACATGAAAAAGATGGATGAGTACAAGGCAGCTTATAAAAGTGTATCTGCCAAAGAGAAGGCATTCACCTCCCAGAGGCACCAAAGTAGGGGAGGTAAGGGGATATCCTATACCAGGCCCTTTTATCAGGCTCAGGCTCTCCCAGACTACCAGCAGCAATGTGGCTACTTTAGAGGTAGGGATAAGAAGGAGTAGCAGACATTCTGACCCAAGCCCCCAGCCCAGGACACAGGCAAAGCAGAACCCCTGATGTGCCTGGCAGGGTCACCTCCCCAGTACCCATAGGTGGTAGACTGGCTCACTACTTCCAAGCATGGCAAACCATGACCACAGACAAGTGATGCTCAAAGTAGTGAGCCAGGGTCTTGCTCTCAGTTTCAAGGGTATCCCAAAATTGAGGGCAAGGCTGCTCAAACCTGCAACCCAGGTAGAAAAGGCCTTGCTAGAATATGACGTAGCCAGCCTTCTACTGGCAAAGGCAGTGGAACCTGTCCCAACCTCACAGAGGGGGAAAAGGATTTTATTCAAGGTATTTTCTAACCCTAAAGAAGAAGAAGAATGGGGAGTGGTGACCCATACTGGACCTCAGAGCTCTAAATAGATACATAACCAAGCCAAAGTTCAAGATGGTCACCTTGGCAATAATTCTCCCCACTCTCAGGCAGGGAGACTGGCTGGCATCCTTAGACCTCGAGGATGCCTACTTCCACATCCCATCAGACAATCTCACAGAAAGTGCCTCAGGTTTGGATTGCCATCAGGCCACTACCAGTTCAGAGCTCCACTTTTCAGTCTCACCTCTGCCCCAAGGGTGTTCACAAAGTGTTGTGGTAGTGGCACATTTGAGAAGGCACAGGGTAACAGTGTTTCCTTACCTAGACAACTGGTTAGTTTTGGGGCAGTCCCCTCAGCAGGTGCCCTACAGTCTCTAGAGTTCCTGGTGAACCAAAAAAAGTCAATTTTGTGGTTGGTCCAGCTCCTGGACTACACAGGAGCAGAGTTGGACACTCAAAGAGGGAAGGCATTCCTTCCTCAGTAAAGGGTGGACAGCCTGGTACAGTTGATAAGCTCCTTCTAGCTTCACACTCCCAGACCAGCAAGACATTTTCTACAACTGCTGGGCCACATGGCAGCCTCAACAGCAACAGTGCCAGGAGCCAGGTTTCAGATGAGAGACATACAGTTCCACCTCAGGTCCTACTGGTCTCAGAAAAAAGGACTCCCTATCAAAACTAGTCACAGGGACTTTCATTCAAGGACTGCAGTGGTGGCAGGAAAGGGACAACCTCATGGAAGGAATACCATTCCAGCAGAAGTCTCCAACAGTAGTGTTGACTACAGATGCCTCCCTCCTGGGATGAGGCACCCACCTGTAAGAGCACACTGTACATGGTACATCGACACAGCAGGAGACGCTACTGCACATAAATCTGTTGGAGCTCAGGGTAGTCTTTCTGGCACTCCAGTCATTCACCTCACTGGTCCAGGACAAGGTGGTGCAAGTCAGGACAGACAACACCACAACAATGTACTACAGAAACAAGCAGGGGGGCACAAGGTCCACCCTGCTGTGCACAAAGGCTATGAAAATTTGGAGTCTGGCATATTCCCTCAGGGTCTCTCTCTCAGCAGTCTATCTTCCAGGGAAGGACAACGTCTTAGCAGATGCACTGAGCAGGATCAATTAAAACCACCATGAGTGGTCTCTGAACAGACAGATCCTGCAAACCATCTTCAGAAGATGGGTCAACTCCAGAGACAGACCTCTTTGCAGCCCCATAAAATCACCAGCTGCCACACTTTTTGCTGCTGGCCACCTGCAGTGAGCACGGTGCCACTGGATGCACTAATACTGGATTGAACAGGAAAGTTCCTGTACGCATTCTCTCCATTCCCCCTGTCACTCAGGGTGCTGAACAAGCTCAGATCCCAGCCAGCAACAATGATCTTCATAACTCTGGATTGGGCCAGGCAGCCTTTGTACTCCCTGCTTTTGTCCCTGTCAATCTCCAGATTGATTTGTCTCCCCAGGAGGCACAACCAACCTCAAGTCCCTCAGGTTCATGAACTGGTTCTTGTGAACTTAGAGAATGCTAATCTACAGCTTTCTGAAAAGGTCCTTGAGGTCCTAAGGGTCTCTTGGAAGCCCCTCTACCAGGAAAACTTACACCTCTAAATGGAATAGGTTTTTCATTTGGTGCCAGCAGAAGGTCATAGACCCTTATCAAGCTGGTCTTACAATTCTGTTGGACTACTTAGTCCATCTTCATTTCCTAGGCCTTAAGCCATCTACCCTCAAGGTACACTTGGCAGCTGTCTCTGCCTACCTCTCAGAGGGTAAGAGCACTTCTTTGACTTCCAGTCCAATTTTCAAGAGATTTTTCAAAGGATTGCTTCATTTGCATCCCCCACACAGGGAACCAGCCCCCTCTTGGGACTTGAACATATGCATTGCACAGCTAATGCAAACCCCATTTGAGACCATGTCCTCAGCAGATCTCAAGTGCGTGACTTGGAAACCAGTCTTTCTAGTGGCAATTACTTCAGCCAGAAGGATTAGTGCATGCCAGGCTTTGTCCATACAGTCTAACTACATTTCAGTCCACAGGAACAAAGTAGTACTCAGAACCAATAGCAACTTCCTCCCAAACATGGTGTCTGATTTTCATCTCAACCAGTCTATTACCTTGCCTGTCTTTTTCACTGATCACTCCAGTTCAGGGGAATGCAGTCTGCATAGTCTAGATGATAAGAGAGCTATCAACTATTGTTTGGACCATATGAAGGGCCATATACAGAATAATACTCAGCTCTTCCTGATGTAAAGAAAAGTGGGGAAAGGCAAACCAGCTTCAAAACAGATTACTGCATGCTGGATTGTTGCATGTATTCAGTTTTGCTACAGCAAACTGGGCAAGGAACCCCCAGTGGGCCTCATGGTTCATTCCACCAGGGGTACAGCTACTTCTATAGCAGCTGCCAGAGACATTTCTTTGTTAGAAATTTGTAAAGCAGCCACCTGGAAAATTGTTCACACCTTTACTAAACAGTATTGCCTGGACACCCAGGCTAGAAGTGATGCCAAGTTTAGCACAGCAGTACCGTAGAGCATGTTTCCTAATATAGGTTCTATGCCCACCTCCAAAGGGGGGCATAGAACCTATTTGCATCACCCTACAAGGTTGCTGTGTGTAAGAATATACTATTTCTAGCATCAAGCTTGCCAGTTTTTTCAGTTTTAAGTTTGTTTGTATTGTCATTCTGAGCCCTGAGATCACAAGTCACCTGACCAGGAAGAGTTGAAACTGTAGTTCCTCGGCATAGTCTTGAGGACTACAGTTTTCAAATACTGTGTTTATTTTAAACCTTAAAGGTAAAATCTTACTTTGGCTTGCATAGAAAAGGGCCTGTTACAGCATAAACTGTTTTTACTGCATTTAAAAATGCGATTTAAATCGCAAGTGAATTTGTGACCCCATCTTTAACTTCCAGGTCATATTACAGTTAAAAGCAGCCCTCCTGCAAGCAGGGCGTGCAGCAACGCTCGCGGAGACACGCTCATCAGCACATGTTGTGCATGTTACGCGTGTTACGCGTTGTAAAGTGTTCTTCTGGGGCAAGATTTAAAGATCATATAAAATCAGTAAATTAGTAATCCTGTGTAGAGAAGATAGTTTGCGTGATAAATGGACTAAACACCACCGGATTATTTTCTGAGGTAAAATTTTGATCACAAACTTTAGTTGGCCTATTTATTGGAAATAAAAATGGAGAAAAACATAATTTTTGAAGGTAAAGCAGGGACTCAGTGCATTGAATGTGATATGTACCTGTTTTCAGATATACCTATAATTGACTTCCATTTTACCTGCCTAAAGTGTAAACAGAATGCAGAAATGAGTATTGAACTATCTTTATTTAGCACAAGGTTAAAGGCCCTAGAAATCAGCCAACAGAAATTAATAACGAAAATGGTAAATGAGGAATGTGACAACTTATCCTGTGAAAATGAGACAATGAATACAAAAGCAAACATAGCATTACAACAACAGATTGCCCATCCATTACCCACCATAACTATTCAAAATAGCAATACATCAAAAAAAAACCTAGAGATATGGACATTCAAGATAACCTAGACAATGAATGGTATGAGGTCCAAACTAGAAGACCCCTAAAAAAAAAGGCAGGAAAGCTGAATGCTTTACTGTACCACTATTGAATAGTTTTGACCCACTGATTACACTAATAGATGGGGATATCATACCACAAACTGAATCAATTCAGATACAAGAAAATACATCAAACAAGGAATGTTCCAAAAAACAGAAAGTGACAATGGCACCCAAATCAGCAGACAAAGCACAAATGAGCATAGGAACGCACACTCCCAAAAACCCCTCTTCTAATAACGTTATGATTAATACAGAGATAACAGCTTCATTAGCTATACATCCATTATTGGGAAGCCAATCAGAACCAAATAATGAACAGGAATTACCAGCAATTGATATGGAATCAAATCTAGATCAAAACCCACCGGAACAAATATTCATTCTAGGTGACTCAATAATAAAGTACACAGATAGAGGAAACAAAGAAAATGTAACTAGTTGTAGTTATAGTGGGGCATTGATAAAAGACATAACAAAAGAGATTCCAGGGATACTGAAAAATGTGAGTGGGGAAAAAAATACTGTTGTACTACACGTCGGAACAAATAACAGCAGAAAGCAAGACGCACAAGAAATTATTTCTGATATGGAAAACGCTATTAAATGTATCCAAGAGCATGATGCAACTCCCATTATTTCTGAAATTTTACCAGTTCCTAGGGCAAGCCACTATAGAACTAGAAATATTAAATCATTTAACAACTGGCTACGCGGGTGGTGTTTAACAAATAATATATTTTGCATTAAAACTTGGGAAAAATTTGAGAACAAAAATGAGGTATATGGTTATGATGGGTTACATCTAAACAAACATGATTCAAGACTGCTGGGGTGTAATATTTATGATGCAATTAATGTTTCAAAACACTAATAGGAAGGGGGAACAGGGGATACCATTTTGAGAATAGATTAGAGATACAAAACCCAAAACCAACTAAACAAATACACAAGAAAGTAAGTAAACGTATATTGAAAACAGGTATAAATTTTCTACTAACAAATGCAAGGAGTCTACATGGTGCAAAAATGACTGAATTTCAATATTTTTTAAATAATGAGGAAATAGAGATAACCGCTGTAACTGAAACATGGTGGAACGATAACTCTGAGTGGTGTAGCAATATATCAGGATATACAACATATTTCAAAAATAGAAAGGATAAAAAAGAGGAGGTGTGGCATTATTTGTTAAAGAAAACATAAAATCAAAATAAACTGTGGATGTAATTAATAGTGCATTAAGTGAAATTATATGGGTAGAAATAGTATGTGACAATACTCTGAAACTACTGATTGGTCTGTGTTACAGGCTGCCTGACTCTAACTTTACAATAAACCAGGATATAATAAATAGTATAAATGATAAGTCAAATTATAATGAAATAATTCTAATGGGGGACTTTAACTTTCCAGGAATAAATTGGAATGAAATCATTGGTAGTAACAATATTGAAACTCTGTTTTTGGATACATGTACAACAAATGGATTGTACCAAGTAATAAATCAGTCCACCTGCAACAATAATATTTTGGATCTAGTATTGACAGACATGCCTGATAAAATAACTAATATAATGGTTAAACCTCCATTACTATGTAGTGACCATATGATAATTACCTTTAATAACTCTACATGTTTTAAACCAGTTTTGGGTAAAACAGTAGTTAAAGATTATAACAGAGCAAATTTTGTTAATATTAAACAGATTCTATCAGAGTGGAAATGGGACAACAACATAGATTGCAGTAACGCATTATGGAACAAAATCAAAAATAAAATTACAAACTTAGAAGAATAAATATATACCAAATAGAACCTTGTACAATAAAAGAGGTAAAATTCTACCTTGGATGACCCCAACTATTACAAATTTAATTAAACAAAAATGTAGACTGTATAGAGCAATGATAAGAGACAGTAGTGATTATAATATCTGGAATTACAAGATCTCACAAAAAAAATGTAAATACAAAATTAGAATGGTGGAAAAAAAATTTGAAACAAAGCTTGCACACATTAAAGATGGTGGAAAGTTTTTATTCCTACATAAATAATAAAAAATCAAACTCTAGAAATATAGGTCCACTGGTGATAGATAATAGTGAAATATCATTTCAAGTCAGTACAGATGAATTCAACAAATACTCTTGTTCATTTTTCAATACTAAAACATATCCAACAATAGTCACTAAAATTCCAAAAGATACTTTAAATGAGATAACTAAAAAAGAGATTATGGACAACCTAAACAAACTAAACACAAATAAATCACCTGGTCCAGACAAGTTACATCCTAGGTTATTGAAGGAAATTAAAGAATGGATAATTAACCCACTACATAAACTTTTTAACATTTCACTAAATAGAGGGCATGTCCCAATGGACTGGAAAACTGCAATTGTCACACCTATTTTAAAAAGGAAATCGATCACAAATTTCAAATTATAGACCCATTAGTTTAACAAGTATAGTAGGTAAAATGTTGAAACAATATTAAAAACTAAGATTGAAAGTTACCTAAAAGTAAAAGGATTAGAAGACAAATCCCACCATGGTTTTGGAAAAAACAGATCCTGTCTAACAAGTAACATGTTTTTTTATGAACACATAAGTAAATGTATAGAAGATAATAAAGCTATAGACACAATTTATCTTGACCTATGTAAAGCATTTGATAAAGTGCCACACAGACTACTAACAGATAAAATGGACAAACTTGGTATTGACAATCGGATCACAAATTGGGTAATTGGCTAAAAAATCGTACTCAATGTGTTCGTATAAAAGGTCATGTATCAGGCATGAGATTGGTAATGAGTGGGGTGCCTCAGGGATCGGTCTTGGGACCGATTCTGTTTAACTATATTTATATCAGATATGACATCAAATTTAAAACAGTTTAGCCATAAAATTTGCTGATGACACTAAACTAACAGCCCAGGTAGATACTAAGGAAGATTACCAAGAACTCGTAAATGACTTAAAAAAATAGAATTAAGGGCTGTAAAAAAACAAATGACTTTCAGCAATGAGAAAAGCGTTGTTATGCATTTCAGAAAAAATAACTTGCATCATGGTTACACATTAAAAGGACAAATAATAAAACCTGTAAATCAACAAAATTACTTAGGTATTATAATAGACTAGGATCTAACATTTCATGCACATTACAATAACATCATTAATAAAACAAACAGACTAATAAGATGCATAAAAAGAAGCTTTACATCCAGAAATAGAAAATGCACTATTCCACTCTATAGGGCCTATGTGAGGCCTCATTTGGATTACTGCTCCCCCTTGCGGAATCCATACCTGAGAAGGGATATAAATAGAATGGAGGGGGTGCAGTGGAGGGTTACCAAAATGGTGGAAGACATATCGACCATGAGCTATGATCAAAGATTGGACGAATTAAAGATGTATTCCCTGGAACAGAGAAGAATAAGAGGAGATGTACTTTTTATGCATAAATTATGTGGGGAGGAAGAGTTACTAACACTATTAAATCTATCTTATAATAAACATAATTGTAATTTAAGAAGCCACAGATATCAATTATCTCTAACATACCCAAAAAATAATAAAAGGAGATCCTTTTTTACCCAGAGAATAATAACCTTGTGTAACACATTACCTAATTCCTTGTTTGATAATAGAGATCACAAAATCTTTAAGCATAAACTAAATTCAATCCTGTTAAAACAAACATGGAAATTACCAGCTTGGCTGGAGACATACCAAAATGGGCCTCAGCTTTCTGTATGTCTATGCCTCCTCGTATAACTCCTAGTATTGCTTGGTAGTCTGCATATGTCAGAATATAGTAAAGATTTCCTGGGGCTTGAAGACACAATTCACCATAGTAATCTTGTTACTTCCAAGGGAATCTTTACTGTATTCTGAGCTCCCATCCTACTGTACCTCCCCTACTAGAACCTGGTGGGCACTGCACTCCAGCTATTCATGTTTTGTTGTTGAAACTTGTTTAGGTTGGTAGGTTTTGTGCATCTGTGACATGAGTCTTTTCAGATGTCCTATTCAAAGGGAGGATTGTAGTTCTTATGGAGATTTAGTTCTTGAGGATAGCATAGACAATATATTTTTTTTACGTGCTTTATAAGAATCTAACAGCTACATAGAATGCACCAGGGACAGCAGTTTGAAAACCGAACTCGAGCCAATCAACGTTATACTATTTGCATAAGTTCTTTAACTCTTTTCTGTCTGGGGCAGTGGAAGGGTGAAGGCTAACTGCATATGTCACAATACAGTAAAGATTCCCTTGGAAGAAACAAGATTACTATGGTAATTCCTTTATTGGTAAGTAATTTTTTCTTGGCTCACAACGGTAACAATATGTGCAATTAAAGTTCATACATCAAAGTTGCCTCTGTTCCACCATACATAATGCTAAATGTACCCATTTCAGACACAGTCTTCAAGATAGCTAACATTGTTTCATATTACAAGTCAAATTAAAACAATGTAATAACTGGATTGTGTTTTTTCATGTAGAAGGAGCAGGTTATCATTTGCCATTATAATCCCCGGGTTATAAGGGTGAACATGTGCCACCTGCTCCTTCCCCTAGCTCACACTGCACCTCAGCACACAGCACAACAAACAGTGAAGTGGCAAAATCACCTCACAAACTGCATCCCAGTTGTCAAACTCACAGCTAACGTCTGTAAAAGAATTCTTTTTTTTTCAGTGTTTTAGTCCTTTTCCTCAAGGTTTTGTTTTGCTCGGCTTTGTCTTGTGCAGTTCCCTCAGAGATATGCTAATGAGGGTGATGCCCTCTGACATCAACATTCTCATTAGCATATCTCGGAGGCAACCGTACCAGAGAAAGCAGAGCAAAACAAAACCTTGAGGAAAAGGACTAAAATACTAAAAAAAATTATTTTACAAACGTTTTACCACAGAACTGCAAGTTTCAATCAGCTTTCAATAAATTTTTTATCGTTTTTTGCAAGATAATTTCCTTCTTCAATCCTGTCATAGTGTGCCATTCTCACACGAACCAGCCATGCTGCAGTTGCAAGAAAGATGTATTTAAGCAATTCCGTTTCTCTGACTCTGCCAAAGTTTTTTTTCCAAGTACTAACAGTTCACAAATGTTATAATCAATTGCACATTCAGTTGAATTAACTTTTTGCCATAAACGCTGTGTCATAGTGATTTTATTTCTCTATAAGGAGAAAAAATGCGAGCCAGCAATTTCATAAAACAATGCATGGGGTAAAGTGCATCAATGAGAATTTAATGCCCACCTTCAGTGTGGGATGCTTTAATAAATCCACGGGCTTCACCCTCGGGGGTTTATGTAGCATCCTACACCTCGGGTGGGCATTAAATTCTCATTATGCACTCCCCCCATGCATTATTGTATATGTAATAACTGGCTTCTGCTTTTTCCCATAGAAGGAGCACATTATAATTCACCGTTATAACCCATGGGTTATAATGGCAACCACGCGCCACCTACTCCTTCTGTAGCCTCGCACTACACCTCATCAACCTCCATGGCGACATTCTCAGTAGTAAATAATAGTGGCAGTAAATCAGTTCTCAATGTAGCAGCAGTACAGACAAGTTTTTTTTAAAACAAATAAACATACCTTGCTCTTCAAAAAACCACACACTCCATAACTCTATCCCGAACACTCTCTTTCTTGCATCTCCATAGAAACCATATGATACATCAGGTCACATCAGCTTCCTAATCAACATATCACCGAACAAACCCAAAGGGAAAACAAATCTCGAGCAAAACCTTTTGAAAACTTTGCAAAATTGACTATACAAGGACATTTTCAAGAGAGGAATTCAACTTTCTCTAAAAGGTATTTTTAAATTTGCGTTTCCAAGAAAGGACTTCAGCACTTGAACCATGTTGCCATTTTTTTTTTCTCCGTGAGGCAAAAAAATGGAAGCCAGCAATTACATCTAACAATGTATGGAGTGAGTGCATAAACATGAAATTAATGCCCACCCTCGGTGTGGGATGCTTTTATAAACCCCGAGGGCGAAAGCATCCCACACCTTGGGTGGGCATTAATTTCATGTTATTCACTCACCTCCAAACATTATAGTATATATAATGTTTTGCAGACAAGGGCTGTAACATCCAACTGACCATCACTAGTGCAGCCCTACTCATCAGTAGTTAGTTAGCTCACCTAAGGTAATAGCATCACCTTCTATGCAGTCACAGTATTGTTCACCCTTAATTATATTTCATGTTCAGCCTTACATATTACTTTAAATTTTTTTGTACATTTCATATGATGACAATGTGTTTCACTGCAAAAAAAAAACAAGATTCAAAGGATGTTGAAATTTGGTGCAACATTATGGTATTTCTATGCTTATGTGTGTGTCACATCACATGACAGAAGCACCACTGGTTATGCTATTGTCCCCACAACCTTTCATCCATTGCACCCTTGCTCCGTTAGCAATACACAAGCTGTAGTAATCAATTAATTTGTGTCATGCACATTAATAACTATTGCATGTCCTGCTCCATCACATGACTGCCTGTTGCTGTAGTTAAAATATGCTTATTGCTTTGCGTGTGAGGACTGGTATGTTACTTGGATAATATTAAACATTGTCAAATCTTTACCATTCAAGATTTACAGTATGTTGAACTTTGGTATCACAACACAGTAATTATATGCTTATGTCTGTTGCATGACATGTCACAAACACCATTGATGATGGTGTCCTCTCCACAACCTTCCAGCTTTTGACACATGTCATTCTTGCTCTGCTTGCAATACACAAGACATACTAATGAATTAGTTTGCTGTATGTCCTGTGATATCCACTGAATATTCTGCTCTACATACAAGTGGCTGTAGCTGTAGTTCAAATATGCTTATTGTTTTCAGTGTGTAGAATGTGTATTACTTGAATAAGAGTAACTACTGTAAAATCCTTACCATTCAGTTTCTTTTGTTTTGTCTATGTTTCCAGTACATAGGGTACTGTAATATTAATTCACTGCTAGTGCTTGATATTCACGCCTCATCCCATGTACTGTATCCATAGCAAAACAGAAATTACAGATATGTACAGTATGACACTGTATTTGTTCTAATGTGCTTTTTTGTTTCTTACAGAAATTCCAGCACCAGCCTTCAATGATGAGCAGGAACTCTGGCATTTGGCGCAGCAAGTCAATTCTTTGGCTGGCTCTTATGGTAGTACATACAGCCCAGAAAGAATTAGCAGAGAGCATGCAATGCCATGAGGGACTCAACCACAGACATAATGAGGCACTGTGTGCTCTCAACAGCAGCAATGTGGTCCTTAACAGAAGTTTTAAACAACTTTCAGAAAACTTAGAAGACCACCTTGCTATTGCCCAGACCACACAAAACCTGCTGCATCAAATGCCAGAGGAAATGCATGAAATGTACCATCTCCTTCAGTAGAGGGCAGACCAGACCTTCAACATCTACATCCATGTTAAACATTCTCCTCAACAATATGTTCCTCCAGAAGAGTTCCTGGTTTTAGAAAGTGAAGCCAAGGAGCTCTGAACTGCCATTCCTTCACACTTGGACATCACCAAAGCAGAAGTTTCCACTTTCAACATCCCCTGTAGGAAATTACTCACATACAGTCCCCCTCATTGCCATGGACTAGGGAAAATACCTCCTTGTGAGAAATATGGACATTTTTTGTGAAGAAATTGACAATTTGTTTTAAACATAAGTTTTAGGAAGGAGGCTTTTTTTTAATAAATTGTGATAGTATTTATTTAGATTTTTTTTTATTTGTCTTATAAATATGAACATTCAAAGGTTTAAATTAATTTTATATATTTTTTGTTTTTAACTTAACTTTACTACAGTATTACTGTGCTTTTATTTCCAAAAGATGCTGACATGCAGGGTCCCCCAGGTTCTGCGCCAAGTGAGGAGATCCATCTGGCTGCAGAACCGCAAAGTCCTACTGGTCTTATGCTTCAATGCATACAGATGCAGATGCGGGGCACCCTGTGAGCCCTGCAATAAGTGAGAGTTGTCCATCTGGCCATAGATGCAGATGTGTAGAGCACTCCAGGCCATGCAACAAGTAAAGTGATTCATCTGGTTGTGAAAGCACAATGCCCACAAGCCCTGTGCATCTAGCTGATGCAGATGCACAGGATCTTCTGGGCCCTGTGTCAAGTGAGGAATCCATCTGGGCATGGAAGAACAGGGCTCATAGCACCCTACACTTGTGCGCCAAGTGAGGACTCCATCTAGCTGTGGAAGCACAGGGTCCTCCACACCCCATACTTCCATGTGGCTACAGATGCAGATATGTATGTATGGCCCTCTGGACCATATGCCAAGTGAGGAGTACCTCTAGCTGTAGAAGTACAGGGCCCAGAGGGCCCTGCTCTTCCATGAGGCTACAAATGCACACTCACACAGAGCATTTTGGCCCCTGTGCCAATTGAGAAGTCTTGGTGTGGAAGCACAGAGCCCTGTGAGCCCTGTGCTTCTGCACCAAGTGAGGAGTCCATCTAGTTGCAGAAACATTAATGACACAAATCACTGGGGCATAATGTTATCTTTTCAACTTGGTGTAGAATAAACTGTTTTGTTGATAAGCTATTATGGGCTCCTGAGTGAGTACCTCATTCACTTTAACACCTTAAGTGCTACCCTTTTTTGTTTTACATTGCAGTTTTGGGTATTGGCTGAGCACCTGTTCTTCCTGCTGAGAGTGCATGCTTTTGTGGTTTTCTTTTGATGTACATTTTAAAGAGTAGTACAATCAAAATTTTCGAAAACATATGTAGTGCAGAGTATTTTGATTTTTGGGTGTAGTCTTGGTGTTTCCTTCCCCATGTTTACTATTAAGAGTTTTTCTTTTGTAAATTAGCCTGCTAGTTCAATGGTAGTTTCATGGCCCTGGGGATCTCAATCTTAGCAAGGTTTATTGCTCTTCTTTTCCATACAATGCCTCCTGTCCATGTGACAGTGATGTAACCAGGACCACTGATTCAGCAAGTAGTAGAGATAGGAGCTTGATGGTCTAGCCACCACTAAATAGCTCTAATTTAATATTTTTGTTGTCTATGTGTATGTCAGAACTAGCCAGCAGGAGCAAATGTTTTACTTTTAAAACTTTTCATTTCATCAACCTTCACATAACCTTAAAGCACACAAATCACCCCAGATCATCAATGCTATAATTATTAAAGAGACTAGCTATTTTCTTGTAGAATAACCCACTCATTTAGCCTTCAAGTATTTGCTAAACTGTAAATGTGACCATTAGTCCTTACTGGATAAGGAAAGTTACTTATTATCACAGTTTTACTGTTCTAAATTGACTCTAAACCAATGTTGCTGAATCTATGGTCCCAGATACATCACTGTTACATGGGACAAGAGGCACTATAGGAACAAGATGAGCAATAAACCATGCTAAGATGGAGATCCCCAAGGGCCATAAAACTAGAAGGCTAATTTAGAAAAAAAGACTCCTAATAGCAGACAAAGGGAAGGACACATTAGGACTACACTCACAAATCAAAACACTCTGCTCAACATATGTTTTTGCAAATTCTGACTGTACTATTCCTTTAAATCCTGGTCATGCTAAGAGCACAGATTCTCCCAATCCCTTTGAATCAAATGGACTCTCATTTGCATGCTTCAATGACTACAGTCTCCATACCAAAATAAATGTAGTCTAAGAATAATTGCTCACCATAAAATTAATTTTTGTCATGCTGTCTGAATCTTGGTTGTCTAACAAAATCCTTGATAACTGGATAATTGTACCTGGATATGAAATCTTGAGAAAGACAGGGGTAAGCATGGTGGTGGGTGGTGATGTATGGGGTTTCTGTCACTAGGATCCAAGAGTTACCTGTGATGATTGAACAGATGTGTTCAGTGGAGGTCATGGTTATGGAGATTACTTATGCTGCCACCAAGCCCATTTCTATTGTGGGTTGTTATTGAATGCCAAAGGGTAGGCCTGAGGAAGTTAAAAAGCTTATAGATATCATTTCCATATTCAGCTCTACCCATGATTTTATTTGGACTGGGGATTTTAACATTAACAGGGGAGGTGACGGTAGTTTGGTCATAGCTGCTAATGGACATCACTGATGAATTCAGTATGACTCAGTTGATTACTAAGCCTACCAGAATCAATGCTGCATCTTCTAATTTATCTGCTACTCTGGATTTGTTCTCTGTGAGCAAGCCAGAGCAGTTTTCTGAAGCAGGAGTCCTATTTGGACTCCGTTTTCTATTGTGCATTTACCTACTGCATTAAAAACAGGCCCAAAAGAGCCAGCCCAGTGGCACTGGAGACTGAGGTGCTGGACATCACACCTCATACAATGCTGGTGACCCAGGTTTGGGAACAAGCCTGGGCTGCTGGGGGTTGGCAGGGGAGAGAAAATTGAGCATCTGGAGGACTGCTCTCCTCTCTTGGGGAGGGAGGGATTGCCATCCTGCTCATTGAGCTTCCTCTGGTGGTGGCCAGAGGAGATGTGAGTCAAGAGGCACATTGCCGACATACGCCGTCGGCGGGGGGGTGGAGAAAAAAGTAGTGGCAATGGAGCTGGCAGGCTCCATGATGGCTCTTCTGCACCTGTCTCAGCTCCAGGGGTGGGGAAAAGCCAGCGCCCCTTCACCTCAGCCCTGTCATGTGGAGAAACCTATGGAGGATTGTAGGGGAAGTCAGGTAGGGAATGGAGAGCTGGAGTCTGAGTCCCTGTGAGGGAGGGACCAGAGCCACCTGCCAGGCTCCCAGGAGCAAAAATAAACAATGGAAAAAAAAGGAAAAAAATAGGCCCAAAAGAATAATAGAGAATATTTGTTAAATATCATGCAGTGTCTGGAGAGTCTTTTTGGATGAATTTCTGTTTGTCTATAATAAACGTGCTCCACTTCACACTAAAAGAGTTAGGCAGACTAATGCCCTGTGGTTCACCTCACCTCAATTTAAAACTTGCAAAATGTGGAATAGAGCCTAGCAATCCACAAAGATGTTAAATTCCATGTAGGTTTGGAACAACTATAGAGCATTAAGAAACAGATACACTAAGAAGATCAGAAAGGCCAACTCTAAATATCTGCTAAAGGAACTTGAGGATAAGCATGTTACCAACCCCCAGAATTTCTGGAAAATGCTCAAAAGACTAGGTGACGACAGTAATATGGAGCCTCCATCCTCCTTTCTGATTTACAACACAGTTGTGGGGAAAGCTGCACAGACTGCAGATGCATTCAATAGCCAGTTTGTCACCAGTCAGAACAACACTGTTGTCCCTAGCCACACCTGTTCCCTACCTTCAGCTCTTCAACTTTCAGCCAAACAGGTGATGTTTTCCCTTCTGATTGAATTTCAGCTGTTGGATAGCTCTGAGGTGGCTAACGAACTGCTGGTACTTGATGCCAATAAGGGAGTTGGCCTTGATGGCATACCAACTCATCTTCTGAGATATTCAGTACCCTATGTTTGCCATCCACTGGCAAAAATTTTAAACTTATCTTTAGAAAAGGAAGCAGTTCCCTCAATGGGGAAGGTCACATTGGTAGTTCCTGTATAAAAAAACTGGCAAAAGGGAACTTCTGAGTAACTATAAACTGATCTCATTGTTGCTGGTGGTGTTGAAAGTCCTGGAGAGATTAGTGGATAAACAACTGGATTTCCACATACAGAACAATAACATATTTACCCATGACAAATCTGGATTTAGAAAATATCATAATACTTCTACAGCTGATATCAGAGTTACTAATACAATACAGATGGCACTGGAAAGTTTTGTTTTTTATTTTATTTATTTATTTATTTAGTGATTCGGAAAGGACCTTCGAGTGCAAAACAAAGTACAATAGGAGAAAGCAAAGGTACATCAAAGTGAACGATACAACATAGATTTAGAACTTAACAGAATAACACAAAACATATGTACAAGTTAAAATAACAAGAAAAAATACTTTCCGAGGGTAGAGGGGGAATAAGCAGCCACAAAGTATCTTGTCAGTGGTTCAGAGGGACGGGGATAGCTGGCAGTGGGGTGAAGAAAGGAGGTATGAGAGAGGTATGTACTGCAGCGGAGGTGAAGGGTGAGGGAAGAAGGGTGATAAGGTATAGGGAGAAATGGGGGGAGAGGGAGGCTGAGAGTAGAAGACTTGCTAGAGTAAATGGTGGGGCATGAGGGGACATGGTCAGGCAGCCTGCATTAGTAGTGACTGTTAGGGAAACTCATGGGACTGGGAGTTGGGGGAGAGAGGAAGGTGGGGTGGTGGGTGCTGAAGGAGCATGATGCAAACTGATTGCTGAGGCAAGTTATGAGAAGGGACAGAGGGAGTGGCCAAAGTGTGGGTGCCATTTTCATAGATCTCTCCAAGGTCTTCAGCACCATTGACCATAAGATCATGTTGAGTACATTGCAGGGCGTGGGGCTCAGGGGACCAGCTTTAGATTGTTTTGATAGCTATTTATTGAAAAGGAGACAGTGCTGGCCTGGAGACATGTAGACATGGAGGTGCCACACAGATCTGTTTTGGGGCCCCTGCTGTTCTCTTTATATATTAATGATACTGAATCATTATTGCCAGGGCTGGGGTCCACATGTATGCTGATGATACAGTAATGTATATTGTGGATCATTCGGTACCGTGCATACATGTGGACTTCCAGCAGGGCTTTAAAGGCTTACAGGACTATTTGAAGCACAACAAACTGGCACTGAACTTAAAAAAAACCCAGACAATGTTGTTCAAGTCTGTCTGGAAGACAGCTGTCTATATCCACCTGTGATGAGGTTCAGCTCTCCATGGTTTTGCAATATAAGTATTTAGGCCTATGGCTGGATGAACATTTTACATAGGGATACCACATTGATGATACCTTGAAAAGAGTGGGCCCTAGAATAGGGTTCCTGTACAGATACTGCTCTCTCTCTCTATGGAAGTTAGAAAATGTAATGTGGAAACTATTGTAGTGCCTATTATGGACTATGGGGAAGTAAGATATGGAGGGGCAGCTCCAGTTACTTGACACACTCGGATACTTTAATAAATAAACTGGCTAGGTTTATCCTTGAAGCCTCCCATTATACCCACCATAGTTGCCTATACTCCTCACTAAATTGGTTTCCACCTTCACAAAGACATGAGCTCCATTTGGTTCAGCTAATAAAAAATGTATGTTGAAGAAAGTCCCAGATTATATTAGCAGCCAGGTGTCTGTGAGGAATACCCATTTGGGTATACACTCCTCAAGTAGTATGGTTGTTGAGGTACCATGTGTGTCCTTGGCTAAAGGCAATCAATCGTTTTTTTTTTGTCCAAGGATCACCCTTGTGCAGTAAAGTCTCTGTTCTGTTTATACTCATAAATGGTCCATTACCATCTTGCTCTGCATTAAAGAACTGGTTATTTTCTCTGATTTTGCAATGTCATCACTGCCGCTGATTACTTTTTGTTTATAGCATTCTTCTGCATAACTATAGCCATATACATGAAGGAAGGAATCTTTTGATCTTGATTCTAAGTTGCCATTCCAAACTGAGTTTTGCAAGAATGAAAGGACAGATGTTGAGGTTTACTAAAGAATAAAGAATGTTTACATGCAGGAATATAATTGTAAGAAAAATCTTTGCCTTGAAGCAGAGAAAGGTCTTGCTTATTAAAAAAAATCAGTAGGAGTAATTACTTAACTTTCTGTAAAATGGAAGCTGTCTCAAAGCAGCCTAACCAGTAACTTGTGCCAGTAACCAGAGTAAACAGAAAAGTTGCTTGACCAGGACACCATAAAGTAATTGCCTTGAACAAGGAAAAAATCTGAGAAATCTTAACCTTCCTGAAAGATCCTAAAATGATATTGAAGTTTGAAAGAGAACCAGATGCTCTGTGGCCAGAGAAATCCTAATGACTGGAATGCCAGAATGCAGCTTAAGAAGTATAACAAGAATCAAGCAGAGGGGATGGTGACTGGAAGATGCCTTTGCAGGTGTAATCAGTTTCATTTAATTTCATTTATTTGGTTATCAGGTAGGTACACTGGAGTATACCTTCCTTTTTCAGGTATGACCTGAGGTCAAAGATAATAACATTACAGACATACAGATAAAATACTAACAACAGTTACAGTAAATATATCCGTTAACACAAATTACAGGAACAAACATTGAGTTTTTTTAAATACTTAAGAGCAGCTGTGGAAAAAAAGTTATAGGATGAAAGTTGTTTCAGTTGCGTAGGCAGGGAATTCTACAACGAAGCAGCACAATATTCAAAAGTACGTTTACCAGCTGTTGTGCAAACAAAGGCATGAGTAACTGAAATTCAGAAGAAGACCGAGAATCAAAAGTGGAAACATGTTTGTTTAGGAGACCAGTTTCTACTCCAGAGGAGCACATTCTTTTTCTGCTACAGAAGTGTTTTGGGGCCAGATTCACAAAGCCCCTGAAATTCCCTCAGCTGCGGGAAAAACCCAGTGCAAGTGGGTTGCCAATTGCGGAGCTGCAGTTTATCCAGCAGCTATGCTATTCACAAAGGTGGGGCCAGTTTATAACTGGTTCAATGATTTATGGCAGCTTGTGGGTGTTTCTTTTTTTTGTTTTGTTTGTTTTTTCCCTGCAGCTGTGGAAAAAATGTTATGTCTGAGGAACAGGCTTTTCATCTCTGCAGCTGCAGAGATTTCAGTCCATAGCTGGAGTTGTTGAGTGAAACTTAATCCCGTTTCATTTTGTGAATCCAGCCCTTGGTCAATAGGGCTAATCTAATATTCAAAGGACTCTGGAGATACTAAAATGATTGCTTCCTATGGTAACAACTAAAATGTTTGTAAAAGGGTCTTGGATATATTATTAAGGTTTGATATAGTTAAAGGGAATGGGAATGGGATGATAACTTGTTAAACAAAATCAGTGTAAAACATAATATCAGCTATCTAGATTTAAAACAGAATGGGGAAAAAACTGCCTCTTGGAGTACAAAGTGAACAGAGCATTTTGATTTGCTGAAATGTAAACCAAAAGTTAATGACTGGAAGTGTACAGAGAAAAATGCATGTGTGAAAGGCTGGGGCAGGAATTGTCATTCAGACTGAGAGCAACACCTGCAAATCGTGATCAAAGGTCACTGGGACATACTTGCAATGCAGTGTTCCGGTTGGTACGGTACAGCTTGTATGCCTTGTTAAAAGTGTTTGTTTCCTAACTTTGCATCGAGACTCCTAACTCCTGTAGAAAGTGGTACCTATTGCATTATTAAGCCTTGAGCTGAGAGACTGTCCTGTACCAAAGTTCTTTAAGGGGAAAAATCTTATGTTACTAGTTTAAAGTTTTAAGGTTTTGGTTAATATTATAGGAAAATAAGGGTTTATAAAAGCAAAGGTTGATACTGCTAAATATAACACTATTTGATAAAAGTACTATAGTACTTAAATTGTCTTGAAAGTAAAAAGGACACTAATACAGAATAACCGAAAGGAAAGACATACCTTTGGGAACACCTAATGTGTATGTGGATTGGATTTAAAGGTTATATGCTAGTGCTGAACTTTAATACTTAGTTACATAGAGTGAAAGAATCCTCATGTTTTCTTCTATAGACTTTTACTAGTAAAATAGAAAAGGACAAATATTTAAAGAATTGCATTAGATTTCTTTTTCCTGACCAAAGAAGTAAGATTAACCTGAATGTATCTGCAGCTCATCTGATGATGTCTCAATGGTAGTCTTTTCATTTTTTTCATACTTCTGAGTAGAATCCATTGAATCCATTTATATTCTTGTTCCCTGGCTGTCTTCACTGCTTGAAAGGAAACTCTGTGGTTAACAATCATTTTAATCTGACTTAAACAACTAGCTAGATACCTGCAGCTCCGTTGAAAAGGTATTCTGCAGAGTGAGCCTGATCAGGTGGTGTGTAAATAAACAGTAAAAAAGCACTCCTATATGGTAGTGTTTGGGCTGGTAGTGTGTCCTTAAACTATCCGGTGCTAAATTGACAGACATTAGATTTTGGGAAACCAGCTATTACAAGAACATCTTCAGTCAATAGGAAAACTAGTCCTGCAGACAGGAGAAGTACATGGGGGAGTCATTCTGGGCAGGAGCATTCTGAATAAGGAAAAGTATATTCTGGGCAGGAGTGATCTGAACAAGGAAAACTGTAGTTGTAAGTCCTGAATACTCTTTACAATCTGATAAATAATTTGTCATACTTTAACATACTGTATGACCATGAATGTACATGCACAAATGTACAGACATTTATACAAAATGAACATACAAATTATACTGGCAATCTAAGAAGGCCATGAGGTCAAAGGTTGCACAGTGAATGTGCAAATTCAAAATGAATCTACCCAAGAAGTGTCAATCATCAACATGCCTGCAATTCTGGTTCCTGTGTCAAAGGACACCCCAGCTATCTTCCTTTTAGCAGGATGGGAAGGGGGGAGCATTGGGACATGGTGGGATGGATGTGGCATATTAATCCACCGTTGGTGAGTAGGGGCATTTTAAAGACATTACTACAGTATATTGCCCATAACATTAAACGCATAGTACAACAAAGATGCTGGCAGGGATATGAATGTGAAATCTGTTCTACAGATTAAATGTTTATGACCATGGCATACAGGAATTCACATTTCTGTACAATTCCACTGGTAGGATGTTCATCTCCCAACATACATACACAACAAAGGCCTTATGTGGAGCTGGAAGCAGTGGTGTAGCTAGGAAAATAACATTTGTATTACAGATCATGGGAGCATCATGTCATGGTCCTCATCAATCATAGCCCTTTCTTCAGTTGTGTGTAAGGTACTCTTATATCCATAAGACTGTCTCTCACGCTGTTCCTGCCTAATTGGCTTCTGGCTAGTGCTGATTGTGCCGCACAGAAAAGAGAGGGAAAAAAAAGGTAGTTAAAAAAATTATGGTGCAATCTATAGTACATTTACAAGGGCACTCAGAGGGCCTCTTTGTGGACATAAGAGTGCTGTCTCTTGCATTCTTAGGGCACCAGAACTGCTCACCTTTGGTTCATAGTTCTCTTGTCCTAGAACGTACAAGGTGACACTCTCATAATCGTAAGAGGCCCTCCTAGTGCCCATATAAACTTATAAACCAGAACCCTTTGGTGCCACTTTGCTGTCCCCCACACACAACTGTAGATTGCCCAAATTTGTTACCTCAAACACTTGTACACTTCATATTGTATATCAGGAACTGCCTCATAAGAGCAAATAATACAGCAGTACTTTGTTATATGCATTCAACATTATCTTTATTTCAAACTATGTACAACATCCATTTTATAGCACAAGTAAGGGTGGGGAATCAGGCAATAGTAGTAAACAAAATCAATGGTCATGGCACAGAATGTTGCCCCCTCCCCAGTCTACTTGCAAGCTGTGGCTTATTTGGCACTTAGGAAAATGGAGGAGGGTCAGGGTCAGCAAAGAAACACTACTTATGAAAACCATAAGCAGTACTTCATTTTTATAATTATTGTACATATGAAAGGAGATTCTTGAGATTTTAACGTTCAGGAAAACAACATTTAATTTATTTGTTTTGTTTTAATTTAATTTAATGGAGTTTTCTTTTTAGGGCCTAGTTGAAGGCTTTTAGTGAGTAAAGATAGCAACCATGTTTGTTATGGCTGGTCAGTTCTGGATGCAGCAGGACTGATTTGCTAATTTGCAGGATGTTGTTACTAACAAATCACAGTCTGAAGGTGTGCAGTTATAGTGAAGTAATGGCACGCCTCGGAGAGCCACTTAGCCAATCAGGTGGTTTCATTTTTTCTAACCCATTTTATAAAAGTGCATTATCAAGCTCTCTGGCAGCAGGAAAATACACTCTGGTTGCATCTGGCAGTCCTTAAATGCTAAATAACTATGCTATAACTGCACAGCACTCCTTTTTCTTTTCACTCTACATTGGTCCTATTCCATCAAAGTCAAATAGGGGTCCAGAGAGAACAAATTCCAGTAGTGTTATGGCCAAAGCAGTCTTTTGGCGAGCCCCACACTTTTGAGGGGAGCTACACTAGCATCATGGCCTGTAACTCAGCCAGTCCACCTTAGGTGACTTCTTTCCTTACATCCCACTCTTGCTTAGCCTTCACCTCCATGGCATAACTTTCCCATATCCTTAGTCAAGAGTAAAACGCAAGCTAGGGCTGTGGGCTATGTTTAAGGAGAGGAGACACTTTGTCAGAGGGGCTTTAATTGGTCCAGCCTGACATGAGAGGAGATATTGGGACCTCAGCTGTTCCACAGTGCAACACATTTCTCCCATAATCCCTCAGACCATACCCTCCAGACACCACTTGTTCTAGATGCCCGCTACTCCACCTCTTCCCTCTGGGAGTACCAGAATATGATCAGCCTACCTGAAGGTGCAGAGCATTTGTTTTACCACTGCATGTCAATCTTCAATCTGGTGAATAGTTTTACTATAGTTTTGAAAATGTTGGGAGAATGTCATATTGGCACATCAACAGAAAAACACAGATCAAACCAAGCCTAAGAAAGGTATAATCTCTTCCTAGTTATATTTGAGCTATAGTTTACCATGCTCACTCTGTTTCACCACAGGGAAGAGTGACTCTAAACAGGAAGCAGCTGTTTTGCCAGACCTGACTTTCAGATTAAAAATTCCACTTGATGTATGTTCCCAAAGGACTGTGTAAACTAAGTTCACATTAAATAAAAAAAATAAAAGATTATGTTATCCTTGGCAGAATTTGATTCAGGAGTTACAAAGAACCTAAAGGCTTAATGTAATAACCACTCCATGTGTATAGTGCTGCAACTTCATTCTGAGATTGGGTGGGGGTACATCACTTCAACTTGTACTAGATTGCATTTCTCATTCTGAGACTACGAGATGTATTGACTGTAACATAAAATTCAATTTCCTTTATCTGTATTGCCTAGCTAATCTTCAGTGCATGTACAAACAAGCTTACTACAGTTCTTATAATTTTTCCTATTTCCTGAAATGTGCAAAGTGTGTATTTTAGCAGATGTAGTATTAGCCTTCAGAGAAGGAAGTAATTTCCAACACAGGTATTTACTGACTAATCTAATCAACAAATAAGCTTAGCTTAGCATACTGAAATGTAGCCACTTTCATCTTTAAAGGGAACATAAAGCATTTCTTTTTTTACAGTACATGTTTAATATAATTGGAAATTTGAGCACATGTTAAGTCTGTTTAATATTCCTACTGTATTGTTTCATGTGTTGTTTTGAAATAGTCTTATTTTTTTCTTATTTAGGGTATCTTGTTAGTGCTGCCTTTTCCCTACCCACCCCACTGTTTTGATCATGGATGAATCACAGTTGTACTTGATTAAACCATAGTTGTACATGGTCAATAACTGGGATCATTCAAGGTTTGTTCATGATTTTAACCATGGATGGATGTCTTTGGACAATTTCTGAGCAACAAAAAAGGCACACAAACTAAGGCTGCTATGTAAACAATTTATTGATTTAGACTGACACCCTGCCATTACAGATGGCATCCTTTTGCACTTTTAATCAATTATTTGTTAACACCATGGTCCCCATTTGTGTGAGTCTTTTGTTGCATGTTGAAAGTATCCAGTTAACTTTACTGACAGCACCTTCAGGGACAGCAGTGTGCATTTTTCTTGTTTTGTATTGTCTATGGACAACCACTGACGGTTAAAGGTCCAGGTAGAGACCATGGATCACCATGGTCAATAAAGTGTGATAATTATTGCAGCTGAACACAGTCATCCATGATTATCCATTGTTACTAATGTCAGAAGTTTCCTGCATTATAAAACGAAATTATATACCACTAAAGTAATTTCATTTTTTTCCAACATTTTTAGATTCTGTACTAAACACATATTATCCACACATACTTCTGAAGCAGCTTTCATTTATGTACCCATTGCTGCTGCTACTGCTGCTGCTGTTGCTGTTCATCTTTCTAATGGAGTATCTCCTCATTCAAAATTACCTATGCATACCACCATAAATGAAACTCTTAAAATACGTAGTGAGTTTGCACATTATTTATATATGCTTAAGTAATCAATTTCCTTGTGTATATCTTATTTTTCTTCAGAAACTGCAAAAAAGTTAATGTCATTATTTATACTAAACTATCACATGTTGCATTCAGATATGCAAATACATTATGCAGATTTGGTTGATATCCCATGCTGTAATGACCATGGAAAAGTCAGGGTCAAACACGGATGAACCATTGGTTGACCATGGTTGGCTATGCTGTGTTGTGTCCAGACCATTCGGAAAACATACTGGGAAAGGCCATATATACAAGGAACCTGCCTGAAAAAAATCTACAGCAACTATGACCATGAATAGTAGCAACGTGGAAACAGAGCAATTTATTAACAGGGTGTACTGATTTAAAGGTCATGTACTGCACAACTCAAATACACTATAACTGGAGGCACTTTTACTTTGTAAATGAAAAGGATATGAAAGGTAGCTGTCATTTAGAGCTACTATAAGAAATGCCATAATTTAATTTGAGATTAAACTGGTCCTGGCAGCAAGAGATCAACTGGATTACAATTAGTTGAAACAAGAGATGGATGGCATAAACTAAAAAAAGAGGCTGCTTGCAATCTGATGTTCACACTTTGGGTTGTTACTTCTCACACCCTTAAAATTATCTCAGTTTATTTAATGGGATAGAATCATTGAGCAAAGCTTGTTTACAGTGGTGTCCTATAATGATACCAGCTCATGTAAAGTACCATACTTATAAAACATCTAGACCCCCTGTAAAGGACTTAAGTGGACCCATTTCAAAATGAGGGTAAAATGATGACTGGAAATATTTTATACAGTTCTACTGCAAAATTTATATGAAAAGTATTATAAATGACTGAACCCCAATGAGATAAAAAAATAAAATTTTTACATTTTAACCAGGATATCATTCATGATCTAATGTTAAACTTCAGATAAACTAAAACTTAAATTAAACCTAATCTTAAAAATGAAGGAACTACTAATGTGATAAAACAATGTTCACATTTTAATACAGATGTCATTCCTGATCCAGTCTTAAACAAGTCTCAAATAAAATACAGTTTATCAATACCATAATTAAAAACAAAACCATTAAAGCCATTATTAATTATGGATATCTAAGCCATATTTACACTATGGACATCATGGCTGCTACCCGAAATAAATTAAAATACTATTTCATCAGAATATTTTTTTCTTCATTTATCTTTTAATTATGTGTTTTTTCTGGGCATTTGTGTGTTTTCATCACCATGGACAATCGTGATGATGTTTTATTTATTCATTTATTTAAAATGTGGTGAGCAGTATAGGCACACAAAAGCCAGAGCTCATTTCCAGATGCAACCCCATGGAGGGGATATATCAGGGAGTTATACAGCATTATACAATGGCAAGAGAGAATTCTGGTCCCTGATTGGTCTAATTGTGACTGGACTTGGGACGTTATCCCAGCATAACATCCTACATCTAGTCCCACCATGCTGACCAACCATATTAGATATAAAAAAAGAATCATTCCACAGCATCCCTATTAGCAGCTTCAGTACTCTCCGCTCTGCTTGGGACCTGTGCTCCCGGTCTCACTCCACATCGCCGCTCTCTGCCCACCAACCCACAGAAAAAAGTGTACAATTTTCCATTTCCCACACACCCAAAGTTTAATTTATGATTCAACATTTCCTGAAAACAGAAGCGTACCTGTTGGTAACAGTGACTTGTGGTTCCAATCAGAAATTGAGTATAAGAAGTCTTTCTTGATTCATACTGTTTCCAGCAGTCATGAAAAAATATTTCGCTCAGTCCCACGGCAAGCAGTAACACCAGATAAATCAATGTAGGAAAGTGGGAGAACAAATTTCCATCACCAGCCTTTGTCAGAATGGGGGTTGAGATGACAGAGGCAGCATGGGGGGGAGGAGAGGACACAGAAACTCTCACTTACTAGCAGCAATAGCCTGTATTGCCAAACAAATTCAGACACAAAAGAACATCAAGGAGGAAAAAAACTTTTAACACTACACAGGGGGAATACAGCACCAAGAAAAACAGCAAGGCACAGTTCGGAGTGGAGACACAGGACTGTAGACCAACAGTTACCATGCTGCAGCTCCATTTGCTGGCCAAAAGGTAAATTTGCACTATTTTATTAGAAAGTAAACCTACTCATTGGAAAAAACAGCAAAACATGTACTTTAAATCTACTTTTTTCAACTTTTTAATTTTGTTAAACTTTGGAGCCATTGTATAATAGGAATAATGCCCTGCAGGGTGGGTGTTATGCAGGGATAGCATCCCTTCTTGGGTGTTGGACATCCTCGGCCAGTGGCCTCGGGCCCAACCACCTGAGGCGGGATGTTATCCCAGCATAACACCCACCCTGTCGGGCACTATTCCTTTAATGACAAATATAGTGACAACAGTGGCTACGTGTACAGTATATAAACAGTAAATATAAGGTGCAAGTAATAGATTCCACAAAAAAAAATGTAAAAAGTGAGCAAAGCACATGGGTTCTGGGGTGAAAAGATGAAAGGTAGAGTGTGTGTAGTCTACATATGACAAGATATTTGTAACAGAATTGTGGTGATATAAAATTCAAATTACAGCATACACTGAGTTTCCAGCTACACAGTAGGGTTAGAGACAAAATGGGTGAACAGGAGAGGGGACACATAGGGCATGGTTTGTGTAATGCAGAGGGAAAAGAAAAATGACTAGCTGCAGGTGCATGCTTTTGATTTGTGTGCCAGTAAGAGTGGGCTGAGAGAGTGCAGGGAGGATGAGAAATAGATGAGGAGGAGGTAGTTGTTCCACAGTGTTGGGTGGCGGATAGAGTAAGCAGACTGGACTGCTACAGATTTACAATGAGAAATATGAAATTAACAAGCATCAGAACATTAGAGGAAGCAGGAGGGTGGGATGGAAGAGTTAAGAAGAGAGGAAAGGTAAATGGGAACAATGGCAAGCCAATCTCTGATTAGAAAGGAGGGGGGAAAAGTGCAAGAGACACCAACCCTCTAGAGAGGAGTAAGAACATTTACATACAGAGAGCAGTGATGAGTGACAGGTGGAGCACTTAGGGTGATGTGGTAGAAGTAATAAACAAATTCTGATCAGATCCATCTCAGCTGCATAATGAAGTTAGTGAGGTTGTGTGGAACTGTGAAGAAACATAAAAACATAGACTTTGACGGCAGATAAGGACCACGTGGCCCACCCAGTCTGCCCATTTCCCTTCCTATTGGACAAGCTGCAGATTCTAGTTAACCAACAGCCTGCTTCCTGCAACCCCCCACTACAATTGCCTTATGTCTGTCCCATGCATATTTGAATTCCCCCACTGTTTTAGACCGAACAACCTCCCCAGGAAGGCGGTTCCTTTTATCCACCACTCTCTCCATGAAAAAAGAAATTTCCTCACATTACCCCTGAGCCGTCCCCCCTCTATCTTTAAATTGTGCCTCCTTGTTCTTACACATCTCTTTTTCTGAAAGATGCTATCCTCCTGGATTTTGTTGATTCCCTTGAGGTACTTAAAAGTTTCAATCATGTCCCCCTGTTCCTCCTTTCATCAAGGGTATACATATTAAGCTCTCTCAGTCTCTCTTCTTATGGTTTCTGATGCAGACCCTGCACCATTTTAGTTGCCCTCCTCTGGACTGCTTCCATCCTGTCTATGTCCTTGCATAGATGGGGTCTCCAAAACTGCACACAGTATTCCAGATGGGGTCTTACCAACTGTCTGTACAGAGGGATAACCACTTCCCTTTTTCTACTGATGATGCCCCTTCCTATGCATCCCAGTATCCCCCTGGCTCTCCTTACTGACTTTTCACATTGCTTACCCATCTTTAGGTCATCTGATATGACTACCCCCAAGTTCCTTTCCATTTTTCTTGTTGTTAGTACCTCCCCTGCTATTGTGTACTCTTCTCCTGGGTTTTTGTTTCCCAGGTGCATTACTTTGCACTTTGTTGCACTGAAACTAAGTTGCCATTTGTCTGACCATTCCTCCAACCTTGCCAAGTCCCTTCTCATCCTTTCTACCACCCTCTGTGTATCAACTCTGTTACAGAGCTTTGTGTCATCTGCAAAGAGGCATACCTTTCCTTCCAGACCCTCTGCAGTGTCACCTATAAAGATGTTAAAGAGGACTGGACCCAGTACTGAGCCTTGAGGTACTCCACTAGTAACCCCCCTTTCTTCAGTATGTGTTCCATTCACTATTACCTTCTGCTTCCTGTTGTGCAGCCAGTTTGCTATCCAGCCTACCACCCTGGAACCCACTCCCATGCTGGCTAACTTGATTATTAGATTTTTGTGTGGGACTGTGTCAAATGCGTTGCTAAAGTCTAGGTAGGCCATATCCACAGCCCCTCCCTGGTCTATTACTTTGGTCACCCAGTCAAAGAAATCAATTAGATTCATCTGACATGACCTTCCCGCTGTAAATCCGTGCTGCTTTGGGTCCTGTGCCCCTCTGGCCTCTAGGTACTCAACAGTTCTTTCTTTCAGAAGTGATTCCATCATTTTCCCTACCACTGAGGTCAAACTTACAGGTCTGCAGTTTCCTGCTTCTGCCTTGCTCCCACTTTTGTGAAGGGGAATCACATCTGCCCTCCCCAGTCCTCAGGTACCACCCCATCCTCCCATGATTTGTTAAAAAGTGTGGTCAGTGGTGTCACTAGGTCCTCCCTTAGTTCTTTTAGGATTCTGGGGTGAATCCCGTCAGGCCCCATTGCTTTGTCTACCTTGAGTTTTAGGAGTTCTTTCAGGACTCTTTCTTCTGTAAATGGACTGATGTCAACCCCACTACCCAGAGTGCTTCTATTGTCTGGTTTAGGTAACTCCTCCTCATCTTTTTTTGTGAATACTGAACAAAAGTATTCATTCAGTATCTCTGCCTTTTCACTGTCTGCCTGTGCCCACCTACCCTCTCCTTTATTAATCTTCACTATTCCTCCCTTAACCTTTCTATGCTCCCTAATGTACCTATAAAAGGTTTTATCCCCCTTCTTAACTGAGTTGGCTATTTTTTCCTTGATTTGGGCCTTTGCTATTCTGACTGCCTTCCCCACTTCTTTCTGCTTTAATTGATATAGTTCCCTGTCATGCTCCTTCTGTAATTCCTTGTACTTTTTGAATGTGGCCATTTTCTCCTTAAAGATCATGTGCAACAGTTTTTGCATATTTTTAGTGAAAGCTTTAAATGCTGAAATTCAAGTCCTTGTGTCATGATTAGAGTTTCCTGAAAATTTCATGCTGTTTGGTTTTCTGGTTTTCTTTAAATCAGCATTTGTTAACTTGCTCTACAGTGGCTGAAAACAGTGGAGTTATTTCTGTCCTCTCAGTCAAACTTAGAGTGTGATGACATAATTTTGGAGTAGCTTGGTGTTTCAGATTCCCAATCAGAGCAGCATTCTGTAGAGTTTATGGTTTGCTGAGCTCTCCAGGTTCCTTATAAAACTCAGTCTCTGGTTTGTGTTTAGATAGATCGGCTTAAACTATATCATTCTCTTCCATTACAAAGCCGATCATTTCAGTTCCTATGCTGAACTGAAGCAGTGGAAATCTTTTTCTGTGAGAAATCAACTTGTCTGTATCACAGCTGTATTCTTTCTAATCCAACCTCAATTTTTTTCTAACTATACAACACAGGGCTGTTTAATGAATATAAAATAAATCTAAATTTTGTTAATTCACAGAAACAGTTTGTCTTTGATGTAGCCTTGATAAATACAATCATGTAAGAACATTTTTTTTCATGTCAGATTGACAAACAGATGCTTGTCACACTCTGCTACAGTATTTCAAGCACATGTACTGTCAGAACTTACAAACTAAAGCTCTTTGGTGGTTTCTGTGTGAAAATACATCATGTACGTGTACAACTAGAACCACTATGTGGCATCCTGATGCACTGTGTCTCTGCCCCACAGTGGAGGCAGCTACAGTTTACTGCCACCAGTCCCCTGTCCCACAAGCCCCCTGCCTTCTGGTCCACATTCAAGGCTGCTGCACCCTGCTGCCCACTGTCTTCTCCCACACAGTCATGGATTATGCACCCTGCCGCCTCCATCCCCTGCCTAAAAAATCAGGACTACTGCACCCTGCTGCTCTCTGCCCAAACAGTTGGGGTTGCTGAACCCTGCTGCCCTATCTCCCCTGCCCTCACAGTTAAGGAAGCTGCACCTGTTGCCCCCTGTACCTGTCTCCACAGTCAAGGTTGCAGTGCTTCACTAGGCCCTAAAGTGCCATGTTCCCTGCCTCCACGGGCAGGGCTGCTGCGCTATGTGTACCCCATCTCACAGTCAGGGCTGCTGTACCCTGATGCCCCATGTGTCCTGCCCCACAGTCGAGGCTTCCGCACCATGCTGTTTTCTATCACCTATCACCACAGACAGGGCTGCTGTGCCCTGCTTCTTTCTACACAGTTGTGTTGCTGGGGCCTGCTGTGCCCTAGAGCCCCATGCCTCTGCAGTTAGGGCTGCTGCACCATGCTGCCACTAGCAACAAGATTCAGGGCATTTGCTGCACCCAGTTGCATGCCTCCACAGTTAAGGCAGTTGCACCCTGCTGTCCCCCTGCCACCAGAGTCAGATCCTTTGTTACACTCTGCTGAGACAGGAACAAGGGGCAACATGTGCAGTGTCCCTGACTGTGAGGGTGAGAGAGAGAGAGAGAGTGAGTAGCAGGGTGCAGCAACCCCAAATGTTTGGGAAGGGTGCAACACAAGAGAAAGGGCATTTGCTGCACTCTGTTCCCTGACTGTGAAGGCAAGGGGCTGTGTGGTGCAGCAGGACACAATGGTGGCAGGGGACAAAGGACAGCATGGTACAGAAGCCCTGACTGTGGGGCAGGACACAGGTGGGCATCAGGATATGGCAGGCCTGACAGTGGTACAGGGAGTACATTATGCAGCAGCCCAGACCATTTGGAGCAAAGGAAATGTGTAGCAGGGCTCAGCAGCCCCAAATGTGGATGCAGGTGGCATGAGACTCTAGAGTGTAGCACAGCACAGCACAGCAGCCCTGACTGTGGAGACAGGGAAAGGGGCAACAGGGTGCTGTGGCCCTGACTGTGAGCATTAGGGCAGCAGGGTGTAGCAGCCCTAAATATTCAGGCAGGAGATGGGGTGGCATCAGGATACAGCAGCCCAAACTGTGGGACAGGGTAGAGCAGCCATGCTTGTCTGGGACAATTGATGTGGGCAGCAGGGTATAGCAAAGGATCTGACTCTGGTGGCAAGGGACAGCAGGGTGCAACTGTCTCAACTGTGGAGGCATGCAAAAGGGCACAGCAAATGCCCTGCATCTGGTGGCAAGTGGCAGCTTAAACTGCAGTGGCATGGGGAACTAGAGCACAGCAGGCCATGGCAATCCCAACTGTGTAGAAAGGAGCAGGGTGCAGCAGCCCTGTCTCTGGTGACAAGGGATAGAGGACAACATGATGCTGAAGTCTCGACTGTGGTGCAGAACACAGGAGGCATCAGGGTACAGCAGCCCTGCCTATGAGATGGGGTACAGATGGTGCAGCAGCCCTGCCCATTTGAGGCAATGGAAGTGAGTAGCAGGGTGCAGTAAAAGCCCCACCTCTGGTGGCTAGGGCAGAATGGTACAGCAGCCCCAGCTGTAGAGGCAGGGGACCTGGCACACTAGGGCTTAGCACGGCACAGCAGCCCTGACAATGAAGACAGGAACAGGAGTCAACAGGTGCAGCTTCCCTAACTGTGAGGGTGAGGGAGAGAGGGCAGCAGGGTGTGTCATCCTCAACTATCTGGGTAGGGGGTGGCAGGATGTAGCAGCCCTGATTCTTTAGGCAGGGGATGAAGGCAGCAGGGTGCATAATCCCTGACTATGAGGGAGAAGACAATGGGCAGCAGAATGCAGCAGTCTTGCATGTGGAGCAGAATGCAGGGGGCTTATGGGGCAGGGGACTGGTAGCAGTAAACTGCAGCTGCCTCAACTGTGGGGCAGAGACACAGTGCATCAGAATACCATATAGTGTTTCTAGTTGTACACGTACATTATATATTTTCACACAGAAACCACCAAAGAACTGAAATGTGTGAGTTTAGACAGGTGCCTGTCACACTCTGCTACAGTATTTCAAGCACATGTACTGTTTGTCAATCTGACATAAAAAAATGTTCTTACATGAACATATTTATGAAGGCTACATCAAAGACGAACTGTTTCTGTGAATGAACAAAATTTAGATTTATTTTATTTTCATTAAACAGCCCTGTGCTATATAGTTAGAAAAAAAAATCAGATTTTTGATTAGAAAGAACTGAAAGCTGTGATACAGACAAGCTGATTTTTCACAGAGAAAGATTTCCTCTACTTAAATTCAGCATTGAAACTGAAATTATCAGCTTTTCATCAGAAGATAATATGTTTTAAGTTGATCTAAACACAAACCAGAGACTGGGTTTGTAAGAAACTTGGAGAGCTCAGCAAACCATTAACTCTACAAAGTACTGCTCTGATTGGGAATCTGAAACAGTAAGCCATTCCAAAATGATGTCACCACACTCCAAGTTTGACTGAGAGGACATAAATAACCACTGTTTTCAGCCACTGTAGAGCAAAGTAACAAATGCTGATTTAAAGAAAACCACAAAATCAAACAGCATGAAAATTTCAGGAAATACTAATTATGACACAGGGATTTGAATGTCAGCTTTTCAAGCTTTTATAAAAAATATGTTAAAACCGTTGCACATGATCTTTAACCTTCCCTGCCACCTCTTTTGAGAACCATAGTGGTTTTTTACTCCGCTTTATTTTCTTTATTTGTTTCACACAAAGGCTTGTTGCCTCTATGATTGCAGTTTTGATTTTTCTCCATTGTTCTTCCACCCCTCCTTTTTGGCCATTTGATAGTGCATTCCTCAGGTATTCACCAATTTTGCCAAAGTCGGCCCTTCTAAAGTCCAGTATCCTTGTTTTTGTGTGGCTTGTCTCCATGGTTGTGCTTATCGTGAAGCACACTGTGCAGTGGTCACTTGTTCCCAGATGTCTACTGACTTCTAAATTTGTGATCATCTCTCCATTTGAGAGTACCAGGTCTAGTATTGCTCCCTCCCGAGTGGGTTCCAACACTAGCTGTCTAAGGCCTGCCCCCTGCAGGGCATCGAGAATGACCCTGCTCTTGGTTGTGGCTGCAGTACATGTCATCCAGTTAACATCTGGTATATTCAGGTCCCCCATCAACAGTATCACCCCTTTTTCAGCCATTTTGAGAATGTCCTCTATCATTTTCTTGTCTATTTCCTCCCCTTGAGATGGGGGTCTGTATACAACCCCTGTGCAGACTGTGATGCCATGCCCTGTCTCCAAGGTGACCCAGAGTGCCTCTTGTCCTCCCCCTTTACTTTTTAGTTCTGTAGCTTTGATTCCTTCCCTTGTGTATAGAGCTATTTCACCTTCTCTTTTACCCTCCCTGTCCCTTCTGTAGACTGTGTACCACGGTATGTTGACATCCCAGTCATGGTTCTCCATGTTCCATGTTTCCGTGACTGCCACAATATCCAATTTTTCATCTTCCATCAGGGCTACTAGCTCAGGAAGCTTGTTTCCCAGACTACGGGCATTGGTACTCATTGCCCTCCATTTAATATTAGCTTTATCCTTTTTCCCCCATCCCTGCTCTTATTGCCCTTGTCTATTTTTCCATTTACCCCTGTTCTGCCCTCTGTTGAGCTCTGTACCTCAGTGTTTACCTTACTACCTGCCATGCTTTGTGGGAGGAGGCTTGAAATGACCTGCCTCTTATCAGCACCTCCCCCCTTAGCTAGTTTAAAAGCTTGCCAAGGACGCATTTAAACCTGTCACTTAGGAGCTTGGTTCCCTTTATGGACAGACGCAGACCATCATGTCAGTATAGACCTTCATCTCTCCAGGTGTACCCCTACTCCCCAATGAAGCCAAAGCCCTATGCTCTGCACCAGTTTTGCAACCATTCATTAAAAAGACATGGAGAAACAACACAATGATTTTCAACTAGTAAGATTTGTTTTATTTTCTATTCTAAGGAAGGCAGACACATTATTAGGAAAAGATATGGAGGTTTAGATTTCAATGGAAGGAATGGTAAGCAATATAGGTTTTGTGTAACGATCATATACTCATAGCAATAGAAACAGACTGATTCAGAACACTGGAACTCCACCATCAGAATCAGTGAGGAATGCAATTTAATTGTTCATATTGAGGCCAATCAAACCAAACATCATGAGTGAGTTGACCTATACTTGCATAGCATGGCTAACCCCTGTTCTGAAGAAGCAGTCCCTATTCTCTACATTAAGATGCAACATTTTATCTATGGACTACTGATTGCTACTTTTGTGATTCACATCAGGACTGTGACACTTTTCTCTATGCACAATTAAAAAAAAAATATTTAGAATAATGCATACATTTTTCTCAGACAACACATGGGTGCTCCTATTTTACATAGCAACACTTATTCTAATTTCTGGTATACACAGACTTGTACCAAGGAATTGCAGAGTATGGATCAGTCCAATTTCAGATACTAGGCTGCTGCTATTTAATATATGACAATGCATATGTCACTTAGGAATATTTCTATATTATCCTTTTTTTGGGGGGGTGGATTTTGCATAGAACAAACTATGACACTCATGATATAAATCACAAAATTAGTATTCCGTATTCCTTTCACTAAGATGTTCCATCTTACTGTAGAGAATAGAGATTGCATCTGTGTCATGGGGTTGACCATACCACGCATGGATACCTCAACTCATTGTCATGATGGTTGCCAAGGGACTGGAAGGAAAAGTATGCCTCTTTACAGATGACATAAAGATCTGCAACAAGATTGATACACAAGGGGGTGGAAAGGATGAGAAGGGACTTGGCAAGGCTGGAGGAATGGTCAGAAGTGTGGTAGCTTGGATTCAATGCAAAGAAGTGCAAAGTAATGCACCTGGGAAACAAAACCCCAGAGGAAGAGTACACAATGGGGGGGAGTAGTAACAACAACAAAAATGGAAAGGGACCTGGGGGTAATCATATCAAATGACCTAAAGGTCAGCAAGCAATGTGAGAAGACAGTAGGGACAGCTGGAGGGATACTGGAATGTATAGGGAGAGGCATCACAAGTATAAAGCAGAAAGTTGTTATCCCTCTGTACAGACAGTTTGTGAGACCCCATCTGGAGTACTGCATCCAGTTTTGGAGACCCCATCTCCGCAAATACATAGACAGGATCGAGACAGTGCAGAGGAGGGCAACTAAAATGGTGCAGGGTCTGCAACAGAAGCCATTCAAGGAGAGACTAAAGGAGCTTAACTTGTATACCCTTGAGAAAAGGAGGGAGGGGGGACATGATAGAAGCTTTTAAGTACCTCAAGGGAATCAACAAAGTCCAAGAGGGTAGCACCTTTCAGAAAAAGAGATGTGCAAGAACAAGGAAACACAATTTGAAGATAGAGAGGGGATGGCTCAGGGGCAATGTGAGGAAATATTTTTTCACAGAGAGGGAGGTGGACACATGGAACGGCCTTCCTAAGGAGGTTGTGGGGTCAGAAACAGTGAGGGAATTCAAGAATGCATGGGACAGACATAAGGCAATTCTTGTTAGGTGGGTTAGAAAAAAATAGGCTGTTGGTTATCTAGGACCTGCAGCTTATCCAGAAGGTAGGGAAAAAGGCAGAATAGGTGGGCTAAGCGGTCCTTATCTGCCGTCAAAATCTATGTTTCTATAATGTTTGTTTTGCATCGTTTTACTATGCTTCATGAAATGTGTATTCCCTACTGATTCAGATGGTGTGGTTAGAGAGTTTCACATCTTTGTGTTTCTCTCACTACCACTATATGATTGGATGCGAAAAGGACTTAAAACTATTTTTGAGTTTACTCTCAGTACATTACAAGTTGCTTTACAGGTCCTGTACCAATCTACTGTACTTAGTACACTACATGAATTTTAATGTATTTATTTTTACACTTGTCATTTTCTAATCACAGTTGTAGCATTTAGTAACTGTGCACAACAGTAGGATAGGCCCTACGATTTTCATAAAGTGCATGAATCATGAAAAACCTTGGATCATAAAAAACAAAAAATGGGAATTTCTAGATACTGAACAAAGTCTAAATAATGTGATAGCATGACCACAACTAACATTTAAACAAACCAGTACTTTACAAGACAGCCTTGTTAAATCTATATTTATAAAAGTAACATTTAATCTGAGAACAAGTGGCCTGGTGGTGCTGAGGATTAAGGCACTAGAGGCTTCACCTCGCACCATGCCAGTGACCCAGGTTTGGGAACGAGCCCGGGCCATCAGGGTCAGCAGGGCCAGGGAGGGATTGAGCATCCAGCGAACTGCTCTCCCTTTCTGGGGAGGGTGTAAGGCATCACGTCACTCCTGAGTGACCTCTGGTGGCAGTCGAGGGTGGCCAGGAACTGATGACACAGCCGTATGGCACTGCTGGGGGCCGTCATTGCACGTCCAAGTTCTGCAGGTGGGAGGAGGAAGGGATAGAAAAATCAGAAAAACCCTGGCTCCTGATAGGCAAAGGTGGGACCAGTGGTCGATCCCCATACCCAATGTCAGGCCTCCCAGCTCCATCTCAGGCACTCCCTCTGCTCCCTGGTCAGTCAATTAGATTGTAGGTAGAGCACCAGAGGAACTGGTGGTCCCACCACGGGGTGGCTCAGAGCTGGGGGGTTGGGCATCCAGCTGGTGCAGTAGGGAGATGGGTCCACAACTGAAAGAGGAGTCTGGAGGCTTCAGGCAGGTGGGAACAGAGTGTACTGTGTGTCCTCACCAGACAGAGGTCAGGTAAGCCGGTGATAAGGGGGCATAAAGAAAGCTGGAAAAAAATCTGAGAACAACTTGAATGCCTGACAGTCCACATTGAAGGAGTGATTTTGATAGCTTGAGAGGAGACATGTGAAGGAGATGGCTTCAGCAAGAACCTTACTGGATTTATGAATGCCACAGTTTGCAGCCAAAAGGTTTAAATGAAGATGTCAGATGGCACAGTTATTAATAGTTTTTACATTTTTCAGTAGCTGGAACTTGTTTAGTTAAAATATTTATTTTCCAGGAATTGGGAAGAATCTATATATATTTTCATTGGTTTTCTTGAGTATATAATGTGTTTTTTATATGCCATTATATGTAGGATATGTGCTTTGCGCCATTGTTTCTATAGTTATAAGTTTAATAAAACTACACACAAAAAAGACAAAGAAAACCAAGTTATGTTTAGCACCTCATTTACACAGGGGTCTTCAGAAATCAATGCGGTCATAATAAAAAACCTGGGACATTATAGGTATTGGACCTTGTTATTCAAAGGGAAAAAAATTGCAATTAAAAACTGATAAAGGTGTAAAACTGTAAATAAGAGTGAAATAACTACACTGGCATGCACACCACAAAAAGTGGTTCTTGGAAGGATATAGAATGGGGATGGCTCAATTAAAGGAGTAGTCCACCCAAAATATGCAAAAACATATGTTATGCAGAGTGTTTTGATTTGTATGTGAAGTCCTAGTGTGTCCTTCCCTCTGTCTGCTATTAGGAGTTTTTCCTAAATTAGCCTGCTAGCTTAAGGGTAGTTTACAACCCTTGGGGGTCTCCATCATAAATAGATTTATTGTCTTCTGCCTCCTACAATGCACCCTGTCTCATGTGACAGTGATGTAGCCAAGCCCAAAGATTTAGCATTTGCAGTGCTTTTTGAAATCAGTTCACAACAGCAAAGCTTTATAACTGTTCTTATCCAGTGAGCACAAATGGCAACAGTTACAATTTAGAAGATGCCTGAGGGCTACCTAACTGGGATTTCTATAAGAAAACAGCTACTAAATAACTCTAATTCACTATTTGTGTTTCTGGGTGTGTCATGTCAAGCTAGCAGTAATATTTTTATTTATTTAATTGTTTCACCAGGAAAGGCGCACTGAGCAAAAAGATGCTCATCTCCCGATGCGACCTGGGGGGAAGGGTTACAAAGGGAGGATAACATGCAGGCTATCACCATAACAATTAATCAGATATACAGAGGAAAATGTAACAATTTTGTCACATAGGTTAACAGACAGCTAATATCAGATATACAGAGGAAAATGTAACAATTTTGCCACGAAGGTTAACAGTCAGCTAAAAGCGTATACCAGAGGAATACATACTTACATACATACTTACATACATACATACATACATAGATAAAGAACAGCATATTTTATATAAGCCAGCTTCCAAGGGTAGGGCATAGCCACTGGTCAGGCAATGGGAATTTTGAAGGGTGGGATAATCAGAGTTAACAAGTGCAGGTATAGTTTACCATGAGGTTTTTAGCCAGTGAGATTGATAGGGAATGGGTGGAGGAAGATTGGTGAATCTGAGGGGAAAGAGCATTCTAGATTTCTGGGAATCAGTGCGAGAAGGCTGTCTGTCCAACAGAGGTATTTAACCTAGGGATATTTAGTAGTCGGGTGTCAAGGGACCGGGGGGCATGGGGGGTGGGAGCTGACAACAGTATGGTGGAGAGGTAGGAGGGGAGGGCACCAAGCCAGAATTTTGAGACAAATTTGGAGCAGTGCAGTTGTCAGCTATTTTTGAGAGATGGGAGGGCGAGGGAGCAGTAGAGATCACAGTGGTGGGAAAGGGGGGGCATTGAGAGCAAAACAGCAGAAGGCATTGAAAAGGTGGTCTAGTTTAGATAAGGTGGATTTAGGTGCAGTGCTGTAGACTATGTCACATTAGTCTAAGGAGGGAAGGTCCATATTCTGCACTAGTTCCTGCCTAACCGGAAAGGGGAGGCAAGAGCGGTTCCTGTACAAAGCACCTAGGTTGCAGTGCAGTTTTTTATGATCGCATCGATGTGGTTAGAGAAGGTAAGGTAATGGTTGAGCCATACCCCAAGACAGTGGAAGGAAATGACATCCTCCAGAGTTGTCCCATCCAGAGAGTGGAAGGAGGGAAGGGAGGGGAGTTGGGATAGCCGCTGTCTCATACCGAAGGTTATGGTGACAGTTTTTTTAACGTTGAGAGAGAGCAGATGCAAACTGAACCAGAGCCGAACTTTATTGAAATCAGACTGGAGACTGAATGCTATTTCTTCTGGCAAGGAGCCAGTGGTTAAATAGGACAGTGTCATCCATGTACATGTGTATAGATGTGGTTGTGCATATTTGTGGCAAGTTGTTCAGGAAAATGGAGAACAGGATGGGGCCAAGTACTGGCCCTTGGGGGACACTAGTAGTCACAGGGAGGGAGGATGAAGTGGGATCTACAATTTTTACTGATTGTGTTCTTCCTGATAGGTAGGCACTGAACCAGTTAGTGGCTGAGATAGTGAGGCCTGCATCTGAGAGTCTTGTTAACAGTAAGGGGTGGGAGACAGTGTCGAATGCTTTAGCAAGATCAACAAATATTGCCGAGGAGATCTGCCCACTATCCATTCCAGAGAGGATGGTGTCAGTTAGTCTTAACAAGAAAGATGCAGAAGAGTGACCCTTTCTGAACCCAGAATGAAATGGCATGAAGAAGTTAGAGTCAGAGAGAAAGGAGGTATGTTGGGTGAGCACCAGGTGTTCTTGTAGTTTAGCAAAGACTGGGAGGAGAGAGATAGGGTGGTAGTTTGAAGTGGAGGATGGGGAGCCCCCTTTAGGGTGGGGAATGACAATGGCAATGGCATGTTTCCAGGCCTGTGGGACAACAGCAGTGGTAAAGGAGAGGTTTAGGAGATTGGCAAGAAGTGATGCTATGGCTGGCACAGAGAGGTGGAGGAGTTTGGTGTCCAGCCCATTGGAGGAATTACCTTTAGATAGGTTTAGGGCCAGTAGGGCCTCAAGGGCTTCAGTTTGTGTGATAGCTTTGAAGGTGAAGGACCATGGCCCTAGTGAGTTTGAGGCTCCCTTGGCAGGGTCGGGAGGAGCAATGGGGGGGCAGGAAGGAGAGGAGAGGAGAGGAGAGTTGAGGCACAAGAAGTAAAATATGTGTTGAACTCATCAGCCACCACCACTGGGTCAGAAAAGAGTGAGTTGTTTACTTTTAGGAGGAGTGTGGGATTTGCAGTCAGAGGGGAGAAGAGGGAGTGGATGACCTTCCAGAATTTGGAGGGGCTATTTAAGTTTGACTGGAGGGAGGAGTTGAAGTATTCTGTTTTAATGAGCCGAGTTGCTCTGGTGCACTTGTTATGCAGCATACGGTACACCGTGAAGTGTTGTGGGAGGCATGAAGATTTATGCGTTCGCCATGCTTTGTCACCGGCATGTTGGCAGGCTATAAGTTCTTGGGTAATCCAAGGCAGGAGGTTACCATGTACCCTTGAGCGACGCAATGGGGCATGTGTGTTCCAGACATTGAGGAATGTGTCTTGGAAGTGTATGAGGGCATCATCTATGGAGCAGACAGTAGAGGATGTGGTCCAGTTAGTGAGGGCTAGGACTCTGAGCACGGTGGCTAGGTTGAGGGATTTATAGGACCGCTGGATGAGAAACTTTGGGGCAGATGTGAGGCGATGGATTTTTCTGACTCGGTATATAATGTAGTGGTCACTCAGGGAGTCAGAAAGCAGACCAGCTTGGATGACTCGGTGAGTGTGGGTGCTGAGTGCTGAGTGCCAAGTCTATTTGTGAGTGGTTTCCTGATCTGAGGTTTAGGTGGGTGGGCTTGGTGATGGATTGTGACAGGTTTAGTGCCAAAATGCCAGCACAGATTTTTCTGAGAGAAGGAAATAACCAATTGTGGTTAAAATCCCCCAAAATACACAATTCACCCATTGAGGTTAGGGAGGAAATTTGCGTGAGTAGGTCGGTGACAGATGATACTGCAGTGCCCAGCCGGCAGTATACCCCGGTGATGTAAATAGGGAGTGAGAAGGGTAGTTCCAGTTGAACCAGTATAAGTTCATGGGCTTTAGGTTCAGACTTGGCTATGACTACAGAGTAATGTAGTTTGGAATTTATGTAAATGGCTGCACCGCTGCCTCTGGTAGCCCTGTCCTGGTGAGTCACGACATAGCCTGGGATTGAGACAGAGGGCTCAGAGATATTTTGGTTTGGCCAAGTCTCAGACAGGACAATGATGTCAGGGCATAATAGGCCACTAGTACCTGTAGGAAGTCGAGTTTTTGGGCCAGGATTCTTATGTTTAGGTGCAAGATGTGCAGGCCACGTGGGAGGGGGCTGCCACAGGGGATTGTGGCAGTAGGTGAGTTAGGAGAGGGTCCAGGAGAATTTTACAGGGTAGGGGTGTGGAGGGGACCTGGGTTTGGATGTATGTCCCCAGCTATGAAGAGCAGGAGGGCAATAGTAAGGTAGTGCCCTATAAGGTGTAGCCACATATAAGCGGTTGAGCGCTGTTTTGTATATGTCTGTGAGTGGCTGTAATAGGTTCAATGGAAAGTAAGAAGTTGGAGAATTATCCAAGTGTGAAAGGGAGGGAAAAGGAAGGAGGAGGGGAACATGTTTGAGTGGACCCACTTTTTGCTGAGGGGAGTGGTGGTCGCAGCACATGGGGGGTAGTGGGACCCTATTAGATCAGGCAAGATAGGGGGTTGTGGTTTCTTGGATATTGGTGGTAAGTTGGAGAGGAATGGTAGGTGGCAGATGATTAAGATAGCAAGAAGGGGCAGGTAACCTAGCAGTAGGGACATGGCTAGAGGCACGCAGGGGGCAGAACACTAGCAGTTCAAGTTGTACTGGTATCAAGTGAGCTAAACTGCTGGAGGAGGGAGAGGGTGATAGAGGTTTGAAAGAACGGAAAGTCTTGGCAGCACTGAGGGTAGAAGATAGTGAACTAGGAGCTAACCAGCGACCTATGGTAGCCAATTAATATAAGGAGCAAATGGGAAACCAGGGAGAAAGTAAATTACGTCTCTCAAGAGGAGACAGAGAGCAGTCGCTATAAAAGTAATACCAGCTAAGGGTGGGAGGGTATTGGACAGCGGGCGGGGAGCAGTCACAAAGTGACTGTGGGGATCAGATACAGCTGCGTTTGACTAGCATGCAGTAACAGTTTCTGGAGCTCTTGTGTACCTTCTGTGTTTTGGGGGTGGGGGAGGGCAGATTCAGCCCGGCCCTCACGACCTGTCCTGGGACCCTCGGTGGATCCTGAAGCTGTGGAGACAGAAGGGAGGTGAGAGAGTTTTATACAGACCAGCAGGAAATGGCTTAAACTATTAGCATACGAGGTAAGCACCTCATATTTTCAGGTAAGCATATGTAAAAAACTAAAATTCAAGAACAAATCTTGTGGGCTACAGTGCTTGTGGATCTAACTTCAGGACTAGCGTTCCTGAAAGCACTGAAGCAGATTTCTATTGCATTCTAGCACAGTACATTTTCACCTAAGCAGCATTTTTACATTTATTAATCATGTCACAGAGCAAATATGTGTTTTTATTTTAAAATTTAATTTCATTAAACTATACACAACAATAAAAAGCACAGAAATTGCCCCAGATCATCAATGCTATAATTAGTAACGACTCTAGCTGTTTTCTTACAGAAAACTCACTCAGTTAGCTCTGAAGTATTTGCTAAACTGTAAATATAGGTACCATCATTCTTTTTTTTTTTTTTTACCAGGAGAGGCACACTAAAGCTTGTTTACAGATGTGACCTGGGAGCACATGGAAGTTAAGTGATTTGCTTAGGGTCACACAGTACACACATGGGGGCTGTGGGATTCAAACCCAGGACACCAGGTTTGCAGCTCAGAGCCTTAGACCACCATGCTATACTGCCTCCACTATTCTAGTAGACAGAACTGGCAGTGCTGATTTTGCTATGTGACATGATTTTCAGAGGGTGTTTTTGGTTACAAATGTGAAGTATCTTTTTAATAAAGTATAAAAACATGTATGTGTGAGTTTTTTAGTTTGGTGAATATTTGTTTTATTATTTGAAAGAGAGGGATACATTAAATGTGCAGTGCAATGAACCATTGTAGAATGGGATCAAATGTGTAGCTGAAATAGTCACTGACATCCTATTGTTTTCATGCTATACCACGTGCAGAAGAAAAAGTGACATTAAAGTATTTTGCAGTTTCTAGGTTGCAGCTTCATACCATACACTTCATTTGTAAAAATAAAATATATAAATCATGTCACAGAGCAAAATCAGCACTAAATGCTAGTTCTACCTAATAGAATGCCGGTACCTACATTTACAGTTTAGCAAATACTTGAAATCCAACCGAGTAGGTTTTCTGTAAGAAAACAGTTAGAGTCTTAACTAATTGTAGTGCTAATGATCTGGGCAATTTATGTGCTTATATAGTTGTGTATAGTTTGATGAAATTAAATGTTTTAAAATTAAAACACTCCTGCAAGCTGGACCTGAAACACATAGAAAACAACAACAGTGAATTAGAGCTTAATTTAGCATTGGTTTTCTTACAGAAACCCCAGTTAACTAGCTCTCAGGTATCTGCTAATAGGATAATTTAGGAAAAACTCCTAATAGCAGACAGAGGCAAGGACACAATATGACTTAACATACAAATCAAAACACTCTGCATAGCATATGTTTTTGCAAATTCTGAGTGGACTACTCCTTTAACCCTTACTGTGCCATGGACTGATATATCGGTCCAGAATTCCTATATGTTATAATTCTGTTAGCAGCCTAAGGGTTAAAACTGCAAGCCCAGTGAGAATCTACACTGCAGCCTCTTGCTATACTGACGTGCTTCAGCTGATACAAAATACAGAGCAAGGTTCTGGGGGCAGAGTTGGTGGACAGGTCTGAATAACACCATATACTCACCAGGAGGGACTTTCCATCTCTTGGAATGTATTTGTGAAAATGTGTGGCCAGGAGAGGAATGTAAGCTGAGCCAAGGCTGTTTAAACAAGTACTGTACAAGGATGCAGTTTCAGGCTTTTTCTTTCCTTCTGAACCTTAAGCTCTGATGCCCCAGGCAGCTCTGATAGCCAGTTGTTCCAACATGATAGATCCGCCTCATGCCCCTCCCACATAAACCAAAAAAAAAAGATGGGGTGGAGCTTTAGGAGCTTCTCAGGTGGAGGTGGGGGTGGGTCTTACCCCCCAAACAAGCTAATGCTGCCTCCCACTACTCAGGTTCCATTTCTTGCACCTCCCATTAAAGAAAAAAAAATAGTGCCCTGCAACCATTGACTAACATGAAAGCATATTTATTTGAGGGCAGAAAGCATTTCTTGGAGGATGGTAAAGTGGAGGAGACTATTTACACCTTCAGCCAGTTCCACAGACAGAAAACATGACATCAGCTCTTTTGTACATGCAAAACATCTGCAGGCTCTGCCCACTGCAGCCATAAAAAGGGGGTTCAGCCTGGCAAGTGTAGACTTTGGGGGGGTGTGCTGTAGACCACATCTGCATAGTCAGACACCGGCAAGATCATCCTGAAGATAATATCTTGGTGGATGAGGAAAGAAAGGTAGGATTTGTTGTGGTATAACACCAAGTTCTGGGCAAAGTTTCCTATTCATGGCATCAATGTGGATGGAAAAGTTGAGAATCCAGTCCATCCACCCCCTCCCAAGTAGATGAAGTGGGGTACCGCTTCAAGCAGGTTACCATACAGAGTCTTAAAGAGGGGTATGTTGGAGCTTTAATAGTCCCTGTCTAGTGCCAGAAGTAAGGAGACAGGCATTTAGTGAAAGACAGTTTGAGTGGGGCCACTTGGATTTCTTTAAAGTCAGAGGCACCAGGGAGTCTCTGAGATCTGCACAAGGTATGGAATACATGGTCCCAAAATGCAATTTAAGGATTGGGAGGTCATCTACATGGTATAGAGGGCCTGTATTGTGGAACTATATGCCTATTAGGTTAAGATGTGTGAATACACTCATTTACCTAGGCCTAATAAAACAGTGTTTTTTTACGACAGGGCTATGGCACCATTACAATGCTGCCATGAGGGCATAAGCTAAATGTGGAATCTAAAGAAAATGCCATGTCTGTGCCCCACCCGGGGGTAAGCCTGGGCAGAGGGGGGAAGTGCGCACGGGGGCCAATCTTCTGAACAGGGGAAGGGGGACGATCCAAACAAAAAATGCCATGTCTGTAATGCACTTTGTTCTATGTGTCTGGTGACTTGCAGTGTGTCATTAATTACTTAGTGATGTAAATTGTTAAAATACACATACAATTTGTTGTACAGGCAACTACATTTTAATTGTAAAGGATCTCCTTGGAAATGAGCATTTTACTCAGTGGAGTTGTAACATCTTTCCTGTTCATAATCATATGAATAAAATATATTGCTACTACTGACTTCTGGCACTGGATGTTGTTGAAGTCATGCGGCAGTGACTATTCCAGCTCAGGGGCAGAAGTACCAGAAGCAAATAGAACTGTGTCATCTGCATATGTATGAATGCATAAGGAGACACAAGTGGAAAGCAGCTAATTAAGGATGATAGAGAAAATGACTTGGCCATGTTTGGAGCCCTGGGAGACATCAGACTTGATAGACAAGGGAATAGATAGACATGTAAATGTATAGTTCCTGGATGCCCCTCTCATATAGAGAATAGTTAGGACACATGAGAGAGAAATACCCCTTTGGCATGTTATGTATGAAACAGGTCTGTAATAAGGGACTCAACTCCTGATTAGTGCCAATAAAGATTATTTATTTGATAATTAAATGTGCCACCTAAGCTAGAGATAGTGGGGCTGACATTTCATGGACAGCGAGACTTCTTCAAAACTGTTCATTGGACTGTTCTGATTTAATTATATACAAATAAATTATATGCACATCCTTTTTGGATTACCTTATAACTTGGGCCTATATGCCAATAGGTTTTTGAAGCTTGACTTCACTGAATTGAGGTATCTTATTATTCACCCTCCTGCCACCGCCTTCCTGAATGCTTCCTTTTACCTACAGCTGAACCAGTGTGATGACCAACTTAAACAGAACACAAAGACACAGTTGGAAAGAAGGTAATTTAGGATGATGAAGAAAAGAACAGGGTCAAGGATGGAGTCCAGGGAGACACCAGACTTGATGGGCAGGGGAATGGATAATACAATACTGACCTGGACAATCTGGAGCCAGTCTGAGAGGTAGGAGCAAAACCACCTGGTCACCATGTTGAATAGACCATAGCACTTAACCTATCAAAGAAATGGGAAGGGGCATCATATTGAAGGCCTTTTCTAGGTCTATGAAAATGGTCATAATGAACAGGCCCTGGCCCATGCCTTTCAGCATGGAGTCAGAGATCCAGAGAAAGGAGGGCATGATGGAATGGTGCCTGTGGAATACATTCTGGAAAGGGGAGAATAAAGAAATTGAGTCAACGTATAAGGAAAGCTGAGATAGAACAAATTTTTTCCTGCACCTTAGCTAGAGCAGGGAGGAGGGAGATGGGCCAGTAATGAACTGGAATGGAAAAGTCACCCCCTTTGTGAGTGGGGAGGACTTTAGCCTTCCAGGACTGGCTTGAAAAAAAGATGGTCACTACAAGCAGCCAGTAGGGTTCCAGCAGAAATAATGCAGTTGGGGTGTGAGGACAGGACCCAATCAAAAAGGGAGTGATGTATGTATTTGAGGTTGGGATTCAGAAATGAACCAAGTAAGATTGAGGAACCCAGTTTAGCAAATGGTATTTTGCGACAAGGAAAAGATCCAATTTACATTTACGTCCCCAAGGACTAAGAATTTACTTGAAGTGGGAGCAAATGGTTGAGAGGGTAACTGGACAGGAGTGAGGCTTACTAGGATTCACCACAATATATCCAAGGCACACTGCCTTAAGGGTAGCTGGTCCATTCCACTGGGGTGTCAAACAGACAAGGCATACTGATGAGTCCTGGTAGGACGAAACACGTGTCTATGTCTTCTGTTAGCACCCTTTGCAAACTGTGTGAGAGGCCTTTCGGCACCATGCAATTCTGCTTAAAGTTGGACCAGCATAACATTCTGTGGTGATTTGCATATGCAGCCCATGATGCTTTGCATTGTGGGGGCATGTGTGATTTTGTATTTTCTTGAAACTTGGCTTCCCAGCCAAATGCCCTTTGGGGTAACCCTTGCCTCAGTGTTTGCGTACAGAGGTTCTTTGTCTTTTAAATAGTTTTTTATTTTAATGGGTTCACCACAATATATCCAAGGCACAGTGCCTGAAGGGTAGCTGGTCCATTCCACTGGGGTGTCAAACAGATGAGGCATACTGATGAGTCCTGGTAGGACGAAACACGTGTCTTTGTCTTCTGTTAGCACCCTTTGCAAACTGTGTGAGAGGCCTTTCGGCACCATGCAATTCTGCTTAAAGTTGGACCAGCATAACATTCTGTGGTGATTTGCATATGCAGCCCATGATGCTTTGCATTGTGGGGGCATGTGTGATTTTGTATTTTCTTGAAACTTGGCTTCCCAGCCAAATGCCCTTTGGGGTAACCCTTGCCTCAGTGTTTGCGCACAGAGGTTCTTTGTCTTTTAAATAGTTTTTTATTTTAATGGGTTCACCACAATATATCCAAGGCACAGTGCCTGAAGGGTAGCTGGTCCATTCCACTGGGGTGTCAAACAGATGAGGCATACCGATGAGTCCTGGTAGGACGAAACACGTGTCTTTGTCTTCTGTTAGCACCCTTTGCAAACTGTGTGAGAGGCCTTTCGGCACCATGAAATTCTGCTTAAAGTTGGACCAGCATAACATTCTGTGGTGATTTGCATATGCAGCCCATGATGCTTTGCATTGTGGGGGCATGTGTGATTTTGTATTTTCTTGAAACTTGGCTTCCCAGCCAAATGCCCTTTGGGGTAACCCTTGCCTCAGTGTTTACGCACAGAGGTTCTTTGTCTTTTAAATATTTTTTATTTTAATGGGTTCACCACAATATATCCAAGGCACACTGCCTTAAGGGTAGCTGGTCCATTCCACTGGGGTGTCAAACAGACGAGGCATACTGATGAGTCCTGGTAGGACCCTTTGCAAACTGTGTGAGAGGCCTTTCGGGACCATGCAATTCTGCTTAAAGTTGGACCAGCATAACATTCTGTGGTGATTTGCATATGCAGCCCATGATGCTTTGCATTGTGGGGGCATGTGTGATTTTGTATTTTCTTGAAACTTTGTTTCCCAGCCAAATGCCCTTTGGGGTAACTCTTGCCTCAATGTTTGCGCACAGAGGTTATTTGTCCTTTAGGATTACTAGGATGTAAAGGATAAAAGGGAGCAGTTAATGTCCATTAAGTATTGTCCCCCGCATCATGCGGGGCAATTAAAACCATAATACCATCCTTATAGTATAATCTATCTTGAAAGTGTTTGAATTTGTCAAAATCTTCAGTCTCTACTACTGTTCATGTGAGTCTATTCCAAGTCCTAGCACTCCTAACTGTATAAAAATTATCTCTGTTTTTAGTGTTTACCCTAGGTATTATTAGTTTCTTACCATGTGATCTAAGATTTCCTCTTGAACTACTGTATTCAAAACTGCAAACGTCAAATCAGGTGAATACATTATTTTATGGGGCAGAAGCAAGTCTCCTCTCTGCCTTCTAAGTTCCAGGGAGTATAGCCCAGTTTCATTTAACCTGGAGTCATAAGGTAGTCCCTTTAAATGATAAAACAGTTTAGTCATGGTGCATTGTACCCCTTCCATCATTTTAATATCCTTACAACAGTATGGTGACCAGAAAGGTGACCCAAAATCAAGCATAGGCCCTATATAGCTCTTATACAATGGTATAATACACTGTTCAGATCTACTGACAGAGGAACATTTGATCCTTTTAATGATAGCCCTTGCCTTAAAGGAAACCTGTCTAAAATATTCAGTAGAGGTGAAAGAGGTAGATATTAAAACCCCTAGGTCACATTCCGATGTTACTGCCTTTAAGATCTGGTTCCCTAATATGCATTTATATTTCGGGTTCTTATGTCCAAAGTGCAGGACTACAAATTTTTCAGTATTAAAATGCATTCCATTCTCGTTGGCCCATTTCATGATTTTATTTAAATCATTGACAATACATATATGTTTTGGAAAGGAGCCTACCTCCCCACCTATTTTTAAGTCATCCGCAAATTTAACTAATTTGTTTTTGATATTTTTTTTGATGTCACAAATATAAACACCGAAGAGGACATGGCCCAAAACTAACCCCTGCGGCACTCCACTTGTAACCTCTCTACTGTCAGATAGTGAACCATTTAATTTAATGATTTGCACATGTTCTGTTAACCAATTTCTGATCCATCTGACCAGAATACTACTGAACCCCAAGTTTATCAATTTGTTTATTAAGTTCATATGTGATGCTTTATCGAAAGCTTTGGAGAAGTCCATCGGAATCACATCTGACACACACTTTCTATCTAGACTAGCACTTATATTCTCGTAAAATACAATCAAATTTGTTGTACAAGACTTTCCCTTTTGGAATCCATTCTGCATTTTATCCTTGATATTTAGTGTGACAACCTCTTGTTCTATTTTAGTTTTAATCAATCTCTCCATGATTTTACAGGAGATAGAGGTTAGATGGATAGGTCTATAGTTATTTACAAGATCCAGGTCTCCCTTCTTGAATATTGGGGTCACAATAGAAAGTCTCCAATCCATCGGTATTACCCCACTTTGTAATGAGCTATTAATTATTTTAGTCAATGGGGCAGCTAGTATATGAGTTCCAGTTTTGAGTATTTTAGGATGTAACTCATCAGGACCTGGTGTAGTTGTTGTTTTAAGATTTTGAAGTTCTAGTCGCTCCTCTTCCTCTGAGAACAGATACTCATGTTCTGTTACATTTATCAATAATTTGTGTTTTTTTCACTCTAGAACTAGATATAGATGCAAAATAACTATTAAAACACTCCATAATGTCACTAGGCTCAATGAATGTGTTCCCATCTGATTTAATTTTATCAATGACTTTGAATGAAGATTTATTGTTGTCAAGATATGAATATAATAATTTGGTATATTTGCTATGTGCTGTTTTAGATTCTAGTTTATATCTTTCTTTCCTGATCAATTGTTTTAATTATTTTTGTTTGTTTATAAATTTGGCCTTGTTTGTATTGGTTGGGTATTTTCTGAATTTCTTATATGATATAAGTTTGTGTTTTAGTGTTTTCTTTATTTCCCCTGTCATCCAATTTGGAATTTTACCATCCTTATTATATATTTTTTTAAAGGTACAAATTTATCAACTGCCATTTGTATAGTGTTTTTAAAGAACCTCCAAGATTCTTCCATCCCTTTATTGGACAATTCACTGCTCCGATTAACTCTACTGAGATAATTATTCACCAATGATATATTGGTCTCAATGTATTTTCTAATTCTAGTATTAGTGTTTAGTATTTTAGATGTACCATAGCTCAATGAACATGTTATAATATTGTGATCACTACTTCCTATAGGTGTCAAAATAGTTATATTGTTTATAAGGTGACCAATATTTGTTACAGTTAGGTCCAGAATATTTGATCCTCTTGTGGGCTCTAGAACTAACTGCTCACAATTGCAATTGATAGTATTATCCAAAAACAGAGTCTTAATATCAGACCTGGCCCTCAGGTTAGCCCAATCAATACCCGGGAAATTAAAGTCTCCCAATACAATAACATTTCCTAGTTCAGATGCCTCCAAGATTTCAGAACAAAGACTGACTGTGTCATTGTAACTACATGTTGGAGGCCTATAACAGTTTCCCAAAATTACAGAAGGACGACCCTGTGATTCCAATTTTATCCAAACTGATTCATTATTACTGTTCATTAATACAGAATGTTGAATCAAGTGCGATGGAATTTTTTCAGACACATATATGCACACCCCTCCACCTACCCTACCTTCTCTATCTCTGTTACAGAGTTTAAATCCTGAAATATCTTTAATCCACTCTACCGAATCATCCCACCAGGTCTCAGTGAAAGCCACCACGTGTAGGTCAAGAAGTTTTATTAGGATTTCAAGTTCACTTTTCTTATCAACATTTAAACTCCTGGCATTTAATGAAGATAGGTTATACCTATCAAGTTTATGTTTTAATGTTACCTCTCCTAACTCGGTGTGCAAATTATTAGCTCCAGGTAACACCCCTCCCCCCCCCCACAGGCCTAGTTTAAATGATTTTTAATATGTGTAGCAATTTTCTTGCCTAACAGACCACTTCCACATTTACTTAAATGTAGGCCGCCCCAACAAAAAAGACCAGGGTGATCTTCATAATTTTCCCAGTGAGTTAAACAATTATATCCCTTTCTCAGGCACCACTGCCAAAGCCAATTGTTGAGCTCTTTAATCTTCCTAGTTACAGTCATGGTTGACCTAGGTACTGGAAGCAACTCTGAAAATGTTACATCACATTCTTTGCAATCAAGGTGTACACTTAAATTCTTGAAATCATTTTTTTATGTTCTCAATTTTATTGGAGCAAATGTTATTCATTCCTTTGTGTAATATTACGAATGGTCTCTGTCCTGCATCCTTTAAAATCAAATCAATCATATTCATAATATCTGCTACCTTTGCCCCCCTATAACTAGAACATGTTTTATTGACCTTGTCTGGATTATAGACTAACCTGTCAATATGTTTTATCATAGAGTCTCCCAAAACATAAGTCTGGCGTTGTTTCTGGGAACTATTGATCTGATTTTGTGCTTCTAGTGATGGTCCCATAGAAACATAGAAACAAAGAATTTGACGGCAGATAAGGACTGCTTGGCCCACCCAGTCTGCCCATTTCCCTACCTACTGGATAAGCTGCAGATCCTAGTTAACCAGCAGCCTACTTCTTCCTACCCCAACCCCCTAGAATTGCCTTATGACTGTCCCATGCATGCTTGAATTCCACCACTGATTTTGACTCCACAACCTCCTCCGGAAGGCCATTCCATGCATCCACAACCCTCTCTGTGAAAAAATACTTCCTTAAATTACCTCTGAGCTGCCCCCCCCCATCTTCAAATTGTACCCTCTTGTTCTTGCACACCTCTTTTTTTGAAAGATGAAGTTTAGGCTGTCATTTATAGATGTATTCAATCCTACTGCCCCTACTATTGTATTGTTTCCATACCCATCGATTACATTATATAATATGGTTTCCTTTACTTGATCAGGTAAACCATGTGGTAATGAATTACTGACCCTTTCCTTACTGGACTCGCTTGTAGTACCTTTCTCTGCATCATTTGAAATAACACCTACACTTGTTTGGGTATCATTTCCACTACTTATAGCATGCATATTGGATTTATGAATAACTTCTGATACCAGTGTGGAATGGGCATAGTTTCCAGTATCTCCATCCTGTTCACTCATTTCCTCATTAATATATTAATATTATCAGGGGTCTCAGTATTATACAGGCAAGAAAAAGCAACTTTAGTAGGTAAACTCCATCACCCTAAGACCTCTTTTAGATTTTCTTTGTTTATCCACTGGGTTCCATTCATTACTAGTACTGTTTTTTTTTTTCTCTAAATCATCATATCTTTGTCTCTTTCCATACTTTCCTAACTCCTGAGTCATGGAGCTGTTTCTTTCACTTGACTGTTCATATGAATCAGTTTGGGTGCTAGTGTTACTTAACACTGATAGCATTGCTGTGTCTTTCATACTCTCAAAATAACCAATATCAGTTTGAGTTCCCTGTTCACTAGTGGTTGGCATTTTTTACCTACTACATCATTTCTGGAGGCTAATTTACATTTCAGTGATGTGATTTCCTCCTCTAGACCACTCATATTTATGCACTTCAAACAGCAGAACTCATCATTACAAATGCGTACCTTGGTTAGCACAAACATTAGGCACTTCCTGCATTTTATACCCCATTCCCCTTCCAATGTGTGAACTATGTCAGCCATTTGTACTTACTGACTGTTCACTTCCTGATACTTATCTCCGTCTAGTTCCTGGTTCTGTCCCGCTGACCTGGCTAACATGCCAAACACACGCTAGATGTGCGCATCTTCGCAAGCGGCGACCAAGGGCTCGCCCTCCCATGCTCTCTCCACTCACAGGGCCATTTAAATGCCCTTACCTTTGCTTGCATAGCTAACAGCTGATCCTAGTCTGGTAATCAGACCAGTCTCCTGGTATATCAGTGTAGGAATTTAAAATGCAGAATGGGCTAATACCCACTCACAGACAAATTAAATACTGCAGATTCAAGTTAAAAAATGCCAGCACGTAATGCTCTCTGGGTCCCGAGCACAATAAGGCAACCAGGAAACTAACGTTGTACTCCTAAGTCAACCCATGCTACCTTTCCCCAGAAATAAGGCTTTTACCGCTCATTGTAATTAAGAGAGATAAGGCAAAGTAAACAGTCGCAATACATGGAGAATCAGCGCCCCTGCCAGTACTGTCTCACACTATACAGTGTCTCACAGCATGTGGACAGAGAGCACAGAATCTCCATGGACAGCCGCTTAATTCTGGGGATTAGTAAATGTCATTGATGAAATGAGAAATGAGCCGGGGAAAGAGAGTATATACAGAAGTTCAGGGGAAGAGATGATGGCAGACTGATAATAAGATGTCACTGTTAGAACTGTGACATGTATATAGAAGAACCAAATAAGCACACTTCCTATGGTCCTTTCTATGAACCATGTAATCAGAAAGTCCAACTTCTGCATCACTGGTACAGGCAGAGAGTCAGGTTTCTGCAAGTATCACCATATCAGAATTGTAGTATGCAGTCACAGCCTTGCTCAGGGTAAACACCAAGAAGGCAGTGACCATGACATTTGACTCTAGCCATAAACTAGCTAGGCTACAGCTACCCCTGTCTTCTCTACATTGGATGGCACCCAACTTGAGTGTGTTCCTACATTTAAGTATCTGGGGGTTTGGCTCAACAGTAGACTTGACTTTTCTGCCCATATCAATGCCATCCTCACTAAACTGTGCCCCAAACTCGGTGCCCTATATTAAAACAAGGGCAGCCTTCCCCTCCAGGTCCAACTGGAGCTGTTGTCCAAAATGATCCTCCTGGTTTTTCACTATGCTGATGTGATCTATGCCACTGCTCCCTCCTCCTCACTTGCCAGACTGAACACCCTCTGCAATGCCTTCTGTTGTTTTGTCTCCAACACTCCTTTCTGCATGCACCACTGCTTCCTCTACTCCTCCCTGTCCCTCCTTCCCCTTCCTCAAAATCGCCTATCCCACTGAACCTCTGTCATTGCCAGATACTGGTTCATCTCACTTCCATCTTATGTCTCATCTTCCCTACCACTTCCTCATCTTACTCCCTGTGCTCCAAGGATCCCTGCATTTTTTCCATTCCCCTTGCCCACTCGAGATCTGGGCAGGCCACCTTCTCCTACTGCCTCCCCCTCTCTGGAATGCTTTCCCCTCCTACCTTTGGCTCTCTCCCTCACTTTGAGCCTTCAGACATTAGCTAAAACTTTTTCCTGTTCCCCCAATACCTGCCCCTCCCACTCCTGACCCTCTCTGCCTCACTTCCTCCCTCCTCCTCTCCTCCCCTTCTTCCTCCTGTCTCCCCTTACCTCTGTTACTTATGTCCTTGGTCTTCACTTTGTTCCCTTTTGTTCTAGGTGTTATCCAGTTGCTCTACAGTGTGTTTAACCTCGGCCACCATGTAATGTTACCCAGGTCTATCAATTTTTCCCTGAAACTCTATTCTGTGCTTGGCTAATGAGGTTGGTACCTACTGTTTCCCAGCTCTGCCCTGTATTATATTTTGTTCCTTTTTAGTATAGGCACTTCTGATAATATTGCCCTTCATCCCTGCACTCCAGATCACACCTGGAAATGAGCCTTGGCTCAGTGTGCCTTACCCGGTTACCACATTTTAAATAAATAAATAAGACTCCTGACATTTGACATGACATGTCCATTTACATGAGAAATGCTGAGCTCTTTGGGATGGGTGAGGTGGAAAGATGGAGGACCAGGGTTTACCTCCATACCACTCAACAGCAGCAGCAGAAGAGTTGTGAGGAGCATAAGGTTGTCAGACTTGCACTTACAAACAAGTGCTGGAAAAGATAGGTGTGCAGGTGGTGTTACAGGGGGAAAAAATCAGTAAGTCCTCCAAGCTACCCATTTGGTACCAACACTCAGTCCTGAAGAGTCCTCTGAAGTCTCACCACATTTTTATGTTGTCTTGCACGTGTGCAAGCCACATCTTGTGATAGTAGCACAATCAGAGGTGTGCCAGTGTTGGCGAATGCAGGTAACACTTTAGCAGGTGCATCCCTCAGCCACCAATTAGCGAGCATGCTAGTGATGACAGCAGTTTCAAAGAGAGCCACAGAGTTGAAAGAAATCTGCCACTCCAATGAGGTGCAGTTTCCTCCTTGAAGCGTCAGATGACAAGGCTCTGTTACATGCCTTTCCTGGTGAAACATTCCAATAAATATGGATGCTCCTTCCTCCTGCCACACAATCCCCACAAAGCCAATATCAGGGATGCCCAATTCCCATGTCCGACTGTCCCCCCAGTTCAATTTGTTTGCCGATGGGGGTACCCAATCCCTACCAGCATCATGCCCCTCCAAACTCGTGACACATTGGGAGCCCACCCCAGTGTGCCCTAAACATTTTTTTTTTACCTGTAAATAAAGAAAACTGTCCCTTGAAGTCCACTTTCTTTTTTTTTTTGCTGGTAAAAAAAAAGGGTCCCTCATCACCCTGCCACGCCTCTCCCCAACCCACCCACCTGGGCACCCCACCTCCCTGCACCCCCCTCACCCCATACTTACCCCCAGAGGATTGACACTGCAATTTTCTGTGTAGCGGGAACACATCTGAACTCTTCAAAAGCCGACCGGGAACAGAACAAAATACGATAAGCTTTGTAATGGTAGGCAATGGGGGTTTCAATTTAGGTGGATATCTCAGCCATTTTTGGGAATTTTGGTACCAGGTTTTCAACATGGGGTTCTTGGGATCCCACCTCATGAACACATGCATTGTCATCTTGTTACTCAGTCCTGAAAGGTGATTTGTGGTCACTGTGTAGAATCATCTTTTGGGACTGATTAACAAAATGACAGTGTCACTATTCATGAGGTGGGGTCCCAAAAAGCCCATATTGCAAATATGGTGAAAAAATTCAAAAAAATGACTGCGTTACAAGTGTGCATTGCACAGTTTCCACACACACTTGTAACTTCAACCATTTTTAATATCTTCACTCCAAATTTTCAACATTTTCATTTTTTCACACCTTATGAACAGTACAGCTGTCATTTTTCACATCCTGACCAAAATGTGTTTTTGCACCTGCAGCACACAATGGTGCGGTCACTGTGGGAAATCAACTTTCAGGACAGATTAACAAAATCACAGCGCCACTCACTATTCATGAGGGGAGGTCCCAAAATGCCTATGTTGAAAATGTGGTTAAAAAGATCCCCAAAATAATTGCATTACAGGTGTGCATTGCACAGTTTCTACACACGCTCGTGACTTCACTAGTTTTTCATATTTTCACTCCATATTTTCAACATTGCCATTTTTTTAAATCTCCTCATGAACAGTACAGCTGTCATTTTTCACATCCTGTCCAAAATGTGTTTTCGCACCTGTGGCACCAAATGGCGCAGTCACTGTGTAAAATCATCCTTTGGCTAATGAACTTATAGTGCCACTGTTCAAGAGGTGCAGTCACAAAAATCCCATGTTGAAAATTTGGAGGGAAAATACCAACAAACACCAAGGGCATTAGGGTTTCCAACCATAACACCCCACCTTGTAGAGACTGACAGGCATCAGGGGTGTGACTTTAGATCATCGGCTAAAATGCTCATACCATTCCACCCCCACCCTGCAGCCAGTGAAAGGCATCAAAGTGTGCCTTGGAGTCTTCAGCCCCAGAGTTCACCCCATTCTCCTATACTGCACCCATCTTAGCATATTTATGGAATGGGGTGAGCATAAGGCCCGAAGACCCCAAGGCACACCGCTACACCTGTCAGTGTTTGCATGGTAGGGTGAGGTGAAATGGCATGAGCGTTATGGCTGATGACCGAAAGGCACACCCCAATGCCTGTCAGTCTCTGCAGGGTGGAGGTGGGGTTGGCAACAGTTCAGTACTTCACTGCCATTCCTATTATGCATCTTTCTAACTCCTGCACTACCAATAACAATGCCAGCAAGACAACATTCAGCATTGACACATGCTTGTTTTATTCCAAGGGCTGTACTAATCCAAAAACTTCACAGCAGTGGGGAGACCAGCAAGAATAACCAGTTACCTTATGGGGTTACATTTCTGTGATCTTATTCTGTAGTACACATTTCTGTCTTAATGAATTGAGCAGGAAGAATTGATCAAAATTGCTACAGAACACTTAGGAGGTAGCTGTTTCTCATCTCCAGCTAATAAAAGCTGTAGGGCTAGGGGTTATGTAATAACTGAACACCCAGCTCCATAGAAAGGCAGCATGTCATAGGATGGATGCCTTCCACATATAGAACTGCAGTTATCATGTAATAACCAATGCCTGGAGTGTATTATTGTGCTTACAAAACTGATTTCTTTAATGTAACCAATGCAACAGAAATAAACATTTTAATTAAAATTAAGTATATTTTTTTAATTTGCAATTGCACAAAAACCCAGTTGCACTGTGAATTAGGGGTAGCCAAAATAAAAAAAAACAGTACATATATATACTGTATATACATTTCTAGAAATGTATAAGTGGTAAGTGACCAGAAAATACAACTATCCAGATTAATGGGCATGTCTGACAAGGTCAGGGGTGATGCGGTACATGTGGATGAGGGAAAAGTGGCTTCAGGCTTTGTCTCTTCTGCCGGTGTTTTAAGAGATTAGGATCAACCTCCATTACCGTCTATCAGAAATTGATTCAGACAAGTAGCTTCAAAGTATGTCCTCCAGATGATGCCCAGTCACATGCATTTTATCTCAGGCATGTAATTCTATTTCAGCTAGAAGATGCTCAGCAGTGGAGCAAACAGAATGGTTTGTGTAAAACCAGATCAGACCTGATTCTTTACATAGCTTAGACATCATTCCTGAGAGATACCTCAATACCCACACAAGTGGCAGCTTGCATGAGTGGCAGACTAGCAGCAGTAGCCAGTTAAACATCTCACCCAGTCTGCAAAGTGCCAAGAGGACAGATTCATAGACCAAAGACAAGCCAACGTACAGACCAGCAGGACAAGGTACACTGGAAGGTCACCCACTCCCTTCCAGAGGAGACCATTGTCCAGTAGGTTAGTGGCCTGAATTTGGGGGCAGGTTGCTAGAGAGGACTGAATCACAATGGTTACGCTGCCAGGGCTGTATGATGTAGCTCATCCTGCCTGCAGAGGACACGGGGCGGGGGAATACATCTGTAGCTGTTGCCAGCTAGTTGTTGCTCTTGAGAGGCATGTTGCTAGTCTGGAATGGCAACTGACTTTGTGATGAGGGCATGGGGAAGAAGGGTAGGAGTGGGGACTGCAAGGGGTGAGAATAAGGCTAGCATAGCAGAGAGTGGGAGGCAAGCACACATGGTGTGCTGCCAGAGCTGTATGATGCACATTGTCTGTTTATAGCATAATCCCTGCTCTGAGCCAGCTGCCCTAATCCACCCTACTGTATATTAAAAACTGAAACTATATCTCCTCTTAGCTTCACGTATTCTGTGGCAAACATACAGTATCTAGTCTGACTATTCCACATAGCTTAACCTCTCCATCCCCATCATTTTAGTTGCTCTCTGTTGCACCCTTTCGATCGCTACAAAATCCTTTTATTAGTGTGCAGACCAGAATTATACACAGTACTCCAAATATGGCCTTACAAGTTCCCCGTAAAGGGAAAGAGAGAATCATGTCACTTTCACACCATGTAATAAAAGGTTAAAAAATGGACTGATATGCTTATCTCTATCAAACTAGCCTTAGCAGTCAGCAGATCATGTCTGCTCTTTTGCATTCAGACTGAAACATCTGGAAAAAGCTAAACTCACTGAAGAGATATCCCTCCGATCCCTTGCTGCTATAAATACCACAAATCACTCATCTTGGCTCCACATCAGCACTGCAACTGTGGAACCCCATCTAGGGCCATCTGGCTTGTTTTGTTTGATCGTAAGTCAGAAAGCCAGAATCACTTGAATTGAAGTATCACTTACTGTATGTTCAGGCCATTGTCTGAAATGTCCCTCACAAATTACCCTTAAGGATTGAGTCCATCAGTCCTAGGACATTGTGACTGGGTCACTGTGGGTGTAAGTCATTAGCCCTGCCTTATGGGCTCAAACAAGGTTAAGGGTCAAAAATCCCCTGATGACGGTTCATATCCAAGACTGAATTTAAGTTGCACAGTGCCTCTACCCAGAAAAAGGTTAAAGTGGACTTTGTGTCAAGTATAGTACCACCATCCCTGGAATGAAGTATCTCCCCACAGAATCACCCCACCTGTAAACCAACACAATGCAAGAACAGTTTGCATAAAAATGCCATCAACACTTTACTAATAATATTCTCACAGCCTACTGTAGCTATATATGTGAAACAAGGGCTTTATTAGGGGTAGTGGAGACAAGGCTCAGGGGAATGGGAAAGGGAAAGGAAAGGAAAAGGTTTAAGCAGTTCAAATAATTATAGAATCAGGGATTTTTGTAGGAAGTCTGTTCTTCAGTTGCCCTCCCAGGCACAGCCAAAACAATAATGCAATGAAACCCCCTGGCTGTACTTCCAGTGCCCTTCTAGGCACAGCTAAACCATATAGTGCAGCCCAACCGCCAACTACACAAAGTGCTTCTGTCCACTTATACTGTTGGGCACTACCCCTAGCAATTATAGGCCCGTCATCCTGACATCGGTGGTGGTAAAGTCAATGGAATCAATGCTGAAGGAAAGGATTGTGGAATATCTTGAATCCAGTGGGTTACAAGACCCAAGGCAGGATGGGTTTAAAGAGGGGAGGTCATGTCAAATGAATCTGATAGATTTCTTTGACTGGATGACATAGGATTATGATCTACTGTATCTGCTGTTCTTGCTGTCTGCTGTTGTCTAACTGTCTGCTGTTCGTGGATGTGAGCAACAAGTAGGCTAGTTGCCAGGTGACAGTTGCCTTGCAGTTCGGCCCCTGCTCCAGTCGGAAGCATTGTTCGGTGATGGGGGCGTGGCTGCTGAGGAGTGCTGTTTGACTCAGCGCTTCCATTCCATCCATTCCACCCATTCTTTGACTGCCTGCTGCTCCATGGGGAGCTGTTTATCATCAGGCCAGCTGGCCCTTTTGGACTAACTGTCTGCTGTTTGTGGACTTGGGCAACTAGTGGGATAGTTGCCAAGTGATAGTTGCCTTGCAGTTCAGCCCCTGCTCCAATTGGGAGCATTGTTCAGTGAAGGGGGCATGGCTGCTACTTCCCATTTAGTGTGTTTAAGTCCATTCCCCTGTCCTCCGCTGCAGTCCTTTGACTAAAGGGCCACAGCTTAAGGGCATCATTCTTTGGGCATCAACATGGGGTGGCAGTCGACAGGAGACTCTGCACCTGGTTACGCACAATAGAGTGAGAAGAATTTCACCGAACACTATTGGGGTGCAGGAAAATGGCCAACAGCAAGGTGCACAACAGGGAATCACGTTGTGCACATCATTGGTCAGAGCGTTTATCGGTCCCATTGTGGGGGAGGATTGCCCCACCCACATCGCTCTCAAATAAATATAACCAACTCTGAGCCCATACACATTTGGGGGTGGGAGGATCACAGTTAGTGCCCCATGTTCCCGTCCACCCACATAACTGCCATGCAAAGTCCCATCCAGCCAGATTGTGTCCATTCTAATTTCCCCACACAGATTCTCTTCACCCTCATCCCCATGTGCAATTGTCGAGATACCCTCTGCACGCACAGTAATTTGCTGGGGTACTCTCAGATACAAGGTTTCCTTGGCTCTACATCCCATTTATCCCAATAGCATCTACTGACTGTTCTCTGCTTAAGTACAGTGGTTTACCATCGTGATGCTTCATTTGGGGAGAGGGATTCTGTTTTATCTGTGTTAATTTGTTTTAACTAGATTGTAGAATGCATTCTGTTTATTTTCTCTGTTCTGTTGAATAAGGTACTTATACCAGTGTCATTGCTACATAATTACAATTGTCCTACATTACTGCAGCTGCTACAGCTCTGTACCTACTGACCTTGCTGTTCATTTGGAAGCTGCATTCATTTGCCTGCTGCCTCGGTATCCTAAAATTACCTTTGCTACTTAATCTAGAAAGTGTATTTATTACTGCTTAATTTAAAAGGCATTTTATGTTAATTCAGTTTGCTACTGGTTGTATCTCATTATTTTACTGCTGTCAGCCTTAAAGCTGCATTATTCAAACTGCCACAGCTTAGTTTCATTTGTTGCTACTTATTTGATATTATAACTTTGCATCTATATGCTGCTCCCACTCCCTACCCTTACTCCTCTCTTCTGGTCTCAACTCTCCATTCTGCCCTCCCCTTATTTCTGTCTAAGTGCCAACACTCCCTCTCTGGGATTTCCTATCCTTGTATTTCTTTAGCTGACCCCTTACTTCGCTGTCTACTCCCTTTATAAGGTCCCCTTTCCCTGTTATTGCTCAGTAAGCAATAAGATAAGATAGGATGTGCGTTAGACACTTTAACACATGACTAGAAAATGTAGTGAGGCACGAGGCTGCAGGCTGAGTACGTCCAGCCTCCTAACCATGTGTTAAAGTGTCTAACGCACACACTGGAGTGGCTTATTGCACTTATGAAATGGGTTCTAAATTGTACATTTTTTATTTTATTTATTTATTTTATTTTATTTTAGTCTTTGGTAGCCAGGTAAGGCCCACTAGGCACAAGTGCCTGTTTTCAGGAGCGACCTGGGAGCACTGAATGTAAAAGCATATGAATGCAAAAGTTAAAATTATTTGAACTGAATGATGGAAAACTTACATCTTTGTCTTTAATTTAAGTAAAATAGTTCTTCCACCTGGATGAGTTTTTTTTTAGTTAAGTAGTTTTGTCCTACTGTGGCTCCATCAGTAATCTTTGCTGGGATGGTTGTCATGGCCCCCCCTTCCCCCATACACACACGTATCACTTCTGTTATTTAATCATCCTGGAAATGTATTTATGTTGGGTTTTTTTTAAATTGGAGTAGCGTGGCAAGCAAGGAGTGAGAGTCCAATGAGCAGGCACATCGCAGAGGTATGTAAGTGAGAACGAGTGAATGTGCCTATTGCGAGATTGGAATGTGAAGTCAGGGAGATTCTGGTATTTTTTGTTTGTTTGTTTCTTTACTTAAACTAATGCTGAGCATTAATGGAGCTGCTTTTATTTTTATTTTTTGCTGAGCCAGTGAGTTGATGAAGACCGTTAAGTGGAGAGGAGTTGCAAGAGAGAGTGGGTGGGTGAGAGATTATGGTTGCATTTTCTTTCTTTTTGAAAGTATGAAAAAGATGTTGAAAAGGGTAGATAAGGGAGGGAATTAGCAAGTGGCCAGCAGGTTGTAGGCTGCAGAGCATAGTGTATGAGCAAGCTGGTGGGCGAGGGAAAGATCGTGTCACATATTGATTTGTTTTTCACGATTTTTCCACAGGCTGCCCGCTCGCTCACTCACTATGCTCATTAGCCCCCAACCTGCTGGACACTTGGTAGTTTCCTCCCTTACCCATCTCTTTCAACATCTTTTTCATACTTTGAAGAAAAAATGCTGGCTGAAATTTCACTCACAGTTGGCAAAAAACAAGACACATAGGTTTTATTTTAATGGCAGATTTACCAGAATCAGTGCACACTGGCATTACTGGATCTTTTTCCTGTGCATCAGACACATTATCAGACAGGAATTGGCCAATGAGAAAGCTTGAATTTGGATGCCCATTTCATACCCTTCAATATCCTATGCCCTGCTTATCTGACTCTCTCTCTTTCTACTTGATCATGATTGTCTTTCTACAGTTGCATCTTTCTCCTGCTCCTCTTCCAGCTTAACTCTACTCCACTTCTCCTCGTTCCCCTCCTTTCCCAGCTAAGTCTTCTCCCTCATCTTGTTCCATCGCAACTGTTGTAGTGCATATCCCACCCAGTCTATTGCATAAGCTCGATCCCCTTCCTTCTTCTACCAACTTCCCCTGTCCTCTCTACTTTCTGTCTATCAAATATGTTCCATATGTCCCTTTCTCTCCTTCCCCTCCTGTTTACCTATGCCTCTCTCCCTTTTACATGCTTTCCATCCTCTCCCCCCTCCTTCCTCATCCTTCCCTCCCCTTCTCTAACCCTTCTCTCTTCCCATCTCCCCCTTTCCTCTGTTTCCCCTGGTTCCCTGGGCCCTCACTCCTCCCTTCATCCTGCATCCGCCTTGAATCTCTTAGATCCAGACTTCTCACCCACTCCCCTCCCCCCTACTCTCCCCCTCGACTGCCACATAGATGCCCCTCTGCCCCCGTTAAGCTCCTTATCTCACTGCTGCTATTCTCTGCAGGAGACACTGAGTCCAGTCCTGTCCCTGGTTACTCCTCTCCCACCTGCCTCCCCAAAGGGTTGAGAGTGGTTCACCTCAATGTCAGAAGCCACCTCCCAAAGGTGGACCTGTGGCAACTTCTCATGATAAGCCTTCTCCCTGATGTGCTAATTATCTCTGAATCTTGACTTTGCCCCAAGATTCTTGGTACTGTAGTCGCCATACCCGGGTACTCCATTAGTGCCAGGATCATGCCTGTAGGGGTGATGGTGTTGCCGTCTACCTATCCTCTGCCATCCAGTTCACCACTATACTCTGTAGCTCTTCTCCATCTGCCTATGAACTGTAATCTGGGTGCCATGTATCAATGGGCTACTACCCCTGCCTTGCAGGCCTGACCAAGGTTGAGGAGCCTGGGTCCCATTCCTAGAGGTAAAGGGGTTCTTTCCCAAAGATAACAATACATAGTGTAATGCCTCCACCCAGAGTTCAAATTCTAGTGGTTCTGATATTTAGAAGTACAACCTCCTGGGATGCAGTACCAGCCCACTTCCCCTTACAGTCACCCCACACATGGATTACTATAAACCAAAACACATGCTTTCCATAACTTGTAATTATTGACTTAAGCTAATAATATGCTCACCAGCCATTTTGTAAAAATGTTAACCAACAATTTATTTATAATGGGTAGGGTTATGAATAAGGGAAATTGGATGTAGAGGTCAAACAACATTTTGCATTTTGGTATTTGCTATGTGGCAACATTAAACAATCATTTTACTTTGAGCTTCAAAACCATTTTTCAGTGACTGCCACCCACCAGCCTTCTGATGGAGTCAGGTTAAAGTTTTCTATCTATCTAGCTGCTTATGTTCAGTAATTACAAACCCCAACTGCTACCAGTCCCCAATCTTTAGATAAGAGCCCTGCAACTCTGTCTACCCATGGGTACCCAGTACTACAGTGTTGCAGGCCTGGTATTGGTACAGCTGGTTGGCCGGCATTGGCACACTTAAATGAAATTAGATTTTAACCATCTTCATGGTTGCAATAACTATGTGATGAATCTTGGTACTCTAGCTGGGCAGCTAAACTTAGGACTTTAACGGCAATACTATTTAACCACTAATCTTGGCAAACACTTGATGGCAACTACTTACAGTTCCCCAGATGCAGGACAATCCCTGCTTTACTTATGGTTTTGCAGACAGTCCCTTGGCTTATGCAGCTGAAGAAGTTTTAAACCATAGATGTGGGGTGGACACAATTAGTAGAGCTTGAATTACTGGGATTGCTGAGACGAGCAGCAGGCACCTGCGGCTTTGACCTTTTCTTGGCTTTCTTGCAGCTTGGGCCTTCTAGCAGCAGGCTCTTGCAGCTTTGGACAGGCTGGAACATCTCTCAGCTTCTCTAGCATTGGGACATCTTCTTAATGATGAAGTCACAAACTGGAATAGGCCAGCACCAGGGACCTGGGCCAGCATGCCTCAACCCCCATGCCTAGGCATGAACCCTCAGGGGGAGACACAATGGAAGTGCCTAGCAGTGACAATATCAGGCTGATTCCCCAAACTGACCTTGAATGACAGTCTCTTTCTCTCTCAGGTATTTTGTCACATTTGGCTGTAAATGACATTCAACCACACTGCCAGCTTGTAGCAGTGGCTCTTTCACATACAGGATACAGTCTCTGTGTTTTCCATTGAAGGTTAGTGGAAAACAGTCTCTCAGATTCAGACATCTTAGGCTAAACTTGCACAGAAGAATGACTCTTCTTGTTTGAACAGTACCAACATACTGGATGGATACTTTGTCCCATTGCAGTACCTTGCTTGAACAGAAGAGGGTGTCTCTTTCTTCTTCTAGCATTAGACACTGGAGATTATGGCAAGTCTCCCAAATAAATGGAAAATCTCTTCATAGTCTAGCTTCCAACAAGCTGAAACATTCAAACAGCTCCTCTTGGCTAACATGGTTCCACAAGCCCATAGGCAGATATCAAACCACTCACAGGCATCGCTGGCAAATTTTCTTTCTATAGGGAGACTCCCAGATGACCTTTGTAGAACTGGACAGTAGCAATAATCTTCATACAGATATCCACCCTATCCTGGTGCTGGATCAACACAGGGTGACATAACACAGAAATGAGCACCTCTTGGACCAGTGGCTACTCGGCTTCCAAGTGGGCCTTCATCTTACTTGAAAATTACAAGCAGGCTTCCTCTAGCAGGGATCTCTTAGACAGCTCTCTCACAGCTGAAGTTACTGATCAATACAACTCTCTCACATCTGAAGTTGCAGGTCTTTACAGCTCTCTCACAGCTGAGGTTGCAGGTCAGAGTTCTTTTCTCAGGACAAGTTCTTCCAGATGTGGAAAGGCAACACAGCCCCTTGGGAACTATAGCTAGTCAATCCCCAGGCAGGCCACTTTCATGCCTTGCAGTCACATCTTTTAGCAAAGGGGCCAGAGTCTGGAGGGGCTCCAGCCAAACTGAACTCAGAACCAAAAGTGTCTTGGGTTGGGGAGCTCTTGGCAGCTCCTTATTGGCTGAAACAGTTGTCCCATAGAAAAATTAATATTCATCACACTTCTTCGATGCCTGATTGGTCCCTCGTTTGGGTACCAAGAAACGTCCCTGCTTTTTCCTCCATAAGTCCATTATACAATCCCATAAGTCTCTTTACAATATTCTGGCTCTCTGATTGGCTAGGCTGGAGTCAAAGGCTGCAAACATGGCTGCTGTGTAAACCAGTTTATATGCAGTCCACAGTGTCCCAACTTTTCAGTCCTGTTGCAGCCAGCATAAATATTTGTATTTATCAAATGCCCCACAGTCCTCTAGTGTCCCATCTGTCCTATTATTCGCTGGCAGAGTTAACTATATTAATTTTGTTCCCTGCCTGTTGCTGCTGCCAATAATTACAGTCCTCAGGTGGCAGACAGTGTCATTAATTTTTCAGACAGCCATTAATATTTATGAGGCAGGTTTCAACAGCGCTTATTGGTGCTTTTTAAATAAACTAGTTTAGGGCTTCTCACCCACCTTCTCCATGTTGTCAGACCCCAACTAACAGATTCTGGGGTCCAGAAGCACAGGGGAAGTCTTTGTTGTGCTGCAACGGTGGCATAAAAATGAAATTGCGCTGCAGCGCATGTGTGGACTGCCAGCTCACACATTCATACAGCAGCAGCACGGCGGTTCCATAGCTTTGGTCCTCCAGCCCCCTCTCTTGAAGGAAACACATAACTGAGGCTGGACAGAGACTCAGGGGGCAACATGGATTCAGGGCAAAGTGGCAGTGAGACGCATGGGGAATGGGGAAACGGGAGACAAATATGGTAAGCCCCCACAGGGAGGTTACAGAACTTTTACTCCTCAAACTCTCCCTCCCTTTCTCTGTTCCCATCTTCGTGGCTGGTGTCTACTGCTGCCTAGACCTCTCCCCCCTTCCATCACTGATCTCCTCACTACTATCTCCACCCATGCCTCATCCAGTGAATTACTTATCCTTGGGGACTTCAATTTAAATTTGCTCTCCCCATGTCATTCCAAATTCTGCCAAAACATTAAGTTCCTTAATCTTTCACAGCTGATCATCACTGACCCTGCCTGCCACAACCATAAATCCCTCAACCACACCCTGCTGGACTGGGTTCTGGCCCCCCCCTTTTCCCACCAGATTATTGATACCGGCACCTTTCTGGATGCCCTCAGTGACCACCATCTGGTATGCTCTGCCCCCAAATTTTATTTATTTATTTATTTTGTATTTATTTAGAGTATCGGAATTGCAACCTTTGAGCTAAAAGCTCCTTTACAAAGGATCCTCGTCAGACAATGGAAGGGGAAAATATATACAGGAGTATACTATTGCAGTTAGGAGGCATTGACAGAAATCAAGCAAGTTAGCACAATCCCGTGAGTTTCCCTAACAGTCGCTACTAATGCAGGCTGCCTGAGCATTCCCCCTTATACCCCACTATTTACTCTAGCATGTCTTCTCAACTCAGCCTCCCTTCACCCCACCATTTCTCCCTGTACCTTATCGTCCTTCTTCCCCCACTCTTCACCTCCACTGCAGTACATACCTCTCTCTGGTACCTCCTTTCTTCACCCCACTGCCAGCTATCCCCGTCCCTTTGAACTACTGACAAGGCACTTTGTGGCTGCTTATTCTCCCTCCACCCTCATAAAGCATTTTTCTTGTTATTTTAACTTGTAACTATCTTTCGAGTTATTCTGTAAATTCTGAAGCCAAGCTGTATTGTTCATTGTAATGTACCTTTGCTTTCACCTATTGTACTTTGTTTTGCAATCTATGACATGGAACCTTTGTTAAAGAGCTTGCACTCAAAGGCCTTTTCCGAATCACTAAATAAATAAAAAAAATAAATAAAATAATAAAAACATAGTGCAGGTAATTGTAACCAGGAACAACTCAGAAGTAATATCATGGTTAGGAATTAATTGGTAGCTGCAAAGATAGCATTGTCAATAACCCAGGAACCCATAACCAGGAACAACTCAGCATTAATATCATGGTTAGGAATCATTAGTAGCAGCTAGGATAGCAATGTCCATAACCCAGAGGGAAAGGAGGATACTGTGGTTGTAGGAAGGGTAGGCTGTAAGCTAGTAGGGGTGAGGGAGAGTGGTAGAAGGTATAGGTTGAGATAAACAAGACATGCAATGTGGTGAAATAGGGAGGGAGAAGGGGGTGGGGCCTCAAGGGTGGTGGTGGGAGCAGAAGGGGGGGGCTTAAAATGCCCTGCTGGGAAGGGCAAGGTGATCCTGAGTGTAGTCACAGGGCCCCTGTAGGCTGGTGCTAGGTGGGTTTAGTAGACCCCCCCAGGTCCCTCCCAAGCTCCTCCAGATCTGGGCCTTCTGATTACTGGATTTATCCTCCCTCCACGTGACTTGGCAGTTACTGACTGTTTGCCTAGCTGCTCTGACAACTCTATTGATTCTGCCCTCCATTATTTTAAGTCCAAATTCCAGTCTATCTGGGATCAGCATGCTCCTCTCAGAAAAAACAAGGGTCCATGGTCCCCACCTCCCCTGGATCTCTCCTGAATTACTGGCCTGCCACCATGCTTGAGATCCTGTGCCTGGAAGGCCCACAAGTCCTTTGGCTTCCCAGCTGATTTACTCAAGTATCATGCCCTTCACAACACCTGTACCAAAGCCACCAGGCTTACAAAGGCAGAGTACTTTGCCTCCACCTTCCAGTCCAACAATTAACCACCCATCCAAATTCTGGAAGGTCATCCATGCCCTCTCCCCCCCTCCCCAGTGCTCAAGATAAGTTATGTCACCACTTCTGATCCCTTCTCTGTTGCCACTGAGTTCAACACTTTCTTTACCACTTGCACCCCTCCCTTCACTCCTCAGTTCCTCCCGTCTCTCCCTCTCCCCCTTCCCTCTCTGACTCCTGCTTTCTTCTTCTCTCCTCTATCTCCTGCTGCCACTCTCAAGTCCCTCCTAGTCATAAAGCCTCTCAAGGGCAAAAGTCCTGATGGCCTTGACCCTAAACTCCTCCATCTTTCTGCCACTGCTATTGCTCTACCACTCTCCTCCCTTGTAAACCTCTCCTTATCCGTTGCATCTGTCCCTGACGCATGGAAAAATGCTGCTGTTGCACCCCTTCTTAAAGCTGGTGACCTATCCTGCCCTAGCAATTACCACCCTATCTCCCTGCTCCCCACCCTTGCTAAACTTCAAGAGCACCTATTGCTTTCTCAACTCTCCCCCCCTTCCTTGATTCAACCTCCTTCTTCACCTCATTGCAGTCTGGTTTCCATAAATCCCACTCCACTTCCTCCTTCCTTCTATGGCTTACTGACTCCATTCTTTCAGGCAATGATCAGGGCCTTATCACCTCTACCATCTTTGTTGGCTTAGCCAAAGCCTTTGACACTCTAGCCCACCACCTTCTCCTTGACAAACTTACAGCAGTGGGGCTTTCTATATCTGCTACTAACTGATTCCACTCCTACCTTGGTGGTAGAACTCAATTGGTTATATTTGGTGATTCCTTATGCCCTCCACTCCCTATCACCACTGGTGTCCCCAAGGCTCTGTCCTTGGCCCAGTACTCTTTTCAGTTTTCCTGAATGACCTCCCCGCTGCATGCATATCTGCGTCCATCCATATGTATGTGAATGGTACAGTTTGTCATGCCTCCGATTCCACCCCCTGATCTGATGGTCAAACTCCAGCAGGACTTTGACAACATCCAGCACTGATTCTGTTCAAATCATCTTCCCTCAGTGCCAAAAAAACAGTCTCCATGTCCTTTGACACTAGGCAGAAACTCTGAAGGTTTACTGACCTCCCTTTCACGCCCTAGATGGGACCACGATCAATGATGTTCCCATTTCCCTCTTTTAAGTACCTCAGGGTATGGCTTGGTCAACACCTCGATTTTTCTGGACATGTGGATGAGATCCACAAAAAACTGCACCCTGAACCCTAAACTAGTTGCATTATACAGAAGCTGTGATTGCATCCCCCTACCGGCTCCAAAAAATTCTCCCCAGTTTTGACTATGGAGACATTGTCTACAGCACTGTTCCTAAGTCCACCCTGTCCAGACTGGATTCTCTCTTCCACTCCTTCTGTAACTTTACTTTTGACTGCCCATCCCGCACTCACCATTGCTCCTTTTATACCTCCCTTTCCCCTTCTCCTTCCCTCCTTTGAAGCAAGACGCCTCTCTCACTGTTCCTCCTTCATCACTAAATTCTGGCTGGGCTCTCTCCCCTTACCTCACCTCACCCCCCCCCCTTCCCACTACAGCCTTCATAACTCTGGTTTCCACTCCACTGAATGCTCTTCTAAGACATTCTCAGCTGGTCAGGCTGTCTTCTCCTACCGCTTCCCCAAACTATGGAATTCTCTCCCCCTCTCCATCCTTTCTGCCTCTTCCCTACAGTCACTCTCCTCTCTTCTCCTCAAGTTCTCTTCTGTCCCCTGCAACTGCCCCTGACTGCTCTCTGTACCACTCTTCCACTCTTTCCACTCACTCCTCCTCTCCCACACCTTATCTTCTACCTTCTCCCCACTCTACTCTAACTCATTGCCTTATATTCTGCTGCCAACCCATTTCTCCACCTCTAAATAGACTCTTTCATTACCTGCTGTTAGCTTAGCTACTATCTGCCTACATTTCTGCACTGTGCACGTAACTGCATCCTCCTGTTTTTCTTCAAGATGCATCCTGCTATATCTGCCTATGCCAATGTACATAATCTGTTTCAATGCCTCGATATTACTTGTTATATGTTGTGTAGGATTGTTTTTCTGTCTCTCCTCTACCCCTTCCCCCCAGGACGCATCTGGAAATGAGTTATTACCAGCTCAGTATGTCTTTCCTGGTGAAACCTTTTGAAATAAATAAATAAAGATAAGGGTGGAGCGGAGGACGTTGCCTACCTAGATTTCAGTCAGGCTTTCGATACTATTCCACATAGGAAATTAGTAAGCAAGATGGGTAGCTTAGGAGTGGGTCCAAAGGTGGTAAACTGGATAAGAAATTGGTTAGAGGACAGGCAACAAAGGGTGGTGGTATACAGACTTCACCCTGAGGAAGGGAGGGTGATCAGTGGGGTGCCTCAGGGACCAGTACTGGGACCCGTCCTCTTTAATGTCTTTATAAGTGACATCACAGAGGACATGGAAGGGAAGGTCTGCCTCTTTACAGATGATACCAACATCTGCAATATGGTTGACACTCCAGGGGAGTGGAAAAGAGGAACACAGACCTTAAAGAACTAGAGGAGTGGTCAGGGGTATTACAGCAGGGTTTCAATGTGAAAAAGTGCAGAATAATGCAGTTAGGGCACAAAAATCCAGGGGAAGAGTACAAAACAGGTGACGTGATATTGACGATCACCAAGCAGGAAAGAGACCAAGGGGTAACCATATCAGATGGCCTTAAGGTGGCCAGCCAGTGCAACAAGGCAGTCAGGAGGGCTAGTGAGATGTTGGGGTACATCAGGAGGGGTATCTCCAGCAGACAGAGGAGGTAGCATTGCTGCATAGATCGCTGGTAAGATCCCACCAAGAGTACTGTGTCCAAGTCTGGGACCATATCTTCAAAAGGACATACACTGGAGGCAGTCCAGAGGAGGGCAACTAAAATGGTGCAGGGTCTGCATCAAAATCCCTGTAAGGAGAGACTGAAGGACCTAAATATGTACAACGTGGAACAGAGGAGGGAGATAGGGGACATAAGAGAGACCTTTAAATACCTCACGGGAATAAATAATGTACTGGAAGGAAATATTTTTCAGAAGAAAAGATGCTCAAGAACAAGGGGACATGCTATGAAGTCAGAGAGTGGTAGATTTAGTAGAGATGTGAGGAAGTACTTCTTCACAGAAAGAGTGGTGGATTCCTTGAACAGCCTTCCAGTGTAGGTGGTAGAGGCACAAACAGTGGTGGGGTTCAAGAATGCATGGGATAAGCACAAGGGAATCATAGTGGAAAGGAAGTGGGGGAGGAAGAAAGAGCTGTAGATCAGGTACAGCCTACTGTAATTGTGTAGGTAGGGAGGAAGGGTAGACTGGATGGGCCTTATCTGCAATCAAATTATATGTTTCTGTGCTTCTATGTTACCCATGTTCTACTGGTACCAGTATTCATACACTTCATTCTTTGGGAGCTCCCCAGTGCTTCACTGGGTTCTCTGCCAATGGAATGCTGTAGGCCCACAGGAGCTTCACATGATTGTTAAGCATAGGTGCACTTAAACGTAAACATTACTGTTTGCAACAAAACCCTAGTGTAAACCCCATTTGGGTATTTGTATTCCTGGCCGGATGGCCTATCCATTAGTTTCCCAAAATATGAAACTAGCTGTAAAATGGTGTGCTGCAGAGATGAGCCCTGAGTTGCTCATGGCTCACCAGTTCAGTGGGATCTCCTTTAGTGCACAGGGTGTAGTAGCAGCAGTGAGTCCCTCCTCTGGCTGGTTTGATTCCTGTCTTAATTGTAGGTCTCTGAGCTGGCATGCAAAACAGCTCTCTTCAGGTTCATTCATGCCTCTCCTCTTCTCTGCATGTAGCAACTGATTTCTCCCTCTGAACTCACAGGTACAGCTTCAGCCCATGGAGCCCAACTATATCAAACCAATGCACTATGTCCTGGCATCCAGTCTCTAGTTGTCCTGTGATATCCAGTGCACTATGTCCTGATATCTAGTCCCTAAGTGTCTTGTGATATCCAGTGCACTATGTCCTGGCATCGAGTCCCTAGGTGTCCTGTGATATCCAGTGCACTATGTCCTGGCATCGAGTCCCTAGGTGTCCTGTGATATCCAGTGCACTATGTCCTGGCATTGAGTCCCTAGGTTCCTGTGATATCGAGTGCACTATGTTCTGGCATCCAGTCCCTAGGTATCCTGTGATATCCAGTCGCTAGGTGTCCTGTGTTTTCCAGTCCCTAGCTGTAGTGCTGGCTGCGTGGCTCCCTGACACAGAGCTGCTCTCTGTCACAGGATTAATGCTGTAATGTGGCAAAGTCTCTCTGAGCGCCTTGAGCATGATCACAGGGCAGCTTTCCATGACAAGTACCTCCCCGACTTCTTAATTTAAGTCTTTCAGGTCTACACTGTGCAAGCGTGCAGTTACCTCCATTTTTCTGATGCAGGAGATCTGCTTGGCTCTGACAGATGCATGGTCTGTCTCATTCAGCTATATGCAACAATTCACTCCAGTGTGACTTAAACAGCAGCCATATGCAGACTGAAGAGTTCTGAAACAGACTCTGCTGTTCAGTGACTGAATTCACTCTCAATAGGTCCATAGCAACATGCAAACACAGAATCTGTCAGCAGATATGGACCACTTGGCCCACCCCGTCTACTCATGTGTCCCTGCCTATACAGATACTGCAGACAATACCTGATCTCTGGCTACCTCCCCCCACTTCTTTCCTACCAAGATTCCTTTGTGCCCCTCCCATGCATGCATGAAGTCCACTACTGTTTTCACACTGACCACCTCTTCTGGAAGACTGTTCCAGGGGTCCACCACTCTTTCAGTAAAGAAGTACTTCCTCACATCCCTCCTACATTTCACCTTACTAGCATCACTGCATGCCCCCTTGTTCTCTTGCACCTCCTGTTCTGAAAACGGTTCCCCTCCTGTACCTTATTCACCCCTGTGAAGAACTTATAGGTCTCTGTCATTCCTCCTTCCTCCAGGGTGTACATATTGAGATAGATAAACAAGGGATCGCTCCTACTATGGACGATGCTCATGGTAAATCACTTGGCACTTTCAAAACAAAAAATTAGGTCAACATGGGTCTCCACGGTATACAAAGTCATATGCTGATGCTCTTTGCAAAGTGCAAAAACAGAACACCTTTATTAGATAAGGCAGTGCAGCAAACAGCAGGGTTCAATTGTCCCAATGTTTTGCACCAAAAATAAGGCTTATGATTAAGCAACCCATGACTAAGCACCCATTTTGATGTTGACCCAGTTTTTTTGCACATACTGAGATCCCCAGTCTCTCCTCACAGGGCTTATGATACAGCCCCTACACCATATTAGTTGCCAGCCTCAGGGCAGACTCCACCCTGTCTACATCCTTCCAGAGATGTGGTCTCCAGAACTGGACACAGTACTCGAGTTGTGATCTCACCTACGATTAATAATCAAGTTAGCCAGCCTGGGAGTGGGTCCCAGGGTGGTAGCCTGGGTAGCAAACTGGCTGCACAACAGGACACAGAAGGTAATAGTGAATGGAACACATTCTGAAGAAAGGGGGTTACTAGTGGAGTACCTCAGGGCTCAGTACTGGGTCCAGTCCTCTTTAACATCTTTATAGGTGACATTGCAGAGGGTCTGGAAGGAAAGGTATGCCTTTATGGATGACACAAAGATCTGCAACAGAGTTGACACACAAGGGGGTAGAAAGGATGAGAAGGGACTTGACAAGGTTGGAGGAATGGTCAGACATATGGCAACTTAGATTCAATGCAAAGAAGTGCAAAGTAATGCACCTGGGAAATAAAAATCCAGGAGAAGAGTACACAATAGCAGGGGAGGTACTAACAACAACAATAATGGAAAGGGATCTGGGTGTAGTCATATCAGATGACCTAAAGGTGGGTATGCAATGTGAGAAGTCAGTAGAGAAAGCCAGGGGGATACTGGGATGCATAGGGAGGGGCATCACAAGTAGAAAAAGGGAAGTGGTTATCCCTCTATACAGACAGTTGGTGATACCCCATCTGGAATACTGCATGCAGTTTTGGAGACCTCATCTACGCAAGGACATAGACAGGATGGAAGCAGTCCAGAGGAGGGCAACTAAAATGGTGCAGGGTCTACATCAGAAACCATATGAAGAGAGACTGAGAGAGCTTAATATGTATACCCTTGATGAAAGGAGGGACAGGGGGGACATGATAGAAACTTTTAAGTACCTCAAAGGAATCAACAAAGTCCAGGAGGGAAGCATCTTTCAGAAAAAGAGATGTGTAAGGACAGGGGGCACAATTTAAAGTTAGAGGGGGGACGGTTCAGGGGTAATGTGAGGAAATTCTTTTTCACGGAGAGAGTGGTGGACCATGGAACCGCCTTCCTGGAGAGGTTGTGGGGTCTAAAACAGTGGAGGAATTCAAACATGCATGGGATAGACATAAGGCAATTATAGTGGGGGTTGCAGGAAATAGGCTGTTGGTTAACTAGAATCTGCAGCTTATCCAGTAGGTAGGGAAATGGGCAGACTGGTTGGGCCAAGTGGTCCTTATCTGCCATCAAAGTCTATGTTTCTATGTAATATGGTGGTAACACTACCTCTCTCCTTCTGCTGGTGATTCCCCTCCCAATGCCACCCAACATCCCACTCGCCCTGCCTACTACCTAGATACACTGCCTTGCCACCTTGAGGTCATTAGATCTGATAACCCCAAGGTTCCTTTCCTGTTTAGTGACCGTCAATACCTCTTAATCCCATTTTATACACACCTCTAGGTTTCTGCACCCTAGGTGCATGATTTTTCACTTCTTCGCATTGAAACCCAGCTGCCATACCCTCACTCACACTTCAAGTTTTCTCAGGTCTCTTCTCATTCTCTCCACCACTTCTGGAATATCTACTCTATTTCAGATTTTGGTGTTATCTGCAAAGAGACATACCATCCCTTCCAGATCTTTTGCATGTTGCTTATAAACACACTGAAGAGGAATGGTCCCGGTACCGAGCCCTGAAGTACCCTGCTGGTCACGCTCCCCTCATCAGTGTCATTTGCCATCACCCTCTGTCTCCTAGCCATGAACCAGTTCCATACCCAGTTTACCACTGTCGGTCCAACCCCAAAACTGCCCAGTTTCCTTATAAATCTCCTATGCAGTATGGTGTTGAAGGCCTTGCTGAAGCCTAAGTACTGTAGGCCATGTCCACTGCCTCATCCTGATCTATTCCCATGGACACCTAGTTAAAGCAACCAATAAGGTTTGTCTGACATGACTTCTTCCTGTGAATCCATGCTGCCTCAAGTTTTGTAACCTGCTGGATTCAAGATAATTTGCTAGCCTTTCTTTTAAAAGTGTCCCCAAAAATCTTCCACACCACTGACATTAGACTGACTGGCTTATAGTTGCCAGTCTCCTCCCTGCTGCCACTTTCATGAAGTGGGACTACATCTGCCACCATTCTGAATGACAATTTCTGCTCAGTCTTCACTAAGGAAAAAGATGTGCCCCTCCCTGACAGCAGCATTAAAGCAGCCTGAAAGGCAATCCTGGAAATGAGCCCGCCAGTGTTCACTAGCAAAAGAGTTCTGAAGGGGATGGCAACCCTCACGGTTGATAAGGCCCTGGATCTAGATGGCATACTGTTGTGAGAGCACCGAAAATAGGGCTTTGTGTTGTGGTGACTGAATAAGTTTGTTTGTCATATTGGTATTCAGGATGTGAGAGTACAGTGTATTTAGAACGTGTTAGGATTGGCCTGTTTCACAGGTGTGCGTTAGAGCTGTACTGGGCTTCTGGGTTCCAGTCATGTGTTACGATGTTATAGTGTATGAAAAGACGTTGTTCAGGATAGATTTCGATCATGTCAAAATTATTGTTCTGCTGCAGTAGTGATGTCCATAGTGCAGCAGAACGACTTTTCATTCTGCTGCACTACGGATGTCAGAAAGCCATGACCACGAGCCACAAAACAATCAGTCAGATCAGAAACAATTCGCACAGTGTTACCTCGCAAAAAAACATCAGAGTGTTTAAAAAAAAAAGTTAATCAAAGCACAAATCTATATCCAGTGCAGTTTAACAGACTAACATACCTCCGCATAACGATGTCTGCCGCTGTTATGTCACGGTCCCTCTCCAATCAGCAAAAGTTCATCTTAGACCAAAAAAACCTGAAAACAGCAAAAAATACAGAAAATGACCTAAGACAAATCCATAGTTTTTTAAGAGACAATGAAGAGCATCGGGCAATCCAGGACATCCCACCAACAGAGCTAGATTCCCTGCTTGCGGACTTTATTTTCACAGTTAGAAGGTTAGATGGGACAGAGTATGAGTCTTCCACACTGAGAGGCATGCTTGGAATGTGGACAGGCACCTAGAAAAATGCAGATGTAAAGAATTCATATGTGGAGGCATGATCTGAGAGGGTGACAGGCCCAATATCACATTTCCCTACAGCTGCTAGCAATGTTTTGGGACATAGAGCCGGTCAATATGAGAGTAACTGTTGTTTGGGAAAGGAAAGAAAAGAGAGTGTAGTTTTTTCAGCTCTCTCCACAGGTCAGTTAACCCAATTTCCCTAGGTAATGTCCCTAGGGTTTGAAATGCAGCTCTCCCCATATTTAGGGCCCCAGAAGAGCTATCCAGGCTGAGATCTTTCATTGCACTTGAATCCCCTCCCCCCATCACTGTCTGCCTTTCGGGTGTAGGTGGGGTTGGGCTATAAATGCAGATGACGTGGGCTATTATTGTGCTGCCATCCCTGTTTATCTGTTTATCTGCAAACCAATAGGTTAGTTGCCAGAGGATCCCCTTCTTGAGTAAAATTGCTTCTCCTGCCTTCTTACTGCAGGGATGTGATGCTACCACCACCTGGCCTACCCAACTCCACCTGTGCTTTAGATTGTTCATAGGGGGAGAGTCTGGTTTCCTGGAGGAGGTCTATATCACACTGTTGATTCCTCAGCTCCTTCAAAATTCTAGCTTTTTCGATGATGGACCCCAGGCCTTCAACATTGTATGAGATTATACTAATAGTTGATGTAGAATAGGTTGTAAGAAAACATTCTCATAAAATCAAAACCTTGTTGCATAAGAATCTGATATCTAGATATGAAACATGTTGGATAGACAGTGAACCTTTTAACCTGGTGGCTACCCTACTCTGTGAGTAGCCCTGTGGTAGCATCTGACACTGTTTGATCTGCAGATAACCTGCGGGCTTTACCATTGTCCATAACTCTGGGCTAAAACACAACTGCCAGCACCAAAAAACACACAAGAACCATACTAACAAACTGGTAAACATATAAGCATTAAACATCCTGAATAAACCAACTCTATTAGGATGAACACTAGGACCACTCTTCTCAATCTGAGGTGCTGATCCTACGCATGTGAGCAGAGTGATTCCGAAGAATCCTAGAGGAAATGCTCTACTCTTGGGGATTCTGATGGGATGCCCCCTCTCAAAGCCCGCTGCCCTGGAGATTGGTGCCTCCTGTAGTTGTTAAGTGGCTAAGGCTACAAGTACATCTCTTTGTCAGCTTCTGCCCTAGGAGTCAAGATTGCTGAGAGGCATGCTGATCTGCAGTCCCAGAGACCCAACCATGGGATCTGCGGTATCGCCAAGACCATCTATGTTTTACTTGTTGGCAAGTTCCTGATCAATGTATGCTCTGCCCCTTTCCCCCAGCATTTAGAAATCCCCCCCCCATTTCCCAGTTCTCCTTCTTGAACCTTTTACTTCCCAGTAACTTTTGTTATTTGCATATCAAGGAAGATATCACTTCCTCCTACTACTATCCCTACACCATCCCAAATGCAAGCCATTTATTTATTCAATTTTTTTAATAGCGTCTAAAAGAAAGGTTTGTTTTGTCTTCCGCCATGTGACGGAGCATGCAGTCTGGTCTATCCCATCGGCATGGTGATGTGCAATGACCAAGATCAACATTAACAGGAAAGGGAGAGGAAGGCACTCAAACAAGGATGGTAAGTGACTAGTGTCCCAGCACCTGCCACTTCATATTCATCCTTTCAGTCTGGACTCTATGTAGTCTTACCACCATGAAGTATCCAATTTCTCCCTTTTGTTTTCCACCCTGCCTGCTCCCCCGATGATGCCCCTGTTCAAAATGTTTCATAACACCACTCCTCATACATGGGGGGGGTTGGCATCTGAAGTAAAGTTTAAACTCACATTCCAAGCTGTTAGTGTCAGTTGTGACTATTATGCATGATACTCTCTCTGTCAGCTCCATTCCTTTGTCCTGTCTACCTTCAATGGAGGTAGTGATGGAAATGGCGGTATACGACAGCATCTCGCTACTGCCAATCAATCATGTCACTGAGCACCCATCTGCTGTTCCTGATCACTGGTGTCTGTTATGAGTAAACAGGAGAAAATGCTGACCTTTACTTTTCACTGTTTTTAAGTTGCTTACATGAGGCATGTGGTGCTAGTATCACCTGCTCCCATCTGTCAGATCTTGCAAGTAACAGCAGTCTTGGGGGGCTGCTGCACTAGGTATATGAGGGTCACACTGGGGAGTCCCAGGGCATCATGGGTGGGGAAGTAGTACACTGTCTATGAAACAGAGTATTTTATTCTCATGGTTATTCAGGAGTCCTGCTGGATCAGCCCTGTGACCCACTTCTTAAGGTCTATTCTGGCAAGTTCTGAGGAAGACTGCACCCTTTGTTCTTTGTGTTTTTTTGGCTTACCAGCTGCCACCCACATTAACTGTTGATGCTCTCGGTCATAGGATTCCATGAGAAAATCTGGTAACTCTACTCCCAGTTTCGACAGAAAGATACTGGTTTGAGATAGATTCTCATACAGCATTGGCTTTTTCTCTATATATACCAATAGCTTTGCAGGATATCATAACTGTTTTTTATTTGTATTTCCCTGAATGCCTTTATAATCCTGTGAACTTGCTGTCTTTTCTTTTCTTGAACATGGCTGGAGGAAAGTCTTGATCCACATATACCTGCTGTCCATTGAAGTTTAGATCTTTCTTTGCCAAGCTTTCCTTAGGATTTGCTCTTCCACAGGGTATTTAAGAAATATGGCCACTATCAAGTGAGGTGGAGCTCCTGCTTTCAGTTTTGGGACAAGAGCTCTGTGCACCCTCTCTTTGTCAATGGGGAAGTCTAGCAGGTGGCTCAGTTCAGTCTGCAGCCAAGAGATCAGAAAGCTGTTGAGGTCTGGTTGACCATAGTCATTGAGGAAGCCGAAGAATCTCAGATTTTTCCTCCTCCCATGGGCCTCTGCACCTTTGGCTCATTCTGTTAGCTCCCACTCTCTCTCTCTCTCTCTCTCTCTCTCTCTGGCACAAATATACTACTATCTGGCATAGACTGCCGACCTCCTCCCTTAGCTCCCAGATTGTTTCCTTGACCACTGTTATCCTTTGTTTCATTTTGCAGAAAGCTCTTTTGATCACTGCAGCACTACTGTCTATGCATTGCAACGTCTTCAGAATGGTTGCAGTGCTGTCCTGTTCAAATACTGAATTGTGTGTTGGCTCTTTTCCCTCACCATCAGAGCCCAACATGTAGCCTACTGCTCTGGAGGGGGAGTTACTAGGGCTCAGCCATCTCATCACTAAACATGGTGGTTGCTGCTTTGGGGAGTGTGAAGTTTGATTCTTCCTGTTTGCCCCCTTGTCAGTGAGTTTTTCCTTTCTGTTCCAAACTGATTTAACACTGGTTAAGGAGTAGATGGCTACCAATTTCTACTGCAAGGACAGAAAGCTGTCTGCTTATCCACCATTCCCATAGGTGATCCTCGCAGGCTTTTTCAAAAATAGTTACGGCCTGATTGGCCGGAAGAATAAAAGTTGATTTTTGTCTTTAGCATTCATGATGGCAAAACGTCATATTATCAGTGGATTCTGTACTTTCACTGGTTAAAATATTGCCAAGAGTCATCTGCCTAGTATCATTAATGTTAGTGTTGTCACTATAAAAATCCTTTAGATTCAGCACTCCAGTAAATTATGCAAATCCAGTAGTGTGTCAAATTATTTTACCCTGTACAAAAGATAGTTCATATTCCAAAACTCTTAATTCAGTCTGTGTAGGATTATATTTAGAAATATTTATTACAATGGAGTTCTTCAGTTGCTCCCTCTCCTTGCTCTGTTGTCTCTGTTTTCCCTGGTTATCTCCATAATACTGAAGGGGCTCTTTCTGTCCTTGTCAGTACTGGCTTGAAAATCTTCCCCCTCCCCTTTCCTCTGGTCCCTCTCCTGGTTCATCTTCCCTGAACTGAGCACTCCTGGAGCTTCTCCTTAGAGGTCTTTGTGGGAGTTGTGATATTGTAGGGATGAGTGCATTTGCTAAAAACATTGCCAGCTGATTTGGGAGGTATTGTCCCCTGACTGTCACCTAAAAAAATCAACAAATGCTTACTTATGGAGTATATAAGACCCAGAATTCTAGGGCGATGCTACACCTTGATCAATCTCCTTGTGGATTGAGAGAAACATTGGTGATTAGTGGGGTAGGTACAACTGCTCAGTTGAGCTGTTAAATCATTGATTAAACTACTCCCAGCTTGAAGGGTGTTGTTCGGAAAATTGTTACATTGGATTGTGCTGCAGTAGCTCTGGTTTGTTTCTCCTCAACCGCATTCCTGGTTCTGTGACTTAAACCCTTATTCATTTTACATTAACTGTTGAAGCATGTAGTATTTGGCATCTCAGACCTCCTGTCTGTAGGCATCAGCCTCCCCTGTGTGGTCATCTTCCCCTGTGAACTGGTGCCCTACTATGCCCACTGTTCGAGTGCTGCTGAGCCTCCCCACTGATTGTCTGTAGCAGAACCGTGATGGCAGGGTTTCATGGTTAAAACCAGCACAGCCCCGGACATGGTGGCATCTGTATGACAGTGGCAGCAAAGCTGGTGGCAAAATGCAACTAACTGTGTCAGAGTTGGTGGAGTCAGTGGAGCAGGGAGTGTACCAAGTTACTCTCCACACTGGATTTAGTGTAATATCTGTGTTTTGGTAGATTATTATGATGCTGGGGTTACAAATGTTACAGTTTTTGTGATCTTATTTGGGGTTAAACTGAAAATATTTTCTACATGTCTTCTGCTGCTCGACTGTATGGTACCCAACTCCACTTCCATGGGATGTGATTTCCCTCTCTCAGCATCACAGAGAATCCCTCTTGAGATGGGGGAATGGAGTCAAAATTACACTTTCTCCGTGTGAGGGGATACAAATACAGTCTTGAGTCTGTGTTCTTGGGGTAGACCCCTTTCAGCCAGGCATGTATAGACTTTATGGGAGGGGGCCCTATACACCCAATTATGTGTCTTTCCCCAGAACTGCAGTGCTCAATTCAAATCCCACCACAGTCTCCTCCTGAGACCCTTCATATTTCCTCTCCTCCTTTTATCACTAGTGAACTTCGCTTTTGGTAGTGTTTTGGCCCTTAAAACAGTCACACAGGTGTGGCATTGTTTGAACAACTTTTTACCTAGGCAGCCACACACACAAATGACATAGGCAGAATTATTTTTAAATAAGCCAAAGGCAATATTAATTAAATTAATAAGAAAACAGTAAATAACAAAAAGACACAATAATTTGGATATTGGTTACCTACACTTTAAACTCTGAGGTTAAAAAGTCTACCTTGAGTTCTTAGTTGGAATTTGCAGAAGTGTCCTTAAAAAGTGTGGTAGATGAAGTCTTGGCTCTCAGTGGTCCAGGAGAAAACTGTCTCTGCTCAAGACAGCAGGTAGAGAAGGTCTCAAATGTAAAAATGGCAAAACGGAGGTTTCAGCAAAAGACAGCAGGAAGAAAGGCATACCCCTCTGAATCCTGGTTTTAAAGGGGTTCAGGAGGGCAGATCCAGTCGATGCAGCTAGCCCTGTGACTGGCTAGCATTTCAGTTTCTATTATTACCCAACCAGTCAGAGTTCAATATGTTACTACAATAACACGAGTATGCAGTTTCTCAACACAGAAAATAAAATATGAGCTTAGCCAGCTCAAACTAGATTCTCTGGGGGACATTCCAGGCCTCCCTTCTGGGAGATGGTCATCATTACTCAACACTTAAATAGAGTTATTTGCATAAATGGTAACCCTATTCAATTGTAATGAGCTTAAGTCATTGCAGACCTCTCAACACAAAGGATGCCCAGACATCCCAACACTCTGTGAGATCCTATCCTTTCAGGAACAAATGGGCCTATCTGGCCTCCCAGCTAGACTTAATCATTCTTTTATCTCCGTTTAGATAGTTCAATTAACTCCAGTTTCATGGCTAGCAACAAGCAGCTTTTCTGCCCAGTAACAGGTATTCCAACCTTAAGCTAGGGCTTATGGCTTTTTTTTCCTGTACCCATGATTCCTTGCCCTTACTATGGGGATCTGATGCATTTCTCACATAAAATTATATAAAACATGTCCCAAAATAATAAAATATGACCTTATCTCACCACACCCATAACAAAGTTTTTGTTGTGGAATTGTATAGAAAATGTTTGATAAAAAGTTAGATCAGTCCAGGGGCTTACTCAAGGGAATTCATAGACAGTATGGGGGAGGAACTGTGCATGTTCATGTAGTTTGTCTCGTGAGGAGTGAACTAATGTACATGAATAGGACCAGTTTTAGACAACAGCAAATCTTGCTCCTTTTACTGGCATCAGGAAATGTGTTAACTAATCTAGGGCCAATTATTGATAATGACTTGAATCTTAATCAGTGTGGAATAATGGAAGTTACACTACGTTTAACATCTGTTTGATGAGTTTTTGGTTTAGGCTAAATGTAACATTTTGATATTTTAACTGTGAGAGAAACCTTGTTATCTGCCAGGCATTCAGATGACCAAATTACAATACAAAAGTATAATCTTTTCAGAAAGGACAGTTTAGGAAAGGGGGGGGGCATGCTTTATGATGGATCAGATTTGATTGCCATAGTAGATAGGTTTGATTATTTAGCTCCTAACTGTGATTTCTTAGCTGTAAAACTTGTATTGAGAGGGGCCAAAAGCAAATTTTGTTGCATCTTTTTATTTTCTCCCAGGTTGCTCCAATGAAGGCATTACTTTGTTAGAGGGCTACTGAGGTCCTAAAAAGAAAGCAAAAGAACTCATACTACTGTGGGATGCAAACATTAATTGGTGCTGCAGTTCATCTTAAAGATAAGATGGAAGGATTGGGTTTGACTTGGCTTATAAAGGAAGCTATGATTACTAACTTCAGAATAGGTGCAGAAACACTTCTGGATTGGATACTTCCAACCAGACACAACAAAATCCTTGAGGCCACCCCCTTTGTTGATTCTACAAGTGATTATAGTCTGCTGTGTTGCTTCTGGATGGCTAGGAAATCTTGCTTGCCCCATCTCCACATTCTATCTCATTCACTTCATGATCTTGATGTAAATTAATTCAGGAGACAGGTTTTGGCACTTGATTGATCCTATCTCATGGCTGTTCCAGACATTAATTCTATACTGCATTCTGTTTCATTTAAATTTTTAGCTATGTGTGAAAGATTTTTTTTTTTGACTGGGTAAGTGCACTAGACAAATCATGCCTATTTTCAGGCACGACCCGGGGGAGGGAATACAGGTGAATGCCAACTGACTTTGAACCAGATTAAGCTGTTGGTGGTATTTTTAGTGAATGAGGGAAATTTGGCCAGGACACCGGGGAAATTCCCCTACTCTTTTTCGATAAGTGCCATGGGATCTTTAACATCCACCTGAACTACCACCAATCCAGGCAGATGGGACCTCGGTTTAACATCTCCCATAAGAAAGCTGAGGGTCAAAAATAGAAATCAAAATTGGATTTCTTCAGATCTATTAAAGTTTATGCAGGAGTGAGACAGGATTTGGAAAAGGTTCAAAATTAAGAATTCTCTTTCCTTGCAAACTGAGTACAGAAGGCCATGTAATTTGTGCAAAAAGCTTGTTTGTAAAGTGAAAGTAGATTACTACTCACATAAACAGTTTGATGGAAGTCTTGAGGTTAGTGTAAACTGGAAAATACTGAATGGAGAACTGGGAAAGACAAAATTCCACAGTCAGTTGTTATTTCACTATCAACCTTGACTATGGAAATTTTATTTTTTTTATTTTTTATTTTAGTCTTTGGTAACCAGGTAAGGCCCACTAGGCACAAGTGCCTGTTTTCAGGGGTGACCTGGGAGCACTGGGTGGTTAAGTGACTTGCTCAGAGTCACACAGTATGCAAGTGGAGATTGTGAGAATCAAACTCAGGTCTGGTCTGCTCGATGTACCAAGCTTGTTCACACCTTGTTCCTTTGACCTCTAGGCTATCATCCACTGAACTGAATGTACAGTATTTAAAAATGAAAAGGAACAAAAGTATAACTTCAGAGAATTCACTAGTGAGTAATTGTTAGACTACCACAACACAATTAATTCAAATCATGAACTAGGGAGGATGGAATTGCTTTAAAGTTGTTTTCTTTGGTTAGTGATCTAATGGTTGATTCTTTGAACAAATAGTTAAATTTTTCAGGGAGTTATGGTGTCGTCCCTGCATTATGGAAGCAGGCAACTTTGGTACCAATCTTCAAAAGTTGGAATCTGTCCCAGGTCAAAAATTACAGGTCCGTTTCCCTGCTGTGATTGTCCCCCATCCAAGGTGTTAAAGAGGGTCATTTTTGACTGAATGAAGACTTACTTAGACTCTCATAGTATCCTATTTCCTTACCAACATTGATTTAGGAAGAATCGCAGTACCGTTACTACTATTGTCAAACTTACATCTTCAGTCCATGGAGCATTGGACAGTGGTGAGACAGTAGAGGCTATTCTTCTAGATCTATCAAAGACCTTTAACCTGGTTCACCATGGTCACCTGCTTTCCAAACTCAGGGACACAGGTTTTTTGAATTGTGTTTTGTCATGGTTTGAAAGTTATTTGTCCAACCATCAGCAGAGAGTTATATTGCAAGATGTCACATCCTTGTTTGCTAGTATTAATATTGGTGTACCTCAGGGTTATATTGTAGGTCCCCTTTTTTAATATTTTTAGTGATTTGTCCCTGAGTGTTTAATCTTCTCAAGTTTTGTTTTGTGCAGATTATATTGTTTTATATACATGTGGTTCTAATGCTGACAAATTTATCTTTGATTTACTGCATGATTATCTTTGGGTCAATAAGGGAGGGAACATGGTTTGAGTGCATGGGAAGTAATTAAGATTGACGTTCTGCACCACCCTTTGCTAACACTGCTATAAGTCTGGTTTACAGTTTTATTCTTGAGAGTGTTGACTTTCAACATTTTAAAGTTTTTATTAATACACATAGGTGGCACAGTGAGTCCCCTCTTGAAACTCACTGCCTCCTTACCTAGCAGGGAGCAGTGTGGGATACCCGAAGGACTGGAACCTCACTCCCTCCAGTGATCTCACAACTGGAATATCAGGGTTATTAAACAAGTGTGGGGACAGTATCAGCAGGTGTGGGGACAGTATCAGCAGTCATAGATTGCATTCAGCAACATAATCAGCATATCCCAGCAGGGAACTGTAATTTTTAAACCTCATGCCCCCAAATCACAAAACCAGGCGTGAGCAGATGCTACTTCCAGTTTCAGGCCTACATCTGATAGACATCTAGCAACCATCAGCGAGCACAAAGCAGAGGCAAGTGTATCTGCTGGCATCAGTCAGGGATGTCAGGAAGGAGGCCAGAAATCTTTGAAGCAGTTCAGCACACTACAAGATATCTCCAGGATGTCTACAGCTGGGAAGATTCCGGACCCAAAGGATACACTTAGTTTGCTTGACAAAGGCAGGACAATAATAAAATGTGTATCTTGTAATATGTACACTGAGAAATGTCAGAAGGGGGACACAAACATATTCTCGTGTAATAACTGTATTGAGAACCAGGAGTTAATCAGTGAGGTAAAAATGTTAAAACTGGAGCTTGCAAACAGTGATGAGATAAACAATACTGAAAGGTTTGTGAACACCTTAGTGAGTGAAAACAAAACCTTGGCAGAGTCAACATGTAACCACAGTAAGAATAAAAGCAAAAAAAGGACTAGAGAAGAGGGTAATGAGTCTGACTCAGCCACAAATGGAGAAAATAGGAGTAACAAGCATTTGTCAATGCCGAATGCTGCTTGCTTCTATGTGCTGTTTAGGTATTTGGAAGTCATTGGAGTGCAAATATTGAAAACTTGCGAACTTACGAGCGTGCGTAGGAACTGCGCAACGCACGCCGTGAAACAGTCAAAGTTAGGAATTTTTCAAGAAATGTTCAACATACATTTTAAGACCTCTGCTCATGAACAGTGTCAGTGTGATTTTGTTAATGTATCCCATACATTGAGTTTGCACCGACCTAAGCCATTGTATGCGCTACATGGTAGGAAACATGTTTTGGGCAGGATGTGAAAAATGATAGCTGTACTGCTCATAAGGAGGTGTGGTAAAATGGCAATGTTGAAAATCTGGAGTGGAAATATTAAGATCAAACCTCACAGAAGCGTAGCGTAGGGAACTGTGCACCGGCACCAATCGTAAAACAGTCATTTTAAGGAATTCTTTCACCAAATTTTCAACATTACCATTTTAAGATCTCTGCTCATGAACAGTGACACTGTGATTTTCTTAATGTGTCCCATACACTGAGGTCGCACACCGACTGTGCCATTGTGCGCTACATGGGTGAAAACATGTTTTGGGCAGGATGTGAAAAATGACAGCTGTACTGCTCATGAGGAGGTGTGGTAAAATGGCAATGTTGAAAATCTGGAGTGAAAATATTGAAAATTTGTGAACTTACGAGCCTGCATAGGAACTGCGCAATGCACGCCGTAAAACAGTCATTTTTAGGAATTTTTTCACCAAATTTTCAACATAGCCATTTTAAGACCTCTGCTCATGAACAGTGTCACTGTGATTTTCTTAATTTGTCCCGTACATTGATTTTGCACACCGACTGCGCTATTCTGCACTACAAGGGCGGAAACACATTTTGGGTGCGATGTGAAAAATGACAGCTGTACTACTCATAAGAAGGTGTGGTAAAATGGCAATGTTGAAAATCTGGAGTGAAAATATTGAAATTTCGCGAACTTACGAGCCTGCGTAGGAACTGCGCAACGCACACTTGTAAAAGTCATTTTTTGGAATTTTTGGACCAAATTTTCAACATGGGGTTTGGGACCCTTCTCATGAATGATGTCACTGTCATGGTGGTATTCCAGGCCCGAAGGGTGATTTCACAGTCACTCGTGGAAATCACCCTTCGGCCCAAATAACGCCATGACAGTGACATCATTCATGAGAAGGGGTCCTAAAACCCTATGTTGAAAATTTGCAAAAATTCTCAAAATGCCTGAGATATGCACAGTTGAACCCCCCTCTAGCCCATTATACAGCTTACCGGGCATTTCCTCAGTTCACGGTCGGCTTTGAAGAGTGCAGAGCGTGTTCCCGGTCCACGAAGATTGTCGTGCCGGAGTCCAGAGGTAAGTATGGGGTGAGGGGGTGTGAGGCAGGCTGCGCGAGTGGGTGGGTGCGGTTGTGGGAGGGGCGCGGAGACGAGCCGCTGGACCGTTTTGTTTTATAGGTTTAAAAAAAAAAGACATTGTGGGACGTTTGCCATGCTGGGGTGGGCTCCCAGCGTGCACAAGTATGGGGCCGTTCAGCCAGCGGGGATTGGGCACCCCGTCGATCAAAGACTGATTGCCACGCTGGGGTGGGATCCCAGCTTGGCACCAACCTGGGGGGGACAGCGCAGCTCAGCCCGAGGCGGGATTGGGCACCCGTTGGCTACACAGTACATGCGGGGTGCGCCTGCGCCTGTGTGGCCAGGGGCTACGCTTATCGGGTGCTCACTGAGCATAGCTCCCCCTTTCAACTGTATGCCACTGCATTTTGGAGCGTGTCATAGACAGCTCCAAAATGCATTGGCTTACAGGGGCCGTGTCTGCCAGCTCACTGACTGAATTGGAGGAGGAGGTGACACACCTCCGAAATCTCCGATGATGGCACTATGTTTCTTGCACATGCGTGCAAGCAACATAAAAAGGGTAGAAGTGAAGTAGATGTTTCAGATCATAATGAATGGTACCAGATACCCTATATAAAATTGGTAAAAAGGGAAGGAGAACAGACGTGGCTAATGAGGAGATACTTTTGCAAAACAGATTTGAGTCACTTCCATCCAATGTACCTGCACCAGCCAATAGGAAAGTCATGTAATAATATCCTTTGTTTTTGCCCTACGGAGAGAGGTTACTGTCCTGTTTTCTTTATCTCTGCTTCATATTATCGTATCACACCTTTTTATTGCTGAGTCCCCAATCACAATTACTTTTGTATTTTTTTGTTGACTATTACAGGGATAGCTGCTATTTCTTGCCAAACTTTTAGCAAACTGTGATACCAGCCCTCACAGTAGCAGTTTATATTGTTACTAATAACTTTGGCCAGGATCATAGAAAAGATATCTGAGAAGAGATTCTAGAGATAGGAAAAACTACTATAAGCAGGGGAGGGATGGCCGTGGTTTCCAGAATTTTACCTACACTAAAGTGAAACCCTGAAAAAAGTAAAACAATGGAGCACATCAATGCAAGATTATATAACTGGTGCATAAGGAATCATCTGATCTTTTCAAAAACTTGGGATACCTTTTATGGAAAGAATCAACAGTATGCTAAAGACAGTCTCCATTTAAGATGGTCAGGAACCAATACATTAGGAAAACTACTCAATGAAAAGTTGCCCTAGGAAAATTTAAACTAATACGGAAGGGGGAAGGGATCATTAATGTCCAATATGTTAAAGAAAGGGACACATTTAAACACAAAGTAAAAAAAGGGCAAACATCGTTATAAATACTACATGTGCAACACCAGAGGTCTCAATAAAAGGGAGGAATCTGAAGCAATACTTAGCACAGAGGATGACATACAGTAGATGTGGCTTTTATAACAGAAACATGGTGGTCAGCTGATGATACCTGACTAAAAGGTTATTAATTATTTAGATTAGACCGAAAGGAAAAAAGGGCAGGGGTATTGCAATTTAAATCTAACAAAATTAAAAATGAGCATAGCATTTCAGAAACAATATAGCTCAAGCTAATCAATAATTCTAGTAAGAGTAAAATCATAGGCATATGTTGTCTGCCCCCAAATGCCAATAATTTATTTATTTATTTTATTTATTTATTTATCCATTTTACACAAAGGAAAAGAAGACATACATTTCATAATAGGAATAGAGCAAAACGGTAAAGTGCAGCATTACTTGATACAGTTCAGCATACAGGAAAAAACATTGTTGTATACAAATAAATATAGGGTTACATACAATTAAGTGCATGGTTACAAAACATAAAGTAGTTTAAGCAGAGTATATATTTCCTTGTCATGCCTCAAGGGAAGGGGGGGTTGGAAAGAGAAGATGGGGGTAGAAATAAGTGTCTCATGGAGGATAGGAGATGCTAGAAAGGTGAAGGGGTTAGTTAGGGTTGGGAGAGAGAGGAGGGGAAGAGGCTAAGGGATAAAGGGCAGGAGGAGGGTGGTCAGGGAGAGAAAATTGGGCTAGCAGTCATAGCTGCTCAGATTGGATAGGTGTTGGTGGAGTTTTCTCTTAAATGGTCCCAGTCTAGACTCGCAGGTAATATCTAGGTGTAGATCATTGAGCCATCGTGGGGCCTGGTATGTAAAAGATCTTTGTGCTTTTGAAGTCCAAAAGAAAGGGACATACAGCAACTGCCTGGTCAAGGGTGCTGGAAGACGGTAAAAGCTGAGGGCACTGAGAATCAAAAGGGCACTTATGAGGGTACAAAGGCCACTTTTTCTATACTAGTTTTTGCCATACAGAAATAAAAAGTGGAGTGGCTACTGCCCCTTTCGCCCCCAACCCCTGGTTCTAGCACCTATGTACCTGGCTATACTTCTTGTGTGGTGGGGGTTTGGTGCTGTAGAAAGTAGGTTCTGGATGGCAGGAGGGGAAAGGCCTAGGCAGGTTTTTTCCCCAAGGAGACACACTTGGCTCTTTCTTGAAGTGTTAACCAGTTGAATTGCACATACAGGTCACAGGTGTGTGTTAGTCGATGTGCACCAAGAAGCAACCTGCAAGACTTGTTAAGGGCAACACTCACCTTTTTGAGGGTGGAATCAGAGACTGCACCATAGACCACTACACTGTAATCAATAATGGACAGTATGTAGCTTTGTATCACAAGTGGTAAGGCCGCTTGGGTCAGGCAATGACAGTGCCGGTATAGTAGCCAATTCTGGGATTAACAGCCTTAAAGGGGACGGGAATTTGTGCTAATTGGCAGCTGCTTATACCATTTTTATTATTATATACAATATGCGTTCTCCTAAAGTATCCATATTTAACTGTACCTGAATAAAAAGTGATAGGTAAAACTGTAGTTTGCATTGTTGTGATTTTATAGGCAGCATTCTGTTACAGTTCACTTAATGGAATCACTTTTGTGGAGTTTTTACGATGTCACGACTTGTGTACAGAATGCTAATTATGAGTTGCTGACCTATTACAACCCTGTTTACGGTTCTGTGCACAAACCATAACACATTTAAAACTCCAAATTATTGGTTCCAAGAAGAGAAAATAACAGAATGCTGCCCATAAAAACAAGACAATGCAAAATATAGCTTTTTATATCACTTTTTATTCAGGTACAGTTAATTATGAATAATTTAGGTGAATGTATATCATTTCTGAGAATAAGAACTTTATAAACAGCTACCAGTTAGAAACAATTTCCTGACCTGTTTAACAATTTGATCTACAGTATGTGCTGTGCAAAGGATAGGGAGCTGTCCAGAGTGATGCCTAGGTATTTGAAAGATTGTACTTGGTCAACGGGGGAGTGTAAGCTATTCAGGACTTTCATCTGAAAGTCATTATACTTTATTGTGGGAGTTCACAAATAACATTACTTTAGTTTTTCCTTACAGTTTATTAGAAGCTTGTATTTGGTGAACCAAGCTTCTGCTGTGGTGAAATAATTTTGGAGGTTAGATTCTAGGAGCTGCAGGTCAGAGCTTTTAGAGAAGATGACAGTGTCATCAGCACAAAGCAGACTTTATTCTCTACAGACTGATGGGAGTTTGTTAATAAAGAGGCTGAAGAAAAGGGGGCCAAGAATTGACCCCTAAGGGGCACCAATGAGGACCTGGTGACAATCGGAGAGGGTGCCTTCTATTTTTACTCATTGGGACCTATTATTAAGGTAGTTCTGAAATCATCCTACAGCTTCATTAGAGAGGCCAATGGAGAGGAGCTCTTCAAGTAGTGTTTTATGACTGACAGTGTCAAAGACCTTAGTGAGGTCAATGTAAACTGCCCTGGCTATCTGACTACTGTCTTGGGCCCCATGCAGGAAGCCCAAGTATTCTAAAAGGGCAGTGGAGGTGCTGTGCCCCTTGCAGAACCCTTGTTGCTGTGGGCAGTGTAATCTGTAGTTTTCCAAATAGTCGACCAGCTGGTCAGAAACAATTCTTTCTAATGCCTGGGGTGGGTGCTATATTGATATTGGGCAGTAATTCAAGTGAAGGGCTCTGTCACCACTTTTGTGGACAGAGGTGACCTCAGTGGCTTTCCATACCTGAGGGAACTATCCAAGCTGGAGAGAGAGGTTCAAGAGATTAGTTAGTGGACAAAGCACTACATCAAGGGTGAGGGCAAGTAGCTTAAGGTCCAGCATGTCATTGTTGTGTCTAGATTTGCTGAGCACCTGTTGGAGGTATTTTTTGGCTCCGGACATGGAAATTGTTTTCCGGTAGAAAGAGGGACTTACAGGGGACCCACTGTAAGAGGTCCTAGGGTCTTGTGAGTTTCCAACTGATACATCAGGGAGATCAGGCAGTAGTATCCTGCTGAGATCACTGAAAACATCATTGAAGGTATTGGCGATGATTTGGGGATTATTTATTTATTTCACTTTTGTTGACCAGGTAGGTACACTAGACAAGTTGTATGCCTATTTTCAGGTATGACCCAGGCGAGTACAATGAAAATACAGGTTCAAACAAGGAACATAACACAAGTAGGGCAATATACAGAGTCAAAAAGGAACCAGGTGAACATAAATAGTCTACAGTAAGCACTGTTAGGATATATATATATATATATATATTTATACACATAGAAAATATATAGACATAGAGACACAAAGGCTAAGAGCAATAACAATTTACAATTTACGATGTAAGAGTGACTCTAAGCCAGAGCCTCATTATAGGTAACTCCTGAACAAAGAAACAAAGACATCATATGTATCACAGAGTAAAGGACAGCAGGCAGTATCTGCAGAGCCTACAAAAGGGGTACCCAAGGTTAGGTGAGCCCAGTTTAAGGTTCCAGAACTAGCTATGGTGGTCTAGGACACCCACACACAGAGGAAATCTTCAAGTACCCCCACAGGAAACTCCAGAGGCACAAGTGGGAGGGGGGGAGGAGTGAACTGGGGCAGGAAGGGAGTTCCATAGCCTTGGAGCACATGAAACAAAGTCCCTGTCCCCTATTTGTGTATGGGTGTGAGGAACTTTGAGCACACCAGGACCCAGAGACCTGAGGGATTAGAAGAAAGAGTCAGCTGGTTTGAGGAGCTCAGCCAGCCATGGAGGGTGCCAGTTCTGATCACCTTGCCCATGAAGCAACCCAACCCAAAACTCATGTGATTGGCCAGGGAGAACCAGCCATATAGTTCACAGTGATGGGTGAGGCGAGAGGCAGCCAGAGCAAAGCGATAAATGTTATTGCAGGTCATGTTCCACCTAGTGAGGTGGATCTTGGAGGTACATGTAAACAGGAGAAGGCCATAGCAGAGCGAGGGAAGAAGCACACCTATGGCCAATGCCAAACAAGCAGCAGATGTCAGATTTTTCTTCGCTCTGCAGGCAAGGCCCAGTTTGCAGTTGACAGCTCTGCATACATTTTAGATATGACAACCCAGGACAAGTTGGGGGTCAAGTGTCACAGCAAGGTATTTGATGGAGACTGTGGTTAGGAGAGGAGCGCCATCTGTACCAGTAATACACAGAGGTGCAGGGGAGGCCCTGATCTTGGCCAGTGACCCAAAAAGCATGGCCTGAGTTTTTTTTTTTAGGTTGAGGACCAGCTTGTGAGATGTTACCCAGGACTGAATATTCCTGAAATCCTCAATCAGTTGGAGGTTGATGACCCCAATGTCCCAGGAATGGGTAAGGATGACCAGGTCATCCACATAGAGGGTAGCACTACAGTTGGTACCAGTAGCAGGAAGATTGCTGAAAAAAACAGAGTAGAGGAGGGGCCCCAGGACTGATCCCTGGGGGACACCAGAGGTAACAGGAGTGGTGTTAGAGAGGACCTTGTTGAATTTGGTAAGTTGTTGCCTGCCCTAGGGGTAATTACTAAACTAACTCAGGGCTGGAGAGGACAGGCCAAGGGACTGTATCTGCGAGCAAAGTAATGCATTGTCCACTAGACCGAAGGCCTTGAATAGGTTAATGAATATGGCCCCAGAGAGTTTGCCCTGGTCCATGGCCACCCTCATACTCGAGGAGACAGAGACAAAGGCCAAGGACATACTATGCCCTTTATGAAAGCCCTGCTGCACAGGGGACAGCAACTCATGGGCCTGAATGTACTCCATGAGTTGTCCAGCCACAACTTTCTCTAGGAGTTTGCTAATAGTCGCTAGGATGACAATCGGCCGGTAGTTGTCAAGGATCTTGGGGTTGCCCTGCTTTAGAACAGGGACAATTCTTGCCACCTTCCAGATGTCAGGAATGACACCAGAGGCAAGGGACAGATAGTAGTTAAATATGTGGGCCACTGGGAAGGCTATGAAGGGGACACCAAACTGTAGAAGCTTGGGCTCCATGCTATCATGGACAGCACTAGAACATGGGGAGAGACCAGAGAGAAGTCTCTGCATCTCCAAGACTGACATGGCCCCAAGACAAAATAACAGATTGGAGGTGGGGGCCACCTGGGGGGTAGAGGCCAAGGGGCAGCTGACACTCCCGCCAGCAGGGATGAGGGAAGTGAATGCGGACAGGTCTGAGAAGTGGGAGTTAAAAGCATTGGCAATCATTAGTGGATTATTACAACTATACCCACCTACGATCAGAGTTTGAGGAGTCACTAACTATATTCTTTATGTTCCCCCAGAACCGCCTAGGGTCCCTAGCTGAGCTAAGTAGGGCAGATTTGCAGTATTCACTTTTAGCCACCCTGATAGCTTTTTTGCACTCATTTCTGAGCCTCCTGTACTGCTGAAATGTGGACTGATCCAACGTGTCCTGGGTAACTTCCCCAATCATCAGAAGCATGGAGGGTGAGGTTTTGTTATCTTTCCCAGTTAGATCCTTCAAGTTATCCCAGAATTTTCTGCCATCTCCCCACGAATTAGTGAGGCAATCCTTGAAATAGTGTGATTTGGCGAGTCTGACCTCATGGGTGCAGATGTTTCTGATTGTTTTATAATTCCAAATGTCAGCCTGTAAGCCAGTAGCCTTGGTCTCTGGTGGCCGTAAGATTCAGCAGAGCTGTGGAGATCCAAGAATTGTGGACTCCCTTAATTATGCATTTAAATATGGCAGCATGGATGTCACACGCCACATTGAATTTAGAAATAAAATAATCCAGTGCCTGGTTTATGTCCAAGGCAGAGTCGAGGCTGGACCAGTCAATGTGAATGAGTTTAGTTGTCAGCGCTTCGGGGTACGATTCATTATGAATTTGGGGGGGCCTTAGGCACCTTATTAGCCAGTGAAAAGTGACAGGGGAATGATCACTCAATGCATCTGCAAGGATGGTGGTGTTGAATATCTGGTCTGGATGGTTTGTGAGGACCCAGTCAAGCAGGGTACTGGAGCCAGTACGGTAGTTGATCCTGGTGGGTGATTCTACCATTTGAGTGTCATTAATACAAGACAGGGCATCTTTGACTTGGGCTGTCTCATGAGACATCCAGTTTATATTGAAGTGAACTAAGTCTACCCCATCCCAATTTTGCCTAATGCCTTTAATGTATTCAATGATTTTGTGGAAATCTACCAATTGATCCCCAGGGGGTGTCACACTTGGACAGCTGGTTCTGATCCCTGTATCATTTTTTGTAAATATAAAAAAAAGTGTGATGGACTGTGTCAAGAGAAACTGCTGTCTTGCTGGAACTGACACATCAAAAAAACCCCAGGGATAAGCTGAAAGGACAGGACATAGCTTAAAACTGCAGCTATCTGGAATGCAATTACTTAGCTAAATTTGCTTTGAAGGCAGGAACCAAGATATCCATTTTATAATGCCCTCAGGGAGATCCTTTGATGTACTCTAGGTGTCTTGAGAAAAAGGACACCGGCCAGTGTTATGGCTATCATCCCAGAAAGCCAGCTCCTTTGATGTCCGGGGATACCAGGTCCCAGACTAAATTAAGGAGTGCAATATACATTTGCTTTGAATATACAATGACTTACATCAAAGAGACTTTTGATGTCTAAGGTAAAGCAGATCCCAGACCAGTTTGGACAAGTTACAGGAAGAAAGAGATTTCATTTGGTCATCTATTATTTTTTTAAATATCTTAATAGGACATCCTGTGTGATAAAATATAAATTGTAATACACCAAAAGGTGGAGTTAGGTGACCTCAGAGAGAAGGCCGGCTCAAGACTGTTTTTAAACCTACTGAGCAAACCTTAGGAGACAATCATTTTCCATTTTCTGACTGAGAGAAGAGAGACCATGAAGCACTAAAAGATTAAGAAGTAATGACCTTAGATGAGACTAGTCTGAGTGTTATTAATTGTAGGAATCTGCACTTTTAAACCTGTTTGTTTTAAGGCTGTATGTGTTGGGATATTTTGTTCTGTATTTTACTGTTTTCCTATTAACCTGTTTTAAAGTAAAGATATATATTTAATAAAAACAGAAACTGTCTGGTGTGCCTTGAAACTTCTTTTTTAATTAAGTGAAGCTTTGAAGGTTATACTTGACACTGTGTATGAGCTTATTGTGATACCAAACTGGGAATCAGATAAGAATTTTCTAAGGTCTTGCATTGAGTTCTAAGGGTTCATTTTGTAATACCTGATTAGGTGCCCGTAGGCAAAGATATCTGGCCCCCCGAAGACAGAGTTATCTGAGCCTAGCAATTGGGTATGCTAACAAGAGGTTATCAGTTTGAACCCCTCCAGAACTTGGGACTAAGGTGACTTGAACCCACAAAACAGACAAGAGGGTTACCTTGTACTGTAAACTGTTCACAATTCTACGCTCAGAGGTTGGCACTTTGGGAGTAGAGGGCTGACCTGCTGAGCGAATCTGTGACAGGGGGACTATATATGGAGACAATGGTTAGGGATTTGCTTTGGGCACCTAACAGCAGCCTTAGAGCCATGGCTTGTGCAATATTCCCAGAGTCAATTGGAGAGAGGGCATGGCTGGTCAAAGCTGGCCAGTAGGCTATGGATGTTGAGTGAGGTTATGTTTAGTGTATGATGGTTGTCTTCACTACCTAGAGGCTGTTGGGGGGTCCAGAGTTAGGGTGGATATTCCTTGAGATAAGCAAGAGTATCATTGCAATGTGTAGCAGGAAGTTTTTTAGGGCTATCAGGTTTCTTTTCCACTTACAGTTACTATCACCTCCCTTCATTACATAACATGGTATGGAAGCAGGGCAGGGAAGTAGGTGCACAATCATGACCCAACTGTTGGGTAGCAGGTAGCCATCAGTAGTATACAGCTCACCATTACTAGGTGAGGGGACATTACTCATGCCAGTGTGGTGATGTGTTAAGGTAACATTAACTGAGTTTGTGTCAAGCTGAAAATGTTTGTTTGGGTATTCAAGGGAAAGGAGAATTAGTAAGACAGCATGCAGAATTAGTGATTTACTGGGAGCCATAATTCTCAAATTTGGGGGAGACAGGGTGAGGGAGAGCAGTGAGAGGGTTGCAGGGCAAACTGCATAGGAAGTCATGGGGAGCAGCAGAGATAGGGTGTGTGTCAGTAACAGCAGGATGTACTGAGTGAGGGGGAAATTATACCATGTATGTGGTGGGATAGGGTAGAGGTATACGTAGTCAGAACTCCTAGGAGATACAAGTGAGGTGTGTGGTCTACTGGTTAGAGTTGCTGATGATTGTGCTGACTCTGTACCTTCAGCAAAGGTTCAAGTCCCAATAGAGGAGAATATTTGGTTCTAGTAAGAAGGGGGAGTAAACTGTGTGGAGAGAGGAGGGGGATAGAAGCTAGGGTTGTTTTCTATTTAAACCAGGCTACTTGGGTAGATCTATTATTAAAAATGGTGTAAGCTACAGAAGAAAGAAGGGGATCAATGGTGATAGTTCCTACTACAGGCTGAGTGGCTTAAGCAGTGGTGTTGCTGACTTCAGAACAATCAACGCACTCCAGCCAGGGATTCAAGTCCAGCTTATAGGGTGAGAGTTTCCACAAGAATCAGACTGGTGCAGGATAATTTATTAAATGTTCTTAGCAGGGCAATCAATTTAAGTCTGGAAGATTGGGTATTGTTACTATTTAATAAGGGGTGGGGTCTGCCAAGGTAAAAGAGGAAAAAAGGTAGCTGTGAGCATGGTAGGTCTATGTAGCCTACTGAATGGTGGTGCAGATTTGTGAGCAGTCAGTGCAGAAGATGTATGGGTGATTCCCAACTGGGGGACTGTAGTCCCACAAGGAATGGAGGTGAGAATAACACAGATTCATAATAACAATAGTGGGTCTGCGGTTAGTGTAGTCTGTGGCATAAAGATTAACCCTTATTCTATTAAATATAATAGGAAACAGGACAAGCACAGCTCCTCCTAGGGACTGGAAGGTATAATGACATTAATAAAGCCATTAACCAAGGGCTATAACAGGCCTGTGATCTTGGGGATGTGATATTTTAGGTGACCTAAACTATGGGCACATTTGTTGAGAAACAAAAAACACAACTCACCATTAAAGCAAAGAGTTTATCAGGGTAATCAACCAGTTTAAATTATCACAACATATAAAATGCCCTACAAGAGGAGAAAATATATTAGACATAGTATTAAGCTCTGATAACATCAATATTACAAATTGCTCTACAGTAATGCCCACAGGAGCAAGTGATCATAATAGTATCACTTTTTGCATCATAGACTCATATTAGACCAAGAGGCTGTAGGGAGATTTATTTATATCAAACAGGCAACATTGAGGTAATCCATAAAGACCTTAACAACATTAACTGGGAAAGTGTATTAATAAATCAGTCGAAGAAATATTTGCCCATAATAAAACCAAAAAATCTTATCTATATGTGATACACACATTAAAGAAATTACAAAAAAATACAACAAACAGGATATAAAACCTAGATTACTCACAAGAGAAATAAAAAAAAATACTTAAAAAGAAAAAAAATTACAAACTGTACATCAAACGAAACTGACAAATCTTAAGATAATTACAAAACTGTATTAAAACAGTGCAAAAGTAAACTCAAGATATCAAAATGTACCAAGTGTTTTTCCTTTCTTATTCCTTTTTTCTTATCTTTTGTTGTCTGTTTATTTGTTTATGGATAACAACAGCCTTGAACAAGTGCCTTCTGCTACACAGTTGACTTATCACTGTCCCTACTGGCAACAATTTCTCTAAACTCGACCAATGTGCACTGTGTCAGGCCTCTAACTCTACTTGCCTATGATAGTTCCTAAGTAAATATTGACGTATAAATACTTAATAAGGTAGTTAAAGCTACAGAATATCCTGTCTGTTGATATACTACCTTACTCTGCAGACAGTGGATAGGCAGGTCGAGCTCAGAGTACCCAAAATAATACCCTTTCCCTAACAACCTGGCCAAGGCACAAAGGTACCTATAAGGGCGAGGATGCCTGGATAGAGCTCCTATCCAGCAGGGTATATGAACAAATTTAAGACTGAAAGGCACTCAAACAGATACAGGTTATGAACCCAGGGTAATTTTTTTGTTGTGATTTATGTGCCGATAAGTAGATACAGCATGTCGATAATTTTTTACAGTAATGATAGGCCTCAGTTACTACTGCCTTGCATGTAACAGGTTGGCAACACAAATGTAATACAAATGTAATGCAAATGTTTTGTTTTTGTTTATTGAGCAGCATGTTGTATGTTTGTGTTTGAAAACCCAATAAAATTATTAACGTCAAGATATCAAAATATAATATCAAATTAAAAATGGCAACTAACTCACAAAAAAAAACATGAAGGACTTCTATAATGATATTAACTCCTTAAAAACTCTGGCATCAAACAGGGTTCAGTTACGGAGAACAACACAATAAAAGAAGATCCAAATGACATAGCATATGTTTTCAATAATTATTTCTGTCTTGCTGCCTCATAATCTGCTCCATATACAGTACTGGAAATATCCCTGCTATAGGATCTGTGTCAGCAGAGATATCTGAGGAAGTTCCATTAACAAGATCCACAATCTGAAAAATCATAGTTCTGCTGGACCTGACAACATTTTGTCAAATATATTTAACATTTTTGCACCTGTTGTTGCAAGACCACTCAGATACCTTTGTTCAGAATCCATTACAAAGGGTGATGGCCCAATGGACTGGCAGACTGCTACTGTAGTACCCATTAATAACAAAATTTGGTCAGATCCACCACGGCTGCATAATGAAGTTAGTGAATTTGTGTGAAATTGTTAAGGAGGTACGGAGAAACAACACAATGATTTTTGTTTTTGTTTCTGTTCTAAGGAAGGCATACACATTATTAGGAAAATATACTGTATGGAGGTGTGCATTTTAATGGAAGGAATCAGAAGCTTACAAAAGAACCCCAGAGCAAATGCCACTGATGTATGTGTTATCCCAGATGATAGTGGCCAGACAGACAAATTTTAAAGAAAACACAATTGCACATACCCCAATAATGCAAAGCATCAAGGGAAACATATGCAGATCCCCATGATGGCACAGAAGGTGGCAGTACATGAAAAAGTAATGGCTGGCATGTATTCAGCCTTGGGATTATTTACACATTTGTTTTTATTTTATTTTAAGAGAAGCAGGGTTTTTGTCCATGAGGTGATGTAAGTTATATTTAAGCAATGTGTTGATGTCAGGAAGTCAGGTGTAATGATAATGGACTGTTAGAGAAAATGTGATATTAACTTTCAGAATGGGGCACTTTTGATAAGAGCAAGGTAGTTATGTGTGTGATAATGGGAATATTAGGAAAGTATGAGATCTATGCAGAAGTGGAGTACAAATATGCACAGTTTCATAAGTATGTGCTCAGAGTGCAGGCAAATGTGATATGCAGGTTTGTTTTAGAAATAGGTAAAAATAGCGATACATACAATTAGTAGAAAGATAGATAATTACATAGAAATATAGACAGAGAGTGAGAGACACAGACAGACAGGCAGAATAGGAATGGCAGTGAAGTACTGAAGTTACACCAACCCCACCCCCACCCCGCAAACATGGACAGGCATTGGGGTGTGTCTTTGGGTCACTGGCCATAACACTCATGCTATTTCACCTCACCCTACCCTGCAGACACAGACAAGAGTTGAGGTGTGCCTTGGGGTTTCAAACTTTACACTCACCCCATTCCATACAGAAATATGCTGAAATGGGTACAGTATAAGAGAATGGAGTTAACTTTGGAGCTGAAGAGTCAAAGGCACACCTCAATACCTGTCACTTGCTGCAGGGTGGGGTTGGGGGTGGAAAGGCATGAGCACTACTGTTGACAATCCCAAGTCACACCCTGATGCTTGTCAGTCCCTACAGTGCAGGGTGTTATGGTCATAAACTCTAATGCCCTGGGTGTTTCTTGGTATTTTCACTCAAAGTGTTCAGCATGGTCTTTTTGCGACCCCACCGCATGAACAGTGACATTATCAGTTCATTAGCTGAAAGGAGATTTTACACAGCGACTGTGCCATTTGGCACCATAGGTTCAAAAACACATTTTGAGCAGGATATAAAAAATGACAGCTATACATTTCTTGCTTCAGTAACTGCTCAGCACATTTGTTGCATGACCTGCTTATTGACATTTTATATCTGCTATGCAATGTACTACTGCTATGGCTGTATGGCTGAGAGGGACCTGGAGGTGGTGGTGGATGTCAAGATGAACAACTCAGAGACTTGTAGGAGGGCAGCAGCTAAGGCCACAATGATGGGATGCATTATTAGGGGGATCACTCCAGAAAGAGGGAAGTGATACTCCCTCTGTCTAACTGCTTGGTGAGGCCACACCTTGAGTACTGCATGCAGTTTTGGAGGCCACATTTAAAGAGGGACATTGAACTCCTGGAGAGGGTCCAGAGAAAAGCAACTAAAATTATCTGGGGCTTGGGGGAAAATACCTAAGGGGAGAGGCTCGAAGAGCTGAATATATACACATTGGAAGAGAGAAGGGACGGGGGGACATGATAGAGGTCTTCAAGTACATGAAGGGAGTAAACAGGGGTGGTGAAGTCATGGTGCTCTGAAGGAAGGAGGGGGCAACTAGAGTGCATGGGTGGAAGCTGGAGGGGGATACTTAGGGGAGAAAGGAGATGATGCTACTTCAGTGAGAGGGTGGTAGAACCATGGAATGCGCTGCCCGGGGGACTGGTGGAGGCAGAGACTGTGGAGGGGTTCAAGAGGGGGTGGGACAGGTACAGGGGAAGGGTTGTGGAAGCAAAGTCCAATGAAGTGGGAATACCCTGGACTGGGAATGGAGAAGCCTGAGAGGCAGCGGGGGGGTGCAACAAGGTCAGCCCCCAGGGTGGGACTGACCAAATGAGCAGACACGAAAGCCCACTAGGCCTATTCTGCTGGCATTTTTTGTATGTTGGTATGTTTACTACACCAACATCACGAACCATAAAACAGATGACTGCCATAACTAGGGAGGCAGTATAACACAGTGGTTTAAGGCTCTTCACTGCAAATCTGGAGATCTATGTTTGAATCCTACAGTCTCCACACAAATATGGAGTATCTTTTTAAGAAAGTATAAAATATGTATGTGTGAGTTATTTAGTCTGCAGAATATTTGTTTCATTATTTGAAAAAGTGTGATACACTAAATGTGTAGTGCAGTGAACCATTGTAATATGGAATCAAATGTGTAGCTGAAATAAGTGTGTGACTGTTGCCATTTATGCTCACTGGACAAGAACAGTTGCACAGCTCTGCTGTTGTGAAATGATTTTAAAGCAGTGCACATGCTAAATCCTACTGCCACATTCAAAGCACCATACCCTACCTACTTACCACATATAAACTCAACTATATTAAAAAAATAATTATAGGCACTTTTTTTTTTAACCAGGAGACACACTAAGCTGAAAGTTTGTTTACAGGTGTGACCTGGGAGTACAAGGAAGTTAAGTGATTTGCCTAGGATCACACAGTATGCAAATGGGGGCTGTGGGAGTCAAACCCAGGCCTGCAGGTTTGTAGCTCAGAGCCTTAAACCACTGTGTTATACTGCATCCTTAACCTACCTGCCTACTTAACCATTCACAACACGGTTACACTTATATATAATACATATTTCTCAAACTTGAAAGAAAAAATTACACTTTATCATCAAAGGCTGTATTTACCAAGTACTGTGCCCATGTTTAAAATAATTTGACCCCTGCCCCCAAAAAATGTGCCCTGACATGAAATTGCATGTTTAACTGTAAAGACAATTAAAAATTGTATTTCTAAATGCATTACTAACACCAATGCTTCATGATTAAAACAATTTCAACCCACTCCCTCCAAAAAATGTGCCCTGACAAACTGCATTCTGGGAAGATTGCCTTGGACAAGATGCAATAAAAAAACCTGAAAAACAGGTTTAATGGAGTAAATGCTGACATTCTGTTTCCAGTGTCCATGATAAAATCAAAAATAGTTAAGATTTTTTTAATGTCAACTCTGATCAGAATAGCTTTTAAAATCACCAATTGTTTTCTTGTTCAATGTTTTCCAATACACCTCAAACTTAAAAGAAAACACACACTTTATCATCAAAGTCTGTGCTCACCTAGTACTGAGCCCATGATTAAAATATTTTGAGCCCCCTCCCCCCCAAAAAATGTGCCCTGACATGAAACTGCATGTTTAACTGTAAAGACAATTAGTAAGTTGGTATGCTTACTATACCAACATCATGAACCATAAAACAGATGACTGTCATAACTAGGGAGGCAGTATAGTACAGTGGTTTAAGGCTTTTAATTGTAAATCTAGAGATCTGGGTTTGAATACCACAGCTCCCACAAAAAAGAAAAATGAAACTCTTCTTACAGAGCTAATCAGCACTAACTGCTCATAGAATGCTGATACCTACATTTACAGCTTAGCAAATACTTAAAATCTAACTGAGTGGGGTTTCTGTAAGAAAACAGCTAGAGTTTGTATTAATTATAGCACTGATGATCTGGGCAGTTTCTGTGCTTTTATGGTTGTGTATAGTTTGATAAAATTAAAAGTTTTAAAATTGAAACACTCCTGCTAGCTAGACTTGACACACATAAAAAATAAAAATAGTGAATTAGAGCTATTTAGTAGCTGTTGTCTTACAGAAACTTCAGTTAGCTAGCTCTCCCCTGGACTGGGAAGGGAGACCCCTGAGAGGGCGGGGCAGCAAGGTCAGCTTCCAGGGTGGGGATTGACCAAAGGAGCAGACACAAAAGCCCACTAGGCCTATTCTGCTGGCATTTTTGTATGTCATATGTACAAAAGGCGACCACCAATGGACAAGACCGGAGCCAAACAAAGAAAATGCAAGAAAAAACACAGAATGGCTACCCGGTAATCGATAAAACATACATCCAATGCTGGAAATATAATTAAAACAGCTTTAATCAGATAGCTGAAGCAAGCAGCATGTAAAAAACCACAGACGCACGTTTCACTTCCCAAAGATGCTTTTTCAATGTGATAGCAAGCTCATACAGGATCCCACATTACATAGTCTATAAATCAATTGACATCACAATCATTCAAATAATTAAAAATAGTTAAAGCACACTAGGAACAATCAAAAAGAAGCTCAGCAGATCTAAAGCAGTAATTGTTTCACATTACAGAAATACAAATTAATTAATCCACATAAAATAGCAAATCACATTTAAATGTAAAACACAAAACTAAAGGAAAAAAAATGTTGTATGTTAGTATGTTGGTATGCTTACTACACCAACATCATGAACCATAAAACAGATGACTGCCATAACTAGGGAGGCAGTATAACACAGTGGTTTAAGGCTCTTCACTGCAAATCTGGAGATCCAAGTTTGAATCCCACAGCCCCCACACAAATGTGGAGTGTCTTTTTAAGAAAGCATAAAATAAGTATGTGTGAGTTATTTAGTCTGGAGAATATCTGTTTCATTATTTGAAAACATGTGATACACTAAATGTGTAGTGCTGTGAACCACTGTAATATGGAATCAAATGTGTAGCTGAAACAAGTGTGTGACTGTTGCCATTTATGCTCACTGGACAAGAAGAGTTGTACAGCTCTGCTGTTGTGAAATGATTTTAAAGCAGTGCACATGCTAAATCCTACTGCCACATTCAAAACACCATACCCTACCTACTTACCACATATAAACTCAACTATATTAAAAAAATAATTATAGGCACTTTTTTTTTACTGGGAGAGACACACTAAGCTGAAAGCTTTTTTCCAGGTGTGACCTGGGAGGACAAGGAAGTTAAGTGATTTGCGCAGGGTCACACAGTATGCAAGTGAGGGCTGTGGGAGTCAAACTCGGGTCTCCAGGTTTGTAGCTCAGAGCCTTAAACCACTGTGCTATACTGCATCCTTAACCTAACTGCCTACTTAACCATTTACAACATGGTTACACTTATATATAATGCATACTTCTCAAACTTGAAAGAAAAAATACACTTTATCATCAAAGGCTGTATTTACCAAGTACTGTGCCCATGTTTAAAATAATTTGAACTCCCCCCAAAAATGTGCCCTGACATGAAACTGCATGTTTAACTGTAAAGACAATTACAAATTGTATTTCTAAATGCATTACTAACACCAATGCTTCATGATTAAAACAATTTCAACCCACTCCCTCCAAAAATGTGCCCTGACAAACTGCATTCTGGGAAAATTGCCTTGGACAAGATGCAATAAAAAAAACTGAAAATAGGTTTAATGGAGTAAATGCTGACATCCTGTTTCTAGTGTCCATGATAAAATAAAAAATAGTTAAGATTTTTCAAATGTCAGCTCTGATCAGAATAGCTTTTAAAATCGCCAATTGTTTTCTTGTTCAGTGTTTTCTAATACATCTCAAACTTAAAATAAAACACACACTGTATCATCAAAGTTTGTATTCGCCTAGTACTGAGCCCATGATTAAAATAATTTGAACCTCCTCCCCCCAAAAATGTGCCCTGACATGAAACTGCATGTTTATCTGTAAAGACAATTAAAAAATGTGTTTCTAAATGCATTACTAACACCAATGCTTTCAAAGTTTTGAAACTACTAAAGACAAATTATATATAAACTATACATATATAAAATGTTTAAGAAAAACATGTGGCTCTTACTGTAAATTAGAATGTGTGTCCATGTCTCCTTCTGAGGCCCCAGGTGGCTCTGATAATCATTTGTTCCAAAGGATTTTTAAGTCAATTTGAAGGCATTAAATGTCTTCTGTTCTCCTAGTCCTTAATAAAGGCATTAAGTATTTTATGTTCTCCACTGCACAGGCTTGTTATGTTGGTTGATACAGGTCCCAAACTAATGTATCTTGTTATAGCATGATAGCGCTATATCATGCCCCTCCCACATGAATCAGAAAAAAGTTCGGGGTGGATCTTTAGGAGCTTCTTGGGTGGAGGTGGGGGTGGATCTTACTCCCCAAAAAAACCTAATGCTGCCTCCCACTACTCAGGTTCCAGTTCTTGTACCACCCATTTAAAAAAGAAAATAGTACCCTGCAACCATTGACTAACATGGAAGTGTATTTATGTAAGGGCAGAAAACATTGCTTGGAGGAGGGTAAGGTGGAAGAGACTATTTACACCGTCAGTCAGTTCCACGGACAGAAAACATGACATCACTACTTTTGTACATGCAAAATGTCTGCAGGCTCTGCCCACAGCAGTTGTAAAAAGGGGAATATAAATGAATGCATAAACTATAGGCAAGCAAGTCTAACATCAGTGCCTGGCAAGCTCCTGGAATCTGTTATTAAAGATAATATAATAAATCACTTAAAAGCAGATATTCAAATGATATGGATCAACATGGCATTACCACCAGGAGATCTTGAATTACCAATGTGCTTTGCTTTTATGAAAACATTTCCCAAGCATTTGATAAAGGGATAGTGGTGGCCTGTATTTACCTGGATTCTGCCATGGTTTTTGACTCAGTTCCGCATGGAGCAATTATTCAGAAAATGGCTTAACTGAATGTAAATACCTACACTACAAAGTGGATAAGCAAAAGGCTCAGTAATAGACTCAAAAGAGTCTGCATCAATGGCTACTAAAAAAGTAAAGCAATGAATGCCAGCACAGGCTACTCACAGTCCAAGGTTCATGCTCATTTAGTCTCACAGTGCACCAAAGAATTCAGAGCCAGTCCTTAAGAAAGGTGCAAAAACAGTGCTACAATTTTATTTCAAGTGCACAAAGTTCCATAAATACCTGCTCCCCCCTCATACAGCAATGCATAGACCTCCTAATGCGTTTCACACCCCCTGGCGCTTAGTCATAAGATTACATTTTGATACTATCCATACCATTAAATACATAGGGTGGGATATTCACACTGCACCAGGCTGTGGTGCAAGCCTGGGCGGAGCGCAACTTGGATGCACAGGGGCATTGACAGGGTGATATTCAACAGAGCTGCGCCATGGCACAGCATTGTTGAATATCACTCCTTGGCCACCTGCAGTGCACATGGTACAGTGGCACTGCACCAGCACAAGTGGCCAGAGTGGAGCAGGGGGATGCACAAGCGCAAGTGCCATTGCGATAGGCACAAACCACCCAGGATATTCAAAATGCACATTAATGGGGCCATATCATGAAGGGCACAAATGGGACCATTTGCATGTCATTATGGCCCCATATGCATGCAGGTGCACTGATCCCCGGTGACTTGTGCCTGGCACCCTGCCAGGCTGCAGCCATTGGGGACTGACACCCCTGCACATCACGGCAAAGTGCCCCAATGCCCAATTGCGGGCATGTGTAAATTGAAGAACACGTCCAATATCCCTGGTGGTCCAGTGGACCGCTTGCAGCCTGATCACGGGCATAAGTATGTTTTAAACAGTTAACTCCATCACTGGTGGTCTAGTGGACCGCTTGCAGCCTGATCATGGGCATAAGTATGTTTCAAACAGTTAACTCCATCCCTGGTGGTCCAGTGGGCCGCTTGCAGCCTGATCATGGGCATAAGTATGTTTCAAACAGTTAACTCTATCCCTGGTGGTCCAGTGGACCGCTTGCAGCCTGATTATGGGTATAAGTATGTTTTAAACAGTTAACACTACCCCTGGTGGTCCAGTGGACAGCTTGCAGCCCGATTGCAGGCATATGTAGGAAAATATAAGTCCTTTATCCTTGGTGGTCCAGTGGACCACTCGCAGCCTGATCATGGGTGTCAGTAATAAATAAATACACACCAATCCAACCCTGGTGGTCCAGTGGTACCCCCCTCACCACCCGCCCACTGGGCCCCACCGCCCACTCCCCCTGGTCAGTGGGGGGTGGCAGTTCCCCATCCGCTTGCCACCCCGCCACCTGCCGACTGACTCCCTATGGTAGGGCTGTACACCCATTGGCTCATGCTGTAGACCAATGGGTGTACAGCCCTACCGTACAGAGTCAGTCGGTGGGTGGCGGGATGCTAAGTGGGTGGGGAGCTGCCGCCCACTGCTGACCAGAGGGAGTGGGGCGGTGGGGCTCAGTAGGTGGGTGGGGAGGGGGGTACTGCTGGACCACCAGGCTTGGATTGGTGTGTAATTATTTATTATTTATTACTGACACCCACAATCAGGCTGTGAGCAGTCCACTGGACCACCAGGGATATAGGACTTATATTTTCCTACATATGCCCACGATCGGGCTGCAAGCAGTCCACTGGACCACCAGGGATAGTGTTAACTGTTTAAAACATACTTATGCCCACGATCAGGCTGCAAGCGGTCCACTGGACCACCAGGGATATGGGACTATTATATTTCTACGTATGCCTGCGATCGGGCATGGGGACGCCACCACGATGGTGCAGCCGGAGCTCGGGTGGCCACCCACAGATGGCAGCTGTGGTGTTCTGCCCTGCAATATGGCAGCTCACCTGTGGGTGGCCAGCTGTTGCTCCTTTTTTTTTTGGCTCACCTGTGTGCAGCTCAGGTAGAGGTTGCGCATGCATGGGCTCAGCACATCCCAGGCTGAATATCGGGATGTGCGGAGTATGCATTGGCACACACCCCCACCTGCGCCACACACATTACTGATGTGCTTCAGTGCATTGGGATTTGTGCATGGCTCAATCCCCCTTTGAATATCGCGCCAGGGCGCATCAGTGTGTTGTGCATGGTGCAACTGTGTTGCGCCATGTGCAACCCTTCTGAATATCCCGCCCATAGTCTTTTAAAGTGACAGTGCATGTGAACACATTTAAAATCAATTAAAAACAATCATTTATTTTTTTGCCAGATAAGTACCAGTTATCACAAGACTCCAAAATTGGCCAATGCTCGATGGCAGGTTACTCATCCAATATGTACATAAGAAAGTGACTAAAAACACATATTACTGTCCAGTAATCCTTGTTATGATATTATCTTATTTATGTTTTACTTTTACATGTATTTGTTACCACTTCTGTTGTGCACCAGTGTCCTCCTCTTTTTTATATGTCAAAACATGGTTTCCCACAAGGATTCACTATGGGCAAATATTAAAAGGAACATCTATGAAAAAAGATACAATATTTGATTAGTATGCCAATAAACTGTAAAGAAACCATTTTGGTACATTCATAAATGACCCATTATATTTCCTTGTTCTTATCTACACAAATATATAATCTGGATGGAGGGAATATTCTCCTTTGTACTTTTTTTTTCTCTTTTTTGAGGGAGGGTTACAGCTACTTCTTTAAGAAAGGTTTCAAGTCTATCCTTTCATTTAAACCTTGTTTTTCAGATCCTCCTGTTGCAAATATCCAATATTGTTCTCTTTTTAACAGGAAGTTGTCATAATCTCCACCTCTGGGGCTCTTAAGGGGTTTCTCAATACCCATAAAAGACCAGGTGTGATCTTTCTGAATTGTAACCATCCCCATATGTACAGCAAGTGCATTCTTTAAGTATTTACCATTTATGGCCCTTAGATGTTCCCCCATTCTTTCTTTCAGTTTCATATTTGTCTTGCCTATGTAGAAGCTTCCACATGAGCAGGTGGCCATATATATCACCCCTTTAGTCAAACATGTTATGAACCCTCTTACTTTGGTTTCTCTTTTTGTTTTTGGATTCTGTCAAAGGGTCTGGTAATACAAACACAGCCTAGGTCTGCTGTTAGCCTAGCAAATGTCCAAATGTTGCAACTTGGCTTGGTATTTCCCTTTTGTGTCTTTCCCTATGTGTATTTTGGTGTATTATGTGTCTTTCATGTACATAGGCTGACCACCTATGTGTTTTATTTTCATTTTTATGTCTGTCTGTTGTCCTTGTCGCCCCCCCCATTTTGCTAAGCCAAAATTATGTTGCAGCACGTTGAACAAGATAACTTACATCTGTGTGCATTTTAATATGAAAGAAATCCATTTGGGCAATCTAGAAATGGCGTTTTATATTTAGCCCTTCCGACATCCAGGACCTCCTTAGACTGTTCTTTTTGTCTCATAATGTCCTGGAAAAACCTCCTCTGGCTTAAATAAGAAACTTTCTGAGTTGTCAGAGAATGAGCGTATTCGCAATACGCTCCTTCGAATGTTCTGAACCAGCTGCACGAGTGTGCGCACTGTCGTGCAGCTCGTAATACCAAAAATACCCAAAGAAAGGTTTTTTTTGCAATGACTTGCCCCGGAGCTGCTAGTAAACCAGAAGCGCTTCACTTCTAGTGCTAAGGCACCTCGCAGTTTTCTGCTCACAGAGCGAGTCCCTTTCTAACCCCTGTGCCTTATCTGAGCATCTGCAATAGCGTATTCGTCAGCAGCAGCCACATAAATACAGCATAAAGTGCCCTTCTCCACAAATATCCCCCAACATAATGGCAAAGCAGAATAAAGCATATTTAAAGGTATTTTACCCTCTGTCAGGTAGTGGGATGGCTTGTTGGGTCTTTCTTGGTAGATCCTCTCCCTAGGAGCTGGACGGCCATTTTTCTGTTTACTTTATAGGAAAAGAGATACAAGGAGGAGGAGGAGCTTGTCCCACAAGAGCAGTATTTTGAGGATATAAGGAGTGAAACTTGTTTATAAATGTATTATATGGAATATGATGTTGTTGGAAATGGTTTTCATTTGCTTTAATAAGTTTACTAAACTTTTGTAAAACTTTTTCCAGAATTAATTGACTGACATGTCTGCCAGCCAATCCACAGTATTCTTAGCCTATATATAGTCAGCTTTGGCAAAGAGACTTCAGATGTAGCTGAGGGTGTTGAAGTGTATACACCCCTGGAAACTAGTGCCTTCTAGTTATGCTGTCAGAGGATACTATTTTTTTTTGCTTGTTGTACAAACGAAGTAACATTTTCGAATGCTACCTGACTTAAATTTGTTTTATTTCTTTGAACGAAACAGTCTGCTTTTTGCTTTGCATTTTATTTTGAATTTTCCAATAAATATACTTCAGAGACCATCCTAAGAAGAACATCTGTGTCTGAGTCCATCTGTATCCCAAAGCCTCTACACTGGTGTGAAAAGTGGGATACTGGTTGGAGCTACGCCCAACTGGGGGAGTCTGTAACAAGACTCTGGTGGACTCTAAATGCAAGAAGAAAAGGTGGATTATGGTTCCTTGCCAGGAGTAGTTATTTGTTCAGTTACAGCAGCCTATCAGCTACCCCTCCTATCTGGTTTGGACCCTGTTGTAAGAAGAAGAGAAGGGAAACCTGCTACGAAGATGGAAGAGGAACCAATTGCACAAGCAAGTGGAGGAGGTACGGGGGAGGAAGTATCCCCCCTTGAAACCCATGAGCTGGTGAGATGGTTGTGCATGCACCAGGTAGAAATGGAGAAACAGAGGGAAAAAGATAAGAGGGAATATGAGGCCAGGTGGACTGACACATTAAGGGCCATACAGGCTCTGGGCACCAATCATCCACCAGATCAACCCTCTGGGGGTCATAAAGACATTAAACTGGTCAAACTAACTGACAGCGATGATATAGAAGCCTACATTATGACATTTGAAAGAGTGGTAGCAGCATGTGCATGGCTCAGGGACCAATGGGTAATCCGTTTGGCACCATACCTAACAGGAAAAGCACAGCTAGCCTACAGCCATGTGGAAATTGCACAAGCGAATAATTACGACCGGGTTAAAGCTGCTATCCTGAAATGGTATGACATCAATACCGAGACCTATCATCGTTTTCGGACCTATCTGTATCAAACTGCAGATAATCCTCAAGATGCCTATGTACACCTGAAGGATTTATGTTTAAAGTGGCTGCAACCTACCACAAGGACACTTGACCAAATACTGGAAGCTATTGTTCTGGAATAATTTATTAAAATATTACCACAAGATGTCCAACTTTGGGTGAAGGAGCACTGCCCAGAGACCTCAGACGTGGCAATCCGTCTTGCAGAGGACTACATAGCAGCTCGACCTACACGTTCAAAGGGAATAATATCTCATGGACCTCAAACTCCAATACCCAGACAACACTCTCCCTCCCTTACTCTGGCCACTTCTCCAGCAGGGACAAACCTTTTTCCAAAGATACACAAAGGATACAATCCAGACATCATATGCTGAGAGTGTGGAGGAAAAGGGCATGTAGCACGGTTTTGCCCTAAAAAAAAGACTGAGCCTACACACCTAGCCCTGGCAAACTGGGGTCAATATATGGTGCCTGTACAAATCGGAAATAAAACAGTATAAGGTCTCCTTGACTCAAGGAGCAGACAGACTCTGGTTCAAACATCTTTGGTAGCTCCAATGACTAAATATAGACCACATACAACTGGGGTAACTTGTATTCATGGGGACACACATCATTATCCTCTTTGTGACATGGTGATGACTGTACAGGGACAAACACACTCTATGCGGGTAGGTGCTGTTCCAAATTTACCTGTACTTGTACTTATTTTGCATGACCACCCACACTTTCATACTTTACTAACTGATAGTGTATCGGCAATGGTTACCAGATCCCAGACTAGGGACAACCTGAAACAGGTATTTCCATTTTCTGAAGACATTTTTGGAGAGTCCAGGAAAGAAAAAAAGTCACTAGCTCAGAAAGGAAAGAACAAACTACAGTGGACTCAAACTAAAATGGGGAATATGAGAATGTTATGGAATCTGCTATTGAGAAAAAGGACTTTAAAACTGCACAAAAACAAGATTTCAGTTTGAAGGACTGTTTTTCCCAGATGTCTAATGTTAAGGGAGGGTCAGATAGGTATAGAATAAATAACGGTTTGTCGTACAGGAAGTGTGTCAACCCAAAGAGTGGGGAAGAGGTATATCAGCTGGTGGTTCCCCAAACATACAGACAACAACTTTTAGAAATAGCACATAATATACCCCTAGTTGGACATCTGGGTAGAGACCGCACATTAAGCCACCTGTTGTACCATTTTTTTTGGCCTGGCATCCATGAACAGGTGGCAGAATTTTGCAAAAGTTGTGCAGAATGCCAAAAAGTAGCCAAACTAGGAAAGAAGGATAAGGTACCCTTGTTGCCTTTGCCTTTAATAACAACTTCATTTGAGCGTATAGCCATGGATGTGGTGGGTCACCTCCCTAAGAGTACAAAAGGAAACCAGTATATCTTGGTGATATGTGACTATGCCACTAAATACCCTGAAGCTATACCCATGCGTAATGTCAATGCACCAAAGATAGCTGAGGAACTCGGCAAACTCTTTAGTAGGGTTGGTATACCAAAAGAAATCCTGACCGATAGGGGTAGCAATTTCTGTTCCGCTTTACTAAAGAGGCTGTATAACATCTTGGGAATTACTGCCATACATACTACCCCCTACCATCCCCAAACTGACAGTTTGGTAGAGCGACTCAACCAAACCCTCAAAAAGATGTTACAGAAATTCAGTCAGGAGGAAGGCTGTAGATGGGATACATTACTACCCTACTTGATGTTTGCATATAGGGAGGTGCCCCAGGCATCCACAGGGTTCTCTCCTTTTGAACTGTTATATGGGCGTAACCCCCAAGGCCCGTTAGACCTTATAAAGGAGGAATGGGAAGAAGGGCAAGCATCACAGGGCCTAGATCCTAACGACTATATTTGTCACCTCAGAGACAAAATAGCAAAATATATGGAAATGGCACACCACATTAACAGTAAACATCAGGATGTACAGAAATTACATTATGACAAAGGGACAGGTAATAAAGAATTCCAGGAAGGGGAAAAAGTGTTGTTATTGTTCCCATCCACAGAAAATAAGCTCTATATGAAATGGCAGGGGCCATGTACAGTACTCAAACGGACAGGACCAGTAACCTATCGGGTGGAATTACCAGACAAAAAGAAGAAATATAATGTATACTATGTTAATCTATTAAAAAGGTGGGTAGAAAGAAAGGACCCTTTTGTGGGATACATACACCCTGAACTCCTCATCAGTGAACTAGATGTCATATACCAAAGGTTAGAAAACAAAGGGGGTATCAAAGACATAAATATAAGTCCCCAATTAACCAGACAACAAATGATTGAATTACACACTGTGTTGCAACCCTTTGCTAGTCATTTCACAGGAACACCTGGAAGGGTAAAAGATGTTGTTCACAGAATAAACACTATACAAAAAGAACCCATAAGGCAAAGACCCTACAGAATTCCAGAAAGATTAAGAATTGATGTGGAAAAGGAACTTCACAAGATGCAACAATTGGGAATTATTGAACCATCCCATAGTGAATGGAATTTCCCCATTGTTGCTGTAGGAAAAAAAGAGGCCGGGGTCCGAATCTGTTTAGATATTAGACGGTTAAATGAAATCTCTAAATTTGACAGCTACCCAATGTCACGCATTGATGACATCCTAGACCACCTGGGGAAAGCACAATATATTACCACCCTTGACCTGACTAAAGGTTACTGGCAAGTTTCCCTAGATGCTAATGACAAGAAAAAAACAGCTTTCAGTACCCCTATTGGCTTATTCCAGTTTACTGTAATGCCGTTCAGGCTTCACGGTGCTCTGGCAACCTTCCAAAGGCTCATGGATAAACTTCTTTCACCACACGCTGCTTTCAGTGCAGCTTACATGGATGGTGTGGTAATCTTTAATAAAACTTGGTCTGACCATTTATACCATCTAGCTACGGTGTTAAACACCTTAACTACTGCAGGTCTAACCATTAACCCATCCAAATATTCCTTAGGTATGCTGGAAACTGAATATTTGGGATTCCAGATAGGTGGGGGTGTGGTAAAACCTGTTAAGTCAAAAATTGAAGCTGTAGCTAACAGTCCCAGACCAGTAACCAAAAAAGATATGAGATCCTTTCTAGGACTTGCCAGCTACTATAGGCATTTTATTCCAAATTTTGCAACATTGGCTAGTGAACTTACCGATTTGACAAAAAAACGCCAGCCTGAGAAAGTGGTATGAACCCCTGCCTGCAAAGAAGCGTTTTCTACAATTAAAGCAATATTATGCTCTTCTCCGGTGTTACGTACACCTGACTTCACACTACCCTTTATTTTACAATCCAATGCATCAAATTGTGGCATTGGGGCTGTGCTATCACAAATTATTGAAGGTGATGAGCATCTTATAATATATATCAGCAGAAAATTGCATGAGAGAGAAACCCGATATTCCACCATACAAAAAGAATGCTTATCAATACGCTGGGCCAGTGAAGCATTGCGGTTCTATCTATGGGGAGTTGAATTCGAACTCTGGACAGACCACAATCCTTTATGTTGGTTAAATGTCATGAAAGACTATAACTCTCGCATAATGCGATGGTATTTTACATTGCAGCCATATTGCTTCAAAATTAAACATCGAAAGGGTACTGAACATAAAAATTCAGATTTTCTGTCAAGATATGGCTATGAAAATTGTCAAAACAAGTCCGATACAACAGACCTTGGGGGGTATGTAGAAGAAACAGTTAAAAAAAATGAAAGGAAACACCTTAGCGATAGTGAAAAGGTATTACATTTCACTACTGTATTAAGGAAGCTTCTTAAATTGGTACCCCGGGGTGGAGCCTGAGGAGTGGTTGGGCTTTGGCTCCATCTCTTCCTTGTAAGAGATCTGTACTTAAGTATGGGACACAACATAATTCATTAAAAAAAAAAAACAAAGAAAATTTGTTTTTTTGTCTTATGTGGAGAGAAGAATGTCAAAGGGTCTGGTAACACAAACACAGCCTAGGTCTGCTGTTAGCCTAGCAAATGTCCAAATGTTGCAACTTGGCTTGGTATTTCCCTTTTGTATATTTCCCTATGTGTATGTTAGTGTATTCTGTGTCTTTCATGTACATAGGCTGGCCACCTATGTGTTTTATTTTCATTTTTATGTCTGTCTGTCATCCTTGTCACCCCCCCCCCACATTTTGCTAAGCCAAAATTATGTTGCAGCATGTTGAACAAAATCACTTATGTCTGTGTGCATTTTAATAAGAAATAAATCCATTTGGGCACTCTAGAAATGGCATTTTATATTTAGCCCTTTCCGAAATCCAGGACCTCCTTAGACTATTCTTTTTGTCTCATAATGTCCTGGAAAAAAACTCTTCTGGCTTAAATAAGAAACTCTCTGAGTTGTCAGAGTCAGAGAATGAGCATATTCACAATACGCTCCTTTGCGAATGTCACGAACGAACTACACAAGCGTGCGCACTGTTGTGCAGCTCGTAATACCAAAAATACCCAAAGAAAGTTTTTTTTTTTGCAATGACTCGCCCCGGAGCTGCTAGTAAACCAGAAGCACTTCACTTCTAGTGCTAAGGCACCTCGCGGTTTTCAGCTCACGGAGCAAGTCCCTTTCTAACCCCTGTGCCTTATCAATGCATCTGCAATAGCGTATTTGTCAGCAGCAGCCACATAAATGCAGCATAAAGTGCCCTTCTCCACAAATATCCCCTAACATAATGGCAAAGCAGAATAAAGCATATTTAAAGGGATTTTACCCTCTGTCTGGTAGTGGGATGGCTTGTTGGGTCTTTCTTGGTAGATCCTCTCCCTAGGAGCCGGACGGCCATTTTTCTGTTTACTTTATAGGAAAAGAGATACAAGGGGGAGGGGCTTGTCCCACAAGAGCAGTATTTTGAGGATTTAAGGAGTGAAACTTGTTTATAAATGTATTATAAGGAATATGATGTTGTTGGAAATGGTTTCCATTTGCTTTAATACAGTTTATTAAACTTTTGTAAAACTTTTTCCAGAATTAATTGACTGACATGTCTGCCAGCCAATCCAAAGTATTCTTAGCCTATATAGTCAGCTTTGGCAAAGAGACCTCAGATGTAGCTGAGGGTGTTGAAGTGTATACACCCCTGGAAACTAGTGCCTTCTAGTTATGCTGTCAGAGGATACTATTTTTTTTGCTTGTTGTACAAACGAAGTAACGTTTTCGAATGCTACCTGACTTAAATTTGTTTTATTTCTTTGAACGAAATAGTCCGCTTTTTGTTTTACATTTTAGTTTGAATTTTCCAATAAATATACTCCGGAAACCATCCTAAGAAGAACATCTGTGTCTAAGTCCATCTGTATCCCAAAGCCTCTTACAGATTCATAAAACTTTTTGACTGTCTGATGGATGTACAGAATTTACAATTTCCGCATCTGAAATAACCATCTTGTTTTCTGGATAGTCACATTCTCTTCTGCTCTTTTCTGGATTGTACTGAATGCAATAAACTATCTTTAAGGCTTCTGCCCTTCCTATGTACCATTCTGGGCACCATTTTATCTAGGTCCTTCAGAGCCGGGTCTAAACTGACCTGATGCCAATGTTCTTTTACTATTTTGCTTATTTCATTTGTTTGAGCATTATAAGTGCCGACAAAATTGATTCTGAGGTCTCCTTTTTCTTTTTTATCTGTTTTTTTTCTCATGACCTCTGACCTTTCCATCTTGTCTACCACTCCTCTGGCTTCAGTGATAATTATTTCTGGGTAATCCCTTTCCTGGAGTCTGACCTCTAGTTCCTTTCCCCTTCTCTCATATGTTTCTGTCTCACTACAGTTTATTTTCAGTCTAATGAATTGCCCTTTTCGGGATGCCAGCAATGGTGTGATAGGGATGACTACTATTAGCCTGTAACAGGGTGTTTCTATCAGTATCTTTTCTGTATAGATCTGTTCTTATCCCTCTGTATCATCCTTCCTGAAGATTAAATCCAGGAAATTGATCTGCGTGGTGCTAAAGGAAAGTGAGAAGCGTAGGTTCGAGTTGCTGTTCTCTAGATATTTAACAAAATCAAAAAGGTCACTCTCTGTCCCTTTCCAGATGATAAAAATATAACCGATAAAGCATTGATAGAGATCTATCTTGTCCCTGTATGGATTTATTTCTGTTCGTCTGATTACTTCTGCTTCCTATTTACCTAAGTACATATCTGCAAAATTTGGTGCAAATGTTGCTCCCATTGCTGCTCCCTTTTTTTGGATGTACTATTCAGCTGTAAAGAAAAAAGTGTTACACTTCAAAACAAATTCAGCTAAGTCAACGAGCAACTCATTGGGTGGATCATTGCTTCTTTTACTTAAGGAAGCATGCCACTGTCCTACCCCTTCCAAAAGGTGGTGATCCTTCCTCCTCTACTAACTACCGTCCCATCTCCCTCCTCCCTGCCCTCGCCAAACTCCAGGAACACATAGTTCTATCCCAGCTCTCCCACTTTCTCTCAGAAACTAACTTCTTCACCCCATTTCAGTCCGGCTTCAGAAAACACCACTCTACACCTCCTCCCTACGAAGACTCACGGACGCCATCCTCACTGGGATGGATAAAGGGCTAATCATTGCCACTATTTTCATTGACCTAGCTAAAGTTTTCGACATGGTATCCCATTCTCTCCTACTATCCTGCCTATCAGGGGCTGGGTTAGCAGCGTCTGCCACAAACTGGTTCAGTGCCTACCTACTAAATAGAACCCAATACACTAAAATAGCTGACCACAACTCCCCCCACTCCCCATCACCACCGGCATTCCCCAAGGCTCAGTTCTTGGCCCCATCCTCTTCTCCGTCCTTCTAAATGATCTGCCTAATTCTTGCTCTTCCACCATGATCCACATGTATGCAGATGACACGGTCCTCTTTACCTCCGGCCGGACTCAAGAAGAACTCACTTTCAAACTTCAAACTGATTTCAACAAAATCCAGCAGTGGTTCAATACCAACCAACTCTCCCTAAATGCCAAGAAAACTGTCTTTATGTCTTTCGGCACTTGGCAGCGTCTATCCAAACTTACCCCCCACTCTGATCTTCCACAGCCTAAACAACACCATCCTTGATGAAGTGCCCTCCTTCAGGTATCTAGGGGTTTGGCTCGATTACCACCTCTCCTTTTCCACGCATGTAGATGCCATCATGTCAAAACTGCTCCCAAAACTTGGTGCCCTCTACAGGAACAGCACTTGTCTTCCGCTACCCGTCAGACGTGATTTAGTCCTGAAAATGATTCTACCCACCTTCGACTACTGTGATGTCATCTACAGCTCCGCCTCAAAGACCACTCTAGCCAGACTTGACCTCCTCTTTAATGCGTTCTGCCGCTTTGCCCTCGATGCCCCCCACTCACATCACTGCGAGCACTACCATTCACTGGCCCTGCCATCCCTAAGTAACCGGCGCCTAATTCATAGTGTTAAATTCGCTTCCAACTTCTGGCTCTGCCCCCCCCACCCTACCTCGTATCCTCTCTATCTTCCCCACCTACCCCCACCCACACCCTCAGGTCCACTGACACTAGGCTATTAGTCATTCCCGACCGAAGGACCACCGCCAGTCAATTGGCCTTCTCCTACCTCTTCCCTAAACTCTGGAATGGACTGCTGGCCCAGATCCACCATTCTTCATCCAAACACTCCCTATCCTCTGCCCTCAGTAACTTTCTTGCACCAAATTGCAACTGCCCCTGACCTCCCCCCTTTGATAGCTTCTCTTCCCCCGTCGCCTAGGGCCTGACCAGTGGCTTGGCCATCGCCTAACTGTCTGTCTCGTATACTGCCCTACGCACTTACACTCTCACTCTTACTCGCTTTTCTGCCCTACTCACAGCTACCAACTCCATTCTCCCTCCCTCCCACCTCCTAAACCTCCCTCAGACACACCTAATGCTTACTAGTCCACTCCTCCTCAACCCCCCATCTTCACTCTCCAACTCCTACTATCAACTCGGTGCATCCCTCTGCAGCTCAAGTTCTGTTACTGGCACTCTAGTTCTGCTACTGGCACTTATGTAATTCTTGTATTGCCTCATTGTGTACCCATGATAAGTTTACCCTGTCCCTGATGATCATGCTCTGTATTGTTCTTGCCTTGATTTGTACCCATGATATGTGTACCCTGTCCTTGATGATCATGTTCTGTACTGTTCTTGCCTCGATGTGTACCCATGATATGTGCACCCTGTCCTTGATGATCATGTTCTGTACTGTTCTTGCCTTGATTTGTACCCATGATATGTGTACCCTGCCCTTGATGATCATGTTCTGTACTGTTCCCCTTATGTAACAAGTTCAAATGTAATCCCTCCAAGCTATGTATATTATCTGTATTGCTCTACTGCTAAACTCAACTATTGTATGTATACCTGCCTCCTCTGTAACCCTTCCCCCCCAGGTCACACCGTGAGACGAGCATCTTCTTGCTCAGTGTGCCTTTCCTGGTGAAATATTTTTCAATAAACAATAAATAATAAATTCCAGTGCTGCTAAGTCCCCCTAATGCAGTATGTTAGAGTACAGAGATTCTACATCTAGTGTGACAAATAAGCTATTTTCCTCTATTTCTATATCTTCTAGCACAGAAATAATATCTCCTGTGTCCTTGATATATGAAGATATCTCATGGGCTATGGGTTTAATATAGTAATCAATGTACTGGGACAACGGTTCAAACAGGGAGTTATTACCTGATACAGTTGGGCGACCCACTGGATTTGTGAGGCATTTGTGTATTTTTGGGAGGATGTAAAAACAGGCTTTCACAGGGCTGTTGAGTGTCAGAAATGAGAGTGTATCCTCACTGATGCAACCTTTCTGTTTGGCTTCTGATAAATAATTATCTATCTTTGTTTTAAAAGAATGTGTTAGATCCATGGGTACCCTCTCATAGAACTCTTTATTTCCTAGCTGACTGTGGACCTCTAGACTGTATTTTTCTGTGTCCATCACAACACTCAAGCCACCTTTACTGGCTGGTTTGACGGTTAAATCTTTATTACATCCCAATTCATCAATAGCCATTTTTTCTGCTTTACTCAAGTTAGAATACATTGCATGATTACCCCAGTGCATAAACATTTGTCCAGTTCTATTAGGTCTCTCTCACAACTCTTCACAAATGTCTGTAATATTGGTGTGAGTTGGGGACAAAAGGTTGATGGGGGGGTGAATTTTTGTGTGACTACTTCATCATTATTTAACATTTCTATATTGCCACTTATCCCCATCACATTGTTCTCCATGTGCTTTTCTTTTTTTCTGGCAAAAAAGGAGTGTAATCCCAAGTGTTTTGTGAGTTTGTGGCAGTCCACTGTGGTCTCAAGCAAATTAAATCTTTGGCTTGTAACAAAAGATAAATCTTTGTTCAGTAATTCCCTCTCCATTTCAGATAAAGTTCTTGATGAAATATTGATCACGTTATCCATCAATGTCCTACTCTCATGTTGCCACATAGGTTCTGCCCTTTTCTTCCCCTGCTGTGATTTCTGCCGCCTCCTCCTCTTCCTGCCCCCCCAAATCTGTTTTTTGAAGTCTGATTAAAGTTTATGTGCTGGCTTCATCTTGGGCCTTCTGGGGTCCTTTCTGGGTCTGTTTCTTCCTCTGCCAAGTATGTTTCTTCGACACTGTTCAGTTCCTTTCCAAATGCGCTGTCTAAATTTGCTGGAGTATTCCTCAGGATAGATCTTGTCGGTGTACTACCCTGTGTGTTGTGATTAGGGCTAAATTTCGCTTTTTTCTCCCATTCAAAAATGGTCCCTTTAAGGTAGTCATTGGCATCTCTTTCAAATTTTGTCTGTTTGATATCCTGGATTTTTTTATCATATCTTGCTAGATTCACTTTAAAATTCTTGCAGAGTTCCTCATATAGTAGGTGATCACTATACTTTTTCAGAGCTGTTTCCTTTACTTTTATTTCTTCTTCAGTTTATCTCTGTATTACTTCATTTTCTTTTAATATGAGCTCAATGTATTATTTACTGGCTGCATGACTTATTGTTTGCCAGTTCCCAAGAAACCCTTACTTTGTAATCCAAAGGTTTCTTTAAGGTCCTTAGTTCTCTCAGTGCTCGCTCCACTTCTAAGTAAGCCCTTAATAAAATTATTTCCCAATGGAGTCTTTTTACTCTGAAGGCCACCCTTTCAAATTGGTGAAATGCTTGTTTGATATTAATAGGTCTCACCTCTCTAGCCTCCATTTTATTCAGTAGCTCCGTAAAAGTGCCTGCTTACATTTCAGTATTGTTAAAAATTAAATCAGTGAAAGAGAGGGATTCCCTTGTGTCCGAGCCACAAGTCCTCTTATTCACATTTCTGTTTGTGCCAGATGCCATTCAACCTGCTCGCTTCTTCTAGTAAGGCTAATGGTTCACACAATCAGGAAATCTTTCAATCGCTATATGCGCTGTTAAATGTGCCTGTGTTTCAAACCATGCATCAACTGTGTCTTTCAAGATCCGTGCAGTATTCCCATTAGACAGGTAAATACAGAGTACAGGAAGATTCAGGTCTGCACCTAGGTGCTATGCCATGCTAGGCTTGTGACAAGTAAATAAGTAAAGAATGAATGCCAGCACAGGCTACTCATGGTCCAAGGTTCATGTTCATTTATTCTCACAGTGCACCAAAGAATTCAGAGCCAGTCCTTAAGAAAGGTGCAAAAACAGTGCTACAATTTTATTTCAAGTGCACAAAGCTCCATAAATGCCTTCCCCCAATACAGCAATGCATAGACCTCCTAACACGTTTCATACCCCTGGCGCTTAGTCATAGGATTGCATTCTGATACTCTCCATACCATTAAATACATAGTCTTTTAAAGTGACAGTGCAAGTGAACACATTTAAAATCAATTAAAAACAATCATTCATCTTTTTGCCAGATAAGTACCAGTTATCACAAGACTCCAAAATTGGCCAATGCTCGATGGCAGGTTACTCATCCAATATGTACATAAGAAAGTGACTAAAAACACATATTACTGTCCAGTAATCCTTGTTATGATATTATCTTATATATGTTTTACTTTAACATGTATTTGTTACCACTTCTGTTGTGCACCCGTGTGCTCCTCTTTTTTATATGTAAAACTATGGTTTCCCATGAGGATTCACTATGGGCAAATATTAGAAGGAACATCTATGAAAAAAAGATAAAATATTTGATTAGTATGCCAATAACCGTAAAGAAACCATTTTGGTACATTCATAAATGACCCATTATATTTCCTTGTTCTTATCTACACAAATATGTAATCTGGATGGAGGGAATATTCTCCTTTGTACTTTTTTTTTCTCTTTTTTGGGGGGGTACTGCTACTTCTTTAAGAAAGGTTTCATGTCTATCCTTTCATTTAAACCTGGTTTTTCAGATCCTCCTGTTGCAGAAATCCAATATTGTTCTCTTTTTAACAAGACATTGGCTACTACCCTACTGTTAGTAGCGCACAAGTGGGGTACCCCCAGGGCTCACTATTGAGGCAGGTACTGTTCCAAATCTTTATTTCTGGCATGTGTCAACAAGTAGGAAATTGGACCACTAAATATGCTGATGATACCAAATTAGCCAGGACAGTATATACAATAAAAGATATAAAGACCATCCAAGCTGACCTAGATACTATTCAGAAGTGGGCAGACACATGGGGAGTGACGTTCAATACTGATAAATGTAGTGTTACACTTAGGTAACCAAACCATCAAATGCACTTATAAATTTGGGAAGTACCTCACCCCGGGCTCCTGCCTGATAGGAGCTGCTCCCAGATACTGCCTGCTAAGAAAAACAATCAAGGTACAAGTGACTATCCTTGGCGCCTCTGCTCAGCTTGAATTCCTCTCCGATTTTGAACATGGTGCCATTTCTGTTTCTGCTGCTGAAGCTAGCAGCGTTTCTCCTGAGCTCGGGCTGGTCTTGCTGCCATAAACGCTGACTGGTCTTAAAATAGCAGGAGCAGTATAATTAATTAAATTACCTTCCAATAGGAGAATATTATTTTTAAGTCTAAGAGGTCTCTCCCTACCTCGGGATCCAGTACGCTGCTAGTCAGCTGGGCTACACTCTTAGTGTGTTTTGCTCCATGGCAATAGCCCGAAGGACCAGGCTCTCTCTCTCTCTCTCTCTCTCTCTCTCTCCCCTCCTAGCCCCGATGCCTTCGGCGTCTCCCCACCCACCTGCCCTATCTGGGCATTTACTTTTATAGTGTGATGTGACCAATCAAGCAAACAACTAACTACTCACTTTTCCATTTGGCTCGTTATACCAACCAGCCACTGGGGGGGGCACCCTAAACTAGTATTTCCCCATTTCTCTTCATTTCACTGACTATCCTAATGTATAGTTTTGAAATCTTTCTAGCTCAAGTGACTGCTCTGATCTTTTCTCCCACAGCCTTTTTTTAGGCAGAAATTCTTATTCCTTATTTACTGTCCTTAAACTGTCTGCTTGGCTGGTTAAACTGGTTCAGCTTTTGCGTAGCTTTCCACTTCACATCCTGCAGTTCCCTGGGTTATGCTGTTCTTATTTCAGTTGCCCTATCAGACTGATACTCACATACCCTTCCAACAATCTAGGATTTCTTCATGGAGTTTTAGGGATCTCAATTAATTAGGCAGATCACAGGATCTCCTAAAACTAGGCGGACTATAGAAGCTCAGTTTACGGCAGTTACATTTTGCCCTCCACTGCATCTCCTTGCCTTCCATCCAGCCTTATCCAACATGCTTACTATTAAATCCTACAGAATGGCTTGGTTATCTCTACTTGAGCCCTCTCTTATTCTGCTTCTGATGTTACTTAGTGTCCTTACAGTGCCTGATCCCAAAAATCACCTCAAAGATAGTGACTTGAATCTAAACAATTTCACCTACTCTAACATGCTAATCATACCAGTAAGAGGCCTTGATTTGACTCCTGCCCCCTCCCTAAACTACTCATCTACTACGCTACTGCATCTGTTGCTAAATGATGGCATAGTTATAGTTGTAATAGCCCTCAGTTTGGCCTGCATAAGTTAGGGTACATCATATTATTGGTTCTCTTGCTGTCTGGGGCATTGAGTTGAACCCTGGACCAATGCCAAGTAAATTACCTCTAAACTGCACTGGCTATGACATGAAAGGTCTACACATGGTCCATCTAAATGTTGGGAGTCTTCTCCGTAATCTTACAGAGCTTGAAGCCTGGGTTGCAAACCGCCACCCTAATGTGCTCTGTCTATCTGAGACATGGCTAAAGCCCTCCATCCCAGATACCTACTGCCTGGTCCCAAACTACAACCTTCTTAGGTGAGATAGGCCACCTCCAAAGCACGGTGGGGGTGTCGCAATCTATTACAAAAACAATCTAAACCTAACTATGATAACTGACAGGAAAAACTCCTTGTGTGAATACATCCATGCCATACTCAGACTAGGAGATAAGAAACTCCACATTGTCTGTGCCTATAATCCCCCTAATAGTGGACTAAATGGCCTAATGAACTTGTTGGATCTCATGGCCACATATGCGGGGAAGAATGAACTTGTAATTTTTGGAAATTTAAATTTAAACTGGCTTAGCAAATCTCACAATACCCTACAATCCCTGGTACAGAGCTACAATTGACACCAAATCATTACTGACCCTACAAGAGTGTCTATTACCACAGAGTCTAGCACCCTTATTGATTGGGTCTTAATGAATCATGTAGACAGAACTGCAGCAACAGGAACACTACTGGACAATATCAGTGATCATTCCCCTGTTTTCTGCATATGGAATCCAGTTACAACATCCACATCCCTCCAACAATGTATATGCTTCAGAAACTGTGCAAACTTAAACCAGGCTCACTTCCTATATGATGTGTCTCATACTGATTGGTCCCCTGTCTACCAGTCAGTGAATATGGATGCTGCCCTCCATGCTTTCCTGAGTAGGTTCAAGATAAACATACTCCAGTCATCACTCAGCGCGTTCATGGTAAACAAACCAGATTGCTGCATAAAGACCTCTTTACAGCCCTCAAAAACAGGGACAAATGCTGGAGAAGGTTTAAAATCTCTGGTCTCACAGCAGACTTTAACATCTACAGAGAACAGCGATCAAAGTATGAAATGCAAATAAGACATGCAAAAAGCCAATACTGTAAGGGCCTTTTGATGGATGCAGCTGGTGACCCTAAGAAATGTTGGTCCCATATCAAAACTTTCTTCCGATCAAAGCAAACTCTCCTAAACAATGATATGATATTGAAAGGTGTTCATTGTAGTGACTCGGGTACAATTGCCAATGCATTTAACTCTCACTTCCCTGACCTCTCCAATTACACTACTGCTTTCTCTTCCAATAACCTAATGTCCGAATCCCCAACCCCGAAGGACACTACAAATACTCCTCCTTTCTACTTTAAAGCTATCTCAAAGAAGGCTGTCCTTAAACATCTAAATTCCATATCTGACAGTACCGCTGTTGGAGCTGACTGCCTTGAACCTAAACTCTTAAAGCTTGTGGCACCGTTCATTGTAGGACCGCTGTCCAGAATACTCAATTTGTCCCTGAGTGAAGGCATGGTGCCTGATATATGGAAACTGGCCAGAGTCACACCAGTGTTTAAAAAAGGTGATAAGAAAGATATAGCCAACTATAGACCAATAGCTATACTATCAGTATTAAATAAAGTCCTTGAGAAGCTCGTCTCAGCACAGATCTCAGAACACCTTATTAAGTATAACCTTCTCCACACTAACCAACATGGTTTCAGAAAAGGCCATAGTACTCAAACTGTTCTTTTACAGCAGACAAACGATGTTCTTCTAGCCATGGATCAGGGCCAACAAACCGGTGCAGTATTTATCGATCTGATGAAAGCTTTTGATCTTGTTAACCACCCTCTTCTGCTTGCTAATCTCCAAACCCTTTTTTTGACTGGAGTTGTAACCTGGTTCCACAGCCACCTATCAAAACAGAACTCAAGCTGTAAAATTCAACTCAGCCACCTCCGAAAAAGCAGTCATTAATGTTGGTGTACCACAGGGGTCTATCCTAGGACCACTCCTCTTCTTGATTTTTATTAATAACATAGCTCAAAACATATCCTTCTGTTCATCGTTGCTATACACCGATGACCTTGTTCTTTACGCTAGCTCAGATAATGTCCACTCTATTAATCATATGCTCTCTATGGACCTACTAAATATTCAGTCCTGGATCACCAGAAACAAGCTCATTCTCAATGCTGGAAGACCCAGGCTATGCTCTTTGGATCCTCTATTAAACTAAAGCAGTGCCGTGAATTTTTCTGGATTTCCTGGGCTGATGGTTCTCCATTGGAGATGGTAACTTCCTTTAAATATCTGAGTGTCTTGCTTGATGAATCCCTCACTTATGACACCCATATAACCTCTACATGTAAGGCTGTTAATGCCAGACTGGGCTTAGCCTACAAAACAAGTCACATTCTAACTCCTTCTGCTAGGTCAGCCATTGCTAGAGGAATCCTACTTCTGTCACTCTCTTATGGATCCATAATCTATACTAACGCATCTAAGGCCACTCTTCATAGGTGGGATACAATGTGTAACAGTATTTGCCTATATGCCTCTGCATCCTCCAGACTAAGACATCACTACCTACTGTATTCAGACCTAAATTGGCCCTCCCCCCCCATTGTATACTGGCTCCTCTGTCTTGAAAACCTTCTGGATAGTATATTGTGGCCAACCTACCTCGCCTCCTTGCTGACCCCTCAGCCCATCTCCTACGGTATCCGATCTTCTGGTCTTTCCTTGCTCAGCATTCCTAGATGTAGAACTACCAAAGAGAAATCAGGTTTCTTGCACACAGGTCCCTTCTACTGGAATTCACTGCCCCTAGATGTACGCCTGGCTCCTAATCATGTTACTTTTAAGAAGAGGCACCACTCCCTCTTTACCGCAGGTGCTCTTTGCACCTGCTTCAACCCCACTGTAGATCTTGGCTCCCTTTACCTCAGCTGCCCACAGTTCCCTCCTACCTTCTGTGGTTTGAGCTGGCACCCTGCTCCTTTCAGACTCCCCATTAATTCTACCCTCCCTTTCTCTTTCCCTTCCCTTTTTTCCCTCTCTCCTCCTCTCTCTCAATAGGCTATATCTCAGCATTACCTCTCTCCCTGCCTCCTCTCAATAGCTATTTTTCTCAGTTTCAGCCAGATGTATCAATACCCTGTGGCATTTTTTTTGCACCTTAAAAGTGATATTACTATTACTGTTTATACACGGGCACTTACCTTCTATTTGTATAATTACTCCTTTATGTGCCTGAATACCAATATTGTAAAAAATGTTGTTTCACTTCTAATTGTGATGTATTGCATATTTCTTGACACTGTATTCTATGTATCTGTTATCTCTCTCTGTGTTGTTGATCTCCTGGGTCATGCCTGAAAAATAGTCACTTTTGTGTCTAGTGCACCTACCTGGTCATCAAAAAATAATTAAAAAAAAGGTTGAAAGCAAATGGGACCTGGGTGTTATCATAAATGATAAAGTGAACTCAACTGACCAGTGTACCAAGCTAATTGCAAAAGCAAATAAAATTCCATGGACAATTAAATGAAACTCGACTAGCAGAAGGGCCAATGTTATTATGCCCCTTTTAGGGCTATTTTAGATTATGGCAACCATGTACAGTGCCCACTCAGCAGGGGGGAGGTTAATAGAGTGGAGGGGATACAACACAGTGCCACAAAAATGATCCATAGTACAGTGGATTCTGCTTACTCGCCCACCCAATTTGTCAGGCCAAAGTGTGCATCTAAGAGGAATTTGCACTTATACGAAATTACTAAAGAGCCAGCACAGAAAAAACTGCAAACACTAGTTTGTCATAAGAGTCTTAAATGTGGTATTATATCATTTCAAATCATCAGTTAACTCATTTAAAATGTATTTCAGTAATTTCCAGTGGTGAAATAAGTACAGATTAGATTAAAATTTTTGCTCACTTGTTAAACAGTTTCTCACACTCCGTTGTTTCTAATTTCCTCCTGATGAGACTTGAGGCAGTCTGTTAAATACAGGTACTGTATCAGTTACAACTGTTAGCACCTCATTGCATCTGTTAGCAAGTCATTGTGCACTTATCAGAAACAATTATTACTGGACTGATGGGGATTACTGTCAAAATCGCTCATCCAATATAGCGCTAACCTATATAGTGCAGGCTTTATCGCACATACCTGCTTTAGCACATAGTTATTTCAACTAATCATAAATAGCATGTTAGCATTCTAATAGCTTTATTACTCACTGCTCTGCACTCTGCTTAGTCATTATGCTGTGTTATGTGATGACTGAATATGTATATTTTTTTACAGGTGACTACTTATGCTGTAGCATGCTAGTGCAACCCTATAATGTTTCCCAAGCACTAGTTCTGATGAACACTTCCCCAACAGCTCTGAGTGTGCTATGGACCTTCCTAAGTCATACTAAGCATACAATGTGAGCATGCAATTTGTTAATGCTTTATGGTATGCTGTTGCATTTACTTATTTCACACTCCTCCTGTGCTGTGCTTGTATTTCACATATATTCCACATTCATGTTGTGCTGTGCTTGTGTTTCACATATATTCCACACTCGTGCTATGTTGTGCTTGGGCGATACAGGGCCTACATTGAACATTAGTTTTATTTCTAATCTTTATTGAGGACACACTTTAAAAAAAACTTCGTGCTTCAGATTTCCATTATTTTCCAGAGCATGCTTATGCCTGTAACTGGAAATTATATGCTATACCACGTAGATACTCTGATTTAGTAAGCTGTTGGTATTCTGCTGTTTTAACAACAATCCACTTTGAAGTATCTTTATATTTCTTTCTGGACCCAGTTACAGCAGTACCAGCTATTATCTTCTCCATCAGCACAGTGCTACAGGGCTGTTCTTCCTTAAGCACTTGTACAAATTTCCATATTGATGGATGGTGTGCACCGATAAAATGACTAAACCTGTGGTGCCAGGCCTCCACGGAGTTTGTTATGCATGGTAAATCTTGATTAATGGCATCATAACAATTCCATAGCTGGATAGCAAACATAGGTCATCTTCGGCCTCCTCTTCCCAATGGCCATCCCAACCATGTATCCTCGAAGCAGTCAACAAGGTTTGATAGTAAGTCACCATTAGATTGATAAAATTCAGAAACCATTAACTCCTCAAATGCTGAGATGACATCCATGACAGGCACATAGGCAAGTGCTGGCAGAAGTCTTACTTGTAGAGCAAAGCTGGGGTCTGATACATAGAGTGTACACACATCTGGCAGTTCTTGAATCTTGTGCCACAGCAACTGACACGTGGAAAAAACAACCTCTGATTTTAGCAGTAGGGAATGCAAGTGTAAATGCTTTTATTGAACTATTGCTAGCCTGTTCTTTCATGCTGGCCACAGCATCCTTTACTGCAATCAATGATGAGTCGGGGACATGGTTGTGTTTGCCTAATTTTTTTTAACACGGTTTCCCCATTCAGATGCACTCTAGCCCCATAACGTCCTTTGGCATATTCTAAACATTTGTAATATGACTTTGTTTCTGTAACTCATTCCCTTCTGTACAGAAACCCATCTAGGCAAGCAAGATCAGCTCCCTTTTGGCTCTTTATAAATCTGACTGCCATTTTTGGAAGAAGCAGCTCCTTGTTTGGCAAGGCATATTGATCACACATGCTATTGCATGATTATGTACCTGTGCTAGTTTGATTCTGCGCTATACCATCATGCGCTATTATGTATGCACTATTTTTACTTGTGCGATTGCGGTTGAGTGATTTTGACCGCATACCGACTGATGGTATGCTGATAATGTGAAAGTGCACTCTTCAACAAAACTTGCACTTAACCAGTGTGCATTAAACCTAGTTTATTAATATGGCTCTCTATGTAAAAAATTGGGAAATGGAAAAAGTATGCACTTATCAAGAAGATACACTTATCAGGATTGCATTTAAGTAAAATCCACTGTATTAGGAACTGCAGTTAATTGTCTTAGACACCTCAATTTAATATCATCACAGACTAGAAGGAAAAGAGGTAACCTTCTGTTATGCTGTGATATTATGCAAGATACTTATTTAATTTACGAGCTAGGTTTGTAATTTAAATATGATAACTTGGGTACCGGGGGTCGCCGACAAACAAAAGGAAGTATTTTTACACACAGCATATAGTGAACCCCTGGAACAAACTACCAATCCAGATAATCATCAGTAAAATTAAAAAATAAATTAAATCAAAATTAGACAAATATATACAGCACTTGAAGGACACAACCTACCATACTGCAGGTGAATGACAGGAGCTCATATGAGTAAACTGCCTTCCATTGCCCCTTACTTTTTTATTGTTTTTTTATTTTAGTCTTTGGTAACCAGTTAAGGCCCTCATGCCTGTTTTCAGGGGCAACCTGGGAGCACTTGGTGGTTAAGTGACTTGCTCAGAGTCACACAGTATGCAAGTGGAGGTTGTGAGAATCAAACTCAGGTCTGGTCTGCTGGATATACCATGTGCCATGCTTGTTCACACCTCGTTCCTCTAACCTCTAGGCTATACTGCCACTTACTTACTTACTTATTTAATACAAGAAAGACAACATTGATGCACTTTGGATCTAGACAAGAACTAAAGCAACTTTCCTCTATTTCAGAGGTAAAAGACGAACATGGGAATGTTATTGAAAGGGTTGATTGTTTTAAGTACTTGGGTTTTTATTTGGATAGTCATTCATTGTATTATGTTCATATTGATTTCGTTGTTAAGACAGTTAATGCTCATTGTGGTTTATTGTATCCAGTCTGCAACTGTTGTTCTCTTAATTCTACAAAAGTCTTGGTGCAGTCCTTGGTTTTGTCTGTAATTGATTATGGTTTGCCAGTACACTCCATAACTTCATCTACACTACTTTCCAGAGTTAGGATGTCTTACAGTTGCACATGTTAATTTGTTTGACTCATCACTGTCAACTTTGTTCATTCTTGGATTGATTTTCTTCTGAATGGTGTTGTACTTATTTTAGATTAACTTCTTTTTGGTGTTTTGGAAATGTCTAGTTTTATTTACTTCCAAACATTATACTGTACTGCAAGAGTCTGTTCAGTTTATTAGATCCCATACTGTTCCACTTCTTAGAATTCCTTTACTTAAGACAGCAACTGTTCAAAGATCCTTTAATTGCTGGAAAGAAACTTGACTTCCACTCCCTGCACACTGAGACCTCTATATAACTGCTTACAAGAGAAAACCTTATACTCCATATCTCACCACACTCACACCTTCCCCTAATATTAGCACTTTACCCAAACTGCAAACATTTCCCCCCACCCTCATCACCCTGACCCACTGCTACCCCTCCATACAACTGGCTCTTACCTCTCGATCCCAAGCCTCTTGAACCACTTCTAACTGTTGTTAATATACCTCCTCGCATACCCTCCAATAGGCCCCTACCACCTCTCCTTACCACTTTCCCTTTTTGCCCCTACCACCTGACCTTACTGCCTTCCCTTCTCTCACCAATGTCACGCACTTGCCCTCAATTACAGTTTCCCTTCATCTTACCAACAACATGCGCTTACCTTCCATTACCTCTCCCCCGATGCTCTAGTTCCCTAACCCCCCTTCACTTCGGTAGTTCTTTCACCCTATCCAGTATTTTTCCCATCTATTCTCCACATAGCACTTTAATACTGACCCACCCTACCCTGCTCCCCAGTTTTCTCCCTCCTTAACTTTCCCCTGATGATAACAGCTGAGAAGGCCTTTTGGGGGCAGCTCCTGTTTCTAACATGTCTTTTAACCCACTCCTTTGTTCTCTCATTTTATTCAAAACCTTAACATTTATCATGTAAGTGATGATGATGTCTTCTCTAGTAAAGCTGTACTAGTGATATGTACCAATGGAATCTGTTTTCTGTTAACTTGACGTGTGAACCATATACTGTGATTTGTATCAATGTAACTGTCTTTTGTCAATTGATGTGGAACCTTTGTAAAAGAGTATCTCACTCAAAGGTTATTTCTGAATAACTAAATAAATAAATACAACATTTATAAGGTTGTGCATGAATGGAATTAACTACCAGCCTCTCTGTAATTTGCAAATTCTTATTTGTCTTTTAAAAATACAGTAAAGAAATATTGCATAATGAACTCATATTGTTCTCATTATTAATATGTATATTTTTATGTTGTCTTGCACGTACAGCACAAGCAATATTTTGTGACAGCTTGCTGGAGTAGCAGGTTGTGGAGGTGTGGCCATGTTGTGACCAATGGCACCACTACTTTCTTGGGCTGGTCTCTGTGGCACCAATGAATGAGCACACTGTCTATGACAGCAGTGCAGAAGTGTGTCACCAACTTGAAAGAAATTTGCCGCTGCAATGAGGGAGTGCCCCATCATAGCACTGCATGCCTTGCCTGCTGAAACATTTCAATAAACATTGCGGCAGCTGTCACCATCCATGTCTCACAATCCTCAGCAAGCAACTTCAGGGTGCCCAATCCCCTGTGGAATGCCCCTCCCCAGTTCGTTTACTGATGGGAGCCCAATCCCCATTGACATAATGTTCCCCTTGTTTTGTGTCTGCTGAGGGGTGCCCAATCCCCTTGGCATCATGCCCCCCCCCCACACAGACATGCTTTCTTTGCCAATGTGGGGCCCAATCCCTGTTGGCTTCAGTCCTCTGTCCCCAAAAAACACAACTGGTACACTGGGAGCCCACCCCAGTGTGACCAACAGTTGGTTTATTACATCTGTAAATAAAGAAAACCTTCCCGCGATGTCCATTCCTAAAAACAGAAAATGGTCCATTGTTGCATCGAGAGGGCCCCCCTCCCTCAACCTGCACCCACCCTCTGCACACACCACCTCCCTGCACCCCCTCTCACCTTATACTTACCTCCAGAGCCCGGTGTGATGATCTTCGGTGGAGTGGGCAACGTCTGAACTCTTCAAAAGCCGACCGCAAACTAAAGAAAATCATGGTAAGCTGTATAATGGCATCAGTGTGGGGGGGGGGTCAACTTAGGTGGATATCTCAGCCATTTTTGTGACTTTTGGTTCCAAATTTTCAAAATGGGATTCTTGGGATCCCACCTCATGAACTCAGTCACTGTCATTTCGTTATTCAGTCCTGAAAGGTGATTTTGCAGCCATTGCACGGAATCACCTTTTGGGACTGAGTAACAAAATAACAGTGCCACTGTTCATGAGGTGGGCTCCCAAAAAGCCTGTGTTGCAAATTTGGTGAAAACATTTCAAGAAATGACTGTGTTATGAGCATACATTGTGCAGTTTCCATGCATGCTCATAAGTTCGAGAATATTTAATATTTTCTCTCCAGATTTTCAACATTGACATTCTTTCACACCTCCTTATGAACAGTACAGCTGCCATTCTTCACATCCTGCCCAAAATGTGTTTTTACACATCTGGTGCACAATGGCACAGTCACTGTGGGAAATCAACATTCGGTACAGATTAAGAAAATCACAGTGACACTGCTCATGTGTGGAGGTGTCAAAATGCCTACAGTATGTTGAAAAATATGGTGAGAAAATTCCATGAAATGAGTGCGCTACAAGTGTGCGCAGCTCCATGCACGTCAGAATTTAGAGAATTTTTTAATATTGTCACTCCAGATTTTCAACATTGCCATTTCTTCACACCTCCTTATGAACAGTACAGCTGTCATTTTCATATCCTGCCCAAAATGTGTTTTCACATATCTGGCAAAAATGCGTGATTGTTGTGGAAATCAACGTTCGAGACAGATTAACAAAATCACAGTGCCACTGTTCATAAGCAGAGATCCCAAATGCTTTCATGAAGTGGGGTCACAAAAATCCCATGTTGAAAATTTGGAGTGAAAATACCAACAAATGCCCAGGGCGTTAGGGCTTCTAACTGTAACGCCCCATCCTGTAGAGACTGACAGGCGTCAGAGGTGTGGCTTTGGATTGTCGACTGTAATGCTCACACCATTCCACCCCTGCCCCCACACTGCAGCCAGCAACAGGCATCGAGGTGTGCCTTGGACTCTTCAACCCCAAAGTTCACCCCATTCTCCTATACTGCACTCATCTCAATGTATTTACTTAAGAAATGGGGTCAATAAGGCCCAGTGACCCCAAGTCATACTGTGACACTTGTCTGAGTCTGCAGGGTAGGATGATGTGAAATGGCATGAGCATTATGGCCGACCACCCAAAGACACGCCTCAATGCCTGTCAGTCTCTGCAGGATAGGATGGGGTTGGCATCAGTTTCATACTTCATTGCCATTCCTATTACAGGTATGCATCTCTCTAACTCCTGCACTACCAATGCCAATGCCAGCAAGACAACATTAAGCATTGACAAATGCTTGTTGTATTTTGACTTTGTAAATATATCTAATTGCAATGTCTCACTGTTTGTTTTCCTGTCTGGATCATCCATGAAAATGGTCATAGAGCTACCCCGGTTAATAAATTTTAAATAAAAAGAAATAACTATCTGGGTATTGCCCTTGACAGTTTTCTTTCATTTGCAATTCATCTTAAAACAATGTGTATCAAAATTAAAATGCATACTGGGTTTCCTTTATATAAATAAGACCCTATTTTCAACTTTTGTAACAAAAAAAATGTGTTTCCTCTATTTCTATTGCTCCTGGACTGTGGTGACTGTGTTTATCATACTGCATCTGTTTCTTTGCGTTCAAGTTTACAGTCTCTTTATCATACAGCAGTTCTCTACATGTTATTACAGGCCTTCCTTACCAGACCCATCCCTGTCAGTTTTATAATGCTATGGGGTGGCATCTTTCTCTAGAAGATGAACAAAGTGAGTGACTTGATACCTTTTATTGGACCAACAAGAAATTTATAAAACACTTTCATTCTACACAGAACTCTTCCTTGGGTGTGGCAGCTAGGTTCTACAGAAAACAAGCTTCTTACTTTGGAGAACGCAATACTGGCAATCTATTGTGCTCTATTCAAAGCAAAAAAGCATGTTTTCTGTAGAACATGGCTGTCACACCTGATGAAGGGGTCTGTGTAGCCTGAAAGCTTGTGTTTTGTAAATTTCTTATTGATCTAATAAAATATATCAAATCACCCACTTTATTCAGCTTTTTGTACAAAGACTAACACAGCTAGAAACAATTCTCTCTATAGAAGGCTTTTTCATTTGTATGGGCTTATATCTAAAACTCTATATATATAAAAAAAATCCCCTTTTTACAATTACAGTCTTGAGCATTTTTCAACTACCCCACACAATTTACATACTGAGAGTATTGCTCACTTGTTCTCCCTAAGCGAAGCAAAATAAAAGGGTCTCAGATGCATAGAAACATAGAATTTGTCAGCAGAAAAGGATTGCTTGACCCACCCAACCTACCCAGATGTCTCCTGTCTTATCTGTCTCCGCAGACCCTAACTGGTCTCCGGCGACCCTCACTCCTCTCTGCCTATTCATTAATTTACCTTTTTGTTTATCCTAAGTATGCTTTAAGGCTCCTTTCCCCAGTTTTCACCTCCACCCCTTCCACTTGCAGTCTGTTCCAGATGCCTACCACCTTTTCAGTGAAGTAGTATTTCCTTACATCCCTCTTAAACTTCCACCCTCCAGTTTCATTGCATGCCCCCTGGTCTTGGTCCTGGTGTTCTTTCTCTTTGGAAAGAGACTTCATCCCTGCACCCTGTTCACCCCTGTGAGGTACTTGTAGGTCTCTTATCATGTCACTTCTCATTCTCCTCTCTTCCAGGGTGTACATATTGCGATCCCTCAGTCTCTCCTCGTAGGTGTTCTTGTTCAATCCCTGCATCATTTTAGTTGCCCTCCTATAGGCTGCCTCCACCCTGTCTATGTCTTTTCTGAGATGTGACCTCCAAAACTGAACATAGTATTCCGGGTGGGGTATCACCAGCGTGTGATACAGTGGCATCAGCACCTCCCTTCTCCTGTTGGAGATACCCCTTCCTATGCACCCCAGCATCCCACAAGCCCTACCCACCACTTTGTCACACTGCCCCACCACTTTGAAGTTGTCATTTATGATAACCACAAAGTCCCTTTCTTGGTTAGTGACTATCAGTAGCTCACTGCACATCCTATACTCAGCTCCTGGGTTCCTATGTCTCAGATTGTTTTTACTATCTTTGTCTAGGAAAGGCACACTGAGCTACAGCTTGTTCGTGGGTATGTTTTGGGAGCACAGGGAGGTTAAGTGACTTGTTCTGGTCACACAGTATACAAGTAGAGCGTGTTGGAATCAAATCCTATTCTGCTGAATGAACAAAGCTGGTGCACAGCTCTTTGCTTTAAAGGAGACAGGAAAGTTGTGCTAATTGGCAACTGTTTATAGAGTTCTTATTCTCAGAAATTATATGCATTCTCATATCATAAAGTATCCATAATTAACTGTACCTGAAAAAAAAGTGATATGTAAAACTGTAGTGTACATTGTTGTGTTTTTATTGGCAGCATTCTATTACATTATGGAATCACTTACAGTATGTGGAATTTTTACTATGTCACAGTTTGTGTACAGAATGCTAATTATGAGCTGTTGATCTATCAGAACCCTGTCAGAGTCGTGTATACAAACCATGACATAGTTAAAACTACAAATTATTGGTTCCATGATGAGAACTGTAACAGAATGCTGCCCATAAGAACACGACAATGCAAAATACAGCTTTCTATATCACTTTTTATTCAGGTACATTAAATATGGATAATTTAGGTGAATGCATATTATTTCTGAGAATAAGAACTTTATAAACAGCTGGCAGTTAGAAATGATTTCCTGTCCTCTTTAACCTCTAGGCTTTACTGTCAGCTGATAATCAAAAAATGACACATTTCAAGGCTGACCCCATGGTGCCAGGTCAGTAGATATGTAGCAACATTTGCATCTTGTAGACCTGAGTTCATATCCGAAAATTGTAAGAGAAAAGGCTATACAAGATGGAACGGGAAAAGACAGAAGTTGGTGCTGTGACAGCTCTAGAAATCTGTACTGACATGAACACAGACAAGAAATTCTGATATGGGGACCCAATACCTGTTGGCACCACAGAGCCAGCCTTGAGATGTGTAATTTTTGATGATCAGCTGACAGTATACCCTAGAGGTTAAAGCAATCCTGAAGATGGATGAAAGTTTGAAATGTAAAGGTGATAACTCACTGTTTTCAATGCACATACAAAACTATTATTATAAATGTAGAAAGTATTGTAATTACACCTTAAAACACTCTTAGTAAAACAGACACTTGGATTAGCTATAGCCAAAGCAGGACCAAGTCCCTCGGTGACAACATTGCCTCTCAGGAACCTAAAACACAAGGCTGTCCACAGCCCTTAATTACAGGCTGGTTTACATATGAATAACTCTGGACTGCAAAGACTCACAGATAAACATAATTGTTCCCTCAAATTAGCTTTTTATGGGCTTTCAGACATTAGGAAACCCTGAAAATGATAGTTCCCCTTTAAGATCTGGAGTGGCTTGGATTTAAAAAACATCAGCAACACTTATATATTAGTGTACAAGTACATGGTTGTACCAACTAGCATCTAAGGTTTTTGTAGCACACATAAGTTTATAGACTGCGCCTGTGGAAATATATTAACAACATGTTAGCGTGTTTATTTATCTTTAAAGATGGTATGCAGTTTTTACTGTGCTAGTTATCACTGCATCCCATGACTGCAGTAAATTCTATAATGATGAGACAGCTGTGAAGTTGTGCTAAAACAAATTTGCATAGATTCTGCAATATTCATGAGGCATTAATGGTGTCTTATGCTGTCAATAACCCCCATAAAATGCTGTGTACTATTGAGAGAGTGCCAAAAGAAGCAAGCACAAATTACAGAGCTCAGCACCAGCATGGAATGATGGCTTGCATTATTGCTTCATCAGCGTTGTCATTTCCTTAGACAGAAACACAAAAAAAGAGGGTCAGTAAAAGTTTGGCATTTTCTGCTACAGCTGTCTTGCTCATGCATATTTTTCCACGTTACTAAATGTTCATGCAAAATGTACAAAGGCTCTTGGGAAAGTCATGGCCAGTATAAACAAATTAGCTATCTTCCAAACTACTGTAAACTGCGATGTATTGAAGTATTAGTAAAACATTATTGAATAGTGAGTTATCAAAGATGTACTGAAATAAAGGAGCAGTAATGATTACTGCATGAAATAATGGATTTGTTGCAGAGTGCAATACCTTTGGTTGCACTAACAAAGAAATTGTACATACTGTATATGTTATAGTACACAAGCTTTCAGACCCACGTACTGTATGTCCCTTGATCAGGTGTTTTAGTAAACTGAACAAATGAGGAAGGTTTTATACCAAAGCTGGATGTTAACGAATTAGCACAGAAAATGCTCTCTTCATTAAATAAGGAAGAATTAGTGAGCAAGGCCTCTTATAGTCTCATAGCTAGGAACTGCAGGATAGATCTAAAATGTGCCATCTGAGAGACAAATTAAGCACATCCCTGACCTTAAAGCTGTTCATGTTTACTTATCCTCAGCCTGTTCTCTCTTCAGAGATAAGAATGACAGACTACATAACAAATTATCTGAGGTTAATATAGGAAGAGTCAGCAGTTAATCAATTACACAAGCTAATGCATGGCTGAAGTAACCGATCCTGCACTTTCTCAGGACAATCAAGTGCCTGTCTCAAGTAGTCTAGTAAAATTGACTTTGCTTTTTTCTTGTTGTCTTTAATTGACTGGTGCATGGTATTGCATAAACCGTAGGTGTCCCAGAGCTTAAAAACTTAATATCATGCCACCCAAAAAGCAGATGCCTAATTAGTCTGTCTCCAGATATAATAGGCAGCTCAATAAAGTAGTGTTCCATCCATCCACGATAGGATCAGCAGTGTATTAGCTCTACTGGGGCCAATAAAGTCAGCATGGGGAAAAGACTCTTATCCGTATATAAGCTAGGGAAAGACTCACCATAGGGCAAAAGTAAACAACGGCAATCAGTAAATTGTATACACTGAATAATTCTGTTGTCATAGAAAGAATGAAGAGACAGAACTCCAGTGCTGATCACAATGATGCTCAGTAAGGTAAAGTGGCTGCTAGACAAATACTTTTTATTTGTAGGACAGATGCAGAAACAAATGATTTGATACCTTTTATTGTTTCTGGATCTGTTTTTTAAAAGGACCAATACGGCACCTACAACATTTTTTTATTTGTAGGAAAATATCTAAGGCACAAACACAAGTGCAGCATAGACAGATAGCAGGCAAAAAAACAGGGTGTATGCCGGACCAGTGGGCTGAGGGCTTAGGCACATTGTTCCTTACCCCTCCCATACTGGTGACCCATGTTCAGGTGTACCAAGAGAGGTTGTGAAGTTGTTTAAATACCTGGGACGGACACTGGATCAAGGCTTCATACTGAAATCCCTAGTCTGTTTGTTTTTTTATCATAGAATAATTTTTATTGATTCATTATCATTGTGAACAAGGAGAAGTACATATACTTGACATACAGTATAGAGTACTCATTTTAAACAGTCCAGGCTATACATACCTTACCAGGACATAGAGAGTTACATATATCTTCCTGTCCCTAGCTGTATTCATTCATCCTTCAGGATTCTTAAACAGACAATATTAACTACTAACCTAGCCTGTATATAAGATCATAGGTACTCCAACATTTCTTATTGACAAAAATTCGGCAATCTATATAACTAAATGCCCAAGATTATTCTTATTAATAGCATTAAGGGCACCCAGAAAGGTAGCTTCACAAAGAGATAAGGGGAAAGGTGTAGAAGTAAAGAGATGTGTACTTAAGCAGGAGAGGTTACAGCTGCTCAGCAACAAAATAATACATGTCCTGAGGGCGTATCCAACCGTAGGGCTTTTATGCCAGAAGGCCTCATTAGACAGGAGGGTTACTGGGAGGGGCAGAGCCCTGCATAAGGAGGAGCTGAGATAAGCTTCCCATTTCCTATAATATATATATTGAGTTGTCCTCTACTGGCATATGTGAGCCTTTCAAAAGCTGCTAATCTAGCTAAGGTGGAATGCCAGAGGAAAATAGATGGAGGTGATGTTTGTCTCAGGGACAAGAGTAGAAGCCTTTTGGCCTCCAAGAGGACTACTAAGAGTCAGTTTTTATGTGGCTTCAGCAGTTGGTCCAGGGGAGTGGAGTCTCCCAGTAAAAGCAGTGGGTTAGAAATGTCAATGGGTAGTCCCAGTACCCCAGAGCACTACATTGCTATGGCTGACCAAAACGGGGTTAAGGCTGGACATTCCCACAGAAGGTGCAAGATATTTGCCTGGTCATGCTGACATCTCTGACATATTGCGTGGGAAAGAATGCCCCATGAGTGGAGGACTGCAGGTGCATGATACCACCTAAGGAGAATTTTGAGTTGTATTAGTTGACTCCTAACATCCTTATATGTAGAGTGAGCAAGATGTAGGCACTGGGACCATGTTTCTGAAGTGATAGGGACCTTAAGAGCCACACTCCATGTGGTCTTGCTTGATTCAGTGTGATCCAGTTGTGCCTCATGCCATGTGCTGTAGAAGCACCCTGCTATGCCTTGGGAGGAGGTTTTAAGGTGTAGAGAAGTCAGTCAGTGCCACTTGGGATCAGCAGTGTATGTCCCACTGAGAGCTAGGACCATGCTGTGCAGTTGCAGGTATCTCCAAAAGTCATTAGACTGAAGGGAGTAACAAGCTTTACTGTTAGAATAACATCAGCGTGGAGAAATTGGACATATATAAATCTTGGATGATGCGTATCCCCTTATTTTCCCATGTGGACCAATGGAGCGGTTTATTGCACACCGTGAGAAGTTGGTTATGCCAGAGAGCCATGTATTGGAGTGGAATAAAGCTTGCTGCCTTCAAGGTATTAGAGGCCGCCATGAGTCTGAACCATGCCTTCCTGGTCTCGGTCATGACCAGAGTGAGCCTGCTGGAGTTTATAGAGGCATTTGTTAGTAATAGACTTAAGGGGATGTTCTGCATCAGCTGGGATTCCAGCTGAACCCATTGGGTAGGTGAGGTGGAGGAAGGAACGATCCACTTGGTGGCTTGGACAGAGATATAGGACCAGTGGTACCCCTGCAGCCATGGAAGTCCCATACCTCCCTTGGTCCAGTGGGCCCGCATCTTACTGCTGCTCCATCTTGGTGTCTTACCTTCCCAAAGAAAAAATTATATCAGTTTATCTAAAGGGCAGAACACTTTTCCCGATATGGTAATAGGGAGATTGTTAAGAAGATATGCTACTCTGGGTAATAACAGCATTCGGATCGCAGCCACTTTACCTGGGAGAGAAAGGTTAAGACAATGCCAGCGGTTCACTTCCATCATTAACAGAGTTATTAGGGGGCCAAAGTTCTCATGTTCTAGGTGCTTCCAGTTACATGGGATGTTTAGACCTAGGTATGATAAGCTACAGTATGTGTTGCCCAAGTTAGGTCTAGGCCTTGCAAACATGAATTTGTACAAGTCATATTGAGGGGATTACACTATTTTCATTTTATTAATTTGCAGGCCAGACAACTGAGCAAATTCTCTCATGATCTCTAAAATGTTGGGGAGAGATTCCTTTGGGCGGGCTAATGTTAGAAATAGGTCATCTGCATATGAGACTGTTAGGTATGTATGCTGGCCTACCTGTATAACCTTGATACCTTCAGTGGCTTGCAATTTCCATGTAAGTGGGTCTAAAGCCACCAAGAATAGTAAGGGGGATAAGGGGCAGCCCTGTCATGTACCCCGTTGTAGGAGAAGGGAGGAGATGTCCTTTTTTGTTAGGATTCTAGCAAGGGGGCATTATACAGTATGCAAATCCATTGTCTAAAATATGGATGGAACCCATAGAGCTGGAGTGTTTCATGGAGGTAGGGCCATTCTACAAAGTAGAAGGCTTCAGAGACATATACCACCATCGCTGCCATTGGATTTTTAGAGTGCATTGCAAGCCATTTAAGATCCAGGACCAGTCTAATATTATCGACTGCAGCTCTTCCTTTAGTAAAACCAACTTGGGATGGATGTATAATAGAGGGTACAGCCTCCATCAATCAAATGGCAAGCATCTTAGCTGCGATTTTATTATCGACCGAGATGAGGGTTATCGGGTGATAATTGGCACAGTTAAGGGGGTCATCTGATTTGTTTGGAAGGAGGGTTATTAGGGCTTCACACATGGTGGTTGGGGGGACAATGCCGGTCACATGAGCCTCCAGTAGTACAGAGAGAAGAGGGGTACTAATTTCTGTACTCATGGCTTGGTACAATTCTGTGGTCACACCATTTGGTCCAGGTGATTTGCCTTTGGCCAGCTGATTAAGGGCATTCGGAAGCTCTGTTTCAGTAAAAGTCTTGTCTAAGGCCTTTTTCATATTGTCAGGTAATTGAGAAGTGTTGATGGCAGTGCGGAAGTCTGCCAATTGACACTCCAGTTGGCTTGGATCTAAAGTTGCATGCGACTGGTATAGTCGCTGATAGAAGTATTGCATACATTCATTGATCTGTTTAGGGCTCATGACCACCAGGTCTCTCGTGTTCCTAAAGGCAAGGATACATGAGGCAGCCTGTTGTTTCCTTAGCTGAAAGGTCAGAAGTTTACCCCCCTTATCTCCTCCCTCCCAGTGCACATGTTTTAACCTAATCAGCCTCCATTCTGCCTTTTGTTGCAGCATGATGTTTATGCAGTATTTTAACCCAATTATCTCCCGAAAAAGTATCGGGTCAGGTATACGGACAGTGGAGGTCCTGAATCTGGCTTCCAATGAGGAGAGCTTGGATTGTAGGTTATTTAGCTCTGTACTCCTGATTGTGTTTTGTTGTGCTGTATATGCAATGATTTGCCCTTGCAGAACAGCCTTAAAAGCCTCCCAGACCATGGCAGCAGATGTATCTGCAGCGTGGTTTAGAGAGAAGTAATCCCTGGCAGTCTCCCATATCATAGATCAGAATTGAGGATCTCAAAGAAGTAAATGATTACATTGTCATCTAGTACCCGATCCACTCTACCCAGAAGGGGTATAGATGCAAGACACTGGGGCATGATCTGAGACTAGGATATTGTTTATCCTAGTACAAGTAATATCTTGGGCTGCATGGGTGCTGGCAAGCTAAAAATCAATCCAGCTATATGTGGTGTAAGCAGATAAGAAGAAGAGGAATAGTCTCACCCCAATGGGTGATCTCTGTGCCACACGTCGGTCATACCCCACTCTGCCATATTTCCTTGTAAGACCAATACTGTTTTAGGATGTGTTTGGGGAGTTGGTTTGGATTTGTCAAGAAGGACATCTAGGGTAAGACTGAAGTCGCCACCAATCACAATGGGGATCTGTGGGTGTTCAGCAGCCAAGGACTCTACGGCCTTGTTAAGATCCAACAGGATTTCTGGATTATTCATATTTTGACCATATACATTTGATAGCACTACATGTTCCCCCCCCCCGGATGTGAAAGATGGACCGCTATCCAGCAGCCTTGGGCATCTGAGGCCGCTTGCTCCTGAAACCAGGAGCATCATTCTTTAATCAGAATGGCCATGCCTCTAGATTTAGCTGATGCTGAGCTCACTATAACACTACCTACCCATGCCCTCTTGAGCCACAATACAGTTCTTGCAGTGAGATGGGTCTCTTGGATAAGTGCAATATCTGCCTGCAAGGAGTGTAAGTATCTAAGGACTGTGGACTGTTTAACCGGGGTGGTTTAAACCCTTCACATTCCATGAAATAAGTTTTATACTTGCATTTACACTCTGCATCATAGTTCCAAAGGTTAAATAATGTATAGGTACTCACTACCCATGTCCAGAAGAGATAAAGAGGCAGGAGTGGACAGATTGCCTGAGACAAAGGAAGGAGGGTTAACTGAGTGAGGAGGGAAGGTAGTCTGTTCATTAAGTATAAGTGACAATGATAACCTGGTATAAATGTGAGAACAATCAAGTTAAAGCATTAAGTACGCAAACAAAATGACCAACTAGTAGAATTAAAGCTAAATACAACAGTTTCCCCACTAGGGGGTAGGTTACTTAAACTCTTATACAGTAGAGATTTAAGGACTATAAATGATTAAATAAACACAAAGCTAAAGGTGAATTGGTGTATGCATGAGATGCAATCCTCCGCACTGTCGAGCAGGAGCACTCAGCCATGCTGACCTTTCACCTGTATGGGGAAAAGTGGAGATGAACCAGCCAATAACACATAGCTCCATCCCCAGGTATATATACAGAAATAAGGTATTCAGGGATGGGAGGGGGGAATTGTAAGTGGAGGTTAAAGCCTCAAAAGGGGAAAGACAGGGCTCAGAAGGGGAAGGGAAGGAATTTGTTGCTCTACGGTGTGAAAGAGATTCAAAATCTACATAGCCAGTGAGGTGCACAGGCCTCTTTGCAGTATGTAGACCAAGGCCAGGTACCGTGCCTTCAGCAATCTCCCAAAACCAAGCAATAATTGCTACAGGAGCCATAATTTTTAAGAGGGCTAATAATGCGGGTGAAGCCGATTGGTTGTTGGGAGGGGAGAAACAGAGAAGCCCTGTACCACCTAGAGGGCGGTCCACTGGAGGGTTTTTTCTAATCTAGCTAGGTGCAGAGGCTACTAGTTAAATTACCCCAGAGTTGGAGTTTGGGCTTCCTCCAGAGTCACTCCTAAAGAGTTATCCAACACTGGTGAAAGGGCCCTTATTTATTGGGCATCCCTGATGACGTCACTAAATGGTATTATTGTATTGGATACCCAAAAAGAAGAGCAAATTACAGACTTATAACATTCAGTCATTCGGAGCTTGCTCCCCATTTGCAGCAGGTCTTGTTATGCAAGGAGTAATGTCCTGAGATAATGCCTCTGTGAAGGTTAGCAACCCAGGTTTAACTGGGACATTGGAAAAGTCCTGATAGTCCACCCAAACTGAGGGAGAGTCTGCCCAGGATGTGATTTTAGCCACCTCCATAATGAGATCAAATGGAATGTCTTGCACATCTGGTTTCTCCAGGGTGGGATACTCATCCTTGGTCTGCTTTGCCAGTAGTGCTGTCCCTGGGCCCTTGGAAGGAGATCCCTGGTCACTCAAGGAGCTTTGGCATATTCAGGTCATTTGATTTATTCCTCACTGAAGTAGAGAGGGAGAAGAACAATCTGCTGGCCATTTTAGTGCTGTTTTATTGTTGTTATCCATTCTGGGAGGCTTCAGATGAGGAGGGGACCTGGGGGAGGCATTCAGTAGTGATGCTGTCCGGGCTGAATTATAGTCCTTCCAAACGGTAGAGCCCCTCCCAAAAAAAGAGACGGAAATGCAAACAGCACTTATCAACCACTGTTGAATTTATTTTCACCACTTGTGCACAAAGCTGATAAAGCTAAAGGGGCCCTCAGTCAGTAAGGGCCTCACCCACAAGTTGTGGACTTCAACAGAGAAGCAAACAGGTTTGTCGAGAATAAGGACAGCTTATGCTGAGGCAATTGGCCATTTAAAGGAATACCTTTATATTGGCCTGTGACAACAAATTAGAATAGCAATAGATGAACTAATGAATGGTAAATTAACTGAATGACTACAATAATGAAGGCATGACTGAGGCCAAATCACAGTGGAGCAAAGCACAGTCACTCAGTGAAGGATGATCAGGCAGGAAAAGCAGAAGGGAGGCCAGTAGAAAACAGCAGCAGATGAGGAGATAAGGCCAGCAAGGCTTGGAAAAGCAAAAGAAAGATGGCAAGGAAGCCTTACAGACCTGAGAACAATAGTATTATAAGCAAGTGTTTTATAGCAAACTCATCAGAACAGCTAATATTCTTCAGGTGAAGCTACCTCTGGCTGGAAGCTGCAATACTGAACATAGGATTTGCAAGAAAGCAAGTTGTGCTCACAACAGAGGGAGGTGAACCTTACAATTGTCTTTGGTTTGTAGCAGATATTCTGCAGATGGAGGCTACTTCTAACTGAAAGGTGAAATAAGGAACTTAGAATTATCAGGAAAAGACAGCCTTTCAAGCAACAGAGGAAGGGGGATCTAGCTTTACTTTTGTTACAATTCTTAAGATTTTCAGTGCAGGAAGAGTTTAAACTCTGGGCTAAGAATTTGTCATAAGTCCTGAAGTAAGTGCAGGTACAGGCTGTGTATTTGACCCAGACAGTGCCCTAGGGGGTGGAAACTGTTTTTTTTGTGTTTATCTGTGTGTGCCTTAAAAGGCCAGACCAGACTGTGTCAGGAAGTGCTACTTATCAGCCAATAGCTTTGGAAGAGTCTTACAGACCTGAAAACAATAGTATTACTGTATAAGCAGATGTTTTATAGCAAACTCATCAGAACAGCTAATATTCTTCAGGTGAAGCTACCTCTGGCTGGAAGTTGCAATACTGAACATAGGATTTGCAAGAAAGTGAGTTATGCTCACAACAGAGGGAGGTGAAACTTACAATTGTCTTTGGTTTGTAGCAGATATTCTGCAGGTGGAGGCTACTTCTAACTGAAAGGTGAAATAAGGAACTTAGAATTATCAGGAAAATAAAGTCTTTCAAGCAACAGTGGGAGGTGGATCTAGCTTTACTTTTGTTACAATTCTTAAGATTTTCAGTGCAGAAAGAGTTTAAAGCACAGCTGACTTATTTTGGGGCCGACTGCTTTCAGAGCACAAACCACCAGGCTGTTTTGGGGCTGGGGAGGTTTACCTGTGTCTGATTTGGATGTCTGGATTTTTCTCTGTTTGATTAGCAGGGTATTTTCTCTGTCAAATTGTTGTGTAGGGCGTCTTGCTGACAGAAAGGCGCTCATCGCAGCGGTGGGTCAGAGCTTTTAGCTGATTGTTTCATGAGGGAACAGTTTAGGGCCAACCTCTGCCCACCACTCACCTCACCTACCCCTGGAAATAGTTCCTTTATACCCGGGGTTCTGACATCATTTCCTCAAGAGTGCAAGGTGCATATCACTGTCATATCCTCTCTAGCACACTGCACTGACAATATAAGCATACACATTGTATAATATATATATTTCTATATAACAAACCAATCACACACACACACACACACACACACACACACACACACAAAGTAGATAAACATGTGGGGAGTAGTGCAGCGTAATGCTGTGGGCAGCAGTCTTCCGGGAGTCTTTCTGGAGGCTGAGATGCTTCCCTATTTGCAGACAACTCTCTGCCCTGAGGGGGAAAGTTGCCCATCTTCAGGCCACACTGGGCAGTAGTAAGGGAACCTTCCCCCAGGCCACACTGGACAGTAGGAAGGGAACCTCACCCATCCATGGAGCAAAAGAGCCACCACCACTACCTCAGAGGTTGTGAAGAAAGCACAGCAGTTGGACCAGAGTGGGCTCAGGGAGGGTGAGGATGGTGGAACAGAGGCACACCCAGTCAGTTGTTCCACTCCACAATCCATACACCATTCTGGGGGAGCATAGCTCCCCATGGATGCACCCGCAGAGGAGACTGGGAGGCTGAGGACAACTATCACAAGGGAAGCACACAGGAAGGAGGCAGAGGACACCACAGGGAAAGGAAGCAACTCCTGGTGGGGGGACTCAATTATTAGGGGGATAGAACTGGGGGAGCAGGGAAAACTGAAGTAAGGTGCCTGTCTGGTGCCATGGCTTGGAGGGACAGGAAGCACATCCTCAGGATCACAAGAACAGCTGCACGGGAGTCTGAGCTGGACATTATTGTCCACCTAGGGACAAATGACTTGGTTCATCATGAGATTAGAGCAGTGCAGGAGGTCTTTGTAGAGTTGGGGAGTGGCCTAAGACAAGTAGCATACACAGTATCCTTCTCAGAGGTGCTGCCTTTCAATGGCATGGGTGAGGCGAGGGTACTCTGCACCATGCAGTTTAATGAATGGTTGAAAAAATGGTGTGGAGCACAGGGGTTTGGCTTCATTGGGAACTGGGGTTCCACCTGGAGGGACACCAGCCCATACTGGCAGGATGGTCTGCATCTGTCCGGGAAGGGAACAAGTCTTTTGAGCAATCGGTTTAAATGCTTCATTGGCAAGCTTTTAAACTAGTCAAGGGGGGAGACACTGATAAGCAACAGGAAATCCCAGCCTCTCACTACAAAACAGGGTACTAAATGAGAAAAAGACAGAGGTAGAAAGGTCAGTGGAGGATGCTGCAACAGAAGGTAAAGCCATCAAAAATGGAGAGCAATGAGTACCAATGCCCATAGTCTGAGTAACAAGCTTCCTGAATTAGTGGTCTGGATGGAGGAGAAACATCTGGATATCGTGGCAGTCACAGAAACATAGTACACACAAAACCATGACTGGGACGTAAACATACCAGGATACACTATCTACAGGAGGGACAGGGAGGGTAAAAGAGGAGGAGGAGGAGTAGCTCTTTACATAAGGGAAGGAATCAAAGCAACAGAACAAAAGGGTAAACAGGGAGGAGAAGAAGCACTGTGGGTAAATTTGGAGACAGGCAATGGCACCACAATCCGAACAGGGGTTATATACAGACCCCCTTCTCAGGGGAGGAAATGGACAAGGAAATGATGGAAAGTATACTTAGAATGGCAGAAAAAGGGGAAATATTGCTGATGGGTGATCTGAATATGCCAGATGTTAACTGGAGTGCAGTTGCAGCAGCCACTTCAAAGAGTGGGGTTATTCTAGATGCCCTACAGGGGGCATGCCTTAGACAACTAGTATTGAAGCCCACTCGAGAGGGAGCAATCTTAGACCTGGTTCTCTTAAATGGAGATGGAGAGAGGATCACAGATGTAGAAATGGGTAGCCATCTGGGAACTGGCAACCATCGAACAGTATGGTCCACAATAAACACAGCAACAGAGCCAAGCCATACAAAGGCAAAAGTACTGGACTTTAGGATGGCTGACTTTGCCAAAATGGGTGAGTGCCTAAGGAATGCACTAGCAAATGGGCTGGAAGGAGGGGTGGAAGAACAATGTGGAATAATAAAAACTACCATCACAGAGGTAACAAGCCTTTGTGTGAAGCAGATAAACAAAATGAAAATATGTAAGAAACCACTATGGTTCTCAAAGGAAGTGGCAGTGAAGGTTCAAGAGAAAAAGAAAGCATTCAGGAAGTACAAGGAATCATAGAAGGAGCAGGACAGAGACCTGTATCAGTTAAAGCAAAAGGAAGCTGGGAAGGCAGTCAGAACAGCAAAGGCCCAAACTGAGGAAAAGATAGCCAACTCAGTTAAGAAGGGGTATAAAACCTTTTATATGTACATCGGGAGTGAAGGAAGACCAAGGGAGGGATAGTGAGAGGCTTAATAAGGGGAGGAGGGTGGGCAGAGGGTGACTGTGAAAAGGCAGAGATACTAAACAAATATTTTTTCTCAGTATTTACAAATGAAGAGGGGGAGGTACCTAAAACAAACAGCAGAAACACTCTGGATACAGAAGTTGATACCAGCCCATTTACAAAAGAAAGAGTTCTGAAAGAACTCTTAAAACTGAAGGTGGACAAAGCAATGGGGCCTGATGGGTTTCATCCCAGAATTCTAAAAGAACTAAGTGTAGAACTAGTGACACCACTGACTACCCTCTTTAACAAATCATGGGAGGATGGGGTGGTACCCGAGGACTGGAGAAGGGTAGATGTGATTCCCCTTCACAAAAGTGGGAGCAAGGCAGAAGCAGGAAACTACAGACCTGTTAGTTTAACCTCAGTGGTAGGGAAAATGATGGAATCACTTCTGAAGAAAAGAATTGTTGAGCATCTAGAGGCCAGAGGGGCACAGGACCCAAGGCAGCATGGATTCACAGTGGGAAGGTCATGCCAGATGAATCTGATAGATTTCTTTGACTGGGTGACCAAAGTAGTAGATCAGGGAGGGGCTGTGAACATGGCCTACCTAGACTTTAGCAAGGCATTTGACACAGTCCCACACAAAAGATTAATATACAAGTTAGCCAGCCTAGGAGTGGGTCCCAAGATGACAACCTGGGTAAAGAATTGGCTGGAGAATAGGACACAGAGAGTAATAGTAAATGGAGTCCACTCTGAAGAAAGGGGGGTTACTAGTGGGGTACCGTAGGGTTCAGTATTAGGACTGGTCCTCTTCAATGTCTTTATAAGCAACATTGCAGAGGGACTGGAAGGAAAAGTATGTCTCTTTGCAGATGACACAAAGATCTGCAACAGAGTTGATGCACAAGGTGGGGTGGAAAGGATGAGAAGGGACTTGGCAAGGTTAGAGGAATGGTCAAATGTATGGCAGCTTAGATTTTAGTGCTAAGAAGTGCAAGGTAATGCACCTGGGAAACAAAAACCCAGGGGAAGAGTACAGAATGGGGGTGAGATACTAACAACAGCAAAAATGGAAAGGGACCTGGGGTAGTCACATCAGATGACCTAAAGGTGGGCAAGCAATGTGAGAGGGCAACAAGGAGGCTGGGGAATACTGGCATGCATAGGAGAGGCATCACCAGTAGAAAACAGGAAGTTATTATCCTCTGTACAGACAGCTGATCAGACCCCATCTGGAGTACTGCATGCAGTTCTGGAGACCCAATCTCCACAAAGACATAAACAGGATGGAAGCTGTCCAGAAGAGGAACTAAAATGGTGCAGGGACTGCACCAGAAGACATATGAAGAGAGACTTAAGGCGCTTTGAATATGTATACCGAGGAAAGGAGGAGAGGGGGACATGATAGAAACTTTCAAGTACCTCAAGGAATCAACAAAGTCCAAGAGGGTAGCATCTTTCAAAAAGAGGTGTGCAAGAACAAGGGGCACAATTTGAAGATGGGGGGCTCAGAGGTAATTTAAGGAAGTATTTTTTCACAGAGAGGGTTGTGGATGCATGGAAGGGCCTTCTGGAGGAGGTTGTGGAGTCAAAAACAGTGGTGGAATTCAAGCATGCATGGGACAGTCATAAGGCCATTCTGGGGGTAGAAAGAAGTAGGCTGCTGGTTAACTAGGATCTGCAGCTTATCCATTAGGTAGGGAAATGGGCAGACTGGGTGGGCCAAGCAGTCCTTATCTGCTGTCAAATTCTGTTTCTTTGTTAAGCACAGGGGGAGGACAGCCATGGTAGCAGGACAGCAAGTAATGTGGCAGGGTCAGAAGGGCAGAGAGACACGTGGAAGAAAACCTGCAGTTGACAGGAGGTCCAAGTGACAGTGAAGCACACTACAGAAATCTGAAGAAAAAGCAAAGAAGGACAATGGCAGCAAATGTTGCAAAAGAATGGAGGGGCTTAGGATAAAGAGCCAGCAGAATGATGTGCAATGAATGCCCAGAACTGCAGCCACATGGCGACCACCCAATAGTAGGAGGGTGGGCAGGGCATGCAAGCAATTGGCAGCATGGCTGCAAACAATGAACAAGCATTCAAAGGATGCTTGAGGATACAGTTTATAAACTGCTCAGTAGGGCTGTAGCATGCACCACCAGCTATCCCATTGACCCACGTGCCATAGCTCTGATATTCTCTCCCCCTTAGGAGGTGTATCGCAGGGTATGTGAACAAAGAAAACAAAAAACACAAAAGGAACTAATTAGCTTACCCAGTGTGTCTTTTATTCATCAGTCACCAAGTGTTTCATTTGAAAAAATGTTGGGTGTTGTAATATATAGTACATGCATGAGTGTAAGCAGCTACTGTAGTAGCGCAACTGAAAAAGTACCTGTCATGGGATATGGATTAGGCCAAGAAGTATAATAGACCTGAGTACAGGTATACCTGTGTTTGTTGCACTCAGATAAATACACATGAGACACCTAGTGATTGATGAATAGACGCACTGGGTAAAATAATTAGTTCCACAAACCGAGACACAGCCGTACAGAGGAATGTGGTGCTCCGTGACAAGATTCAGCAACCAGTCAAGCAGTCACAGCACTCTCCAGGCAAATCAAATAAAATACAGAGTTGTGATTTCTTTCAATAAGACTCGTGTCTTCTTTATTTAGAGTTCCATGGGTGCAAAAAACACAGCAGCACAAAAACTTCTCTGTATCACCCAATTGTGGGCTTTCTCAGGGATAATGCCCCCTAGTGTGGACACCCTTATATAGCCGGAACACTTAAATATTAATTAGTGCAATTCAGAGTTTAAAGTGCTAGTGCTTGATACATTTAGTGCATCTGTGCAAACACATATCATAAATAGGGTAAGACATTTTTTTTCAGTTTCAGAAATTACCATTACCACCAGGTTAAAGGTGCTGCAATGGGGGCGACTTTCGCCCCCAATTATGCAAACTTGTACTTAGGATTCGAGAAAGAGGGCATCATTTGGGACAGGACTGGTAACCCCTACAGATCTAAAATTGTACTATGGAAACGCTTTATAGATGTTGTTCTGATGGTGTGGCAGGGAGATGCTGGAGAACTGGAGGAATTTGCAAGCTATTTACATTGTATACATTTCAACCTAAAATTCAACTATAATGCCAGCAGAAAAGAGATTTCATTCCTAGATCTTAAAGTTAGCATTGTAGAACAGAATGAGATGTCTACTTCTTTCTGTCGCAAGCCAACTGACTGAAACTCCATTTTGATGGCTAGTAGCTGCCATCCCCGGCACACCATCGAGAACATCCCTAAGAGTCACTTTTTTAAAATTAAGAGAAACTGCAGTGGGGAAGCAGGCATGAGTAAACATTTGGATGCTGAAGAAAGCCGGTTCGGAGAAGAAGAGTATGTAAATGAGGTAATAGCAAGAGCCAGAGAGGCACGTGACGTGACCAACCGACAAACCCTGATGGAATGAAAAGATGGAGGCAGTAAGGGGAATAAGAGTAACCAGATAAATGTTGTTACTACTTATAATGTTAGATTTGAATTGGTAAAAAATGTCATATGCAAACACTAGCATATGTTGGGAGCAGCCTATAGGCTAAAGGAGACAGCAAAATCTATGCCACAAATGGCATATGGAAGGGCAAGTAACCTAAGAGACATGCTGGTCTGCTCCACAACAGAGGTACAGGCCTATGAGCTGGTTACCCCTACTGCCCAAGGGGTGTAGAAGATGTGGGAACTGCAAATATTGCCCAAATGTATATGAATGTAGTATGTTTAGAAATCCATATGGCAACAGGATGCATGATATAAAACAATTTATTTATTTATTTGTTTTTGTTAACCGGGTAGGGCGCACTAGACAACCAAGTGCCTATTTTCAGGTGCGACCCGGGTATACATGGGATCTGTAAATGTGGGACATATTACATTGGAAAAATGAAAAGAAAATGGAAGGAGAGAATGGGGGAACACCTTTGGGCCATAAATAATGACAATATGGAGTAAGCATGGGCTGTACATAGGAGTGGCATGGCTAACAAGGGAGACCACATTTTAAATTTTATAGGCCTGGAAAATGTAACATTGGGTCTGAGAGGTGGTGACAAGGAAGCTTTGTTCACTAGAAGAGAGAACTGTTGGCTATTTACCCTGGGTGCTTATACAGGCAAGGGACTCAATGACCAAATTGAGCTAAAACCTTTTCTGAAAAACAGATGGTAAATATATGTTGGTGTTAATGTGGACATTTGTCTTCATTTTTTCTAGGTACATATGGAGAATTTCTTTCTTTGTGCAACCCAAACAACAGAAAAATGCGCCAGGTCATCTGCCTTCACTCTCCAGGGACCAAATGTACATTTTTAAGGCTAAGTGGGTACACGAATATGGACTTTAAATATAGCAATGAAGACAAGGAAGACACATTGCTACCATAATGCTTCATGCACGCCAAGCCAACCCAGCGGAGTTTAAACTTTGACATCCTGGAGGCATGGACGGAGGCATGCCATCAGCAGTTTCATCCCCCACCATCTCTCAATCTTTTGTCATCCACCCACCTTTACATAATGCTACAGTACATGATGCTTGCTTTTCGCTTTACAACTATGTAGCCCCCCCCCTTCCCATATCCTGCTCCACTTGTCTGTATAGTCTGGCTACCCATGTTAAGGTGTAGCTCAACAGGATCACAATTGCCCCCTAACCTTATTCACAGCATGACATATTTTAATACTACTTTTTTGCTTGTAGAGATACAGTTGCACTTTTTAGCTCCATGGTACGTAAATAAATGTGTATCTATTAGTACAAACTGAATATGTAAACATTTAGTGTTGGGGCTCTCCCATTCCCTCCTATACCTGCCTCTTTATGAATATATGTAATATGTTAGAATGTAAAGGAACAGAGTTCCTGGTACAAACTATACAATTATATGCATATTCATAAATATTTAAGGTCTATGTAGTATGAATAGAGAAAATGGGGGTGCTGCATCATACATGGGAGGAGACAGAGATACGGAGGAGGGGGGGACCCTTACCGATCGGCGGGTCTGGGGAGAGGGGGAGGCATCACTGGCAGGAGGGGGCAGGGCTAAGCAGGGAGAAGAGGTACTGGAAGTGGAAATCACAGCAGAGAGAGTGAGGGAAGCCCTTGGCTCTCTTAAGACGAAGAAAGCACCGGGGCCGAATAAATTACATCCCAGAGTGCTGAAGGAACTTATGGATGTCCTGGCGAAACCCTGGCGAGCTTTTTCACCATCTCTCTGAGGACAGAGTGGGTGCCCCAGGACTGGAAGGTGGTGCATATAGTGCCTATCCACAAGGGGGGATCAAGGGAGGTGGCAGAGAACTACAGGCCTGTCAGCCTGACATCGGTGGTGGGCATGGTGATGGAGGGCATTGTCAAGGAGAGGCTGGGGGGGACCTGGATAAGTCAGGGTGCCTGGACGATAGACAGCATGGATTCATCTTGGGGAAATCATGTCAGACAAACCTTGTGGAGTTCTATGACTGGGTGATGAGTGCCTTGGACCTTGGTAGACCAGTGGACGTCCTCTTTCTGGACTTCAGCAAGGCATTTGACTCTGTTCCTCACATGGGCCTGTTGGATAAGCTGGGAGAAATGGGGTTGGGGGACCAGATGATCAGATGGATAGGTAATTGGCTCCAGGACCGGAGGGTCGTAGTTGGCGGGATAGTCTCATCCCCAAAGAGGGTCATTAGTGGGGTCCCACAGGATCAGTCCTTGGGCCCCTCCTGTTCAACGCCTACATCTCTGACATAAGGACAGGAATCAGGAGTGAGATGAGTCTCTTTGTGGATGACTCAAAACTGGGGGCAGTGGTGGATGGGGTGGAGGGGAGGGTGGCCTTACAGGGGGACCTGGAGGCTCTGGAAAGATGGTCTAGAAAGTGGAAGCTGAGGTTCAATGCAGGGAAATGCAAGGTACTCCACCTGGGGGCCAGAAATTCAGGCCAAGTGAACCCTCTGGGGGAATGCTACAAGTCTCGATGGCTGAGAAGGACCTGGGGTGGTGGTGGATGTCAAAATGAACAACTCGGAGACTGCAGGAGGGCAGCAGCCAAGGCCAACAGGATGCTGGGATGCATCGCTAGGGGGATCGCCTCCAGAAGGAAGGAAGTGATGCTCCCTCTGTATAACTGCTTGGTGAGACCACACCTTGAGTACTGCGTGCAGTTTTGGAGGCCACACTTAAAGAGGGACATTAAACTCCTGGAGAGGGTCCAGAGGAGGGCAACCAAAATGATTTGTGGCTTGGGGGACAGGACCTATGAGGAGAGGCTCAAAGAGCTAAATATGTACACATTGGAAGAGAGAAGGGACCGGGGGACATGATAGAGGTCTTCAAGTACATGAAGAGGGTAAATAGGGGAGGAACAGTCAGGATGCTTTGAAGGAAGGAGGAGGGGGCCACTAGAGGGCATGGGTGGAAGCTGGAGGGGGGAAGATTCAGGGGAGAAAGGAGGAGGTGCTACTTCACTGAGAGGGTGGTGGAGCCATGGAATGCACTGCCTAGGGGGCTGGTGGAGGCAGAGACGGTGGACGGCTTCAAGAGGGGCTGGGACAGGTACAGGGGAAGGGTTCTGGAAGCAAAATCCAATGCAGCAAGAATATCCAGAACTGGGAAGGGAGAAGCCAGAGAAGGCGAGGGGGGCAGCAAGATCAGCACCCAGGGTGGGGGCTGACCAATCGAGCAGACTCGAAAGACCGTTAGGCCTATTCTGCTGGCATTTTAGTATGTTAGTAATGTTTTAATGCTTTTTTCTGGTTGTGGTTGTTATTTTTCTTACCCTATTTATGATATGTGCTTGCACAAATGCACTAAATGTATCTAGCACTAGCATTTTAAACTCTGAATTGCACTAAATAATATTTAAGTGTCCTGACTATATAAGGGTGTCCACACTAGGGGGCATTCTCCTTGAGAAAGCCCACGATTGGGTGATACATAGGAAGTTTCTGTGCTGCTATGTTTTTTGCACCCATGCAACTCTAAGTAAAGAAAACATGAGTCTTATTGAAAGAAATCACAACTCCTTCTATTATTTGATGTGCCTTGTGAGTGCCATGACTGCTTGACTGGAAAGTAATTAGTTCCCTTTGTGCTTTTTTGAATGTGTTGCTAGGCTTTGTTCACGGTCCCTGTGATACAACTCCCTCAGTGTCAAGTTCCCTGCTACTGAACATCAGAGTTAGGTACCTATGACTATGAAATATTCCAGTTGTCAGGATCAGCATGACAAAAACTTTGTAAATCACCAGTGGAGTATTTTTCCCTCTTCTTCTTTACTACCAAGGGCAGCCCATGAAAACAAGCTCCCCAGTACTTATCTGCTCTGGCTGCTTGTCTCTAAACTGAACATCATAGATAGACGTTTATGATAACATAGTTATAGCCACACTAACAGATTGTGGTATCAAAAACAGAAGAACTATGATGTCAGGTGTAGACAAGCAGCCAGAGCAGATAGGGCAGAAATCCTGCATTCACACAGATGTCCTAAGTAATGCCAGCTTACCAGCATGGCAGCAAGGCATCCACTTGCAATGCTGACATCCTGAGTTCAGAAACAGATTCAAGAGTCATAGGGCCAGCTGGGGAGGGGTAGAAAGACTGAGCATTCAAGGGATTATTCTCCTTCTCTGGGGAGAAGAGTGGTTGAGTGTCTGGTGCAATAGGGACCCCTGTCAGAGGCTACAGAATCCACTGCAACCGGCGCCTAGATTAGTGGGAGGTGGGACTGATGTCAGGTTCGTCCCACAGACGTCATTGCATGTCCTGCCTCCAGGGGATTATACCATTACCAAAAAAAAAAAAGAAAGCCAGTCCCTCTGCTGTGACACCCCTTACACTGCTTTGTACACCCTTTTGCCTTTTCTAATCCCATGGGGGGGGGGTCTCGCTCACGTGGCACCAACCTGGAGGGTAAGCCAGGGCTTGCCATTTCTCAATAGCCTCACTCAGGTGGGTAAGCCTGGGCATGGTGGGGATGGCATGGCAGTGTGGGCTAAGTTTCTGGGCAAGTGGGGGTCCTGGACCCAAAAAAAATGTCCTTAGTGATAAAGAACTATGGTAGAGAATTACAAAAAGAAATAAGAATTTTAAACTGACGTGTCAAAAATAACATTTTAATTGTCTTCAAAGTAGGATGAGGAGCACTTTAAAGATTTCTGTTTTTAAAATATGGACCTCGAATTTAAAATCAACATGTTTCACTTTGTAGAAAATTAAAGAAAGCCCTGTGTGGGAATTTAACTATGCCAATTGAATCTAGAATTTTGGAACTGCGAGCGTGAGATATCCTCTTGTAGTTTTCAGTCAGCATTAGAGACCATTTTATGTTTATGATAGGTCAAGGGAGCGCTCCCAACCGATCAGAGCGCTCCTTTCCCCTGTGTATGAGACATTTATTCTGTGAAGAGTAACTCATGAGCAGATGCCCTGGAAGCAGGCACATTCTAGGAGAGTTTAAAAAAAATAAATAAAATTGAGCACTCCCTTGATCTATAATATATTACTATGTTCCCCGTCACCACTAGCTGCAGATAAGAGTGGTTTCACTTGCATTCTGCTCAAGCCAGAGCAGCTCAGTTTCACTTTGCTGTTCTCTCTCAAGCAGAACGCACGTGAAATCACCCTTATTTCTCAATGAGTGGTTCTGGGTGGATGTATTAATATATACAATAGTGTCAGGAATGTTTACAAACAAACAATCCCAACTGGCTAAAAATATCTAATGAATTATAATATAACACAATGCATGAAACTGTAATTTTAAAATGTTCCCCTAATCCTGCAGGGGAACTATGGAGCTCCACTGAGTGGCCCAGGGAAATCAAATGTAAAAATGTCATCATGGAACCTCCCACATTTGCTGTTCACTTGTAAGTCTCTCCCTCTATTCAAGCAACGGTATCAGGAAGCTTACTTCTCTCCACCAATCTGTAATGGTAGCTGAAATTAAAACTACCCCAGCTATCCTAACTCCCCCTTTTCCTTCCCCTCCTTTCCCCCTTGATATCTCTCACAACCTCTCACTACCACAGTGGTGTCTCCATATCTTATCTTCTCTCTGACTCTGCCCTCGTTGTGGTTGTTAACCCACTATGCACTTGTACCTCATTCATACTGAACTTTTTGGTGTTGGAAATGCTGTACAATGACGTTACTTTCGCTTATTTTTTTTTCTTTTTTACACTGCTGTTATCACCTGAATGCTCTGTAGCTACCCCTATTTACACTTCAACTCTTGTAATGTGTCTTAACACCTGTAATGTGCTGTATGTTATTGGTAAGTATAGAATGTACATTCTTGATAAGTGTGGAATGTAATTGTTCCCTAAGTTGGCCCTGAAAAAGGGACTTATTTGTCTCAGTTGGGCCCACCCAGTCATCAAAACTCTAATAAATAAATAAATATAGGAAACCAGTAAGCAATAACACATAATATGGTGTGCATTATTCTAGTGTGCGACACCTGGGGGGGGATGCATTGTGAGGCATGAGGTCGCAGGCTGAGTGCTTTCAACTACCTTGTTCACTCAAACAGTAGGAGTACAGCACACTATGATTTAATTTGTTAATAAAGCCAGACCAGTGCTTTTATTAAAAACACACATAGTCACAGTGCGTAAAGCAATCTGCTATGATAATATCAGAAGCAACACTCACATATTGTGTCATGCAGGTGAAAGATGATTATTAATTTCTTCAAATGGAGTAGATACTTGTGAAAAAGCAGGCAAGCACCTGTTACAACACAGAGGTGGTAGACTGAATGTTCCAGTGCTTTTTGATGGAATCACATTATCAGTGCCTTAAATCACCCAGGAAGTGTGGCAATCTAGTCCAATTCACACCTTGGAGTATATTACTGGGCTTATAAACTGTTTTCCTTGGGAAGGGGGTTCAAATTAAGTCAACTTTATTGAATTTTCAAATACAATAACATAGTGCAATTATACAGGAAACTGAACTTTATTTTTTTTTAAATATATGTAAACATTTAAATAAAGAGGTTTACATATTTAAAAATAGAAATGCTTGCATAAATTGTTGCTAAAGTAGTTCTTCCTCTTGCTGAATTGTGATGCTATATTAGTTTTGCTTTTGGTAACTTGTCATACTGAGGCTTCCATAGTTGTAGTTCTGGGTCTTGTTTTGTAGTCTTTATCTGTTTGGTTATTTGTGAGTGCATCCACCTCGCCCCTATTAAATTTGTGAAGCTAAGAATACGCATGATTGAGAGATATCCTTTATTTGGTTGTTTGCTTGCTTGTGTTTTATTTTGGTGTGCATGTGGCTGTTAGGCCAGTTAAGAAGCCGTGTCTTCTATGGTTTGTAGTTGCCAGTAAGGAATAGTCATTTTAAATTATTTCAATAATTACAGAAATTTGTATGGGTTGTAAATCCAAACATCTGATAGCATGGATGTGTTG